>OX451741.1:1322597445-1325192523 GCA_948472305.1 Vicia faba
GGGACCAGGATATATCGCTTGTGTCTCTTTATTTTTCTGCACTTTACTCTTTCATAAACTCACCATAAACCATAAAAATAATATCCATCGTCACTAAAAACCAGAAAATTTTAAAGTAACTAATTCATCCCCCTCTTAGGCGCACTTTGTACTTACAATTAGCATCAGAGCAGGTTATAAGTAACCTGTTCCTAAAAGATCCAGAATGGCTTCCGCAAATCAAAATCCCGTTTTCAGAGATAGTGGTAGTAACAATAAGCCTCCTCTATTTTGTGGTGAATATTTTGACTTCTGAAAAATACGCATGAAGGCACATCTAGAAGCACAAGGAGAAGAAATATGGGATGTCATCGAGAATGGTCCATTTATCCCTATAACGGTAATCAATGGTGTTGGCTCATCAAAGCCTAAAGCTGCATGGGACGAAGATGATAAGAAGAAGGTTCTCTATGATAAAAAGGAAATAAATCTTCTTCAAGGTGCACTTGGAATGGATGAATTCTTCTGTGTCTCGGCATGCAAAACAACGAAAGAAATATGGGATACCTTGGTACAAACTCATGAAGGAACTGTTGAAGTGAAAAGATCAAGACTAAATACCTTGAGTCAAGAATACGAATTATTTCGAATGCAGCCTGGAGAAACCATCCTTGACCTACAAAAGAGATTCGTGCACTTCACAAATCATCTAAGTGCTCTTGGTAAGACTTTGACGAATGATGAACTAAATCTGAAAGTACTTAGGTCCTTAACTAGGGAATAACAATCAAAGGTAATGAAAATTTCAGAAAAGAAATGTCTCTCCTCCACGACTTCTGCAACGTTGTTTGGAAAACTTCAAGAATATGAAACGGAACTCGGAAGACTTGAAAAACTTGAAAATCAAGAGAAGAAATCCAAGAATATTGCTTTAAAGATAGATTCCAAGGAAGTTGAAAAGGAAGACAATCTGGAAGAAGATGAAAATTCCATGCTTCTTGTTAAAAGGCTTGGTAAGTTCTTTGGTAGAAATGACAAATCCTTTTCTCATTCAAAAAAAAAAGAAACAATTTAAGAAAAAGGAAGCTTCCACATCAACACAAGAAGTCATGTTATGAATGTGGTAAGCAAGGTCATATCAAGCCGGATTGTCCGAAACTCTCTAAGAAAGGTGGCTACAAAAGCAAAAGGGGATTCAAGAACAAAAGGCCTATGTTGCATGGGAGGATAATGAAATAAGTTCTTCATCTGATTCCGATAGTGATGAAAGTGAAAATCTAGCATTGATGGCCTCACACCATTCCGATAATGAAGACGATGAGGTATGCTTGAAGACCACATGCAATATTTGGTATCTTGATAGTGGTTGTTCAAAACATATGACGGGAGACATAAACCAATTTTCAAATCTAGTTCTAAAGGCCAAGGGTTTTGTCACTTATGGAGACAATAATAAGGGAAGAATTCTTGGCAAAAGGCAAAGTTGGTGCTCCATCTTTCACATCCATTGAAGATGTCATTTATGTTGAAGGACTAAAGCACAATCTTCTTAGTATTAGCCAACTTTGTGACAAAGGCTTCAAGATCAAGTTCACCAAGGATGAATGCTTGATAGAAGACGAAGTCACACATGAGGTTATACTTAAAGGTAAAAGAATCAATAATATATTCATGATTTCCCTTTATGATCCATCTTTGAAGGTAAAATGTCTCATGGCGAACAATGAAGATTCATGGCTGTGGCACAAAAGAATTTCTCATATTCACATGGAACACTTGAATAAACTAATCAAGCATGATCTTGTCATTGGGTTGCCTAAGAGAAATTTTGTTAAAGATAGACTCTGTGAGGCTTGTCAAAAAGGGAAACAAACAAAATCAACTTTCAAATCTAAGAATGTGGTGTCTACTACAAGGCCACTACAGTTGTTACATATAGACTTATTTGGTCCATCAAGAACAAGAAGTTTCAGAGGTAATGTATATTCTTTGGTTATTATTGACGATTTCTCTAGATATACTTGGACATTATTTTTAGTGTAGAAAAGTGATGCATTTAAGGCATTCAAGAAGTATGCTAAACAAATTCAAAATGAGAAGTCTCTAACAATTGCCTCCATAAGAAGTGATCATCGCGGAGAATTTCAAAATGCTCTATTTGAAGAATTTTATGGAGAACATGGAATATCTCACAACTTCTGGGCACCAAGGACTCCTCAACAAATTGGTGTGGTGGAAAGAAAGAATAGGTCTCTTGTAGAGCTTGCAAGAATAATGCTTAGCGATTCAAACCTTCCAAAATATTTTTGGGCGGATGCGGTGAGCACGACATGTTTTGTTAGCAATAGAGTTAACATAAGACCGATCTTGAATAAAACTCCATATGAACTCTTCAAAGGGAGGAAACCAAACATTGCTTTCTTTCACATTTTCAGGTGCAAATTCTTTGTCTTAAACAACGACAAAGATAACCTTGGTAAGTTTGATGAAAAATGCGATGAAGGTATTTTTTTTGGCTACTCTCTTTTTAGTAAGGCATATAGAATTTATAACAAAAGAACTTTAACAATTGAAGAATCAACGCATGTATATTTTGATGAAACTAACCCCTCCAAGGAGGATAATATTATTTGTAATGATGATGATGAAATACTAGAAGGTCCTCAAGAAAATACTTCCAAAGATCAACCAATTCAACAAGGAGAATCATCCCAACCAGAATAAAATTTCAATGATCTACCAAAAGAATGAAGAAATCATAGATATCATCCTATCGATAAAGTAATTGGTGATATAAGTCAAGGTGTGACAACAAGACTAAATCTCAAAGATGCTTGTCTAAACATGGCGTTTGTCTCTCAAATTGAACCTTCCAAAGTTGATGAAGCCTTACGCGATGACTAATGGATTATTGCTATGCAAGAAGAGTTAAATCAATTTGAAAGGAATCAAGTTTGAGAACTTGTCCCTAGGCCAACCAACAAAACACATTATTGGAACAAGATGGGTGTTTAAAAAACAAACTTGATGAAAATGGAATAATTGTTCGGAACAAAGCAAGATTGGTAGCACAAGGCTAAAATCAAGAAGAAGGAATAGACTTTGAAGAAACTTTCGCTCTGGTTGCAAGGTTAGAAGCTATTCGTCTTTTACTTGCCTATGCTTGTTCATTAAATTTCCAGCTCTTCCAAATGGATGTCAAAAGCGCATTCTTGAATGGATATATCAATGATGAAGTGTACGTTAAGCAACCCCTGAGGTTTGAAGATTTCAAGAATCCATTTCATGTATTTAAATTGAGAAAAACTCTCTATGGTTTGAAACAAAGCACCAAGGGCATGGTATGATCGGCTAAGTAACTTCCTATGCGAAAAAGGTTTTAAAAGGTTTTGAAAAGGGTAAAGTTGACAAGACTTTGTTTATCAAGAAAATCAAAGGTGACACTTTGCTAGTTCAAGTCTATTTTGACGATATCATTTTCGGCTCTTCAAACAAAGAAATGTGTGAAGAATTTTCAGTAGTGATGCAAGGAGAATTGAGATGTCCATGATGGGTAAAATGAATTATTTTCTTGGACTTCAAATCAAGCAATTAAAAGATGGAATCTTCATCAACCAATCCAAGTATTGCAAGGAACTCTTGAAAAGATTTGACATGGATAAATGTAAGGCAATGTCTACACCAATGGGTTCCGGTACATATGTTGATCAAGATGAATCAGATGTTTCCATCGACATTACAAAATATCGAGGTATGATTGGCTCCTTATTATATCTGACGGCAAGCCGTCCTGACATAATGTTTAGTGTTTGTCTACGTGCTCGCTTTCAAGAAATCCAAAGGAATCTCATCTCATGGAGGTGAAACGGATCATGAAGTATCTCAAAGGAACAACAAATGTTGAATTATGGTATCCTAAAGGTAGTGTTTGTAATTTAGTTGGTTATTCTGATGCAGATTATGTAGATTGTAAAACTGATAGAAAAAGCACAAGTGGTACTTGTCACATCCTTGGAAATGCATTAGTATCATGGGCCTGTAAGAAACAAGCATGCGTTGCTCTTAGCACGGCCAAAGCAGAATATATTGCAGCGGGTAGTAGTTGTGCTCAAATTTTGTGGCTCAAACAACAACTTCGTGACTACGGACTCGATCTAGGATGCATTCCTCTACTGTGCGACAATACAAGTGCAATAAACATTACGAAGAATTCGGTCATGCATTCAAGAACCAAACACATAGATATACGACATCATTTTCTTTATGATCATGTACTTCAAGGAGATGTCGAGGTAACATTTGTAGATACTCATAATCAACTTGCCGATATCTTCACTAAACCTTTGGCAAGAGAACCATTTTACAAGATTTGACGAGAGCTTGGCATTCTTGATGAACATGACATATAAGGTGCTTTATATCCTTGTTATGATTTTATATACTTGTCTTAATCTTGTTATATGTGAATATATATGTTAAGTGGTGTTTAAGTTTAAGAAAAATATGTTTTTGATCATTTTTGGTTGATGCAAATCGATTTCACAATAGTGTAAATCGATTGCTCGCTGAATGTTTTTTATTTTTGACCTTTCTGTTTCAGTGCAATTTGATTTCACCATAAGTGCAAATCGACTGCACACTGTGCGTTTCAGTTTTATTTTGCTTCTGTTTTGTGTGCAAATTGATTGCATCTGTATACAAATCGATTGCACCCACTGTAACATGCTTTTATGACAGAAATATTTGTTGGTCAGAATTCCTCTCCCTCTCTCTCACTCTCTCATATTCCCAAGCTCATCTCTATTATTGAAAAGTCAATTAAAATTCATTACATATAATACAACCCACTCATTTCTATTTACTCACAAATCATATCCAAACTTCAGCTCATCAAACATCTTCCTCTTAAAACCTAAAACCTTCCAAACCCTAAAAACACCTTACCCATGGCTTCAAGGAAAAAATGAAAGTTGTCAGCTTCATAGAAAGGGAAGAAAAAGGTTGGTCATCCTCTGAGAATCCAGTAATCTCAACTCTCACCGAAGAACAAGAAGCAAGATTCACAAAGGATTTTCAAACAAAGATAGTGTCCAATCCTAAATATGGTATGCTATCATCTTTTCCCCAGTAATGTTTCTCTTTTCAAAATGATTTAACTGCTTATGGACTAGAACCATTAATTTCATCATTTGGTCCATATCATCTGGATCTGGTAAGAGTATTTTTCAACAATTTAACTCCTCACAAAGGCAAGATGGTGACATATGTGTTGGGTACACGAATCTCTCTAACCCCTGAGATTGTTGGTGAGATTCTACATATTCCCTATACTGGAAGCTCTTTGTATGACCCTGAAAACGAGGCATGGGATGACTACGGGAAAAAGGAATTTTATTACAGCATTAGGAGATTAAGTGAAGCTGAATTTCGTGCCAAAAGGATTTGTGGTCTAGGAGGAGTAATTCCATCTAGAGACTCATGGAGTGCAGGTAATTTTTATATAGACGATCGACTATTTCATTATTTCATGGTCTATATTATGTTTCCACGGGCTGGAAACCACTGCACCGTGACTGACCTGGAAATGCAGCTGATCTATGCAAGGAAGAAAGGTATAAGTGTTAATTAGGCAAGGCTCATAATGGTTCATATGTTGAGGGTTGATGCAAAATCAAAATTTCTACCATATGCTTACTTTGTTACATTAATTATGGAAGAATTTGGAGTTGATTTTGCTGGGTTTGAGAAAGTTAATATGGATCCAAATCTGCATAAGATTTCAATTAAAAATGTTGACTCAAGAATGTTTGTTCATTATAATCCGGAAACAAAAACTATAACTTACATTGGTGAAGATGTGGTCGGGTGAAGATGTGGTCGGTGATGAAGGAAATGATCAAGAAGTTGAAGGTGGTGAAGCTGTACCTCCTCCACCTACTGCTCCCTCTCATCCAAGCAATCAAGATCTTATGGATTTCATGTCTCAACAATTTTCTTCCATGAATACCAACATCAACAACCAATGGAATGCTATCAACGATTCTACAACAACCCGGATTAATGACTTCCGCATAGATGTGAATCAACAATTTTCTCACCTTTAATCTCACCTTCGCATTCCATCATATGACCCAAATAATCCAGCTGCACCTCCACAACATTACACAGAACCTCCTCTACAACAACAATTTCCAAATCAAGAATCTTGGTTCTATAACAACCGGGACATGAATCAACCATAAAGTTTTGTCCAACTTTGTTATGTCTACTATTTTCTGTTATGTCCTTGTTCAATCATGCTACGTTTTGTTTGTTTTTTTTAGGTTTCTTTATAATCGTTATGGTACTATGTCTATGACTATTTGTGCTGCATGATTAATTAAGTTTTTTCAATATTGCTTTATTATTGTCCATTTTTATTGCATCTTTCCCTTCTTTTTGATAATGCCAAAGGGGGAGAAGAATGTGGCACTTTATGCTTGTATATTTCCTGTCTTAAATTTCTAAGGTACTTGTGATACGGTGGGAGAACTGACTTGAGGTTTTGGGTTTGTGTTCGCAAATGTTTCGATTTAGCAAGAGTCGCCACCGACTTTTTATTTTATCCTAAAGAAAGGTCAAAAAGCACAGGAAAGACCTTTGAGATGTTTTCTTGGGTTCGGGGAGTAGATTATAGAAAGGGAAGGTATTAGCACCCTTTCTATCCATGGTTATCCATGGGCTCTTAGTTACTTGCTTAGATCACTTGCTTTGCTTTTCAATTGTTTGAAATAGTGCTCTTCAATTGTTTGAAATGGTGCTTTGTGTGTGGTTTTAAAAGATGTTTTGAAAAGAGGCCATCGTTATGGCAACCTTTGTAATGATTCTTGTTTGAATGTATACAAAGGTGTTTTTATCTTTTTAAAAGTTTTCAATGTTTTAAAGTAGGGTTTTGAGATTGTGTTGTGAAGTGTGTTTTAAAAATAGCAAGGATGTTTTTGCAAGCTTTGATCAAGTAACTAAGAGTTGTCTACCCTATTTTACTCAAAGATCTTTCTTATGTTTTTAAGCCTTTTAACAGTGCTGTTTCACCATTGTATTTGGTGAACAACCTTGTGTTAGGATGTTAAACGGGACAGGCGCGGGTCATCGTATAGACCATGATAGCAATAGTGTCAAGTATTTTTGGCAATTTTCTTGAGGGACTTGATCATTTTGTTTAGGCAACTCAGATAGCGTCATCGAGGGACTATGATCTTTGTTTTGTTTTTGTTTTGCCAAAGTACTTGACATGCATACCATGACCCATTTTTGAAGGCAACAAGTGGATTATAACCCTAGGGGTGCAAGTGTGCATTGTGTTTGTTTTTCATGCATTTTTATCTTGGATTAGGTCAAACTATTTGTTAATTTGATTTTGCATACAAAACCCTAAGTCTAATCATGGCATAATTGAAAGCATTTAAAGGTGCGAGAATTTAAATTCTACATTATTACAACATGATATAGGGAGGGGGATACAAATTTGAATAGGGGATTATTTTGACAAGAAATTAAATTCTAAATTATTACAACCAAATTGAATGTATAAGGCATAACAATTAAATGTATAATATTTAAATAAATACAATAAATAAATATTAAATAAAATGTATTATATAAAAAAAAAGTTTTTTTATTTGTTCATGTATGCAAAAAGTATTTTCTATGTAAAGAGATGTAAGGAAATAAATCAAAAGTCAATTTTAATTTTTTGTTTTTTGTTTTTTAGGGCAAAAAACCCTAATTTCTTAAAGGAATAAAATATGATGTATTATTTATATTCAAAAAATGTATTAATATGTACAAAAATGTATTATATTCAAAAAGGTATTTTTTTAGTATAAAATGTCAATAAAAATAAAAATGTATTATTTTTGTGTTTTTTGTTCTAATTATTTAATAAAATATAGTATATGTATATATATATATATATATATATATATATATATATATATATATATATATATATATATATATATATATATATATATATATATATATATATATATATATATATATATATATATATATATATATATATATATATATATATATATATATATATATATATATATATATATATATATATATATATATATATATATATATATATATATATATATATATATATATATATATATATATATATATATATATATATATATATATATATATATATATATATATATATATATATATATATATATATATATATATATATATATATATATATATATATATATATATATATATATATATATATATATATATATATATATATATATATATATATTAAATATATTAAGTGTGTGAAAAATAAAATAAATTATTTACAAAAAAGTGTATATTTCAAGAAAATATTTTCAAATGTGAATCAAAATAATAAATGAAAATAAAAATATTTTTGTACATTATTTTTAAGTTTAAACAAAAATAACATAAGTATTTAAACATTTTCATGCTAGAAAAATTAAAATAAATACCAAATAAATATAAAAACTTATGAAAATATTTTTTAGACATTTTTTATATTTGAAAATAAAATATCAAAGTCAGAAATAAAATAAAAATGCAAAAATGACAAATATACAAGAAATGGGTCAGGGGGTGTGAAACTGAAAGATGGGGTGTGAAAAGCAGGAAGTAGCCAGGCCCAACCCAACTACTTCATCTTCTTCCTCTGTTCAAACAACAACGCGCCTTATGTGTACAAAATGCTATCTCCTGATTCTGTGCTTTTTTGACAAAACTCAAAATATGAAACTTGTAGAGCATCAAACAACAAATCTAACCATATAAAAAACTTAAGCTAACTCTCAAAGACCAGAGAGAATTTCTCTGACACTAATTTCTAACCTAGTTTTTTTAGAAAGTTCATGGATGAAATTCTCCTAGCACGATTAATATAAATGAAAACTAAACACATGTATGGTTTCAGGGCTATGAATACAACATCTTTCATTCACAAACCTAAGTCTAACTATTCCTAAATAGAGAGATAGAAGTCCATGAAATACCTGTTTCAATTGAGTTCGAGCTGGACAATGCAGCAACTTCCAAGGGTGTTTGAGGTTCTTTTGAGCTTGCCTGATGTCCACTGAAGCTTTCTCAATGCTTAGTTTGTTTTGAGGTGGCCTGAATCGTGCTACAGAACTCAATCTGCAAAGCTTCCAAACAAAAATGGCAATGTGTGTTAATGGAGTTACATCAACTTGTGAGTGGTCTGGATAGCTCAGGTATGTTGGTTGGAATGTGTTTGAAGTAGCTTTGGACAAAATGCACGAGGGGATTTGATGGTGGCTTGCAAAATGTAGAACTGACCCTGTTTTGCAAGAAAATGGGGATTTTGTGCACAAGGAGATTTTAGTTGTTAAGGACTCGTGTTTCTGTCTTGCTAGGGTGTATGAAACTTGTTTGACAACTTTGTTTTAGTTGGTTTTATCAGATGTGTGAGATGCCTTGTGTTTGACAAGTTTCTTGTTTTTGAAGCAAGAAAGTGGAAGTGAGGTTATAGGCTTTTACATGCCATCTTATCACCCTGCATACAACCCTCTTGGACCCTCTAATTAGTGGATTTGGTTTTCAGCATAAGATATGGTTCAAGGCTCTAGGATGTTGTTTTGACATAAAGCAAAATTCAAGCAAAAATGGCAATGTTGCTTTTTCCATTTAAGGATTAAACTTGTGTACAATACCCTAATGACCAAGACAATGCATTGGCTCAATGGATTTGCATTAAATTATGGAGTACAAACTGGTTTAGAGGTCTGTAATTGTGAACCAAGCTAGCTAGGTCATATTTGGCAAGTGGTATGAACATGTATTGGCCATGGTTGCAAAGTGAGTTTTTGCCAACTTCAAGCATTCGATTCTCCCTAACCACAAAGGTGTTTGAGGAGTTATTGGACAATTTGTAAAGCTTGCAACATGTACTATAATCTATCTTTGGAATGAAACTTGAAACTCCAAGTGGAACTATGTGAAAAATGGCCAAGAAGATGGGTCAAAATCCTGCCTAAACTAGGGCAAAATTTCTCTAAGTTAAAAGTTTTAGGTACCCTTGTTCCAAAAATCATAACTTGAGATACAAGCTTCTTTTGAGAAACATTTGTGAATCAAAGTTTTAGACTTTGTGATTTACTACAACTTTTATGTTGTAAGTTTTGTTTGAATCCACTTGCATCTTGGTGAAAAAATGGGACAAAGTTAGGAAAAAAATAAGAAAATTTTATAATTTAGAAAATTTCTAAGTTATGAAAATTTTCCATTTTAAACCCTAATTTGCATTTTTGGGTTTCTTGATGAACAAGTTTCATAATTTGACATGTCTTGATGAAAAATGACCCTTGGCACTTGATTTTGATCAAAAAGTCAAAGTTTGACTTTTTAGTATACAATTAAATTTTGATCAGTTGACTGAAAAATTCATCTGTCAATCCTATGAATTTGAGATCTTTTGAACTTGTTGAATGGGTCAAGATGATGTCATTGAGTCCTTGAGTCCATGGTTGAGCTTGATTTGCCATTGGCTAGGTCAAACTGTCAAAAATTGCCTTTGTACAGTCAAAACCCTAAAAATGACCATTTTGCCCTTTTGGTGATCTGATCAAATTTATGGCGGAATTGTGATCCAAACTTGATCAAATGGCTCATATGAGTTCATGATGTTGATGTGGGTCAAATTTCATGAGGTTTGACTGTCAATTGGCCACAATTGACTTTTTCCCCAATATAGCAGATTTTTAGGTCAACTGTCCAATTGATTGGGAAAAAATTTGAATCAAGGCTTGAAACTTGGTATGGACAAACTTGTGAGTCCAATATGAAGTATGAAAATCAATTTGGGCATTGTAGGTCAAAACATCACTGTGCAAACTCAAACCCTAATTTAGGTCAACAGTGCAATGAGGTGTCTTGAGCAGAGCAAACCCTAGCTTGACCTTGAATTCCAAGAGTCTTGTGATGAGAAATGTTGATGAAATGAGAGGGAAAATTTTGGGGTACAACAGTTGCCCCTGTTCAATCTTCTTGAACCTGAAGAGTTAGATTGGCAAGTCTGCCTTTCGCGACTCGAAGGTAAAAGAGGATTGGACACTAGAGTGCCCGTAAATTTGCACTTGTCAAAATATAGCTGAGGAAATGGGCTTAAAGATGCCATTTGGAGATGGTGGAATCTTGCTGGAGATGGGCTTATAGATGCCATCCAAGAAGGTTTGTTGTATTGCAATGTGGTAGGTCAGAAGAATGAGCATTAAAATGGTATCCGTGTCTGGAATGCATTTGAACCGTATCTGGAAACTGAGTCTGTATGAGCGAAAGAATGGCGTACGCGTCTGGAGCGTATCTGAGCTGTAACTGTTTTTAAACTTTGAATGAATATCAGAATGACTGTCGTGTCTGGAGTGTATCTGTATTGTATCTGAATTCTGAATGGGCGGCAAAGAAACATCTGTGTATGGAGCATCTCTGGGCTGGGGATAATTTCCGAATGAGTGACAAAATGGCAACCGTGTCTGGAGCGTATCTGGACTGTATCTGAAGTTGAGATCTGTATGAGTATCAGAATAACTTTCGTGTCTGGAGTGTATCTGGAACTGTAACTGGGATCTGAATAAGTGAGAGAATGACTTCCGTGGCGACTGCACTAGGGAGGATCAAACTGCTGGTGTAAAGGCCAGAATGGCATCCGTGTTTGGAGCGTATCTGAACTTGAAGTTGATAGTTGAATCTGAATGAGAGATAGAATGACCACCGTGTCTGGAGCGTATCTAGCCTGTATCTGATTGCTGAAGTCTGAATGAGTAGTAAAATGACCGCCGTGTCTGGGGTGTATCTGTACTGTATTTTGACTTGAAATTCTGAATGAGTAATAGAATGACCGCCGTGTCTGGGGTGTATCCATACTGTATCTGAATAATTGTTAACGATAACCTTTTAACCTTATCCTGAAAAGGGTAAAATGTTAGCTAAAACACAAAGTTATGTTGCATGATATGTATGATGCAATGAACTGTACTTCATCAATGTTTATGATATATGAATGTAATGGATGTGCATGTAAATTGAGTAGCTGTCTTGCTGAGGAAAATAAATCCTTGATAACTGGAGGTAATGAAATCTTTGACTACTGTCAGGGAAAGTAAATCCTTGACCGATGCTGGGGATTCCAAAAATCTTTGATTATTGAAGATGAGAAATCCTTGCTGACTGCTTGGGGGTTAAAGATCTCTGATTGTTTGAGAAGGAGAAATCCCCTGACCACTGCTGGAGATTGAAAATCCTCGGCGATTTGTGGGGATTAACAAGGCCTTTGACAACTTCTGCAGGGAATGAAAATCCTTCATGACTTTCCTGGGATATAGGGAAAACTCTGAAAATCTCTACTGGGGAGTTAAAACCTAGGAGGCTTCTGCTTGGAGAAATGAGACCGAGAATCTTCGACCTGTTGGGAGATAACTCTGTGGGGAGAATGTATACTCGGCCGGTGGGATCAGGAGTTTTGGGTTGTATGCCAAACTACTGGGGAAACATCCTGGTTGGGGATAAGTCAAGAAGTTAACTGTTATTATCTTGGTTCTCAGGCTTTTAAGATAACCTGCTGGGGAAATTGGGGGAAGTTGAACAGTTCCCACCGGGGGTTGATAGTTGGAAGCTTTGACTTCGCTGGGGAAGAAGGTTTAGAATATTCTGGTTCCGCTGGGGATATGTATTCCAGGGTTTTCGGGCTCCACTGGGATCGGGAGTTTGAACTCTGATGGGAACTTTGAAACTTAACTCAGCTAGGGAATCAAGTTTAGAATGCATTGGCTCCACTGGGGATCCTGAAGCTTAACTCCGCTGGGGAATAATACTCCAAATTTTTAGCTTTGTTGAGGATCTGAAGAATGTATCGTAGGGGATTTCTTCTGAAATGGCACAAAGATATCTTCCTACACCTTCAACCTATCAGTAATTATCCTTTCTCAATTTTGTTTTATTTGTAAGCAGTGATTATATTCAAATGCATATGCCTATTCAACAAAACATTGGACGTTTTCAAGTAAAACATAAGTGTAAAAAGAAAAGAAAGGCAAGCAAATTTCTGCACTTTGAAGTATCTTTGTATTAACTTTTGTGAGTATCTTTGTACAAAGGAGACAGGCATCCTAGTAAGAGAATGTTGTCGTAAAAATTGAAAAATTTTATACAAAAGAAAGATGGCTATGTGTAACAATTCCATGGGATCCCTATTCTGCTACAGCCTTCATAACTCTTAATATCTTGTCCATTCGCTGCTTCGTCCGCCGATGACTGGATTGATCAGAAGCTTGGAGCTTGTTGGTAAAGAGATTATTCTTAAAGTGATCCGACGAGACATAGTCATACGCTTTAATTCCCTAAATTTTTCCTGGACCGCCCTTTCGGGTTTTCGATCCACCGGGAAACCCTTTTTTGCCCAAGTCGCCCTTTCGGGTTTTCAACTTGCCGTGTGTACAGATTTTTTTGTTTTATCCCTAATTTTTGCCTGAACTGCCCTTTCGGGTTTTCGGTTCATCGGAATGCCCATTTTTGCCCAAATTGCCCTTCCAGGTTTTCAACTTGTCGGCTCGTTTTATGCGTAGTATCTTTTGACTATGTCTGCGTTCGCAGGATGCGGCAAATCGTCGCCGTCCATGGTGGTCAGAATCATTTCCCCACCAGAAAAGATGCTCTTGATCACAAATGGTCCTTCGTAAGTAGGAGTCCACTTGCCCCTGGGATCACTTTGCGGTAAGATGATCCGCTTGATTACAAGATCTCCGACTTGATATACCTGACGCCTGACTTTCTTGTTGAAAGCCTTGATCATCCGTTTTTGATACGTCTGACCATGACAAACAGCAGTAAGTCGCTTCTCGTTGATCAAATTAAGTTGGTCAAGCCGGGTCTGAATCCAATCGTCTTCACTCAAACCGGTATCCTTCATAATCCTCAAAGAAGGAATCTGAACTTCCATGGGTAGAGCAGCTTCCATGCCATATACCAAAGAAAATGGGGTTGCCCCTGTTGAAGTACGTGTCGTGGTACGATATCCATGCAGAGCAAACGGTAACATCTCATGCCAGTCCTTGTAGGTGACTGTCATCTTTTGAACGATCTTGTTGATATTTTTGTTTGCGGCTTCAACAACACCGTTCATCTTCGGCCGATAGGGAGATGAATTATGATGATAAATCTTGAACTGTTCGCATAGAGCGGTGATCATAGTGTTGTTCAAATTTGTACCGTTGTCTGTGATAATCCTGTCGGGGACACCATACCGGCATATGAGGTTCTGCTTGATGAAGCGGGCAACCATATTCTTTGCAACTGAGGCATAGGAAGCTGCCTCGACCCACTTGGTAAAATAGTCAATAGCCACCAGGATGAAGCGATGTCCATTGGATGCTGTAGGCTTGATCTCCCCAATCATGTCAATGCCCCACATTGCAAATGGCCAAGGAGCTGTCAGAACGTTGAGAGGAACAAGAGGAATATGTACCTTGTTGGCATAGACTTGGCATTTGTGGCAGGTACGAGAATGTTGATGACAATCAGCTTCTATGGTAGACCAGTAGTAGCCTGCCCTTAGAATCTTCTTAGCCATCGTATGTCCGCTCAAGTGGGTGCCAAATGTCCCACTGTGTATCTCGGTCATGATCAAATCTGCTTCAGCTTTGTCCACACAACGAAGTAAAACACAATCATGGCTGCGCTTATAAAGGATGCCATTGCTTAGGAAGAACTTGGCAGCAAATCTCCTTAAGAACTTTTTGTCATTGACGGAAGCTCCTTCAGGGTATTCTCTAGTCTGGAGATACATTTTGATTTCATGAAACCAGGGTTGTTCCACTACTTCTTCGGTATTAATCTCATGACAGTGTGCAGGTTCGTCCATTCGCTCGATGGTAATTTGGGGAGCCTCGTTATCCCAGTTGCATTTAAACATGGAAGAGATTGTATCTAGAGCATCGGCTAACTGATTTTCTTCTCGCGGGAAATGCTCGAAGGTAACCTGCTCGAAATGAGGCAACAATGTCAAGACATGTTCTTTGTATGGGATAAGGTTGGGATGTTTAGTGTCCCACTCTCCTTTGACTTGACTGATAACCAAAGTCGAGTCCCCAAATACGACCAAAGATTTGATTCCCAAGTCTATAGCAGCCTTGAGGCCAAAGATGCAAGCTTCATATTCAGCCATGTTGTTGGTACAGCTGAAGCAAAGTCGGGCATTGAAGGGTGTATGCCAACCTTCCAGAGAAATGAGTACCGCACCGATACCGTTGCCAAGTGCATTTGAAGCACCATCAAAGTACAGGATCCATCGGGATCCTTGTTCAGGTCCGTCATACGGTCCGTTACCTTCAATGTTGTCCAATGTCATGATGTCCTCGTTAGGGAAGTCGAATCTCATAGATTGGTAATCTTCGACGGCTTGATGAGCTAGATGGTCAGCTAGTACACTCCCCTTTATAGCTTTTTGGGTAGTATACTGGATATCATACTCAGTCAGGATCATTTGCCATCTAGCGATTCTTCCAGATAAAACAGGCTTTTCAAAGATATACTTGATCGGATGCATTTTGGAAATCAACAAAGTGGTATGAGTCAACATATACTGCCTTAGCCGGCGAGCAGCCCATACCAAAGCGCAACAAGTTTTCTCGAGCAGTGAGTAGTGAGTCTCACAGTCGGTAAACTTTTTGCTAAGGTAATAAATGGCATGCTCTTTTCGGCCAGACTCGTCATGTTGGCCGAGCACGCACCCCATTGAGTTATCCAAAACAGTCAGATACATGATTAACGGCCTTCCTTCGACGGGTGGCATCAAAATAGGAGGTTTTAGTAAATACTCCTTGATCTTATCAAAAGAAACTTGACAATCATTGTTCCATTCAACCACCTGATCTTTCTTCAACAGCTTGAAGATTGGCTCACAGGTAGATGTCAGGTGAGAGATGAACCTCGCAATATAGTTCAAGCGTCCCAAGAATCCTCTAACCTCCTTTTCAGTACGGGGGGCAGGCATTTCTTGTATAGCCTTTACCTTAGCTGGATCAACCTTAATGCCTTTGTTGCTGACAATAAATCCCAAAAGTTTACCAGACCTAACTCCAAAAGTGAACTTGCTTGGGTTCAGTCTGAGCTTATACTCCTTCAACCTGGCAAACAGCTTTTGCAAATGATCAAGGTGTTCTTCTTCTGTCTGTGATCGAGCTATCATGTCGTCTACGTAAACTTGGATCTCATGATGTATCATATCATGAAACAAAGCTACCATGGTACGTTGATAGGTTGCCCCTGCATTCTTCAGTCCGAATGGCATCACTTTATAGCAGAAGGTACCCCATTGCGTGACAAAAGTAGTTTTCTCCATGTCCTCGGGGGCCATTTTGATCTGGTTGTATCCCGATAATCCATCCATGAAGGAAAAAACCTTGTGTTGAGCTGTCTTGTCAACCAAGATGTCGATATGTGGCCGTGGAAAATCGTCTTTAGGGCTAGCCCTGTTTAAATCCCGATAGTCCACACACATTCTGACTTTGTCGTCCTTCTTAGGCACGGGCACGATGTTAGCGACCCATTGTGGATAGGAAGTAACATCCAGAAAGCCAGCGTTGAATTGCTTTATTACCTCGTCTTTGATCTTCTCAGACATGTCAGGCCTCATTCGACGGATCTTTTGCTTGATCGGTGGACAGTCTTCTCTTGTAGGGAGACGGTGGACCATAATATCTGTGTCTAGTCCCGACATGTCTTCATAAGACCAGGCGAAGATTTCAACATATTCGTTCAACAACTGCACTAGGCGCTCCTTAACACTTGGTTCCAGGTTGGAACCCACTTTTACATCTTTCTTGTCTTCCTCTGTCCCCAAGTTGATGGTTTCTAGCAACTCTTCATGAGGCAGAATAGCCCTCTCTTCTTGTTGCAAAAGTCTGGCTAACTCTCCCGACACTTCACAGTCTTCGTCAACTTCGTACTCAGCATGATTGACGAAATCCTCAGAGTTATCGAAGGCTGAAACAGAATAGTCACCCATGGAATCCGGAGTGGATGGGTACCTGCATTTGTGAGTGTGTGTGTGTGTAAGGGATAGCCATCCTTAAACAAACAAAAATGCAAAAGGAAAGAAAATGAACACAACAGTTTATAGATGAAAAACGTCCAATGATTCATTAAAACATGGCATATAATAATGAAGAAAATCAAGCCCTTACAAATGGACCTACATGCCCCGGGCAAGGCATGAGGTAAAAATAGTGTGTGGATTGTTTAGTTATTACAGACCATAAATGGGAAATTGTTCAAAGATAAAATTACTGGTTGATAAAGGTGATGGGAATAAAATCCTTTGCTTCCCAGTTGCTTAAACCCCCTTCGACGATCGGAAAGATCCAATCTTCAAAGTGGCTCTCTTCATCTTCATCTTCTACAACATTGATTCCATGGTGAGAGATCTTGACGGGTGGTCCTCCAACCTTGGAGCGACGCATAGCCTTTTGTCCTACAACAGTGAACCCTAATCCAAACTTGTCTGTCTTATGGGGAAAATCAGGCAGTTGCCCTCACACTGTGCTTTTTCCTTCTTTAACCGCAGCCTTTGCGTCCTTGAGAGATGCCATCCTAGATACATGCTTGGTAACGATAGGCACCTCAACCAATTTCTTCGCAACTACTACCTCAGGAGAAACTTCCTCAAAATGTTGGAAAGGCGTTTCGATGAACTCGCCATCCAACTCCACATAGCGAAAGGAATTGAGATGACTTATCATGTACTCTTCCTCGCCGTGCACTATTATAATCTTACCCTTAACAGGATATTTCAGCATTTGGTGCAAAGAGGAGGTAACTGCCCCGACATAATGGATCCACGGTCTTCCTAACAAACACGAATATGACGGACGAATGTCCATCACGTAAAAGGTGGAGTTGAAAACTTTTGTGCCTACTTTGATAGGAATGTCAACCTCTCCATGAACCATTCTTTTGGACCCATCAAAGGCCCTAACAATGATGTTACTAGGTTTGAGGATCAATCCTTCTCAGTCTAAACGGTCTAAGGCTTTCTTCGGCAGCACATTCAAGGAAGAACCAGTATCAAATAAGACATGGGCGAGGGTGGTTCCCCTGCACTCAACTGAGACATGTAGCGCGTCGTTGTGTTTCCTTCCTTTGGGAGTCAAGTCAGCATCGGAAAATCCCAGGCCATTATCAGCAGTAAGACTGGCCACACACTCCTGAAACTGGTCAGCCGAAGTCTCTTGGGGTACATGTGACGCCTTTAAAAATTTGATCAGGGCCTTAGCATGGGCCTCAGAGCAGAGTAGAAGAGCCAACATTGAAATTTTAGAAGGGGTCTGCCCTAGCTGTTCCACGATGTCGTAGACACTCTTTCTGATTATTTTTAAGATTTCATCCATTTCTTTCTGAGTGTTTTCGGGGATAACCACAGCATGAGCCTTCATCCTGATAGGCGCTTCTAGTATCCCCTTACCCTTGTCGGTAGTATCAGCAGATGGTCTTACTTCATGAGTATTCAATTCTTCAATCATCGGGCCTTGCACAGATGGTCTAACAGGTACGGAAGCTTTCGAGGGTCCGAAAACTGCTCGAGGGGGAGCAATCTCCAGAGAAAAAATTCGGCCACTGCGGGTTATCTTGCTTGTACCCGCAATGTTCCCTATATCAGGTTTTTCTTCTTCAGAATTCTCTTGGACTGCCTCAATTTGTTTGATACCATGATAGAAGATTTCTCCTCCATAGTTCCATGGTATCGTTTTGCTGGATTGGTACGGGACAGGTCCCGGCATGGTGATCTTTAATGGTACAAATTTAGGGTCGGGCGTAATCCTGACAGGCCTTTTGCAAGCCTTGGGAGGATTGTCGGAAATGGTTATGATTGCAATATCGTTGGTTGAAGTAGAAAAAGTAGCAGAAGTAACAGGAGTGAAGGTATCAACAGGTTTTTTTTTGGAAAAGTATCTCTTGGGTATCCATCAGGCGTTGGACACCTGATTTCAACATTGGGCAGTCAGCTCGTATGTTCAAAAAAAAATAACAGTCCTTCCCACAACCTGGGAATATCCCGACTCTCATCAAATTCTCTTTAATCACTAATAACAGAGTCAGAAGATCAGCAACATCAGTAACATGAAGGTCCTCCATAACGACATGAACATTATGACCGTGCTTGGGCATCGGAGCAGAAATCACATTGGGCTTCTCAGGAGCTTCAAATTCTATTTCCTTGGCGTCAATCAGGTCCTGGATTTTGTACTTAAGCGCCCAACAATTATTGGTATCGTGCCCAACACTGTCAGAATGGTAGGTGTGATACGGTGGGAGAACTGACTTGGGTTTTGCGTTTGTATTCGCACTTGTTCGGTTTAGCAAGAGTCGCCACCGACTTTTTATTTTATCCTAAAGGAAAGGTTAAAAAGCACAGGAAAACCCTTTTGAGATGTTTCGTGGGTTCGGGGGGTAGATTATGAAAAGGGAAGGTATTAGCACCCTTTTCATCCATGGTTATCCATGGGCTCTTAGTTACTTGTTTTATATCACTTGCCTTTGATTTTCAATTGTTTGAAATGGTGTGTGTGTGTGTTTTGAAAATGTTTTTGAAGAAGACGCCTTGTCTAGGCAACCATTGTAATGACTCGTGTTTGAGTGTTTTACAAAGGTGTGTATCTTTTCGAAAAGATGTTTCAAATGTTTTTGGAAGTTTGTTTTTGAAAGTGTTTGTGGAGTGTGGTTTTGAAATGTAGGCAAGTGTTTTTGCAAGTTTGATCAAGTAACTAAGAGTTTGTCTACCCCTATTGTACTCAAAGGTTTTTTTTTTCATGTTTTAACCCCTTTTAACAATTTTTGTTCCACCATTGTATTTGGTGGACAATCTTGCGTTTATGATGTTTAATGGGACGGGCGCAGGCCATCGTTTAGACCATGAATGCAATGGTGCCAAGTGTCTTTGTCAATTTTGCTTGAAGGGACTATGATCATTCCGTTTAGGCAACTTTCGAAAGCGTCATCGAGGGACTATGATCATTTGAATTGTTTTGCCAAAGAAACTCGACGTGCAAGCATGGCCCATTATTGAAGGCAACAAGTGGAGTAACCCTAGGGGTGCAAGTGTGATTGGTGTTGTCCATTTTCATGCTTTTATCTTGGAATTAGGTCAAGCTATTTGTTTGGTTGATTTTTGCATACAAACCCTAAGTCTATCATGGCATATTTAGAAAGTTTTTAAATGAAAAATGAAATCCTAAATTATTACAACACAATTATGGGATGGGGGGTACAAATGTTCAAATGGGGATATTTTAGCAAGAAATTTAAATCTAAGCTATTACAATCCAAATGGAATATACAAGATTAATTGATGTACAATAATTAAATAAAAATACAATAAATATGCAAGATGCAAAAAAATGATTTTTATATGTATGTAAAAGTGTTTTTCATGTGTCAAAAAAACAAAAATAAAAAGGATTAATTTTTTGGGTATTTTCATATTTAGGGCAAAACCCTAATTTTCTAAATAAAAAAGCATTTATTATTTAATATATACAATATTTGTTAATTATATACAAAAATTAAATAAAGAGGAAATATATTGTAAAAAAGTGATTTTTGAGGTCAAATATTAATAAAAATAAAAATGTATTATTTTTGTATTTTTTTCCTAAATATTCTAAATATATAAATATTTATATTATGTATTAAATATATTAAATATATACAAGAAATAAAAATATTTATTACTTACAAAAAAAAGAGTATATTTTAAGAAAATGTTTTCAAAAGATAAAATAAAATAAAAATCAGAAAATAAAATGTATTTTGTATTATTTTTAGTATTTTAAATAAAAGGTATTATGTATATTTATTTACATATAGAACTAAATGAAACAAATAAATACCAAATAAAATGCAAAAAATGTGAGAAAAATATTTTTAATGTTTTTTCATGTTTGAATAAAAATATAAAATCAAAATCAAAAAGAAAAAATCAAAAATGACAAATATATCATGCAATGGGCCAGGGGGGTGTAAATTGAAAAAAAGGGGTGCAAAAAGTAGGTTGACTCAGGCCCAGCCCAAGTCAACTCTGTCTTCAACCTCTAGACAGATTCAAACAAAAACGCGCGCCCTTCCTCCTTCTCTGCAATCTCCTGATTCCTTGACTTTTAACAAAAACTCACAACACAAACATTATAGAGCATCATGTCACGAGTTCATACATATAAAAAACTTGATCTAACTCTCAGAAATGAGAGAGAATTTCTTCTCCCCCAATTTCTGACCTAGTTTTTTTTCCAATGTTCAGGTTCAAAATACTCTTAGCACACACAATATAAATGAAAAGTAACTACATGGATGGCTTCAGGGCTATGATTAGAACATGCTTTCTTCACAAACTTAAGCCTAACTATGCCTGGATAGAGAGATACAAGTTCAAAGTTTTACCTGTTCAGCTTGAGTCGTGTGCAGCAATGGAGGCACTTTCAATGCAATGTGAGGACTTGTACAGCTTGCTTGAAGTTCAGGGATGCTTCTCCAACCTCTAGCTTGCTTTGAAACTAGCTGAATCGAGCTATGGAAGTTCACCTGCAAAGTTGAAAACTGAAAATGGCAAATGATGTTAGGGATGCTACAGTTTGTGTTCAATGCTTGGGATAGCTTCAGTGGGTGGTATGGAACATGTTTGAACCAGCTTTGGCCAAAACGCACGAGTGGAAGTGTTTATGGAAGTCAAGTTGCAGAAGGGACTCTGTTTTTGCAGCAAGAAGGTGTTTCTGTGAATGAGGAGGTATTGAAGGTGGTTGGCTCGTGTTTCAGGTCAGTTGGATCAAGTGGAAAGTGTTTACAAGGTTTGCTTGAGTTAGTTCTTGCAGGAATGTGAGATGTGTTTCAATATGCAAAGTTTCTTCTCTCTTAAGTCAAAAATGCCAAGTTAGGTTGTAGGCTACCACAGGCCCCTCAAGCATGCTGCAAATGTTAGTCTTGATCAGTGGGATATGTTCATGAACTTGTGCCTCAGAGATTTGCTTTGGTACTTCTTAGATTGTAAACTTGACATAAAGTGTAACTTTTCAAGAATAGATAAAATGCTTTTTCTAATTATGGCTTAATTCTTCATGTAATGACCAAATGAGCAAAATAATGCTAGAACACAATGGATTGGAATTTAATTATTGAGTGTAAGAAGGATTAGAGGCCTGTAATCTAGCTTGAACCATGCTGAGTTTGAAAATGCAAAGTTATGAACATGGAATTGGCTCATGAACAAAGTGACTTTTGCCCATATTGACAAATTCGATTCTCCCTAACCACAAGGGTGTTTGAGAAGTTCTTGGACAATTTGGAAAGCTTGGAATGTGCAATACAATCCATCTTTGTAATGCAAATTGAAATTCCAAGTGGAAGCATGTGAAAAGTGGCCATGAAGTTGGGCAAAAATCCTGCCTAGAATAGGTCAAAATTTTTCTAAGTTAAGAATGTTTTGCACCCTTGTTCCAAAAATCATAACTTGAGCTACAAGCTTCTTTTGAGGAAACTTTGTGAATCAAAGTTGTAGATTTTGCAATAGACTAAAACTTTCATGTTTTGAGTTTTATTTGAATCCAAATGTATCTTGATGAAAAAATAGGACAAAGTTAGGTTAAAATTAGGAATTTTCATAACTTAGAAAAATTCTAAATTATGAAATTTCTTCATTTCAAACCCTAATTTGTAATTTTTGATTTCTTGATGAACAAGTTTCACAATTTGGCATGTCTTGATGAAAAATGAATCTTGGCACTTGATTTTGACCAAAAAGTCAAAGTTTGACTTTTCAGTATACAGTCAAATTTTGCTCAGTTGACTGGAAAATTCATCTGTCAATCTTGTGCATTTGGGATCTTTTGAACTTGTTGAACATGTCAAGACAATGCCATTGAGTCCTTGAGTCCAAATATGAGCTTGGTTTGCCATTGGCTAGGTCAAACAGTCAAAAATTGCCTTTGTGCAGTCAAAACCCTAAAAATGACCATTTTGCCCTTTTGGTGATCTGATCAAATTTCTTGTGGATTTGTGATCCAAACTTGACCAAATTATTTATATGAGTTCATAATGTTGATGTGGGTCAAAAATCATGAGGTTTGACTGTCAATTGACCACAGTTGACTTTTTCCCCAATACAGCTGATTTATAGGTCAACTGTCCAGTTGACTGGGCAAAGATTAAAATCAAGGCTTGAAACTTGGTATGGATAAACTTGGGAGTCCAACATGAAGCATGAAAGTCATCTTGGGCCTTTTAGGTCAAAACATCTTTGTGCAAACACAAACCCTAATTTGGGTCAACAATGCAAGGAGGAGTCTTGAGAAGAGCAAACCCTAACTTGATCTTGAGCTCCAAGGGTCTTGTGGTGAGAAAATATTGATGAAATGGGAGGGCAAATTTTGGGGTACAACAGTTGCCCCTGTTCAATCTTCTTAGACCTGAGGATGTAGATTGGCTTGCGTGCCTTTCGTGATCCGAAGGTGGAAGATGATTGAACACTAAAGTGCCCAGAAATTTGCACTCGCATGGTAGAGTATCAGCAGTGTGATGTCGAGAATGGGCTTATAGATGCCATTTAGAGATAGGATGGATAGGAGGATGGGCTTATAGATGCCATTTGGAGGTGTGACAGAACCTTGTCGAGAATGGGCTTATAGATGCCATTTGGAAGTGTTGATCGCGTAAGAGATTCCTTAGCGAGAACTTGCGTACTTGAGAAAGAAAGATGGTTTCCTGGCTTGTTACAGGTGTTGATCTTCAGTCTCTTCATGCAGATATGCCCTGGCTAGATACAGGTATCGAATCTACAATTAGTTGTTCACAGATATGCCCTGGCTAGATACAGGAATCAAATCCGGAACTTCAAAAGGTTGCTTACAGACGTGCCATGGCTGGATACAGGTATCGAATCTAAAATCAATCGCTTACAGATATGCCCTGGCTAGATACAGGAATCGAATCTGGAATTTGTCGTCTACAGATATGCCCTGGCTGGATACAGGTATCGAATCTGGAAATTGTCGTCTACAGATGTGCCCTGGCTGGATACAGGTATCGAATCTGGAAATTGTCGTCTACAGATGCGCCCTGGCTGGATACAGGAATCAGATCTGGAATTGCAAAAGGTTGGTAGAGATAGCTTTCCTGGCTGGATACAGGTGTAAACCTCTGACCTGAGAATGAAAGATAATTTCCTAGCCTGTTACAGGGGTTGATCTTCAAACTCTTCATGCAGATATGCCCTGGCTGGATACAGGTGTCGAATCTACAATCAAATCACTCACAGATGTGCCCTGCCTAGATACAGGAATCGAATCTGGAATTGTGACAGTTGATAGTAATCATCTTTGGATTGAACTTTTTTCTGAAAAGGCAAAACATCAGTTATATGCAATGTCATGATGTATGAGATTCTTGATGTCATGATGTTCAAAATGAGATAGTGTTGTATGCACTTTATCATGTATGTAAACAGGATGTATGAAATGTGAAATGTCTATGAATGTATTTTCGTCTAGGAAAATAAATCCTTGACGAATGCCGGGAGTTTGTGGAATCCTGGGCTGATGTTGAAGAGTAAAGTTCTTCGCTTCCGCTAGGGATGATGGTTGCAAGAATAAACCGGTAGGAGAAAATGACTCCGTTGGGGAATAAACTTGTTGGAGAGATTACTCTGCGGGGAATTACTCTGTGGAAGAGATACTTCGCTGAGGTTTTGATGGGAGCTCCGCTGGGGACTCCACTGATAATTTATGTTGGGGAACTTGATGAACTCCGCTGGGGATACGAAGAATTTTGCCGAGGACGATCTTTCCGTGGTAATTAGCCGAGGATAACCCAGTTATACCCTGGTGGGGAATAACCTTTGAATGAAACCGGAGAGACGCATTCGTACTCTGCAGGAGATAAGCTTCCAGAATCTACTGGGGATAAGCTTCAGAATCTACTGGGGAGGACGATTCAACCTTCCTGGGGAAACCTTTCAGACTGTACTGGGGAATGGCTCCACTAGGGTGTCTTGTGTTCCGTCGGGGAACAATCTTATATTAAGACTGCCGGGGATGCTTGCTGAGGAATGTCTATACTCTGCTGGGGAATGTTGAGATCTTTTGATTGTTGCAGGTATTGATCAGGTTGGTCAAGGAGATACTGTCCTGGCTTGTTTCAGGTGTTGATCTCTGACCTGAGAAAGAAAGATGGTTTCCTGGCTTGTTACAGGTGTTGATCTTCAATCTCTTCATGTAGATAATTTCCTGGCTTGTTACAGGTGTTAATCCATAATCAGTCGTCCACAGATATTTTCCTGGCTTGTTACAGGTATTAATCTGGAACTTAAGAAAAGTTGGTCAAGGAGATATTGTCCTGGCTTGTTTCAGGTGTTGATCTCTGACCTGAGAAAGAAAGATGGTTTCCTGGCTTGTTACAGGTGTTGATCTTCAATCTCTTCATGTATATAATTTCCTGGCTTGTTACAGGTGTTAATCCACAATCAGTCGTCCACAGATATTTTCCTGGCTTGTTACATGTATTAATCTGGAACTTAAGAAAAGTTGGTCAAGGAGATATTGTCCTGGCTTGTTACAGGTGTCGAATCCACAATCAAATACTCACAGATATGCCCTGGCTAGATACAGGTATCAAATCTGGAATTTGTCGTCTACAGATATGCCCTGGTTGGATACAGGTATCGAATCTCTAAACTATTCATGCAGATATGCCCTGGCTAGATACAGGTGTCGAATCCACAATCAGTTACTCACAGATATGCCCTGGGTAGATACAGGAATCGAATCTGGAATTGGTCGTCTACAGATATGCCCTGGCTGGATACAGGTATCGAATCTCTAAAATCTTCATGCAGACATGCCCTGGCTAGATACAGGTGTCGAATCCACAATCAGTTACTCACAGATATGCCATGGCTAGATACAGGAATCGAATCTGGAATTTGTCGTTATTCTGTTGGTAGTTGTAATTTCCAGCAGGTGATGAAGGAATTGTTGAACACTTTTGACATTCGAATGCCCCAAGTGATGAGGAAGGAGTCTCTTCAGGTTACTCTGCAATTGAGAGATTTTATTGAAATCTTGACTGGACTGCCCCAGGTTAACTGAACTTTGAAAGATCTGTTGAAACCTTGACTGGACTGCCCCAGGTTAATTGGATGGTGACATGTCATGCCCCTTGTTGATAGGAGACTTGTCGTTGGAAGTGTCATCCTTTTGAAGTGATTTTGTTCACTGAGAGAGTTTTCGTTCCTCCGAACATTCGCTGTATGAATTTCTTCGCTGTCAAACAAATGGTCAAATGCAAACAGTGATATTCAAACAATGCAAAGTTTATGTTTGTCTCGAAGTTTTGAAAAATGCGTTTTTTAGCAGAAAACTTTTCATAAGACAAATTCAACACAAGATTTTTAGAACAAAGCCTTACAGGAGTCAGGATACCTTTTGTAACAGTATGCTTTCGAACTAACCCATGCTTCAATTAGGACTTTTGAAGGGTTGTAACGTGGCTTGGTTCATGGTTTAAGAAACAAATGATAAAGGCTCAAAGTATATTTGTACCCACCCGCTCTTCGTGATGTTCTTCAACCCTAAGCTCAGTTAATTGTGCGTCGCACTCTATTCGAGTTTGGAGCGACTTTTTGGGTGATGGTTCACCAGTTGAATTGGGAGACAGTCATCATCTCCTTTTTTCTTTGCAACATTTTTCATGTTGTTGAGGATTTGTAATGACCTCTCTATTTTGATTTTGATTTGTTATCCCTAACTTTTGCCTGACTGTTCCTGTTTTCGAGATCACAGTCAGCGGGATGCTCCAGCTTTCTTAAGCCTCCTTTACAGGTTTTGGCTTGATGGGCTTTTCTCTTTTGAGAGATTGACTGCCTATGTGATAGGGAACCACCCTTTTCTTTTGATTCCAAAGGAATGCTTTCTTTTGTTGACGTCGTTCGTTGTGTTACGAACTGAGAGTTCGCGACTTCAATGCGCACTTTTTTTGAATTAACTGAGAGACTACCCTGCCTCAGGTTTACATCAAAGGTTTTGATTGTTTAGAACAGAAAACTCCTACTTCTTTGGCTCGAAGGGGTTGACTAGGGATTATCTTCCTTATAACTCCAGTGTTTGGGAATTGAAAGAAATGCATGTACATCATCAGCAAGGTCTGTTCAAAAGCATACTGTGTGAGATTACGGTATTATTTCGTCATCCTCCCTCTAAAGGCTTGCAGCTTTTTATCAAGAGTGAAATTTCATAAAGAAAGCATAAGAGTAGTGAAAACGAATGGATGAATTCAAGACAAACATATGCAATGCATTAATGAAACAGAGTTTAACATCAACAGTTAATTGTTTGAAAACAAAAGAAATTACAACTTTGAAAATTCAAATGAAGCAAAAGTCTTTCAGTTTGAGCTTCGTCAAATCAGGTGGAGAACTCCTCAACGGAAGATTTTCATCTCGCCGTCTGGCATGAACCTCAGCACTCCAATGTCAATTAGATCTTGAATCTTGTTCTTCAAGACCCAACAGTCGTCGGTGTCATGTCCCGGGCTGTAGGAGTGGTATACACAAAATGCATCGGGATGATAGTTAGGAGCGGAGGTATTGGGCTTCCGAACGGGATCCCTTAAAGCAGTCAGATTGACCTCCAACAAACGTTCTAGTATCATAGATGACGGTATGCCAGTCTCTGTGAACTGTCTTCCCAACGTATTTTGATTACGCCGATTACCCCGTTGACGCTGGCGAGGTTGTTGCTGGGCTTGTGACCCTGAATCAAGCAGAGGAGCCTTCCCCTTGTCTTCTTGTCTGGAGGGGGTTTAGTGGTGACTTTCTCTTCAACCTCAGATGTTTTCCCCAGTTGGTTGTTCCGAAGCAGTTGGTTGACGAGAACTCTGAGTTCCTCTTGTCTTTGAGCCAAGTCCTGGATGAGAGCCATCTGGCCCACCAGTTGCCCCGTCATTTGGATCCTCATTGTTGTCAGCTCAGACTGCAGTGCTTCCAACTGATCGCTCCTGGCATTGTTTGAATTCCCCTGGGCCATGCCCGTTGTGAGGAGAGCTTTCACTTCTTCTTGCCCCAAAGACAGGTTCAAGAACATTTCCTGCAGCTGAGCAGTCTGGTCCTGGATATCCTTGACAGTCCTTTCTAGAGCCATCTCTTACTGAAATAAACAGTAGGAGAGTAAGGAAACCTGAAAAAGGAAAAAAATCGTTATGATGCAATGCATGATATGTGGATGCATGCTTTCAAGGATCTCTTGGGACAAACACAAGAGAATGTTAGAGGTTGAACTTTGATCTTTGATTGGAGATCTTTGCCCTGGTGGATGTCTTTCCACGAGAATCAAGCTCACCATGTCAAGTGGGTCATAACCCCTGATTCAAGTTGTTGCACTTGATCTTTGATTGGAGAACTTTGCACTTGTGGATGTCTTTCCACGAGAATCAAGCTCACCATGTCAAGTGGGTCATAGCCCCTGATTCAAGTTGTTGTACTTGATCTTTGATTGGAGAACTCTGCACCATTGTCTTTCTAAAAGTTCATTAGTGCTTCATGACATCACTCAGCGGCCCCGTACTCTCCTTGACTGAACTCAAGGGTTACCGGTACTCACAAATATGTCACACTAACATAGCTTACTGCTTCAACCGTGTCGGTATACCCCGCACAATTCCCTCACAACTTTATTGCTATTTACCTAAAAAGGTGCCCCAAATTCGGGTGTAGGATTTACAACAAACCCAAACAAGGACCCAAAAAGTAAAGCAATCAAGGCAATCAAAGCAAGTATGTAAAGGTGATCTAAGCCCTAAGGTAACCCCACTTTTAAGTGAACTCCCCAGCAGAGTCGCCAGTTCTGTGATACGGTGGGAGAACTGACTTGGGTTTTGCGTTTGTATTCGCACTTGTTCGGTTTAGCAAGAGTCGCCACCGACTTTTTATTTTATCCTAAAGGAAAGGTTAAAAAGCACAGAAAAAACCTTTTGAGATGTTTCGTGGGTTCGGGGGGTATATTATGAAAAGGGAAGGTATTAGCACCCTTTTCATCCATGGTTATCCATGGGCTCTTAATTACTTGTTTTAGATCACTTGCCTTTGATTTTCAATTGTTTGAAATGGTGTGTGTGTGTGTGTGTGTGTGTTTTGAAAATGTTTTTGAAGAAGACGCCTTGTCTAGGCAACCATTGTAATGACTCGTGTTTGAGTGTTTTACAAAGGTGTGTATCTTTTCGAAAAGATGTTTCAAATGTTTTTGGAAGTTTGTTTTTGAAAGTGTTTGTGGAGTGTGTTTTTGAAAAGTAGGCAAGTGTTTTTGCAAGTTTGATCAAGTAACTAAGAGTTTGTCTACCCCTATTGTACTCAAAGGTTTTTTTCATGTTTTAACCCCTTTTAACAATTTTTGTTCCACCATTGTATTTGGTGGACAATCTTGCGTTTAGGATGTTTAACGGGACGGGCGCGGGTCATCGTTTAGACCATGAATGCAATGGTGCCAAGTGTCTTTGGCAATTTTGCTTGAAGGGACTATGATCATTCCGTTTAGGCAACTTTCGAAAGCGTCATCAAGGGACTATGATCATTTGAATTGTTTTGCCAAAGAAACTCGACGTGCAAGCATGGCCCATTATTGAAGGCAACAAGTGGAGTAACCCTAGGGGTGCAAGTATGATTGGTGTTGTCCATTTTCATGCTTTTATCTTGGAATTAGGTCAAGCTATTTGTTTGGTTGATTTTTGCATACAAACCCTAAGTTTATCATGGCATATTTAGAAAGCTTTTAAATGAAAAATAAAATCCTAAATTATTACAACACGATTATGGGATGGGGGGTACAAATGTTCAAATGGGGATATTTTAGCAAGAAATTTAAATCTAAGCTATTACAATCCAAATGGAATATACAAGATTAATTGATGTACAATAATTAAATAAAAATACAATAAATATGCAAGATGCAAAAAAATGATTTTTATATGTATGTAAAAGTGTTTTTCATGTGTCAAAAAAACAAAAATAAAAAGGATTAATTTTTTGGATATTTTCATATTTAGGGCAAAACCCTAATTTTCTAAATAAAAAAGCATTTATTATTTAATATATACAATATTTGTTAATTATATACAAAAAATAAATAAAGAGGAAATATATTGTAAAAAAGTGATTTTTGAGGTCAAATATTAATAAAAATAAAAATGTATTATTTTTGTATTTTTTTCCTAAATATTCTAAATATATAAATATTTATATTATGTATTAAATATATTAAATATATACAAGAAATAAAAATATTTATTACTTACAAAAAAAAGAGTATATTTTAAGAAAATGTTTTCAAAAGATAAAATAAAATAAAAATCAGAAAATAAAATGTATTTTGTATTATTTTTAGTATTTTAAAAAAAAGGTATTATGTATATTATTTACATATAGAACTAAATGAAACAAATAAATACCAAATAAAATGCAAAAAATGTGAGAAAAATATTTTTAATGTTTTTTCATGTTTGAATAAAAATATAAAATCAAAATCAAAAAGAAAAAAATCAAAAATGACAAATATATCCTGCAATGGGCCAGGGGGTGTAAATTGAAAAAAAAGGGTGCAAAAAGTAGGTTGACTCAGGCCCAGCCCAAGTCAACTCTGTCTTCAACCTCTAGACAGATTCAAACAAAAATGCGTGCCCTTCCTCCATCTCTGCAATCTCCTGATTCCTTGACTTTTAACAAAAACTCACAACACAAACATTATAGAGCATCATGTCACGAGTTCATACATATAAAAAACTTGATCTGACTCTCAGAAATGAGAGAGAATTTCTTCTCCCCCAATTTCTGACCTAGTTTTTTCCAATGTTCAGGTTCAAAATACTCTTAGCACACACAATATAAATGAAAAGTAACTATATGGATGGCTTCAGGGCTTTGATTAGAACATGCTTTCTTCACAAACTTAAGCCTAACTATGCCTGGATAGAGAGATAGAAGTTCAAAGTTTTACCTGTTCAGCTTGAGTCGTGTGCAGCAATGGAGGCACTTTCAATGCAATGTGAGGACTTGTACAACTTGCTTGAAGTTCAGGGATGCTTCTCCAACCTCTAGCTTGCTTTGAAACTAGCCGAATCGAGCTATGGAAGTTCACCTGCAAAGTTGAAAACTGAAAATGGAAAATGATGTTAGGGATGTTACAGTTTGTGTTCAATGCTTGGGATAGCTTCAGTGGGTGATATGGAACATGTTTGAACCAGCTTTGGCCAAAACGCACGAGTGGAAGTGTTTGTGGAAGTCAAGTTGCAGAAGGGACTCTGTTTTTGCAGCAAGAAGGTGTTTCTGTGAATGAGGAGGTATTGAAGGTGGTTGGATCGTGTTTCAGGTCAGTTGGATCAAGTGGAAAGTATTTACAAGGTTTGCTTGAGTTAGTTCTTGCAGGAATGTGAGATGTGTTTCAATATGCAAAGTTTCTTCTCTCTTAAGTCAAAAATGCCAAGTTAGGTTGTAGGCTACCACAGGCCCCACAAGCATGCTGCAAATGTTAGTCTTGATCAGTGGGATATGTTCATGAACTTGTGCCTCAGAGATTTGCTTTGGTACTTCTTAGATTGTAAACTTGACATAAAGTGTAACTTTTCAAGAATAGATAAAATGCTTTTTCTAATTATGGCTTAATTCTTCATGTAATGACCAAATGAGCAAAATAATGCTAGAACACAATGGATTGGCATTTAATTATTGAGTGTAAGAAGGATTAGAGGCCTTTAATCTAGCTTGAACCATGCTGAGTTTGAAAATGCAAAGTTATGAACATGGAATTGGCTCATGAACAAAGTGACTTTTGCCCATATTGACAAATTCGATTCTCCCTAACCACAAGGGTGTTTGAGAAGTTCTTGGACAATTTGGAAAGCTTGGAATGTCTACTACAATCTATCTTTGTAATGAAAATTGAAATTCCAAGTGGAAGCATGTGAAAAGTGGCCATGAAGTTGGGCAAAAATCCTGCCTAGAATAGGTCAAAATTTTTCTAAGTTAAGAATGTTTTGCACCCTTGTTCCAAAAATCATAACTTGAGCTACAAGCTTCTTTTGAGGAAACTTTGTGAATCAAAGTTGTAGATTTTACAATAGACTATAACTTTCATGTTTTGAGTTTTGTTTGAATCCAAATGTATCTTGATGAAAAAATGGGACAAAGTTAGGAAAAAAATTAGGAATTTTCATAACTTAGAAAAATTCTAAGTTATGAAATTTCTTCATTTCAAACCCTAATTTGTGATTTTTGATTTCTTGATGAACAAGTTTCACAATTTGGCATGTCTTGATGAAAAATTAATCTTGGCACTTGATTTTGACCAAAAAGTCAAAGTTTGACTTTTCAGTATACAGTCAAATTTTGCTCAGTTGACTGGAAAATTCATCTGTCAATCTTGTGCATTTGGGATCTTTTGAACTTGTTGAACATGTCAAGACAATGCCATTGAGTCCTTGAGTCCAAATATGAGCTTGGTTTGCCATTGTCTAGGTCAAACAGTCAAAAATTGCCTTTGTGTAGTCAAAACTCTAAAAATGACCATTTTGCCCTTTTGGTGATCTGATCAAATTTCTTGTGGATTTGTGATCCAAACTTGACCAAATGGTTCATATGAGTTCATAATGTTGATGTAGGTCAAAAATCATGAGGTTTGACTGTCAATTGACCACAGTTGACTTTTTCCCCAATACAGCTGATTTCTAGGTCAACTGTCCAGTTGACTGGGCAAAGATTGGAATCAAGGCTTGAAACTTGGTATGGATAAACTTGGGAGTCCAACATGAAGCATGAAAGTAATCTTGGGCCTTTTAGGTCAAAACATCTTTGTGCAAACACAAACCCTAATTTGGGTCAACAGTGCAAGGAGGAGTCTTGAGCAGAGCAAACCCTAACTTGATCTTGAGCTCCAAGGGTCTTGTGGTGAGAAAATATTGATGAAATGGGAGGGCAAATTTTGGGGTACAATAGTAGGCACATTTGGCATTGGAGTGGTAGGACGGAGATGAGGTATTAGGGTTCTTTGGCGCTTCCTTTAAACTGGTCAGATTCAGCTTTAACAAATGAGGGAGTACTTGAGCTGGCGTCATGTTGATTCGGGTGAACTGCTGTTGTGGCCTTTCTACCCGTTGTTGATTAGGTATCGACCGATTGTTACGAGGTTGATCATTTGAAGAGTTTTGAATTATCACAGCCCCTACAGTTGGTCGGCGCTCGGTTCTTCCCTGACTTTTTTGAGAATATACAGCAGAGGCTTCCTTCTTAGCTGGGAAGGCTTTCTTAACAGCAGCGGACGCGGAGGTATCTTTCTGAATCTTACCACTTTTAATACCGGCCTCGACCCTTTCGCCGGACAAAATTAGTTCAGTAAATCCCGCGGAATAACTCCCGATTAGATGATTGAAGAAAGGGCCAGACAGGGTCCTCAGAAACATGTCAACTAACTCCCTATCTGACAAAGGTGGATGCACCCTTCCATCCAGATCACGCCACTTCTGGGCATACTCTTTAAATCCTTCATTGGAAGCCATTCTCATACTTTGTAGCAGCAGCTAAGTCTTCCCAATTGTGAACCTCTGATCTCTCGAGTTGATAGAACTAGTCCAACTGTGTGCCTGACAAGTTGTCTTGGAAAAATTGTACCAAAAGGTCTTTATCAGATGAGTGGGGTTGGATCTTTCTGACATACGATCTCAGGTGCATCTTTGGGCAGGACAGTCCGTCATACTTAGCAAATGTCGGTACTTTGAACTTGGGAGGGATAACAATCCCAACTACCAACCCTAGTTATTCAAAATCCAAACCAGGTACCCTCTGCAACTCCATGGCTGCCAATCTATCCTCAAGATTCTTATATTTATCATCCGCTGGGGGGTATTGTTGTTCGGAGTAGTCTTCGTCTTCTTCCTCTTCAACCTCAGATTCAGAAGGTACAACAACCCCTTTTCCTTTACCGACCCCTTCGTCAGACATTGAGGGGAACTCGAGAACCTTCCTAGCATTGCTTTCAAACCTTCTTCCAAAAGTGGCTACTCCGGGCCTCTTCTTCTTTTTCTCTTTATTCTTCTCCAACAGAGCTTTGAGGTCCTCTTGACCCTTTACCAAGGTCATGAGGAGTTGCTGGAATTGAGAATTTTGTGCCTGCAGATCCTTAACCGTCTGCTCCAAATCCATCTTGCTGAAATAAACAGCGGAAAGATAAGGAAACCTGGCGTGAAGACCTGTTTATGCATATGATGAATGGTATGTTATTCATGTAATGTATTCAAGGATTCAGAAATTCAAATTTGTTGCAAACAAAAAGGAACACACGTCATATTAAGAAGAAATTGTTAGTACATAAGTGCCCCATGGACAAAATATTACAAAATTCTTAATGTAAAAGACATTGCGCATCCTCTTTGGTGCGATGTAAGTGTTGAGAGTTTCCTCCACATGAAGTCGGTGGGTAAGCTCCAAAACCTTCTTCTCACTGGCATAGAAGCTGGCTTCAAAAGTATTCCGTTCTTCTTTGAGTTGGATCCAACTCTTTTGTAATTCTTCCTATGATGTTGGCATGTCAGGATGTAGGATGGTGTATGGAACCTCTCCTTCCATAACAGGCTCTTTGATCAAGGGGAGAATGTGAGGGTATAGCATCATAAGATTATGGGCGCGGGTTCGTACCCACTTGAGGTAATACTCAAGGGGGATGGAATTTTTGTGCCCCAGTGTCTTACTATCCACCTTGTTGGGCATCCTCCAAGCTCTGATGAACCTTTGTCGAAGTCCTTGCGCATCGTTGTCGAAGTCAAAAACTAGGTCAAGAATCAGCATGTCATGAGGGCCATCCCTCCGAGCATATCCAAACTGTCTTAGAGTTAAACAGGGGTTGTAGGTAATACCTCCCCTAATGCCAAGTAGTGGGACATTAGGGAATTCCCCACAACAATCAATGATGATGACATTTTCTCTGGACCGAGAACACCAATGTACATCAGAATGTGTGAGGGTCATCAACCGTTGTGACCGCCTTAAACCCTGCTCATTCTTCAAAATTGATTGTGGAAGGTGAGAAATAAACAACCTTGCTAGGAGAGGAGTACAGCACATGAGAACACCTCTTTTCCTCATTGTTCGTGTGTAAAATGAGTGTAGGATGTCCCCAAGCAGTGTAGGTACAAGATTCTGGGATATGAAAATCTTGACAACATTCACATCTATAAGCTGATCAGGGTTTGGGAACAAGACCAACCCATAGACGAGGAGTGCCACAATCTCTTCAAAGGCTTGTAGATCAAGATAATTCCAGCAGTCTTGTGCCTTCTCAAACAGAAACTTTGCCAAGAAACCCTTGACACCACTTCTGGTTTCCCAATGCCCCTTGATGTCAGATGGTTGCAAGTGTAATGATTGAGCAACATCTTCAGGCTTTGGTTCTTTTTTCGTACCGTTGTAGGGTAGTTGATGTAGAATGGGAATTCTCAAGAGTTGAGAAAATTCCTCCAAAGTTGGAACCAATTGGTAATCAGGGAATGTGAAACAGTGGTGGAGGGGGGTCAAAGAACTGGAAGAGAACTTTCACCATGTCTTCTTCAATGTTGGAGCTGACCAAGTTGAGAAGTCTACCATGTCTTTCACTGAAGAGAGAATTCTCTGGAATCCTGGAAGTAAGCTCCTTGAGTTGAGGAGGGATTCTCACAAGGTTGAATTGAATTGTTTTCCTGCGAAGAGATTCCATGACCTACAAAACAAGAACAAAGATGAAGATCCAAACCCTTGAAATGGTTAGTGGATGCATATGATGCTTTATGATGTTCATTATGTATGCACAAGCACATGTACAAGCAAGTCACAGAAAACCCTAGTTTCAGGCTTGCATGAGGTTTCATAGGTAAATACCCTCTTGAGTTTAGTTGGCTTAAACATGTCCTATAAATAGTAATTGGGTTCTAAGGAGCTCAATATCACTGGATTGTTTTCTATGTTCATTGTTTTGGTTTAGCCACTTAACTAGCAACCAAAATATTCCAAGAAAACAACCCTCAATGAGTGTAGTATCGAGTATCTACCAACTTCGGACTGCACCAAAGCCGGTCATCTCACTACCCCTAATAAAAGGCCAAGATGGTCAAGTAAGGTTCTAAGAGTTCATTAGTGCTTTATGACATCACTCAGCGGCCCCGTATTCTCTTTGATTGACTCAAAGGCTACCGGTACTCACAAATATGTCGCACTAATATAGCTATTGCTTCAACCATGTCGGTATACCCCGCACAGTTTCCACAATGTATTGCTATTTACCTATGAATGTTTCCCAAATCCGGGTAGAGGATTTCAAGCCCAAACAAGAGAACCAAATGTAAAGCAATCAAAGCAAACAATATAATCATGCAAAGGGTGATCTAAGCCCTAAGGTTACTCCACTTTTAAAGTTTTCCCCAGCAGAGTCGCCAGTTCTGTGATACGGTGGGAGAACTGACTTGAGGTTTTGCGTTTGTGTTCGCAAATGTTTCGGTTTAGCAAGAGTCGCCACTGGCTTTTTATTTTATCCTAAGGAAAGGTCAAAAAGCACAGGAAAGACCTTTGAGATGTTTTCTTGGGTTCAGGGAGTAGATTATAGAAAGGGAAGGTATTAGCACCCTTTCTATCCATGGTTATCCATAGGCTCTTAGTTACTTGCTTAGATCACTTGCTTTGCTTTTCAATTGTTTGAAATGGTGCTCTTCAATTGTTTGAAATGGTACTTTGTGTGTGGTTTTGAAATATGTTTTGAAAAGAGGCCATCGTTATGGAAACCTTTGTAATGATTCTTGTTTGAATGTATACAAAGGTGTTTTTATCTTTTGAAAAGTTTTCAATGTTTTAAAGTAGGGTTTTGAGATTGTGTTGTGAAGTGTGTTTTGAAAATAGCAAGGATGTTTTTGCAAGCTTTGATCAAGTAACTAAGAGTTGTCTACCCTATTTTACTCAAAGATCTTTCTTATGTTTTTAACCCTTTTAACAGTGTTGTTTCACCATTGTATTTGGTGAACAACCTTGTGTTAGGATGTTAAACGGGACAGGCGCGGGTTATCGTATAGACAATGATAGCAATAGTGTCAAGTATTTTTGGCAATTATCTTGAGGAACTTGATCATTTTGTTTAGGCAACTCAGATAGCGTCATCGAGGGACTATGATCTTTGTTTTGTTTTTGTTTTGCCAAAGTACTTGACATGCATACCATGGCCCATTTTTGAAGGCAACAAGTGGATTGTAACCCTAGGGGTGCAAGTGTGCATTGTGTTTGTTTTTCATGCATTTTTATCTTGGATTAGGTCAAACTATTTGTTAATTTGATTTTGCATACAAAACCCTAAGTCTAATCATGGCATAATTGAAAGCATTTAAAGGTGCGAGAATTTAAATTCTACACTATTACAACATGATATAGGGAGGGGGGTACAAATTTGAATAGGGGATTATTTTGACAAGAAATTAAATTCTAAATTATTACAACCAAATTGAATGTATAAGGCATAACAATTAAATATACAATATTTAAATAAATACAATAAATAAATATTAAATAAAATGTATTATGTACAAAAAAAAGTTTTTTTATTTGTTCATGTATGCAAAAAGTATTTTCTATGTAAAGAGATGTAAGGAAATAAATCAAAAGTCAATTTTAATTATTTTTTTGTTTTTTAGGGCAAAAAACCCTAATTTCTTAAAGGAATAAAATATGATGTATTATTTATATTCAAAAAATGTATTAATATGTACAAAAATGTATTATATTCAAAAAGGTATTTTTTTAGTATAAAATGTCAATAAAAATAAAAATGTATTATTTTTGTGTTTTTTGTTCTAATTATTTAATAAAATATAGTATATATATATATATATATATATATATATATATATATATATATATATATATATATATATATATATATATATATATATATATATATATATATATATATATATATATATATATATATATATATATATATATATATATATATATATATATATATATATATATATATATATATATATATATATATATATATATATATATATATATATATATATATATATATATATATATATATATATATATATATATATATATATATATATATATATATATATATATATATATATATATATATATATTAAGTGTGTGAAAAATAAAATAAATTATTTACAAAAAAGTGTATATTTCAAGAAAATATTTTCAAATGTGAATCAAAATAATAAATGAAAATAAAAATATTTTTGTACATTATTTTTAAGTTTAAACAAAAATAATATAAGTATTTAAACATTTTCATGCTAGAAAAATTAAAATAAATACCAAATAAATATAAAAACTTATGAAAATATTTTTTAGACATTTTTTATATTTGAAAATAAAATATCAAAGTTAGAAATAAAATAAAAATGCAAAAATGACAAATATACAAGAAATGGGCCAGGGGAGTGTGAAACTGAAAGATGGGGTGTGAAAAGCAGGAAGTAGCCAGGCCCAGCCCAACTACTTCATCTTCTTCCTCTGTTCAAACACCAACGCGCCTTCTGTGTACAAAATGCTATCTCCTGATTCTGTGCTTTTTTGACAAAACACAAAACATGAAACTTGTAGAGCATCAAACAACGAATCTAACCATATAAAAAACTTAAGCTAACTCTCAAAGACCAGAGAGAATTTCTCTGGCCCTAATTTCTAACCTAGTTTTTTCAGAAAGTTCATGGATGAAATTCTCCTAGCACGATTAATATAAATGAAAACTAAGCACATGTATGGTTTCAGGGCTATGAATACAACATCTTTCATTCATAAACCTAAGTCTAACTATTCCTAAATAGAGAGATAGAAGTCCATGAAATACCTGTTTCAGTTGAGTTCGAGCTGGACAATGCAGCAACTTCCAAGGGTGTTTGAGGTTCTTTTGAGCTTGCCTGATGTCCACTGAAGCTTTCCTAATGCTTAGTTTGTTTTGAGGTGGCCTGAATCGTGCTACAGAACTCAACCTGCAAAGCTTCCAAACAAAAATGGCAATGTGTGTTAATGGAGTTACAGCAACTTGTGAGTGGTTTGGATAGCTCAGGTATGTTGGTTGGAATGTGTTTGAAGTAGCTTTGGACAAAACGCACGAGGGAATTTGATGGTGGCTTGCTAAATGTAGAACTGGCCCTGTTTTGCAAGAAAATGGGGATTTTGTGCACAAGGAGATTTTAGTGGTTAAGGACTCGTGTTTCTGGCTTGCTAGGGTGTATGAAACTTGTTTGACAACTTTATTTTAGTTGGTTTTATCAGATGTGTAAGATGCCTTGTGTTTGACAAGTTTCTTGTTTTTGAAGCAAGAAAGTGGAAGTGAGGTAATAGGCTTGTATAGGCCATCTTATCACCCTGCATACAACCCTCTTGGCCCCTCTAATTAGTTGATTTGGTTTTCAGCATAAGATATGGTTCAAGGCTCTAGGATGCTGTTTTGACATAAAGCAAAATTCAAGCAAAAATGGCAATGTTGCTTTTTCCATTTAAGGATTAAACTTGTGTACAATACCCTAATGACCAAGACAATGCATTGACTCAATGGATTTGCATTAAATTATGGAGTACAAACTGGTTTAGAGGCCTTTAATTGTGAACCAAGCTAGCTAGGTCAGATTTGGCAAGTGGTATGAACATGTATTGGCCATGGTTGCAAAGTGAGTTTTTGCCAACTTCAAGCATTCGATTCTCCCTAACCACAAAGGTGTTTGAGGAGTTCTTAGACAATTTGGAAAGCTTGCAACATGTACTATAATCCATCTTTGAAATGAAACTTGAAAATACAAGTGGAACTATGTGAAAAATGGCCAAGAAGATGGGTCAAAATCCTGCCTAAACTAGGGCAAAATTTCTCTAAGTTAAAAGTTTTAGGTACCCTTGTTCCAAAAATCATAACTTGAGATACAAGATTCTTTTGAGAAAACTTTGTGAATCAAAGTTGTAGACTTTGTGATGGACTACAACTATCATGTGGTAAGTTTTGTTTAAATCCACTTGCATCTTGGTGAAAAAATGGGACAAAGTTAGAAAAAAAATAAGAAAATTTTATAACTTAGAAAATTTCTAAGTTATGAAATTTTTCCATTTTAAACCCTAATTTGCATTTTTGGGTTTCTTGATGAACAAGTTTCATAATTTGACATGTCTTGATGAAAAATGACCCTTGTCACTTGATTTTGATCAAAAAGTCAAAGTTTGTCTTTTCAGTATACAGTTAAATTTTGATCAGTTGACTAAAAAATTCATCTGTCAATCCTATGCATTTGAGATCTTTTGAACTTGTTGAATGGGTCAAGATGATGTAATTGAGTCCTTGAGTCCATGGTTGAGCTTGATTTGCCATTGTCTAGGTCAAACAGTCAAAAATTGCCTTTGTACAGTCAAAACCCTAAAAATGACCATTTTGCCCTTTTGGTGATCTGATCAAATTTCTTGTGGAATTGTGATCCAAACTTGATCAAATGGCTCATATGAGTTCATGATGTTGATGTGGGTCAAATTTCATGAGGTTTGACTGTCAATTGGCCAAAGTTGACTTTCCCCCCAATATAGCTGATTTTTATGTCAACTGTCCAATTGACTGGGCAAAAATTTGAATCAAGGCTTGAAACTTGGTATGGATAAACTTGTGAGTCCAATATGAAGTATGAAAATCAATTTGGGCATTTTAGGTCAAAACATCACTATGCAAACTCAAACCCTAATTTAGGTCAACAGTGCAAGGAGGTTTCTTGAGCAGAGCAAACCCTAGCTTGACCTTGAATTCCAAGAGTCTTGTGATGAGAAATATTGATGAAATGAGAGGGAAAATTTTGGGGTACAACAGTACTCTTCAACCAAGATGTACAAAAATCAAAGGATTCCAACCTTCTCATACAAAGGGGGAGTTATGCATCTTAGGAGGAGAAGCTCTTTCCAAAAATTACAACGCATCAAGCAAGATCATTTGTCATCATCAAAAGGGGGAAGAATGTAAAATCAAGCTTCTCAAATGCACTTTTGTTTTGATTAAGACAAACCATGATTAACAAAGAAGGCAAATATTATCGATCAAGTTAAAAGCATTTGTGGATAAAGTCTTTGGTTCAAGCACTTAGCAAAATTTCAAGGTATGATGATAATACTTACTTTGAACTTAAGACATAGATGCTCAATGGTCAAAAGAAATATTTTATATTGTCCAAATCTTTACTCAAGTTTTTCTAAGCTAAAAATAAATTTTCACTTGAGTGCAATCGATTTGCATATTAGTGCAGTCGATTGCATGCTTCAATTTTTCAAAACATTTGCTACTGTTTCTAAGTGAAATCGATTTGCATGTTTGTGCAATCGATTGCTCTCAATAAATTTTTGCTACTAACTTTAAGTGCAATCGATTTACACACTTTTGCAATCAATTGCACACTCAAAATATTTGAATTTCTAGCTGTTGAAACCCCGTGCAATCGATTTACAAAAGGGTGCAATCGATTGCATGGTGCACGATTTTGAAAAACAACAGCTTTACTCATGTCTGTTCATAACACTAATTCATGGAAACCTTTCACTCAATTTTGGAAATTGTTCATGATTCATTTACAAAACTTTATGTTGTTTCAAAAGGGTGCTATGAACATATAAATACTCATTTTCAAAATCATGTTAAACACCTATTCCAATCATTTTTCTATGAATTTTCAAAAATCAAACTCAAGCTATTATACATTTTCATACACAAGTTTTCTGCACACTTTCACATATTGTTGACCAGAAAACTTTGAGCATTATATATTGAGTCATTGTATATTATTATAATTGGAAGAGAAGATCAATTCATTGATTAAATCACTCAAAGTGATCACTGCTACTCAAACTCACTCAAATCAAATATTGCTATATACTTGCTTATTTTTCAGGATTGTTGGAATTTGGAAACAAGTAAATTCACTTTGAGAGGATTTTTCTCATTGTTGACATAGTGAAAATCCAAGAGGATTGTTCTTGGTCCAAGAGGATTCTTCTTGGTTTTGGGTAGTTCTTGTTTAAGTTTGCCACAATAAGGAAATATCTTTCATGTTGAAAGGGGACTGGAGTACTCTCGAACTGTGAGGGGAACCAGGATATATCGCTTGTGTCTCTTTATTTTTCTGCACTTTACTCTTTCATAAACTCACCATAAACCAGAAAAATAATATATATCATCACTAAAACCAGAAATGTTTAAAGTACCTAATTCACCTCCCATCTTAGGCGCACTTCGTACTTACAGACTCTTCAGTTGAGTTAGGCTCTGAGGTTTCTCTGGGGTCTTCTCTTTTGTATGGTTGAAGACCTATAGTACAGTCCAATCCTGTAGATGTTCCTTTGGTTACTCACCTTCATCATTGTTATCCTGTTCATATTCAATTTCAAACTCTCTCCAGTCTTCGGCAACTACTTTTTCAATATTAGTTTCTTCATCCTCTTCATCGTCACTCCCTTGATCTTCTTCTCTAACATGGTCTTGTTCCACAACTTGCACTTCTTCCTTGCTTAAAATGGTGTCATCTTCCACTTGATCACCTTATTCGTTGTTTAATGAATAACTACCCTTATTCATCTCCTGGTGTACCTCATGTTGCCTTTTCTTCCGCTTTAGCTTTAGCAAAGTTTAGATAACTTCCTTGTCAAACTCATCCTGTGGGTAGAAGATCTCATTAGTTGATCTCTCAGGGACTCTTTGCCTCTTGCATAAGGCAGTGATAAGGAAGGGGAATTAAATCATGTATTCCTTCATTTTTGAGCATGCTTGGATCTCTTGGACCATAATTTTTGAAATGTTCATAGTACAAAAAGTTTGGATACATTGCAGCAGCAACAACCTTGCTTTATTGACTATCTCATTTTGCACATTAGGCTTCAGAGAATTCTTGATGAATTGGTACCACACTTCAGGCTCCCGTCAGAGATCTACCCTCAGCATTGTCTTGTCAGAACTCTTGTCAATCTCTATCCACTCGGTGCATGGATTACAAAGTGATTCCTTTAAGACATCCAGGTCTTCCTCATCAATGGTCTCCAACAACCTTTGGTACGTATGAAGGTGTGAGAAACAAAAGAAAGGGGGTTTGAATTGAGTTTCACCAAAAGTAATTTTAAATCTTTTCGTTGATAAAAGACCAAGTTAACTTAGAACTAAAAATAAATGAACACAATTATTTTTATCTTGGTTCACTATTAACTAAGCTACTCTAGTATACCCCTCAAGATGATTTTCCTTCAACAAGGACTTAATCCATTATAACCAAACTGATTACAGATAAACCATAATAAGTCAGATCAACCTTATTGGCACCCCTAATAAGTCAGTAGATCCTTATTGCAAATCTACTCAAACTGCAACAAGAGTCTTCTTGAGATCAGACCTTCACTTGGTCACTCAAGGAATCAATCAACAACCGTTGAATACTTTCAGTGTATTACAATTTGCTTCTTTTAAGTATATTACACAAACGTTTCAGTACAAATAAAAACACCTAAGTGTTTTACAGCAAGATACGAGCAACAACTCCTTGCCTATTTACAAAACTATACACTGAAGATTTCTCTAAAGAGTTGCACAACACTTTGGTGTAGTTTTGTGTAAGCTTGATTTAATCCGATAGGTTTTTCATTGTAATGTTGATTTTTTACTTTTCTTCAGCTTCCAAGTCTTCCTTTTATAGCTTGTAAAAGTAATTCGTTGAAGGGGTAGAAAGGTAATCGGAAGTCCAGCTGTTTGTTCCCAACAATCATAATAAGAATGATACACAATATAGTACGGAAGGAATGTCCTTACGTCACCCTAGAAGATAGAGGTCACAAAGCACTTTTTGTACCTTTTGTATACCATCACACGTTATCCATTTTGAACTTCTTCTAATCTTCAGAGGCTTCAGATAATTTGAATGTTTGAAGCTTGTTGTAGAAGAATCATTCTTAAGTCTTAGAACCTAAGTCTTAGAGTCTTCAGAACTTGTACCATTAGAACCTTGTCTTCAGAGTCTTTAGCACTTGGTCATAAGAACTTATTTTTATTCATATCATCATAACTTGTTCAATAGAACCTCATCTTCATAATATTCATAACTTGGAACACACAGAAGCAAAGCTTTAGAAGTCCTCCAAAGCTTAACCCCAAAGTCATTATCAGAACCTCTTGTACTAATGTTCCTAAGAACTGTTGTATAAGACGAATTCCAGAATCTTGACTTCAATTGTAACACGTAATCAAATGTTTTCTTCTAGTAGTATTTATGTTCAAAACCTGATGACGTCACACACCTTGAAACCATAGTTAGAACATTACAGCAGCAGATACACACTTGAACGAAACCATTAGAGTATATAATTATTCTTTATGATACCATGTAAAGTTATCATCAAAATCTTAAGGCCAAACATAGAAACACTTTTTTTCTTACAATCTCCCAATTTTTGATGATAACAAAACCATGTATTTTGATAGAATAATTCATACAGGGTAATCACCATAACCGACAAATTTAGAGATAAGCTCACAGCTTCCCCTGAATCTGTTAATCACAAAATTTCATTTATATTTGTTTAGAGTCTCCCCCTGAGCCCAAGACTCACAAAATAAATTTTGAGTTTTTAGAACATAGAAATAGATAAGGAACACTTCCCTACAATAACTCATCAGAGTCTGACTATAACACATGGTCTTCATCTCAGAACCGTGTTACTTATCAAAACTTGATGAAGAATCAAAAACTTGATTTTGAGCCTGGTTAAATAATGCCATGCATCATGTATCAACACTTCTATTTCTCGACTCTAATATTGATTGCATGACTATAAGAGTCTATCGGTGTATTAACTGCAAGTGTACAGTTTGATCGCATAGTTTTAAAAGATATCAAACCCACAGAGACTGGTAATCAAATTACTACTATCTAAAGATACCGTGTAAAGCTAAGGCTAATAAATCTTAGGTTTTGGGGTAGACAAAAAATAATGTTAGACTTAATTGAAATATTTAATAACAGGATACAGGTACATAATGATCTGACTTTGGGAATTCAATAGTTCATTGGCATATCTTTGAGTATTTAAAACACTGTTTAGTAGAAACTATTAGTTAAAAAACCTTTATCTCACACTCTCGTGATTGTTGATTTGAATTATATAATTAAAATTAAATGCTTGCTCTCGCCGTGTCATTTAAAATCCAAAGATACTTTTTGAAAACAAATAGAGTCTAATTAATCGTAAACCGCTCTCGCTGTATTTAAAACCAATGTTTGATGACCACTATCTAGTTAAAAACTCACACTCTCGTGATTATTGATTTTAGCCTTTGTTTTGTCTCTTACTCTCATAACAAAACAATTTGTATTAAAATTGGAAACCAAACCAGAAAGTTATTTTTATAAAATGTTTATGCCAATTTATTACCGAACTCCTTCGGTTTGTGACCTTACATACCGGTATCAGGGAGATTACCCGAACGCATTATTCGTTAAGAACAAAAAACAACAGCAGACATATAATAATACATGCATGATTGATAAATAAAAACAGTAATAAAATTAAACTAAAAGAAACCTGGAATTAAATAATGAGAACAGAATTATACAATTCTTTAAGTACTTGTAGCAATCCTCCACAATATACCGACAAGATTTGCTTGCGGAAAATTAACTTGAATGCAGAACAAAATATTAAACTAAAACAAGTTCAGAAGGCTATGAAGAAAATCTAATGTTACAATAGTTTCCTAGTGTAGGAAACTATTGTTGTTTAGGTGAAGGTTTTATCTGCCTAAGTTCTAAACAAAGCTCTAAATTGTTAAACTAAATAATGGCGTGAAAGAAAAAAAATGAGGATGTAATAATGTAAAAACTAAAATGACAAAGACGAGAAAGTTCAAAAGTATGCGAGCGATAGAGAGAGAGAGATAGAGAGAGAGAGAGAGCCTTTGTAATTGTTCTTCTTTTTTATATCTGCTCCGTAACAAAAACTGCTTGAGAAAATATAGAAACGTAACTCCGTGCTTCCCAAAAGTCCGTATGTGGAGAAAGACCAGGAGGAAAATATGCAGGTCGTTGGAACTGGAGAATCATGGAATCTTGGAGAAATCTTTGCGCGTCAAACAAAATAGAAAACATGTTGTGCCGAGTGGAATGCAACGTGTGTCGTGGGGCACATATATTTATTCTGTGTCGATCAGAATGGCTTGTGTATCGAGGGGCACACAAATTACACTTGTGTCAGGAAGAATAGAAGGTGTGCCGAGAGGCACAACCTTCTGATATGAAATCTTCTGTTTTTCTGCTGTTTTTCTGATTTTGAGCTCGTTTCTTTTCCATTTCTTCTCCTCTTCTCATGTAGGCGTTGGATGGAATAATCACCTGAAACATACTTGAAAAGACAACATAATGCAACATAATTGAGATAAAACAATAACTTTATTTATGCAAATCCGGTAGAATAAGTTATGTATTTTCGCGTAATCAAACTCCCCTATACTTGAACCTTTGCTTGTCCTCAAGCAAATAATCAGTATGGTAATCTTTTATGCACAGGTTAAATGAAATTACATGACACAAATCAATTTGTACGTGGTTGCGCGATGTTTTCGTTAGAATGATGTAAGCTCAATATCAACAACAAAGATACAGTAATAACACTAGATAACCCATCCTTAAGCAGACTCGTTCCTTTCATGCTATTATAGCTCAACCTAATCGTCTTTTCTTTGTTTCACCCATTTGTTCGAGCGCAATCACATTAAGCCCTTTATCTTATTTCACGCACATAATAGAGTAGCCGGTTAGTGATGGTCATATTAAGCACGGGGTTCTGGTACATAAATTTGGTAACCCTTTAATTAATCCAATTGCAAGATGCGGAGGATCGAACCATAGTCTTCCCTACTAAGTTCAGCACCAGAAACCTCTGAACCAACTTAAATCGGGGTTTTATAGCATAATATGTAGGTTCCGCACTGTTGGATTAAGTAATCGAGTAAGGGTCACCTAACTTAATTAGGGCATACCCTGTTTTCAATTCATCGTTACAAGATGTTTAGGAAAATGATTTAAGACCATTCACTTATATTCATCAGCCCTCTACGTAGTTTGTTTTTAAGACGGTGCTGACTGCTTATATAAACTACTCGGGGTTACTTTAAAGTTTGAGGTTTTGGTATAATAGGTACTTAAACCGATCTCGCGTAATCGTGCATTTTAGAGTGTTGAGGCGATATCGATTCTGTTCAAATCTCACTAAAAAATTCTAACATATCTTTAAGAGTGAGCAACCTATATACTCTTTGAATGTGTCAAGTAAAAGTTTTTGTTATGGCTCAAAAAAGTGAGAGAGTCAAATAATGAACGAAAAATTTGCATATAACGACTTGATATTACATAAATTGTTTTATTGAAGGGAAATTTATGGTAATGAAAATCTACTTAGAAAATGGTAAATGAAAACTAAAGCGGTAAAGCTTCCTCCTCCAAACTTAAACTGAGCATTGTCCCTAATGCAACAAAGTAAGGTGAGAAAGGAAGAAGGAAATGAGATGAATGATTATTCTTTGCCTCGGCCACATGCTCCGCAACGTGCCCATGCTCGTGCTCGTCCATGTACACCATCTCTTCCTTGGAAAGGCTCTACACCATATCCCTGTAGTCCAACATGAGTAACAAAATCATACAGACCATCAACTCGATAGGTTAATGCTTGCATCTCTTCGGTAAGCTCTGATATACTACAATCATGCCAGTAGGCGTAGTTGTGCTGATCTCTCTGAAGTTACCGGACTTCTTGCATCATGTCGTTTTATTGTGCTTCCATCTTCTGATAGTGTTGAGCTTCAGCCTCATTATGGCGCAACATTTTAGCATAAATGTCACCAAGAGTAGTTGGTCGTCCCTGATTTCTTCTTCTTCAGGGATGGTGCCCGGATGATGAACCTGCAAGGTTCTCGGTAGGAGCTTATGTAGCATGTTGGTCGGTGTTAGGCTGGGGAGCGTCTTTCTCTAACACTTGCTCCATTTCATCAGGCTCAACATTTCTTGGACCGGCTTGATCATTTTGAATATTCTCACCAGGAGCAGGAGCATTAAGATCATAACACCACTTATCCATATCTGTAACATTGGTAAGCTGGGGATTTGGAAAAATAATACTTGGAACTAATTTGTTCCGCACCATAATATTATATCTTCCATCCTCTCTAGCCTTTATAAGATGTCCAGCACGATAGTTGTCAATATTAATAAATAAGGCTGGTAGTGAAAGCAAATTTACTAGTTTGTCCCCCAAGTTCAGAGCAAGTGCTATAGAAGTAACTAAACCTCCAATACAGAAAGGGGTAGTACCTCGTGCACAGAGAGACTGGATGTGTGCCAAGAGAAATGCACTGGCATTAATCTTCCAACCAGGCGTGAAGGTGTAGTGCAGGAATAAAAATTATTTAGAATTGACTTTGGTGTTGTTAGGGCTCCCAAAAATAGTGTTGGAAAGGACGCGATGAAAGTAACAGATGGAAGGATTATGGATAGATGAAGCAAAAAGACCCTCCCAACTTGAAGGTCGCTCATTGGTTAGAACTTTCCATAAACCGAATGTTGCCGATGCCCAATCGACCTCTGGAGGGATTCGGTAGTGCGCTTCTCCTCCACGAGGAAAATGCAACAAATCACTTAGAGCCTCTTGATTCATAGAGTATTTGTCGATAAACAACTGAAAGTTAGTAGTGCCCATGAGGTACATATTGTCATCTGTTAGGGTGTTGTACGAGAAAGAGCTCAAAATTCCAATGTTAGAGATTCATAAGTTGGGTGGTTCAGGGTGCAAACATAAGATAGATCAGAATTATGAAGTAGCCATTGCACACTTTTCAATAATCCCAACTCACATAGACAGTTAACGTCAACATACCGTGTAGCAGTAACCGAACATTGATAAAACTTCTGGTATTGATCTTCTTGATGTACTCCAACTTCACCATTTCAGAACACGGTTCTGGAAAGGTCGGGATCTCCTCTTGTGTGTTGAACTCTTTGAGACATGATTAGATGCAAGGAAAGATGGAATGGTTCGGTTTTGGGAAGATGACATAAAGTTGTGGGTTTGTATAATTGCTCCTCAAGTGCTTAAATAACAAAATAGTAAAGAATGCAGGGATTGAGAATTCAATGGTGTTTAATGATAATTGTGGAAATAGAGGATGCAGAACAATAAGGGTGAGAAATATGGAAAATGGTTTTAAATGGGGTTTAACATTTGGAAGAAGATGAAAAGAAAGGAATTAATCTGGTATCTGTTTGAAATAGATACACGACTTTGTATTTAAGTCTGTCCTGAGGGGCACATAATGTGTGCCAAGCGGCACACTTCGCAAATGTGTGGCAGTTGTCACATAATGTGTGACGAACGACACATCATAAAAATTATAATTTCCAGAACAACTAAGAATTAAACCTTACAAATTCATATATTCGGGCACGCAAAGATATTTTATATCAGTAAGAAGCAGATTAATAGTATAACATTAAAGCATATCAGAAATGTAAATATCTCATGCCAAACATTTTAATATAATCCATAAAATTTAAATTCTTCCAAACAGTAGTCTAAGAAATAAAAGACATAAATAGAAGGTAAACATGATGTAAGACAGGAAAATAATTAAATCTAGAAATTGCAGAATGTCAAGCTATGTCAGCCACTACTGTTAGTATTGAGCACTGAGGAATAGATATGCTGGAAAATATGGTCCACTTGCTCAGTTACTAAGTTCATAAAGCCATGAAACTTGACACGCAGTTTGGTGAATTCTTTCCTTAAGCAGTTTAACTCAATTTCCACAGCAAGTAAGGCAGTATCACGATCGACAGAGGGAGGTGCCAAGGCAACTGGAGTGAAGGAAGCACACGAAGGGGAAGGTTTCTCAATAGGTGGAAAATGGTGATAGAAAGGTGGTTTTACGGGATCAGTCTCAGTATCAGAAAGGAAGGCATCATTATGGTCGTAAATTTGAGGTGTTTCAGGAGAAATGGGAGGTGAAGTTCGTTGCAGTTCCATATCAAAAAGCCAATTGTTTCGGTTATGAATACATGTTCTTGGATTAGGCGGGGTGAAAAGTTTCATAACCTGGTTGTTGATTAGAAGCTCAAATTCACTAGGGCCAAGATTTCTGATAATGCCGGAATTGAAACAAAACCATATATCCATGGGTCAAAATTTACCTAGAGGGTGTAGTCCTAAAAGTGGTTGACACATTCCGATAGCATTTTCTATCATGGTTACTAAACCTTCCACCAAGATAGGTGCATGATTGATTTGAGCAATACGGTTAAAGTTGGCTATCATTTACGTAGCAACATTAACGGTGTAGTTTCTAGAGGCACAATACATAATGAAGAGCTCATCTTTGGACACAGAAGTAATGTTTTACAGTTTTCTGAAAAGGGTGTGGGCTAGGAACTTATGGAAGTAGCAGATAGTAGGGTTATGAATACTTTCAAAAAACATATTATCAGGCTCGTGGTTGTTGTCTTCGGTTATACTATTCCAGAAGTATCCCAGTTCACGGTCCATAAGAAGGTCCTCTTGGGTACATGTAAAAACATGCGGGCCGCTAGGAAATACTAATAGGTTAGCAAGTTCACGATTATTGTATCGGTATTAAATATCGAACATCCTAAAGGTGGTCAGGCCACTATTGAATCCTAAACCATGGTCGAGAAAAAAGATCAGTGAGCTTAGGAATTCTAAGGTCAGCTTTCTATAAGATCTAAATCTTTTTCTCAAAGGAGAAGCATCCCAACCTACTTAGTTTAGAAAAAACATTACACTGTCTCTAATTCCTAAAGTGGTCATGGCAGGTCCATCAGGATAAAAGGTCAGTGTCATTTCCCTTGCGGCCAGTGCCTCGAAGCGCCTCCTCTGGGCTCTTCCTCTGAAAACTATGTCCATGGTGTCAACTTCTTGCATCTTAAGTTAGTATTGTTAGCTAAAAATTAAGTTAGCCTGTAAGTAAATTGACAATTAGAATTAAGTCAGTAGTGGATAACGTTAGAGATCAATACTGCAAAACTATAATGAAAAGAAAAAGAAAGAAAAGTAAGAAAATGCAAATAAAACAAAAACAGTAAATCAAAATAAAAGACTAGAAAGTGGGTTGTCTCCCACCAAGCGCTTTGTTTTATGTTGTAAACTCGACATAATTTTAATAAATGATTAGATCCGTGAGTGAGCGGGTAGCTATGCAATATGGAAACAAGCGGAATAATCCTTTTTTCTATATAATGATAGTGCTTTAAGCGCTTCCCGTTTACGATAAACGGTTCGCTAGATTTTCCCTTAATTTCAATAGCTCCACTTGGAAAAACCTTAGTTATTTCAAACGGACCGGACCACCTAGAACAAAGTTTTCATGGGAATAATTTAAGTCTAGAATTAAACAGGAGCATTATGTCACCCTCATTGAACTTTCTTCCATAAATGCACTTGCCGTGCCAATTATTTATTCTTTCTTTATAAATCTTGGCATTTTCATATGCATCTAGTCTAAGTTCTTCTAGCTCATGGATATCCAAGATTCTCTTTTTTCCTGTGGCAGTGTAACTTAAGTTGAGGGTTTTGATTTCCAAATAAGCTTTATGCTCTAGTTCTACCGGCAGATGACACGATTTTCCATAAACTAGTTTGAAAGGTGTGGTTCCTATGGGTGCCTTATAGGCTGTTCTATATGCCAACAACGCTTCATGTAACCTGGATGATTAATCTTTCCTAGAAGTGGAAACTATTTTTTGTAAGATTTGCTTAATCTCTCTGTTGGAGACTTCTACTCGGCCATTTGTTTGGGGATGATATGGTGTTGCTACATGGTGTTAGACTCCATATTTCACTAATAGTTTTTCAAAGATTTTCGAAATGAAATGAGAACCACCATCGCTGATGACAAGTCTTGGCACACCGAATCTGGGAAATTATATTTTTAAAGAGCCTGATTACTACTCGTGCGTTATTTGTTGAAGAAGCTACAACCTCAATCCATTTTTATACGTAATCTACAACAACGAGTGTGTATTTATTTCTAAAAGAGGATGGGAAAGGTCCCATGAAATCAATTCCACACACATAAAAGACTTCTACTTCTAAAATGCCCTTTTGAGACATTTCGTCGCGTCTGGAGATGTTACCAGTGTGTTGGCATCAATCGCAGTTTATAACTGTAATATGAATATCTTTCTATAAGTTAGGCCAATAGAGGCCAACTTGTAAAATATTAGCACAAGTCTTTGAAGTGCTTGCATGTCCATCATAGAGAGCAGCATGGCATTGGGAAATTATGTCTTCTATTTCATCTTCGGGGATACATAGACGGAAAATACCATCAGCCCCTCTTTTGAATAGAAGAGGCTCATCCCAATAATTTTGTTTAAGATCGTGTAAGAACTTCTTCTTTTGTTGATAAGTTAGATCCAATGGAAGCACTCCAGCAGCCAAATAGTTAACAAAGTCGGCGTACCATGGCAGTGTGTTCTTACCGTTAATGGCTACGGGGCATTCAATGGTGTTATTTTCTAACTGGGCTATGAGTTGTTCGTAAGGGAAATTATCATTGATAGGAACTTCTTCAGGCTTAATGCCTTCCATTCTAGATAAGTGATCGCCTACTACATTTTCAGTGCCTTTTTTGTCTTTGATTTCTAAATCAAACTCTTGTAGGAGTAAGATCCATCTGAGTAATCTTGGTTTGGCATCCTTTTTGCTTAATAGGTATCTAATTGTATCATGATTATAACACAGTGGGAGAACTGACTTAGTTTGCGTTTTATCGCAAATGTTACGGATAACAAGAGTCGCCACCTACTTTTCTTTTATATAATAAGGAAAGGGTGAAAATAAAAGGAAAGACCTTGAGATTTTTGAGTTCGGGGGGTAGGTTATGAAAAGGGAAGGTGTTAGCATCCTTTTTATTCGTAGTTATCTATGGGCTCTTAATCGCTATATCTCTTTGTTTTTGAAGATGCTTTGTGTCGTGTGTTTGAAAAAATATTTTGAAAATACCAATTGTAAGGCAAAACTTTGTAATGATTCTCGTATCTGTTCTTGAAAATGCATACAAAGTGTTTGTTTTGAAAATATTTTTGAAAGCATGATTGTGAAAGATGTTTTTATTTTGAAATGTTTGTGAGCAAGCGGTTACGAGCGTTCTACCTACTCAAAGTCTTTCTTGTAATTTTCCTCATCCTTTAGATAGTGTTATCCTACCATTAGTTAGTAGAAAGCCCTATCATTGGATGTGAAGGGACAGGCGTGGGTCATCGTTAAGTCATAGAAGGCAACTCGTAAGGACGCTTTAGCAATTTTTGTAAGGTACTAGATCATTTATCGAAAGGGCTTGGGAAAAAAAGGGTATCCCAGTGGACTTAAAACCCATAAGGGCGGTCCAGGCAAAAGTTAGGGAATTAAAGCGTACGACTATGTCTTGTCGGATCACCTTACGGACAACCTGACAAACTCAGAGGTTCTGATCAATCTAATCATCTTCGCACAAGGCAACAAACAGACAAGATGTTCATAGACACGAAGGCTATAGTAGAATGGGAACCCCATGGAATTATTGCACATAGCTATCTTTTTTTTGTATCAAAATTTTCATTTTTTATGATAGCATTCTCTTACTAGAATGTTTGTCTCATTGTACAAAAATACTTACTCAAAGTCAATACAAAGTTATCCCTCTGAACGTGCAAAACTACCTGTTTTTCTTTACTCTTGTGTTTTGTTTACAAAAACGTCCAATAATTTTTTTTGAACATATACATTTGAACATAATTACTGTTTACAAATAAACAAAATAGAAAGACAATCACTGATGGCTTTAAGAGATAGGGAAATCTCTCTAAGATATTTCCATAAATCCCCCACAGTGTGCAGATTAATCCTCAGCGGAACGAAGCTTCCAGCTATCAATCCCCAGTAGAAGTCGTCCAATTTCTCAGGATTCCCCAACAGACTTTTACAAGCAGTACACATCATTTCCCTTACAACAGAGTTTATTTCTCTAAGCAAAAATTCATCAACACTTCAACTTCACAACATGAAGACTTACACTTCATTTCCTCAGCAGTAGTCAGGGATTTATTTTCCCCAATCCAACCGCAGTGCAGCAGATTAGCTCACATACGCATACATCGCATCCATATATCATAAACATTGATAATACGAATACATTACACTATGCATTTCATACAACATGACATTGCATATTAACTAACATTTTACCCTTTTTCAGGATAAGATTAATCAATAGCTACTATTAACAATGTGCAAAGGCTTTTCAGATGCAGTTCAGATACGCTCCAGACAAGGATGTCATTTTGATACTCATTCAGATTCAACCTTCAGATACAGTTCAGATACGCTCCAGATACGGACGCCATTCTGATACTCATTCAGATTCAACCTTCAGATACAGTTCAGATACGCTCCAGACACGGATGTCATTCTGATACTCAATCAGATTCAGCTTTCAGATACAGTTCAGATACGCTCCAGACATGGATGCCATTCTGATACTCATTCAGGTTCAGCTTTCAGATACAGTTCAGATACGCTCCAGACGCGGATGCCATTTTGATACTCATTCATATTCAACTTTCAAATACAGTTCAGATACGCTCCAGACACAGACGCCATTCTGATACTCATTCAGATTCTCTTTCAGATTCAGCAATCACTTTTGGATGGAATCTACAAGCCCATCTCCAACAACTTTCTATCATCCCTCCAAATGGCATCTTTAAGCCCATTCCCTCTACCATCACATCACTGAGTGCAAATTTATGGGCACTCTAGTGTCCAATCATCTTCCACCTTAGAGTCACGAATGGCAAAACTTGTCAATCTAACTCTTCAGGCTTAAGAATATTGAACAGGGGCAGCTGTTATATCCCAAAATTTGCCCTCTCACTTATCAAGAATTTTGCTCATAAGATCTCCTTTGGCTCAAGACACCTCCTTAAGCATTAATGACCAAAATTAGGGTTTGAGATTGCACAAGGATATTTGAACTTTCAATACCCCATATGATTTTCATGGATCATTATGGACCCCCAAGATCACTCATATCAAGTTTCAAGCCTTGGATCACACTATTGCTCAGTCAATTGAGCAGTTGACCTAAAAATCAGCTGAATTGAGGGAAAAGTCAACCATAGCCAATTCACAGTCAAACTTCACAATTTTTTATCACATAAATATTTTAAGCTCATATGTATCATTTGATCAAGTTTGGACCACAACTCCTCAAGAAATTTGATCAAATCTCCAAAAGGGCAAAATGGTCAAAATTAGGGTTTTGATTGGAAAAGGGCAATTTCTGATTTTTTTTTAACCTAGAAAATGATCAATTGGTTTAAGGAATGATCTCAAGAGTCCAATTGTATCATTTTGACCTAATGACATGGCTCAAAACATTGCTCAAGTTCAAAGGATTGACAGCTGAATTTTCAGTCAACTGATCAAAAGTCAATTGTATAGTGAAAAGTCAAACTTTGACTTTTTGGTCAAATTCAAATGCCAAAGATCATAATTCATTAAAACATGTCAAAATATGAAACTTATTCATCATGAAATCAAAAAGTCAAGATTTTATTTTGAAAAGTCAAAATTTCTAAAGTTAAGAAATTTTTCTAAGTGTTGGAAATTTCTTATTTTTTCATAACTTTGAGCAAAATTTTCACCATGATGCAAGATGATTCAAGATAAACTTCCAACATAAAAGTTATAGATCTAAATGAAATCTACAACTTTTCTTCACACAACTTCTTCCAAAAGTTCTTGGATCTAAAGCTATAATTTTATGAACATGTGGTCATGAAACAAAACACTTAGTGAAATTTTGCCCTAATTTAGTCAGGATTTTGACCCAACTTCATGGCACTTTTTATATAGTTCCAAGGGGTATATTCAAAATAAATTCAAAGATGTGTTGTAGAGAACATTACAAGCTTTCCAAAATGTCAAAAAACTCCTTGGGATCATTCTTGAGTAGGGAGAATCAAAGAGATGAAGTTAGGGTTTTATCACTTGAATTACAAGTCATTTTGTGATGAACCAAGTTCAAAATTCAAACTATGCTGCATAAATACTATTTTGCATGCCTCAAACTTGTTAGGCACTCCATAATTAATGGTTTACACAGCTGTTAGAGGTCTCACTTCCAGCATTCAATGCATGGACATGCTTTATATCCATTTTTGGAAGAAAGGTTACATTGCCATTTTGATAAAGTCACTTTTTGCACAAAACTTATTCTTGAGCCTTGCACTTGTTCTCTTCTGATCAAACAAGTCCTATAACTCATAAGAAATGGTTTAGACACTTACAATTACCCAGCCCATGCTTGTACCTCCTCTTGAAACTTGTTTCCCACTTTTCTTCAAAATCAAGTAACCTAGCCAAAAGCTAAAAACCTGTACTTCTGATTGTCCAAAGCACTCCAATCCTTTTGCTTATAGAAACATAAATTATTTGCATCAAACACACGAATGCTCATACCCTGAAAACAGCTAGAACTCAGAATCACATCCCATACTTCCATTTTCACACAAACTGGCCAAAAACTTGAAACTCATAACTCCCTCGTGCGTTTTCAAGCCTTTTGGTTTCTAAAGCTTCTAAACATCATTTAGAATTGATCCCACACCCTGTTACAGAATTATAACACCATTAACACCATCCTCCATTTTCAAAAACAGAGCTTTGCACTTGGACTTCTCCAGAACTCCTCAGGCCCTTTCAGCTCAAGCTAAGCATTCCATTAGCTTCCTAGGAACTTGAGGAAGCTAACCCAACCATTGGAACTCCTTGAAAGTTGCTCAAACTTCAAACCCGATACCCTCTTGCAAGGTAAGTTTCCTAACTTTGGAACTTCTCATACAAGCATCATCAATGATTTATTTGTGAACAAAACATGTAGATATCATGACCCTGAAGCTAACCATGTCCATAATTTCCATTAATTTTGCTTGTGCTTAGAGAATTTTGAGACTGAAATTTCTGAGATTTTTAGGGTTCAGTTTAGGGCCAATAAAATTCATGTTTATCTTTGATCTATAGTTTTAATGCTTTACATTTTTGAAACCGTGATGAAATTTACTACAAGTTTCATGCTTACAGTTTTCATTTTTGATAAGAAATGAACAAGTTACAGTTGGTCTGGCTGGAGGTTGAAGATGAAGTAATCAGGGCGCGTTTTGTATCATATATTTGTTGATTTGCTTATGTTAACGGATGTATAGCCACCCCAGTGGTAGAAGCGCGTGTATGTAACCTTTGGGACCTGGGTTCGAGCCCCAGTGGTATCCTTTTGTTTTTTTTCTTCATATTTTTGCATTCTGACTGTGTTTTTGGATAGGCGCCGGGCCTTGTTGGGCTCTTGGTGTTTTTGTTTTTGCTTACTAACCCCCTTGCAGACTGTTCACACCCATGGCCCTATTTTATTATATTTTCTTTTTTTTTTATTTCATTTTATTTTCTTAAATGTTTTTTCTAATATTAAAAAATTATAAAAAATACAAAAATAATAGATTTATATTTTGACTTAGTTTATTTTATATTTCTCCCAAAAAATATTTTATTTAACTATATTTTATTTATTTTTACTAACTAGTCTTGTAAATTTAATTTAAAACTAGGTTATTATTTATTTTCTTTTACACCAATTAAAATATATTTATTTTAATGTTAAAAAGGCCGAAAATATTTTATAACACCATATATTATTTTCAAGACAAAAATACCAAAAATACTTTTCTTGAAACTTAATTTCCTTTTTTCAATTAATAGAATTAGGGTTTTATTCAAAATCTTTTCTTAATAAATTTAAGTTTAATTAATTATTTTCTTTAATTAATTAGGTTTAAACAAATTCACTTTTTCCTAAAAAATCCAAACAAAAATGTCCATTTTCTTCACATTTATATTCTTGAACATTTATTCATTTTGTATATTATACTCATTTAAATTCTTGTACATTTATACCAATTCAATATGGTTGTAATAGATTAACTAGGTTTATATTCTTGCAATCCCCATTCATAATTTTTACACCCCCTCCCACAAGTATTGTAATAGCGTAGTAACTTTAAAATTCTGTAATTTATCGCTTTATATATAACATGCTAGTAATTAGGGTTTGTATGGAAAGACTAAAATCAATACTTAGAAAACTCTAATTCAAGACAAAATCAAGCATGAAAACAATACACTTGCACACAAGCACCCCTAGAGTAATTCCACTTGGTTTCCTTTACAAAATGGTCATATTACACATGTGAGATATCTTGGCAAAAATAAGCAAAGTATAAGATCATAGTCCCTCGATGACGTTATCTAAGTTTCGTTTCAAATGATCTTGGTCCCTAAAAAAGGAATGCTAAGATACCTTGCAACATTGCTAATCATGGTTATACGATGACTCACGCCCGTCCCGTTAACATCCAAAGATAGAGTTACTTACCAAATCAATGGTAAGATAACAATGTCAAAGGAAAAGAAAATGAACAAGAAAGACTTTTGAGTAGGTAGAATGCTCCTAATTACTTGCTTCATTTCAAAACAAACATCCTTACTATTTTCAAAACAAACACCTACACTTTCAAACATCTTATAAAATTAAAAACATTTTCAAAAGATCAACATCTTTATATACATTCTTACGAACAAGAATCATTACAAAGATCTCCTAAACAATGGTCTCTTTACAAAATACTTTCAAAAACCACACAAAGCACAATTTCAAACAAAAGTAAGTGATCTAGCAAGTAACTAAGAGCCCATGAAAAATCATGGATGAAAAGTGTGCTAATACCTTCCCTTTTCATAATCTACCCCCGAACTCAAGAAATAATCTCAAAGGTCTTTCCTATACTTTTTCACCTTTCCTTTTGGATAAAAGAAAAGTCGGTGACGACTCTTGCTAACCGCAACATTTGAATAAAACGCAAAACCTTCAAGTCAGTTCTCCCACCGTATCACAACATACATCGAACATACTAGTGGTGGACACCTTCTAATGTTAGTTTGTTGAGAATTAGTTGACCAGTTTCATGAAGAGATCCTGGTAATTGCTTACTAAAAGGCAAGGTATATTCATGAATCATCTCAGGGTCGCCTCCTTGAAAGTGTTGGACCTAAGATTGTGCTTCATTTGAATAGGATGCATTAATGATCGTCGTCATAGTGTTAATGGCGGTGATATGCTCCTGATAGTCACTCTTACCATCAAATTTCACAGTGGCAACAACTTGACACTCTCTGATATCGAAACACCCCATATCTCGCTTGAGAGGTTAGCGATCTAGGACCTCGTCTTCTATCTAGGAATCATCATGGTGCCGCTCTAGAAAGGTTAGGACATTCGCCTCAAGAGTATGATTGTAGTAACATAAATATTCCATAGCAACACACATCTTTGCTAAAGTTTTTTGATCTAATGGATGACATTGTTAGCTGTGGTAGCGCTTTGTCGTGTCATTATGTTGAAAAAAGTGGCTGAAGCAATTGAAGGTTTGATTTAGCATGGTCTAGGTTAGTTTTATTGATAGCCTACTTCGTGTGCCAATTGTGTTTTTGAAATAAAATAAGGATTAATGAGAGTCAGATCACGTGTGGGTAGCAAGAGATTATGTATATTAGGGTTTTGTAGAATTAGTGAATGAATCTTCAAACCTTGAGGTTAGAGTATTTATAAAATATTTCTTAGGTCGAATCAGGAGGAGAGAAATAATTTTTCCTAGATTCTCAACGAAGGCATGAAAATAAGGGAAGACATGTTCTCCCTCAAATTGTGGAGAAGTTGTTTTCCCTTTTTGATTGTAATATCTCAAACGATTATTTCTTGGACACATCATTAGCCACATATGAATAAGGGAAGGAGTATGAATCCTGAATCGGTGAGGGGACCTAGGCCCAATCGAGCGAATTACTAAATCTCAGTTGAGCTCCCTATCTTATAGGTCCACTCAACTATACAAGGTAAAACATCGTGCACAACAAAACCACGAGTATTATACATTTGTACTTAACACAATACAACACATTGAAGCTTACAGTGTTTCACACTAACCGACATAAATACTCTAAGCATATAATGCTTTAATCACACTAATGAATCATAGTCCCTTAGTTACACTTGCCTAGTGGATCAACATGAGTCACAGATTTTGGTCCAGTTGCATCAGTATTTAGCGATCAACTAATTCGTACCTTCAAGGGTATGATCTTACAGTTTCCCCACCTTCCTACTTTTGGGTCTCATAGCCTCAGGCATATGGTCTTACAGACTCACCAGCATTCCTACTTTGGGACGTGCATCCTCCCCACGCCGAACCACCAACTAGGAAATCCTATGTACTACTACGACTTCACTTAACGATTTGTTATATACAAAATCCGCACATCAACACACTATCGAAGAACGATAATCGCTTTCGTAAACTTCACCATCAGATGTATCAAAGATCCTAGGTACCACATTTACAACTTTCCACCATCATGTGTAACAAAGGTCCTAGGCATCATAGATAATTAGAATTCAATACTTTACACCTCAGTTATTATCTTCTAAGGTTCCCCACTTATCGATTAATTACTTACGGTTAAGTCTTACACAATTCAAGACTTTAGGGTTTCAAACATGGGATCCCATAGTCTATATCAAGAGGCATTTACCACTTATTCCACAGCCAAACCAATAGATTCAAATACTACGCCAAGTCTATCTAGGATTTTACACTTGCCCGATTCGGGATCAATCGACACATATCTACCTGATTCTGGGTTTAACACCAGACGCGGTTTTTTCTACACTCCCAATCTAAATTTCCCAATCATAACATCATAATATTACACAAAAAATCATAGTCATCAATTTCTATCATATACCCACAATTATTCATGCCATTTGAACTCATTTCATGTTAAAGTACAAACATATCATGCTTATCAAAGTGAATCCTATCAACAACAATCTTATCAAGTATGTGCATTTTCTCATCATTCAAATATATAAAAGAACTTAGTCATCACACAATCACATATTGCTAACAGTCGTAAGTTGTATCATGAAGATAGCAACACAACCACACCAACAAGTTCCCATGATCATAACACATAATAAACAATCATGCAAACATGATATCTCATCATCAAAAGATAGTTCACTGAACTAACTTTCCAACGCATTCGATCGTGCCTCGATCAGAGTCACAAAACTCAAGTTACACTGTTTCCAGTCAAGTCTATCTCAAAGTTGAATGCGTGATGAATGTCATCCTGGACTAGGTTTTTACCCACGGCTAGTTCGTAGCTAAAGCTAAAAACCGTGGGAAAACCCAAAATTTGTGGGTAAATGCCCAAAATTCATTTTTAGCGTTTTTCTCATACACACAACCCGATTTAGCTCATCAAAACACAATTAAACAGATCCTAACATACACTAACATGATGATAACAGACCCTAACATGACAACAAGGATCAAATCATCTCAAAGTAGGACATGCATGCAAGATCATAGCAAATACCAAGTAATTCATGCAACGCATCAACAAACAAAAACCCATAAAAAAAATTAATTTCCTAAACATGCATTTCTAATCAATCTAACCTCCATAAGGCTAAATCTATCTAGAACACAACACCTCGGCCCAAATGTTGATGCATTTGGTCTGGGTTGTTCCTTTTTGGACCCAATAAAATTCTCTTACTCTAGTGGTAGAGGTAATTGCTTCTCCAATAAAGTACACACCTTGTTTGAAGGATTTACCCACCACCACCTTCGCAGAAGAAACACTACTTCTCCGCACATTAAGCATTGGTTTAGGAAGAAACACTACTTCTCCGCACATTAAGCATTGGTTTAGGATCCTTGGCCACCGATGAAGCTCTCGCATATCGAAGTTTCTTGACATTCTTCACCCCTTTAAACCTAACAAAACCAAAGCGGTTACCAGACCTCTATCTTTTCACTGAAACAAACACCTCTAGCCCCGAACCATGGTGCTCAAAACATTTACATAGACGGAAATACAACACTTACATTTGTGAAGCAGAAAGAAACAACATCTAAAGGAGTGGAAAGCTGGCCTTTCAAGAGAGGCCACATCAGAACCAAGAACAAAATATAAATAGGAACAAAGAGCAGCACAGGCAAAAACGAAAAATGCAATATGTGTGTTTTATGGATGTATGAATTGAAAGGAAAGAAAAAAACAAAGATTGAAATACCAATCTAAATATGTTTCTGCAATCATACTTCCAAACAACATTAAACATAAAATGGTTGGCACTCAAAGTGGCATAACTAACTCGGAACCCAACATTCAGCCTATGAATTCATTCCACACACAAGGTGAGAAGCAGTGGGAATGAGGACTGGAGAGCTGAGGAAACTACAAAAAATAGGGAAATGAAACCTCCACATGATAGGGAGCACCATAGTGAGAAGCTTCACACTGGAGGGTTGACACTCTAAAAGAAATCAGGAAACAAAATAGTCTGCAAGGTTGAGCACATTGATAACAAACATTAAAATTTGTTCTATCACAAAATCAAAGACCTGACAAAATAAAATTTGTAAAATTAATTTGCAGATGTCTAACTAAAAACATAAACTTGAAAGCGATTTTGCTCCGACTAAACAAGTTTTACAGCAAAAATGCTGTCTAAAAGAAAGAAAAAGAAGTTTTCCAGCATTAATGCTGTCCAAAAGGGAGGGGGAACAGAAGATTTTGCAGCACTAACTATGCAGCCTCCAAGAAGTACTCAATAAACGGCCATTTTGACAACATAACCATGTCAAACCAAATTAATGGCAGCTTCTACAAGTTCTTCCTTAAGGGTAGTCAAGATTTATAACATCTCCACACTGGCTTCCAAGTTCCAACACATCAGCCATTCCCTTCCTAGCCGGTTCTTTCCTCTATCTCCATTTCTATGTTGTATGTTGACCAAAAATTTCCTAGGGAAGGAACGCATTCCTGATTATGAAGAAAGGAGAAAGACAACAGTATACAAGTCTGATCCAAGAAATTATTTTCTCAATCTCAAAATGGTTATGATGCATTTATCAAATTATCACCTTGTTTTGTCTACTCAAAATCAAAGCACTGTGTGTTCTCTGAACACTCCATAAACTCCATATATGGATGCTTGATAGCTTTTCTCCCAAATCCATCACCAAAAGATCCAAATTCAACTTCATCGTCATCACTGTCAACAGCATCCGGAGTGACACGATTCTGATAGCTTCTCAGTTGAATAAGATATACATTGAAGTAATAGTTCACCATGTCTTTTCTAGTCTTCTTTTGAAAGTATTTGGATGGCTTGTTCCAGAAAGACTTGTTTTGGGACGGGATATTTAACCCCATTGCATCCTTAAATTTCTTTTCTTCTTCAGCAGTCCATCGAAGTGAAACTTCCTCACCCATTTGATCAAATCTCCATCGGTAAAATACAGAACCCAATTCAAGCTTCAGTTTCATCCTGTTCTCGGCAATATGAAATCTGACACAGTCAACAGAACGTTGAACTTTGCACCTGCATTTTCCTCTTCTTCCTCTCCCAACGAGATCAGTTTCAGTAGTAGCTTTTGAGTCATCTTTAACAGGCCAAATTTGTGTGCCCAACCATTTAGAGTCACTCTCAGAAGCTACGCCAGTCCATTCCGGGACCTCCACTTGGAAACGATGACCGACAGAAACAATCTTTTCACGAGAATCATCACTAGTTGGATCAGATTTTTCCTTTACTGCTACATCTGGTTTGGCAGTTGATTTTTCCTTTTCAGTTACATCTGGTTTGGCAGTTGATTTTTTCTTCTCGGTGACATCCGGTTTCGCAGCAGATTTTTTCTTCTCGGTGACATCCGGTTTGGCAGCAGATTTTTTCTTTTCAGACACACCGTTTGGTTTGGCTGGTGTTTTCTCCAGAGAACATTTATTTCCATTACCATGAAATGAATTGCAGCAACTGCAGCGAGATTTAACAGATACAGGAAGCCTTTCACTACATCTCAATTTCTTGGAACTTTGGTGACCAAGAGCAACAGGATCCTCATACATGGCAGGATGCATCTTCACCTTCTGTAAAGCATACAGTTTCAGAAATTCAGTAGAATTTTTTCACACAAGACTTTAAGTTAAATAAATTTCATCTTTAAGATATTGTTTGCTACGGTAGCAAAAGTAATCCACGGAACAGTGAACACGATAAACTAAACCTTTATTAAACATGATTTATGATAGGACTAGCATTGTTTTCCATGTAGCCAATCATATCATCTGTTAAAGGAGGTATTGGTGGATAGACAAAGCATTACCACATAGCAAGTTCAAACATTATTACATAAAATAAATAGGCAAAAACAGAATCATAAACAGTGCAAAAAGTTGAGTAATTAGTTATCAAACCAAGTTTCGGATCGGATTCAAATTTGGTTATTTTGGACTATTTGATTTTGGTTGATTCTGTCCCTTTTAACCAAAAAAAAACCTAACAGGCCTTTTGCAAACCAGGTTGCACGGCCCAGTCCGTTTCAACGCTGTGACCAAGCGGAACGTGAATACGTGATTTAGAGAGGGGGGACCCTAACAATCTTATAGTTGGGCGACCATCTGGCAGAATCTAAGTTGTTGGATTTAGGGGTAAGTGGTGATTCATCACAATGAATGTAGACTCCCATTGTGATCTATATCCAACATAGATACGTGCATCAAAAGGTATTGATTGAGTTCTTTGATTTGTTTCTAATTTATATATGACTCGTATGTATCGTAGGATACCGATAACCTGGCTCAATAATGCAGTTACAGTTCATAATGGAAATTTCATAATGCTAATAATCTTTTCCTAACTTGTTAATAAAGAGGGATTTTGTTAATGTTTGACCATGATATCTTTCTCATTGTGAAGTGCCTAGGTTAGAGCTGTAAATCTGAGAGCGGTCATTTTGTGGACTGGACCAAAAAAATCTATCTGATGTATTAACACGATTATACTGCATTAACCGTAGTCGACATTTAGGGTTAGCAAGCTAAGATTTTGGAACTAGTGTATATTATTTTAGGAAATAAACCGATAGATTGCGAGTATATATTTTTTACGTGGGCAGAATTAAGTACATTGTAATGCTAATCATAAATCATAAATACAATAAAAAGATACTAGCCCTTCATGTGAAAACATTCTGGTTCAGGATATTAACCGACACAAAAAAATTCAATGTGTAAAATCATGCATTAAATCATCATATCAATTGAAACAATACCTGGGAAGATGATCCACTGCCTGGTGCAGCATGCTTTCTCACCGAGAGAATGTCTCTTGCCTTCAGCAGTTGAAGGAAAAAGTCCTGACCTCCTTTATAGTCCTTCCACTTTGAAGGTTCTGGTAATGGTACGGTTGCCGGATCAATCGGATGTTTTGCAATATGCCTGGTCCAGTGTACCATCCCTGACAATGATTCTCGCTTACGTTTGCGAGAATTAAATTCCTCGGCAGAAATTTCCATGCAACAGTCATCCTCCTCCTTAACAGCATCAGTTACCATTTTATCATCATCACCAATACCATCAATCTTTTGATTAACCAAATCAATATGCTTGATGATATTACTCGATTTAAACGGGACAAAACAATCATCTTTGTCCTTTAGATTCAAGCACAAAAGGCTTCGGAATTCTTTCTCTAGATCCAAAGTTTTTGTGAGCCAGCCTTCGAAACCAATCAAATACTTATCATAAATCAATTTAATCGAAGCCAAGAAATGAATTTCCAAACCCAGCTCAACTATGACCGAATCCCACAGCCCTTTTCTCGATACCACATCATACCCGCCGTTTTCCTTCACAAGGGAGAAAAGTTGGTATAAATCAACCAATTGACCGTCACCAAGCACCACCGGAATAGGCCTCACATTACCTTTACCACAATCCTCCTTAAGGTAAACCGAAAAAATTTGACAAAACAAAGATTTCTGTTTCGCTTTGTCATAATCACCGCTATCAGCATGTTCCTCCACCACACAACCACCGTTACCACGATATTCAGCAAACGTTTCAGCTTCAACGCGATCAACGGAAGATTCGTTTGCCATGAACTTTTAACTCTCTAATACACTTGTATGCTAGATATCTTTTGAGTTTGAACACAAAAATAAAGGAAGCAATAGCATACACACAAAAAACAAAGTTCTAGGTATATGTTGATGATACAAACACAGAACAGCAATTTACAACGAAAGAAAATCAAGATATAACATTTACATATACTGATGAAATAGTAATGTAACAAGTGTACAAACAAAAATTGACAATAGGATATGTATGAAGGGTTGTGACCATTGGTATTCTATGAGCAGATTTACCTAATGATCTAAACCTCAAGCAAAAACAAAACTAATACATGAAAAAAATGGCGGCAACAACAAAGAAATTAAGGGTTTCACGAACAGTGTGTAGAGACAGATACAATACAATTACATTACAAGATCGAAACTGAAACTGAAACTGAAACTGAAACCGGAACCTGAGAATGATTGGTAATTGATGGTGGCGGTGGTGGTGATGGTGCTAGATGGTGGAGCTGCGGTTGAATTTGAATGGTGAAATGAAAAACGCGAGGTGAATTGGATTTGGAGATATCATTCAAAAGAATGAGAAATAAATGAGTAAGCGGAGAGATTATGAAAATAAAACCCTCTTCTTGTCTCGAGGTGTGTTTTTCTCTTGCCTCTCAAAACACAATTGTTTTTTTCTTACATTAAAAACATCAAACAATTTGTTGTTTGTATTTATAATGCTAAATTTTAGGGTTATTAATTGGGTGGGCCATACTCGATTTTAGCCCGGCCCGATAAAGTCCTATTTAAATATTTTATTTTATTTTTGGTAAGTCGAAAATATTTTATTTTTGATTCAAAAGATAAATCAAATTTAAGAGGATGTATTGAGTCGTAAAATTGTTTTGATTCGTAAAAAATTTATAATATTTAAAATGAGTTATAAATTTATTGTTTTTTAAAGATTCTTTTAACTTTTATTAAATATATTAAAAGTTACATAAGTTAGTGAAATATTTATCTTCTCTTTGATGTTCTTTAAGTTCTCGAAGAAAAACAGAAATATGATAGAACAATAACCACTAAAATCACATGATTATCGTTGAAATGATGACTTTGGCAATTAAAAGATATCGTTTGAAGACAAATTTCTCAGATCAAATACGTATTTGCCTTAAAGGAAGGTTGTTGATCTGATTTGTCAAAAATGCTTTCGCGTTGAAATTGAAGATGGTGAACCACATTACTCGATTGTGGATCAAATAGTGGGTGAAATAAGAAAACCTTATTGATGCAGTAATTGTCAAATTATTGGAAAAATTTATTAGTTCTTTTACCATACGATGTCGGCTTAAAGTTATGTGAAAAGTTTTGGGAGATATGGATTCAGTGGCATGACTTTTACATGGTCAAGTTTAATATGGTTGAAGACAAAAGAAAAAGAATTATAGAAGACGAGGTGTGGATGACATTTGATCACTATTTGATATTGCACAACTAAAGTCCAAACTTCGGTCCAAAAATGTATCATTGATAGTACAATGGTTTGGATTTGCATCCCTGGGTTAGGAATGGGATATCATGATGAGAGTGTGGTCATTGCTCTTGCTACAACCATTGAAAAACCGATTAAATTTGGCATCAGAACTTTGGAGGCTTTCAGTGGAAAATACGTTAGCGTTTTTGTAGACTTGAACCTAAACAAGCTAGTTGTTGGTCGCATAAAATTTTGTGGGAGGTGGTTGAAAGTGGAAACCAAAAACTTGCAGCTATTGTGCAAAAATGTGGCATATATGGTCACATGGCTTGAAATTTTTCCAAGAATGTGTGTGGACTTATTATGATGGTGAAGACATTACAACTTTCGTCAATGGTTGAACTGAATTTGATTCAAGGAGAAAACTATCAAAATACGGGAGGTGTGACAAATTCTAACGATAATTTAGGGGGGAAATTAGTCTCCTAAGTATGGGGAATGGGTAGTTGTTTCTAAAGGAAAAAAGACCTGCAAATGAGGGAAACCAAAATATAGAAATAATATTAAAGGAGAAAATTTAGTGGGATCATCCAAGATTATAGTAAACAAAGGGAACAAATTTATCTCCTTAATATCGCCAACGAAGACGCGATAAAAGATATCTCTCAGGCGTTTTCCAACAAGACAGTTTTTTTCCAAGAGAGATAGAAAATCTAGATTAAAAACAAAAACAAACATGTTAAATAGAATTGAAAAAATGCACGAGATGTGATTCGTAAGCCTACTGTTAGTTCCATGTTTTTATGGTTGGCTAAATTTTGGCTAAACATGGTTCTATGTTAATATTGGTAAGATGGTGCAATATCTTTATCAATTGTCATAACAGTTTTGTTGTTATGTGTTTTTATGCCATATGTCACATAAGATGTTGTGACATCCTGAGGCTGATGCAGCAGGCGCTGTTTTGGATATCCTTGAAGATTTAATTTGAAGATATGAGTATTGATGCATCCGCAAGTGCACGGAAATATCGAAATAATATAAAAGATTGTTGAACCCACAAAGATCAATGTTAACCTACCGCAATCTATCTTCGCTTTCTAAAGCTAAGGCTAATGAATAATTGGATTTTAGGGAGACTAAGAACTAAAACTAAGGCTAATGATTTTTATTGGGTTTAAGAGAAAACGAGAAATAAATTTAAACGATAGCGGAAACTTTAATAAAAATATTCAATAACGGGGCACCGGTATGTAACTCATCATATCTCAGGGATTCGATAAAATGTTGGCGTAAAAAAAGTCAAAATAGTTTTCAGTAGAAAATATTGATTTAAAAGACATTATCTCACATTGTCGTGCTATTGACTCTGACTATACTCTTAAACCAGAATGCTTTGTTGTCGCCCACTCATTTGAATTAAAAGTAATTTTTGGAAATTAATAAGTTCTAATTAATCCTAAAGTGTTCTCGCTGTGTTTAAGATTAATGCCTAGATTCTACTATCCGGTTAAAATATCAAATTGTCGCTCTATTGACCTTAACCTTTATTTGCTTTTTACTCTCGTACAAAAACTATTAATTTTAGAATTAGAAACTACAACCAGAAAAATAGTTTATAAAAATTAACGCCAATTATTATCAAATCTCATCCAGACGACAGTTCTTACATAACGGTATCAAACGATTTAGCTAGACATACAATTGATTGAAAACAAATTAAACATAGCAATTGCAATTAAAAACAACAAGGTAATTAAATTTGACAAATAAAGAAATAATGATAAATAATAATAATAATAATAATAATAATAATAATAATAATAATAATAATAATAATAATAATAATAATAATAATAATAATAATAATAATAAGCAATACAAATAAAAAAAACATGTAAAGACTTGAAAATAAATGCAAACTGGAAATAACTTTTGAAATAATCTTTGCGTACAAAATTGAAACAAAATTTGGATTATGTCGACACACTTGATATTCCAAATACAAAATGAAATTAAAAAAACCTAAAACTAGATTTGTGATAGCTATTTCTCAACTAGGCTCGTGGAGAAAAAATCTGGGAGACTAGGCTCGTGGAGAGAAATAAGGAACGTTATTTGAAACTGTTTGAATTCAATTTGTGGCGAGGGCCACATGATGTGGCAAGGGCCACATAAACAAAGGTTGTGGCGAGGACCACAACTTTAAAACTTCATTTTCTTGCATTTTATTTGGTTCTTGCAATATGTTCTACTTCTTTGCCATTTTTTCATTTTTTTAGCATATGAGCCTTTTGTTAGAGTGTACCTGAAATAAAACAATAATATCGGCATAACAAGATAAGAATTGGATGAAAACGAAACTAAAATGCATGTGAGTTAAGTCGAATATGTGATATACTTTCGCGTTATCAAATTCCCCCACACTTAAACCATTGCTTGTCCTCAAGCAATCACCCAACATGGTAAAAGAGATGATTAAGCGTGATTTGAAACAAGGGCAAGACACGACTCCTAATTATACGTGGTTGTTAGTCTAATATTAGATGGATAGGTACTAAATGTTCAATACCAAGGATGGAATAACGACACGACCTTCAAAGACTCCCTCTTTATGCAAACTAATTCGAATAATGCCATTGTAGCTCAACCTATATCTCTCGTTTTTCTTTCACTCTTTTCATTCAAGTGCAATCACATTAAGCCAGTTATCTATACACACACATAGTAGGGAAATTGGTTAGCGAGTATGATCCTTTTCTTTACTTTAGCACGAGGTTCTGGTATTTAAGCAGTGTAGCCCCATTTTCCCCAATTGTGGTTGCGGGGGATCAAACCGTAGCCCGCCCTACCAAGTTCAGTACCAGTGACATCTGGACCAACCAACAATGGGGGCTTATTATTAAATCTTTATAGGCGTAACAACTATTAGGCTAAATGATCGGGTGGGGATCACCTAACTTATAAGGTTATTATTCAATTAAATCATTTATTTATTAAAAATGGGATCATTCACTTATATTCATCGACTCCCTGCGTAGTTTGTGTTTAAGATAGCGCTGACTGCTAATATAAACTACTTAAGAGCTACTTTGAAAACTTGAGCCTAAGTTCTCAGCATAATGGGTACCCAAATTGATATCACACAATGAGGGTGTTTAGGGTGTCATAACGATATCGATTTTATTGAAACTTTAGTCTCTCTAACACAACCTAAAGTGTGACAACCAATATATTTTCAGAGTGTGTGTCATATATCAAAACAAAAAAAATTCTCGCAGTTTAAAATTTTAAAATTTTGGGAAAATTCAATAACAACTGAAAAATAGCCATACAGACTCGATATCACATGTGTGATACGGTGGCAGAATCGACTGTTTGAATGCTGGTTTGCGCTTTGCATTTTGTGTTTGCAAAATGTCGTGGTAAGCAAGAGTCGACACCGACTTTTATTTCATCCAATTGGAAAGGAAAAAAGTACAGAAAAAAATCCTTTTCGAGATATTTTGAGTACGGGGGGTAGATTATAGAAAGGGAAGGTGTTAGCACCCTTACCATCCATGGTTTTCCATGGGCTCTTAAGTACTTGCTCATCTTTTTAAAATTGCTTGTGTATGTGCTTTGTTTTTGAAAAGTTTGACTTCGTGATAACCTTTGTATCAGTCCTCAAAGGTGTGACGAAGTTGTTTTGAAAATTTGTTTAGAAAGTGTAAGTGTGAAAAGCTTTGATTTGAGCAAGTACCTACTAGCATCTACTTACTCGAAAAAAGATCGTTTCTATTCTTGTTTCCTTTAGACACGCTATCCCACTATTGAGAAATAGGTAGCACCGTCGTTGGAGTTGTAAGGGTCAATTCGAAAGGGACGTACGATCACTAAAGCAATGTTAGGACACATTAGTAATAACCCTAGAGTCTTAAGATCATATTCGAGGCAACACTTCCGAGGCAACCTTTCTGAGGCAACATTTCCGAGGCGACATCCGAACGGGACATTTGATATTTTTTAGACAGAGGGGTAACCACTAAAGTATCCTATACTTAATGATCGTTTACCGAAGGCAACCGAAGTGAGAGTATACCCTAAGAGTGATATGTGTGAGTGATTTGTTTTCAGTTATTTATCTTTGCACATTAGGGTTTTCTAATTGTATTAATTTGTCATGCATTCTTGTCATCCAATCCTATTAGCATACATATAGACAATTAAATATTTTCGGGAATTAAAAGGCGAGAAAGTAAATCTACGCTATTACAAGGCTTCGGGGAGGGGGATTAATTACATAGCCAAAACCCCGGGAAAAAGCGATAAGTAAAAGCCCTAAATTAACTATTACAAGCCATAAACAGTTACAGAAACATTGGCAAAAATAATTAACATGCGCATGATGAATCAAATACGGGACAACTAGGGTTTTGACCCTTGACTAAACCTATTGACGATTTATTAAAAAATGTTTTTGTTATGTTTTGTTATTCAAGAAAATAATGAACTAATTAAATAAATAAAAAGGAAAATCCTAATTCTAATTAAATTTAAATTAAGAAAAATAAATTAATTCAATCTAAAACCTATTTTTTGTATTTTTATTTGTTTGAAAAAAAAAGAGAAAATAAAATTAAATCAAGAGTTTTAACCTAATTTCTATTTGATTTTATTTATGAAAATAAATTACAATTTCCCTAAGTTAAACTAAATTAAATTAATTTTTATAATAATTAAAAAAAACTAATCCTAATTTTTTTATGAATTATTGATTTTATGATTTTATAAAAAGATTAATTTGTGAATTAAGAGTAAATAAAATAAATATTAAAAGAATTAAATAAAATAAAAGAAATAAGAAAAGAATGATGGGCATGTGCAAGCAATTATGGGGGGTATGTTGTTGAAATTCTGAGCCCAAATGATCCAAGCCCGTTTAACTTTTCCTGATTCAGTATGGCTATTGACTTGAGGAGTATGGTGGGCCTCTTGCTACCTGAGCGTTAGATCCAGCTTGCTGATGGATCTGATGGTGGAATTTGGATGGCCTATGGTGGACGCTGGAGGCTGCAGTGTACCTGATCTTATGAAACAAAATAATATGAACAAAGTTTGGGACCTGGGGATCGAACCCAGGTCCTCATGCTTACTTCTAATGCCACGCTACCATCTGTGCTACGCGTTTCTGTTGTACATATAATAATAATAATGCATAATATATAAAACACGATGGTTAATTAAAAAAAACGCGCGAAATTTCAAAACAACCAATGGTGCCCAGACATGTTGCCTTCTTCTTCCTTGCCCGTCGTATTAGACTGCAAACTTTTACCTACGGGCATGGCTCCATGGCTAAAAACCTGTAAACTTCAACAATCAAGAAAACGCATGATAAATAAATTCTAATTACATGGTTCCATTTGTCTTGAACCCACGAACATCATGGTATTACTTTCTTGGACCAATTTCACTGATACAGAGAAGCCCTAAAACACAAGAGCAAACCATAATAATGGTAAACACATATATAAGCCTCAAAAATTAAATTAAATGATCCAGACATGTTAGAAATACATCAATGATCACAAGTATATCATTAAGTTATGCTAATGATGCAAGAATGGTTGTAATCAATTTTGAAAAAGCAAGCAAACCGTGTGAAGCCTATGGGTCGATTCTGGGCGCGAGGAGGCTTGCAATTGATTCAGTTAGCTTCAGAGACGCTGCAGGACGCGATTGGGAGTGTTGGAGTGCTTTGAATTGGTCTCTATGCTGAAATCCGATTCACCAATTTTTGCTAAATGTTTGAGTTCTTCTTTGTGTTTTCCATGACTGCCAGCCCTTGTTCTTGCCTTGGACACGTTCAATATATAACCCTGGATGAATTAGGGTTATAAAACTACAAGTATCTTTGAAAACTTTGAAGATTTGATCTCATTCCTTCCTTGTATGATTTGTTTCTAAATTAGGCCTAATCATGCTCTTTTTGTTCCAATTGCCATTGATACAAATTAATCAAGCAAGCTCATAAAATCTTGGTTGCTAACCTGTCAAAAAAACCAATCAAATCAAATTTTTGCTAATTATCATCATTTATTTGATTTAATTCACCTTTTAATTAATGAAAAATCAAAATAAATTGAAAAATGAAGCAAATAATTGGTGGATAGGTATTTGAGTTGTGGACCACATTATAATTGAGGTGCAAGCATAAAAAGTTGGGGCCATTTAGTAAAATATGCAAATTTGAGCAGATTTGACTTTTGGCAATTTTGCAAAAATGGTCACCTTGGTCAATGCATAACTCTCTAAATTTTGACCCTAGAGAGGTGTTCTTGGACTTTTTAGAAATCTTAGGATGTCCCCTAAGCAACCATTTTGGTCTCATCTCAATTGAGTCTTCCATGTTCATTTATGAAGCTTTGACCCAAAAGGTGTTTTTGTTGACTTTTCAAAATGACCTATAATGTCAAAAATCATATCTTCTTTTGAGTGCATATTTTGAACTTGGGAGCTGGAGATGAATTGTGGGTAATTTCATCCTCTTCAAAATGAGCTTTAGATGGGTCATTTCTGATAAATTATGAGAAAGTTATGCTTGGTCAAAGTTGAGTTGACTTTTCCTACAAAACCCTAATTTAGCAACTTTTGGGTTTTGATGAATTGTGAGCAATCCTTGAGGAATCATGATCAAAACTAGATCAAATGATAAATAATACTTCAAAATGAGGATGTTGACCAAAAATATTGAATTTTGACTGTATGTGGGCCACAATTGACTTTTGACCTAGCATAGTCGATTTTCAAGCATTTGAGCAATTGACTGAGCAAACTTCTTCTGCAAGGCTTGAAACCTATCATGGATGACCTTTAGAACATATTAGGACAATGGTGAGCATTTGGGATCCTTTGGACTCAAGCATCTTGATGTAAAATGAAACCCTAATTTGAGGTAGACTGCCTTAGGAGAGAGTTTGTCTGGTCAACTCTTGGACTTCCTTGAGAAATTTGAGGACCTCATTTGCCATGTGTTGAGAAATATGGGAGGGAAAATTTTGGGGTACAACAGCTTCCCCTGTTCAATCTTCTTAAACCTGATGATGTAGATCGACTCGTCTTCCTTTCGTGATCTGAAGGTGGAAGATGATTGAACACTAGAGTGCCTAGAAATTTGCACTCGCGTGAAGTGGCACTTGACTTGTGATATCGGGAATGGGCTTATAGATGCCATTTGGTAGTTGCTAGAGAATTTTTGGAGATGGGCTTAAATATTCCATCCGAAGGAGTGTCGATCGCATCAGAGATTCCTTTGCGAGAACCTGTATACCTGTTGTTGAGGGGGACTACGCTAGGGAACGTTGGTCTCTGTCTTGAGAGAAATAGAGTTTTAGGAGCTTCAGTTGTCCGTTACTCTACTGGGGAATAATTCCGATTTGGGAAGCAGAAGTGAATTGTGTGTTTAGTCGGGGTATACGTTACACCGCGATTTTCTGGGGAACTATGAAATCAATTGTGTTTGATCGGGTCCCGGTCTTACAGTGTTGTAGACTGCTGTCTGGGGATAAGAGAGGAAGAACCTGGATAGTAAGGTTATGAGAAGGAACCTGGATAGTAGGGTTGCCTTAATATGAAAGCCTGGATAGTAGGGTTGCCTTGATATGAAAGCCTGGATAGTAGGGCTGTGAGAAGGAACCTGGGTGGTAGGGTTACTTCGATATGAAAGCCTGGATAGTAGGGTTATGAGAAGGAACCTGGATGGTAGGGTTACTTCGAGATGAAAGCCTGGATAGTAGGGCTGCAAGAAGGAACCTGGATAGTAGGGTTACTTCGATATGAAATCCTGAATAGTAGAGCTGCAAGAAGGAACCTGGATAGTGGGGTTACTTCGATATGAAATCCTGGATAGTAGGGATGCAAGAAGGAACCTAGATAGTAGGGTTACTTCGATATGAAAGCCTGGATAATAGGGCTGCAAGAAGGAACCTGGATAGTGGGGTTACTTCGATATGAAAGCCTGGATAGTAGGGCTGAGAGAAGGAACCTGGATAGTAGGGTTACTTCGATATGAAAGCCTGGATAGTAGGGCTGTGAGAAGGAACCTGGATGGTAGGGTTACTTCGAGATGAAAGCCTGGATAGTAGGACTACTTCGATATGAAAGCATGGATAGTAGGGCTGCAAGAAGGAACCTGGATAGTAGGGTTACTTCAATATGAAAGCCTGGATAGTAGGGCTGCAAGGAGGAACCTGGATAGTAGGGTTACTTCGATATGAAAGCCTGGATAGTAGGGATGCGAGAAGGAACCTGGATAGTAGGGTTACTTCGACATGAATTTGGGTAAAACTGCAGACAGAACCTGGATAGGGTTGCTTCTGTCGCACCGATGATTACTCTGTTTAGCTCCGAGTGTTGATCATGGACCTGTTGGAAATTGTTGATAATAATTGTCTTTCCTGAAAGAAATACATGGTTAGCTATGGTGTGATACATGAAATTCTTTGTATAATGACGTTCTCAAAATAAATGAGACTATGTTATATGTGATGTATGCACATGTCATGATGTATGAACATGAAATGTTGTCACAATAATTTGAGTCCGGGAAAATAAATCTCTGACTGCTATAAAAAAAACCATAGTTCCTCTACTTTTGTTGGGGATGGAGAACAAAGATGACTGTGTTGGGGATTTGCCCCTTGTTTCCGGATATTCTACCGAGGAAAGACTCTGTTTGAGGATAACTCTGCGGGGAGTAACTCTGTTGGATAGGAGATACTCTGTTGATAGATCTGCTGACTTGGAGAAATAAAACTCAGTTGGGGATGAATTTCCGTTGTTGGTGATAATGAATTCTGTTGGAGGTTGAATTTCTGCCTGTGAGAGAAATAAACTCTACTTGGGGAAAAAAATTACTGACTCACTCGCGATTGTGAACCTCAGCTGGGGAAAATTATGTCCTGTTCGGGAAAGTTGACGTCGCTGTCTTTGGATACTTTTTACTCTGTGGGGAGTGTATGCACCACCACTTATGTTCTCAAGCTAGCTCTATCCCTGTACCTGATGGGCAGAGTAACTATAAGGTTTGGACACTTCTTGTTTGTCCCTGTCCCTGGAATTGCGAGTAATCCTCTTTCATTTCTTATGTAAATATTTATGAGCAACCATTATTTTCAAATGCATATATCAAAAATGAATCATTGGACGTTCTTGCAAAAAAAACAGAAAAAGAAAAATAAATTGAAATTTCTTGTGAAAATGGATTGTATTGATTTTTCAAAGTTGGCCTGTAATAGGCGTTTTGTACAAAGAGGTTGACGTCCTAGTAAGAGAACGCCGCCGAAAAAATAGTAATTACAATTTGTGTAAAAGAAAGAAACAACTATGTGAAACAACCCCATTGGGTTTCAACTCTGCTATTGCCATTATATCTTCAAGCGTCTCATCACTTTGCTACTTGGCCAAAGGTGGACCAGATTGATTGGCGCCGTCTGAGCTTGATAGTCGATACCAAAGTCTGGTTGCAAGATGATCCAATGAGACATAGTGTTACGCTTTAATCCTTAATTTTTTCTTGGACCACCCTTTCGGGTTTTTAGTCCACTGGGATACCCTTTTTTGTCCAAGTCGCCTTTTCAGGTTTTCGACTTGCCGGGTGTACAATTTTTCATTTTCATCCCTAACTTTTGCCTGAACCCTTTTGGTTCGCCGGGAAGCCCTTATTTTTTCCTAGGCCAGTCAACCTAGCGGGTCTTTGATTATGCGTAGTATCTTTTCACTATGTCTGCATTGACGGGGTGAAGAAGGTCGTCACCATCCATGGTGGTTAGAATCATAGCTCCTCCCGAGAAAATATTCTTAACCACAAATGGCCTTTCGTATGTGGGGGTCCATTTTCCCCTGGGATAACCTTGTGTTAGTATGATGCGTTTGATCACTAGATCCCCGACTTGATATTCTTGACGTCTGAATTTCTTGTTAAAGGCTTTGATCCTTTTCTTTTGATACGTCTGACCATGACAGATAGCATTAAGTCTTTTTTCATCGATTAGATTCAGCTGATCAAGTCGGGTTTGGATCTAGTCATCTTTGTTCAAACCCGCATCCTTCATAATCCTGAGAGAAGGTATCTGGACTTCGATGGGTAGGACTTCCTCCATTCCATACACTAAAGAGTAGGGTGTTTCCCCTGTCGACGTTCGTGCTGAGGTACGGTACCCATGAAGAGCGAATGGTAATCTCTCGTGCCAGTCTTTGCATGTCACTGTCATCTTCTGCACAATCTTCTTGATGTTCTTATTATCCACTTCGACATCTCCATTCATCTTCGGCCGGTAGGGAGAAGAGTTATGATGCTGAATCTTGAACTGTTTGCAGAGCTCGGTGATCATCGTGTTGTTGAGATTTGTACCATTATCAGTAATAATCCTCTCTGGCACACCATATCGATAGATCAGATTGTGTCGGATGAACCGCGTCACGATGTTCTTGGTTACTGTAGAAAAGGAAGCTGCTTCAACCCACTTCGTAAAATAATCAATTGCTACCAAAATGAATCGATGCCCATTAGACGCAGTAGGTCTGATCTCACTGATCATGTTGATGCCCCACATTGCAAAGGGCCAAGGAGTTGTCAAGACATTTAGGGGAACTGGAGGCACATGCACCTTATCAGCATAGACTTGACACTTATGACAGGTTCGAGAGTGCTGATAATAATCGGCTTCCATAGTGGACCAATAATATCCTGCCTGTAGGATTTTCTTCGCCATGGTGTGTCCACTGGAATGGGTTCCTAAAGTGCCTTCATGTAACTCTGCCATGATCCTTTCTGCCTCGCTCTTGTCTACACACCGCAGTAAGGTCGAATCATGGTTACGTTTATAAAGGATTCTATTACTGATGAAGAACTTCGCAGCGAACCTTCTCGGAAACTTCTTATCATTAACAGATGCCCCCTCGGGGTATTCTTGAGCCTTAAGATACCTTTTTACCTCGTGAAACCAGGGTTTATCTGCTACCTCTTCAGTCTCAATGTTGCAGTAATGTGCAGGTTCATCCAACCTCTCAATGGTAATCTGGGGAGCTTCATTGTCCCACCTGACTTTGAACATAGAAGACATAATAGCTAGCGCGTCCTCTAACTGATTCTCTTCTCGTGGGAAATGTTCAAAGGTTATCTCCTCAAAATGTGGGAGAAATGTTAGTACATACTCTTTGTAAGGAATAAGATTCGGGTGCTTCGTATCCCACTCGTCTTTGATCTGACTTATCACCAGAGCGGAATCTCTGAATACACTCAAGAACTTAATCCTCAGGTCAATAGCAGCTCGAAGACCCATGATACACGCTTCATACTCCGCCATATTGTTGGTGCAGTTAAACCATAATCGGGCGGTGAATGAAGTATGACAGCCCTCAGGAGATATAATTACAGCACCAATGCCATTACCCAATGCGTTCGAGGCTCCATCAAAATACATAGACCATCGGGATCCCTCCTCGGGTCCTTCATCCGGTCCAGGTTCTTCGTAGTCGGTTACCAACATGATATTCTCATCCGGGAACTCGAAATTCATGGACTGGTAGTCATCCACGGCTTGATGCGCCAAATGATCCGCTAATACACTTCCCTTGGTTTCTTTTTGGGTTGTGTATTGGATGTCGTACTCGGTTAGGATCATCTGCCACCTTGCTATCCTTCCGGAGAGAGCGGGCTTCTTAAAAATATACTTGATCGGATCCATCTTTGATATCAACAAAGTGGTGTGAGTCAGCATATACTGTCTCAGCCGACGAGCAGCCCATGCCAAAGCGCAACAAGTTTTCTCGAGCAACGAGTATTAGGTCTCACAGTCGGTAAACTTTTTGCTAAGGTAGTAAATAGTGTGCTCTTTTCGGCCAGAATCGTCATGCTTCCCCAACACACACCCCATTGAATTGTCTAGCACTATCAAGTATAAAATCAAAGGTCTTCCTTCAACTGGAGGCATCAAAATTGGTGGTTCTTAAAGGTATTCCTTGATTATTTTGAAAGCGGTCTGGCATTCATCATTCCACTTTACCACTTGATCTTTCTTCGGCAGCTTGAAGATTGGCTCACAAGTAGCAGTCAGATATGAAATGAACCTGGCAATGTAATTCAGACGTCCCAAGAAACCTCTAACTTCTTTCTCTGTGCGGGGAGCCAATATCTCTTGTATGGCTTTTACCTTTGCAGGGTCTACCTGAATACCTTTGTCACTGACAACAAAACCTAGAAGCTTACCAGACCTTACCCTGAAGGTACACTTGTTCGGTTTCAACCTCAGCTTGTACGTCTTTAACCTGTCAAACAGTTTCTGGAGATGATCAAGGTGTTCTTCCTCAGTCTGGCACCTGGCTATCATGTCATCAACATAAACCTCGATCTCATGGTGAATCATATCGTGAAACAAAGCGACCATGGCGCGCTAATAAGTTACCCCAACATTCTTCAACCCAAAAGGCATTACCTTGTAACATAAGGTGCCCCACTGTGTAACGAAAGTTGTCTTCTCCATGTCTTCAGGAGCCATCTTGATCTGGTTGTAGCCAAAAAAACCATCCATGAAGGAGAAGATCTTGTGGTGCACGGTGTTGTCAACTAGAACATCAATGTGAGGAAGTTGGAAGTCATCCTTGGGACTTGCCCTATTCAGATCTCTGTAGTCCACACACATCTGTACCTTACCGTCCTTCTTAGGTACCGGAATGACGTTGGCAACCCATTACGGATAAGAAGTGACAACTAAGAACCCTGCGTCGAACTATTTCATGACCTCTGCTTTGATTTTCTCTGACATTTCAGGGCGCATACGGTGGACCTTCTGCTTTACCAGAGGGCAGTCTTCTTTAGTCGGCAGTCGATGTACCATAATATCAGTGTCCAAACCAGGCATGTCTTCATAGGACCAGGCAAAGATCTCAACATAGTCGTGTAGCATCTATATTAACCGTTGTTTGACACTGGGTTCCAGATTCGCACCTATTTTAACCTCTTTCTTGTATTCCTCCGTACCCAAATTCACTGACTCAACTAGCTCTTCATGAGGCTGTATGGGCCTCTCTTCCTGCTGTAACAGTCTAGCAAGTTCTCCAAGTACCTCACAATCATCCTCACCTTCGTCCTCGGCTTGGTTAATCAGATTTTTGAAGTCATAACTAGAAGTAGCAGAGTTGTTATCAATGGGATCCAGGGTGGATATGGATCTGCAGTATGATACGTGAGTGTGTGTAAGAGAATAGCTGTTTTTGATAAAGTGAGAGACAAAAAAGAAAAACAAAGAGCAAAAAATTTATAATGCAAGAAACATCCAATGCTTTATTAATGATATATGAAATGAAAAATAATAATCCTCACAAACAAAGCCAAGGGGCCTTGGGCAAGGCATCGGGCTGTAAAGTTTCAAACTATTTATTACAAATCTTAAAACAAAAGTCAATTACTGCAGAATAAAAGAAACAGGTATGAAGTCCTTCGCCGTCCAATTATTCAGTCCACCGTTGGTTGTTAGGTAGATCCAGCTGTCGATGTCTGAATCCTCTTCACTATCTTCAATTGCGTTAACTCCCTGATTGTTGATGTGCAAAGGATGTCTTCCAATCCGTGCGCGCCTAACAGCCCTTTGAACCCCTGTAGTAAATCCCAAACCAAATTTGTCAGTTTTGTGAGTGAAATCAGGGAGCTGACCCTAATTGGTACACCCACCTTCCTTAATTACAGCCCTGGCGTCCTTGAGAGAAGCCATCTTCAGCGGAGGTTTGTTGGTAGTAACTTCAGTTGATGCCGAGAACTGAGGGACCTCTTCGAAATTCTGACAAGGAGTCTCTACAAACTCCCCGTCCATCTCTACATAGCGGAAGGAATTGAGATGACTCACCATATACTCTTCTTCACCTTGCACCGTGACAATCTTCCCCTTCACCGGATATTTCAACATTTGATGGAGTGTGGAAGTAACTGCCCCAGCCTTATAAATCTAAGGACGACCCAACAAGCAAGAATACGATGGTCTAATATCCATTACATAGAAGGTGGACCCAAAGGTCTGAGAACCCACTTTGACAGGGATGGCCACCTCCCCGTGCACCATTCTTTTTGATCCATCAAAAGCCCTTACCACAATGTTACTCGGCTTTAGAATCAAACCTTCATAATCTAGATAGTCTAATGCTTTCTTTGGCAGAACATTCAGTGAGGACCCGATATCCACCAACACATGGGCCATAGTGGTTCCCATGCACTCGATCAAGACATGCAAAGCATCATTATGGTTCCTCCCCTTTGGTGTCAGATCTGCATCTGAGAAACCTAGCCCATTGTCAGCAGTCAGGCTAGCCACGCAATCTTTGAACTGATCTGCTGAAGTTTCCTGCGGCACATGCGTAGTCTTGAGAAACGCAATCAAAGCCTTCGCATGGGCTTCAGAGCATAATAGCAGGGACAACATGGAGATCTTTGAAGGGGTTTGCCCCAACTTCTCGACCATATTGTAGTCGCTCTTCTTGATAATTTTCAGTATTTCCTCTATTTCTTATTTAGAGGCTTCCACGACGATTTTCTTAGGTGCCTCCGTTCGGGCAGGCTCACCTATGATTTCCTTGCCCCGAGTCCCAGATGGCTCGGCAGCAGGGGTGATAACTGGAGTAAGAATATGAATAGTAGTAGGTGTAATAATTGGAGTAGGAACAGGAGAAATTTCAGGAGTGCTGGTTGGAGCAGCAGTTGGAATAACAGTAGGCTTGATGATAGTCTTCGGGGAAATCTCGGGAGAGAAGACCCTTCCACTTCGGGTAACTTTACTAGTCCCGACAATATTAATGACATCAGTATCAGCTTCTTCATTATTCAGATCTTGCTTAATACCATGATAATACACGTCAGCACCGTAATGCCATGGGATAACCTTATCTGAGGTGTACGGGATGGGACCAGGAACAATGATTATTAGCAGAGCAATTCTTGGAACAGGTGTAATCCTAACAGGTTTTCTCGAGGAAACCTTGGAAGGATTGGCGGAAATGGTTATAATGGAGATGTCTTCATTTGGAACAACGGGAATCATAGTCTTCTCGAACAAAATCTCTTTATTATCCATCAGGCGATGAACACCTGACTTCAACAAGCGGCAACCAGTAGGTATAGCCAAACACATGTGTCAACCTTCACCACAACCCGAAAATAAACGGGCCAACAACAAATTCTTCTTAACAGTCATAAGGGGAGTAGAAATTTCTTCAACAGAGGTCACAAACAAATCGGTGTCAACAACATTAACTCCACGACCATGTTTGGGCATGGGAGCAGTTATAACATTCAGCTTTTTTGGAGCATCGAACTCTATCTCCCTGGCTTCGATCAAATCTTGTACTTTGTTTCTCAGAGCCCAACAATCATTTGTATCGTGGCCTGGACTCTCAGAATGGTAGGCACACCACGCATTGGGATTGTATCTGGGAGAGGTAGTGTTTGGATTCTTGGGAGCCTCTCTCAAGGTTACCAAGTTGGATTTCAGCAGGCGAGGAAAAACTTCAGCCAAAGTCATATTGATGTGGGTAAACTGCCGTTGTGGTCTTTCCACCCTTTGTTGATTGTTGCGTTGTGGAGCAACTATGGGTCTTGGTATCACTACAACATTTACCCTTTGACGGTGTTCAGATCTGCTCTGGCCCCTCGGGCTATATACTGCACTAGCTTCCTTCTTACCAGCGAAAGGCTTCTTTACCGAACTCGAAGAGGCATCTTTCTGTATTTTACCACTCCGAATGCCAGCTTCTACTCTTTCACCAGTCAAAATCAACTCAGTGAAACCAAATGACGAGCTACCGATCAAGTGATTGAAAAATGGACCAGATAACGTCCTAAAGAACATATCCACCAACTCCCTATCAGACAAAGGGGGTTGAACTCTTCCAGCCAAGTCTCTCCACTTATGAGCATAGTCCTTAAAACCTTCACCTGCAACCATGGACATACCTTGGAGCTGAGTATGAGTGGGAGCAAGGTCGGCATTATACTGATATTGCTTATAGAAAGCAGCGGCAAGATCTTCCCAGTTACGGACACTGGCTCCTTCCAACTGGTAGAACCATTCAAGCTGATTCCCTGACAGACTATCTTGAAAGAAATGCACCCACAAATTTCTATCAGTAGTGTGGGGTTGGGTTTTTCTGACATACGAACGGAGATGAAGTTTTGGACAGGATACTCCATCGTACTTGGCAAAAACCAGAGCTTTGAACTTATGAGGAATGACCACTCCCGATACCAGTCCCAATTCTCCGAAATCCAAACCAGGTATTTTCTGAATCTCCATAGCGCTCAGACGGTCTTCTAACTGCTTATACCTATCCTCAGCAGGAGGATATTGTTCATCATCGTAATCAGTATTGTTGTCAGAAACTGCAGGACTAGGGTCCTTTTCCCTTTCTTGATTCTCCCCTTCTTTGGACGAGGAGATCAGATCAGCTGGTTGCCCCAACCTTTCTCCAAATCTTCTACCCATATTCAGAATACATGTCTTCTTCTTCTTCTTCTTCTTCTCTTTCAGAATAAGGGTCTTTAGATCTTCTTGTCCTTTAGCCAGACTTATGAACATCTGTTGGAATTGGGTGTTCTGCTCCTAAAGATCTTTGATGGCTTGATCGGAAGACATTTCTGCTTAAATAAACAACGAAGAAGATGAAAAACTTGTAGGGGTACCTGTAATGATGTGTATGATAATGGGATGCGCATGTAATGATTTCAAAGACTTTGGGAGATTTAAATTTGCAAACAAAAAATAAACAAAACTTTATTAGATTAAACTTTGAAGGTTCAACAATGCCTTTAAGGTGTTACAAAGAAGTAAATAAAACAAATCTAAAACTAGCAAAATCAAAAGTCCCATGGACGCTTCCTCTTTGTGCTGATATAGTCGTTGATCACTCTTTCTTCCTCGAGCTTTCTGGTGAGCTTCAAAATCTTCCTTTCTTGCTCATGGTATTGTTCCCGGTAAGTATCCCGCTCATTCCTTAGCTGAATCCAAGACCTCTATAACTCCCCAGGATCAGTAAGCATGAAAGGATAGAGAACCCTGTAAGAAATGCCTTCTTCATTAGTGGGATCCCCAATCACGGGTAATACGACCTCATAAGGCATCATGAGCTTCTAGGCACGAGCTCGGACCCACTGGAGATAAGGTTGCATAGGAAGGGAAGTCTTTGGTCCCAACTCTTGGGGGTCAGATATGTTTAACATACCCCAAGCTCGTATAAACCTCCGGTGATGTTCCTTAACATCCTCCTTATAGTCGAATACAATGTCCTCAAGGAGTAACTCATGAGGACCATCTCTTCGAGCAAGGCCAAATTGCCGCAATGCTAGACAAGGATTGTAAGTTATACCTCCTTTGATACCAAGTAATGGGACATTAGGGTACCCCTAACAACAGTCAATAACAACAGTGTTTTCCATAGCCCAGGAACACCAAAGAATATCTGTATGAGCAAGTGACATTATTCTGTAGGACCAACTCAAACCTTCTTCGTTCTTCAGCACAGACTTAGGGAGGTACGAAATAAACCACCTTGACAACAACAGCATGCAGCACATAAGAGTCCCTCTTCTCCTCACGATACGAGTATAAAGGGCATGCAAGATATCTCCAAGCAAGGTAGGCACAGGGTTGCGAGAAAGGAAAATCTTGACAACATTCACATCTACAAAGGAGTCCGGGTTAGGGAAGAGAACCAAACCATAGATAAGAAGGGCCAAGATATCTTCAAAAGATTGAAAATCCAAATCATCCCAAAATAGCTGAGCCTGGTCTATCAAAAATTTGGCTAGAAAACCCCCAACTCCGCTTCGAGTTTCCCAATTGGATACCACATCGGCCTGTTTCAAATGCAGAGCTGAGGCAATGACTTCTGGCTTAGGAACCTCTTCCATACCTGTTAAGGGTACCTGTTCAAGAATGGATATGCCCAATAGATGAGAGAATTCTTCCAAGGTGGGTACTAGCTGGTAATCTGAAAAGGTGAAGCAATGATGCACGGGATCAAAGAACTGAAATAGTACGCTCATCATATGCTCATCAAGATTTGAAGTAACCAGGCTGAGAAGTTGACCGTGTCTCTTAATGAACATAGAAGTCTCAGAAACTCTTGAGGCTAGCTCTTTAAGTTAGGCAGGTATTTGCACAAAGTTGACTCGAATGGTATTTCTGTGCACGGAAGCCATGATCTGTAAAACAGAACAAAGATAAATTCCCTTGGTCTTTGAAATGGTTAGTGTAATAAAGCATGAATGCCATGTTATGATACATGATGTCATGATAAACCACAGGTATAGCAAACACAAGTATTGCACACACAGTCAAATCACACAAAGCCCTTAGGTTTAAGGCTTGCATGAGGCCAAAGGTAATACCCTCTTGAAGTTAAGTTGGTTTCAAACCTGTCCTAGCAAATTAATCGGGTTCTAGAGGATCTCAATATCACTGACCATCCTCCACCGGTCATGGTTTTAGCTCACGCAATCTTTTCTTGCATCCGGAACTATTCCGAGAGTATGGTCTCAATGAGTGTAGCATCGAGTATCAACCAGTTCTCAGCTCTACACTGAGGCCGGCTAACTCACTACTTTCTAATGGCGAAGTTGGGCGATTAAAGGTTCTAAGATCAGTTAATGCTTAACGACACCACGCAGCGGCCCCGTATTCTCCTTATTTCTCCACAAGGGATATCGGTACCAACCAATGTGCCACACCAACATAGCTACTGCTTCAACCGTATCGGTCTACGTTGTATAGTTCCCTCACAGTCTATTGCTACTTACCTAAAAGGTATTCCCCATATTCGGGTGTAGGATCTATAGTAACCCCAAACAAAAACCCTTAAAAGTAAAGCAAACAAAGCAATCAAGAGAAGAAATTATGATGAACTAGATCCTAAGGTATACCCCACTTATAGAGTCCCCAGCAGAGTCCCCAGTTCTGTGATACGGTGGCAGAACCGACTATTTGAATGCTGGTTTGCATTTTGCGTTTTGTGTTTGCAAAATGTCACGATAAGCAAGAGTCGCCACCGACTTTTATTTCATCTAATTGGAAAGGAAAAAAGTACAGAAAAAAAATCCTTTTCGAGATATTCTGAGTACGGGGGGTAGATTATAGAAAGGGAAGGTGTTAGCACCCTTTCTATCTGTGGTTTTCCATGGGCTCTTAGATACTTGCTCATCTTTTTAAAATTGCTTGTGTATGTGCTTTGTTTTTGAAAAAGTTTGACTTCATGATAACCTTTGTATCAGTCCTCAAAGGTGTGACGAAGTTGTTTTGAAAATTTGTTTGGAAAGTGTAAGTGTGAAAAGCTTTGATTTGAGCAAGTACCTACTAGCATCTACTTACTCGAAAAAAGATTGTTTATATTCTTGTTTCCTTTAGACAGCGCTATCCCACTATTGAGAAATAGGTATCACCGTCGTTAGAGTTGTAAGGGTCAATTTTAAAGGGACGTGCGATCACTAAAGCAATGTTAGGACACCTTAGTAATAACCCTAGAGTCTTAAGATCATATTCGAGGTAACATTTCTGAGGCAACCTTTCCGAGGCAACATTTCCGAAGCGACATCCGAACGGGACATTTGATCTTTTTTAGACAGAGGGGTAACCACTAAAGTATCTTATACTTAATGATCGTTTACCGAAGGCAACCGAAGTGAGAGTATACCCTAAGAGTGATATGTGCGAGTGATTTATTTTCAGTTATTTATCTTTGCACATTAGGGTTTTCTAACTGTATTAATTTGTCATGCATTCTTGTCATCCAATCCTATTAGCATACATCTAGTCAGTTAAATATTTGCGGGAATTCAAAGGCGAGAAAGTAAATCTACGCTATTACAAGGCTTCGGGGAGGGGGATTAATTACATAGCCAAAAACCTGGGAAAAAGCGATAAGTAAAAGCCCTAAATTAACTATTACAAGCCATAAACAGTTACAGAAATATTGGCAAAAATAATTAGCACGCGCACAATGAATCAAATACGAGACAACTAGGGTTTTGACCCTTGACTTAACCTATTGACGATTGATTAAAAAAGGTTTTTGTTATGTTTTGTTATTCAAGAAAATAATGAACTAATTAAAAAAAAAAAGGAAAATCCTAATTCTAATTAAATTTAAATTAAGAAAAATAAATTAATTCAATCTAAAACCTATTTTTTGTATTTTTTATTTGTTTGAAAAAAAGAGAAAATAAAATTAAATCAAGACTTTTAACCTAATTTCTATTTGATTTTAATTATGAAAATAAATTAAATTTCCCTAAGTTAAACTAAATTAAATTAATTTTGATAATAATAAAAAAAAACTAATCCTAATTTTTTTATGAATTATTGATTTTATGATTTTATAAAAAGATTTATTTGTGAATTAAGAGTAAATAAAATAAATATTAAAAGAATTAAATAAAATAAAAGAAATAAGAAAAGAATGATGGGCCTGTGCAAGCAATTATGGGAGGTATGCTGTTGAAATTCGTAGCCCAAATGATCCAAGCCCGTTTGACTTTGCCTGATTCAGTATGGCTGTTGACTTGAGGCGTATGGTGGGCCTCTTGCTACCTGAGCGTTAGATCCAGCTTGCTGATGGATCTGATGGTGGAATTTGGATGGCTTATGGTGGACGCTGGAGGCTACAGTGTACCTGATCTTATGAAACAAAATAATATGAACAAAGTCTGGGACCTGGGGATCGAACCCAGGTCCTCATGCTTACTTCCAATGCCACGCTACCATCTGTGCTACGCGTTTCTGTTGTACATATAATAATAATAATAATAATAATAATAATGCACAATATATAAAACACGATGGTTAATTTAAAAAAACGCGCGAAATTTCAAAACAGCCAATGGTGCCCAGACACATTGCCTTCTTCTTCCTTGCCCGTTGTATTAGACTGCAAACATTTATCTACGGGCATGGCTCCATGGCTAAAAACCTGTAAACTTCAACAATCAAGAAAACGCATGATAAATAAATTATAATTACATGGTTCCATTTGTTTTGAACCTATGAACATCACGGTATTACTTTCTTGGACCAATTTCGCTGATACAGAGAAGCCCTAAAACACAAGAGCAAACCCTAACAATGGTAAACACATATATAAGCCTCAAAAATTCAATTAAACGATCCAAACATGTTAGAAATACATCAATGATCACAAATATGTCATTAAGTTATGCTAATGATGCAAGAATGGCTGTAATCGATTTTGAAAAAGCAAGCAAACAGTGTGAAGCCTATGGGTCGATTCTAGGCGTGAGGAGGCTTGCAATTTATTCAGTTAGCTTCAGAGACGCTCCAGGACGCGATTGGGAGTGTTGGAGTGCTTTGAATTGGTCTCTATGCTGAAATCCGATTCACTAATTTTTGCCAAAAGTTTGAGTTCTTCTTTGTGCTTTCCACGACTGCCAGCCCTTGTTCTTGCCTTGGACACGTTCAATATATAACCCTGAATGAATTAGGGACATAAAATCTACATGTATCTTTGAAAACTTTGAAGATTTGATCTAATTCCTTCCTTGTATGATTTGTTTCCAAATTAGGCCTAATCATGCTCTTTTTGTTCCAATTACCATTGATACGAATTGATCATGCAAGCTCATCAAATCTTGGTTGCTAACCTATCAAAAAAACCAATCAAATCAAATCAATGCTAATTTTCATCATTTATTTGATTTAATTCACCTTTTAATTAATGAAAAATAAAAATAAATTGAAAAATGAAGAAAATAATTGGTGGATAGGTATTTGAGTCGTGGACCACATTATAATTGAAGTGCAAGCATAAAAAGTTGGGCCCATTTAGCAAAATATGTAAATTTGAGCACATTTGACTTTTGGCAATTTTGCAAAAATGGTCAACTTGGTCAATGTATAACTCTCTCAATTTTGACCCTAGAGAGGTGTTCTTGGACTTTTTAGAAATCTTAGGATGTCCCCTAAGCAACCCTTTTGGTATCATCTCAATTGAGTCTTCCATTTTGATGTATGAAGCTTTGACCCAAAAGGTGTTTTTGTTGACTTTTCAAAATGACCTATAATGTCAAAAATCATATATTCTTGTGAGTGCATATTTTGAACTTGGGAGCTGAAGATGAATTGTGGGGAATTGCATCCTCTTCAAAATGAGCTTTGGATGGGTCATTTCTAATAAAGTATGAGAAAGTTATGCTTGGTCAAAATTGAGTTGACTTTTCCTACAAAACCCTAATTTAGCAACTTTTGGGTTTTGATGAATTGTGAGCAATCCTTGAGGAATCATGATCAACCCTTGATCAAATGATGAATAATACTTCAAAATGAGGATGCTGACCAAAAATCTTTAAGTTTGACTATATGTGGGCCACAGTTGACTTTTGACCTAGCACAGTCGATTTTTAGGCATTTGAGCAATTGACTGAGCAAACTTCTTCTGCAAGGCTTGAAACCTGTCATGGATGATCTTGAGAACATATTAGGACAATGGTGAGCATTTGGGATCCTTTGGACTCAAGCATCTTGATGAAAAATGAAACCCTAATTTGAGGTAGACTGCCTTAGGAGAGAGTTTGTCTGGTCAACTCTTGGACTTCCTTGAGCAATTTGAGACCTCATTTGCCATGTGTTGAGAAATATGGGAGGGCAAATTTTTGGGTACAACAACATGCAATGAATCGACCAAATACTGAAAACAAATAAAATCCTAAGAACATGCAATAAACTAGAAAACAAATAAATCAAACTAAAAACGATAAATGGAAAGGGGTAAAGTTCCTCCCCCACACTTAAACCAAACATTATCCTCAATATTTTGATAAAAGGTGAAAAAGGAAAGATAGAACATGTGTGAATGTTACTGCGTACCAAATCTTCTCTGATCCTGCTCTTGTTGTTCATGTCTTTGTTGACCACTTTTGCTTTGGCGACAGGTGTTTTGAGATACCTTCATTTGTTGAAACTACTCTTTTCTGAAGCAGCTCATCATGTTGTTTGTTTCCGGAGGAAGTACCTACAAAAGTGTTAGAAAAATAAGGTGCAGTGTGTGCATGTGGAACCTGGCCATGCGAAGAACGAGGAGGAGGTGAGTTACGAACGATTGAGACATGCTCGCTCCTATCATAATCATCATCGATGTCACCACCAACAGCGACATTCGCATGAATGTCTGTGGGCACGTGAATCATTTCCAAGACTGGCATCTAAAGATTTTTTTGCCTATAAGTAGCTGAGACATGACAAACAATCCATCTCTTTATTATCTGCAATTTCACACAGTAAAAGGAAAACATTAAACTAAAAACTCGTGAGTTGCCTCCCACATAGTGCTTTGTTTAACGTTGATAGCTCGACAGCTTAGGATTGCAAGCACTCATGGTGGTTATCTCGAGAATGAATCTTCGATCGACCTTTTAATAATATTTAGTTTCCATGGCCACTTATCAATCCATTTCACATATCCCTCACCTTTTCTTTTCTTTCTTCTATGGGGTGGTTCATTCTTTGGAACCTGTGGTGGTGGTTTAGGATCTATCTTGAGTATCAACTTTTCAAGTTTTAGCTTAGTTATTTCATCCACCACCTCAAAGTTTAACCTTCCCCTCTTAAAATTGTTGACTTCAATAGTTGTATGGTCCTCTAACTTTCTCTTTTTATGCAAAACTGCAAACAAGAGTGCATTGGTGTGGATATTTTCCAATACCTCTACATACGTTTTGGATTTGGAGTCTACCTTAGTTTCCAAAAACCTTTGCGAGAAATGAACCGACGGGGTATAGGGAGGAGGAACAACAATAAGTGTTTCCTTCTTTACCTCCTTGACAACCTCCCTTTCGGATGACGTTGGTGTATTTTTCTCAATTTTTACTCTTTTCTCACCAGAACTCTTCTCAACCTCAGTATTACTCTGTTCAACCTCATGTTGTACCCCAACATTTTCTCTCTTACTTGTAAACAAAGTAGTTATTCTTTATCATCATGTTCATCATTTGCATTGCATTAACTCAATAATATGGGATTAAGGGTTTTGGCTGGATGAGTGTATACTAATCAAGAGAAGGAAATCTAGCTTAAAGGGTTGAATATTTGAAGCCTTTCCATCATCAGCACCATCTCAAGTCACAAAATGTATGAGTTCAAGAGTTCTTCAAGATATCTCAATTGGATAGGATTTTTGAGCTATGGTTGATATCTCATATCTTTTATGATGCAAACCAGGGTTTTTAATTAGTGGCATGATTTAACTGATTTTTCAAGCTTAAGATGATCTCATAGTTCTCCATTTGTCTTAAAACATCCACACGTGGTTTATTAATCTTCACATCCTATCAGAAAATCAGGGTTGGTTGAGTAAGAAGAAATTTGAGTATTTACGAACTGAAAAGTCAGCTAAAGTCAACTGTTGACTAGAGGGTTTTTTTTGTCAACCATCAACTTAATGTTCCTATCTCTATGTTCCATGAGCTATGGTGGCATAAAGTAAAAAAGAAATGGTGAATTAGAGATAACTTGTCAAAGAAGCTATTTGGAGATTTGAATTTTTGCTTAAGTGTTCATGGTACTGGATTCGAATTGGTTATAACTTCATCAATAATTATTGGAAATGTGAAAGCTTTATATGGTTGGAAAGAGGAGGAAAAGTTCTTCAAATTTTTCCTTAACACCCCAAGTCCAAAAAGTGATTATTTTAGGAGTTATGGGGATTATAAGTTTCCGAACACTTAGTAATTTTCAAGATATGTTCCAAAATGTTGCAAGTTTCATGGCTATTTTTGGGGTCTCATTTGGACTCAAATAAAAAATCTCTGAACATAAAAGTTGGAGATCAGAGGCTCCCATCCAATTTCGATTCAAGAATAATTTCATTGGTGGCTTGTGGAGAGAGTTATGATGTTTACGTTTTGAGGGCTTGAAAGGCAAAGTTCTGCCAAAACTTACCCAGCTAGGCCAACATTTTATCGAACAGGTGGCGTGCACATGTTCATGGTGGTTTTTCTTATGAATTTAGTTCTCATTTTGAATAATGATGAACATAAAAGTTGGAGTTTATCGTGTCCTCTTCAATTGTGGTTTAAATTTTGTTTCGTTTCATGCATTGTGGTGTGCTGGTTGACACAGGTTCCTCTCTCAATGTGTTGTCCAAGCCCGCTCTCATGAAGCTTGATTATGATGGATTTATGTTGAGGCCAAGCGATTTGATTGTCAAAGCTTTAGATGGATGATAATGCAAAATTATATCGAATTTTCTGGCTCGACTTGCATGCATTTTATTATCGTTTTTATTTATTTATGTCATATTATGCTGGTATTTTACTGTATTTCAGGTATATGCTATAAATGAACCTAAATATGAAAAGGAGAAAGAAATAGGAAGAAATGATAGAAAATATGTGACTTTGTAGTAGAAAACAAAAGAAATTGCATCAGAGGACTGTGACGATCGTCACAGCCCCATGCCGCTCGCCACAAGCTAAATAACTGTGCCCCTCGGCACACTAACCGTGACGCTCGACACAAGTCAAATATGTGTGCCCCTCGTCAAACATTGTATGGCGATCGACACAAGCTAATTGCAGTGATTAAACATGAAGTCCTCTTCATGTTTGCAACAAAGCTCCCATGATTTTCTCAACTTCCCATTATCACTCCATGATCTTTTCAACTTCCCAATTTCCCACTTCTTTCTCCACTTTCTCCATTATCTTCACTACTTCTCTCATAAAGCTGAAATGTAACTTCCATTTTTATTCCTCTATATATAGGATCTTAGAGATTAGTTTTGGGCATCCAAGTTTTATGCACGGAAGCGTTGTTAGAAGTTTTAGGCAGAAAAATCACTTTGTAAAGTGGTAGTTTCTCACATTAGGGAACTACCACACCATTAGTATTAGACCTATAATTTGTAATGCTTGGATCAATATTTTCGACATTATTTCAAAGCTCTATTCAAGCTTCAAGATTTGTTTCGTTCGTAGTTTTATTCAAGTTTACTTCGTCTGCTTTACTTCCAGTTAATCTTGCCGACTTGTGGAGGATACACACTGCTCAAATTATTTGCTTCAGTATTTAATTTAAGATTCCTATTTTAAGTATAATTTATTTATTCTTAACATGCACGTGTTACTAAATTTATGTTTTAATTTTATGTTATCCTACAATAAAATTATGTCTGGCTGAATTCCCCAATACTGGTATGTTAATCTTAAACTGAAGGGATTCGGTAATAATCAGCATTAATATTTTACAAAAGCACTTTTCTGGTTTTAATTTTCAATTTGGATATTTAATTGTTTTTGTGCAAGAGTAAAAGACAGTCTAAGGTTAAAATCAATAGAGCGTGAGTTTGAGGTTTTAACCAGATAGTGGTTATTAAACATTAATTTTAAAAATAGCGAGAGCGCTTTAAAATTAATTGCACTCTATTTGTTTTCAAAAACTACTTTTGAATTTTAAATGAAACAACGAGAGTGTTCATTTGAGTTTAATAATATGACATGAATCGATAGAATTAAAGTATGAGACGAGGGTTTTTAAATAAATAGTTTCCACTGAAGCAGTGTTTTAATACTGAAAATAAATGCCAATGACTTATTGAATACCTAAAGTTGACAAAGTACATATTGGTGTCCCGTTATTAATTATTAGATTTTAGTTAATTCTCGATTAAACCCAAACACCCAAATTCTATAATTAGCCTTAGCTTTACACAGTGACCCTAAGATAACAGTAGTTTGACAATCAGTCCTTGTGGGTTCAATATCTTTTAAAACTACGCGATAGACTGCACACTTGCAATCACTACACCTGACAGACTCATAAAGTCGCGATCAAGTTTTTGGCACCGTTGTCGCGGACTGATTTAGTCAAATACCGTATATCCCTTGTTATGCAGTATAGACTAAGGCACTCTTACTTTAATTACTATGTTTCACCTGAATTTTTTCTACAACTCCCATTCTCAGTATTTTTAGGAATCATAAGAATCCCATAAATCCGACCTCGAAATACTGATGGAAGATTTCAATGTTTCAGTAACTCATTCTCACTCAAATCACCTATACAACTACCAATCCCAACATTTTGAGGAGTCGCAAGAATCCCATAAATCTGATCTCGAAATATTACTGGAGGATTACAATGCGACGCTTACTTTTATCCTCAATAAAATTTTCTCTACAATCACCACGCCCAATATTTTGAGGATTCGCAAGAATCCCATAAATCTGATCTCGAAATATTACTGGAGGATTACAATGCGACACTAACTTATCCTTAACCAAATTTCCTCTACAATCACCACGCCCAATATTTTGAGGAGTCACAAGAATCCCAAAATTCCACTCTCGAAATATTACTGGAGGATATGACTGCGACACTAAATCACTCTAGGCTAGAAACTATGATGATGGAGTGCTTTGCAGAAGCACAAAATGAGACACTAACTCCCTTTGAGGAACCGCAATAATCCCATAGTTTCAACCTCATAACATCAATGGAGGATTTCAACGCGACACTAACTCACTCTAGGCTAGAATCTATGTTATAGCACCTTGTAGAGACACAAACTGTCCAAAATGAAGAGATAAGAAATCAAAGGCTTCAAAATAATGAAACCCTTAGGCAGTTGAATAATGCGGTTGAGTCCCTCGCGACTCACAACATGGATTTGGAGAGTCAAATCTCTCTGCTTGAACAAAAACCTCTAGGACCCTTCCTTGAGGAGCACGTGGATGTTGTAAAAACCGATAGTGAAAAAAAATCGAAAATCCTAAGGAGGGTGATAATGAGGTTGAAGAGAGTAATAATGAGGTTGAGAAGAGTTCTGATGAGAAAAGAGTAGAGATTGAGAAAATTACACTAACATCATCTGAAAGGGAGGTTGTCGAAGAGGTAGAAAAGGAAACATCTATTGTTTTTCCTCCTCCCTATAACCGACCTATTTCTTTTCTGCAAATATTTGTGGAAGCTAATGTAGATGCCCAATCCAAAAGGTACATGGACAATATCCATACCAACTCACCTTTATCTGAGGTCCTGCATAAAAATAGAAAATTTGAGGACCACGAAACTAGGGAAATCACTAGCATTAAGAAGGGAGGTTTAACATTCTAGATAGTGGATGAAATAACTAAGCCACAACTTAAAAAGCTGATACTCAAGATAGATCTAGAACCACCACCACAAGTTCAAAAGAATGAACCACCCCATAGAAGAAAGAAAAGAAAAGGTGAGGGATATGTGAGATGGCTTGATAAATGGCCATGGAAACCAAGGACCATTAAAAATTTGATCGAGGAGTCATTCTCGAGAGAATCACCATGAGTACTGACACTCTTAAGTCGTCGAGCTACCGATGTTAAAAGAAGCGTTGCGTGGGAGGCAACCCATAATTTTTTAATTTAATGTTTTTTTTTCTTTTCTTTGAGTTTGTAGAAAATAAAGATATCAATCGCTTGGCACCTATCAGTTACATGCAGGCAACTATCAAGGAGAGCATTGATCAGGTTCTTATTCCTCCTTCCACTTTTTACTGAAACACTGAGGACAATGTTTGGTTTAAGTGTGGGGGAGGAACTTTACTGCTTTCCATTTATCGCTTCTTATTTTGATTTATTGTTTTCTAGTTTATTGCATATTTTTAGGATTTTATCTGTTTTCAGTATTTGTTCGATTCATTGCATATGATGTCAAGTTTGTATGCCTGTTTTTCAATTGTTACTGAATTTCCCCGAATTATTTAAATTTTGACCTATAATTTTCTTGTTGATGCATGGCACACACACTCTGAAATTATATAGGTTGTCATACTCTAGGTTATGTTAGAGAGACTTGGGAAAGTTTCGATAAAATCGATACCGCTATAACACCCTAAACCCCCTCATTATGTGATATCAGTTTAGATACCCATTATGTCAAGACCTTAAGATCAAGTTTTCAAAGTAGCTCTTAAGTAGTTTATATTAGCAGTCAACACCATCTTAAGCACAAACTACGTAGGGAGTCGATGAATATAAGTGAATGATCCCAAAATTTCTAAAATTTAGTTGTCATAATAAATTTAAAATAGGGAACGCGCCTATTAAGTTAGGTGATCCTTACCCGGTTACTTAATCCAGCAGTTGTGGAACTTACAAAATATAATAAATCAACCCGTCGTTAGTTGGTTCAGAGGTGTCTAGTTCTGAACTTGGTAGGATGGACTATGGTCTGATCCCCCGCAACTGCGATTGGTTAAATAAAAGGGGTTACCAAACTTACGTACCAGAACCCCGAGAAAAGGATCATAGTCGCTAACTGATTTCCCTACTATGTGTGTGTATGGATAACGGGCTTAATGTGATTACGCTTGAATGAAAAGAGTCAAAGAAAAATGAGAGATATAAGTTGAGCTATAATGGTATGATTTGAATTGGTCTGCATGAAAAGGGAGTCTTTGAACATTGTTTCGTTATGGTATCCTTGGTATTAAATACTTAGTACCTATCAAACTAACATTAGCCTAGCAGCCACGTATAATTAGGAGTCGTGTTGTTCCCTTGTTTCAAAGCTCGCTTATCATTTCTTTTACCGTGTTGATCGACTGCTTGAGGACAAGCAATGGTTTAGTTGTGGGGGTATTTGATAACGCGAAATTAAATCGAATTTTCTGGCTCGACTTGCATGCATTTTATTATCCTTTTTATTTATTTATGTCATATTATACTGGTATTTTATTGTATTTCAGGTATATGCTAGAAATGAACCTAAATATGAAAAGGAGAAAGAAACAAGAAGAAATGACAGAAAATATGTGACTTTGTAGCAGAAAACAAAAGAAACTGGCATCAGAGGATTGAAAACAAATGCCAATGACTTATTGAATACCTAAAGTTGACAAAGTACATATCTGTGTCCCGTTATTAATTATTAGATTTTAGTTAATTCCCAATTAAACCCAAACACCCAAATTTTATAATTAGCCTTAGCTTTACACAGTGACCCTAAGATAACAGTAGTTTGACCATCAGTCCTTGTGGGTTCAATATCTTTTAAAACTACATGATAGACTGTGGAATTTCAGTCACTACACCCGACAAACTCATAAAGTTGCGATCAATGGATCGAAAAGGACAATATTCCGGGAGGTCGACTTGCCAATCAACATAAGTCCCTAGATGTTTGAAGTCACTTTATTTATCATGGACATTAATCCTTCCTATTTCTATTTATTGGGCCGTCCATGGATCCATGGGGCTGGTGATGTCACCTCCACTCTGCACCAAAAGTTGAAGTTCCTGTTAAAATGAAAAGGTAGTCACTATTTACGGTGAAGAGAATTATATTGTTAGTCATCTGAGTTCCTTTCGCTATGTCGAGGTGGAGGGAGAAATCCATGAGACTCCGTGCCAAGCTTTTGAGACCGTGCAGGTCGTCAGGACACCTCGTCAAGAGGTTAAGAAGTCGGAGGCCTCTATGGCATCTTATTGTTAGGCACAAATGTTTGTTCAGTATTGTCATCCAAAAGGCTGGGGAAGAGTCTTGAATCTCCCTACTCAGACAGATAAGAAAGGTTTAGGCTTCGTGGTTGATTGAAGCATGTTAACTGTTACTCCTCGCAGGGTTCAAGGTATTCCTCCGCCAATTCAGTTTGTCAGTGGTGGGGTTATTCATGAAGAAGCTCATGCTGTGAGTGAGGATGGGGATAATGATTGTGAAATGGACAAGTGGGTTCGTCCTACCGTGCCGGGTGAAAAGCTTGCAATTTGGTTTGCTGAGGACGTCATTGAAGTCACTCGCTGTGATATGGTCGGAGAACTGGCTTGAGGGTTTTGCGTTTTATCGCAAATGTTGTGGTTAGCAAGAGTTGCCACTGACTTTTCTTTTATCCAAAAGGAAAGGTGAAAAAGCACAGGAAAGACCTTTGAGATGTTTTCTTGAGTTCGGGGGGTAGATTATGAAAAGGGAAGGTATTAGCATCCTTTTCATCTATGGTTTTCCATGGGCTCTTAGTTACTTGCTTAGATCACTTGCTTTTGTTTGTTTGAAATTGTGTTTAGTGTGGTTTTGAAATTATTTTATAAAAGAGGCCATTCATTTAGGCAATCTTTGTAATGATTCTCGTTCGTAAGAATGTATACAAAGATGTTTGTCTTTTGAAAATATTTTCAATGTTTGAAAGAATGTTTGGAAATGTGCGTGTTTGCTTTGAAAAATAGCAAGGATAGTTGTTTGAAATGGAGCAAGTAACTAGAAGTAATCTACCTACTCAAATGTCTTTCTTGTGCATTTTGTATTCCTTTGACATTGTTGTTTTACCATTGATTTGGTAAGCAACCCTATTTTGTAAGGCAACTTTTGAATAGCGTCATCGAGAGACTATGATCTTATATTTGTTTTGTTTTGCCAAGATACTTCGCATGCGTAATATGGCCATTTTTGTTTTAGGCAACCAAGTGGAGAAACCCTAGGGGTGCTTGTGTGCAAGTGTATCATTTTCATGCTTTGATTTTGTCTTGTATTTAGGGTTTTCTATTTTGCTTTGTTTTGATCTTGTCATACAAACCCTAATTACTAATCATGACATGTAAAGCGGTAAATTGCGTAATGTAAATATTACTAAGCTATTACAACAATTTTATGGGATAGGGGAATACAAATTTGAATGGGGATTTGCAAGAATATAAAGCTAAATAAATTATTACAACCAAATCGAATTTGTACGAATTTAGAATAAATAAAATACAACATTTAAGTATGCAATATAATGTACATGTAAGAAAATATATTTTTGTTTTTTTGTCTTGTTTTTATGTAAAAGAAAATTTAAATCTAAGCCTAAAAATGTAGGGAAAAGAAAATAATTTTTAGAAGGGAGTCCTAACCCTAATTGTTATTTTTAAAAGAAAATAAAGTTCTTTTATACTATTTTTTGTATATTTTTTTGTATTAAAATAATAAATAATATTGTATAAAAATATAAAGTTTTTATATATGTAAAAATAAATATTTATAAGTATGGTATGAAAAAGAAATGAATAAATTAAAATAAATATATTTTAATTATATTTTACAAGTTTATTAAGAAAATACATGACATATATTAAAAATAAAATATATTTTTATGTGAAAAAATAAACTAAAATAATAAAATGCAATATTATGAAATTTATATTTTTTAGGGTTTTTATACATTAAAGAAAATATTAATATACTAAAAATGAAAAAAAATAAAAATAAAAGTTGGGCAAAGGGGTGTTGCAGAAAAAACCGGCAGTAGCGTGTTAGCAAAAAAAACCATGGCCCAAATATTGAGGCCCAACCTGCAAAAAATGTCAAAACTGAAAAAATGGCAAAATGTAAAAACAAAATTAGCGCGCCCAGGTTCGAACCCAGGACATGGGTCTCACCAGCGCGCTACTTTACCACTGGGGTGGCTATACATCCATTGTCTTAAGGAAAACAAAAATAATATAACCCAAAACAAGTCTTTGCCCTGTACTTCATCTTCTTCCTTAAGCTTGGCCAGACATCCTGTAACTCTCTCATACTTCCATGAAAATGAAAACTCATAACATGAAAATTGCAGTGCTTGAACTCACGATTCCAACCATATAAGTTATGTAAGCTAACTATCAAAGATCAAAGAGAATTTTAACAGTCCTAAATTTAAACCTAATATTTTCATAAACTTCAAGTTCTAAATTCTCTCAACTCAAGTAAAATCAATGCAAGATAAAGATATGTACAGTTTCGTTGTGATGAGGACTACATTTTTCATTCACAAATCGTGGCCTATGGTTGCCTGTACAAGGAGATAGAGTTTGAGATTTTACCTCCTTCAGTTGGAATCGTGGATGGAACTGGAGTGAGTTTGATGGAGGCCTGGTGCTTGCTTGAGCTTCCTTGAACTTCCCTGAATGTATTCCAACCTTTGCCTTGCTCTGAAAGTATCTGAAACTCCTTGGCCAAGTCAAACTGCAAGATCTGAAATCAACAATGGAATATGGTGGAAAAGTGATTACAGAACAGGGATGAAGGTTTGGATTGGTTTGATATCAAGTATGTAAGATGTTTGAATGATCAAAACTTGAAACGCACGAGCCAAATGGAAGATGGGTATGCTTATGCCAATACTGCAAGTTTGGACAGATTTTTTGGTGTTTTTCTTCTTGGGAGTGTTTCAGGCCTTAACTAATCGTGTCTTGTGTTGTATAATGTTTGTATATTAGTATGGAATTGGTTTCATATCAACCTTCTAACAGCTATGCATGTTCTAGCCTTTTTGCAACTTTTCTTGTATTTGAAGTAAAGTGAAGGGACAATGCTTGCCATGCTTGTAATTTCTCCCTTAGGGTTGGTATCAGCTTGTACAATTTGCCTTAGACCTGTGAGACTTGTATGTGCCAAGGGGACAGGTTCAATGTTCAAGATTTGCAAAGTGGCAAAAGTTGATCTTTTTCAAAATGGCAATGGTCACTTTTTGCCATAAATGGAATTGCAAGTTGGATAATGGTTCTAAGGCATGGATCAAAGCTTTGTCAACTGAGTAAGCATTTAATTAAGGAGTGTGGAACAAGTTTGGGACCTGTAAAGCATGGATTAGGCAGCATAGGTACAAATTGCAACTTTGTTCTTCATGAAATGGCTTGGACAAAAAGTGAGAAAATTCCAACTTTATCTCTTCGATTCTCCCTACTCAAAAATGATCTTGAGGAGTTATTGTACATTTTGGAAATATTTCAATGTGATATATAACTCATCTTTGAAATGAATTTTGAGATACCTCTTGGAACTTGGTGAAAAATTGCCATGAAGTTGGGTCCAAAACCTGCCTAAATTAGGGCAAAATTTCACTAAGTTATTTAGTTCATGACCATGTATTCATAAATTTATATCTTGAGATCCAAGTATCTTTAGGGAAAAGCGTGTGAAGAAAAGTTGTATATTTCGTGTAGTTTTACAACTTTCATGTTGGGAACTTTCCTTGAATCATTATGCATCATGGTGAAAAAGTGGCCTAAAGTTGAGAAAAAATAGGAAATTTTCTATACTTAGAAAATTTTCTAAGTTAAGAAAAATTTCAAATTCAAACCCTAATCTTCAAACTTGGATTTCTTGATGAACAAGTTTCACATTTTGACATGTTTTGATGAATTGTGATCCTTGGCACTTGATTTTGACCAAAAAGTCAAAGTTTGACTTTTCAATATACAATTGACTTTTGATCAGTTGACTGCAAATTTCATCTATCAATCCAGTGAAATTGCAATGTTTTGAGCCATGTAATATGGTCAAGATGATGTAATTTAATCCTTGAAATCATGCCTTAACTCAATTGGTCATTTTCTAGGTTAAAAATCAGAAATTGCCCTTCCTTAGTCAAAACCCTAATTTTGACCATTTTGCCCTTTTGGTGATTTGATCAAATTTATTGAGGAATTGTGATCCAAACTTGACCAAATGATACATATAAGTTTAAAATGTTGATGTGGATAAAAAATTATGAAGTTTGACTGAAAATTGGCCATGGTTGACTTTTCCCCCAATACAATTGATTTTTAGGTCAACTGTCCAATTGACTGATCAAAAATGTGGTTCAAGGCTTTGAAACTTGTCATGAGTGATCTTAGGGGTCCATAATGATGTTTGAAAGTCACATGAAGCATTGATAGTCCAAAAATACTTGTGCAAACTCAAACCCTAATTTTGGGTTATCAGTGCAAGATGAGATGTCTTGAGCTAACCAAACCCTAATCTTGTCTTGAGTCAAAGAAATCTTGTGAGAAAAGTCTTGTTAAATGAGAGGGAAAATTTTGGGGTACAACACTCGCTATAAAGAGTTATTTTATTTTATTTTTTATCATGCAATAATCCCTACGTCTTGCCTAAGACATAGTGGGCATGTTGTAAGGCCACATTGTTTTTCATCGCAAATTTATCATCAATAAAGAACGTCTTTTGCATCCAAATATTTCACTCCCTGTTCTTCTTTTAAATTTTTGGCAAAAATGTGAGTTTTTATTTTATTTTTTAATCTAAAACTAAAAATAAAAATAAAAATAATCATGCAGATTATATCCCCCGTTAATCCCGAAAGTTGTCGAGAATAATCCTGCTATGCCTCTTTACGACTTTGAAAATCCAATCTATCAAGCTAAATAAGAAGATGAGGAAGATTGTGAACTTCTTGATGAGTTGGATATATTGTTGAGGAAAGAAGAAAAGGTCATTCATTCGCACCAAGATACTACTGAGTTGATCAACTTGGGTACCAAAGAGGTCCAAAGAGAAGTCAAGATTGGGGTTTCTCTAGAAGACAACGTCAAACGAAGATTAATTGAAATTCTCCTTAAGTATGTAGATATCTTTGCCTGGTCTTATGAAGACATGCCTAGGCTGGATACAGACATTGTTGTGCACAAGCTGCCTCTTAGAGAAGAGTGTCCTCCTGTTAAACAAAAGCTTCTAAGAACTTACCCTGAGATGTCTAAGAAGATAAAAGAGGAAGTTCAGAAACAGTTTGATATGGGTTTTTTGAAAGTGACTTCTTACCCGCCATGGATCCTGAACATTGTACTGGTGCCTAAGAAGGATGGCAAAGTCAGAATGTGTGAGGACTATAGGGACTTGAACAGAGAAATCCCTAAAGATGATTTTCCGTTACCACATATTGATATTCTAGTTGACAATATTGCTCAAGCTAAAGTGTTTTCCTTCATGGATGATTTTTTTTGGCTAAAATAAGATCAAGATGGAACCAGAAGACATGGACAAAACTACTTTCATTACACCTTGGGGAAAATTTTGTTACAAAGTTATGCCCTTTGGTTTGAAAAATGCAGGGGCAACCTATCAACGTGCAATAGTCACTCTCTTTCATGACATGATGCATAATAAGATTGAGGTATATGTTGATGATATGATTGCCAAGTCCCAGACAAAAGAAGAACATCTTGCCCACTTATTAAAATTGTTTGAATGATTAAGGAAGTTTAGGCTAAGGTTGAATCCTAATAAATGCACTTTCGGGGTGAGGTTATGAAAATTACCAGGCTTCATCGTAAGTGAAAAAGGAATTGAGGTTGATCCTAGCAAGATAAAATCTATACAAGAAATGCCTGTGCCAAAAACAGAGAAAGAGGTTCGTGGTTTTCTCGGGAGATTGAACTACATTGCTAGATTCATTTGCCACCTTACAGCCACTTGTGAACCAATTTTCAAATTGTTAAAAAAAGATCAGACGGAAAGGTGGAATAACAATTTCCAAACGACATTTGATAGAATTAAAGAATATTTGCTGGAACCTCCAATTCTTTCACCTGCGGTGGAAAGTAGGCCCCTGATAAGGTATCTGATAGTGTTAGAGAACTCAATGGGGTGTGTATTGGGGAAACATGATGAGCCTGGTCGAAAAGAGCATGCAATATACTACCTTAGAAAAAAGTTTACCGAATGTGAAATAAAATACTCACTGCTCGAGAAAACTTGATGCGCTTTGGCATGGGTTACTCGTTGACTAAGACAGTATATGTTGACTCATACTACATTGTTAATCTCTAAAATAGATTTAATCAAGTACATTTTTGAAAAGCCAACTCCCACGGGAAGAATAACCCATTGGCAGATGATTTTAACTGAATATGACATCCAATATACTACCTAAAAAGCTATCAAAGGTAGTGTGGTAGCTGATCATCTTGCCCATCAGCCCATGGAAGATGACTATCAGCCAATGAAGTTTGAATTCCCTGATGAAGACATCATGTACATACGGGATTGTAACATCCCAGGCCCAGAAGAAGGACCCGAACCAGGATCGCGATGGATGATGGTGTTCGATGGTGCCTCTAATGCGTTAGGTAATGGTGCCGGTGCTATGATTACTTCTCCTAAAGGTTTCCATACTCATATCAATTCCAAAATTTTCTTTGGTTGTACTAACAACATGGCTGAGTATGAAGCTTGTATCTTTGGGTTAGAAGCTGCTATTGATTCACGAATCAAGATCTTGGAAGTATACATGGATTCCGCTCTTGTGATTAGCCAAATTAATGGAGATTGGGAGACTCGTCACCCAAATTTGATTCCGTATCGTGAGCATGTGATGAAGTTGACCCCTTATTTTGATGAGATTATCTTCAATCATATTCCAAGGGAAGAGAACAACTTAGCAGACACCTTGGATACTCTATCATTCATGTTTAAAGTTAGATATGAAAATGAAGCCCCTCTATCACCATTTTGAGGTTGGATGAGCCAGCGTTTTGTTATGAAATAGAAGAGGATACTGGTGATGAGAAACCCTGGTTTTACGATATCAAGAGATATCTTGAGATGAAAGAATATACAGAGGATGCTTCTATCACTGATAAGAAGACTCTGCGAAAATATGCAACCAAGTTTTTCCTTGATGGGGATGTTTTGTACAAGAGAAAATAGGATTCCATTTTGTTCAGATGCGTGGATAGACACGAAGCAAATATGATCATAGAGGAAATTCATGAAGGTTCCTTTGGAACGCATTCCAGTGGGCATACTATGGCCAATAAAATCTTGAGAGCAAGTTATTATTGGTCAACAATGGAAAACGATTGCTACAATTATTCCAGGATCAGTCACAAGTGTCAGATCTATGCTGATAAGATGCACGTGTCGCCCAATCCTCTGAATGTATTGACTTCACCTTGGCCATTTGCAATGTGGGGTATTGATATGATTGGCCAGATTGAGCCAACTGCTTCCAACGGGCACCATTTCATTCTGGTGGCCATTAAATACTTCACCAATTGGGTCGAAGCAGCATCTTATGCCAATGTGACTAAGCAGGTGGTTGCTCGTTTCGTCAAGCATAATATCATTTGTCGATACGGGGTTCCCGAGAAGATTATTACTAATAATGGGTTGAATCTCAATAATAAGATGATGAAAGAGTTATCCGAAAGCTTTAAGATAAAGCATCAAAACTCTTCTCCTTATCATTCTAAGATGAATGGCGCGGATGAGGCAGCCAACAAGAATATTAAGAAGATTGTGAAGAAAATGGTTGTCACATATAAGGATTGGCACGAGATGTTACCATTTTCTTTACATGGTTATCGTACCACTGTGCTCACTTTGACTGGGGAAACCCTATTCTCGCTTGTTTATGGCATGAAAGCAGTCCTGCCTGTGGAAGTAGAAATTCCTTCTTTAAGGATAGTGACAGATGTACAGTTGGATGAGGCTGAATGGGTTCAGAATAGATTTGATCAGCTGAATCTCATTGACGAGAAGAGATTGACGAATATTTGCCATGGGAATTTATACCAGAGAAGGACGAAGAAAGCATTCGACAAGAGGGCACGCCCACGAAATTTTTAAGCTGGTGATCTCGTGCTGAAGAGAATCTTGTCTCCCAATAATACATATGCTAGGGGTAAATGGGATCCTAATCATGAAGGATCATATGTTGTAAATAAAGTCTTTTAAGGAGGATCTATGATGCTCACAACTATGGATGGATAGGATTTCCCTCACCCCGTCAATGCAGATGTTGTGAAAAAGTACTTTGCATAAAATGACCGCTGAGTTGACAGGCTCAGGAAAAAAGGTATCCCGACGAACCTATGCGAGCATAAGTTTGGGAAAAAGTTAGGGACAAAAGAAAGAGTGAATGAGTTATAAATAATTGTACACCCGCTAAGTTGAACCTGCCAAAGGAAATTTAGGCAAAAAAGGGTATCCCGGAGGATTGAAAACCTGGAAGGGCAATCCAGGAAAAAGTTAGGGATTAAAAGCGAATACTATGTTTTGTGTTGTATTTGTAATATCAATTTACATTGTTGTTGGCTTGGCTTGGTAAGCATCACTCCAATCAGTTTATTCAAAAAACAAGATACTAAGGAGCTTCGAGGTCATAAGATCTGTAGTAGAGTCGTACTCGACAAATCTGCACTCACATTGCCATTTTTGTTTTTTCCTCTGTATGCTTTGTATGCAATTGCCTCCTCTCAGGAATTGCTTCTTGATGTAAATGCCTATTTACAGGCCAATCAATCAATAAAAGTGTTTTTCGAATTGTGCCAATCTATTTTTATTTTACTGTTTTTCTTGCAAAAGACGTTCGACATTTATGATAAACTTTGCATTTAAAACATTAAAAGCTTTACATCATATGATACCGGTAAATGAAATTGCTTAGGGTTTTAGGTGTCTGATATGAAGGCTAAGGTATCCATCCCATACTAGGGCATGTTGTTGTGATTTACACTTTGGGAAGAATATGATTCAATATCCCCAGTGAATGCTCGTATCTGCTCATGACAAAATCATGTGTCCCTAGCGATGTCGTACCTTCATTTGAGTATGCTCTTTCTCTTCATTACAGTTTGTTCATTATGGTTTTATTGAAGGATTATTGATATCCCCCTTTGAAGTTGACATGTTGCGGATTCCCCATTGATATTAGCCCTTGTCTTTCCCGTGAAGTATGCATGCTACTCTTCAGTGAACTTTGCACTCTTTTCCCCAGTGCAAGTCTTTAATGATGTGCATTTTGCAGAAATGGATATCTCCAGTATGGTTGGTGTTGTTGATGCCACCATCCGAAGCTTCTTTGTTACTCAATGGAAGATGTATTTTTTATTCCCAGTCAAGGCCGGATCCCAAGGGCATATGGGATTGATTTGCCTTTATACCCCTAGTGGAGCTTCTATCCCAAGATGTTTGTTTCTTCTCAAGTCAAGATTTTCATCCTGGTGGTGTCATCCCCGGTGAGGCTCATGTTTGATTCCCCATGAAGTTATTTTTCCCTAGGGAATTTCGCCATGTCAAGTGTCTTAAAGAGATGATTGATCATCAGTCCTGCTTATTCCCCAGTGGGTCAAGTCCCTTGCTTTTTCTAAAGCAATATGCATTGACGTTTTTCATTCAAGGGTCTCTTATACTGGGAGGGTTTTGATGGAAAGTTCCCCGGTGGAGTTCTAAATTTCAAGTTATGGTTTAGAGGATTTCTCTTCTTCCCCAAGTAGAGTTTATCACCTCTAGTTGTTATCCCCAGTGTGGTCTTAATGGAATCCTTTTTGTTCAAGAATTTATATGATCCCTAGAAAAAGTTTATATTCCTAGTGAAATTTTCATCATAGACTGGAGGGGATTGGATTTATTCCCCATGGAGTTGAGAGTTTGATCAAACATGCATCAATCGATTATTGACGTGCTTCTGCCAGTGCATTGCTAAACATGCATCACTATATTGCATTTACCAAAACGCGTAGCATTTCCATTGTATGGAGCATTACGCCAAAAATTCAAACATGCACGAGTATAAGCCAATCATGTTCACGTTTTGTAACTGGATTGTTACACGCTCAGATTCAAATTATCTCCACAGCAAGCCTGGGTGATACTATTATGTTTCTACAATATAGTATGTTTTGATCTACTACTAGTTGGGTCTTTGGTGCTTTCTGTTCACCAGTAATTTCCCCTCTTGAAGAATAGATACAACACCTTTGGTTTGGGAAATATTGTAATTCTTGCATATTCGCAACCTCTTGAAAGTCCAAATTTTTTTGGCAATTCTTATTAGAGTCCCCTTTGGCTGGCGTCTTTCTTTTGTCGAGTTCACCTTGGATCGGTGTCCTCTAGGTTCTATTTTGATCAGTTCCTCCTCTCTGGTTTATCCATTTGGATCGGGTTTACCTTCTGTTAGCTTAACAAACGTTCTTGGTTAGTGTGATCGGTGGATCTGGAACTGACTGTTTAACGCTGGTTCGCGAAATGTCGCGGAAGCAAGAGTCGCCACCGTCTTTTATTTTCTCCAACATGGAAAGGACAAAAGCACAGAAAAATTCCTTATTGAGATTAGTTCTCGGTTCGGGAGGTAGATTTATAGAAAGGGAAGGTGTTAGCACCCTTTCTATCCATGGTTATCCATGGGCTCTTAGATACTTGCTCATTTGTGTTTTCAAAATGTTTGTTTGCTTTTCAAAGTGTGAGTGGGTTTGAAAAAAGTTTCTTTGAAAGTTTCAGATCGACTCTTGTATCAGTCCTCAAGAGTGTTTGAAAAGTTGCTTTTGAAAGCTTTTTGCAAAGTGTCGGTGTGAAAAGAAGTTTTTGATTTGTTTTGAATTAGAGCAAGTATCTACGAGTCATCTACCTACCCTAAGGAATTAGTCTGTGTAAATGTCCTTAAGGTAGTGCCATCCCACCATTGAGAGGTAGGTAGCACCACCGTTGGAGGTGTTCGGGTCAATTCGAGTTTAGGGACAGTGTGGTCACCGGGCAATAGTAAGATACCTTAGAAGCTACCCTTATGCCATTGATCTTTTTATTCCGAGGCAACCGTTCCGAGGCAACTTGTTTCGAGGCAACCGTTTCGAGGCAACTAGATCAACGGAACATAAGGACTCACTAAGACGTCCTATACTTGACGACCACGTTTCGAGGGGCAAGGCAACAGTGTGATCACCAGAGCAACGGTAGGACACCTTAGAAGCTACCCTTATGCCATGTTCATGGACATAAGGACTTACTAAGACGTCCTGTACTCGACGACCACGTTTCGAGGGGCAAGGCAACAATGAGGCGTACCCTAAGAGTGGTGTGTGAATTGTGTGTCATTTTCAGTTATTATTTGTCTTGTCATGCATTAGGTGAGCTACGCTTTGATTTTATTTGGGCATTCATTCTTTCATGTGATTATTAACAGTTAAAAGGTGCGGGAATTAAAAATGCGGAAAATAAAGGTCCTACGCTATTACAAGGCGCGGGTCCACAACACCAAATTAAACCAAGACCCGATTTGAATAAAAGTACGGAAAGTAAATAAGTCTCTAATTATTATTACAAGGCTTTGGGAGAAATACATTATATTCACAAAAGAAATAAAAGTAAATGTGCGAAAGGAAATAAGAATCGAGTGCGAGGGCGTTGGACCCTTTAAGGATATTAAATTGGAATTGAAAAATTAACTAATAATTAAATAAAGAAAAGAACTTATTTTTTATGTTTTTTTTTGTATTTATGAAATTAAAGAGAATTAAATTGGAATTAAAAGTTAAATAAACCCTAGTTCTAATTGTTTTTAATTTATTAAAAAAAATGTTTAAGTTTTGACCTAATTTAACCCTAATTAATTAATTATAAGTTATTTACAAAAATAATTAATAATTAATAGTGACAAGAAAAAGATTATTTATTAAGAATAAAAAAAAGATAAAAGACCTATTTTTATGTTTTTAATTATTTAAGAAAAAAAGCATTAAAGTTAAAACCTAAAATTAAAACTAAATTGATTATGAAATTTATTTACAAAAATAATTAGTGAATTAAATATTAAATGAGGCATATTTTTATTTTTATGAATTTTTTTGATTTTTTTGGTTTTATGAAAATTAATTTAATAAAAAGAAATAATTAAGCATTAAAAAGAAATAAAAGAAATCAAATAGAAAATAAAATCAAAATAATGCAAACCATAGGGGGTGGTAGACCCAATTTTGGAGGTGGTTTGAGGAATTTTGGCCCAACAGGAGGAGGCCTTTTTGACTTTCCAATGCTTGTGCGCGTGTGGTTGACTGAGGGTGTACTTTGGAATTCACATCATGGCCTTCAGATTGATCATTAGAGACACATGGCAAGCACAAGCGCTGGGTGTATGATGGATCACTGAATGGTGCACTGCATGGGAAAGGGTTAAACAAAATAATAGAAATAATTTGAGGGGACCTGGGATTCGAACCCAGGTCCCAGTGTTTACTAAACCATATGCCTACCAGTTGAGCTATCAGCGCGTTTTGGATATGAAATGGGAAATAAATAATATAACGTAAAACATGAGTTAGTGGTACACAAACAAAAAAACGCGCCAGAATTATGAATCCTCCAATAACCATCAGCCACGCTAGCCTTCGTCTCCATTTGTGCCTATAATAAAATGAGATAGCGGGGGTTTTAAACCCCCCCAAAACACCATCTGCAAAAAATAACGAATACGCCATAGTGAAAAAGAAAAAAGGCGCGATATGATCAATTGTTTCGTCTGAATGCCCTGAGTCCAATGGTCCTGGTTTGAATGGCCAATTGTTTCTTATTTATGAACCCCCAAATTAGAGCTTCAGAAACCCTAACAATCGTTAATGGTGATTTCGCGTACAGGCCTTGTTAATTCAATTAAAGCATGCTATCAGCTTCAGAATATTCACATTAGTCCAAATCCATGATTAAAAATGAAAAATGCTGTATGAATAATGGAATACAAATATCAAAATTTTCAAAGAAAGTCAAACTTTGTTATACCGATTCCTTGCGTATGGAGGGTTGAATTTGATTGGGATGACTTCCTGGATGTGTAAGCAAGCTATTGGAATGCTTCTTTTGCCTTGAAACATGCTCTATGTGTGTTTTCAGTTTTGAATTTTTTGAGAGAAAAGTGCAAAGTGGTTTCTGAGTTTGGGCGCAACTTCGGTTGAGTTCTTGTTTTTGTTCACTTGTATATGCATTATGTAATGTATTTCAATTGGAATTAAGGGCCTTGAAGCCTTGCATTCATACATAAGATTTTGCCATAAACCTCCATTAACAAACTTTCCATCTTTGTACCAATTTTGAATTCTTGCTTGATTAGGCCTTGAAACGAATTTGGGATGTTGTATAATGATGATTCAAAGCTAATTAAGACCAAATATGCCCCTTAATTAACCTTCTTGATTTTTATTTGATTTTAAAGGATTTAAAATGAATTAAATCCAATAAAATCAAATAAAAATGAAAAAATTAATTTTAAATTTTGAAATAAAATGTGGGACACGTGGGAAGCATGGCTAAGCTGATTCAAGTGGGAAAAGTGGGCCCCTTTTGTCAAAAATGAAGTTTCAAGGATAAATGATTTTGGCCATTTCACAAAAATTTCCCAACTTCTCCAATGCATATCTTGCTCAATTTTTAAGCTTTGATCATGTTCTTGGACATTTTGGAAAGGTCTTGAAGTCCTCTAACCAATTTCTTTGGTCCCATGAAATTTTGATTTACCAATCTCAAGTTATGGTCTTTGACTTAAAGTCCCTTTTTGTTGACTTTTGAAAATGACCTATAATGTTGAAATTGATAACTTTTTGTGAGAGCATTTATTGGACTTGGAATGTGAAGATGAGTTGTAGGAAATGTCCTCCCCTTAAAGATGAGCATTGGATGGGATTTTTCTGATGAACCATGAAAAAGTTATGTCTTGGTCAAGTTACAGTTGACTTTTCAACTGTCCAAAAATAGAAAATTTTGACACCTTGATGATTTTTGAGCCATTCTTTGAGAATCATGATCAAGCATTGATCAAATGATGTTTGTGGCTTCAAAATAAGATGTTGACCAAAATTTTTGACTTTTGACGGCCAAATGACCATTTTGCCCCTACAGTTGACTGTTGAGCAATTAGGGTTTTTGACTGTGCAACTTGATCTTGTGAGCCTTGAAACTTGACATGTAGGTGCTTGACAATGTATATGAGCATATGGGACTTGATTGAGCCCTTGAAAACCTCAACTTCCTTTGCAGGAACCAAAACCCTAGTTTGACTGGCTTAGGAGGATGGTTGACTGTGTAGCCCTTGAGTAGACTTTGAACCATTTGCTTGTCATAACTTTGAAGATTATGGGAGGGCAAATTTTGGGGTACAACAGTTGCCCCTGTTCAATATTCTTAGACCTGAGGATGTAAATTGGCTTGTGTGCCTTTCGTGATCCGAGGGTGGAAGATGATTGAACACTAGAGTGCCCAGAAATTTGCACTTACATAGTAGAGCGTCAGCAGTGTGATAGCGGGAATGGGCTTACAGATGCCATTTGGAGAGGTGGTGGATAATTGTGGAGATGGGCTTATAGATGCCATCGGGAGGTGTCGATCGCGTAAGAGATTCCTTAGCGAGAACTTGCGTACCTGAGAAAGAAAGAAAATTACCTGGTTTGTTACAGGAGTTGATCTTCAAACTCTTTATGTAGACGTGCCCTGGCTGGATACAGGAATCGAATCTTTAAATTCTTCAGACGTGCCCTGGCAGGATACAGGAATCGAGTCTGGTACTGTAGTCGTCAACAGATACATCCTGGCAAGATACAGGAATCGGATCTTCGAACTCTTCAGACGTGCCCTGGCAAGATACATGAATCGAGTCTAGTAATGTAGTCGTCAACAGATACACCCTGGCAAGATACAGGAATCAGATCTTCGAACTCTTCAGACGTGCCCTGGCAAGATACAGGAATCGAGTCTGGTAATGTAGTCGTCAACAGATACACCCTGGCAAGATACATGAATCGGATCTTCGAACTCTTCAGACGTGCCATGGCAGGATACAGGAATCGAGTCTGGTACTGTAGTCGTCAACAGATACACCCTGGCAAGATACAGGAATCGGATCTTCGAACTCTTCAGACGTGCCCTGGCAAGATACAGGAATCGAGTCTGGTAATGTAGTCGTTAACAGATACACCCTGGCAAGATACAGGAATCGGATCTTCGAACTCTTCAGACGTGCCCTGGCAAGATACAGGAATCGAGTCTGGTAATGTAGTCGTCAACAGATACACCCTGGAAAGATACAGGAATCGGATCTTCGAACTCTTCAGACGTTCCCTGGAAGGATACAGGAATCGAGTCTGGAGCTTCAAACGGTGATGAATGAATCAGGGATGGTTACTACCTCAACGGGACGATGAGAGAACCTTGGGCGATTACTTCCTCAACAGTAACGATGAGAGAATCTGGGGCGATTACTACCTCAACAGTAACGATGAGAGAATCTGGGGTGATTACTACCTCAACAGTAACGATGAGAGAATCTGGGGCGATTACTACCTCAACAGTAACGATGAGAGAATTTGGGGCGATTACTACCTCAACAGTAACGATGAGAGAATCTGGGGCGATTACTACCTCAACAGTAACGATGAGAGAATCTGGGGCGATTACTACCTCAACAGTAACGATGGGAGAATCTGGGGCGATTACTACCTCAACAGTAACGATGAGAGAATCTGGGGCGATTACTACCTCAACAGTAACGATGAGAGAATCTGGGGCGATTACTACCTCAACAGTAACGATGAGAGAATCTGGGGCGATTACTACCTCAACAGTAACGATGAGAGAATCTGGGGCAATTACTACCTCAACAGTAACGATGAGAGAATCTGGGGCGATTACTACCTCAACAGTAACGATGAGAGAATCTGGGGCGATTACTACCTCAACAGTAACGATGAGAGAATCTGGGGCGATTACTACCTCAACAGTAACGATGAGAGAATCTGGGGCGATTACTACCTCAACAGTAACGATGAGAGAATCTGGGGCGATTACTACCTCAACAGTAACGATGAGAGAATCTGGGGCGATTACTACCTCAACAGTAACGATGAGAGAATCTGGGATGTCTTTTACTGAGTCTTCATCAGGAAAATCTTTAGGAATCGATTTAACTTGATCAGAGAAGGCCTTTGACTGGGTCGGCATCAGAAAAATCTTTAGGAGTCGATTTAACTGAACCAGGCAAGGTCTCGGAATCTTCAACTGGAATAAGAATCAGGGAGATCTTAGGGTCGATCTGATTGAACCAGAGAAGGCCTTTGACTGGATAAGAATCAGAATAATCTTTAGGAGTCGATTTAACTGAACCAGACAAGGTCTTGGAATTTTCAACTGGATAAGAATCAGGGAGATCTTAGGGTCGATCTGACTGAACCAGAGAAGGCCTTTGACTGGATAAGAATCAGAAAAATCTTCAGGAGTCGATTTAACTGAACCAGGCAAGGTCTTGGATACAGCTGAGAACTTAACTGGGTCTTTCCTGAAAGGTAAAGGTCAGTCATATGCAATGCATGATATGGATCAAGCCATGATGTTCTTAACATAGATGAGATCGTACGTTCATGATGCATATATGCATGCTATAATGTATGGAAATGCGATTTTTATGAATGTATGTTTTTGTCTAGGAAAGTAAATCCTTGACGGGTGCCGGGAAGTCACATCCTAGGCTGATGTTGGAGAATAGTGCTTTGTTGTTTCCGTTGGGGATGATAGTTGCAAGAATATCGGTAGGAGAAGATAACTCCGTTAGTGAATAAACTTGGCGAATGGATTACTCTGCGGGGAGAAAATTAATCTAGCGATCTTGCTGGGGAACAATAATCTATGGGGAGAGAGGTATTTTGCTGGGATGTTGATGGTAACTTCGCTGGGGATACCGTTGTTATGTCGGAAGTGTTAATAGACTTCGCTGGGGATAGGAAGACTTTGCCGAGGACGATCTTTCCGCGGCTTTTGGCTGAGGATAACCCAGTTATATCCTGGTAGGGAAATAACCTTTGAATAAAGCCGGGAGACGCGTTCGTGCTCTGTAGGAGATAAGCTTCCAGAATCTACTGGGGATGAGCTTCCTGCTGGGGAGATGAATTCAAACTTTCCTGGGGAAATCTTCAGACTGGGCTCTCCTGGGGAAATTTTTGAGGTATATTGGGGAAGTGGCTCCGCTGAATGTCTGGTATATCGCCGGGGAACCATCTTAGATCAAGATTGCCGGGGATGCTTGTTAAGAATGTCAGTATATTATGCTGGGGAATGTTGAGATCTGCTGGAGGATACTCAACTTCCTTAAGGCTGATGGGGTAACTTTGCTTGGGGAGAGTATCGCTGACTTGCTGGCTCACTCTCTGGGGAATTAAGATATCTTGGTCATGTTTTTCAACCGAACCTACCTTTGTACCTTGGTGGACAGAGCAATTAGATCGCTTAGACGACTCATTATTGCCCCAGTTTCAATGGGAGAAGGCACCTGTGGGGGTAATTGACAAATCTTCTGGTAGACAGGTGACGAGATGCCAGGACATAGTCGTATGCTTTGATCCCTAATTTTTGCCTGGACCGCCCTTTCGGGTTTTCAGTCCACCGGGATACCCATTTTTGCCCAAGCCGCCTTTTCAGATTTTCGACTTGCCGGGTGTACAGATTTTTTTTTAATTTCATCCCTTATTTTTGCCCGAACCCTTTTGGTTAGTCGGGAAGCCCTTATTTTTTCCTAGGTGTGTCAACCTAGCGGGTCTTTGATTTTGCGTAGTATTTCTTCGACTATGTCCATGCTCTCAGAATGTAGGGAGTTGCCCCTGTTAGAAGTGTTTTTCCATGCCACCAGAAGATGTTTGATCAGACAAGATTCGTTGTTGGAATGCCCCAAGTGACTCAGGCGGAGATTTGCCCCAGGCTGTTCGGCCTTTGAGAGATTCTCCGAATCTTGATTTAATTGCCCTAGATGATGGACAATAATCACGTCTACCCTTTGATTGTAAGTGCTTTTGTTCACTAGGTATTCATCGTGCGAATTTCTCTGCTGTTCGAACAAATAGTCATACGCAAACAGTATTATATCAAGAATGCAAAGCTTATGTCTGTCTTGAAGATTTTGAAAATGCATTCTTTTTTCATAAAACAAGTGAATGTTTGTAAAACGTGATGTCAACTCCGTATTTACCGTAGGCCTTAAGGAGTCAGGATACCTTTCGTAACAGTATGCTTTCGAACTAACCCATGCTTCAGCTAGGACTTTTAAGGGTTATAACGTGGCCTGGTTCATGGTTTAAGAAACAAAGGATAAAGGCTCAAATTATTTGTACCCACCCACTCTTCGTGACGTTCTTCAAACCTAAGCTCAGTTGATCGTGCGTTAGACTTTGTTTGAGTCTTTGTCCTGTCGTTCCAATGATGGTTCGGATATTAACAGTTTATTTTGAAGAGGCAGTCATTTTTGTTGAGGGTTTGTAGGACCTCTTTCTTTTTGATTTCGTTATCCCTATCTTTTGTCTGAACTGTTTCTTTTTTTTTTGGAATTACAGTCAGCGGGATGCCCCAGTTTTGTAAGTCTTCTTCATAGGTTTTGACTTATTGGGTTTTTATTTTTGAGAAGTAATGACTTCCTGTCTGCATGATTGTTCGGAACCATCACTGTCTTTTGTTTTGTAAGGACCTCTTTGGTGCCATTCGTTATGCACTTGGATCAACTGAGAGACTACCCTGCCCCAGGTTATGATTAAGGGTTTTAAATTTCGAAAAGAAAAACTCCTACTTCTTTGGCTCAAAAGGGGTTGACGAGGGATTATCTTCCTTATAACTCCAGTGTTTAGGGATTTGAAACAATGCCTGTACTTCATCAGCGGGGTCTGTTCAAAAGCATACTGTAGATTGTGGTATCATTTTCGTCATCCTCCCTCAAGAGGCTTAGAGTTTTTAATTGAGAGTTGACATCAAAAAATAAAAGCAGTTTGAATATAGCGAATGCGAATATATTGCTTCAAAACAGACATATGTGATGCATTAATGAAATAACAACGTTTAACATGAATAAATGTTTGAACAATCAAAAGAAAATTACAACTTCAAAAATTCTAATGACCAAAAGTCTTCTAGTCTCAGGGCTTGTCACTTCAAATGGTGCATCTTGTAGTGATGACAGGAGCAATCAGCCTGGCCCATCTGGGTGAAATCCACAGCTCTTTCATTAATCAGGTCTTAGATCTTATTCTTCAGAGCCCAGCAATCGTCGGTGTCATGTCCTGGACTGTCAGAGTGGTATGCACATCTTTCCTCAGGATTGTACTTTGGGGAGGCTGTGTTGGGATTCTTAGGAGGGTCCCTTAACGTCACCAGATTCAACCTCAACAATTATTGTAAAGCTTGAGACGGTGACACGTGGAGCTTGGTGAACTGCCTTTTAGGCTTATTTGGCTTGCTCTGATCAGCCCGTTGTTCTTGGCGAGGTCGTTGTTGGACCTGTGAAGTGGTAGCAGCTTGGAGAGGTCTATTCATTGGACCAAACCTTTGTCCTCTTGGAAGATGTTCAATGACCTGGTCCCTGACTTGGGCTGGTTGCTTCATGTCTTGATGAAGCTGACTGATCATGGCCCTCAGCTCTCCTTGCTCCCGAGCTAAACCTTGGATGAGAGCCCTTTGTCCCAGCATCTGGGTTTTCATCGTATCTACCTCAGCTTGCATACGTTTCAGCTGCTCGTCCTTGTCATCTTCGGGACTTTGCTTGGCCAAATTCCCCATAAGGAGTGTCCTCAACTCTTCCTGCCCCTTGGATAGGCTTAGGAAGATCTCTCTGAACTGAATCTCTTGAACCTGAAGATCCTGGTTATCTTGTTGGAAAGCCATTGCTGAAATAAACAGCGGAGATGGTAAGTGACCTGTCAAAAGGGTACCTGTTATGCAATGATATGTATGTATATATATATGCAATGTTTTCAAGGATCTCGCGGGGTAAACAAGAAAAATTTTAGAGTTTGCATTCTGTAGCTTGATTGAAGGAGCTTCATGTTGTTGAGAGTCCTTCTTCAAGGGTCAAAGGCTCACCATATCCAGTGGGTCATAGCCCCTGACAACCTTGTCTAGAGGAAAATAAATCCTCTTTGCCCCTTGCTGGGATAGTTGATTCATCATGACCTGCATCACAAGCCCTTGAGATCCTTGAAACAGATTAGTCCTTATGCGGGATGTATGCAATGGTATGATGTTATGCTATGTATGGGGTAACGTAGGTAAACCCTGTTATGAGTACCAATTAAGGATGGTAAACAAAACCTGCAAGAAACTCAGTAAACCCTGTTATGAGCCCCAATTAAGGACTATAAACAAAACCTGCAAGACACTCAGTAAACCCTGTTATGAGCCCCAATTAAGGACTATAAACAAAACCTGCAAGAAACTCAGTAAACCCTGTTATGAGCCCCAATTAAGGACTATAAACAAAACCTGCAAGAAACTCAAGTGTCAGATAACAAGCCTGCAAGTAGTCAAGTTGGAAGGCACGCAAGTCACACAAAAGAGCCATTAGAGTTTAGGCCAGCATGGGGTCTGGGTATTACCCTCTTGAAGTTGGTGGGCTCAACCTGTCCTATTAGAAGTAACCGGGTTCTAAGGGTCCCAATATCACTGGATTGCTTTCATTGTTCATCGTTTCGATTTAGCCACTGAACTGGCGACCGAAATATTCCAGGAAAGCAACCCTCAATTGAGTGTAGTATCGAGTATCAACCAACCTCAGACTGCACCAAAGCCAGTTATCTCACTACCCTAAAGAGGCCAAGATAGTTCAATTAAGGTTCCTAAGGTCAGTTGATGCTTCACGACACCACATGGAGGCCCCGTACTCTCCTTGACTGAACATAAGGGTTACCGGTACACACCAAAGTGCCACATCAACGTAGCAGGCTGTTTCAACCATGTCGGTATACCCCACACAGTTCCCTCACAACCTTGTTGCTACTTTCTAAGAAGGTATCCCCAGATCCGGGTTAGGATCTATTAGAACTCCCAAGACAGTCCCACAATTTAAAGCAAATAAGTCAAAGCAATTGAAAACACAGTGATCTTAGTCCTAAGGTACACCTCACTTTAAAATGTCCCCAGCAGAGTCGCCAGTTCTGTGATCGGTGGATCTGGAACTGACTGTTTAACGCTGGTTCGCGAAATGTCGCGGAAGCAAGAGTCGCCACCGTCTTTTATTTTCTCCAACATGGAAAGGACAAAAGCACAGAAAAATTCCTTATTGAGATTAGTTCTCGGTTCAGGAGGTAGATTTATAGAAAGGGAAGGTGTTAACACCCTTTCTATCCATGGTTATCCACGGGCTCTTAGATACTTGCTCATTTGTGTTTTCAAAATGTTTGTTTGCTTTTCAAAGTGTGAGTGGGTTTGAAAAAAGTTTCTTTGAAAGTTTCAGATCGACTCTTGTATCAGTCCTCAAGAGTGTTTGAAAAGTTGATTTTGAAAGCTTTTTGCAAAGTGTCGGTGTGAAAAGAAGTTTTTGATTTGTTTTGAATTAGAGCAAGTATCTACGAGTCATCTACCTACCCTAAGGAATTAGTCTGTGTAAATGTCCTTAAGGTAGTGCCATCCCATCATTGAGAGGTAGGTAGCACCACCGTTGGAGGTGTTCAGGTCAATTCGAGTTTAGGGACAATGTGGTCACCGGGCAATAGTAAGATACCTTAGAAGCTACCCTTATGCCATTGATCTTTTTATTCCGAGGCAACCGTTCCGAGGCAACTTGTTTCGAGGCAACCGTTTCGAGGCAACTAGATCAACAGAACATAAGGACTCACTAAGACGTCCTAAGAGTGGTGTGTGAATTGTGTGTCATTTTCAGTTATTATTTGTCTTGTCATGCATTTGGTGAGCTACACTTGATTTTATTTGAGCATTCATTCTTTCATGTGATTATTAACAGTTAAAAGGTGCGGGAATTTAAAGTGCGGAAAAGATAAAGGTCCTACGCTATTACAAAGGCGCGGGTCTACATCGCCAAATTAAACCAAGACCCGATTTGAATAAAAGTACGGAAAGTAAATAAGTCTCTAATTATTATTACAAGGCCTTGGGGCAATTACATAACATTCATAAAAGAAATAAAAAAAATAAATGCGCGAAAGGAAATAAGAATCGAGTGTGAGGGCGTTGGACCCTTTAAAGAAATTAAATTGAAACTATTAAATTAATTAAATTAAATAAAGGAAAGGACTTATTTTTTATGTTTTTTGTATTTATGAAATTTAATGAGAATAAAAGAAATTAATATTGAAAGAAATCCTAATTCTAAATTGTTTTTTAATTATAAAAAAAATGTTTAAGTTGTAACCTAATTTACCCTAATTAATTAATTATAAGTTATTTACAAAAATAATTAATAATTAATAGTGACAAGAACAAAAAGATTATTTATTAAGAAGAAAGAATAAAAAAGGTTAAAAGACCTATTTTTATGTTTTTAATTATTTAAGAAAAAAAGCATTAAAGTTAAAACCTAAAATTAAAACTAAATTGATTATGAAATTTATTTACAAAAATGTTGATGAATTAAATTAAATAAAACATATTTTTATTTTATGATTTTCTGATTTTTTTTTGGTTTTTATGAAAATTGCTTTTGATGAATTAATTAAAATAAATAAACAAATAAAAAAAATGAAAAGAAAGAAAACTATATGCAAACCATGGGGGGTGTTGACCCCAATTGAGGAGGTGGCTTGATGAATTTCGGCCCAACAGAAGGAGGCCCTTTGCTGACATTTTGAATCATGTGGAGAGCGTTTGACTGATGCGTATGGTGGATGGCTGGTAATAGCCACTGGATTGACCATTAGAGACACATGGCAAGCACAAACGCTGGGTGTATGATGGATCACTGAATGGTGTACTGCATGGGAAAGGGTTAAACAAAATAATAGAAATAATTTGAGGGGACCTGGGATTCGAACCCAGGTCCCAGTGTTTACCAAGGTGATGCTTTGCCAATTATGTTGTTGGTGCGTTTTGTATATGGAGTGGAAAATAAATAATATAAGATAAAATCAAAATCAATGTTATCAAAATAAAAAACGCGCGCTGGAATTCAAACCCTCCATTCACGTCTCGCCACACAAGCTTCTTCTCCACTCGTTCCTGTACAAAAAAAGGATAGCGGGGGTTTTAAACCCCCCCAAAACGCAGGCTTATGGATAATAGCGAATAGCTCATATGGAAACATAAATTGAGCGCGAAGGTCTCATTGAATCAGGCTCCTTGTGACGAATTCAACCATACTGATTTTGAGGTTCAATTTTTTCATATGTGAAAAACCCTATTTCCAAGCTCCTGAAACCCTAGAAAAATTCAATGGCATATCTCTATATAGGCGTTGTTAGTTAAATTAAAGGTTACCATTAGTCTCAGAACCTTCATATTAGTGTAAATCCATATTCAAAATGTATAAAAAATGCATGTATATTGGAACACGATTATGAGAAAAGTTTGAGAAAGTTTGACATCAATATACCAATTCCTTGCGCGTGGGGAGTTGATTCTGATTGGAATAGCTTCCTTGGGATGTCAGCAACGTGTTTGGATAGGAATGAGGACTTGAAACAAGCTCTAGGTGTGTTTTCAGTTTTGAGTTTTTTGGCAAAAAATGCAGGTTTGGTTCTGAGGTTTCAGCGCAGCTTAGGTCTTGTTCTTGTGTCTGATCCCTTGTATATGCAATATGTAATGTATTTCAATTGGAATTAAGGGCCTTGAAGCCTTGCATTCATACATAAGATTTTGCCATAAACCTCCATTAACAAACTTTCCATCTTTGTACCAATTTTGAATTCTTGCTTGATTAGGCCTTGAAACGAATTTGGGATGTTGTATAATGATGATTCAAAGCTAATCAAGACCAAATATCCCCCTTAATTAACCTTCTTGATTTTTATTTGATTTTAAAGGATTTAAAATGAATTAAATCCAATAAAATCAAATAAAAATGAAAAAATTAATTTTAAAATTTAAAATAAAATGTGGGACACGTGGGAAGCATGACCAAGCTGATTCAAGTGGAAAAAGTGGGTCCCTTTTGTCAAAAATGAAATTTCAAGGATAAATGATTTTGGCCATTTCACAAAAATTTCCCAACTTCTCCAATGCATATCTTGCTCAATTTTTAAGCTTTGATCATGTTCTTGGAAATTTTGGAAAGGTCTTGAAGTCCTATAACCAATGTCTTTGGTCCCATGTCATTTTGATTTACCAATCTCAAGTTATGGTCTTTGACTTAAAGTCCCTTTTTGTTGACTTTTGAAAATGACCTATAATGTTGAAATTGATAACTTTTTGTGAGAGCATTTCTTGGACTTGGAATGTGAAGATGAGTTGTAGGAAATGTCCTCCCCTTAAAGATGAGCATTGGATGGGATTTTTCTGATGAACCATGAAAAAGTTATGCCTTGGTCAAGTTATAGTTGACTTTTCAGCTGTCCAAAAATAGAAACTTTTGCATCTTGAGACTTTTTGAGCCAAACTTTGAGAATCATGATCAAGCATTGATCAAATGATGTTTGTGGCTTCAAAATAAGATGTTGACCAAAATTTTTGACTTTTGACTGCCAAATGATCATTTTGCCCCTACAGTTGACTATTGAGCAATTAGGGTTTTTGACTGTGCAACTTGACCTTGTGAGCCTTGAAACTTGACATGTAGGTGCTTGACAATGTGTATGAGCATATGGGACTTGATTGGACCCTTGAAAACCTCAACTTCCCTGCAGGAACCAAAACCCTAATTTGCATGGCTTAGGAGAGTGGTTGACTGTGTAGCCCTTGAGTAGACCTTGAACCATTTGAGGTGATGCTTGTCAAAAAAACTTTGAAGATTATGGGAGGGCAAATTTTGGGGTACAACAGTTTTTTTTGTGGAATTTTTTGTTTTTTCGTTTTAGAGAGTTCTCTAGGTTGTGTTCTTCTTTTTTTTGATCACTTGCATATGCATTATGTAATGTATTTCAATTGGAATTAAGGGCCTTGAAGCCTTGCATTCATACTTAGGATTTTGCCATAAACCTCTATTAACAAACTTTCCATCTTTGTACCAATTTTGAATTCTTGCTTGATTAGGCCTTGAAACGAATTTGGGATGTTGTATAATGATGATTCAAAGCTAATCAAGACCAAATATCCCCCTTAATTAACCTTCTTGATTTTTATTTGATTTTAAAGGATTTAAAATGAATTAAATCCAATAAAATCAAATAAAAATGAAAAAATTAATTTTAAAATTTGAAATAAAATGTGGGACACGTGGGAAGCATGGTCAAGCTGATTCAAATGGAAAAAGTGGGCCCCTTTTGTCAAAAATGAAATTTCAAGGATAAATGATTTTGGCCATTTCACAAAAATTTCCCAACTTCTCCAATGCATATCTTGCTCAATTTTGAAGTTATGAACATGTTCTTGGACATTTTGGAAAGGCTTGAAGTCCTCTAACCAGCGTCTTTGGTCCCATGTCATTTTGATTTACCAATCTCAAGTAATGGTCTTTGACTTAAAGTCCCTTTTTGTTGACTTTTGAAAATGACCTATAATGTTGAAATTGATAACTTTTTGTGAGAGCATTTCTTGGACTTAGAATGTGAAGATGAGTTGTAGGAAATGTCCTCCCCTTCAAGATGAGAATTGGATGGGATTTTTCTGATGAACCATGAAAAAGTTATGTCTTGGTCAAGTTACAGTTGACTTTTCAGCTGTCCAAAAATAGAAACTTTTGACACCTTGATGATTTTTGAGCCATCCTTTGAGAATCATGATCAAGCATTGATCAAATGATGTTTGTGGCTTCAAAATAAGATGTTGACCAAAATTTTTTACTTTTGACTGCCAAATGACCATTTTGCCCCTACAGTTGACTGTTGAGCAATTAGGGTTTTTGACTGTGCAACTTGATCTTGTGGCCTTGAAACTTGACATGTAGGTGCTTGACAATGTATACGAGCATATGGGACTTGATTGAGCCCTTGAAAACCTCAACTTCCTTTGCAGGAACCAAAACCCTAGTTTGACTGGCTTAGGAGGATGGTTGACTGTGTAGCCCTTGAGTAGACTTTGAACCATTTGCTTGTCATAACTTTGAAGATTATGGGAGGGAAAATTTTGGGGTACAACAGTTAGGTTATGTTTTTATCATTTCCTTCACATGTTTAGGTTCTGTTTTGATTAGTTCCTCCTCTCTAGTTTATTCGTTTGGATCAGGTTTACCTTCTGTTAGCTTAGCTAACGTTCCTAGTTAGGTTATGTTTTGATCATTTCCTTCCTATGTTTAGGTTCTGATTTGATTAGTTCATCCTCTCTGGTTTATCCGTTTGGATCGGGTTTACCTTCTGTTAGATTAGCTAACGTTCCTGGTTAGGTTATGTTTTTATCATTTACTTCCCATGTTTAGGTTCTATTTTGATCAGTTCCTCCTCTCTAGTTTATCCGTTTGGATCAGGTTTACCTTCTGTTAGCTTAGATAACGTTCCTGATTAGGTTATGTTTTGATCATTTCCTTCCCATGTTTAGGTTCTGTTTTGATCAGTTCCTACTCTCTGGTTTATCCATTTGGAGAGGGTTTACCTTCTATTAGCTTAGCAAACGTTCCTGGTTAGGTTATGTTTTGATCATTTCCTTCCCATGTTTAGGTTCTGTTTTGATCAGTTCCTCCTCTCTGGTTTATCCGTTTGGACCGGGTTTACCTTCTGTTAGCTTAGTTAACGTTCCTGGTTAGGTTATGTTTTGATCATTTCCTTCCCATGTTTAGGTTCTATTTTGATCAGTTCCTCCTCTCTGGTTTATCCGTTTGGATCGAGTTTACCTTCTGTTAGCTTAGCTAATGTTCCTGGTTAGGTTATATTTTGATCATTTCCTTCCCATGTTTAGGTTCTGTTTTGATCAGTTCCTCCTATCTGGTTTATCCGTTTGGATCGGGTTTACCTTCTGTTAGCTTAGCTAACGTTCCTGGTTAGGTTATGTTTTGATCATTTCCTTCCCATGTTTAGGTTTTGTTTTGATTAGTTCCTTCTCTCTAGTTTATCCGTTTGGATCAGGTTTACCTTCAATTAGCTTATCTAGAGTTCCTGGTTAGGTTATGTTTTGATCATTTCCTTCTGTGATACGGTGGGAGAACTGACTTGAAGGTTTTGCATTTTATCGCAAATGTTGCGGTTAGCAAGAGTATCCACCGACTTTTCTTTTATCCAAAAGGAAAGGTGAAAAAGCATAGGAAAGACCTTTGAGATTATTTCTTGAGTTCGGAGGGTAGATTATGAAAAGGGAAGGCATTAGCACCCTTTTCATCTATGGTTTTCCATGGGCTCTTAGTTACTTTCTAGATCACTTGCTTTTGTTTGAAATTGTACTTGGTGTAGTTTTTGAAAGTATTTTATAAAGAGGCCATTGCTTAGGCAATCTTTGTAATGATTCTCGTTCGTAATAATGTATACAAAGATGTTTGATCTTTTGAAAATATTTTCAAGTTTGTAAGATGTTTGAAAGTATAGGTGTTTGTTTTGAAAATAGCAAGGATGTTTGTTTGAAATTGAGCAAGTAATTAGGAGCAATCTACCTACTCAAATGTCTTTCTTGTTCATTTTCTTTTCCTTTGATATTGTTGTCTTACCATTGACTTGGTAAGAAACCCTATCTTTGGATGTAAATGGGACGGGCATGGGTCATTGTATAACCATGATTAGCAATGTTGTGAGGTATCTTAGCATTCTTTTTGAGGGACTAAGATCATTTGAAAGACAACTTAGATAGCGTCATCGAGGGACTATGATCTTGTATTTTGCTTTCTTTTAGCTAAGATACCTTACATGCGTAATATGACCATTTTGTATAAGGCAACCAAGTGGAATAACCCTAGGGATGCTGTGTGCAAGTGTATTATTTTCATGCTTGTTTTTTTATCTTGAATTAGGGTTTTCTAAGTATTGATTTTAGTCTTTTCATACAAACCCTAATTACTAGCATGTTATATAAAAGCGATAAACTGCGAAATTTAATTCCTGAATGGGGATTGCAAGAATTGTAAACCTAATTAGTCTATTACAACCATATTGAATGGGTATTAATGTACAAGGAATTAAAATAAGTAACGTACAAAATGAGTAAGTGTACAAAAATGCAAAATATAAAGAAAATGGGTCTTTGCTTGATTTTCATGAGAAAGAGAGAAATTGTTTTAACCTAATTAATTTAAAGAAAATAATTAATAAAGTTTAAATTTATTAAGAAAATATTTTTGAATAAAACCCTAATTCTATTTAGTTGATTAAAAGAAAATAAGTTTAAGAAAAATGTATTTTTTGGTATTTTTGTCTTGAAAATATTTATAGCATTATAAAATATTTTTGGCCTTTTTTAATATTAAAAATAATGTATTTTAATTAGTATGAAATAAAATAACTAATAACCTAGTTTTAATTATATTTACAAGATAATAAAAAAATAAATAAAGTATAGTTAATAAAAATATTTTGTGAGAAAAATAAAATAAAATAAGTCAAAATATAAATCTATCATTTTTTTTGTATTTTATGATTTTTTTTTAATATTTAGAAAATATATTTAAGAAAATAAAAATAAAATTAAAAAAAAAACTTGGGCCAGAGGTGCCATTAGTCAACAGGGAGGTCAGCTAGCAAAAATAAAAAACAAGCTAGGCCCAACGCCCTGCAAACAAAAAAGTCATAATTGTGAAACATGTAAAAAATGCAAAAGGGTACCACTGGGGCTCGAACCCAGGTCCCATAGGTTACAGGCGCGCGTTTCTACCACCGGGGTAGCTATACATCCGTTAACATAAGTAAAACAATAAATATGTAACGTAAAACATGCCCTGAAGACTTCATCTTTAACCTCCAGCCAGACCCACTGTAACTTGCTCATTTCTCATCAAAAATGAAAACTGTAAACATGAAACTTGTAGCAAATTTTCTCACGGTTTCAGAAATGTAAAGTATTAAAACTATAGATCAAAGATAAGCATGAATTTTAATGGCCCTAATATGAACCCTAAAAATCTCAGAAATTTCAGTTTCAAAATTCTCTAAGCTCAAGCAAAATTAATGGAAACTATGGACATGGTTAGCTTCAGGGCAATGATATCTACATGTTTTGTTCACAAATAAACTATTGATGATGCCTGTATGAAGAGTTCCAAGTTGAGAAAACTTACCTCAAAACTGGAAATCATGTTTTGAGTTTGAGCTTGTTTTAAGTGATGGTGATGATCAGGTTAGCTTCCTTGAGGTCCTAGGAAGCTAATGCAATGGTTTGCTAGAGTTGAGAGTGGTTGAAATGGCCTGGAGAAGTCAAGTTGCAGACTCTTTTTTGGTTATGGAGGTTATGGTAAATGGTGTTATAGTTCTGGAATAAGGATGAGGATGAGTTGTATTTGATGTAAGGAAGCTTTAGGAATGAATTTGAGGGAAAACACACGAGAGAAATGAGAGATACAAGTTTAAGGTCAGAACTGTGTATTAATGGAGTTTTTTGTGCAATTTCTGGCTAGAGGGAATTTGGGAGTGTTTCAGGATGCTAAAACTCGTCCCTTAGCTCATAAACAATGACTCTATTTATAAGCAACAAGTTTGGAGTGCTCTAGTTGATCAAAATTCAAATTTACATGTTTAAGTTCAACATGTGATTTTTTTGACAAAACAAGTTTCCATGCCTTGTACTTGGTTCATAGAGTGGTTATGCTTAAACAAGCTTGCTTCAGACTTTGTGGATGGAGTGCGATCAGAGGGAACAAGTTAGAGGCTCAAGAATGGACTTTATGCAAAAAGCTTGCTTTACAAGAATGGCAATGTTAACTTTGTGCCATTAATGGACATACAACTTGGATAATAGCTCAATTGCTTGGATCAAAGCCCTAACAGCTGTGTAAACATTTAATTATAGAGTGACAAACAAGTTTGAGGCGTGCAAAGCAAGGATTATGCAGCCTAGCATGGATTTGGTTCATGTGTTCATCAAAAAATGACTTGTAATTCAAGTGATGAAACCCTAACTTCATCTCTTTGATTCTCCCTACTCAAGAATGATCTCAAGTAGTTCTTGGACATTTTGGAAAGCTTGCAATGTTCTATAAAACCCATCTTTGAATTGATTTTGAATATTCCCCTTGGAACTATATAAAAAAATGCCATGAAGTTGGGTCAAAATCCTGACCAAATTAGGGCAAAATTTCACTAAGTGTTTAGTTTCATGACCACATGTTCATAAAATTATAACTTGAGATCCAAGCATTTTTGGAAGGAGTTGTGTAAAGAAAAGTTGTAGATTTCATGGAGATTGTGATACGGTGGGAGAACTGACTTGAGGTTTTGCGTTTGTATTCGCACTTGTTCGGTTTAGCAAGAGTCGCCACCGACTTTTTATTTTATCCTAAGGAAAGGTTAAAAAGCACAGGAAAAACCTTTGAGATGTTTTTGTGGGGTAGATTATGAAAAGGGAAGGTGCTTGCACCCTTTTCATCCATGGTTATCCATGGGCTCTTAGTTACTTGTTTTAGATCACTTGCCTTGATTTTCAATTGTGTGAAATGGTGCTTTGTGTGTGTGGTTTTGAAAATGTTTTGAAAAAGATGCCTTGTCTAGGCAACCTTTGTAACAATTCTTTACTCGAATGTTTTACAAAGGTGTTTGTCTTTTTGAAAAGATGTTTCGATGTTTTTGAAAGTTGTTTTGAAAGTTGTGTTGTGGAGTGTGTTTTGAAAGTAGGCAAGTGTGTTTTGCAAGTTTTATCAAGTAACTAAGAGTTGTCTACCCCTAATTTTACTCAAAGATCTTTCTTATGTTTTAACCCTTTTAACAGTGTTGTTTCACCATTGTATTTGGTGAACAACCTTGTGTTAGGATGTTAACGGGACGGGCGCGGGTCATCGTTTAGACCATGAATGCAATAGTGTCAAGTATTTTTGGCAATTTTCTTGAGGGACTATGATCATTTTGTTTAGGCAACTTCGAAAGCGTCATCGAGGGACTATGATCATTTGATTTGTTTTTGTTTTGCCAAAGTACTTGACATGCAAACATGGCCCATTTTGGAAGGCAACAAGCGGGATTACCCTAGGGGTGCAAGTGTGAATTGTGTATTGATTTTCATACATTTGTCTTTGTATTAGGTTATCTAGCGGTTGATTTTGAATCTTCGCATATAAACCCTAATTACTATACAGTATATAGAAAGCGATAAATTGCGAGAATTTAAAGTCTAAGCTATTACAAATAAGTATCCGGGGATGGGGGTACAAATATTTACAAATGGGGATGAGTCTCGTCAGAATAGTAGTGTCCAAATATTATTTACAACCAAATCGAATCATCGCATTCTCAATGTAAAAATATAGCCAAGTATAAGGATAAAAGAGAATCAAAAGTATTATGCAATGTATGTGATTATTTACACATGAGTAAAAATATTAACCTAATGTATTATTAAGTATTATTATTATTTATTTTTGTGTTTTTGTTAATTATGTAAACAAAAGTTTTAAAGAAAAGAAAGGAAAAATGTTTAAGAAATTCTATTTTTATGTATTTTAGTTAATGTTTTTATGTATAAAAAGATTTATTAAAAAGAGTTTTAAGACAAAAAATCTATTAACCTAATTAAATCTAATATTTACATATTCTTGTAAAATGTAATAAACATTAAGAAAAGTTTTTGTGCAAAAATCAATATATTGTTTTTCTTAACAAAATAAATTGTATAAAAAAGATATAATGTGATAACAAAAAAAAGTATTAGTTTAAATAAAAAAAGAGTTAAATGGGCTTTATGAGGCGTTTGGCCCAAAGAAAAGAAACAAACAGATTTGAAGAAAGGGGGTGTACGCGCTGCAAGAGGGGTAAGGCGCTAGAACTTAATTGGGCTTAGGGGTTTTGTCCAAAGGGGCAGGCCCATGCGTTTGACAAGCTTTTGTTTAGGGTTGAATTGTTTTGTTCAGAATAGGGTTTCAGATTGGCTTAGAACGGCGCCGCTCCCTTCTTCTTCTTCGTCTTTCTCGTTCTCAAACGAAGGCCATTGATGCTCCCTCTACACCTCAGCTGCCAGAGCGCCACCGTCCATCTCCCTCTCTCCAAGATTGCTCAGGCAGTGATGAAGCAAAGGTATTTGATTTCTGCTTTTCATGTTTTAGGGTTTTCGGATTTTCTCTTGCATGCTATTATTTTCTACAAGTTATTGATTTTTATGTGTTACATGTTTATGTGAGGTGTGTAAAAAGGGAGAAGGAATTACTACCTTTGGAGAGGAGACGAAGGAGGACGGCGGCACTTCTCAGGTGGCCGAAGGCGGAGGGAGTATGTGATGATAGCTTTGTGGCCTTCCTGGTATTTGGTATTTTTAACCTTGTTTAATGATGATAGTTGCAATCTGAAAACCCTAGGATAGCTTCTTTTCCTCTTCTGACTGCTTGCCTCTGTATGTTTATTTGATGATGTTCTTTGATGAACTTTGCTTATGAATTTCCCTCTCTTTGGCTTGCTTCTCGATGATGAGCTTTTGCTCTGAGAGTATGTTTGAATATGTTTGATTCTGACTTTTTCTTCTCTTGATGCGGTGGACTTCCAATGATGGTTATGAGTTCTGAGATTTGGATTTGTTTAGCCTATGAGGAAGCTAGTTCTGAGGCATTTTGTTGTTGTTTGGATATTGGATGATGGTTGATGATTCTGAGGGTGGTTGTTGGTTTGGTAGTGAAACAAGTTTTGACAGGCTTGCCTTTTTTAGGCTTGCTTCTGGTTTTTAGCAGGTTTGGAGTTTTGTTTTGTTGAATCTTTTCTGGTTCAGGCTTGAAGTCCTTATGCAGGTTTGAAGTTTGTTTTTGAAGTAGGCAAGCTTGGATGTTTAGTAACTGGTATTATGCAGGTTGATATGCTTGTTTGTTTACAAGTTTGAAGCAGGCCTGTGGTATATGCAGTTTTTGAGTTTGATATTTGGACTTGCTGGTTGAAGTTTGTTTGAATAAAGGCTTGTATGTTTGAAACAGGTTTGAAAGGCTTGGTTTATGCAGGTTTTGGTGTTTAAGGTTTTTGTTTGTTAAAGGCTTGCTTGAAGCAAGCTTGGATTTCTGTAACAGGTTTAAAGCTTGAGGCAGTTGGAAGCTTATTGGTTTTTTGTTCAGGCAGGCATGAGGTGCTATGCAAGCTGAGTTTGTTATGCTTGAAGGTTATATTTTTCTATGTGTTCCTGCCTCCCCTTGAACTGTTCTAATACTCTTTGTTTTATATTTCTTTGTCTTAAGCCTGCCCACTGTAAGAGCCTTCTACTTCTTTACCCTCTTTCTCTCTCCACAACAAAGTATATTTAATTACTTAGATTGTCCTTTTCTTAAAAGGTTTTTGGCTGGGAAATGATGAAACATCTTTTACAAGTTGGCTTGCATTTTGTCTTTCCTCTGCATATCTTCTTACCTCCATATTTTCTGCATTGCTTTTGTGTACTTGTTGACAGCTTTATGACAGTTCTTTTGGGTAGTTCTGCACTTGTGACTTAGTTTGCCTCTTTGACAATTTGGTTTGCTTCTTTGGACAGTTTGGTTTGCCTTTTCAAGTAGCTTGTCCCTTTTCATGTAGCTTTGTGCATTTTGTTCAATTGATTCATATGCTTGTAAAAATAATTTTTCTTTACTCTTTGTGAACCAAGAAGAGAGTCTTCTTGTGATTTGCAAAGAGGGTGAGAAAAATATGATGAAAATCAAAACAATCTGATTCCGGCCAACCACCTTTAATGATGAATTTTTTGATTAACTGTCTGAGAATGCTCTTAATTTATCTGTACTGACTTCTTCCTTTTTTCTGGCTTTGCAGATAAATATCAATTGAGCAAAGGATGCAATCAGTAGAAGATGAAGATTTCCAGAGATTTAGGATATAGTTTTAAATTACTTTTAATCATTGTAACAATATTAATGTAAACAACTGTAAATAAATTTACAGTGTTCAAATAATATTTGTAACAAACAATTAAAAATGAATAAAAATCTTTCTTTGTCAGTTAATTCTGTACTTCTTCTGCATTTATTTATTTAATTACTTAAATTTCTTGAATTATAATAATTGGAAATTATCCAATAATTTTAACTTAGAAATTATAAATAATCAATAAACGTCTGGCGTTCCGAATAACCAAAAGCATTGTACAGTTAATCTCTTTTAATTCACTGTCTATTTAATTATTTAAGTTTCTTGAATTAAAATAACTGGAAGTACATCCCAATTATTCTAACTTAGATAAAATAAATAATTAATAAACACCGTAGTCTTGCAACTTCGCATTAACCAATAATAAACCCGGCTTTCCAATTAACCATAAGCATTGCACAATTAATCAAACAAACATCCACATGCCTTTCTCTTCACTGATTAGACCAACACTTCAAACTCTCAATCAGAAGCCTCAACCCATATCCCAGATGTTCAGACCTTTGAGAAACAAACAGAAATCTTGAGCAAACGTCAGAGCAGTGTAACATCCAATTAAAACATTGTGGATTCAAATTCTCCTGAAAATGCGCGTGCAAACCCTAATTCTTGATTTATTATTAAAGAAGCGTCTGCCTGATCAAACCCTGAGCCAAACTCAACCAAATCACTAAAAACCCTAATAATTTGCTTGGACTGATTCAAAAGTTAATGTAAACTCTAATTTTGTTTGACTGATAAGAAAAGTCTGTTTGACCTATTCTTAAACCAATCTTGAAAAATCAGGAAAAGCCCGAAGCTGTGATTTCTTGTGAAAAAAAAGAGGAGGGCAAATTTTGGGGTACAACAGAGATCTACAACTTTCATGTTGGAAGTTTCTCTTGAATCATCTTGCATCATGGTGAAAATTTTGCTCAAAGTTATGAAAAAACATGAAATTTCCAACACTTAGAAAAATTTCTAAGTTTAGAAATTTTGACTTTTCAAAATGAAATCTTGACTTTTTGATTTCTTGATGAATAGGTTTCATATTTTGACATGTTTTGATGAATTATGATCTTTGGCACTTGAATTTAACCAAAAAGTCAAAGTTTGACTTTTCAATATACAGTTGACTTTTGATCAGTTGACTGAAAAATTCATTTGTCAATCCAATGGACTTGCAATGTTTTGAACCATGTTATTAGGTTATAATGATGCAATTGGAATCTTGAGATCATGCCTTAAACCAATTGAGCATTTGCTAAGCAAAAAATCAGAAATTGCCCTTTCCAAGTCAAAACCCTAATTTTGACCATTTTTCCCTTTTGGAGATTTGATCAAATTTCTTGAGGAGTTGTGGTCCAAAATTGATCAAATGATACATATGAGTCTAAAATGTTGATGTGGATAGTTGATTTTCCCCCCAATACAGCTGATTTTTAGGTCAACTGATCAATTGACTGAGCAAAAGTGTGATCCAAGGTTTGAAACTTGACATGAGTGATCTTGAGGATCCATAATGACCTATGAAGGTCATATGGGGCATTGGAAGTTCAAAAATCCTAGTGAAATCTCAAACCCTAATTTTGGTCATCAGTGCTTAAGGAGGTGTCTTGAGCTGATCAAACCCTAGTGCAGTCTTGAGCCCAAGGAGATCTTGTGAGAAAATTCTTGATAAGTGAGAGGGTAAATTTTGGGGTATAACAGCTGCCCTTGTTCAATCTTCTTAAGCCTGAAGAGTTATATTGGCAAGTTTTTCCATTCGTGACTCGAAGGTGGAAGATGATTGGACACTAGAGTGCCTAGAAATTTGCACTCGGTGATGTGATGGTAGAGGGAATGGGCTTAGAGATGCCATTTGGAGAGATGATATAAAGTTGTTGGAGATGGGCTTGTAGATGCCATCTGGAAATGATTGTTGAGCTGTGTTTGTAGTCTGAAACTGAATGAGTATCAGAATGGCGTCCGTGTTTGGAGCGTATCTGAACTGTATCTTGAAAAGTTGACTCTGAATGAGTATCAGAATGTCTGAACTGTATCTGAGAAGTTGGATCTGAGTGAGTATCAGGATGGAATCCGTGTCTAGAGCATATCTGAGCTATATCTGCAAAGTTGATTCTGAATGAGTATCAGAATGGCGTCCGTGTCTGGAGCGTATCTGAAATGTATCTAGAAGCTGAATCTGAATGAGCATCATAATGGGTCCGTGTCTGGAGCGTATCTGAACTGTATTTGAAAACTTTGAACATTGTTAATGGTAGCTGTTAACCTTATCCTGAAAAGGGTAAAATGTTAGCTAAAATGCAAATTCATGTTGTATGAAATGCATGGTATAACGCATTCGTGTTATTAATGTTTATGATATATGGGTGCGATGTATGCGTATGTGAGCTAATTCGCTGCACTACTGTTGGATTGGGGAAAATAAATCCTTGACTCGCTGAGGATATGAGTGTAAGTCTTCATGTTGTGAATTTGAAGTGTTGATGAATTTCCACTTAGAGAAATAAATTCTGCTGTAAGGGAAATGCCATGTACTGCTTAAAAAATATCCTGCTTGGGGAATTTGGAGAAATTGGATGACTTCTACCGGGGATTGATGACTGGGAGCTTTATTCCGCTGAGGATTAACCTGCATACTGTGGGGGACTTATGGGAATATCATAGAGATATTTCTCTACCTCTTAAAGCCATCAGTGATTATCTTTCTATTTTGTTTATTTGTAAACAGTAATTATGTTCAAATGCATATGTTTAAAAATGAATCGTTGGAAGTTTTTGTAAACAAAACAATAGAGTAAAGAAAAACAGATAGTTTTTCACTTTCAAAGGGATATCTTTTTATTGATTTTGAGTAAGTATTTTTGTACAATGAAACAAACATTCTAGTAAGAGAATGCTGTTGTAAAAAAATGAAAATTTTGATACAAAGAAAAGATAGCTATGTGCAATAATCCCATGGGGTTCCCATTCTGCTATAGCCTTCGTATCTCTGAGCATCTTGTCTATTCATTTCCCCATCTGAAGATGATTGAATTGATCAGAACCTCTGAGTTTGCAGGTTGTCCATAAGGTGATCCAACGGAACATAGTCATACGCTTTAATTCCCTAACTTTTGCCTGGACCGCCCTTTCGGGTTTTCAGTCCACCGGGAAACCCTTTTTTGCCCAATTCGCCCTTTCGGGTTTTCAACTTGCCGGGTGTACAGATTTTTTTGTTTTATCCCTAATTTTTTCTCGAACCTTTTTGGTTCGCCGGGATTCCCTTGTTTTGTCTAGGTGTGTCAACCTAGCGGGTCTCTTATGCGTAGTATCTTTTGACTATGTCTGCGTTTGCAGGGTGCGGCAGGTCGTCACCATCCATGGTGGTCAAGATCATTGCGCCACTAGAGAATATGTTTTTGATTACAAATGGTCCTTCGTATGTAGGAGTCCATTTGCCCCTGGGATCACCTTGCAGTAGCATAATACGTTTGATCACCAGATCCCCAACTTGATACACATGGTGTCTGACCTTTTTGTTGAAAGCCTTGATCATCCGTTTTTGATACATCTGACAATGGCAGACAACAGTAAGCCTTTTCTCATCAATCAAGTTTAGTTGATCAAGTCGAGTATGGATCTAATCTTCTTCATTCAGCCCCGCATCCTTCATAATTCTTAGAGAGGGGATCTGGACCTCAATAGGCAAGACAACATCCATGCCGTATACCAGAGAATAGGGTGTTGCCCCGGTTGATTTGCGTGCTGTGGTATGATACCCGTGGAGAGCGAATGATAACATCTCATGCCAGTCTTTATATGTGACTGTCATTTTCTGTATGATCTTTTTAATGTTCTTATTTGCGGCTTCGGCAACACCATTCATCTTCGGCCGATAGGGGGAAGAATTATGATGCTGGATCTTGAACTGCTCGCACAGGGCGGTGATCATAGTATTGTTCAGGTTCGTACCATTGTCTGTAATGATCCTCTCCGGGATACCGTAACGACATATGAGATTCTTCTTGATGAACCGAGCGACAACATTCTTGGTCACGGAAGCGAAAGAAGCTGCCTCCACCCACTTTATAAAATAGTCAATGGCCACTAAGATGAAGCGGTGTCCATTGGAGGTTATTGGCTTGATTTCCCCAATCATATCAATTCCCCACATAGCAAAGGGCCAAGGAGCTGTCAAGAAATTCAGAGGAACCGAAGGTACGTGCACCTTGTCAGCATAAATCTGACACTTGTGGCAGGTTCGAGAGTGTTGATAGTAATCCGCTTCCATGGTAGACCAGTAATAGCCTTCCCGTAGGATTTTCTTTGCCATCGTATACCCACTGGAATGGGTGCCAAAAGTACCTTCATGTAACTCAGCCATGATCCTTTCAACTTCAACCTTCTCTACACACCAAAGTAACACAGAGTCATGGTTGCGTTTGTAAAGAATGTCATTACTAAGGAAGAATTTAGCAGAGAATCTCCTTAAGAACTTATTATCATTGAGTGAAGCTCCTTCTGGATATTCTTGAGCCTCGAGATACCTCTTGACTTCGTGAAACCAAGGCTGGTCCACTACTTCTTCAGTATTAATCTCGTGACAGTGTGTTGGTTCATCCATTCGTTCAATGGTGATCTAGGGAGTCTCGTTATCCCATTTAAGTTTAAACATAGATGACATTATGGCTAGTGCGTCTGCTAGCTGATTTTCTTCTCGCGAGAAATGCTCGAAGGTAATCTCCTCAAAATGTGGGAGCAATGTCAAAACACGTTCTTTGTAAGGGATAAGGTTAGGGTGTTTGGTATCCCATTCCCCTTTGATCTAGCTGATAACCAAAGCTGAATCTCCAAATACATTTAAGGATTTGATCCCCAAGTCTATGGCTGCTTTGAGACCAAAGATGCACGCTTCGTATTCTACCATATTATTTGTACAATTGAAATAGAGCCTTGCAGTAAAGGGAGTATGACACCCTTCAGGAGATATGAGTACAACACCAATACAATTGTCGAGTGCGTTAGATGCCCCATTAAAAACCAGGGTCCATCGGGATCCTTGTTCAGGTCCGTCATATGGCCTGAATTCTTCATAGTTGTTTACCATCATGATGTCCTCATCTGGGAATTCAAACTTCATAGGCTGGTAGTCTTCGACAGCTTGGTGAGCAAGGTGATCAACTAGTACACTGCCCTTTATTGCTTTTTGGGTAGTATACTGTATGTCATATTCTGTCAGAATCACCTGCCATCTCGCTATTCTCCCAGAGAGAGCAGGTTTCTCAAAGATGTATTTTATTGGATCCATTTTAGATATCAACAAGGTAGTATGGGTCAGCATATACTGTCTTAGCCGGCGAGCAGCCCATGCCAGAGCGCAGTAAGTTTTCTCGAGCATTGAATGTCTTGTTTCACAGTCGGTAAACTTTTTACTCAGGTAATAAATAGCATGCTCTTTTCGGCCAGACTCGTCATGCTACCCCAACACGCACCCCATTGAATTTTCCAAAACGGCCAGATACATGATCAATGGTCTTCCCTCGACTGGTGGCATTAAAACAGGAGGCTCTTGCAGGTACTCTTTGATCTTGTCGAAAGCAGTTTGGCACTCGTCATTCCATTTGACTACTTGATCTTTCTTCAGTAATTTGAAGATTGGCTCACAAGTAGCTGTCATGAGAGAAATGAATCTGGCAATGTAGTTCAAATGTCCCAAGAATCCTCTGACTTCCTTCTCAGTACGAGGAGCAGGCATCTCTTGTATCGCTTTCACTTTGGCAGGATCTACTTCAATACCCTTATTGCTGACGATAAAGCCTAGGAGCTTACCAGACCTTACCCCAAACGTGCATTTATTTGGATTCAACCTCAACATGTACTTCTTTAGCCTCTCAAATAGTTTCTGTAGATGATAAAGATGCTCTTCTTCTGTTTGATACCTAGCTATCATGTCGTCCACATAGACCTCTATTTCGTGATGTATCATGTCGTGAAATAGAGCTACCATGGCACACTCATATGTTGCCCTAGCATTCTTCAGTCTGAACGACATAACCTTGTAGCAGAATGTGCCCCATTGTGTGACAAAGGTTGTTTTTACCATGTCCTCAGGTTCCATTTTGATTTGGTTGTAACCTGAGAAACCGTCCATGAAAGGAAACACTTTATGTTGTGCCGTGTTGTCAACTAGAATATCAACGTGGGGGAGTGGGAAATCATCCTTAGGGCTTGCCCTATTCAAACCTCTATAGTGCATGCACATTCGTACCTTTCCATCTTTTTTGGGCATGGGAACAACATTGGCCACCCATTGCGGATAGGAGGTGAGGGCCAAGAACCCAACATTGAATTGTTTCATGACTTCTGCTTTAATCTTCTCTGACATATCTGGTCGCATTCGACAGACCTTTTGTTTTACTGGTGGGAAATCCTCTTTTGTAGGCAGACGATGTACCACAATATTTGCATCAAGTCCTGGCATGTCTTCATACGACCAGGAAAAGACCTCAACATATTCGTGTAGCAACTGAACCAGACGCTCCTTGACACTTGGTTCCAGATTGGCACCCACTTTGACTTCTCTTTTGTCTTCTTCGGTACCTAGGTTGATTGTATCCACTGGTTCCTCGTGGGGCTGAATGGTTCTCTCTTCTTGTTGTAATAATCTAGCAAGCTCCCCAGGTACTTCATAATCTTTCTCACCTTCGTCTTCGGCTTGGTAGATTAGATTTTCAGAGTCACAAACGGCCATAGCAGAACCGTTACCCATGGGATCCAGAATGGATGTAGACCTGCATTGTGAGTGTGAGTGTGTGTAAGAGTATAGCTATCTTTGAAAGGAATAAAAATGTAAAAATAAAAACAATGAGCGCAAAGTTCGTATGCAAAAACGTCCATGATTCATTGATGTCATATGGAAATGAGATAATAACCCTTACAAATGGACCATTGTGCCTCGGGTAAGACACAAGGCTTTTAAGAGTCTGAATTGTTTTAATATTATAGATCTAACAAAATATAAAGAAAAATTACTGTGGGATAAAAGTGACCGGGACAAAAATCTCTAGCCTCCCAATTGTTTAGCCCTCCACTGACAGTTGGGAAGATCCAATCCTCCAGGTTGTAGCCATCTTCATCATCCTCTACCATGTTGACTTCAAGGTTGTTGATCTTCAAGGGTGGTCCTCCAGCACGAGTGCGGCGTACAACCTTCTGAGCACCTGAAGTGAAACCCAAGCCAAACTCTTCAGATTTGTATGGATATCTGGGAGTTGTCCCCAAATAGTGCACCCACCTTCTTCTATTACTGCCTTGGTATCCTTCAGAGATGACATCGTGAGTGGAGGCCTTGTAATCTTGGGAACTTGAGACATAACCTTGGTCACTGCCACATCTTATGGGACTTCTTCAAAGTGTTGAAATGGAGTTTCAATAAATTCACCATATAACTCCACATATCTGAAGGAATTGAGATGGCTGATCATATACTCTTCTTCTCCATGAATGGTGATAATATTCCCTTGAATCAGATATTTCAGCATTTGGTGCAACGTAGAAGTAACAACACCAACATTGTGAATCCACGGTCGGCCTAGCAAGCAGGAATATGAAGGGTGGATATCCATTACATAAAAAGTTGAATCAAATGTTTGGGTTCCAACCTTTATGGGGATATCCACTTCCCCATGCATCATCCTTTTCGAGCCGTCAAAAGCCCTCACTACTATATTGCTCGATTTCAATATCAATCCTTCGCAGTCAAGCCTATCTAGAGCCTTTTTAGGCAAAACATTCAGGGACGAACCAATGTCAACCAACACATGAGCCAGACTTGTGCCCCTGCATTCCACTGAGACATGCAATGCCTCATTATGCTTCCTCCCTCTTGGCGTTAAATCAGCACCTAGACCATATCTGCAGTCAAGTTGGCTACACAGTCTTGGAACTGATCGACAGATGTTTCTTGGGGTACATGGGCAGTTTTCAGGAATTTTACCAAGGCTTTGGCATGAGCCTCAGAACATAGTAGTAAAGCCAACATGGAAATTTTAGATGGAGTTTGCCCTAGTTTCTCAACTACATCGTAGTCACTTCTTTTTATGATCTTTAGAATTTCCTCCATCTCTTTCCGGGAGGTCTCATGGATAGCCAATGATTGTGTCTTCATCTTGACAGACTCAACCAGAACACCTTTTCCTCGAGTCTCAGTTAACTCGGCAGCAGGAGTGTCAGTAAGAGTGATAACAGGAATTATAACAGCTTTGTCAGTTGGATTATTAGTGGAGATGATTGTAGGATTGGGAATAGCCTTCGGAGGAGCAACTACAACATGAATGATTACGGGTCCAGAAACTGCTTTTGGGGGAGCAATTTCTGGAGAGAATATCCTTCCGCTTCAGGTAATCTTGCTAGTCCCAACAATATTACTGATATTGGAGTCACCCTTCTCAGAACTTGAATCTTCGGAAGCTAGCCAATCTTGCTTGATACCGTGGTAGTAGACATCCCCTCCATAATTCCATGGTACGATTTTGTCTGATGAATACAGGATTGGTCCAGGCATTGTAATTATCAAAGGAGCTACTTTTGGAACAAATGTAATTCTAATGGGTCTTTTGGTGGAGACCCTGGAAGAATTGTCGGAAATGATCAAAATGGAAACTTCATTATAAGAAACAGTTGGAATAGAATTATTTTCAAACAAAATTTCCTTGTTGTCTATCAGGCACTGAACGCCTGCCTTCAACAAAGGACAGCTGGTTGGTGAGGACAAACATAAATGACAACTTTTATCACAACCTGGGAAAATACTGACATTCAATAAGTTCTTTTTGATAGTCAGGAGTGGGGTCACAAGCTCATCAACTGAAGTAACAAACATATCTTCCTCAATGGCGTTGACATTATGGCCGTGTTGGGGAATAGGGGCAGAAATGACATTGGGCTTTTCTGGAACATCGAATTCAATCTCTTTGGCTTCAAGAAGGTCTTGTACTTTGTTCTTTAGAGCCCAACAATTATTAGTGTCATGGCCGGGACTCTCAGAGTGGTATGTGTGATCGGTGGATCTGGAACTGACTGTTTAACGCTGGTTCGCGAAATGTCGCGGAAGCAAGAGTCACCACCGTCTTTTATTTTCTCCAAATGGAAAGGACAAAAGCACAGAAAAATTCCTTAAAGAGATTGCTCTCGGTTCGGGAGGTAGATTATAGAAAGGGAAGGTGTTAGCACCCTTTCTATCCATGGTTATCCATGGGCTCTTAGATACTTGCTCATTGTGTTTTCAAAAATGGTTTGTTTGCTTTTCAACTGTGGGTTTTAAAAAGTTTCTTTGAAAATTTCAGTTCGACTCTTGTATCGGTCCTCAAGAGTGTTTGAAAAATGCTTTCGAAAGCTTTTTGAAAATGTGTGGGTGTGAAAAGTATTTTTGATTTGTTTTGTTTTGAATTAGAGCAAGTATCCACGAGTCGTCTACCTACCCTAAGGAATTCGTCTGTGTAAATGTCCTTTAAAGTAGTGCCATCCCACCATTGAGAGGTAAGTAGCACCACCGTTGGAGGTGTTCGGGTCAATTCGAGGTTCGGGACATGGTGATCACCGGAGCAATAGGAAGATACCTTAGAAGCTACCCTCATGCCAGGTTCCCGGATCATGAGGACTTACTAAGACATCCTCTACTCCACGATCACCTTTCGAGGCAAGGCAACAGTGAGGCGTACCCTAGGGGTGGTGTGTGCGATTTGTGTGTCGTTTTCGTTTGCATTTATCTTGTCATGTTATTGGTGTTCTACGCTTGTTTTTATTTTTGTCCATACAGTCTTTCATGCCATTATTTAACAATTTAAAAAGATGCGGAAAAGTAAATTCTAAGCTATTACAAACGGCGCGGGTCCACATTGCCAAAAGTTTCTCGAACCCGATTTGACGGAAAATAAATAAAGAAATTAAAAGTGCGAGAAGTAATTAAAATGTTACAAGGCCTCGGGAGAGATACATGAATATTTAAACAAAATAAAATAAAAATGCAAATTATTAAGAAATTAAGGACGAAACGAGGGCGTTGGACCCTTTTGCAAAAATTGAATTAACGATGAATTAATTAATTAAAAAGAAAGCAAGAAATTTGTTTTTTGGTGTTTTTTAGTATTTTATGATTTAATATAAAAAAAGAATTAATTAAAATTAATACTAACCCTAATTCTAATGGCTTTTAATTTATTAAGAAAAATATTGAAGTTTTTAACCTAAATTAAACCCTAATTAATTTACAATTTTAATTATGAAAAATAAATATAAATATTTAATTATTTAATATATTTATGAAAGAAAAATAAAAAGGATGAAAAATTATTAATTAAACCTATTTCTACATTTTTTAGATTTTATTATGAAAAGAATTAAAATTGCAAACCTAATTTAAAACTAAATAATTATATACAATTTATTTATGGAAAATATTAAGACAAAAATATTTATTGTATTTTCCCTTTTTTCTGATTTTTATTGGTATTTTATATTTTGTGAAAATAATAAAATTAATTACTAAAACAACAATTAAAAAGAAAAATAGAAAATAGAAAAAATAAAGAGAATAGGAAGAATTGCAAACCAAAGGGGGTTCAGATCCCAAATTAGGAGGTATTCTTTAGAAATCCAGGCCCAATAAGACATTGATCCGTTTGACTTTCCAGGTAGTGTGCTGCAGCGTTGACTGGACCTTATGCTGTTCCTCCAATCTGCACCCTTGGATTGCTTTAAACGTACGCGTGGCTGGCCTGATGAGGAGGTGTATCATGGTCTTCAGTAAGCAAAACTGCATGTGATGGTTAATTGAAAAATAACATTGAAATTATTGAAGACCTGGGGCTCGAACCCAGGTCATGAGGATTAACAACAACAACGCTTGCCACTGGACCATCTCACACGCGTTTAACATTAAATAATCAACAAATATTATAAAAGAAGCAAAAGCGTTAGTGGGTCTTTGCGCGCGAATTTTAAAAGAGCCAACCAATTGACGCCACGAGTTCGTCTTCTTCTTCGTCCCTGAAATACAAAACATAAGCCACGGTTTTTTATGCGTTTCCTTAGGCATGCTACTAGAAAATAGCGATTAGCCCTACGACGCTCATAAATTGAGCGCGAGGGTTCCATGGTCTTTGTCCATATGCGCTGATTCTAATGGTATGGGTCTTGAAGGCCAATTTTTCTTTGTTTCAAAATCCCTAATTCAAAACTCTGCAAACCCTAAAACTTGGCAATGGTGAAATCGTCCATAATGCACAATAATCCAATCAAACGCATGGGTTAGTTTCAGAATAGCATAAGGAATGTAAATCACATATTAAAACTTGTAAAAAACGCATGAATTGATATGCACGATCATGAATTTTGTTTGAAACAGTTTGACTTCATTATACCAATTCTGGGCGTTTTGATGAGTATTCTTGATTGAGAATCGTTCAGTGGACCTTGAGGAAGCCAATGGAATGAAAATTATGTCTTGAATCAACCTGCAAAGATGTTTTCAGAATTGAGTTTCTTGCCAAAATTTCAAGCTTTTGTTTTCAATTTTCTGAGCAGCTGCGTGGTCATTAGGACTAGGTTTGTGATCAGGCTCATATACTTAGTGAATTAGGTTAAGAATATTGATCCAAATCTCTTGCAATGATGGTTTTGAAAATTTGATTTTCAAGATCTTTAACCAAATATTTTCCATGTGTTTTTTGTTCTCAATCATGCCAATCAATCCAAATCTTTCCATATTGGTACATGCACGAAATCTTGAGAGTAAAACATGCACAAAAAGATTTAAAACTTTAGGTTAAGTATTTTTCATACATTTAATTTGATTTAAATGAATTATTATAAATAAAAATTCAAATAAATAAATAAAAAATGAAGAAATACTTCCCTTTGGGCCAAGTGGTCGTGCACATGCCATGGATGATGATTTGTGGAAGAAAAATGGGCCCATTAGCAATTTTAGGTCATTTGAAGTAATGTTGACTTTTCAAAATATCCAAAAATTTCCCAACTTCTACAAGGCATAACTTGCTCAATTTTTAAGCTTTTCTCATGTTCTTGGACATTTTGGAAAGGTCTTTGAGTCCTATAACCAATGTCTTTGGTCCCATGTCATTTTGATTTACCAATCCCAAGTTATGGCCTTTGACTTAAAGTCCCTTTTTGTTGACTTTTGAAAATGACCTATAATGTTGAAATTGATAACTTTTTGTGAGAGCATTTCTTGGACTTGAAGTATGAAGATTAGTTGTAGGAAATGTCTTTATCTTCAAAATGAGCTTTGGATGGAATTTTTATGATAATCCATGTGAAAGTTATGCCCTGGTCAATTTCAGTTGACTTTTTCAGCTGTCCAAATAAGGAAACTTTTGCATCTTGATGATTTTTGAGCCAAACTTTGAGAATCATGATCAAGCATTGATCAAACGATGTTTGTGGCTTCAAAATGAGATGTTGACCAAAAATTTGAACTTTTGACTGTCAAATGACCATTTTGCCCCTACAGTTGACTGTAGTGCAATTTAGGGTTTTGACTGTGCAATTTTGAGCTGAATGTCTTGAAACTTGATATGAGGATGCTTGACCATGTTTATAGGCATGTGAGACTTGATTGGACCTTTGGAAACTTCATTTTCTTGATCAAAACAAAAACCCTAATCTTGACTGTATAGGAGACCCTTGCACTGTGCCACCCTTGGGGAACTTTGAAGCATGACTTGGCAATTTCTTGAAGAATATGGGAGGGCAAATTTTGGGGTACAACAGTTGCCCATGTTCAATCTTCTTAGACCTGAGGATGCAGATTGGCTGACGTGCCTTTCGTAATCCGAGGGTAGAAGATGATTGGACACTAGAGTGCCCAGAAATTTGCGCTCACGTAGTAGCAGTGTGATGATGGGAATGGGCTTATAGATGCCATTTGGAGATTGATGGATAGGATGATGGGCTTATAGATGCCATCTGGGTGTTGATTGCGTAAGAGATTCCTTAGCGAGAACCTGTATACCTTAGCATGAACGGTAAGAGAACCTTGGGTGACTTTAACTTCAACAACGCTCGTTGAGAAAATCTTGGTGGGAATTACCATCTTCGCAGGATCGGGAAGAGAACCATAGGCAATTATAATCTGAAAGGGAATTACATCTCACACACCGTCGGGGAGAGAACCATAAGAAATTATAATCTGAAAGGAATTATCACCTCACTCACCGTCGGAGAGGGAACTATAGGGAATTATAATCTGAAAGGAATTATCACCTCACTCACCGTCGGAGAGTGAACCATAGGGAATTATAATCTGAAAGGAATTATCACCTCACTCACCGTCGGAGAGGGAACCATAGGAAATTATAATCTGAAAAGGAATTATCACCTCACTCACCGTCGGAGAGGGAACCATAGGAAATTATAATCTGAAAGGAATTATCGCCTCACTCACCGTCGGAGAGGGAACCATAGGGAATTATAATCTGAAAGGAATTATCACCTCACTCACCGTCGGAGAGGGAACCATAGGAAATTATAATCTGAAAGGAATTATCGCCTCACTCACCGTCGGAGAGGGAACCATAGGAAATTATAATCTGAAAAGGAATTATCACCTCACTCACCGTCGGAGAGGGAACCATAGGGAATTATAATCTGAAAGGAATTATCACCTCACTCACCGTCGGAGAGGGAACCATAGGAAATTATAATCTGAAAAGGAATTATCACCTCACTCACCGTCGGAGAGGGAACCATAGGGAATTATAATCTTAAAGAAAACCCTAAAATGGAAATCTCATGCACCGTCGGAGAGAGAACCAATAGGAAATTATAATCTGAAAGAAAAACCTACAATGGAAATCTCATGCACCGTCGGAGAGAGAACCAATAGGAAAATATAACCTGGGATAACTTCTACTGAGTCTTTATCAGAAAAATCTGTTGGGAGTCGATTTAGCTGGACTAGAGAAGGCCTGGGACTGGATAAGAAATCTTTGGAGTCGATTAACTGAACCGGTCTAGGTCTTGAAATATGATTGAGAATTTCAACTGCATCTTTCCTGAAAGGTAAAGGTCAGTCATATGCAATGCATGATATGGATCAAGCAATGATGTTCTCAACATAAATGAGATTTGTATGACATAATGCGTCTATGCATGCTATAATGATGTATGTGATGTTTTATGAATGTATGTTTTCGTCTAGGAAATTAAATCCTTGACGGGTGCCGGGAAGTCATATCCTGGGCTGATGTTGAAGAATAGATTTTGCTTCCGCTGGGGATGATAACTGCAAGAATACCGGTAGGAGAAGATGACTCCGTTGCGGAATAAACTTGGCAAATGGAAGATTCTGCAGGGAGAAAAGATACTCTAGCGACCATGCTGGGAAGCAATACTCTGTGGGAAGAGGGATGCCTTGCTGAGTGTTGATAATAATTTGCTGGGGATACCCTTGTTATTGGAAGTGTTGATGGACTTCGCTGGGGTAAGAAGACTTCGTCGAGGACGCTCTTTTCGTGGCTTTTGGCTGAGGATAACCCAGTTATATCCTGTTAAGGAAATAACTCTTTGAATAAAGCCGGGAGACGCGTTCGTGCTAAGCTTCCAGAATTTACTGGGGATAAGCTTACTGCTTGGGGATATGAATTCCAACTTTTCTTGGGGAACTAGATTGGACTCTCCTGGGGAAGTTTTGAGATGTATTGGAAGTGATTCCTTTGAATGTTGGTCTGCCGCCGGGGAACAATCTTTAGACCAAGACTGCCGGGGATGCTTGTTAAGAATATATGTATAATGCTGGGGAATGTTGGGATCTGCCGGAGGATACCCAATTTCCTTGAGACTTGATAACTTTGCTTGGAGAAGAATGCACTGACTGCTGACTTTCTCTCTGGGGAATTAAGATGTACTGGTCATGTTCTTTAGCTGAACCTACCTTGATACCTTGGAGGATAGAACAATTGGATTGTTTAGACAACTCTTTTATTGCCCATGTTTCTAGTGTCACCTGCAATTAATTCCTTTGTTTCGTATGCAAATATTTATGAGTTAGCAAATTATTGTCAATGCATATATCACAAATTGAACCTTGGACGTTCTTCGCAAAACAAAACAGAAAAAGAAAAACACTTGGCATGTTTAACTGAAAATATATTTGTATTGATTTTGAATGGCCTGTGAATAGGCGTTTTGTGTACAAGAGGCTGACGTCCTAGTAAGAGGAACGCCGCCGAACAAGAGAGTTTATACAAATTTTGTACAAAAGAAAATAAAACAGCTGTGTGAAATGAATGATCCCACTGGGTTTCAACTCTGCTATTGCCTTTATAACTCCAAGCGTCTCATCACTTGACGACCTTGATTGAAGGTGAAGCTGACTGATCGATGCCGTCTGAACTTGATGTAGATACCGGATTCTGGATGCAAAGTGATCAATGAGACATAGTATTACGCTTTATCCCTAATTTTTGCCTGGACCGCCCTTTCGGGTTTTCAGTCCACCGGGATACCCATTTTTGCCCAAGCCGCCTTTTCAGGTTTTCGACTTGCCGGGTGTACAGATTTTTTTTCATTTTCATCCCTTCATTTTGCCCGAACCCTTTTGGTTCGACGGGAAGCCCTAATTTTTGCCTAGGCATGTCAGCCTAGCGGGTCATTTTATGCGTAGTATCTTTTTACTATGTCTGCATTGGCGGGGTGAGGAAGGTCGTCACCATCCATGTTGGTTAAAATCATGGCTCCTCCTGAGAACACCTGTTTAACCACAAATGGCCCTTCGTACGTAGGGGTCCATTTGCCCCTTGGATCACTCTGAGGAAGGATGATTCTCTTGATTACCAGATCCCCAACTTGATATTCCTGTGGTCTGACCTTTTTGTTAAATGCCCTGATCATACGCTTTTGATACGTCTGACCATGACAGATAGCAGCAAGTCTCTTTTCATCAATAAGGTTGAGCTGATCAAGTCGTGTCTGGAACCAATCATCTTCGTTCAGATTTGCATCCTTCATTATCCGGAGAGAGGGTATTTGCACTTCAATCGGCAAGACTGCCTCCATACCATAAACCATAGAGAAAGGAGTTGCCCCGGTTGACGTCCTAGCTGAGGTACGGTACCCATGTAGAGCGAACAGTAACATCTCGTGCCAATCTTTATAAGTCACTGTCATCTTCTGCACGATTTTCTTGATGTTCTTATTTGCTGCTTCTACAGCCCCATTCATCTTCGGTCTGTAAGGAGAAGAATTGTGGTGATGTATCTTGAACTGTTCGCAGAGCTCAGCGATCATCTTATTGTTCAGATTGGTACCGTTGTCTGTAATGATTCTCTCAGGGACGTCGTACCGACAGATTAGGTTGTGCCGAATGAACCGTGCCACAACCGTCTTGGTTACCGTAGCATAGGAAGCTGCCTCAACCCACTTTGTAAAATAATTAATCGCTACTAGGATGAAGCGATGCCCATTAGATGCCGTAGGTTTAATCTCGCCGATCATGTCTATGCCCCACATTGCAAATGGCCAAGGCGCAGTCAGAACATTCAGAGGAACCGGAGGAACATGCACCTTGTCTGCGTAAATCTGGCACTTATGGCATGTCCTGGAATGTTGGTAACAGTCAGCTTCCATTGTGGACCAGTAGTATCCTGCCCGTAGGATTTTCTTAGCCATAGTGTGCCCACTGGAATGTGTACCAAAGGTCCCTTCATGTAGCTCTTCCATGATTCTTTCTGCTTCAGTTTTATCCACACAATGCAGTAAGGTTGAATCATGGTTTCGCTTGTACAAGATGCCGTTGCTAAGGAAGAACTTTGCTGCGAACCTCCTCAAGAACTTCTTATCATTGATAGAGGCACCTTCAGGGTACTCCTGAGCTTCCAGGTATCTCTTCACCTCATGGTACCAAGGCTTCTCAGTCACCAATTCAGTTTCGAGATCACAACAGTATGCCGGTTCGTCCAGTTTCCAGATGATGATCCGGGGAGCCTCATTATCCCATTTAACTTTGAACATAGAAGACATTGTAGCTAACGCGTCCGCCAGCTGATTCTCTTCTCTTGGAAAGTGTTCAAAGGTTATCTCTGTGAAGTGGGGGATCAGGGTCAACACACATTCTCTGTAAGGAATAAGGTTCGAATGTTTCGTATCCCACTCTCCTTTGATCTGATTGATCACAAGAGCGGAATCTCCGAAGACACTCAGAAACTTGATTCTTAGGTCGATCGCAGCTTGAAGGCCCATGATGCACGCCTCATACTCCGCCATGTTGTTGGTACAGTTGAAACATAGTCGGGCAGTGAGTGGAGTATGAGTACCTTGAGGTGATATGATTATGGCGCCGATACCGTTACCCAAAGCATTGGAGGCTCCGTCAAAGTGCATAGACCATCGGGATCCTGGTTCAGGTCCTTCATCCGGTCCAGGTACTTCACAATCTGTCACTATCATGATGCTTTCATCCGGAAACTCGAAGTTCATTGACTGATAATCATCTACAGCTTGATGTGCCAAGTGGTCTGCCAATACACTTCCCTTGATGGCTTTCTGGGTCGTATACTGGATGTCGTATTCTGTCAAGATCATCTGCCATCTTGCAATTCTCCCAGACAGAGCAGGCTTTTCGAATATGTACTTTATAGGATCCATCTTTGAGATCAACAAAGTAGTGTGAGTCAGCATATACTGTCTCAGCCGGCGAGCAGCCCATACCAAAGCGCAGCAGGTTTTCTCAAGCAGTGAGTATCGGGTCTCACAGTCGGTAAACTTTTTGCTAAGGTAATAAATGGCATGCTCTTTTCGGCCAGACTCGTCATGCTGCCCCAGCACACACCCCATTGAGTTGTCAAGCACTGTTAGATATAATATCAGAGGTCTCCCTTCAACCGGTGGCATAAGGATAGGTGGTTCTTGGAGATACTCCTTGATTCTGTCAAAAGCAGCCTGACATTCATCATTCCAACGTACTACCTGATCTTTCTTCAGTAGCTTGAAGATTGGCTCACAGGTAGCAGTCAGGTGTGAGATGAACCGAGCAATGTAATTCAGGCGTCCTAAAAAGCCTCTGACCTCCTTCTCTGTCCTGGGAACTGGCATCTCTTGAATAGCTTTGACCTTAGCAGGGTCCACTTGAATACCTTTATCACTGACCACGAAGCCTAGCAACTTTCCCGATCTTACCCCGAAGGTGCATTTGTTCGGGTTCAATCTCAGCTTGTACAGTTTCAACCGGTCAAATAATTTCTGCAGATGATTTAGGTGCTCTTCCTCAGTCTGGGACCTAGCGATCATGTCGTCAACATACACTTCTATCTCATGATGGATCATATCATGAAATAAAGCAACCATGGCACGTTGGTAGGTTGCCCCAGCGTTCTTTAATCCGAATGGCATGACCTTGTAATAGAAGGTGCCCCACTGAGTAACAAATGTAGTCTTTTCCATGTCTTCAGGTGCCATCTTGATCTGATTGTAACCTGAGAAGCCATCCATGAACGAGAACACCTTATGCTGAGCTGTATTATCAACAAGGACATCAATGTGAGGTAAAGGGAAGTCATCTTTGGGGCTGGCCCTGTTCAGATCCCTGTAGTCGACACACATTCTGACCTCACCGTCTTTCTTAGGTACCGGCACCACATTAGCAACCCACTGAGGGTAAGAAGTCATTGCAAGGAACCCAGCATCAAACTGTTTCATAACCTCGGCTTTGATCTTCTCAGACATCTCTGGACGCATCCGACGGACCTTTTGCTTAACTGGAGGGCAGTCTTCCTTAGTTGGCAAGTGATGGACCACAATATCGGTATCCAACCCGGGCATGTCTTCGTAGGACCAGGCAAAGATCTCCATATAATCATGCAGCATTTGAGTCAACCGTTGCTTCACGCTGAGCTCTAGGTTGGCACCAATCTTTACCTCTTTCCTGTCTGCCTCAGTAACCAAGTTTATTGCTTCCACTGGCTCTTCATGGGGTTGAATTGCCCTCTCTTCCTGAAGCAACAGTCTTGCAAGCTCGCCAGGCACTTCGCAATCATCTTCACCTTCGTCTTCGGCTAATTTGATCGGATTTTCGAAGTCATAATTGGCAGTAGCAGATTTGTTATCAGTGCGATCCAGAGTGGATTGAAACCTGTATGAGTGAGTGTGTGTGTAAATACAACTGTTTTGAAATATATGTAAAGGAAAGAAAGACAGAAAAGGAGCACAATATTTGCAATGCGAGAAAACGTCCAAGTTTTTCATTCATGATATATGAAATGACAATTTATATGCCCTCACAAATGAAACCACGGTGCCTCGGGTAAGACACCGGGTCATAGAGTTTATTATTGTTTATTACAAAATAACGAAACAAAGAAATTTATTACTGCGTCACAAAGGTAACAGGGGTATGGTCCTTAGCAATCCAGTTGTTCAATCCGCCTTCGGTCGTCGGGTAAATCCAGCTATTGAATTCAGCCTCATCCACTTCATTGTCTTCCCCAATAACATTCACTCCTGGATTTGTAATGAACACAGGAGGTCTTCTGATCTTCGCCTGCCGCATAGCTTTCTGACCCTCTTTAGTAAAGCCCAGCCCGAATTTATCAGTCTTCTGTGTGAAGTCTGGAAGCCTGCCCCAGCTAGCACACTCACCTTTCTGAACCACATCCCGGGCATCTTTCAGGGATGCCATCTTCAAAGGAACACTTTCTTCCGCTGCTGTTTCTGCTGCTGCTGCAATTGGAAGCACCTCCTCGAAATGCTGAAAGGGGGTTTCAATAAACTCCCCATCCATCTCAATGTATCTGAAGGAATTTAGGTGGCTTACCATATACTCCTCCTCTCCCTGCACAGTGACGATCTTCCCTCTGACGGGGTACTTCAGCTTCTGGTGCAAGGTAGAGGTCACTGCCCCAGCCTTATGTATCCAAGGTCGACCTAGCAGACAAGAGTACGATGGACGGATATCCATCACATAAAATGTAGAGTCAAACACTTGAGAGCCCACACGAATCGGAATGTCGACCTCTCCATGAACCATCCTCTTTGAACCATCAAAGGCTCTGACGATGATATTGCTGGGTTTTAATTCCAGGCCTTCACAATCTAGACGGTCCAAAGCCTTCTTGGGTAGCACGTTCAAGGACGACCCAGTATCCACTAACACATGTGCCAAGGTAGTGCCCCTGCATTCGATAGAGACATGCAGAGCATCATTATGGTCTCTTCCCTTTGCGGTCAGGTCAGCATCTGAGAAACCCAAGCCGTTGTCTGCTGTCAGATTTGCTACGCAATCAGTGAACTGGATTGCGGAGGTCTCATGTGGCACATGGGCCGTCTTGAGGAACGAGATCAAGGCCTTAGCATGGGCCTCGGAACACAGCAATAAAGAAAGCATGGAGATTTTGGAGGGCGTGTGCCCCAGCTGTTCCACAACATTAAAGTCACTCTTCTTTATAATTTTCAGAATCTCCTCCATCTCTTGTTGGGAGGCCTCAACAGTTATCGGTACAGGTGCCTCCATCTGGGCAGGCTCAACTTCAACTCCTTTGCCCCGAGCATTGGATGACTCGGCAACAGGAGAAACAATTGGATCAGCAGCAGGAACAGGTACACTTGTAGGAGTAATGAGAAGCGGTCGTCGAGCAGCAGGAGGTGCAATGTCAGGCGAGAAGAGCCTGCCACTGCGGGTAACCTTGGCTGGGCCAGTGATGTCACAGATGCTGGCGCCAGCGTTGAACTCTTGTTTAATCCCATTTACATACACATCTGCCCCATAATGCCAAGGGACAGCTTTATCTGATACATAGGGCAGGGGCCCCGGAACAGTGATAACCACAGGTGCAACGATCATGATTTGAACAGGTTTCTTCGGGAGAGCCGGGATTGGATTATTGAATATGGTAACCACAGAAACTTCTTCCACCGGAACCAACTGAACAGCAGACTTCTTGAATAGAATCTCCTTGCTATCCATTAAGCTTTGGATGCCTAACTTCAGCAAGGGACAACCAGATAGGGACACAGCACAGAACAGGCAACCCTCACTGCAACCCGGAAATAAACCGGCCAGCAGTAGGTTCTTCTTGACAATCTTCAGAGGAGTGGCTAGATCATCCACAGAAACAGCATAAACGTCTTCGTCAACAGCATTTACCCCATGTTGAGGCATAGGAGCAGTAACTACATTCGGCCTCTCAGGCGCTTCGAACTGTATCTCCTTCGCGTCGATAAGGTCTTGCACCTTACTCTTTAACGTCCAACAGTCATCGGTAGAGTGCCCCGGGCTATCTGAATGGTAAGCACAACGAGCATTCGGGTTGTACTTAGGAGATGCAGTATTGGGGAACTTCGGAGCCTCCCTGACAGTCACCAGATTGGTGGATAGCAACTGTGGCAGGATCTGCGATAGGGTCATGCTTAACCGGGTAAACTCCCTCCGGGGTCTTTCAGCCCTTTGAGGATTAGTCGGCCGAGGAGCGGCAGCAGGCTTAGCAATCATTACCGCACTGACAGATTGGCGGCGCTCAGGTCTCTCTGATTTCCGGGAACCATACACGGCATTAGCCTCCTTCTTGAAGGGTTTCTTTTCAGAACTAGATGACGCACCCTTCGGAATTTTACCAGACTTTAACCCAGCCTCAATTCTCTCTCCAGTCATAATCAAATCAGTGAACCCAGCAGAAGAATTCCCGATAAGATGGTTGAAAAACGGCCCAGATAGGGTCCCCAAGAACATGTCTACCAACTCCCGATCAGTCAACGGTGGCTGCACCCTGCCAGCCAAGTCTCTCCACTTCTGAGCGTACTCCTTAAAACCTTCACTTGCACCTAACGACATACCCTGGAGTTGGGTACACGTGGGGGCAAGGTCGGCATTATATTGATACTGCTTGTAGAAAGCAGTAGCCAACTCCTCCCAGTTACGAACTTTGGTCCCATCCAGCTGATAGAACCATTCGAGATGAGTCCCTGAAAGACTCTCCTGGAAGAAGTGGATCCACAAATTCTTATCCGCAGAGTACGGTTGCATTTTCCGAACATAGGACCTTAGATGCAGCTTGGGACAAGACGCCCCGTCATACTTAGAAAAGGATGGTGCTTTGAACTTGTGGGGGATAATCACACCAGTTGACAAACCCAGATATCCAAAATCCAGCCCAGGTACCTGTTGAATTTCCATAGCCTTCAACCTGTCCTCCAACTGCTTGTATCTGTCTTCTGCAGGAGGGTACTGCTCTTCATCAAAATCAGTCTCGTTGTCGGAGACTACCGGACTAGGAACCCTTGCTTCTGCCTGAGGAGTACTCTTGCCAACAGAAGAACCAGCCTCTTCTTGCTGCAGAGCATTGCCAAACCTTCGGCCCGAGTTGAACAGAACAGTTCTTCTCTTCTTCTTCTTCTCCTTCTTCAGGAGCATAGCCTTCAGCTCCTCTTGGCCTTGAGCTAGACCCTTGATTAATTCCTGAAATTGCGCATTCTGCGCCTGAAGAGCCTTGATGGAGGTCTCAGTTGATGAAGAGTCGGGATTCATGATGCTGAAATAAACAGCGAAGAACTGTAAGCAACCTGAAAAGAGGAAAAACCTGCTATGCACATGATGAATGAGATGTGTTTATGCAATGCATTCAAGGGTTCGAAAGTTCAAATTTGTTGTAGACAAAAAAGGAACACACGTTATCATTAAGGAAATCATTGTTTAATACATTAAGGCCTCATGGGCAAAAGTACAAAAATCAAATCAATCCCAAAATATGCTGCGCATCCTCTTTGGAGCTATGTAAGTATTGAGATTCCTCTCCTCATGCAACAGGCGGGTGAGCTCCAGGACCTTCTTTTCACTAGCATGTAGACTAGTCTCAAGAGAATTCCTTTCCTCCTTAAGCTGGATCCAGCTCTTCTGCATCTCTTCCCAGGATGTGGGCATATCAGGGTGCTGAATAGTGTAGGACACTTCTCCTTCCAAGACTGGCTCTTTGATCACAGGGAGCATATGGGGATAGGGCATTACTAACTTCTGGGAGCGGGCTCGTACCCACTTGAGATAAGGTTCCAACGGGATGGAGTTCCTGTGCCCCAGTGTCTTGCTGTCTATCCTACTGGGCATCCTCCAGGCTCTGATAAATCTCTGGCGAAGTCCTTGAGTATCGTTGTCGAAGTCAAAAACTATGTCAGGAATTAACATGTCATGAGGACCATCTCTCCGAGCATAACCAAACTGTCTCCAAGCCAGGCATGGACTGTAAGTAATACCTCCTCTGATTCCAAGTAAAGGAACATTAGGGTACTCCCCGCAACGATCAATGATAGTGACATCTTCTCTGGACCTAGGGCACCAATGTATATCTGCATGTGTAAGAGTCATCAACCGTTGTGACCATCTCAAACCCCGCTCATTCTTCAAAACTGATTGTGGAAGGTGCGAAATAAACCACCTTCCCAGGAGGGGAGTGCAACACATAAGGACACCTCTTTTTCTCATGGTTCGAGTGTAACATGAGTGAAGGATGTCCCCCAGCAACGTAGGTATAGGATTCCTGGACATAAAGATCTGGACAGCACTGATATCAATAAGCTGATCTGGGTTAGGGAACAACACCAGACCATAGACAAGGAGGGCTACCACTTCTTCAAAAGCTTGCAAGTCAAGGGAGTTCCAACATTCAAGGGCCTTCTCAAACAGAAACCTGGCTAAGAACCCTTTGATACCACTTCTAACTTCCCAATGTCCCTTGAGGTCAGATGACTGTAGGTTCAAGGCTTTAGCAATCTCTTCAAGCTTAGGCTCCTTTTCTGTACCGTTGAAGGGTAGCTGATCAAGGATAGGGATCTTCAGGAGCCGGGAGAACTCCTCCAATGTAGGTACCAACTGATAATCCAAGAAGGTGAAACAGTGATGTAGAGGGTCAAAGAACTGGAACAGGACCTTGATCATGTCTTCCTCAATGTTGGTGTTGACAAAGCTGATGAGACTTCCATGTCTTTCACTGAATGAAGAGTTCTCAGGAATCCTGGATATAAGTTCCTTAAGCTGAGGAGGGATCCTTACAAGACTGATTTGAATTGTCTTTCTACGAACAATTTCCATGTCCTACAAAACAAGAACAAAGATGAAAATTTGAACCCCTGAAATGGTTAGTCAATGCATATGATGCTGGATGATGTCATGATGCTATGATTAAACACACCACAGATAAAGACAAACATGTAAGGCACACAAGGCACACAAGACAAGCCCTTAAGGTTTAAGGCCAGCATGGGGTCTGGGTAGTACCCTCTTGAAGTTGGTGGGTTCAACCTGTCCTAATCAAAGTAACCGGGTTCTAAGGTTCCCAATATCACGGGATTGCTTTCATTGTTCATCGTTTCGATTTAGCCACTGAACTGGCGACCGAAATATTCCAGGAAAGCAACCCTCAATTGAGCGTAGCATCGAGTATCAACCAACCTCGGACTGCACCAAAGTCAGTTATCTCACTACCCTAAAGAGGCCAAGATAGTTCAATTAAGGTTCCTAAGGTCTGTTGATGCTTCACGACACCACGCGGAGGCCCCGTACTCTCCTTGACTGAACTCAAGGGTTATCGGTACACACCAAAGTGCCACATCAACGTAGCAGACTGTTTCAACCATGTCGGTATACCCCGCACAGTTCCCTCACAGCCTTGTTGCTACTTTCTAAGAAAGGTATCCCCCAGATTCGGGTTAGGATCTATAGAACTCCCAAGCAACCCACAATTTAAAGCACACAAGGAAAACAATTGAAAACACAGTTATGAACTAGCCCTAAGGTACACCTCACTTTATAAAGATATCCCCAGCAGAGTCGCCAGTTCTGTGATCAGTGGATCTGGAACTGACTGTTTAACGCTGGTTCGCGAAATGTCGCGGAAGCAAGAGTCGCCACCGTCTTTTATTTTCTCCAAATGGAAAGGACAAAAGCACAGAAAAATTCCTTAAAGAGATTGCTCTCGGTTCGGGAGGTAGATTATAGAAAGGGAAGGTGTTAGCACCCTTTCTATCCATGGTTATCCATGGGCTCTTAGATACTTGCTCATTGTGTTTTCAAAAATGGTTTGTTTGCTTTTCAACTGTGGGTTTTAAAAAGTTTCTTTGAAAATTTCAGTTCGACTCTTGTATCGGTCCTCAAGAGTGTTTGAAAAATGCTTTCGAAAGCTTTTTGAAAATGTGTGGGTGTGAAAAGTATTTTTGATTTGTTTTGTTTTGAATTAGAGCAAGTATCCACGAGTCGTCTACCTACCCTAAGGAATTCGTCTGTGTAAATGTCCTTTAAAGTAGTGCCATCCCACCATTGAGAGGTAAGTAGCACCACCGTTGAAGGTGTTCGGGTCAATTCGAGGTTCGGGACATGGTGATCACCGGAGCAATAGGAAGATACCTTAGAAGCTACCCTCATGCCAGGTTCCCGAATCATGAGGACTTACTAAGACATCCTCTACTCGACGATCACCTTTCGAGGCAAGGCAACAGTGAGGCGTACCCTAGGGGTGGTGTGTGCGATTTGTGTGTCGTTTTCGTTTGCATTTATCTTGTCATGTTATTGGTGTTCTACGCTTGTTTTTATTTTTGTCCATACAGTCTTTCATGCCATTATTTAACAATTTAAAAAGATGCGGAAAAGTAAATTCTAAGCTATTACAAACGGCGCGGGTCCACATTGCCAAAAGTTTCTCGAACCCGATTTGACGGAAAATAAATAAAGAAATTAAAAGTGCGAGAAGTAATTAAAATGTTACAAGGCCTCGGGAGAGATACATGAATATTTAAACAAAATAAAATAAAAATGCAAATTAATAAGAAATTAAGGACGAAACGAGGGCGTTGGACCCTTTTGCAAAAATTGAATTAACGATGAATTAATTAATTAAAAAGAAAGCAAGAAATTTGTTTTTTGGTGTTTTTTAGTATTTTATGATTTAATATAAAAAAAGAATTAATTAAAATTAATACTAACCCTAATTCTAATGGCTTTTAATTTATTAAGAAAAATATTGAAGTTTTTAACCTAAATTAAACCCTAATTAATTTACAATTTTAATTATGAAAAATAAATATAAATATTTAATTATTTAATATATTTATGAAAGAAAAATAAAAAGGATAAAAAATTATTAATTAAACCTATTTCTACATTTTTTAGATTTTATTATGAAAAGAATTAAAATTGCAAACCTAATTTAAAACTAAATAATTATATACAATTTATTTATGGAAAATATTAAGACAAAAATATTTATTGTATTTTCCCTTTTTTCTGATTTTTATTGGTATTTTATATTTTGTGAAAATAATAAAATTAATTACTAAAACAACAATTAAAAAGAAAAATAGAAAATAGAAAAAATAAAGAGAATAGGAAGAATTGCAAACCAAAGGGGGTTCAGATCCCAAATTAGGAGGTATTCTTTAGAAATCCAGGCCCAATAAGACATTGATCCGTTTGACTTTCCAGGTAGTGTGCTGCAGCGTTGACTGGACCTTATGCTGTTCCTCCAATCTGCACCCTTGGATTGCTTTAAACGTACGCGTGGCTGGCCTGATGAGGAGGTGTATCATGGTCTTCAGTAAGCAAAACTGCATGTGATGGTTAATTGAAAAATAACATTGAAATTATTGAAGACCTGGGGCTCGAACCCAGGTCATGAGGATTAACAACAACAACGCTTGCCACTGGACCATCTCACACGCGTTTAACATTAAATAATCAACAAATATTATAAAAGAAGCAAAAGCGTTAGTGGGTCTTTGCGCGCGAATTTTAAAAGAGCCAACCAATTGACGCCACGAGTTCGTCTTCTTCTTCGTCCCTGAAATACAAAACATAAGCCACGGTTTTTTATGCGTTTCCTTAGGCACGCTACTAGAAAATAGCGATTAGCCCTACGACGCTCATAAATTGAGCGCGAGGGTTCCATGGTCTTTGTCCATATGCGCTGATTCTAATGGTATGGGTCTTGAAGGCCAATTTTTCTTTGTTTCAAAAGCCCTAATTCAAAACTCTGCAAACCCTAAAACTTGGCAATGGTGAAATCGTCCATAATGCACAATAATCCAATCAAACGCATGGGTTAGTTTCAGAATAGCATAAGGAATGTAAATCACATATTAAAACTTGTAAAAAACGCATGAATTGATATGCACGATCATGAATTTTGTTTGAAACAGTTTGACTTCATTATACCAATTCTGGGCGTTTTGATGAGTATTCTTGATTGAGAATCGTTCAGTGGACCTTGAGGAAGCTAATGGAATGAAAATTATGTCTTGAATCAACCTGCAAAGATGTTTTCAGAATTGAGTTTCTTGCCAAAATTTCAAGCTTTTGTTTTCAATTTTCTGAGCAGCTGCGTGGTCATTAGGACTAGGTTTGTGATCAGGCTCATATACTGAGTGAATTAGGTTAAGAATATTGATCCAAATCTCTTGCAATGATGGTTTTGAAAATTTGATTTTCAAGATCTTTAACCAAATATTTTCCATGTGTTTTTTGTTCTCAATCATGCCAATCAATCCAAATCTTTCCATATTGGTACATGCACGAAATCTCGAGAGTAAAACATGCACAAAAAGATTTAAAACTTTAGGTTAAGTATTTTTCATACATTTAATTTGATTTAAATGAATTATTATAAATAAAAATTCAAATAAATAAATAAAAAATGAAGAAATACTTCCCTTTGGGCCAAGTGGTCGTGCACATGCCATGGATGATGATTTGTGGAAGAAAAATGGGCCCATTAGCAATTTTAGGTCATTTGAAGTAATGTTGACTTTTCAAAATATCCAAAAATTTCCCAACTTCTACAAGGCATAACTTGCTCAATTTTTAAGCTTTTCTCATGTTCTTGGACATTCTGGAAAGGTCTTTGAGTCCTCTAACCAATGTCTTTGGTCCCATGTCATTTTGATTTACCAATCTCAAGTTATGGCCTTTGACTTAAAGTCCCTTTTTGTTGACTTTTGAAAATGACCTATAATTTTGAAATTTATAACTTTTTGTGAGAGCATTTCTTGGACTTGAAGTATGAAGATGAGTTGTAGGAAATGTCTTTCTCTTCAAAATGAGCTTTGGATGGAATTTTTCTGATAATCCATGTGAAAGTTATGCCCTGGTCAATTTCAGTTGACTTTTTCAACTGTCCAAATAAGGAAACTTTTGCATCTTGATGATTTTTGAGCCAAACTTTGAGAATCATGATCAAGCATTGATAAAACGATGTTTGTGGCTTCAAAATGAGATGTTGACCAAAAATTTGAACTTTTGACTGTCAAATGACCATTTTGCCCCTACAGTTGACTGTAGTGTAATTTAGGGTTTTGACTGTGCAATTTTGAGCTGAATGTCTTGAAACTTGATATGAGGATGCTTGACCATGTTTATAGGCATGTGAGACTTGATTGGAACTTTGGAAACTTCATTTTCTTGATCAAAACAAAAACCCTAATCTTGACTGTATAGGAGACCCTTGCATTGTGCCACCCTTGGGGAACTTTGAAGCATGACTTGGCAATTTCTTGAAGAATATGGGAGGGCAAATTTTGGGGTACAACAGTATGCACAACGGGCATTGGGATGATAGTGAGGAGATGTTGTGTTAGGGTTCTTTGGAGCTTCTTTCAAAGTTACTAGGTTGGATCTTAACAGATGTGGCAATACTTGAGATAGTGCCATATTAATTCAGGTGAATTATCTGACTGGTCTTTCCATTCTTGGCTGATTGTTTCTTTGCTGATCAGGCGCAAGTTTAGGAATTATAACAACCCCCACTATTGGACGGCATTCAGCCCTATCTTGATTTCTCTGAGGATATACAACAACCACCTCCTTCTTCCTAATGAATGGCTTCCTTACAGCAGCAGATGATGCATCTTTTTGAATCTTTCCACTTTTTATCCCGGCTTCTACCCTTTCTCCGGTCAATATCAATTTAGTAAAACCTGCCGATGAACTCCAAATTAAGTGATTGAAGAAGGGACCGGATAAGGTTCCCAAAAACATGTCTACCAACTCTCTTTCAGATAGAGGAGGTTGAACTCTTCAGGCCAAATCCCTCCATTTTTGTGCATAGTCCTTGAAGCCTTCACTTGAAACCATGGCCATACTCTGGAGTTAAGTACGGGTAGGCGCGAGATCAACATTATATTGGTATTGTTTGTAAAAGGCTGCAACAAGATCTTCCCAGTTATGAATGTTGGCTCTTTCTAACTGATAAAACCAATCAAGTTGAGTTCCAGACAGACTATCTTGGAAGAAGTGTACCCGCAAGTCTTTATCAGAGGTATGGGGCTGGATTTTCCTTACATAGGACCGGAGATGCATTTTTGGGCATGAGACTCCGTCATACTTGGAGAACACAGATGCTTTGAATTTTGGAGGAATGACAATCCCCGACACTAAGCCCAACTCCTCAAAGTCTAATCCAGGAACTTTTTGGATTTCCATTGCACTCAACCGCTCTTCTAGATGTTTATACTTGTCGTCGGCTGGAGGGTGTTGTTCTTCAGAATAGTCTTCTTCTTCTTCCTCTTCCTCTTCTGATTCTGACTGGACAACTGTTTCTCTGCCTTTCCCATCTTGATTGTCTTTCTCACCGGATGTCGTTGCAAAGTCTAAGGCCCTTCTTGTCTGCCCTTGGAATGTTCTTCCCATGTTTAGAACTCCGGTTATCATCTTCATCTTCTTTTTCTTCTCCTCATCCAGCAAGGTCTTCAGCTCTTCTTGTCCTTTGGCCAGAGTTAAGAACAACTGTTGAAACTGGGAATTATGAGCTTGGAGGTCCTTCACTGTTTGCTCGAGATCCATCTTACTGAAATAAACAGTAGAGAGATGAGGAGACTTGTTGCAAGAAACCTGCTTATGTTATGATGAATGGTAAATGCATATGCAATGATTTCAAGGATTTTAAGATTCAAATTTGTTTTAGACCAAAAGGAAACAGACGTTATATTAATAGATTAAAGCTCGAGTACATCAATGCCTTCTTGGGCAAAATAATACAAAGACTTTTAAGATAAAAAGGTAGTACACATCCTCTTTGGTGCAATGTAGGCATTCCGAGTCTTCTCCTCATGAAGTAGCCTAGTGAGTTCCAAAACTTTCTTCTCGCTTGCGTAGAATTGGGCTTCGAAAGTATCTCGCTCCCCCTTGAGTTATATCCAATCTCTTTGTAGGTCTTCAAGAGAGGTGGGCATGTCAGGATGTAGGATAGTGTAAGGAACATCTCCTTCCATGACAGGCTCAATGATTACTGGGAGAATGGAGGGATAAGGCATCATAAGACTTTAAGCACGAGTTCATACCTATTTGAGGTAAGGCTCAAGAGGGATGGAATTCTTATGCCCCAGTGTCTTGCTATCTACCTTGTTCAACATCCTCCAAGCTCGGATAAATCTCTGGAGAAGACCTTGGTCATCTTTCTCATAGTCAAATACCAAACCTTGAATCAACATCTCATGTGGACCATCCCTTCGGGCATAACCAAACTGTCTTAAGGCTAAGCAGGGGTTGTAGGTGATACCTCCTCTAATTCCAAGTAGGGGGACATTAGGAAATTCTCCACAACGGTCGACGATGATAACATTTTCTATAGATCTAGAACACCAATGGATATCTGAATGTTTGAGCATAATCAACCTTTGTGACCACCTTGAACCTTGCTCTTTCTTCAATACAGATCAGGGAAGATGCAAAATAAACCATCTTGCCAAGAGAGGAGTGCAACACAAATGACACCTCTTTTCCTCATTGTGCGAGTGTGAAAAGAGTGTAGAATGTCTCCTAGCAAAGTAGGCACCGGGTTACAGGATATGAAAATTTTGACGGCGTTCACATCTATGAGTTGGTCAGGATTTGGAAATAAAGCCATCCCATAGATGACAAGAGCCACAATTTCCTCAAAGGCTTACAAATCCAAGGAATTCTAACAGCTTTGGGCTTTCTCAAACAAGAACTTTGCTAGGAAACCTTTGACACCACTCCTTGTTTCCCAATGAGTTGTGACATCAGATGAGTGCAAGTGTAAAGCTTGAGCAATCTCTTCTGGATTTGGGTCTGTGATCGGTGGATCTGGAACTGACTGTTTTAAAGCTGGTTCGCGAAATGTCGCGGAAGCAAGAGTCGCCACCGTCTTTTATTTTCTCCAATAGGAAAGGACAAAAGCACAGAAAAATTCCTTTTAAGAGATTGCTCTCGGTTCGGGAGGTAGGTTATAGAAAGGGAAGGTGTTAGCACCCTTTCTATCCATGGTTATCCATGGGCTCTTAGGTACTTGCTCAATGTGTTTTCAAAATTGTTGTTTGCTTTTCAATTGTGGGTTTCAAAAATATTCTTTGAAAAGTTTCAGCTTAACTCATGCGTCAGAGTGTTTGAAAAGTTTGTTTGAAAGTTTTTTGAAAGTGTGTTGGTGTGAAAAGAGTTTTTGTTTTGTTTGAAATTAGAGCAAGTACCTTTGAGAACCTACCTACCCTAAGGAATTCGTCTGTGTAAATGTCCTTTAAGGTAGTGCCATCCCACCATTGAGAGGTAGGTAGCACCACCGTTGGAGGTGTTCGGGTCAATTCGAGTTTTAGGGACGTGGTGATCACCGGAGCAATGGGAAGACACCTTAGAAGCTACCCTCATGCCAGGTTCCCGGACCATGAGGACTTACTAAGACGTTTTCTACTCGACGACCACCTTTCGAAAGGCAACAGTGAGGCGTACCCTAGGGGTGGTGTGTGCGAATTGTGCGTCATTTTCAGTTCATTATTTGTCTTGTCATGCATTGGTGATCTAACGATTCAATTTTATTTTCGGGCATTCATTCTTTCATGCATATTTATTAACAGTTATATTTGCGAGGAAATAAATCTAACTATTACAACGGGCGCGGGTCCACATCGCCAAAAAAACCGAACCCGATTTGACTGAAAATAAAATAAAGCGAATAAAAAGTCCGAGAGTTTTTAATTACATGGCTTTGGGGCATATACAGAGGTATTTACACAATATAAAACAAATGCGCGAAATAAAGACTAAACAAAATTAGGGCGTTGGACCCTTTAACAGATAATTAAAATAATCAAGGAAATTAAAAATTAAAAATAATGTTTTTGTGTTTTTTAGGTTTAAAAGAAAAAAGAGAAAAGTTAATTAAAATTAAAATCCTAGTTCTATCATTTTTTAAGTTTATTATGAAAAAGAATTAAAATTAACATTAAAACCTAATTAAACTAAATGAGTTATATTTTAATTTATTAAAAAAAAGAATCAAAATTAATTATATTTTTTTTGTCTTTTCTGTCTTTTTAATGTTTTTTATATTTTTTTGTAAAAATTAATTAGATAAGAAAATAAAACACAAGTGAATTTAAAAAAATAAAATGTAAAGAAAATTAGAAAAGAAAGAAAGAAAAAAAATAGAACCAGGGGGTATGGATTTGAATTTGGAGGTGCAAGCCTGGCCCATTTGCTGGCAATTGGTTGACTTTTCCACTCCTGTACACGCTTGTTGACTTGATGTATGGTGCACTCCTCATCTTAGCCATGGATCTGAGGCCCTGGGACACGTGGATGAGCTGATGCTGAAGTGCATGGTGAGTCTTAATGTGAGGCCTGCATGCAATCTTGAAATGAAAAATAGTATTGGAAATGTGTGAGACCTGGGGTTTGAACCCAGGTCATTGTGGTCCTTAGTGCGCGCCCCTGCCAGCTGAGCCACGTTGGTTTCATTTAACATATAATAGGCAATAAAAAATATAAAAGAAAAATGGTTAGTATTATGTAAAACGCGCGCAAATTCGAATTATCCAGTCTCCGTGTGACAACTCATCGTCCCTTCCAATTTCCTGAAATACAAACAGAGAAGGCAACGGTTTTGAAACGTTGTTTTACACGTGCTATGAGAAAATAGCGAATAGCCATATAGGCTATATAAATTGTTCGCGATGGCATCTTCTTCTTCGTCTGGGTGTACTGAGTTCAGCCATGGTAGTCAGGGACTCTAATTTTTCCCCTAGGCAAAATCCCTAATTTTGACTAAGCTGTAACCCTAGGATTCGAAAATGGCAATTCTTTATTCATGGCACAAAAATGAAATTAAGTACAAGGGTTAGCTCAGAAACTTCATAGGGAATAAGAATGTACAACTGAAGTGCAAAGAAAATGCTTAAAATGAAGAGTACGATTTCAAAAATTCTTCTGTACAGTTTGGATGGTAACTACCGTTTCTTTGCGTTTTGATTGAGGTTATGGATTGCAATGCGTTCAAAATCGTCTCAGGAAGCTATTGGTATCAAAATTATGGCTTGAGAAGATCTCTAGCTTTGATTTCAGATTTGCCATATATGTCCAAAATTTCAAATGTCCAAATGCCTTTTGAACGAGTTTCTTGCTGCACTAGGGTTAGGGTTTGACTCAATGATCATTATGGAATAGACTTGGCTTGCCATTTGACCTTAATCCATGCTTGAGAAAGAATTGGCATTAGGGTTTGTTCATTAACCATTTTTTTCCTAATTTCTAGCCAAAACCTAGACCTAGCATGTAAATGAACCTTGGCCTGATTTTTGAGTTGGTTCATGGTGTATAGAACTTGTCCAAATTCATTTGACACCATTTCATTGATTTTTAAATTTTATTTGAATTTTCAATGAATTAAAATGAATTAAATCATCAAAAATTAAATAAAATAAAAAATTCAACATTTGGTCTTGAAATCAACCATGGGCCACGTGTGTGGCATGACAAGGATGGACAAAGTGAGAAAAATGGGGCCCTTTTGTCAAAATTGGATTTTCAAAGATAATTGACTTTTGCCATTTCACAAAATTTTCCCAACTTCTACAAGGCATAACTTGCTCAATTTTTAAGATTTTCACATGTTCTTGGACATTTTGGAAAGGTCTTTGAGTCCTTTAACCAATGCCTTTGGTCCCATGTCATTTTGATTTACCAATCTCATGTTATGGCCTTTGACTTAAAGTCCTTTTTTGTTGACTTTTGAAAATGACCTGTAATGTTGAAATTGATAACTTTTTGTGAGAGCATTTCTTGGACTTGAAGTATGAAGATGAGTTGTAGGAAATGTCTTTCTCTTCAAAATGAGCTTTGGATGGAATTTTTCTGATAATCCATGTGAAAGTTATGCCCTGGTCAATTTCAGTTGACTTTTTCAGCTGTCCAAATATAGCAACTTCTGCATCTTGATGATTTTCTGAGCCAAACTTTGAGAATCATGATCAAGCATTGATCAAATGATGTTTGTGGCTTCAAAATGATATGTTGACCAAAAATTTGAACTTTTGACTGCCAAATGACCATTTTGCCCCTACAGTTGACTGTAGTGCAATTTAGGGTTTTGACTGTGCAATCTTGAGCTGAATGCCTTGAAACTTGATATGAGGATGCTTGACCATGTTTGTAAGCCTATGAGACTTGATTGAGCCTTTGAAAACTTCCTTTTCTTGATCAAACTCAAAACCCTAATTTGGACTGTTTAGGAGACTGTTGAACTGCACAACCCTTGGGGAATTTTGTGACTTGGCTTGGCAATTTCTTGAAGAATATGGGAGGGCAAATTTTGGGGTATAACAGTTGCCCCTGTTCAATCTTCTTAGACCTGAGGATGTAGATTGGCTGACGTGCCTTTTGTAATCCGAGGGTAAAAGATGATTGGACACTAGAGTGCCCGGAAATTTGCGCTCACATATTGGCAATGATGGGGATGGGCTTATAGATGCCATCTGGATGTTGCTGGATTGGACGATGGGCTTATAGATGCCATCTGGATGTTGATTGCATAGGAGATTCCTTAGCGAGAACCTGCATACCTGCAAAACAGAAAATGAGTACCTGACACGTTGCAGGGATGATTACTTCCTTAGCATGAATGGTAAGAGAGCCTTGGGCGACTTTAACTTCAACAACGCTCGTTGAGAAAAACCTGGGGTGTCTTCTGCTGGGATAAGAATCAGGGAGATCTTAAGGTCGATCTGACTGAACCAGAGAGGCCTTTGACTGGATAAGTCTAGGTCTTGAAATGTCTTCCACTGAATAAGCCATCAGGAAAATCTTGGGACGATTTAACTGAACCAGAGGAGGCCTTTGACTGGATAAGCAATCAGGAAAATCTTGGGACGATTTAACTGAACCGGTCTAGGTCTTGAAATGTCTTCCACTGGATAAGCAATCAGAAAATCTTGGGACGATTTAACTGAACCAGAGGAGGCCTTTGACTGGATAAGCAATCAGGAAAATCTTGGGACGATTTAACTGAACCGGTCTAGGTCTTGAAATGTCTTCCACTGGATAAGCAATCAGAAAATCTTGGGACGATTTAACTGAACCAGAGGAGGCCTTTGACTGAACCAGTCTAGGTCTTGAAATGTCTTCCACTGGATAAGCAATCAGGAAAATCTTGGGACGATTTAACTGAACCAGAGGAGGCCTTTGACTGAACCAGTCTAGGTCTTGAAATGTCTTCCACTGGATAAGCAATCAGGAAAATCTTGGGACGATTTAACTGAACCAGAGGAGGCCTTTGACTGAACCAGTCTAGGTCTTGAAATGTCTTCCACTGGATAAGCAATCAGAAAATCTTGGGACGATTTAACTGAACCAGAGGAGGCCTTTGACTGGATAAGCAATCAGGAAAATCTTGGGACGATTTAACTGAACCGGTCTAGGTCTTGAAATGTCTTCCACTGGATAAGCAATCAGAAAATCTTGGGACGATTTAACTGAACCAGAGGAGGCCTTTGACTGAACCAGTCTAGGTCTTGAAATGTCTTCCACTGGATAAGCAATCAGGAAAATCTTGGGACGATTTAACTGAACCAGAGGAGGCCTTTGACTGAACCAGTCTAGGTCTTGAAATGTCTTCCACTGGATAAGCAATCAGGAAAATCTTGGGACGATTTAACTGAACCAGAGGAGGCCTTTGACTGAACCAGTCTAGGTCTTGAAATGTCTTCCACTGGATAAGCAATCAGGAAAATCTTGGGACGATTTAACTGAACCAGAGAAGGCCTTTGACTGAATAAGTCTAGGTCTTGAAATGTCTTCAAAGGGATAAGCATCAGGAAGATCTTAGGTCGATCTGACTGAACCAGAGAAGGCCTTTGACTGAACCAGTCTAGGTCTTGTAGCTTGAGAACTTAACTGAATTTTCCTGAAAGATAAAAGTCAGTCATGTGCAATGCATGATATGGATCAAGCAATGATGTTCTCAACACAAATGAGATTTGTATGATGCAGTGCGTTATGCATGCTATAATGATGTATGTGATGTTTATGTATGTTTTCGTCCAGGAAAGTAAATCCTTGACGGGTGCCTGGAAGCCGTATCCTGGGCTGATGTCGAAGAATAGATTTTGCTTCCGCTGGGGATGATAACTGCAAGGATACCGGTAGGAGAAGATGACTCCGTTGCGGAATAAACTTGGCGAATGGAAGATTCTGCGGGGAGAAAAGATACTCTAGCGATCATGCTGGAAAGCAATACTCTGTGGGAAGAGTGATGTCTTGCTGAATGTTGATAGTAACTCTGTTGGGAATACCGTTGTTGTATTGGAAGTGGGAATTGACTTCGCTGGGGATAGGAAAGAGCTACGTTGACGACGACCTTTCCTTGGCTTTTGGCTGAGGATAACCCAGTTATATCCTGTTAAGGAAATAACTCTTTAAATCAAGCCAGACGACGCGTTCGTGTCCTGCGAGGGGATAAGCTTCCAGAATCTACTGGGGATAAGCTTACTGCTTGGGGAGATGAATTCCATCTTTCCTGGGGAACCTGGAGGGGACCCTCCTGGGGAAATTTTGATAGTTTTGATATGCTGGGGAAGTGATTCCTTTGAATGTTGATATATGCTGCCGGGGAACAATCTTTAGACCAAGACTGCCGGGGATGCTTGTTAAGAACATATGCTGCTGGGGAATATTGGGATCTACTGGAGGATACCCCATTTCCTTGAGACTTGTTAACTTTGTTTGGGGAAGAATGCACTGACTTGCTGTCTCACTCTCTGGGGAATTAAGATACCTGGTAGCGTTCTTCAACAGGACCTACCCTGATACTTTGGAGGATAGAACAACCAGACTGCTCAGACCAACCTTTATTGCCCCTGTTTCTTGTGGGAGAAGATACCTGTGGCGGTGCTTGATGACTGCCGATTGACAAATCTTCTTCTTGGTAGGAAAGTGACATAGTCGTACGCTTTGATCCCTAACTTTTGCCTGGACCGCCCTTTCGGGTTTTCAGTCCACCGGGATACCCATTTTTCCCAAGCCGCCTTTTCAGGTTTTCGACTTGCCGGGTGTATATATTTTTTCATATTCATCCCTTGTTTTTGCCCGAACCCTTTTGGTTCGCCGGGAAGCCCTTATTTTTGCCTAGGTGTGTCAACCTTGCGGGTCTTTGATTTTGCGTAGTATTTTTCGACCATGTCCGTGCTTTCAGAATGTAGAGAGTTGCCCCTGTTAGAATTGTTTTGTCATGCCACCAGAAAATCTTCGTTTGATTGTCCAATGCCCCCAGGTGACCTAGACGGAGATTTGCCCCAGGCTGGTGGTGTCGCCATATTGTCAGAAGGTGTCTGATCGTGCAAGATTCGTTGCTGGAATGCCCCAAGTGACTTAGACGGAGATTTGCCCCAGGCTGGTTGGTTGTCATGCCACCAGAAGATCTTCGTTTGATCGTCCAATGCCCCAAGTGACTTAGACGGAGATTTGCCCCAGGCTGGTTGGCCTTTTTGAGAGATTCTCCGAATCTTGACTTAACTGCCCCAGATGATGGATAATAGTCATGCCATGCCCCTTGATTAGAGGTACTTCTGTTCATTAGACATTCGTCATGCGAATTTCTATGTTGTTCAAACAAAAGTCATATGCAAACAAAGTTATGTTAAAAATGCAAAGCTTATGTCTGTCTTGAAGATTTTGAAAATGCATTCTTTTTCATAAAACAAGTGAATGTTTGTAAAACGTGATGTCAATTCCGTATTTACCGTAGGCCTTAAGGAGTCAGGATACCTTTCGTAACAGTATGCTTTCGAACTAAACCGTGCTTCAGCTAGGACTTTTGAGGGTTATAACATGGCCTGGTTCACGGTTTAAGAAACAAAGTATGAAGGTTCAAATTTTATTTGTACCCACCCTCTCTTCGCGATGTTCTCCAAACCTAAACTCAGTTGATCATACATTAGACCTTGTTTGAGTCTTTGCTCTAATTTTCTGGTGATGGATAACTTATTTTGAATAGGCAGTCATTCCTTTTTTTGTCGAGGGTTTGTGTGACCTCCTTTTTTTTTTGTTATCCCTTTCTTTTTTTGCCTGAACTGTTTCCTTTTTGGAATTACAGTCAGCGGGATGCCCCAGTTTCATAAGTCCCCTTTGTAGGTTTAGACTTTTTGGGCTTTTTCGTTTATGAATTTTGATGATGACTGCCTGTCCTTTTGATTGTTCTGAACCATCACTGTCTTTGTTCGTTTTGTAAAGATCTCTTCGGTGCTATTCGTCATGCACTTGGATCAACTGAGAGAACTACCCTGCCCCAGGTTATGATAAAGGGTTTTAAATTTCGAAAAGAAAAACTCCTACTTCTTTGGCTCAGAGGGGTTGACGAGGGATTATCATCCTTATAACTCCAGTGTTTAGGGATTGAAACAATGCCTGTACCTCATCAGCGGGGTCTGTTTAAAAGCATAATGTAGATCGTGGTATCGTTTTCGTCATCCTCCCTCAAGAGGCTTAGAATTATTGATTGAAAGAGTTGACATCAGAACAAATATGAAAATAATTTGCGTATAGTGAATACGAATATATTGATTCAAAATGGACATAAGCGATGCATTAATGAAATAACAATGTTTTAACAATGAGTAAACGTTTGAACAAAAGAAAATTGCAACTTGAACATTCGAATGAACAAAAATTTCCAGTCTCAGGGCTTGTCACTTCAAATGGTGAATCCCGCAGGGATAGTAGAAGAACTCAGCCTGGCCATCTTGGGTGAATTTCACAGCTCCTTCATCAATCAGATCTTGGATCTGGTTCTTCAAAGTCCAACAATCCTCCGTAACATGCCCCGGGCTGTCAGAGTGATAATCGCAGTGGGCGTCGGGGTTATATCTTGAAGGTGTCCTGTTGGGATTCTTAGGAGGGTCCCTTAGAGTTACCAAATTCAACCTCAACAGTTGTTGTAAAGCTTGAGGCAGTGATACGTTAAGCTTGGTGAATTGCCTTTTGGGCTTGCCTGGCTGAAGAGGTTGTTTGGGCTTGCCTGGCTGAAAAGGTTGATGCTGAATTTGTGCCCCTGAAGCCAAATGAGGAGCTTTTCCTTTGTCTCCTTGTCTCAAAGGTGGTTGAACAACGACTGGCTCTTTTCCTTTAGATGTTTGCCCCAGTTGGTTACTCTGAAGCAGTTGGTTGACAAGAAACCGGAGCTCATCTTGTCTTTGTGCTAGACCTTGAATGGCATTCCTCTGCCCCAGCATTTGAGCTTTCATAGCATCCATCTCAGATTGTAGGTGTTTCAGCCTTTCATCCTCAGCACTGTTCCTGGCAAAAGTCTCCATGAGAAGTGTCCTTAGCTCTTCCTGCCCCTTGGATAGATTTAGGAGAATATCCCCGAACCGAGTCCCTTGAGCAAGAAGGTCCTGGTTGTCTTGTTGGGATGCCATTGCTGAAATAAACAGCAGAGATGGTAAGTGACCTGTCCCAAGGATACCTGTTATGCAATGATATGTATGACATGCATGTAATGTTTTCAAGGATCTCGCGGGGTAAACAAGAAAATTTGTTAGCATTGGAATTTAGAGCTTGATTGAAGGACACCCATGTTATTGAGAACTCTTCTTCAAGAGTCAAAGGCTCACCATATCCAGTGGGTCACAGCCCCTGACTTTAGTCATCATGTCTGGTTTTGATTTCCAAACAACCTTGGTTAGGGAACCTTCTTCAGGAGTCAAAGCTCACCATATCAAGTGGGTCATAGCCCCTGACTTTAGTCATCATGTCTGGTTTTGATTTCCAAACAACCTTGGTTAGGGAACCTTCTTCAGGAGTCAGAGCTCACCATATCAAGTGGGTCATAGCCTCTGACAACATTGGCTAGAAGAAAATAAATCCTCTTTGCCCCTTGCTAGATATATGACCTGTATCACAAGCCCTTGAGATCATTGAAATGGGTTAGGATGTATGCAATGGTATGATGTCATGATATGCATGGGGTAACGTGAGTAACCCTGTTATGGGTCCCAATTAAGGACTGCAAAAACCTGCAAGAAACTTAGGATACCCTGTTATGAGTCCTAATTAAGGACTACAAACACAACCTGCAAGAGACAAAGGTCAGGTAATAAGCATGCAAGTAGTTCAAGTAGGAAGGCACACAAGTCACACAATAGAGCCCTTAGAGTTTAGGCCAGCATGAAGTTTGGGGTACTACCCTCTTGAAGTGGGTGGGTTCAACCTGTCCTATCAAAGTAACCGGGTTCTAAGGTTCCCAATATCACGGGATTGCTTTCATTGTTCATCGTTTCGATTTAGCCACTGAACTGGCGACCGAAATATTCCAGGAAAGCAACCCTCAATTGAGTGTAGTATCGAGTATCAACCAACCTCGGACTGCACCAAAGTCAGTTATCTCACTACCCAAAAGAGGCCAAGATTGTTCAATTAAGGTTCCTAAGGTTTGTTGATGCTTCATGACACCACATGGAGGCCCCGTACTCTCCTTGACTGACTCAAGGGTTACCGGTACACACCAAAATGCCACATCAACGTAGCAGACTGCTTCAACCATGTCGGTATACCCCGCACAGTTCCCTCACAGCCTTGTTGCTACTTTCTAAAAAGGTATTCCCCAGATCCGGGTTAGGATCTATAGAACTCCCAAGCAACCCACAATAATAAAGCAAACAAGGAAAGCAATTGAAAACACAGTGATCTTAGTCCTAAGGTACACCTCACTTTAAGTATTATCCCCAGCAGAGTCGCCAGTTCTGTGATCGGTGGATCTGGAACTGACTGTTTTAAAGCTGGTTCGCGAAATGTCGCGGAAGCAAGAGTCGCCACCGTCTTTTATTTTCTCCAATAGGAAAGGACAAAAGCACAGAAAAATTCCTTTTAAGAGATTGCTCTCGGTTCGGGAGGTAGGTTATAGAAAGGGAAGGTGTTAGCACCCTTTCTATCCATGGTTATCCATGGGCTCTTAGGTACTTGCTCAATGTGTTTTCAAAATTGTTGTTTGCTTTTCAATTGTGGGTTTCAAAAATATTCTTTGAAAAGTTTCAGCTTAACTCATGCGTCAGAGTGTTTGAAAAGTTTGTTTGAAAGTTTTTTGAAAGTGTGTTGGTGTGAAAAGAGTTTTTGTTTTGTTTGAAATTAGAGCAAGTACCTTTGAGAACCTACCTACCCTAAGGAATTCGTCTGTGTAAATGTCCTTTAAGGTAGTGCCATCCCACCATTGAGAGGTAGGTAGCACCACCGTTGGAGGTGTTCGGGTCAATTCGAGTTTTAGGGACGTGGTGATCACCGGAGCAATGGGAAGACACCTTAGAAGCTACCCTCATGCCAGGTTCCCGGACCATGAGGACTTACTAAGACGTTTTCTACTCGACGACCACCTTTCGAAAGGCAACAGTGAGGCGTACCCTAGGGGTGGTGTGTGCGAATTGTGCGTCATTTTCAGTTCATTATTTGTCTTGTCATGCATTGGTGATCTAACGATTCAATTTTATTTTCGGGCATTCATTCTTTCATGCATATTTATTAACAGTTATATTTGCGAGGAAATAAATCTAACTATTACAACGGGCGCGGGTCCACATCGCCAAAAAAACCGAACCCGATTTGACTGAAAATAAAATAAAGCGAATAAAAAGTCCGAGAGTTTTTAATTACATGGCTTTGGGGCATATACAGAGGTATTTACACAATATAAAACAAATGCGCGAAATAAAGACTAAACAAAATTAGGGCGTTGGACCCTTTAACAGATAATTAAAATAATCAAGGAAATTAAAAATTAAAAATAATGTTTTTGTGTTTTTTAGGTTTAAAAGAAAAAAGAGAAAAGTTAATTAAAATTAAAATCCTAGTTCTATCATTTTTTAAGTTTATTATGAAAAAGAATTAAAATTAACATTAAAACCTAATTAAACTAAATGAGTTATATTTTAATTTATTAAAAAAAAGAATCAAAATTAATTATATTTTTTTTGTCTTTTCTGTCTTTTTAATGTTTTTTATATTTTTTTGTAAAAATTAATTAGATAAGAAAATAAAACACAAGTGAATTTAAAAAAATAAAATGTAAAGAAAATTAGAAAAGAAAGAAAGAAAAAAAATAGAACCAGGGGGTATGGATTTGAATTTGGAGGTGCAAGCCTGGCCCATTTGCTGGCAATTGGTTGACTTTTCCACTCCTGTACACGCTTGTTGACTTGATGTATGGTGCACTCCTCATCTTAGCCATGGATCTGAGGCCCTGGGACACGTGGATGAGCTGATGCTGAAGTGCATGGTGAGTCTTAATGTGAGGCCTGCATGCAATCTTGAAATGAAAAATAGTATTGGAAATGTGTGAGACCTGGGGTTTGAACCCAGGTCATTGTGGTCCTTAGTGCGCGCCCCTGCCAGCTGAGCCACGTTGGTTTCATTTAACATATAATAGGCAATAAAAAATATAAAAGAAAAATGGTTAGTATTATGTAAAACGCGCGCAAATTCGAATTATCCAGTCTCCGTGTGACAACTCATCGTCCCTTCCAATTTCCTGAAATACAAACAGAGAAGGCAACGGTTTTGAAACGTTGTTTTACACGTGCTATGAGAAAATAGCGAATAGCCATATAGGCTATATAAATTGTTCGCGATGGCATCTTCTTCTTCGTCTGGGTGTACTGAGTTCAGCCATGGTAGTCAGGGACTCTAATTTTTCCCCTAGGCAAAATCCCTAATTTTGACTAAGCTGTAACCCTAGGATTCGAAAATGGCAATTCTTTATTCATGGCACAAAAATGAAATTAAGTACAAGGGTTAGCTCAGAAACTTCATAGGGAATAAGAATGTACAACTGAAGTGCAAAGAAAATGCTTAAAATGAAGAGTACGATTTCAAAAATTCTTCTGTACAGTTTGGATGGTAACTACCGTTTCTTTGCGTTTTGATTGAGGTTATGGATTGCAATGCGTTCAAAATCGTCTCAGGAAGCTATTGGTATCAAAATTATGGCTTGAGAAGATCTCTAGCTTTGATTTCAGATTTGCCATATATGTCCAAAATTTCAAATGTCCAAATGCCTTTTGAACGAGTTTCTTGCTGCACTAGGGTTAGGGTTTGACTCAATGATCATTATGGAATAGACTTGGCTTGCCATTTGACCTTAATCCATGCTTGAGAAAGAATTGGCATTAGGGTTTGTTCATTAACCATTTTTTTCCTAATTTCTAGCCAAAACCTAGACCTAGCATGTAAATGAACCTTGGCCTGATTTTTGAGTTGGTTCATGGTGTATAGAACTTGTCCAAATTCATTTGACACCATTTCATTGATTTTTAAATTTTATTTGAATTTTCAATGAATTAAAATGAATTAAATCATCAAAAATTAAATAAAATAAAAAATTCAACATTTGGTCTTGAAATCAACCATGGGCCACGTGTGTGGCATGACAAGGATGGACAAAGTGAGAAAAATGGGGCCCTTTTGTCAAAATTGGATTTTCAAAGATAATTGACTTTTGCCATTTCACAAAATTTTCCCAACTTCTACAAGGCATAACTTGCTCAATTTTTAAGATTTTCACATGTTCTTGGACATTTTGGAAAGGTCTTTGAGTCCTTTAACCAATGCCTTTGGTCCCATGTCATTTTGATTTACCAATCTCATGTTATGGCCTTTGACTTAAAGTCCTTTTTTGTTGACTTTTGAAAATGACCTGTAATGTTGAAATTGATAACTTTTTGTGAGAGCATTTCTTGGACTTGAAGTATGAAGATGAGTTGTAGGAAATGTCTTTCTCTTCAAAATGAGCTTTGGATGGAATTTTTCTGATAATCCACGTGAAAGTTATGCCCTGGTCAATTTCAGTTGACTTTTTCAGCTGTCCAAATATAGCAACTTCTGCATCTTGATGATTTTCTGAGCCAAACTTTGAGAATCATGATCAAGCATTGATCAAATGATGTTTGTGGCTTCAAAATGATATGTTGACCAAAAATTTGAACTTTTGACTGCCAAATGACCATTTTGCCCCTACAGTTGACTGTAGTGCAATTTAGGGTTTTGACTGTGCAATCTTGAGCTGAATGCCTTGAAACTTGATATGAGGATGCTTGACCATGTTTGTAAGCCTATGAGACTTGATTGAGCCTTTGAAAACTTCCTTTTCTTGATCAAACTCAAAACCCTAATTTGGACTGTTTAGGAGACTGTTGAACTGCACAACCCTTGGGGAATTTTGTGACTTGGCTTGGCAATTTCTTGAAGAATATGGGAGGGCAAATTTTGGGGTATAACAGGGTCTCTTTCTATACCGTTGAAAGGTAGTTGATTGAGAATGGGAATCCTCAAGAGTTGGGAGAATTCTTCCAAAGTTGGCACAAGTTGATAATCAGGAAATGTGAAGCAATGATGTAGAGGATCAAAGAACCGAAAGAGAACCTTCATCATATCCTCATCAGTGTTGGAAGTGACCAAGTTGAGTAGGCGACCATGTATCTTGGTGAATGGAGAATTTTCAAGAATCCTTGAAGCTAGCTCCTTAAGTTATGGATGGATCCTTACAAGGTTGACTTGAATAGTTTTCCTGCGAAGAGAATCCATATCCTACAAAATAGAACAAAGATAAATCCCAAGATCCTTGAAATGGTTAGTGAATGAGTATGATGTTATGATGTTCATAATGTTACGCACAAGTATGTATATACAAACAAAACAAACAAAACAAACAATTCCCTAGGTTTAGACTTGCATGGAATCTCATAGGTAAATACCCTCTTGAAGTTTAGATGGCTTAAACCTGTGCTAGTTAATAGTAACCGGGTTCTAAGGAGCTCAATATCACTGGATTGTTTCCTTGATCATTGTTTTAGCACAAGCCTCTTAAATGGCGACCGAAATATCGCAAGAAATCAAACCTCAATGAGTGTAGTATCGAGTATCTACCAACTTCGGACTGCACCAAAGTCGGTCATTTCACTACATCCTAAAGGCCAAGTTGGTCAAGTAAAGGTTCTAAAAGTTCATTAGTGCTTCATGACATCACTCAGCGGCCCCGTATTCTCTTTGATTAACTCAAAGGCTATCGGGACCCATAAATATGTCGCACTAACGTAGCTATTGCTTAGATATTACCGTTATACCCCGCACAGTTTCCACAATGTATTGCTACTTACCTATAAGGTATCCCAAATCCGGGTAGAGGATTCAAACCCAAACAAAGAACCATAATGTAAAGCAAACAAGTCAAACAATTTAAAGCAAGTAAATGTGATCTAACCCTAAGGTAACCCCACTTTTAGAATACTCCCCAGCAGAGTCGCCAGTTCTGTGATACGGTGGGAAAACTGACTTGAAGGTTTTGCATTTTATCACAGATGTTGCGGTTAGCAAGAGTCGCCACTAAATTTTCTTTTATCCAAAAGGAAAGGTGAAAAAGCACAGGAAAGACCTTTGAGATTATTTCTTGAGTTCGGGGGGTAGATTATGAAAAGGGAAGGTATTAGCACCCTTTTCATCCATAGTTTTCCATGGGCTCTTAGTTACTTGCTAGATCACTTGCTTTTGTTTGAAATCGTGCTTTGTATGGTTTTTGAAAGTATTTGTAAAGAGGTCATTGCTTAGGCAATCTTTGTAATGATTCTCGTTCGTAATAATGTATACAAAGATATTTGATCTTTTGAAAATATTTTCAAGTTTGTAAGATGTTTGAAAGTATAGGTGATTGTTTTTAAAATAGCAAGGATGTTTGTTTGAAATTGAGCAAGTAATTAGGAGCAATCTACCTACTCAAATGTCTTTCTTGTTCATTTTCTTTTCCTTTGACATTGTTGTCTTACCATTGACTTGGTAAGCAACCCTATTGTTGTACCCCAAAATTTGCCCTCCCATGTTCTTCAAGATTTGCAAAGAGCATGCTTCAAAATTCCCCAAGGGTTGCACAATTCAAGGGCCTCCTAACAGTCAAAAACTAGGGTTTTGGTTCTAGCAAAGAAAATGAAGTTTCCAAGGGTCCAATCAAGTCCCACATGCCTACAAACATGGTCAAGCATCATCATACCAAGTTTCAAGACTTACAACACAAAATTGCACAGTCAAAAACCCTAATTGCCCTACAGTCAACTGCAGGGGCAAAATGGTCATTTGACAGTCAAAAGTTCAAATTTTTGGTCAACATATCATTTTGGAGCCACAAACATCATTTGATCAATTCTTGATCATGATTTTCAAGGCATGGCTCAAAAAGTCTCAAGATGCAAAAGTTTCCATATTTGGACAGTTGAAAAAGTCAACTGTAACTTGACCAAGGCATAACTTCCACATGTTTTATCATAAAAATTCCACCCAAAGCTCATTTTGAAGAGAAAGACATTTCCTACAACTCCTCTTCACACTTCAAGTCCAAGAAATGCTCTCACAAAAAGTTATCAATTTCAACATTATAGGTCATTTTCAAAAGTCAACAAAAAGGGACTTTAAGTCAAAGGCCATAACTTGAGATTGGTAAATCAAAATGACATGGGACCAAAGGCATTGGTTAGAGGACTTCAAGACCTTTCCAAAATGTCCAAGAACATGATCAAAGCTTAAAAATTGAGCAAGATATGCCTTGTGGAAGTTGGGAAATTTTTGGGTATTTTGAAAAGTCAACTTTGCTTCAAATGCCTTAAAATTGCTAATGGGCCACATTTTCTTCCAAGATTCATCATCCAAAGCATATGCACGACCATTTGACCCAAAGGGGATTTATTTCATCATTTTTATTATTTATTTGAATTTTTAATTACAAATAATTCATTTAATTAATTAAAATATGGAAAAAATACTAAATAAATGTATGTGAATCTTTTTATGCAGTATAATCACTCATGATTCACTCAAGATTCGTGCACAACTCAAATTGGGAAGATTGGCTATGATTGACATCAAAATCACATGGAAAAAGATTTGGAAAATATGCATGAAAATCAAATATTCATTCCATCAATGCAAAAGGTTTTGGACATATTTTTCAACCCTAATCCATCACTCATATAAGACTGATCAAAAGCTAATGCCTGAGGACCTCGAAGCTGCACCACACTTCAAGAACAACTTTTGCAATTTTGTGAAAAAAAGTGAAAACTGAAAACTACGTTCTAGCACGATTCAAAGCAAGATACCAATTGCAAAAGCTTCCTAAGGCATTACTGAACCTAACTGGATACTTTTCCACGCCCATAGCATCAAGAATTGGTACATAGAACTCAGAATTTCACACACTTTATGCATATTCGTGTTTCAAATTTTAAGCATCCTCATTGCATTTTCTTTGTTGATTTATACTAATTGAACCATTCTGAATCTAACCATGCTCTTCAATTGAGTTTTTATGCATTGTATGAGAAATCACCATTGAAGCATTTTAGGGTTGCAGAGGTTCAAATTTGGGGTTTCTTTGTTATGAAAAAATTGAGACATGAGACTTGCACCATTAGAACCAGGAGCTCCAAACGAACTCAATGCATAGGTCGCGCCTAATTTCTGATTAACGATGGCATGTTCGCTATTTTTCCATATGCCATATAGTGGGGGTTTAAAACCCCCGCAATCTTGTTTTACATTTTTCAGGCAAAAGCAGACCAACGGAGAAGAAAGCATGCTGTCTCCATGTGATTGGTCTATTTAAATTCAGCGCGCTTTTTTTGATTGTTAGCATTAGCGTTTTGTTTTTTTATAATAATTATGTTCCAATAATCTTACAAAGAAAGCGCTTGGCACGGTTGGTAGCTGTGTTGTCACATAAGCACTGGGACCTGGGTTCGAATCCTAGGTCCCCCTTCTTTCTTCCATATTTTTCTTCTAAACGTGTTTCTATGCAGCTCGTTCCCTGAGGTACACCATGCAGCCCCATAATCTGACGTGCCTCATGGCCAATAACTCCCATCCAAGGGCTCTGATCTGATGAATTCCATACACCATGGTCAAACGTTCTACACGCGCTCAGAAAAGTCAAACAAGGCCTTGAAACAAATGGGCCTGATTGCTAGCCAAAGACCTCCAGTTTGGGGACAACACCCCCTTTGGTTTGCTCTCTTCCATTCTTTTTCTATTTTTATTTGTTTTGTTTAAGTTTTATTTAATTCTTCAAATTAATATTTTTCTCAACATAAAAAATGATAAAAATCAGAAAAGACAAAAAATAAATATATTTTATTTAAATGTTATTTTGTAAATAAATTGTATCAATTAATTTAGTTTTTAAATTCTAGGATTAATTTTAACATTTTCTTAATAAACTTAAAAAATTTGTAGAATTAGGGTTTTGATTATTTTTATCCCTTTGTCTTTTTCACCATATTAATTATTAGTTATTATTTTTGTAAATAAAATTGTATTAAATAATTAGGTTAATTCTAGGTTTAACTTTAACATGTTTCTTTTTTTAAATTAAAAAATAGCTAGAATTAGGTTTTAAATTCCATTAATTCTTATTAAAAATCCATAAATACAAAAAACTCCAAAAAAATCTTTTCTTTTTATTTTAATTTAATTAATTTGTTAATCATAATTTAATTTCATTAAAAAGGGTCCAACGCCCTCGCTTTCGATTATCAGTTCGTTTCGCGCATTTATTTCTTTTCTTATAATATTCATGTAATTCTCCCAAAGCCGTGTAAATCAGATATTTATCTTTTCCGCATTCTTTATTTTATTTTCAAATCGGGTCCTGGATTTAATTTGGCGATGTGGACCCGCGCCTTTGTAATAGCGTAGGAATTTTAATTCTCGCATCTTTTTAACTGTTAATAAATTTGCATGCAAGAATGAATGTTAAAATAAAAGCAACGCGTAGATCACCCACGACATGAACACGATAAATGCAAATGAACATGACACACAAATCACACACCACCCCTAGGGTACGCCTCACTGTTGCCTTGCCCCTCGAAAGGTGATCGTCGAGTAGAGGATGTTTTAGTAAGTCCTCATGATCCGGGAACCTGGCATGAGGGTAGCTTCTAAGGTGTCTTCCCATTGCTCCGGTGATCACCATGTCCCGAACCTTCGAATTGACCCGAACATTTCCAATGGTGGTGCTACCTACCTTTCAATGGTGGGATGACACTACTTTAAGGACACTTACACAGACGAATTCCTTAGGGTAGGTAGACGACTCTAGATACTTGCTCTAATTTCAAAACAAATTCAAAAAATACTTTTCACACCGACACCTTTTCAAAAAAGCTTTCGAAAGCAACTTTTCAAACACTCTTGAGGACCGATACAAGAGTCGAACTGGAATTTTCAAAGAGCCCATGGATAACCATGGATAGAAAGGGTGCTAACACCTTCCCTTTCTATAACCTACCTCCCGAACCGAGAGCAATCTCTATAAGGAATTTTTCTGTGCTTTTGTCCTTTCCATTTGGAGAAAATAAAAGACGGTGGCGACTCTTGCTTCCGCGACATTTCGCGAACCAGCGTTAAACAGTCAGTTCCAGATCCACCGATCACACCTATCTTTGGATGTAAACGGGACGAGCGTGGGTCATCGTATAACCATGATTAGCAATGTTGCAAGGTATCTTAGCATTCTTTTTGAGGGACTAAGATCATTTTAAAGGCAACTTAGATAGCCTCATAGAGGGACTATGATCTTGTATTTTGCTTTGTTTTAGCTAAGATACCTTACATGCGTAATATGGCCATTTTGTATAAGGCAACCAAGTGGAATAACCCTAGGGGTGCTTGTGTGCAAGTGTATTATTTTCATGCTTGTTTTTTTTGTTTTGAATTAGGTTTTTCTAAGTATTGATTTTAGTCTTTCCATACAAACCCTAATTACTAGCATGTTATATAAAAACGATAAACTGCGAAATTTAAAGTTACTACGCTATTACAACATTTGTGTGTGTGTGTGTGTGGGGGGGGGGGGGTATACAAATTGAATGGGGATTGCAAGAATTGTAAACCTAATTAGTCTATTACAACCATATTGAATGAGTATTAATGTACAAGGAATTAAAATAAGTAACGTACAAAATGAATAAGTGTACAAAAATGCAAAATATAAAGAAAATGGGTCTTTGTTTGATTTTCATGAGAAAGAGAGAAATTGTTTTAACCTAATTAATTTAAAGAAAATAATTAATCAAGTTTAAGTTTATTAAGAAAATATTTTTGAATAAAACCCTAATTCTATTTAGTTGATTAAAAGAAAATAAGTTTAAGAAAAATGTATTTTTTGGTATTTTTGTCTTGAAAATATTTATAGCATTATAAAATATTTTTGGTCTTTTTTAATATTAAAAATAATGTATTTTAATTAGTATGAAAGAAAATAACTAATAACCTAGTTTTAATTATATTTACAAGATAATAAAAAAAAAGTATAGTTAATAAAAATATTTTGTGAGAAAAATAAAATAAACTAAGTCAAAAATATAAATCTATCATTTTTTTGTATTTTATGATTTTTTTTAATATTTAGAAAATATATTTAAGAAAATAAAAATGAAATAAAAAAAAACTTGGGTCAGGGGTGACATTAGTTAACAGGGAGGTCAGCTAGCAAAAATAAAAAACAAGCCAGGCCCAAAGAGGCCTAGCGCCCTGCAAACAAAAAAAGTTAGAATTGTGAAATATGTAAAAAATGCAAAATGGTACCACTGGGGCTCGAACCCAGGTCCCATAGGTTACAGGCGCGCGCTTCTACCACTAGGGTGGATATACATCCGTTAACATAAGCAAAACAATAAATATGTAAGGTAAAACGTGCCCTGAAGACTTCATATTCAACCTCCAGCCAGACCAACTGTAACTTGCTCATTTCTCATCTAAAATGAAACCTGTAAACATGAAACTTGTAGCAAATTTTCTCACGGTTTTAGAAATGTAAAACATTAAAACTATAGATCAAAGATAAGCATGATTTTTAATGGCCCTAATCTGAACCCTAAAAATCTCAGAAATTTCAGTTTCAAAATTCTCTAAGCTCAAGCAAAATTAATGGAAACTATGGACATGGTTAGATTCAGGGCAATGATATCTACATGTTTTGTTCACAAATAAACTATTGATGATGCATGTATGAAGAGTTCCAAGTTGATAAAACTTACCTCAAAATTGGAAATCGTGTTTTAACTTTGAGCGTGTTTTAACTCGCATCTTTTTAACTGTTAATAAATTTGCATGCAAGAATGAATGTTAAAATAAAAGCAACGCGTAGATCACCCACGACATGAACAAGATAAATGCAAATGAACATGACACACAAATCACACACCACCCCTAGGGTACTCCTCACTGTTGCCTTGCCCCTCGAAAGGTGATCGTCGAGTAGAGGATGTTTTAGTAAGTCCTCATGATCCGGGAACCTGGCATGAGGGTAGCTTCTAAGGTGTCTTCCCATTGCTCCGGTGATCACCATGTCCCGAACCTTCGAATTGACCCGAACATCTCCAATGGTGGTGCTACCTACCTTTCAATGGTGGGATGGCACTACTTTAAGGACACTTACACAGACGAATTCCTTAGGGTAGGTAGACGACTCTAGATACTTGCTCTAATTTCAAAACAAATTCAAAAAATACTTTTCACACCGACACCTTTTCAAAAAAGCTTTCGAAAGCAACTTTTCAAACACTCTTGAGGACCGATACAAGAGTCGAACTGGAATTTTCAAAGAAACTTTTTAAAACCCACAGTTGAAAAGCAAACAAACCATTTTTGAAAACACAATGAGCAAGTATCTAAGAGCCCATGGATAACCATGGATAGAAAGGGTGCTAACACCTTCCCTTTCTATAACCTACCTCCCGAACCGAGAGCAATCTCTATAAGGAATTTTTCTGTGCTTTTGTCCTTTCCATTTGGAGAAAATAAAAGACGGTGGCGACTCTTGCTTCCGCGACATTTCGCGAACCAGCGTTAAACAGTCAGTTCCAGATCCACCGATCACACCTATCTTTGGATGTAAACGGGACGAGCGTGGGTCATCGTATAACCATGATTAGCAATGTTGCAAGGTATCTTAGCATTCTTTTTGAGGGACTAAGATCATTTTAAAGGCAACTTAGATAGCCTCATAGAGGGACTATGATCTTGTATTTTGCTTTGTTTTAGCTAAGATACCTTACATGCGTAATATGGCCATTTTGTATAAGGCAACCAAGTGGAATAACCCTAGGGGTGCTTGTGTGCAAGTGTATTGTTTTCATGCTTGTTTTTTTTTGTTTTGAATTAGGTTTTTCTAAGTATTGATTTTAGTCTTTCCATACAAACCCTAATTACTAGCATGTTATATAAAAACGATAAACTGCGAAATTTAAAGTTACTACGCTATTACAACATTTGTGTGTGTGTGTGTGTGTGGGGGGGGGGGGGGGTATACAAATTGAATGGGGATTGCAAGAATTGTAAGCCTAATTAGTCTATTACAACCATATTGAATGAGTATTAATGTACAAGGAATTAAAATAAGTAACGTACAAAATGAATAAGTGTACAAAAATGCAAAATATAAAGAAAATGGGTCTTTGTTTGATTTTCATGAGAAAGAGAGAAATTGTTTTAACCTAATTAATTTAAAGAAAATAATTAATCAAGTTTAAGTTTATTAAGAAAATATTTTTGAATAAAACCCTAATTCTATTTAGTTGATTAAAAGAAAATAAGTTTAAGAAAAATGTATTTTTTGGTATTTTTGTCTTGAAAATATTTATAGCATTATAAAATATTTTTGGTCTTTTTTAATATTAAAAATAATGTATTTTAATTAGTATGAAAGAAAATAACTAATAACCTAGTTTTAATTATATTTACAAGATAATAAAAAAAAGTATAGTTAATAAAAATATTTTGTGAGAAAAATAAAATAAACTAAGTCAAAAATATAAATCTATCATTTTTTTGTATTTTATGATTTTTTTTAATATTTAGAAAATATATTTAAGAAAATAAAAATGAAATAAAAAAAAAACTTGGGTCAGGGGTGACATTAGTTAACAGGGAGGTCAGCTAGCAAAAATAAAAAACAAGCCAGGCCCAAAGAGGCCTAGCGCCCTGCAAACAAAAAAAGTTAGAATTGTGAAATATGTAAAAAATGCAAAATGGTACCACTGGAGCTCGAACCCAAGTCCCATAGGTTACAGGCGCGCGCTTCTACCACTAGGGTGGATATACATCCGTTAACATAAGCAAAACAATAAATATGTAAGGTAAAACGTGCCCTGAAGACTTCATATTCAACCTCCAGCCAGACCAACTGTAACTTGCTCATTTCTCATCTAAAATGAAACCTGTAAACATGAAACTTGTAGCAAATTTTCTCACGGTTTTAGAAATGTAAAACATTAAAACTATAGATCAAAGATAAGCATGATTTTTAATGGCCCTAATCTGAACCCTAAAAATCTAAGAAATTTCAGTTTCAAAATTCTCTAAGCTCAAGCAAAATTAATGGAAACTATGGACATGGTTAGATTCAGGGCAATGATATCTACATGTTTTGTTCACAAATAAACTATTGATGATGCCTGTATGAAGAGTTCCAAGTTGATAAAACTTACCTCAAAATTGGAAATCGTGTTTTAACTTTGAGCGTGTTTTAACTCGCATCTTTTTAACTGTTAATAAATTTGCATGCAAGAATGAATGTTAAAATAAAAGCAACGCGTAGATCACCCACGACATGAACAAGATAAATGCAAATGAACATGACACACAAATCACACACCACCCCTAGGGTACGCCTCATTGTTGCCTTGCCCCTCGAAAGGTGATCGTCGAGTAGAGGATGTTTTAGTAAGTCCTCATGATCCGGGAACCTGGCATGAGGGTAGCTTCTAAGGTGCCTTCCCATTGCTCCGGTGATCACCATGTCCCGAACCTTCGAATTGACCCGAACATCTCCAATGGTGGTGCTACCTACCTTTCAATGGTGGGACGGCACTACTTTAAGGACACTTACACAGACGAATTCCTTAGGGTAGGTAGACGACTCTAGATACTTGCTCTAATTTCAAAACAAATTCAAAAAATACTTTTCACACCGACACCTTTTCAAAAAAGCTTTCGAAAGCAACTTTTCAAACACTCTTGAGGACCGATACAAGAGTCGAACTGGAATTTTCAAAGAAACTTTTTAAAACCCACAGTTGAAAAGCAAACAAACCATTTTTGAAAACACAATGAGCAAGTATCTAAGAGCCCATGGATAACCATGGATAGAAAGGGTGCTAACACCTTCCCTTTCTATAACCTACCTCCCGAACCGAGAGCAATCTCTATAAGGAATTTTTCTGTGCTTTTGTCCTTTCCATTTGGAGAAAATAAAAGACGGTGGCGACTCTTGATTCCGCGACATTTCGCGAACCAGCGTTAAACAGTCAGTTCCAGATCCACCGATCACAGAACTGGCGACTCTGCTGGGGAAATCTAATAAAGTGAGGTGTACCTTAGGATTAGTTCATAACTGTGTTTTCAATTGTATTGATTTGCTTGCTTTATTATTGTGGGTACTGTCTTGGGAGTTCTATAGATCCTAACCCGGATCTGGGGGATACCTTCTTAGAAAGTAGCAACAAGACTGTGAGGGAACTGTGTGGGGTATACCGACATGGTTGAAATAGTCTGCTACGTTGATGTGGCACCTTGGTGTGTACCGGTAACCCTTGAGTTCAGTCAAGGAGAGTACGGGGCCTCCGCGTGGTGTCGTGAAGCATCAACAGACCTTAGGAACCTTAATTGAACTATCTTGGCCTCTTTAGGGTAGTGAGATAACTGACTTTGGTGCAGTCCGAGGTTGGTTGATACTCGATACTACACTCAATTGAGGGTTGCTTTCCTGGAATATTTCGGTCCCCAGTTCAGTGGCTAAATCAAAACGATGAACAATGAAAGCAATCCAGTGATATTGGGACCCTTAGAACCCGGTTACTTCTGATAGGACAGGTTGAACCCACCAACTTCAAGAGGGTAATACCTAAACCCCATGCTGGCCTAAACTTTAGGGGCTTGTCTTGTGTGACTTGTGTGCCTTACATGTTTGCCTTTGTAAATATCTGTGGTGTGTTTAATCATAGCATCATGACATCATCCAGCATCATATGCATTGACTAACCATTTCAGGGGTTCGAATCTTCATCTTTGTTTTTGTTTTGTAGGACATGGAAACTGTTCGCAGAAAGACAATTCAAATCAGCCTCGTAAGGATCCCTCCTCAGCTTAAGGAGTTTATATCCAGGATTCCCGAGAACTCTTCATTCAGTGAAAGACATGGAAGTCTCATCAGCTTGGTCAATACCAACATTGAGGAAGATATGATCAAGGTCCTGTTCCAATTCTTTGACCCTCTGCATCACTATTTCACTTTCCTGGATTATCAGCTGGTACCTACATTGGAGGAGTTCTCCCGGCTCTTAAAGATCCCTATCCTTGATCAACTACCCTACAAAGGTACGAAAAAGGAACCCAAACTTGAAGAGATTGCTAAAGCCTTACACCTACAATCATCTGACCTCAAGGGACATTGGAAAGTTAGAAGTGGTATCAAAGGGTTCTTAGCCAGGTTTCTGTTTGAAAAGGCCCATGAATGTTGGAACTCCCTTGACTTACAAGCTTTTGAAGAAGTTGTGGCCCTCCTTGTCTATGGTTTGGTGTTGTTCCCTAACCCAGATCAGCTTATAGATATCAGTGTTGTCCAGATCTTCATGTCCAGGAATCCTATACCTACGTTGCTGGGGGATATCCTTCACTCATGTTACACTCGAACCATGAGAAAAAGAGGTGTCCTTATGTGTTGCACTCCTCTCCTGGGAAGGTGGTTTATTTCGCACCTTCCACAATCAGTTTTGAAGAATGAGCGAGGTTTGAGATGGTCACAACGGTTGATGACTCTTACACATGCAGATATACATTGGTGCCCTCGGTCCAGAGAGGATGTCACTATCATTGATCGTTGCGGGGAGTACCCTAATGTTCCTTTACTTGGAATCAGAGGAGGTATTACTTACAACCCATGCTTGGCTTGGAGACACTTTGGTTATGCTCGGAGGGATGGTCCTCATGACATGTTAATTCCTGACATAGTTTTTGACTTCGACAACGATGCACAAGGACTCCTCCAGAGGTTTATCAGAGCTTGGAGGATGCCAAGTAGGATAGACAGCAAGACACTGGGGCACAGGAACTCCATCCCATTGGAACCTTATCTCAAGTGGGTACGGGCCCGCTCCCAGAAGTTAGTAATGCCTTATCCTCATATGCTCCCTGTGATCAAAGAGCCAGTCTTGGAAGGAGAAGTGTCCTACACCATTCAGCATCCTGACATGCCCACGTCCTGGGAAGAGATGCAGAAGAGATGGATCCAGCTTAAGGAAGAACGGAATTCTCTTGAGACCAGTCTACATGCTAGTGAAAAGAAGGTCCTGGAGCTCACCCGCCTATTGCATGAGGAGAGGAATCTCAACACCTACATAGCTCCAAAGAGGATGCGTAGTGTCTTTTGGGATTGATTTGCTTTGTAATTTGTGCCCATGAGGCTTTGATGTACTGAACAATTATTTCCTTAATGATAACGTGTGTTCCTTTTTGTCTACAACAAATTTGAACTTTCGAACCCTTGAATGCATTGCATAAACATATATCATTCATCATGTGCATAACAGGTTTTCTTCTTTTCAGGTTGCTTACCGTTCTTCGCTGTTTATTTCAGCATCATGAATCCTGACTCATCATCAACTGAGATGTCCATCAAGGCTCTTCAGGCGCGGAATGCGCAATTTCAGGAACTAATCATGGGTTTGGCTCAGGGCCAAGAAGAGCTGAAGGCTCTGCTCCTAAAGAAGGAAAAGAAGAAGAAGAAGAGAACTGTTCTTTTCAACTCGGGCCGAAGGTTTGGCAACACTCTGCAGAATGAAGAGGCTGGTTCTTCTATAGGCAAGAGTAGTCCCCAAGGGGGAAAAGGTCCTAGTCCGGTAGTCTCTGACAACGAGACTGATTTCGATGAGGAACAGTATCCTCCAGCTGAAGACTGGTATAAGCAGTTGGAGGACAGACTGAATGCTATGGAGATCCAACAAGTGCCTGGGCTGGATTTTGGAGATTTGGGCTTATCTACTGGTGTGATCATTCCTCATAAGTTCAAAGCACCATCTTTTACCAAATATGACGGGGCGTCTTGTCCCAAGCTAAACCTCAGGTCTTATGTGCGGAAGATTCAACCGTACTCAGTGGACAAGAATTTGTGGTATCCACTTCTTCCAGGAGAGTCTTTCAGGGACTCATCTCGAATGGTTCTATCAGCTGGATGGGACCAAGGTTCGTAACTGGGAGGAGTTGGCTACTGCTTTTTATAAGCAGTATCAATATAATGCCGACCTTGCCCCTACATGTACCCAACTCCAGGGTATGTCGCTAGGGACAAGTGAAGGTTTTAAAGAGTATGCACAGAAGTGGAGGGATCTGGCTGGCAGGGTGCAGCCTCCGTTGACTGACCGGGAGTTGGTAGACATGTTCTTGGGGACCCTATCTGGGCCGTTTTTCAATCATCTTATCGGTAACTCGTCTGCAGGGTTCACTGATCTTATTCTGACTGGAGAGAGAATAGAGGCTGGGATGAAGTCCGGTAAAATTCAGAAGGGTGCATCTGCAAGTTCTGAGAAGAAGCCCTTTAAGAAGGAGGCCAGTGCTGTATATGGGTCTAGAAGACAAGAGAAACCTGAGCGCCGCCAATCTGTCAACGCGGTGATGATTGCTAAGCCTGCTGCCGCTCCTCGGCAAGCCAATCCTCAAAGGGCTGAAAGACCCAGGAGAGAGTTTACCCGTTTGAGCATGACCTTATCTCAAATCTTGCCGCAGTTGCTATCCACCAACCTAGTGACTGCCAGGGAGGCCCCGAAAGTTGTGAATACTGCCTCTCCAAAATACAATCCAAATGCCCGCTGTGATTATCATTCCGATAGCCCGGGGCATTCCACTGATGACTGTTGGGCCTTAATGAATAAGGTGCAATACCTTATTGACGCAAAAGAGATACAGTTTGAAGCGCCTGAGAGGCCAAATGTGGTGATTGCTCCTATGCCCCAGCATGGAGTAAACGCCGTCGATGAAGATGTGTATGCCGTTTCTGTGAATGATGTAGTTACTCCTTTGAAGACTGTCAAGAGGAACCTACTGCTGGCCGGTTTATTTCTGGGTTGCAGTGAAGGTTGCCTTTTCTGTGCTGTTTCCCTCTCTAGTTGTCCTTTGCTGAAGTTGGGCATCCAAAGCCTAATGGACAGCAAAGAGATTCTGTTCAAGAAGTCCGCTGTTCAGTTTGTTCCGGTAGAAGAAGTTGCTGTTGTTACAATCTTTAATAATCCAATCAAGGCTCTCCCAAGGAAGCCTGTTCAAATCATGACTGTCACACCTGTTGTTATTACTGTTCCGGGGCCTCTCCCCTACGAATATGATAAGGCTGTCCCCTGGCACTATGGGGAAGACGTGTATGTGCATGGAATCAAGCAAGAGTTCAACACTGGCACCAGCATCAGCAATATCACTGGTCCAGCAAAAGTTACCCGCAGTGGCAGGCTCTTCTCGCCTGACATTGCACCACCAGCTATTCGAAGACCCCTCACTATAACACCTGCAAGTGTACCTGTTCCCGTTTCTGATCAAGTTGTTTCCCCTGCTGCCGAGTCATCCAATGCTCGGGGCAAAGGGATTGAAGATGAGCCTGCCCGGATGGAGGCGCCAAAATCTGTGACTGCTGAGGCCTCCCAACAAGAGATGGAGGAAATTCTAAAAATAATCAAGAAGAGTGACTTTAATGTTGTCGAGCAGCTGGGGCATACGCCCTCCAAGATCTCAATGCTCTCCTTATTACTGTGCTCCGAGGCCTATGCTAAGGCCTTGATTTCATTTCTCAAGACGGCCCATGTGCCACAGGAGACATCTGCAGTCCAGTTCACTGATTGCGTAGCAAATCTAACAGCGGACAATGGTTTAGGTTTCTCAGATGCTGACCTTACTGCTAAGGGAAAGGACCACAATGACGCCCTGCATGTCTCTATTGAATGCAGTGGCACTACTCTTGCGCACGTGTTGGTGGACACTGGTTCTTCTCTAAATGTGCTGCCCAAGAAGGCCTTAGACCGTTTGGATTGTGAGGGCCTAGAGCTGAAACCTAGAAACATCATCGTCAGAGCCTTTGATGGTTCCAAGAGGATGGTTCATGGAGAGGTAGACATCCCTATCCGGGTGGGTTCTCAGGTGTTCGACTCTACTTTCTATGTGATGGATATCCGTCCATCATATTCTTGTCTACTGGGTCGACCTTGGATCCACAAAGCTGGGGCAGTGACCTCTACCCTGCACCAGAAGCTCAAGTACCCTGTCAGAGGGAAGATTGTCACTGTGCAGGGAGAGGGGGAGTATATGGTGAGCCATTTGAATTCCTTCAGGTATATTGAGATGGACGGGGAGTTTATTGAAACCCCCTTTCAGCATTTCGAAGAGGTACCTCCAACTTTAGCAGCAGCAGAAACAGTGGTCGAAGAGGATGTTCCTTTGAAGATGGCTTCCTTGAAGGACGCCCAGGCTGTGGTCAAGAAAGGTGAATGTGCTAACTCGGGCAGGCTCCCTGATTTTACACAGAAAACTGACAAGTTCGGACTGGGTTTTACTGCAGAGGGTCAGAAGGCTGTGCGCAAGGCAAAGACCAGAAGACCTCCTGTACTCATTACCAACCCAGGAGTGAATGCTGTTGGGGATGAAGATGAAGTGGAAGAGTCAGAGTTCAATAGCTGGATCTACCCGACGACTGATGGCGGATTGACTAATTGGATTGCTAAAGATCATACTCCTGTTACTTTTGTTACGCAGTAATAAACTTCTTTGTTTTGTTATCTGTAATAAACAATGGTTAAAGCTCTATGGCCCGGTGTCTTACCCGGGGCACCGTGGCTTCATTTGTGAGGGCATATAAATTGTCATTTCATATATCATGAATAAAGACCTTGGACATTTTCTCGCATTTCAAATCTTATGCTCCTTTTCTTTCTTTCCTTTCTTTATATCGCAAAACAGCTGTATTTACACACACTCACTCATACAGGTTTCGATCCACTCTGGATCTCACTGGTAACGACTCTGCTACTGCCAGTTATGACTTCGAAAATCCGATCAACTTAGCCGAAGACGAAGGTGAAGATGATTGCGAAGTTCCTGGCGAGCTTGCAAGACTGTTACTCCAGTAAGAGAGGGCAATTCAACCACACGAAGAGCCAGTGGAAACAATAAATCTGGGTACTGAGACGGACAGGAAGGAAGTTAAGATTAGTGCCAACCTAGAGCTCAGCGTGAAGCAACATTTGACCCAGATGCTACATGATTATGTGGAGATCTTTGCCTGGTCCTACGAAGACATGCCTGGTTTGGATACTGATATTGTGGTCCATCATTTGCCTACCAAGGAAGACTGCCCTCCGGTTAAGCAAAAGGTCCGCCGTATGCGTCCAGAGATGTCTGAGAAGATTAAAGCTGAGGTTATGAAACAGTTTGATGCTGGGTTCCTTGCAGTGACTTCTTATCCTCAGTGGGTTGCGAATGTGGTGCCGGTACCAAAGAAAGATGGAAAGGTCAGAATGTGTGTCGATTACAGGGATCTGAACAGGGCCAGCCCCAAGGATGACTTCCCCCTACCTCACATTGATGTCCTTGTTGACAATACTGCTCAGCACAAGGTGTTCTCATTCATGGATGGTTTTTCAGGTTATAATCAAATTAAGATGGCTCCTGAAGACATGGAAAAGACTACCTTTGTTACTCAGTGGGGCACCTTCTGCTACAAGGTCATGCCTTTTGGACTGAAGAACGCTGGGGCAACCTACCAACGTGCCATGGTTGCTTTATTTCATGACATGATCCATCATGAAATAGAAGTGTATGTTAACGACATGATTGCAAGGTCCCAGACTGAGGAAGAGCACCTTGACCATCTGCAGAAATTGTTTGACCGTCTGAAGTTGTACAAGCTGAGGTTGAACCCGAACAAGTGCACCTTCGGGGTAAGATCTGGAAAGTTGCTAGGCGTCGTTGTAAGTGATAAGGGTATTCAAGTGGACCCTGCCAAGGTTAAATCCATTCAAGAGATGCCAGTTCCTAAGATAGAGAAAGAAGTCAGAGGCTTTTTAGGACGCCTGAATTACATTGCTCGGTTCATCTCACACCTGACTGCTACCTGTGAGCCGATCTTCAAGATGCTGAAGAAAGATCAGGTAGTACGTTGGAATGATGAATGTCAGACCGCTTTTGACAGAATCAAGGAGTATCTCCAAGAACCACCCATCCTTATGCCACCGATTGAGGGGAGACCTCTAATACTATACCTGACAGTACTTGACAACTCAATGGGGTGTGTGCTGGGGCAGCATGACGAGTCTGGCCGAAAAGAGCATGCCATTTATTACCTTAGCAAAAAGTTTACCGACTGTGAGACCCGATACTCACTACTTGAGAAAACTTGCTGCGCTTTGGTATGGGCTGCTCGCCGGCTGAGACAGTATATGCTGACTCACACTACCTTGTTGATCTCAAAAATGGATCCTATAAAGTACATATTTGAAAAGCCTGCTCTGTCTGGGAGAATAGCAAGATGGCAAATGATCTTGACAGAATACGACATTCAATACACGACTCAGAAAGCCATCAAGGGAAGTGTATTGGAAGACCACTTGGCACATTAGGCAGTAGACGACTATCAGTCAATGAACTTCGAGTTTCCAGACGAGTGCATCATGATAGTGACTGATTGTGAAGTACCTGGACCGGATGAAGGACCTGAGGAAGGATCCTGATGGTCTATGCACTTTGACGGAGCCTCCAACGCTTTGGGTAACGGTATCGGCGCTGTAATCATATCCCCTCAAGGCACCCATACTCCACTCACTGCCCGGTTATGTTTCAACTGTACCAACAACATGGCGGAGTATGAGGCGTGCATTATGGGTCTTCAAGCTGCGATCGACCTAAGGATCAAGTATCTGAGTGTCTTCGGAGATTCCGCCCTCGTGATCAATCATATCAAAGGAGAGTGGGATACGAAACATCCGAATCTTATTCCTTACAGAGAATGTGTGTTGACCTTGATCCCCCACTTCACAGAGATAACTTTTGAACATTTCCCGAGAGAGGAGAATCAGTTAGCGGACGCGTTAGCTACGATGTCTTCTATGTTCAAGGTCAAATGGGACAATGAGGCTCCCCGGATCATCATCTGGAAACTGGACGAACCGGCATACTGTTGTGATCTCGAGACTGAATTGGTGACTGAGAAGCCTTGGTACCATGAGGTGAAGAGATATTTGGAAGCTCAGGAATACCCTGAAGGTGCATCTGTCAATGATAAGAAGTTTCTGAGAAGGTTCGCAGCGAAGTTCTTCCTTAGCAACGACATCTTGTACAAGCGAAACCATGATTCGACCTTACTGCGTTGTGTGGACAAGACAGAAGCAGAAAGGATCATGGAAGAGCTACATGAAGGGACATTTGGAACACATTCCAGTGGATACACTATGGCAAAGAAGATCCTTCGGGCAGGGTATTTCTGGTCCACCATGGAAGCTGACTGCTACCAACATTCCCGGACATGCCATAAATGCCAGATTTATGCAGACAAGGTGCATGTTCCTCCAGTTCCTCTAAATGTTCTGACTGCGCCTTGGCCGTTTGCAATGTGGGGCATAGACATGATCGGTGAGATTAAACCTACGGCATCTAACGGGCATCGCTTCATTCTGGTGGCGATTGACTATTTCATGAAGTGGGTCGAAGCAGCTTCCTACGCTACAGTAACCAAGACTGTTGTGGCACGGTTCGTTCGGCATAATCTGATCTGTCGATACGGCGTCCCTGAGAGAATTATTACAGACAACGGTACCAATCTCAATAACAAGATGATCACTGATCTCTGCGAGCAGTTTAAGATACAGCACCACAACTCTTCTCCTTACAGACCGAAGATGAATGGGGCTGTAGAAGCAGCAAATAAAAATATCAAGAAAATCGTGCAGAAGATGACAGTGACTTATAAAGATTGGCACGAGATGTTACCGTTCGCTCTACATGGGTACCGTACCTCAGCCATGACGTCAACCGGGGCAACTCCCTTCTCCTTGGTCTACGGTATGGAAGCAGTCTTATCGATCGAAGTGCAAATACCCTCTCTCCGGATAATGAAGGATGCAGATCTGAACGAAGATGATTGGATCCAGACACGACTTGATCAGCTAAACCTTATTGATGAAAAGAGACTCGCTGCTATCTGTCATGGTCAGACGTACCAAAAACGAATGATCAGGGCATTTAACAAAAAGGTCAGACCGCAAGAATATCAAGTTGGGGATCTGGTAATCAAGCGAATCATCCTTCCTCAGAGTGATCCAAGGGGCAAATGGACCCCTACGTACGAAGGGCCATTTGTGGTTAAACATGTGTTCTCAGGAGGAGCCATGATTTTAACCAACATGGATGGTGACGACCTTCCTCACCCCGCCAATGCAGACATAGTAAAAAGATACTACGCATGAAAAAGACCCGCTAGGCTGACATACCTAGGCAAAAATTAGGGCTTCCCGGCGAACCAAAAGGGTTCGGGCAAAATGAAGGGATGAAATGAAAAATCTGTACACCCGGCAAGTCGAAAACCTGAAAAGGCGGCTTGGGCAAAAATGGGTATTCCGGTGGACTGAAACCCCGAAAGGGCGGTCCAGGCAAAAGTTAGGGATAAAGCGTAACACTATGTCTCATTGGTCACTTTGCATCCAGAATCCGGTATCTACATCAAGTTCAGACGGCATCGATCAGTCAGCTTCATCTTCAACCAAGGTCATCAAGTGATGAGACGCTCGGAGATATAAAGGCAATAGCAGAGTTGAAACCCAGTGGGGTTGTTGTACCCCAAAATTTGCCCTCCCATATTCTCCAAGAAATTGCCAAGCCAAGCTTCAAATCTTCCCCAAGGGTTGCACAGTCAAAAATCCCCTATACAGTCAAAACTAGGGTTTGTGTTCTGATAAAGAAAATGATGGTTTCAAAGGCCCAATCAAGTCTCATATGCTTACAAATGTGGTCAAGCATCCTCATATCAAGTTTCAAGGCATTCAGCTCAAAATTGCACAGTCAAAACCCTAAATTGCACTACAGTCAACTGTAGGGGCAAAATGGTCATTTGACAGTCAAAAGTTCAAATTTTTGGTCAACATATCATTTTGAAGCCACAAACATCATTTGATCAATGCTTGATCATGATTCTCAAAATTTGGCTCAGAAATCATCAAAGATGCAAAAGTTACTATATTTGGACAACTGAAAAAGTCAACTGAAATTGACCAGGGCATAACTTTCACATGGATTATCAGAAAAATTCCATCCAAAGCTCATTTTGAAGAGAAAGACATTTCCTATAACTCATCTTCATACTTCAAGTCCAAGAAATGCTCTCACAAAAAGTTATCAATTTCAACATTATAGGTCATTTTCAAAAGTCAACAAAAAGGGACTTTAAGTCAAAGGCCATAACTTGATATTGGTAAATCAAAATTACATGGGACCAAAGGCATTGGTTAAAGGACTCAAAGAACTTTCCAAAATGTCCAAGAACATGTGAAAAGCTTAAAAATTGAGCAAGTTATGCCTTGTGAAAGTTGGGAAATTTTTGGATATTTTGAAAAGTCAACAATGGTTCAAATGACCTAAATTTGCTAATGGGCCCATTTTTCTTCCATGATTCATCATTCCAAGCCTATGCACGACCACTTGGCCCAAAGGGAAGTATTTTCTCATTTTTTATTTATTTATTTGAATTATTATTTATATTAATTCATTTAAATTATTTAAATACATGAAAAATATCAAACTTGACCTAAAAAATCTTTTCATGCATGTTTTACTCTCAATATCACGTGCACATCCTAATTAGGCAAGTTTTGGTTTGATTTGAGCTAATTGACACCAAATGCACATGAAAAGATATGGAAAAGATCTTAAGGAAATCAAATATGCAAATCATTGAATGCCATGGATATTATTCAATTTTGTTGACCTAAAAGCTTTACTACATATTCAGAATCACAAACCTAATTGCATTGGACTGAAAGCTGCGCAGCAATTCCCATTACACACTTGAAAAAATTGCCATAAAACTCAAATCTGAAAACGTTGTTAGAGGTGGTTTTAAGCCCTAATACTCATTCCAAAAGCTTCCTTGTGGGCTCCTGATCATATTCCAATTCCAAACATCCATCAATACGTGAAGAATTGGTAATAAGGACCTGCCCTGTACAGAAAAAAGTCACCATCGTGTTTTCAATTCTAAGCATCCTCATTGCATTTCAATTATATATTCTTGTTCCCTGTGATATTTCAAAGCTAACCATTATATTCAATTTGATTTTTGTATCATATATGGGATTTCACCATGATCAAAATTTAGGGTTTTCAGAAGCTCAAATTTAGGGATTCTTAAACGAGGCAAAATCAGAGCTCCAGACCATGACCATTGGATTCAGCGCATTGAGACGAACATGGACCAAGCCTCGCGATTAATTTATGAACCACATAGCGCTAGTCGCTATTTTCTGGAAACATCCCTAAGGCCACGCGCATAAAACCGTTGCTCTAGCGTTTTGTTTTACAGGGGTGGTGAGGACGATGATGTGGTGTCAACCAATGATTCGTTCATTCAAAGTTTCGCGCGCTTCAGTCACTAACGCGTTGCTTTTTTCTTATATGATTTATTTGTGTATTATATAACAAATGGGTTAAGTGGCACAGATGGCAAGCGAACGTGATGGCAATATACAAGACCTGGGTTCGATCCCCAGGTCTTCAATAATTTCCATGTTATTTTTCTAACAATGCTTCTATATGATTATCAAACTAGCATCCATCGTGCACTCTACATCCAGGCCACCCACGTGTGCACTAAGATCAAGCCAAGGACTCAGAATTAAAGAACACCATAAGCCCAGGTCAACACGCTGGCATACAAGCTGGAAAAGTCAAGTGGATTGCAAGCTTAGTGGGCCAGTTTCTTGAACAACACCTCCATGTTGGGACTACACCCCCACCCTGGTTTGCAAGTGTTTTTTTATTTTTCTCATAATCCTTTTTTAATTATTATTTTTATTTGTTGTATTGTTTTAATTTAATTCAATATTTTCACAATACATAAAAAATACAGAAAAATCAGAAAAGACCAAAAATAATAAATATTTTTATTGTAATTATTTTCTTGTAAATAAATTAACATGTAATTATTTAGTTTTAATTAGGATTTTTGCAAGTTTAATTCTTTTTAATAAATCATAAAAAATATAGAATTTAGGCTTAATTTTCATTCCTTTTAATTTTTCCTTTTTATCATAATATTATTATTTATTTATTTTCATAATTAAATTGTACATAAAAAATTAGGGTTTCATTTAATTAAAAATTTCAATAATTTTCTTAATAACAAAACATTAGAATTAGGGTTTACATTTCCAATTTCATTCTAATAAATTCTTCTTCTTTTAAATCTTAAAAAACACAAAATGCCAAAAAAACATTCTTATTTTAATTTTAATTTTAACTTTCATTAAAAAGGGTCCAACGCCCATATTTTTAATTGTTAATTTCGCACATCTATTTTATGTCGTTTATTATAATTATGTAATTCTCCCAAAGCGTTGTAATATTTTATACTTTTCGCACTTTTACTCGGCTTTATTTACTTTCCGTCAAATCGGGTCCGGTTTAACTTTGGCGATGTGGACCCGCGCCATTTGTAATAGCCTTAGATTTATTTTCCCGCAAACTTTATAACTGTTAAAAAGCATGCAAGAATGAATGGCCATAATAAAATCAAGCGTAGATCACCAATAAACATGACAAGACAAATATCAAACGAAAACGACACACGAATCGCACACACCACCCCTAGGGTACGCCTCACTGTTGCCTTGCCTCGAAAGGTGATCGTCGAGTAGAGGATGTCTTAGTAAGTCCTCATGATCCGGGAACCTGGCATGAGGGTAGCTTCTAAGGTGTCTTCCCATTGCTCTGGTGATCACCATGTCCCGAACCTCGAATTGACCCGAACACCTCCAACGGTGGTGCTACCTACCTCTCAATGGTGGGATGGCACTACTTTAAAGGACATTTACACAGACGAATTCCTTAGGATAGGTAGACGACTCTGGATACTTGCTCTAATTTCAAAAACAAATTCAAAAATACTTTTCACACCGACACCTTTTCAAAAAGCTTTCAAAAGCAACTTTTCAAACACTCTTGAGGACTGATACAAGAGTCGAACTGGAATTTTCAAAGAAACTTTTTTAAAACCCACAGTTGAAAAGCAAACAAACCATTTTGAAAACACAAATGAGCAAGTATCTAAGAGCCCATGGATAACCATGGATAGAAAGGGTGCTAATACCTTCCCTTTCTATAATCTACCTCCCGAACCGAGAGCAATCTCTTTAAGGAATTTTTCTGTGCTTTTGTCCTTTCCATTTGGAGAAAATAAAAGACGGTGGCGACTCTTGCTTCCGCGACATTTCGCGAACCAGCGTTAAACAGTCAGTTCCAGATCCACCGATCACAGAACTGGCGACTCTGCTGGGGACTTAACTTAAAGTGAGGTTTACCTTAGGGTTAGTTCATAACTGTGTTTTCAATTGCTTTCCTTGTTTGCTTTAAATTGTGGGACTGTCTTGGGAGTTCTATAGATCCTAACCCGGATTTGGGGATACCTTCTTAGAAAGTAGCAACAAGGCTGTGAGGGAACTGTGCGGGGTATACCGACATGGTTGAAACAGTCTGCTACGTTGATGTGGCACTTTGGTGTGTACCGGTAACCCTTGAGTTCAGTCAAGGAGAGTACGGGGCCTCCGCGTGGTGTCGTGAAGCATCAACAGACCTTAGGAACCTTAATTGAACTATCTTGGCCTCTTTAGGGTAGTGAGATAACTGACTTTGGTGCAGTCCGAGGTTGGTTGATACTCGATACTACACCCAATTGAGGGTTGCTTTCCTGGAATATTTCGGTCGCCAGTTCAGTGGCTAAATCGAAACGATGAACAATGAAAGCAATCCCGTGATATTGGGACCCTTAGAACCCGGTTACTTCTAATAGGACAGGTTGAGCCCACCAACTTCAAGAGGGTAATACCCAGACCCCATGCTGGCCTGAACTCTAAGGGCTTTCTCTTGTGTGACTTGTGTGCCTTCGTACTTGACTACTTGCATGCTTGTTACCTAACACGTGTTTCTTGCAGGCTTTGTTTTAGTCCTTAACTGGGACTCATGACAGGTTTTACTTAGGGTGTGGTTTGCAGTCCTTAATCGGGACTCACAACAGGGTTACATACATTACCCCATGCATAGCATAACATCATACCATTGCATACATCCTAACCCATTTCAAGGATCTCAAGGGCTTGTGATGCAGGTCATGGTGAATCAACTATCCCAACAAGGGGCAGAGAGGATTTATTTTCCTCTAGCCAAGGTTGTCAGGGGCTATGACCCACTGGATATGGTGAGCCTTTGACCCTTGAAGAAGGACTCTCAACAACAGGAAATACCTTCAATCAAGTTACCGGTTTTCAACTCTAACAAGTTTCTCTGTTTACCCCGCGAGGTCCTTGAAATCATTGCATGCATGTCATACATATCATTGCATAACAGGTACCCTTTCTCTGCAGGTTACTTACCTTCTTCGCTGTTTATTTCAGCCGATCGTCATGAATCCTGAATCATCAGCTGAGCAGTCTATCAAGGCCCTCCAGGCTCAGAATGCCCAATTCCAAGGGCTAATCATGAACCTGACCCAGGGGCAGCAAGATCTGAAGGCTCTGCTCTTGAAGAAAGAAAAGAAGAAGAAGAGGACTGTCTTGTTCAGCCCTAGACGCAGATCTGGGAACACCCTGCAGGACCAAGCTGAGAGGACAACTCCATCTGTGGGGAAAAGTAGTCATCAAGAAGAAAGGATTCCCAGCCCAGCGGTCTCCGACAATGAGACAGATTTCAACGATGAACAGTACCCTCCGGCTGAGGACAGGTACAAACAGTTGGAAGACCGGCTCAGTGCTATGGAGATACAAAAGGTGCCTGGCCTGGACTTCGAGGATCTAGGTCTGTCTTCTGGGGTAGTAATCCCGCGCAAATTCAAGGTACCCGCCTTTGCTAAATACGATGGGGCATCCTGTCCTAAGTTGCATCTCAGGGCTTATACAAGGAGGATCCGGCCCTATACAGCTGACAAAAACTTATGGGTCCATTTCTTCCAAGAGAGTCTTTCGGGGACTCAGCTCGAGTGGTTCTATCAACTGAATGGAGCCAACATCCGTACCTGGGAATACTTAGCCACTGCATTTTACAAGCATTACCAGTACAATGCCGACCTTGCTCCCATACGTACCCAACTCCAGGGTATGTCGATAGGGTCAAATGAAGGTTTCAAGGAATATGCACAGAAATGGAGAGACCTTGCTGGAAGGGTACAGCCTCCATTAACTGACAGGGAACTCGTTGATATGTTCTTGGGGACCCTATCCGGGCCGTTCTTCAATCATCTCATTGGTAATTCATCCGCAGGGTTTACCGACCTCATTTTGACCGGGGAAAGAATCGAAGCTGGTATCAAGAGTGGGAAGATCCAAGAGGCCACACCTTCTGATACTCACAAAAAGCCTTACACGGGAAGGAAAGAGTCTAATGCTGCATACAGCCAAAAGAGTCGTCGTGACCAACATGCAGGGGCAGTCATGATTTCTGGTTCTGCACCACGCCGTCAACCACAAAGGGGAAACCAGCAAAGGCCGGACGGGCCTAAAAGGCAATTCACCAACATTAACATGCCATGGTCACAAGCATTGCAACACATGTTGAAGATGAACCTGATTGCAGTAATCAACCCTCCTGCAAACCCCAAGACCTCTTCTCCAAGCTACAATCCAGAAGCCAGATGTGCTTATCATTCCGATAGCCCGGGGCACGATACTGAGGACTGTTGGGCACTAAAGTACAAAATTCAGAACATGATCGACGCCAAAGAGATCGAGTTCGAGCCTGCCGAGACTCCCAACGTGATCACTGCTCCATTGCCAAAACATGGCTAGGATCGAGAGATTTTTGTTCATTTGAATTCAAAGTTGTATTTTTCCTTTCTTGTTCAGATAAACAATTATCATGTTAAACTCTTTTATTTCATGAATGCATTACACATGTCTGTCTTGATTTAATTATGTTTACTATGCTTAAAACTGCTTTCATATTTTTGCAATGGTCAATTCTTAATTGAAAATTCTAAACCTCTTGAGGGAGGATGACGAAAACGATACCGCAATCTTTACAGTATGCTTTTGAACAGACCCCGCTTATGAGGTACAGGCATTGTTTCAACCCCTAAACACTGGAGTTATAAGGATGATAATCCCTCGTCAACCCATCAGAGCCAAAGAAGTAGGAGTTTTTATTTTCGAAAATCAAAACCCTTAATCATAACCTGGGGCAGGGTAGTTCTCTCAGTTGATCCAAGTGCACAATGAATGGCACCAAATGAGTTTTTTTTCAAAAAACAAAAGACCGTGATGGTTCAGAACAATCATAAGGACAGGCAGTCATTACCAAAAAAAATCATAAATGAAAAGCCCAAAAAGTCAAAACCAATAAAAAAGACTTACCAAACTGGGGCATCCCGCTGACTGTAATCCCAAAAAGGAAACAGTTCAGGCAAAAAAGAAAGGGATAACAAAAATCAAGCAAGAGGTCTCACAACCAAAGCAAAAATGACTGCATATTCAAAAGAAATCATCAACACCTGAACCATCATTGGAATATCAGAACAAAGACTCAAACAAGGTCTAACGCACGATCAACTGAGTTTAGGTTTGGAGAACATCACGAAGAGCGGGTGGGTACAAATAATTTGAGCCTTTATCCGTTGTTTCTTAAACCGTGAACCAGGCCACGTTATAACCCTTAAAAGTCCTAGCTGAAGCATGGGTTAGTTCGAAAGCATACTGTTACGAAGGTATCCTGACTCCTGAAGGTTTGCTGTAAAATCTTGAGTTGACACCGCACTGTATCACAAAAAATGCATTTCAAAATTCAAGACAGACATAGGCTTTTGCATTCTTAAAATAACCTTGTTTGCATATGACTATTTGTTTGAACAGCAGGGAAATTCGCACGATGAACACCTTGTGAACAGAAGTACCTTCAATCAAGGGGCACAGTAGGAGCATTGCCCATTATCTGGGGCATGGCAAAATACTTCCAACAGGGGCAACTCCCTACATTCTGAGAGCGTGGACATAGTCGAAAAAATACTGCGCATAATCAAAGACCCGCTAGGTTGACACACCTAGGCAAAAATAAGGGCTTCCCGGCGAACCAAAAGGGTTCGGGCAAAAACAAGGGATGAAATGAAAAAAAAACCGTACACCCGGCAAGTCGAAAACCTGAAAAGGCGGCTTGGGCAAAAATGGGTATCCTGGTGGACTGAAAACCCGAAAGGGCGGTCCAGGCAAAAGTTAGGGATCAAAGCGTACGACTATGTTCCGGTATCTCGTCACTTGTCTACCCGAAGATTTGTCAAACACCCACACAGGTATCCTCCTCCCTCACCTCCGAAACAGGGGCAATAATGAGTTATCCAGGCGATCCAATTGCTCCGTCAACCAAAGTACAAGGGAAAGATCAACATAAGGATGATTACCATCTACCTTTACCAATTCCAGATCGTGGGTTAACATCCGAAACCAAACAGGACAATCATCCACTTAATCAAAATCATGCAACCCTACACAGGTTCCTTTTCAATTTTCAGAAGAAGTTTTACACGAACTTATCCCGAAGTAACCTAACCCCGGTTTCTCCAGAAATCTCACATGGATTTATCCCAAGGTAACCTAACCCCGGTTCCTCCTGAAGTCTTACATGGACCTATCTCAAGATGACCTAACCCCGGTTCATCAAGAAGTTTTTACACAAACTCATCCCAAAGCAACCTAACCCCGGTTCATCAAGAAGTTTTTACACAAACTCATCCCGAAGCAACCTAACCCCGGTTCATCAAGAAGTTTTACACAAACTTATCCAAGTAACCTAACCCCGGTTCCTCCAAGAGTCTCACATGGACCTATCTCAAGATGACCTAACCCCGGTTCATCAAGAAGTTTTTACACAAACTTATCCAGGTAACCTAACCCCGGTTCCTCCAGAAGTCTTACATGGATTTAGCTCAAGATGACCTAACCCCGGTTCATCAAAAAGTTTTTACACAAACTCGTCAAGTAACCTTACCCCGGTACCTCTAGAAATCTTACATGGGTTTATCTCAAACAACCTTACCCCGGTTCATCCAGAAGTTTTACACGAACTTATCCCGAAGCAACCTTACCCCGGTTCGTCAAGAAATCTCACACGGATCTATCTCAAGGTAACCTGACCCCGGTTCCCCCAGAAGTCTCACATGGACTCGTCTCCAGTAACCTTACCCCGGTTCGTCAAGAAATCTCACATGGATTTACCCCAAGGTAACCTAACCCCGGTTCCTCCAGAAGCCTTACATGGATTTAGTTCAAAATAACCTCACCCCGGTTCATCAAGAAGTTTTACATGAACTTACCTCACCAAGCAACCCTACACCGGTTCCCCCTCTTCAAGATGCAGTTTTACATGGACTCGTCACCCAGAAACCCTACGCAGGTTCTCCCTTTCCAAAAAACGAAGTTTTACACGAACTCGGCATCAAGCAACCCTACATAGGTTCCCTCTTTCAACTTATAACATTACAGTCCAAAACTTCCCCAGAAAGTCCAACCCAGTTTTCCCCAGGAAAATTGGAATTCATATCCCCAAGCAATAAGCGTATCCCCAGTAGATTCTGGAAGCTTATCCCTCGCAGCGCACGAACGCGTCGTCCGGTTTGAGTTAAAGAGTTATTTCCTTAACAGGATATAACTGGGTTATCCTCAGCCAAAAGCCACGGAAAGAGCGTCGTCAACGAAGCCTTCTTATCCCCAGCGGGAGTAAAAGCTTATTCTTCAACTTCAGCCCAGGATATGACTTCCCGGCACCCGTCAAGGATTTACTTTCCTAGACGAAAACATACATTCATAAAACATCACATACATCATTATAGCATGCAGAGACGCATTATACCATACAAATCTCATTTATATCGAGAACATTATTGCTTGATCCATATCATGCATTGCATATGACTGACCTTTACCTTTCAGGAAAGACGCAGTTAAAATGCTCAAACATATTTCAAAGCCTTCTCTAGTCCAGCTAAATCGACTCCCAACAGATTTTTCTGATAAAGACTCAGCAGAAGTTATGGTCCCCTCTCCAACGGCGAGTGAGGTGGTAATTCCTTTTTCAGATTTTTCCCTCTCCGACGGTGAGTGTGAGGTGATATTCTCTTATGGTACCCTCTCCGACGGTGTGTGAGGTGGTAAGTCCTTTTCAGATGTTTCCCTCTCCGACGATGAGTGTGAGGTGATAGTCTCTTATGGTTCCCTCTCCGACGGTGTGTGAGGTGGTAAGTCCTTTTCAGATGTTTCCCTCTCCGGCGTTGAGTGAGGTGATCATTCCTTTCAGATTATAATTGCCTATGGTTCTCTTCCCAATACTGCGAAGATAATAATTCCCATCAAGATTTTTCTCAACGAGCGTGGTTGAAGTTAAAGACACCCAAGATTTTCTCAACGAGCGTTGTTGAAGTTAAAATCACCCAAGGTTCTCTTACCATTCATGCTAAGGCAGTAACCGTACCTGGTCCATTCATCATCTTTTGAAGCTCCAGATTCAGCTCCTGTAACCAGTCAGGACACAACTATACCAAGCATCTGAAAACCAACTCCTGCGACGTGTCAGGTACTCATTTTCTGTTTTGCAGGTATACAAGTTCTCGCTAAGGAATTTCTTACGCAATCAACATTCAGATGGCATCTATAAGCCCATCATCCTATCCAGCAATCTCTAAATGGCATCTATAAGCCCATTCCCCCATCACACTACTACCATGTGAGCGCAAATTTCTGGGCACTCTAGTGTTCAATCATCTTCTACCCTCGGATTACGAAAGGCACGCCAGCCAATCCACATCCTCAGGTCTAAGAAGATTGAACAGGGGCAACTGTTGTACCCCAAAATTTGCCCTCCCATATTCTCCAAGAAATTGCCAAGCCAAGCTTCAAATCTTCCCCAAGGGTTGCACAGTCAAAAATCCCCTATACAGTCAAAACTAGGGTTTGTGTTCTGATAAAGAAAATGATGGTTTCAAAGGCCCAATCAAGTCTCATATGCTTACAAATGTGGTCAAGCATCCTCATATCAAGTTTCAAGGCATTCAGCTCAAAATTGCACAGTCAAAACCCTAAATTGCACTACAGTCAACTGTAGGGGCAAAATGGTCATTTGACAGTCAAAAGTTCAAATTTTTGGTCAACATATCATTTTGAAGCCACAAACATCATTTTATCAATGCTTGATCATGATTCTCAAAATTTGGCTCAGAAATCATCAAAGATGCAAAAGTTACTATATTTGGACAATTGAAAAAGTCAACTGAAATTGACCAGGGCATAACTTTCACATGGATTATCAGAAAAATTCCATCCAAAGCTCATTTTGAAGAGAAAGACATTTCCTACAACTCATCTTCATACTTCAAGTCCAAGAAATGCTCTCACAAAAAGTTATCAATTTCAACATTATAGGTCATTTTCAAAAGTCAACAAAAAGGGACTTTAAGTCAAAGGCCATAACTTGAGATTGGTAAATCAAAATGACATGGGACCAAAGGAATTGGTTAAAGGACTCAAAGAACTTTCCAAAATGTCCAAGAACATGTGAAAAGCTTAAAAATTGAGCAAGTTATGCCTTGTGAAAGTTGGGAAATGTTTGGATATTTTGAAAAGTCAACAATGGTTCAAATGACCTAAATTTGCTAATGGGCCCATTTTTCTTCCATGATTCATCATTCCAAGCCTATGCACGACCACTTGGCCCAAAGGGAAGTATTTTCTCATTTTTTATTTATTTATTTGAATTATTATTTATATTAATTCATTTAAATTATTTAAATACATGAAAAATATCAAACTTGACCTAAAAAATCTTTTCATGCATGTTTTACTCTCAATATCACGTGCACATCCTAATTAGGCAAGTTTTGGTTTGATTTGAGCTAATTGACACCAAATGCACATGAAAAGATATGGAAAAGATCTTAAGGAAATCAAATATGCAAATCATTGAATGCCATGGATATTATTCAATTTTGTTGACCTAAAAGCTTTACTACATATTCAGAATCACAAACCTAATTGCATTGGACTGAAAGCTGCGCAGCAATTCCCATTACACACTTGAAAAAATTGCCATAAAACTCAAATCTGAAAACGTTGTTAGAGGTGGTTTTAAGCCCTAATACTCATTCCAAAAGCTTCCTTGTGGGCTCCTGATCATATTCCAATTCCAAACATCCATCAATACGTGAAGAATTGGTAATAAGGACCTGCCCTGTATAGAAAAAAAGTCACCATCGTGTTTTCAATTATATATTCTTGTTCCCTGTGATATTTCAAAGCTAACCATTATATTCAATTTGATTTTTGTATCATATATGGGATTTCACCATGATCAAAATTTAGGGTTTTCAGAAGCTCAAATTTAGGGATTCTTAAACGAGGCAAAATCAGAGCTCCAGACCATGACCATTGGATTCAGCGCATTGAGACGAACATGGACTAAGCCTCGCGATTAATTTATGAACCACATAGCGCTAGTCGCTATTTTCTGGAAACATCCCTAAGGCCACGCGCATAAAACCGTTGCTCTAGCGTTTTGTTTTACAGGGGTGGTGAGGACGATGATGTGGTGTCAACCAATGATTCGTTCATTCAAAGTTTCGCGCGCTTCAGTCACTAACGCGTTGCTTTTTTCTTATATGATTTATTTGTGTATTATATAACAAATGGGTTAAGTGGCACAGATGGCAAGCGAACGTGATGGCAATATACAAGACCTGGGTTCGATCCCCAGGTCTTCAATAATTTCCATGCTATTTTTCTAACGATGCTTCTATATGATTATCAAACTAGCATCCATCGTGCACTCTACATCCAGGCCACCCACGTGTGCACTAAGATCAAGCCAAGGACTCAGAATTAAAGAACACCATAAGCCCAGGTCAACACGCTGGCATACAAGCTGGAAAAGTCAAGTGGATTGCAAGCTTAGTGGGCCAGTTTCTTGAACAACACCTCCATGTTGGGACTACACCCCCACCCTGGTTTGCAAGTGTTTTTTTATTTTTCTCATAATCCTTTTTTAATTATTATTTTTATTTGTTGTATTGTTTTAATTTAATTCAATATTTTCACAATACATAAAAAATACAGAAAAATCAGAAAAGACCAAAAATAATAAATATTTTTATTGTAATTATTTTCTTGTAAATAAATTAACATGTAATTATTTAGTTTTAATTAGGATTTTTGCAAGTTTAATTCTTTTTAATAAATCATAAAAAATATAGAATTTAGGCTTAATTTTCATTCCTTTTAATTTTTCCTTTTTATCATAATATTATTATTTATTTATTTTCATAATTAAATTGTACATAAAAAATTAGGGTTTCATTTAATTAAAAATTTCAATAATTTTCTTAATAACAAAACATTAGAATTAGGGTTTACATTTCCAATTTCATTCTAATAAATTCTTCTTCTTTTAAATCTTAAAAAACACAAAATGCCAAAAAAACATTCTTATTTTAATTTTAATTTTAACTTTCATTAAAAAGGGTCCAACGCCCATATTTTTAATTGTTAATTTCGCACATCTATTTTATGTCGTTTATTATAATTATGTAATTCTCCCAAAGCGTTGTAATATTTTATACTTTTCGCACTTTTACTCGGCTTTATTTACTTTCCGTCAAATCGGGTCCGGTTTAACTTTGGCGATGTGGACCCGCGCCATTTGTAATAGCCTTAGATTTATTTTCCCGCAAACTTTATAACTGTTAAAAAGCATGCAAGAATGAATGGCCATAATAAAATCAAGCGTAGATCACCAATAAACATGACAAGACAAATATCAAACGAAAACGACACACGAATCGCACACACCACCCCTAGGGTACGCCTCACTGTTGCCTTGCCTCGAAAGGTGATCGTCGAGTAGAGGATGTCTTAGTAAGTCCTCATGATCCGGGAACCTGGCATGAGGGTAGCTTCTAAGGTGTCTTCCCATTGCTCTGGTGATCACCATGTCCTGAACCTCGAATTGACCCGAACACCTCCAACGGTGGTGCTACCTACCTCTCAATGGTGGGATGGCACTACTTTAAAGGACATTTACACAGACGAATTCCTTAGGATAGGTAGACGACTCTGGATACTTGCTCTAATTTCAAAAACAAATTCAAAAATACTTTTCACACCGACACCTTTTCAAAAAGCTTTCAAAAGCAACTTTTCAAACACTCTTGAGGACTGATACAAGAGTCGAACTGGAATTTTCAAAGAAACTTTTTTAAAACCCACAGTTGAAAAGCAAACAAACCATTTTGAAAACACAAATGAGCAAGTATCTAAGAGCCCATGGATAACCATGGATAGAAAGGGTGCTAATACCTTCCCTTTCTATAATCTACCTCCCGAACCGAGAGCAATCTCTTTAAGGAATTTTTCTGTGCTTTTGTCCTTTCCATTTGGAGAAAATAAAAGACGGTGGCGACTCTTGCTTCCGCGACATTTCGCGAACCAGCATTAAACAGTCAGTTCCAGATCCACCGATCACAGGGGTCATTCACTTTACACAGCTGTTTTATTTTCTCTTGTACAAATTTGTATAAACTCTTTTGATCGGCGGCGTTCTCTTACTAGGACGTCAGCCTCTTGTACATAAAACGCCTATTTACAGGCAATTCAAAATCAATACAAAAATCACTTTTCAGTTAAAATTGCCAATTGTTTTTTCCTTTTTCTGTTTTGTTTTGCGAAGAACGTCCAAGGTTCAATTTGTGATATATGCATTGACAATAATTTGCTAAACCCATGAATATTTGTATACGAAACAAAGGATTAATTACAGGTAACATTAGAAACAGGGGCAATAAAGAGTTGTCTAAGCAATCTAACTGTTCTATCCACTAAAGGTACCAAGGTGATTTCAGCTGAAGAACATAACCAGATATCTTAATTCCCCAGAGAGTGAGCCAGCAAGTCAGTACACTCTCCCCGAGCAAAGTTACAGTCAAACTTAAGGAAGTTGGGTATCCTCCAGCAGATCTCAACATTCCCCAACACGAGATACGGATATTCTTAACAAGTATCCCCGGCAGTCTTGGTCTAAAGATTGTTCCCCGGAGGTATATCAAACATGCAAGGGAGTCACTTCCCCAGTAGTTCAAAACTTCCCCAGGAGAGTCCAATCCAGCGTCCCCAGGAAAAGTTGGAATCCATCTCCCCAAGCAGTAAGCTTATCCCCAGTAGATTCTGGAAGCTTACCCCTGCAGGGCACGAACGCGTCTCCCGGCTTTATTCAAAGAGTTATTTCCCCACCAGGATATAACTGGGTTATCCTCAGCCAAAAGCCACAGAAAGATCGTCCTCGGCGAAGTCTTCTCATCCCCAGCGGAAGCAAAGATCTATTCTTCAACATCATCCCAGGAGTGACTTCCCGGCACCCGTCAAGGATTTATTTTCCTAAGACGAAAACATACATTCATAAACATCGCACTTCCATACATTATAGCATGCATATACGCATCATATCTTACAAATCTCAGTTATGTTGAGAACATCATTGCTTGATCCATATCATGCATTGCATATGACTGACTTTACCTTTCAGGAAAGATTCAGTTAAGTTCTCAGCTATATTTCAAGAGCTAGACCGTTTCAGTTAAATCGACCCTAAGATTTTCCTGTTTCTTATCCAGTCAAAGGCCTTCTCTGGTTCAGTCAGATCGACCCTAAGATCTCCCTGTTTCTTATCCAGTTGAAGATTTCAAGACCTTGACCGGTTCAGTTAAATCGACCCTAAGATTTTACTGTTTCTTATCCAGTCAAAGGCCTTCTCTGGTTCAGTCAGATCAACCCTAAGATCTCCCTGTTTCTTACCCAGTTGAAGATTTCAAGACCTAGACCGGTTCAGTTAAATCGACCCTAAGATTTTTCTGTTTCTTACCCAGTCAAAGGCCTTCTCTAGTCCAGTTAAATCGACCCCTAAAAGATTTTCCTGATAAAGACTCGGTAGAAGACACCCAAGATTCTCTCAGCGTTACTGTTGAGGTTGAAGTCGTCCCCATATTCTCTCAGCGTTCCTGTTGAGGTAGTAATCGTCCAAGGTTCTCTCACCGTTCCTATTGAGGTAGTAACCATACCTGGTTCATTCATAACCGTTTGAAGTTCCAGATTCAATTCCTGTAACCAGTCCGGACGCATCTATGCAAAAAGTTTGAAGACCAGCTCCTGTAGCAGGTTAGGTAATCATTTTCTTTTGCAGGTACGCAACTTCTCGCTAAGGAATCTCTTACGCGATCAACATCCAGATGGCATCTATAAGCCCATCAGCCTACCCATCATCTCTTAGCATGGCATCCATAAGCCCATCATCCTATTCATCAATCTCCAAATGGCATTTATAAGCCCATTCCCCACATTACACTACTATGTGAGCGCAAATTTCTGGGCACTCTAGTGTTCAATCATCTTCCACCTTCGGATTACGAAAGGCACGTCAGCCAATCTGCATCCTTAGGTCTAAGAAGATTGAACAGGGGCAACTGTTGTACCCCAAAATTTGCCCTCCCATATTCTTCAAGATTTGCAAAGAGCATGCTTCAAAATTCCCCAAGGGTTGCACAATTCAAGGGCCTCCTAACAGTCAAAAACTAGGGTTTTGGTTCTAGCAAAGAAAATGAAGTTTCCAAGGGTCCAATCAAGTCCCACATGCCTACAAACATGGTCAAGCATCATCATACCAAGTTTCAAGACTTACAACACAAAATTGCACAGTCAAAAACCCTAATTGCCCTACAGTCAAATGCAGGGGCAAAATGGTCATTTGACAGTCAAAAGTTCAAATTTTTGGTCAACATCTCATTTTGGAGCCACAAACATCATTTGATCAATTCTTGATCATGATTTTCAAGGCATGGCTCAAAAAGTCTCAAGATGCAAAAGTTTCCATATTTGGACAGTTGAAAAAGTCAACTGTAACTTGACCAAGGCATAACTTCCACATGGTTTATCAGAAAAATTCCACCCAAAGCTCATTTTGAAGAGAAAGACATTTCCTACAACTCCTCTTCACACTTCAAGTCCAAGAAATGCTCTCACAAAAAGTTATCAATTTCAACATTATAGGTCATTTTCAAAAGTCAACAAAAAGGGACTTTAAGTCAAAGGCCATAACTTGAGATTGGTAAATCAAAATGACATGGGACCAAAGACATTGGTTAGAGGACTTCAAGACCTTTCCAAAATGTTCAAGAACATGATCAAAGCTTAAAAATTGAGCAAGATATGCCTTGTGGAAGTTGGGAAATTTTTGGGTATTTTGAAAAGTCAACTTTGCTTCAAATGCCTTAAAATTGCTAATGGGCCACATTTTCTTCCAAGATTCATCATCCAAAGCATATGCACGACCATTTGGCCCAAAGGGGATTTATTTCATCATTTTTATTATTTATTTGAATTTTTAATTACAAATAATTCATTTAATTAATTAAAATATGGAAAAAATACTAAATAAATGTATGTGAATCTTTTTATGCAGTATAATCACTCATGATTCACTCAAGATTCGTGCACAACTCAAATTGGGAAGATTGGCTATGATTGACATCAAAATCACATGGAAAAAGATTTGGAAAATATGCATGAAAATCAAATATTCATTCCATCAATGCAAAAGGTTTTGGACATATTTTTCAACCCTAATCCATCACTCATATAAGACTGATCAAAACCTAATGCCTGAGGACCTCGAAGCTGCACCACACTTCAAGAACAACTTTTGCAATTTTGTGAAAAAAAAGTGAAAACTGAAAACTACGTTCTAGCACGATTCAAAGCAAGATACCAATTGCAAAAGCTTCCTAAGGCATTACTGAACCTAACTGGATACTTTTCCACGCCCATAGCATCAAGAATTGGTACATAGAACTCAGAATTTCACACACTTTATGCATATTCGTGTTTCAAATTTTAAGCATCCTCATTGCATTTTCTTTGTTGATTTATACTAATTGAACCATTCTGAATCTAACCATGCTCTTCAATTGAGTTTTTATGCATTGTATGAGAAATCACCATTGAAGCATTTTAGGGTTGCAGAGGTTCAAATTTGGGGTTTCTTTGTTATGAAAAAATTGAGACATGAGACTTGCACCATTAGAACCAGGAGCTCCAAACGAACTCAATGCATAGGTCGCGCCTAATTTCTGATTAACGATGGCCTGTTCGCTATTTTTCCATATGCCATATAGTGGGGGTTTAAAACCCCCGCAATCTTGTTTTACATTTTTCAGGCAAAAGTAGACCAACAGAGAAGAAAGCATGCTGTCTCCATGTGATTGGTCTATTTAAATTCAGCGCGCTTTTTTTGATTGTTAGCATTAGCGTTTTGTTTTTTTATAATAATTATGTTCCAATAATCTTACAAAGAAAGCGCTTGGCACGGTTGGTAGCTGTGTTGTCACATAAGCACTGGGACCTGGGTTCGAATCCCAGGTCCCCCTTCTTTCTTCCATATTTTTCTTCTAAACGTGTTTCTATGCAGCTCGTTCCCTGAGGTACACCATGCAGCCCCATAATCTGACGTGCCACATGGCCAATAACTCCCATCCAAGGGCTCTGATCTGATGAATTCCATACACCATGGTCAAACGTTCTACATGCGCTCAGAAAAGTCAAACAAGGCCTTGAAACAAATGGGCCTGATTGCTAGCCAAAGACCTCCAGTTTGGGGACAACACCCCCTTTGGTTTGCTCTCTTCCATTCTTTTTCTATTTTTATTTGTTTTGTTTAAGTTTTATTTAATTCTTCAAATTAATATTTTTCTCAACATAAAAAATGATAAAAATCAGAAAAGACAAAAAATAAATATATTTTATTTAAATGTTATTTTGTAAATAAATTGTATCAATTAATTTAGTTTTTAAATTCTAGGATTAATTTTAACATTTTCTTAATAAACTTAAAAAATTTGTAGAATTAGGGTTTTGATTATTTTTATCCCTTTGTCTTTTTCACCATATTAATTATTAGTTATTATTTTTGTAAATAAAATTGTATTAAATAATTAGGTTAATTCTAGGTTTAACTTTAACATGTTTCTTTTTTTAAATTAAAAAATAGCTAGAATTAGGTTTTAAATTCCATTAATTCTTATTAAAAATCCATAAATACAAAAAACTCCAAAAAATCTTTTCTTTTTATTTTAATTTAATTAATTTGTTAATCATAATTTAATTTCATTAAAAAGGGTCCAACGCCCTCGCTTTCGATTATCAGTTCGTTTCGCGCATTTATTTCTTTTCTTATAATATTCATGTAATTCTCCCAAAGCCGTGTAAATCAGATATTTATCTTTTCCGCATTCTTTATTTTATTTTCAAATTGGGTCCTGGATTTAATTTGGCGATGTGGACCCGCGCCTTTGTAATAGCGTAGGAATTTTAATTCTCGCATCTTTTTAACTGTTAATAAATTTGCATGCAAGAATGAATGTTAAAATAAAAGCAACGCGTAGATCACCCACGACATGAACAAGATAAATGCAAATGAACATGACACACAAATCACACACCACCCCTAGGGTACGCCTCACTGTTGCCTTGCCCCTCGAAAGGTGATCGTCGAGTAGAGGATGTTTTAGTAAGTCCTCATGATCCGGGAACCTGGCATGAGGGTAGCTTCTAAGGTGTCTTCCCATTGCTCCGGTGATCACCATGTCCCGAACCTTCGAATTGACCCGAACATCTCCAATGGTGGTGCTACCTACCTTTCAATGGTGGGATGACACTACTTTAAGGACACTTACACAGACGAATTCCTTAGGGTAGGTAGACGACTCTAGATACTTGCTCTAATTTCAAAAAAAATTCAAAAAATACTTTTCACACCGACACCTTTTCAAAAAAGCTTTCGAAAGCAACTTTTCAAACACTCTTGAGGACCGATACAAGAGTCGAACTGGAATTTTCAAAGAAACTTTTTAAAACCCACAGTTGAAAAGCAAACAAACCATTTTTGAAAACACAATGAGCAAGTATCTAAGAGCCCATGGATAACCATGGATAGAAAGGGTGCTAACACCTTCCCTTTCTATAACCTACCTCCCGAACCGAGAGCAATCTCTATAAGGAATTTTTCTGTGCTTTTGTCCTTTCCATTTGGAGAAAATAAAAGACGGTGGCGACTCTTGCTTCCGCGACATTTCGCGAACCAGCGTTAAACAGTCAGTTCCAGATCCACCGATCACACCTATCTTTGGATGTAAATGGGACGAGCGTGGGTCATCGTATAACCATGATTAGAAATGTTGCAAGGTATCTTATCATTATTTTTGAGGGACTAAGATCATTTTAAAGGAAACTTAGATAGCCTCATAGAGGGACTATGATCTTGTATTTTGCTTTGTTTTAGCTAAGATACCTTACATGCGTAATATGGCCATTTTGTATAAGGCAACCAAGTGGAATAACCCTAGGGGTGCTTGTGTGAAAGTGTATTGTTTTCATGCTTGTTTTTTTTTGTTTTGAATTAGATTTTTCTAAGTATTGATTTTAGTCTTTCCATACAAACCCTAATTACTAGCATGTTATATAAAAACGATAAACTGCGAAATTTAAAGTTACTACGCTATTACAACATTTGTGTGTGTGTGTGTGTGTGGGGGGGGGGGTATACAAATTGAATGGGGATTGCAAGAATTGTAAACCTAATTAGTCTATTACAACCATATTGAATGAGTATTAATGTACAAGGAATTAAAATAAGTAACGTACAAAATGAATAAGTGTACAAAAATGCAAAATATAAAGAAAATGGGTCTTTGTTTGATTTTCATGAGAAAGAGAGAAATTGTTTTAACCTAATTAATTTAAAGAAAATAATTAATCAAGTTTAAGTTTATTAAGAAAATATTTTTGAATAAAACCCTAATTCTATTTAGTTGATTAAAAGAAAATAAGTTTAAGAAAAATGTATTTTTTGGTATTTTTGTCTTGAAAATATTTATAGCATTATAAAATATTTTTGGTCTTTTTTAATATTAAAAATAATGTATTTTAATTAGTATGAAAGAAAATAACTAATAACCTAGTTTTAATTATATTTACAAGATAATAAAAAAAAGTATAGTTAATAAAAATATTTTGTGAGAAAAATAAAATAAACTAAGTCAAAAATATAAATCTATCATTTTTTTGTATTTTATGATTTTTTTTAATATTTAGAAAATATATTTAAGAAAATAAAAATGAAATAAAAAAAAACTTGGGTCAGGGGTGACATTAGTTAACAGGGAGGTCAGCTAGCAAAAATAAAAAACAAGCCAGGCCCAAAGAGGCCTAGCGCCCTGCAAACAAAAAAAGTTAGAATTGTGAAATATGTAAAAAATGCAAAATGGTACCACTGGGGCTCGAACCCAGGTCCCATAGGTTACAGGCGCGCGCTTCTACCACTAGGGTGGATATACATCCGTTAACATAAGCAAAACAATAAATATGTAAGGTAAAACGTGCCCTGAAGACTTCATATTCAACCTCCAGCCAGACCAACTGTAACTTGCTCATTTCTCATCTAAAATGAAACCTGTAAACATGAAACTTGTAGCAAATTTTCTCACGGTTTTAGAAATGTAAAACATTAAAACTATAGATCAAAGATAAGCATGATTTTTAATGGCCCTAATCTGAACCCTAAAAATCTCAGAAATTTCAGTTTCAAAATTCTCTAAGCTCAAGCAAAATTAATGGAAACTATGGACATGGTTAGATTCAGGGCAATGATATCTACATGTTTTGTTCATAAATAAACTATTGATGATGCCTGTATGAAGAGTTCCAAGTTGATAAAACTTACCTCAAAATTGGAAATCGTGTTTTAACTTTGAGCTTGTTTCAAGTGATGGTGATGATCAGGTTAGCTTCCTTAAGGCCCTAGGAAGCTAATGCAATGGTTTGTTTGAGTTGAGAGTGGCTGAAATGGCCTGGAGAAGTCAAGTTGCAGACTCTATTTTTTGGTTATAGAGGTTATGGTAAATGGTGTTATAGTTCTAGAATAAGGATGGGGATGAGTTGTATTTGATGTAAGGAAGCTTTAGGAATGAATTTGAGGGAAAACGCACGAGGGAAATGAGAGATACAAGTTTAAGGTCATAACTGTGTATTGATGGAGTTTTTTGTGCAATTTCTGGATAGAGGGAATTTGGGAGTGTTTTAGGGTGCTAAAACTCGTCCCTTAGCTCATAAACAGTGACTCTATTTATAAGCAACAAGTTTGGAGTGCTCTTGTTGATCAAAATTCAAATTTACATGTTTAAGTTCAACATGTGATTTTTTTGACAAAACAAGTTTCCATGCCTTGTACTTGGTTTATAGAGTGGTTATGCTTTAAACAAGCTTACTTCAGACTTTGTGGATGGAGTGTGATCAGAGGGAACAAGTTAGAGGCTAAAGAATGGACTTTATGCAAAAAGCTTGCTTTACAAGAATGGCAATGTTAACTTTGTGCCATTAATGGAAATGTAACTTGAATAACAACTCAATTGCTTGGATCAAAGTCCTAACAGCTGTGTAAACATTTAATTATGGAGTGACAAACAAGTTTCAGGCCTACAAAGCAAATATTATGCAGCCTAGCATGGATTTGGTTCATGTGTTCATGAAAAAATGACTTGTAATTCAAGTGATGAAACCCTAACTTCATCTCTTCGATTCTCCCTACTCAAGAATGATCTCAAGGAGTTATTTGAAATTTTGGAAATCTTGCAATATGATATACAACCCATATTTGAATTGCTTTTGAATATTCCCCTTGGAACTATATGAAAAAGTGCCATGAAGTTGGGTCAAAATCCTGACCAAATTAGGGCAAAATTTCACAAAGTGTTTAGTTTCATGACCACATGTTCATAAAATTATAACTTGAGATCCAAGAATTTTTGGAAGGAGTTGTGTAAAGCAAAGTTGTAAGTTTCTCTTGAATCATTTTGCATCATGGTAAAAATTATGCTCAAAGTTATGAAAAAACATGAAATTTTCAACACTTAGAAAAATTTCTAAGTTTAGAAATTTTGACTTTTCAAAATGAAATCTTGACTTTTTGATTTCTTGATGAATAAGTTTCATATTTTGACATGTTTTGATGAATTATGATCTTTGGCACTTGAATTTGACCAAAAAGTCAAAGTTTGACTTTTCGGTATACAATTGACTTTTGATCAGTTGACTGAAAAATTCATCTGTCAATCCAATGGACTTGCAATGTTTTGAACCATGTTATTAGGTAAAAATGATGCAATTGGACTCTTTAGGTCATGCCTTAAACCAATTGACCATTTGTTAGGTAAAAAATCAGAAATTGCCCTTTCCAAGTCAAAACCTTAATTTTGACCATTTTGCCCTTTTGGAGATTTGATCAAATTTCTTAAGGAATTATGGTCCAAACTTGATCAAATGATACATATGAGTCTAAAATGTTGATTTGGATAAAAAATTATGAAGTTTGCCTGTGAATTGGCAATAGTTGACTTTTTCCCTAATACAACTGATTTTTAGGTCAACTGATCAATTGACTGAGCAAAAGTGTGATCCATGGTTTAAAACTTGACATGAGTGACCTTGAGGATCCATAATGGCCTATGAAGGTCATATGGGGCATTGTAAGTTCAAAAATCCTTGTGCAATTTAAAACCCTAATTTTGGTCATCATTGCTTAAGGAGGTGTCTTGAGCTGATCAAACCCTAGTGCAGTGTTGAGCCCAAGGAGATCTTCTGAGAAAATTCTTGATAAGTGAGAGAAAAATTTTGGGATACAACACCTTCCCATGTTTAGGTTCTGTTTTGATCAGTTCCTCCTATCTGGTTTATTCGTTTGGATCAGGTTTACCTTCTGCTAGCTTAGCTAACGTTCTTGGTTAGGTTATGTTTTGATCATTTCCTTCCCATGTTTAGGTTCTATTTTTATCAGTTCCTCCTCTCTGGTTTATCCGATTGTATTGAGTTTACCTTCTGTTAACTTAGCTAACGTTCCTCGTTAGTTTACATTTTAATCATTTCCTTCCCATGTTTAGGTTCTATTTTGATCAGTTCCTCCTCTCTGGTTTATCCGTTTGTATCGGGTTTACCTTCTGTTAGCTTAGCTAACGTTCCTGGTTAGGTTATGTTTTGATCATTTCCTTCCCATGTTTTGGTTCTGTTTTGATCAGTTGACCCTCTCTGGTTTATCCGCTTGGGTTGATTTTACCTTCTGTTAGCTTAGCTAACGTTCCTGTTTAGGTTATGTTTTGATCATTTCCTTCCAATGTTTAGGTTCTGTTCTGATCAGTTCCTCCTCTCTGGTTTAGCTGTTTGGATCGAGTTTACCTTCTGTTAGTTTAACTAACATTCCTGGTTAGGTTATGTCTTGATCATTTGCTTCCCATGTTTAGGTTTTATTTTAATCAGTTCCTCCTCTTTGGTTTATCCGTTTGGATTGGGATTGCCTTCTGTTAGCTTAGCTAACGTTCTTGATTAGGTTAGGTTTTGATCATTTCCTTCCCATGTTTAGGTTCTGTTTTGATCAGTTCTTCCTATCTGATTTATCTGTTTGGATCGGGTTTACCTTCTGTTAGCTTAGCTAATGTTCCTGGTTAGGTTATGCTTTGATCATTTCTTTCCCATGTTTAGGTACTATTTTGATCAGTTCCTCCTCTCTGGTTTATCCGTTTGGTTCGGGTTTACCTTCTGTTAGCTTAGCTAAGGTTCCTGGTTAGGTTATGGTTTGATCATTACCTTCCCATGTTTAGGTTCTGCTTTGATCAGTTCCTCCTCTCTGGTTTATCCGTTTGGATTGCGTTTACCTTATGTTAGCTTAGCTAACGTTCCTGGTTAGGTTATGTTTTGATCATTTCCTTCCCATGTATAAGTTTTGCTTTGATCAGTTCCTCCTTGCAAGCTTATCAATTTGGATTGAGCTTACCTTATGTTAGCTTAACTAACGTTACTGGTTAAGTTATGTTTTGATCATTTCCTTCCCATGTTTAGGTTCTATTTTGATAAGTGCCTCCTCTCTAGTTTATCCATTTGGGTCAGGTTTACCTTCTGTAAACATAGCTAACGTTCTTGGTTAGGTTATGTTTTAATCATTTACTTCCCATGTTTAGGTTCTATTTTAATTAGTTCCTCCTCTCTGGTTAATCCGTTTTGATTGGGTTTACCTTCTGTTAGCTTAGCTAAAATTCCTTGTTAGGTTATGTTTTGATCATTTCCTTCCCATGTTTACGTTTTTTTTTATCAATTCCTCCTCTCTGGTTTATCCGTTTTGATCGGGTTTACTGTTAGCTTAGCTAATGTTCCTGGTTAGGTTGTGTTTTAATCATTTCCTTCCCATGTTTAGGTTCTATTTTGATCAGTTCATCCTCTTTGGTTTATCAGTTTGGATTAGTTTTACTTTCTGTTAGCTTAGCTAACGTTCCTTGTTAGGTTATATTTTGATCACTTCCTTCCCATGTTAGGTTCTATTTTGATCAGTTCCTCCTTTCTGGTTTATTCGTTTGGAAAGGGTTTAACTTATGTTAGCTTAGCTAACGTTCCTGGTTAGGTTGTGTTTTGATCATTTCCTTCCCATGTTTAGGTTCTGTTTTGATCAGTTCCTCCTATCTGGTTTATGCCTTTGGATTGGGTTTACCTTATGTTAGCTTAGATAATGTTCCTGGTTAGGTTATGTTTTGATCATTTCCTTCCCATGTTTAGGTTCTGCTTTGACCAGTTCCTCCTCTCTGGTTTATCCGTTTAGACCGGGTTTACCTCCAGTTAGCTTAGATAATGTTCCTGGTTAGGTTATGTTTTGATCATTTCCTTCCCATGTTTAGGTTCTGTTTTGATCAGTCCCTCCTCTCTGGTTTATCCGGTTGGATTGAGTTTACCTTCTGTTAGCTTAGCTAACGTTCTAGGATAGGTTATAATTTAATCATTACCTTCCCATGTTTAGGTTCTGTTTTGATCAGTTCCTACTCTCTGGTTTATAAGTTTGTATCCGGTTTACCTTCTGTTAGCTTAGCTAGAGTTCCTGGTTAGGTTATGTTTTTATCATTTCCTTCACATGTTTAGGTTATGTTTTGATCAGTTGATCCTCTCTGGTTTATCCATTTGGGTTGATTTTACCTTCTGTTAGCTTAGATAACATTCCTGGTAAGGTTATGCTTTGATCATTTCCTACCCATGTTTAGGTTCTGTTTTGATCAGTTCCTCCTCTCTGGTTTATCCGTTTGGACCAGGTTTACCTTCTGTTAGCTTAGCTAAGGTTCCTGGTTAGTTTATGGTTTGATCATTTCCTTCCCATGTTTAGGTCCTGCTTTTAATCAGTTCCTCCTCTCTGGTTTATCCGTTTGGATCACGTTTACCTTATGTTAGCTTAGCTAACGTTCCTGGTTAGGTTGTGTTTTGATCATTTCCTTCCCATGTATAAGTTTTGCTTTGATCAGTTCCTCCTTGCAAGTTTATCAATTTGGATTGAGTTTACCTTATGTTAGCTTAACTAACGTTCCTGGTTAAGTTATGTTTTGATCATTTCCTTCCCATGTTTAGGTTCTATTTTGATCAGTGCCTCCTCTCTAGTTTTTCCATTTGGGTCGGGTTTACCTTCTGTAAGCTTAGCTAACGTTCTTGGTTAGGTTATGTTTTGATTATTTACTTCCCATGTTTAGGTTCTATTTTAATCAGTTCCTCCTCTCTGGTTTATCCATTTGGATTGGGCTTACCTTCTGCTAGCTTAGCTAAAATTCCTTGTTAGGTTCTGTTTTGATCATTTCCTTCCCATGTTTACGTTTTGTTTTGATCAGTTCCTCCTCTCTGGTTTATCCGTTTTGATCGGGTTTACCTTCTGTTAGCTTAGCTAACGTTCCTGGTTAGGTTATGTTTTGATCATTTCCTTCCCATGTTTAGGTTCTATTTTGATCAGTTCATCCTCTCTGGTTTATCAGTTTGGATTAGGTTTACTATCTGTTAGCTTAGCTAACGTTCCTTGTTAGGTTATATTTTGATCATTTCCTTCCCATGTTAGGTTTTGTTTTGATCAGTTCCTCCTATCTGGTTTATCCGTTTGGATCGGGTTTACCTTCTGTTAGCTTAGCTAACGTTCCTGGTTAGGTTGTGTTTTGATCATTTACTTCCCATGATTAGGTTCTGTTTGGATCAATTCCTCCTATTTGGTTTATGCCTTTGGATTGGGTTTACCTTCTGTTAGCTTAGGTAATGTTCCTGGTTAGGTTATGTTTTGATCATTTCCTTCCCATGTTTAGGTTCTGTTTTGATCAGTTCTTCCTCTCTGGTTTATCCGTTTAGACCGGGTTTACCTTTTGTTAGCTTAGGTAATGTTCCTGGTTAGGTTATGTTTTAATCATTTCCTTCCCATGTTTAGGTTCTGTTTTGATCAGTCCCTCCTCTCTGGTTTATCCGGTTGGATTGAGTTTACCATCTGTTAGCTTAGCTAATGTTCTGGATAGGTTATGTTTTAATCATTACCTTCCCAAGTTTAGGTTTTGTTTTGAGCAGTTCCTCCTCTCTGGTTTATAAGTTTGTATCCGGTTTACCTTTTGTTAGCTTAGCTAACGTTCCTGGTTAGGTTATGTTTTGATCATTTCCTTCCCATGTTTAGGTCCTGTTTTGATCAGTTGATCCTCTCTGGTTTATTCGTTTGGGTTGATTTTACCTTATGCTAGCTTAGCTAACATTCCTGGTTAGGTTATGTTTTGATCATTTCCTTCCTATGTTTAGGTTCTGTTTTGATCAGTTCCTCCTCTCTGGTTTATCCGTTTGGATCGAGTTTACCTTATGTTAGCTTAGCTAACGTTCCTGGTTAGGTTATGTTTTCATCATTTGCTTCCCATGTTTAGGTTCTGTTTTGATTAGTTCCCCCTCTCTGGTTTATCCGTTTGGATTGGGTTTTCCTTATGTTAGCTTAGCTAATGTTCCTGACTAGGTTATGTTTTAATCATTTGCTTCCCATGTTTAGGTTCTCTTTTGATCAGTTCCTCCTATCTGATTTATCCGTTTGGATCGGTTTTACCTTCTATTAGCTTAGCTAATGTTCTTGGTTAGGTTATGTTTTAATCATTTCTTTCCCATGATTAGGTTCTGTTTTGATCAGTTCCTCCTCTCTGGTTTATCCGTTTGGATTAGTTTTACCTTCTGCTAGCTTAGTGTAGGTGTTTAGGTATTGGCTTGCATTTTTGGTAAATTCCAAGTGTATGTGTGAATGTCATGACTGATGTCATAACATTCTAGTTCAGGTTGTACTAACTCTTTAGGTACATATGCAGAAAAATATTGTAACTCAAATACTGATGTTTATAAGTGTGTATCTGAGCATGTTTGCAAAATGATCACATTTAGCTAATCAGTAGACAGGTTTTCTCAGATGTCATAACAGATGTTATGACATCATGTTCTGAACTAGCAGGATTACAGGATTGGATAAGTCTGAGTTTTTTCAGGAAATAACTCAGTCCTTCTTAAACAGAATCCTGCGTTTTCTGAGGAGTAACCTCGCTCAATCCTAACCTGATCAACAAAGTACTGTGACCTGGTCATTAGGTCAAGAGGAATCAACCCTAGGTTTTTGGAAACCCTAACTGAAGTTGCAGCTGCTATATATTCAACAGAGCTGCGGTTTTTGAAGCGATCCCTGCTAATTGATTAGAAGATCAAGTTTGTAATCTGTATAGATTTGTTTATTGTACTCCAAGCAATTATCATTGTGATAAGTGTCTTGGAATAGGTTTCAATTGTAAGGGTTGTGTAGCACTCAAAGCTTTGAAGCAAGAGTGTTTGAATGTTACTTGACTAAAGCTGTGAAGCAGAGTCAAGTTAGTTGTGTACATCACTCAAAGCTGTGAAGCACGAGTGATTGTGTTACTTGATTAAAAAGCTGTGAAGCTTAATCAAGTGTGTGTTGTGAAGAGTGTCTTCAACAATTCTCAAGTCAAATTTGTTTATGTATCACTGCTGTGATTGAGGGGGAGTGAGTAGGAACTCAGGTTTAAGTTGTACTTAGATTAGAATTGCATTGGGTAGGTCTTAAGTGAAGGAGATAAACTGGTTGGTTTATTCCTGAATTAACATCTCTTATAGTGGATTCTCTCCCTGGCTTGGTAGCCCCCAGAGTAGGTGTTGTTGCACACTGAACTGGGTAAACAATTGACTGTGTTATTTACTGCTTTTGTATTTACTGTCATATAGTAAGTCAGATACGGTGTCATAACATTGGACGTGACATTGAGTATCTGTAGCCAGAATTTTCAATTGGCATCAGAGCAGGCACCCTGCCTGTATTACTGGGTGAGATCTAGGGATATCACTTTCTGGCACTATGGACAAAGAAGGAGTTTTTGGAAACAGACCACCCATTCTGGATGGAACTAATTATGACTACTGGAAACCTCGTATGATTGCCTTCCTAAAATCTCTGGACAAAAAGGCTTGGAGAGCTGCTGACAAAGGATGGATTCATCCCACCATAACTGAAAGAGATGGGACAATCAGTCTGAAGCCTGAGGAAGATTGGAGTAAAGAAGAAGATGAGTTAGCTCTGGGAAATTCAAAAGCCTTAAATGCCTTGTTCAATGGAATTGATAGAAACATCTTCAGATTAGTACATCAATATGAACTGGCCAAGGAAGTTTGGGACACCCTCAAAACTACTCATGAGGGCACTTCCAAAGTAAAGATGTCAAGGCTTCAGATGTTGACCACTAAGTTTGAGAATCTAAAAATGATGGAAGATGAAACCATCCATGAATTTCACATGAACATCTTGGAGATTGCCAACACCTCAGGAGCACTGGGAGAAAAAATGTCAGAAGAAAAACTGGTGAGGAAGATTCTCAGATCCTTGCCTAAAAGATTTGCAATGAAGGTAACTGCCATAGAGGAAGCCCAGGACATTAGCAAGTTAAAAGTGGATGAACTTATTGGGTCTCTTCAGACTTTTGAGATGGGGATCACTGATAATGGTGACAAGAAGAACAAAAGCATAACACTTGTAACCAACACTGATGCTGAACACAAGGAGGATGAAGAAGAAAACATATCAGAAGCCATTGCCATGCTTGGAAGACAGTTCAACAGGCTCATCAAAAGAATGGACCCAAAGTCAAGGTCAAATGTTCATAACATTCCTTCTGACATTGACAGTTCCAGCAGAAGACCAAGATCAGAAGATAAGGAAAACCAAGGCAGAGGAATTCAATGCCATGGATGTGAAGGATATGGACATATTCGAGCTGAATGTCCTACCTTTCTTAAGAAGCAAAAGAAAGGAATGACTGTTACTTGGTCTGACTATGATTCAGAAAGCAATTCTGAAGAAGAATCTGCCAAACTAGTTACTGCCCTAACTAGTGTTTGTACTTCTGAAAGTGACACCAGTGATGAAGAAGTAACATTTGAAGAACTGGCTGATACCTACAAGAAATTGTGTATCAGAAGTGGTGAAGTCTGTGTGCAAAATGAGAAACAATCAAAACTCATTGTAAAGCTGGAGGCTGAAAAGAGAGCAAATCTTGAAACTATAAGTCATTTAGAAGGAGAAGTTCAACTGCTGAACTCACAACTGAATCAAATGACCAAATCAGTCAAGATGTTGACAAATGGAACAGACAAATTGGAAGAGATTCTTCAGACTGGACAAAATATGGGAAATAAATCTGGCCTAGGATTTGTGGAAACAAAGAAAGTTGTTACCAGGAAGCAAATGTCAAACCAGATGTCTCAACATTACTCTCAACATCAGGGACAGAGACACATGAAGAAGAGGTACCAAAGATGGAGATGTCATCATTGTGGGAAATATGGTCACATAAAGCCCTTCTGCTACAGACTACATGGATATCCTAATCAGAAATCAGATGTCAAACCTAAGTCTAAAAAGGTACCACACGCTCCTCAATGGAAGAAAAAGGCTATTGCACTGATAGCACACACTTCCCTGAAGATCTCAGCAAAGGAAGATTGGTACTTTGACAGTGGATGTTCCAGACACATGACTGGATTCAAAAATCTCCTCAATAATGTTATGCCTCACACCACCAGTTTTGTGACCTTTGGAGATGGTGCTAAAGGAGAAATCAAAGGAGTTGGTAATTTGGACTACCCTGGAGTTCCAAGTCTGAATAAGGTACTGCTGGTAAAAGGGTTGACTACTAATCTCATCAGCATCAGTCAATTATGTGATCTAGGATTCATGGTCAACTTCTCAAGATCTGAATGTCTAGTGTTTAATGAAAAACTAGATATTGTAATGAGAGGAATAAAATCCAAAAATAACTGTTATGTGTGGCAGCCTGAGAACACTGATATCCACACTTGGAGTCAAATCATCAAAGAAGAAAAAGATATGAAACAGTGGCAGCATAAACTTGAAGGAATGAAAAGAGCTATTCCTATGGAAGATGTCAGAAGAACTCCTAAACTACAGGCTGATAGTATATGTGATGTGGCAAAGAACAAGTCTCATAAATTCTGTTCTCAAAAATTCTGGTCAACACAGATGCTACCTGAAGACAATGTTACACAAGATGTTGTGACATTGTGGTGTGATAATCTGAAAACATTCAACATTTCCTTAAACCCTATTGACTTTGGAGAGAAGAAATCATTTGAACTGAAACATAGGTTCTCTGAGCTTCAGCTAACTGATTCTTCTATCAAGGCGCTTGTTGGAAATCAACTTGAAAATTTGAAGGGCAGATTGGGTATTCACCAACATGAGAAATTATAGCAATTAGTTTTGCTGAAAACAAGGGTTGAAGGGATTAATTCTATTAAGTCTATATTTAGTGGGTTGATCATATTCATTCACAATTCCTTCAAAAGCCTTCAGAAGTTGAAAAGACTCCCTTGTACTCCCTATCTTTCTCATCCTTGCAACCTGTTTTCTCCTCCCAATCAAAGAGCTTTCTCAAATTGCTACTGCTACTCAACGTTAAACACAATGTCTCAGACATCATCTTCCACTATGGCGGCTTCGTCTCACTCATCATCATCGTCATCTGATCAAGATTCTAGGGCAATCACGACATGCATAGAATCTGAAGTACTTGAGGTCACTCCTCTCAGGGAGATGGCAACTAACCCAGCCAAAATCAAGAAGCTCAGGACCAGACATGCAGGAAGAGCTCAAGCTGCAGTCTCTGGTAATTCTTCTCTTCCTTCATCTACTATACCTAATAAAGAAGGAACAGTTCAAGTACACCAAGCTATTGCTAGACTGGTTACTAGCATTCTGAGTGGCAACCAATCTGTACCGGGGATTTCTATTCCTTTGAATCAATCTGAAAGTCCAAATGTGGAAGGTTCTGAAAATATAGATGTCACTGAGGATGTTGTGACACCAAAAGACAACATTCAGAATCCCTCTGAAAAGGCTGCTGATCCACCTATCATTGATGTGGATGAAGAGTACTCAGATAATGAACTGATTGCTAATGTGAACCCTAGCATTGCTAGGAGATTGATGAAAAGAAAAAGTAGTGAGACTGCTAAACCTAAGAAGTCCAAGGCTGAAGGGATGGCTGAAAAAATTCAGACTAAAGGGAAGAAGGCACAGGTGCTGACTGCTAGACAACCAATCTCCAAGAAAAGAAAAGAACCTGAAACTTCTGACTCTGATGATGAATCAGAATTTGAGATTGACATTGACAATGCTCCCATCAGAAGGAAGCTCCCTTCCAGCAAGATTGCTAGAGTGCCTGAAGTGCCAACTGACAACATCTCCTTTCATCATCCTGATAATGCAAACAGGTGGAAGTATGTTTGCTTGAAGAGAATAGCCTTGGAGAGAGAACTCAACAATGATGCTTTGGAGTGCAAAGACATCATGGAGCTGATCAGGAATGCTGGGCTAATAAAGACTGTGATGAAGTTTGGCAAATGTTATGAAAATCTGGTTAAAGAGTTTGTAGTGAACTTATCCAATGATTGTGCTGATGGGAGGTCAGCTGACCTTGAGAGTGTGTTTGTTAGAGGAAGAAGGGTCAAGTTCTCTCCATCAGAAATCAACAAGTTTCTTGGAAGAACGAATAAGGACTGTCCTGATCTAGAGGCAACTGACAATGAAGTATGCTTGACCATCACTGCCAGGCAAGTGAAGTGCTGGCCATTGAAAGGGAAGTTGAATGCTAGTAAACTCAGCATGAAATTTGCCATCTTGCATAAAATAGGTGCAGCAAACTGGGTGCCTACAAATCACAAATCAACCATCTCCACAGGATTGGGGAGATTCATCTATGCTGTAGGAACCAAGACTGCCTTTGACTATGGAAGGTACATTTTTGAACAAACCTTGAAGCATGCTGGCAGTTATGCTGTCAAAGGACCAATTGCCTTTCCCTCCCTCCTTTGTGGAATCATCCTTGCACAATATCCTGACATACTTGTAGCAAGAGATACAGTCTGCAAAAGAGCCCCTGCCCTTGGCCTGCACTACAAACTGTTTCAGGGATCCCATGCTCCAGACATTGTCATAACATCAGCTGAGACATCGTCTGCAAAGAGCCAGTCCAAAACATCAGATGTCATAGCTGTCTTAAAAGAAACTTGCAAAGATCTGGATGCTAGAAAAAGGACCCTAGAAGCACTAATTGCCAAGCTAGAAAAGGAAGAAGCTGAAGCAAGCATGAGGGAAGAAGATGAAGGACAACTCAACATTGAAGAAAGTGGCTCCTCTGAGTCTGATGACAGTACTTGAAGGATGATTGCTGCTTGGTGGTGTTGCTGGTGGAGTTTGGAAGTATGTTCTGCTATTGTCTGCTGCTGATCTCATTATTTTGGATAACTGTATAACTTTATAAACATGTAATCTTTGGCCCATTTGTGGCTAAAGTGGGGGAGAATATTTGGTACTGCTTAATTAGTACTTAACACTATATTTTTCTGCTGTCGTCATTTATTTCTGCTGCTATCTATCTATCTCTGATTGTTTAGGGACTTTAGCCAAAAATCTGCCAAAGGGGGAGTTTGTAGGTGTTTAGGTATTGGCTTGCATTTTTGGTAAATTCCAAGTGTATGTGTGAATGTCATGACTGATGTCATAACATTCTAGTTCAGGTTGTACTAACTCTTTAGGTACATATGCAGAAAAATATTGTAACTCAAATACTGATGTTTATAAGTGTGTATCTGAGCATGTTTGCAAAATGATCACATTTAGCTAATCAGTAGACAGGTTTCCTCAGATGTCATAACAGATGTTATGACATCCTGTTCTGAACTAGCAGGATTACAGGATTGGATAAGTCTGAGTTTTTTCAGGAAATAACTCAGTCCTTCTTAAACAGAATCCTGCGTTTTCTAAGGAGTAACCTCGCTCAATCCTAACCTGATCAACAAAGTACTGTGACCTGGTCATTAGGTCAAGAGGAATCAACCCTAGGTTTTTGGAAACCCTAACTGAAGTTGCAGCTGCTATATATTCAACAGAGCTGCGGTTTTTGAAGCGATCCCTGCTAATTGATTAGAAGATCAAGTTTGTAATCTGTATAGATTTGTTTATTGTACTCCAAGCAATTATCATTGTGATAAGTGTCTTGGAATAGGTTTCAATTGTAAGGGTTGTGTAGCACTCAAAGCTTTGAAGCAAGAGTGTTTGAATGTTACTTGACTAAAGCTGTGAAGCAGAGTCAAGTTAGTTGTGTACATCACTCAAAGCTGTGAAGCACGAGTGATTGTGTTACTTGATTAAAAAGCTGTGAAGCTTAATCAAGTGTGTGTTGTGAAGAGTGTCTTCAACAATTCTCAAGTCAAATTTGTTTATGTATCACTGCTGTGATTGAGGGGGAGTGAGTAGGAACTCAGGTTTAAGTTGTACTTAGATTAGAATTGCATTGGGTAGGTCTTAAGTGAAGGAGATAAACTGGTTGGTTTATTCCTGAATTAACATCTCTTATAGTGGATTCTCTCCCTGGCTTGGTAGCCCCCAGAGTAGGTGTTGTTGCACACTGAACTGGGTAAACAATTGACTGTGTTATTTACTGCTTTTGTATTTACTGTCATATAGTAAGTCAGATACGGTGTCATAACATTGGACGTGACATTGAGTATCTGTAGCCAGAATTTTCACTTAGCAAACATTCCTTGTTAGATTATGTTTTGATCATTTCCTTCCCATATTTACGTTTTGTTTTGATTAGTTCCTCCTCTCTGGTTTATCCATTTTGATCGGGTTTACTATCTGTTAGCTTAGGTAACGTTCCTGGTTAGGTTATATTTTGATCATTTCCTTCCCTTGTTTTGGTTCTACTTTGATCAGTTCCTCCTCTCTAGTTTATCCATTTGGGTCGGGTTTACCTTCTATAAGCTTAGCTAACGTTCTTGGTTAGGTTATGTTTTGATCATTTACTTCCCATGTTTAGGTTCTATTTTAATCAGTTCCTCCTCTCTGGTTTATCCGTTTGGATTGGGTTTACCTTTTGCTAGCTTAGCTAAAATTCCTTGTTAGGTTATGTTTTGATCATTTCCTTCCCATGTTTACGTTTTGTTTTGATCAGTTCCTCCTCTCTGGTTTATCCGTTTTGATCGGGTTTACGTTCTGTTAGCTTAGCTAACGTTCCTGGTTAGGTTATGTTTTGATCATTTCCTTCCCATGTTTAGGTTCTATTTTGATCAGTTCAGCCTCTCTGGTTTATCAGTTTGGATTAGGTTTACTTTCTGTTAGCTTAGCTAACTTTCCTTGTTAGGTTATATTTTGATCATTTCCTTCCCATGTTAGGTTTTGTTTTGATCAGTTCCTCCTCTCTGGTTTATCCGTTTGGATCGAGTTTACCTTTTGTTAGCTTAGCTAACGTTCCTGGTTAGGTTGTGTTTTGATCATTTCCTTCCCATGATTAGGTTCTGTTTTGATCAGTTCCTCATATCTGGTTTATGCCTTTGGATTGGGTTTACCTTCTGTTAGCTTAGGTAATGTTCCTGGTTAGGTTATGTTTTGATCATTTCCTTCCCATGTTTAGGTTCTGTTTTGATCAGTTCCTCCTCTCTGGTTTATCTGTTTAGACCGGGTTTACCTTTTGTTAGCTTAGGTAATGTTCCTGGTTAGGTTATGTTTTAATCATTTCCTTCCCATGTTTAGGTTCTGTTTTGATTAGTTCCCCCTCTCTGGTTTATCCGTTTGGATTGAGTTTTCCTTATGTTAGCTTAGCTAATGTTCCTGACTCGGTTATGTTTTAATCATTTGCTTCCCATGTTTAGGTTCTCTTTTGATCAGTTCCTCCTATCTGATTTATCCGTTTGGATCGTTTTTACCTTCTATTAGCTTAGCTAATGTTCTTGGTTAGGTTATGTTTTAATCATTTTCTTCCCATGTTTAGGTTCTGTTTAGATCAGTTCCTCCTCTCTGGTTTATCCGTTTGGATTAGGTTTACCTTCTACTAGCTTAGCTAACATTCCTTGTTAGATTATGTTTTGATCATTTCCTTCCCATATTTACATTTTGTTTTGATTAGTTTCTCCTCTCTGGTTTATCCATTTTTATCGGGTTTACCTTCTGTTAGCTTAGCTAATGTTCCTGGTTAGGTTATGTTTTTATCATTTCCTTCCCATGTTTAGGTTCTATTTTTATCAGTTCCTCCTCTCTGGTTTATCCGATTGGATTGAGTTTACCTTCTGTTAACTTAGCTAACGTTCCTCGTTAGTTTACATTTTAATCATTTCCTTCCCATGTTTAGGTTCTGTTTTGATCAGTTCCTCCTCTCTGGTTTATCCGTTTGTATCGGGTTTACCTTCTGTTAGCTTAGCTAACGTTCCTGGTTAGGTTATGTTTTGATCATTTCCTTCCCATGTTTTGGTTCTGTTTTGATCAGTTGACCCTCTCTGGTTAACCGCTTGGGTTGATTTTACCTTCTGTTAGCTTAGCTAACGTTCCTGTTTAGGTTATGTTTTGATCATTTTCTTCCAATGTTTAGGTTCTGTTCTGATCAGTTCCTCCTCTCTGGTTTAGCCGTTTGGATCGAGTTTACCTTCTATTAGTTTAACTAACATTCCTGGTTAGGTTATGTCTTGATCATTTGCTTCCCATGGTTAGGTTTTATTTTAATCAGTTCCTCCTCTCTGGTTTATCCGTTTGGATTGGGATTGCCTTCTGTTAGCTTAGCTAACGTTCTTGATTAGTTTAGGTTTTGATCATTTCCTTCCCATGTTTAGGTTCTGTTTTGATCAGTTCTTCCTATCTGATTTATCTGTTTGGATTGGGTTTACCTTCTGTTAGCTTAGCTAATGTTCCTAGTTAGGTTATGTTTTGATCATTTCTTTCCCATGTTTAGGTTCTATTTTGATCAGTTCCTCCTCTCTGGTTTATTCGTTTGGATCGGTTTTACCTTCTGTTAGCTTAGCTAAGGTTCCTGGTTAGGTTATGGTTTGATCATTTCCTTCCCATGTTTAGGTTCTGCTTTGATCAGTTCCTCCTCTCTGGTTTATCCGTTTGGATCGCGTTTACCTTATGTTAGCTTAGCTAACGTTCCTGGTTAGGTAATGTTTTGATCATTTCCTTCCCATGTATAAGTTTTGCTTTGATCAGTTCCTCCTTGCAAGTTTATCAATTTGGATTGAGCTTATCTTATGTTAGCTTAACTAACGTTATTGGTTAAGTTATGTTTTGATCATTTCCTTCCCATGTTTAGGTTCTATTTTGATCAGTGCCTCCTATCTAGTTTATCCATTTGGGTCGGGTTTACCTTCTGTAAACTTAGCTAACGTTCTTGGTTAGGTTATGTTTTGATCATTTACTTCCCATGTTAAGGTTCTATTTTAATCAGTTCCTCCTCTCTGGTTTATCCGTTTGGATTGGGTTTACCTTCTGTTAGCTTAGCTAAAATTCCTTGTTAGGTTATGTTTTGATCATTTCCTTCCCATGTTTATGTTTTGTTTTGATCAGTTCCTCCTCTTTGGTTTATCCGTTGTGATCGGGTTTACTGTTAGCTTAGCTAACATTCCTGGTTAGGTTATGTTTTAATCATTTCCTTCCCATGTTTAGGTTCTATTTTGATCAGTTCATCCTCTTTGGTTTATCAGTTTGGATTAGTTTTACTTTCTGTTAGCTTAGATAACGTTCCTTGTTAGGTTATATTTTGATCATTTCCTTCCCATGTTAGGTTTTGTTTTGATCAGTTCCTCCACTCTGGTTTATCCGTTTGGATCGGGTTTACCTTCTGTTAGCTTAGCTAACGTTCCTGGGTAGATTATTTGTTGATCATTTCCTTCCCATGTTTAGGTTTTGTTTTGATCAGTTCCTCCTATCTGGTTTATGCCTTTGGATTGGGTTCACCTTCTATTAGCTTAGGTAATGTTCCTGGTTAGGTTATGTTTTGATTATTTCCTTCCCATGTTTAGGTTCTGCTTTGACCAGTTCCTCCTCTCTGGTTTATCCGTTTAGATCGGGTTTACCTTCTGTTAGCTTAGATAATGTTCCTGGTTAGGTTATGTTTTGATCATTTCCTTCCCATGTTTAGGTTCTGTTTTGATCAGTCCCTCCTCTCTGGTTTATCCGGTGGGATTGAGTTTACCTTCTGTTAGCTTAGCTAACGTTCCTGGATAGGTTATGATTTAATCATTACCTTCCCATGTTTAGGTTCTGTTTTGATCAGTTCCTACTCTCTGGTTTATAAGTTTGTATCCGGTTTACCTTCTGTTAGCTTAGCTAGTTGTGATCGGTGGATTTAGAACTGACTCTTTAACGCTGGTTCGCGAAATGTCGCGGAAGCAAGAGTCGCCAACGTCTTTTATTTTCTCCAACATGGACAGGACAAAAGCACAGCAAAATTTCTTATGAGATAGTTTCTCGGTTCGGGAGGTAGATTTATAGAAAGGGAAGGTGTTAGCACCCTTTCTATCCATGGTTATCCATGGGCTCTTAGATACTTTGCCATTGTGTTTTCTAAAGTGTTTGCTTTTCAAAGTGTGAGTGGGTTTGAAAAAGTTTCATTGAAAGATTTCTGAGTAACTCTTGTATCAGTCCTCAAGAGTCTTTGAAAAATTGTTTTGAAAGCTTTTTGAAAGTGTCGGTGTGAAAAGAGTTTTGATTTGTTTTTTGAGAGAGCAAGTATCTAATGAGTCATCTACCTACCCTAAGGAATTAGGCTGTGTAAATGTCCTTAAGGTAATGCCATCCCACCATTGAGAGGTAGGTAGCACCACCGTTGGAGGTGTTCGGGTCAATTCATTTTTTAGGGACAGTGTGGTCACCAGAGCAACAGTAGGACACCTTAGAAGCTACCCTTATGCCCTTGATCCTTTTTTAATCCGAGGCAACCGTTTCGAGGCAACTGGATCATGGACATAAGGACTTACTAAAACGTCCTATACTCGACGACCACGTTTCGAAGGTAAGGCAACAGGTGAGGCGTACCCTAAGAGTGGTGTGTGAATTTGTGTGTTATTTTCATGTCAATATTTATCTTTGATCAGGGCATTGTGAACTACGCTTTATTTTTAATTAGCCATACATTCTTTCATGCAAAGTTTAGAATTCAAGAGTGCAGAAATTTAAATGCGGAAAGATAAATCCTACGCTATTACAAGGCGCGGGTCTATACATCACCAAATTACAAAGACCCGTTTTAATAAAAATGCGGAAAGTAAAAGACCTAGTTACTATTACAAGCCTCGAGCAGTTACATAATATTCGGAAAGAGAATAAATGCGCGAAAAGAAATTAAAATCGAACGTCCGAGGGTTTTGACCCTTTTGAAATTAAATTGAATTAAAAAGCTAATTAATTATTTAATTAAGAAAAGAAATTGTTTTTTGTTTTTTTTTGTATTTATGAAAATAAAGAATTTCCAAGGAAACCCTAATTCTAGATTATTTTTAATTACTTAAGAAAAATATTAAAGTTGACCTAATTTACTAGTTAATTAAATTACATGTTTATTTACAAAAATATTTAGTAATTAATAATAATAATAATGAGAGAAAATTATTAAAAAGATGAAAAGGTCAAAAACCTAATTTCTACATATTTTATTTATTTAAGAAAAGATTAAAGTTTTAAAACCTAATTTACTAAATTAATGGTTAGAGTTTATTTACAAAATAAATTAATGGTGAATTAAATATTAATTAAATATACTACAATTTTTGGTTTCTGATTTTTTTTATAGAAAATTATTTTATGAAATTAAAGAAAATAATTAAAGCAATAAAAAGAATAAAAAGGAAAAAGAAAGTGAAATTAAATATACAAACATGGGGGGGGTGTCTGGCCCATTTAGGAGGTTTTTTTGAAGTAATTTGGCCCATTGAACAAAGCCTTGTTTGACTTTCCAGCTTGTGTGTATGTCCATTGACTGAGGTATATGATAGACCTCTTTCTGCAGCCTTCAGATTGGACCTTGAAGCCACTTGTCAGGCCTTAGCGTATGCGTGTATGGTGAACCTTTGGTTGAATGCTGCATAGGAATACATTGAGACAAAAGTTATTGAACATATGGGGGGACCTGGGAATCGAACCCAGGTCCCTATACCTGCAAGACACCTCAGCCACCAACTGAGCTAATGCGCGCGTTTGTTAATATAATGAAGAGTGATTATTATATAAAAAAAACAAGCGTTAGTGGTATGAACAAAAATCACGCGCCAAATATTTGAATGCCCCTATCATATGAAGACACGCATGCTTTCTTCTTCGTTTTCCTGAAACAAAAAGGAATGAATAGTGGGGGTTTTAAACCCCCTCAACTTGAAAACGTGAAAATAGCGATTAGGTATATACTTAATATAAAAAAGGCGCGATGGTCTTAATAACTTCGTCTTGATGCCACGAATTCAGCTGTACCAGTTTGAAGGTCTAATTTTTCCATACCAAGAAAGCCCTAATTGGGACGTTCTGAAAACCTAATATCCTTTAATGGTAAATTTGGATTCAGGCAGAATTAGGTCAATTAACCTATGCCAATCGCTTCAGAATATCATTATTAGTGTAAATCAACAAATAAAACACATGAATAATGCATGAAAATTAAGAAACGATTATGGAAAAGTTTGTGATGAACGCGATGCTATTCTACCAATTCTTGGAGTATGGAGACTGGAAAGTGGTTGCAACATGTTCAAAGAAGTCTCAGCAAGGGTTTGGAATGCTTGTTATGCTTTGAAACACCCTGTAACTATGATTTCAGTTTTCAAGTTTTGGTGAAAATCTTGCAATTTGGTTATGGCTTCCTGAGCAGTTTTTCGTGTGTCCTTGCATAGGGTTGAGTTGTGCATAAGTAAGTGAATGAAACTAGGTCAAAAATAAGCCCAAAGATCCATGCATTTATGTTTTGAATATTTGATTTTTATCACATCTTTTTCAATCTTTTTTCCATGCCAATCTTGCCAAATAGGGATGATCTTGTCCCCTTGAGATGATGCACGAAATCTCTAGCACATAATGAGCATATTTGCTGCACAAAAAAGATTTAAAACCATTATTTGATATTTTTTCATATTTAAATATAATTAAATGAATTAGTAATAATAAAAATTCAATTAATTAATTAAAAATAAGAAAATAAATCCCTTTGAGTTTAATGGGTCGTGCATATGCTTTGGGTAATGATTCAAGGAAGAATTTGAGGCCCATTAGCATTTTTGAAGCTTTTGAAGCAAAGTTGACTTTTCAAAATTCCCAAAAATTTCCCAACTTCTCCAATGCATATATTGCTCAATTTTGAAGCTATGATCATGTTCTTGGACATTTTGGAAATGTCTTGAAGTCCTCTAAACAATGTCTTTGGTCCCATGTCATTTTGATTTACCAATCTCAAGTTATGGTCTTTGACTTAAAGTGCCTTTTTGTTGACTTTTGAAAATGACCTATAATGTTGAAATTGATAACTTTTTGTGAGAGCATTTCTTGGACTTGAAGTGTGAAGATGAGTTGTAGTAAATCTCATCCTCTTCAAAATGAGCTTTGGATGGGATTTTTCTGATAAACCATGAAGAAGTTATGCCTTGGTCAATTTGCAGTTGACTTTTCAACTGTCCAAAAATAGAAACTTTTGCATCTTGAGACTTTTTGAGCCATGCTTTGAGAAATCATGATCAAGAATTGATCAAATGATGTTTGTGGCTTCAAAATAAGATGTTGACCAATATTTTTGACTTTTGACTGTCAAATGACCATTTTGCCCCTGCAGTTGACTGTGAAGCAATTAGGGTTTTTGACTGTGCAACTTGATGCTGTGAGTCTTGAAACTTGACATATGGATGCTTGACAATGTATATAGGCACATGGGACTTGATTGGACCATTGGAAACCTTAATTTCTTTGCAAGAACCAAAACCCTAATTTTGACTGTGTTAGGAGGCAATTGGACTGTGCAACCTTTGAGGAATTTTGAACCATCTGAAGATTGATCTTGGCAAATCTTGAAGAATATGGGAGGGAAAATTTTGGGGTACAACAGTTGCCCCTGTTCAATCTTCTTAGACCTGAGGATGCAGATTGGCTGGCGTGCCTTTCGTAATCCGAAGGTGGAAGATGATTGAACACTAGAGTGCCCAGAAATTTGCACTCACATAGTAGAGTGTTAGCAGCGTGATGGTGGGAATGGGCTTACAGATGCCATTTGGAAAGATGATGGATAGGAGGATGGGCTTATAAATGCCATCTGGGTGTCGATCGCGTAAGAGATTCCTTAGCAAGAACTTGCGTACCTGAGAAAGAAAAATAATTACCTGGCCTGTTACAGGGGTTGATCTTTAAACTCTTCATGTAGATGTGCCCTGGCTGGATACAGGAATCGAATCTTCGAACTCTTCAGACGTGCCCTGGCAAGATACAGGAATTAAGTTCGAAGAATAGTCGTCAACAGATACACCCTGGCAAGATACAGGAATCGGATCTTCGAACTCTTCAGACGTGCCCTGGCAAGATACAGGAATCAAGTCTGGAGAATATAGTCGTCAACAGATACACCCTGGAAAGATACAGGAATCGGATCTTCAAACTCTTCAGACGTGCCCTGGAAAGATACAGGAATCAAGTCTGGAATATAGTCGTCAACAGATACACCCTGGCAAGATACAAGAATCGGATCTTCGAACTCTTCAGACGTGCCCTGGCAAGATACATGAATCGAGTCTGGAATTAGTCGTCAACAGATACACCCTGGCAAGATACAGGAATCGGATCTTCGAACTCTTCAGACGTGCCCTGGCAAGATACAGGAATCGAGTCTGGAATTAGTCGTCAACAGATACACCCTGGCAAGATACAGGAATCAGATCTTCGAACTCTTCAGACGTGCCCTGACAAGATACAGGAATAGAGTTTGGAATTAGTCGTCAACAGATACACCCTGGCAAGATATAGGAATCGGATCTTCGAACTCTTCAGACGTGCCCTGGCAAGATACAGGAATCGAGTCTGGAATTAGTCGTCAACAGATACACCCTAGCAAGATACAGGAATCGGATCTTCGAACTCTTCAGACGTGCCCTGGCAAGATACAGGAATCGAGTCTGGAATTAGTCGTCAACAGATACACCCTGGCAAGATACAGGAATCGGATCTTCGAACTCTTCAGACGTGCCCTGGCAAGATACAGGAATCGAGTCTGGAATTAGTCGTCAACAGATACACCCTGGCAAGATACAGGAATCAGATCTTCGAACTCTTCAGACGTACCCTGGCAAGATACAGGAATCGAGTCTGGAATTAGTCGTCAACAGATACACCCTGGTAAGATACAGGAATCAGATCTTCGAACTCTTCAGACGTGCCCTGGCAAGATACAGGAATCGAGTCTGGAATTAGTCGTCAACAGATACACCCTGGCAAGATACAGGAATCGGATCTTCGAACTCTTCAGACGTGCCCTGGCAAGATACAGGAATCGAGTCTGGAATTAGTCGTCAACAGATACACCCTGGCAGGATACAGGAATCGGATCTTCAAACTCTTCAGACGTGCCCTGGCAAGATACAGGAATCGGATCTTCGAACTCTTCAGACGTGCCCTGGCAGGATACAGGAATCGAGTCTGGAATTAGTCGTCAACAGATACACCCTGGCGAGATACAGGAATCGGATCCTTAGTTGCGACCGTTGATAGTAATCATCTTTGTATTGACCTTTGTCCTGAAAAGACAAAACATTAGTTGTATGCGATGTCATGATGTATGACATGCGTGATGTTCTCAGAATAAATGAGATTGTATGTTCATGATGTGTATATGCATGCTATAGTGTATGAAGATGTGATATTTATGAATGTATTTTCGTCTAGGAAAGTAAATCCTTGACGAGTGCCGGGAGATTAATTCCTGGGCTGATGTTTAAAGAATAGAGCTTTTTGTTTCCGCTGGGGATGATAGTTGCAAGAATACCGGTAGGAGAAGATGACTCCGTTGGGGAATAAACTTGGAGAATAGATTACTCTGTGGGGAATGCTCTGTGGGGAGAGAGGTACTTTGCTGGGATTGATGATAACTCCACTGGGGATACCATCATTGATAAGCTTTGTTGAGGTTTGATGAGCTCCACTAGGGAATAGGAAGACTTCGTCGGGGACGATCTTTCCGTGGTAAATGGCTGAGGATAACCCAGTTATATCCTGGTGGGGAAATAACCTTCTGAATAAAGTCGGGGGAGCGTTCATACTCTGCAGGTGACAAGCTTCCCGAATCTACTGGGGATAAGCTTCCTACTGGGGAGATGGATTCCACTTTCCTAGGGAGACTTTTGAGATGTACTGGGGAAGTGGCTCCACTGGATGTCTGGTATACCGCCGGGGAACAATCTTAGATCAAGACTGCCGGGGATGCTTGTTAAGAATGTTTGTATACTCCGCTGAGGAATGTTGAGATCTGCTGGGGATACCCAATTTCCTTAAGACTGACAGTATATTAACTCTGCTTGGGGGGAGAGTATTGCTGACTTGCTGGCTCACTCTTTGGGGAATTAAGATATCTTGGTTACATTCTTCAGCCGAACTTACCTTGGTACCTTGGTGGAAAGAGCAATTAGATCGCTTAGATAACTCATTATTTCCCCTGTTTCTAATGTTACCTGTAATTAATCCTTTGTTTCGCATGCAAATATTTATGAGTTAGCAATTATTGTCAAATGCATATATCAAAATTTGAACATTGGACGTTCTTCGCAAAACAAAACAGGAAAAGGAAAAACAATTGGCAATTGGTCTGAAAAGTGAATTTGTATTGATTTTTGAATTTGCCTGAAAATAGGCGTTTATGTACAAGAGGCTGACGTCCTAGTAAGAGAACGCCGCCGAACAACAGAGTTTATACAATTTGTACAAAGAAAACAAAAACAGCTATGTGAAAAGAATAATTCCACTGGGTTCCAACTCTGCTATCGCCTTTATATCTTCGAGCGTCTCATCACTTGGCTGCTCAGTTGAAGATGAAGCTGATTGATCGATGCCGTCTGAACTTGATAGTTGATACCGGATCCTGGATGCAAAGTGATCCAATGAGACATAGTATTACGCTTTAATCCCTAACTTTTGCCTGGACCGCCCTTTCGGGTTTTCAGTCCACCGGGATACCCATTTTTGCCCAAGCCGCCTTTTCAGGTTTTCGACTTGCCGGGTGTACAGATTTTTTTTCATTTCATCCCTCATTTTGCCCGAACCCTTTTGGTTTGCCGGGAAGCCCTAATTTTTGCCTAGGTATGTCAACCTAGCGGGTCTTTTATCATGCGTAGTATCTTTTTACTATGTCTGCATTGGCAGGGTGAGGAAGGTCGTCACCATCCATGGTGGTTAGAATCATGGCTCCTCCTGAGAACACATGTTTAACCACAAATGGCCCTTCATACGTAGGGGTCCATTTGCCCCTGGGATCACTCTGAGGAAGGATGATGCGTTTGATTACCAGGTCCCCAACTTGATACTCTTGTGGTCTGACCTTCTTGTTAAATGCCCTGATCATCCGTTTTTGGTACGTTTGACCATGACAAATAGCAGCGAGTCTCTTTTCGTCGATTAGATTTAATTGATCAAGTCGTGTCTGGATCCAGTCATCTTCGCTCAAATCTGCATCCTTCATTATCCGGAGAGAGGGTATCTGCACTTCAATCGGCAAGACTGCCTCCATGCTGTAGACCAAAGAAAAGGGAGTTGCCCCGGTTGACGTTCTTGCTGAGGTACGGTACCCATGAAGAGCAAACGGTAACATTTCGTGCCAATATTTATAGGTCACTGTCATCTTCTGCACAATCTTCTTGATATTCTTATTAGCTGCTTCTACAGCCCCATTCATCTTCGGCCGGTAAGGAGAAGAGTTGTGGTGCTGTATCTTGAATTGTGCGCAAAGCTCAGTGATCATCTTGTTGTTAAGATTGGTACCATTGTCTGTAATGATCCTTTCCGGGACGCCGTATCGACAGATCAGGTTATGCCGAATGAACCGTGCCACGACATTCTTGGTTACAGTGGCGTAGGAAGCTGCTTCAACCCACTTTGTGAAGTAATCGATCGCTACCAGGATGAAGCGATGTCCGTTGGATGCCGTAGGTTTAATCTCGCCGATCATATCAATGCCCCACATTGCAAAAGGCCAAGGTACAGTCAAGACATTCAAAGGAACTGGAGGAACGTGCACCTTATCTGCATATATCTGGAACTTATGACATGTCCGAGAATGTTGGTAACAGTCGGCTTCCATTGTGGACCAGAAATATCCTGCCCGGAGGATCTTCTTTGCCATGGTGTGTCCACTGGAATGTGTTCCGAAGGTACCTTCATGCAGTTCTGCCATGATCCTTTCTGCTTCAGTCTTATCCACACAACGCAGTAAGGTTGAATCATGGTTTCGCTTGTATAGAATGCCATTGTTGAGGAAGAACTTTGCAGCGAACCTTCTTAGAAACTTCTTGTCGTTGACAGATGCACCTTCAGGGTATTCTTGAGCTTCCAAATACCTCTTCACCTCATGGTACCAAGGTTTCTCAGTTACTACCTCAGCCTCAAGATCACAACAGTATGCAGGTTCGTCCAGTTTCCAGATGATGATCCGGGGAGCCTCATTGTCCCACTTGACTTTGAACATAGAAGACATTGTAGCTAACGCGTCCGCCAACTAATTCTCCTCTCTTGGGAAGTGTTCAAAAGTTATCTCTGTAAAATGGGGGATCAATGTCAACACACACTCTTTATAAGGAATAAGGTTTGGGTGTTTCGTATCCCACTCGCCTTTGATCTGATTGATCACGAGAGCGGAATCTCCGAAGACACTCAGAAACTTGATCCTTAAGTCAATCGCAGCTTGAAGACCCATGATGCACGCCTCATACTCCGCCATGTTGTTGGTGCAGTTGAAACATAGCCGGGCCGTAAGTGGAGTATGAGTGCCTTGAGGGGATATGATCACAGCGCCGATACCGTTACCCAAAGCGTTGGAGGCTCCGTCAAAGTGCATAGACCATCGGGATCCTTCCTCAGGTCCTTCATCCGGTCCAGGCACTTCACAATCAGTCACTATCATGATGCTCTCGTCAGGAAATTCAAAGTTCATTGATTGGTAGTCGTCTACTGCCTGATGTGCCAAGTGGTCTGCCAATACACTTCCTTTGATAGCTTTCTGAGTCGTGTATTGGATGTCGTATTCTGTCAAGATCATTTGCCATCTTGCTATTCTTCCAGACAGAGCAGGCTTTTCGAATATGTACTTTATTGGATCCATTTTTGAGATCAACAAAGTAGTGTGAGTCAGCATATACTGTCTCAGCCGGCGAGCAGCCCATACCAAAGTGCAACAAGTTTTCTCGAGCAGTGAGTATCGGGTCTCACAGTTGGTAAACTTTTTGCTAAGGTAATAAATGGCGTGCTCTTTTCGGCCAGACTCGTCATGCTGCCCCAGCACACACCCCATTGAGCTGTCAAGTACTGTCAGGTATAGTATTAGAGGTCTCCTTTCAACCGGTGGCATAAGAATGGGTGGCTCTTGGAGATACTCTTTGATTCTGTCGAAAGCGGCCTGACATTCATCGTTCCAATGTACTACCTGATCTTTCTTCAGCAACTTGAAGATTGGTTCACAGGTAGCAGTTAGGTGCGAGATGAACCGGGCAATGTAATTCAGACGTCCTAGAAAGCCTCTGACCTCTTTCTCTGTCTTGGGAACTGGCATCTCTTGTATGGCTTTAACCTTGGCAGGGTCCACTTGAATACCTTTGTCGCTCACAACGAAGCCTAGCAGTTTTCCGGATCTCACCCGGAAGGTGCACTTGTTCGGGTTCAACCTCAGCTTGTATAACTTCAGACGGTCAAACAACTTCTGTAGGTGGTCAAGGTGTTCTTCCTCAGTTTGGGACCTTGCAATCATATCATCGACATACACTTCAATCTCATGGTGGATCATGTCATGAAATAAGGCAACCATGGCACGTTGGTAGGTTGCCCCAACGTTTTTCAACCCCAAAGGCATGACCTTGTAGCAAAAGGTGCCCCACTGAGTAACAAAGGTAGTCTTTTCCATGTCTTCAGGAGCCATTTTGATTTGATTATAACCTGAAAAACCATCCATGAAGGAGAACACCTTGTGCTGAGCAGTATTGTCAACCAGAACGTCAATGTGAGGTAGGGGGAAGTCATCCTTGGGGCTTGCCCTATTCAGATCCCTGTAATCGACATACATTCTGACCTTACCATCTTTCTTCGGTACCGGCACCACATTGGCAACCCACTGAGGGTAAGAAGTCACTGCTAGAAACCCGGCATCAAATTGCTTCATAACCTCAGCTTTGATCTTCTCGGACATCTCTGGACGCATACGGCAGACCTTTTGTTTAACCGGAGGGCATTCTTCCTTGGTAGGTGTGATCGGTGGATCTGGAACTGACTGTTTAACGCTGGTTCGCGAAATGTCGCGGAAGCAAGAGTCGCCACCGTCTTTTATTTTCTCCAAATGGAAAGGACAAAAGCACAGAAAAATTCCTTAAAGAGATTGCTCTCGGTTCGGGAGGTAGGTTATAGAAAGGGAAGGTGTTAGCACCCTTTCCATCCATGGTTATCCATGGGCTCTTAGATACTTGCTCACTTGTGTTTTCAAAATGATTTGTTTTCTTTTCAACTGTGGGTTTTAAAAAGTTTCTTTAAAAATTTTAGTTCGACTCTTGTATCAGTCCTCAAGAGTGTTTGAAAAATTGCTTTCGAAAGCTTTTTGAAAAGGTGTCGGTGTGAAAAGTATTTTTGAATTTGTTTTGAATTTAGAGCAAGTATCTAGAGTCGTCTACCTACCCTAAGGAATTCGTCTGTGTAAATGTCCTTTAAAGTAGTGCCATCCCACCATTGAGAGGTAGGTAGCACCACCGTTGGAGGTGTTCGGGTCAATTCGAGGTTCGGGACATGGTGATCACCAGAGCAATGAGAAGACATCTTAGAAGCTACCCTCATGCCAGGTTCCCGGATCATGAGGACTTACTAAGACATCCTCTACTCGACGATCACCTTTCGAGGCAAGGCAACAGTGAGGCGTACCCTAGGGGTGGTGTGTGATTTGTGTGTCAGATTCATTTATTTTTGTCTTGTTCATGTTATGTGATCTACGCGTTTGTTTTTATTTTGTCATTCATTCTTGCATGCCATTATTAACAGTTAAAAGTTGCGAGAAATGTAAAGTTCCTAAACTATTACAAAGGCGCGGGTCCACATCGCCAAATTTAATCCAGGACCCGATTTGACAGAAAGTAAAGAAGTAAAGTGCGAAAGATAAATATTTACACGGCTTTGGGAGAATTACATTAATATTTAAGAGAAGGAAATAAAATGCGCGAATTGAATTAAAATTGAAACGAGGGCGTTGGACCCTTTTTAATGAAATTAAATTATATTAACAAATTAATTAAATTAAAAGGAAAATTTTTTTTTTGAGTTTTTTATATTTATGGATTTTTATGAGAAAAATTAAATGAAATTAAAATATTAACCCTAATTCTAGTTGTTTTTTTTATTTATTAAGAAAACATGTTAAAATTAAACCTAAGATTAATCTAATTATTTACATGGTAATTTAATTACAAAAATAATATTTAATAATTAATTATTGTGAAAGAAAAGAAAAAAGGATAAAAATACTTAAAAAACCTAATTCTACAAATTTTTAATTTATTAAGAAAAATATTTGAATTAAACCTAATTTTACAAAGCTAAATTAATTAATGATATTTACTTAAAAAATATTAAAATAAAATATATTTTGATTTTTTATGACTTTTCTGATTTTTTGTTATTTTTATATTTTTATGAAAATAAATTAGTTTAAAGAATTAAGTTAAAAAACTAATTAAAACAAAAATAGAAAAATATGAGAAAAAAATAAGAAAGGCAAACCATGGGGGTTCTGTCCCCAAATTGGAGGTATGATTGTAGCATTTTAGGCCCATCTTTGGAGGCCTTCGTTGACTTTTCCTGGAAGCGTGTCACTTCTTTGACTCATGCCCATGGTATTCACCAGATCTAGGCCTTCAGATTGTCTCCATTGGCCAAGTGGCATGGTTGGATCAGGGGTTGTATGGTGGAACCCTGGAAGCGAACTACACCCAAGCGCGATTAGAAAAATAATATGGAAAGGGATGGGGACCTGGGATTCGAACCCAGGTCCCAGGGATTACCAATACTATGCTTTGCCAACTGCTCCAACTGCGCGTTTTGGTTATATAATAACTAATAAATAATATGAAATAAAACAAGAATTAGTGGACAGATTAGCGCGAAAATTCAAATACTCCAATCATTGCCTTACACATCACCGTCTTCTTCCTCGTTTTGCTTTTTCCTGAAACATAAAAAAGGTTAGCGGGGGTTTTAAACCCCCCCAAAATGCCATCTTTTCAATAATAGCGAATAGGCCATATGGCCACATAAATTAGGCGCGAGGGGTGTTTTCAAATCGTCCAAGCTCCCTGATTTCAACCATGGTATTAAGGTGTTCTAATTTTACAGTATTCAGAAACGCCTAATTTAAAACTTGAAGAACCCTAACGTCCTTTAATGGTGGTTCTTCATATAGCGCGTGAAAACTCAATTAAAGCACACAGTTAGCTTCAGAATGATGAGAGTAACACAAAACAAGTATTAGAATTCAAAAACATGACATGAATGATGAAATACGATTTATGCAAAAAAGTGAAAAAGTTTGAGTTCCATTCACCAATTATGGGCGTTAGGGATGTGGAAAACTATTCAGACACGTTTCTTGATGTCTCAGGAAGGTGATGAGATAATTATTTTGGCTTAAATCGCACTGGAAGACAGTTTTCAGTTTCTTGAATTTTTGTCAAAAACTCAAACTTGGTTATTGGTGTATGGCGCCGCTTCCAGCTTCTGATCACTAGGGTTAGCATGTATATATGTACTGGAATGATTAGGGTTAGAAATTGGATCAAAAAAATCAATGAATTGATGAAGAGAATATTTGATTTTCATGCCATAAGTTTTCAATCTTTTTCACACTATTTTGGTTCCAATCATGTCCAATCACATGGATTCTTTCTAAATCAGATCATGCACGAAATCTTGAGACTATTTTATGCACAAAAAGATTTAAAAACTTAGGTTTGGCATTTTTCATGTATTTTAATTAATTAAATGAATTATTAGCAATTAAAAATCCAAATAAATAAATAAAAATGATGAAAAACTTCCCTTTGGGCCAAATGGTCGTGCACATGTTTTGGATGATGGATTTTGGAAGAAAAAGAGGCCTATTAGCAATTTTAGGACTTTTGAAGCAATGTTGACTTTTCAAAATATCCAAAAATTTCCCAAGTTCCACAAGGCATATCTTACTCAATTTTTAAGCTTTGCTCATGTTCTTGGACATTTTGGAAAGGCCTTTGAGTCCTCTAACCAATGCCTTTGGTCCCATGTCATTTTGTTTTACCAATCTCAAGTTATGGCCTTTTCTTTAAAGTCCCTTTTTGTTGACTTTTGAAAATGACCTATAATGTTGAAATTGATAACTTTTTGTGAGAGCATTTCTTGGACTTGAAGTGTGAAGAGGAGTTGTAGGAAATGTCTTTCTCTTCAAAATGAGCTTTGGATGGAATTTTTCTGATAATCCATGTGAAAGTTATGCCTTGGTCAAGTTACAGTTGACTTTTTCAACTGTCCAAATATGGAAACTTTTGCATCTTGAGACTTTTTGAGCCAAGCTTTGAGAATAATGATCAAGCATTGATCAAATGATGTTTGTGGCTTCAAAATGAGATGTTGACCAAAAATTTGAACTTTTGACTGTCAAATGACCATTTTGCCCATACAGTTGACTGTAGTGCAATTAGGGTTTTTGACTGTGCAATTTTATGTTGTAAGTCTTGAAACTTGGTATGAGGATGCTTGACCATATTTATAGGCATGTGGGACTTGATTGGACCTTTGGAAACTTCACTTTCTTTGTCAGAACCAAAACCCTAGTTTTTGACTGTTAGGAGGCCCTTGAATTGTGCAACCCTTGGGGAATTTTGAAGCATTGACTTTGCAAATCTTGAAGAATATGGGAGGGAAAATTTTGGGGTACAACAGTTGCCCCTGTTCAATCTTCTTAGACCTGAGGATGCAGATTGGCTGACGTGCCTTTCGTAATCCGAAGGTAGAAGATGATTGAACACTAGAGTGCCCAGAAATTTGCGCTCACATAGTTGCAGTGATGATGGGAATGAGCTTATTGATGCCATTTGGAGATTGATGGATAGGATGATGGGCTTATAGATGCCATGCTGAGAGATGATGGAAGGCGGATGGGCTTATAGACGCCATCTGAGCGTCGATCGCGTAAGAGATTCCTTAGCGAGAACTTGCATACCTGCAAAAGAAAAAATGATTACCTGACCCGTTACAGGAGCTGGTCTTCAGATTCTTCGTATAGATGTGTCCTGACTGGTTACAGGAGCTGGATCTGGATCTTCAAAAGGTGATGAATGAACCAGGGATGGTTACTACCTCAACAGGAACGATGAGAGAACCTTGGATGATTACTACCTCAACAGGAACGCTGAGAGAATCTGGGGGCGATTACTACCTCCGCAGTAACGGGGAGAGAACCATAGGCGACTTCAACCTCAACAGTAATGTTGAGAGAACCTTGGACGACTTCAACCTCAACAGTATCATTGAGAGAATCTTGGGCGACTTCAACCTCAACAGTAATCATTGAGAGAATCTTGGGCGACTTCAACCTCAACAGTATCATTGAGAGAATCTTGGGCCCTTGAACCTCAACAGTAATCATTGAGAGAATCTGGGGATGATTACTACCTCCGCAGTAACGGGGAGAGAACCATAGGCGACTACAACCTCAACAGTAACGCTGAGAGAATCTTGGATATCTTCTACTGAGTCTTCATCAGGAAAATCTGTTAGGGGTCGATTTAGCTGGACTAGAGAAGGCCTTGGACTGGATAAGAAACAGAAAAATCTTAAGGTCGATTTAACTGAACCGGTCTAGGTCTTGAAATGTCTTCAACTGGATAAGAAACAGGGAGATCTTGGGGTCGATCTGACTGAACCAGAGAAGGCCTTTGACTGGATAAGAAACAGTAAAATCTTAGGGTCGATTTAACTGAACCGGTCTAGGTCTTGAAATACAGCTGAGAACTTGACTGGATCTTTCCTGAAAGGTAAAGGTCAGTCATATGCAATGCATGATATGGATTACGCAATGATGTTCTCAACATAAATGAGATTTGTAAGATATGATGCGTATATGCATGCTATAATGATGTATGTGATGTTTATGAATGTATCTTCGTCTGGGAAAATAGATCCTTGACGGATGCCGGGAAGTCAAATCCTGGGCTGATGTTGAAGAGTGAGATTCTTCGTTTCCGTTGGGGATGATGATTGCAAGAACACCGGTAGGAGAAGATGACTCCGTTGGGGAATAAACTTGGCGAATGGATTACTCTGCGGGGAGAAAAGTACTCTAGCTACCTTGCTGGGGAACAATACTCTGTGGGGAGAGAGGTACTTTGTCGAGTTGTTTGATAATAACTTGCTGGGGATACCCTTGTTGTGTTGGGAGCGTTAATAGACTTCGCTGGGGATAAGAAGACTTCGTCGAGGACACTCTTTCCATGGCTTTTGGCTGAGGATAACCCAGTTATATCCTGGTAAGGAAATAACTCTTTGAATAAAACCGGGAGTCGCGTTCGTGCTCTGCGAGGGATGAGCTTCCAGAATCTACTGGGGATAAGCTTACTGCTTGGGGAGATGGATTCCAACTTTCCTGGGGAAACTGGACTGGACTCTCCTGGGGAAGTTTTGAACTGTAATCTTGTAAGTTGAAAGAGGGAACCTATGTAGGGTTACTTGTGGATGAGTCCGTGTAAGACTTTGTCTGAAAGTTGAGAAGGAACCGGTGTAGGGTTACTTGATGATGATCAAATGGATGATTGTCCTGTTTGGTTTCGGATATTGACCCATGATCTGGAATTTGTAAAGGTAGATGGTAATCATCTTTGCATTAACCTTTCCTTGGTACTTTGGTTGATAGAGCAACTGGATCGCCTGGACGACTCATTATTGCCCCTGTTTCTGAGGTGAGGGGAAAAGATACCTTGTGGAGGTGCTGGATGACTGCCGATTGACAAATCTTTCCTTTTGGTAGGCAAGTGACGAGATGCCGGGACATAGTCGTACGCTCTTTATCCCTAATTTTTGCCTGGACCGCCCTTTCGGGTTTTCAGTCCACCGGGACACCCATTTTTGCCCAAGCCGCCTTTTCAGGTTTTCGACTTGCCGAGTGTACAAATTTTTCATTTCATCCCTTATTTTGCCCGAACCCTTTTGGTTCGCCGGGAAGCCCTTATTTTTGCCTAGGTGTGTCAACCTAGCGGGTCTTTGGCTGTGCGTAGTATTTTTTCGACTATGTCCACGTTCAGGGAGTGTAGGGAGTTACCCCTGTTGGAAGTATTTTGCCCTGCCCTAGATAATGGACAATGCTCATGCCTGCCCCCTTGATTGGAAGTGCTTTTGTTCACCAGATATTCGTCGTGCAAATTTCTATGATGTTCAAACAAATAGTCACATGCAAGCAATGTTATATTAAAAATGCAAAACTTATGTCTGTCTTGAAGTTTTTGAAAATGCAGTTTCAGTAAAACAAGCAAATTTTGTAAAATGCGATGTCAACTCGTTATTTTACCGCAAGCCTTAAGGAGTCAGGATACCTTTCGTAACAGTATGCTTTCGAACTAACCCATGCTTCAGCTAGGACTTTTGAGGGTTATAACGTGGCCTGGTTCACGGTTTAAGAAACAAGGATAAAGGCTCTAATTGTTTGTACCCACCCGCTCTTCGTGATGTTCTTCAAACCTAAAATCAGCTAATCGTGCGTTAGACCTTGTTTGAGTCTTTGCTCTGACATTCCGGTGACAGTTCGGATACTGATAGTTTATTTTGAACAGGCAGTCATTTCCTTTTGTTGAGGGTTTGTATGACCTCTTTCTTTTTGATCTTATGATCCCTATTTTTGCCTGAACTGTCTCTTTTGTGATTACAGTCAGCAGGATGCCCCAGTTTTGTAAGTCTCCTTCATAGGTTTTGACTTATTGGGTTTTTGAGATATAATGACTGCCTTTCTTTATTGATTATTCGGAACCATCACTGTCTTTCTTTGTTTTGTAAGGACCTCTTTGGTGCTGTTTATTATGCACTTGGATCAACTGAGAAGACTACCCTGCCCCAGGTTATGATTGAGGGTTTATATTTTCGAAAAGAAAAACTCCTACTTCTTTGGCTCAAAGGGGTTGACGAGGGATTATCTTCCTTATAACTCCAGTGTTTAGGGATTGAAATAATGCCTGTACCTCATCAGCGGGGTCTGTTCAAAAGCATACTGTAAGGATCGTGGTATCGTTTTCGTCATCCTCCCTCAAGAGGCTTAGCATTATTAACCAAGAGTTGATCATCACAAAAATATGAAAACAGTTTTAAGTATGGTAAACATAATTAATTCAAGACAAACATGTGTAATGCATTCATGAAATAAAAGAGTTTAACATGACAATTGTTTATTTGAACAAGAAAAGAAAAATACAATTCGAATTCTAATGAACAAAAATCTCTCAATCTTAGCCATGTTTTGGCAAGGGAGCAGTGGTCATGTTGGGAGTCTCAGCAGGCTCGAATTCAATCTCCTTAGCATCGATCATATTCTGGATCTTATATTTCAGCGCCCAACAGTCCTCAGTGTCGTGCCCCGGGCTATTAGAATGATAAGCACACCTCGCCTCTGGGTTGTAGCTCGGAGAGGAGGTCTTGGGATTTGCAGGAGGGTTGATCACCGCAATCAGGTTCATTTTCAACATGTGCTGCAATGCTTAGGACCATGACATGTTGATGTTGGTAAATTGTCTTTTAGGCTCGTCCGGCCTTCGCTGATTTCCCTTTTGTGGTTGTCGGCGTGGTGCAGAACCGGAGATCATGACTGCCCCTGCTTGTTGTTCACGACGACTCTTTTGACCGTATGCAGCATTAGACTCTTTCCTGCCCGTGTAAGGCTTTTTGTGAGTATCAGAAGGTGTGGCCTCTTGAATTTTCCCACTCTTGATACCAGCTACAATTCTTTCCCCAGTCAGAATGAGGTCGGTAAATCCTGCAGATGAATTACCAATGAGATGATTGAAGAACGGCCCGGACAGGGTCCTCAAGAACATATCAACGAGTTCCCGGTCAGTTAATGGAGGCTGCACCCTGCCAGCCAGGTCCCTCCACTTCTGTGCGTACTCTTTAAAACCTTCACTTGACCCTAGCGACATACCCTGGAGTTGGGTACGTGTAGGAGCAAGGTCGGCATTATATTGATACTGCTTGTAAAAAGCAGTAGCCAACTCCTCCCAGTTACGAACCTTGGTCCCATCCAGCTGATAGAACCATTCGAGATGAGTCCCTGAAAGACTCTCCTGGAAGAAGTGGATCCACAAGTTCTTGTCCACTGAGTACGGTTGAATCTTCCGCACATAGGATCTGAGATGTAGCTTAGGACAAGACGCCCCGTCATACTTGGTAAAGGATGGTGCTTTGAACTTATGAGGAATGATCACACCAGTAGACAAACCCAAGTCTCCGAAATCCAGTCCAGGCACTTGTTGGATCTCCATAGCATTCAGACGATCCTCTAGTTGTTTGTACCGGTCCTCAGCTGGAGGGTACTGCTCATCATTGAACTCCGTCTCGTTGTCGGAGACCACTGGACTAGGCACCTCTCTCTCATGGGGGCTGCCTTTCCCCATAGAAGGAGTTGTCCTCTCAGCTTCATTCTGCAGTGTGTTCCTAGATCTGCATTTGGGCTGAACAAAATAGTCCTCTTCTTTTTCTTCTGAATCAGAGTCTTCAATTCCTTTTGACCCTGAGCTAGGCTCACAATCAACTCCTGGAACTGGGCATTCTGGGTCTGGAGAGCCTTGATGGATTGCTCAGTAGACGATTCAGGATTCATGACGATCGGCTGAAATAAACAGCGAAGAAGGTAAGCAACCTGTCAAAGGGGTACCTGCAATGCAATGATATGTATGATATGCATGCAATGTTTTCAAGGATCTCGCGGGGTAAACAAGAAAACCGTTAGAATTTAAACTCGGTGGCTTGATTGAAAGAACTTCATATTTGTTGAGAGTCCTTCTCCAAGGGTCAAAGGCTCACCATATCCAGTGGGTCATAGCCCCTGACAATCTTGGCTTAGAGGAAAATAAATCCCCTTTGCCCCTTGCTAGACAGTTGGTTCATCCTGACCTGTATCACAAGCCCTTGAGATCCTTGAAATGGGTTAGGATGTATGCAATGGTATGATGTCATGGTATGCATAGGGTGATGTAAGTAAACCCCGTTATGAGTCCCAATTAAGGACTGTACACAAACCCTGCAAGAGACTCAAGGAAAACCTGTCATGAGTCCCAATTAAGGACTACAAACCAAACCTGCAAGAAACAAGCGTCAGATAACAAGCATGCAAGTAGTCAAGTTGGAAGGCACACACGTCACACAAGAGAAGCCCTTAGAGTTTAGGCCAGCATGGAGTCTGGGTATTACCCTCTTGAAGTTGGTGGGCTCAACCTGTCCTATTAGAAGTAACCGGGTTCTAAGGGTCCCAATATCACCGGATTGCTTTCATTGTTCATCGTTTCGATTTAGCCACTGAACTGGCGACCGAAATATTCCAGGAAAGCAACCCTCAATTGAGTGTAGTATCGAGTATCAACCAACCTCGGACTGCACCAAAGTCAGTTATCTCACTACCCTAAAGAGGCCAAGATAGTTCAATTAAGGTTCCTAAGGTCTGTTGATGCTTCACGACACCACGCGGAGGCCCCGTACTCTCCTTGACTGAACTCAAGGGTTACCGGTACACACCAAAGTGCCACATCAACGTAGCAGACTGTTTCAACCATGTCGGTATACCCCGCACAGTTCCCTCACAGCCTTGTTGCTACTTTCTAAGAAGGTATCCCCAGATCCGGGTTAGGATCTATAGAACTCCCAAGACAGTCCCACAATTTAAAGCAAACAAGGAAAGCAATTGAAAACACAGTTATGAACTAACCCTAAGGTGCACCTCACTTTAAATTATCCCCAGCAGAGTCGCCAGTTCTGTGATCGGTGGATCTGGAACTGACTGTTTAACGCTGGTTCGCGAAATGTCGCGGAAGCAAGAGTCGCCACCGTCTTTTATTTTCTCCAAATGGAAAGGACAAAAGCACAGAAAAATTCCTTAAAGAGATTGCTCTCGGTTCGGGAGGTAGGTTATAGAAAGAGAAGGTGTTAGCACCCTTTCCATCCATGGTTATCCATGGGCTCTTAGATACTTGCTCACTTGTGTTTTCAAAATGATTTGTTTTCTTTTCAAATGTGGGTTTTAAAAAGTTTCTTTAAAAATTTTAGTTCGACTCTTGTATCAGTCCTCAAGAGTGTTTGAAAAATTGCTTTCGAAAGCTTTTTGAAAAGGTGTCGGTGTGAAAAGTATTTTTGAATTTGTTTTGAATTTAGAGCAAGTATCTAGAGTCGTCTACCTACCCTAAGGAATTCGTCTGTGTAAATGTCCTTTAAAGTAGTGCCATCCCACCATTGAGAGGTAGGTAGCACCACCGTTGGAGGTGTTCGGGTCAATTCGAGGTTCGGGACATGGTGATCACCAGAGCAATGGGAAGACATCTTAGAAGCTACCCTCATGCCAGGTTCCCGGATCATGAGGACTTACTAAGACATCCTCTACTCGACGATCACCTTTCGAGGCAAGGCAACAGTGAGGCGTACCCTAGGGGTGGTGTGTGATTTGTGTGTCAGATTCATTTATTTTTGTCTTGTTCATGTTATGTGATCTACGCGTTTGTTTTTATTTTGTCATTCATTCTTGCATGCCATTATTAACAGTTAAAAGTTGCGAGAAATGTAAAGTTCCTAAACTATTACAAAGGCGCGGGTCCACATCGCCAAATTTAATCCAGGACCCGATTTGACAGAAAGTAAAGAAGTAAAGTGCGAAAGATAAATATTTACACGGCTTTGGGAGAATTACATTAATATTTAAGAGAAGGAAATAAAATGCGCGAATTGAATTAAAATTGAAACGAGGGCGTTGGACCCTTTTTAATGAAATTAAATTATATTAACAAATTAATTAAATTAAAAGGAAATTTTTTTTTTTGAGTTTTTTATATTTATGGATTTTTATGAGAAAAATTAAATGAAATTAAAATATTAACCCTAATTCTAGTTGTTTTTTTTATTTATTAAGAAAACATGTTAAAATTAAACCTAAGATTAATCTAATTATTTACATGGTAATTTAATTACAAAAATAATATTTAATAATTAATTATTGTGAAAGAAAAGAAAAAAGGATAAAAATACTTTAAAAACCTAATTCTACAAATTTTTAATTTATTAAGAAAAATATTTGAATTAAACCTAATTTTACAAAGCTAAATTAATTAATGATATTTACTTAAAAAATATTAAAATAAAATATATTTTGATTTTTTATGACTTTTCTGATTTTTTGTTATTTTTATATTTTTATGAAAATAAATTAGTTTAAAGAATTAAGTTAAAAAACTAATTAAAACAAAAATAGAAAAATATGAGAAAAAAATAAGAAAGGCAAACCATGGGGGGTCTGTCCCCAAATTGGAGGTATGATTGTAGCATTTTAGGCCCATCTTTGGAGGCCTTCGTTGACTTTTCCTGGAAGCGTGTCACTTCTTTGACTCATGCCCATGGTATTCACCAGATCTAGGCCTTCAGATTGTCTCCATTGGCCAAGTGGCATGGTTGGATCAGGGGTTTTATGGTGGAACCCTGGAAGCGAACTACACCCAAGCGCGATTAGAAAAATAATATGGAAAGGGATGGGGACCTGGGATTCGAACCCAGGTCCCAGGGATTACCAATACTATGCTTTGCCAACTGCTCCAACTGCGCGTTTTGGTTATATAATAACTAATAAATAATATGAAATAAAACAAGAATTAGTGGACAGATTAGCGCGAAAATTCAAATACTCCAATCATTGCCTTACACATCACCGTCTTCTTCCTCGTTTTGCTTTTTCCTGAAACATAAAAAAGGTTAGCGGGGGTTTTAAACCCCCCCAAAATGCCATCTTTTCAATAATAGCGAATAGGCCATATGGCCACATAAATTAGGCGCGAGGGGTGTTTTCAAATCGTCCAAGCTCCCTGATTTCAACCATGGTATTAAGGTGTTCTAATTTTACAGTATTCAGAAACGCCTAATTTAAAACTTGAAGAACCCTAACGTCCTTTAATGGTGGTTCTTCATATAGCGCGTGAAAACTCAATTAAAGCACACAGTTAGCTTCAGAATGATGAGAGTAACACAAAAACAAGTATTAGAATTCAAAAACATGACATGAATGATGAAATACGATTTATGCAAAAAAGTGAAAAAGTTTGAGTTCCATTCACCAATTATGGGCGTTAGGGATGTGGAAAACTATTCAGACACGTTTCTTGATGTCTCAGGAAGGTGATGAGATAATTATTTTGGCTTGAATCGCACTGGAAGACAGTTTTCAGTTTCTTGAATTTTTGTCAAAAACTCAAACTTGGTTATTGGTGTATGGCGCCGCTTCCAGCTTCTGATCACTAGGGTTAGCATGTATATATGTACTGGAATGATTAGGGTTAGAAATTGGATCAAAAAATCAATGAATTGATGAAGAGAATATTTGATTTTCATGCCATAAGTTTTCAATCTTTTTCACACTATTTTGGTTCCAATCATGTCCAATCACATGGATTCTTTCTAAATCAGATCATGCACGAAATCTTGAGACTATTTTATGCACAAAAAGATTTAAAAACTTAGGTTTGGCATTTTTCATGTATTTTAATTAATTAAATGAATTATTAGCAATTAAAAATCCAAATAAATAAATAAAAATGATGAAAAACTTCCCTTTGGGCCAAATGGCCGTGCACATGTTTTGGATGATGGATTTTGGAAGAAAAAGAGGCCTATTAGCAATTTTAGGACTTTTGAAGCAATGTTGACTTTTCAAAATATCCAAAAATTTCCCAAGTTCCACAAGGCATATCTTACTCAATTTTTAAGCTTTGCTCATGTTCTTGGACATTTTGGAAAGGTCTTTGAGTCCTCTGACCAATGCCTTTGGTCCCATGTCATTTTGATTTACCAATCTCAAGTTATGGCCTTTGCTTTAAAGTCCCTTTTTGTTGACTTTTGAAAATGACCTATAATGTTGAAATTGATAACTTTTTGTGAGAGAATTTCTTGGACTTGAAGTGTGAAGAGGAGTTGTAGGAAATGTCTTTATCTTCAAAATGAGCTTTGGATGGAATTTTTCTGATAATCCATGTGAAAGTTATGCCTTGGTCAAGTTACAGTTGACTTTTTCAATTGTCCAAATATGGAAACTTTTGCATCTTGAGACTTTTTGAGCCAAGCTTTGAGAATCATGATCAAGCATTGATCAAATGATGTTTGTGGCTTCAAAATGAGATGTTGACCAAAAATTTGAACTTTTGACTGTCAAATGATCATTTTGCCCCTACAGTTGACTGTAGTGCAATTAGGGTTTTTGACTGTGCAATTTTGTGCTCTAAGTCTTGAAACTTGGTATGAGGATGCTTGACCATATTTATAGGCATGTGGGACTTGATTGGACCTTTGGAAACTTCACTTTCTTTGTCAGAACCAAAACCCTAGTTTTTGACTGTTAGGAGGCCCTTGAACTGTGCAACCCTTGGGGAATTTTGAAGCATTGACTTTGCAAATCTTGAAGAATATGGGAGGGCAAATTTTGGGGTACAACAGTAGGCAAGTGATGGACCACAATGTCGATATCCAACCCAGGCATGTCTTCGTAAGACCAGGCGAAGATTTCCACATAATCATGCAACATCTGAATCAACCGTTGTTTCACACTGAGCTCTAGATTGGCACCAATCTTAACTTCCTTTCTGTCTGTCTCAGTACCCAGATTTACCGTTTCAACTGGCTCTTCATGTGGCTGAATGGCCCTCTCTTCCTGGAGTAACAGTCTTGCAAGCTCGCCAGGCACTTCGCAATCATCTTCACCTTCGTCTTCGGCTAAGTTGATCGGATTTTCGAAGTCATAACTGGCAGTAGCAGAGTCGTTACCAGTGAGATCCAGAGTGGATTGAAACCTGTATGAGTGAGTGTGTGTAAATATAGTTGTTTTGCAATATATAAAGAAAGAAAGAAAGGGAGCACAAGATTTGAAATGCGGAAAACGTCCAATGTCTTTATTCATGATATATGGAAATGACAGGTAATAAGCCCTCACAAATGAAGCCACGGTGCCCCGGGTAAGACACCGGGCCATAAAGTTTCGATTTATTGTTCATTACAAAATTAAAAACAAAGGAATTCATTACTGCGTAACAAAAGTAACAGGTATGTGGTCTTTTGCAGTCCAATTGTTCAGTCCACCGTCGGCCGTCGGGTAGATCCAGCTATCAAACTCAAATTCCCCCGCATCGCCTTCAATAGCATTCACTCCCGGGTTGGTGATGAACACAGGAGGTCTTCCGATCCTTGATTTGCGTACAACCCTCTGAGCCTCTGCAGTGAAACCCAACCCAAACTTGTCAGTTTTAGGAGTAAAATCAGGGAGCCTGCCCCAGTTTGCACATTCACCTTTTTCAATTACAGCCCGTTCGTCCTTCAGGGAAGCCATCTTCAAAGGAAAGTCTTCTTCAATTACCGTTTCTGCTGACGCCAATGTTGGAGGTACCTCTTCAAAATGTTGAAAGGGGGTTTCAATAAACTCCCCGTCCATCTCTATATACCGGAATGAGTTCAGATGACTAACCATGTATTCTTCCTCCCCCTGCACAGTAACAATCTTCCCTCTGACGGGGTATTTGAGCTTCTGGTGTAGAGTGGAGGTCACAGCCCCAGCCTTGTGAATCCAAGGTCGACCCAACAAACAGGAATAAGATGGACGAATGTCCATCACATAGAACGTTGAATCAAAGACTTAGGAACCAACCCGAATCGGAATATCCACTTCACCATGAACCATCCTCTTCGACCCATCAAAGGCTCGGACAATGATGTTACTAGGCTTCAACTCCAAACCCTCACAATCCAGCCTGTCTAAGGCCTTCTTGGGCAATACATTCAGGGAAGAACCGGTGTCCACCAACACGTGTGCGAGAGTAGTGCCCCTGCATTCTATGGAGACATGCAGGGCATCATTGTGGTTCTTTCCCTTGGCGGTAAGATCAGCATCCGAGAAACCCAAACCATTGTCAGCGGTCAAATTGGCCACACAGTCAGTGAATTGGTCCGCAAATGTCTCTTGTGGCACGTGGGCCGTCTTCAGAAATGAAATCAGGGCCTTGGCATGGGCCTCTGAGCACAGCAGCAATGATAGCATAGAGATCTTGGAGGGGGTATGCCCCAGCTGTTCAACGACGTTGAAGTCACTCTTCTTGATTATCTTAAGAATTTCCTCCATCTCTTGCTGGGAGGCTTCAACATTGACAGTCTTAGGTGCCTCCGTCTGGGCAGGCACATCAGCAGTCCCTTTGCCCCGAGTGTCAGATGACTCAGCAGCAGGGGTAGAAATTGGGTCAGAAGTGGAAACAGGCGCACTTGCAGGCGTAATTATAAGAGGTCTTCGGATAACTGGTGGCGCAATGTCAGGCGAGAAGAGCCTGCCACTGCGAGTTACTTTGGCGGGACCAGTGATGTTGTTGATACTGGTACCGGTGTTGAACTCCTGCTTCACTCCAAGTACATACACATCTGCCCCATAATGCCATGGGACAGCCTTGTCAGATTCATAGGGGAGGGGCCCCGGAACAGTAATGATAATGGGTGCAACGGACATGATTTTGACTGGCTTCCTCGGGGGAGCCTTGGTAGGATTGTTGAAAATTGTGACAACAGATACTTCTTCAGTGGGAATAAAAGGAACGGCGGTCTTCTTGAATAAAATTTCTTTGCTATCCATCAGACTTTGGATGCCTGACTTCAGCAACGGACAACCAGTAGGGGAAACAACACACAGAAGGCAACCCTTGCTACAACCCGGAAATAAACCGGCTAGTAACAGGTTCCTCTTAACAGTCAACAGAGGGGTAGCAACATCATCCACAGAAACTGCATATAGGTCTTCCTCAATAGCATTTACTCCATGCTGGGGCATAGGAGTAGTCACAATGTTGGGCCTTTCGGGCGCCTCAAATTGTATTTCCTTCGCATCGATAAGGTCCTGAACCTTATTTCTTAGGGCCCAACAATCATCAGTAGAATGCCCCGGGCTATCAGAATGATAAGCACAATGGGCATTGGGATTATACTTCGGAGAGGTCGTGTTCACCACCTTTGGAGCCTCTCTGACGGTTACCAAGTTGGTTGATAGCAGCTGCGGCAGGATTTGTGACAAGGTCATACTAAGCCGAGTATATTCTCTTCTGGGTCTCTCACCCCTTGGTTGGTTAGGTTGCCGAGGAGCGGCAGCAGGCTTTGCAATTACCACCGCGTTGACAGCTTGGCGGCGCTCTGGTTTATTTTGCCTCCTAGGCCCATACACAGCACTGGCCTCCTTTTTGAAAGGTTTCTTCTCAGAATTTGAGGACGCACCTTTCTGTATCTTCCCTGATTTCAAACCAGCCTCTATCCTTTCCCCAGTCAGAATGAGATCTGTAAACCCTGCAGATGAATTGCCAATGAGATGATTGAAGAACGGCCCGGATAGGGTCCCAAAGAACATGTCCACTAATTCACGGTCGGTTAATGGCGGCTGCACCTTGCCATCCAGGTCCTTCCACTTCTGCGCATACTCTTTGAAACCTTCTCCCGATCCTAGCGACATACCCTGGAGTTGGGTACGTGTAGGAGCGAGGTCGGCATTATACTGATACTGCTTGTAAAAAGTAGTAGCCAATTCCTCCCAGTTACGAACCTTGGTTCCATCCAGCTGGTAGAACCATTCGAGATGAGTCCCTGAAAGACTCTCCTGGAAGAAATGGATCCACCAGTTCTTGTCCATAGTATACGGCTGGATCTTCCGCACATAAGATCTGAGATGTAGTTTAGGGCAGGACGCCCCGTCATACTTCGCGAAAGATGGTGCTTTGAACTTGTGTGGGATCACCACACCAGAAGATAAACCCAAGTCTCCGAATTCCAAGCCAGGCACTTGTGTAATTTCCATGGCGTTCAGACGGTCTTCCAACTGCTTGTACTTGTCTTCAGCTGGAGGATACTGCTCCTCATTAAAATCACTCTCATTGTCAGAGACCACCGGACTAGGAGCCCTTCCCCCTGGGGACTGCCTTTCCCTACAGAAGAACCAGCTTGATCAACCTTATTCTGCAGTGTGTTACCAAACCTCCGGCCCGTGTTGAACAGTACAATTCTCTTCTTCTTCTTCTTGACCAGCAGAGCCTTCAACTCCTCTTGACCTTGGGCCAAACTCATAATTAGCTCTTGGAACTGGGCGTTCTGAGCCTGAAGGGCCTTGATGGACTGCTCAGTAGATGATTCAGGGTTCATGATGCTGAAATAAACAGCGAAGAACATTAAGCAACCTGAAAAGAAGAGTATCTGTGATGCATATGATGAATGGAATGCGTATGATTTATGTTTTCAAAGACAACCGGGAATCAACTTTGTAAACAAAAAGGAACACACTTCATTAGATTCAACTTTGAAATTTAAATTGTTCAACAGGGTTGCCCTTAGGCGTTACATAAAATGGAAATACTGAAAAAGGGAATAAAAACTGTAAAAGAACATCCAAAGCTCATCAGTGATCCCATGGTCTCCTCTTCTCAGTACGGATGTAGTCATTCAAGGCTCGCTCGTTCTCCAATTGCTTTGTCAGCTTCTGGATCTTCAATTCCTGCTTATTGAACTTTTCCCGATAAGAATCCCGTTCTTCTCGCAGTTGTGCCCAAGACCTTTTTAGTGTATCAAGATCAATAGGTATCTGAGGAGGGAGAAAGTTGGAGGAGCCCCATCTCCATCAGGATATTCAAGAATGACGGGTCTGACAGCTTCATATGGCATACCTAACTTCTGAGCGCGGATGCGGACCCATTTGTAGTAGGCTTCCATAGGTAGAGAAGTCTTTGGTCCCAACTCTTGTGGGTCAGCTTTGTGAATTCTGTCCCAAGCCTTGATGAACCTACGACGCAGCTCGTCACTATCTACCTGAAACTTAAAACTGATGTGAGGCACCATCATCTCATGAGACCCTGCTCTTCCGGCTCTTCTGAACTGACGGAGAGCTAGACATGGATTATAAGAGATTCCTCCTTGGGTACCAATCAAAGGAACATTAGGATATTCTCCGCAACGATCAATAACAGCTACCTCATCCAAACCCCTGAGAGTCCAAATGATGTCATTATCAGTGAGAGACATTAACCTATGAGCCCAGCCTCTTCCTTCTTTGTTCTTCAGCACGAATTTAGGGAGGTGCGAAATAAACCACCTCACTAACAAAGGAGTGCAACACCACATAGTTCCTCGTCTTCGGGCAGTACGAGCATAAAGTTGTTGCAGGATGTCACCCAAGAGAGTGGGCACAGGATTCCGAGACATGAAGATCCTTATGGCAGTGACGTTAATGAAGTTGTCAGGATTAGGGAACAAGACTAGACCATAGATTAAGAGAGCCAGAATGTCTTCATACGCCCTAAAGTCCAGGTCATTCCAGAAACTGTTAGCCTTACCAATCAGAAACTTGGCCAAGAAACCCTTAACTTTGCTTCTAGTCACCCAGTTGTCCATTACCTCCTTGTGGGTCAAAGGAAGAGCTGCAACAATCTCCTCAAGCCTAAGAGTCTTTTCCCAACCAGTGTAGGGAGTCTGATCCAAGATAGGGATATCAAGCAAATCGGAGAACTCTTCCAGGGTAGGGACCAGCTGGAAGTCTTGAAAGGTGAAGCAGTTGTACAAGGGATCATAAAACTGTGTCAGGACACTCATCAGTTGTTGGTCCCATTTTGCAGTGACTAAGCCGAGAAGAGAACCATGCCTTTGGATGAAGGAAGTAGTATTTGGAATCCTGCTAACCAATTCTTCAAGCAACTCAGGTGGGTGAACAAAGTTGAACCGGATAGTATTCCTTCGCATAGGCATCATGATGTCCTACAAAACAGAGCAAAGGTGAAACCCTCTTGTCTTTGAAATGGTCAGTCCTTATGCAGGATGCATGCAATGTTTATGATGGCATGATGTTATGATAAAGCACACCACTAATATTCATAAAGGCAAACATGATAAGGCACACAAGTCACACAAGACAAGCCCTTAGAGTTTAGGCCAACATGGGGTCTGGGTATTACCCTCTTTCAGTTTGTTGGTTAAGACCTGTCCTATCAGAAGTAACCGGGTTCTGGAGGATCCCAATATCACTGACCACCCTCAATCGGTCATAACTCCAGCATCGCAATCTTTTCTTGCAGCCAGAACCATCACGAGAGTTTAGCCTCCATGGGCGTAGCATACTGCTACTGTTCTATTGGCCAAGTTGGGTCATTTAAGGTTCTAAGGTCGGTTGGTGCTTAATGACTCCTCAGAAGACCCATATTCTCCTCGTTGCGACACAAGGGATATCGGTACAGACCAAGGTGCCACACCAACGTAGCCACTGCTTCACCCATGTCGGTCTATGCCGGACAGGTCCCTCACAGCTTATGCTACCTAACAGGGTATCCCCAGATCCGGGTTAGGATCTATGTAACTCCAAAACAACCCACAATAATAAAGCAAACAAATACAGCAATTGAAAACACAAGTATGAGCTATCCTAAGGTACACCTCACTCTCAAAAATTTCCCCAGCAGAGTCGCCAGTTCTGTGATCGGTGGATTTAGAACTGACTGTTTAACGCTGGTTCGCGAAATGTCGCGGAAGCAAGAGTCGCCACCGTCTTTTATTTTCTCCAACATGGACAGGACAAAAGCACAGCAAAATTCCTTATGAGATAGTTTCTCGGTTCGGGAGGTAGATTTATAGAAAGGGAAGGTGTTAGCACCCTTTCTATCCATGGTTATCCATGGGCTCTTAGATACTTGCTCATTGTGTTTTCAAAAGTGTTTGCTTTTCAAAGTGTGAGTGGGTTTGAAAAAGTTTCATTGAAAGATTTCTGAATAACTCTTGTATCAGTCCTCAAGAGTGTTTGAAAAATTGTTTTGAAAGCTTTTTGAAAGTGTCGGTGTGAAAAGAGTTTTGATTTGTTTTTTGAGAGAGCAAGTATCTAATTAGTCATCTACCTACCCTAAGGAATTAGGCTGTGTAAATGTCCTTAAGGTAATGCCATCCCACCATTGAGAGGTAGGTAGCACCACCGTTGGAGGTGTTCGGGTCAATTCGTTTTTTAGGGACAGTGTGGTCACCAGAGCAACAGTAGGACACCTTAGAAGCTACCCTTATGCCCTTGATCCTTTTTTAATCCGAGGCAACCATTTCGAGGCAACTGGATCATGGACATAAGGACTTACTAAAACGTCCTATACTCGACGACCACGTTTCGAAGGTAAGGCAACAGGTGAGGCGTACCCTAAGAGTGGTGTGTGAATTTGTGTGTTATTTTCATGTCAATATTTATCTTTGATCAGGGCATTGTGAACTACGCTTTATTTTTAATTAGCCATACATTCTTTCATGCAAAGTTTAGAATTCAAGAGTGCAGAAATTTAAATGCGAAAAGATAAATCCTACGCTATTACAAGGCACGGGTCTATACATCGCCAAATTACAAAGACCCGTTTTAATAAAAATGCGGAAAGTAAAAGACCTAGTTACTATTACAAGCCTTGAGCAGTTACATAATATTCGGAAAGAGAATAAATGCGCGAAAAGAAATTAAAATCGAACGTCCGAGGGTTTTGATCCTTTTGAAATTAATTTGAATTAAAAAGCTAATTAATTATTTAATTAAGAAAATAAATTGTTTTTTGTGTTTTTTTGTATTTATGAAAATAAAGAATTTCCAAGGAAACCCTAATTCTAGATTATTTTTAATTACTTAAGAAAAATATTAAAGTTGACCTAATTTACTAGTTAATTAAATTACATGTTTATTTACAAAAATATTTAGTAATTAATAATAATAATAATGAGAAAAAATTATTAAAAAGATGAAAAGGTCAAAAACCTAATTTCTACATATTTTATTTATTTAAGAAAAGATTAAAGTTTTAAAACCTAATTTACTAAATTAATGGTTAGAGTTTATTTACAAAATAAATTAATGGTGAATTAAATATTAATTAAATATACTACAATTTTTGGTTTCTGATTTTTTTTATAGAAAATTATTTTATGAAATTAAAGAAAATAATTAAAGCAATAAAAAGAATAAAAAGGAAAAAGAAAGTGAAATTAAATATACAAACAGGGGGGGGTGTCTGGCCCATTTAGGAGGTTTTTTTGAAGTAATTTGGCCCATTGAACAAAGCCTTGTTTGACTTTCCAGCTTGTGTGTATGTCCATTGACTGAGGTACATGATAGACCTCTTCCTGCAGCCTTCAGATTGGACCTTGAAGCCACTTGTCAGGCCTTAGCGTATGCGTGTATGGTGAACCTTTGGTTGAATGCTGCATAGGAATACATTGAGACAAAAATTATTGAACATATGGGGGGACCTGGGAATCGAACCCAGGTCCCTATACCTGTAAGACACCTCAGCCACCAACTGAGCTAATGCGCGCGTTTGTTAATATAATGAAGAGTGATTATTATATAAAAAAAACAAGCGTTAGTGGTATGAACAAAAATCACGCGCCAAATATTTGAATGCCCCTATCATATGAAGACACACATGCTTTCTTCTTCGTTTGCCTGAAACAAAAAGGAATGAATAGCGGGGGTTTTAAACCCCCTCAACCTGAAAACGTGAAAATAGCGATTAGGCATATACTTAATATAAAAAAGGCGCGATGGTCTTAATAGCTTCGTCTTGATGCCACGAATTCAGCTGTACCAGTTTGAAGGTCTAATTTTTCCATACCAAGAAAGCCCTAATTGGGACGTTCTGAAAACCTAATATCCTTTAATGGAAAATTTGGATTCAGGCAGAATTAGGTCAATTAACCTATGCCAATCGCTTCAGAATATCATTATTAGTGTAAATCAACAAATAAAACACATGAATAATGCATGAAAATTAAGAAACGATTATGGAAAAGTTTGTGATGAACGCGATGCTATTCTACCAATTCTTGGAGTATGGAGACTGGAAAGTGGTTGCAACACGTTCAAAGAAGTCTCAGCAAGGGTTTGGAATGCTTGTTATGCTTTGAAATGCCCTGTAACTATGATTTCAGTTTTCAAGTTTTGGTGAAAATTTTGCAATTTGGTTATGGCCTCCTGAGCAGTTTTTCGTGTGTCCTTGCATAGGGTTGAGTTGTGCATAAGTAAGTGAATGAAACTAGGTCAAAAACAAGCCCAAAGATCCATGCATTTATGTTTTGAACATTTGATTTTTATCACATCTTTTTCAATCTTTTTTCCATGCCAATCTTGCCAAATAGGGATGATCTTGTCCCCTTGAGATGATGCACGAAATCTCTAGCACATAATGAGCATATTTGCTGCACAAAAAAGATTTAAAACCATTATTTGATATTTTTTTCATATTTAAATCTAATTAAATGAATTAGTAATAATAAAAATTCATTGGTCAATTTGCAGTTGACTTTTCAGCTGTCCAAAAATAGAAACTTTTGCATCTTGAGACTTTTTGAGCCATGCTTTGAGAAATCATGATCAAGAATTGATCAAATGATGTTTGTGGCTTCAAAATAAGATGTTGACCAAATTTTTTGACTTTTGACTGTCAAATGACCATTTTGCCCCTGCAGTTGATTGTGAAGCAATTAGGGTTTTTGACTGTGCAACTTGATGCTGTGAGTCTTGAAACTTGACATATGGATGCATGAGAATGTATATAGGCACATGGGACTTGATTGGACCCTTGGAAACCTTAATTTCTTTGCAAGAACCAAAACCCTAATTTTGACTGTGTTAGGAGGCAATTGGACTGTGCAACCTTTGAGGAATTTTGAACCATCTGAAGATTGATCTTGGCAAATCTTGAAGAATATGGGAGGGCAAATTTTGGGGTACAAGACTAGCGTTCCTGGTTAGGTTATGTTTTGATCATTTCCTTCCCATGTTTAGGTTCTGTTTTGATCTGTTGATCCTCTTTGGTTTATCCGTTTGGAATGGGTTTACCTTCTGTTAGCTTAGCTCACATTCCTGGTTAAGTTATGTTTTGATCATTTCCTTCCCATGTTTAGGTTCTATTTTGATCCGTTCCTCCTCTCTGGTTTATCCATTTGGGTCGGGTTTACCTTCTGTAAGCTTAGCTAATGTTCCTGGTTAGGTTATGATTTGAATCTTCACATCCCATGTTTAGGTTTTATTTTGATCAGTTCCTCCTCTCCGGTTTATCCATTTGGATTGGGTTTACCTTCTATTAGCTTAGCTAAAATTCCTTGTTAGGTTATGTTTTGATCATTTCCTTCCCATGTTTACGTTTTGTTTTGATCAGTTCCTCCTCTCTGGTTTATCCGTTTTGATCAGGTTTACCTTCTGTTAGCTTAGCTAACGTTTCTGGTTAGGTTATGTTTTGATCATTTCCTTCCCATGTTGAGGTTCTATTTTGATTAGTTCCTCCTCCATGGTTTTTCCGTTTGGATTGGGTTTACTTTCTGTTAGCTTAGCTAACGTTCCTTGTTAGGTAATATTTTGATCATTTCCTTCCCATGTTAGGTTCTGTTTTTATCAGTTCCTTATCTCTGGTTTATCCGTTTGGATCGGGTTTACCTTCTGTTAGCTTATCTAACGTTCCTGGTTAGGTTGTGTTTTGATCATTTCCTTCCCATGTTTAGGTTCTGTTTTAATCAGTTCCTCCTCTCTAGCTTAACCGTTTGGATCGAGTTTACCTTCTGTTAGCTTAGTTAACGTTCATTGTTAGGTTATGTTTTGATCATTTCCTTCCCATGTTTAGGTTCTGTTTTGATCAGTTCCTCCTATCTGGTTTATTCCTTTGGATTGTGTTTACTTTCTGTTAGCTTAGCTAATGTTCTTGGTTAGGTTATGTTTTGATCATTTTCTTCCAATGTTTAAGTTCTGTTTTGACCAGTTCCTCCTCTCTGGTTTATCAGGTTGGATTGAGTTTACCTTCTGTTAGCTTAGTAACGTTCCTGGTTAGGTTATATTTTAATCATTTCCTTCCCATGTTTAGGTTCTGTTTTGATCAGTTCCTCCTCTTTGGTTTATAAGTTTGTATCCGGTTTACCTTCTGTTAGCTTAGCTAACGTTCTTGGTTAGGTTATGATTTGATCATTTCCTTCCCATGTTTAGGATATGTTTTGATCAGCTGATCCTCTCTGGTTTATCCGTTTGGGTTGATTTTAGCTTCTATTAGCTTAGCTAACATTCCCGGTTAGGTTATGTTTTGATCATTTCCTTCCTATGTTTAGGTTCTGTTTTGATCAGTTCCTCCTCTCTGGTTTATCCGTTTGGATCAAGTTTATCTTATGTTAGCTTAGATAACATTCTTGGTTAGATTATATTTTGATCATTTGCTTCCCATGTTTAGGTTCTGTTTTGATTAGTTCCCCCTCTTTGGTTTATCAGTTTGGATCGGTTTTACCTTCTATTAGCTTAGCTAATGTTCCTGGTTAGGTTATGTTTTGATCATTTCTTTCCCATGTTTAGGTTCTATTTTAATCAGTTCCTCCTCTCTGGTTTATCTGTTTGGATCGAGTTTACCTTCTGTTAGCTTAGTTAACGTTTCTGGTTAGGTTATGTTTTGATCATTTCCTTCCCATGTTTAGGTTCTGTTTTGACCAGTTCCTCCTATCTGGTTTATTCGTTTGGTTTGGGTTTACCTTCTGTTAGCTTAGCTAATGTTCCTTGTTAGGTTATGTTTTGATCATTTCCTTCCCATGTTTAGGTTCTGTTTTGATCAGTTCCTCCTCTATGGTTTATCCATTTAGACTGGGTTTACCTTCTGTTAGCTTAGCTAATGTTCCTGGTTAGGTTATGTTTTGAGCATTTCCTTCCCATGTTTAGGTTCTGTTTTGATCAGTTCCTCCTCTCTGGTTTATCGGGTTGGGTTGAGTTTACCTTCTATTAGCTTAGCTAACGTTCCTGGTTAGGTTATGTTTTAATCATTTCCTTCCCATGTTTAGGTTATGTTTTGATCAGTTCCTCCTCTCTGGTTTATACATTTGTACCCGGTTTACCTTCTGTTAGCTTAGCTAACGTTCCTAGTTAGGTTACATTTTGATCATTTACTTCCCATGTTTAGGTTCTGTTTTGATCAGTTGATCCTCTCTGGTTTATCCGTTTGCGTTGATTTTACCTTCTGTTAGCTCAGCTAACATTCCTGGTTAGGTTATGTTTTGATCATTTCCTTCCCATGTTTTGGTTCTGTTTTGATCAGTTCCTCCTCTCTGGTTTATCCGTTTGGATCGAGTTTACCTTATGTTAGCTTAGCTAATGTTCCTGGTTAGGTTATGTTTTGATAATTTACTTCCCATGTTTAGGTTCTGTTTTGATTAGTTCCCCCTCTCTGGTTTATCCGTTTGGATTGGGTTTTCTTTCTGTTAGCTTAGCTTATGTTCCTGATTAGGTTATGTTTTGATCATTTGCTTCCCATGTTTAGGTTCTCTTTTGATCAGTTCCTCCTATCTGATTTATCCGTTTGGATCGGTTTTACCTTCTATTAGCTTAGCTAATCTTCCTGGTTAGGTTATGTTTTGATCATTTATTTCCCATGTTTAGGTTCTATTTAGATAAGTTCCTCCTCTCTGGTTCATCCGTTTGGATTGTGTTTACCTTCTGTTAGCTTAGCTAACATTCCTTGTTAGGTTATGTTTTGATCATTTCCTTCCCATGTTTACTTTTTTTTTTGATTAGTTCCTCCTCTCTGGTATATCCGTTTTGATCGGGTTTACCTTCTGTTAGCTTAGCTAACGTTCCTGGTTAGGTTATGGTTTGATCATTTCCTTCCCTTGTTTAGGTTCTATTTTGATCAGTTCCCACTCTCTGGTTTATTCGTTTAGATTGGGTTTACTTTCTGTTAGCTTAGCTAACGTTCCTTGTAGGGTTATATTTTGATCATTTCCTTCCCATGTTAGGTTCTATTTTGATCAGTTCCACATCTCTAGTTTATCCATTTGGGCCGGGTTTACCTTCTGTAAGCTTAGCTCACGTTCCTGGTTAGGTTATGTTTTGATCATTTACTTCCCATGTTTAGGTTCTATTTTAATCAGTTCCTCCTCTGTGGTTTATCGGTTTGGATCGGGTTTACCTTCTGTTAGCTTAGCTAACATTCCTTGTTAGGTTATGTTTTGATCATTTCCTTCCCATGTTTAAGTTTTATTTTGATCAGTTCCTCCTCTCTGGTTTATCTGTTTTGATCTGGTTTACCTTCTGTTAGCTTAGCTAACGTTCCTGGATAGGTTATGTTTTGATCATTTCGTTCCCAGGTTTAGGTTATATTTTGATCAGTTCCTCCTCTTTGGTTTATCCGTTTGGATTGGAATTACTTTCTGTTAACTTAGCTAATGTTCCTTGTTAGGTTATATTTTGATTATTTCCTTCCTATGTTAGGATCTATTTTGATTAGTTCCTCCTTTCTGGTTTATCTGTTTGGATCGGGTTTACCTTCTGTTGGCTTAGCTAACGTTCCTGGTTAGGTTATGTTTTGATCATTTCCTTCCCATGTTTAGGTTCTGTTTTAATCAGTTCCTCCTCTCTAGTTTATCCGTTTGGACCGAGTTTACCTTCTGTTAGCTTAGTTAAAGTTCCTGGTTAGGTTATGTTTTGATCATTTCCTTCCCATGTTTAGGTTCTGTTTTGATCAGTTCCTCCTATCTGGTTTATTCATTTGGATTGGGTTTACTTTCTGTTAGCTTAGCTAATGTTCCTGGTTAGGTTATGTTTTAATCATTTCCTTCCCATGTTTAGGTTCTGTTTTGATCAGTTCCTCATCTCTGGTTTATCCGTTTAGACCGGGTTTACCTTCTGTTAGCTTAGCTAATGTTCCTGGTTAGGTTATGTTTTGATCATTTCCTTCCCATGTTTAGGTTCTGTTTTTATCAGTTCCTCCTCTCTGGTTTATCCGCTTGGATTGAGTTTACCTTCTGTTATCTTAGCTAACATTCCTGGTTAGGCTATGTTTTAATCATTTCCTCACCATGTTTAGGTTCTGTTTTGATCTGTTCCTCCTCTCCGGTTTATACGTTTTTATCCGGTTTACCTTTTGTTAGCTTAGCTAACGTTCCTGGTTAGGTTATGTTTTGATCATTTCCTTCCCATGTTTAGGTTCTGTTTTGATCAGTTAATCCTGTCTGGTTTATCCGTTTGGGTTGATTTTACCTTCTGTTCGCTTAGCTAACATTCCAAGTTAGGTTATGTTTTGATCATTTCCTTCCCATGTTTAGGTTCTGTTTTGATGAGTTCCTCCTCTCTGGTTTATCCGTTTGGATCCAGTTTACCTTATGTTAGCTTAGCTAACGTTCATGGTTAGGTTATGTTTTGATCATTTGGTTCCCATGTTTAGGTTCTGTTTTGATTAGTTCTTCCTCTCTGTTTTATCCGTTTGGATTGGGTTTTCCTTCTGTTAGCTTAGCTAATGTTCCTGATTAGATTATGTTTTGATCATTTGCTTCCCATGTTTAGGTTCTCTTTTGATCAGTTCCTCCTATCTGATTTATCCGTTTGTATCGGTTTTACCTTCTATTTGCTTAGCTAATGTTCCTGGTTAGGTTATGTTTTGATAATTTATTTCCAATGTTTAGGTTCTGTTTTGATCAGTTCCTCCTCTCTGGTTTATCTGTTTGGATTCGGTTTACCTTCTGTTAGCTTAGCTAAGATTCCTGATTAGGTTATGTTTTAATCATTTCCTTCCCATGTTTAGGTTCTGCTTTGATCAGTTCCTCCTCTCTGGTTAATCCGTTTGGATCGTGTTTACCTTCTGTTAGCTTAGCTAACGTTCCTGGTTAAGTTATGTTTTAAGCATTTCTTTCCCATGTTTAGGTTCTGTTTTGATCAGTTCCTCCTATCTGGTTTATCTGTTTGGATTGGGTTTATCTTATGTTAGCTTAGCTAACGTTCCTGGTTAGGTTATGTTTTGATCATTTTCTTCCCATGTTTAGGTTTTGTTTTGATCAGTCCCTCCTCTCTAGTTTATCCATTTGGATTGAGTTTACCTTCTGTTAGCTTAGCTAACATTCCTGGTTAAGTTATATTTTGATCATTTCCTTCCCATGTTTAGGTTCTGTTTTGATCTGTTCCTCCTCTCTGGTTTATACGTTTGTATCCGGTTTACCTTCTGTTAGCTTAGCTAACGTTCCTGTTTAGGTTATGTTGTGATCATTTCGTTCCCATGTTTAGGTTCTGTTTTGATCAGTTGATCCTCTCTGGTATATCCGTTTGGGTTGATTTTACCTTCTGTTAGCTTAGCTAACATTCCTAGTTAGGTTATGTTTTGATCATTTCCTTCCCATGTTTAGGTTCTGTTTTGATCAGTTCCTCCTCTCTGGTTTATCCGTTTGGATCCAGTTTACCTTATCTTAGCTTAGCTAACGTTCCTGGTTAGGTTATGGTTTGATCATTTGCTTCCCATGTTTAGGTTCTGTTTTGATTAGTTCCTCCTCTCTGGTTTATCCATTTGGATTGGGTTTGCCTTCGGCTAGCTTAGCTAATGTTCCTGATTAGGTTATGTTTTGATCATTTGCTTCCCATGTTTTGGTTCTCTTTTGATCAATTCCTCCTATCTGATTTCTCCGTTTGGATCAGTTTTACCTTCTATTAGCTTAGCTAATGTTCCTGGTTAGATTAAGTTTTGATCATTTATTTCCCATGTTTAGGTTCTGTTTTGATCAGTTCCTCCTCTCTGGTTTATCCATTTGGACCGGGTTTACCTTCTGTGAGCTTAGCTAAGGTTCCTGGTTAGGTTATGTTTTAATCATTTCCTTCCCATGTTTAGGATCTGCTTTGATCAGTTCCTCCTCTTTGGTTTATCCGTTTGGATCGTGTTTACCTTCTGTTAGCTTAGCTAACATTCCTGGTTAGGTTATGTTTTAATCATTTCCTTCCCATGCTTAGGTTCTGTTTTGATCAGTTCCTCCTCTCTGGTTTATCTGTTTGGATTGGGTTTATCTTATGTTAGCTTAGCTAATGTTCCTGGTTAGGTTATGCTTTGATCATTTCCTTCCCATGTTTAGGTTTTGTTTTGATCAGTCCCTCTTCTCTAGGTTATCCATTTGGATTGAGTTTACCTATTGTTAGCTTAGATAACGTTCCTGGTTAAGTTATGTTCTGATCATTTCCTTCCCATGTTTAGGTTCTATTTTGATCAGTTCCTGCACTCTAGTTTATCCATTTGGGCCAGATTTACCTTCTGTTAGCTTAGCTAATGTTCCTGGTTAGGTTATGTTTTGATCATTTACTTCCCATGTTTAGGTTCTATTTTGATCAGTTCCTCCTCTCTGGTTTATCCATTTGGAATGGGTTTACCTTCCGTTAGCTTAGCTAACATTCCTGGTTAGGTTATGTTTTGATCATTTCCTTCCCATTTTTAGGTTCTGTTTTGATCAGTTGATCCTCTCTGGTTTATCCGTTTGGGTTGATTTTACCTTCTGTTAGCTTAGCTAACATTCCTGGTTAGGTTATGTTTTGATCATTTCCTTCCCATGTTTAGGTTCTGTTTTGATCAGTTCCTCCTCTCTGGTTTATCCGTTTGGACCGAGTTTACCTTCTATTAGCTTAGTTAATGTTCCTGGTTAGGTTATGTTTTGATAATTTCCTTCCCATGTTAGGTTCTGTTTTGATCAGTTCCTCCTCTCTGGTTTATTCGTTTGGATTGGGTTTACCTTCTATTAGCTTAGCTAACATTCCTGGTTAGGTTATGTTTTGATAAATTCCTTCCCATGTTTAGGTTCTATTTTGATCAGTTCCTCCTCTCTTGTTTATCCGTTTAGACCGGGTTTACCTTCTATTAGCTTAGCTAATGTTCCTGGTTAGGTTATGTTTTGATCATTTCTTTCCCATGTTTAGGTTCTGTTTTGATCACTTCCTCCTCTCTAGTTTATCCATTTGGATTGGGTTTACCTTCTGTTAGCTTAGCTAATGTTCTTGGTTAGGTTATGTTTTGATCATTTCCTTCCCATATTTAGGTTCTGTTTTGATCAGTTCCTCCTCTCTGGTTTATCAGGTTGGATTGAGTTTACCTTCTGTTAGCTTAACTAACGTTCCTGGTTAGGTTATGTTTTAATCATTTCCTTCTCATGTTTAGGTTCAGTTTTGATCAGTTCCCCCTCTCTTGTTTATCTGTTGGGATCAAGTTTACCTTCTGTTAGCTTAGCTAACATTTTCGGTTATAATTTTGTTTTGATCACCCCTTGCCATGTTAGGGAATATTTTTACTAGTCTCTTTGGAATGCGTGTCTAGTGATGACCGAGCATGCATATCTATATCCACAGTAAGTTCTCCTTTTCCCGATGTCTTTTCGTCTTTGGTCCGCCTTCGCCCGGTTGACTTCAGAGAGCAAATTTTCATATCCTTTAAGTATTCAATCCTCTTTTACTGTCTTTGTTTGAAAGACTGGTGCCAATCTCACCCCCGGTTAAAGAAGATTGAATAGGGGCAGTTGTTGTACCCCAATATTTTTCCTCTTACTTGTGAACAAAGTAGCTTATGCTTCATCATCATGTTCATCATTTGCATTGCATTAGCTCAATAACATGGGATTAAGGGTTTTGGCTGGATGAGTGTATACTACTTAAGAGAAGGGAATCTACCTTCAAGGGTTGAATATTTGGATCCTTTCCATCATAAGCACCATCTCAAGTCACAAAATGTATGAGTTCAAGATTTCTTCAAGATATCTCAGTTGGATAAGAGTTTTGAGCTATGGTTGATATCTCTTATCTTTTGTGATGCAAACAAGGGTTTTTAATTAGTGGCATGATTTAACTGATTTTTCAAGCTTAAGAGGATCTCATAGTTGTCCATTTGTCTTAAAACATCCACATGTGGTTTTAATCTTCACATCCTATCAGAAAATCAAGGGTTGATTGAGTAAGAAGAAATTTGAGTATGTACGAACTGAAAAGTCAGCTAAAGTCAAATGTTGACTAGAGGGTTTATTTTTGGTAAACCATCAACTCGATGTTCCTATCTCTATGTTTCATGAGCTATGGTGGCATAAAGTCAAAAGGAAATGGTGAATTATGGATAACTTGTCAAAGAAGCTATTTGGAGATTTGAATTTTTGCTTAAGTGTTCATAGTACTGGATTCGAATTAGTTGTAACTTCCTCAATAATTATTGGTAATCTGCAAGATTTATATGGTTGGAAAGAGGAGGAAATGTTATTCAACTTTTTCCTTGACACCTAAAGTCCAAAAAGTGATTATTTTGGGAGTTACGGAGATTATAAGTTTCCAGACACTTAGCAATTTTCAAGATATGTTCCAAAATGTTGCAAGTTTCATGGCTATTTTTGGGGTCTAATTTGGACTCAAATAAAAAATCTCTGCATATAAAAGTTGGAGATGAGAGGCTCCTATCCAATTTGGATTCAATAATCATTTCATTTGGTGGCTTATGGAGAGAGTTATGATGTTTAAGTTTTGAGGGCTTGAAAGGAAAAGTTATGCCAAGACTTGCCCAACTAGACCAACATTTTATCGAACAGGTGGCATGAACATGTTCATGGTGGTTTTTCTTATGAATTTAGTTCTCATTTTGAAGAATGTTGAACATAAAAGTTGGAGTTAATCGTGTCCTCTTAAATTATAATTTAAATTTCGTTTCGTTTCATACATTGTGGAGAGAGATATTGAGGCTCAAAGTAGGAAGGTTGAGGGAGGGAAATATGTGTGGTGTCATGCGTCAGACTTGCCCAGCCAGGCCTGTAGTTTTGTTGAACAGCTGCAGAGCATGTGTTCATGACAAATTTTCTCCATGATTAAAGCCATATTTGGGTTGATGAATTACAAACTTGTTCTATCATTCTTCCTATTTCTAACGGTATCGAGTTTGCCTCATTTGTTTGGTTATTGGAGAAGTTAAAGGTTCACAAATTAATGAAGATAAAATGAATAATTTGACATTTGGTTTTCTATAATCTCAAAGGTTGTTTATTAGTTATGATATCAAGACTTTATGATCATTTTGGTGGGAGTTACGGCATTGCTTCCGAATGCCATCAACATCATTGTTGTTCATCCTGGTACCATCTTTTTCTTGATCTCAAAACCTCATTTTGAGGAGGTGTGTGCATCAAGTTACAAGAACCCGAAGTTGGCTACATGGCCACGGGAAATATAAGCATATGGTCAGGATTTGCGTTTTTATGCATCTTTTTATGTGAATGCACATTATAAGCCTAATACACGTGCATGCATATAAAAAGTTACTGCTTTAAGCCAAGCAAATATGATATACATGCATAATGGATTTTTCCTTTGCTCCATATAGAAATATATTTTTAAATGCTTGTGGCTAAAATGGGTGCATGAATGTTATCTTGCTCTTGGATCACCTGATAAACAGTACATTTGGAGGCTCTCCCTTCAGTGAGAACCATAACAAAGAATGATTAAAGCAACGATAACAAATTCTCTCTCTCTCTCTCTCTCTTGGAGCAACGACCCAGCTTTCCCTCTTTCATCGCATAACAAAGTCACTCTCTACCATAACAACCTCGCTCCCTCTCTCTTGTTGTTCCATCACCACCACCAGCTTTCACTTCCATCCATCATCAGAGCTGTAACAAATCTCTCCTCTCCATTCTTCAATGACGGTAACGAAAAATGGTTAGCGAGGTTGGATAACAAAGGAAAATGCAGCCAACTCTCTTCATCTCCAGTTCAACAGAAACAAATCCCTGATCTCCATTCAACGAACATTCATCTCTTCCATATTCATGAGTTAAAGCTGCTGCTTGCGTTTATTTCCAAGACGTCGCGGTAATTACGTCGCTCTCACCTCTGTTTCATATTTACAGTAAGAAATCATAGGTTACAGAGGGGCTCAAGGATCCTTAAAGCTATCATTCACCAGCGGAGCAGCGATAGATTTTTTTGGAGGCTTACACGCAAGATCCAGTTTCGTTCTAATAAGTTGTGGCAAGTCTTTAACTTCACTGCATATTACTAACTTTTATGTGTATACACCATGTATCATAATTGAAGATGCATAAATGTTAGTATTAGTCGCGACCTCTTGTGTATAGGTTTCAATATACGCAGTCTTGTTTCTTAGATATTGAATGTTCCTGGTTATTTCTCGTTGTTTGAATAAGTGTTGAGAGAAACAAGGACCAGATTCGAAATCCTCTCAAAAAATCAAGCCAGAGCTTGAAACGACATTTATTTTGAATGAAGGTAATACGCTCCGGCCGTCGTTGCTATTGGAGAAGACGACCAAAGTTTAGCTTCGGCGTCTCTGTCCAAGGTCCATGCCTTAGGCGTGGCAGCTATCCATCGGTTCATGCAAGAAATCATGCCGGCCAATCAGACCTTGCTACATTAACAGGTCTGGTACATGGAAACGTGACATAAGAATGACATAAAAATGTTATTTATATTTGTTTTGTGACATGGGATCAATAATTGAAGTTGGGCCTAGAGAATTCATGTCTGTACCCCCCTGAAGCCCATTGCAACTGGTCTTTGGCACACTTGAGTTTGTTACAAAAAGGTTATTCGGACCAGGCTGTTAATAGAGTGAGCCACGCTCAACCTTATTTCCCAAGCCCATTCTATTATTTGGAAGCTGACTTGTTTTTGTGAACAAAAAAGCAGCATGTGGACCGGATGGCCCTTTGCTTGGGCCTGCACCATTTTTTTGACAACTTCCTGCTTTTATTCAAAAGAGTTGCTTATGGATCATTTTGCTGGGCCTAGCACCCAGATTACTCCTACATCCCCATGTTTTAGTTCAAGACCCCCCCAGTTGATAATTTTCTTTATAATAAAACCAAATAAAAATAGTAGAGTATGATCGAGTTTTTTCTAGAATTTATCTTTTAAGATTTCGATTAGAATTTTCTATTATTGTTTATGTTCAATAATCATTTTGTTACTCGAGACTCGTGATTCACCTTTGCTTGTTGAGATTTTAGTCTTATGCAGGTTTACTATGCGATATGCGGATGCTCTTAAGATATCGATTGTGATTAATTTTCACATCGATGATGTTTTGACACTTATTTCGAGTATTTAATTTCTGAATCTTTTCTTTGTTGGTGCTAGGAGTTCGCGAAGTTTTTTGGGTTTCTTTGCTATTCGCTTTGCTACGGATTGATATTCGTTTGGTATTTTCTCTTGCCTATCTCATTTCAGCATTTGTCGCTTTCTAGAAATCATGTGAAGTATGAAGTAGGAAATAAAGAGCGTGCACTCGAAGTCACTGTTTAAAGATATGTAGTAGGCATTCCGCACTTTATTTTATATATGTGTTATGCTTGTGTTTGTTTCCTTGGTTGTTTATCGATGAGTCACTCAATTTAGGAATTGAGAACACGACTTCGCTCTCAGTGAATGATCCCTATATGATTTTATTGCTTTCCTTTATTTCTTGATTGATCGATTGAGTCACTCAATTTAGAAATTGAGATCACGACTTCGCTCTCATTGCATGTTCCTTATAGGATAGTTTTGTTAGACTTTCTTTGGCATGCTAGCCTAGATAGGATTTCTCTAGGTGTGCTCTCTTGAGCCTTTTGATTGCTGATTTGATTTCCTATCTTGATCCTTAATATCATGGTTAGGCGTTTGGCTTGAGTTAGCATATACTACTCCTGATACATTGTATGTGCTCTCTTGAGCTAGTTGTCTTGAGCTTATTGACTTGCTTGCTTGTTTTCATCCTTGTGTGCATGTTTTGAGATGATTTACCCTCGGCATGCTCCCTTAGGAGCTCTCGATTCAGCTATAGATGATGATTCGAGATAAACATAGTTTTAGGCAATATACCCTTGCTATGCTCCTTTAGGACTTCTTGATTCATCTATAGATAATGGTTTGAGATAGACATTAGGATTGTTATCCATTCATGTCAACATAGGGTAGAAATTTCCCTTCAAAACTCCATTTTGGGATCAATCATTGTATGATAACCTTAGGGATAAATCTAGGTTAGTCTCCCCTAGATGTTTTTCTTTCTTTTGCATCCTTGCATTAAAACTAAAACTCTTTTTCTTGAAAAAAGCATAAAACATCTAACAATTTTTAAATCCTTTTTAAGGTAAAAAATATCAACCAACAAAAACTATTTTGCGCCTTCGGTTTTTTCTTTCAAACTTTTTCAAAAGAACATGTTAATTCACTTCTGTGCTGACGCGTAAGTCTCCAAAGGTCGAGTTGCGGTAGAAGGCATAATTAATATTGTTCATTAAAAAATACAAACCAACATAAACTTTTGAGCCGAACTACGGCTGCTCTGATTCCTTAAAAGGGATACATAGGCATTGGGGTAGGGCCCGAGCGAGCACAACTTTATTTTTCCCTACATTATTTTTTCTTTTCTTTTGCACGCATTCGCTGTACAGTTTAGATATATATTCTTACACACCCTTTGATTAGAATAACATAAGTGGATACCGTAGAGTACTACGGGCATGTGGGGTGCTAATACCTTCCCCTTGCGTAACAGACTCCCTTACCCATATCTCTTGGTCGTTCGACCTTGATTTCACTTTTCTCAGGTTTACTCGATGTTTACCTTTCCCTTCCCGTGGGATAAAAAACGTTCGATGGTTACTTCATTGATTTCATTATCAATTGATTATTCAGCCGATTGTTTCACCTCATTATCACTCTCCTTAGGATTTTCAATTTATTTTTCACTACTGGTTGTTAAAACATCCACATGCTCCTCAGGGAAGGGTTGTAGAGGATTTTTTACAAGCAGGGAGATTTGAGTCTCCAATGCCATGTTGTGAGTCACGGAGGACTCAATCGCATGGTACAACTGCCTAAGGATTTCATTATTATGGAGACTTTGTTTTCTAAACTCTTCATTTTGGACAGTTTGTGTCTCTATATAGTGCTTTATCATCGATTCTAGCCTAGAGCTAATTAGTGTTGCATTGAAATCCTCCATTAATGTTTCGAGGTTAAAATTATAGGATTCTTGTGGTTCCTCAAAGTGAGTTAGTGTCGCATTTGTGTCTCCACAAAATTCTTTGTCATTATAGATTCTATCCTACAACGAGTTAGTGTCGCAGTGAGATCCTCCATTAATGTGTCGAAAATGGAATTTTGGGATTCTTGTGACTCCTCAAAATATTGGGCGTGGTGATTGTAGAGGAAATTTGGTTAAGGGTAAATTAGCGTCACATTGTAATCCTCCTGTAATGTTTCGAGATCCAATTTATGGGATTATTGTGACTCCTCAAAATGTTGGGATTTGTAGTTGTAGAGGTAATTTGAGTGAGAGTGAGTTAGTGACGTATTGAAGTCCTACATCAGTACTTTGAGGTCGGATTTATGGGATTCTTGTGATTCCTTGAAACACTGAGAATGGGAGTTGTAGAAAAAATTTGGTTGATACATAGTAATTAAGTTTAGAGTGCCTTAGTCTATAAGGTGCAACAACGGAAATAACAATATTGATTGTTGGTCCATAACAACGGCGCCAAAAACTTGATACATCTGCAAGTGCATGGAAATATCAAAGTAATATAAAATATTGTTGAACCCACAGAGACCAATGTCAACCTACCGTAATCTATCGCCGCTTTGTAAAGCTAAGGCTAATGAATAATTGGATTTTAGGGAGACTAAGAACTAAAACTAATAGTAATGATTTTTCTTGGGTTTAAGGGAAAACGGGAAATAAATTTAAACGATAGGTGAAACTTTAACAAAAATATTAAATGATGGGACACCGATACGTAACTCATCATATCTCAGAGATTCGATAAAACGTTGGCGTAAAAAATGTCAAAATACTTTTCAGTAGAAAATATTGATTTAAAAGACTTTATCTCACACTGTCGTACTATTGACTCTGACTATACTCTTAAACCAGAATATTTTTCTGTCTCTCACTCATTTGAATTAAAAGTAATTTTTGGAAATTAATAAGTTCTAATTAATCCTAAAGCATTCTCGCTGTGTTTAGGATTAATGCCTAGTTTCTACTATTCGGTTAAAATCTCAAACTGTCGCTCTATTGATCATAACCGTTATTTGCTTTTTACTCTCGTACAAAACTATTTTAATTTTAGAATTAGAAACTACAACAAGAAAAATAGTTTATAAAAATTAATTCCAATTATTACCGAATCCCATCCGGACGATGATTCTTACATACCAATATCAAACGATTTAGCTAGACATACAATTGATCGAAAACAAATTAAACATAACAATTTCAATTAAAAAAACATGATAATTAAATTTGACAAATAAAGCAATAATGATAAATAATAATAATAATAATAATAATAATAATAATAATAATAATAATAATAATAATAATAATAATAATAATAATAATAATAATAATAATAATAATAATAAGCAATACGAATAAAAAAACCCTGTAAAGACTAGATAATAAATGCAAACTAGAAATAACTTCTGAAATAATATTCGCGTACAAAACTGGAACTAAATTTGGATTATACCGACACGCTTGATATTCCAAATACAAAATGAAATTAAAAACACCTACAACTAGAGTTGTGATAGCTCTTCCATATCGGAAGAGCTATCACTTTTATGAGTAAATTCTCTGCTTAAAATTCTAAGAGCAATACTCTCATTGGAAAACGACTAAACCCCTTGATGTAGAACTGCCCTACTTTTATATTCATCTGTTCATGACCTAAGTTTCCATGATGTGCATGGAGAAAAATCAGGAAAGTGGCTTCGTGGAGAAAAAATCTGGTAGACTGGGCTCGTGGAGAGAAATAAGGAACGCTATTTTAAACTGCTTGAATTCACTTTTTGGCGAGGGCTACACATATGTGTCGAGGGCCACATGTTGTGGCGAGGGCCACGTAAACAAATCTTGTGGCGAGGACCACAACACTAAAACTTCATTTTCTAGCATTTTATTTGGTTCTTACAATCTGTTATGCTTCTTTGCCATTTTTTCGTCCTGTTTAGCATATGAGCCTTTTGTTAGAGTGTACCTGAAATAAAACAATAATACCAGCATAACAAGATAAAAATTGAACAAAAACAAAACTAAAATGCATGCGAGTCAAGTCGAATATACGATATAATTTTGCATTATCAAATATCTGGAATATTCTGTAGTCATTACAGGCGCAGGCCAATCAAAGATTTTGTAATAAACAAGTGCATATTTTATTGATTACTAAAAAGGATCAATTGAGACTTTTTAGGAAACTTTTTATGAAGATTGTTTCTATTTTTGTGGAGAATATGTTGCAGAGATTTTTCAGCTGAAGATTAGAGTTGATTGAAGAATCCGAGCCAATTCAAGCCCACATGCAGAAGCCTATATAAGGAGTCATCAAAGGCCTAGTTTTTAAGCATAGTTTTATAGTAAAACCTTGTTAAAAATAAGGGTTTAGGGTCGATAGTTCATTATGTTCTCTGTGTGTTTGTTTGTATGTCCTCATGTATCTCTGATGCATTTGAGTTGACTGCTTGTTACTTGCTTGTCAAGTTATTATTCTCACTCAAATCATGTAGGCACGAGTTGAGTATTATTCTTGGTCGAAGCTTTTAAGTAAGACTAAGTATTTATATTTTGGAAGTGTTATCTTCTTTTCAGTTGTAATTGGGGAGTGTGTACTTCCTAACAGTTCTTGGGACTGGAATTGTTTTCCCTATGATTGGGAGTTTTTATCACTGCAGTGATTGGAAGTGGGATGACGATTTCTTATATCTAGAGAGGACCTATATAGAAGTTGCACTAGGTAGGGATTAGGTGATAAGTTGTAAAAAATGGAGTTTAGCTTTGAAATAGTACTACTGATAGTGGATTTCCTTCCTGGCTTGGTAGCCTCAATAGTAGGTGAGTTGCACTGAACTGGGTTAACTTCTCGTTGTATTCTTTACTTTCTGCAAGTTATAATTCTGATGTGTTGTTAGTTTGTTTGTTGTTCTGTCAGCAGATGTTATAACATCTGTTGTGACATTATGTGATATTAAGACATCAGTCTTAACTTCTGATATTGTGCGTGTGCCAGAATTTCAATTGGCATCAAGAGCAGTCACCATATTCTGATTACTAGGTGATATTCAGGGATATATATTTTCAACAACCATGGAGAAAGAGGGAGGATATAACAACATACCATCCACGTTGGATGGTTCTAACTATGACTTATGGAATGTTTGAATGATATCTTTTCTAAAATCTATGGACAACAAAGCTTGGAAGGCTGTTTTGAAAGGATGAAAGCATCCTGTTGTGAAGACCATTTACAAAGATGTAAAAGAGATTGAAACTGACACAATCAAACCTGAAGAAGAGTGGAATGAAGATAATGATAAAGAAGCTATTTTAAATTCCAAGGCTTTAAATGCTCTATTCAACAAAGTAGACAACAATGTTTTCAGGCTGATTAATATGTGTACCATGGCCAAGGAGGCTTGGGAAATTCTCAAGATAACTTATGAAGGTACCTCTAAGGTGAAGATCTCAAAACTCCATCTTCTCACTTCCAAATTTGAGAACTTAAATATGAATGATGATGAGACAATTCAAGAATATCAAATGAAGATTCTTGAAATTGCTAGTGCATCAAGTGCATTGAGAGAGAAAATGTCATAAGCCAAGCTGGTCAGAAAGATTCTTAGGTCCTTGCTTAGGAGATTTCACATGAAGGTCACAACCATTGAAGAAGCTCAAGACATCAACAACATGAGAGTTGATGAACTTATTGGATCACTTCAAACTTTTAATTGGCAATTGGTGATAAGACTGAGAAAAAGAAGAAAAAAAGGCATAGCTTTTGTATCTAATACTGAAGATGATAAAGGTCAAGTTGAGCGGGACACTGATGAGGATCTATCTAATACCATTGTTCTACTTGGGAAGCATTTCAATAGGGTATTAAAAAGAATGTATATAAGAGGGAGATCAGATGCCAAGAACATCTCATATGACATCAGTAACAATCTTGATTCTCAGAAGAAAATAAGATTAGAAGAGAATCCAAGTCAAAATAAGACTTTCAATATTTTGAATGTGAAGGATATGGTCATATCATACATGAATGTCCTAACTTCCTCAAGAAACATCAGAAGGGTTTCACTACATTTGTAACTGGTTTTTAAATCAAAGTCGCTACCCTTAATTTTTATCCTAAGGAAGGGAGTATAAAGGAATAACCCTAAAAAAGTTCATAGATTCTAGGTATGACTCGGTTCTAGACGAGGAGAAGGTATTAGGCACCCCTTATCTACCTTGTTCACAAGGATACTAGATTTAAAAGCGCAATTTTGGGAAATAGGGTTTTGATTTTTATTAGGGGAACTCACCACGATTATTTATCGTATGCCTACGTATCCTCTTAGGAGAAATCACAGTCCCATTTTGTGGTTCGCAGTTGGTTTGTGTTTTTTTATGGATTACAGAGATATTTGCATCTTCTGCATTCTTAGCTTTGGTGTCGTGAATAACGAAGATTGTTAGACTAAGCATGCAGTCGATTCACATATATTCGTAATCCTTTTTGAAAATAATATAAGTTTAAATGAATATTATTAAAAGAGGTTAGTATTTGTTGGTTAGCTATTTTTGATTACATAGTACAATTATGAAAAAATAAATTTGAATTAAATAATATGTAAATATAAAAAAAAGGGTTGGTACATTTATAAATAGTTCAATCAATAAATAAATATATTATAATTTTATTAAAAATATATTTGATATTTTTGATAAAAATACTATAATCATTTATTAATGTGAAAAAAATAATTTTTATGTGATAACAAATAAATAAATGAATATATGAATAAAAATTATAAAATAAAAATAAATAAATAAAAATAATTTCACAGGGGGTGTAAGATTAACTGACATAGTAAAAAGGTGGGGTGTGAATAGCATGGGTCTGAATTCAGATATTGAATTCAGGCCCAAAAGGCAGGGGGTACGTTTTAGAGTTAGTCATAAAAAGAGAGGGTGCAAGCAGGAGAGGGCCCAAGTCTAGATTTTTGACTGGGCCCATTAGGCTAAGGGAGGTGTGTTTTTAGTTGTGGTAGCAAATACAAAAATAAAAGGGGCGGGGGGGGGGGGGGGGGGGGGGTTATTTTGGTTAATGGGCTGAGCCCATGATGATTTGGGAGGAGCCCGCGGGTTAGCGTGTGGGAGGGCGTATGGAATTATCATGGGCATGCACATCTTGGGACGCACGATAGTGATTGTGTGGGCTTGATGAAGGGTGCGTGATAACGGGAATAGACTAGCACGTACTGGATTATAAACATAATATAATTGTTGTTTTCATTTCTTTTGGTTACATTTATCTTCTTCTCTCTCCCTCTTTCCGCCTCTCACTTCTCTTCTGTCTCTCTCACCCCAAACAAAATCAAAACTCTAAATCACAACCACCGCAGCGGCGTGACCTCTCACTCTTCCACTCCAATACCACCACAAAATCAAATTGCAAAACAAAATACAAAAAGGCTAAGTCTTACTATTATTCTCTCCGATCGCAGTTTTCGTTTCTCTATTTCGTTTTTGGATAATCACTTATCCTTCTGTATGTAGGCACAACGACAGCTTGATGACAGCGACAACGTCAAGATGGTAGAGGCGATGGTTGAAGAAAGAAGACGATGATGGTGCGGCTCAACAGATTTTGGGTTTCGGATCTCGAAACCTAAATCTCGAGTGAGGGCTAGCGAAGCTACAAACCTCCGTTCGTAGTTTTATGTATTTCTTTTCTCTCCTCACTGTAACAATTTTTTTCGCAAAAATCTTCTTTGTAATCTTTTCTCTATAATTTTTGTTTTTGTTTTCCCCCCTCTAGTATTGTTCTTATTTCTAAGGTTTTATAGTTCTAGATTTTTTACAAAATAGGAAATAAATTAAGTGAAGTTATTAGGCATATTATTCTGGTTTGATTGTTTTAGGAAATTAGGGATTGTAACTTGATTTGTGTTGTAGACTGTGTTGTACCCCAAAATTTTCCCTCTCACTTGTCAAGAATTTGCTCACAAGATCTCCTTGGGCTCAAGACTGCACTAGGGTTTGATCAACTCAAGACACCTCCTTAGACACTGATGACCAAAATTAGGGTTTGAGTTTTCACAAGGATCTTTGAACTATCAATGCTTCATATGACTTTCATGGTCCATTTTTTACCCCCAAGATTACTCATGTCAAGTTTCAAGCCTTGGATCACACTTTTGATCAGTCAATTGAACAGTTGACCTAAAAATCAACTGTATTGCAGAAAAAGTCAACCATGGCCAATTTACAGTAAAAATTTGTAATTTTTTATCCACATCAATATTTTATACTCATATGTATCATTTGATCAAGTTTGGATCACAATTCCTTAAGAAATTTGATCAAATCATCAAAAGGGAAAAATGGTCAAAATTAGGGTTTTGACTGAGAAAGGGCAATTTCTGATTTTTGGCCTAGAAAATGATCAATTGTATTGAAGCATGATTTCAAGAGTTCAATTGCATCATTTTTACCTAATTACATGGTTCAAAACAATACAATTCCATGGGATTGGCAGATGAATTTTGCAGTCAACTGATCAAAAGTCAACTGTATGCTGAAAAGTCAAACTGTGACTTTTTGGTCAAATTCAAGTGCCAAAGATCAAAATTCATCAAAACATGTCAAAATATGAAAATTATTCATCAAGAAATCAAAAAGTCAAGATTTCTTTTTGAAAAGTCAAAATTTCTAAACTTAGAAATTTTTGTGTTGGAAATTTCATGTTTTTTCATAACTTTGAGCCAAATTTTCATCATGATGCAAGATGATTCAAGAGAAACTTCCAACATGAAAGTTGTAGATCTCCATGAAATCTACAAATTTTATTCACACAACTTCTTCCAAAAGTCCTTGGATCTCAAGTTATAATTTCAAGAACATAGGGTCATGAAACTAAACACTTAGTGAAATTTTGCCCTAATTTGGTCAGGATTTTGACCTAACTTCATGGCACTTTTTTCACATAGTTCCAAGGGGAATATTCAAATTAAATTCAAATATGGGTTGTAGAGAACATTTCAAGCTTTCCAAAATGTCAAAGAACTCCTTGAGACCATTCCTGAGTAGGGAGAATCGAAGAGATGAAGTTGGTGTTTTGTCACTTCAGTTACAAGGCATTTTGTGATGAACAAGAATCCAATTTCAAACCTATGCTGCACAATCTTATTTTGCAGGCTTCTAAACCTCAAGATCTCTCCATAATCAGAAGATTACACTTGCTTTTGAGCTATTATCCAAGTGTTCAAAGCATTGTCCAAGCCAATTTTCCATTTTTGGAAGAAAGCTACCATTTCATTCTTGAAAAGTTGTTTTTTCTGCATACATAACTCCTATAATCCAAAAGCAATGTGTCTAAGACCTAAGAAAGCTCGTAACATGCTTGTACAATACTTGATATTTGTAATTTCACCTTTCTTCAAAAGTAAGTTATAGAGCCATAACCCTATAACTCAAACCTGGAGTGATTTTGTGCTCTAATCTTTTCCATACATATTAACAAGTTCATTGTACGCTAAGACACGATTTGAGGCATCTTAAAAACTCTCCCAAACACCCTTGTTGCATAAGACTGCTTAACTTGACAATTTTGAGCCAAAACTCTCCATCTCCATTTCCACTCGTGCGTTTTGATTCTTAATCATTCAAATATCTCACATACATCATACACAAGTGATCCAAGCCCCTGTTTCAAGACTGTAACCCCTCCATCGTCATTCACCATTTTCAAATATCAAGCTTGCAGGTTGACTTGAGTATGGAGATTTAGGGACTTTCAAAGCAAAGTAGGAGTTGTAATACATTCAAGGAGATCCAGGAAAGCTGTAGAAACCATCAGGCCCTCACAAAGGCTGCTCAAACTCCATATATGACTTCAGCTGCAAGAGGTAAGTGTTCAAATTTCTATCTCTTCATACAAGCATCCTTTGAGTTTGGTTTATGAAGATAAAATGTAGATACCATTACCACGAAGCTGTACATATCCATAGTTTACATTTATATGGCCTGAGCTTAGAGAATTTTAGATTTGAACTTTATGAGAAAATTAGGTTTCAATTTAGGGAAAGAAAAATTAATCTTCATCTTTGACTTTTAGCTTACATAAGTTATATGGTTGGATTCGTGAGGAAAAATAGCACAACTTTCATGTTTTCATTTTCCATTTTTGTTGAGAAATGAATGAGATACAAGTGGTCCGGCTAGCTGAAGGTTGAAGACGAAGTACAGGCCATGGAGACGTTTTACCTTATGTATTTATTCTTTTATTTAAGTTAATGTATGTACAGCCACCCCAGTGGTAAGGAAGCGCGCGTTATTGGTAGAGGTCATGGGTCGAACCTTAGCGCAGCCTTTTGCAAATTTTTCTCCATTTTTTGTTCCTTCCAGCGCATGGGCCTCCCCCATCCTGGGCCTGACTTTTTTCTAACCTCCCCCCTGTTTCATATTTGCACCTTGGCCCAATTCAATTTAATTTATTCATTTTTTATTTTACTTATTTTCTCAAATATATTTTCTAAATACTAAAAATGATAAAAAAATGCAAAAAAAAATGATATTTTATGTTTTGACTTATTTTATTTTATTTTTTTTCATAAATAAAAATATTTTTTATTCTTCATACTTTATTTATTTATTTAAGTAAATCTTATAAAATAAATTAATATTGTATTATTTATTTATTTTCTTCACACCACTAAAAATACATTATTTTAATATAAAAAAGGACTAAAAATATTTTATAATACTATAAATATATTTTAGATAAAAATACCAAAAATACTTTTCTTAAACTTATTTTCTTTTGATTAATTAATAGAATTAGGGTTTTATTTTAAAATCTTTTTCTTAATAAATTCAAACTTAATTAATTGTTTTCTTTATTTAAATTAGGTTAAGACAAAAAAAAATTTTTTTTTATGAAAATCAAACAAAATTCATTTTCTTTATATTTTTCATTATTATACTTTGTATTTATGTAATTCTTGTACAAATTCAATTTGGTTGTAATAGATTAATTAGGTTTATATTTTTGCAATCCCCATTTACCAATTGTACACCCCCCCACAAATGTTGTAATAGCGTAGTAACTTTAAATTTCGCAATTTATCGTTTTACATAACATGCTAGTAATTAGGGTTTGTATGGAAAGAATAAAATCAATCAAATAGAAAACCCTAATTCAAGACAAAAACAAGCATGAAACAATACACTTGCACACAAGCACCCCTAGGGTAAAACCACTTGGTTGCCTTACAAAATGGCCATATTACGCATGTGAGGTATCTTAGCAAAAACAAACGAATACAAGATCATAGTCCCTCGACGACGCCATCTAATTTGCCTTACAAACGATCTTAGTCCCTAAAAGAGAATGCTAAGACGCCTTGCAACATTGCTAATCATGGTTATAGGATGACCCACGCCCGTCCTGTTTACATCCAAAGATATGGTTACTTACCAAATCAATGGTAAGATAACAATGTCAAAGGAAATAGGAAATGAACATGAAAGACTTTTGAGTAGGTAGAATGCTCCTAATTACTTGCTCAATTTCAAAACAAACATTCTTGCTATTTTCAAAACAAACACGTACACATTTCCAAACATCTTACAAACTTGAAAACATTTTCAAAAGATCAACATCTTTGTATACATTCTTACGAACGAGAATCATTACAAAGATTGCCTAAACAATGGTCTCTTTACAAAATACTTTCAAAAACCACATAAAGCATTATTTTTCAAACAAAAAGCAAGTGATCTAGCAAGTAACTAAGAGCCCATGGAAAACCATGGATGAAAAGGGTGCTAATACCTTACCTTTTCATAATCTACCCCCCAAATTCAAGAAATAATCTCAAAGGTCTTTCCTGTGCTTTTTCACCTTTCCTTTTGGATAAAAGAAAAGTCGGTGGCGAATCTTGCTAACCACAACATTTGCGATCAAACGCAAAACCCTCAAGTCAATTCTCCCACTATATCACAGAACTGGCGACTCTGCTGGGGAATTTTAAAAAGTGGGTTTACCTTAGGGCTAGATCACATTTATTTGCTTACATTGTTTTACTTGTATGCTTTACATTATGGTTCTTTGTTTGCGTTTGAATCCTCTACCCGGATTTGGGATACATTATAGGTAAGTAGCAATACATTATGGAAAATGTGTGGGGTATACCGACATGGTCTAAGCAATAACTACGTTAGTGCGACATATTTGTGGGTACCGGTAGCCTTTGAGTTAATCAAAGAGAATAAGGGTCCGCTGAGTGATGTCATGAAGAACTAATGAACTTTTAGAACCTTTACTTGACCAACTTGGCCATTAGGACATAGTGAGATGACCAACTTTGGTGCAGTCCGAAGTTGGTAGATACTCGATACTACACTTATTGAGGTTTGGTTTTTTGGGATATTTCGGTCGCCATTAAAGAGGCTTGAGCTGAAACAATGACCAAGGAAACAATCCAGTGATATTGAGCTCCTTAGAACCCAATTACTATTACTAGGACAAGTTTAAGCCAACTAAACTTCAAGAGGGTACTTACCTATAAAACTCCATGCAAGCCTAAACCTAAGGATTTGTTTGCTTTGTTTGTATATACATACTTGTACATAACATCATGAACATCATAAACATCATATACATTCACTAACCATTTCAAGGATTTTTGGGATTCATCTTTGTTCTTGTTTTGTAGGATATGGATTCACTTCGCAGGAAAAGCATTCAAGTAAATCTTGTAAGGATCCCTCCACAACTTAAGGAACTAGATTCAAGGATTCCTGAAAACTCTCTGTTCACCGAAATACATGCTCTCCTACTCAAATTGGTCACCTCCAACACAGATGAGGACATGATGAAGGTGCTCTTTCAGTTCTTTGACCCTTTACACCATTGCTTCACATTTCCCGACTATCAACTTGTGCCTACTTTGGAAGAATTTTCCCAACTCTTGAGGATTCCCATTCTCAATCAATTACCTTTCAACGGTACGGAAAGAGACCCAAAGCCAGAAGAGATTGATCAATCTCTACACTTGCACTCATCTGATATCACAACTCATTGGGAAATAAGGAGTGGTGTCAAAGGTTTCCTAGCAAAGTTCTTGTTTGAAAAAGCCCAAAGCCGTTGGAATTCTTTGGACCTGCAAGCCTTTGAGGAAATTGTGGCTCTCCTCATCTATGGGATGGTTTTATTTCCAAACCCTGACCAACTCATAGATGTGAACGCCGTCAAAATCTTCATATCCCGTAATCCGGGGCCTACTTTGCTAGGAGACATCCTACACTCCTTTCACACTCGCACAATGAGGAAAAGAGGTGTCCTTATATGTTGCACTCCTCTCTTGGCAAGATGGTTTATTTCTCATCTTCCCCAATCTGTATTAAAGAATGAGCAAGGTTTAAGGTGGTCACAAAGGTTGATGATGCTCAAGCATTCATACATTCATTGGTGTCCTTGATCCATAGGGAATGTTACTATCATCGACCATTGTGGAGAGTTCCCTAATGTCCCTTTTCTTGGCATTAGGGGAGGAATCACCTACAACCCCTACTTAGCTTTAAGACAGTTTGGTTATGCCCGAAGGGATGGTCCGCACGAGATGCTGATTCAAGGTTTGGTATTTGACTACGACAACGACAACCAAGGTCTTCACCGGAGATTTATCCGAGCTTGGAGGATGTTGAACAAGGTGGATAGCAAGACCTTGGGGCACAAGAATTCCATCCCTCTCGAGCCTTACCTCAAATGGGTACGAACTCGTGCTCAGAGTCTTATGATGCCTTACCCTTCCATTCTTCTGGTAATTGTTGAGCCTATCATAGAAGGAGATGTTCCATACACTATCCTACATCCTGACATGCCCACCTATCTTGAAGACCTACAAAGGGATTGGATACAACTCAAGGGGGAACGAGATACTTTCGAAGCCCAATTCTACGCAAGCGAGAAGAAGATTTTGGAACTCACTAGGCTACTTCATGAGGAGCAGACTCTGAATGCCTACATTACACCAAAGAGGATGCACACTACCTTTTTATCTTAGAGTTTCTTGTATTTTTTTTGCCCAAGGAGGAATTATTGTACTCAATATTTAATCTATTAATATAACTTGTGTTTCCTTTTTGTCTAAAACAAATTTGAATCTTAAAATCCTTGAAATCATTGCATACACATTTACCATTCATCATAACATAAGCAGGTTTCTTGCAACAAGTCTCCCCATCTTTCTACTGTTTATTTCAGTAAGATGGATCTCGAGCAAATAGTGAAGGATCTCCAAGCTCAAAATGCACAGTTTCAACAGTTGTTCTTAACCCTAGCTAAAGGACAAGAAGAGTTGAAGACTTTGCTGGCTGAGGAGAAGAATGAGAAGGCAAAGAAGGTAACCGGAGTCCTAAACATGGGAAGAAGATTTCATGAGCAGACAAGAAGGACCCTAGACTTCACAACGACATCCGGTGAGAAAGGCAGTCAAGATGGGAAAGGCAAGGAAACAGTTGTCTCGTCAGAATCAGAAGGGGAAGAGGAAGAGAAAGCCTATTCTGAAGAACAATACCCTCCAGCTGATGACAAGTATAAACATCTCAAAGAGCGGTTGAGCGCAATGGAAATCCAAAAGGTGCCTGGCTTGGACTTTGAGGAATTGGGTTTAGTATCGAGGATTGTTATTCCTCCGAAATTCAAAGCACTTGTGTTCGCCAAATATGACGGAGTTTCATGCCCAAAAATGCATCTCCGGTCCTATGTGAGAAAAATCCAGCCCCATACCGCTGACAAAGACTTATGGGTACACTTCTTCCAAGACAATTTGTCTGGAACTCAACTTAATTGGTTTTACCAACTAGAAAGAGCCAACGTTCATAATTGGGAAGATCTTGCTGCAGCCTACTACAAACAATACCAATACAATGCTGATCTTGCGCCTACCCGTACTCAACTTCAAAGTATGGCTATGGGTTCAAATGAAGGCTTCAAGGATTATGCACAAAAATGGAGAGACTTGGTTGGAAGAGTTCAACCTCCCCTATCTGAAAGAGAATTAGTGGACATGTTTTTGGGCACCTTGTCTGGTCCCTTCTTCAATCACCTAATTAGGAGTTCATCGGTGGGTTTTACTGAACTGATATTGACCGGAGAAAGGGTAGAAGCCGAGATAAAGAGTGGAAAGATTCAGAAAGATACATCCTCTGCTGCTATAAGGAAGCCATTTATCGGAAAAAAAGAAGTGGTTGTTGTTTATCCTCAGAGAAATCAAGATAGGGCCGAACACCGTCCAATGGCGGGGGTTGTTATGATTCCTAAGCATGTGCCTGATCAACAAAGAAACAACCAACCAAGGATGGAAAGACCAGTCAGACAATTCACCAGAATTAACATGACCCTATCTCAAGTGTTGCCACATCTATTAAGATCCAACCTGGTGACCTTGAAAGAAGCTCCAAAGAATCCTAATACAACATCTCCGCACTATCATCCCAATGCCCGTTGCGCATATCACTCTGAGAGTCCCGGCCATGACACTAATAACTTTTGGGATCTAAAGAACAAAATACAAGACCTCATTGAGTCCAAAGAGATTAAATTCGATGCACCCCAAAATCCAAATGTCATTTCTGCCCCTATGCCCAAACATGACCATAATACCAATTCCATTGAAGAAGAAATGTTTGTTACTTCAGTTGATGAACTTATGACCCCAATCTCGACTGTTAAAGTGAACTTGTTGAATGCCGGTGTGTTCCCGGGCTGTGATGAAGGCTGTCATTTCTGTTTGTCCTCACCAATCAGCTGTCCTTTGTTGAAAACAGGAGTTCAGTGCCTAATAGATAACAAATAAATTTTGTTTGAAAAGACTTCAGTTCCACCTGTTCCTTTTAAAGATGTTTCTATCATTACCATTTCCTCCAATTCTTCCAGGGTCTCGACCAAAAGACCCGTTAGAATTACATCAATTCCAAAAGCAACTCCTTTGATAATTACAATGCCTGGACCAGTCCCGTATACGTCAGACAAAACTGTACCATGGAATTATGGAGGGGATGTCTACTACCATGGTATTAAGCAAGATTGGCCAGATGCCGAATATTCAAGTTCTGAGAAAGTGGATTCCGACGTCAGTAATATTGCAGGGACTAGTAAGATTACCCAAAGTGGTAGGATCTTCTCTCCAGAAATTGCTCCCCTAAAAGATATTTCTGGACCCGTAATCATTCCTGTTGTTGTTGCCCCTCCAAAGGGTACTCCCAATCCCATAATCATCTTTGCAAGTACTCCTATTGACGAAGCTGTTACAATCCCTGTTATCACCCCTATTGATACTCCGGCTGCTGATTTAACCGAGACTCGAGGAAAAAGTATTCTGATTGAGCCTGTCCGGACGAAGACACAATCATTGACTATCCCTGAGACCTCCAGGAAAGCGATGGAGGAGATTTTAAAAATCATAAAAATAAGCGACTACGATGTAGTTGAACAACTAGGGAAAACTCTATCTAAAATCTCCATGTTGGCTTTATTGTTGTGTTCTGAGGCGCATGCAAAGGCCTTGGTAAAGTTCTTAAAAACCACCCATGTACCTCAAGAAACATCTGCCGATCAGTTCCAAGACTGCGTAGCCAGCTTGACTGTAGATAATGGCTTAGGTTTTTCAGATACTGGTCTAACTCCAAGGGGAAGGAAGCATAATGAGGCATTGCATGTCTCATTTGAATGTAGGGGAACGACGTTGGCTCATGTGTTAATTGATATCAGTTCATCCATGAATGTATTGCCTAAAAAGGCTCTTGATAGGCTTGACTGCAAGGGATTGACATTAAAGCCAAGCAACATAGTAGTAAGGGCTTTTGACGACTCGAAAAGGATGGTGCATGGGGAAGTGGATATCCCCATAAAGGTTGGAACCCAAACATTCGATTCAACTTTTTATGTAATGGGCATCCGCCCTTCATACTCCTGCTTGCTAGGTTGACCGTGGATTCACAATGTCGGTGCCGTTACTTCTACATTGCACCAAATGCTAAAATATCTGATTCAAGGGAATATTATCACCGTTCATGGAGAGGAAGAGTACATGATTAGCCATCTCAATTCCTTCAGATATGTGGATTAAATGGTGAATTTATTGAAACTCCGTTTCAACACTTTGAAGAAGTCCCCCAAGATGTGGCAGTGACCAAGGTTGTGTCTCAGGTTCCCAAGATTACAAGGCCTCCACTCCAGATGTCATCTCTGAAGGATGCCAAAGCAGTGGTAGAAGAAGGTGGGTGCACTATATATGGACAACTCCCAGATATCCTATACAAGTTTGACAAGTTTGGCCTAGGTTTCACTTCAAGTGCTCAGAAGGCTGTACGCCGCGCTCGTGCTGGAGGACCACCCTCGAAGATCAGCAACGGTGAAGTCAACGCGGTAGAGAATGATGAAGTTGGTTGCAACCTGGAGGATTGGATCTTCCCAACTGTTGATGGAGGGCTCAGCAATTGGGAGGCTAGAGATTTTGTCCCGATCACTTTTATCCCACAGTAATTTGTCTTTACATTTTGTTAGATCTGTAATATTAAAACAATTCGCACTCTTAAAACCTTTTGTCTTACCCGAGGCACAATGGTCCATTTGTAAGGGTTATTATCTCATTTTCATATGACATCAATGAATCATGGACGTTTTCGCATACAAACTTTTGTGCTCATTGTTTTTCTTTTACATTTTTATTTCTTTCAAAGATAGCTATATCCTTACACACACCCACACTCACAATGCATGTATACATCCATTCGGGATCCCATGGGTAACAATACTGCTATGGCCTTTTGTGACTCTGAGAATCTAATCTACCAAGCCGAAAACGAAGGTGAGGAAGATTGTGAAGTACCAGGGGAACTTACCAGACTACTACAACAAGAAGAGAGAACCATTCAACCTCACGAGGAACCCGTGGATACAATCAACCTAGGTACCTAAGAAGACAAAAAAGAGGTCAAGGTGGGTGCCAATCTGGAACCCAGTGTCAAGGAGAGTCTAACTCAGTTGTTACACGATTATGTTAAAGTCTTTGCCTGGTCGTATGAAGACATACCAGGACTTGATGCAGACATTGTGGTACATCGTCTGCCTACAAGAGACGATTATCCGCCAGTAAAGCAAAAGGTTCGCCACATGCGGCTTGATATGTCAGAAAAGATTAAAGCAGAAGTCATGAAGCAATTCAACGCTGGATTCTTGGTTGTCACCTCTTATCCCTAATAGGTTGCCAAAATTGTTCCCGTGCCCAAAAAAGATGGCAAAGTGCGAATGTGTGTGGACTACAGAGATTTGAATAGGGCAAGCCCTAAGGATGATTTTCCACTCTGCCACATTGATATTCTAGTTGACAATACGACACAACACACAATGTTTTCCTTCATGGACGGATTCTCAGGTTACAACCAAATCAAAATGGCGCTTGAGGACATGGAGAAAACAACGTTTGTCATGCAGTGGGGCACTTTCTGCTATAAGGTGATGTCGTTCGGACTAAAGAATGCTGGGGCAACCTATCAACATGCAATGGTAGCTCTATTTCACGACATGATACATCACGAAATAGAGGTCTATATGGACGACATGATAGCTAGATCTCAAACATAAGAAGAGCATCTTGATCATTTACATAAACTGTTCAAGAGGCTAAAGAAGTACAAGCTAAGGTTGAACCCAAATAAATGCATATTTGGAGTAAGGTCTGGTAAACTCTTAGGCTTTGTCATCAGCAACAAGGGTATTGAAGTAGATCCTGCCAAGGTGAAAGCGATACAAGAGATGCCTGCTCCTCGTACTGAGAAGGAAGTCATAGGATTCTTGGGGCGTTTAAACTACATTGCCAGATTCATCTCTCACCTGACAGCTACTTGTGAACCAATCTTCAACTTGTTGAAGAAAGATCAAGTAGTCAAATGGAATGACGAGTGCCAAGTTGCTTTTGACAAAATCAAAGAATACCTGCAAGCGCCTCCCGTTTTAATGCCACCAGTCGAGGGAAGACCATTAATCATGTATCTAACTGTTTTAGAAACTTCAATGGGGTGTGTGCTAGGGCAGCATGACGGGTCTGGCTGAAAAGAGCACGCTATTTATTACCTGAGCAAAAATTTTACCGACTGTGAAACAAGATATTCACTGCTCAAGAAAACTTGCTACGCTCTGGCATGGGATGCTCACCGGCTAAGACAGTATATGCTGACACATACTACCTTGTTGATATCTAAAATGGATCTGATAAAATACATCTTCGAGAAGCCTGCTCTCTCTGGGAGAATAGCGAGATGGCAGATGATCCTGACAGCATATGACATACAATATACTACCCAGAAAGAAATAAAGGGCAGTGTATTAGCTGATCACCTTGCTCACCAAGCTGTAGAAGACTATCAGTCCATGAAGTTCAAATTTCCTGATGAAGACATCATGATGTTAGACAACTGTAAAGAATTTTGGCCATATGACGGACCTGAACAAGAATCCCGATGGACCCTGTTTTTTGATGGGGCGTCTAACACACTCGACAATGGTATAGGTGTTGTACTCATATCTCCTGAAGGATGTCTGTTGTACCCCAAAATTTTCCCTCCCTTTTCTCATTAATTGCTCATCACAAAACCTTTGAAGATCAAGATCCAGTTAGGGTTTCATCTGCTCAAGACTTCTCCTTGTACTGTTGACCCAGATTAGGGTTTGTGTTTGCACAAAGATGTTTTGACTTAAAATGCCTAAGATGACTTTCATGCTTCATGTTGGACCCCCAAGTTTATCCATACCAAGTTTCAAGTCTTGATTCCAAGTTTTGCCCAGTCAATTGGACAGTTGACCTAGAAATCAGCTGTATTGGGGAAAAAGTCAACTGTGGCCAATTGACAGTCAAACCTCATGAAAATTGACCCACATCAACATTATGAACTCATATGGACCGTTTGATCAATTTTGGATCACAATTCCATAAGAAATTTGATCAGGTCACCAAAAGGGCAAAATGGTCATTTTTAAGGTTTTGACTGCACAAAGGCAATTTTTGACTGTTTGACCTAGCCAATGGCAAACCAAGCTCATATATGGACTCAAGGACCCCATGGAATTATCTTGACATGCTCAACAAACTCAAAAGATCCCAAGTACACAGGATTGACAGTTGAATTTCCCAATCAATTGATCAATTTTGACTGTATACTGAAAAGTCAAACTTTGACTTTTTGGTCAAAATCAAGAGTCAAGATTCATTTTTCATCAAAACATGCCAAATCATGAAACTTGTTCACCAAGAAATCACAAAATGCAAATTAGGGTTAGAAATTAGAATTTTTCATAACTTAGAATTTTTCTAAGTTATAAAAAACCCTAATTTTTTCCCAACTTTGCCCCACTTTTTCACCAAGATCCATTTGGATTCAAACAAAAGTCAAAACATGAAAATTGTAGCTTGTTGCATAATCTACAACTTTGATTCACAAAGTTTTCCCATTTGAGGCTTGTATCTCAAGTTACAAATTTTTGAATAAGGGCACTAAACCATTCTTAACTTAGTGAGTTTTTGACCTATTTTGACAAGGTTTTCTACCCCACTTCAAGGCCATTTTCCATACACCTCCACTTGGAATTTCAGTTTGCATTTCAAAGATGGATTGTAGTACACATTCCAAGCTTTCCAAAATGTCCAAGAACTCATCAAACAACCTCATGACTTGAGAGATTCGAATTTCATAATTTGGCAAAAACTCACTTTTGAATTGACTATTTTTCATGTTCATAACTTGTGCAAACTTCTCAAACCAGCATGCCCCTTGATTACAGGTCCTAAAACCATCCAACACTCAATAATTTAATGCATGTTCATTGTGCTAAGACCTTGTTTCATGAGCTAAAGCATTGTATGATGGATTAATCCCAAATTGGAAAAAGCATTATATCCATTTTTGCAAAGGTTTCACTTTATGTCATGATGCAAATCCACAAGTACAAATCAAATCCAATTGGCACAAGATTATGAGCAAAACACTCTGATCAAGAAGAGATTATGCAGCTCATTAGGGGTCCCCTACTTGCCTAAAACACCAAGTTGGCTTTGCTTGCTTAAGAGTGAAAAAAAGTACCATAACATAGGACATCTTTCATCTCAGCATTAGAACACAGAAGCAAATATTGTAGACACTTTCCAAACATCTCAACCAAGCTTTTGCACGACCCTAACACCTCTCAAACATTCCCAACCTCAGAATCATCTTCAAACTGCAAAAACAGGGCAAGGCCTGCAGTTTGAGTGCCATCTTTCATTTCTCTCAAGCTCTCTTGCCCAAACCAGTTCACACACCTTCCATACCATCTATGCAAGCTAACCAAGACCTGAAACACGACCTGTAATCCCTCTAACCACTTCCACCATTTTCAGTTTCTTGTTTTGCAGGTGAAGTGCTCTAGCACGATTCAGAAGCTTTCAAGACAAAGTAAACATTGGACTAGCATCCCTGGACCTCAAGGAAGATTTTCCAATCATCACCTTGCACTGAAAGCTCCCTCATTTCCAGATAGAACTTCAGCTGAACAGGTATCTTGGTGAACTTCTATCTCTCTTATCAAGCATCATTAGCTCTAAGTTTGTGAATAAACCATGTTCTACTCATGCCACTAAACATGTACATATTTTTACTTTTCATTTCTTTTGCTTGAGCTGTGAGAATTTGAGGTTTAAAAATGGCAGAAAATCTAGGTTAGGATTTGGGGGAGGAGAAATTCTCCCTCATCTTAGAGAGTTAGATCAAGTTCTGCATATGGTTGGATTCGTCTCTTGATGCTGAACATTTTTTATGTTATGAGTTTTTATTAATAAGCCAGGAATCAGGAGTTAGAAGATTAAGAACAGGGCGCGCGTTTTTGAATTGTTTTTGGCTGAAGGTTGAAGACAATGTCTTCTTGGGCTGGGCCTGAGCAATTTTCTTATTCACACCACTTTTTTTGTTTTGCACCCCTGAGCCCATTTGCTTCATTTTTAATGTTTTTTGACTTTTTCTTTTTTTAACTGACTCATTTATTTTTTCTCAGCATATTAAAAATATAAAAATATTTTTCTCATCATTTTTTGAATTTATTAAGTATTTATTTGATTGTTTCTTTAGTTTGTACATAAATAGATAAATATATATATATACTTTTTTGTTTAAAATATTAAGATAGTACAAATATATTTTTATATACATTTTATCTTATTTTTACTTCCTGAAAATATTTTATGAAAAAAATACCTTTTTATTTAAATATTAAATATTATTAAATAATACATATAATATACATTTTGTAAATAATATAAATATATAGGTATATATTAATATGCTTAGGATAAAAATACCACAAAATGTACATATTTTATTTTTTAATACTTAATACTAGAAAATGCCTTTTTTACAAATATACAATATTTTATTTTATTTTTTGTATGTAAATAATAAATATTATATGAATTAATTGATTAATACCCCTTTGATTAAAAATTAGGGTTTTGCCCTAAAATTGAAAATACTCCAAAAATAATCTTTTTTTTTATTTCACATAAATAATATTCCTCTTTTATACACATAAAAATTCTTTTTACATTTTGCATATTTATTTCAATTTCCATTTAATTTTACATTTATTTGTCTTGTAAATATTCAAAGAAAATGATGTAATAGTTAGGTTTAAATTCTTGTCTGAATATCCCCATTTGAGACATTGTACCCCCCACCCCATATTATTGTGTTGTAATAGTGTAGGAATTTAAATTTCGCACTTTATCGCTTTCTAAATATACCATGCTAGAATTAGGGTTTGTATGCGAATAAAACGAACAAAATAGTTTGACCTAATTTCAAGACAAATAAGCATGAAAATGGACAATACATTTCACACTTGCACCCCTAGGGTATTCCACTTTGTTGCCTTCAAATAATTGGGCCATATTGTATGTTGAATTTCTTTGGGTAAAACAAACAATCAAATGATCATAGCCCCTCAAAAGTTACCTAAATAAATGATCAAGTCCCTTTAAAAAAGAAAAAAATTGCCCAAAGACATTTAACACTATTGCAATTATGGTCTAAACGATGACCCGCGCCCGTCCCTTTCACCTCCTAAAACAAGATTGTCCACCAAATGCAATGGTGGAACAAAATTGTCAAAAGGTTTAAAACATAACAAAAATCTTTGAGAAAACTTTAGGGTAGATAACTCTTAAGTACTTGCCAATTTGCAAAGAAAACACTTGCCTATTTTCAAAACCCATTTCACCAACACTTTTTTAAAACCAACTTTCAAAAAACCTTGAAACATCCTTTTTTAAAGACAAAACACCTTTTGTAAAACATTCGAGTAAAGAATTGTTACAAGGGTAGCCTATACAAGGCATCTTTTCAAAGACATTTTTCAAAACCACACATCAAGCACCATTTCAAACAATTGAAAACCAAGGCAAGTTGATCTAAGCAAGTACCTAAGAGCCCATGGATAACCATGGATAGAAAGGGTGCTAATACCTTCCCTTTCTATAATCTACTCCCCGAACCCAAGAAAAATCTCAAAGGTTTTTGCTGTGCTTTTTAAACCTTTCCTTAGGATAAAATAAAAAGTCGGTGGCGACTCTTGCTCAACCGAAACATTTGCGAAAACAAACGCAAAACCCTAGTCAGTTCTCCCACCGTATCATAGAACTGGCGACTCTGTTGGGGACTAATTTAAAAGTGGAGTAACCTTAGGGCTTAGATCACCCTCTTGCATGACTAATTGTTTGAATTGATTGCTTTACATCTTGGCTCTATTGTTTGGGTTTGCAATCCTACACCCGGATTTTTGGGAAACATTCATAGATAGCAATACGTTGTGGAAACTGTGCAGGGTATACCGACACGGTCTAAGCAATAGCTATATTAGTGCGACATATTTGTGAGTACCGGTAACCCTTGAGTTCAATCAAGGAAAGTAAGGGGCCGCTGAGTGATGTCACTAAGCACTAATGACCTAGAACCTTACTTGACCATCTTGGCCTTTTATTAGGGGTAGTGAGATGACCGGCTTTGGTGCAGTCCGAAGTTGGTAGATACTCGATACTACACTCATTGAGGGTTGTTTTCTTGGAATATTTTGGTCGCTAGTTAAGTGGCTAAACCAAAACAATGAACAATGAAAACAATCTCGTGATATTGAGCTCCTTAGAACCCGGTTACTATTTATAGGACAGGTTTTTAAGCTAACTACACTCAAGAGGATACTTACCTATGAAACCCCATGCAAGCCTGAAACTAGGGTTTGGTGTGATTTGCTTGTACATATGTTTTGTGCATACATCATAAACATCATGAAACATCATATGCATCTACTAACCATTTCAAGGGTTTGGATCTTCATCTTTGTTCCTGTTTTGTAGGTCATGGAAGTTCCTCACAGAAATACCATTCAAGTCAACCTTGTGAGAATCTCTCCTCAACTCAAGGAGCTCACCTCAAGAATTCCGGAAAATTCATCCTTCAGTGAAAGACATGGTAGACTGCTCAGCCTAGTCAGCACCAACATTGAAGAAGACATGATGAAAGTGCTATTCCAGTTCTTTGATCCTCTTCACCACTGCTTCACTTTCCCTGATTATCAGTTGGTACCCACTTTGGAGGAGTTTTCTCAACTCCTGAGAATTCCTATCCTTAATCAACTACCCTTCAACGGTACGGAAAAGGAACCAAAGCCGGAAGATGTTGCTCGAGCATTACATCTACAACCATCCGACATCAAGGGGCATTGGGAAACCAGAAGCGGCGTCAAGGGATTCTTAGCAAAATTCTTGTTTGAGAAGGCACAAGAATGTTGGAACTCATTGGACCTTCAAGCTTTTGAAGAAATTGTGGCACTCCTTATCTATGGGTTGGTCTTGTTCCCAAATCCTGACCAATTGGTAGATGTCAACGCCGTCAAAATCTTCTTGTCCAGAAATCCAATACCAACATTGCTTGGGGACATTCTTCACTCATTTTACACACGAACAATGAGAAAGAGGGGTGTTCTCATGTGCTGTACTCCTATCCTTGCAAGGTGGTTTATTTCGCACCTTCCACAATCTGTCCTAAAGAATGACCAAGGCTCAAGGTGGTCCCAATGGTTGATGACTCTTACTCACTCTGATGTACATTGGTGTTCTCGGTCCAGAGAAAATGTCATCATCGTCGATCGTTGCGGAGAATTTCCTAATGTTCCTTTACTTGGAATCAGGGGAGGTATCACCTACAACCCTTGCCTAGCTTTGAGGCAATTTGGATATGCACGGAGGGATGGCCCTCATGACATGTTGATTCCTAACCTAGTTTTTGACTTCGACAACGATGCGCAAGGACTTCGCCAAAGATTCATCAGAGCTTGGGGAAAACTCAATAAGGTTGATAGCAAGACTCTGGGACACAAGAACTCCATCCCTATTGAGCCCTATCTCAAGTGGGTACGAGCCCGAGCCCAAAGTCTAATGATGCCTTATCCTCATGTACTCCCAGTGATTAAAGAGCCCGTCAATGAAGGAGAGGTTCCCTACACCATCCTACATCCAGACATGCCTACATCGTGGGAGGAAATGCAGAAAAGTTTGATTCAGCTCAAGGAAGAACGGAATACTTTTGAAGCTAGCTACTACGCCAGTGAAAAGAAGGTTCTAGAGCTCACCCGCCGACTCCACGAGCAAGAGGCCCTCAACACCTACATCGCACCAAAAAGGATGCGCAATGTCTTTTTGCCTTAAGAAGTTTATTTTGTAATATTTGGCCCATGGGGCATTTATGTACTAACAAATTTCTTCTTATTAATATGACGTGCGTTCTTCTTTGTCTGAAACAATTTTGAATGTTCTAAATCCTTGAATGCATTGCATACATCAGCATACCATTCATCATGTGCATAAGCAGGTCTCACTCCAGGTTTCCTTATCTGTCTGCTGTTTATTTCAGTAGGATGGATCTCGAGCAAACAGTCAAAGACCTACAAGCTCAGAATGCACAGTTCCAGCAACTCCTGATGACCTTGGCTAAGGGTCAGGAGGATATCAAGACTCAATTGTGGAATAAAGACCCAGTGAAAAAGAAGAAAAAGAGGATTGGAGTGGCTACTTTGGGGAGAAGATTTGACGGAGAAGCTCGGAGAGTGCTTGAATTTCCTCCGACTTCTGATGAAGGGACTAGTAAAAGAGATGGAGTTGCGGTGCCTTCCGAGTCTGATGCGGAGGAAGAAGAGGTTGAAGAGGATGTAGATTATTCTGACCAACAATACCCTCCAGCTGATGATAAATACAAGGGTTTAGAAGACAGATTGGCTGCCATGGAATTACAAAGAGTACCGGGTTTGGATTTTGAAGACTTGGGCTTGGTTGCCGGGATCGTGATTCCCCCAAAATTCAAAGTGACAGTGTTTGTGAGGTATGATGGGTTGTCCTGCCCCAAAATGCATCTCAGGTCCTACGTGAGAAAGATTCAACCCTATACAGCAGATAAGAATCTTTGGATTCATTTCTTTCAAGACAGCCTTTCGGGAGCTCAGTTGGAGTGGTTTTATCAGCTAGAAGGAACCAGTGTCAGAAATTGGGAAGATTTGGCCACCGCTTTTTACAAACAATACCAGTATAATTCTGATCTTGCTCCTACTCGTACCCAACTTCAGGGTATGTCACTAGGAACAAGTGAGGGATTCAAAGAATATGCACAAAAATGGAGGGATTTGGCTGGCAGGGTGCAGCCTCCTTTAACCGATCGTGAGTTCGTTGATATGTTTCTTGGGACCTTATCTGGGCCATTTTTCAATCATCTAATTGGTAACTCTTCCGCGGGGTTTACTGATTTAATCTTAACAGGCGAAAGAATAGAAGCTGGCATCAAGTCAGGAAAGATTCAGAAGGGTGTTGCTGCAAGTGTTGAGAAGAAGCCTTTTAAGAAGGAAACAGCTATGGTATATTCTCAAAGAAGAGCAGGGAAGACGGAGCGTCGGCCAACTGTGGGGGCCGTAATGATTCAAAACACTCCGAGCGAGCAGCCTCGCTATAACCAGTCCAGACCAAATCAGCAACGAGTGGAACGGCCACAACGGCAGTTCACCCGTATTAATATGACTCCAGCGCAAGTGCTTCCCCATCTGTTGAAGTTGAATCTTGCCACCATCAAGGAGGCACCAAAGAATGTGAATACGTCCTCTCCGTATTATCATGCCAATGCTAAATGCGCCTACCATTCAGACAGTGTTGGACACGACACCAATGATTGTTGGGCACTCAAGCATAAAATCCAAGACCTGATAGAGGCTAAGGAGGTAGAGTTTGACGCTCCAGAGAAGCCTAATGTGATATCTGCACCCATGTCAAAGCACGGCCGAAATGTCAATGCCATTGAAGAAGATTTGTATGTTGCTGATGTCAGTGATCTGACTACTCCACTGCTAACCATTAAGTTGAATTTGTTAAGGGCCGGGATCTTCCCGGGATGTAAAGAAGACTGCTATTGTTGCTACTCTCTGCCTTTTGATTATCCACTACTGAAGAAAGGCATCCAAGGCCTTATGGATAGTCGACAAATTTTGTTTGAAAAAGTTTCTGATGTTCCAGTTCATACTGAAGAGGTCTCAATCATAACCATTCACGCCAATCTTTCCAAGGCCGTCAAAAAGCCTGTTAAGATTACACCAGCTACAAAATCTGTTCCTTTGAAGATAACAATGCCAGGGCCTGTTCCCTATGTTTCTGAGAAGTCGATACCTTGTAACTATGGCGGTGACATCTACTACCATGGTATCAAGCAAATCGAAGTAATTGAAGAAAGTTTGGATGATGAAGAAGCCAGCATTAGTAACATTGCGGGCACCAGCAAAATCACCAGGAGCGGGAGAATATTTTCTCCAGAGATTGCCCCTCCAAGAGCAGTCTTTGGACCCTCATCAGCTAACGAGGTCATCCCTGCACCAATAAAACTCTCTGCTAGAACTCCTCTGATTAAAGACATTGTTGTTCCTAGTACTGTCTCTCCTACCGCTGCTGACAAAGGTAAGGGAATCCAAGATGAGCCCGTCAGGACGAGGGCTCAACCCTTGGTTATCCCGGAAACCTCCAAGAAGGAAATGGACGAGATTTTGAGGATAATCAAGAGAAGTGATTACGATGTGGTGGAACAGTTGGGGCAAACCCCCTCCAAGATCTCCATGCTGGCACTACTACTTTGCTCGGAAGCGCACGCTAAAGCTCTGATAAAGTTTCTAAAGGCAGCTCATGTGCCCCAGGAAACCTCTGCGGATCAATTTCAGAATTGCGTGGCTAGCCTGACTGCAGATAATGGATTAGGTTTTTCTGATGCCGACCTAACCCCTAAAGGCAGAAACCACAATGATGCTTTGCATATTTCAATAGAGTGTCGCGGAACCACCCTTGCACATGTTTTGGTTGATACCGGTTCGTCGCTGAATGTTTTGCCTAAGAAGGCCTTGGACCGACTAGATTGTGAAGGGTTGGAATTGAAGCCGAGTGATATTGTTGTCAGAGCTTTCGATGGTTCGAAGAGAATGGTCCATGGAGAGGTTGAAATTCCCATCAAGATAGGCACCGAGGTGTTTAAATCCACTTTCTATGTGATGGACATCCGTCCATCATACTCTTGCCTGCTGGGTAGACCTTGGATACACCATGCTGGGGCAGTCACCTCCTCCTTGCATCAGATGTTGAAGTATCCTGTCAAGGGAATGATCATCACTGTCCATGGCGAAGAAAAGTACATGATTAGCCACTTAAATTCTTTCCGGTATGTGGAGGTTGAAGGAGAGTTCATTGAGACACCGTTTCAACATTTCGAAGAAGTCCTTCCTGAAATCGCAGTAGCAAAGTTGGCGGCTGAGACATCGAGGCAGATGGCCAGGATGGCATCTCTGGAAGACGCAAGGGCCGCAATAAAAGAAGGGAAGAATTCGGCATGGGGGCAGTTACCTGACATTCCGCATAAGACTGATAAGTTTGGGTTAGGGTTCACAGCCACCGGCCAGAGAGCTATGCGCCGTGCGAAGATTGAAAGGGCGCCAGTCAAAATTTCTCCCTACGGAATCAACGCCCTGGAAGATGAAGACAAGGAGAGCAACATTGAAGAGTGGATTTATCCAACTGTCAGTGGAGGATTGAGCAATTGGGAGGCTAAGGACTTTGTCCCCATCACCTTTATTCATCAGTAATTTATCTGTTAAACGTTTCTTATTTGGTCTGTAATATTTACTTTCAAACAATCCGTACACTATCTTTTCTCCTCCTGCCTTGCCCGGGGCATGTAGGTCCATTTGTAAGGGTTTTGATTATTTTTCATATTCATATGCCATGTTTAATGATTCATTGGACGTTTTTCATTTGATAAACTGCTTATGTTCATTTTCTTTCCTTTTGCATTTTTTGTTTAAGGATGGCTATCCCTTACACACACCCACACTCACCAATGCAGGTACCCATCCACTCCGGATTCCATGGGTGACTATTCTGCTATATCTTTCAGTAACTCTGAGGATCTGGTCAATCTAGCCGAGTATGAAGATGACGAAGGTTGTGAAGTGCCCGGGGAACTAGCCAGACTTCTGCAACAAGAGGAAAGGGCCATCTTACCGCATGAAGAGCCATTGGAAACTGTTAACTTGGGGACCGAGGAAGACCGGAAGGAGGTCCAAGTGGGTGCCAATCTGGAACCAAAAGTCAAGGAGCGCTTGGTACAGTTGTTGAATGAGTATGTTGAGATCTTCGCTTGGTCTTATGAAGACATGTCGGGTTTAGACACAGACATCGTGGTTCACCGTCTCCCCACAAGAGAAGACTGTCCACCAATCAAGCAAAAAGTTCGCCGAATGAGGCCTGACATGTTCGAAAAGATCAAAGCAGAAGTAATGAAACAATTCGATGCTGGCTTTCTGGCTGTTACGTCCTATCCTCAATGGGTCGCTAACATCGTGCCAGTACCGAAGAAAGATGGCAAAGTCAGAATGTGTGTGGACTACCGGGATTTGAATAGGGCCAACCCTAAAGATGATTTCCCGCTACCTTATATTGACATCTTGATCGACAATACAGCTCAGCATAAAGTGTTTTCCTTCATGGACGGATTCTCGGGCTACAATCAAATCAAAATGGCTCCCGAGGATATGGAGAAAATAACTTTTGTCACACAATGGGGCACTTTCTATTACAAAGTGATGCCGTTCGGGCTGAAGAACGCAGGGGCAACTTATCAACGCGCCATGGTGGCTTTATTTCATGATATGATACATCATGAGATTGAAGTTTACGTAGACGATATGATAGCTCGGTCACAAACAGAGGAAGAGCACCTTGAACATCTAGAGAAGCTGTTTGCCAGGTTAAAGGAATACAAGCTCAGGCTGAATCCAAGTAAATGCACTTTTGGAGTCAGGTCTGGTAAACTCCTGGGATTCATTGTAAGCAACAAAGGCATTGAAGTCGATCCCGCAAAAGTAAAAGCAATACAAGAGATGCCTGCTCCCCGTACTGAAAAGGAGGTTAGAGGATTCTTGGGGCGCTTAAACTATATTGCCAGATTCATCTCACATCTGACTTCTACCTGTGAGCCAATTTTCAAACTCTTGAAAAAAGATCAGGTAGTGGAATGGAACGACGATTGTCAAGCCGCTTTTGATAGAATCAAGAAGTATTTGCTAGAACCTCCTATTCTGATGCCACCCGTCGAAGGAAGACCATTGATCATGTATTTGACCGTCTTGGATAACTCAATGGGGTGTGTTTTGGGCCAGCATGACGAGTCTGGTCGAAAAGAGCATGCTATTTATTACCTTAGCAAAAAGTTTACCGACTGTGAGACTCGCTACTCACTGCTCGAGAAAACTTGTTGCGCTTTGGTATGGGCTGCTCGCCGACTAAGACAGTATATGTTGACTCATACTACCTTGTTGATTTCCAAAATGGATCCTATCAAATATATCTTCGAGAAGCCCGCTTTATCTGGAAGGATAGCTAGATGGCAAATGATCTTAACTGAGTATGACATCCAGTACACCACCCAAAAAGCTATAAAAGGGAGTGTATTAGCTGACCATCTGGCTCATCAGGCTATCGAAGACTATCAACCCATGAGATTTGACTTCCCAGACGAGGACATCATGAATTTGGACAATGTTGAAGATGGCAGACCGTATGACGGACCCGAAAAGGGATCCCGATGGACCCTGTACTTTGATGGTGCTTCAAATGCACTTGGAAATGGTATTGGCGCGGTACTCATTTCTCCGGAAGGTTGTCACACACCTTTCACGGCCCGACTTTGCTTCAGCTGCACAAATAACATGGCTGAGTATGAAGCCTGCATCTTTGGTCTCAAGGCTGCTATAGACTTGGGGATCAAATCTTTGATCGTATTTGGGGACTCGGCTTTGGTTATCAGTCAAATCAAAGGAGAGTGGGATACCAAACATCCTAATCTCATCCCATACAAAGAACATGTCCTGACATTGTTGCCTCATTTCGAGCAAATTACCTTCGAGCATTTCCCGCGAGAAGAGAATCAGCTAGCAGATGCTCTAGCCACAATGTCATCCATGTTTAAACTCAACTGGGATAACGAGGCTCCCCAAATCACCATCGAGCGAATGGATGAACCGGCACATTGCCACGAGATTAATACCGAAGAAGTAGTGGAACAACCTTGGTTCCATGAAATCAAAAGGTATCTCGAGACCCGAGATTATCCTGAAGGAGCTTCCGTGAATGACAAGAAGTTCTTAAGGAAATTCGCTGCTAAGTTCTTCCTGAGCAACGGCATCCTTTACAAACGAAGCCATGATTGTGTATTACTCCGATGCGTAGATAAAGATGAAGCAGAGTTGATCATGACTGATATACACAGCGGCACATTTGGCACTCACTTGAGCGGGCATACAATGGCTAAGAAGATCCTAAGGGCAGGCTATTACTGGTCTACCATGGAAGCTGACTGCCATCAACATTCCCGTATTTGCCACAAGTGTCAAGTCTATGCTGACAAGGTTCATATCCTTCCGGTTCCTCTCAACGTCCTGACTGCTCCGTGGCCCTTTGCAATGTGGGGCATTGATATGATTGGAGAGATCAAGCCCACGGCCTCCAACGGACATCGTTTCATCCTGGTTGCCATTGACTACTTCACTAAATGGGTCGAAGCAGCTTCCTTCGCCTCTGTTACTAAAAATGTGGTTGCCCGCTTTATCAAGCAAAATCTCATATGTCGGTATGGTGTTCCAGACAGGATCATCACAGACAACGGTACAAATCTGAATAACACAATGATCAATGCATTGTGTGAACAGTTCAAGATTTATCATCACAATTCATCTCCCTATCGGCCGAAGATGAACGGTGCTGTTGAAGCTGCGAACAAAAACATTAAGAAGATCATTCAGAAAATGACAGTCACTTACAAAGACTGGCATGAGATGTTACTGTTTGCTCTGCATGGATACCGTACGACGATACGTACTTCAACCGGGGCAACCCCATTTTCTTTGGTTTACGGCATGGAAGCTGTTTTTCCTATGGAAGTCCAGATTCCTTCTCTAAGGATTATGAAGGATGCAGGTTTGAATGAAGATGATTGGATGCAAACCCGACTTGATCAACTCAATCTGATCGACGAAAAGCGACTTGCTACTATATGCCATGGTCAGACGTATCAAAAGCGGATGATCAAGGCCTTCAATAAGAAAGTCAGACGTCAGGTGTATCAAGTCGGAGATCTCGTAATCAAGCGGATTATCCTGCCGCAAAGTGATCCCAGGGGCAAATGGACTCCTACATATGAAGGACCATTTGTGATTAAGAGCATATTTTCTGGTGGTGCAATGATTCTGACCACCATGGACGGCGACGATTTGCCGCACCCTGCAAATGCAGACATAGTCAAAAGATACTACGCATAAAATAACCCGGCAAGTTGAAAACCCGAAAGGGCGGCTTGGGCAAAAATGGGCATCCCGGTGAACCGAAAACCCGAAAGGGTGGTTCAGGCAAAAGTTAGGGATAAAAATAAAAAAATTTGTACACCCGGCAAGTCGAAAACCCGAAAGGGCGGCTTGGGCAAAAAGGGGTTTCCCGGTGGATCGAAAACCCGAAAGGGCGATTCAGGCAAAAGGTAGGGAATTAAAGCGTATGACTATGTCTCGTCGGATCACTTCAAACACAATCTCTTCATCAACCGGTTCCAGGCTTCTGATCAATCCAGTCCTCGTCAAACGAAGCATTGAATGGACAGATATTCAGGGTTGTGAAAGCTATAGCGGAATGGAATCCCATGGAATTATTTCACATAGCCATCTTTATTTTTGTAAATTTTTCAAACATTTACGACAAAATCCTCTTACTAGGATGATCGTCTCCTTTGTACAAATATACCCATAGAGAATCAATACAAATACTTTTCCCAATAATTTGTGTCATTTCCTTTTATTTTCTCTTGCACTATTTGTTTATTTTTGAGAAACGTACAATGTTTTGTCAAATAGGCATATGCATTTGAAACATAATCATTTCCTTATGAACCAAGAAAAAGGATTACTGATAAGTCGAAGGAAACCCCGGGAGATTTGGAATCCATATCCCTAGCAAGTCTTGAGGCTCGTCCCCAGTAGATTCTGGAAGCCTATCCCCCGCAGAGTACGGACATCTCTCCCGAGTTTTTATTCAAAGTTATTCCTCACAAGGCCTTATAACTGGGTTATCCTCAGCTAACAACCACGGAAGACTGCACTCACCAAAATCCTTCCTATCCCCAGCGGAGTTCATCAAAGTTCCCCAGCAGTAACTTATCCTTACAATCCCCCAGCCAGAGGATCCTCGGGAATCCAATTTCCCTCAGAATTTAAGTATCAATATCCCCAGCGGAGCCAGACTAATGAGCCTTCTCCCCACAGAGTTTTAGGAGAACAAATCTTGAGTTCCCCAGTGACGCCGCCAGAGATACTTCCCTCCAAGTTGAAGATTCTCAGTCTTACCTCCCCAGCATGGATCTATTAGGATTGGTACTCCCCAGTAGAAGTCATCAAGATTTCCCCAGAGGTTTGGTATACGACCCAAGCTCTTTGTTCCCCAGCAACAGCCAAGGAACTATTCTTCCCGGCAGCAGTCAAGATGCTTTTATCTTCGGTCATCCAGGATTCATCTATCCCCAGCAAGACAGCTCATCGGCTTACATGCGCATTCATTGCATTCATATCATAAACATTCATATAACACATATTGCATCATACATTTCATGCAACACAATTTTGTGCTAGCTATCATTTTTTGTCCTTTTCAGGATAAGAACAAAAAGCTATCATTAACAGTTTCAGATGCAGTTTTACACGGGCTCATCATCAGGCAACCCTACGCCGGTTCCTCTTCAAAATTCAAGACTTCTGAAAACAGTTTATGGATTCTTCCCAACAACGGATGTTAATCTATCACTTGTTCAGATGCAACCTTTGAAAACAGTTTACGGACGCTTCCCAACAACGGATGCTGCTCTATTGCTTATTCAACTTCAAGATTTCTGAAAACAGTTTACGGGTTCTCCAAGTAACGGATGTTAACCTATCGCTTGTTCAGTTTCTTCTCCAGACTTCTGAAAACAGTTTATGGATTCTTCCCAACAACGGATGTTAATCTATCACTTGTTCAGATGCAACCTTTGAAAACAGTTTACGGACGCTTCCCAACAACAGATGCTGCTCTATTGCTTATTCAACTTCAAGATTTATGAAAACAGTTTACGGGTTCTCCAAGTAACGGATGTTAACCTATCGCTTGTTCAGTTTCTTCTCCAGACTTCTGAAAACAGTTTATGGATTCTTCCCAACAACGGATGTTAATCTATCACTTGTTCAGATGCAACCTTTGAAAACAGTTTACGGACGCTTCCCAACAACGGATGCTGCTCTATTGCTTATTCAACTTCAAGATTTCTAAAAAAACAGTTTACGGATTCCTCCCAACAACGGATGTCAATCTATTATTCAGACCCTCAGTTCAGAAATGGTCCAAAGCATAGACACCTTTCTGATGCTCAGTCCAGATGGCATCTCTAAGCCCATCCCCGACAAGTTTCTGTCACTCTTCCAGATGGCATCGTTAAGCCCATCTCCAAATGGCATCTCTAAGCCCATTCCCGCATCCGTTGCTTTGACGAGTGCAAATTTCCGGGCACTCTAGTGTCCAATCTCCTTTTACCCTCGAGTCACGAAAGGCAAACCTGCCAATCTAACTCTTCGGATTCAAGAAGATTGAACAGGGACAACTGTTGTACTCCAAAATTTGCCCTCCCTTTTCTCATTAATTGCTCATCACAAAACCTTTGAAGATCAAGATCCAGTTAGGGTTTCATCTGCTCAAGACTTCTCCTTGCACTGTTGACCCAGATTAGGGTTTGTGTTTGCACAAAGATGTTTTGACTTAAAATGCCTAAGATGACTTTCATGCTTCATGTTGGACCCTCAAGTTTATCCATACCAAGTTTCAAGTCTTGATTCCAAGTTTTGCCCAGTCAATTGGACAGTTGACCTAGAAATCAGCTGTATTGGGGAAAAAGTCAACTGTGGCCAATTGACAGTCAAACCTCATGAAAATTGACCCACATCAACACTATGAACTCATATGGACCGTTTGATCAAGTTTGGATCACAATTCCATAAGAAATTTGATCAGGTCACCAAAAGGGCAAAATGGTCATTTTTAGGGTTTTGACTGCACAAAGGCAATTTTTGACTGTTTGACCTAGCCAATGGCAAACCAAGCTCATATATGGACTCAAGGACCCCATGGAATTATCTTGACATGCTCAACAAACTCAAAAGATCCCAAGTACACAGGATTGACAGTTGAATTTCCCAGTCAATTGATCAATTTTGACTGTATACTGAAAAGTCAAACTTTGACTTTTTGGTCAAAATCAAGAGTCAAGATTCATTTTTCATCAAAACATGCCAAATCATGAAACTTGTTCACCAAGAAATCACAAAATGCAAATTAGGGTTAGAAATTAGAATTTTTCATAACTTAGAATTTTTCTAAGTTATAAAAAACCCTAATTTTTTCCCAACTTTGCCCCACTTTTTCACCAAGATCCATTTGGATTCAAACAAAAGTCAAAACATGAAAGTTGTAGCTTGTTGCATAATCTACAACTTTTATTCACAAAGTTTTCCCATTTGAGGCTTGTATCTCAAGTTACAAATTTTTGAATAAGGGCACTAAACCATTCTTAACTTAGTGAGTTTTTGACCTATTTTGACAAGGTTTTCTACCCCACTTCAAGGCCATTTTCCATACACCTCCACTTGGAATTTCAGTTTGCATTTCAAAGATGGATTGTAGTACACATTCCAAGCTTTCCAAAATGTCCAAGAACTCATCAAACAACCTCATGACTTGAGATATTCGAATTTCACAATTTGGCAAAAACTCACTTTTGAATTGACTATTTTTCATGTTCATAACTTGTGCAAACTTCTCAAACCAGCATGCCCCTTGATTACAGGTCCTAAAACCATCCAACACTCAATAATTTAATGCATGTTCATTGTGCTAAGACCTTGTTTCATGAGCTAAAGCATTGTATGATGGATTAATCCCAAATTGGAAAAAGCATTATATCCATTTTTGCAAAGGTTTCACTTTATGTCATGATGCAAATCCACAAGTACAAATCAAATCCAATTGGCACAAGATTATGAGCAAAACACTCTGATCAAGGAGAGATTATGCAGCTCATTAGGGGTCCCCTACTTGCCTAAAACACCAAGTTGGCTTTGCTTGCTTAAGAGTGAAAAAAAGTACCATAACATAGGACATCTTTCATCTCAGCATTAGAACACAGAAGCAAATATTGTAGACACTTTCCAAACATCTCAACCAAGCTTTTGCACGACCCTAACACCTCTCAAACATTCCCAACCTCAGAATCATCTTCAAACTGCAAAAACAGAGCAAGGCCTGCAGTTTGAGTGCCATCTTTCATTTCTCTCAAGCTCTCTTGCCCAAACCAGTTCACACACCTTCCATACCATATATGCAAGCTAACCAAGACCTGAAACACGACCTGTAATCCCTCTAACCACTTCCACCATTTTCAGTTTCTTGTTTTGCAGGTGAAGTGCTCTAGCACGATTCAGAAGCTTTCAAGGCAAAGTAAACATTGGAATAACATCCCTGGACCTCAAGGAAGCTTTTCCAATCATCACCTTGCACTGAAAGCTCCCTCATTGCCAGATAGAACTTCAGCTGAACAGGTATCTTGGTTAACTTCTATCTCTCTTATCAAGCATCATTAGCTCTAAGTTTGTGAATAAACCATGTTCTACTCATGCCACTGAACATGTACATGTTTTTACTTTTCATTTCTTTTGCTTGAGCTGTGAGAATTTGAGGTTTAAAAATGGCAGAAAATCTAGGTTAGGATTTGGGGGAGGAGAAATTCTCCCTCATCTTAGAGAGTTAGATCAAGTTCTGCATATGGTTGGATTCGTCTCTTGATGCTGAACATTTTTTTATGTTATGAGTTTTTATTAATAAGCCAGGAATCAGGAGTTAGAAGATTAAGAACAGGGCGCGCGTTTTTGAATTGTTTTTGGCTGAAGGTTGAAGACAATGTCTTCTTGGGCTGGGCCTGAGCAATTTTCTTATTCACACCACTTTTTTTGTTTTGCACCCCTGAGCCCATTTGCTTCATTTTTAATGTTTTTTGACTTTTTCTTTTTTTAACTGACTCATTTATTTTTTCTCAGCATATTAAAAATATAAAAATATTTTTCTCATCATTTTTTGAATTTATTAAGTATTTATTTGATTGTTTCTTTAGTTTGTACATAAATAGATAAATATATATATATATACTTTTTTGTTTAAAATATTAAGATAGTACAAATATATTTTTATATACATTTTATCTTATTTTTACTTCCTGAAAATATTTTATGAAAAAAATACCTTTTTATTTAAATATTAAATATTATTAAATAATACATATAATATACATTTTGTAAATAATATAAATATATAGGTATATATTAATATGCTTAGGATAAAAATACCACAAAATGTACATATTTTATTTTTTAATACTTAATACTAGAAAATGCCTTTTTTACAAATATACAATATTTTATTTTATTTTTTGTATGTAAATAATAAATATTATATGAATTAATTGATTAATACCCCTTTGATTAAAAATTAGGGTTTTGCCCTAAAATTGAAAATACTCCAAAAATAATCTTTTTTTTTTATTTCACATAAATAATATTCCTCTTTTATACACATAAAAATTCTTTTTACATTTTGCATATTTATTTCAATTTCCATTTAATTTTACATTTATTTGTCTTGTAAATATTCAAAGAAAATGATGTAATAGTTAGGTTTAAATTCTTGTCTGAATATCCCCATTTGAGACATTGTACCCCCCACCCCATATTATTGTGTTGTAATAGTGTAGGAATTTAAATTTCGCACTTTATCGCTTTCTAAATATACCATGCTAGAATTAGGGTTTGTATGCGAATAAAACGAACAAAATAGTTTGACCTAATTTCAAGACAAATAAGCATGAAAATGGACAATACATTTCACACTTGCACCCCTAGGGTATTCCACTTTGTTGCCTTCAAATAATTGGGCCATATTGTATGTTGAATTTCTTTGGGTAAAACAAACAATCAAATGATCATAGCCCCTCAAAAGTTACCTAAATAAATGATCAAGTCCCTTTAAAAAAGAAAAAAATTGCCCAAAGACATTTAACACTATTGCAATTATGGTCTAAACGATGACCCGCGCCCGTCCCTTTCACCTCCTAAAACAAGATTGTCCACCAAATGCAATGGTGGAACAAAATTGTCAAAAGGTTTAAAACATAACAAAAATCTTTGAGAAAACTTTAGGGTAGATAACTCTTAAGTACTTGCCAATTTGCAAAGAAAACACTTGCCTATTTTCAAAACCCATTTCACCAACACTTTTTTAAAACCAACTTTCAAAAAACCTTGAAACATCCTTTTTTAAAGACAAAACACCTTTTGTAAAACATTCGAGTAAAGAATTGTTACAAGGGTAGCCCATACAAGGCATCTTTTCAAAGACATTTTTCAAAACCACACATCAAGCACCATTTCAAACAATTGAAAACCAAGGCAAGTTGATCTAAGCAAGTACCTAAGAGCCCATGGATAACCATGGATAGAAAGGGTGCTAATACCTTCCCTTTCTATAATCTACTCCCCGAACCCAAGAAAAATCTCAAAGGTTTTTGCTGTGCTTTTTAAACCTTTCCTTAGGATAAAATAAAAAGTTGGTGGTGACTCTTGCTCAACCGAAACATTTGCGAAAACAAACGCAAAACCCTAGTCAGTTCTCCCACCATATCACAATGTCATACTCCCTTTACGGCAAGACTCTTCTTTAATTATACAAATAACATGGTAGAATACGAAGCGTGCATTTTTGGTCTCAAAGTTGCCATAGATTTGGGGTTCAAATCCTTAAATGTATTCGGAGATTCAACTTTGGTCATCAGCCAGATCAAAGGGGAATGGGACACCAAACACCCTAACCTTATCCCCTACAAAGAACATGTGTTGACATTGATCCCACATTTTGAGAAGATTACCTTCGAGCATTTCCCGCGAGAAGAAAATCAGCTAGCAGAAGCACTAGCCACAATGTCATCCATGTTTAAACTTAAATGGGATAACGAGGCTCCCCAGATCACCATTGAACGAATGGATGAACTAGCTCACTGTCACGAGATTAATACTGAAGAAGTAGTGGATCGGCCTTGGTTTCACGAAGTCAAGAGGTATCTCGAGGCTCAAGAATATCCAGAAGGAGCTTCAGTCAATGATAAGAAGTTCATAAGGAGATTCTCTGCTAAGTTCTTCCTTAGTAACGACATTCTCTACAAACGCAACCATGAATCTGTTTTGCTCCATTGTGTAGAAAAGGTTGAGGTAGAAAATATCATTGCTGATCTACATGAGGGCACTTTTGGCACCCATTCCAGTGGGCATACGATGGCAAAGAAAATCCTACGGGCAGGTTATTACTGGTCTACCATGGAAGCATATTGCTATTAACATTCTCGAACTTGTCATAAGTGTCATATCTATGCTGACAAGGTGCACGTACCTCTAGTTCCTTTGAATGTCTTGATGGCTTCTTGGCCCTTTGCTATGTGGGGAATCGATATGATTGGGGAAATCAAGCCAACAAACTTTAATGGACACCACTTCATCTTGGTGGCCATTGATTATTTCATAAAGTGGGTTGAGGCGGCTTCTTTCGCTTCCGTTACCAAGAATGTTATTGCCCGGTTCATCAAGCAAAATCTCTTCTGTCGGTACGGTATCCCAGAGAAGATCATCACAGACAATGGTACGAATCTTAACAACACTATTATCACCGCACTGTATGCACAATTCAAGATCCAGCACCACAATTCTTCCCCTTACCGGCCAAAGATGAATGGTGCTGTCGAAGCCGCAAATAAGAACATCAAAATGATCATACAAAAAATGACAATTACGTACAAAGACTAGCATGAGATGCTACCATTCTCTCTCCATGATTAGCATACCACGACACGCACATCAACCGGGGCAACACCCTACTCTCTGGTATACGGCATGGAGGTTGATTTGCCTATTGAGGTCCAGATCCCCTCTCTGAGAATTATGAAGGATGCAGGTTTGATTAAAGATGATTGAATCCAAACTCGACTTGATCAACTGAACTTGACTGATGAGAAAAGGCTTACTGCTATCTGTCATGGTCAGATGTATAAAAAATGAATGATCAAGGCTTTCAATAAAAAGGTCAGACGCCAAGTGTATCAAGTCAGGGATTTGGTGATCAAGCGCATCATACTGCCGCAAGGTGATCCCAGGGGCAAATGGACTCCTACATACGAAGGACCGTTTGTGATCAAAAGCATATTCTCTGGTGGGGCAATGATCTTGACCACCATGGATGGTGACGACCTGCTGCACCCTGCAAACGCGGACATAGTCAAAAGATACTACGCATAAAAGACCCGCTAGTTTGACATACCTAGGCAAAACAAGGGCATCCCGGCGAATCAAAAGGGTTCCGGCAAAAAATAGGGATAAAAAAAACTGTACGCCCGGCAAGTTGAAAACCCAAAAGGGCGACTTGGGCAAAAAAGGGTTTCCCGGTGGACTAAAAACCCGAAAGGGAGGTCCAAGCAAAAGTTAGGGAATTAAAGCGTAAGACTATGTCCCGTTTGATCACTTTGAGGACAACCTTTGGCTTCAACTTGCAAACTCGACATTTCTGACCAATTCAATCATCTGCAGACAAGGAAACAAATAGACAAGATGCTCAGAGATACAAAGGCTATAGCAGAATGGGAATCCCATGGGATATTTACATATAGCTATCTTTTCTTTGTATTAAAATTTTCATTTTTTACGACGGCGTTCTCCTACTAGAATGTTTGTCTCACTATACAAAAATACTTGCTCAAAGTCAATACAAAAACATTCCTTTGAAAGTGAAAAACTATTTGTTTTTCTTTACTCTTGTGTTTTGTTTATAAAAATGTCTAATGATTCATTGTTGAAAATATGCATTTGAACATAATTACTGTTTACAAATAAATAAAATAAAAGACAATTACTAATGGCTTTAAGGGATAGGGAAATCTCTCCAAGTTATTTTCCATAAAAAAAAATTTCCCCGCAGTGGGCAGTTTAATCCCCAGCAGAACAAAGCTTCCAAATTATCAATCCCCTGTAGAAATCATCCAATTTCTCCAGATTCCCCAAACAGATTTTTCAAGCAATACATGGCATTTCTCTTACAACATAGTTTATTTCTCTAAACGAAAATTCATCAACACTTCGACTTCAAGACATGAGGACTTACATATTCTCCGCAACATTCAGAGATTTATTTTCCCCAATCCAACAAGAAGCGCAATAGACTAGCTCACATATGCATACATTGCATCTGTATATCATAAACATTGATAAAGAAAATGCATGATATCATACATTTCATACAACATGACTTTACATTTTAGCTAACATTTTGCCCTTTTCAGGATAAGATTAACAGCTACCATTAACCATGTTTAGAGTTTTCAGATACAACTCAGATACACTCCAGATACGGATGCCATTCTGATACTCATTCAGACTCAACCTTCATATACACTTCAGATACGCTCCAGACATGGATGCCATTATGATATTCATTCAAATTCAGCCTTCAGATACAGTTTAGATACGCTTCAGACACGAATGCCATTCTGATACTCATTCAGATTCAACTTTCAGATACGATTCAGATACGCTCCAGACACGGATGCTATTCTGATACTCATTCAGATTCAAATCTCAGATACAGTCCAGATACGCTCCAAACACGGATGCCATTCTAATAATCATTCAGATTCAGCCTTCAGATACAGTTCAGATACGCTCCAGACATGGACGCCATTCTAATACTCATTCAGATTCTCTTTCAGATTCAGTTCAACAATCATTTTTGATGGAATCTACAAGCCCATCTTCAACAACTTTATATCACCTCTCCAAATGGAATCTTTAAGCCTATTCCCTCAACCATCACATCGTCGAGTGCAAATTTCGGGGCACTCTAGTGTCCAATCATCTTCCACCTTCGAGTCACGAATGGAAAAACTCGCCAATCTAACTCTTCAGGCTTAAGAAGATTTACCAGGGGAAGCTATTGTACCCCAAAATTTTCCCTCTCACTTGTCAAGAATTTTCTCACAAGATCTCCTTGGGCTCAAGACTGCACTAGGGTTTGATCAACTCAAGACACCTCCTTAGGCACTGATGACCAAAATTAGGGTTTGAGTTTGCACAAGGATTTTTGAGCTATCAATGCTTCATATGACTTTCATGGACCATTATGGACCACCAAGATTACTCATTTCAAGTTTCAAGCCTTGGATCACACTTTTGATCAGTCAATTGAATAGTTGACCTAAAAATCAACTGTATTGGGGGAAAAGTCAACCATGGCCAATTTACAGTCAAACTTCATAATTTTTTATCCAAATAAACATTTTAGACTCATATGTATCATTTTATCAAGTTTGGATCACAATTCCTCAAGAAATTTGATCAAATCATCAAAAGGGCAAAATGGTCAAAATTAGGGTTTTGACTGAGAAAGGGCAATTTCTGATTTTTTTCCCTAGAAAATGATCAATTGGATTGAATCATAATTTCAAGAGTTCAATTGCATCATTTTTACCTAATGACATGGTTTAAAACATTATAAATCCATGGGATTGGCAGATGAATTTTACAGTCAACTGATCAAAAGTCAACTGTATGCTGAAAAGTCAAACTTTGACTTTTTGGTCGAATTCAAGTGCCAAAGATCACAATTCATCAAAACATGTCAAAATATGAAACTTATTCATCAAGAAATCAAAAAGTCAGTATTTCATTTTGAAAAGTCAAAATTTCTAAACTTAGAAATTTTTCTAAGTGCTGGAAATTTCATGTTTTTTCATAACTTTGAGCCAAATTTTCATCATGATGCAAGATGATTCAAGAGAAACTTCCAACATGAAAGTTGTAGATATCCATGAAATCTACAACTTTTCTTCACACAACTTCTTCCAAAAGTGCTTGGATCTCAAGTTATAATTTCAAGAACACAGGGTCATGAAACTAAACACAGTGAAATTTTGCCCTAATTTGGTCAGGATTTTGACCTAACTTCATGGCAATTTTTCACATAGTTCCAAGGGAAATCTTCAAAAGCAATTAAAATATGAGTTGTAGAGTACATTGAAATATTTCCAAAATGTCAAAGAACTCCTTGAGATCATTCTTGAGTAGGGAGAATCGAAGAGATGAAGTTGGTGTTTTGTCACTTGAGTTACAAGGCATTTTGTGATGAACAAGAATCCAATTTCAAACCTATGCTGCACAATATTGTTTTGAAGGCTTATAAACCTCAAGATCTCTCCATAATCATAAGATTACACATTCTTTTGAGCTATTATCCAAGTGTTCCAAGCATTGTCCAAGCCAATTTGAAATTTTTGGAAGAAAGCTACCATTCCATTCTTGAAAAGTTTCTTTAATCACAAAGTTAACCTGTATTGAGCTTCTAACTTGTTCTTTATGCACACATAACTCATATAAACCAAAAGAAATGTGTCTAAGACCTAAGAAAGCTCAGAACATGCTTGTACAATACTTGAGATTTGTCATTTCACCTTTCTTCAAAAGCAAGTTATATAGCCATAACCCTATAACTCAGAAACCTGGAGTGATTTTATGCTCTAATCTTTTCGATACATATTAAAAAGCTCATTGCAAGCTAAGACACGATTTGAGGCATCTTAAAAACTCTCCCAAACACCCTTGCTGCATAAGACTGCTTAACTTGACAATTTTGAGCCAAAACTCTCCATCTCCATTTCCACTCCCATGTTTTGATTCTTAATCATTCAAATACCTCACATACATCATACACAAGTGATACAAGCCCCTGTTTCAAGACTGTAACCCCTCCATCATCATTCACCATTTTCAAACATAAAGCTTGCAGGTTGACTTGAGTAGGGAGATTCAGGAACTTTCAAAGCAAAGTAGGAGTTGGAATACATTCAAGGAGGTCCACGCAAGCTGTAGAAACCATCAGGCCCTCACAAAGGCTGCTCAAACTCCATACGCGACTCCATCTGCAAGAGGTAAGTTTTCAAATTTCTATCTCTTCATACAGGCATCCTTTGAGTTTGGTTTGTGAAGATAAAATGTAGATACCATTACCACGAAGCTGTACATATCCATAATTTACATTTATATGGCATGAGCTTAGAGAATTTTAGATTTGAACTTTCTGAGAAAACTAGGTTTCAATTTGGGGCCAGTAAAATTAATCTTCATCTTTGACTTTTAGCTTACATAAGTTATATGGTTGGATTCGTGAGGAAAAATAGCACAACTTTAATGTTTTCATTTTCCGTTTTTGTTGAGAAATGAATGAGATACAGGTGGTCCGGCTGGCTGAAGGTTGAAGACAAAGTACAGGCCATGGAGACGTTTTACCTTATGTATTGATTCTTTTATTTAAGTTAACGGATGTACAACCACCCCAGTGGTAAGGCAGCGCACGTTATTGGTAGAGATCATGGGTTCGAACCTCAACGCTGCTTTTTTCAATTTTTTTATATATTTTTTGTCTTTTTTTGTTCCTTCCAGCGCATGGGCCTCCCCCATCCTGGTCCTGACTTTTTTCTAACCTTCCCCCCTATTTCATATTTGCACATTGGCCCAATTCAATTTAATTTCTTCATTTTTTATTTTACTTATTTTCTCAAATATATTTTCTAAATACTAAAAATGATAAAAAATGCAAAAAAAAAATGATATTTTATATTTTGACTTATTTTTTTTTATTTTTTTTTTCATAAATAAAAATATTTTTTATTCTTCATACTTTATTTATTTATTTAAGTAAATCTTATAAAATAAATTAATATTTTATTGTTTATTTATTTTCTTCACACCACTAAAAATACATTATTTTAATATAAAAAAGGACTAAAAATATTTTATAATACTATAAGTATATTTTAGATAAAAATACCAAAAATATTTTTCTTAAACTTATTTTCTTTTGATTAATTAATAGAATTAGAGTTTTCTTTTAAAATATTTTTCTTAATAAATTCAAACTTAATTAATTGTTTTCTTTATTTAAATTAGGTTAAGACAAAAAAAAATCTTTTTTTTTTGAAAATCAAACAAAATTCATTTTCTTTATATTTTTCATCCTTATATATTCATTCATCATTATACTTTGTATTTATGTAATTCTTGTACAAATTCAATTTGGTTGTAATAGATTAATTAGGTTTATATTTTTGCAATCCCCATTTACCAGTTGTACACCCCCTCCTCACAATTGTTGTAATAGCGTAGTAACTTTAAATTTCACAACTTATCGCTTTCACATAACATGCTAGTAATTAGGGTTTATATGGAAAGAATAAAATCAATCAAATAAAAAACCCTAATTCAAGACAAAAACAAGCATGAAAATAATACACTTGCACACAAGCACCCCTAGGGTAAAATCCACTTGGTTGCCTTACAAAATGGCCATATTACGCATGTGAGGTATCTTAGCAAAAACAAACGAATACAAGATCATAGTCCCTCGATGACGCTATCTAAGTTGCCTTACATACGATCTTAGTCCCTAAAAGAGAATGCTAAGATGCCTTGCAACATTGCTAATCATGGTTATACGATGACCCACACCCGTCCCGTTTACATCCAAAGATAGGGTTACTTACCAAATCAATGGTAAGATAACAATGTCAAAGGAAATAGGAAATGAACATAAAAGACTTTTGAGTAGATAGAATGCTCCTAATTACTTGCTCAATTTCAAAACAAACATCCTTACTATTTTCAAAACAAACACCTACACATTTCCAAACCTCTTATAAACTTGAAAACATTTTCAAAAGATCAACATATTTGTATACATTCTTACGAACGATAATCATTACAAAGATTGCCTAAACAATGGCCTCTTTACAAAATACTTTCAAAAACCACATAAAGCACAATTTTTCAAACAAAAAGCAAGTGATCTAGCAAGTAACTAAGAGCCCATGGAAAACCATGGATGAAAAGGGTGCTAATACCTTCCCTTTTAATAATGTACCCCCCGAACTCAAGAGATAATCTCAAAGGTTTTTCCTGTGCTTTTTCACCTTTCCTTTTGGATAAAAGAAAAGTCGGTGGAGACTCTTGCTAACCGTAACATTTGCGATCAAATGCAAAACCCTCAAGTCAGTTCTCCCACCGTATCACAGACTGTATTGATTATGTATTAAGTATTCAGTTATGAAAAAAATGAATGAAAAGATTATGTTTGTTTATGTTCCTGCAATGTTTTAATATTGTTCTTATCTATAACCTGCTCACGCATTTTTTATTTGATTGATACAGTGTGTGTTTTTGTTATTTGGTTTTGGGCCAAGCCTGTTTTTGTTTTGAATTTGGGCTTGTGATTTGGTTTTCTTGGACTATGCAAAACAGACTGTATAATTGATCCTTTTTCCAAATAAATAACTAAAAAAATGTTATAATTAAAAACAAAATAACATTTTCAAAACAAACCAGAAATACTCACTGGGCCACATTGTTTAACTTATTGGGCCCTAAAACGGAATGCTCTAACACCCCCTAACTTATTCTAAAAACAAAACCTTAATATTTTTAGTGGGCTTTGGTAATGAACCGTGGAAAGGAAGGCCTTTTTTTTAACACAGAAATCAAATTAAATTAATTTTATAATATTTTATCTAAATTAAAATCAATATTAGTTATAGTTTAATAGTAGTTAGTAATTATAAGATAATAATAATGTTATAACAAAAACAACCTAAACCGGGAAAAAAAACAAATGGGCCACACCGTTTTAATTCATTGGGCCTTTAAACAAAAACAAAATTGTTCACACCTCCTTTGATTAAAAAAATGCACCTCCCATTTTTAACTTGAAATGGACCTCTCTTTTAAAAACCTAATGGACCATCAGATATTGATAGTTCATTTTAAATCCAACACCCCTTCTTCCATGTTTTACACCCCTGTAGAAATAAAAATTAAACAATAAGATTTATTTAAAAAGAACCCTAAATATAATATAAGGGTAGGGAGAATTTGGGGTATGACAGCTGCCTCTATTTAATCATCTTTCGATTGAATAGTGCGAGAATACGCAAGTCTCGCACGATTGATCGGAAGTTTATTTAATATTGGAAGACCCCAAAATTTGTCAGAAAGATTATAAGAATATACTGTGTAGCGTTCCCGCAGGTATGAAAGGTAGGCGTAGATGATAATGTATCACCTAACCAGCATTTGCATCGAAGTTTGTTTTAACATAGATATGACGACGCGGATAATTCGTCAGTATCTAAAAGAGATTGTAAATTCTTTCATATTTACCATAACCTAGGAGGCAAATGATACATGTTTGAAAAGTTGACTTACTAATGCTTGGGGAATAATATAGTAAGTTTTGGTTGGATTTGATTTTGTTTATTCATCACAACCTAGGGGATAAATGAAACAAAGTCTGATAACACATTGTTTCATGGAGACTAATGCAATGAATTATATCACAGAAAAATGCTTGATAATAACATTGCTGCATGGAGACTGATGCAATGGATTACATAGATTTATTCGAATATCTATCGTAACCTAAGCGATATATAATTTGAAAAGCTTGATAACTACATCGCTGCATGGAGACTGGTGCAATGAAAAAATCTGATAATAACATTGCTACATAGAGACTGATGCAATGGAAAAGTTTGATAATAACATAGTTGTATGGAGACTAACGCAATAGGTTGAATTACAGATTTCACACATTGATGCATGAAGCCTGACATAATGAGCTATATCGCGAAAGAAGAAACACATTGCTACATGGAGCCTTGAACAATGTGTTATATTGCAGAAAAAGTTTAATAATAACATTTTTGCATGGAGACTGATGCAATGGATTATGCTGATTTATTCGCATATCTATCATAACCTAGGGGATAAATAATTGGAAAAGCTTGATAACTCTATCATTGCGTGGAGATTGATGCAATGGAAAAGTTTGATAATAGCATTGCTACATGGAGACTAATGTAATGGAAAAAGTTTAATAATAACATTGTTGCATGGAGATTGACGCAATAGGTTGAATTGCAGATTTCACACATTGCTGCATGGAGCCTGACACAAGGAGCTATATCACGAAGGAGGAAACATATTGCTGCATGGAGCCTGACAAAATGGGTTATATTGCAAAAAAAGTTTGATAATAACATCACTGCATGGAGGCTGACGCAAGGGGTTAAACTGTAGATTTCGTACATTATTGCATGGAGCCCGACGTAATGAACTATATTGCAGAGGAAGGAATACATTACTTCATGAAGACTGATGCAATGGATTAAATTTCGAATTTCACACATTGCTGCATGGAGCCTGAAACAATGAGCTATATCACAAAGAAGGAAAACACATTGCTATATGGAGCCTAATGCAATGAGTTAAATTTCACACATTGTAGCATAGAGACTGACACAATGGGTGGAATTGCTTATTTTACAACATTGCTGTCTGGGGTCTGACACAATGAGCTAGATCATGAAGAAAGAACAAATTGTTGCGTGGAGACTAACACAATAAGTTAAATATAAAAAAATTTAACACATTGCCGCATAGAGACTGACGTAATTGGTGGAATTGCTGATTTCGCAACATTGTTGCCCGTGGTCTGACACAATGAGCTAGATCGCAAAGAAAAAACATATTGATGCATGGAGACTGACACAATAAGTTAAATATAGAAAATTTCACACATTATCGCATAGAGACTGACATAATGGGTGGAATATATAAGAAGTTGTTGTGAATGATCCACATCTTAGATAACTAAATCAGAGATGAGAACATATTTTACTAGTTATATCTGTTTTTAACCAACGTATTGCTACTTACCTATAAGGTATCCCAAATCCGGGTAGAGGATTCAAACCCAAACAAAGAACCATAATGTAAAGCATACAAGTCATAAAAAGAAAACAAGTAAATGTGATCTAACCCTAAGGTAACCCCACTTTTAGAATTTTCCCCAGCATAGTCTCCAGTTCTGTGATACGGTGGGAGAACTGACTTGGGTGTTTTGCGTTTTATCGTAAATGTTGCGGTTAGCAAGAGTCTCCACCAACTTTTATTTTATCCAAAAGAAAAGGTGAAAAAGCACAGGAAAGACCTTTGAGATTATTTCTTGAGTTCGGGGGGTAGATTATGAAAAGGGAACATATTAGCACCCTTTTCATACATGATTTTCCATGGGCTCTTAGTTACTTGCTAGATCACTTGCTTTTGTTTGAAATTGTGCTTTGTGTGGTTTTTGAAAGTATTTTGTAAAGAGGCCATTGTTTAGGAAAACTTTGTAATGATTCTCGTTTGTAAGAATGTATACAAAGTATTTGATCTTTTGAAAATGTTTTCAAGTTTGTAAGATGTTTTGCAAGTGTAGGTGTTTATTTTGAAAATAGCAAGGATGTTTTGTTTTGAAAGTGAGCAAGTAACTAGGAACATTCTACCTACTCAAAAGTCTTTCATGTTCATTTCTTTTTTCCTTTGACATTGTTATCTTACCATTGATTCGGTAAGTAACCCTATCTTTGGATGTAAACGGGACGGGCGTGGGTCATCGTATAAACATGATTAGCAATGTTGCAAGGTGTGATACGGTGGGAGAACTGACTTGAGTTTTGCGTTTGTTTTCGCAAATGTTTCGGTTGAGCAAGAGTCACCATCGACTTTTTATTTTATCCTAAGGAAAGGTTAAAAAGCACAGCAAAAACCTTTGAGATTTTTCTTGGGTTCGGGGAGTAGATTATAGAAAGGGAAGGTATTAGCACCCTTTCTATCCATGGTTATCCATGGGCTCTTAGTTACTTGCTTAGATCAATTTGCCTTAATTTTCAATTGTTTGAAATGGTGCTTTGTGTGTGTGGATTTGAAAATGTTTTGAAAAGAGGCCAATGTGGTGGCAACCTTTGTAATGATCCATGTTGGGATGTATACAAAGGTGTATGTCTTTTGAAAGGTTTTACATGTTTTTGAAAGTTGTTTTGAAAGTGTATTGATGTGTGGTTTTGAAAAATAGGCAAGTGTTTTGTCTTTGCAAGTTTGATTCAAGTAACTAAGAGGTTGTCTACTCCTAAATTTCTCAAAGTTTATTGCTATGTTTTAACCCTTTTAATAAGTTTTGTTCCACCATTGTATTTGGTGGACAATATTATGTTAGGATGTTAAAGGGACGGGCGCGGGTCATCGTTTAGACCATAATTGCAATGGTGCCAAGTATCTTTGGGCAATTTTTCTTTAAGGGACTTGATCATTTGTTTAGGCAATATTTTGAAAATATCATCGAGGGACTATGATCATTTGATTTTGTTTTATTTTGCCCAAAGAGACCTAACATGCAATATGGCCTAATTTTTGAAAGGCAACAAGTGGATGTAACCCTAGGGGTGTTAGTGTGCAAGTGTGTTTTATTGCATACAAGAGTTTTTTTCTTTGAATTAGGTTTTTTCTATTTCATTGATTTTATCTTGCCATACGCGTCCTAATTACTAGCAATAAGAAGCGGAAATGTAAAATCCTACGCTATTACAACAATTAGGGGAGGGGGATACACATTTGTACATGGGGGGTTCAACGAGAAAAATAGACAAAAAAGAAAATAGCAAAAAACAAGATATAGAGAGAGAGAGGGAGCCCGCGCGCTGCTGGGAGGTCATCAGAAGTTCTGACTCAGATCCGCTGCCAGATGATCAACCTGTTAGTGAAACTGGATGAGTCAGAACTTCTGACTCTAGCACCTGCAAAACAGAACCTTATTAGTGGGGAAATCAGAAGTTTTGATTTCCCTGCGCTGCAAGACAGAAGTTTGTTAGTGGAGAAACCAGAAGTTCTGATTCTGCTGAAAAGGCAATAACTCTCAGAGGTTCTGATATCATTGACAGCAAAACAGGCTTCAGATGTGCTAACGTCAAAGTCAGCACTTGGCTTTTCCCTGTACTAATCAGAACATCTGCAATTCTGTTGTTACTCCACAAAACAGGAAACATATTTGGAACAGATCCAGCAAATACAAAAATGTTTCAGAGGTCAGAGTCAACAAGGTCACAGGCAAGCCCTCTACTGGTTCAGAACGTTCTGAGGTATGAAAATCCTCAGAACATAAACAGCAACAACGTGATATTTACATTATGTTATTTGAATATGCACAGATGATGATGCTTAACAGCGTGATGAGGGTCAGCAGGTGCTTACCTGACTGTTGGGAAAGTTGTGGGTGAGGGTTTAGCTTCTGGTTCTGGTGGTGTTCTGGACAAATTTTCTTTGAAAAAGGGGAAGTAAAGGTGTATACGTCAGAAGTTTGGAAAGGGTGTCTTTGGTTTACAGAAAAAAAACTGGATATTTGATGAAGTTGAAGGTGAGAAACTCAAAGTTATGAAACAAAGCTGGAGATTTTGGCAGAGTTTCAGAACGTTATGTTGCTAAGGGTTGATGTTTCTCTCTTAGCAATTTCTGTTTCTTTTCTTGAACGCCTTTTGCAGTGGTGAAAGCTCTCTATTTATAGGCAAAGTTCTTGTGGATGCCTTGAACATTTAAGGCGCCAACAGAGTTTGAATTTGTTCTTTGACAGAAATTCCTGGGAAGTTGTGATAACAGCTAGCTTTCAGCCTAGGTTGCAGCAGCAGGCGTAGATTGGGGAGAAGTGACCTCTGAAGTGGGCGGTGGCGTGAAGACCTATGCCAGAATCTGTGCAAAAGCGTTTTCCAAGCCACACGTGAATGCTCAGGAGTGGTTGGAAGCATTAATGGGCATTAAATGGTGACAAGACCTATCAACATCAACATTCTGGTAATGGAAACCAGCGTTGAATCAGCAGTGTAAACCATGCTCTGACCTTGGCTTCCTGTTGTCTTAGTAAGCTCTGGAGATTCTTTATCAGTGTAACATCCACTCTTCTGATCTTTCATCTTCTGATTTCAACCTGTTCTGAAGGAGCTTTCAGACTTTCCTGCTTCTCTTGCATTCCTTTAGCAAATTTTGACTAAGCTTGTGTAACTGCTGAAGGGGCATGTTCTGTTTGAGGCTTACATATTAAACCACGTTTACAACTACTGATTGAACTGACGTAGCTGCTGAAGAGCCAACTTCTGACCATGCTGAGTCAAGCTTGCAACTTCTGACCGTCTACATCTGGAATGGGTCCAGAAGTTCTGAAGCGCTGATTTTTCTAAAAACACTTATTTTAGAGAAGCATTCTAAGCACTTAGAATTTGATTTTTCTCAAGATAAAAGCGTTGTTTCTGGAGTTCGTGAGATCCTCTTGCTCTTGTAAGCGGCTTGCTTGGGCAAAGGGATAACTCAGGACTTGGATTTGTTTCAGAGGGACCTTGAAAATCCAAGATGGTTTCCTGAAGAAAGGGAGGGAAAATTTTGGGGTACAACACAAGGTATCTTAGAATTCTTTTTTAGGGACTAATATCATTTTAAAGGCAACTTAGATAGCGTCATCGAGGGACTATGATCTTATATTTTGCTTGTTTTTGCTAAGATACCTCACATGCGTAATATGGTCATTTTGTAAGGCAACCAAGTGGATTTTACCCTAAGGGTGCTTGTGTGCAAGTGTATTATTTTTCATGCTTGGTTTTGTCTTTGATTAGGGTTTTCTAATTGATTGGTTTTTGTCTTTCCATACAAACCCTAATTACTAGCATTTGCATAAAGCGATAAATTACGAAATTTAAAATTACTACGCTATTACAATACTTTTGGGAGGGGGTGTACAAATTACAAATGGGGATTGCAAGAAAATAAAGCCTAGTTATCTATTACAACCATATTGAATTTGTATAAATAATGTACAAAAATGGATAAATATACAAGAATGTAAAATGGAAAGAAAATGGACTTTAATTTGGATTTTTTAGGGAAAAGGGGTTTTGTTTTAACCTAATTAACTAAAAGAAAAATAATTAATTAAATTAGTAAAAAGTAATACCTAAATTTACTAGGAAAAGAATTTAAATAAAACCCTAATCTATTAATTGATTAAAAAATAAATTAAGTTTATAAGAATATTTTTGATATTTTTGATATTTTTGTCTTAAAAATAATTTATAGTATTATAAAATATTTTTGGTCTTTTCATATTTTAAAATAATATATTTAAATTGTGTAAAAGAAAATAATTTAAAAAAAAAACCTAGTTTCTAATTAAATTTACAAATCAATTAGTAAAATAAATAAAGTATGATTAAATAAAATAATTTTTTGTGTAAAAAATAAATAAAACTATATCAAAATATAGATCTAATGTTTTTGTGTTTTATTTTTTTGATTTTTTAGTATTAGATAAAATATTTAAGAAAACAAATAAATAAAATGAGAAAAAGAAAATAAAATGGGCTAGGGGTGTGAATAGCTAGCAAGGGGGGTCAGCAGTAAGAAAAAAAATAAAGCCCAAGGGGATGAGGCCCAGTGCTGCCAAAAAAGTCAGAATACATGAAAAATATGAAAAAAAATCCAAAAGGGTACCACTAGGGCTCGAACCCAGGTCCCTATAGTCACAGGCGCGCGCTTCTACCACTAGGGTGGCTATACATCCGTTTATTAATATAAAACCATAAATATATATGGTAAACACGTTCTTGAGACCAACTTCATCTTCAACCTCACGCCCAGCCTGAACCTCTGTATCTTATTCAATTCTCAACAAAAATGAAAAATGTAAACAGGAAACTTGTAGCAAATTTCCTCACGATTTCAGAAATGCAAAGTAATAAAATTATAGATAAAAGACAAGCATGAATTTTAATGGCCCTAATCTGAACCCTAAAAATTTCAGAAACTTCAATACTAAAATTCTCTAAGCTCAAGCAATATAAATGAAAACTATGGACATGGTTAGCTTTAGGGCAATGATATCTACATTTTTCATTCACAAATAAATCATTAATGATGCTTGTTTGAAGAGTTCAAAAGTCAGAAAACTAACCTTGTAAGAGGGTATCATGTTTGGAGTTTGAGTAGATTTTAGTGAGTTCCAATGATTGGATTAGCTTCCTCAAGTTCCCAGGAAGCTAATGTGATGCTTAGCTTGAGCTGAAAGTGCCTGAGGAGTTCTAGAGAAGTCAAGGTGCAAGGTGCTGTTTTTGAAAATGGTGTATGATGATAGAGGTGTTACAGGTGTTGGAATTGTTTGTGTATGTTATTTAGAAGCTTTTGAAAGTAAAAGACCAAGAAACGCACGAGCAAATTTGGAGATTGGATTCAAAACTCAGAAATGGCAAGTTTTGAAGTGTTTTTGGTGATTCTGTGTTCTTGGGGTTTTCAGGGCTCAAGCATGCGTGGGATTTGTGGCAAATAACTTGTGTATGTATATGCAAAAATCTTGAGTGCTTTGGAGAGTCAGAAGTACAAGTTACAAGCTAATTTCTAGGTTACTTTATTTTGAAGAAAAGTGGGAAAACAAGTTTCAATGTGTAGTACAAGCATAGGCTGGGTGATTGTAAGTGTTGAGATCAACTTATCTTGAGTTATAAGACATGTATGATCAGTAAAGAACAAGTGCAAGGCTAAATAACAAGTTTTGTGCAAAAAGCTACTTTATCAAAATGACATTGTGCACTTTCTTCCCAAAATGGATATAAAGCATGACCTTGAATTGAATGCTTGAATTGAGACCTCTAACAGTTGTGCAAGAAATTAATTATGGACTTCCTAACAAGTTTGAGGCCTGCAAAGTAGAGGTTATGCAACATAAGTTTTAATTTTGAATCTTGTTCATCACAAAATGACTTGTAATTCAACTGTGAAAACCCTAACTTCATCTCTTAGATTCTCCCTACTCAAAAATCATCTCAAGAAGTTCTTGGACATTTTGGAAAGCTTGAAATGTACTCTACAACCCTTATTTGAATCACTTTTGAAAATTCCCTTTGGAACTATATGAAAAAGTGCCATAAAGTTAGGTCAAAATCCTGACCAAATTAGCGCAAAATTTCACTAAGTGTTTTGTTTCATGACCATGTGTTCTTAAAATTATAACATGAGATCCAAGCACTTTTGGAAGGAGTTGTGTAAAGAAATGTTGTAGATTTCATGGAGATCTACAACTTTCATGTTGAAAGTTTCTTTTGAATCATCTTCCATCATGGTGAAAATTTTGCTCAAAGTTGTGAAAAAATAAGAAATTTCCAACTCTTAGAAAAATTTCTAAGTTTAGAAATTTTAACTTTTCAAAATGAAATCTTGAATTTTTGATTTCCTGATGAATAAGTTTCATATTTTGAAATTCTTTGATGAATTGTGATCTTTGAAATTTGATTTTGACCAAAAAGTCAAAGTTTGACTTTTTAGTATACCATTGACTTTTGATCAGTTGACTGAAAATTCATCTGTCAATCTATTAGACTTGAGAAATGTTTTGAGCCATGTCATTAGGTCAAAATGGTGCAATTGGAATATTGAGATCATTCCTTAAACCAATTGATCATTTGCTAGGTCAAAAATCAGAAATTGCCCTTTCCCAGTCAAAACCCTAATTTTGACCATTTTGCCCTTTTGAAGATTTGATCAAATTTCTTGTGGAATTGTGGTCCAAACTTGATCAAATGATACATATGGGTTTAAAATGTTGATGTGGATAAAAATTATGAAGTTTGACTGTAAATTGGCCATAATTGACTTTTTCCCTAATACAGCTGATTTTTTAGGTCAACTGCTCAATTGACTGAGCAAAAGTGTGATCCAAAGCTTGAAACTTGACATGAGTAATATTGAGGGTCCATAATGTTCCATGAAAGTCATATGGGGCATTGGAAGTTCAAATATCCTTGTGCAAACTCAAACCCTAATTTTGGTCATCAATGCTTAAGGAGGTGTCTTGAGCTGATCAACCTTAGTGTAGTCTTGAGCCAAAGGAGATCTTGTGAGCAAATTATTGATAAATGAGAGGGAAAATTTTGGGGTACAACAACTGCCCCTGTTCAATCTTCTTAAGCATGAAGAGTTATATTGGCGAGTTTTGCCATTCGTGACTCGAGGGTGGAAGATGATTGGACATTAGAGTGCCCGGAAATTTACACTCGGTGATGTGAAGGTTGATGGTATAGGGAATGGGCTTAAAGATTCCATTTGGAGGGATGATAGAAAGTCGTTGGAGATGGGCTTGTAGATGCCATCCAGAAATCATTGTTAAATCGTATCTGTAAGCTGAAATTGAATGAATATCAGAATGGCGTTCGTGTCTGGAGCGTATCTGAACTGTATCTGAAAGTTGAATCTGAATGAGTATCAGGATGGCAACCGTGTTTGGAGCGTGAACTGTATCTCAAAGTTGAATCTGAATGAGTATCAGGATGGCATTCGTGCCTAGAGCGTATTTGAATTGTATCTGAGAGCTGGATCTGAATGAGTATTAGGATGGAATCCGTGTCTGGAGCGTATCTGAACTGTATCTGAGAGCTGAATTTGAATGAGTATCAGGATGGCATCCGTGTATGGAGCGTATCTGAACTGTATTTGAGAGTTGGATCTGAATGAGTATCAGCGTATCTGAACTGTATCTGAGAGCTGAATCTGAATGAGTATCAAGATGGCATCTTTGTCTGGAGTGTATCTGAACTTTATCTGAGAGTTGAATCTAAATGATTATCAGGATGGCATCCGTGTCTGGAGCATATCTGAACTGTATCTGAGAGTTGAATATGAATGAGTATCAGGATGACATTCGTATCTAGAGCGTATCTGAACTGTATCTGAAAGTTGAATCTGAATAAGTATCAGGATGGCGTCCGTGTCTGAAGCGTATATGAACTGTATCTAAGAGTTGCATCTGAATGAGTATCAGGATGGCATCTGTATCTGGAGAGTATCTGAACTGTATCTGAGAGTTGAATCTGAATGAGTATCAGGATGGCATCCGTGTCTGGAGTGTATTTGAACTGTATTTGAGAGCTAGATCTGAATGAGTATCAGGATGGCATCCGTGTCTGGAGCGTATCTGAACTATATCTGAGAGCTGAATCTGAATGAGTATTAGGATGGCATCCGTGTCTGAAGTGTATCTGAACTGTATCTGAGAGTTGAATCTGAATGAGCATCAGGATGGCATCCGTGTCTAGAGCGTATCTGAATTGTATATGATAGCTGAATCTGACTGAGTATCAGGATGGCATCCGTGTTTGGAGCGTATCTGAACTGTATCTAAGAGCTGAATCTGAATGAGTATCAGGATGGCATCCGTGTCTGGAGCGTATCTGAACTGTATCTTAAAATCCTTTGAACATTGTTAATGGTAGCTATTGATTAAACTTATCCTAAAAAGGGTAAAATGTTAGCTAATATGCAATGTCATGTTGTATGAAATGCATGGTGTAATGAGATTGTGATATATGCATTCGTGTTGTCAATGTCATGTCGTATGGATGAGATGTATAAGCATATAAGTTGTGTTGCTGTAACATTGTTGGATTAGGGGAAATAAATCCCTGACTGCTGCTAAGGATATGAAGTGCAACTCTTCATGTTTTGAAGTGTTGATGAATTTCCACTTAGAGAAATAGACTTTGTTGCAAGAGAAATGTCGTGTACTGCTTGTAAAATCCTGTTGGGGAAACCTGAGAAAATTGGCGACTTCTAACGGGGAGTGATAATTGGAAGTTTTGTTCCACTGGGGATTAAACTGCATACTACGGGAGATTTTATGGAAATAGCTTAGAGAGATTTCCCTATTTCTTAAAGCCATTAGTGATTGTCTTTCTATTTTGTTCATTTGTAAACAGTACACGACATTTCTCTTGCAACAAAGTCTATTTCTCTAAGTGAATATGTTCAAAAATAAATCATTGGACGTTTTTGTAAATAAAACATAAGAGTAAAGAAAAACATATAGTTTTGTACTTTCAAAGGGATATCTTTGTATTGACTTTGAGTAAGTGGTTTTGTACAATGAGACAAACATTCTAGTAAGAGAACTCCGTCGTAAAAAATGAAAATTTGATACAAAGAAAATATAGATATTTGAAATAATCCCATGGGGTTCCCATTCTGCTATAGCCTTCATGTCTCTGAGCATCTTATCTATTTTTTTCCTTGTCCGAAGCTGATTGAACTGATCGGAACCGTCGAGTTTGCAGGTTATCCGTAAGGTGATCCAACTGGACATAGTCATACGATTTAATTCCCTAACTTTCTCCTGGACCGCCCTTTCGGGTTTTCAGTCCACCGCGATACCCTTTTTTTCCCAAGCCGCCCTTTCAGGTTTTTAGCTTGCCGGGTGTACATATTTTTTGTTGTTTTATCCATAATTTTTGCCCGAACCTTTTTGGTTCGCCGGGATGCCCTTGTTTTGCCTATGTGTGTCAACCTAGCGGGTCTCTTATGCGTAATATCTTTTGACTATGTACGTGTTCACGGGGTGCGGCAGGTCATCGCCATCCATAGTGGTTAAGATCATTGCTCCACCAGAGAATATGCTTTTGATCACAAATAGTCCTTCGTATGTAGGAGTCCATTTTCCCCTGGGATCACCCTGCGGTAGTATGATACGTTTGGTCACCAGATCCCCGACTTGATACACTTGGCGTCTGACTTTTTTGTTGAAAGCCTTGATCATCCGTTTTTGATACATTTGACCATAACAGACATCAGTAAGCCTTTTCTCATCAATCAAGTTCAGTTGATCAAGTCGAGTTTGGATCCAATCTTCTTCATTCAGCCCTGCATCCTTCATAATTCTCAGAGAGGGGATCTGGACCTCAATAGGAAAGACAACTTCCATGCCATATACCAAAGAGTAAGGTCTTTCCCCGGTTGATGTACGCGCTGTGGTACGATAACCATAGCGAGCGAATGGTAGCATCTCATGCCAGTCTTTATATGTGACTGTCATTTTCTGTATGATCTTTTTGATGTTCTTATGTGTGGCTTCGACAACACCATTCATCTTTGGCCGGTAAGGGGAAGAATTATGGTGCAGGATCTTGAATTGCTCGCACAGGGTGGTGATCATATTATTGCTTAGATTCGTACCATTGTCTGTGATGATCCTCTCCGGGATACCATACCGACATATGAGATTTTGCTTGATGAACCGGGTCAAAACATTCTTGGTAACGGAAGCGAAAGAGGCCTCCTCAACCCACTTTGTGAAATAGTCAATAGCCACTGTGATACGGTGGCAGAACCAACTGTTTGGAAAAATGCTGGTTTGCATTTTGCGTTTTTTGTTCGCAAAATATCGTGGTAAGAAAGAGTCGCCACCGAGTTTTATTTTATCCAACTGGAAAGAAAAAAAAGCACAGAAAAATTCCTTTTTCGAGATTTTTGAGTACGGGGGGTAGATTATAGAAAGGGAAGGTATTAGCACCCTTTATATCCGTAGTTTTCTACGGGCTCTTAGGTACTTGCTCATCATTTTAAAACTGCTTATGTGTTTGTGTGTTTTGAAAAGATTTTGTTTTACTTCATTTTAACCCTTGTATTAGTCCTCAAGAGTGTTATGAAGTTGTTTTTGAAAACTTTATTTGAGAAGAGTGTTTGAGCAAGTACCTACTAGCATCTACCTACTCGAAAAAGGATTGTTTCTATTCTCGTTTCCTTTAGACAACGCTATCCTACTATTGAGAAGTAGAAAGCACTGTCGTTGGAGTTGTAAGGGTCAATTCAAAAGGGACGTACAATCACTAAAGCAATGTTAAGATCATATTCGAGGCAACATTTCCGAGGCAACCTTTCCGAGGAAATATTTTCGAACAGGACTCTTGATCTTTGTTAGGCAAGAGGGAAACCACTAAAACACCCTATACTTAATGATCGTTTACCGAAGGCATCCGAAGTGAGAGTATACCCTAAGAGTGCGCATGTGCGAGTGATTTGATTTCAAGTTATTATCTTTGCACATTAGGGTTTGCTAGTAATTTTAAGTTGTCATGTTGTCTTATCATACAATCCTATTAACATACATCTAACAGTTAATATTTGCAAGAATTAAAATGCGAGAAATAAAACTACGCTATTACAAGACTTCGGGGAGGGGGATTAATTACATAGCCAAAAAAACCCGTAAAGCGATAAATAAAAGGAAATCCTAATTAAACTATTACAAACTAGGAACAGTTACAACAATATTGTAAAAACATATAATCAGTGCGCGACGAGTTAAACATGAAGCGACTAGGGTTTTGACCCTTGACTGAACCTAATTGTAATTGATTAAAGTAAACATATTTTTTTGTCATTTTTTATTATTTAAGGAAATAATGAAATAATTGAATTGAATTAAAAAAAAGAAAAATAAAATCCTAAATTTTAATTAATTTTAATTGTGAAAGAAATTAGAATTTCCTTAAATTAATTTAAACTAACTCATAAAAAAAACGCTTATTAAGAAAACAAGTCTTCTTTTTTTGTGATTTTTTGTTGGTTATTAAAAAGGGTAATTTTGGTGTTGATAAAAAAAGCAGAATAACTAAAGAAAGTAGAATTAAAGAAAAATAAGAAGTAACCCAAGGGCCTGCTGTCAGCGGCTCTGATCAGAGGATGATGGTATAGAGGATGGTGGTCCAGAGGATGGTGATATTGGGCCTGCTCCTGGCTAGTGGATCCAGCAGATTATGACCCTCAGAAGATGGGGTGCATTGGATCTGGCTCTGACTGATGGATCCAGAGGATAATGCCCAGAGGATGCTTGATTCGGTCCTAGTTGATGGATCCAGAAGACGACCAGAGGATGCTTAACCTAGTCTTGGTTGCTGAAACCAGAAGATGACCCTTAGAAGATGTAGGCGCTGGATCTGGTGAAAACAAAGGGGAAAAATGCCAAAAGCTCACGCCTGGGATCAAATCTAGAATCATGAGCTTCTGACTTCCTTCTTCTGACTAATTGCGATGGGTGTTAGTTTATCAATACAATAGAAACAAACAAATAGATCAGAGCTACAGGCTTCTGGCCAGAATAAACGCGCCAGAATTTAAATCGGCCAGTAAAGTCGTGACACGCCATCGTCTTCTTCCCTGGATCTGTCGTTTAAGACTCTGAACCTTTACCTACAGGCATGGCGTTGTAGCTATAACCCTGTGCATTTCAGAAATTGCATACAAACAATATAAATAAAATTCAAGACCATGGATCAATTGGGTTTGACCCGCTGATCACAATGGTCTCCTCCATTAGGGCAAATTATTCCTGTCTGGAAAACCCCTAAAAATAAAGCTCGAACCCTAATCATGGCATCTTGGTATGCAGTCAATAAAAATGCAATTAAATACAACCATTAGCTTGCAAATGACTCAAGGATTAAGAATATGCAAATAAATCATGCTAAAAGTGCCAGAATTGTGATATTCGATTTCAAGAAAGTATGGAAATCGTGGGACACTTACAGTGCATTTTTGGGTGTTAAGAAGCTTTCTAGTGATTGGAATAGGATCTTAGAACATCCAGCAAACAATTTGTGTGACTGGAATGGCTTGAGGAAGCCTGGAACTGGGAAATCAGTTTGCAACTTTTCTTGATTTTTTTGAAAGTTGCTTTCACCTTTGCACGCCTTCCATTCCCCCGCTTTTGATCTGAATATGTTCCTTATGTACCCTAGAATTAATTAGGGTTGCAATTTGGTTTCAAATCTTCTCCAATTATGATCATTGATTCAAGATTTGATTCTTTGTGTAAATATTTCCAAATTGAGAAAATCCAATCTTTTTGTGTCCATTTGAAGCTTGCACGATTTGATCTCACTTCCAGCTGTATAGTAGACCTAAACATGCACAAAATCTCAAGCTTTGATTAGTTTTTGATATTTTCATGATTTTATTTTGATTTTATTTGATTTAATTGAAATAAAATCAAATGACAAAAAAATAAAAGAATGACAAGTAGGAAGGATCATGGGTCGTGGATAATGTTACAAACTCAATGCAAGCATAAAAAGTTGGGCCCATTTGACAAAAATTGCAATTTTGGCTATATTTGACTTTTGACAATTTTGCAAAAAGGGTCAACTTTACCAATGCATAATTATCTCAATTTTTACCCTAGAGATGTGTTCTTGGACTTTTTAGAAAGATTAAGATGTCCTCTAATCAACCCTTTTGGTCTCATCTCAATTGAGTCTTCCATGTTCATGTATGAAGCTTTGACAAAAAAGGTGTTTTTTGTTGACTTTTCAAAATGACCTATAATGTCCAAATTTATATCTTCTTGTGAGTGCATATTTTGAACTTGGGAGCTGAAGATGAATTGTAGGGAATTACATCCTCTTCAAAATGAGATTTGTATGGGTCATTTTTGATAAAGTATTAGAAAGTTATGCTTGGTTAAAGTTGAGTTGACTTTTCCTACAAAACCCTAATTTAGCAACTTTTGGGTTTTGATGAATTGTGAGCAATCCTTGAGGAATCATGATCAACCCTTGATCAAATGATGAATAATACTTAAAAATGAGAATTTTGACCAAAAATCTTGAAGTTTGACTGTATGTGGGCCACAGTTGACTTTTGCCCCAGCATAGTCGATTTTCAGGTCTTTGAGCAATTGACTGAGAAAATTTCCTCTGCAAGGCTTGAAACATGACATGAATGATCTTGTGAACATATTAGGACAATGGTGAGCATTTGGTATCCCTTGGACTCAAGCATCTTGATGCAAACTAAAACCCTAATTTGAGGTAGACTGCCTGAGGAGAGAGTTTGTCTGGTCAACCCTTGGACTTCCTTGAGCAATTTGAGGACCTCACTTGAAATGTATTGAGAAAATATGGGAGGGCAAATTTTGGGGTACAAAAGCAACTAAGATGAAGCGGTGTCCATTAGAGGCTGTTGGTTTGATTTCCCCAATCATATCGATGCCCCACATAGCAAAGGGCCAAGGAGTCATCAAGACATTCAGAGGAACCAGAGGTACGTGCACCTTGTCAGCATAGATCTGACACTTGTGGCAGGTTCAAGAGTGTTGATAGCAATTTTCTTCCATGGTAGACCAGTAATAGCCTTCCCGTAGGATCTTCTTTGCCATCGTATGCCCACTTAAATGGGTGGAAAAAGTGCCTTCATGTAACTCAGCCATGATCTTTTCCGCTTCAACCTTGTCTACGCACCGAAGTAACAAAGTCATGGTTGAGTTTGTAGATAATTCCAATACTAAGGAAGAATTTAGCAGAGAATCTCCTTAAGAACTTCTTATCATTGACTTAAGCTCTTTACGGATATTCTTGAGCCTCGAGATACCTCTTGACTTCGTGAAACCAAGGATGGTCAACTACTTCTTCAGTATTGATCTCGTGACAGTGAGTTGGTTCGTTCATTCATTCAATGGTGATCTGGGGAGCCTCATTATCTCATTTAAGTTTAAACATGGATGACATTGTGGCTAGCGCATCTGCTAGCTGATTTTCTTCTCGTGGGAAATGCTCGAAGGTAATCTTCTCAAAATTTGGGATCAATGTCAGCACATGTTCTTTGTAGGGGATAAGGTTAGGGTGTTTGGTGTCCCATTCCCCTTTGATCTGGCTTATGACCAAAGTTGAATCTTCGAATACATTTAAGGATTTGATCCCCAAATCTATGGCAGCTTTGAGACCAAAAATGCACGCTTCATATTCTGCCATGTTAGTTGTACAATTGAAGCAGAGTCTTGCTGTAAAGGGAGTATGACATCCTTCAGGAGATATGATTACATCACCAGTACCATCTCCGAGTGCATTGGATGCCCCATCAAAAACCAGGATCCATCAGGATCCTTGTTCAGGTCCGCCAAATGGTCTGAATTCTTCACAGTTGTTTACCATCATGATGTCTTCATCTGGGAATTCGAACTTCATGGACTGGTAGTCATACACAACTTGATGAGCAAGGTGATCAGCTAGTACACTGCCCTTTATTGCTTTTTGGGTAGTATACTATATGTCATATTCTATCAGGATCATCTGCCATCTTGCTATGCTCCTAGAGAGGGCAGGCTTCTCGAAGATGTATTTTATTGGATCCATTTCGGATATCAATAAGGTAGTATGGGTCAGCATATACTGTTTTAGCTGGCGAGCAGCCCATGCTAGAGCGCAACAAGTTTTCTCGAGAAGTGAATATCTCGTTTCACAGTCGGTAAACTTTTTACTCAGGTAATAAATAACATGCTCTTTTCGGCCAGACTCATCATGCTTCCCCAACACACACCCCATTGAATTTTCCAAAACAGTTAGATACATTATCAATGGTCTTCCCTCGACTGGTGGCATCAAAACAGGAGGCTCTTGTAAGTACTCTTTGATCTTGTCGAAGGCAGTTTGGCACTCATCATTCCACTTGAATACTTGATCTTTCTTTAGCAATTTGAAGATTGGTTCACAAGTAGCTATTAGGTGAGAAATGAATCTGGCAATGTAGTTTAACCATCCCAAAAATCCTCTGAATTCCTTCTCGGTACGAGGAGCAGACATTTCTTGTATCGCTTTTACCTTGGCAAGATCCACTTCGATACCTTTACCTCTGACGACAAAGCCTAGGAGTTTACCAGACCTTACCCCGAATGTGCATTTATTCGGGTTCAACCTCAGCTTGTACTTCTTTAACCTCTCAAACAGTTTTTGTAAATGATCAAGATGCTCTTCTTCTGTTTGAGATCTGGCTATCATGTCTTCCATATAGACCTCTATTTCATGTTGTATCATGTCGTGAAATAAGTCTACCATGGCACGTTGATAGGTTTCCCCAGCATTTTTCAGCCCAAATGGCATAACCTTGTAACAGAATGTGCCCCACTGTGTGACAAAGGTTATTTTCTCCATGTCCTCAGGCGCCATTTTTATTTGGTTGTAGCCTGAGAAACCATCAATGAAGGAAAAAACCTTATGTTGTGTTGTATTGTCAACCAAAATATCGACGTGGGGTAGTGGTAAATCATCCTTAGGGCTTGCCCTATTCAAATCTCTATAGTCCACACACATTCGTACCTTGCCGTCCTTTTTGGGCACAGGGACAACATTGGAAACCCATTGTGGATAGGAAGTGACGGCTAAGAATCCGGCGTTGAATTGTTTCATGACTTCAGTTTTAATCTTCTCCGACATGTCTGGTCGCATGTGACAAACCTTTGTTTTACCGGTGGGCAGTCTTCTTTTGTTGGTAGACGATGTACCACAATATCTGCATCAAGTCCTGGAATGTCTTCATACGACCAGGAAAAGACCTCAACATAATCATGTAGCAACTGAATCTGACGCTCTTTGACACTGGGTTCCAGATTGGCACCCACTTTGACTTCTTTCTTGTCTTCTTCGGTACCTAGGTTAATTGTGTCCATTGGTTCTTCGTGGGGTTGAATGGTCCTCTCTTCTTGTTGTAGTAACCTGGCGAGTTCCCCTGGTACTTCACAATCTTCCTCACCTTCGTCTTCGACTTGGTAGATTAGATTTTCAGAATCACAGAAGGCCATAGCATAATCGTTACCCATGGGATCCCGAATGGATGTAGATATGCAATTTGAATGTGAGTGTCTGTAAGAGTATAGCTATCTTTGAAAGAAATGAAAATGTAAAAAGAAATACAATGAGCATAAAGATTGTATGCAAAAATGTCCATGATTCATTGATGTCATATGGAAATAAGATAACAACCCTTACAAATGGACCATTGTGCCTCGGGTAAGACACAAGGTTTTAAGAGTCTGAACTATTTAATATTACAGGTTCGACAAAATTTAAAGACAAATTATTGTTGGATAAAAGTGATTGGGACAAAATCTCTAGCTTCCCAGTTGCTGAGCCCTCCATTGACAGTTGGGAAAATCTAATCCTCCAGGTTATAACTGTCTTCATCATCCTTCACTGTGTCGACTTCGTGGTTGTTGATCTTCAAGGGTGGTCCTCCAGCACGAGTGTGGCGTACAACTTTCTGGGCTCCTGAAGTGAAACTCAAACCAAATTTGTCAGACTTGTATGGGATATCCGGGAGTTGGCCCCAAATAGTGCATCCACCTTCTTCTATCATTGTCTTGGCATCTTTCAAAGACGACATCTTGAGCGGAGGCCTTATAATCTTTGGGACTTGAGAAACAACCTTGGTTACTACCATAGTTTGCGGGACTTCTTCAAAGTGCTGGAATGGAGTTTCAATAAATTCACCATCTAACTCCACATATCTGAAGGAATTTAGATGACTGACCATATACTCTTCTTCTCCATGAACAATGATGATTTTCCCCTGAATTGGATATTTTAGCATTTGATGCAATGTAGAGGTAATGACACCAGAATTGTGAATCTACGGTCAGCCTAACAAGCAGGAATATGAAGGGCGAATATCTATTACATAAAAAGTTGAATCAAATGTTTGGGTTCCAACTTTTATGGGGATGTCCACTTTCCCATGCACCATCCTTTTTGAGCCGTCGAAGGACCTCACCACTATGTTGCTAGGTTTCAAGGTCAAACCTTCACAGTCAAGCCTATCAAGAGCCTTTTTAGGCAACACATTCAGAGATGAACCGGTATCAACCAAGACATGAGCCAAAGTTGTGCCCCTGCATTCGACTGAGACATGCAATGCCTCGTTATGTTTCCTCCCCCTTGGCGTTAAATCAGCATCCGTAAAACCTAAACCATTATTTGCGGTCAAGCTGGCTACGCAGTCTTGGAACTGATCGGCATATGTTTCTTGGGGTACATGGGCAGTTTTAAGGAACTTTACCAAGGCCTTTGCATGAGCCTCAGAATATAACAATAAAGCCAACATGGAAATATTTGATGGAGTTTGCCCCAGTTGTTCGACTACGTTGTAGTCACTTATTTTTATAATCTTTAGAATTTCCTCCACCTCTTTTCGGGAGGTCTCGGGGATAGTTACTGATTGTGCTTCGTCCGGACAGGCTCAACTAGAATACCTTTTCCTCGAGTCTCGGTTGACTTGACAGTAGGAATGCCAGTAGGGGTGATAACAGGGACTGTAACGGTTTTTTCAACATGAGTATTAACAGAGATGATTGCAGGATTGGGAATAGCCTTTGGAGGAGCAACAACAACAAGAATGATTACAGGTCCATAAATAGATTTTGGAGGAGCAATTTCTAGAGAGAATACCCTTCCACTTCGGGTTATCTTGCTAGTCCCTGCGATGTTACTGATATCGGAGTTAACTTTCTCAGAACTTGAATTTTCAGCAGCTGGCCAATCTTGCTTGATACCGTGATAGTAGACATTCCTCCATAATTCCATGGGACGGTTTTGCCTGGAGAATACGGGATTGGTCCAGGCATTGTAATTATCAATGGATCTACTTTAGGAACTGATGTAATTCTAACGGGTCTTTTGGTGGAGACCCTGGAAGAATTGGCGGAAATGGTCACTATGGAAACATCATTATAAGAAACAAATGGAATAGAAGTCTTCTCGAACAAAATCTCCTTGTCATCTATTAGGCATTGAACGCCTGCTTTTAACAAATGACAGCTGGTTGGTGAGGATAAACAGAAATGACAGCTTTCATCACAGCCGCGGAATACACCGGCGTTCAACAAGTTCTTTTTGATAGTCAAGAGTGAGGTCAAAAGTTCATCAACCAAAGTAACAAACATATCTTCCTCAACGGTATTGACATCACGGTCGTGCTTGGGCATAGGGGCAGTGATGACATTGGGAATTCATGGCGCATTGAATTCAATCTCTTTGGCTTCAAGAAGGTCTTGTACTTTGTTTTTCAGAGCTCAACAGTTGTTAGTGTCATGACCGGGACTCTCAGAATGGTATGCACAACGGGCATTAGGATGATAATGAGAAGAGGTTGTGTTAGGATTCTTTGGAGCTTCTTTCAAAGTCATTAGATTGGATCTTAACAAATGTGGCAATACTTGAGATAGTGTCATATTAATTCGGGTGAACTGTCTGACTGGTCTTTCCGTTCTTGGCTGGTTGCTTCTTTGCTGAGCAGGTGCGGGTTTAGGAATCATGACAACCCCCACCATTGGACGACATTCAGTCCTATCTTGATTTCTCTGAGGATATACAACAACAACTTCTTTTTTTCCAATAAAGGGTTTCCTTACAGCAGTAGAGGATGCGTCTTTTTGAATCTTTCCATTCTTTATCCCGGCTTCCACTCTTTCTCCGATCAATATCAATTCGGTAAAACCTGCCGAGGAACTCCCAATTAAGTGATTAAAGAAAGGAACAAACAGGGTACCCAAAAACATGTCTACTAACTCTCTTTCAGATAGGGGAGGCTGGACTCTTCCTGCTAAGTCCCTCCATTTTTGAGCATAGTCTTTGAAGCTTTCACTTGAAACCATGGCCATACTCTGGAGTTGAGTACGGGTGGGAGCAAGGTCTGTGTTGTATTGGTATTGTTTGTAAAAGGCAGCGGAAAGATCTTCCCAATTATGAACATTGGCTCTTTCTAGCTGATAAAACCAATTAAGTTGGGTTCCGGACAGACTGTCTTGAAAGAAGTGTACCCATAAGTCCCTGTTAGTCGTGTGAGGCTGTATTTTCCACACATAGGATCGGAGATGCATTTTGGGACACGAAACTCCGTCGTATTTGGCGAACACCAGTGCCTTGAATTTTGGAGGAATGATAATCCCAGATACTAACCCCAACTCCTCAAAGTCTAGTTCAGGAACTTTTTGAATTTCCATTGCGCTTAACCGTTCTTCCAGATGCTTATACTTGTCGTCGGCCGGAGGATATTGTTCTTTAGAATAATCTTCTTCTTCCTCTTCCTCTTCTGAATCTGGCTGGGCAACTGCTTCCTTGCCTTTCCCATCTTGATTGTCTTTCTCACCAGATGACGTTGCAATGTCTAGGGTCCTTCTTGCTTGTCCTTGGAACCTTCTTCCCATATTTAGAACTCCGATTATTTTCTTTGTTTTTTTCTTTTTCTCTTCAACCAGCAAGGTCTCCAACTCTTCTTGTCCTTTGGTTAGAGTTAAGAACATCTGTTGAAATTGAGCGTTCTGTGCTTGGAGGTCCTTCACCATTTGCTCGAGATCCATCTTACTGAAATAAACAGTAGAAAGATGAGGAGACTTGTTGCAAGAAACCTACTTATGTTATGATGAATGGTAGATGCATATGCAATGATTTCAAGGATTTTTAGAGATTCAAATTAGTTTTAGACAAAAAGGAAACACACATTATATTAATAATTTAAAGCTTGAGTACATCAATACCTCTTTGGGTAAAACAATACAAAAACTCTAAGATAAAAAGGTTGTACGCATCCTCTTTGGTGCGATGTAGGCATTCAGGCTCCGCTCCTCATAAAGTTGCTTAGTGAGTTCCAAAACCTTCTTCTCGCTAGTGTAGAATTGGGCCTCGAAAGTATCTCGCTCCCCCTTGAGTTGTATCCAGTCTCTTTGTAAGTCTTCAAGAGAGGTGGGGATGTCAGGATGCGGGATAGTGTACGGAACATCTCCTTCTACAACAGGCTCTACGATTAATGGGAGAATGGAGGGGTAAGGCATCATAAGACTTTGAGCACGAGCTCGTACCCATTTGAGGTAAGGCTCAAGAGGGATAGAGTTCTTATGCCCCAATGTCTTGTTATCTACCTTGTTCAACATCCCCCAAGCTCGGATAAATCTCTGGCGATGACCTTGATCGTTGTTCTCGTAGTCAAATACCAAACCTTGAATGAGCATCTCATGTGGGCCATCCGTTCGGGCGTAACCAAACTATCTTAAGGCTAAGCAGGGGTTGTAGGTGATACCTCCCCTAATGCCAAGTAAAGGGACATTAGGGAATTCTCCATAATGGTCGATGATGATAACATTCTCTATAGATCGGGAACACCAATGGATGTCTGAATGTTTGAGTGTCATCAACCTTTGTGACCACCTTGAACCTTGATCGTTCTTCAATATAGATTGGGGAAGATGCGAAATAAAACATATTGCCAAGAGAGGAGTGCAACACATAAGGATACCTCTTTTCCTCATAGTGCGAGTGTGAAAAGAATGTAGGATGTCCCCTAACAGAGTAGGAATCGGGTTGCTGGATATGAAGATTTTGACAACGTTCACATCTATGAGTTGGTCAGGATTTGGAAAGAAAACCATCCCATAGATGAGGAGAGCCACAATTTCCTCAAAATCTTGCAAATCCAAAGAGTTCCAACAGTTTTGGGCTTTCTCAAACAAGAACTTTTCTCGGAAACCCTTGATACCACTCCTTGTTTCCCAATTAGTTATGATATCAGATGGTTGCAAGTGTAGAGCTTGAGCAATATCTTCTGGCTTTAGATCCCTTTCTGTACCATTGAAAGGTAGTTGATTGAGAATGGGAATCCTCGAGAATTAGGAGAATTCTTCCAAAGTTGGCACAAGTTGATAATCGGGAAATGTGAAGCAATGGTGTAAAGGATCAAAGAACTGAAAGAGCACCTTCATCATGTCTTCATCAGTGTTAGAGATGACCAAGTTTAGTAGGCGACTATGTCTTTCGGTGAATGGAGAATTTTCAGGAATCCTTGAAGCTAGCTCTTTAAGTTGTGGAGGGATCCTTACAAGATTGACTTGAATAGTTTTCATGTGAATAGAGTCCATGTCCTACAATATAGAACAAAGATAAATCCCAAGATCCTTGAAATGGTTAGTGAGTATGAGTATGATGTTATGATGTTTATGATGTTATGTACAAGTATGTATATACAAACAAAGAAAACAAGTCCTTAGGTTTAGGCTTGCATGGAGTTTTATAGGTAAGTACCCTCTTGAAGTTTAGTTAGCTTAAAACATGTCCTAGCAATAGTAACCGGGTTCTAAGGGGCTCAATATCAATGGTTTGTTTCCTTGGTCATTGTTTCAGCGCAATCCTATTTAATGGCTACCGAAATATCCCAAAAAACCAAACCTCAATGAGTGTAGTATCAAGTATCTACCAACTTCAGACTGTATCAAAGTCGGTCATCTCACTACGTCCTAAAGGCCAAGTTGGTCAAGTAAAGGTTCTAAAAGTTCATTAGTGCTTTATGACATTACTCAGCGGCCCTGTATTCTCCTTGATTAACTCAAGGGCTACCGGTACCCACAAATATGTCACACTAACGTAGCTATTGCTTAGACCATGTCGGTATACCCCATACAGTTTCCACAATGTATTGCTACTTACCTATAAGGTATCCCAAATCCGGGTAGAGGATTCAAACCCAAACAAAGAACCATAATGTAAAGCATACAAGTCAAACAAAGAAAGCAAGTAAATGTGATCTAACCCTAAGGTAACCCCACTTTTAGAATTTCCCCCAACAGAGTCTCCAGTTCTGTGATACAGTGGGAGAACTGACTTGGGTGTTTTACGTTTTATCGCAAAAGTTACGATTAGCAAGAGTCTCCACCGACTTTTCTTTTATCCAAAAGGAAAGGTGAAAAAGCACAGGAAAGACCTTTGAGATTATTTCTTGAGTTCGAGGGGTAGATTATGAAAAGGGAAGGTGTTAGCACCCTTTTCATCCATGGTTTTCCATGGGCTCTTAGTTACTTGCTAGATCACTTGCTTTTGTTTGAAATTGTGCTTTGTGTGGTTTTTGAAAGTATTTTGTAAAGAGGCCATTGTTTAGGCAAACTTTGTAATGATTCTCGTTCGTAAGAATGTATACAAAGTGTTTGATCTTTTGAAAATGTTTTCAAGTTTGTAAGATGTTTTGAAAGTGTGGGTGTTTGTTTTGAAAATAGAAAGGATGTTTTGTTTTGAAAGTGAGCAAGTAACTAGGAACATTCTACCTACTCAAAAGTCTTTCATGTTCATTTCCTTTTTCCTTTGACATTGTTATCTTACCATTAATTTGGTAAGTAACCCTATCTTTGGATGTAAACGGGACGGGCGTGGGTCATCGTATAACCATGATTAGCAATGTTGCAAGGTATCTTAGCATTCTTTTTTAGGGACTAAGATCATTTGAAAGGCAACTTGGATAGCGTCATCGAGGGATTATGATCTTATATTTTGCTTGTTTTTGCTAAGATACCTCACATGCGTAATATGGCCATTTTGTAAGGCAACCAAGTGGATTTTACCCTAAGGGTGCTTGTGTGCAAGTGTATTATTTTTCATGCTTGGTTTTGTCTTTGATTAGGGTTTTCTAATTGATTGGTTTTAGTCTTTCCATACAAACCCTAATTACTAGCATTTGCATAAAGCAATAAATTACGGAATTTAAAATTACTACGCTATTACAATACTTATGGAAGGGGGGTGTACAAATTACAAATGGGGATTGCAAGAAAATAAAGCCTAATTGTCTATTACAACCATATTGAATTTGGATAAATAATGTACAAAAATGGATAAATATACAAGAATGTAAAATGGAAAGAAAATGGACTTTTATTTGGATTTTTTTAGGGAAAAGGGGTTTTTTTTTAACCTAATTAACTAAAAGAAAAATAATTAATTAAATTAATAAAAAGTAAAACCTAAATTTACTAGGAAAATAATTTAAATAAAACCCTAATCTATTAATTGATTAAAAAAGAAATTAAGTTTATAAGAAGAATATTTTTGGTGTTTTTGTCTTAAAAATAATTTATAGTATTATAAAATATTTTTGGTCTTTTTATATTTTAAAATAATATATTTAAATTGTGTAAAAGAAAATAATTAAAAAAACCTAGTTTCTAATTAAATTTACAAATCAATTAGTGAAATAAATAAAGTATGATTAAATAAAATAATTTTTTTGTGTAAAAAATAAATAAAACTATATCAAAATATAGATCTAATGTTTTTGTGTTTTTATTTTAATTTTTTAGTATTAGATAAAATATTTAAGAAAAAAATAAGTAAAAATGAGAAAAGGAAAATAAAATGGGCCAGGGGTGTGAATAGCCAACAAGGGGGGTCAACAGTAAGAAAAAAAATAAAGCCCAAGGGGATGAGGCCCAACGCTGCCAAAAAAATCAGAATACATGAAAAATATGAAAAAATCCAAAAGGGTACCATTGGGGATCGAACCCAGGTCCATATAGTCACAGGTGCGCGCTTATACCATTGGGGTGGCTATACATCCGTTTATTAATATCAAATCATAAATATATATGGTAAACAAGTTCCTGAGGCCAACTTTATCTTCAACCTCACGCCCAGCCTAAACCTCTGTATCTTATTCAATTCTCAACAAAAATGAAAAATGTAAACAGGAAACTTGTAGCAAATTTCATCACGATTTCAGAAATGCAAAGTAATAAAATTATAGATCAAAGACAAGCATGAATTTTAATGGTCCTAATCTGAACCCTAAAAATTTCAGAAACTTCAATCTTAAAATTCTCTAAGCTCAAGCAATATAAATGAAAACTATGGACATGGTTAGCTTTAGGGCAATGATATCTACAATTTTCATTCACAAATAAATCATTAATGATGCTTGTTTGAAGAGTTCAAAAGTCAGAAAAATCACCTTGCAAGAGGGTATCGTGTTTGGAGTTTGAGTAGCTTTTAGTGAGTTCCAATGATTGGATTAGCTTCCTCAAGTTCCCAGGAAGTTAATGTGATACTTAGCTTGAGCTGAAAGTGCCTGAGGAGTTCTAGAGAAGTCAAGGTGCAAGGTGTTATTTTTGAAAATGGTGGATGATGATGGAGGTGTTACAGTGGGGTTGCAGGTGTTGGAATTTTTTGTGTATGTTATTTGAAAGCTTTTGAAAGTAAAAGGCCAAGAAGCGCACGGGCAAATTTGGAGATTGGATTCAAAACTCAGAAATGGCATGTTTTGAAGTGTTCTTGGTGTTTTCAGGGCTCAAGCATGCGTGGGATTTGTTGCAAATAACTTGTGTATGTATATTCAAAAAGCTTGAGTGCTTTGTAGAGTCAGAAGTACAAGTTACAAGCTAATTGCTAGGTTACTTGATTTTGAAGAAAAGTGGGAAAACAAGTTTCAATGTGTAGTACAAGCATGGGCTGGGTGATTTTAAGTGTTGAGATCAACTTCTCTTGAGTTATAAGACATGTATGATCAGAAAAGAACAAGTGCAAGGCTCAGGAACAAGTTTTGTGCAAAAAGCTACTTTATCAAAGTGGCATTGTGCACTTTCTTCCCAAAATGGATATAAAGTATGGCCTTGCACTGAATGCTTGAATTGAGACCTCTAACAGCTGTGCAAGAAATTAATTATGGAGTGCCTAAAAAGTTTGAGGCCTGCAAAGTAGAGGTTATGCAACATAAGTTTGAATTTTAAATCTTGTTCATCACAAAATGACTTGTAATTCAAGTGTGAAAACCCTAACTTCATCTCTTCGATTCTACCTACTCAAAAATGATCTCAAGGAGTTCTGGGACATTTTGGAAAGCTTGTAATGTGATATACAACCCCTATTTGATTAACTTTTGAAAATTCCCTTTGGAACTATATGAAAAAGTTCCATGAAGTTAGGTCAAAATCCTGACCAAATTAGGGCAAAATTTCACTAAGTGTTTTGTTTCATGACCATGTGTTCTTAAAATTATAACTTGAGATCCAAGCACTTTTGGAAGGAGTTGTGTGAATAAATGTTGTAGATTTAATGGATATCTACAACTTTCATGTTGAAAGTTTCTTTTGAATCATCTTGCATCGTGGTGAAAAATTTGCTCAAAGTTGTGAAAAAATAAGAAATTTCCAACACTTAGAAAAATTTCTAAGTTTAGAAATTTTAACTTTTCAAAATGAAATCTTGAATTTTTTTATTTCCTGATGAATAAGTTTCATATTTTGACATGCTTTGATGAATTGTGATCTTTGACATTTGATTTTGACATTTGATTTTGACCAAAAAGTCAAAGTTTGACTTTTCAGTATACAGTTTACTTTTGATCAGTTGACTGAAAATTCATCTGTCAATCCATTGGACTTGAGCAATGTTTTGAGCCATTTCATTAGGTCAAAATGATGCAATTGTATTCTTGAGATCATTTCTTAAACCAATTGATCATTTGCTAGGTCAAAAATCAGAAATTGCCCTTTCCCAATCAAAACCCTAATTTTGACCATTTTGCCCTTTTGAAGATTTGATCAAATTTCTTGAGAAATTATGGTCCAAACTTGATCAAATGATACATATGAGTTTAAAATGTTGATGTGGATCAAAAATTATGAATTTTGAATGTAAATTGCCCATAGTTGACTTTTTCCCCAATACAACTGATTTTTTAGGTCAACTGCACAATTGACTGAGCAAAAGTGTGATCCAAAGCTTGAAACTTGACATGAATAATCTTGAGGGTCCACAATGATCCATAAAGTCATATGGGGAATTGGAAGTTCAAATATCCTTGTGCAAACTCAAACCCTAATTTTGGTCATTAATGCTTAAGGAGGTGTCTTGAGCTGATCAATCCTAGTGCAGTCTTGAGCCAAAGGAGATCTTGTGAGCAAATTCTTGATAAATGAGAGGGAAAATTTTAGGGTACAACTGTGTGTATATGTCCCAAAATGTTATGAGAGATGTTTTTGGGTATGCTCTCCTTTTAAACCATTGGTTTCTTGTAGCCACCTACTTCCCAATATTGTTTGTTGCCAATTATTGTATCTCCAAGTTGATGTGCATGTTGACATACTCGTAGACGCAGGAGAGGGCGTAGAAATAGGCTTGGATTTTCTTTCGATGTTTTTCCAACCAGAATAAATTTTGATGCTTTATCAAATGTTCGTTGGTGTTTCTGTATGTTAGGTGCACCAAATGTTGTGCATGAACTTGAGATTTCGATATGGTTATGTGTACGTCATGCTTGATATGAGGCTTTTTGACAGGAAATCTACTACCGAGATTTCCAAGGAATCTACTGCCGAGAAAATACCTTTTTCCGAGGTCTTCTGGGAAATCAACTGTCGAGATTTACCCAGGAGAATTTACTGCCAAGATTCTTTTGTGAACTACTTTCTGCCGAGGTCTTCTGAAAAAATCATCTGCCGAGATTTAACTAGGGGAATCTACTACCGATATTCGATTGAGAGATTACCTCTTTCCACAGTCTTCTGGATAATCAACTTCCATGATCAACCAAGGGAATCTACTGCCGAGATTCGACGTTGTATTACCTTCTGCCGAGGTCTTCTGGAAAATCATCTGTCGAGATTAGCCAGGGGAATCTACTACCAAGATTTTGTTGAGAGATTACCTTCTACCGAGGTCTTCTGGATGATAAACCGTCATGATCAACTAGGGGAATCTACTGCCGAGATTCGATGTAGAGTTGATAACTTGATCAACAAAGATGATTGTATTCACATAAAACAAAGTTTTATGCTATGCGTATAAATTTGATTGATACATGAAATGTAATGGTTGATTGATGCATGAAATGAAATGATTGATTGATGCATCTAATTTGGATATGTGTACATGGATGTTGGATTTTGAAATGCGAATGCGTAATTGGGCCTTTTTTTTAGATATGCCCGATCCATGTTGTCGGAATTTGTTAGATGAATGAGATGATAAGTATAGCTTGGATCTAGATCTAAGAGCCCTAACGCATTATTTATGCAGCTTTATGCTTTATGACTATGGCTCAGATGGTTTTTTTAATGGTGCCTTTATGATGGGTTATAGATGATTAAAACATAGAGGTTTGCCTATGCAACAAGGTTGCTTGTCACATGATGGTTGAATGTTATGCTATCATGATTTCCCAATACTCGATTCAAACTTAAAGATTACTTGATGTATGATAAAGACCCACTGAAGGTTGTGAAAGTATGCAGAGAGCTTTGCCCCTATGCAGAATGTCATTCCCTAATTTGTTGGTAGGGTCTTGGAGGAGATTCTCTTTGATACGAGCTTGGAAACAATTTGATCATAATGTGAATGACCCCACTACTTTTCATTATGTCTTTGATTAAAAGACTCTTGAAAATGTTTGGCTTTGATGAACCATTTTGAATCAACTCCCTTTTGATCGAGCCTTGCAGTGGTTTGCCCCACCATTCGAAATTTGAAAGAGTTTCCCCTCAATCTCCTAGATCTGGAGGAAGTACCTTCAGAAAGATATTATACCTCACCATGAACATGACATAGATTTCCCCAAGTATTCGAAGCTTGAAAAGTTTGTACTCGAAGTTTCTTGAAGGGGAATTTGGACCCTACGTGCAATAGGACAGACTTGGCATTTACTGCCCCAACGTTTGAATCTTCGAAGGATGCCCCTGATCATCAATGCCTTGAGAAGTTTGTTAACATGAGGAAGCCGAGTCATACCCTGTTTTGATACGACTTGATTAAGGAATGCTCCTTCGAAAGGTATGCCCTGAGTGAACAGTGTAGTGGTAGAAATGTTTAAGACTAAGTCACGGGATTGACTAGACTTGTACAAATAAAAATAGAAATCGCCATCGCGCTTTATTGTTTCCAAAGGAATGGGATAAGAGCGAGTAACCCAAAAAGAGGGGGAAAGATTAAAGGTAAGGGGGTTATTATGAAAAGGGAAGGTATTAGCACCCTAAACATCTACTATACTCCGCAGGAACCTCTTTGTAAAATCTGTATATTTTGGCTATGAAATGTTGTGTAAAAAATGGATGGTGGAGGTGAGAAAAGAAATATATTTTTATGGTTTTTGCACCCGCCGCAGTTGCGAACCTTTAGTGCCCACGTACCACCTTTTCGTGCAATAGGGGATCAGGGTACACATAGTTCCTCTTTAAAATTTTTAAAACACAAGTGTGTTGGTTAATTTTATGAGATAAGACATCATTGTCATTATCCATGTGGATAACATACTTACTACCCACAATCATGAGAAAGGAGAATTTGCATCATCTCAAAGTGGAGGATATGGCTTGGATTTTAAAATCAACAGTGCCTCACTCAACACCTGAGTGGAAAATATCTCTCTTCACTATATATTGTAGAAGTATAGTTGTTTGCATCACTACAAGGATTGACAAGAGTCTAATCTTTTGAGAAAAGTTTTAAAGATAAAATCCAAAATGGAAAAATGGTTTGGATGAGATTGATTGACTTTTAGTCTTCTCACAAAAATGTCAAGGTATTATTAAGTTGATTGAAGTTTACTTGTAAAAATGTTTTTGAAAATGCATGGACCTAAGTCCAAGTTTATTATGAAAGTGGTTTAGGTTTAAAAAATAAGAAGATATTTCAAAAGGAGGAAGAAGATTTTTGAAATTAAAGAAGATGAGAGGAGAAGAAGAGATTATCCTAAGGCATAAGGTAAAAGCTAGGGATAGGAACCATCTAACCAACAAGAAGCCAATACTTGACACTATGAGCCAAGATAGAGTTTCAATTCTTTGGATTGAAACCAAGAAATCAAAGATACTATACCTCTTGAAAGAACCAAACTTTAAGTGTATTAAGTCTTCACAAAAATTGGGCAGAGTAACAGCTGTATACGGGTGAATTCCAGACTACAAACAAGGAATGTAATCACAACAACCTCCACACAAAACAAACAAACAACCCAATGTCTTGAGGTAAACCTTAAGAACTCCATACAAAATATCAATTAAGGTTACAAAGTCTCCAACATAGGCCAATGTTTCTAATCCTAAGTCCAAGAAGTTCCAAGCTCCATAATGCCAAGGACAGTAACCAAATAGTCCAAGTATCATTAAATATTTTTAGGGTTCATGTTGATTATTATGTGTCTTGAAAAGGAAAATTAAAGCTCAAGTGAGCAAAAATAAAAATGACAAGAAAGTAAATGGGCTCAAGTGAGAAAAGATGAAAAATAGCATGAAATGTAAATGCTAAATAAATGGTACATAAAGCATAAAAAATAAAAGGGCACAAAGTAAAAGTAATTTAATAATTAGTGGTTAGTTGGATGAACATCTTGAAACGTGCATTTGAAACTCATTAGAGGATTGGTAGAACCAAAGCCTCCACATAACAAGTTGCATTTGCTTTTTGTCAAGTATATCATCCATTTGGAATCCTCAAAAGTACCATTTAATGATCAACAATGTTTAAGAGATCCGCGTTGACCAAAAGTGTTGTAGATCCATTAGAAGATTGGTAGAACCAAAGCCTCCACACAATGAATCTCAAGGTTATTGGATCAAAGAGATCAATTTAACATAGTTGGGCTTGCAAACATAGGTTTGGGCCACAAATGATCATTTATTCGAGTCGAAACAAAATTTAGCGTTATGTTAAGCAATCGTAAGTGGACTTATGTAGAAGTCGCACCTATTTGGAGTCCGGTCAATAACAATCTATGCACCATTTGTTTTGAGACATGATGTAGAGATCATGCTCCAATAACACTTAGTGCAATAAGAAAGGGATGAGATGAAGAGAGGTGGGAAATAATATACAAACTACATTTGAATTAAAATTTAATCAAACTATTATTAAAATCATTCATCCATTTTTTGTGGAGTTAAACTCAACACTATGGATCCAATGGTGTTAATAAAGTTCATGATCAAAAATTCAACCCAAGATTAGCAAGAAAATAATCACAAAATAATATTGCATTTTAATATATATATATATATATATATATATATATATATATATATATATATATATATATATATATATATATATATATATATATATATATATATATATATATATATATATATATATATATATATATATATATATATATATATATATATATATATATATATATATATTAAAAAAGGTTTTAGAAATATTTAAAATAGAAATGAAGGATAAAAATATCAACTATGTTCAAATTAATCAAGAAATAAAAAGACTATAGAAAAATCAGAAATGGACTCAAATATTTTTATAAATTTTTTGTTAATTTTTTAAAGTCAGAAACTATTTTTAAAATTAAAAGAAATGAGTAAAATAAACCAAAAATGATAAAAAAATATCAAAGTCAGAAATAAAAAATAAGTGAGGTCACCAATATTTGTCACAATATCATTGGATCATTCCATATTTTTTTCAGAATTTAAAAATGCATAAAAGTATTTTTAAACATTTAAAACAAATCAAATAAAGTGAAAATTTATAAAAAATACCAAAACACAAAATAAAATTGTGAAAAAATAAAAACCAGAAAGAGAAAAATCAAAAATATTTTTCATAATTTTTTGGACTAAAAATGAATTTTCTATGATTTTTTGAAATTTAAAACAATTAAATATAAAAATCAGAAGAAAAAAAAAGGGTCATCTGATCAATGTCAAAACGCGTTAGTAAACAAATCAAGTGGACCTGGCGCGCTGTGCATGTTATGAACTTTAGTGGATAATGCATTGAATCATTAATTAAATCAGATTTCAAAAAATACAAGTGGTGTGCCATCATTGGTTGGAAGATGACACGTTGGTCATCTTCAACCTCCAACCAACGTGAATTGCATGTCTCTCAAACTGTAAAATCAGAAGCTCAGACCTATGCCATTCGCTTCGTCTCTTCAAGACGAAGACAACCACACCTTCGCGAAAAATTTATATAAAATGTAGCTCAAGCAAATTGGAAGGAAAGTTTTGAAAAGGGATTTGAAATTTCATGGTCAAAACAAGTTTCCATATGAAAGTAAGTGTTGCGACTAGAACCAAGGAAATGAGAGCATCACGGTGATATCAAAGTTTTGAAGAATTGATGAAGGAATCTACCTATTGAAGTTGAGTTGCAGAGCTATGAAACTGGACTTCTATGGAGCAATCTAAGGCACGATTCTTGAATGTAATTATATGGTTAGGTTCAGGGAAGATCAAGGAAGGTGAATTGATGGAAAAATTGGATTGAAAAAGGCTTGAAAGCAGATTTCGAAGTAGCAGAATTTTGAGTCATGGAACAAGTTTGGCAGGATGATTCTGGTTATCCAAGCTTAAGGAAATTAATGGGGGATGACCCTCTATTTATAGGGAATCAAATGAAATGTCCAAGCGTGTGAAATGATGAAGTTTGGAGGGAAATTGTGTGAAGTTGCAAACAAGAAAAGTGTGACTTCCAATTTGATCAAAACTCATCCAAAACGCGCATTTTGTTGTGCTAATAAATTTTGGAACTTCACTAAACATGTTTAGAGGCAAAAACGCATGGAAAACTTGTGATTAGAAGCCAAAGGAAATATTTCAAATTCTGACTTATGGAAAAACATCAGTTCCAAGTTACCAAGTTCAATCCAATGGCATTCTCAGCTCAAGGGGTTTTAAGGCATGATTCTTGATGATTTATAAAGATGAGGTTGCAAGCTTTGAAATGGAAAAAGAATGGAATCAAATGGATGCTTGATCTGAAAGTTGCATAGAGTCAAAGTTGGGAAAAAGAAGTTGACTTTCCATACTTAGAAATATTTCAAAGTTTTCTTCAAAAGTGACCTACAATGTTTTGCATCCAAACATGACCTTCCACTTGAAATTTGCTCTTTACCAAAAAAGATGGTATAAAATAGACCTCTTGAATGACATTTTGAAACTTGAACCATTCAAAATCTCCAAAAATTGAGAGAGTTATGAATTGTTGAAGTTGGAAAAAAAATCATGAAATGACCTATAGTCTTTTGTATCCTTAGGGCTTCTTCCTTCCATTTTCTCACTTTGCACATAAAATAAAGAATAAAGTTAACATCCTCAATATCATTATGGAAAAAGATTGGGCTCAAGGTGATAAAAATCGACCAAGTTATGATCATTTGAAGTCACACATAGGAAAATGGGGATTCATCTGGAGGACTTGTAATATTTCTTCATCATCAAGTTTCTTCCACATGAAAAATACTTGGAACTTTTGAAGTGATTTGTTAGTAACCCTTTGAAGAGAAGTATGTCTTTGTAATCACCCAAAAATACCAAAATATGAGCAAGATATGCTTCTTTGATGTTCAAAACTCTAGCTCTTAGACCAAGAAAATGCTTTGAGGAACTTTGACAATTTTGAACAACCTTCTTGTACCAACACTCTTACCTTGTAAATAGAAGTTGTTGAGGATGATAATGAGGACTCATAGCCACCAAAACCACTTCCATATCTTGATAATTGAGATAAATATGCACTTGTGATAAATGGGAGGAAGACCTTGTCCAACCATGACAACGTCTTCCATCAACCCCTTGTTCTTTTGAATCAATTTGATAACTTGGAAATGTGGTGAACCTAAATAACCTTGCCATGCTATTTCCTCCAAAACAAATCTAATGGGAAGATTTGAACTTCTCAAGCTTTATTGATTAGGGCATGGAAATAAACTCATGAACCCATGGATCAACTTGCTGAAACTCATTGCCTTTACCTACATGAGTAACAAGCAAGACAAACAACATTGCATTTTATTAATTAAAAGAAGAAATCAAGAAAAAAAATTCATGATCATAAAAGAACACAAGCCAAGGTGCTTGGTGATTCCTCAAAGAGAAAAGCTAAAGGTAGGGGGAGAACCAAAAGCCCTAATGTGATCTTGTTGTGATTGAATCAATATGGTATGATGAAGGGGTCTTATGGGCAAAAATTGGGGTACAACAGCTGCCCTTATTTAAGTTTCTTCTATTCAGAGATACGAAGGTTAGAAATCTTCGTGTCGACACGATCGAAAATACTTAAATATAAAACAAACCCTATTTTTGTCCCTAAGATGCCATGCAATGCTCATGAGCATGAATGCATATAAACAAAATCAAAGAAACACAAAACACCGTTGGGGATGTAGCAAAGGAAATAAAGAGACAAAAGAGAAACCTGGCCAGGAAAATAAATCATTGGTGGATCAAAAGTCCTGACTTAGAGGATGGTAAGAAGTCAACGGATGTACCAACTTCTACTGAAGGCGAAACTACCAACGTTCACTGAAGGTAGAGAGAGGAAATCATCGATGTTTACTGAAGATGAACTACCAGCTTTCACTGAAGGTAGAGAGAAAAGAAAATATCATAGCATCTCTGTTCACTGATGATGAACTACCAATATTCACTGAAGGTAGCAAAAAGATAACAATCACCAACTTTCACTGAAGGTGACCTACCAACTTTCACTGAAGGTAGAGAGAAAATATATCATAGCACCGACGTTCACTGAGATGAACTACCAGCTTTCACTGAAGGTAGAGAGAAAAGAAAATATATCATAGCATCTCCGTTCACTGATGATGAACTACCAATGTTCACTAAAGGTAGCAAAAAGATAACAATCACCAACTTTAACTGAAGGTAGAGAGAAAATATATCATAGCACCGCCGTTCACTGATGATGAACTACCAACATTCACTGAAGATAGCAAAAAGATAAAAATCACCAACTTTCACTGAAGGTGACCTACCAACTTTCACTGAAGGTAGAGAGAAAATATATTATAGCACCGCCGTTCACTAACGATGAACTACCAACGTTCATTGAAGGTAGAAAAAATATAACAATCACCAACTTTCACTGAAGGTGACCTACCAACTTTCACTGAAGGTAGGGAGAAAATATATCATAGCACCGCCGTTCACTGATGATGAACTACCAACGTTCACCGAAGGTAGAAAAAATATAACAATCACTAACTTTCACTGAAGGTGACCTACCAACTTTCACTGAAGGTAGAGAGAAAATATATCATAGCACCGCCGTTCACTGACGATGAACTACCAACGTTCACTGAAGGTAGCAAAAAGATAACAATCACCAACTTTTACTGAAGGTGACCTACCAACTTTCACTGAAGGTAGATAGGAAATATAAGTTTTTCCCGAAATTCTGGCATTTCACCTAGAACGGGTCTCAACTTCTTCTTTAACCAAAGCATTCTGCCTAGAAAGGGTAATACATAAGTTGTCTCAAATAAAGAGACTACCACTTATAAATATTTCACAATGAACTGTCTCTGTGATATTGAAAGTCTTGTCATCCATTGGGATAATTTGGGCAACAGGCTGCAAACTATTAACTCATAGAAAAGATAGCAAAAAAACAGTTACGTCGACTTTTACAGGGCGTACAGGTTGCTCAAATAAAGAGACCTGCCACTTGCTGTCATGGAGGATTGTAAAAATGACTCTCTGGGGAGAACAATATGGCTTCCTGGGGAAAGAAATATGACTTCCTGGGGAGATGCCAATATACTTCTGCTGAGGAGATAAAGTCTTCTCGTGCAAAATAAATGCACATTCTCAAACCAAGGCTCGAAGCCTGCAGATATCATAAGTAATAATATTGCTAAGGATCAAAGATTCAAACCATAAATAAAATGGGTTGGAACAATCAACCATAATAGATCCTTTGAGAAATAAACTCAAGACGGAAACCCAAATCATCCAGACAAAGAGCTGTTCAAGAAGGCTAAAACAAAAATCTTCCACGGGGGATAACTCAATGGGGAAATTGAAAGAATATATGCTTTCTGCTTAAGGCCAATACTCTATTGGAGAGAGGATAACGTAACTCTGCAAAACAGAGTGATATGTCAATAAAATATTAACGAATGTGAATGAGCAATGATTTGACAATTTTAACTATGCATGATGTATGTATGAATGTATGAGTGTTATCGTGCATATGCTGACAAAATAGATATACAACACTGGGAGTAACCAGGCAAAACCACCTTAGGAATAATCAACACTCGGCTAAATTACATTCAAGATGAACAATCCAAGAAAAAGTAAGCGCCACCTGAGGAAATAAAACCTACTGCCTGGTTTAACCTTACTGGGGAGAAACATAATCCGGAAGTAAACAAAACATAGCGACCAAACAATACAGATACAGAGATACAACATCCTTCTCCAGGCTTTACTAGGTGTAGCACTCAGACTTCAGCGAGAAATCAAATATTTTCAAAAGTAATGCTTCTACTGGGGATTTTGAAAAATCAATTTCAAGTAGAGCAGACGGTCATCAAATCATCAAAACATTCAGTGGGGAATTTAGGACCATTTTGAAAGAGGAAACACACAAATCTTGTTAAGGCGTATAATGTCCTATCATCAAGCCATTAACTGGGAATTTCGCGCTGACTTCACTGGGAAGGTTAAAACCACATCCTCAAAGGGAAAGCAAATATACATTCTTCACTAGAGGAACCGGAGACCTGCGTTCTTCAAGAGTAGTTATTGTACCAACTTCTCTGGGTAGAAAGAACCTCTATTAAACAAATGAAAACCTTTACTGGAGGATTCTGGTATTGAATCTTCATATCATTCAAACTTGGAAAAGAGGAGAAATGAACCACAACTTGACCGGGGACACTGGAGTCACAAACTCAATACAACGAGAACATCATGTGGAAACTTCCCCGGGAAACAAAACTTCTCAAAACAACTGGAGTCCGTCCATTCTTGGGATCACCACTTTTGTTTTCCTATTGCGTCACAAGTAACAGTAAATTGTAAATTCTTTTTGAAAATCAATTTTGTTATTTAATCTTTTTGCTTTGAATGTTATTATCAACAAAAAATGGAGTCTTCGCAAGCTAAATAAAATAAGAACTACAAAGAATTGGGTAAAAGCTCAAATTTCATTAATAGAATGGTAGTCTGCGAATGGCGAGACTCCATGGATGATTACAAAGTTCGGAAAATGGTAATATATAATGGAAAATATACATTGAGATACAATGACCACTATCCCCTCTAACAACTTTTGAAATCCTGAGCAGCAACTTCTGTTGAAGTATGATGAGGATCCAAGAAGATTGTTGCTCCAACAATCAAGTCTTGTCTGATGTATTTACTTGCCACGAAAGCCCCTAAATTTTGCCTAAGCTGCCCTTGCGGGTTTTCAACTTAGCGGGAAATTTATTCTGTTTATGTCTCTAATTTTTGCCTAGACAGCCCTTTCGGGTTTTCGGCCTACCGAGACGTTCTTTTTTTTGCCTAATCCGCCCTTTCGGGTTTTCAACTTAGCGAGTTGTTCTTTTATTTCTTTAGGCGAAGTATTTATTGACTTCATCAGCATTCATGGGACGTGGGAACTCCTATCCATCCATAGTTTCAAGAATTAATGCACCCACTTGGTGAAGCGCACAACCACCTTCTTAGTGACATTAGCATATGAAGCAGTCTCCACCCACTTGGTGAAGTAATCAATTGCTACCAAGATGAAACGGTGTCCATTCGAAGCTTTGGGTTCTATCATCCCAATCATGTCAATACCCCACATAGAGAAAGGCCACGGGGAGGAAATCACATTGAGAAGTGTCGGAGGAACATGGACCTTATCTGCATAAATCTGGCATTTATGACATTTCTTTGCAAATTTGTAATAATCAGATTCCATTGTCAGCCAATAGTAACTTGCCTTTAGCATCTTTTTAGCCATCGAATGTACATTGGCATGAGTGCCAAATGAACCTTCATGAATCTCATGCATCATCATGTCAGCTTCGTGTCTATCCACGCATCTGAGCAAGACCATGTCATAATTTCTCTTATACAACACATTTTCACTGAGGAAGAAACCGCCTGCCAATCTTCTCAATGTCTTTCTATATTTCTTCGAAGCACCAATCGGGTATTCCTGAGTATGGAGAAAATACTTGATATCATAATAAAAAGGCTTCTCATTTGCTACCTCCTCTTTTGTAAACACATGAGCGGGCCTATCCAGTCGCCGAACCATAATTCGAGGTATATCATTCCAAGTATTTACTTGATACATAGAAGCCAGAGTTGCCAGAGCATCTGCCATTTGATTTTCATCTCTTGGAATATGATGGAATTCAACTTTATTAAAGAAGGGTAATAACCTCCTAGCATAATCTTTGTAAGGGATCAAGTTGGGGTGACGAGTATCCCATTCTCCTTTAATCTAATTTATTACCAAAGCTGAATCACCATACACATCTAGAATTTTAATTCTGAGATCAATAGCTTCCTCGAGACCCAAAATGCAATCCTCATATCCTGCCATATTATTAGTACAATCAAATGTCAATCTTGCAGTAAAAGTAATGTGCGATCCATGTGGAGTGACAATCACAACACCAATTCCTTTACAATAAGAATTCACAGCTCCATCAAATATCATACTCCAATGATATTCAGGGTCAGGACCTTCCTCGGGCAATGGTTCATCACAATCTTTCACTTTTAGGAACATCACATCCTCATCGGGGAATTCATACTCCACAGACTGATGATCCTCCACTGGTTGGTGAGCAAGATAATCTGCCAACACACTGCTTTTAATAGCTTTTTGAGTGCGATATTCGATATCATATTTAGATAGCAACATCTGCCAGCGGGCAATTCTCCCAGTAAGAGCAGGATTTTCAAAAATTTACTTGATTGGATCCATTTTGGAGATCAACCAAGTAGTGTGATTCAACATATACTGCCGTAAATGTTTTGCCGCCTAGGCTAGAGCACAACATGTCTTTTCCAGCATGGAATACTGCGACTCACAATCAGTAAACTTTTTACTGAGATAATAAATGGAATACTCTTTCTTCCCTGTTTCATCTTGTTATCCCTGAAAATTCTGGCTACAGATACCCAATGTCACGTCCAATGTTATGACACTGTATCTGACTTACTATATGACAGTAAATACAAAAGCAGTAAATAACACAGTCAATTGTTTACCCAGTTCAGTGTGCAACAACACCTACTCTGGGGGCTACCAAGCCAGGGAGAGAATCCACTATAAGAGATGTTAATTCAGGAATAAACCAACCAGTTTATCTCCTTCACTTAAGACCTACCCAATGCAATTCTAATCTAAGTACAACTTAAACCTGAGTTCCTACTCACTCCCCCTCAATCACAGCAGTGATACATAAACCAATTTGACTTGAGAATTTATGAAGACACTCTTCAAAACACACTCTTGATTATGCTTCACAGCTTTTTAATCAAGTAACACAATCACTCGTGCTTCACAGCTTTGAGTGATGTACACAACTAACTTGACTCTGCTTCACAGCTTTAGTCAAGTAACATTCAAACACTCTTGCTTCAAAGCTTTGAGTGCTACACAACCCTTACAATTAAAACCTATTCCAAGACACTTATCACAATGATAATTGCTTGGAGTACAATTAAACAAATCTATACAGATTACAAACTTGATCTTCTAAATAATCAGCAGGGATGATCTCAAAAACCGCAGCTCTGTTGAATATATAGCAGCTGCAACTTCAGTTAGGGTTTCCAAAAACCTAGGGTTGATTCCGTTTGACCTAAAGTCCAGGTCACAGTACTTTGTTGATCAGGTTAGGATTGAGCGAGGTTACTCCTCAGAAAACGCAGGATTCTGTTTAGGAAGGACTGAGTTATTTCCTGAAAAAACTCAGACTTATCCAATCCTGTAATCCTGCTAGTTCAGAACAGGATGTCATAACATCTGTTATGACATCTGAGAAAACCTGTCTACTGATTAGCTAAATGTGATCATTTTGCAAACATGCTCAGATACACACTTATGAACATCAGTATTTGAGTTACAATATTTTTCTGCATATGTACCTAAGGAGTTAGTACAACCTGAACTAGAATGTTATGACATCAGTCATGACATTCACACATACACTTGGAATTTACCAAAAATACAAGCCAATACCTAAACACCTACAAACTCCCCCTTTGGCAGATTTTTGGCTAAAGTCCCTAAACAATCAGAGATAGCAGCAGAAATAAATGATGACAGCAGAAAAATATAGTGTTAAGTACTAATTAAGCAGTACCAAATATTCTCCCCCACTTTAGCCACAAATGGGCCAAAGATTACATGTTTATAAAGTAATACAGTTATCCAAGACAAAATAATGAGATCAGCAGCAGAACACCAGACAACAGCAGCAGACAGCAGGACATACTTCCAAACTCCACCAGCAACACCAGCACACAGCAATCATCCTTCAAGTACTGTCATCAGACTCAGAGGAGTCAGGCTTCTTTCTTTTCTTGTCAGCATTTCTCTCTTTGTTTGATGTCTCAACATTCTTAGAGACATTTGGATTTGTTTCAGCATTTGAGTTTTCTTGGTGCAGAGGAACAGAAATGCCAGGAACTGAGTGGTTCTCGTTCAGAATTCGGGAAACAATTTTTGCTATTGCTTGATTAACATAGGCTGTCCCTTCCCTATTTGTAATTTCAGGGGGTACTGAAGAGGAAGGATGAGATGGATTACCTGTATGTCTTGTTCGCACCTCTTTGGCCTTGGTGGAGTTAATTCTATGAGAACAGATCTCCAGAACATCAGAGTCCAGACAGGAAGAGATTGTCCCAGAATCTTGATCAGATGAAGAGGTTGAGATGGTCGTATTGGATGATGATGGCGTTTGAGACATTTTGTCAGTTTTGAAGGACAAACAGCAAATGAGAAGAATTTCTGATTGATGTGAAGCACGAGAGAGGAACAAAGCAAAGGAGTGCCTATTCAACTTCTCAAAACAGTGGTAGGAAATGAGAAAATACAATTTTAAACCAATCAGAACAGGCAGAAGTCCTTTGGTCTTTGTTTTAAGCAAAATTAATTGCTACAATTCCTCATGTTGGCAAATACCCAACTTACCCCTTAAGTTTTCAAATTGATTTGCATCCAAAGCCTTGGTAAAAATGTCAGCCAGCTGTAGCTCAGTGGTAACATGTTCCAACTTGATGATCTTTTCTTCTACAAGGTCTCTAATAAAGTGATGTCGTATGTCAATATGTTTGGTCCTGCTATGCTGAATGGGATTCTTGGATATGTTGATTGTACTCAGATTGTCACAGTATAATGTCATAACATCTTGTGTGACGTTATACTCAGTGAGCATCTGTTTCATCCATAACATTTGAGAGCAGCTACTGCCAGCTGCAATATATTCAGCTTCAGCAGTGGAAAGAGACACACAATTCTGTTTCTTGCTGAACCAGGAAACCAGATTACTTCCCAAAAAGAAACATCCTCCAGAAGTGCTTTTTCTATCATCAGCACTACCAGCCCAATCAGCATCACAGTAGCCAGTCAGAGTCGGTTCACAGCCATGAGTATACAGCAATCCATAGTTGTAAGTACCACTTACATACTTCAAAATTCTCTTCACTTGATTGAGATGACTGACTTTGGGATCAGCTTGGTATCTAGCACAAACTCCAACTGCAAAGGCAATATCAGGTCTGCTGGCAGTTAAGTACAGCAGGCTTCCTATCATGCTTCTGTACAGACTTTGATCCACCTTAACCCCACTTGAATCTTTGGAGAGCTTTAGATGAGTAGGAGCAGGAGTCCTTTTGTGACTTGCATTCTCCATTCCAAACTTCTTTACAATATTCTTAGCATACTTGCTTTGAGATAAGAAGATTGAGTCCTCCATCTGTGAGACTTGTAGTCCAAGAAAATAAGTTAGTTCTCCCATGAGACTCATTTCAAATTCAGCCTGCATCTGGTCAGCAAAGTGTTTAACCATATGTTCTGACATTCCGCCAAACACTATATCATCAACATATATTTGGGCAACCATCAACTTCCCTCCTTCAGTTTTGATAAATAGAGTTTTGTCCAAGCCTCCTTTTCTGTAGCCTTTGTCTGAGAGAAACTTTGTTAACCTGTCATACCATGCTCTAGGAGCTTGTTTCAGCCCATATAGAGCTTTTCTCAATTTGTAGACATGATCAGGATGGGTTGGATCCACAAAACCTTTAGGTTGTTCCACATAAGCTTCCTCATTTAAGTACCCATTTAGAAAGGCACTTTTCACATCCATCTGAAATAACTTGAACTTCAGAAGACAAGCAATTGACAACAAGAGTCTGATTGATTCCAACCTGGCTACAGGTGCAAAGGTTTCATCAAAGTCAACCCCTTCAACTTGGGTGTATCCTTGAGCAACAAGTCTCGCCTTATTTCTGGTGACAACTCCTTCAGCATCTGACTTGTTCTTGAATATCCATTTTGTCCCAATGATGTTAGTTCCTTCAGGTCTAGGAACCAGTTCCCAGACTTCATGCTGCTTGAATTGGTTCAGTTCATCTTGCATTGCACCAATCCAATATTCATCAGTCAAGGCTTCCTTGACATTTTTTGGTTCTATTTTGGACACAAAACAAGAATTTGAGATGATTTCTCTTGATCTTGTGATGACTCCACTATTAGGATCTCCTATGATGAGCTCTTTTGGATGATCCTTCTGAATTCTGATGGAAGGAGTCTTGCTAGCTTCCTTTGATTCTGATTCTGTTGTGGTGGAGTTGGGTAGATCATCCTGTTGGGTTGAAGTCTCAAAGAATGTCTCAACAGTACAAGGAACATCTGTTTCTTCATGATAGTCATCAATTATGACATTTATTGATTCCATCATGGTTTTGGTTCTGGAGTTGAATACTCTATAAGCTCTGCTGTTTGAGGAGTATCCTAGAAATATGCCTTCATCACTTTTGGAGTCCAGTTTTCTTCTCTGTTCCCGATCAGACAGGATATAGCATTTGCTGCCAAACACATGGAAGTACTTCACAGTTGGTTTTCTTCCTTTCCAGAGTTCATATATGGTGGATGAGGTTCCCTTTCTCAAGGTGACCCTGTTATGAACATAACAGGCTGTATTCATAGCTTCAGCCCAGAAATACATAGGAAGTTTTTTTGCATGTAACATTGCTCTGGCAGATTCTTGTATGGTCCTGTTTTTTCTTTCCACAACTCCATTTTGCTGAGGTGTTATGGGAGAAGAAAACTCATGACTGATTCCTTCTGAAGCACAGAAGTCATCAAACCTGCTGTTTTCAAATTCCTTGCCATGATCACTTCTGATTCTGACAATACATACTTCCTTCTCTCTTTGAATTCTTTTGCACAGTTCTCTAAAGACTTCAAATGCATCTGATTTTTCTCTAATGAAATTAATCCAGGTGAATCTGGAAAAATCATCCACAACCACATAGGCATATCTTTTACCACCAAGACTTTCTACTTGCATTGGTCCCATCAGATCCATATGGAGGAGTTCTAGAACCTTAGTGGTGGTCAGATGTCTTGACTTTGGATGTGACATCCTTGTCTGCTTGCCCACCTGACATTCACCGCAAACTCTTCCTTCATCAATTAGCAGTTTTGGAATTCCTCTGACTGCTTCCAAGGAGATGATCCTCTTCATACCCCTTAGGTGGAGATGGCCAAGTTTTTGGTGCCACAGTTTCACCTCTTTCTCTTCTTTTGCAATGCAACACACAGATGAGAAATTAGTATTCTCAGCCTCCCATAAGTAACAGTTGTCTTTGGATCTGACTCCTTTCATTACTGTCTCTTGTTTGTCATTGATTACAAGGCATTCAGATTTTGAGAAATTGACCTTGAATCCTAGATCACACAGTTGACTGATACTAATGAGATTAGCAGTCAGTCCTTTCACCAGCAGTACTTCATTTAGACTTGGAACTCCAGGGCAGTTCAAATCACCAACTCCTTTGATTTCACCTTTGGCCCCATCTCCAAAGGTCACAAAACTGGTGGTGTGAGGCTTAACATTATTGAGGAGGTTCTTGATTCCAGTCATATGTCTGGAACATCCACTGTCAAAATACCAGTCTTCTTTTGCAGAGACCCTCAGGGAAGTGTGAGCTATCAGTGCAGTAGCCTTTTTCTTCCATTGAGGAGCACGTGGTACCTTTTTAGACTTAGGTTTGACACCTGAATTCTGATTAGGGTATCCATGTAATCTGAAGCAAAAACGCTTTATGTGGCCATATCTACCACAATGATGACATTTCCATCTTTGGTACCTTTTCCTCATATGTTTCTGTTCCTGATGTCGAGAGTTGTGTTGAGACATCTGTTTTGGCATTTGCCTACCAGAACCAGATTTCGTTGCTTTCATAAATCCTAGACCAGATTTATTTCCCACATTTTGTCCAATCTGTAGGATCTCTTCCAATTTGTCAGTTCCATTTGTCAACATCTTGACAGATTTTGTCATTTGATCCAGTTGTGAATTCAGCAATTGAACTTCTCCTTCTAGAAGACTTATAGTTTCAAGGTTTTCCCTTTTTTCAGCCTCCATCTTCATGATGAGTTTTGATTGTTTCTTATTCTGCACACAGACTTCAGTACTTCTGATACACAATTCCTTGTATGTTTCAGCCAGTTCTTCAAAAGTCACCTCTTCATCACTTTCAGAGGTACAAACACCAGTTAAAGCAGTAACTCGTTTGGCAGTCTCTTCTTCAGAATTACTTTCTGAATCACAGTCGGACCAAGTAACTGTCATTCCTTTTTGTTTCTTAAGAAAGGTAGGACATTCAGCTCGAATATGCCCATATCCTTCACAACCATGACATTGAATTCCTCTGCCTTGAACTCCCTTCCCATCTGACCTTGATCTTTTGCTGGAACTGTCAATGTCAGAGGAGATGTTATGAACATTAGACCTTGACTTTGGATCTATTCTTTTGATGAGTTTGTTGAATTGTCTTCCTAGCATGGCTATAGCTTCTGAAATGTTTTCTTCAGCATCAGTGTTGGACATAAGTGCTATGCTCTTGTTCTTTTTGACATCATCATTAGTGATTCCCATCTCAAAAGTCTGAAGAGACCCAATAAGTTCATCTACTTTCAACTTGCTGATGTCCTGGGCTTCCTCTATGGCAGTCACCTTCATTGCAAATCTTTTAGGCAAGGATCTGAGAATCTTCCTCACCAGTTTTTCTTCTGACATTTTTTCTCCCAGTGCTCCTGAGGTGTTGGCAATCTCCAAGATGTTCATGTGAAACTCATGAATGGTTTCATCTTCCATCATTTTTAGATTCTCAAACTTAGTGGTCAACATCTGAAGCCTTGACATTTTTACTTTGGAAGTTCCCTCATGAGTAGTTTTGAGAGTGTCCCAAACTTCCTTGGCCAGTTCATATTGATGAACTAATCTGAAAATATTTCTATCAATCCCATTGAACAAGGCATTTAAAGCTTTGGAATTTCCCAGGGCTAGCTCATCTTCTTCTTTACTCCAATCTTCCTCAGGCTTCAGACTGATTGTCCCATCTTCCTCAGTTATGGTGGGATGAATCCATCCTTTGTCAGCAGCTCTCCAAGCCTTTTTGTCCAGAGATTTTAGGAAGGCAATCATACGAGGTTTCCAGTAGTCATAATTAGTTCCATCCAGAATGGGTGGTCTATTTCCAAAAACTCCTTCTTTGTCCATAGTGCCAGAAAGTGATATCCCTAGATCTCACCCAGTGATACAGGCAGGGTGCCTGCTCTGATGCCAATTGAAAATTCTGGCTACAGATACCCAATGTCACGTCCAATGTTATGACACTGTATCTGACTTACTATATGACAGTAAATACAAAAGCAGTAAATAACACAGTCAATTGTTTACCCAGTTCAGTGTGCAACAACACCTACTCTGGGGGCTACCAAGCCAGGGAGAGAATCCACTATAAGAGATGTTAATTCAGGAATAAACCAACCAGTTTATCTCCTTCACTTAAGACCTACCCAATGCAATTCTAATCTAAGTACAACTTAAACCTGAGTTCCTACTCACTCCCCCTCAATCACAGCAGTGATACATAAACCAATTTGACTTGAGAATTTATGAAGACACTCTTCAAAACACACTCTTGATTATGCTTCACAGCTTTTTAATCAAGTAACACAATCACTCGTGCTTCACAGCTTTGAGTGATGTACACAACTAACTTGACTCTGCTTCACAGCTTTAGTCAAGTAACATTCAAACACTCTTGCTTCAAAGCTTTGAGTGCTACACAACCCTTACAATTAAAACCTATTCCAAGACACTTATCACAATGATAATTGCTTGGAGTACAATTAAACAAATCTATACAGATTACAAACTTGATCTTCTAAATAATCAGCAGGGATGATCTCAAAAACCGCAGCTCTGTTGAATATATAGCAGCTGCAACTTCAGTTAGGGTTTCCAAAAACCTAGGGTTGATTCCGTTTGACCTAAAGTCCAGGTCACAGTACTTTGTTGATCAGGTTAGGATTGAGCGAGGTTACTCCTCAGAAAACGCAGGATTCTGTTTAGGAAGGACTGAGTTATTTCCTGAAAAAACTCAGACTTATCCAATCCTGTAATCCTGCTAGTTCAGAACAGGATGTCATAACATCTGTTATGACATCTGAGAAAACCTGTCTACTGATTAGCTAAATGTGATCATTTTGCAAACATGCTCAGATACACACTTATGAACATCAGTATTTGAGTTACAATATTTTTCTGCATATGTACCTAAGGAGTTAGTACAACCTGAACTAGAATGTTATGACATCAGTCATGACATTCACACATACACTTGGAATTTACCAAAAATACAAGCCAATACCTAAACACCTACAATCCCAGAATACAACCCATGGATTTATCTAACACTGTCAGATACATAATCAACGGTCTTCCTTCGACAGGAGGGAGAAAGATAGGAGGTTCAAGCAGATATTCTTTAATACTTTCAAATGCTCTTTGGCAGTCATCCATCCATACACAACCTTGATCTTTCTTTAACAACTTAATGAATGATTCACATGTTGCAGTCATGTGGGAAATGAATCTGGAAATATAATTCAAACGTCCGAGGAACCCTCTAATTTGTTTTTCAGTTCTCGGCGCTTGCATCTCTTGAATTTCTTTGACTTTATCAGGGTCAACTCAATTCCTTTCTGGATAATAATGAAACCCAACAATTTTCCTGATCGAACACCGAAAATGCATTTATTTGGATTCAAGCGGAGACGATACTTCCTCAAACGCTGAAACAACTTCAACGAATCTTCTACATCCCCTTCTTCCGTTTGGGATTTAGCAATCATATCATCAACATATACCTCGATTTCCTTGTGCATCAGATCATGGAATAGGGTTGTCATAGCCCTCTAGTACGTTGCACCAGTGTTCTTCAACCCGAAGGGCATCACTCTATAACAGAATGTTCCCCAGGGTGTGATGAACGTTGTTTTTTCCATGTCCTCTGGAGCCATTCTTATTTGATTATAACCGGAAAATACGTCCATGAACGAGAAAACTTTGAATTTTGCTGTGCTATCCACTAACATATCAATGTGTGGCAATGGAAAATCATCTTTTGGACTAGCTTTATTTAGATCTCTATAATCTACGCACATGCATACTTTTCCGTATTTTTTCGGTACTGGGACAATATTGGCAATCCATTGAGGATACACTGACGTCACAAGAAAACCAACATTAATCTGCTTTAGAACCTCCTCTTTGATCTTCACTGCCATATCAGGGTGAGTTCTTCTCAACTTCTATTTGATTGGCGGACACTCTGGTTTCAACGGTAAACATTGCTCTATAATATATGTATCTAGACCATGCATATCTTGGTAAGAACAAGCAAAAATATCCACATACTCTTTCAACAGTTCAATCAACCTGCTCTTCACATCAGGATGCAGCGATGCTCCAATCTTGACTTCTTTCGGATCTTCTTCTGAACCCAAATTGATCACTTCCAATGGCTCTTTATATGGCTGAATGGTATTTTCCTCGTGCTCAAGCAACCGTGAGACCTCTTCTGGAATCTCATCATAGTCTTCTTCTTTGGCCCCATACACAGGAGATTCAAAGTTGGGAGAGGGTGTAAGGTCATTGTATTCAATGTGTTTTTTAATTAATCTGCACATATGATTTATGATTGCTTTTAGAAACTGACATATATAACAAGTGATCATGCATATTGAATTTCTGTTATTATTTATTTTGAAGGTTTTTTTTTCTGATTACCATTTTCCAAGAAAAAGAAGAAAATAAAGACACAATTTGGGAAACAAAGACAACTTTTATTATTGATTTTAAAAGTCACAGCAAACAGATAAGCCCTACAACATTAATACTTCCACCTTTGGCAGAGTGAAAGCTTTTCAAAAAGATTAACAAAACAAATTACTTTGAAACATGTATGCAAGAGGGAACATCAATGGTGATCCAGTTTTGAACCCTAACTCTGCGTCACATAATTTGGCATTTCATGCTCTTCTTCATCTTCTACAATGGCATTAATCCCGGAAATAGTTGGATGAAGATAACCCCCGCTACGAAAGATGTTTTGATACTTGCCAGCACCAGACTTCGTCTTCATGCTCTTATCTTTGTCATTCTTCAAAGAGAACCCAAAGCCGGCTTTGTTCTTGTTTACAGGTGGATCCACAATCTGTCTCCATACCTCGCTATAACCCTTTCGCAAAACTTGTTGCGCATCCTTAAGCAAAACCATGGAATTATTATTTCCTCTTATGTTGTCAATGGATAAGGCTTGGAACTGGGTTCTAACAACAACTTCATCCGCCTCCACAATGCTGAAAGAGGACAAATGAGATATCAATAATGCTTGTTCTCCATTTATGATTACTACTTTCCCTTCACGTACAAATTTCAATTTCTGGTGTAAAGTTGAAGTGACAGCCCCTGCCTCATGAATCCATGACCGTCCCAACAAGCAACTGTAAGCGGGAACAATGTCCATGACCTGGAAAGTTATCTGAAACAAATATGGTCCTATATGGATAGGCAAGTCCACTTCACCAATAACAGATTTCATTGATCCATTAAACGCTTTCACAATGATGCCACTCGGGCGCATAGGCGTTCCTTGATATTTCAACTTCATAAGAGTGCTCCTCGGTATAACGTTCAAAGCGGATCCATTATCAATCAGCACATTGGATAGTGAATCATTCTTGCAGTTCATAGAGATGTGGAGGGCCAAGTTGTGATTCCTTCCTTCATCTGGAAATTCATCATCGCAGAAACTCAAGTTATTACATGACGTAATGTTCTCTAGTACACTGCTGAATTGGTCTACTGGCATATCACTCTCCACAAAAGCTTGGTCCAATACTCTCATTAAGGATTCTCTGTGAGCAGATGAGTTCATCAATAAAGCCAAGATAGATATTTTTGAAGGAGTCGGCAGTAGTTGATCTACAATTCTGGAGTCGCTCATCTTGATTATCTTCAAAATATTATCCACTTCTTTCTCTAACATAGCCCCACTAGTCTCACCCATATCCTTCTTGGGTTCAACCTTCTCAGCAATTTTCTTTCCAACACTAACATTTTCTCGAACAACTGGTGCAAACACACGACCGCTGCGGGTCACTCTACTAGTCTCAACAATATTTCCAACATCAGGTATTGGCTGGATGGGAACTTCCACTCCATCCTCTAAGATTGTAGCGTTGCATTTGTAGGGTATAGCCTTATCTGACTTGTAGGGAACAAGACCCGGAAAACTAATCACCAATGGGGTAACCGCTGGCTTGCTATAATATTCAACTTCAAAATAGGCGGATGCACCAAAACAAGGTACAATGACATTTACCCCTTCTTCAACATAATCAGTCATTACAGAGTTATCTCTGAAAAACAAATCTTCATCCGAGGAGAAATACTCATATGCAGAGGCATACTCTTCATCCGACTCTTCTTCAATCAAACAAACCTCAACCAAATCAACTTCATGGTAATCATCCCTTTGACCTGTAACCTTGATAGTTCCATTATCTAACAATAACTGAACACCTTTATTCACGATTGAACATCCTCGGGAGTCCCGATAGCAAATTCGGTAAGACCCGTACTGGTGTTCTACCTGACCAGCCATATGGCAGAAAGTAGCATGCAATTGCACAAGGTCCTCATTCATATACTCTATATCAAAAATTCTGAATTCTCCAGGACATCCAGAAACCATATTCACCTCCTCTTCATACTCTGCCCTATGCCTGATCATGTGGATGAGGCCCTCATCCATGCGTGTAATAGCTAAATTCACAAAGGTCTGCATGCATTTTCACCAAATCTCCTCTAACTAGATTAATATCAAAAATTCGGAAGTCGCCTGGACATTCGGCCACCATATTCACAACATTTACTTCTCCATGCTTGAGTAGAGGATTATCTTTCACATTAGGGCCCATATCCTTGAAAGATAGAATACATGACTTCACCAATTTCTGCACCTCAGTCTTCAAAGTATAACAATTCTCAACATTATGCCCTGGTGCTCCCTGATGAAAAGTACATGTTTGGTCTGCCATGTAATACCAAGGCAATGGTGATGGTACAATGGGAGGTGGTCGGGTCTGAACCAACTTTTTATGAATCAATGCCGGTAGTAACTCCGTATAGCTCATAGGAATAGGGTCATAACTCTCCCTTCTCTGATTATACCCTTGATTCCCCTGCTGGGACGGTCTCTGATAAGCAACGGTAGTTGGAGCTACACCCACAACTAGAGTAACTGAGGCGACTTGCTGATGACGCTGAGAATCCATTCTAGGAGTATTAACCCTCCTTTCTTGCATGACTACATTTGCATCCCCTTCCTTCTTCTTGGTAAACCCATAAGATGGCTTCTTCACACCTTCATATCCTTCACTTCTCGTTAAACGACCCTCTCTTACATCCTCTTCTAAGAGGATACCCATGCCTACCATTTCAGTAAGGTTACTTGGCGCACTCGCTACCATTCTCTCGTAGTAGAAAGCACCCAGAATTTTCAAGAAAATATTAGTCATCTCCTTCTCTTCCATGTGAGGAATCACTTGGACGGCCACCTCACACTATCTCTGTGCATATTCTTTGAATGATTCCCCGTCTTTCTGAACCATGGCCCTGAGTTGATCACGGTCAGGCGCCATGTCCATGTTGTACTTGTATTGTTTGATGAATGCTTCTCCCAAGTCATTGAAAGTATGGATGTTGACACTGTCCAAACTCATATACCACTTCAGCACAACACCGGTCAAACTATCCTGAAAATAGTGAATCAGCATACACTGATCATCAGTATGGGTAGACATTCTCCTTACATACATCACCAGATGAGCACGAGGGAAAGTGTTTCCCTTGTACTTCTCAAACTCTGGGACTTTAAACTTAGCAGGTATCTTAACATTCAGGACCAAGCATAATTCATTCACATTCTGCCCGAATAACTCTTTTCCCTTGAGGGCCTTCATCTCCCTCTGCATCTTGTCAAACTTCTCTTTAAAATCATCCATTCTGTCATAAAGACCCAAGTCTTCATTCGGTGGAGGGAAAGGATGACACACAACATCGTTAACAAACAGAACCATATTCACCGAAGGCGGTGCAGCAGGAACATGCACCACATGAGGTGTAGGAGTAACAATAGTTTGAACAATTGGAGTATCTTAAGGACCAAGGTTGAAACTTTCAGGCGCAAAATTCTCTGGCATTCCCCAAGGGTAACCTTGAGGCATGCGAGTATGAACAACAGCTAGAGTAGCAGATATAGGAACAGCCAGAGCTTCAGTAGTAACCCTTGTTGGCTGAGGTTGAAAACTTGATGGCTGATTCGGAGCAGCCACCAGAGATTCCATCAGAGCAGTAAGATTGGCCATGTCGGCCTTCAAAGCAGAAACCTCTTCACGCAGCTCGCGATTCTCTTGTTCTAAGTTGTCCATCTTATTTCTGAGATTAGCCCGAGTATTGTAGTGATGAGTCAGCTTGCTGAACAAAGTAAAGAAGCTTGGTAAGACACTTGGATGTGCATAACAAATGCAAGAAATATGTGCGATATGATGCATGATATGTGGTGCACATGATTTATTTTTATTATTAATATTTCAAGGGACTTAAAGATTTATAGACACATTGCAAATATCAAAGTAATAACACATTTGAAATATAGAAAATTCTTATTAGAATAACTTCAAAATAGGTTACAAGTCTCAACAATACCAAGTACAAGATGAAAATAAAGTCTAAAACCCTGAGAAGTAAAGCTGTCAAAGATCACTCTATATGTTGGCGCTTCCCTGTAAGCCTGGCAATCTGAGCCTTCAATCTCTGGTTTTATTTCGCATACCTGGTGGCAACCTCCTTCCAATCTTCTGAATTAGGAAGTGAGCAACTAGCATCTGACTGAGGCTTAGGAGAAAATAAACCCCGTTGCCTTTCCATGGTCTCTACCGCTCGACTCTCAAGGATCTCAATCAAGTCGTCTTTCTCCTTCAAGTCTGCTTTATAGGAAATCTCTAAAGTTTGGCACTTATTCTTCCAAGCGTCTTTTCCCTGTTGCATCCTGACCAAAGCAAGTTGTAGCTCTTCTAGATCATCTAATAGGGGAGGAGCGGTCTTCACAAACAAATCAGGCATAGGTGTTTCCCGGGAATACGACATCTTTAACTGAATGGCTCTCGTCTGGACCCACTGTAGATATGGCTCCAAAGAAACAGCACCCATAGGTCCCAAATCCTTCCTACTCTTCTTATCAATGTGACGCCAGGCCTTCACAATCTGCTCCCTAGCTTCCCTATGGTCTTCTCCCTCCTTCAGAAAGAAACTACTCAAATGAATACTATTTGGTTTATCCCTCATAGGATAACCAAGCTGTCATCGTGCATGAACATGGTTATAGTTAATTCCTCCCTTTGTACCAAGAAGAGGTACATTGGGGAAACTACCACAACTGTCAATAATCTCTATATCCTGGTAAGCTCGATGATACCAATCAATATTCGAGTGAGTAAGTGCCATGATCTTAGGAGCCCAACGGGGTTCCTTCTTAACATCCCCAAAAGCATCAGACTGAGGCATATGAGAGATAAACCACCAGTACAACAAAGGCGTGCAACAGATGATCATCCCCCCATGATAAGAATTACGAAGATGAATAGAGTAATAAGCATCACCCAACAATGTAGGAACTGGATTTCCAATCATGAAGATCTTGATAGCATTAATGTCAACAAACTTATCCACATTAGGAAATAAGAACAACCCGTAAGCAAGTAGAGCAAAGATGGCCTCAAAAGCGACTGTACTCTTCATCCTGGAAAATTAGCGAGCTTTCTCCAATAAGAACTGAGCTGGTAGTCCTCTAATCCCTCCTTTAGTAGTGATATGGGCTTCAACCTCAGACTTCCCTAGATGGATCAAAGCAGCAATCTCATGTGATTTTGGCTCATCCTCCAAGCCAGTAAAAGGAACACGATCGGTAACAGGTAAATCCAATAGATAAGAATACTCCTCTAGTGTAGGCATCAACTGATAGTCAGAAAAAGTAAAGCAATGATACATCAGATCATAGAACTGGACCAAGTTCGAGAGAATACCCTCCTTCATCTTCAGCTTCATGAGAGGAATGATGGATCCATACTTCTTCCGAAAATCTGCAGAACACTCGATCTCGGGAATTAGACTGATCAACTCATCTATCTTAGGATCCTTGAAATTGTACTTCCCGGTCTTTCTTTTTCTAGAATCCATGGTTAAAAAGTACCTGAGATATTCACAAATGGTCAACTTTTAAATCCCTTGAAATAAGACTTCTTCAAAAGATGCTTATGAGTGCATGGATGCATGATACAACAATCACACACAAGATCACACATATAGGGTTCATAGGTTTAACGTCACGAGCATGAGGTCGAAGGTACTACCCATAAGGTATGGTCTAAAAGTTATCACCTGCTGAGCAAGGTTCTAGAGGTTCCCAGAGTCTACATCATTCCTTCGGATATTACCAACTTCCCGATTGACTCGGTGATTAGTAATATTCTCAAGAAAGACTCGTCCGAGCGTAGCATCGCGTGATAACTATTTTCGGATTACTCCGTCATAGCTTCCGCACTACACCTAAAAGGCCAAGATGGGTTTGGTATTCTACGGTCCTCAGCTTTAGATGGCTCCCAGGTCGAAAGCAGTACGTCTTCCCGATTACTCGGTAAACAACACTACAGTCAAAGAGGCCTCCACTGAGTGGGGAATATCATGCCTCCTTTTTTTGGATTACTCCCTCAAAGTTAACATGACTATACTGCTCGCCCTATCTTAAAGTTTGCCCAAGTCCGGGTATATGACTTATGAGTAATCACCAAGCACCCTGAAAACCAGGAAAATCCAGATAAACATATATTCAACATTTAAAACATAAATAACAATAGCATATACACAAATATAAACAAAGATAGGCTCAACCCACTTAGGAATGGACTAGCAAGAGGTCAATCTGTCCCCAGTGAAGTCGCCATTTTTCTGTAGCGGTAGAAATGTTTAAGACTAAGTTATGGGATTGACTAGACTTGTACAAATCAAAATAGAAATCGCCACCGTGCTTTATTGTTTCCAAAGGAATGAGAAAAGAGCGAGTAACCCAAAAAGAGGGGGGAAAGATTCAAGGTAAGGGGGGTTGGTTATGCAAAGGGAAGGTATTAGCACCCTAAACATCTACGTTACTCAGCAGGAACCTCTTTGTAAAATCTGTATATTTTGGCTATGAAATGTTGTGTAAAAAATGTATGGTAGAGGTTAGAAAAGAAATATATTTTTATGGTTTTTGCACCCACCGCGGTTGCGAACCTTTAGTGCCTACGTACCACCTTTTCGTGCAATAGGGGATCAGGGTACACGTAGTTCCTCTTTAAAAAATTTAAAACACAAGTGTGTTGGTTAACTTTATGAGATAAGACATCATTGTCATTTTCCGTGTGGAAAACATACTTACTACCCACAATCATGAGAAAGGAGAATTTGCATCATCTCAAAGTGGAGGACATGACTTGGATTTAAAAATCAACAGTGCCTCACTCAACATCTAAGTGGAAAATATCTCTCTTCACTAAATATTGTAGAAGTATAGTTGTTTGCATCACTACAAGGATTGACAAGAGTCTAATCTTTTAAGAATTTTTTTAAAGATAAGAGCCAAAATGGAAAAATGGTTTGAATGAGATTGATTTACTTTTAGTCTTCTCACAAAAATGTCAAGGTATTATTAAGTTGTTTGAAGTTTACTTGTAAAAAGGTTTTTGAAAATGCATGGACCTAAGTCCAAGTTTATTATGAAAGTGGTTTAGGTTTAAAAACAAGAAGAGTTTTCAAAAGGAGGAAGAAGATTTTTGAAATTAAAGAAGATGGGAGGATAAGAAGAGACTATCCTAATGCATAAGGTAAAAGCTAGGGATAGGAACCATCTAACCAACAAGAAGCCAATACTTGACACTATGAGCCAAGATAGAATTCTCATTCTTTGGATTGAAACCAAGCAAGCAAAGATACTAGACCTCTTAAAAGAACCAAACTTTAAGTGTATTAAGTCTTCACAAAAATTGGGCAGAGTAACGGCTGTATACGGGTGAATTCCAGACTACGAACAAGGAATGTAATCACAACAACCTGCACACAAAACAAACAAACAACCCAATGTCTTGAGGTAAACCTCAAGAACTCCAGAAAAAATATCAATTAAGGTTACAAAGTCTCCAACATAGGCCAAGATGTATAATCCTAAGTCCAAGAAGTCCCATACTCCATAATGCCAAGGATAGTAACCAAATAGTACAAGTATCATTAAAGATTTTTAGGGTTCATGTTGATTATTAGGTGTCTTGAAAAAGAAAAGTAAAGCTCAAGTGAGCAAAAATAAAAATGACAAGAAAGTAAATAGGCTCAAGTGAGCAAAGATGAAAAATAGCATGAAATGTAAATGCTAAATAAATGGTACATAAAGCATAAAAAATAAAAGGGCACAAAGTAAAAGCAATTTAATAATTAGTGGTTAGTTGGATGACCATCTTGAAACTTGCACTTGGAACTCATTAGAGGATTCGTAGAACCAAATCCTCCACACAACAAGTTGCATTTTCTTTTTGTTAAGTATATCATCCATTTGGAATCCTCAAAAGTACCATTTAATGATCAACGATGTTTAAGTGATCCGCGTTGACGAAAAGTGTTGTAGATCCATTAAAGGATTGGTAGAACCAAATCCTCCACACAATGAATCTCAAGGTTATTGGATCAAATAGATCAAATTAACATACTTGGGTTTCCAAACATAGGTTTGGGCCACGAATGATCATTTATTCGAGTCGGGACAAAATTTAGCGCTATGTTAAGCAATCGTAAGCGGACTTATGTAGAAGTCACACCTATTTTGAGGTCGGTCAATAGCAATCTATGCATCATTTGTTTTGAGACATGATATAGAGATCACGCTCCAATAACACTTAGTGAAATAAGAAAGGGATGGGATTAAGAGGGGTGGGAAAGAATATACAAACCACATTTGAATTAAAATTTAATCAAACTATTAATAGTATCTTCGTGTGATATACCCTTATGATCATTAGTCTTTGCCCCTGTTTATGAGGGTCCTCTTAGATGCTTTGCCCCTAGTTAGAAGCTTCTTGGAAATGTTTCCTTTGATCAGACCTTCTTGAAATCTCCTTGATGGTAAGTATTGATTCGTAGATAAAATTGTACTTTAAAAAGTAATTCCTTTTGATGCACATGCAAGTTTTTGAAATCAAAATTGATTATTTGAAAAGAAATGGAAGATTAGAAGATGAATATTGGTAGAAGCGAAGTAGTTAAAAATAATTTTAACAAACATAGGAGTCAGTTTAACAAAATCTTGCTGAGTATGCTTTCATAGTGAACCTAGCTTCAATTAAGACATTTAAAGGTTGTAACATGGCCATGGTTCGTAGTTTAAGAAAAAAAAGATATAAGGCTCAAAATTTATTTAGCCCAACCCATTCTCCTTGATATTCTCCATTTCTTATTTCAACTATTGCAACAAATGCATTTAATCCCCAATAGAAATTTCGTAGTCGCGCAGATGATGAGAAACGTGGATAAATATCCAAGCGCCGATGAAAAGCGTTGATAAGATCCAAGCATTTGGTGAGAAGCCTTGATGATTCTTGAGGTGGAACTTACAATATTTTTCTCCAATTTATTTGTTTTAATCCCTTATTTTTACATGGGCCGATTCTTTTGAATTTGGTTCATCGGGATGCCCTAACTTTTGCCTAAGTCAAGTTTTTTATTTTATTTTTACTTGACTTAGAGGGCTTTATTATTTTTTTGAAATTCCTTTTTTTTGCTTTTGATTTTGAAAATTTGTGACTGCCTATGTTGATATTATAAGCATTGTCTTTATTGTTTCCTCGATCTTGAAGGATGTTTTGAGGAAGAAGATGTTGTGAACTTTGTTTTTATTGATTGCTTCCTCAATCTTTGTTGATGTGAAAGGAGAAGATGATGTGCTCGAATCTTGGCTTAGATAATTTCTCAATGATGTATAGAGGAAGTAGATATGCTCGAACCTTTGCTTAGATTGTTCCTATTATCCTGGGATTTAAATGCATCGTCGAATTAATTTAAATCTACCATGCCCTTGGTTAAGATTAAGGGCTTTTTAGAAAATAGAAAGAACTTCAACTTCTGGCTCGAAGGGGTTAACTACATATTAACTCCTTATTTCTCCATTATTTAGGATTTGAAATAATGCCTTACATCGTCAGCTAAGCCTTACTATTAAAAAGCATACATCAACAAAATTCGATTATTTTGTATTTTCATCATTCTCCATCAAAGTTTGTTTAAGTTATGTAATGGAAGATAGAAAAGAAGAATAGAAAGTCGTTGATTATTTATGGAATGGATAGATTTCAAAAACATGCATGCTTATTTTATTAGAATTACTTGACCAAAGAGTACAAAGTGTATAACAAATAACACTTAGCAAGAAATAAATTACAATTTGAAATGATAAAGGCCTAATGATCTAGAGATAAGCCCTCTTGTTGATCCACTGACTTTAGGGGATTCTTCTTAGTCTTTGGATTTGTCAAATCAAGGGCGACCATTCGCCAATGAGACCCCTTCTTCAAAAGTAAATTGCTTATTATCGATCAAGTTTTAGACCTTGTGTCTGAAAGCCCAACATTTTTCTATAGTATGCCCCAGGCAATTGGCATGATACTCGCACCTGGCGTTTGCATCATACTTAGGCGGGAGTGCCCCACTCGGAGGATTTAGTGACTTCTGATCTACCAAAGATGCCTTAAGTAAATGTTGTAGCAACTGGCTGTGCAGTATAGGAAGTGGATCAAATCTCATAGGTGATAACTTTTGTCTTTTCCTTTGTTGGGCATATCTCTTTTGTTGATAGGGTTGTTGTAGTTGTTGTTGAGGCGGGGGAATTTCCCACAGTGGTGGCATCTGTGATGTTGAATAGGCTTGTGGCTGGGATGACGAAGGGTTACCTTTACTCCTCAGTAGTAATTGCATGATCAAGTTCATTTGAGTCTTCAACTGGTAGACCTCCTCCTTCAACAATTATTGGCCTCTTTTGAGTTCCTCCATGGCTTCTTTGGACATGCTTTGAGTTTGTTTGTGAGTATCGAGAATCTTGCTAGATGGATCACAGTTGGATAAGGGTGGAAGTGTAAATGATATGAACTTTGTGCAAATGGATGAAAATTAAATGTATGAAGATTCTTGGGTATGCAAAAACATTTTTTGCTTTTAGGTATGCAAAAAAGTTTCATGGATATGCAATGCAACATAGACGTAGTATGAGGGTAGATGTAGGGGTACTCTATACAAGTTTTAATGATAGGCACGATAAAACCTACATTGAATCAGATATTGAGACAGGAAGAAACTCCTTAAGAATTATGGCTAATTAAAGACGACGATGAGTCCCTATAGGATAAGGTTTACGACATGGATGGAAGCCCCACAGGCTAAAGATAATAGTGGAAGAAAAGATAACCCTTGCGAGTTTAGGGATCATAGTGGGATTTGTGAAAGGTATCCTTAGAAGGTAGAATCCTATTATTGGCCTAAGGATATTCTACCCTTCCCATAAGGTGGTTTCCTTAAGGGTATCCTGAATAACGCTAGAGGGAAAGGCGCAAGGGCCTCCCTTAAGCAGAACCTCTTTACAGAATTTTTCATCTCTAGGTCATGAAAGGTCTCATCATGAGTTTTTGGTTTAAAGGACGTACAAAGAGTTATATGTATCTTTCCAAAGTCCTACTTCCCAAGAGGATGTCTCTCGAGAGGTGTTCCTTTTGTGGAATTCCACCGACTCTAGGCGAAGTTGTCACATAAAATCATAGGGTTGATGTATCCCCTTGGCTAATAGATTAACCTTCTTTCTAAGGGTTTTTGAAAATATTTTTTGCAAAAATTAAATCCCACCATAGATATAATATGATAATGAGTAAAAATAATAAGCAGATAAATAAATATTTAAATAAGCAAGAAATAAAAACCCAATAAATAAGAAAACCCTAAAACCCCTAAAACTGAAAGATAAGGCTTCTAAACCCAGGGTTGAGTCCCCAGCAGAGTCGCCAGCTATTGTAACTGGTTTTTAAATCAGAGTCGCCACCCTTAATTTTCATCCTAAGGAAGGGACTATAAAGGAATAACCCTAAAAAAGTTCAGAGATTGTAGGTCTGACTCGGTTCTAGACGAGGGGAAGGTATTAGGCACCCCTCATCTACCTTGTTCACAAGGATAATAGATTTAGAAGCTCAATTTTAGGAAGTAGGGTTTTAATTTTTATTAGGGGAACTCACCACAATTTTTAATCATATGCCTACGTATCCTCTTAGGAGGAATCAGAGTCTCATTTCGTAGTTCGCAGTTGGTTTGTGTTTTTTTATGGATTACATAGATATTTGCATCTTCCGCATGCTTAGCCTAGATGTTGTGAATAACAGAGATTGTTAAACTAAGCACACAGTCGATTTGCATATGTTTGTAATCCTTTTTGAAAATAACATAAGTTTGAATATATATTAGTAAAAGAGGTTAGTATTTGTTGGTTAGCTATTTTCGATTACATAATACAATTACGAAAAAATAATTTTGAATTGAAAAATATGAAAATATAAATAAAAAAAGGGTTGGTACATTTATAAATAGTTCAATCAATAAATAAATATATTATAATTTTATTAAAAAATATATTAGATATGGTTGATAAAAAAGACTATAATTATTTATTAATGTGAAAAAAATAATTTTATGTGATAACAAATAAATAAATGAATATATAAATAAAAATTATAAAAGAAAAATAAATAAATAAAATTAATTTCGCAGGGGGGTATAATATTAACTGACATAGTAAAATGGTGGGGTGTGAATAGCATGGGCCTGAATTCAAATATTGAATTCATGCCCAAAAGGTAGAGGGTACGTTTTAGAGTTAGTCATAAAAAGAGAGGGTGCGAACAGGAGAGGGCCCAAGTCCATATTTTGGATTGGGCCCATTAGGCTAAGGGAGGTGTGTTTGTAGTTGTGGTAGCAAAAACAAAAATAAAGGGGGGGGGGGGGGGGGTTGTTTTGGTTAATGGGCTTATCTCATGATGATTTGGGAGGAGCCCGAAAGTTAGCGTGTGAGGAGGGCGTATGGAATTATCGTGGGCCTGTGCATCTTGGGACGCATGATAGTGGTCGTGTGGCCATGATGAAGGATACGTGATAATAGGAACAAACTAGTGTGTACTGGATTATAAACATAATATAATTGTTGTTTTCATTTCTTTTGGTTACATTTATCTTCTTCTCTCTCTCTTTCTGCCTCTTACTTCTCTTTTGTCTCTCTCACCCCAAACAAAATCAAAACCCTAAATCACAATCACGACGGAAGCGTGACCCTTCACTCTTCCTCTCCGATACCACCACAAAATCAAATTGCGAAACAAAATACAAAAAAGCTAAGTCTTACTATCGTTTTCTCCGATCGCGGTTTTCATTTCTCTGTTCTGTTTTTAGCTAATCCCTTATCCTTCTGTATGTAGGCATGGCGACAACATGATGACGGCGACAACATCGTAATGGTAGCAGCAATGGTTGAAGAAAGAAGACGACGATTATGCAATTCAATAGATTTTGGGTTTCGGGTCTCGAAACCCAAATCTCGAGTGAGGGCTAGCGAAGCTTCGTACCTTCGTTCGTAGTTTTCTGTATTTCTTTTCTCTCCTCATTGTTATGATTTTGTTCACAAAACTCTTCTTTGTAATCTTTTCTTTGTAATTTTTGTTTCTGTTTTCCCCCCTCTAGTACTATTCTTAGTTCTAGATTTTTTACAGAATAGGAAATAACATCAAGCGAAGTTATTAGGCAGATTATTATAGTTTGATTGTTTTAGGAAATTAGGGATTGTAACTTGATTTGTGTTATAGACTGTATTGATCATGTATTAAGTATTCAGTTCTAAAAAAAAGAATGAAAATATATTGTTTGATTATGTTCCTGCAATGTTTTGATACTGTTTTTGTTTGTAACCTGCTCACGCGTTTTTCTTTGATTGATACAATGTGTGTTTGTGTTATTTGGTCTTAGGCCAAGCCTGTTTTTGTTTTGAATTTGAGCCTGTGATTTGGCTTTCTTGGACTGTGCAAAACAGACTGTATAAATGTTCCTTTTTCCAAATAAATAACTAAAAAAAACGGTTATAATTAAAAACAAAATAACCTTTTCAAAACAGACCAAAAATACTCATTGGGCCACATTTTTTAACTTATTGGGCCTTAAAAATGTATTTCTCTAACACCCCCTAACTTATTCTAAAAACAAAACCTTAATATTTTTAGTGGGCTTTGGTAATGAACCGTGGAAAGGAAGACCTTTTTTGTTAACAAAGAAATCAAATTAAATTTAGTTTATAATATACTATCTAAATTAAAATCAATATTAGTTATAATTTAATAGTAGTCAATAATTATAAGATGATAATAATATTATAACAAAAACAATCTAAACAAAAAAAAAACAAATGGGCCACACCGTTTTTATTCATTGGGCCTTTAAACAAAAACAAAATTGTTCACACCTCCTTTGATTAAAACAATGCACCTCCCATTTTTAACTTGAAATGTACCTCTCTTTTAAAAACCTAATGGGCCATCAGATATTGATGGTTCATTTTAAATCCAACACCCCTTCTTCCATGTTTTACACCCATGTTGAAATAAAATTAAACAATACGATTTATTTAAAAAGAACCCTAAATATAATATAAGGGTAAGACAAATTTGGGGTATGACAACTATATCTTGGTCTGATGATGATAAGTAAGAAGGTGAAGATAATTCTAAGACCGCCAAATTGGTGTTGGCTCTATCTGGCAGATGAGCAGATGAAGTTGAAGCTTGTGATGAGTATGATGAGAATGATTTCTATGAAGACCTGGAAGTTTCCTACAGGGATACTTGTGACAATGTGAAGAAATCGTCAATAAAGAGGAAGAGCACAAAAAGATCATTGTTGATTTGGAGAATAAAAGGAAGCAACTCCTTAATTTTATTTCTCATCTACAAATTGATGTAACACGCCTAAATTCTAAGCTTGCCAACTTGACTGATTCTATAAATATTGTGAAAGAGAATGAAGATACCAATGTTCATTATTAATATGATAATAAACTTGGGAGAATGTCAAAGGGGAAGGTCTTTCCTTCCGAAAAGAATAAAAAGATTATCATGTTGAAACTCGTGTTACAACATCCTGGCAAATGTGATAAATCTTCAAACCAACCTCAATCCACTTGGAAGTGTCACTACTGTGGTGAGTCTGGTCACATAAATCCATTCTATTTCAAATTGTATGGAGATCAAAGAACTCCAGTTTATTCCAAGACTAACACAGTGGGAAAAAAGAGAAGTGTTGAAAATATGGATGTTAATCTTATAACACATACTTCTTTGAGAGACTCAACAAGTGAAGACTGATACTTTGACAGTGGATGATCTAGACATATGACAGGGGTGCAGAAGACGTTGGTGGATATCAAGCCATATCCCAAAGGTTCTATTAGATTTGGAGATGGATTTAATGGAGAAATCAAAGAAGTTGGAAAGCTGATGTGTGATGGTTGTCCCATGTTAGAAAATGTGTTGTTTGTCAAAGGATTGACGACTAATCTTATTAGCGTTAGTCAACTGTGTGGCCAAAGTTTGTTAGTCAACTTCTCAAGATCAGAATGTCTAGTCAAAATGAGAAAGAAGTTGTTCTAATGAAAGGGGTAAGGTCTAAAGACAACTGCTACATATGGGAATCTCAAATAGTTGCTTACTTGTCATACCCCATTTTTTGCCCCTAATTTGTTCATTCATAACATCATATGCATTTACATCATAAATCTTTCATTCATTTGATATATTAAGACATGGGCTCAAATGGCTCTTGGAATTAGGGTTTTCCCCTATAAATTGAGGTTGCTACCTTTCTCAAGTTGATTCCACTGTTTCATTTATCTATCTTGGTACGAAACCAGGGTTTTGGATCTACAGGCATCATAAGTATTTTCCTTGGAAAGATTCCTCGAGATACAAGTTTTTCTTCATCTGAATTTCTTCAAGAAAATAGTGCATTAGAATTTGACTTGTGTACTCAAGACTTTATCATGAATTCACTGTGAATGTCCTTGAGCTAGATTTTGTTACTCTCACCATCTCAAGCCTTCTTCGTCCATATGCACTCAAGGTCTAGAGATTTGGGGTTTCTCCTAATTACCTGCTCCACAAGTTAATTCTTCTCGAGAGGTTAGGAATTTTCCTCAAGGGCATGTCTTTGTGTCAAATTCGTCAATAGAAGAAAGTACTTTGTCAAGACAAGAGGGTTTGTTGATTAATGAAAAGAATGAATCATGGCACAAAATATGAATGCGAAAATTCTTTATGATCAAGGTCTTGTCGCCTAGAAATTACTTGTTACTTGCAAGTTAATTTGGATTCATTTTTATGAAGATATTCATTCAGGTATGTTATTTGCAAATGACCCAAAAAAGAGCATGATTCAAGATATTGATCCTGGTTTCATCTGGACATCAAGCTCAAGCATTTATTTTGTTTAAGATAAGGATGGAAGATGATTCATAGGGCTTATTTGGACTTCGAGATATTCAAGTTCACTCAAAACTCTTAAGGATCAATTCAAGTGTGCAAAGCATAGTCCATTCATGAGGATTTGTTTTAGGCTCAAAGATTGTTCAAACTTGATATCAAAACTCCCAAGGCATATACTTTGCTCATTAAGCTTGATTCGAACATGCTAAGTTGAAAGAAAGTTGATGTGGATTTCTTGGAGTACAAGTCACTTGAAACATAATGCGAGGTTCATTAGTCGTTGGTGGCAATTTGTTTTAGCTTCATTCAAGCTAGGGAGTCATAAATCAAATTTCAACATTCAAGGCATAATTCAAGATTTCACGTTCAAAGATTCAAAGTCTATTCCATCCCAAATTCAATTTCCAAAGTGTCTATTTCATTAATTTAAAACAATGTCTAGAATGTTGCATCAAATGTCTCATAGAAACCAAATTGATATTAATACAGTTCAGCCAATTCACTTACACTCATCATCACTCAATATTCATCAAATTACATCAAAGTACATTAATCATCACCATTACAATATAGAAAAAATGCGTAAAAATCTACACTAAGTGTTCTACATGACTTCCTCTATCTTAATTAGTCTTCATGGTTCCATATCCCAATCTTTGAACAATCTCCATTTCCAAACTGCAAGACTTTTATGCTCTTGTTACAGCCCCGTTTCAGAACCGATTTACCACCACTGGTCTACATCGGTTCAAGAAGAAGAAATCAGCCCTACACGTGCGTCACAAATAAATTCCAAACACAAAACCATGTCCAAATCTTTGTCGTCTCGTCCATGATAGAAAATTAAGTCCTGATGAATACCGGTCTTGTTCGAATAGATAAAATCAAGAAAAAATCAGTTCAGAAGATCTAATTAGAACCAATTAGTGGCTTAGCATATTAAAAAGGAATTAGATCGGAAATAAGGAATATAGAGTGAGTTTTCAATAACAGAGTTTTGTTTTACATCAGTTGAGGAAAAAGCCAATTCTCACTTTAGCCCTGCAATTGAAAGTCAGAAAATTAAAAAAGCTATTCCAATACAAAACAGAGGGAAAAACTCAGAAATTCTAATGATACAGCTCAACATATTTCAAACTTCTCTAACAAGCTTCATAACAGAATTTGAGATGATAAATGATATTCAATCTCAATCATTCATTGGTTCTAACAGATTTTTGAAATCAAGGGACATGATTGAGTTACCTGTAGCAAACTTCTCATAGAAGCTAAGCCAACAGTTATAAATATGAGCTTCTGTTTCAATCTTGAGGAGTGGATTCATTTTTCAAAAACCTGAGAAAAAGCTGCACAAACTCTCTGAAACTTCTCCAAACTTCTCTTTGAAATTTATCTCCAATTTTCGAATATCATCCCTGATTCTTATCTCTCTGCATCTTCTTCAAGCTACTGCATAATCTTCATCATTTTCACAAAAAACCACCACAAAATCGGGAAGCTCTCTCTTCTGCTCATGATTCTGTCTTCATCATTCATGATTGATTGCTGCAGAAACTTCTCAGAGAAGCTTCAGAATTCTCTCCGAAATTCTCTGAGGTTTTAACACGATTCATTCTGCAATTCCTCTCCAAAAGCTTGATCTCAGAAATTCCTCTCTGCAACAACTCCAATAATCTTCAACCTTCACCATCTAGCATTCATCATCTTCGCTCCTAACCTTCATCAACCTTCTCCAATGCAACAACTGCAACAACTTACGCAGAATGTATCGCAATAGAATAGATTCAGAAACGCAGAGAAATTCAGAATGAGTAATAGAAAGAGTTGAAGGAGAATTAAAATAAAATGCACTCACCTCTGGTTTTCTCTTCTTCTCAGATTGAAGGTGCACTGGAAGACTCTCCGGTTGGTAAGACTTGCATCTTATTTTGTTTGTTGCTTTGCACGTTTAAGTTTACTGGCGTTGAATATGTTTTTATTACGAATCTGAAACACAATCGTGAACATCAGTGCGAGGAAGTGAGCGAAGGTCATGAACATGTGATTGAAGCGAGGTTCGCGATTGGAGACGAAGATGTATCAGAAGTGTTGAATCGAAGGCGGTGTTCGAAGAAGAAGAAGTAGCAGTAGAGATGTGAGACGGAGCACATCAAAGTGAGATGGTGAACTGGAGTGAGAACAATTTCCAAATGAAAACAGAGAGTTAATGGTGGATGGAGGTTGTTGTTCACGGTGTGGCTTTGGCGGTGTTGGGTTGAACGAATCGGACGAGCGTTTCTGTTGATTGTCGAAGGTGGACTAAGGTTGTGTTGAACGGAGCAAGGCGGAAGAGACAACGGAATTGGCGGAGGTGTAGGCAACTGCGGCGCTGCAAATCTGAGGAAGGAAGGAATTTGATTCGACACAAATCCCTTAACCCAGGCCTTCTCCTCTTAAAACGCCAACGTTTCTTTTTTATTTTATTTTTTATTTTCCTAATTTTTAATTGTTAATTGTTTTACTAAATAAATTTTGGATTAAATAGTTACTGAGATTTGGAAATGGGGAATTGGGCCGAACTAATTGGGCCTCATTTTTGAACCTCCCTTAAGCCCATACCGCCATCAATTTTCGGAGCTTGTTACCAAAAAAAATTGTGCTGGACCATTCAGCATAGGCCTAGCGTCCCATTTATTTACAACACACCTGAGCCAAGCTTTATACCTCCCTCTATTTCTTATTCTTTTATGGTTTTAGTTCTATTTTCTTTTATTGTTTTAAGATATTAAGATAATAAAAAATAATAAAAATAATAAAAAGAGATATAAAAATACTTTAGGCTTTTATAAGTATTTTAGGATTTAATTAGATTGTATTCCTATTATTTCTTCATACTTTTAATTTCTTTTAAATCAAATTTACACATCATGTTTTATGTGTTTTCTCTGTGTAATATTGATCAAATAAGATGCTTGAGAATTAAGGATTATCTTGCGTTGAAATACCATGCTCCTTTAGGATTCCATGAGACGATCAATCTCCCTTTTGATCATTTTATGTTGATTAGACCTTAGGAGGTTAATACAAGCACAAACATCAGTATAGTTGTTGCCTTCTTGCTTCAGGATAGTTCCTTCACCTTCTTTAAAAAATCTTCTCTCTCCTTTTGAAAGCACTTCTTGTTTCTAAACTTGGATCACTTTCATAATAAACTTGGACTTAGGTCCATGCATTTTCAAAATGTTTTTCATAAATAAACTTTAGTCAACTTAACAATACTTTGACCTTTTTGTGAGAAGACTAAAAACCAATCAATCTCATTCAAACCATTTTGCCACTTTGGCTCTTACTCTTAAACTTTTCTCAAAAGATTCGACTCTTGTCAATCCTTGTAGTGATGCAAACAACTAAGCTTCTACGATATGTAGTGAAGTGAGATATTTTCCACTTGGGTGTTGAGTAAGGAATTGTTGATTTTAAATCCAAGCCATATCCTCCACTTTGAGATGATTCAAATTCTCCTTTCTCATGATTGTGGGTAGTAAGTATGTTTTCCACACGGACAATGACGATGATGTCTTATCTCTTAAAATCAACCAATACACTTGTGTTTTAAAATATTTAAAAGAGGAACTACGTGTACCCTGATCCCCTATTGCATGAAAGGTGGTACGTAGGCACTAAAGATTCACAACCGCGGCGGGTGCAAAAATTATAAAAACATATTTCTTTTCTCACCTCCACCATCTATTTTTATACAACATTTTATAGCCAAAAATATACAAATTTTACAAAGAGGTTCTTGCGGAGTACCATAGATGTTTAGGGTGCTAATACCTTCCCTTTGCATAACCAACCCCCTTACCTTGAATCGTTCCCCTTCTTTTTTGGGTTATTCGCTCTTTTCCCATTCCTTTGGAAACAATAAAGCGCGGTGGAAATTTTTATTTTTGATCTATATAAGTCTAGTCAATCCAATGGCTTAGTCTTAAACATTTCTACCGCTACAGAAAAATGGCGATCAATCTCCCTTTTGATCATTTTATTTTGATTAGACCTTAGGAGGTTAATAAAAGCATAAACATCATAATAGCTTTTTCCTTCTTGCTTCAGGATAGTTCCTCACCTTCTTTAAAAAATCTTCTCTCTCCTTTTGAAAGCACTTCTTGTTTCTAAACTTGGATCACTTTCATAATAAACTTGGACTTAGGTCCATGCATTTTCAAAATGTTTTTCATAAATAAACTTTAGTCAACTTAACAATACTTTGACCTTTTTGTGAGAAGACTAAAAACCAATTAATCTCATTCAAATCATTTTGCCACTTTGGCTCTTACTCTTAAACTTTTCTCAAAAGATTCGACTCTTGTTAATCCTTGTAGTGATGCAAACAACTATACTTCTACGATATGTAGTGAAGTGAGATATTTTCCACTTGAGTTTTTTGTAAGGCATTGTTGATTTTAAATCCAAGTCATATCCTCCACTTTGAGATGATTCAAATTCTCCTTTCTCATGATTGTGGGTAGTAAGTATGTTTTCCACACAGACAATGACGATGATGTCTTATCTCTTAAAATAAACCAATACACTTGTGTTTTAAAATATTTAAAAGAGGAACTATGTGTACCCTGATCCCCTATTGTATGAAAGGTGGTACGTAGGCACTAAATATTCACAACCGCGGCGGGTGCAAAAATTATAAAAATATATTTCTTTTCTCACCTCCACCATCTATTTTTATACAACATTTTATAGCCAAAAATATACAGATTTTACAAAGAGGTTCATGCGGAGTACCATAGATGTTTAAGGTGCTAATACCTTCCCTTTGCATAAACAACCCCCTTACCTTGAATCTTTCCCCCTCTTTTTTGGGTTATTCTCTCTTTTCCCATTCCTTTGGAAACAATAAAGCGTGGTGGCGATTTTTATTTTTGATCTATATAAGTCTAGTCAATCCAATGGCTTAGTCTTAAACATTTCTACCGCTACAGAAAAATGGCGACTACACTGGGGAATGATTGACCTCTTGCTGGTCTATCCCTAAGTGGGTTGTGCCTATCTTTGTTTATCTGTGTACATGCTATTATTTGTTGTATATTATTTGTTGTATATATGCTTGTTTGCAGGATTTTTTTTTCTAGTTTTTAGGGTTCGGTAATATTTGTGTGGTGAGATAAGTCCTATACTCGGACTTGAGTGCACTTATGTTTAGGACGGGTGGTATAGTCATGTTAACTTTGAGGGAGTAATCCCAAAAAAGGAGGCATGAGATCCCCTACTCAGTGGAGGGCCCTTTGACTGTAGTGTCGTTTACCGAGTAATCGAGAAGACGTACTACTTTCGACCTGGGAGCCTGCTGAAGCTGAGGACCGTAGAACCCCTAAACCATCTTGGCCTTTTAGGAGTAGTGCGGAAGCTATGACGGAGTAATCCGGAAGTGGTTATCACGCGATACTACACTCTGACGAGTTTTTCCTAAGAATATTACTAATTACTGAGTAATCAGGACGTTGGTAATATCCGAAGGAAGGATGTAGACTATGGGAACCTTTTAGAACCTTGATTCAGCAGGTGATAAATTATTAGTCCATACCTTGTGGGTTGGTTGTTACTTTGGCTCCATGCTCGTGACGCTGGACTTTTGAACATGTTCTGTTTGTTCAGAGTATTGTACAATGATTATCCAGATTATACGAGGACATTTGATCCCATGCCTTTGATCTTATGAATGTGTGTTGTACCCCAAAATTTGCCCTCACATATTCCTCAATATTTGTCAAGAATAATCTTCAAGTTGCTCAAGTTGGTTCAAGGGTTGGACAGTCAAATCACCTCCTAAGGCAGTCAATTCAAAATTAGGGTTTTGTGTTGCATCAAGGTCCTTACATCCAAATGGCCTCAAGTGCTACCCAATGTCCTAATATGTTCTCAAGTTCATCCATGTCAAATTTCAAGCCTTGCAGAGGAAGTTTGGTCAGTCAATTGCTCAAGAGGCCCAAAAATCGACTGTGCTAGGGCAAAAGTCAAATGTGACCTACAAATAGTCAAACCTCAAGATTTTTTGTCAACATTCTCATTTTGAAGGATAATTCATCATTTTATCAAGGTTTGATCATGATTCATCAAGGATTGCTCAAGATTCATCAAGATTCAAAAGTTGCTAAATTAGGGTTTTGCAGGAAAAGTCAACCCAACTTTGACCAAGCATAACTTTCTCATACTTTATGCGAAATGACCCATCCAAAGCTAATTTTGAATAGGATGCAATTTCCTACAATCCATCTTCACACTCCAAGATCAATAAATGCTCTCACAAAAAGTTGCAAATTTGGACATTATAGGTCATTTTTAAAAGTCAACAAAAACACCTTTTTTTCCAAAGCTTATAACTTGAGCATGGAAGATCAAAATGAGATGAGACCAAAAGGGTTAGTTAGAGGACGCCTCAAGGTTTCTAAAAAGTCCAAGAACACTCCCAAAAGTTCAAAATTGAAGAAGTTATGCATTGTTGAAGTTGGGCATTTTTCCAAATTTGGCAAAAGGCAACTATCCTCAAAACTCCAATTTTTGACAAAAGGGCCCACTTTTTTCCACTTGATATGGTCTTGTCATGCCACACACGTGTTCCATCTTTAATTTCATGGCCATTCATTTACTTTTCTATTTTATTTTATTTTTATTGATTTAATTCATTTTTAATCAATATTAAATCAAATCAAATCTAAAAATTGATGTAAAGAGATTCTTGTGATCATTACAGCTTGCAAATATCATATAGCACTCAGTCAAATTCGTGCCAAGTCAAAACATGCACAAAATCTCAGATTTGATGCAAATATGGCAACTTGTTAATGGTGATCAAAATCCAATCTTGATTCTTCAATGCATAAGGATTATGGCCCAAATTTTGACCTAAACACATTCCATTATATGCACACAAGCCACACAGATCTAGAACACGCGCAAGGAGCTGCAGAAACGGCCACACAACTTTGGGAAAAAAGCTTGGAAACTTGAATTCTGAAATCCATCTTAGAGCTTGATTCAAACAAAAAGCTTGACATAGCCCTCTTCCTTGACATTCAGTGGAGCTATACCAATCAAAACCAAGCCTTTTCATTGCCTAAAACTCACTGTAAGTCTCCACGAACATTTCTCTGGACATGATATCGTGAAATCATTTTCTTGCATCCTCTTGCCAATTTTCTTGTACATTCATACTTATCATTCAATTTCCAGTGATTCTGCAATATTTGATTTTATTTTTGTGGCTTCTAACCCCGTATCCAGAACCTAGGATTCTTGTTCTTGTTTTTAGGCGTTTTTTATGCAGGTAAAATTAAGGCTAATGATAGGTATAGGAACGATCAGGGGAGAGAGACGATTGCAATGATGGTTTCCATAAGCATTTATATGGCCTGTATCACTTGATAGGATGATGCCATGGATTTAGTTGCGGACTAAAATCCGCAGGTAAATGAACTAGTCTTCGTTGAAGAAGACGAAGACGTGGCTGGCGCCCATTGGTTCATTTGAATCATAGCGCGTTTTTTTTTTTGCAGGGTTTAATTAATTTTTTTGAATATATTATTTGTTTGCTATTCTAATATCGAATGAAGTAGTTTGGTTGAGTGGTTGGAGCGCTGACATGTGAGCATTGGGACCTGGGTTCAAATCCCAGGTCCCCTAAAACTTTATTCAATTTTGTTTTCAGGCAATTAGGTGCAACGCCCAAGATACAGACCATTATGTTCTGCCAAGATCTCAAATGCCAGGTGGCTACAAAGCAGATCCAATGGCCTAGAATGGGAGACTACCATGGTCTCAAGTCAATGGACATGTGGACAATCTGAAAAGTCCAACAAGGCTGAAGCGTAAATGGGTCAAGAATTGCAAACCATACTCCCTCTTCAGGCCCACACCCCCTGAGTATTTCTTTACATTTTTTTTCTTTTTCTTATTTATTTATTTTATTATTATTATTATCTTAATTAATTAATTGACCAATGAACATTTTTTTCATAAAAATCAGAAAACCAAAAATAAAATAATATTTTCTATTTCATTATTTTTGTAAATAAATTTTAATCAATTAATTTAGTTTTTTAATTAGGTACAATATTAATATCTTTTGCAATAAATTTAAATTGATTTAGAATTAGGTTTTTAATATTTTTAACCATTCTTATTTTATTTCCCTAATTAAAATAAAAACCCAAAAATATTTTTATTTAATTAATTAATTCGATTATTAACTTAGACTAATTTTTGATTCAAAAAATAACAAAAATATGCTTTCTTTAATAAAAAGGGTCAAAACCCTAAAACACCCCGATTTAATTTTCTCGCGCGCGAATAATTTTTGATCCATATTTCAATATTGTAACTGCTTCGGGAATGTAATAGTTTTAAATTAGGGTTTATTTATCGTTTTTATTTACTTTTCGCAATTTAATTTTAAAGGATTTGTCATTGGCGATGTAAATATCCGACGTCTTGTAATAGCTTAGATTTATTTCCCGCAATTTAATTTCCGCAACCATTAACTGTTAGATGTTTGAATAATAGGCAATGCATGACAAGATCAATTTTAATTTAAAATCAACAGTAGCTCACCATTAACATGTACAAAGATAATATAAATGAAAAACAATACACTCGCACATGCCACTCTTAGGGTACACCTCACTTGGTTTCCTCGAACGTGGTCATTGAGTATAGGAAGTTTTAGAGGTCGCCCTCTTGTCCAAAGATCATAAGTTGCCTCGAAACGGTTGCCTCGGATAAAAATGATCTAAGACATTAGGGTTACCGCTAAGGCGTCCTAACATTGCTTTAGTGACCACACGTCCCTTAATCGAATTGACCTGAAAGCTCCAACGACAGTGCTACCTACTCATTCATAGTGGGATAGCATTGTCTAAAGGACATTTGTACAGTTTAATTCCCTTTTGAGTAGGTAGATGTTCTTAAGTACTTGCTCCTTTTAAAACAAAACAAAACTTTTCGCACTTACACCTTTCAAACAAAAACTCTTTCAAACCTACAATCACAAAGAAAAGCAAACTTTTGAAAACATAATGAGCAAGTACCTAAGAGCCTGTGGATAACCACGGATAGAAAGGGTGCTAACACCTTCCCTTTCTATAATCTACCTCCCGAACCCGAGAAATATCTCAAAAAGGAATTTTTTTATGCTTTTGTCCTTTCCTTGTTGCATAAAATAAAAGACGGTGGCGATTCTTGCTTACCGCGACATTTTGCGAAAACAAACGCAAAACGCGAACCAGCATTCCAAAACATTCAGTTCTCATTCCCACCGATCACAATGTGCATATCATCATTACTCGGAGTTTCTTATGACAGGCATGCCTTGCATCACCAGGGTATCCCAATCTTTGATTCTAGTATTGAACTTATCTTCTTGAGATAGATGCTGATAGAAGAAGCACCATTGGTTACAAGTTCATGATACCTACTCTGAAGTCTCTTCTTGGTTTGGGTTCCAAGGCCACTCCAGACAATATTTAGATCTTCAAACAAGAGTATGAGATAATTCTAGATATTCTCCACACTTCTATCACACCTTTTGAAAGGAAGACTATTCGTGCTCTCTTTCAGTTTTATGATCTCTCCTAGAGATGCTTCATATTTCTAGATTATCAGCTTGCTCCTGCTTTGGAGGAATATTCTTATATATCTTGGGGATTCCAAAAAATCAGGTCCTTTTAACACTTTGATGAAGGCTTCTGGACTTCCCTAGATTGCAAAGGCTCTTTATTTGAGCGAAACTGTTTTGAAAGGCAACCTTAAGGTTAAAAGACGCATCTATGGGTTTAATTTGGAGTTTATAGTTGAGAAAGATTATGCCTTTGCTATTTCAGTTAGTTGGATTGCGTTCAACACAATCTTGGCTCTTTGCGTTTATGGGATTGTACTCTTCCCAAATGTTGATATGGATGTTATTTGTCTCTTTATGCTGAAGAATCCAATCCCTGCTTGGTGATGTTCATCATTCAATACATGTGAGGAATGACATAAAAGGAGGACTTATTCTTTGTTGTGCTTCCCTTCTTTATCTATGGACCATGAGCCATCTTCCTCAGACATGAGCTTTTGTGGATGCTAAGGATTCTGTGAAATGGTCTAAGAGACTGAAGATTCTTGCTACCCATGATATTGTTTGGAACCCCAGAAATTATGATTATGATGAGTTTGTTCACAACTGTAAGGAGTTCCCGAATGTGCCTTTTAAGGGTAAGAGGAGGTATCAACTATAATCCCATCCTTTCTCAATGCAAGTTAGGGTATGAGATATAAGGCTAACCCAATAACAAAGATGTGGATGAGTTCATTCTTTATGCTGTGATTGGGAATCCTGAGTTGCTGATGAAGCCTGGAATGAAATTCATCTCAGAAGAAGGGCTGAACGCCCCTATATTGATTGAGTTAGTAAGAGCGTTGAGATTTTTCATCTACCTTTTCCTGTGGAATTACCTTTGTATCCATAAACCCTTATTCAACACACTTTTGGGCCTATTGAAAAGTTCAACAATCACCAAGATGACAATCAAGAACTCGGAATAAAATTGAAAAGTTGAAAAAAGAACTCTATAGAGCTACCTGTGAAAGGAATGAGCTAAGAAGAGACTGTTCAGACAAAAAGTCGAAAGAAAATAAGAACCGGAAATGGCTTGAGAGTAGTTTACCTCATTATTGATGATGAAAAGGAAGAATGTCGCCAAAAAGAGAAGGATGATCACCAACTCATCAGGCGCAACTTCCAATTGAATGAAAGTTCTAACAGGGATTGTAGAACTCAAAGAGAATTCACAAGCTGCAGCTAGTGGACCCAGAGTTGAATCTCACCAGGAGGAGTTTGACTACAAGTAACTTCAAGGAGAAAGTGACCATTTGGAACACCATTTTCGCTACTTAGAAGTTATTTACCCACAGGAGGAATATGCATATCCAAGAGTTGATTCAGAATCCAAAGCATGATGCAACGCCAAAGATTTTTTAAAGAGAGACTCAGGAGTGGAGCAAGAAGCATCTTGGTTGGAGAGGTCTTGCTAATTAGAAGATTTTCTTAAAGGGATGTGCATCTATTGATCTGTGATCGCCATCATTTATTTTGATGGGATCCAATTCCTATGAATTTTTCCTATGGATTTTAATTACACTGAATCCATGATATTATCTCTCTGAGTTGCATTTTCTTTTTTTCTAGTGTTATATTCCTCTTATACTTACTTGCTTATTCAAAGTCGGTAGATTCTTTGGAAGTGATTAAACATAGCGTTGGCATACTCTTATGCATCGTTATGCATGCATGCATCTTTATGCACACAAGCACTCACAACAGGTGTTCAGCATCGAAGATTATTGTTGTGACTTGGTTTTCCCTAATAGAAGTGTAAACCTGTATTTCCCTCAGTGCCAAAATTCTCAACAATCAAAGACTAACTATGATGTAATTTTATGAAGACTTGATTGGGATGAAGGCTCAAATGGGTCAGCCTATGGAGGAAATGCAGAGATGGCAGTCTTGTATTCCTTGCTGCAACAAAGGCTTTTACTCCTCCTTTCTCTTATCCTTCGGGATTTGATTCTTGATACCCGATGTGATTTCTATTTTGGGGCACCTTGATCGGGAAATTGAAGGATGGAATACATTTGAACGTAAATTCTAAGACCTCATTAATTCTAGGGCAATCATTCATTCCAGATGGCTGTAGAAATTGAAGCCTTTGTTGAAGTAAGTGTCAAGACTGCGAAAGACTCTTCCAGGAAGCAATGAGCCCATATGAAGAAAGTCTTTTCAACATTGGCATGCATTAGTTTCTTATGGCATTCTCACTTGTAAACATTCTTGCTTGTTAATACACTGTTTGCATATGAAAATTTGTTTGTCTTTTAATGTTAATCATAATACACTGAATATGTTTGACTTGAAGTAATCAATTTTTATTCACTCATAAAATGTTTTTTCTGCATTGTGATACTAACCTTTTCATTACGCAAAGATTGGAGGGAGGACGATGATAGTAAAATGCAAAACTTCTGGTTGTATGCTTTTGGATAAAACCATGTTGACGATGTACATGCATTGTTTCAAATTCACAAACACAGGAGATATAAAGGAGTGAAACCCTCGTCAACCCCTTTGAGCCTTGAAGTAGGAGTTTCTTTTTCTATTCTGAAAAAACCCTCATTTTTTAACCCGGGGCAAGGTAGTGTTCAGTTAATTTGATCGAGCATTCAAAACTCATCAGGAATGCACATCCAAGGATACAATAATGATTATCCTTCAAAAGGTTGAGGAAAGTCAAAACGGTAACGGATAACTTTCATTTATCAATAATGTGTGTCATATAAATATATCCTAATGGGTATCTGTGATACAGTGGCAGAACCAACTATTAATATTGGCTTGCGTTTTTTGTTTGCAAATTTAGCGGTAAGCAAGAGTCGCCACCAACTTTTCTTTTATCCAACAAAGGAAAGGGTGAAAAGAACAGAAAAAAGATCTTTCGAGAGTTTTCTGAGTAAGGGGGTAGATTATGGAAAGGGAAGGTTTAGCACCCTTTCCATCCGTAGTTATCTATGGGCTCTTAGATGCTAGCTCATGTTTTGAAAATTTCTTATGCTTTGTGTGTTTTGAAAATTGTTTTGAAAATGCCTTAGTGCGGCGATTCGCTTTGTGATAACTCTTGTATCAGTTCTTAAGAGTGTTGACAAGGAGAATGTTTTTGAAAATGTTTTGAAATGTTTTTGTGTAGGTGCAAAAAGTTGTTTTGAGCAAGCATCTAAGAACTTATCTACTTATACTCGAAAAAGTCGTTCTTTTCTCCCTATCCTTTAGACAGTGCTATCGTTGGATGTGTGAGGGACAAGCGCGGGTCATCGTTATGGTTATAGAAGGCAACATATAGGGATGCCTTAGCAGTTCGAAGGGACTCTCATCATATATTCGTAGGCAACATCAAGGGACAAGATCATTTCTCATAGGCAACTCGAGGGACCTTGAGGGACTATGATCTTTATGATGACTTTAACCGAGGGTCTTTGCTAAGGGTATCCCTACGTTCGAGGGACATGGCCATTATTTCCGAAGGCAACCAAGTGAGGTATACCCTAAGGATACAAGTGTGCAAGTGTGATTGATTCTGTTCATTTATCTTGCGTAATTAGGGTTATCTAGGTTTAATTAATCATTATCTTTCATGCAACCCTATTAAACACTCATCTAAGCAGTTTATCGCGCGGGAAAATAAATGGTGGAAAGATAAAATTCCTAACTATTACAAGGCTTTGGTGCAATTACATAATTAATGATTGAAAAATAAAGTGCGGGAATTGAAAATCCTAATTAAAGTATTACAAACCCGGAGCAATTACATAATTATAATTAATACAACAAAGATAATAAACACGCGACGCGTCTAAACCCTAAAACACGCATAGATTAAAAAAAAGTATTTTTGTTGTTTTTATTTGAGAAAAAAGGTTAAATGATGTGAAAGTAATTAATTAATTGGAAAAATTATTAATGAAAAAAAGTGATTAAACCTGAATAGAAATATTTTTAATTTTTGTTTTAAGAAAAAGATTTGGAATTTAAACCTAGGTTCTAATTGATTTTATTTAAAAGAGAAACAAATCAAAAATTCTGAATTAAATTAATTTACAAAATTTATTTTAATAAAAAACCTAAATCCAATTTTTTGGTGATTTTATTGATTTTATGATTAAATAAAAAAATTGATTTATTTTGAAATAATTAAAATAAAAAGAAATTAAGTAAAAAAAATTAAAATAAAAAAAAGGTAAAAGAATGTGCCTGATGGGGGTGAGAAACTCAAATTTGGATGGTGCAATCTGAAATTCTGTCCAAAGCCCAATTCATTTGGCCCATAGCTGCGTGTCATCCTGTGTGGCTATGTTGTGAGAGTCCATTATGTGGAGCTTCATTGGAAGCGTGAGATCTGGGCAACGCTTGATCTGATGGTGATGAATCTAGGGCGTATGATGAGCGCGTTTGGAATGGTAGCATTGGATTTGCAAATAGATGTTATGAAAAATAATATATAGGAGGCAGGGATCGAACCCATGACCTCCTACACGCGCATCCAGCCTTTCCACTGAGCCAAATCTTCATTCGTTATTTAAAATACACATAATATATTATATAGAATAAAGGTTAGTGATTGTAATAAAATGCGCGCCAAGTTCAAACTGGCCAACCGGATCACGCCACGCAGTCGTCTTCCTTGATGGACTGTCGTTTTAGACAAGGAACCTTTACCTACGGACATGACTGTAACTATAGGACCTGCATATTTCAAAAATCACAACCATATAATAAAAATGAAATCTAAGAATGCAGACCAACTGGGTTTGATCTCATGAGTAAAATGGTACTCATCTTTAGCCCTTATTTTGCCTACAACAAGAAACCCTAAAACGAAGCTTCAAACCCTAGCAATGGCAATCAGCTAAATATACAAAAAAACATATAATTAATTATGCAAACATGTTCTAAATGATTATACAAACATGAATATGTAGTTAGAATTCATTTATTATGCGTGTATATTTAAAATCAAATTCAAGAACAAAGGGAAAACCATGATACCGTATGAGGCGTTTCTGGGTGCTTTGACGCGTGGGAATGATTTAGGTAGCTTCCAAATGCTTCCAGGAATGGATTGCAACCTTCAAAATGCTTTGAACCTCCTTGTGAACAAAAATCCGACCACCACTTTATTGTCAAAAATTTGAGTTTTTCTCAATTCTACACGGCCAATCCTTGTCTTTTTGATCTGGGAATGTTACGAATATATAGTAGAGTGAATTAGGTCAACAAAACTGAACACAATCTTTAAAAATTTATGAGAAAAGATTTGATTTCCATCTTGTATTTTTGATTTCTAAATTTGGCCAAATTATGCTATATTCATCCCAATCATCCCTTGCACGATTTCCTTGATTTTCCAGCTGATTAAAGACTCATCATGTGGTCATAAAATCAAATCTTGGATTTTATTTTATTTTTCCACTATTTTATTTGATTTATTTTAATTTTAATGAATAAAAAATCAAAACAAATAATAGAAATAATGAAATAATATGTGAGTAGGCTCAGGGGTCTTGGGCCATGTTAGGAACACGTTTTAAATATAAAAACATGGGCCCATTTGGAGAAAAATCCATTTTGGTCAATATTGACTTCATGCACATTCCCAAAAATTGGTCAACTTTAGCAATGCATATCTATCTCATTTTTTACCCTAAGAGGATGTTCTATGACTTTTTAGAAAGCTTAGGATGACCCCTAAACAACCCTTTTAGTTTCATCTCAATTGGATCTTCCATATTCATGTAAGGAGCTTTGACCTAAAAGGTGTTTTTGTTGACTTTTTGAAATGACCTATAATGTATGAACTTGTATCTTTTGATTGAGGCATTTCTTGACCTAGAGGGCTGAAGAGAAGTTATAGAGAATTGGATTCTCTTCAAAATGAGCCTTGGTTGCAAATTTTTGATAAAGTATGAGAAAGTTATGCCTGGTCAAAGTTTGGTTGACTTTTCCTATAGAAACCCTAAATTGCCATTTTTGACTTTTGATGAGTTAGGAGCATTTCTTGAGGAATCATGATAAACCCTTGATAAAATGATGAATATTACTTCAAAATGTTGATGTTGACCAAAAATCTTGAAGTTTGACTGTATTTGGGCCACAATTGACTTTTAACCTAGTACAGTTGATTTTCTAATACTTGAGCATTTGACTGAGCAAACTTGTTGTGTAAGGCATGAAAATTGACATGGATGATCTTTAGGAATATTAGGGCCATGGAAAACATTTGGGACCATTAGGAATCAACCATCTTTCTTGAAATTGAAACCCTAGTTTAAGGCTTATTGTCTTAAGAGGATAATTTGTCTGGTCAATCCTTGGTCAACTTGAGCAATTAAAGATATTTAGAGGCATGTCTTGAGTGAAATGAGAGAACAAATTTTGGGGTACAACAACTTCCCCTATTCAATCTTCTTAAACCTGAGGATGTAGATTGGCTGGTATGCCTTTCATGATCTGAAGGTGGAAGATGATTGAACACTAGAGTGCCCAGAAATTTGTACTCGCCTGAAATGATACTGGTAGTTGAAGAAGTTCGGAATGGGCTTACATACGCCATTTGGAAGGGATGACGAAAGATCGTCGGAGATGGGCTTAAAGATGCCATCCAGAAGTAGCTGCTGACTTCATAAGAAGTCTCTTTGTGGGGATTCATGTTCCTATTGTTTGAGGAGGACTCCACTGGAGAATGTTGATTTTTGTTGTTCTCTTTCTTGAGGAGAACTCTGTGGGGAATAGAGTCTAGGAACTTCAGTTGTTCATGGCTCTACTGAGGGATTATCTCTGGATTGGAGAGATGAAAGTTTGTTGTTTTCTGGTTGAAATCCAGGCTTGGTAGTAATTTGCTGGGGAGAATGATATTAACTGCTACCTGGAAATGTATCAGAAGAAACCGGTGTAGGGATGTTTCAGGATGAGTCAGGGTAAGACATCATCTGGAAGTGTAAGAGAAGGAACCTGGGTAAGGTTACTTCAGGAAATATATGATAGGGAGCCTAGGTAGGGCATCTTCGGGATGAGTCAGGGTAAAACTACATCGAGAAATTGTAAGAAGGAACCTGGGTAGGGTTGCTTCAGGATAAGTCAGAGTAAAACTACATCTGGAAATTGTAAGAAGGAATCGGGGTAGGGTTGCTTCATGATGAGTCCGGGTAAAATTGCATCTGAACTGAGAAGGAACCTGGGTAGGGTTACTTCGGGATAAGTCCGTGTAAAACTTCATAAGGAACTTGGGTAGGGTTGCTTCACGATGAGTCTGTGTAAAACTTTAGAAGGAACCTGGGTAGGGTTACTTCGGGATAAGTCCGTGTAAAACTTCAGAAGGAACCTGGGTAGGGTTTCTTCATGATGAGTCAGTGTAAAACTTCAGAAGGAACCTGGGTAGGGTTACTTCGGGATAAGTCCATGTAAAACTTCAGAAGGAACCTGGGTAGGGTTACTTCGGGATAAGTCCGTGTAAAACTTCAGAAGGAACCTAGGTAGGGTTACTTCGGGATAAGTTCGTGTAAAACTTCAGAAGGAACCTGGGTAGGGTTGCTTTGGGATAACTCAGTGTAAAACTATTTTTGGAAGTCGAAAGAAACCCTTGTAAGATTGCTTCATGTTGAGCCTGTGTAAAGCTGTATTTGGAAGTTAGGAGAAACCCATGTAAGATTGCTTCATAATGAGCCCGTGTAAAGCTGTATTTCAGAAGGAGAAGGAACCCACGTGAGAGTGTTTCGTGAAGATCCCGTGTAAAGATGTATTTGGTTGCGCAGATTATTACTATGTTTAGTTTCAGGAGATAATCTTGAGCCTGTTGGAAATTGTTGATGATAAATATCTGTTGATTGATCTTTCCTGAAAAAGTAAAGCGTTAGCTGTATGCAATGTCATGATGTATGACATGCATTGTGTAGTGATGTTCTCAAAATAAATGAGATTCTGTCGTATGCATTTGTACTACATATGCTATGACGTTTGTAGAAAGATGTACGAATGCAATATGTGAATTTATTAGTTGTTCTATTGCAGCGTTGTTGAATTAGGGAAAACAAATCCCTGATTACAGCTAGCGATGAAGAATGTAGGTCTTCGGGTTTTGTTAAAGCTAAGTTGCTGGGAGATGATCTTCCGCTGCTAGAGGAATAAACTCTATTAGGGGAAGGAAAGATTTATGCACTGCCTGAGGATTTTGTGAAATCCTATTGGGGAATCTTGAGAAGTTTGACGAATTCACTGGGGAAAACCTGATGTCAGAGTAGTAGTTAGAAATTCCTGTTCTGTCGGGGATACAAGAACACCCGACATCACTAGGCTGTAAACTGAGGATATATCAGCGACCTTATGTAAGATTCCTCTGCCTCTGTACTTGCTGGAGAAAGTACATGCGGAGACTTTGTGGATGGTTGAGTGGCATCCCGACTCCTGGGGTGCTTAGTAAATGATGATCAGGATGATAAACCTTCTACTGAATAAACAAGTGATGAGATAATGGGACGTAGTCGTACGCTTTAATCCCTAACTTTTCTTGGACTGTCTTTTCAGATTTTCAGTCCACCGAGATACCCTTTTTTGCCCAAGCCGCCTTTTCAGGTTTTTAACTTGCCGGGTGTACAGTTTTTTTTTGTTTTTATTCCTAATTTTTGCCCGAACCCTTTTGGTTCGCCAGGATGCCCTTATTTTTTCCTAGGCCAGTCAACCTAGCGGGTCCTTGTTCATGCGCAATATTTTCCGACTATGTCCATGCTCATCGGGTACGGAGAATTGTCACTGTTCATAGTAGTAAGTGTTGCCACACTGCCAAAAGATGTTTGTTTGATCATACATGATTCATTGCCAAGGTTCATACCCAATGCCATAAGTGATTCAGACGGAGATCTGCCCCTGGTTATCTGGCATCTTGGAGATATTCCTTGAATCTTGACTTTACTGCCCCAGATGATGGACAATGATCATGTTGTGCCCCTTTGGTTGCAAGTGTTTTTCCACTTGAGGTGATCCTTTTCATTGAGAAGGTTTTTGTTCACTGAATATTCATTGTGTGAATTTCTCTGCCATTTGAACAATTAACCATGTGCAAACAATGTTATTTACAGAATGCAAAACTCATGTCTGCCTTGAATTTTTTTTTAAAATGTGTTTTGTGTAGTAAAACAAAATTTGCAAGAATGTGATATCAACTCACGATTTATAACAAACCTTACAGGAGCCAGGATACCTTTGTAACAATATGCTCTCAAACTAACCCATGCTTCAACTAGGACTTTTAAGGGTTGTAACATGGCCTGGTTCACGGTTTAAGAAACAAAGGATAGATGCTCAAAATTTATTTGTACCCACCCGTTCTTCGTGATGTTCTTCAGTCTTATGATCAGCTAATTGTGCGTTTTGAATCCCAGTTGAGTTTTGGAATGTCCTTGATATTCCGGTGATGGTTCAGAGGTTGAACGTTTATTTGGAAAAGGCAGTCATTTTGTAATCTCTTTTTTTGTCGAGGATTTGTAGTAACCTCTTTTTTTGTTTTGTTTTTGTTATCCCTTCTTTTTCCTGAACTGTTTCTTTTTGTGATTACAGTCAGCGGGATGCCCCAGTTTTTCTTAAGTCTCCTTCACAAGTTTTGACTTAGCGGGCTTTTATTTTGAGGGATAATGACTGTCGGTTTTAATGATTATGCGGAACCATCACCATCTTCTGATTTGGAAGGACGTCTTTGATGTTATTCATTGTGTACGAAGCAGAAGATTGTGACTGAATGCGCACCTGAATTAACTGATGAAACTACCCTGCCCCAGGTTACAATTAAGGGTTTTAATTTGTGTGAAAAGAAAAACTCCTACTTCTTTGGCTCAAAGGGGTTGACTAGATATTTTCTTCCTTATAAATCCACTGTTTAGGATTTGAAACAATTCATGTACATTGTTAGCGAGGCCTGTTCAAAAGCATACTGTAGAGATTGTGGTATCATTTTAGTCATCCTTCCTCTAAAGGATTATGACTTTTGATTGAGAGTTGAATATCACGAAAAGGAAGTATAAAGCAGTTTAAGCATAATGAAAACAAATTAATTCTAGACAAACATGTGTAATGCATTAATGAAATAACAAAGTTTTGACATGACAATAATTGTTTGAATAAACAAAGAAAATACAACTTGAGAATTCAAATGATCAAAAATGCTTTCAATCCTAGCCATGATTTGGCATGGGAGCAGTGATCACGTTGGGAGTCTCATGAGGGTCGAACTCAATCTCCTTGGCATAAATCATATTCTGAATCTTATATTTCAGCGCCCAACAATCGTTAGTATCGTGCCCCAGACTGCCAGAATGATAAGCACACCTTGCACCAGGATTATAGTTAGGAGAGGAAGTCTTAGGGTTTGGATGAGGATCTATCACCGTAATCAGATTCATCTTTAACATGTGTTGCAATGCTTGTGAGAATGGCATGTTGATTTGGGTAAACTGTCTCTTAGGCTCGTCTTTCCTACGCTAATTACCCCGTTGTTATGGTCGTTGCACGCGTGCCGAATCAGAGACCAGCACTGCCCCACAGATTGGTGGTAGTATGCCTTATTACGACCCTTCGGGCCGTGCACAACATTGGCTTCCCTCTTACCACCAAATGGCTTCTTCTAAGCATTAGAAGATGCAGCCATTGGGATTTTCCCGCTCCTGATACCACTTTCGATCTTCTCTCCAGTCAGAACCATCTCTGTGAACCCATATGAGGAACTCCCAATCAGCAAATTGAAGAATGGGCATGTCAGAGTTCCCATGAACATGTCTAACATTTCGCGATCATTCAGAGGAGGTTGTACTCTGCCAGCTAAATCCCTCCATTTTTGTGCATATTCCTTGAACCCTTCTCTTGAGCCCATGGACATATTCTGCAGTTTAACTCGAGTCGCTGCCAGGTCAGCATTATATTAGTACTGCTTGTAGAAAGTAGTAGCCAAGTCTTCCCAGGTATGGATGTCAGTTCCTTCTAGATGATAGAACCAATCCAGTTTAGTGCCAGCCAAACTTTCTTAGAAGTAATGGACCCATAACTTCTGGTCGGCAGTGTGAGGATGGATCTTTCTGACATATGACCTCAAGTGAAGCTTGGTACAAGAAACACCATCATATTTTGCGAAGATGGGGACCTTGAACTTAGGTGGGATGACCAGCCCCGGAACCAAACCTAACTCTTCGAAATCCAGATCGGGCACCCTTTGGATCTCCATGGCATTGAGTCGATCCTCCAGTTGTTTGTATTTTTCATCAGCAGGGGGATATTGGTCCTCATCATAGTCAGATTCATCTTCTTCAGATGTTAGATTTTTGTCTCCTTCATCTGATTCCTCGTCTTCTTCCTCTTGATTACCTCCTCCCTTTGATGGGGTTGCAAAATCTATAGCTCGGTTAGCTGGCTTTCTTCTTCCCACACTCGAAACATGAACTGATTTCTTTGCCCTCTTAGCTTTCTTTTTGACGATCATAGCTTTTAGGTCTTCTTGCCCCTGGGCCAGAGTCAGGAACATTTGTTGAAACTTGGAATTTTGATCCTGAAGGTCTTTGATTGTTTGTTCAAGATCCATTTCTTTTACTGAAATAAACAGCGAAAGGATGAGAAACCTATACTGGAAGACCTATTATGCAATGATATGTATGATGTATGTATGCAATGTTTTCAAGGATCTCGCGGGGTAAACAAGAAACTGTCAGAAGTTGAAATTTGCAGCTTTGGTTAAAGAACTTTGTATCGTTGAGTGTCCTTCTACAAGAGTCAAGCTCACCATATCAAGTGGGTCATAGCCCCTGACTTAAGTTGTCATGTTTTGGTCTTTTGACGGCATTAGCTAGAAGAATTCCCGATCAGATGGTTGAAGAATGGACCGGACAGGGTTCCCAAGAACATGTCAACAAGTTCACGGTCCGTTAGCGGTGGCTGCACCCTTCCAGCCAGGTCTCTCCATCTTTGCGCATACTCCTTAAAACCTTCACCCGTCCCCAGTGACATACCCTGGAGTTGGGTACGTGTAGGAGCGAGGTCGGCATTATACTGATACTGCTTATAAAAAGCAGTTGCCAAGTCCTCCCAGTTACGAATGTTGGTTCCATCCAGCTGATAGAACCATTCGAGATGAGTCTCTGAAAGACTCTCCTAGAAGAAGTGGATCCATAAGTTCTTGTCTGCTGTGTAAGGCTAGATCTTCCTTACATAAGAACGAAGGTGCATTTTAGGACAGGAAGCCCTGTCGTACTTTACAAAGGCAGGAGCCTTGAACTTGTGAGGGATCACCACCCCAGAAGATAAACCTAGGTCCCCAAAGTCCAACCCATGCACACGTTGGATATCCATAGCATTTAACCGGTCCTCCAGCTGTTTGTACCTGTCCTCAGCAGGAGGGTACTATTCATCATTGAAATCTGTCTCGGTGTCAGAGACTACAGGACTAGGAACCCTTCCCTCTTGGTGACTGCCTTCCCCAACAGATGGAGTAGTCCGCTCAGCTTCATTCTGCAGTGTATTCCCAGATCTGTGTCTAGGGTTGAACAAAACAGTCCTCTTCTTCTTCTTCTTCTTCAAGAGTAGAGTCTTCAATTCTTGTTGTCCTTGTGCTAAGCTCATGACCAGCTCCTGAAACTGGGCGTTCTGGGCCTGGAGGGCCTTGATAGCTTGCTCATTGGATGATTCAGGATTCATGATGACTGCTGAAATAAACAGCGAAGAAGATTAAGCAACCTGTGGAAAAGAGTACCTGTAATGCAATGATATGTATGTATGCATGCGATGTTTTCAAGGATCTCGCAGGGTAAACAGAGAAACTTGTTAGAATTTGAATTTGGGTAGTTTGATTGAAGGAACTTCATGTTGCTAAGAGTCCTTCTTCAAGAGTCAAGGCTCACCATATCGAGTGGGTCATAGCCCCTGACTCAAGTCATTAACCTTGGCTAGAGGAAAATAAATCCCCTTTACCCCTTGCTGGACATTTGATTCATCATGACCTGCATCACAAAACCCTTGAGGTCCTTGAAATTCTGGCTGCAGATACTCAATGTCACGTTCAATGTTATGACACCGTATCTGACTTACTATATGACAGTAAATACAAAAGCAATAAAGAACACAGTCAATTGTTTACCCAGTTCAGTGTGCAACAACACCTACTCTGGGGGCTACCAAGCCAGGGAGGAAATCCACTATAAGAGATGTTAATTCAGGAATAAACCAACCAGTTTATCTCCTTCACTTAAGACCTACCCAATGCAATTCCAATCTAAGTACAACTTAAACCTGAGTTCCTACTCACTCCCCCTCAATCACAGCAGTGATACATAAACCAATTTGACTTAAAAATTGATGAAGACACTCTTCAAAAACAAACACTTGATTAAGCTTCACAGCTTTTTAATCAAGCAACACAATCACTCGTGCTTCACAGCTTTGAGTGATGCACACAACTAACTTGACTCTGCTTCACAGCTTTAGTCAAGGAACATTCAAACACTCTTGCTTCAAAGCTTTGAGTGCTACACAACCCTTACAATTAGAAACCTATTCCAAGGCACTTATCACAATGATAATTGCTTGGAGTACAATAATCAAATCTATACAGATTACAAATGATCTTCTGATCAATAAAAGGGATGCCTTGAGAAACAGCAGCTCTGTTGAATATATAGCAGCTGCAGCTTCAGTTAGGGTTTCCACAAAAACCTAGGGTTAATTCCGTTTGACCTAAAGACCAGGTCACAGGGCTTTATTAACCAGGTTAGGGTTGAGCTAGGTTACCCCTCAGAAAACGCAGGATTCTGTTCAGGAAAGACTGAGTTATTTTCCTGAAAAAACTCAGACTTATCCAACCTGCAAACCTGTTAGTTCAGAACAGGATGTCATAACATCTGTTATGACATCTGAGAAAACCTGTCTACTGATTTAGCAAAATGTGATCATTTTGCAAAATGCTCAGATACACACTTATAAACATCAGTACTTGAATTACAATATTTTTCTGCAAAGGTACCTAATGAGTCAGTACAAACTGAACTAGAATGTTATGACATCAGTCATGACATTCACACATACACTTGGGATTTACCAAAAATGCAAGCCAATACCTAAACACCTACAAACTCCCCCTTTGGCAGATTTTTGGCTAAAGACCCTAAGCAATCAGAGATAGATAGCAGCAGAAATAAGTGACAGCAGAAAAATAGAATGTCAAGTACTAATTAAGTAAGTACCAAAATATTCTCCCCCTCTTTAGCCACAAATGGGCCAAAGATACATGTTCATAAAATTATACAGTTATCCAAAAAAATAATAAGAACAGCAGCAGAAAACAACTGAATACACTTCCAAACTCCACCAGATATCAGCACCAACCAAACAGCAACCAACCTTCAAGCACTGTCATCAGACTCAGAGGAGCTAGTTCTGAGATGACCTTCAGCTTCTACACCTTCTTCCCTTCTGTTTTCTTCAGCTTCCTCCTTTTCTAGCCTGGCAATTAGAATTTCTAGGGTCCTTTTTCTAGCATCCAGCTCTTTGCAAGTTTCTTTTAAAACAGCTATGACATCTGATGTCTTGGACTGGGTCTTTACAGACGATGTCTCAGCTGATGTTATGACAATGTCTGGAGCATGAGATCCCTGAAACAGTTTGTAGTGCAGGCCAAGGGCAGGAGCTCTTTTGCAGACTGTATCTCTTGCCACAAGGATATCAGGGTATTGTGCAAGGATGATTCCACAAAGGAGGGAGGGAAAGGCAATTGGTCCTTTGACAGCATAACTGCCAGCATGCTTTAAAGTTTGTTCAAAGATGTACCTCCCATAGTCAAAAGCAGTCTTGGTTCCCACAGCATAGATAAATCTCCCCAATCCTGTGGAGATAGTTGATTTATGATTTGTAGGCACCCAGTTGGCTGCACCTATTTTATGCAAGATGGCAAATTTCATGCTGAGTTTACTAGCATTCAGCTTGCCTTTCAAGGGCCAGCACTTTACTTGCCTGGCTGTGATGGTTAGACAAACTTCATTGTCAGTTGCCTCTAGATCAGGACAGTCCTCATTTTTTCTTCAAAGAAACTTGTTGATTTCTGATGGAGAGAACTTGACCCTTCTTCCTCTAACAAAAACACTTTCAAAGTCAGCTGACCTTCCATCAGCACAATCATTAGACAAGTTCACTACAAACTCCTTGACCAGATTTTCATAACATTTGTTAAACTTTATCACTGTCTTCATTAGTCCAGCATTCTTGATCAAGTCCATGATGTCTTTGCACTCCAAGGCATCATTGTTGAGTTCTCTCTCTAAGGCTAGTCTCTTTAAGCAAACATACTTCCATCTGTTTGCATTGTCAGGATGATGAAAAGAGATGTTGTCTGTTGGCACTTCAGGCACTCTAGCAATTTTGCTGGAGGGGAGCTTCCTTCTGATGGGAGTTTCTTCAATATCAATCTCAAATTCTGATTCCTCATCAGAATCAGAAGATTCAGGTTCTTTACTCTTCTTAGAGATTGGTTGTCTAGCAGTATGCACCTGTGCCTTCTTCCCTTTTGTCTGAATACTTTTCTCAGCCATGCCTTCAGCCTTGGATTTCTTAGCATTAGGTTTATCATTCTGACTACTCTTTCTTTTCATCAATCTCCTAGCTATGCTAGGGTTCACATTAGCAATCAGATCATTATCTGAGTAATCCTCATCCACATCAATGATAGGTGGATCAGCAGCCTTTTCTGAAGGGTTCTGAATGTTGTCTTTTTGTGTCACAACATTCTCAGTGACATCTACATTTTTAGAAACTTCCACATTTGGACTTTCTGATTGATTTAAAGGGACAGAAATCTCCGGTACAGATTGGTTGCCACTCAGTATACTAGTAACCAGCCTAGCAATAGCTTGGTGAACTTGAACTGATCCTTCTCTATTAGGTACAGAAGACGAAGGATGAGAAGAATTACCAGAGGCTGTAGCTTGAGCTCTTCCTGCATGTCTGGTTCTGAGCTTTTTGACTTTGGCTGGGTCAGTTGCCATCTCTCTGAGAGGAGTGACCTCAAGAACTTCAGATTCTATGCATGTGGTGATTGCCCTAGAATCTTGGTCAGATGATGACGATGATGAGGATGACGAAGTCGCCATGGTTGAAGACGATGTCTGAGACATTTTGATTTACTTTGAGTAATGGTAGCAGTTTGAGAAAAATCTTTGATTGAGAGGAGGAAACAGGTTGCAAGGACGAGAGAGGTAGGGGGTAAAAGGGAGTCTCTTCAACTTATTAAAGATTTTGAAGGAATTGTGAAAGTATATGATTAACCCACTAAAGATAGACTTAATAAAATTAATTCCTTCAACCTTTGTTTTAAGCAAAATTAATTGCTATAATTTCTTATGTTGGTGAATACCCAACCTGCCCCTCAAATTTTCAAGTTTATTTCTTACAAGAGCCTTGGTAGAAGAATCAGTCAGCTGAAGCTTAGAGAAACTATGTTCCAGTTTAAATGACTTCTTCTCTTCAAAGTCAATAGGGTTCAAGGAAATGTTGATTGTTTTCAGATTGTCACAACACAATGTCACAACATCTTGTGTAACATTGTACTCAGGGAGCATCTGTTTTGACCAGATGTTATGAGAACATAATTTATTAGACTTGTTGTTTCCAACATCCTTGTCAAGATGACTTAAGGTTCTGACAACACATCCTTCTTCAAGTTTATTTGCCACATCACAGATATTATCAACCTATAGTTTTGGAGTTCTTCTGACAGCTTCCATAGAAATAGCTCTTTTCATTCTTCTTAGATGAAGGGGACCAAGCTTATGCTGCCACAGTTTCATCTCTTTTTCTTCTTTGATGATTGGACACATAGTGGAGATATCAGTGTTCTCAGGCTGCCATAAGTAGCAGTTATCTTTGGATCTGATTCCTCTCATTACAACTTCTAGTTTTTCATTAATTACTAGACATTCAGATCTTGAGAAGTTGACCTTGAATCCTAGATCACATAATTGACTGATACTAATGAGATTAGCAGTCAACCCTTTTACCAGCAGTACTTTATTCAGACTTGGAACTCCAGGACAGTCCAAAATACCAACTCCTTTAACTTCACCTTTAGCACCATCTCCAAAGGTCACAAAACTGGTGGTGTGAGGCATAACATTATTGAGGAGATTTTTGAATCCAGTCATGTGTCTGGAACATCCACTGTCAAAGTACCAGCCTTCCTTTGCAGACACTCTCAGGGAAGTATGGGCTATCAGGGCAGTAGCCTTTTTCTTCCAATGAGGAGTATGTGGTACCCTTTTTGGCTTAGGTTTAGCACCAGAGTTTTGATTAGGGTATCCATGCAATTTGAAGCAGAAGGGCTTTATGTGTCCATACCTCCCACAATGATGACATCTCCATCTTTGGTATTTTTTCTTCATGTATTTCTGATGTTGAGAGTTGTGTTGAGACATCTGCTTTGACAATTGTTTAACATGTCTGATCTTCTTGTCTGCACCAGGTTTCTTAGCTTCCACAAATCCTAGACCAGATTTGTTTCCCACATTTTGTCCCACTTGTAGGATCTCTTCCAATTTATCTGATCCATTGGTCAACATCTTGACAGATTTTGTCATTTGGTTCAGTTGTGAATTCAGTAATTGAACTTCCCCTTCTAGGTGACTTATAGTTTCAAGATCTGCCCTTTTTTCCGCCTCCAGCTTTATAATGAGTTTTGATTGTTTCTCATTCTGCACACAGACTTCAGCACTTCTGATACACAATTTCTTGTAGGTATCAGCCAGTTCTTCAAATGTCACTTCTTCATCACTAGTGTCACTTTCAGAAGTACAAACACTAGTTAGAGCAGTAACTAGTTTGGCAGATTCTTCTTCAGAATTACTTTCTGAATCATAGTCAGACCAAGTAACAGTCATTCCTTTCTTTTGTTTCTTAAGAAAGGTAGGACATTCAGCTCGAATATGTCCATATCCTTCACATCCATGGCATTGAATACCTCTGCCTTGGTTTCCCTTATCTTCTGACCTTGGTCTTTTGCTGGAACTGTCAATGTCAGAGGGAATGTTATGAACATTAGACCTTGACTTTGGATCCATTCTTTTGATGAGCTTGTTGAACTGTCTTCCAAGCATGGCAATAGCTTCTGATATATTTTCTTCTTCATCCTCCTTGTTTTCAACATCAGTGTTGGATACAAGTGCTATGCTTTTGTTCTTCTTGTCACCATTATCAGTGATCCCCATCTCAAAAGTCTGAAGAGACCCAATAAGTTCATCCACTTTCAACTTGCTGATGTCCTGGGCTTCCTCTATGGCAGTTACCTTCATTGCAAATCTTTTAGGCAAGGATCTGAGAATCTTCCTTACCAGTTTTTCTTCTGACATCTTTTCTCCTAGTGCTCCTGAGGTGTTGGAAATCTCCAAGATGTTCATGTGAAACTCATGAATGGTTTCATCTTCCATCATTTTTAGATTCTCAAACTTGGTGGTCAACATCTGAAGCCTTGACATTTTTACTTTGGAAGTGCCCTCATGAGTATTTTTGAGAGTGTCCCAAACTTCCTTGGCCAGTTCATATTGATGTACTAGTCTGAAAATGATTCTATCAATTCCATTGAACAAGGCATTTAAAGATTTTGAATTTCCCAGAGCTAACTCATCTTCTTCTTTACTCCAATCTTCCTCAGGCTTCAGACTGATTGTCCCATCTTTCTCAGTTATGGTGGGATGAATCCATCCTTTGTCAGCAGCTCTCCAAGCCTTTTTGTCCAGAGATTTTAGGAAGGCAATCATACGAGGTTTCCAGTAGTCATAATTAGTTCCATCCAGAATGGGTGGTCTATTTCCAAAAACTCCTTCTTTGTCCATAGTGCCAGAAAGTGATATCCCTAGATCTCACCCAGTAATACAGGCAGGGTGCCTGCTCTGATGCCAATTGAAATTCTGGCTGCAGATACTCAATGTCACGTTCAATGTTATGACACCGTATCTGACTTACTATATGACAGTAAATACAAAAGCAATAAAGAACACAGTCAATTGTTTACCCAGTTCAGTGTGCAACAACACCTACTCTGGGGGCTACCAAGCCAGGGAGGAAATCCACTATAAGAGATGTTAATTCAGGAATAAACTAACCAGTTTATCTCCTTCACTTAAGACCTACCCAATGCAATTCCAATCTAAGTACAACTTAAACCTGAGTTCCTACTCACTCCCCCTCAATCACAACAGTGATACATAAACCAATTTGACTTAAAAATTGATGAAGACACTCTTCAAAAACAAACACTTGATTAAGCTTCACAGCTTTTTAATCAAGCAACACAATCACTCGTGCTTCACAGCTTTGAGTGATGCACACAACTAACTTGACTCTGCTTCACAGCTTTAGTCAAGGAACATTCAAACACTCTTGCTTCAAAGCTTTGAGTGCTACACAGCCCTTACAATTAGAAACCTATTCCAAGGCACTTATCACAATGATAATTGCTTGGAGTACAATAATCAAATCTATACATATTACAAATGATCTTCTGATCAATAAAAGGGATGCCTTGAAAAACAGCAGCTCTGTTGAATATATAGCAGCTGCAGCTTCAGTTAGGGTTTCCACAAAAACCTAGGGTTAATTCCGTTTGACCTAAAGACCAGGTCACATGGCTTTATTAACCAGGTTAGGGTTGAGCTAGGTTACCCCTCAGAAAACGCAGAATTCTGTTCAGGAAAGACTGAGTTATTTTCCTGAAAAAACTCAGACTTATCCAACCTGCAAACCTGTTAGTTCAGAACAGGATGTCATAACATCTGTTATGACATCTGAGAAAACCTGTCTACTGATTTAGCAAAATGTGATCATTTTGCAAAATGCTCAGATACACACTTATAAACATCAGTACTTGAATTACAATATTTTTCTGCAAAGGTACCTAATGAGTCAGTACAAACTGAACTAGAATGTTATGACATCAGTCATGACATTCACACATACACTTGGGATTTACCAAAAATGCAAGCCAATACCTAAACACCTACAGTCCTTGAAATGGATTAGTCCTTATGTAGGATGCATGCAATGGTATGATGGTATGATGTTATGCTGTGCATGGAGTAATGTAGGTAAACCATGTTATGAGTCCAGATTAAGGACTGTAAACAAAACCTGCAAGAAACTCAAGTGTCAGATAACAAGTATGCAAGTAGTCAAGTTTGAAAGCACACAAGTCACACAAGACAGCCCTTAGAGTTTAGGCCAGCATGAAGTTTGGGGGTACTACCCTCTTGAGGTTGGTGGGCTCAAAAACCTGTCCTATCAAAAGTAACCGGGTTCTAAAGAGCTCAATATCATTGGGTTGTTTTCTGTGTTCATTGTTTTGATTTAGCCACTGAACTGGCGATCAAAATATTCCAAGAAAACAACCCTCAATGAGTGTAGTATCGAGTATCAACCAACTTCGGACTGCACCAAAGTCAGTCATCTCACTACCCCTAAAGAGGCCAGGATGGTTCAATTAAGGTTCCTAAGGTCAGTTGATGCTTCACGACACCACGCGGCGGCCCCGTACTCTCCTTGACTTGACTCAAGGGTTACCGGTACTCACCAAAGTGCCACATCAACGTAGCAGACTGCTTCAACCGTGTCGGTATACCCCGCACAGTTCCCTCACAGTCTTGTTGCTACTTTCTAAGAGGTATCCCCCAGATCCGGGTTAGGATCTATGAAACTCCGATGCAAAGCCCACAAATATAAAGCAATCAAAGCAAAGCAATTGAAAACATAAGTATGATATAATCCTAAGGTACACCTCACTTTTATAATCCCCAGCAGAGTCGCCAATTCTGTGATCGGTGGAAATAGAACTGACTGTTTTTTAGCTGGTTCACGAAATGTCGCGGAAGCAAGAGTCGCCACCGTCTTTTATTTTCTCCAACATGGAAAGGACAAAAGCACAGCAAAATTCCTTATGAGAATGTTTCTCGGTTCGGGAGGTAGATTTATAGAAAGGGAAGGTGTTAGCACCCTTTCTATCCGTGGTTATCCACGGGCTCTTAGGTGCTTGCTCTTATGTTTTCAAAAGATTTGTTTGCTTTTCAAATGTGTGGGGGTTTTGAAAAAGTTTCGTTTGAAAAATTTCTAAGTAACTCTTGTATCAGTCCTCAAGAGTGTGTGAAAAATTTGTTTGAAATCTTTTAGAAAGTGTAAGGTGTGAAAAGTATTTTTGTTTATTTTGAAAAGAGCAAGTACCCATGAGTCATCTACCTACCCTAAGGAATTAAGCTGTGTAAGAATCCTTTAGATAGTGCTATCCCACCATTGAGAGGTAGGTAGCACCATCGTTGGAGTTGTTCGGGTCAATTCGATTATTGGGACAGTGTGGTCATCGAAGCAATGGTAGGATACCTTAGAAGTGACCCTAATGTCCTAGATCCTTTTATCCGAGGCAACCGTTTCGAGGCAACTGGATCTTTTGGACAGAGGGTGACCTCTAAGACGTCCTATACTTGATGACCACGTTTCGAGGCAACGAGTGAAGCGTACCCTAAGAGTGGCATGTGCTTTGTGTGTTGTTTTTCAGTCACTGTTTTTGTACATGTTATTTGTGAGCTACGGGTTGTTTTTATTTACCATACATTCTTTCACGCATTTAACAGTTAGGGGGTACGGAAAGTAAATTGCAGAAACATAAATCCTACGCTATTACAAGGCGCGGGTCTATACATCGCCAAAAATACAAAGACCCGTTTTTTGGTAAATAAGTACGAGAAATAGTAAATAAAGCAGTAAAAATCCTAATTACTATTACATCCGGAGGCAGTTACATAATAATCAAAAATAAGGAATTTAAAACTAAAATGCGCGCGAAAGAAAGAATCGGGAATGTGTTAAGGGTGTTGACCCTTTTTAGAAAAGAAATTGATTTTTTTTGTCTTTTTGTAATTAAAATGGAATTAAAACTAACTAATGACTAATTAATTAATTTAATTAAAAGAAAATATATTTTTTGTGTTTTTAAAGTTTTTTATGAAATAAAATAAATAGAAATAAAATTAAAAGTTAATTTTACCTAATTCTAAATCTATTTTAATTATTAAGAAAAGAAGTTAAAATTGCCTAATTAAACTATTTATTTGTTAATATTTTATTTACAAAAATAATATGAGAATAATAATAGTAATAATGTTAATTCTATTTCTTGGTTTTTTTATGAAAAATATTAGTTATGTTAATAGTTAATAAAAGGGAAAAATAAAAATAACACAAATAAAATATAAAAATGAAAAAAATAAAAATTGCAAACCCAAGGGGGGTTTTGGGCCAGATTGGAGGGTGCATTGTTGAATCCTGGCCCATTTGAACCTTCAGCTCGTTTGACTTCTTGGATTGAGTGGAGCGCTGTTGACTCCTGAGCATGGTATTCCTCACTTTTTGTCCTTTGGATCTGCACTGATGACATATGGCACGTTGGATGTGTGAGGCTTATGGTGTCCAGCACTTGGGAATCTGCACAAGAACATGTTGGAAAAAATAGCATTGGAATTATGGGGGACCTGGGAATCGAACCCAGGTCCCAATGGTGAACGAACACGTCTCCCACCACTCAGCCAACTGCAATTGTTTGTAAACAAAATAGATAATGACAATAATATGCAAAACAACAATTATGTTGGGAATTTTAAAAAAGGCGCGCCATATATTTGAATGCACCAATCAAGTTCATCCATGCATCATCTTCTTCATCTGGCCTAAGACAAAAAGTAATCAAATAGCGGGGGTTTTAAACCCCCACGAAACAAAGTGTCAATAATAGCGATTAGCGCTATGGATCATATAAAAAGAGCGCGACATGTCCTTCTTGTTCGTCTTGTTGCAACGAATCCAGTCATATAGGTCTTGAGGTCTAATTTTACAGTATATAGAAAACCCCAATTTGAAAGCTTTGAAAACCCTAGATATCTCCCATGGTGGATTGTGATTCTACGCGTTTCAGTGCAATTAATCCATGCCAATAGGTTCCTGTATGTTCAAACAATGCAAAACAAACAATCAAACATGTTAAATGCTCATGAGATGCAAGTTTCGATTATGAAAAATAAGGATGAACCGTGGATCTGTTCTGGACAATTTCTTGAGTGTTAACGTGTGATTGGGATCTCTACACGTTCCTGGAAGCGTCAGCAATCTGTTAGAAACACAAACAAGCTCTGAATCACGCTGCAATATTGATTTCAATTTCACACTTTTCTTGAAATTTTGCAATTTGGTTATGGAGTTCTTGAGTGTTCTAGGTCGTGAATCGTATTGCCAAGGCTTGCACATGTGTTTTGTAATGAGTATCCATCAATATAATACACAATAAACCAATGCAATTATGCTTTTGATTTTGCCATGAACACCATTAAACCACTTGCCATATTTGCTTCAAATTTGAATTTCTATGCCCATAATAGGATGTACACGGATTTGGAATATGTTTCATGGTGTATCAAAGCTATTCAACACAAAATATATCCCTTAAGTAATTTTCTTGATTTTTATTTGAATTTTAAAGATTTAAAATGGATTAAATCAAATAAAATTAAATAAAAATGGAAAAATTAATTTTTAATCTTGAAATAAATTGTGGGACACGTGGGAGGCATGGCCAAGCTGAAACAAGTGGAAAAAGTGGGCCCTTTTTGTCAAAAATGAAATTTCAAGGATAGTTGACTTTGGCCATTTCACAAAAATTTCCCAACTTCTCCAATGCATATCTTGCTCAATTTTGAAGCTATGAACATGTTCTTGGACATTTTGGAAAGGTCTTCAAGTCCTCTAACCAATGTCTTTGGTATGTTGGCTCCTAAATTCGACACCCTTGTTTCATTAATATCAGCCGTTAAAGCTGAAGGATGTTTTCGACGAGCTGGGTCTGTCGAAATGCCCATCTAAAGATGGCAATGTACTTAGAAGATTTCTTCCAAGGGGGAAGTTGGTTGCCTTCGACGTCGAAGGTGTTTCTCGTCGAAGATGCTTCTCGACGAAGATGTTCGATGGTTCAGAGTGGAACGGTTTGAAATTTAAGCATTTGGAGGGAAAACGGTTTCCAGCGGTTACCAAGTGAAACGTGCAAAGATCTGGAGCGTCGAACATTGAGAACGTGCCAAGTGGAATCATCTCGAAGCAGTGTAACTGCCCGACGGTTACTTGGGATGTTCTAGTATAAATAGTAGTAGTTCACGCAGTTTCTCGCGTGTGTTCACAATTATATAGAAAGTCACTCATATAGATTCGAGTACCCAGCGTGTGAGAAAGAATTGTTGAGAATGTATGTGTGAAACACCACTTTTATTAATCAAAGTCATTTAATTTCCAGAAACTTTACTTGCTTTCTTCTTTACTTTCCCTGTCGAAGCCCTTTATTTCAAGCCTTCATTTATTCTATCAAGCCTATTTCTTCATGCAATTTACTTAAAGCCTCTTTATTTTCTTGTCATTTAACCATTATCCAATTCAATCAAAACCTCAAAATCAACCTATGTCTTAGGATCAATCTGATCGATCCTGCGAGTAACCAAATAAGTAACCATTTGGAGGATCAGCGGTTGTTTACCAATAACCACGGTAAACAAATTGGCACGCCCAGTGGGACTGTGTGTTGATTTTTGAAGTTTAACCTTTTAAAACATAATCTCATCTTTTTCGAGGAGTGTTGTATGTTATTGAGAAGTGGTAGAATATACACTAACGATAACAATACTGCTAGAAGAAGGGAAGAGATGGCGAATCCACCAAACAATAACGAAATCCCACAAACGAATGTGGGAGCAACGGTTATCCCGACCGTAAGTGAAGCGATAACTGCTGGTTCAACACCAGCAGTAACGGTCACAACAACGGGGCCATTACCTCCGTTCACAGGCCCCAGAGTGCCTTTGGGAACTCCCCCACCAAGGGGAAATTTAGGCACAAGGCCTTTTGTTCCCCCAGGATTTATGACAGGCGGTCATAATCGAGAACCACTCTATGGCATGCTAACTTCTGACTTGGCTAGCCTGACGAATGCTGCGTCCACTTTTTCAGACCCTTTAGTGAGTGCCTCTTCGCCACTCCAAGGTTCTGGAGTAGGTATGGCGAATAGAAATAGGACCCAACTCTTAGGAGGAACGTCCCAAGTAGCACATGGCCTTACAAATGCCTCGACAGCAATCTTGAGGCAACAAATGGACGAAAGCAACCATGATATGGTGCAAATGTTGGCACAAACTTTAAGTACAGTGCTGAACCCTCTAATACAAAACACTACTCAATCGAATCAGCAGATGACAGCGCAAATGACGCGTTTGGCTGATTTCTTTGGAGTACCCCAACCTATTCGACAGCCCCAAAGGGCGCAAATAAGGGGAAACCAGGGTGTATTCTTAGAGGAAGAAACCACTATCAACCAGGTCCAACAGCCTGTCGAAGAAAACCTTAGGGCACGATTGGAGCAACCTGTCGAGGAACCTAGGGTAATAACCCCAGAGGTAAGGTTAGTTAACAGAAACCAAAATGCTGACGAAGTAGTTCAGCATATCCAATACCAAAACATGGGTCTGGAAAATAATCTGGCAACCATGACCGAAAGGATCATGACTCAAAATGGGATGAACATGGGCTTTCGAAGGCCCAACTTTACATCCCCGTTGTCAGAATACGTGTTACAAACAGACTTACCTCCTAGATGTAAAGTCCCCAAATTCACTAAGTTCTCTGGGGACACGACAGAATCTACTGTCGAACATGTGGCGAGATACTTGATCGAAGCAGGAGATATTTCGAATAACGAAAACCTGAGGATTAAGTACTTCCAAAGTTCTTTAACAAAGAACGCTTTTACTTGGTTTACAACTCTCCCCCCAATTCGATCCATCATTGGACCCAGTTGGAAAGATTGTTCCACGAGCAATTCTACATGGGGCAAACCAAGATAAGCCTGAAAGAATTGGCCAGTGTAAAGAGACGTTTCACTGAACCTATAGACGAATATCTAAATAGGTTTAGGTTGCTCAAAGCAAGATGTTTTACACAAGTGCCGGAACATGAGTTAGTCGAAATAGCCGCAGGCGGTTTAGATTATTCCATTAGGAAGAAGTTAGACACTCAATACCTGAGAGACATGGCCCAACTGGCCGACAGAGTTCGACAGGTAGAACGCCTCAAAGCTGAAAAAGCAAAGGCAACGAAAACTCATAAGAGAGAGAGGATAGCGTATGTTGAGATGGATGACGAAGATCCAGAACCCTTCAACGATACCATAACTGTCGAAGAAGGAGAAGTCGATTTAGCGGAACTAAAACAAGGGCCACCATACTCTTGCAAACTGTTAGTCCCCTCAAGTGGGAAAAATCCCATTGGTCCAGAAAGGACCAACGATAGGTTCCCCAAAAAGACTTATAGTTTTGACATTACAAAATGTGATGAGATCTTTGACTTGCTTGTAAAAGATGGCCAAATGATAGTACCCCCAGGGGTAAAAGTGCCTCCTCTTGATCAAAGAAAGAAGAGAGGCTTTTGTAAATATCATAATTTTTTGGGCCATAAAACTTCTCAATGTTTTCTTTTCAGGAATCTTGTGCAAGACGCTATCGAAGAAGGGAGGTTGAAGTTTGCTGACAAGACCCCCATGGCTGTCGACTCTAATCCGTTGCAGGCTGAAGCCCACTATGCTGAGCCTTCAGAGGTGAACGTGATCGAGGCATCCAGGAGCCAGTCGAAGAGGCCAGGAATCACAATGGTCGAAGTCTCAAAGGACCATATCAACATGCCAATCTTTGGCAGTTTTTCTGGGAATTTATCCAGAAAGACAATTGAAGCGGTTCAGAAAGCGGTCGAAAGCCCAAAGCTGGAGACCGTTGAAGCCCAAAAAACTGGACCAAAACCCAGTTCTCACTTGGCCACAGTTCAAGGCCAGACGGAGAATTTGGAGATTCAAATGAAGCAGTTGACTCTTGCCAACAAAGATACAATGAATGTCAACATGGTCGAAGTCTCTGACCCAAAAGCATCAGAGGAGGCCATGAGGCAAGAACAAGCTAACAAGACTGCTTTCCCTCGGGAAAATGAAAATCTGGCAGATTTCCTGCAAAGATGCCAGAAAAAGAAGTCAGAGGTGATGCTGTGTCCAAGATGCAGTTCGATCTTTGACAAAAAAGCTGCTGAGCATATTCAAGGCGTAAGAGCAGCAAATAAGAGAAGGGAAAATGTTGATCTTCGACATGACCCCAGAAGAGCCTCCCAAAGAGGTTCAAACCAAGAAAAGAGGCCATTGACTTTCAGGCCTCCAACTAATGTGCCGGTAGATACCTGGTACAAGACATCTGGTCGAAAGAGGCCAAGCGAGGGGAAATGGCACTCTTTCGACGTGCCAAGGGGTTCATCTTTAACACAAAAGAAAGAGCCTCAAGTTGCTGCCCCTAAAGTTGCACAGGTGTCAAGCAACTACAAAGGGAAAAATCCCATGTCTCGATCTCAATGGAGGAGATACCAAAGGAGACGAAAAGCTGAGAGGGAGGCTGCCAATGAACCAAAGGCAGAAACCAGTTCAAATGTTCCTCTAAGGAAGCAAAGGAAACCTCTGGAAAGAGAGCCAGTAACCAACAGGCTAGTTTGGCCTAACCAAGGTGAAATCGAGGACGAAGATGGTTCTGAGTCTGATGATACTTTGGACATAATGGTGAATATAGTCTCAGTGCTGCCCAGAGAGTTCAACCGACAGGTGGAGGTCGAAACGAGTGATTGGGAAGTGGAGCAAGAAATGGCCAAACATAGGCCAGTGTGCTACTTCGTCATGGACAATGGCACTACTGAGGAACAAAATGGATTCTTCGAACCACCTACAGAGGCGATGAAAAATCACCTCAAGCCTTTATTTATAAGAGCTAAACTCGAAGAAACTACAGTGAATAAAATCTTGGTGGATTGTGGGGCAACCATCAACATTATTCCTCACTCTATGCTAAGGAAAATTGGCAAAAGGGATGAGGACATTAAGCCTCACAACATGGTCCTGTCGAACTATGAGGGCGGCATAGGGACCACTATGGGAGTAATCCAACTGGATATCAAGGTAGGATCTATCCTTCGACCAACAATGTTTATGGTCATATCGGCCAAACCTAACTACAATCTTTTGTTGGGCCGTGAATGGATTCATGGTGTTGGAGCTGTGCCATCATCAATGCACCAGAGGTTGCTGCTATGGCGTCCAGATGGGATGGTCGAAAACATAGAGGCAGATCAAAGCTATTACCTGGGCAAAGTGAATCACCTAGGGCTGGCAGATTTCGACAAGAACTTGGCTCACATAGGGCCATGTCCAACACCTGACTTCGACTTGGCGCCAGCGCCAAATACTTTTTGTTCCCTATACCTGCATCCTGAGCATGGTTTCCAATGGGACATAGAAGACTTGTCCCACATAGACTTCAGTGGGTTAACTGATATCCAACCAACTGGTTGGGGAAGTGAATTCAGTGATAATGACTGAGTCACAGTCATTGAAGCGAATTTCGGCTTATGTAGCCGAAACAAAGATGATAACGGCTCTCGAAGCCGAAGTAAAGTACATGGCCACACAGGCCAATGATCAACAGTTATCTGCTGCAGGTCCAGGAAAGGATTTCGATCCAGAACCTCCTGATATCATGCCAGAAGGAATGCAGGAGCAGAGGCTCGACGCCATCTATGACGATGAGCCTTTGGGCTTCGAAAAGCACCCCTTGGCGAACAACATTAAAATGTTAGCGCAAGATCCTTTAGAAGAAATCAACTTAGGCGAAGGGTCAGAGAAAAAGCCAACTTACATCAGCGCCAAAATTGACCCAGAACTTAGGTTGGAAGTAATCCAATTGTTGAAAGAGTTCAAGGACTGTTTTGCATGGGATTACGACGAAATGCCTGGTCTCGACAGAGGATTGGTAGAACTTCAGTTGCCAATCAAACCTGGGAAGAAGCCAATCAAGCAAAGTCCAAGACGCTTCGCTCCAGAAATACTGTCGAAGATCAAAACGGAAGTCGAAAGACTGCTGAAGTGCAAGTTCATACGCGTTACAAGGTATGTCAAATGGATTGCAAACATTGTGCCAGTAATTAAGAAAAATGGTACATTGAGGGTGTGCATAGATTTCAGAGATTTGAATGCTGCTACACCCAAAGATGAATATCCTATGCCTGTGGCGGAAATGCTAGTCGATTCTGCCGCTGGCTATAAATACCTGAGCATGCTCGATGGTTATTCAGGATATAATCAAATATTCATTGCTGAAGAGGATGTGTCGAAAACAGCTTTTCGATGCCCTGGGGCTCTAGGCACTTACGAATGGGTAGTGATGCCTTTTGGCCTAAAGAACGCTGGGGCAACATACCAGCGAGCAATGAATTCTATCTTCCATGATTTTATTAACACTTTTATGCAAGTATATATTGATGACATTGTTATAAAATCTGTTTCCAGGAAGAATCATATTGACCACCTTCGACAATCATTCGAAAGAATGAGAGAACATGGTCTGAAGATGAACCCTTTGAAGTGTGCATTCTGTGTGAAAGCTGGAGATTTCTTGGGCTTCGTTGTCCACAAGAAAGGAATCGAAATCAACCAGAACAAGACGAAGGCTATTCTGGAAGCGAAAGCGCCATCGAATAAGAAGGAACTGCAATCTCTGTTAGGAAAGATAAATTTCTTAAGGAGATTTATATCTAACCTAAGTGGGAAAGCTCAAGCCTTTTCACCCTTACTTCGACTGAATAAAGAGGGGTTCGAATGGGGGCAAGAGCAACAAGAAGCCTTCGACAAAATCAAAGGGTACCTCACTAAGCCACCTATTTTGGTGCCTCCTTGTAACAATAGGAGTATGAGATTGTACATAGCTGCATCCGACAAAACTTTGGGAAGCATGTTAGCCCAAGAAGATGAGAATGGAGTCGAAAGACCCATTTACTATCTTAGTAGAGTTTTGAACGATGCAGAAACTAGATATAGCGAAGTTGAAAAATTGTGTCTATGTCTGTATTTCTCTTGTACAAAACTCAAGCAATATATAAAACCAGTTGATGTGTATGTTTCGTCTCATTTTGATGTGTTCAAGTACATGTTGTCGAAACCCATCTTACACAGTCGAATTGGCAAGTGGGCACTAGCATTAACTGAATTCTCCTTAACCTTTATGCCTCTTAAGGGAGTGAAAGGACAAGTGGTTGCAGACTTTATAGTGAGGATATTAATTATGTGGAGATAGAACCTTGGAAATTCTACTTCGATGGATCCAGCCATAAAGATGGAACAGGAGTAGGAGTCTTGATTATTTCTCCAGGAAAAATTCCAACAACATTCAAGTACAATATATCAGGTTCTTGTTCGAACAATGAGGCTGAGTATGAAGCTCTAATTACTGGCCTTGAAATATTGTTGGAATTGGGGGCAACTCGAGTCGAAATAATGGGAGACTCAGAGTTAGTCATTAAGCAAGTCACAAAAGAATATAAATGCATAAGAGAAAATCTCATTATGTACTTTGTGATAGCAAATCGTTTATTGAAAAAATTTGAAATGGTCAATATTCGACACATACCCAGATTGGAAAATTAAATAGCCAACGACTTGGCACAAATTGCATCTGGTTACAAGATTTCAAAAACGAGATTACAAAGAGCAATCGAAGTTCGATAAAAAATAAAAGCAACTTGTCTATCACCAACAGACTTGGAATCGACAAGACTAGGATATGCTGATCAAAGTAACTTCGAAATTTCGTTCATAGATAATTTGTCAGAGCAGGATTGGAGGAAGCCCATTGTGGATTATCTTCAAAATCCAGGAGCTTCGACAGAACGGAAAACAAAATACAGGGCGTTGAGTTATGTACTCATGGGTAATGAGTTATTCAAGAAGACGCCTGAAGGGGTATTGCTAAAATGTTTAAGTGAAACTGAGGCATACATAGCCCTTTCGACTATGCACGCTGGAGCATGTGGGGCTCACCAAGTAGGCCATAAGATGAAATGGTTGTTGTTTCGACAAGGACTATACTGGCCCACTATGCTGAAAGATTGTGTCGAGTTCGCTAAAGGTTGCCAAGAATGTCAAGTCCATACAGGCATCCAACATGTACCAGCAAGCGAACTTCACTCGATAGTGAAACCTTGGCCCTTTAGAGGATGGGCGTTGGACCTCATTAGAGAGATTCGACCAGCATCATCAAAGAGTCAGAAGTATATATTGGTAGGCATTGATTATTTTACTAAGTGGATCGAAGCTATCCCTTTAGTCAATGTAGACCAAGAAAATGTCATTGAATTTATTCAAAAGAACATTATCTTTAGATATGGAATCCCTGAGACTATAACTACTGATCAAGGATCAGTTTTCATCGGTCGAAAGATGCATGAATTCGCTCAGGAAACAGGTTTCAAACTCCTAACATCAACGCCTTATTATGCACAGGCAAATGGTCAAGTCGAAGCAGCGAACAAAGTAGTGATTGGCTTGATAAAAAAGCATGTTGGGAAGAAGCCCAAAAATTGGCATAAGACGTTAGACCAGATTTTGTGGGCTTGTCGAACGTCCCCAAAAGAAGCCATAGGTACAACACCATATAGGCTAACTTTTGGCCATGACGCAGTGTTGCCAGCAGAAATTTGTCTTCAATCTGCAAGGGTTCAGAGACATTATGATATTCCCTCTGAAATTTATTGGGATATGATGTTAGACGAACTAGTGGATTTAGACGAAGAAAGATTGCGCGCTCTTGACCTACTCAGGCTTCAGAAGAAAAGAGTAGAAGACTCTTATAATAAAAAGGTGAAACCTAAGGCATTTTCGCCTGGAGAACTAGTCTGGAAGGTGATTCTTCCCATGGATCGAAGGGATCGAAGCATGGGAAAATGGTCACCCAAATGGGAAGGACCATTCAGAGTTATCCAGACTTTCTCTAGTGGAGCCTATGAAGTTGAAGAGCTAGGTGAAGATAAAAGGCTCTTGAGAGTAAATGGTAAATATTTGAAAAAGTACAAACCTACACTCCAAGAGATAAAAATAAATAACAAGTAACGACTAAATTAACCATAAAGAAGCCAAAATGGAAAGTTTTTATAAATTAGCCAAAATGGAGATGTTGTCGAATACATATTACAAAATATGGTTAAAAGGCTGAATCAATCAGAAGGGGATGGAGTCCTTGAGTCGAAGGTATTTGGTTTGCTGCAGCTCCAATCTTTTGTTGCACAAGGCATTCGCCTGCACAAGCTTGGCAATTTGATCGTCGAAGGCTTGAGCTTTCTCAGCAAATTCTAGGCCCTGTGTGATTTCAGCTTGACTTTCAGTGTCTGGAACAGTCGAGAGAAGTTCCTCCTTGCGCTTAGTATTGGCATTTATCTTAGCCTCTATTTCTTCGATTTGCGCCTTGAGGGAAGCATTCTCTCGATCGATGGCATCAACTTCTTCTTGTTTAGATGCTTTTTGCTTTGACAACTCCGCAATTCGAGAAGTTGTCTCTGCTACAGCAGTCCATGCAGAAGAGCTTTTGCCATATAACACTTCAAGCTGGCTATTAAAGCCCCTTTGTCGCCGATAATCTGCTGAGACTTGATCAATAATGGAGTGTAACTCCGTGATAAAGCCTGAAACTTCTGGAGGCACAGCTAACAAGTCTACAGCATTCAAAACAGCCCCCAAATATGATGGAGCAGTAAGGTCCCCCTCCAAAGCTTTCATCAAGTCCTTCTTGAAAAACTGAGCCTTAACCTTTGTCAAAGCCTCATCGAGAGGAGAAGTTTCAGTGGACTTCCCCGACAGAGTAGGAACCTCCTGACTAGCATCAGACGAACTTTTGCTCTCGATGATAGCGTTCAGATAGCTAACAGGATCAGTTTGCTTCAAGAGTTCTAAGTCTTCTTTCGACCTATGTTTTGTTAAGGTAACAGCCTTTGCAACAGCGTTGTCTTGGGTTTGAGGCTGTTGAGTAGCATTTGCCTCGACTTGACTCTCTTCGACTCGGACTGCGGCAGTACCAGCGTCATCATGGTTCCCTTCGCCAGCGTCACCTTGATCCTTTTCGCCAGCGTCACCGCGGTCCCCTTCGTCACGATTTTCTTCCGACAGATCCACCACCTGAATCTCTTTTGGTTGTTGCTCTTCTGTTTGTGGATCTTCTGTTGGTTTTTCTGCTGTCTCTGTATTGGCTTCATTTATTTCAGTATTGGCTTCATCGTTCGCCAAGTCTTTTTCTTGTGGCCTGCTGAGTTCAGCAGAATCCAATGTTTCGGAAGTCCTTGGCGCTGAGCTTTCAGTGGTGTCCTGAAAAGAGAAGAAGAATCTTCTAAATTCGAAAGAGACATGATCGAACATAGGTATCGACACCTGAGTTACAAAGGGATCAAAGAGATTACCTGTAAAGTAGCTTCAGCCCCAGGGCTGGAATTGTCGCTTTCGACAGGTTTATTGAGAAGAACGTTTAATTCCTCCTCCGTTGGCTCCTCAATGATTACTGGAGGTGGCCTGGGCTTTCTCCCAGCAACCTTTATTCTGATTGTTCGAGCCTCAGGAAGAGGAACGTCCTTCTTCAGCTTTCGCCTTTTTAGAGGAGCAGGGGGAGAATCATCTTCTTCGTCACTCCCGGATTCGACCGTCAGTGCTGGCCGTTTCTTGGGCGAAGGTGCCTAAAAACCAATTGGAGTTCGATTTAGAAGTTGCATCGAAAGTCAAAAAGTTAAAGCCAGAAGAACATAATGAAAGTCTGGTTACCGATGCAGAAGGCTTTTTCGAAGGGCCTTCCCCCTGTTGGTTTGTTGTGGTCTTCGCCGACGCTATAGTCTTCGCCGGTGGTGGAGGTTTTGTTAAGGGGCCTCCTCCCTGTTGGCCTTCTGCAGCCTTCTTGGCTGCAGGCTTTCGAACAACTGAAAGTAGACAAAATAATTAACAGGCTAGCAGTCGAAAGAGAAAGACAAAGTAATTTGGAAGGATGAACTTACATTTCTTTATTTTGTCCAAGACAAGGACAAAAGATTTCAGAAGCTCATCCACGAAGTCCTTCTCGTCGAAAAACTCCTCAGCGTAGTAACTTTTCCACCACTCCTCGAAGGATGGTGAGCAGAGAAAGTTAAGCTGATAGTCAAACAACGAAAGAACTGTTCGACCAGCATATCTGCCGATATGCTTAGTGGCAGCTTCTTCAGTGTAGTCGTTGCAGAAGTATAACATAGACTTCTCCCTGGGAAAAATTGGAGAAGGTAGTGTTTGAATAATACCAAACTGGCGAGACACCAGGTTTGGTTGATACGCGATCAGACTTAAGTGAGTCTTAGAGCTCTTGAATCGCAGGGGAATTATTCTTGGTGTGAGAAATGCCTCCCACACTGTTGTATGTTCGTCAACCTGAGGACCACTCGACATCCTGGGATGTGGCCTTGTGAACCACTCTGGGCCAACCTTTCGTCGAGAAAACGGAGCCATGGTCGAAGCAAACTCTTTCATTTTAGCAAACATCAAAACGAAGTTTGTAAAAGTTTGTTGAAGCTCCAGCCCATCTTCTGTTGGAGTCAACAGAGCCAATCTGGTACCTTCGACGCGTCTGTTTGCTATTTCTGGAGCCTGCTCATTTATTTAAATCCTCTTAGGCAAGAAAGACTCGAAGGTGGCATTGAGCCACAACTGAAGCAGCCAAAAAGGTCCAGCAAGCAGCAGACTGGCTCTGTTCTCGATGATCTTCAGAAGAGTCGCTCCGTTGCTAATCGACTCATACAGACTCGCCAAAATCAATTCTGCCAAACAGATATTTTGGCCATGGTGGAGTTGAGTGGCGAGAGTGACCATCTTCTTGGTCACCTGTAAGGACTTGGAGCAAAACACAAAGCGTGTCAGCCATAAGGCTAGAAACGCAATATGTTCGACATCCGATACAACATCTGTCGACTTATCGTGGTAATGATTGATGAAGGTGGTGTAGGTTGGTTTTGTGGCAGAGAATCCAATCTGATCCTCCGACATTTCCTCCGGGTCGAAGTAGTCCCCAGTGGGTCGAAGGCCAGTGATGGCGGCCACGTCGAAGAGCGTGGGAGTCAGCACTCCACAGGGAAGATGGAAGGTGAAATGGGTGTAATCCCATAAGAGTAAAGAAGCTATCAACATCTCTGGGGAATAGTTAAGACCTGTCTTCGACAGCATAACCAGGTATAATATCCCCATGTCTTTCCAGATCGAAGCCTGGCGTTTCTCCATTTTTTCCAGCCAAGCACTATAATCAAGAGTGAGGCTAGGGCCAGACCTGAAAGCCCTAACACCTTTATTGAAGAAACGGAGGTCGATTTTCTCCTTAGCAGGATCTTCATTATCCTCTGCATCTTTCTTGGAGCATCCAACCGGTTTGAGTCTCTCAAGTACCGGAAAGTAACTTTTGATCTTCATGGCCTCAGCAATGCTTGGGTATAATGGGCCAGACATAACAAAGATTTGGTTGGAATATCCAACCGGAATCATGAGGTGGCGTGAATAAGCATCACGTACATCAATGTCCAAAGGCTCAGGGACCCTTCGTTGGCCCGTGGGAGTCACTAAGGGAGCGGTGGAGAAAACCCTAGGTTTGACATTTCCAGAGGGAGTGTTGGCGCTAGAAGCGTTGGAAGAACCAGATGCCATCATTGGTACTAAGGTCGAAGACGAAGTGAAGAACAGGGGGTTTGCAAAGTTGACAAGAGTTTGTATGCAAATGAGGAATTCTGAAAGCAAGGTAGCGTAAAAAGTCCCACAATGGGTACTTACCGCTATTTATAGTAGTGGGGGAAATCTCCAAATTCGAGGACATTAAATGCCATTTAATGTTGCAGAAGGTAGTGGGACACGTGGCGTCTTCCTGTTGTTGTAGTCGTTCTGCAGAAATGGAAGGGTGCAGCGTGCGCCCTCGTTTTTGGGAATTGTCATGATGACAATTTGTGAAAAGGCGTTTGGCACACTGCACGCCGTACTGAAGTGACGTCTTAGGTACGGATGAATGATGGCTTTTCCTTGGGATTGTCAGTGGTTGGTAGAAGACAAAAAAAAGTGCACAATTTAATTTGTGACTAAGAATGAAAAGACAGGTGTCGAATGGCATTTCAAAGAATGCCTTTTTCTTTCAGAGTCGAAATAAGGCATTCTTGGGGGGAAATTTGTTGGCTCCTAAATTTGACACCCTTGTTTCATTAATATCAGCCGTTAAAGCTGAAGGATGTTTTCGACGAGCTGGGTCTGTCGAAATGCCCATCTAAAGATGGCAATGTACTTAGAAGATTTCTTCCAAGGGGAAAGTTGGTTGCCTTCGACGTCGAAGGTGTTTCTCGTCGAAGATGCTTCTCGACGAAGATGTTCGATGGTTCAGAGTGGAACGGTTTGAAATTTAAGCATTTGGAGGGAAAACGGTTTCCAGCGGTTACCAAGTGCAACGTGCAAAGATCTGGAGCGTCGAACATTGAGAACGTGCCAAGTGGAATCATCTCGAAGCAGTGTAACTGCCCAACGGTTACTTGGGATGTTCTAGTATAAATAGTAGTAGTTCACGCAGTTTCTCGCGTGTGTTCACAATTATATAGAAAGTCACTCATATAGATTCGAGTACCCAGCGTGTGAGAAAGAATTGTTGAGAATGTATGTGTGAAACACCACTTTTATTAATCAAAGTCATTTAATTTCCAGAAACTTTACTTGCTTTCTTCTTTACTTTCCCTGTCGAAGCCCTTTATTTCAAGCCTTCATTTATTCTATCAAGCCTATTTCTTCATGCAATTTACTTAAAGCCTCTTTATTTTCTTGTCATTTAACCATTATCCAATTCAATCAAAACCTCAAAATCAACCTATGTCTTAGGATCAATCTGATCGATCCTGCGAGTAACCAAATAAGTAACCATTTGGAGGATCAGCGGTTGTTTACCAATAACCACGGTAAACAGGTACCATGTCATTTTGATTTACCAATCTCAAGTTATGGTCTTTGACTTAAAGTGCCTTTTTGTTGACTTTTGAAAATGACCTATAATGTTGAAATTGATAACTTTTTGTGAGAGCATTTCTTGGACTTGGAATGTGAAGATGAATTGTAGGAAATGTCTTCCCCTTCAAGATGAGCATTAGATGGAAACTTTTCTGATGAACCATGAAAAAGTTATGCCTTGGTCAAGTTACAGTTGACTTTTCAGCTGTCCAAAAATAGAAACTTTTGACACCTTGATGATTTTTGAGTCATTCTTGTGGAATCATGGTCAAGACTTGACCAAATGATGATTGTGGCTTCAAAATAAGATGTTGACCAAATTTTTTGACTTTTGACTGCCAAATGACCATTTTGCCCCTACAGTTAACTGTGGAGCAATTAGGGTTTTTGACTGTGCAACTTGACCTTGTGAGCCTTGAAACTTGGCATGTAGATGCTTGACAATGTGTATGAGCATATGGGACTTGATTGAACCCTTGAAAACCTCAACTTCTTTGCAAGAACCAAAACCCTAATTTGACTGGCTTTAGGAGAGTGGTTGACTGTGTAGCCTTTGAGTAGACTTTGAACCATTTGAGGTGATGCTTGGAAAAACTTTGAAGATTATGGGAGGGCAAATTTTGGGCTACAACAGTTGCCCCTGTTCAATCTTCTTAGACCTGAGGATGTAGATTGGCTTGTGTGCCTTTCGTGATCCGAAGGTGGAAGATGATTGAACACTAGAGTGCCCAGAAATTTGCACTCACATAGTAGAGTATCAGCAGTGTGACGGCGGGAATGGGCTTACAGATGCCATTTGGAGAGATGGTGGATAGGAGGATGGGCTTAAAGATGCCATCTGGAAGTGTGACAGAACCTTGTCGGGAATGGGCTTATAGATGCCATTTGGAAAGATGGTAGATAGTTGAATCTAAATAAGAAATAGAATAGCTTCCGTGTCTGGAGCATATCTAGTCTGTGTCTGATTGCTGACGTCTGAATAAATGGTAGAATGACCGCCGTGTCTGGGGTATATCCATACTACCTGAGTAACAGAATGTCATCCGAATCTGGATCGTATCTGGACCGAACAATAGAATAGCATCTGGGATGGAGCATCTCTAAGTTGTCTTTAGAAGTTTGAATCTGAATAAGCAATATAATAGCGTCCGGGTCAGGAGCATCTCTAAGCTATATCTCAAAGGAAATCTGAATAAGTATCAAAATGTCGCCATGTCTGGGTCGCATCTGAACCATCTCTAGAAGGAAATCTGGAATAAGCAATAGAATAGCATCCGTGTCCGGAGCATTTCTAAGCTATCTCTAGAAGGGAGTCTAGAATAAGTATCAGAATGTAGCCATGTCTGGATCGCATCTGAACCATCTCTAGAAAGAATCTCTGAATAAACAATAGAATAACATCCGTGGTTGGAGCATCTCTAAGTTATCTCTGAAAAGAAGCCCTGAATAAGCAACAAAATAGCGTCCGGTTCTGGAGCATATCTGAACTATTTCTGAACAAGAAACTCTGAATAAGCAACAGAATAGCGTCCATCTCTGGAGCATTTCCCGGCTATATCTGAAAGGAAACTCTTGAATAAGCAAAAGAATAGCATCCATATCAGGAGCATTTCCAAGCTATCTCGGAAGAGAAAATCTGAATAAGCAAAAGAATAACATCCATCTCTGGAGCATTTCCCAGCTATATCTAAAAGGAAACTCTTGAATAAGCAAAAGAATATCATCCATATCAGGAGCATTTCCAAGCTATCTCTGAAGAGAAAATCTGAATAAGCAAAAGAATAACATCCATCTCTGGAGCATTTCCCAGCTATATCTGAAAGGAAACTCTTGAATAAGCAAAAGAATAGCATCCATATCAGGAGCATTTCCAAGCTATCTCTGAAGAGAAAATCTGAATAAGCAAAAGAATAACATCCATCTCTGGAGCATTTCCCAGCTATATCTGAAAGGAAACTCTTGAATAAGCAAAAGAATAACATCCATATCAGGAGCATTTCCAAGCTATCTCTGAAGAGAAAATCTGAATAAGCAAAAGAATAACATCCATCTCTGGAGCATTTCCCAGCTATATCTGAAAGGAAACTCTTGAATAAGCAAAAGAATATCATCCATATCAGGAGCATTTCCAAGCTATATCTGAAGAGAAAATCTGAATAAGAAAAAGAATAACATCCATCTCTGGAGCATTTCTCGGCTATCTCTTCAATCTCTTTAATGTAGATATGCCCTGGCTGGATACAGGTGTCGAATCTACTCACAGATATGCCCTGGTTGGATACAGGAATCGAATCTGGAATTGCGATAGTTGATAGTAATTATCTTTGGATTGACCTTTTTCCTGAAAAGGCAAAACATCAGTTGTATGCAATGTCATGGTGCATGAACTGCATGATTTTAAGATGTTCTAAAAAAAAAAGAGATTTGTGTTGTGTGATGCGTATGCATGCTATGATGTATGAAGATGTGATGTTTATGAATGTATTTTCGTCTAGGAAAATAAATCCTTGACGAATGCCGGGAAGCTGAATCCTGGGCTGATGTTTGAAGAGTAGAGTTCTTCATTTCTGCTGGGGATCATGGTTGCAAGAATAAACCGGTAGGAGAAGATGACTCCGTTGGGGAATAAACTTGCTGGAGAGATTACCCTGCGGGGAATACTCTGTGGGAAGAGATACTTCGCTGAGGTTTTGATGATAACTCCGCCGGGGATACCGTTGAGGTGTTATGTTGGAAGATTTGATGAACTCCGCTGGGGGATAGGAAGAATTTTTCCGGGGACGATCTTTCCGTGGTATTTAGCTGAGGATAACCCAGTTATAAGCCCTGGTGGGGAATAACCTTTGAATAATGCCGGGGAGACGCGTTCGTGCTCTGTAGGGGATAAGCTTCCAGAATCTACTGGGGAGATTGATTCAACTTTCCTGGGGAAACTTTCGGACTGTACTGGGGAAGTAGTTCCACTGGGGTGTCTGGTATTCCGCCGAGGAACACTCTTATACTAAGACTGCCGGGAATGCTTGCTGAGGAATAATCTGTATACTCCGCTGGGGAATATTGAGATTTTCTGGAGATACCCAACTTCCTTAAGGCTGACTGTAGGCTAACTCTGCTTGGGGAGAGTGTTGCTGACTTGCTGGAGATGTTGTGCCTTTTTAGGGTTGATGGGAGACCAACTCTGCTCGAGGGAGAGTATTGCTGATATGCCTTACTCCGCAGGGAGTGAAGGTACCTTGGTTACGTTCTTCAGCCGAATACATGCCTTGGTACCTGGAGGACAGAGCAACTAGATCGCTTAGACAACTCATTACTGCCCCTGTTTCTGTGGGAGAAGATACCTGTGGAGGCGCTTGATGACTGCCGGTTGACAAATCTTCTTCTGGTAGGCAAGTGACGAGATGACGGAACATAGTCGTACGCTTTTGATCCCTAACTTTTGCCTGGACCGCCCTTTCGGGTTTTCCGTCCACCGGGATACCCATTTTTGCCCAAGCCGCCTTTTCAGGTTTTTGACTTGCTGAGTGTACAGATTTTTTTTCATTTCATCCCTTATTTTTGCCTAGGTGTGTCAACCTAGCGGGTCTTTGATTATGCGCAGTATTTTTTCGACTATGTCCGTGCTCTCAGGATGCAGGGAGCTGTTACTATCAGTAGTGCAGCGTTACCATGCCACCAGAAGACCTTCATTTGATCGTCCAATTCCCCAAGTGATCCAGATAGAGATTTGCCCCAAGCTGGTTGGCCTTTTGAGAGATTCTCCGACTCTTGACCTAACTGCCCCAAATATTGGACAATGATCATGCCATGCCCCTTGATTGGAGGTGCTTTTGTTCATTAGACATTCGTCGTGCAAACTTCTATGTTGTTCAAACAAATAGTCATATGCAAGCAATGTTATATTAAAAATGCAAAGCTTATGTCTGTCTTGAAATTTTTGAAAATGCATTTTCAGTAAAACAAGCAAATTTTGTAAAATGTGATGTCAACTCAAGATTTTACAGCAAGCCTTAAGGAGTCAGGATACTTTTCGTAACAGTATGCTTTCTGTTGTACCCCAAAATTTGCCCTCCCATATTCTTCAAAATTTTCTAAGAGCGTGCTTCAAAATCTCCCAAGGGTTGCACAGTTCAATGGCCTCCTAACAGTCAAAATTAGGGTTTTGGTTCTGCCAAAGAAATTGAAGTTTCCAAGGGTCCAAACAAGTCCCACATGCCTATAAACTTTGTCAAGCATCCACATGCCAAGTTTCAAGACTCACAGCACAAAATTGCACAGTCAAAAACCCTAATTGCTCTACAGTCAACTGTAGGGGCAAAATGGTCATTTGACAGTCAAAAGTCCAAATTTTTGGTCAACATATTATTTTTAAGCCACAAACATCATTTGATCAATTCTTGATCATGATTCTCAAAGCATGACTCAAAAAGTCTCAAGATGCAAAAGTTTCCATATTTGGACAGTTGAAAAAGTCAACTGTAACTTGACCAAGGCATAAATTCCACATGGTTTATCAGAAAAATTCCATCCAAAGCTCATCTTGAAGAGAATGACATTTACTACAACTCCTTTTCACACTTCAAGTCCAAGAAATGCTCTCACAAAAAGTTATCAATCTCAACATTATAGGTCATTTTCAAAAGTCAACAAAAAGGCACTTTAAGTCAAAGATCATAACTTGAGATTGGTAAATCAAAATGACATGGGACCAAAGGCATTGGTTAGAGGACTTCAAGACCTTTCCAAAATGTCCAAGAACATGATCAAAGCTTAAAAATTGAGCAAGATATGCCTTGTGGAAGTTGGGAAATTTTTGGGAATTTTGAAAAGTTAACTTTACTTCAAATACCTCAAAATTGCTAATGGGCCTCATTTTCTTCCAAGAATCATTATCCAAAAGTTATGCACGACCCATTGACCCAAAGTGGAGTTATTTCATCATTTTTTATTAATTATTTGAATTTTTAATGTTATTAATTCATTTAATTAAAATTAAATATGAAAAAATACTCAAGCATGTATTTTAAATCTTTTTATGCAGCTAATAGGTCTATCATAACCTCAAGATTTCGTGCATACTCAATATGGAAAGAATCTTCAATGATTGGCATGTTCTCCATGAAAAAAGATTGAAAAAAGATTACATGAAAATCAAATCTCAAAAACATCAATGCAAAGGTTTCTTGGCTTGAATTTTTACCCTAATTCATTCCTCATATAAACACAAACCTAAACCTAATCAAAAAAACCTGGAAGCTGCGCCTCAAACAAAAACAAACTTTGCACTTTTCACTAAAAATTTCAAAACTGTAAACTATATTGCAGGGTGTTTCAAGGCAAAAGAACGATCCCACAAGCTTGCTAAGGTTACCAGGGATCTATTCCAATCAAAACCACAGCCTCTGACCTCAAGAATCGGTAGAATGAAGCCGCCCTGTTCTTGATATTTCTCATATTCGTGTTTTGATTTATACGTACCATCCATGCATTTTCTTGTTGTTTTGCACTAACATGAGTATTCTAAAGCTGTAGGTATCTTCTAATTGAACTAACGTGCCCTGTACGAGAATCTGCCATGGAAATTTTCTAGGTTTTCATAAGCTTGAAATTGGGGACTTTTGCATATGGAAAAATTAGACAGCAAGACCTATACCATTGAAATCGTAACGTTCCAACGAATCTAAAACATTCATCGCGCCTTTTTTATATTTGTTCAATTTCTATTCGCTATTTTTTGGTGTCTCAGATTGTGGGGGTTTAAAACCCCCGCTATCTAGTTTGTTTTTTCAGGCAAAATAAAGAACAAGTGGAGAAGACGATGCGTGGAGGAACGTGGTTGGTGGATTCAAACATTGGCGCTTTTTTGTTGATTATCCAGCATAATGCTTTTTCTCTCTCTTATTATTCATTGCCCACTAAACATACAACCAAACGCGCTAGTTCAGTTGGTGGCCAACGTGTAATACAGGTACTGGGACATGGGTTCGATTCCCAGGTCCCCCATATATATTTCATATTTTTTCTTGTAATGTGTTTCTATGCAGCTTGCATCCTAAGGTCCACCATGCAACTCCATGCCTTGGCTTACCAAATGTCCCAGAAGATGAATCTGAAGGTCAGGATGAGAGGTCCATCATACGCATCAGTCAACCGTGCACACGTGAACGCTGAAAGTCAAACAGGCCAAGCTTCTAATGGGCCTCATTACTGCAATATACCTCCAAAAGGGTCAACAAACCCCCCTATGTTTGTATTTCTTTTCTCATTCTTTTTTTTCTTTTTGTTTGTTTTAATTTAATGATTTTTTTCTTTTTATTCATAAAATTAACTTTATAATATAAAAATACAAAAAAAATTCAGAAAGTCAAAAATAAAATATTTTTATTATTTAATTCACTAATATTTTATTTTGTAAATAAAATTCTAATAATCAATTAGTTTTAATTTTAGTTTGAACTTTGACATTTTTCTTAAATAAATTAAAAAACACAAAATTAGGTTTTAGCATTTCATTCCTTTTTTTCAATAAATATTTTCTTCCTTATAATAATTATTAACCATTAATTACTTTTGTACATAAATTTATCATTAAATAATTAGGTTAAAATTAGGTCAAGATCAAACATTTTGTATATAAAATAAAAATAACTAGAATTAGGGTTTTGTTTAATTTCTAATTTTAATCCATTTTTCTTTATTATTATTAAATACCAAAAAATCAAAAAAATATCTTCTTTTTCTTTAATCATTAATTCATTTTTAATTTCATATTTAATTTCTTCAAAAGGGTCCAACGCCCTCGCATTCGATTATAGTTCCTTTTCGCACATTTACTTTTATTCCTTTTTTTTTTAATTTTAAATTTCATGTACTTGCCCCAAAGCCTTGTAATAGATTAATTAGGGTATTTAATTTCCGCATTTTTTATTTATTTCAAATCGGGTCTTGGTTTAATTTGGCGATGTAGACCCGCGCCTTTGTAATAGCGTAGGACTTTTATCTTCCCGCACTTTTTAACTGTTAATAACCACATGAAAGAATGATTGCCAAAAATAAAATCAAAGCGTAGAACACTCAATGCATGACAAGACAAATATAACTGAAAAATGACACACAATCACACACCACTCATAGGGTACGCCTCACTGTTGCCTTGCCCCTCGAAACGTGGTCGTCGAGTAGAGGATGTTTTAGTAAGTCCTCATGTCCATGAACATGGCATGGGGGTAGCTTCTAAGGTGTCTTCCTATTGCTCTGGTGACCACACTATCCCTAAACCTCGAATTGACCCGAACACCTCCAACGGTGGTGCTACCTACCTCTCAATGGTGGGATGGCACTACTTTAAGGACATTTACACAGACTAATTCCTTAGGGTAGGTAGATGACTGGTAGATACTTGCTCTAATTCAAAACAAATCAAAAACTTCTTTTCACACCGACACTTTGCAGAAAGCTTTCAAAAACAACTTTTCAAACACTCTTGAGGACTGATACAAGAGTCGATCTGAAACTTTCAAAGAAACTTTTTCAAACCCACTCACCTTGAAAAGCAAACAAACACTTTGAAAACACAAATGAGCAAGTATCTAAGAGCCCATGGATAACCATGGATAGAAAGGGTGCTAACACCTTCCCTTTCTATAAATCTACCTCCCGAACCGAGAGCAATCTCTATAAGGAATTTTTCTGTGCTTTTGTCCTTTCCATTCGGAGAAAATAAAATACGGTGGCGACTCTTGCTTCCGCGACATTTCGCGAACCAGCGTTAAACAGTCAGTTCTATTTCCACCGATCACAGAACTGGCGACTCTGCTGGGGATTCTTATAAAGTGAGGTGTACCTTAGGACTAAGATCACTTGTGTTTTCAATTGTTGTGCTTGTTTGCTTTATTATTGTGGGCTGCATCGGAGTTACATAGATCCTAACCCGAATCTGGGGATACCCTGTTAGGTAGCATAAGTTGTGAGGGACCTGTCCGGCGTAGACCGACACGGGTGAAGCAGTGGCTACGTTGGTATGGCGCCTTGGTCTGTACCGATATCCCTTGTGTCGCAACAAGGAGAATATGGGTCTTCTGAGGAGTCATTAAGCACCAACCGACCTTAGAACCTTAAATGACCCAACTTGGCCAATAGAACAGTAGCAGTATGCTACGCCCATTGAGGCTAAACTCTCGTGATGGTTCTGGCTGCAAGAAAAGATTGCGATGCTGGAGTTATGACCGATTGAGGGTAGTCAATGATATTGGGATCCTCTAAGAACCCGGTTACTTTTGATAGGACAGGTATGAACCAACAAACTGAAAGAGGGTAATACCTAGACCTCATGTTGGCCTAAACTTTAAGGGTTTTTCTTGTGTGACTTGTGTGCCTTATCATGTTTGCCTTTGTAAATATTTGTGGTGTGCTTTATCATAACATCATAACATCATGAGCATTGCATGCATCCTGCATAAGGACTGACCATTTCAAAGACAAGAGGGTTTCACCTTTGCTCTGTTTTGTAGGACATCATGATGCCTATGCGAAGGAATACTATCCGGTTCAACTTTGTTCACCCACCTGAGGTACTTGAAGAATTGGTTAGAAGAATTCCAAACACCACATATTTCATCCAGAGGCATGGTTCTCTTCTCAGTTTAGTCACTGCAAAGCGGGATCAACAGTTGATGAGTGTCCTGACCCAGTTCTATGACCCTCTGTACCAGTGCTTCACCTTTCAAGACTTCCAGCTGGTCCCTACCCTGGAAGAGTTCTCTGATTTGCTTGGTATCCCTATCTTGGATCAGACTCCCTTTACTGGTTGGGAAAAGACCCTCAGGCTTGAGGAGGTTTTTGCAGCTCTTCCCTTGACCCATCAAGAAGTAATGGACAACTGGGTGACTAGAAGCGGAGTTAAGGGTTTCTTGGCCAAGTTTCTGGTTGGTAAAGCTAACAGTTTCTGGAATGACTTGGACTTTAGGGCATATGAAGACATCCTGGCTCTCTTAATCTATGGGCTAGTCTTGTTTCCTAATCCTGACAACTTCATCAATGTCACTGCCATAAGGATCTTTATGTCTCAGAACCCTGTGCCCACTCTCTTGGGTGACATCCTGCAACAACTTTATGCTCTTACTGCCCGAAGACGAGGAACTCTATGGTGTTGTATCCCTTTGTTGGTGAGGTGGTTTATTTCGCACCTCCCTAAGTTCGTGCTGAAGAACCAAGAAGGAAGAGGTTGGGCTCATAGGTTAATGTCTCTCACTGATAAGGACATCATTTGGACTTTCAGAGGTTTGGATGAGATAGCTGTTATTGATCGTTGCGGAGAATACCCTAATGTTCCTTTGATTGGTACTCAAGGAGGAATCTCTTATAATCCATGTCTAGCACTCCGTCAGTTTGGAAGAGCCAGGAGAGCAGGGCCTCATGAGATGTTGGTGCCTCACATCAGTTTTGAGTTTCAGGTGGATAGTGACGAGCTGCATCGTAGGTTCATCAAGGCTTGGGACAAAGTTCATAAAGCTGACCCACAAGAGTTGGGGCCAAAGACTTCTCTACCTATGGAAGCCTACTACAAATGGGTCCGCATCCGTGCTCAGAAGTTAGGTATGCCATATGAAGCTTTCAGACCCATCATTCTTGAGTATCCTGACAAAGAAGGGGCTCCTCCAACTGTCCTCCCTCCTCAGATACCTACTGATTACGAGACATTAAAGAGGTCTTGGTCGCAACTGCGAGAAGAACGGGATTCGTATCGGGAAAAGTTTAATGAGCAGGAATTGAAGATCCAGAAGCTGACAAAGCAGTTGGAGAATGAGCGAGCTCTGAATGACTACATCCGTACTGAGAAGAGGAGACCCTGGGATCAATGAGGAGCTCTAGATGTTCTTTTACAGTTTTATTTCCCTTTTCAGTATTTCCATTTTATGTAATGCATAAGGGCAACCTCTTGAACAATTTAAGTTTCAAAGTTGAATCTAATGAAGTGTGTTCCTTTTTGTTTACAAAGTTGATTCCCGATTGTCTTTGAAAACATAAATCATACGCATTCCATTCATCATGTGCATAGCAGGTATTCTTCTTTTCAGGTTGCTTACTGTTCTTCGCTGTTTATTTCAGCATCATGAACCCTAACTCATCACCAACCGAGATGTCTATCAAGGCCCTTCAGGCGCAGAACGCGCAATTTCAGGAGCTGATCATGGGTTTGGCTCAAGGCCAAGAAGAGCTGAAGGCTTTACTCCTGAAGAAGGAGAAGAAGAAGAAGAGAACTGTTCTTTTCAACTCGGGCCGGAGGTTTGGCAATACTCTGCAGAATGAGGAAGCTGGTTCTTCTGTAGGCAAAGACAATCCCCAGGGGGGAGGAGCTCCAAGTCCAGTGGTCTCTGACAACGAGATTGACTTTAATGAGGAACAATATCCTCCTGCTGAAGACCGGTATAAGCAGTTGGAAGACAGACTGAATGCAATGGAGATCCAACAAGTGCCTGGGCTGGATTTCGGAGATTTGGGCTTATCTACTGGTGTGATCATCCCTCACAAGTTTAAGGCACCATCTTTCACCAAGTATGGCGGGGCGTCTTGTCCCAAGCTACACCTCAGATCTTATGTGCGGAAGATTCAACCGTACACAGTGGACAAGAATTTGTGGATCCACTTCTTCCAGGAGAGTCTTTCAGGGACTCATCTCGAATGGTTCTATCAGCTGGATGGGACCAAAGTTCGTAACTTGGAGGAGTTGGCTACTGCTTTTTATAAGCAGTATCAATATAATGCCGACCTTGCTCCTACACGTACCCAACTCCAGGGTATGTCGCTAGGATCAAGCGAAGGTTTTAAAGAGTATGCACAGAAGTGGAGGGATCTGGCTGGCAGGGTGCAGCCTCCGTTAACTGACCGGGAGTTGGTAGATATGTTCCTGGGGACCCTATCTAGGCCATTTTTCAATCATCTTATCGGTAAATCGTCTGTAGGGTTCACTGATCTTATTCTGACTGGAGAGAGAATAGAGGCTGGAATGAAGTTCGGCAAAATTCAGAAAGGTGCGTCTTCAAGTGCTGAGAAGTAACCCTTTAAAAAGGAGGCTAGTGTTGTGTATGGGCCTAGGAGGCAAGAGAAACCAGAACGCCGCCAATCTGTCAACGCGGTGATGATTGCAAAGCCTGCTGCCGCTCCTTGGCAAACCAATCCACCCAGGGCTGAAAGACCCAGAAGAGAGTTTACCCGGCTGAGTATGACCTTGTCGCAAATCTTGCCGCAGTTGCTATCCACCAACTTGGTGACTGTTAGGGAGGCCCCGAAAGTTGTGAATACTGCCTCTCCCAAGTACGATCCAAATGCCCGCTGTGCTTATCACTCTGATAGCCTGGGGCACTCTACTGATGACTGCTGGGCCTTACGGAATAAGGTGCAAGACCTTATTGATGCCAAAGAGGTACAGTTTGAGGCACCTGAGAAGCCCAATGTGGTGACTGCTCCCATGCCTAACCATGGGGTGAATGCTATCAGGGAGGATGATGAAGTGGATGAAGCTGAGTTCGACAGCTGGATTTACCCGACAGCCGACAGTGGACCTAGCAATTGGGTTGCACAAGACAACCTACCTGTTACTTTTGTTACGGAGTAATGATTTCCTTTGTTTTTGTTATTTGTAATAAACAATGAATTAAAACTCTGTGGCCCGGTGTCTTACCCGGGGCACCGTGGTTTCATTTGTGAGGGCATATTAATTGTCATTTCATATATCATGAATAAAGACCTTGGACGTTTTCTCGCACTTCAAATCTTATGCTCCTTTTCTTTTTTTCCTTTCATTATATATTGCAAAACAGCTGTATTTACACACACTCACCCATACAGGTTTCAATCCACTCTGGATCTCACTGGTAACGACTCTGCTACTGCCAGTTATGACTTCGAAAGTCCGATCAACTTAGCCGAAGACGAAGGTGAAGATGATTGCGAAGTGCCTGGTGAGCTTGCAAGACTGTTACTCTAGGAAGAGAGGGCAATTCAACCACATGAAGAGCCGGTGGAAACAATAAATCTGGGTACTGATACAGATAGGAAGGAAATCAAGATTGGTGCCAACCTAGAGCTCAGCGTGAAGCAACGGTTGACTCAGATGTTACATGATTACATGGAGATCTTTGCCTGGTCCTACGAAGACATGCCTGGGTTGGATACCGACATTGTGGTCCATCATTTGCCTACCAAGGAAGACTGCCCTCCGGTTAAGCAAAAGGTCCGCCGTATGCGTCCAGAGATGTCCGAGAAGATTAAAGCCGAGGTTATGAAGCAATTCGATGCCGGTTTTCTTGCAGTGACTTCTTACCCTCAGTGGGTTGCTAATGTGGTGCCAGTACCAAAGAAAGATGGAAAGGTCAGAATGTGTGTTGACTACAGGGACCTGAACAGGGCCAGCCCCAAAGATGACTTCCCTCTACCTCACATTGATGTCCTTGTTGATAATACTGCTCAGCACAAGGTGTTCTCTTTCATGGACGGTTTTTCAGGCTATAATCAGATCAAGATGGCTCCTGAAGACATGGAAAAGACTACCTTTGTTACTCAGTGGGGTACCTTCTGCTACAAGGTCATGCCATTCGGGTTGAAAAATGTTGGTGCAACCTACCAACGTGCCATGGTTGCTTTATTTCATGACATGATCCATCATGAGATAGAAGTGTATGTCGACAACATGATTGCAAGGTCCCAAACCGAGGAGGAACACCTTGACCATCTGCAGAAACTGTTTGACCGTTTGAAACTGTACAAGCTGAGGTTGAACCCGAACAAGTGCACCTTCGGGGTAAGATCTGGAAAGTTGTTAGGCTTCGTTGTAAGTGACAAGGGTATTCAAGTGGACCCTGCCAAGGTTAAAGCTATTCAAGAGATGCCAGTTCCTAAGACAGAGAAAGAGGTCAGAGGCTTTCTAGGACGTCTGAATTACATTGCTCGATTCATCTCGCACCTAACTGCTACCTGTGAGCCAATCTTCAAGCTGCTGAAGAAAGATCAGGTAGTACGTTGGAATGATGAATGTCAGGCCGCTTTTGACAGAATCAAAGAGTATCTCCAAGAACCACCCATTCTTATGCCACCGGTTGAAGGGAGACCTATGATACTATACCTGACAGTACTTGACAACTCAATGGGGTGTGTGCTGGGGCAGCATGACGAGTCTGGCCGAAAAGAGCATGCCATTTATTACCTTAGCAAAAAGTTTACCGACTGTGAGACCCGATACTCACTGCTTGAGAAAACTTGCTGCGCTTTGGTATGGGTTGCTCGCCGGCTGAGACAGTATATGCTGACTCACACTACCTTGTTGATTTCAAAGATGGATCCTATAAAGTACATATTTGAAAAGCCTGCTCTGTCTGGGAGAATAGCAAGATGGCAAATGATCTTGACATAATACGACATCCAGTACACGACCCAGAAAGCCATCAAAGGAAGTGTATTGGCAGACCACTTGGCACATCAGGCAGTAGACGACTATCAGTCAATGAACTTCGAATTTCCAGACGAGAGTATCATGATTGTGACTGATTGTGAAGTACCTGGACTGGATGAAGGACCTGAGGAAGGATCCCGATGGTCTATGCACTTTGACGGAGCCTCCAATGCTTTGGGTAACGGTATCGGCGCTGTGATCATATCCCCTCAAGGCACTCATACTCCACTTACTGCCCGACTATGTTTTAACTGCACCAACAACATGGCAGAGTATGAGGCATGCATCATGGGTCTTCAAGCTGCGATCGACTTAAGGATCAAGTTTCTGAGTGTCTTCGGAGATTCCGCTCTCGTGATCAATCAGATCAAAGGAGAGTGGGATACGAAACATCCGAATCTTATTCCTTACAAAGAATGTGTGTTGACCTTGATCCCTCACTTCACAGAGATAACCTTTGAACATTTCCCAAGAGAGGAGAATCAGTTAGCGGACGCGTTAGCTACGATGTCTTCCATGTTCAAAGTCAAATGGGACAATGAGGCTCCCCGAATCATCATCTGGAAACTGGACGAACCGGCATACTGTTGTGATCTTGAGACTGAATTGGTGACTGAGAGGCCTTGGTACTATGAGGTGAAGAGATACTTGGAAGCCCAGGAGTATCCTAAAGGTGCCTCTGTCAATGACAAAAAGTTTCTAAGAAGGTTCGCGGCAAAGTTCTTCCTTAGCAACGGCATTCTGTACAAGCGAAACCATGATTCGACCTTACTGCGTTGTGTGGATAAGACTGAAGCATAAAGGATCATGGCAGAACTGCATGAGGGTACCTTCGGAACACATTCCAGTGGACACACTATGGCAAAGAAGATCCTTCGGGCAGGGTATTTCTGGTCCACTATGGAAGCCGACTGTTACCAACACTCTCGGACATGCCATAAATGCCAGATATATGCAGACAAGGTGCACGTTCCTCCAGTTCCTCTGAATGTCTTGACAACACCTTGGCCGTTTGCAATGTGGGGCATAGATATGATCGGCGAGATTAAACCTACGGCATCCAACGGGCATCGCTTCATACTGGTGGCGATTGATTACTTCAAAAAGTGGGTTGAAGCAGCTTCCTACGCTACGGTAACCAAGAATGTTGTGGCACGGTTCATTCGGCATAACCTGATCTGTCGATACGGCGTCCCAGAAAGGATCATTACGGACAACGGTACCAATCTTAATAACAAGATGATCACTGAGCTCTGCGAGCAATTTAAGATACAGCACCATAACTCTTCTCCCTACCGGCCGAAGATGAATGGGGCTGTAGAAGCAGCGAATAAAAATATTAAGAAAATTGTGCAGAAGATGACAGTGACCTATAAAGATTGGCACGAGATGTTACCGTTTGCTCTACATGGGTACCGTACCTCAGCAAGGACGTCAACCGGGGCAACTCCTTTCTCCTTGGTCTACGGTATGGAAGCAGTCTTACCGATCGAAGTGCAGATACCCTCTCTCCGGATAATGAAGGATGCAGACCTGAGCGAAGATGATTGGATCCAGACACGACTTGATCAGCTAAACTTAATTGACGAAAAGAGACTTGCTGCTATTTGTCATGGTCAGACGTACCAAAAACGGATGATCAGGGCATTTAACAAAAAGGTCAGACCACAAGAATATCAAGTTGGGGATCTGGTAATCAAACGTATCATCCTTCCTCAGAGTGATCCAAGGGGCAAATGGACCCCTACATACGAAGGGCCATTTGTGGTTAAACATGTGTTCTCAGGAGGAGCCATGATTCTAACCAACATAGATGGTGATGACCTTCCTCACCCCGCCAATGCAGACATAGTAAAAAGATACTACGCATGAAAAAGACCCGCTAGGTTGACATACCTAGGCAAAAATTAGGTCTTCCCGACGAACCAAAAGGGTTCGGGCAAAATGAAGGGATGAAATGAAAAAATCTGTACACCCGGCAAGTCGAAAACCTGAAAGGGCGGCTTGGGCAAAAATGGGTATCCCGGTGGACTGAAAACTCGAAAGGGCGGTCCAGGCAAAAGTTAGGGATAAAGCGTAATACTATGTCTCATTGGATCACTTTGCATCCAGAATCCGGTATCAACATCAAGTTCAGACGGCATCAATCAATCAGCTTCATCCTCGACTAGGTCATCAAGTGATGAGACGCTCGAAGATATAAGGGCGATAGCAGAGTTGAAACCCAGTGGGATCATTCTTTTCACATAGCTGTTTTGTTTTCCCTTTGTACAAATTGTATAAACTCTTTTGTTCGGCGGCGTTCTCTTACTAGGACGTCAGCCTCTTGTACATAAACGCCTATTTTACAGGCAAATTCAAAAATCAATATAAATACACTTTTCAGTTAAGATTGCCAATTGTTTTTCCTTTTCTGTTTTGTTTTGCGAAGAACGTCCAAGGTTCAATTTGTGATATATGCATTTGACACTAATTGCTAACTCATAAATATTTGCATACGAAACAAAGGATTAATTACAGGTAACATTAGAAACAGGGGCAATAATGAGTTGTCTAAGCGATCTAATTGCTCTGTCCACCAAGGTACCAAGGTAAGTTCAACCAAAGAACATAGCCAATATACCTTAATTCCCCAGAGAGTGAGCCAGCAAGTCAGTGCACTCTCTCCAAGCAAAGTTATACTATCAGCCTTAAGGAAGTTGGGTATCCCCCGCAGATCTCAACATTCCCCAGCACATTATACAGATATTCTTAAACAAGCATCCCCGGCAGTCTTGACCTAAAGATTGTTCCCCGGCGGTATATCAAACATTCAGTGGAATCTCTTCCCAGTCCATCTCAAAATTTCCCCAGGAGAGTCCAATCAAGATTTCCCCAGGAAAGTTTGAATCATCTCCCCATCAGTAAGCTTATCCCCAGTAGATTCTGGAAGCTTACCCCCTACAGAGCACGAACGCGTCCCCGGCTTTATTCAAAGTTTATTTCCCTACCAGGATATAACTGGGTTATCCTCAGCCAAAAACCACGGAAAGACCGTTCTCGGCGAAGTCTTCCTATCCCCAGCGGAGTCTGTTAACACTTCCAACATAACAACGATATCCCCAGCGAAGTCACCATCAACATCCCAGCAAAGTATCTCTCTCCCCACAGATTATTGTTCCCCAGCAAGGTCGCTAGAGTATTTATTCCCCGCAGAGTAATCTCTTTGTCAAGTTTATTCCCCAACGGAGTTATCTTCTCCCACCGGTATTCTTGCAACTATCATCCCCAGCAGAAACAACAAAGCATTGTTCTCCAACATCAGCCCAGGATGTGACCTCCCGGCACCCGTCAAGGATTTATTTTCCTAAGACGAAAACATACATTCATAAACATCACATACATCATGATACATGCATAAACGCATCATACCTTACAATCTCATTTATGTTGAGAACATCATTGCTTGATCCATATCATGCATTGCATATGATTGACCTTTACCTTTCAGGAAAGATCCAGTTAAGTTCTCAGCTATATTCCAAGACCTAGCCTGGTTCAGTTAAATCGACCCTAAGATTTTCCTGATTCTTATCCAGTCAAAGGCCTTCTCTGGTTCAGTCAGATCGACCCTAAGATCTCCCTGATTCTTATCCAGTTGAAGATATTCCAAGACCTTGCCCGGTTCAGTTAAATCGACCCTAAGATTTTCCTGATTCTTATCCAGTCAAAGGCCTTCTCTGGTTCAATCAGATCGACCCTAAGATCTCCCTGATTCTTATCCAGTTGAAGATTCCAAGACCTTGCCCGGTTCAGTTAAATCGACCCTAAGATTTTTCTGATTCTTATCCAGTCAAAGGCCTTCTCTGGTTCAGTCAGATCGACCCTAAGATCTCCCTGATTCTTATCCAGTTGAAGATATTCCAAGACCTTGCTTGGTTCAGTTAAATCGACCCTAAGATTTTCCTGATTCTTATCCAGTCAAAGGCCTTCTCTGGTTCAGTTAGATCGACCCTAAGATCTCCCTGATTCTTATCCAGTTGAAGATTCCAAGATCTTGCCCGGTTCAGTTAAATCGACCCTAAGATTTTTCTGATTCTTATCCAGTCAAAGGCCTTCTCCGGTTCAGTCAGATCGACCCTAAGATCTCCCTGATTCTTATCCCAGTAGAAGACATCCAAGATTCTCTCATCGTTACTGTTGAGGTTGAAGTCGCCCAAGATTCTCTCATCGTTACTGTTGAGGTTGAAGTCGCCCAAGATTCTCTCATCGTTACTGTTGAGGTTGAAGTCGCCCAAGATTCTCTCATCGTTACTGTTGAGGTTGAAGTCGCCTATGATTCTCTCCCCGTTACTGTGGAGGTAGTAATCGCCCCAGGTTCTCTCAGCGTTCCTGTTGAGGTAATAATCGTCCAAGGTTCTCTCATCGTCTCGTTGAGGTAGTAACCATCCCTGGTTCATTCATCACCTTTTGAAGCTCCAGATTCAATTCCTGTAACCAGTCAGGGCACATCTACACAAAGAGTTTGAAGACTAGCTCCTGTAACAGGCCAGGTAATCATTTTTTTTTTCAGGTACGCAGGTTCTCGCTGAGGAATCTCTTACGCGATCGATACCCAGATGGAATCTATAAGCCCATCCACCTATCCATCACCTCTCAGCATGGAATCTATAAGCCCATCATCCTATCCATCAATCTCCAAATGGCATCTATAAGCCCATTCCCACCATCACACTACTATGTGAGCGTAAATTTCTGGGCACTCTAGTGTTCAATCATCTTCTACCTTCAGACTACGAAAGGCACGTCAGCCATTCTACATCCTCAGGTCTAAGAAGATTGAACAGGGGCAACTGTTGTACCCCAAAATTTTCCCTCCCATATTCTTCAAGATTTGCTAAGAGCATGCTTCAAAATCTCCCAAGGGTTGCACAGTTCAATGGCCTCCTAACAGTCAAAATTAGGGTTTTGGTTCTGCCAAAGAAATTGAAGTTTCCAAGGGTCCAAAAAAGTCCCACATGCCTATAAACTTTGTCAAGCATCCACATGCCAAGTTTCAAGACTCACAGCACAAAATTGCACAGTCAAAAACCCTAATTGCTCAACAGTCAACTACAGGGGCAAAATGGTCATTTGACAGTCAAAAGTCCAAATTTTTGGTCAACATCTTATTTTGAAGCCACAAACATCATTTTATCAATTCTTGATCATGATTCTCAAAGCATGGTTCAAAAAGTCTCAAGATGCAAAAGTTTCCATATTTGGACAGTTGAAAAAGTCATCTGTAACTTGACCAAGGCATAACTTCCACATGGTTTATCAGAAAAATTCCATCCAAAGCTCATCTTGAAGAGAATGACATTTCCTACAACTCCTATTCACACTTCAAGTCCAAGAAATGCTCTCACAAAAAGTTATCAATCTCAACATTATAGGTCATTTTCAAAAGTCAACAAAAAGGCACTTTAAGTCAAAGATAATAACTTGAGATTGGTAAATCAAAATGACATGGGACCAAAGGCATTGGTTAGAGGACTTCAAGAACTTTCCAAAATGTCAAAGAACATGATCAAAGCTTAAAAATTGAGCACGATATGCCTTGTGGAAGTTGGGAAATATTTGGGAATTTTGAAAAGTCAACTTTACTTCAAATACCTCAAAATTGCTAATGGGCCTCATTTTCTTCCAAGAATCATTATCCAAAAGTTATGCACGACCCATTGACTCAAAGGGGAGTTATTTCATCATTTTTTATTAATTATTTGAATTTTTAATGTTATTAATTCATTTAATTAAAATTAAATATGAAAAAATACTCAAGCATGTATTTTAAATCTTTTTATGCAGCTAATAGGTCTATCATAACCTCAAGATTTCGTGCATACTCAATATGGAAAGAATCTTCAATGATTGGCATGTTCTCCATGAAAAAAGATTGAAAAAAGATTACATGAAAATCAAATCTCAAAAACATCAATGCAAAGGTTTCTTGGCTTGAATTTTTACCCTAATTCATTCCTCATATAAACACAAACCTAAACCTAATCAAAAAAACCTGGAAGCTGCGCCTCAAACAAAAACAAACTTTGCACTTTTCACTAAAAATTTCAAAACTGTAAACTATATTGCAGGGTGTTTCAAGGCAAAAGAACGATCCCACAAGCTTGCTAAGGTTACCAGGGATCTATTCCAATCAAAACCACAGCCTCTGACCTCAAGAATCGGTAGAATGAAGCCGCCCTGTTCTTGATATTTCTCATATTCGTGTTTTGATTTATACGTACCATCCATGCATTTTCTTGTTGTTTTGCACTAACATGAGTATTCTAAAGCTGTTGGTATCTTCTAATTGAACTAACGTGCCCTGTACAAGAATCTGCCATGGAAATTTTCTAGGTTTTCATAAGCTTGAAATTGGGGACTTTTGCATATGGAAAAATTAGACAGCAAGACCTATACCATTGAAATCATAACGTTCCAACGAATATAAAACATTCATCGCGCCTTTTTTATATTTGTTCAATTTCTATTCGCTATTTTTTGGTGTCTCAGATTGTGGGGGTTTAAAACCCCCGCTATCTAGTTTGTTTTTTCAGGCAAAATAAAGAACAAGTGGAGAAGACGATGCGTGGAGGAACGTGGTTGGTGGATTCAAACATTGGCGCTTTTTTGTTGATTATCCAGCATAATGCTTTTTCTCTCTCTTATTATTCATTGCCCACTAAACATACAACCAAACGCGCTAGTTCAGTTGGTGGCCAACGTGTAATACAGGTACTGGGACCTGGGTTCGATTCCCAGGTCCCCCATATATATTTCATATTTTTTCTTGTAATGTGTTTCTACGCAGCTTGCATCCTAAGGTCCACCATGCAACTCCATGCCTTGGCTTGCCAAATGTCCCAGAAGATGAATCTGAAGGTCAGGACGAGAGGTCCATCATACGCATCAGTCAACCGTGCACACGTGAACGCTGAAAGTCAAACAGGCCAAGCTTCTAATGGGCCTCATTACTGCAATATACCTCCAAAAGGGTCAACAAACCCCCCTATGTTTGTATTTCTTTTCTCATTCTTTTTTTTTCTTTTTGTTTGTTTTAATTTAATGATTTTTTTCTTTTTATTCATAAAATTAACTTTATAATATAAAAATACAAAAATAATTCAGAAAGTCAAAAATAAAATATTTTTATTATTTAATTCACTAATATTTTATTTTGTAAATAAAATTCTAATAATCAATTAGTTTTAATTTTAGTTTGAACTTTGACATTTTTCTTAAATAAATTAAAAAACACAAAATTAGGTTTTAGCATTTCATTCCTTTTTTTTTCAATAAATATTTTCTTCCTTATAATAATTATTAACCATTAATTACTTTTGTACATAAATTTATCATTAAATAATTAGGTTAAAATTAGGTCAAGATCAAACATTTTGTATATAAAATAAAAATAACTAGAATTAGGGTTTTGTTTAATTTCTAATTTTAATCCATTTTTCTTTATTATTATTAAATACCAAAAAATCAAAAAAATATCTTCTTTTTCTTTAATCATTAATTCATTTTTAATTTCATATTTAATTTCTTCAAAAGGGTCCAACGCCCTCGCATTCGATTATAGTTCCTTTTCGCACATTTACTTTTATTCCCTTTTTTTTAAATTTCATGTACTTGCCCCAAAGCCTTGTAATAGATTAATTAGGGTATTTACTTTCCGCATTTTTTATTTATTTCAAATCGGGTCTTGGTTTAATTTGGTGATGTAGACCCGCGCCTTTGTAATAGCGTAGGACTTTTATCTTCCCGCACTTTTTAACTGTTAATAACCACATGAAAGAATGATTGCCAAAAATAAAATCAAAGCGTAGAACACTCAATGCATGACAAGACAAATATAACTGAAAAATGACACACAATCACACACCACTCCTAGGGTACGCCTCACTGTTGCCTTGCCCCTTGAAACGTGGTCGTCGAGTAGAGGATGTTTTAGTAAGTCCTCATGTCCATGAACATGGCATGGGGGTAGCTTCTAAGGTGTCTTCCTATTGCTCTGGTGACCACACTGTCCCTAAACCTCGAATTGACCCGAACACCTCCAACGGTGGTGCTACCTACCTCTCAATGGTGGGATGGCACTACTTTAAGGACATTTACACAGACTAATTCCTTAGGGTAGGTAGATGACTCGTAGATACTTGCTCTAATTCAAAACAAATCAAAAACTTCTTTTCACACCGACACTTTGCAAAAAGCTTTCAAAAACAACTTTTCAAACACTCTTGAGGACTGATACAAGAGTCGATCTGAAACTTTCAAAGAAACTTTTTCAAACCCACTCACCTTGAAAAGCAAACAAACACTTTGAAAACACAAATGAGCAAGTATCTAAGAGCCCATGGATAACCATGGATAGAAAGGGTGCTAACACCTTCCCTTTCTATAAATCTACCTCCCGAACCGAGAGCAATCTCTATAAGGAATTTTTCTGTGCTTTTGTCCTTTCCATTCAGAGAAAATAAAAGACGGTGGCGACTCTTGCTTCCGCGACATTTCGCGAACCAGCTTTAAACAGTCAGTTCCAGATCCACCAATCACACTTTCGAACTAACCCATGCTTCAGCTAGGACTTTTAAGGGTTGTAACATGGCCTGGTTCACGGTTTAAGAAACAAAGGAAAAGGCTCAAATTATATTTGTTCCCACCCGCTCTTCGTGATGTTCTTCAAACCTAAACTCAGTTGATCGTGTGTTAGACCTTGTTTTAGTCTTTGCTCGGATATTCCAGTGATGGTTCGGATATTGACAGTTTATTGGGAATAGGCAGTCATTCCTTTTTTGGTTGAGGGTTTGTAGGACCTCTTTCTTTTTTGATTTCGTTATCCCTGTTTTTTGCCTGAACTGTTTCTTTTATGATCACAGTCAGCGGGATGCCCCAGTTTTGTAAGTCTTCTTCATAGGTTTTGACTTAATGGGCTTTTATTTTTGGGAGATAATGACTGCCCGTCCTTATGATTATAGAGAACCATCATCGTCTTTTGTTTTGTAAGGACCTCTTTGGTGCCATTCGTTGTGCACTTGGATCAACCGAGAGAACTACCCTGCCCCAGGTTATGATTAAGGGTTTTAATTTTTGAAAAGAAAAACTCCTACTTCTTTGGCTCGAAGGGGTTGACGAGGGATTATCTTCCTTATAACTCCAGTGTTTAGGAATTGAAACAATGCCTGTACCTCATTAGCAGGGTCTGTTCAAAAGCATACTGTAGATTATGGTATCGTTTTCATCATCCTCCCTCAAGAGGCTTAGAATTATTAACCGAGCATTGATGATCACAAAAAATATGAAAGCAATTTGAATATAGTGAAAATAATTGGATTAATTCAAAAACAGACATACGCAGTACATTAATGAAATAAAAGAGTTTGCTATGACGTTGATTGTTTATATAAGCAAAAATTACAACTCGGAAATTCAAATAAACAAAAACCTTCAATGATTGGGCAAAGGAGCAGTGATTATGTTTGGAGTCTCTGGTGCTTCAAACTGAATATCTCCAGCGTCAATCATGTCTTGGACCTTGTTCTTCAGAGCCCAACAGTTGTCTGTAGTATGCCCAGGGCTATCAGAATGGTATGCGCATCTACCGTTGGGATGGTAGTTAGGAGCAGAAGTGTTTGGATTCCGGAGAGGAGCCCTTAAGGTAATCAGCCCTGCCTTCAACATTTGCTGTAGCGCTTGATCCAGGGACATGTTGATCCTAGTGAACTGTCTCTTGGGTGCGACCTCCTTACGTTGCTGCCCCTGTCCTTGTTGAGCAGGCCTGGGATTAAAGATCTGGGTTGCCCCTACATATTAATCATGGCGACCCTTTTTACTATGCACAGCATTGGACTCCTTCTTCCCACTGTAGGGCTTTTTATGAGCATCAGCAGGTGCAGCTTCTTGAATCTTTCCAGCCTTGATACCAGCTTCAATCCTCTCCATGGTCAAGATCAAATCTGTGAACCCAGCAGAAGAATTCCCGATCAGATGGTTGAAGAATGGACCGGACAAGGTTCCCAAGAACATGTCAACAAGTTCACGGTCCGTTAGCGGTGGCTGCACCCTTCCAGCCATGTCTCTCCATCTTTGCGCATACTCCTTAAAACCTTCACCCGTCCCTAGTGACATACCCTGGAGTTGGGTACGTGTAGGAGCGAGGTCGGCATTATACTGATACTGCTTATAAAAAGCAGTTGCCAAGTCCTCCCAGTTACGAATGTTGGTTCCATCCAGCTGATAGAACCATTCGAGATGAGTCCCTGAAAGACTCTCCTGGAAGAAGTGGATCCATAAGTTCTTGTCTGTTGTGTAAGGCTGGATCTTCCTTACATAAGAACAGAGGTGCATTTTAGGACAGGAAGCCCCGTCGTACTTTACAAAGGCAGGTGCCTTGAACTTGTGAGGGATCACCACCCCAGAAGATAAACCTAGGTCCCCAAAATCCAACCCAGGCACACGTTGGATATCCATAGCATTTAACCGGTCCTCCAGCTGTTTGTACCTGTCCTCAGCAGGAGGGTACTGTTCATCATTGAAATCTGTCTCGGTGTCAGAGACTACAGGACTAGGAACCCTTCCCTCTTGGTGACTGCCTTCCCTAACAGATGGAGTAGTCTGCTCAGCTTCATTCTGTAGTGTATTCCCAGATCTGCGTCTAGGGTTGAACAAAACAGTCCTATTCTTCTTCTTCTTCAAGAGCAGAGTCTTCAATTCCTGTTGTCCTTGTGCTAAGCTCATGACTAGCTCCTGGAACTGGGCGTTCTGGGCCTGGAGGGCCTTGATAGCTTGCTCATTGGATGATTCAGGATTCATGATGACTGCTGAAATAAACAGCGAAGAAGATTAAGCAACCTGTGGAAAAGAGTACCTGTAATGCAATGATATGTATGTATGCATGCGATGTTTTCAAGGATCTCGCGGGGTAAACAGAGAAACTTGTTAGAATTTGAATTTGGGTAGCTTGATTGAAGGAACTTCATGTTGCTAAGAGTCCTTCTTCAAGAGTCAAGGCTCACCATATCGAGTGGGTCATAGCCCCTGACTCAAGTCATTAACCTTGGCTAGAGGAAAATAAATCCCCTTTACCCCTTGCTGGACATTTGATTCATCATGATCTGCATCACAAAACCCTTGAGGTCCTTGAAATGGATTAGTCCTTATGTAGGATGCATGCAATGGTATGATGGTATGATGTTATGCTGTACGTGGAGTAATGTAGGTAAACCCTGTTATGAGTCCAGATTAAGGACTGTAAACAAAACCTGCAAGAAACTCAAGTGTCAGATAACAAGTATGCAAGTAGTCAAGTTTGAAAGCACACAAGTCACACAAGACAGCCCTTAGAGTTTAGGCTAGCATGAAGTTTAGGGGTACTACCCTCTTGAGGTTGGTGGGCTCAAAAACCTGTCCTATCAAAAGTAACCGGGTTCTAAAGAGCTCAATATCATTGGGTTATTTTCTGTGTTCATTGTTTTGATTTAGCCACTGAACTGGCGATCAAAATATTCCAAGAAAACAACCCTCAATGAGTGTAGTATCGAGTATCAACCAACTTTGGACTGCACCAAAGTCAGTCATCTCACTACCCCTAAAGAGGCCAGGATGGTTCAATTAAGGTTCCTAAGGTCAGTTGATGCTTCACGACACCACGCGGCGGCCCCGTACTCTCCTTGACTTGACTCAAGGGTTACCGGTACTCACCAAAGTGCCACATCAACGTAGCAGACTGCTTCAACCGTGTTGGTATACCCCGCACAGTTCCCTCACAGTCTTGTTGCTACTTTCTAAGAGGTATCCCCCAGATCCGGGTTAGGATCTATGAAACTCCGATGCAAAGCCCACAAATATAAAGCAATCAAAGCAAAGCAATTGAAAACATAAGTATGATCTAATCCTAAGGCACACCTCACTTTTATAATCCCAAGCAGAGTCGCCAGTTCTGTGATCGGTGGAAATAGAACTGACTATTTTTTAGCTGGTTCGCGAAATGTCGCGGAAGCAAGAGTCACCACCGTCTTTTATTTTCTCCAACATGGAAAGGACAAAAGCACAACAAAATTCCTTATGAGAATGTTTCTCGGTTCGGGAGGTAGATTTATAGAAAGGGAAGGTGTTAGCACCCTTTCTATCCGTGGTTATCCACGGGCTCTTAGGTACTTGCTCTTATGTTTTCAAAAGATTTGTTTGCTTTTCAAATGTGTGTGGGTTTTGAAAAAGTTTCGTTTGAAAAATTTCTAAGTAACTCTTGTATCAGTCCTCAAGAGTGTGTGAAAAATTTGTTTGAAATCTTTTAGAAAGTGTAAGGTGTGAAAAGTATTTTTGTTTGTTTTGAAAAGAGCAAGTACCCATGAGTCATCTACCTACCCTAAGGAATTAAGCTGTGTAAGAATCCTTTAGATAGTGCTATCCCACCATTGAGAGGTAGGTAGCACCATCGTTGGAGTTGTTCGGGTCAATTTGATTATTGGGACAGTGTGGTCACCGAAGCAATGGTAGGATACCTTAGAAGTGACCCTAATGTCCTAGATCCTTTTATCCGAGGCAACCATTTCGAGGCAACTGGATCTTTTGGACAGAGGGTGACCTCTAAGACGTCCTATACTTGATGACCACGTTTCGAGGCAACGAGTGAAGCGTACCCTAAGAGTGGCATGTGCTTTGTGTGTTGTTTTTCAGTCGCTGTTTTTGTACATGTTATTTGTGAGCTACGGGTTGTTTTTATTTACCATACATTCTTTCATGCATTTAACAGTTATGGGGTGCGGAAAGTAAATTGCGGAAACATAAATCCTACGCTATTACAAGGCGCGGGTCTATACATCGCCAAAAATACAAAGACCCGTTTTTTGGTAAATAAGTACGAGAAATAGTAAATAAAGCAGTAAATATCCTAATTACTATTACATCCGGAGGCAGTTACATAATAATCAAAAATAAGGAATTTAAAACTAAAATGCGTGCGAAAGAAAGAATCGGGAATGTCTTAAGGGTGTTGACCCTTTTTAGAAAAGAAATTGATTTTTTTTGTCTTTTTGTAATTAAAATGGAATTAAAACTAACTAATGACTAATTAATTAATTTAATTAAAAGAAAATATATATTTTTGTGTTTTTTATGTTTTTTATGAAATAAAATAAATAGAAATAAAATTAAAAGTTAATTTTACCTAATTCTAAATCTATTTTAATTATTAAGAAAAGAAGTTAAAATTGCCTAATTAAACTATTTATTTGTTAATATTTTATTTACAAAAATAATATGAGAATAATAATAATAATAATGTTAATTCTATTTCTTGGTTTTTTTATGAAAAATATTAGTTATGTTAATAGTTAATAAAAGGGAAAAATAAAAATAACACAAATAAAATATAAAAATGAAAAAATAAAAATTGCAAACCCAAGGGGGGGTTTGGGCCAGATTGGAGGGTGCATTGTTGAATCCTGGCCCATTTGAACCTTCAGCTCGTTTGACTTCTTGGATTGAGTGGAGCGCTGTTGACTCCTTAGCATGGTATTCCTCACTTTTTGTCCTTTGGATCTGCACTGATGACATATGGCACGTTGGATGTGTGAGGCTTATGGTGTCCAGCGCTTGGGAATCTGCACAAGAACATGTTGGAAAAAATAGCATTGGAATTATGGGGGACTTGGGAATGGAACCCAGGTCCCAGTGGTGAACGAACACGTCTCCCACCACTCAGCCAACTACAATTGTTTGTAAACAAAATAGATAATGACAATAATATGCAAAATAAAAATTATGCTGGGAATTTTAAAAAAGGCGCGCCATATATTTGAATGCACCAATCAAGTTCATCCACGCATCATCTTCTTCATCTGGCCCGAGACAAAAAGTAATCAAATAGCGGGGGTTTTAAACCCCCATGAAACAAAGTGTCAATAATAGCGATTAGTGCTATGGATCATATAAAAAGAGCGCGACATGTCCTTCTTGTTCGTCTTGTTGCAACGAATCCAGTCATATAGGTCTTGAGGTCTAATTTTACAGTATATAGAAAACCCCAATTTGAAAGCTTTGAAAACCCTAGATATCTCCCATGGTGGATTGTGATTCTACGCGTTTCAGTGCAATTAATCCATGCCAAAAGGTTCCTGTATGTTCAAACAATGCAAAACAAACAATCAAACATGTTAAATGCTCATGAGATGCAAGTTTCGATTATGAAAAATAAGGATGAACCGTGGATCTGTTCTGGGCAATTTCTTGAGTGTTAACGTGTGATTGGGATCTCTACACGTTCCTGGAAGCGTCAACAATCTGTTAGAAACACAAACAAGCTCTGAATCACGCTGCAATATTGATTTCAATTTCACACTTTTCTTGAAATTTTGCAATTTGGTTATGGAGTTCTTGAGTGTTCTAGGTCGTGAATCATATTGCCAAGGCTTGCACATGTGTTTTGTAATGAGTATCCATCAATATAATGCACAATAAACCAATGCAATTATGCTTTTGATTTTGCCATGAACACCATTAAACCACTTGCCATATTTGCTTCAAATTTGAATTTCTATGCCCATAATAGGATGTACACGGATTTGGAATATGTTTCATGGTGTATCAAAGCTATTCAACACAAAATATATCCCTTAATTAATTTTCTTGATTTTTATTTGAATTTTAAAGATTTAAAATGGATTAAATCAAATAAAATTAAATAAAAATGGAAAAATTAATTTTTAATCTTGAAATAAATTGTGGGACACGTGGGAGGCATGGCCAAGCTGAAACAAGTGGAAAAAGTGGGCCCTTTTTTGTCAAAAATGAAATTTCAAGGATAGTTAACTTTGGCCATTTCACAAAAATTTCCCAACTTCTCCAATGCATATCTTGCTCAATTTTTAAGCTATGAACATGTTCTTGGACATTTTGGAAAGGTCTTGAAGTACTCTAACCAATGTCTTTAGTCCCATGTCATTTTGATTTACCAATCTCAAGTTATGGTCTTTGACTTAAAGTGCCTTTTTGTTGACTTTTGAAAATGACCTATAATGTTGAAATTGATAACTTTTTGTGAGAGCATTTCTTGGACTTGGAATGTGAAGATGAATTGTAGGAAATGTCTTCCCCTTCAAGATGAGCATTGGATGGGATTTTTCTGATGAACCATGAAAAAGTTATGCCTTGGTCAAGTTACAGTTGACTTTTCAACTGTCCAAAAATAGAAACTTTTGACACCTTGATGATTTTTGAGCCATTCTTGTGGAATCATGGTCAAGACTTGTCCAAATGATGCTTGTGGCTTCAAAATAAGATGTTGACCAAAATTTTTGACTTTTGATTGCCAAATGACTATTTTGCCCCTGCAGTTGACTGTGGAGCAATTAGGGTTTTTGACTGTGGAACTTGACCTTGTGAGCCTTGAAACTTGGCATGTAGATGCTTGACAACGTGTATGAGCATATGGGACTTGATTGAACCCTTGAAAACCTCAACTTCTTTGCAAGAACCAAAACCCTAATTTGACTGGCTTTAGGAGAGTGGTTGACTGTGTAGCCTTTGAGTAGACTTTGAACCATTTGAGGTGATGCTTGGCAAAACTTTGAAGATTATGGGAGGGAAAATTTTGGGGTACAACAGTTAGTGATTGTAATAAAATGCGTGCCAATTTCAAACTGGCCAACCGGATCACGCCACATAGTCGTCTTCCTTGATGGACTGTCGTTTTAGACAAGGAACCTTTACCTACGGACATGGATGTAACTATAGGACCTGCATATTTCAAAAATCACAGCCACACAATAAAAATGAAATCTAAGAATGCAGACCAACAAGGTTTGATCTCATGAGTACAATTGTACTCATCTTTAGCCCTGATTTTGCCTACAATAAGAAACCCTAAAACGAAGCTTCAAACCCTAGCAATGGCAATCAGCTAAATATACATAAAAACATACAATTAATTATGAAAAAATGTTCTAAATTATTATACTAACATGAATATGTAGTTAGAATTCATTTATCATGCGTGTATATTCAAAATCAAATTCAAGAACAAAGGGCAAACCGTGATACTGTATGGGGCGTTTCTGGGTGCTTTGTCGCGTGGGAATGATTCAGGTAGCTTCCAAATGCTGCCAGGAATGGATTGCAACCCTCAAAATGCTTTGAACCTCCTTGTGGACAAAAATCCGACCACCATTTTCTTGTCAAAAATTTGAGTTTTTCTCTCTCAATTCTACACGGCAAATCCTTGTCTTTTTGATCTGGGAATGTTATGAATATATAGTATAGTGAATTAGGTCAACAAAACTGAACACAATCTTTGAAGATTTGTAAGAAAATATTTGATTTCCATCTTGTATTTTTTATTTCTAAATTTGGCCAAATTATGCTATATTCATCCCAATCACCCCTTACACGATTTCCTTGATTTTCCAGCTGATTATAGGCTTATCATGTGGTCATAAAATCAAATCTTGGATTTTATTTTATTATTCCAATATTTTATTTGATTTATTTTGATTTTAATGAATAAAAAATCAAAACAAATAATAGAAATAATGAAATAATATGTGATTAGGCTCATGGGTCGTGGGCCATGTTAGGAACATGTTTTAAATATAAAAATGTGGGCCCATTTGGAGAAAAATCCATTTTGGTCAGTATTGACTTCATGCACATTCCCAAAAATTGGTCAAATTTAACAATGCATATCTCTCTCATTTTTTACCCTAAGAGGATGTTCTTGGACTTTGTAGAAAGCTTAGGATGTCCTCTAAACAACCATTTTGGTTTCATCTTAATTGGATCTTCCTTTTTGATGTAAGGAGCTTTGACCCAAAAGGTGTTTTTGTTTACTTTTTGAAATGACCTATAATGTATGAACTTGTATCTTTTGATTGAGGAATTTTGTGACCTTGAGGGATGAATAGAAGTTATAGGGAATTGGATTCTCTTCAAAATAAGACTTGGTTTGTAAACTTATGATAAAGCATGAGAAAGTCATGACTAGTCAAAGTTTGGTTGACTTTTCCTATAGAAACCCCAAATTGTTATTTTTGACTTTTTATGAGTTAGGAGCATTTCTTGAGGAATCATGATCAACCCTTGATAAAATGATGGATATTATTTCAAAATGTTGATGTTGACCAAAAATATTGAAGTTTGACTGTATTTGGGCCACAATTGACTTTTGACCTAGTATAGTTGATTTTCCAATACTTGAGCAGATGACTGAGCAAACTTGTTGTGTAAGGCATGAAACTTGACATGGATGATCTTTAGGACATATTAGGGCCATGGAAAACATTTGGGACCCTTAGGACTCAACCATATTTAATGAAATTGAAACTCTAGTTTGAGGCTTATTGTCTTAAGAGGAGAATTTGTCTGGTCAATCCTTGGTCAACTTGAGCAATTGAAGATCTTTGGAGGCATGTCTTGAGTGAAATGAGAGGAAAAATTTTGGGGTACAACGGTATCTCTCTTACATCAAGAAGTCAGCAGATGATGATAGAACAATGGTTATCCCTCATTGTGATACGGTGGGAGAACTGACTTGAAGGTTTTGCGTTTTATCGCAAATGTGGCGGTTTAGCAAGAGTCGCCACCGACTTTTCTTTTATCCAAAAAGGAAAGGTGAAAAAGCACAGGAAAGACCTTTAGAGATGTTTTCTTGAGTTCGGGGGGTTGATTATGAAAAGGGAAGGTGCTAACACCCTTTTCATCCATGGTTTTCCGTGGGCTCTTAGTTACTTGCTAGATCACTTGCTTTTGTTTGAATGTGTGCTTGTGGTGGTGATTTTTGAAAGTATTTTGAAAATGGAACTTTGTAATGGTTCTCGTTTCTATGAGAACGCCTACAAAGTGTTTGTTTAGAAAATAGTTCAAAAGTGTGTTTGTGAGATGTGTTTTTGAAAGTATTTTGAAAATGGAACTTCGTAATGGTTCTTGTTTCTATAAGAACACCTACAAAGTGTTTGTTTCGAAAATAGTTCAAAGGTGAGAGTGTGGGTGTATAAAATGTTTTTTTGTCGTGAGCAAGCGAGTAACTGAGAGCGAACCTACCTACTCGAAAGGTCTTAAATGTGCTTTTCCTCCTCCTTTAGATGTTGCTATCTTACCATTGATTTGATAAGAAGCCCCGTCGTTGGATGTGAAGGGACGGGCGTTGGGACGTTTGTATAGTCATAGAAGGCAACATATGGGACGTTTTAGCAATGTCGTTTTAGGGACTAGATCGTTTACCGAAGGAAACATCGAGGGTCATCGAGGGACTACGATCTTTTTATCGAGGGTCTTTGCTAAAACGCCCATGCTCGAGGGACATGACTATTTTCGATAGGCAACAAGTGAGATTACCCTAGAGGTGCATGTGTGAATAATGTGTTTGATTTGCATGCATTAAGTCTTTGATTAGGGTGGCCTATTTTGTTGTTTTTATCTTGCCATACACACTTATTTACTAGCAATATATGAAAAGCAAGTAAAAGGCGGAAAGTAAAATCTAAGCTATTACATCACTTTAGGGGGATGGGGATATAATTTAACAAATGGGGATGAAGTAGAAACTAAAATATTACAACCATATTGAATGATAATGAAAAGAATGTGAAAATAGTGTAGAATAAAGGAAAAATGCACTTTTGAACTGCTATGTGTCGACCCATGCTGCTATGCATCGACACATAGCTTCTCCTGCTCCTGTAAAACCAAATCAGTTCAGTATGGGTCGACACGTAATGGGATGTTTCGACTCATGCATCTTCTTGTATCAACGCGAAACGCGTATGTATCAACTCATAGGCTTTTCCAGCTTCTGTTAAGTGAAATATGTTCAGTATGTGTCGACACATAATGGGATGTGTCGACTCATACACCTTTTTGCATCAATGCGAAATGCGTATGTGTCGACTCATAGTCCTTTCCAATTTCTTTTTTGTGACCTGAACTCAATATGGGTCGATGCATGAGGGTCATGTGTCAACTCATACCCTGTATTTTCACTAGGATGAGTCGACACATGAGGATATGTGTCGATACATGCTTCATTTTCCTGCCTTAAATATTATTTTACTGAATGTACAAGTTAGCTTATGGTATATGATGGATAAACATGAACAACAAATGATTGAATAAGTCTAAACAAAGTGCAGATGACTAGCTTAACAGAATAATAAAGTACTACATCTTGTCTTCAAAGAACAACAGTTTGTTAATGATGTAATGACAAGATATCAAGTCAAGAGGACTTACCTTTAGGATGCACTGGTTGTTTTAGATCTGAATGCTTTTCCGAATGATGTGATAACCTTGTGAATCTTCCGGAAGCTGCTCTGGACTGCTAGAACTGAGTTGGACTGTACTGTAATATTTTTGGTATTTTTGATGATGAAGGTGAGTAGCACTACCAGGACTATTTTTATGTTTGGACAAACATTGTATGAAGTGTTTGGCTTAGGGAGAGTTTATATGGTGGAGTAAGAGGTTGGGGTTCTGTTTTGAACAAGAACAGATTTGATTTTGAAAAATCAGTCAAGGTTAACAAGAATACTGTTTTTCTGCTCAAAGAGACTCTCTATTCTCTCTCTCTCTCTCTCTCTCTCTATTTTTTCTAACCTTTTTCCAACCTATTTTTCCAACCTGTTTTTTCAACCTCTCTCTCTTGCAACTGGCCTCTCTATTTATAGAGAAGGTTTGAGACTTGAGAAACTCAGACTTTTTGAAAATCACATGTTATGCCTTTTTTCAAATTCATAAAGACAAGCTGCTTCATGATGAAAAAAGGAGTGAATTAAGGAACTTTAGCCATGCTTTGCAGGTCTTGTAGATTGCTTCTGCTGTTGAGAGATTTTTTGTCCTCTTTGGAACAGATTTCAAGCTTTGAAAGAAGAGTGTAGTTGGAAAAGTGAAGCTTTATGCAAATGGAAATGTTGCTTTTTGCATTTCTAACCATAAATGGTATCAAGATTTGGACAAAACTTCAAATGCCTGTGTAATACACTTAGGGTTTGTGTAATTGCTTGATTATGCATAGATTTGGAGAGAACATAGCCTGAAAAGAGATATCTTGTAGCTTTGGTTGGAATTTTAGTCAAGTGTTCATCACAAATCTGCCTTGTAAATTAAGAATGAAACCCTAACTTCATCTCTTTGATCCTCTCAGCTCAAGAATGATCTCGATGAGTTCTTGGACTTTTTGGAAAGCTTGAAGCACCCTCTATAAATTTCATGCTGGCCACTTTTGTTAAATCAAACTGGAACTTGATGAAAAATGGGCAAGAAGTTGGGATAAAAACCTAACCAAAATTGCTGAAAATTTCTCTAAGTGTTTAAATGAAAATGTCACGACTTCATGAATTTATAACCTGAAATCCAAGCCTGTTTAGGAGAAGTTGTGTAAAGAAATGTTGTAGATATCATGGAGATCTACAACTTTCATGTTGGAAGCTTCTCTTGAATCATCTTGCATCAAGGTGAAAAGTTGGCATGAAGAAATGAGATTATCATGTATAAAAAACACTTAGAAAAATTTCTAAGTCTTGAAGGGTTTGAACTTTCACATTGACTTTTGACTTTCTTGATTCCTTGATGATCAAGCTTCATATTTTTTAATGTCTTGATGAAATTTGATCCTTGGAATATAATGTTGACCAAAAAGTCAAAGTTTGACTTTCTAGTATGCAATTGACCATTTTGCCCTTGTGCCAATTTCAAGCCTAAATTGATGTATCAGTGCTGCAAACTTGATGTCATAGAAAATCTTGTGAGAAAATCCTTGAGAAATGAGATGGAAAATTTTGGGGTACAACAGCTGCCCCTGTTCAATCTTCTTAAACCTGAAGAGTTAGATTGGCGAGTTTTGTCATTCGTGGCTCGAAGGTGGAAGATGATTGAACACTAGAGTGCCTAGAAATTTGCATTCGACAATGCGATGATAGGAGGAATGGGCTTAAAGATGCCATTTGGAGAGGTGATAGAATCTTGTTGGAGATGGGCTTAAAGATGCCATCCAAAGGTGATTGTATCCGGACTCGGCAGGATGATGAATGGAACTTCGGGCGATTTCTACCTCAACAGGATGATGAAGGAATCTTGGATGACTACAACTTCAGCAGGATGATGAAGGAATCTTGGATGACTACAACCTCAGCAGGATGATGAAGGAATCTTGGACGACTACAACCTCAACAGGGCGATGAAGGAATCTTGGATGACTACTGTTGTACCCAAAAATCTTCCCTCTCATTTTATTAAGATTTCCCCTCACAAGACTCTTGGGACTCCAGACAGAATTATGGTTTGCTCAGCTCAAGACATCTCCTTGCACTGATGACCTGAAATTAGGGTTTGAGTTTGCACAAGGATTTTTGGACTTTCAATGCCTCATGTTACTTTCATACTTCATGTTCGACCATATCAACATTATAGACTCATATGAACCATTTGATCAAGTTTGGACCACAATTCCTCAAGAAATTTGATCAGATCATCAAAAGGGCAAAATGGTCAAAATTAGGGTTTTGACTGTAGAAGGGAAATTTCTGATTTTTCACCTAGCCAATGGCAAATTGGGTTCAAACATGGTTTCAAGGATTCAATGGAATCATCTTGACCTAATCACAAGGTTCAAAAGATCTCAAATGCATTGGATTGACAGATGAATTTTCCAGTCAACTGATCAAAAATCAACTGTACACTGAAAAGTCAAACTTTGACTTTTTGGTCAAAATCAAGTGCCAAGGGTCATTTTTCATCAAGATTTGTCAAAACATGTAAATTGTTCACCAAGAAACCTAATTTTTGAAATTAGGGTTTAAAATGGAAAATTTTCATAACTTAGAAATTTTCTAAGTTATGAAAATTTCTTATTTTTTCCCAACTTTGCCCAACTTTTTCACCATGATGAAATTAGATTCAAATAAAACTTCCAACATGAAAGTTGTATTCCTCCACAAAATCTACAACTTTGATTCACAAAGTTTTCCCAAATGATGCTTAGATCTCAAGTTATGATTTTGTGAATAGGGGTCCATGAAACTTTTAACTTAGTGAAATTTTGCCCTAGTTTAGACATGCTTTTGACCTATCTTCATGGAAACTTTTCACATAGTTCTAATTGGAATCTCTAAATGAATTTCAAATATGGATTGTAGATCATGTTACAAGCTTTCCAAAATGTTCCAGAACTTACCAAGATCCTTTATGGTTAGGGAGAATCGAAGGAAAGAAAATGGCCATTTCTCACTTTTGTCCATGGCATGTTGCACATTGCTACAAGTTGCAAAATTTGTCCTAAGCATGCTTGTACTTGTTTTACAGGTTCTAATCTCTTATACACTCAAAAATTAAATGCAAGCACAATGGACAATGGTCTTATTCTGATCTTTGAAGCTTGGCACAATAAATTAATCCATTTATGGCATAAAGTGCATAATACCATTTTCATAAAGCATGCCTTTTGCAATTTTGTATTTCTTGAGCATTGGACTTGATCTCTTGATACAAACAAAGTCCACAAACTTCAGGAAAAGCTCACCAACCCTATGCATACCATGAGCTAGCTTGTACAACCTTGGCCTTTGTCACTTCCTACCTTTTCTTTAAAAATAAGCAATTGTGCAAAAAGTCCACAACTCTTCCATCTGATAAGAATAAAGTTTTGTATCATCTAAAAGGATCTCAGCACATTATACCAAGCCTAAAACATGAGCTCATAGCATCTCAAACACCCTTAAGCACCAAAAACCCCATTTTCTGCCCAAACAGGGCAACCACTGCAGAACCTTGGCCAAATCCATATTCCCCCGTGCGTTTTGCTTGGAATCATTTCAAACACATTCTAAACATCACACCTAAACTATCCAAGTCCCTGTCCAGCAACTGTAACTTCATTTTCACACTTCACCATTTTCATTTTGAAGCTTTACAGGTTGAGTTCTACAAGGAGATTCAGGCAAGTTCAAAGCAAGCTGAGCATTGGGAAAGGTTGAGGGGACTTCAGGCAAGCTCAAAAGACCTTCAGACCTCACTCACAACTCCTACATTGCCATATTCGAACTTGACTGAACAAGGTAATTTCCAACTTGCTATCTCCTTATTTAGACATCATTAGGCTTAGGTTTGTGAAGCAAAAATGTAGTCCTTAATGTCCTTGAACTGTACATATGCATAACTTCCATTTATATTAACTAAGCTAGGAGAATTTAGATGATGAACTTGCTAAAAAAACTAGGTCATAAATTAGGGGCAGTGAAATTCTCCCTGGTCTTTGAGAGTTAGATCAAGTTTTTTATATCATTAGAATCGTGTGATGATTAACTATAACTTTCATGTTGCAAGATTTCATTTTTAAGCACGTATGCGGGAGATACAGTTTGAAGTACAGGGCGCACGCATTTTTGTTCAGAGGTTAGGGACGAAGTGGAACTTGGGCTGGGCCTGGCTTGTTTGACTTTTGACACCCCCCATTTTGTTATTTGCACCCCGTTGGCCCATTTGTTTTATTTTTGTATATTTTTCATTTCTTTTATATTTTCTGACTTTATTTATTTTTTTCTAAATATTTAAAATCACAAAAAATATTCTCTTAATTTTTCACATTTTATTTTATTATTTTTATTATTTTCTTGGCATAAAAATAGTTTATTAAATAATATATACTTTATTTTCTTAAATAAACTTGTAAATAATACAAAAATATTATATATTTTTATTTTTATTATTTATATACTTAAATTAATATTTTCTCACATATTTTATTTTTTAACATTTTTGTATATATTTTTATTTATTTTCTTGTATATAAAAATGAATAAATAAATAATATAGAATATATTTTCTTAAAACAAAAATTAGGGTTTCTTCACCCTTTCAAAAATAATTAATATTTTTCCTTATTTTAAACTTAAATGATTTATTTTTCACATACATAAAAAATAAATACAAAAACATTCTTTGCATATTTATCTTTATTTGCATATTTAATATTTGTTTATTTATTTATTTGTACAAATAAATTCAATTGGGTTGTAATAGTAAATTAGGGTTTTATTTTTGTGCAAATATCCCCTTATTCAAACTTGTACCCCCCTCCCCATAATATTGTTGTAATAGTCTTAGATTTACTTTTACGCAATTTATCGTATTATATGCATGATAGTAAGATTAGGGTTTTGTATGCAAAGACCAAAATCAAAACAAATAGCATGACTAAACACAAGACAAAAATGCATGAAAAATGACAACACCTTACACACAAGCACCCCTAGGGTTTCATCCATTTTGTTGCCTTAAAACATGGCCATGTTATGCATGCTAGGTATCTTGGCAAAAATCAATCAAAATAAAAAGATCATAGTCCCTCGATGACGCTATCTTGGTTGCTTAAACAAAACTGATCTAGTCCCTCAAAAACTTGCTAAGATACTTGGCACCATTGCTATCATGGTCATACGATGACCCACGCCCGTCTCGTTTAATATCTAAAGATAGGGTTGTTTACCAAATACAATGGTAAAACAACAATGTCAAAGGGTTAAAAATGTGTAGGAAAGACCTTTGATTAGGTAGATGCTCCTAGTTACTTGATCAAATTTGCAAACCATCCTTGCTATTTTCAAAAACACACACACAATTTCAAAACATTTCCCAACAAAATTTCAAACATTGAAACATTTTTCAAAAGACAAACATCTTTGTATACATTCTTACAAACAAGAATCATTACAAAGATTGCCAAAATGATGGCCTCTTTTCAAAATACTTTCAAAACCACACAAAGCACCATTTCAAACAATTGGAAAAGCAAATCAAGTGATCTAAACAAGTAACTAAGAGTCCATGGAAAACCATGGATGAAAAGGGTGCTAGCTCCTTCCCTTTTCATAATCTACCCCCGAACCCAAGAAAACATCTCAAAGGTCTTTCCTGTGCTTTTTGACCTTTCCTTTGGATAAAATAAAAAGTCAGTGGCGACTCTTGCTAAACTGAAACATTTGCAAACACAAACGCGAAACCTCAAGTCAGTTATCCCACCGTATCACAGAACTGGCGACTCTGCTGGGGAATTTTCTAAAAGTGGGGTTACCTTAGGGTTTAGATCACCTTTACATGCTTATCTTGTTTGACTTGTATGCTTTACACTTTGGTTCTATTGTTTGGGTTTGAATCCTCTACCCGGATTTGGGAAACATTCATAGGTAAATAGCAATACATTATGGAAACTGTGCGGGGTATACCGACATGGTCTAAGCAATAGTTATATTAGTGCGACACATTTGTGGGTACCAGTAGCCTTTGAGTTAATCAAAGAGAATACGGGGCCGCTGAGTGATGTCATGAAGCACTAATGGACTTTTAGAACCTTTACTTGACCATCTTGGCCTTTTTAGGATGTAGTGAGATGACCGGCTTTGGTGCAGTCTGAAGTTGGTAGATACTCGATACTACACTCATTGAGGGTTGTTTTCTTGGAATATTTTGGTCACCAGTAAAGTGGCTAAACTGAAACAATGAACACAAAAAATAATCCAGTGATATTGAGCTCCTTAGAACCCGGTTACTATTTCTAGGACAGGTTGAACCAACTAAACTTCAAGAGGGTACTTACCTATGAAGACCCATGCAAGTCTAAACTAGGAACTTGTGTGATTTGTTTGTACATATATACTTGTGCATAACATCATGGACATCATGAAGCATCATATGCATCCACTAACCATTTCAAGGATTTTGTATTTTCATCTTTGTTCCTGTTTTGTAGGTTATGGAATCACTTCGCAGGAAAACAATCCAAGTCAACCTTGTGAGAATTCCTCCACAACTCAAGGAGCTTACTTCCAAGATCCTAGAGTATTATCCATTCACTGAAAGACATGGTCGACTTCTCAACTTGGTCAACTCCAACACAGAGGAAGACATGGTGAAAGTTCTCTTCCAGTTCTTTGACCCCCTACACCATTGCTTCACATTTCCTGACTACCAACTTGTGCCTACTTTGGAGGAATTTTCTCAACTCTTGAGGATTCCTATTCTCTATAAACTACCTTTCAACGGTACGGAAAGAGATCCAAAGCCTGAAGATGTTGCTCAAGCCCTACACTTGCAACCATCTGATGTCATAGGCCATTGGGAAACTAGAAGTGGTGTCAAAGGCTTCTTGGCAAAGTTCCTATTTGAGAAAGCTCAAGAATGCTGGAATTCTCTAGACCTGCAAGCTTTGAGGAGATTGTAGCTCTTCTCATCTATAGGTTGGTATTGTTCCCAAATCTTGACCAGCTTATAGATGTCAATGCTGTCAAAATCTTCATGGCTCGCAACCCGGTGCCTACATTGCTTGGGGATATCCTCCACTCTTTTCACACTCGAACAATGAGGAAAAGAGGTGTTCTCATGTGTTGTACTCCTCTACTGGCAAGATGGTTTATTTCTCATCTTTCCCAATCAGTCTTGAAGAATGAGCAAGGTTTGAGGTGGTCACAACGATTGATGACTCTTACACATTCAGATGTTCATTGGTGTTCTCGATCCAGAGAAAATGTTATCATCATCGACCGTTGTGGGGAATTCCCTAATGTCCCTCTACTAGGAATTAGGGGAGGCATTACCTACAACCCCTGCTTGGCTCTGAGACAGTTTGGGTATGCCCGAAGGGATGGCCCACATGACATGCTGATTCCAGATTTGGTTTTTGACTTCGACAACGATGATCAAGGACTTCGACAAAGGTTCATCCGAGCTTGGAGGATGCCCAACAAGGTGGACAGTAAGACCTTGGGACACAAGAATTCCATCCCCATTGAGCCTTACCTCAAGTGGGTACGAACCTGCACCCAAAGTCTTATGATGCCTTAACCCTACATTCTCCCTGTGATCAAAGAGCCTGTTATGGAAGAAGAGGTTCCATACACCCTCCTACATCCTGACATGCCAACATCACTATAAGATTTACAAAGGAGTTGGATATAACTCAAGGGAGAACGCGATACTTTTAAAACCCAATTCTACGCCAGCGAGAAGAAGGTTTTGGAACTTACTCGCCAACTTCACGAAGAGCATACTCTCAACACCTACATTGCACCAAAAAGGATGCGCAAAGTCTTTTTACATTAAAATTTTGTATTATTTTGCCCATGGGGCATTGATGTACTAACAAATTCTATCTTATTAATATGACGTGTGTTCCTTTTTTGTTTAAAACAAATTTGAATTTCTGAATCCTTGAATGCATTACATGAATACATATCATTCATCATATGCATAAGCAGGTCTTCACACCAAGTTTCCTCATCTCTCTGATGTTTATTTCAGCAAGATGGATATTGAACAAACGGTCAAAGACTTACAAGCTCAAAATTCACAATTCCAACAGCTACTCATGACCTTGGCAAAGGGTCAGGAGGAGCTCAAAACTCTGTTAGAGAAGGAAAAGGAGAAAAAGAAGAAGAAAAGAGTTGGTGTGGCTACCTTGGGCAGAAGATTTGAAGGTCAAGCCATAAGGGTCCTAGATTTCCCATCAACATCTGAAGAGGGTGAAGGAAAGGGTAAAGGAGTTGTAGTGCCTTCTGATTCTGAAGCTGAAGAAGAAGAGGATGAAGACTATTCTGAACAGTAGTACCCTCTTACAGATGAAAAATACAAGAACTTGGAAGAGCGTCTAGCTGCCATGGAGATACAGAGAGTGCCAGGGTTGGACTTTGAAGAGTTAGGGCTGGTTTCTGGGATTGTGATCCCCTCTAAATTCAAAGTACCTCTGTTTTATAAATACGATGGGTTGTCTTGTCCCAAGATGAACCTACAATTTTATGTCAGAAAAATTCAACCACATTCTTCTGACAAATACCTGTGGGTACATTTCTTCCAGGACAGTTTATCGGGGACACAACTGGATTGGTTTTATCAGTTGGAGAGGTCTGATGTGCATAATTGGGAAGATTTGGCGGCCGCCTTCTACAGACAATATAAATATAATGCAGACTTAGCACCAACCCGTACTCAATTACAGAGTATGGGCATGGTCTCAAATGAAGGTTTCAAAGAGTATGCTCAGAAATGGAGAGACTTGGCAGGACGAGTACAACCACCTTTATCTAAAAGAGAGCTTGTGGATATGTTCTTGGGGACTCTGTCAGGTCCTTTCTTTAATCACCTGATAGGAAGTTCGTCTGCAGGGTTCACCGAGTTGATTCTAACTGGTGAGAGAGTTGAAGCCGACATCAAGAGCGGGAAAATTTAAAAGGATGCATCTGCTTCCGCTGCCATCAAGAAGACTTTTCCAGCAAAGAAAGAAGTCTCAGCTGTCTACTCCCAAAGAGGTCAAGGAAGAGTTTAGCGCCGGCCAGCGGTGGGGGCCGTAATGATTCATAAGTCTGCAGCTGATCAGCCTAGAAACAATCAACCCAGAACCAACCAAGCAAGGGTGGAAAGGCCTGTACGACAATTAACTCAGATAAACATGACTCCTGCTCAGGTCCTCCCCCATCTCTTGAAGTTAAACCTTGCCAGTCTAAAAGAGGCTCCGAAGAATCCGAATACAACTTCTCCTTACTACCATGTGAATGCCAAGTGTGCTTATCATTCAGACAGCCTGGGGCACGGCACCAACCATTGTTGGGCCCTCAAGAATAAGATTCATGATTTAATAGACGCTAAAGAAGTTGAATTCGACGCCCCTGAAAATCCAAATGTAATCTCTGCTCCAATGCCAAAGCATGGCCACAATACTCATGCTGTTGAAGAAGATCTTTTTGTTGCTACTGTTGATGATTTGATGACGCCGCTACCGATAATCAAGCTGAATTTGTTGAAGGCTGGGATTTTCCCAGGTTGTGAAGAAGATTGCTACCTTTGTTCATCCTTACCAACCGACTGTCCGTTGTTGAAGTTAGGCATCCAATGCCTAATGGATAATCAAGAAATCCTTTTTGAGAAGACTCCTGTTACACTGACTCCTGTCAATGATGTTTCAATAATTACCATATCCGCTGTGATACGGTGGGAGAACTGACTTGAGATTTTACGTTTGTGTTCGCAAATGTTTCGGTTTAGCAAGAGTCGCCATCGACTTTTTATTTTATCCTAAGGAAAGGTCAAAAAGCACAAGAAAGACCTTTGAGATGTTTTCTTGGGTTCGGGGAGTAGATTATAGAAAGGGAAGGTATTAACACCCTTTCTATCCATGGTTATCCATGGGCTCTTAGTTACTTGCTTAAATCACTTGCTTTGCTTTTCAATTGTTTGAAATGGTGCTCTTCAATTGTTTGAAATGGTGCTTTGTGTGTGGTTTTGAAAGGTGTTTTTGAAAAGAGGCCATCGTTGTGGCAACCTTTGTAATGATTCTTGTTTGAATGTATACAAAGATGTTTTTGTCTTTTGAAAAGTTTTCAATGTTTGAAAGTAGGGTTTTGAAATTGTGTTGTGAAGTGTGTTTTGAAGATAGCAAGGATGTTTTTGCAAGTTTTGATTAAATAACTAAGAGTTTGTCTACCCTATTTTACTCAAAGGTTTTCTTTATGTTTTTAACCCTTTTAACAGTGTTGTTTCACCATTGTATTTGGTGAACAAATTTGTGTTAGGATGTTAAACGGGACAGGTGCGGGTCATCGTATAGACCATGATAACAATGGTGTCAAGTATTTTTGGCAATTTTCTCAAGGGACTTGATCATTTTGTTTAGGCAACTCAAATAGCGTCATCGAGGGACTATGATCTTTGTTTTGTTTTTGTTTTGCCAAAGTACTTGACATGCATACCATGGCCCATTTTTTAAGGCAACAAGTGGATTGTAACCCTAGGGGTGCAAGTGTGCATTGTGTTTGTTTTTCATGCATTGTTATCTTTGGATTAGGTCAAGCTATTTATTGATTTTATTTTGCATACAAACCCTAGGTCTAATCATGGCATAATTGAAAGCATTTAAAGGTGCGAGAACTTAAATTCTACACTATTACAACATGATATAGGGAGGGGGTACAAATTTGAATTGGGGGTTTATCTTGCAAGAAAATAAATCCTAAATTATTACAACCAAATTGAATGTATAAGATACAATATTTAACTGTACAATAATTAAATAAATACAATGAATAAATATTAGATAAAATGTGTTATGCAAAAAAAGATTTTTATGTATGTAAAAAGTATTTTTAAATGTGAAGTGTAAATAATAATAAAAATTCAATTTTAATTATTTTGTTTTTTAGGGCAAAAACCCTAATTTCTTAAATAAATAGTATTATTTATTATTTATATGCAATAATGTATTAATTTGTACAAAAAAATAAAAGCATATTGAAAAAAGGTATTTTTAGTATAAAATATTAATGAAAATAAAAATGTATTATTTTTGTGTTTTTTGTTCTTATTATTTAATAAAATATATTATATATGCATATATATGTATTAAATATATTAAGTGTATATAAAAATAAAATAAATTATTTACAAAATGTATATATTTCAAGAAAATATTTTCAAATATGTGTAAAAATAAAATAAATTATTTAAGTATTATTTGTATTATCTTTAAATTTTAACAAAAGAAAATAAGATATTTAACATGTTTACATTAGGAAAAATTAGAATAAAATATCTAATAAATGAAAAAAAAATATGAAAATATTTTTGGGGTATTTTTTATGTTTGCAAATAAAATATCAAAGTCAGAGAAAAAATAAAAATGCAAAAATAATGAAAATACAAAGCAATGGGCCAAGGGGTGATGAAAGTGAACTGGGGGGTGTCAAAAGCAAAGAAGTCCAGGCCCAGCCCAGAATCAACTTCATCTTCTTCCTTTGTTCAAAACACGCGCGTTCTGTATATCAAATGCTATCTCCTGATTCCTTGCTTTTTTGACAAAACTCATAACATGAAACTTGTAGAGCATCAAACAACGAATCTAACCATATAAAAAACTTAAGCTAACTCTCAAAGACCAGAGAGAATTTCTCTGGCCCTAATTCTTAACCTAGTTTTTTCAGAAAGTTCATGAACAAAATTCTCCTAGCATGATTAATATAAATGAAAACTAAACACATGTATGGTTTCAGGGCTATGAATACAACATCTTTCATTCACAAACCTAAGTCTAACTATTCCTAAATAGAGAGATAGAAGTTCATGAAATACCTGTTTCAGTTGACTTAGAGCTGGAAAATGCAGCAACTTCCAAGGGTGCTTGAGATTCTTTTGAGCTTGCCTGAGGTCCACTGAAGCTTTCCCAATGCTTGGCTTGTTTTGAAGTAGCCTGAATCGTGCTACAGAACTCAACCTGCAAAGCTTTGAAACAAAAATGGCAATGTATGTTAATGGTGTTACAGCTAGCAATGGAGGTCTGGAATAGTTCAGGTATGTTGGTTGGAAGGTGTTTGAAGTATCTTTGGGCAAAACGCACGATGGAATTTGATGATGGCTTGCAAAATGCAGAACTGGCCCTGTTTTGCAAGAAAATGGGGAATTTGTGCACAAGGAGTTTTGAGAGGTCAAGGACTCGTGTTTCTGGCTTGCTAGGGTGTGAAAAACTTGTTTGAAAACTTTGTCTTGGTTGGTTTTATCAAATGTGAGAGATACAAGCTTTTGGCCATTTGACTTGTTTTGAAAGCAAAGTTGTGAGCTGTCCAAGCTAGGGCCTGTACAGGCTAGTTACAAGCATACTAAACTTGGTGTACTATGCCTGAGATTAGGGAAGTTATTTTCTATAAGGAAAAAAGTCCAAGGCTCAAGAAAATGGAAATTGACATAAAGTGGCCTTTATGAAAATGGAAGTATGACCTTTATGCTCAAAATGGAAAAGTTCAACGTACAAAGCTCTCTTGATCAGAACAATGCTAATATCCAATGTATTTGCATTCAATTTTGGAGTGTAAATTAGTTTAGAGGCCTGTAATCATGTACTAAGCTAGTTTGGTCAGATTTGCAACTTGGTATGAACATGTATTGGCCATGGTTTCAAAGTGAGTTTTTGCCAATTTCAAGCATTCGATTCTCCCTAACCACAAAGGTGTTTGAGGAGTTCTTGGACAATTTGGAAAGCTTGCAACATGTAATGCAATCCATATTTGAAATGCAACTTGAAACTCCAAGTGGAACTATGTGAAAAATGGCCAAGAAGAAGGGTTAAAATCCTGCCTAAACTAGGGCAAAATTTCTCTAAGTTAAAAGTTTTAGGTACCCTTGTTCCAAAAATCATAACTTGAGATAAAAGCTTCTTTTGAGAAAACTTTATGAATCAGAGTTGTAGACTTTTTGATGGACTACAACTTTCATGTTACAAGTTTTTTTTTGAATCCATTTGCATCTTGGTGAAAAAATGGGACAAAGTTAGGAAAAAATAAGAAAATTTTATAACTTAGAAAAATTCTAAGTTATGAAAATTTTCCATTTTAAACCCTAATTTGCATTTTTGGGTTTCTTGATGAACAAGTTTCATAATTTGACATGTCTTGATGAAAAATGACCTTTGGCACTTGATTTTGACCAAAAAGTCAAAGTTTGACTTTTCAGTATACAGTCAAATTTTGATCAATTGACTGCGAAATTCATCTGTCAATCCTATGCATTTGAGATCTTTTGAACTTGTTGAATGAGTCAAGACAATGTCATTGAGTCCTTTAGTCCATGGTTAAACTTGATTTGCCATTGGCTAGGTCAAACAGTCAAAAATTGCCTTTGTATAGTCAAAACCCTAAAAATGACCATTTTGCCCTTTTGGTGATCTGATCAAATTTCTTGTGAAATTGTGATCCAAACTTGGTCAAATGGTTCATATGAGTTCATAATGTTGAAGTGGGTCAAAATTCATGAGGTTTGACTGTCAATTGGCCACAGTTGACCTTTTTCCTGATACAACTGATTTCTAGGTCAACTGTCCGATTGACTGGGCAAAAATTTGAATCAAGGCTTGAAACTTGGTATGGACAAACTTGTGAGTCCAACATGAAGTATGAAAGTCACTTTGGGCATTGTAGGTCAAAACATCACTGTGCAAACTCAAACCCTAATTTAGGTCAACAGTGTAAGGAAGTGTCTTGAGTAGAGCAAACCCTAGTTTAATCTTGACTTCCAAGATCCTTGTGATGAGAAATGTTGATGAAATGAGAGGGAAACTTTTGGGGTACAACAGTTTCCCCTGTTCAATCTTCTTGAACCTAAAGAGTTAGATTGGCAAGTTTGCCTTTCGCGACTCGAAGGTAAAAGAGGATTGGACACTAGAGTGCCTGTAAATTTCCACTCGTCAAAACATAGATGCGGGAATGGGCTTAAAGATGCCATTTGGAGATGGTAGAATCTTGCTGGAGATGGGCTTAAAGATGCCATCCAAGAATGTTTTTTGAATTGCAAAGTGGCAGGTCAGAAGAATGAGCATCAAAATGGCATCCGTGTCTAGAATGCATTTGAACTGTATCTTAGAGACTGGGTCTGTATGAGCGAAAGAATGGCGTCCGTGTCTGGAGCGTATCTGAGCTGTAACTGTATTTGAGTTTTGAATGAATATCAGAATGACTGCCGTGTCTGGAGTGTATCTGTATTGTATCTGAATTCTGAATGGGCGACAGAGAAACGTCAGTGTGTGGAGCATTTCTGGGATGGGGATAAATTCCAAATGAGTGACAAAGTGGCAACCGTATCTGGAGCGTATCTGGACTGTATCTGAAATTGAGATCTGTATGAGTAGCAGCATGAATTCCGTGTTTGAAGTGTATCTGAGACTGTAACTGGGATCTGAATAAGTGACCGAATGACTTTCGTGGCGATTGCACTGGGGAGAATCAAACTGCTGGTGTAAGGGCCAGAATGGCATTCGTGTTTGGAGCGTATCTGAACTTGAAGTTGATAGTTGAATCTGAATGAGAGATAGAATGGCTGTCGTGTCTGGAGCGTATCTAGTCTCTATCGGATTGCTGAAGTCTGAATGCATAGCAGAATGACCGCCGTGTCTGGGGTGTATCTGTACTATATTTGAATAATTGTTAACAATAGCCTTTTAATCTTATCCTGAAAAGGGTAAAATGTTAGCTAGAACACAAAGTTATGTTGCATGATATGTATGATGCAATGAATTGTATTTCATCAATGTTTATGATATATGAATGTAATGGTTATGCATGTAAGCTGAGTAGCTGTCTTGCTGAGGAAAATAAATCCTTGATAGATGGAGATAATGAAATCTTTGACTGCTTTTGGGGACAGTAAATCATTGACCGATGTTGAGGATTCAAAACTCTTTGATTGCTGAAGATTGAGTAATCCTTGCTGAATGCTTGGGGATTAAAGGTCTCTGATTGTTGAGAATGAGAAATCCTGGGACCATTGTTGGAGATTGAAAATCCTTGGCGATTTGTGGGGATTTACAAGGGTTCTGACAACTTCTGCAGGGAATGGGAATCCTTCATGACTTTCTTGGGATATAGGGAAAACTCTTGAAAATCTCTACTGGGGACTTAAAACCTAGAAGGCTTCTGCTTGGAGAAATGAGACCGAGAATCTTCGATCTTGCTGGGAGATAAATCTGTGGGGGAAATGTTCACTATTCTGGCTCCGCTGGGGATAGGATTTTCAGGGTTTTCCGGCTCCACTGGGGATCTTGAAGCTTAACTCTGATGGGAATTTTGAAGCTTAAATCTGATGGGAATTTTGAAGCCTAACTCAGCTGTAGAAACAAGTTTTGGAATGCACTGGCTCTGCTGAGGATCTTGAAGCTTAACTCCGCTGGGGAAATATACTCCAAATTTTAGCTTTGTTGAGGATCTGAATGATGTATCGTAGGGGATTTTTTTTTGAAATGGCACAAAGATTTCTTCCTACACCTTCAACCTATCAGTAATTATCCTTTTCAAATCCGTTTTATTTGTAAGCAATGATTATATTCAAATGCATATGCCTATTTTAACAAAACATTGGACGTTTTTCAAATAAAACATAAGTATAAAAAGAAAAGAAAGGCAAGCAAATTTCTGCACTTTGGAGTATATTTGTATTTAACTTTGTGAGTATCTTTGTACAAAGGAGACATACATCCTAGTAAGAGAATGTTATCGTAAAGATTGAAAAAATTTATACAAAAGAAAGATGGCTATGTGTAATAATTCCATGGGGTTCCCATTCTACTATAGCCTTCACAACTCTGAATATCTTGTCCATTCGCTGCTTCGTCCGCCGATGATTGGATTGATTAGAAACTCAGAGCTTGTTGGTGAAGAGATTGTTCTTAAAGTGATCCGACGAGACATAGTCATATGCTTTAATTCCCTAACTTTTGCCTGGACCGCCCTTTCGGGTTTTCGATCCACCGGGAAACCCTTTTTTGCCCAAGTCGCCCTTTCGGGTTTTCAACTTGTCGGGTGTACAGATTTTTTTGTTTTATCCCTAATTTTTGCCTGAACCACCCTTTTGGGTTTTCGATTCACCAGGATGCCCATTTTTCCCCAAGTCGCCCTTTCGGGTTTTCAACTTGCCGGGCCGTTTTATCCGTAGTATCTTTTAACTATGTCTGCGTTCGCAGGGTGCGGCAGGTCGTCACCGTCCATGGTGGTCATAATCATCGCCCCACCAGAAAAGATGCTTTTGATCACAAATGGTCCTTCGTAAGTAGGAGTCCACTTGCCCCTGGGATCACTTTGCAGTAAGATGATCTGCTTGATTACAAGATCTCTGACTTGATATACCTGACGCTTGACTTTCTTGTTGAAAGCCCTGATCATCCGTTTTTGATACGTCTGACCATGACAAACAGCAGTAAGTCACTTCTCATCGATCAAATTAAGTTGATCAAGCCGGGTCTGAATCCAATCGTCTTCACTCAAACCAGCGTCCTTCATAATCCTTAAGGAAGGAATCTGAACTTCCATGGATAGAACAACTTCCATGCCATACACCAAAGAAAATGGGGTTGCCCTGTTGAAGTACGTGCTGTGGTACGATATCCATGCAGAGCAAACAGTAGCATCTCATGCCAGTCCTTGTAGGTGACTGTCATCTTTTGAATGATCTTCTTAATATTTTTGTTCGCGCCTTCAACAACACCGTTCATCTTCGGCCGATAGGGAGATGAATTGTGATGATAAATCTTGAACTGTTCACATAGAGCGGTGATCATAGTGTTGTTCAAATTCGTACCGTTGTCTGTGATGATCCTGTCGGGGATACCATACCGGCATATGAGGTTCTGCTTGATGAAGCGGGCAACCACATTCTTTGTAACTGAAGCATAGGAAGCTGCCTCGACCCACTTGGTGAAGTAGTCAATACCGACCAAGATGAAGCGATGTCCATTGGATGTCGTGGGCTTGATCTCTCCAATCATGTCAATGCCCCACATTGCGAATGGCCAAGGAGCTGTCAGAATGTTGAGAGGAACAGGAGGAATATGTACCTTGTCGGTGTAGACTTGGCATTTGTGGAAAGTACGGGCATGTTGATGACAATCAGCTTCCATGGTGGACCAGTAATAGCCTGCCCTTAGAATCTTCTTAGCCATCGTATGTCCGCTTAAGTGGGTGCCGAATGTCCCACTGTGTATCTCGATCATGATCAACTCTGCTTCAACCTTGTCCACACAGCGAAGTAGAACACAATCATGGCTGCGCTTATAAAGGATGCCATTGCTTAGGAAGAACTTGGCAGCCAATCTCCTTAAGAACTTTTTGTCATTGACGGAAGCTCCTTCAGGGTATTCTCTAGTCTAGAGATACTTTTTGATTTCATGAAACCAGGGTTGTTCCACTACTTCTTCGGTATTAATATCATGACAGTGCGCAGGTTCGTCCATTCGCTCGATGGTAATTTGGGGAGCCTCGTTATCCCAGTTGAGTTTAAACATGGAAGACATTGTAGCCAGAGCATCTGCTAGCTGATTTTCTTCTCGCGGGAAATGCTCGAAAGTAATCTTCTCAAAATGAGGGAACAACGTCAGGACATGTTCTTTGTATGGGATAAGATTAGGATGCTTGGTGTCCCACTCTCCTTTGACTTGACTGATAACCAAAGCCAGGTCCCTAAATACGACCAAAGATTTGATTCCCAAGTCTATAGCAGCCTTGAGACCAAAGATGCAAGCTTCATATTCAGCCATGTTGTTGGTACAGCTGAAGCAAAGTCGGGCAGTGAAGGGTGTATGGCAACCTTCCGGAGAAATGAGTACCGCACCGATACCATTGCCAAGTGCATTTGAAGCACCATCGAAGTACAGGGTCCATCGGGATCCTTGTTCAGGTCCGTCATACGGTCAGTTACCTTTGATGTTGTCCAATGTCATGATGTCCTCGTCAGGGAATTCGAATCTCATAGATTGGTAATATTCGACGGCTTGATGAGCTAGATGGTCAGCTAGTACACTCTGTTTTATAGCTTTTTTGGTAGTATATTGGATATCATACTCAGTCAGGATCATTTGCCATCTAGCGATTCTTCCAGATAAAGCAGGCTTCTCGAAGATATACTTGATAGGATCCATTTTGGAAATCAGCAAAGTGGTATGAGTTAACATATACTGCCTTAGCCGGCGAGCAGCCCATACCAAAGCTCAATAAGTTTTCTCAAGCAATGAGTAGCGAGTCTCACAGTCGGTAAACTTTTTGCTAAGGTAATAAATGGCATGCTCTTTTCGGCCAGACTCGTCATGTTGGCCCAGTACGCACCCCATTGAGTTATCCAAAACAGTCAGATACATGATTAACGGCCTTCCTTCGATGGGTGGCATCAAAATAGGAGGTTCTAGTAAATACTCCTTGATCTTATCAAAAGCGACTTGACAATCATTGTTCCATTCAACTACCTGATCTTTCTTCAACAGCTTGAAGATTGGCTCACAGGTAGATGTCAGGTGAGAGATGAACCTGGTGATATAGTTTAAGCGTCCCAAGAATCCTCTAACCTCCTTTTCAGTACGGGGGGCAGGCATTTCCTGTATAGCCTTTACTTTAGCTGGATCAACCTCAATGCCCTTGTTGTTGACAATAAATCCCAAAAGTTTACCAGACCTAACTCCAAAAGTGCACTTGCTTGGGTTCAGTCTGAGCTTATACTCATTCAACCTGGCAAACAACTTTTGCAAATGACCAAGGTGTTCTTCTTCTGTCTGTGATCGAGCTATCACATCGTCTACGTAAACTTCGATCTCATGATGTATCATATCATGAAACAAAGCTACCATGGCGCGTTGATAGGTTGCCCCTGCATTCTTCAGTCCGAACGGCATCACTTTGTAGCAGAAGGTACCCCATTGCGTGACAAAAGTAGTTTTCTCCATGTCCTCGGGGGCCATTTTGATCTGGTTGTATCCCGAGAATCCATCCATGAAGTAAAAAACCTTGTGTTGAGCGGTGTTGTCAACCAAGATATCGATATGTGGCAGTGGAAAATCATATTTCGGGCTAGCCCTGTTCAAATCCCGATAGTCCACACACATTCTGACTTTGCCGTCCTTCTTAGGCACGGGCACGATGTTAGCAACCCATTATGGTTAGGAAGTAACATCCAGAAAGCCAGCGTTGAATTGCTTCATTACTTCAGCTTTAATCTTCTCAGACATGTCAGGCCTTATTCGGCAGACCTTTTGCTTGATCGGTGGACAATCTTCTCTCGTAGGGAGACGGTGAACCACGATATCTGTGTCTAGTCCCGACATGTCTTCATAAGACCAGGCAAAAATTTCAACATATTCATTCAACAACCGCACTAAGCGCTCCTTGACACTTTGTTCCAGGTTGGCACCCACTTTTACTTCTTTCCTGTCTTCCTCTGTCCCCAAGTTGATGGTTTCTAGCAACTCTTTGTGAGGCAAAATAGCCCCCTCTTCTTGTTGCAAAAGTCTGGCTAGCTCTCTCGGCACTTCACAATCTTCGTCAACTTCGTACTCAGCATGATTGACCAAACCTTCAGAGTTATCGAAGGCTAAAGCAGAATAGTCACCCGTGGAATCCGGAGTGGATGGGTACCTGCATTTGTGAGTGTGGGTGTGTGTAAGGGATAGCCATCCTTAAACAAACAAAATTCAAAAGGAAAGAAAATGAACACAACAGTTTATAGATGAAAAACGTCCAATGATTCATTAAAACATGGCATATGATTATGAAGAAAATCAAGCCCTTACAAATGGACCTACATGCCCCGGGCAAGGCATGAGGTGAAAATAGTGTGCAAATTGTTTAGTTATTACAGACCATAAATGGGAAATTGTTCAAAGATAAAATTACTGGTTGATAAAGGTGATGGGAATAAAATCCTTTGCTTCCCAGTTGCTTAAACCCCCTTCGACGGTCAGAAAGATCCAATCTTCAAAGTGGCTCTCTTCATCTTCATCTTCTACAGCATTGATTCCATGGTGAGAGATATTGACGGGTGGTCTTCCAACCTTGGAGCGACGCATAGCCTTTTGTCCTGCAGCAGTAAACCCTAACCCAAACTTGTCCGTCTTATGGGGAAAATCAGGCAATTGCCCCCATACTGTACTCTTCCCCTCTTTAATTACAGTCTCTGCGTCTTTGAGAGATACCATTCTAGATACATGCTTGGGAACGATAGGCACCTCAACCATTGTCTTCGCAACTGTTACCTCAGGAGAAACTTCCTCAAAATGTTGGAAAGGCGTTTTGATGAACTCGCCATCCAACTCCATATAGCGGAAGGAATTGAGATGACTTATCATGTACTCTTCCTCGCCGTGCACTGTTATAATCTTACCCTTAACAGGATATTTCAGCATCTGGTGCAAAGAGGAGGTAACTGCCCCGGCATAATGGATCCACAGTCTTCCTAACAAACAAGAATATGACGGACGGATGTCCATCACGTAGAAGGTGGAGTTGAAAACTTCTGTGCCTACTTTGATAGGAATGTCAACCTCTCCATGAACCATTCTTTTGGACCCATCAAAGGCCCTAACAACGATGTTACTAGGTTTGAGGGTCAATCCTTCGCAATCCAAACGGTCTAAAGCTTTCTTCGGCAGCACATTCAAGGAAGAACCAGTATCAACTAAAACATGGGCGAGGGTGGTTCCCCTCCATTCAACTGAGGCATGTAGCACGTTGTTGTGTTTCCTTCCTTTGGGAGTCAAGTTAGCATCGGAAAAGCCAAGGCCATTATCAGCAGTAAGACTGGCAACACATTCCTGAAACTTGTCAGCCGAAGTCTCTTGGGTTACATGTGCCGCTTTCAAAAATTTGATCAGGGCCTTAGCATGGGCCTCATAGCAGAGTAGAAGAGCCAACATTGAAATCTTAAAAGGGGTCTGCCCTAGCTGTTCCACAACGTCGTAGTCACTTTTTATGATTATTTTCAAGATTTCATCCATTTCTTTCTGAGTGGTTTCAGGGATAACCACAACATGAGCCTTCGTCCTGACAGGCACTTCTAGTATCCCCTTACCTTTATTGGTAGTATCAATAGATGGTCTTACTTCAGGAGTATCCAATTCTTCAATCAACGGGCCTTGCACGGATGGCCTAACAGGTACGAAAGCTTTCGAGGGTCCGAAAACTGCTCGAGGGGGAGCAATCTCCGGAGAAAAATCTGGCCGCTGCGGGTTATCTTGCTTGTACCTGTAATGTTCCCTATATCAGGGTTTTCTTCTTCAGAATTTTCTTGGACTGCCTCAATTTGTTTGATACCATGGTAGAAGATTTCTCCCCCATAGTTCCATGGTATCATTTTGCTGGATTAGTATGGGACAGGTCCCGACATGGTGATCTTTACTGGTACACATTCAGATTTGGGTGTAATCCTGACAGGCCTTTTGCAAGCCTTGGGAGGTGTTGCACCCCAAAATTTGCCCTCCCATATTCTCCAAGAAATTGCCAAGCCAAGTCACAAAATTCCTCAAGGGTTGCACAGTGCAAAAGGGTCCTATACAGTCAAAACTAGGGTTTGTGTTCTGAACAAGAAAATGAAGTTTTCAAAGGCCCAATCAAGTCTCATATGCTTACAAAGATGGTCAAATATCCTCATATCAAGTTTCAAGGCATTCAGCTCAAAATTGCACAGTCAAAACCCTAGATTGCACTACAGTCAACTGTAGGGGCAAAATGGTCATTGGACAGTCAAAAGTTCAAATTTTTGGTCAACATATCATTTTGAAGCCACAAACATCATTTGATCAATGCTTGATCATGATTCTCAAAATTTGGCTCAGAAAATCATCAAGATGCAAAAGTTACTATATTTGGACAGCTGAAAAAGTCAACTGAAATTGACCAGGGCATAACTTTCACATGGATTATCAGAAAAATTCCATCCAAAGCTCATTTTGAAGAGAAAGACATTTCCTACAACTCATCTTCATACTTCAAGTCCAAGAAATTCTCTCACAAAAAGTTATCAATTTCAACATTATAGGTCATTTTCAAAAGTCAACAAAAAGGGACTTTAAGTCAAAGGCCATAACTTGAGATTGGTAAATCAAAATGACATGGGACCAAAGGCATTGGTTAGAGGACTCAAAGACCTTTCCAAAATGTCCAAGAACATGTGAAAAGCTTAAAAATTGAGCAAGTTATGCCTTGTGGAAGTTGGGAAATTTTTGGGAATTTTGGAAAGTCAACATTGATGCAAATGATCCAAAAATGCTAATGGGCCCATTTTTCTTCCAAGTTTCTTCATGCCAAGCCTATGCACGACCACTTGGCCCAAAGGGAAGTATTTTCTCATTTTTTAATTATTTATTTGAATTTATATTAATATTAATTCATTTAAATCATTTAAATATGTAAAAATATAAACTTGACCTAAGAAAATCTTTTTATGCACATTCTATACTCAAGATCTCGTGCACATGCTAATTAGGCAAGATTTGGTTTGATTTGGCATGATTGAACAAAATTGTACATGAAAAAGATTCAAAAAGGATCCTTAACAAATCAAATCCTTAATCCATAATTGCAAGAGATTTGTGCTAATTTTGTTAACCTAAAATGCTCACTATATGATCAGGAATCAAAACCTAATGCAAGGAGAGGCTAAGCTGCGCAGAAAAAGACATTGCAACATTGAAAAATTGCCATAAAAACTCAAATCTGAAAACGTTGTTAGAGGTGGTTTTAAGCCCTAATACTCATTCCAAAAGCTTGCTCGTGGACTCCTGATCATATTCCAATCAATATCAACCACAAAAGCTCCAGGAATTGGTACCTGTAACTCAAACTGTAAAGCAAAACTTTTGAAATCGCATATCATAATTCATACATCTTTTTGCATTTTTGTTTATGAATTCTTGTTCAGCATGAAGTTTCCAAGCTAACCATTGTGTTTGATTGTATTTTTGTTGACCATACGCGATGATGCCATGAATGAGATTTAGGGTTTGCAGGTTTCAAAATTAGGGATTCTTAATACAAGCAAAATTAGACCATCCCAGTACCACCATTGCAATCAGCTCATCAAGACGAGGAGACCTGGACCCTCGCGATCAATTTATTGATATCATAGCGCTAGTCGCTATTTTCTTGTAGCTAGCCTAAGGCCATGCGTGCAAAACCGTTTCCATAGGCTTGTGTTTCAGGAAAAAATAAAAACAATGAGGAAGATGATGTGTTGGCAAGCATTGGTTGGGTCTTTTAAATTTTCGCGCGTTTTAATTCATTAACGTTTCTTTTCTTTTATAATATATACTAACTATTATATAACAAATGCATAAGCGATGGTTCAGTGGCAAGTGGTTGTGCTGGCAACGTTAAAGACCTGGGTTCAAGTCCCAGGTCTGGACAATTTCCATATTATTTTGTTGTAACAATTCCCATGCAGGCATAATCCTAAGACGCACCATACTCCTTCATCATCCCACCATACACGCGTCTAGCTGCTCCAAATCAGTGGCCTAGATCTGAAGAACACGTACACAAGGGTCAACGCGTTAGCACACAATCTGGGAAAGTCAGTGAATTTCAATGCTTAATGGGCCTGATTTGCTGAACCTTACCTCCAATTTTGGGGCTACCCCCCCTGGTTTGCTTTTCTTTTCATATTTTATTTTTTTCAATCATTATGTTATTTATTTTCATTGTTTTAATTAATTAATTATTTTTTTACAAAATATAAAAACATCACAAAAAATCAGAAAAAGGATAAAAACATCATAAAATATTTAATGTTCATATTTTCTTGTAAATAATTAACATGTAAATAAATTTAGTAAAATAGGTTTTAACTTTAATTCTTTTAATAACAAAAATCCAAAAAATAGAATTAGGTTTAACTTTTATTCCTTTTAATTTCCTTTTTTTAATAATAATATTTATTTTATTTATTTTCATGAATTAAATTTTGTATGTAAATTAACTTAGATTTAAATTAGGTTAAAACTTCATATTTTCTTAATAAACTTAAAAAACATTAGAATTAGGGTTTACATCCAATTTTTTAGTTTTAATTAATTCTTTTTCTTTTAAATCTTAAAAAATACAAAAATACCAAAAACATTTAATTTTCATTTTTTATCTTAATTCCTTATTAATTTAATTTTGCAAAAGGGTCCAATGCCCATATTTTTAATTGTTAATTTCGCGCATTTATTTTATATCGTTTAAATAATTATGTAATTCTCCCAAAGCCTTGTAACAATTTAACTTTTCGTACCTTTATTTTTCTTGCTTTATTTACTTTCCGCTAAATCGGGTCCGGTTTAATTTTGGCGATGTGGACCCGCGCCATTTGTAATAGCCTTAGATTTACTTTCCCGCAAACTTTATAACTGTTAACGAATATGCATGCAAGAATGAATGTCTTAATTAAAATCAAGCGTAGATCACAACAAACATGACAAGACAAAATAACTGAAATATGACACACAAATCGCACACACCACCCCTAGGGTACGCCTCACTGTTGCCTTTCGAAAGGTGATCGTCGAGTAGAGGACGTCTTAGTAAGTCCTCATGATCCGGGAACCTGGCATGAGGGTAGCTTCTAAGGTGTCTTCCCATTGCTCTGGTGATCACCATGTCCCTAAAACTCGAATTGACCCGAATACCTCCAATGGTGGTGCTACCTACCTCTCAATGGTGGGATGGCATTACTTTAAAGGACATCTACACAGACGAATTCCTTAGGGTAGGTAGGTTCTCAAGGATACTTGCTCTAATCTCAAAACAAACTCAAAAGGACTTTTCACCAACACATTTTCAAAAGCTTTCAAAAGCAAATTTTTCAAACACTCTGACGTACGAGTCGATCTGAAATTTTTCAAAGAAACTTTTTAAACCCACATTGAAAAGCAAACAAACATTTTTGAAAACACATTGAGCAAGTATCTAAGAGCCCATGGATAACCATGGATAGAAAGGGTGCTAACACCTTCCCTTTCTATAACCTACCTCCCGAACCGAGAGCGATCTCTTTAAGGAATTTTTCTGTGCTTTTGTCCTTTCCATTTGGAGAAAATAAAAGACGGTGGCGACTCTTGCTTCCGCGACATTTCGCGAACCAGCGTTAAACAGTCAGTTCCAGATCCACCGATCACAGAACTGGCGACTCTGCTGGGGAGTTAACTTAAAGTGAGGTGTACCTTAGGGTTAGTTCATAACTGTGTTTTCAATTGCTTTCCTTGCTTGCTTTAAATTGTGGGACTGTCATGGGAGTTCTATAGATCCTAACCCGGATCTGGGGATACTTTCTTAGAAAGTAGCAACAAGGCTGTGAGGGAACTATGCGGGGTATACCGACATGGTTGAAACAGTCTGCTACGTTGATGTGGCACTTTGGTGTGTACCGGTAACCCTTGAGTTCAGTCAAGGAGAGTACGGGGCCTCCGCGTGGTGTCGTGAAGCATCAACAGACCTTAGGGACCTTAATTGAACTATCTTGGCCTCTTTAGGGTAGTGAGATAACTGACTTTGGTGCAGTCCGAGGTTGGTTGATACTCGATACTACACTCAATTGAGGGTTGCTTTCCTGGAATATTTCGGTCGCCAGTACAGTGGCTAAATCGAAACGATGAACAATGAAAGAAATCCCGTGATATTGGGAACCTTAGAACCCGGTTACTTCTAATAGGACAGGTTGAACCCACCAACTTCAAGAGGGTAATACCCAGACCCCATGCTGGCCTAAACCCTAAGGGTTTCTCTTGTGTGACTTGTGTGCCTTTGTACTTGCCTACTTGCATGCTTGTTAGCTGACACATGAACTATTTGCAGGTCTTGTTTATAGTCCTTAATTAGGACTCATAACAGGGTACTAAGTTTCTTGCAGGTCTTGTTTATAGTCCTTAACTAGGACTCATGACAGGGTTTACCAAATTTCTTGCAGGTGTTGTTTATAGTCCTTAACTGGGACTCATAACAGTGTTTACTAGATCTCTTGCAGGTTTTGCTTATAGTCCTTAATTGGGACTCATAACAAAGTATATTGAATTTTGTTGTACCCCAAAATTTGCCCTCCCATATTCTTCAAAAGTTTTGCCAAGCATCACCTCAAATGGTTCAAGGCTACTCCAAGGATTGCACAGTCAACCATCCTCCTAAGCCAGTCAAAATTAAGGTTTTGGTTCCTTAAAGGAAGTTGAGGTTTTCAATGGTCCAATCAAGTCCCACATGCCTATAAACATTGTCAAGCACCTACATGTCAAGTTTCAAGGCTCACAAGGTCAAGTTGCACAGTCAAAAACCCTAATTGCTTCACAATCAACTGTAGGGGCAAAATGGTCATTTGGCAGTCAAAAGTCAAAATTTTTGGTCAACATCTTATTTTGAATCCACAATCATCATTTGGTCAAATCTTGATCATGATTCCTCAAGCATGGCTCAAAAATCATCAAGGTGTCAAAAGTTTCTATTTTTGGATAGCTGAAAAGTCAATTGTACCTTGACCAAGGCATAACTTTTTCATGGTTCATCAGAAAAATCCCATCCAATGCTCATTTTGAAGGGGAAGACATTTCCTACAACTCATCTTCACATTCCAAGTCCAAGAAATGCTCTCACAAAAAGTTATCAATTTCAACATTATAGGTCATTTTCAAAAGTCAACAAAAAGGCACTTTAAGTCAAAGACCATAACTTGAGATTGGTAAATCAAAATGACATGGGACCAAAGACATTGGCTAGAGGACTTCAAGACCTTTCCAAAATGTCCAAGAACATGTTCATAGCTTCAAAATTGAGCAAGATATGCATTGGAGAAGTTGGGAAATTTTTGTGAAATGGCCAAAGTCAATTATCCTTGAAATTTCATTTTTGACAAAAGGGGCCCACTTTTTCCACTTGATTCAGCTTGGCCATGCCTCCCACGTGTCCCACAATTTATTTCAAGATTAAAAATTAATTTTTCCATTTTTATTTGATTTTATTTGATTTAAATCATTTTAAATCTTTAAAATTTAAATAAAAATCAAGAAAATTAATAAAGGGATATATTTTGTGTTGAATAGCTTTGATACACCATAAAACATATACCAAATTCGTTAAAGACCTATTTCAAGCAAAAAAATTCAAATTTGGAGCAAATATGGCAAGTTATTTCAATGGTGATTATGGAGAAAATCAAAACTTCATTGCAAGGCTTAAAAGCTCCTTAATGTGACTGATTCTCATCCAAGCCTATATATACAAGCCTTGCAAGCCTCATTCAGAACCTAGAAAAAAAAGAGAGTGTGCACAAACGGCTAGAGCAAAAATCCAAAAAGTGTCAGAAAAAAAAAGTGTGAGATCAAAACATAGTTACAAGCGTTTTCAGATCAAAGCAAGCACGTAGCTTTCTTCCTTGCCACTCACTGAAGCCAAAGCAACCACAAACACGTCCTAAGGTCCACTGAATAGCGCTGTGAAATTAGGACGGACCATAAGCATCAACGTGATCAGGAGACATGGGTCATCACCCCCATGGTTTTGTTACTTTTTTTATTCTCTTTTCCTTATAATTTCTTTTTTTAATTATTATCATTATTATTATTATCATTAAATTAACATAACTAATTTTTCCATAAAATTCAAAAAACTAAAAAAATGTAAATATTTCATTTATTATTAATCTCACTCTTTTATTTTTGTAAATAAAATACTAACAAATTAATTAGTTAATTAGTTTAATTTTAACCTTTTTACAATAAATAAAAACAATTTAGACTTGGCTTTTCTTTTGACATTTTTAATTCCTTTTTATTTTTATTTTCATTAAAAACATAAAAATACAAAAATATTTTTCTTTTAATTAAATTAATTAATTAGTAATTAGGCCTAATTTTCATTTAATTACAAAAAAAAAAGGCAAATTCAATTTAATTCTAAAAAAGGGTCAAAACCCTTAGGACGTTCCCGATTTAATTTCTTTTCGCGCTTTAATTCCTTTTTATTATATTTTTGTAATTGTTTCCGGATATGTAATAGTTAATTAGGACTTTATTGCTTTCTTTTAATTTCTCGCATTTTTATTTTTTCAAAACGGGTCTTTGTAAAGATTTGGCGATGTATAGACCTGCGCCTTGTAATAGCGTAGGATTTACGTTTTCCCGCATTTTAATTCCCGCACCTTTTAACTGCTAATAAACACATGAAAGAATGTATTCCCAAATAAAATCAAAGCGTAGCTCACCCAATGCATGACAAGATGAAAATATAACTGAAAATGACACACAATTCACACACCACTCCTAGGGTACGCCTCACTGTTGCCTTGCCCTTCGAATCGTGGTCGTCGAGTATAGGACGTTTTAGTAAGTCCTTATGTCCATGAACATGGTATAAGGGTAGCTTCTAAGGTGTCCTACTATTGCTCTGGTGACCACATTGTTGCCTTGCCCCTCGAAATGTGGTCGTCGACTATAGGACGTCTTAGTGAGTCCTTATGTTCCATTGATCTAGTTGCCTCGGAATAGTTGCCTCGGAATAAAAAGATCAATGGCATAAGGGTAGCTCCTAAGGTGTCTTATCGTTGCTCGGATGCCACACTGTCCCTAACCCTCGAATTGACCCGAACACCTCCAACGGTGGTGCTACTTACCTCTCAATGGTGGGATGGAATTACCTTAAAGACATTAACACAGCATAATTCCTTAGGGTAGGTAGATGACTCGTAGATACTTGCTCTAATTCAAAACAAATCAAAAACTTCTTTTCACACTGACACTTTGCAAAAAGCTTTCAAAAACAACTTTTCAAACACTCTTGAGGACTGATACAAGAGTCGAACTGAAATTTTAAACGAAACTTTTTCAAACCCACTCACTTTGAAAAGCAAACAAACACTTTGAAAACACAAATGAGCAAGTATCTAAGAGCCCATGGATAACCATGGATAGAAAGGGTGCTAACACCTTCCCTTTCTATAAATCTACCTCCCGAACCGAGAACTAATCTCAATAAGGAATTTTTCTGTGCTTTTGTCCTTTCCATTTGGAGAAAATAAAAGACGGTGGCGACTCTTGCTTCCGCGACATTTCGCGAACCAGCGTTAAACAGTCAGTTCCAGATCCACCGATCACAGAACTGGTGACTCTGCTGGGGAAACTTATAAAGTGAGGTGTACCTTAGGATAGTTCATAACTGTGTTTTCAATTGCTTTGACTTGTTTGCTTTAAATTGTGGGTACTGTCTTGGGAGTTCTATAGATCCTAACCCGGATCTGGGGATACCTTCTTAGAAAGTAGCAACAAGGCTATGAGGGAACTGTGCGGGGTATACCGACATGGTTGAAACAGTCTGCTACGTTGATGTGGCACTTTGGTGTGTACCGGTAACCCTTGAGTTCAGTCAAGGAGAGTACGGGGCCTCCATGTGGTGTCGTGAAGCATCAACTGACCTTAGGAACCTTAATTGAACAATCTTGGCCTCTTTAGGGTAGTGAGATAACTGACTTTGGTGCAGTCTGAGGTTGGTTGATACTCGATACTACACTCAATTGAGGGTGGCTTTCCTGGAATATTTCGGTCGCCAGTTCAGTGGCTAAATCGAAACGATGAACAATGAAAGCAATCCAGTGATATTGGGACCCTTAGAACCCGGTTACTTCTGATAGGACAGGTTGAGCCCACCAACTTCAAGAGGGTAATACCCAGACCCCATGCTGGCCTGAACTCTGAGGGTTTCTCTTGTGTGACTTGTGTGCCTTCCAACTTGACTACTTGCATGCTTGTTATCTGACCCTTGAGTTTCTTGCAGGTTTTGTTTATAGTCCTTAATTGGGACTCATAACAGGGTTTACTAAGTTTCTTGCAGGTTTTGTTTATAGTCCTTAATTGGGACTCATAACAGGGTTTACTGAGTTTCTTGCAGGTTTTGTTTATGTCCTTAATTCGGACTCATAACAGGGTTTACCTACAGTACCCCATGCATAGCATAACATCATACCATTGCATGCATCCTTCATAAGGACTAATCCATTTCAAGGATCTCAAGGGCTTGTGATGCAGGTCATGATGAGCCAGTTATCTAGCAAGGGGAAAAGGGGATTTATTTTCCTCTAGCCAATGTTGTCAAGGGCTATGACCCACTGGATATGGTGAGCCTTTGACCCTTGAAGAAGGACTCTCAACAACATGAAGTTCCTTCAATCAAGCTACCAATTCAAATGCTAACAATCTTCTCGTTTACCCTGCGAGGTCCTTGAAAACATTGCATACATATCATACATATCATTGCATTACAGGTACCCTCTGTACAGGTCACTTACCTCCTTCGCTGTTTATTTCAGCAATGGCTTCCCAACAATACAACCAGGACTTCCATGCTCAAGAGACTCGGTTAGGGGAAATCCTCCTGAATCTATCCAAGGGGCAGGAGGAGTTGAGAGCACTTCTCATGGGAACTTTGGTCAGGAACAGTGCTGAGGATGAACGGCTGAAACACCTGCAAGCTGAAATGGATACAATGAAAGCCCAGATGCTGGGGCAGATGACTATCATTCAAGGCTTAGCTCAAAGACAAGAAGAGCTCGGGGTTCTAGTCAACCAACTTCTTCGGGGTAACCAACTGGGGCAAACATCTAAGGGTAAAGAGCCAGTCATCATTCAACCACCTTCGAGACAAGGGGATAAGGGGAGAGCTCCTCAAATGGCTTCAGTGCGACAAATTCAGCATCAACCTCACCAGCTTCAGGCAGACAAGCCCAAAAGGCAATTCACCAAGCTCAACGTGTCGTTGCCTCAAGCTTTACAACAACTGTTGAGGTTGAATTTGGTAACACTAAGGGACCCTCCTAAGAATCCCAATAGGACACCGGCAAGTTATAACCCCAACGCCTGCTGCGCTTATCATTCTAACAGCCCGGGACATGCTACAGATGGTTGTTGGACCTTGAAGAATAAGATCCATGACCTGATCGATGAAGGAGCTGTGGAATTCACCCAAGATGGCCAGGCTGAGTGCTTCTACCATCCCTACAGGATTCACCAGTTGAAGTAACAAGCCCTGAGATGAAAAGACTTTTGTTCATTAGGATTTTCAAGTTGTAATTTTCTTTTGTTCAAACATTTACTCATGTTAAACGTTGTTATTTCATTAATGCATCGCATATGTCTGTTTTGAAGCAATATATTCATATTCACTATATGCAAATTGTTTTCATATTTTTGTGACGGTCAACTCTCAATAATTCTAAGCCTCTTGAGGGAGGATGACGAAAATGATACCACGATCTTTACAGTATGCTTTTGAACAGACCCCGCTGATGAGGTACAGGCATTGTTTCAATTCCTAAACACTGGAGTTATAAGGAAGATAATCCCTCGTCAACCCCTCTGAGCCAAAGAAGTAGGAGTTTTTCTTTTCGAAATTTAAAACCCTTAATCATAACCTGGGGCAGGGTAGTCTCTCAGTTGATCCAAGTGCATAACGAATGGCACCAAAGAGGTCCTTACAAAACAAAAGACAGTGATGGTTCCGAACAATCATACAGATAGGCAGTCATTATATCTCAAAAAATAAAAACCCATTAAGTCAAAACCTATGAAGGAGACTTACAAAACTGGGGCATCCCGCTGACTGTAATCACAAAAGAAACAGTTCAGGCAAAAAAAATAGGGATAATAAAATCAAAAAAAGAGGTCACACAAACCCTCAACAAAAACAAAAAAATGACTGCCTATTCAGAATAAATCGTCAATATCTGAACCATCATTGGAACGTCAGGACAAAGACTCAAACAAGGTCTAACACACGATCAACTGAGCTTAGGTTTGAAGAACATCACGAAGAGTGGGTGGGTACAAATAATTTGAGCCTTTATCCTTTGTTTCTTAAACCATGAACTAGGCCACGTTACAACCCTTAAAAGTCCTAGCTGAAGCATGGGTTAGTTCGAAGGCATACTGTTACGAAAGGTATTCTGACTCCTTAAGGCTTACGGTAAAATAACGAGTTGACATCACGATTTACAAAATTCACTTGTTTTTTATGAAAAAATGCATTTTTCAAAATCTTCAAGACAGACATAATCTTTGCATTTTTGAAATAACATTGCTTGCACATATGACTATTTGTTTGAACAGCAAAGAAATTCGCACGAAGAATATCTTATGGGCAAAAGCACTCCCAACCAAGGGGCAGGCATGATCATTGTCCATCATCTGGGGCAGTTAAGTCAAGATTCAGAGAGTCTCTCAAAAGGCCAACCAGCTTGGGGAAAATCTCCATCTGAATCACCTGGGACATTCCGACAACGAATCTTGCCTGATCAGGCATCTTCTGATGGTACGGCGACACGACACTACTAACAGTGACAACTCCCTGCTCTCTGAGAACGCGGACATAGTCGAAAAAATACTACGCCTAATCAAAGACCCGCTAGGTTGACACACCTAGGCAAAAATAAGGGCTTCCCGGCGAACCAAAAGGGTTCGGGCAAAAGTAAGGGATGAAATGAAAAAATCTGTACACCCGACAAGTCGAAAACCTGAAAAGGCGGCTTGGGCAAAAAAGGGTTATCCCAGTGGACTGAAAACCCGAAAGGGCGGTCCAGGCAAAAGTTAGGGATCACAGCGTACGACTATATCCCGACATCTCATCACTTGCCTGCCAGAAGAAGATTTGTCAAGTCGACAGTCATCAAGAACCTCTACAGGTACCTCCTTCTCCCACTGAAACTGGGGCAATAATGAGTCGTCTAAGCGATCTAATTGCTCTGTCCACCAAGGTACCAAGGTAAGTTCGGATGAAGCACAACCAAGATGCCTTAATTCCCCAGAGAGTGAGCCAAGATTCAACAATTCTCCCCAAGAAGAGTTGGATTCCCATAAGCCCTACAAGGCACAATATCTCCAGCAGGTCAGCGATACTCTCCCCGAGCAGAGTTATACTCCGTCAGCCTTAAGGAAGTTGGATTACCCCCAGAAGATCTCAACATTCCTCAGCGGAGTCTACAAACATCCTCAACAAGCATCCCCGGCAGTCTTGATCTAAGATTGTTCCTCGGCGGAATCTAGACATCCAGCGGAGCCCTTCCCAGTACAGTCCAAAGTCTCCCCAGGAGAGTTAAATCATCTCCCCAGTAGGAAGCTTATCCCCAGTAGATTCTGGAAGCTTATCCTTTGCAGAGCATATCTCTCCCCGTCTTTATTCAGAAGGTTATTCCTCGCCAGAGCTTATAACTGGGTTATCCTCAACTAATTGCCACAGAAAGATCGTCCTCGGCGAAGTATTCCTATCCCCAGCGGAATTCCTCAAACCTCCCAAACGTAACTCAACAATGGTATCCCCAGCGGAGTTCTCATACAACATCTCAGCGAAGTACCTCTCTTCCCACAGAGTATTTTCCCCATCAAGATCGCTAGAGTAATTTTCCCCGCAGAGTAATCTATTCGCCAAGTTTATTCCCCAACGGAGTTATCTTCTCCTACCGGTATTCTTGCAACATCAGCCCAGGATAAGCTCCCGGCATTCGTCAAGGATTTATTTTCCTAGACAAAAATACATTCGCAAACATCACATTTTCATACATGATATAAACATCACATTCTACAATCCCATTGGTTATAAATGTCATGACACCGCGCATTCCATGCACCATGACATTGCATATAACTAATGTTTTGCCTTTTTTCAGGAAAGGTCAATACAAAGATGATTACTATCAACTATCGCAATCCCAGATTCGATTCCTGTATCTAGCCAGGGCATGTCTGTGAGCGATTGATTATGGATTCGATACCTGCATCCGGCCAGGGCATGTCTACGTTAAAAAGATTAAAGAGATAGCTTGGAAATGCTCCAGATATGGATGTTATTCTTTTGCTTATTAAAAATTCCTTTCTAGATATGGTTCAGATGTGACCCAGGCATGGCGACGTTCTGATACTTATTCCAGATTTCTTCTCAGATATAACTTAGAGATGCTCCGGGCACGGAGGCTGTTCTGTTGTTTATTCAGAGATCACCTTTCTAGATATGGTTCAGATGTGACCCAGGCATGGCGATGTTCTGATACTTATTCCAGATTTCTTCTCAGATATAACTTAGAGATGCTTCGGGCACGGAGGCTGTTCTGTTGTTTATTCAGAGATCACCTTTCTAGATATGGTTCAGATGTGACCCAGGCATGGCGACGTTCTGATGCTTATTCCAGATTTCTTCTCAGATATAACTTAGAGATGCTCCGGACACGGAGGGTGTTCTATTGTTTATTCAGAGATCACCTTCTAGATATAGTTCAGATGTGACCCAGGCATGGCGACGTTCTGATACTTATTCCAGATTTCCTTTCTGAGATAACTTAGACATGCTCCAGATATGGATGCTGTTCTTTTGCTTATTCAAGACTCCTTCTAGATATAGTTCAGATGTGACCCAGGCATGGCGACGTTCTGATACTTATTCCAGATTTCCTTTCAGAGATAGCTTGGAAATGCTCCAGATATGGATGTTGTTCTTTTGCTTATTCAAGACTCCTTCTAGAGATAGTTCATATGTGACCCAGGCATGGCGATGTTCTGATACTCATTCCAGATTTCCTTTCAGAGATAGCTTGGAAATGCTCCAGATATGGATGCTGTTCTTTTGCTTATTCAAGACTCCTTCTAGATATAGTTCAGATGTGACCCAGGCATGGCGACGTTCTGATGCTTATTCCAGATTTCCTTTCAGAGATAGCTTGGAAATGCTCCAGATATGGATGCTGTTCTTTTGCTTATTCAAGACTCCTTCTAGATATAGTGCAGATGTGACCCAGACATGGCGACATTCTGATACTTATTCCAGATTTCCTTTCAGAGATAGCTTGGAAATGCTCCAGATATGGATGCTGTTCTTTTGCTTATTAAAGACTCCTTCTAGATATAGTTCAGATGTGACCCAGGCATGGCGACGTTCTGATACTTATTCCAGATTTCCTTTCAGAGATAGCTTGGAAATGCTCCAGATATGGATGCTGTTCTTTTGCTTATTCAAGACTCCTTCTAGATATAGTTCAGATGTGACCCAGACATGGCGATGTTCTGATACTTATTCCAGATTTCCTTTCAGAGATAGCTTGGAAATGCTCCAGATATGGATGCTGTTATTTTTCTTATTCAAAACTCCTTCTAGAGATAGTTCAGATGTGACCCAGGCATGGTGACGTTCTGATACTTATTCCAGATTTCCTTTCAGAGATAGCTTGGAAATGCTCCAGATATGGATGCTGTTCTTTTGCTTATTCAAGACTCCTTCTAGAGATAGTTAAGATGTGACCCAGGCATGGCGACGTTCTGATACTTATTCCAGATTTCCTTTCAGAGATAGCTTAGAAATGCTCCAGATATGGATGCTGTTCTTTTGCTTATTCAAGACTCCTTCTAGAGATAGTTCAGATGTGACCCAGGTATGGCGACGTTCTGATACTTATTCCAGATTTCCTTTCAGAGATAGCTTGGAAATGCCCCAGATATGGATGTTGTTCTTTTGCTTATTCAAAACTCCTCCTAGAGATAGTTCAGATGTGACCTAGGCATGACGACGTTCTGATACTTATTCCAGATTTCCTTTCCAATAATAGCTCAGAGATGCTCCGGACTCGGCTGTTATCCTATTGCTTATTCAGAGATTCCTTTCAGAGATGGCCTAGAGATGCTCCAAATCCGGATGCCATTCTATTGCTTATTTAGAGATTCCCTTCTAGAGATGGTTCGGATGCGACCCAGACATGGCGACATTCTGATACTTATTCAGATTTCCTTTGAGATATAGCTTAGAGATGCTCCATATCCGGGCGCTATTCGATTGCTTATTCAGATTCAAACTTCTAAAGACAACTTAGAGATGCTCCATCCCGGATGCCATTCTATTGTTCAGTCCAGATACGATCCAGATTCGGATGACATTCTGTTACTCATGCAGTATGGATATACCCCAGACCCGGCGGTCATTCTACTACTCGTTCAGACGTCAGCAATTAGATATAGACTAGATATGCCCCAGACACGGAAGCTATTCTATTTCTTATTCAGATTCAACTATCCATTACAGTTCCAAATGGCATCTATAAGCCCATTCCCGACAAGGTTCTGTCACACTTTCAGATGGCATCTATAAGCCCATCCTCCTACCCATCATCTCTCCAAATGGCATCTGTAAGCCCATTCCTGACATCACACTGCTGATACTCTACTATGTGAGTGCAAATTTCTGGGCACTCTAGTGTTCAATCATCTTCCACCCTCGGATCACGAAAGGCACACAAGCCAATCTACATCCTCAGGTCTAAGAAGATTGAACAGGGGCAACTGTTGTACCCCAAAATTTGCCCTCCCATATTCTTCAAAAGTTTTGCCAAGCATCACCTCAAATGGTTCAAGGCTACTCCAAGGATTGCACAGTCAACCATCCTCCTAAGCCAGTCAAAATTAAGGTTTTGGTTCCTTCAAGGAAGTTGAGGTTTTCAATGGTCCAATCAAGTCCCACATTCCTATAAACATTGTCAAGCACCTACATGTCAAGTTTCAAGGCTCACAAGGTCAAGTTGCACAGTCAAAAACCCTAATTGCTTCACAATCAACTGTAGGGGCAAAATGGTCATTTGGCAGTCAAAAGTCAAAATTTTTGGTCAACATCTTATTTTGAATCCACAATCATCATTTGGTCAAATCTTGATCATGATTCCTCAAGCATGGCTCAAAAATCATCAAGGTGTCAAAAGTTTCTATTTTTGGATAGCTGAAAAGTCAATTGTACCTTGACCAAGGCATAACTTTTTCATGGTTCATCAGAAAAATCCCATCCAATGCTCATTTTGAAGGGGAAGACATTTCCTACAACTCATCTTCACATTCCAAGTCCAAGAAATGCTCTCACAAAAAGTTATCAATTTCAACATTATAGGTCATTTTCAAAAGTCAACAAAAAGGCACTTTAAGTCAAAGACCATAACTTGAGATTGGTAAATCAAAATGACATGGGACCAAAGACATTGGCTAGAGGACTTCAAGACCTTTCCAAAATGTCCAAGAACATGTTCATAGCTTCAAAATTGAGCAAGATATGCATTGGAGAAGTTGGGAAATTTTTGTGAAATGGCCAAAGTCAATTATCCTTGAAATTTCATTTTTGACAAAAGGGGCCCACTTTTTCCACTTGATTCAGCTTGGCCATGCCTCCCACGTGTCCCACAATTTATTTCAAGATTAAAAATTAATTTTTCCATTTTTATTTGATTTTATTTGATTTAAATCATTTTAAATCTTTAAAATTTAAATAAAAATCAAGAAAATTAATAAAGGGATATATTTTGTGTTGAATAGCTTTGATACACCATAAAACATATACCAAATTCGTTAAAGACCTATTTCAAGCAAAAAAATTCAAATTTGGAGCAAATATGGCAAGTTATTTCAATGGTGATTATGGAGAAAATCAAAACTTCATTGCAAGGCTTAAAAGCTCCTTAATGTGACTGATTCTCATCCAAGCCTATATATACAAGCCTTGCAAGCCTCATTCAGAACCTAGAAAAAAAAGAGAGTGTGCACAAACGGCTAGAGCAAAAATCCAAAAAGTGTCAGAAAAAAAAAGTGTGAGATCAAAACATAGTTACAAGCGTTTTCAGATCAAAGCAAGCACGTAGCTTTCTTCCTTGCCACTCACTGAAGCCAAAGCAACCACAAACACGTCCTAAGGTCCACTGAATAGCGCTGTGAAATTAGGACGGACCATAAGCATCAACGTGATCAGGAGACATGGGTCATCACCCCCATGGTTTTGTTACTTTTTTTATTCTCTTTTCCTTATAATTTCTTTTTTTAATTATTATCATTATTATTATTATCATTAAATTAACATAACTAATTTTTCCATAAAATTCAAAAAACTAAAAAAATGTAAATATTTCATTTATTATTAATCTCACTCTTTTATTTTTGTAAATAAAATACTAACAAATTAATTAGTTAATTAGTTTAATTTTAACCTTTTTACAATAAATAAAAACAATTTAGACTTGGCTTTTCTTTTGACATTTTTAATTCCTTTTTATTTTTATTTTCATTAAAAACATAAAAATACAAAAATATTTTTCTTTTAATTAAATTAATTAATTAGTAATTAGGCCTAATTTTCATTTAATTACAAAAAAAAAAAGGCAAATTCAATTTAATTCTAAAAAAGGGTCAAAACCCTTAGGACGTTCCCGATTTAATTTCTTTTCGCGCTTTAATTCCTTTTTATTATATTTTTGTAATTGTTTCCGGATATGTAATAGTTAATTAGGACTTTATTGCTTTCTTTTTAATTTCTCGCATTTTTATTTTTTCAAAACGGGTCTTTGTAAAGATTTGGCGATGTATAGACCTGCGCCTTGTAATAGCGTAGGATTTACGTTTTCCCGCATTTTAATTCCCGCACCTTTTAACTGCTAATAAACACATGAAAGAATGTATTCCCAAATAAAATCAAAGCGTAGCTCACCCAATGCATGACAAGATGAAAATATAACTGAAAATGACACACAATTCACACACCACTCCTAGGGTACGCCTCACTGTTGCCTTGCCCTTCGAATCGTGGTCGTCGAGTATAGGACGTTTTAGTAAGTCCTTATGTCCATGAACATGGTATAAGGGTAGCTTCTAAGGTGTCCTACTATTGCTCTGGTGACCACATTGTTGCCTTGCCCCTCGAAATGTGGTCGTCGACTATAGGACGTCTTAGTGAGTCCTTATGTTCCATTGATCTAGTTGCCTCGGAATAGTTGCCTCGGAATAAAAAGATCAATGGCATAAGGGTAGCTCCTAAGGTGTCTTATCGTTGCTCGGATGCCACACTGTCCCTAACCCTCGAATTGACCCGAACACCTCCAACGGTGGTGCTACTTACCTCTCAATGGTGGGATGGAATTACCTTAAAGACATTAACACAGCATAATTCCTTAGGGTAGGTAGATGACTCGTAGATACTTGCTCTAATTCAAAACAAATCAAAAACTTCTTTTCACACTGACACTTTGCAAAAAGCTTTCAAAAACAACTTTTCAAACACTCTTGAGGACTGATACAAGAGTCGAACTGAAATTTTAAACGAAACTTTTTCAAACCCACTCACTTTGAAAAGCAAACAAACACTTTGAAAACACAAATGAGCAAGTATCTAAGAGCCCATGGATAACCATGGATAGAAAGGGTGCTAACACCTTCCCTTTCTATAAATCTACCTCCCGAACCGAGAACTAATCTCAATAAGGAATTTTTCTGTGCTTTTGTCCTTTCCATTTGGAGAAAATAAAAGACGGTGGCGACTCTTGCTTCCGCGACATTTCGCGAACCAGCGTTAAACAGTCAGTTCCAGATCCACCGATCACAAATTTCTTGCAGGGTCTGTTTATAGTCCTTAATTGGGACTCATAACAGGGTTTACCTACGTCACCCCATGCATAACATGACATCATATCATTGCACACATCCTAACCCATTTCGAGGATCTCCAGGGCTTGTGATGCAGGTCATGATGAATCAAACATCTAGCAAGGGGCAAAGAGGATTTACTTTCCTCTAGCCAAGGTTGTCAGGGGCTATGACCCACTGGATATGGTGAGCCTTTGACCCTTGAAGAGGGGCTCTCTACAACAGGAAGTTCCTTCAATCAAGTTGCCAGTTTCCAACTCTAACAATTTTCTCTGTTTACCCTGCGAGATCCTTGAAAACATTACATGCATGTCATACATCTCATTGCATTGCAGGTATCCCTTCGACAGGTTGCTTACCTTCTTCGCTGTTTATTTCAGCCGATCATCATGAATCCTGAATCATCAGCCGAGCAGACTATCAAGGACCTCCAGGCTCAGAACGCCCAGTTCCAAGAGCTGATCATGAATTTGACTCAGGGGCAACAAGATCTGAAGGCTCTGCTTTTGAAGAAGGACAAGAAGAAGAAGAGGACTGTTTTGTTCAGCCCTAGACGCAGATCTGGGAATACACCGCAAATTGAAACTGAGAGGACAACCCCATCTGTGGGAAAAAGCAGTCATCAAGAGGAAAGGGTGCCCAGTCCAGAAGTCTCTGACAATGAAACAGATTTCGACGACGAGCAGTACCCTCCGGCTGAGGACAGATATAAACAGTTGGAAGACCGGCTCAGTGCTATGGAGATACAAAAGGTGCCTGGCCTGGACTTCGAGGATCTAGGTCTGTCTTCTGGGGTAGTGATCCCGCGCAAATTCAAGGTGCCTGCCTTTGCTAAATACGACGGGGCACCCTGTCCTAAGTTGCATCTCAGGGCTTATACCAGGAGGATCCAGCCCTATACAGCTGACAAAAACTTATGGATCCATTTCTTCCAAGAGAGTCTTTCAGGGACTCAGCTCGAGTGGTTCTATCAACTGAATGGAGCCAACATCCGTACCTGGGAAGACTTAGCCACTGCATTTTACAAACACTACCAGTATAATGCCGACCTCGCTCCCACGCGTACTCAGCTTCAGGGGATGTCTATGGGTACAGGCGAGGGCTTTAAAGAATATGCGCAGAAATGGAGGGATCTTGCTGGAAGGGTACAACCACCTCTGACTGACCGCGAGCTCGTCGACATGTTCTTGGGGACCCTGTCTGGTCCATTCTTTAACCACCTAATTGGGAATTCTGCTGCTGGGTTTACAGATCTTGTCTTGACTGGGGAGAGAATCGAAGCTGGTATCAAGTCGGGGAAGATTCAAGAAACCGCACCTGCTGATACTCAGAAAAAGCCCCACAGTGGAAAGAAAGAGTCCAATGCTATACATGGTAAAAAGGGCCGTCATGATGCAGGGGCAATCCAAATTTCTGATCCCACGCCCGGTCAGCCAAGAAAGAGCAATAGGCGCAGGATAAAGCATCAAGATAGGAAGTATACTGACATCAACATGTCTTTGTCTCAGGCATTACAACAATTGCTGAAGGCGAAAGTGATCACACTTAAGGATCCTCCTCAAAATCCTGACACTTCCTCTCCCAAGTACAACCCGGGTGTGAGATGTGCCTATCATTCTGATAGTCCTGGACATGACACCAACGACTGTTGGACCTTGAAGAACAAGATCCAGGATTTGATTGACGCCAAGGAGGTCGAGTTTGAACACTGATCCTACACCGAATCATCGAGAATGTCTTTTGTTCATTCAAACGTTCAAAGTTGTACTTTCCTTTGATTGTTCAAACATTTATTCATGTTAAACATTGTTATCACATTAATGCATCGCTTATGTCTATTTTGAATCAATATATTCGCATTTACTATATGCAAATTGTTTCATATTTTTTCTGATGTCAACTCTCGTTAATTCTAAGCCTCTTGAGGGAGGATGACGAAAACGATACCGCGATCATTACAGTATGCTTTTGAACAAACCCCACTGATGAGGTACAGGCATTGTTTCAACCCCTAAACACTGGAGTTATAAGGATGATAATCCCTCGTCAACCCATCAGAGCCAAAGAAGTAGGAGTTTTTATTTTCGAAAACAAAACCCTTAATCATAACCTGGGGCAGGGTAGTCTCTCAGTTGATCCAAGTGCATAACGAATGGCACCGAAGAGATCTTTACGAAACGAACAAAAGACAGTGATGGTTCATAACAATCAAAAGGACAGACAGTCATCATCAAAATTCATAAAAAGCCCAAAAAGTCTAAACCTACAAAGGGGACTTGTGAAACTGGGGCATCCCGCTGACTGTAATTCCAAAAAAGGAAACAGTTCAGGCAAAAAATAGGGATAACGAAATCAAAAGAGAGAGGTCCTACAAACCCTCAACAAAAAAAAAACAAAGATGACTGCCTATTCAAAGAAATGTTCAACATTCGAACCATCACCGGAAAATCAGAGCAAAGACTCAATCAAGGTCTAACGTATGATCAACTGAGTTTAGGTTTGGAGAACATCACGAAGAGCGGGTGGGTACAAATAAATTTGAGCCTTTATCCTTTGTTTCTTAAACCGTGAACCAAGCCACGTTATAACCCTTAAAAGTCCTAGCTGAAGCACGGGTTAGTTCGAAAGCATACTGGTACGAAAGGTATCCTGACTCCTTAAGGCCTACGGTAAATACGGAGTTGACATCATGTTTTACAAACATTCACTTGTTTTATGAAAAATGCATTTTCAAAATCTTCGAGACAGACATAAGCTTTGCATTTTTAATATAACTTTGTTTGCATATGACTTTTTGTTTGAACAACAGGGAACTTCGCACGATGAATGCCTAATGAACAAAAGTACTCCCAATCAAGGGGCAGGACATGGCTATTGTCCATTATCTGGGGCAGTCCAATCAAGATTCGGAGAATCTCTCGAAGGCCAAACAGCCTGGGGCAAATCTCCGCCTGAGTCACTTGGGGCATTCCAGCAACGAATCTTGCCCGGTCAGACATCTTCTGGTGACATGACAAAACACTTCTAACAGGGGCAACTCCCTACATTCTGAGAACGCGGACATAGTCGAAAAATACTACGCAAAATCAAAGACCCGCTAGGTTGATATACCTAGGCAAAAATAAGGGCTTCCCGGCGAACCAAAAGGGTTCAGGCAAAATGAGGGATGAAAATGAAAAAATCTGTACACCCGGCAAGTCGAAAACCTGAAAAGGCGGCTTGGGCAAAAATGGGTATCTCGGTGGACTGAAAACCCGAAAGGGCGGTCCAGGCAAAAGTTAGGGATTAACGCGTACGACTATGTCCTGTTATCTTGTCACCTGCCTACCAGAAGAGAGTTTGTCCATCAACAGCTATCAGCACCTCACAGGTCTTCCTCTCCCACCTCAGAAACAGGGGCAATGAAGAGTGGTCTAAGCAGTCTGATTGTTCTATCCTCCAAGGCATCAGGGTAAGTTCCGTTGAAGAACTTGACCAATACAGTCCAATACTTCCCCAGAAGAGTCCAACCCCGTTTCCCCAGGAAAGTTGGAATTCATATCCCCAGGCAGTAAGCTTATCCCCAGTAAATTCTGGAAGCTTCCCCTCGCAGAGCACGAACGCGTCGCCCGGCTTTATTTAAAGAGTTATTTCCTTAACAGGATATAACTGGGTTATCCTCAGCCAAAAGCCACGGAAAAAGCGTCGTCGACAAAGTCTTCCTATCCCCAGCAAAGTCCATCAACACTTCCAACAACAAGGGTTTCCCCAGCAAATTATCATCAACATTCAGCAAGGCATCCCTCTTCCCACAGAGTATTGCTTCTCAGCATGGTCACTAGAATATCTTTTCTCCCCGCAGAATCTTCCATTTGCCAAGTTTATCCCGCAACGGAGTCCTCTTCTCCTACCGGTATTCTTGCAGTTATCATCCCCAGCGGAAGCAAAATCTATTCTCCAACATCAGCCCAGGAATGACTTCCCGGCACCCGTCAAGGATTTACTTTCCTAGACGAAAAACACATTCATAAAACGTCGCATACATCATTACAGCATGCATAGACGCATCATATCACCCCAATCTCATTTATTTTTGAGAACATCTTAAAATCAGGCAATTCATGCATTATGACATTGCATACAACTAATTCGTTACTTTTTCAGGAAAGAACGATCGACAGATAAAAGTCATCATATATTTGGAGTAGCAATCGTCTCAGATTCCTTCATCATCTTGCTGAGGTAGTAATCGTCCCAGATTCCTTCATCATCCCGTTGAGGTAGCAATCGACCCAGATTCCTTCATCCACCCGTTGAGGTAGTAATCGTCCCAGATTCCTTCATCATATATTGGGAGTAGCAATCGTCTCAGATTCCTTCATCATCTTGCTGAGGTAGTAATCGTCCCAGATTCCTTCATCATCCCGCTGAGGTAGTAATCGTCCCAGATTCCTTCATCATCCTGCTGAGGTAGTAATCGTCCCAGATTCCTTCGTCACCCGTTGAGGTAGTAATCGTCCCAGATTCCTTCGTCACCCGTTGAGGTAGTAATCGTCCCAGATTCCTTCATCATCCTGCTGAGGTAGCAATTGTCCCAGATTCCTTCATCATAGATTTGGAGTAGCAATCGTCTCAGATTCCTTCATCACATCATTCTCAAACATATTTCAAGGCCTTCTCTAGTCCAGTTAAATCGACTCCCAACAGATTTTTCTGATGAAGACTCAGCAGAAGTGATGGTTCCCTCTCCGACGGTGTGTGAGGTAGTAATCCCTTTTTCAGATGTTTCCCTCTCTGACGATGAGTGTGAGGTGATAGTCTCCTATGGTTCCCTCTCCGACGGTGTGTGAGGTAGTAATCCCTTTTTCAAGATGTTTCCCTCTCCGACAGTGTGTGAGGTAGTAATCCCTTTTTCAGATGTTTCCCTCTCCGACGGTGTGTGAGGTAGTAATCCCTTTTTCAGATGTTTCCCTCTCCGACGGTGTGTGAGGTAGTAATCCCTTTTTCAGATGTTTCCCTCTCCGACGATGAGTGTGAGGTGATAGTCTCCTATGGTTCCCTCTCCGACGGTGTGTGAGGTAGTAATCCCTTTTTCAGATGTTCCCCTCTCTGACGATGAGTGTGAGGTGATCATTCCTTTCAGATTTTAATCGCCTATGGTTCTCTGCCCAATACTGCGAAGATAATAATTCCCATCAAGATTTTTCTCAACGAGCGTTGTTGAAATTAAAGTCGCCCAAGGTTCTCTTATCATTCATGCTAAAGCAGTAACCATCTCTGGTTCATTCATCAGCGTTTGAAGCTCCAGACTCAGCTCCTGTAACCAGTCAGGACATATCTATACCAAGCATCTAAAATCAGCTCCTGCAACGTGTCAGGTACTCATTTTTCTTTTGCAGGTATGCAGGTTCTCGCTAAGGAATCTCCTACGCGATCAACATCCAGATGGCATCTATAAGCCCATCATCCTATCCAGCAATCTCCAAATGGCATCAATAAGCCCATTCCCCCCATCACCGCTACTATGTGAGCGCAAATTTCTGGGCACTCTAGTGTCCAATCATCTTCTACCCTCGGATTACGAAAGGCACGTCAGCCAATCTGCATCCTCAGGTCTAAGAAGATTGAACAGGGGCAACTGTTGCACCCCAAAATTTTCCCTCCCATATTCTCCAAGAAATTGCCAAGCCAAGTCACAAAATTCCTCAAGGGTTGCACAGTGCAAAAGGGTCCTATACAGTCAAAACTAGGGTTTGTGTTCTGAACAAGAAAATGAAGTTTTCAAAGGCCCAATCAAGTCTCATATGCTTACAAAGATGGTCAAATATCCTCATATCAAGTTTCAAGGCATTCAGCTCAAAATTGCACAGTCAAAACCCTAGATTGCACTACAGTCAACTGTAGGGGCAAAATGGTCATTGGACAGTCAAAAGTTCAAATTTTTGGTCAACATATCATTTTGAAGCCACAAACATCATTTGATCAATGCTTGATCATGATTCTCAAAATTTGGCTCAGAAAATCATCAAGATGCAAAAGTTACTATATTTGGACAGTTGAAAAAGTCAACTGAAATTGACCAGGGCATAACTTTCACATGGATTATCAGAAAAATTCCATCCAAAGCTCATTTTGAAGAGAAAGACATTTCCTACAACTCATCTTCATACTTCAAGTCCAAGAAATTCTCTCACAAAAAGTTATCAATTTCAACATTATAGGTCATTTTCAAAAGTCAACAAAAAGGGACTTTAAGTCAAAGGCCATAACTTGAGATTGGTAAATCAAAATGACATGGGACCAAAGGCATTGGTTAGAGGACTCAAAGACCTTTCCAAAATGTCCAAGAACATGTGAAAAGCTTAAAAATTGAGCAAGTTATGCCTTGTGGAAGTTGGGAAATTTTTGGGAATTTTGGAAAGTCAACATTGATGCAAATGATCCAAAAATGCTAATGGGCCCATTTTTCTTCCAAGTTTCTTCATGCCAAGCCTATGCACGACCACTTGGCCCAAAGGGAAGTATTTTCTCATTTTTTAATTATTTATTTGAATTTATATTAATATTAATTCATTTAAATCATTTAAATATGTAAAAATATAAACTTGACCTAAGAAAATCTTTTTATGCACATTCTATACTCAAGATCTCGTGCACATGCTAATTAGGCAAGATTTGGTTTGATTTGGCATGATTGAACAAAATTGTACATGAAAAAGATTCAAAAAGGATCCTTAACAAATCAAATCCTTAATCCATAATTGCAAGAGATTTGTGCTAATTTTGTTAACCTAAAATGCTCACTATATGATCAGGAATCAAAACCTAATGCAAGGAGAGGCTAAGCTGCGCAGAAAAAGACATTGCAACATTGAAAAATTGCCATAAAAACTCAAATCTGAAAACGTTGTTAGAGGTGGTTTTAAGCCCTAATACTCATTCCAAAAGCTTGCTCGTGGACTCCTGATCATATTCCAATCAATATCAACCACAAAAGCTCCAGGAATTGGTACCTGTAACTCAAACTGTAAAGCAAAACTTTTGAAATCGCATATCATAATTCATACATCTTTTTGCATTTTTGTTTATGAATTCTTGTTCAGCATGAAGTTTCCAAGCTAACCATTGTGTTTGATTGTATTTTTGTTGACCATACGCGATGATGCCATGAATGAGATTTAGGGTTTGCAGGTTTCAAAATTAGGGATTCTTAATACAAGCAAAATTAGACCATCCCAGTACCACCATTGCAATCAGCTCATCAAGACGAGGAGACCTGGACCCTCGCGATCAATTTATTGATATCATAGCGCTAGTCGCTATTTTCTTGTAGCTAGCCTAAGGCCATGCGTGCAAAACCGTTTCCATAGGCTTGTGTTTCAGGAAAAAATAAAAACAATGAGGAAGATGATGTGTTGGCAAGCATTGGTTGGGTCTTTTAAATTTTCGCGCGTTTTAATTCATTAACGTTTCTTTTCTTTTATAATATATACTAACTATTATATAACAAATGCATAAGCGATGGTTCAGTGGCAAGTGGTTGTGCTGGCAACGTTAAAGACCTGGGTTCAAGTCCCAGGTCTGGACAATTTCCATATTATTTTGTTGTAACAATTCCCATGCAGGCATAATCCTAAGACGCACCATACTCCTTCATCATCCCACCTTACACGCGTCTAGCTGCTCCAAATCAGTGGCCTAGATCTGAAGAACACGTACACAAGGGTCAACGCGTTAGCACACAATCTAGGAAAGTCAGTGAATTTCAATGCTTAATGGGCCTGATTTGCTGAACCTTACCTCCAATTTTGGGGCTACCCCCCCTGGTTTGCTTTTCTTTTCATATTTTATTTTTTTCAATCATTATGTTATTTATTTTCATTGTTTTAATTAATTAATTATTTTTTTACAAAATATAAAAACATCACAAAAAATCAGAAAAAGGATAAAAACATCATAAAATATTTAATGTTCATATTTTCTTGTAAATAATTAACATGTAAATAAATTTAGTAAAATAGGTTTTAACTTTAATTCTTTTAATAACAAAAATCCAAAAAATAGAATTAGGTTTAACTTTTATTCCTTTTAATTTCCTTTTTTTAATAATAATATTTATTTTATTTATTTTCATGAATTAAATTTTGTATGTAAATTAACTTAGATTTAAATTAGGTTAAAACTTCATATTTTCTTAATAAACTTAAAAAACATTAGAATTAGGGTTTACATCCAATTTTTTAGTTTTAATTAATTCTTTTTCTTTTAAATCTTAAAAAATACAAAAATACCAAAAACATTTAATTTTCATTTTTTATCTTAATTCCTTATTAATTTAATTTTGCAAAAGGGTCCAATGCCCATATTTTTAATTGTTAATTTCGCGCATTTATTTTATATCGTTTAAATAATTATGTAATTCTCCCAAAGCCTTGTAACAATTTAACTTTTCGTACCTTTATTTTTCTTGCTTTATTTACTTTCCGCTAAATCGGGTCCGGTTTAATTTTGGCGATGTGGACCCGCGCCATTTGTAATAGCCTTAGATTTACTTTCCCGCAAACTTTATAACTGTTAACGAATATGCATGCAAGAATGAATGTCTTAATTAAAATCAAGCGTAGATCACAACAAACATGACAAGACAAAATAACTGAAATATGACACACAAATCGCACACACCACCCCTAGGGTACGCCTCACTGTTGCCTTTCGAAAGGTGATCGTCGAGTAGAGGACGTCTTAGTAAGTCCTCATGATCCGGGAACCTGGTATGAGGGTAGCTTCTAAGGTGTCTTCCCATTGCTCTGGTGATCACCATGTCCCTAAAACTCGAATTGACCCGAATACCTCCAATGGTGGTGCTACCTACCTCTCAATGGTGGGATGGCATTACTTTAAAGGACATCTACACAGACGAATTCCTTAGGGTAGGTAGGTTCTCAAGGATACTTGCTCTAATCTCAAAACAAACTCAAAAGGACTTTTCACCAACACATTTTCAAAAGCTTTCAAAAGCAAATTTTTCAAACACTCTGACGTACGAGTCGATCTGAAATTTTTCAAAGAAACTTTTTAAACCCACATTGAAAAGCAAACAAACATTTTTGAAAACACATTGAGCAAGTATCTAAGAGCCCATGGATAACCATGGATAGAAAGGGTGCTAACACCTACCCTTTCTATAACCTACCTCCCGAACCGAGAGCGATCTCTTTAAGGAATTTTTCTGTGCTTTTGTCCTTTCCATTTGGAGAAAATAAAAGACGGTGGCGACTCTTGCTTCCGCGACATTTCGCGAACCAGCATTAAACAGTCAGTTCCAGATCCACCGATCACAGGAGGATTGTCGGAAATGGTTATGATTGCAATATCGTTGGTTAAAGTGGAAAAAGTAACAGGAGTAACAGGATTGAAGCTATCAACAGGGATTTTCTGGAAAAGTATCTCTTGAGTATCCATCAGGCGTTGGACACCTGATTTCAACATTGGGCAATCAGCTCGTATGTTTAAACAAAAATAACAGTCCTTCCCACAGCCCGGGAATATCCCGACTCTCATCAACTTTTCTTTAATCACTAACAATGGAGTCAATAGTTCGGCAACATTAGTAACATGGAGGTCTTCTATAACAACATAAACATTGTGGCTGTGTTTGGGCATCAGAGTAGATATAACATTGGGCTTCTCAGGAGCATCAAATTCTACTTCTTTGGCATCAATCAGATCCTGGATTTTGTTCTTAAGCGCCCAACAATTATTGGTATCGTGCCCAACACCGTCAGAATGGTAAGCACATTTGGCATTGGAGTGGTAGTATGGAGAGGGGGTGTTAGGGTTCTTTGGCGCTTCCTTAAAACTGGTAAGATTCAGCTTCAACAAATGGGGGAGTACCTGAGCTGGCGTCATGTTGATTCGGGTGAACTACCGTTGTGGCCTTTCTACCCGTTGTTGATTAGGTCTTGACTGATGGTTACGAGGTTGATCATTTGACAAATTTTGAATCATCACAACCCCTACAGTCGGCCGACGCTTGGTTCTTCCCTGACCCTTCTGAGAATACACAGCAAATGCTTCCTTCTTAGCTGGGAAGGGTTTCTTAACAGCTGTGGATGCAGAAGCATCCTTTTGAATCTTTCCATTCTTAATACCGGCCTTAACCCTTTCTCCGGTCAAAATTAGTTCAGTAAATCCCGCGAAAGAACTCCTGATTAGATGATTGAAAAGGGGCCAGACAGGGTCCCCAGAAACATGTCAACTAACTCCCTATCTGACAGCGGTGGCTGCACCCTTCCAGCAAGATCACGCCACTTTTGGGCATACTCTTTAAACCCTTCATTGGAAGTCATCCCCATACTTTGTAACTGAGTACGAGTGGGCGCCAAATCAACATTGTATTGATACTGACAGTAAAAAGCAGTTGCTAAGTCTTCCCAATTGTGAACCTCTGATCTCTCGAGTTGATAGAACCAATCTAGCTGCGTGCCAGACAAACTGTCTTGGAAAAAATGTACCCAGAAGTCCTTATCGGATGAGTGGGGTTGGATCTTTCTGACATACGACCTTAGGTGCATCTTTGGGCAAGACAGACCGTCGTACTTAGCAAATGTTGGCATCTTGAACTTGGGAGGGATAACAATCCCATCTACCAGCCCTAGTTCTTCAAAGTCCAAACTAGGGACCCTCTGCAACTCCATGGCTGCCAGTCTATCTTCAAGATTCTTATATTTATCATCCGCTGGAGGATACTGTTGTTCGGAGTAGTCTTCGTCTTCTTCCTCTTCCTCCTCTTCAACCTCAGATTCAGAAGGTACAGCAGCCCCTTTCCCTTTACCGGCCCCTTCGTCGGACGTTGAGGGGAACTCAAGAACCTTTCTGGCATTGCTTTCAAACCTTCTTCCAAAAGTGGCTACTCAAGGTCTCTTTTTCTTTTTCTCTTTATTCTTCTCTAACAAAGCTTTGAGGTCCTCTTGACCCTTTGCCAAGGTCATGAGGAGTTGCTGGAATTCTGAATTTTATGCCTGCAGATCCTTTACCGTCTGCTCCAAATCCATCTTGCTGAAATAAACAACAGAAAGATAAGGAAACCAGGTGTGAAGACCTGTTTATGCATATGATGAATGGTATGTTATTCATGTAATGCATTAAAGGATTCAGAAATTCAAATTTGTTGCAAACAAAAAGGAACACACGTCATATTAAGAAGAAATTGTTAGTACATAAGTGCCCCATGGGCAAAATATTACAAAATTCTTAATGTAAAAAGACATTGCACATCCTCTTTGGTGCGATGTAAGTGTTGAGAGTTTCCTCCTCATGAAGTCGGCAGGTAAGCTCCAAAACCTTCTTCTCACTGGCATAGAAGCTGGCTTCAAAAGTATTCCGTTCTTCCTTGAGTTGGATCTAACTCTTTTGCATTTCTTCCCATGATATTGGCATGTCAGGATGTAGGATGGTGTATGGAACCTCTCCTTCCGTAACAGGCTCTTTGATCACGGGGAGAATGTGAGGATATGGCATCATAAGACTCTGGGAGCGGGTTCGTACTCACTTGAGGTAAGGCTCAAGGGGGATGGAATTTTTATGCCCCAGTGTCTTACTATCCACCTTGTTGGGCATCCTCCAAGCTCTGATGAACCTTTGTCGAAGTCCTTGCGCATCGTTGTCGAAGTCAAAAACTAGGTCAGGAACCAGCATGTCATGAGGGCCATCCCTCCGAGCATATCCAAATTGCCTCAAAGCTAAACATGGGTTGTAGGTAATGCCTCCCTTAATGCCAAGTAGTGGGACATTAGGGAATTCCCCACAACGATCAATGATGATGACATTTTCTCTGGACCGAGAACACCAATGAACATCAGAATGTGTGAGGGTCATCAACCGTTGTGACCACCTTAAACCCTGCTCATTCTTCAAAACTGATTGTGGAAGGTGAGAAATAAACCACCTTGCTAGGAGAGGAGTACAGCACATGAGAACACCTATTTTCCTCATTGTTTGTGTGTAAAATGAGTGTAGGATGTCCCCAAGCAATGTGGGTATATGATTCCTGGATATGAAAATCTTGACAGCATTCACATCTATAAGCTGATCCGGGTTTGGGAACAGGACCAACCCATAGATAAGGAGTGTCACAATCTCTTCAAAGGCTTGTAGATCAAGAGAATTCCAGCAGTATTGTGCCTTCTCAAACAGAAACTTTTCCAAGAAACCCTTGACACCACTTCTAGTTTCCCACTCCCCCTTGATGTCAGATGGTTGCAAGTATAATGCTTGAGCAACTTCTTCAGGCTTTGGTTCTTTTTCTGTACCGTTGTACGGTAGTTGATTAAGAATAGGAATTCTTAAGAGTTGAGAAAATTCCTCCAAAGTAGGCACCAACTGGTAATCAGGGAATGTGAAACAGTGGTGTAGGGGGTTGTTGTACCCCAAAATTTGCCCTCCCATATTCTCCAAGAAATTGCCAAGTCAAGCTGCAAAATTCCCCAAGGGTTGCACAGTGCAAAGGTCTCCTATACAGTCAAAATTAGGGTTTGTGCACTGATCAAGAAAATGAAGTTTTCAAAGGCCCAACCAAGTCTCATATGCCTACAAATATGGTCAAATATCCTCATATCAAGTTTCAAGGCATTCAGCTCAAAATTGCACAGTCAAAACCCTAAATTGCACTACAGTCAACTGTAGGGGCAAAATGGTCATTTGACAGTTAAAAGTTCAAATTTTTGGTCAACATATCATTTTGAAGCCACAAACATCATTTGATCAATGCTTGATCATGATTCTCAAAATTTGGCTCAGAAATCATCAAAGATGCAAAAGTTTCCTTATTTGGACAGCTGAAAAAGTCAACTGAAATTGACCAAGGCATAACTTTCACATGGATTATCATAAAAATTCCATCCAAAGCTCATTTTGAAGAGAAAGACATTTCCTACAACTCATCTTCATACTTCAAGTCCAAGAAATGCTCTCACAAAAAGTTATCAATTTCAACATTATAGGTCATTTTCAAAAGTCAACAAAAAGGGACTTTAAGTCAAAGGCCATAACTTGAGATTGGTAAATCAAAATGACATTGGACCAAAGGCATTGGTTAGAGGACTCAAAGACCTTTCCAAAATGTCCAAGAACATGAGAAAAGCTTAAAAATTGAGCAAGTTATGCCTTGTGGAAGTTGGGAAATTTTTGGATATTTTGAAAAGTCAACTTTGGTTCAAATGACCTAAAATTGCTAATGGGCCCATTTTTCTTCCATGATTCATCATTCTAAGCATGTGCACGACCACTTGGCCCAAAGGGAAGTATTTTCTCATTTTTTATTTATTTATTTGAATTATTATTTATATTAATTCATTTAAATCAAATTAAATATAGGAAAAATACTAACCTAAGTTTTCAAATCTTTTTGTACACATTTCAGCCTCAAGATTTCGTGCCTAAGTCAATAAGGAAAGATTGGGAGTGATTTGATCTTAATTGATACAAAAACATGTGAAAAATATTTGGAAAATAAAGCTAGAAAATCAAATCTCCAAAACAATAAAAGCAATGGATTTGATTGAGTATTTTTGACCTAATGCACTCAGTACATAAGCATGATCATAAACCTAATGCTAATAGACAGAAAACTGCGCAAGAAAGCCATTGGAAAACTTGGAAAAATTCTCTAAAAACTCAAATCTGAAAAACCCTTTTTAGGTCGATTCAAAGCATAAGATTTGTTTCAATAGCTTCCTCAAGGTCCCCTGATCACATTCCAATCAGAAACCACCATCAAAACTCCAAGAATTGGTATATTGAACGCAAACCGCATCAAGAAAATTGCATAATCGTATTTTGATTTTGAAGCATAATCATTGCATTTTTTTTTATGGATTATTACTCATTGATGATTTCTGATGCTAACTGTACAATTTAATTGTGTTTTTGTGCTCTCAACACGATTTTACCATGTTAGCTTTCTAGGGTTTGCAGGATGAGAAATTAGGGCTTTTGAAACAAAGTAAAATTAGCCCTTAAGACCACCATGGTTGTACTCAGTGCATCTGGACGAAATAGAAGCACCCATCGCGCCAAATTTATGGACACCAGAGGCCTAATCGCTATTTTCCCATAGCCGGCCTAACACCACGCATGAAAAACCGTTGCTCTTGTTCATGTGTTTCAGGCACGCGAGGAAGACGAAGTCGTGGCAAAATATGATTCGTTGATTTGAATTTTCGTGCGTGGATCCATTAATGTTGATTGTTTTGTTTATAACATTTGTTTGTTTATTATATGTAAAGCGCGTTGTAGTGGCTCAGCTGGCAAGTGGTGATTGCATTGACGTCCAAGACCTGGGTTCGAGCCCCAGGTCTGTATAATTTCTCATGTTATTTTTCATTAACCATTCCTATGCAGCGCCCAAGGCCAAGACGCACCATGCATCTTCAGAGATCAACAGCCACGCGTCCATCAGAAACAATCCAAGGGTGTAAAATTGAAGGCACACAATAAACCCTAGTCAATGTTGCAACACGCTACTCAAAAAGGTCAATGGACCTGAAGCTTCTTGGGCCAGACTATTCAAAATCACACCTCCAATTTGGGACTTCCACCCCCCTGGTTTGCAATTTTCTAATTTTTCTTATATTTTACTATTATGTTATTTTCTTTATTATTTTAATTTAATTAATTATGTTTACATAATACAAAAAATGCCTAAAAATCAGAAAAGATGAAAAAATATAATAAATAATTTTTATTTCTAATATTTTCATAAAAAATGCATGTAAATAAATTTAGTTTAAAAATAGGGTTTGCAACATTAATTCTTTCCATAAAAAAAAATCTAAAAAAATGTAGAACTAGGTTTAATTGATAATTTTTATTCCCTTTAATTTTCCTTTTCACCATAATATTATTTATTTATTTTTATAATTAAATTGTACATAAATAACTTAGGTTTAAATTAGGGTAAAAAACTTCAACATTTTTTAATAAATTAAAAAATAAAAAGAATTAGGGTTTGCATCTCATTTAAATTTTAATTAATTCTTTTTTTCTATTAAATCCTAAAAATACCAAAAACAAATTCTTGCTTTCTTTTAATCTTAATTAATTAATTCATTAATTTAATATTTTGTAAAAGGGTCCAACGCCCTCGTTTCGATAATTCTTTTATTTCGCACATTTATTTTATTTCGCTCAAATAATTATGTATCTCTCCCGAAGCTTTGTAACAATTACTTCTCGCACTTTTAATTCTTTTAATTCTTTACTTTCTGTCAAATCGGGTCCGATTTAATTTTGGCGATGTGGACCCGCGCCATTTGTAATAGCTTTAGATTTATTTTCCCTCGCGACTTTTAACTGTTAAACAAAGCATGCAAGAATGAATGGCCTTAAATAAAATCAAACGTAGATCACCTATACCATGACAAGACAAATATCAATGAAAATGACACACGAATCGCACACACCACCCCTAGGGTACGCCTCACTGTTGCCTTGCCTCGAAAGGTGATCGTCGAGTAGAGGACGTCTTAGTAAGTCCTCATGATCCGGGAACCTGGCATGAGGGTAGCTTCTAAGGTGTCTTCCCATTGCTCTGGTGATCACCATGTCCCTAAACTCGAATTGACCCGAACACCTCCAATGGTGGTGCTACCTACCTCTCAATGGTGGGATGGCACTACTTTAAAGGACATTTACACAGACGAATTCCTTAGGGTAGGTAGGTTCTCATAGATACTTGCTCTCTTCAAAAACAAACAAAAATCTTTTCATACCGACACTTTTCAAAAGCTTTCAAAGCAATTTTTCAAACACTCTGACACAAGAGTCGAACTGAAATTTTCAAAGAAACTTTTTAAAACCCACATTGAAAAGCAAACAAACCATTTTTGAAAACACAATGAGCAAGTACCTAAGAGCCCACGGATAACCATGGATAGAAAGGGTGCTAACACCTTCCCTTTCTATAACCTACCTCCCGAACCGAGAGCAATCTCTTTAAGGAATTTTTCTGTGCTTTTGTCCTTTCCATTTGGAGAAAATAAAAGACGGTGGCGACTCTTGCTTACCGCGACATTTTGCGAATCAGCGTTAAACAGTCAGTTCCAGATCCACCGATCACAGAACTGGCGACTCTGCTGGGGATAAAACTTAAAGTTAGGTGTACCTTAGGGCTAGGTCATAACTATGTTTTCAATTGTCTTCTTTGCTTGCTTTATTATTGTGGGTTGCTTGGGAGTTCTATAGATCCTAACCCGGATCTGGGGGATACCTTCTTAGAAAGTAGCAACAAGGCTGTGAGGGAACTGTGCGGGGTATACCGACATGGTTGAAACAGTCTGCTACGTTGATGTGGCACTTTGGTGTGTACCGGTAACCCTTGAGTTCAGTCAAGGAGAGTACGGGGCCTCCGCGTGGTGTCATGAAGCATCAACAGACCTTAGGAACCTTAATTGAACTATCTTGGCCTCTTTAGGGTAGTGAGATAACTGACTTTGGTGCAGTCCGAGGTTGGTTGATACTCGATACTACACTCAATTGAGGGTTGCTTTCCTGGAATATTTCGGTCGCCAGTTCAGTGGCTAAATCGAAACGATGAACAATGAAAGCAATCCCGTGATATTGGGAACCTTAGAACCCGGTTACTTTGATTAGGACAGGTTGAACCCACCAACTTCAAGAGGGTACTACCCAGACCCCATGCCGGCCTTAAACCTTAAGGGCTTGTCTTGTGTGCCTTGTATGCCTTACATGTTTGTCTTTGTACATATCTGTGGTGTGCTTAATCATAGCATCATGACATCATCCAGCATCATATGCATTGACTAACCATTTCAGGGGTTCGAATTTTCATCTTTGTTCTTGTTTTGTAGGACATGGAAACTGTTCGTAGAAAGACAATTCAAATCAATCTTGTAAGGATCCCTCCTCAGCTTAAGGAGCTTATATCCAGGATTCCAGAGAACTCTTCATTCAGTGAAAGACATGGAAGCCTCATCAGCTTGGTCAACACCAACATTGAGGAAGATATGATTAAGGTCTTGTTCCAATTCTTTGACCCTCTGCATCACTGTTTTACCTTCTTGGACTATCAGTTGGTACCTACATTGGAGGAGTTCTCCCGGCTCCTGAAGATCCCTATCCTTGATCAGCTACCCTTCAACGGTACAGAAAAGGAACCTAAGCTGGAAGAGATTGCTAAAGCCTTGCACCTACAGTCATCTGACCTCAGGGGACATTGGGAAGTTAGAAGTGGTATCAAAGGGTTCTTAGCCAGGTTTCTTTTTGAAAAGGCCCATGAATGTTGGAACTCCCTTGACTTGCAAGCTTTTGAAGAGGTTGTGGCCCTCCTTGTCTATGGTTTGGTGTTGTTCCCTAACCCAGATCAGCTTATTGATATCAGTGCTGTTCAGATCTTTTTGTCCAGGAATCCTATACCTACGTTGCTGGGGGACATCCTTCACTCATGTTACACTCGAACCATGAGAAAAAGAGGTGTCCTTATGTGTTGCACTCCTCTCCTGGGAAGGTGGTTTATTTCGCACCTTCCACAATCAGTTTTGAAGAATGAGCGGGGTTTGAGATGGTCACAACGGTTGATGACTCTTACACATGCAGATATACATTGGTGCCCTAGATCTAGAGAAGATGTCACTATCATCGATCATTGCGGAGAGTACCCTAATGTTCCTTTACTTGGAACCAGAGGAGGTATTACTTATAGCCCATGCCTGGCTTGGAGACAGTTTGGTTATGCTCGGAGGGATGGTCCTCATGACATGTTAATTCCTGACATAGTTTTTGACTTCGACAACGATACTCAAGGACTTCGCCAGAGATTTATCAGAGCTTGGAGGATGCCCAGTAGGATAGACAGCAAGACACTGGGGCATAGGAACTCCATCCCATTGGAACCCTATCTCAAGTGGGTACGAGCCCGCTCCCAGAAGTTAGTAATGCCTTATCCTCATATGCTCCCAGTGATCAAAGAACCAGTCTTGGAAGGGGAAGTGTCCTACACTATTCAGCACCCTGATATGCCCACATCCTGGGAAGAGATGCAGAAGAGCTGGATCCAGCTTAAGGAAGAACGGAATTCTCTTGAGACCAGTCTACATGCCAGTGAAAAGAAGGTCTTGGAACTCACCCGCCTGTTGCATGAGGAGAGGAATCTTAACACTTACATAGCTCCAAAGAGGATGCGCAGTGTATTCTGGGATTGATTTGATTTTTGTACTTTTGCCCATGAGGCTTTGATGTATTAAACAATGATTTCTTTAATGATAACGTGTGTTCCTTTTTGTCTACAACAAAGTTGAATTTTCGAACCCTTGAATGCATGGCATAACCACATCTCATTCATCATGTGCATAGCAGGTTTTTCCTCTTTTCAGGTTGCTTACAGTTCTTCGCTATTTATTTCAGCATCATGAATCCCGAATCGGCATCAACTGAGACATCGATCAAGGCTCTTCAGGCGCAGAATGCGCAGTTTCAAGAATTAATCAAGGGTCTAGCTCAAGGCCAAGAAGAACTGAAGGCTATGCTCCTGAAGAAGGAGAAGAAGAAGAAGAGAAGAACTGTTCTGTTCAACTCGGGCCGAAGGTTTGGCAATACTCTGCAGCATGAAGAGGCTGGTTCTTCTGTTGGCAAGAGTCCTTCTCAGGCAGAAGTAAAGGTCCCTAGCCCGGTAGTCTCCGACAACGAGACAGATTTTGATGAAGAGCAGTACCCTCCTGCAGAAGACAGGTACAAGCAACTAGAGGATAGGTTGAAGGCTATGGAGGTTCAACAGGTACCTGGGCTGGATTTCGGAGATCTGGGTTTGTCAACTGGTGTGATCATCCCCCACAAGTTCAAAGCACCATCCTTCTCTAAGTATGACGGGGCGTCTTGTCCCAAGCTGCATTTAAGGTCCTATGTTCGGAAAATTCAGCCGTACTCTGCGGATAAGAATTTATGGATCCACTTCTTCCAGGAGAGTCTTTCAGGGACTCATCTCGAATGGTTCTATCAGCTGGATGAGACCAAGGTTCGTAACTGGGAGGAGTTGGCTACTGCTTTCTACAAGCAGTATCAATATAATGCCGACCTTGCCCCCACACGTACCCAACTCCAGGGTATGTCGTTAGGTGCAAGCGAAGGTTTTAAGGAGTACGCTCAGAAGTGGAGAGACCTGGCTGGCAGGGTGCAGCCACCGTTGACTGATCGGGAGTTAGTAGACATGTTCTTGGGGACCCTATCTGGGCCGTTTTTCAACCATCTCATTGGGAATTCTTCTGCTGGGTTCACTGATTTAATCTTGACTAGAGAGAGGATTGAAGCTGGGTTAAAGTCTGGAAAAATTCCGAAGGGTGCATCATCTAGTTCTGAGAAGAAACCCTTCAAGAAGGAGTCTAGTGCCGTATATGGTTCCAGGAAATCAGAGAGACATGAGCACCGCCAATCTGTCAGTGCGGTAATGATTGCTAAGCCTGCTGCCGCTCCCCGGCCAACTAATCCTCAAAAGTTTGAAAGGCCCCGGAGAGAATTCACCCGCTTAAGCATGACTTTGTCGCAGATCCTGCCACAGTTGCTCTCAACCAATTTAGTGACTGTCAGGGAGGCGCCGAAGTTTCCCAATACTGCATCCCCTAAGTACAACCCGAATGCTCGTTGTGCCTACCATTCAGATAGCCCGGGGCACTCTACCGATGACTGTTGGGCATTAAAGAACAAGCTGCAAGACCTTATTGACGCCCAGGAGGTACAGTTTGAGGCATCTGAGAAGCCTAATGTGGTGACAGCTCCCCTGCCTGCTCATGGGGTAAATGCTATTGGGGACGAAGACGAAGTTGATGAAGCTGAGTTTGATAGCTGGATCTACCCGGCAACCGACAATGGACTCAACAATTGGAGTGCGAAGGACAACTTATCTGTTTCCCTTGTTACTGAGTAATAAATTTCTTTGTTTTGTTATTTTGTAATAAACAATGATAAACTCTATGGCCCGGTGTCTTACCCGAGACGCCGTGGTTCTATTTGTGAGGGCATACAAACTGTCATTTCATATATCATGAATGAAAATCTTGGACGTATTTTCGCATTGCAAATATTGTGCTCCTTTCTGTCTTTCTTTTCCTTTACATAATTTTCAAAACAGCTGTATTTACACACACACTCACTCATACAGGTTCCAATCCACTCTGGATCTTACTGATAACAACTCTGCTACTGCCAATTATGACTTCGAAAATCCGATCAACTTAGCCGAAGACGAAGGTGAAGATGATTGCAAAGTGCCGGGCGAGCTTGCAAGACTGTTGCTTCAGGAAGAGAGGGCAATTCAACCCCATGAAGAGCCAGTGGAAACAATAAACCTGGGTACTGAGGCAGACAGGAAAGAGGTAAAGATTGGTGCCAACCTAGAGCTCAGCGTGAAGCAACGGTTAACCAAGATGCTGCATGACTATATGGAGATCTTTGCCTGGTCCTACAAAGACATGCCCGGGTTGGATACCGATATTGTGGTCCATCACTTGCCAACCAAGGAAGACTGCCCTCCAGTTAAGCAAAAAGGTTCGTCGGATGCGTCCAGAGATGTCCGAGAAGATTAAGGCCGAGGTTATGAAACAGTTTGACGCTGGATTCCTTGCAGTGACTCCCTACCCTCAGTGGGTTGCTAACGTGGTGCCGGTACCTAAGAAGGACGGTAAGGTCAGAATGTGTGTCGACTACAGGGATCTGAACAGGGCCAGCCCCAAGGATGACTTTCCCTTACCTCACATTGATGTCCTTGTTGACAATACAGCTCAGCACAAAGTGTTCTCTTTCATGGATGGCTTTTCAGGTTACAATCAGATCAAGATGGCACCTGAAGACATGGAAAAGACTACATTTGTTACTCAGTGGGGCACCTTCTGCTACAAGGTCATGCCATTCGGGTTGAAGAACGCTGGGGCAACCTACCAACGTGCCATGGTTGCCTTATTTCATGATATGATCCATCATGAGATAGAGGTGTATGTTGACGACATGATTGCTAGGTCCCAGACTGAGGAAGAGCATCTAGATCATCTACAGAAGTTGTTTGACCGGTTGAAACTGTACAAGCTGAGATTGAACCCGAACAAGTGTACCTTCGGGGTAAGATCTGGGAAGTTGCTAGGCTTCGTGGTCAGTGACAAAGGTATTCAAGTGGACCCTGCTAAGGTCAAAGCTATTCAAGAGATGCCAGTTCCTAAGACAGAGAAGGAAGTCAGAGGCTTTTTAGGACGCCTGAATTACATTGCTCGCTTCATCTCACATCTGACTGCTACTTGTGAGCCAATCTTCAAGCTGCTGAAGAAAGATCAGGTAGTACGTTGGAACGATGAATGTCAGGCTGCTTTCGACAGAATCAAAGAGTATCTCCAAGAACCGCCTATCCTTATGCCACCAGTTGAAGGGAGACCTCTGATACTATACCTAACAGTGCTTGACAACTCAATGGGGTGTGTGCTGGGGCAGCATGACGAGTCTGGCCGAAAAGAGCATGCCATTTATTACCTTAGCAAAAAGTTTACCGACTGTGAGACCCGATACTCACTGCTTGAGAAAACTTGCTGCGCTTTGGTATGGGCTGCTCGCCGGCTGAGACAGTATATGCTGACTCACACTACCTTGTTGATCTCAAAGATGGATCCGATAAAGTACATATTCGAAAAGCCCGCTCTGTCTGGGAGAATTGCAAGATGGCAGATGATCTTGACGGAATACGACATTCAGTATACGACCCAAAAAGCCATCAAGGGAAGTGTATTGGCAGACCATCTGGCACATCAAGCTGTAGATGATTATCAGTCCATGAACTTCGAGTTTCCAGATGAAAGCATTATGATAGTGACGGATTGTGAAGTACCTGGACCGGATGAAGGACCTGAACCAGGATCCCGATGGTCTATGCACTTTGACGGAGCTTCCAACGCTTTGGGTAACGGTATCGGCGCCATCATCATATCTCTTCAAGGTACTCATACTCCACTCACTGCCCGGTTGTGTTTCAACTGTACCAACAACATGGCAGAGTATGAGGCGTGCATCATGGGTCTTCAAGCTACGATCGACCTAAGGATCAAATTTCTAAGTGTCTTCGGAGATTCCGCTCTTGTGATCAATCAGATCAAAGGAGAGTGGGATACGAAACATCCAAACTTGATTCCTTACAGAGAATGTGTGTTGACCCTGATTCCCCACTTCACAGAGATAACCTTTGAGCACTTCCCAAGAGAGGAGAATCAACTAGCGGACGCCTTAGCTACAATGTCTTCAATGTTCAAGGTCAAATGGGATAATGAGGCTCCCCGAATCATCATCTGGAAACTGGACGAACCGGCATACTGTTGTGATCTCGAGACTGAATTAGTGACTGAGAAGCCTTGGTACCACGAAGTGAAGAGATATCTGGAAGCTCAGGAATACCCTGAAGGTGCCTCTGTCAATGATAAGAAATTCCTGAGGAGGTTTGCAGCCAAGTTCTTCCTAAGCAACGGCATCTTGTACAAGCGAAACCATGATTCAACCTTACTGCGTTGTGTGGATAAGATTGAAGCAGAGAGGATCATGGAAGAGCTACATGAAGGGACCTTTGGTACGCATTCCAGTGGACACACTATGGCTAAAAAAATCCTACGGGCAGGATATTACTGGTCCACAATGGAAGCTGACTGCTACCAACACTCCAGGACATGCCACAAGTGCCAGATTTATGCAGACAAGGTGCATGTTCCTCCGGTCCCCCTGAATGTTCTGACTGCGCCTTGGCCGTTTGCAATGTGGGGCATAGACATGATCGGCGAGATTAAACCTACGGCATCCAATGGACATCGCTTCATCCTAGTGGCGATTGATTATTTTACGAAGTGGGTTGAGGCAGCATCCTATGCTACGGTAACCAAGACTGTTATGGCACGATTCATTCGGCATAACCTGATTTGTCGGTACGGCGTCCCAGAACGAATTATTACAGACAACGGTACCAATCTGAATAATAAGATGATCGCTGAGCTCTGCGAACAGTTCAAAATACAGCACCACAATTCTTCTCCTTACAGACCGAAGATGAATGGGGCTGTAGAAGCAGCAAATAAGAACATCAAGAAAATCGTGCGGAAGATGACAGTGACTTATAAAGATTGGCACGAAATGTTACCGTTCGCTCTACATGGGTACCGTACCTCAGCTAGGACGTCAACCGGGGCAACTCCTTTCTCTCTGGTTTATGGCATGGAGGCAGTCTTACCGATCGAAGTACAAATTCCCTCTCTCCGGATAATGAAGGATGCAAATCTGAACGAAGATGATTGGATCCAGACACGACTTGATCAGCTTAACCTCATCGATGAAAAGAGACTCGCTGCTATCTGTCATGGTCAGACTATCAAAAACGGATGATCAGGGCATTTAACAAAAAAGTCAGACCACAAGAATATCAAGTTGGGGATCTGGTAATCAAGCGAATCATCCTTCCTCAGAGTGATCCAAGGGGCAAATGGACCCCTACATACGAAGGGCCATTTGTGGTTAAACATGTGTTCTCAGGAGGAGCCATGATTCTAACCAGCATGGATGGTGACGACCTTCCTCACCCCGCCAATGCAGACATAGTAAAAATATACTACGCATAAAAAAAGACCCGCTAGGCTGACATGCCTAGGCAAAAGTTAGGGCTTCCCGTCGAACCAAAAGGGTTCGGGCAAAATGAAGGGATGAAAATGAAAAAATCTGTACACCCGGCAAGTCGAAAACCTGAAAAGGCGGCTTGGGCAAAAATGGGTATCCCGGTGGACCGAAAACCCGAAAGGGCGGTCCAGGCAAAAATTAGGGATAAAAGCGTAATACTATGTCTCATTGGATCACTTTGCATCCAGAATCCGGTATCTGCATCAAGTTCAAACGGCATCGATCAGTCAGCTTCACCTTCAACCAAGGTCATCAAGTGATGAGACGCTCGGAGTTATAAAGGCAATAGCAGAGTTGAAAGCCAGTGGATCATTCATTTCACACAGCTGTTTTATGTTCTTTTGTACAAAATTTGTATAAACTCTTTTGTTCGGCGACGTTCTCTTACTAGGACGTCAGCCTCTTGTACACAAAACGCCTATTTTCAGGCCATCCAAAATCAATACAAATATATTTTCAGTTAAACGTGCCAAGTGTTCTTTTCTTTTTCTGTTTTGTTTTGCGAAGAACGTCCAAGGTTCAATTTGTGATATATGCATTGACAATAATTTGCTAACTCATAAATATTTGCATATGAAACAAAGGAATTAATTGCAGGTGACACTAGAAACAAGGGCAATAAAGATTTGTCTGAGCAGTCTAATTGTTCTGTCCTCCAAGGTACCAAGGTAGGTTCAGCTAAAGAATATAACCAGATACCTTAATTCCCCAGAGAGTAAATCAGCAAGTCAATACATTCCTCTCCAAGCTATTATCAAATCTCAAGGAAATTGAGTATCCTCCCGTAGATCTCAATACTTCCCCAGCAGCATATATTCTTAACAAGCATCCCCGGCAGTCTTGGTCTAAAGATTGTTCCCCGGCGGCGTATCAACATTCAAAGGAATTCCTTCCTCGGCATATCAAAACTCCCCAGGAGAGTCCAATCTAGTTTCCCCAGGAAAGTTGGAATTCATCTCCCCAAGCAGTAAGCTTATCCCCAGTAGATTCTGGAAGCTTATCCTTCGCAGAGCGCGAACGCGTCGCCCGACTTGATTTAAAGAGTTATTTCCTCAACAGGATATAACTGGGTTATCCTCAGCCAAAAGCCACGGAAAGAGCGTCGTCGACGAAGCCTTCTTATCCCCAGCAAACTATTATCTACACTCAACAAAGCATCTCCCCACAGAGTATTGCTTCCCAGCATGGTCGCTAGAGTATCTTTTCTCCCCGCAGAATCTTCCATTTGCCAAGTTTATTCTGCAACGGAGTCATCTTCTCCTACCGGTATTCTTGCAGTTATCATCCCATGCGGAAGCAAAATCTATTCTTCAACATCAGCCCAGGATACGACTTCCCGGCACCCGTTAAGGATTCACTTTCCTAGACAAAAACATACATAAAACATCACATACATCATTATAACATGCATAGACGCATCATATCATACAAGTCTCATTTATGTTGAGAACATCATTGCTTGATCCATATCATGCATTGCATATGACTGACCTTTACCTTTCAGGAAAGATTCAGTTAAATGCTTAGCTATGTTCCAAGGCCTTCTCTGGTTCAGTCAGATCGACCCTAAGATCTCCCTGATGCTTATCCAGTTGAAGATATTTCAAGACCTAGACCGGTTCAGTTAAATCGACCCTAAGATTTTCCTGATGCTTATCCAGTCAAAGGCCTTCTCTGGTTCAGTCAGATCGACCCTAAGATCTCCCTGATGCTTATCCAGTTGAAGATATTTCAAGACCTGGACCGGTTCAGTTAAATCAACCCTAAGATTTTCCTGATGCTTATCCAGTCAAAGGCCTTCTCTGGTTCAGTCAGATCGACCCTAAGATCTCCCTGATGCTTATCCAGTTGAAGATATTTCAAGACCTAGACCGGTTCAGTTAAATCGACCCTAAGATTTTCCTGATGCTTATCCAGTCAAAGGCCTTCTCTGGTTCAGTCAGATCGACCCTAAGATCTCCCTGATGCTTATCCAGTTGAAGAGATTCCAAGACCTTGTCCGGTTCAGTTAAATCGACCCTAAGATTTTCCTGATGCTTATCCAGTCAAAGGCCTTCTCTGGTTCAGTCAGATCGACCCTAAGATCTCCCTGATGCTTATCCAGTTGAAGATATTTCAAGACCTTGTCCGGTTCAGTTAAATCGACCCTAAGATTTTTCTGATGCTTATCCAGTCAAAGGCCTTCTCTGGTTCAGTCAGATCGACCCTAAGATCTCCCTGATGCCTATCCAGTTGAAGATATTTCAAGACCTAGACCGGTTCAGTTAAATCAACCCCAAGATTTTTCTGATGCTTATCCAATCAAAGGCCTTCTCTGGTTCAGTCAGATCGACCCCAAGATCTCCCTGATGCTTATCCAGTTGAAGATATTTCAAGACCTAGACCGGTTCAGTTAAATCGACCCTAAGATTTTCCTGATGCTTATCCAGTCAAAGGCCTTCTCTGGTTCAGTCAGATCGACCCCAAGATCTCCCTGATGCTTATCCAGTTGAAGATATTTCAAGACCTTGTCCGGTTCAGTTAAATCGACCCTAAGATTTTCCTGATGCTTATCCAGTCAAAGGCATCCTCTGGTTCAGTCAGATCAACCCTAAGATCTCCCTGATTCTTATCCCAGTAGAAGACACCCAAGATTTTTCTCAACGAGCGTTGTTGAAGTTAAAGTCGCCCAAGGTTCTCTTACCATTCAGGCTAAGGCAGTAACCATCCCTGGTTCATTCATCATCATGTGAAGACTCCAGACTCAGCTCCTATAACCAGTCAGGACACATCTTTACCAAGCATCTGAAAACCAGCTCCTGCAACGTGTCAGGTACTCATTTGTTCTTTTGCAGGTATGCAGGTTCTCGCTAAGGAATCTCTTAAGCGATCAAAATCCAGATGGCATCTATAAGCCCATCATCCTATCCATCAATCTCCAAATGGCAGCTATAAGCCCATTCCCCATCACACTGCCACTATGTGAGCGCAAATTTCTGGGCACTCTAGTGTCCAATCATCTTCTACCCTCGGATTACGAAAGGCCCGTCAGCCAATCTACATCCTCAGGTCTAAGAAGATTGAACAGGGGCAACTGTTGTACCCCAAAATTTTCCCTCCCATATTCTCCATAAAATTGCCAAGTCAAGCTGCAAAATTCCCCAAGGGTTGCACAGTGCAAAGGTCTCCTATACAGTCAAAATTAGGGTTTGTGCACTGATCAAGAAAATGAAGTTTTCAAAGGCCCAACCAAGTCTCATATGCCTACAAATATGGTCAAATATCCTCATATCAAGTTTCAAGGCATTCAGCTCAAAATTGCACAGTCAAAACCCTAAATTGCACTACAGTCAACTGTAGGGGCAAAATGGTCATTTGACAGTCAAAAGTTCAAATTTTTGGTCAACATATCATTTTGAAGCCACAAACATCATTTGATCAATGCTTGATCATGATTCTCAAAATTTGGCTCAGAAATCATCAAAGATGCAAAAGTTTCCTTATTTGGACAGCTGAAAAAGTCAACTGAAATTGACCAAGGCATAACTTTCACATGGATTATCAGAAAAATTCCATCCAAAGCTCATTTTGAAGAGAAAGACATTTCCTACAACTCATCTTCATACTTCAAGTCCAAGAAATGCTCTCACAAAAAGTTATCAATTTCAACATTATAGGTCATTTTCAAAAGTCAACAAAAAGGGACTTTAAGTCAAAGGACATAACTTGAGATTGGTAAATCAAAATGACATTGGACCAAAGGCATTGGTTAGAGGACTCAAAGACCTTTCCAAAATGTCCAAGAACATGAGAAAAGCTTAAAAATTGAGCAAGTTATGCCTTGTGGAAGTTGGGAAATTTTTGGATATTTTGAAAAGTCAACTTTGGTTCAAATGACCTAAAATTGCTAATGGGCCCATTTTTCTTCCATGATTCATCATTCTAAGCATGTGCACGACCACTTGGCCCAAAGGGAAGTATTTTCTCATTATTTATTTATTTATTTGAATTATTATTTATATTAATTCATTTAAATCAAATTAAATATAGGAAAAATACTAACCTAAGTTTTCAAATCTTTTTGTACACATTTCAGCCTCAAGATTTCGTGCCTAAGTCAATAAGGAAAGATTGGGAGTGATTTGATCTTAATTGATACAAAAACATGTGAAAAATATTTGGAAAATAAAGCTAGAAAATCAAATCTCCAAAACAATAAAAGCAATGGATTTGATTGAGTATTTTTGACCTAATGCACTCAGTACATAAGCATGATCATAAACCTAATGCTAATAGACAGAAAACTGCGCAAGAAAGCCATTGGAAAACTTGGAAAAATTCTCTAAAAACTCAAATCTGAAAAACCCTTTTTAGGTCGATTCAAAGCATAAGATTTGTTTCAATAGCTTCCTCAAGGTCCCCTGATCACATTCCAATCAGAAACCACCATCAAAACTCCAAGAATTGGTATATTGAACGCAAACCGCATCAAGAAAATTGCATAATCGTATTTTGATTTTGAAGCATAATCATTGCATTTTTTTATGGATTATTACTCATTGATGATTTCTGATGCTAACTGTACAATTTAATTGTGTTTTTGTGCTCTCAACACGATTTTACCATGTTAGCTTTCTAGGGTTTGCAGGATGAGAAATTAGGGCTTTTGAAACAAAGTAAAATTAGCCCTTAAGACCACCATGGTTGTACTCAGTGCATCTGGACGAAATAGAAGCACCCATCGCGCCAAATTTATGGACACCAGAGGCCTAATCGCTATTTTCCCATAGCCGGCCTAACACCACGCATGAAAAACCGTTGCTCTTGTTCATGTGTTTCAGGCACGCGAGGAAGACGAAGTCGTGGCAAAATATGATTCGTTGATTTGAATTTTCGTGCGTGGATCCATTAATGTTGATTGTTTTCTTTATAACATTTGTTTGTTTATTATATGTAAAGCGCGTTGTAGTGGCTCAGCTGGCAAGTGGTGATTGCATTGACGTCCAAGACCTGGGTTCGAGCCCCAGGTCTGTATAATTTCTCATGTTATTTTTCATTAACCATTCCTATGCAGCGCCCAAGGCCAAGACGCACCATGCATCTTCAGAGATCAACAGCCACGCGTCCATCAGAAACAATCCAAGGGTGTAAAATTGAAGGCACACAATAAACCCTAGTCAATGTTGCAACACGCTACTCAAAAAGGTCAATGGACCTGAAGCTTCTTGGGCCAGACTATTCAAAATCACACCTCCAATTTGGGACTTCCACCCCCCTGGTTTGCAATTTTCTAATTTTTCTTATATTTTACTATTATGTTATTTTCTTTATTATTTTAATTTAATTAATTATGTTTACATAATACAAAAAATGCCTAAAAATCAGAAAAGATGAAAAAATATAATAAATAATTTTTATTTCTAATATTTTCATAAAAAATGCATGTAAATAAATTTAGTTTAAAAATAGGGTTTGCAACATTAATTCTTTCCATAAAAAAAAATCTAAAAAAATGTAGAACTAGGTTTAATTGATAATTTTTATTCCCTTTAATTTTCCTTTTCACCATAATATTATTTATTTATTTTTATAATTAAATTGTACATAAATAACTTAGGTTTAAATTAGGGTAAAAAACTTCAACATTTTTTAATAAATTAAAAAATAAAAAGAATTAGGGTTTGCATCTCATTTAAATTTTAATTAATTCTTTTTTTCTATTAAATCCTAAAAATACCAAAAACAAATTCTTGCTTTCTTTTAATCTTAATTAATTAATTCATTAATTTAATATTTTGTAAAAGGGTCCAACGCCCTCGTTTCGATAATTCTTTTATTTCGCACATTTATTTTATTTCGCTCAAATAATTATGTATCTCTCCCGAAGCTTTGTAACAATTACTTCTCGCACTTTTAATTCTTTTAATTCTTTACTTTCTGTCAAATCGGGTCCGATTTAATTTTGGCGATGTGGACCCGCGCCATTTGTAATAGCTTTAGATTTATTTTCCCTCGCGACTTTTAACTGTTAAACAAAGCATGCAAGAATGAATGGCCTTAAATAAAATCAAACGTAGATCACCTATACCATGACAAGACAAATATCAATGAAAATGACACACGAATCGCACACACCACCCCTAGGGTACGCCTCACTGTTGCCTTGCCTCGAAAGGTGATCGTCGAGTAGAGGACGTCTTAGTAAGTCCTCATGATCCGGGAACCTGGCATGAGGGTAGCTTCTAAGGTGTCTTCCCATTGCTCTGGTGATCACCATGTCCCTAAACTCGAATTGACCCGAACACCTCCAATGGTGGTGCTACCTACCTCTCAATGGTGGGATGGCACTACTTTAAAGGACATTTACACAGACGAATTCCTTAGGGTAGGTAGGTTCTCATAGATACTTGCTCTCTTCAAAAACAAACAAAAATCTTTTCATACCGACACTTTTCAAAAGCTTTCAAAGCAATTTTTCAAACACTCTGACACAAGAGTCGAACTGAAATTTTCAAAGAAACTTTTTAAAACCCACATTGAAAAGAAAACAAACCATTTTTGAAAACACAATGAGCAAGTACCTAAGAGCCCACGGATAACCATGGATAGAAAGGGTGCTAACACCTTCCCTTTCTATAACCTACCTCCCGAACCGAGAGCAATCTCTTTAAGGAATTTTTCTGTGCTTTTGTCCTTTCCATTTGGAGAAAATAAAAGACGGTGGCGACTCTTGCTTACCGCGACATTTTGCGAATCAGCGTTAAACAGTCAGTTCCAGATCCACCGATCACAGAACTGGCGACTCTGCTGGGGATAAAACTTAAAGTTAGGTGTACCTTAGGGCTAGGTCATAACTATGTTTTCAATTGTCTTCTTTGCTTGCTTTATTATTGTGGGTTGCTTGGGAGTTCTATAGATCCTAACCCGGATCTGGGGGATACCTTCTTAGAAAGTAGCAACAAGGCTGTGAGGGAACTGTGCGGGGTATACCGACATGGTTGAAACAGTCTGCTACGTTGATGTGGCACTTTGGTGTGTACCGGTAACCCTTGAGTTCAGTCAAGGAGAGTACGGGGCCTCCGCGTGGTGTCATGAAGCATCAACAGACCTTAGGAACCTTAATTGAACTATCTTGGCCTCTTTAGGGTAGTGAGATAACTGACTTTGGTGCAGTCCGAGGTTGGTTGATACTCGATACTACACTCAATTGAGGGTTGCTTTCCTGGAATATTTCGGTCGCCAGTTCAGTGGCTAAATCGAAACGATGAACAATGAAAGCAATCCCGTGATATTGGGAACCTTAGAACCCGGTTACTTTGATTAGGACAGGTTGAACCCACCAACTTCAAGAGGGTACTACCCAGACCCCATGCCAGCCTTAAACCTTAAGGGCTTGTCTTGTGTGCCTTGTATGCCTTACATGTTTGTCTTTGTACATATCTGTGGTGTGCTTAATCATAGCATCATGACATCATCCAGCATCATATGCATTGACTAACCATTTCAGGGGTTCGAATTTTCATCTTTGTTCTTGTTTTGTAGGACATGGAAACTGTTCGTAGAAAGACAATTCAAATCAATCTTGTAAGGATCCCTCCTCAGCTTAAGGAGCTTATATCCAGGATTCCCGAGAACTCTTCATTCAGTGAAAGACATGGAAGCCTCATCAGCTTGGTCAACACCAACATTGAGGAAGATATGATTAAGGTCTTGTTCCAATTCTTTGACCCTCTGCATCACTGTTTTACCTTCTTGGACTATCAGTTGGTACCTACATTGGAGGAGTTCTCCCGGCTCCTGAAGATCCCTATCCTTGATCAGCTACCCTTCAACGGTACAGAAAAGGAACCTAAGCTGGAAGAGATTGCTAAAGCCTTGCACCTACAGTCATCTGACCTCAAGGGACATTGGGAAGTTAGAAGTGGTATCAAAGGGTTCTTAGCCAGGTTTCTTTTTGAAAAGGCCCGTGAATGTTGGAACTCCCTTGACTTGCAAGCTTTTGAAGAGGTTGTGGCCCTCCTTGTCTATGGTTTGGTGTTGTTCCCTAACCCAGATCAGCTTATTGATATCAGTGCTGTTCAGATCTTTTTGTCCAGGAATCCTATACCTACGTTGCTGGGGGACATCCTTCACTCATGTTACACTCGAACCATGAGAAAAAGAGGTGTCCTTATGTGTTGCACTCCTCTCCTGGGAAGGTGGTTTATTTCGCACCTTCCACAATCAGTTTTGAAGAATGAGCGGGGTTTGAGATGGTCACAACGGTTGATGACTCTTACACATGCAGATATACATTGGTGCCCTAGATCCAGAGAAGATGTCACTATCATCGATCATTGCGGAGAGTACCCTAATGTTCCTTTACTTGGAACCAGAGGAGGTATTACTTATAGCCCATGCCTGGCTTGGAGACAGTTTGGTTATGCTCGGAGGGATGGTCCTCATGACATGTTAATTCCTGACATAGTTTTTGACTTCGACAACGATACTCAAGGACTTCGCCAGAGATTTATCAGAGCTTGGAGGATGCCCAGTAGGATAGACAGCAAGACACTGGGGCATAGGAACTCCATCCCATTGGAACCCTATCTCAAGTGGGTACGAGCCCGCTCCCAGAAGTTAGTAATGCCTTATCCTCATATGCTCCCAGTGATCAAAGAACCAGTCTTGGAAGGGGAAGTGTCCTACACTATTCAGCACCCTGATATGCCCACATCCTGGGAAGAGATGCAGAAGAGCTGGATCCAGCTTAAGGAAGAACGGAATTCTCTTGAGACCAGTCTACATGCCAGTGAAAAGAAGGTCTTGGAACTCACCCGCCTGTTGCATGAGGAGAGGAATCTTAACACTTACATAGCTCCAAAGAGGATGCGCAGTGTATTCTGGGATTGATTTGATTTTTGTACTTTTGCCCATGAGGCTTTGATGTATTAAACAATGATTTCTTTAATGATAACGTGTGTTCCTTTTTGTCTACAACAAAGTTGAATTTTCGAACCCTTGAATGCATGGCATAACCACATCTCATTCATCATGTGCATAGCAGGTTTTTCCTCTTTTCAGGTTGCTTACAGTTCTTCGTTGTTTATTTCAGCATCATGAATCCCGAATCGGCATCAACTGAGACATCAATCAAGGCTCTTCAGGCGCAGAATGCGCAGTTTCAAGAATTAATCAAGGGTCTAGCTCATGGCCAAGAAGAACTGAAGGCTATGCTCCTGAAGAAGGAGAAGAAGAAGAAGAGAAGAACTGTTCTGTTCAACTCGGGCCGAAGGTTTGGCAATACTCTGCAGCATGAAGAGGCTGGTTCTTCTGTTGGCAAGAGTCCTTCTCAGGCAGAAGTAAAGGTCCCTAGCCCGGTAGTCTCCGACAACGAGACAGATTTTGATGAAGAGCAGTACCCTCCTGCAGAAGACAGGTACAAGCAACTGGAGGATAGGTTGAAGGCTATGGAGGTTCAACAGGTACCTGGGCTGGATTTCGGAGATCTGGGTTTGTCAACTGGTGTGATCATCCCCCACAAGTTCAAAGCACCATCCTTCTCTAAGTATGATGGGGCGTCTTGTCCCAAGCTGCATTTAAGGTCCTATGTTCGGAAAATTCAGCCGTACTCTGCGGATAAGAATTTATGGATCCACTTCTTCCAGGAGAGTCTTTCAGGGACTCATCTCGAATGGTTCTATCAGCTGGATGAGACCAAGGTTCGTAACTGGGAGGAGTTGGCTACTGCTTTCTACAAGCAGTATCAATATAATTCCGACCTTGCCCCCACACGTACCCAACTCCAGGGTATGTCGTTAGGTGCAAGCGAAGGTTTTAAGGAGTACGCTCAGAAGTGGAGAGACCTGGCTGGCAGGGTGCAGCCACCGTTGACTGATCGGGAGTTAGTAGACATGTTCTTGGGGACCCTATCTGGGCCATTTTTCAACCATCTCATTGGGAATTCTTCTGCTGGGTTCACTGATTTAATCTTGACTGGAGAGAGGATTGAAGCTGGGTTAAAGTCTGGAAAAATTCCGAAGGGTGCATCATCTAGTTCTGAGAAGAAACCCTTCAAGAAGGAGTCTAGTGCCGTATATGGTTCCAGGAAATCAGAGAGACATGAGCACCGCCAATCTGTCAGTGCGGTAATGATTGCTAAGCCTGCTGCCGCTCCCCGGCCAACTAATCCTCAAAAGTTTGAAAGGCCCCGGAGAGAATTCACCCGCTTAAGCATGACTTTGTCGCAGATCCTGCCACAGTTGCTCTCAACCAATTTAGTGACTGTCAGGGAGGCGCCGAAGTTTCCCAATACTGCATCCCCTAAGTACAACCCGAATGCTCGTTGTGCCTACCATTCAGATAGCCCGGGGCACTCTACCGATGACTGTTGGGCATTAAAGAACAAGCTGCAAGACCTTATTGACGCCCAGGAGGTACAGTTTGAGGCATCTGAGAAGCCTAATGTGGTGACAGCTCCCCTGCCTGCTCATGGGGTAAATGCTATTGGGGACGAAGACGAAGTTGATGAAGCTGAGTTTGATAGCTGGATCTACCCGGCAACCGACAGTGGACTCAACAATTGGAGTGCGAAGGACAACTTATCTGTTTCCCTTGTTACTGAGTAATAAATTTCTTTGTTTTGTTATTTTGTAATAAACAATGATAAACTCTATGGCCCGGTGTCTTACCCGAGACGCCGTGGTTCTATTTGTGAGGGCATACAAACTGTCATTTCATATATCATGAATGAAAATCTTGGACGTATTTTCGCATTGCAAATATTGTGCTCCTTTCTGTCTTTCTTTTCCTTTACATAATTTTCAAAACAGCTGTATTTACACACACACACTCACTCATACAGGTTCCAATCCACTCTAGATCTTACTGATAACAACTCTGCTACTGCCAATTATGACTTCGAAAATCCGATCAACTTAGCCGAAGACGAAGGTGAAGATGATTGCAAAGTGCCGGGCGAGCTTGCAAGACTGTTGCTTCAGGAAGAGAGGGCAATTCAACCCCATGAAGAGCCAGTGGAAACAATAAACCTGGGTACTGAGGCAGACAGGAAAGAGGTAAAGATTGGTGCCAACCTAGAGCTCAGCGTGAAGCAACGGTTAACCAAGATGCTGCATGACTATATGGAGATCTTTGCCTGGTCCTACAAAGACATGCCCGGGTTGGATACCGATATTGTGGTCCATCACTTGCCAACTAAGGAAGACTGCCCTCCAGTTAAGCAAAAAGGTTCGTCGGATGCGTCCAGAGATGTCCGAGAAGATTAAGGCCGAGGTTATGAAACAGTTTGACGCTGGATTCCTTGCAGTGACTCCCTACCCTCAGTGGGTTGCTAACGTGGTGCCGGTACCTAAGAAGGACGGTAAGGTCAGAATGTGTGTCGACTACAGGGATCTGAACAGGGCCAGCCCCAAGGATGACTTTCCCTTACCTCACATTGATGTCCTTGTTGACAATACAGCTCAGCACAAAGTGTTCTCTTTCATGGATGGCTTTTCAGGTTACAATCAGATCAAGATGGCACCTGAAGACATGGAAAAGACTACATTTGTTACTCAGTGGGGCACCTTCTGCTACAAGGTCATGCCATTCGGGTTGAAGAACGCTGGGGCAACCTACCAACGTGCCATGGTTGCCTTATTTCATGATATGATCCATCATGAGATAGAGGTGTATGTTGACGACATGATTGCTAGGTCCCAGACTGAGGAAGAGCATCTAGATCATCTACAGAAGTTGTTTGACCGGTTGAAACTGTACAAGCTGAGATTGAACCCGAACAAGTGTACCTTCGGGGTAAGATCTGGGAAGTTGCTAGGCTTCGTGGTCAGTGACAAAGGTATTCAAGTGGACCCTGCTAAGGTCAAAGCTATTCAAGAGATGCCAGTTCCTAAGACAGAGAAGGAAGTCAGAGGCTTTTTAGGACGCCTGAATTACATTGCTCGCTTCATCTCACATCTGACTGCTACTTGTGAGCCAATCTTCAAGCTGCTGAAGAAAGATCAGGTAGTACGTTGGAACGATGAATGTCAGGCTGCTTTCGACAGAATCAAAGAGTATCTCCAAGAACCGCCTATCCTTATGCCACCAGTTGAAGGGAGACCTCTGATACTATACCTAACAGTGCTTGACAACTCAATGGGGTGTGTGCTGGGGCAGCATGACGAGTCTGGCCGAAAAGAGCATGCCATTTATTACCTTAGCAAAAAGTTTACCGACTGTGAGACCCGATACTCACTGCTTGAGAAAACTTGCTGCGCTTTGGTATGGGCTGCTCGCCGGCTGAGACAGTATATGCTGACTCACACTACCTTGTTGATCTCAAAGATGGATCCGATAAAGTACATATTCGAAAAGCCCGCTCTGTCTGGGAGAATTGCAAGATGGCAGATGATCTTGACGGAATACGACATTCAGTATACGACCCAGAAAGCCATCAAGGGAAGTGTATTGGCAGACCATCTGGCACATCAAGCTGTAGATGATTATCAGTCCATGAACTTCGAGTTTCCAGATGAAAGCATTATGATAGTGACGGATTGTGAAGTACCTGGACCGGATGAAGGACCTGAACCAGGATCCCGATGGTCTATGCACTTTGACGGAGCTTCCAACGCTTTGGGTAACGGTATCGGCGCCATCATCATATCTCCTCAAGGTACTCATACTCCACTCACTGCCCGGCTGTGTTTCAACTGTACCAACAACATGGCGGAGTATGAGGCGTGCATCATGGGTCTTCAAGCTGCGATCGACCTAAGGATCAAATTTCTAAGTGTCTTCGGAGATTCCGCTCTTGTGATCAATCAGATCAAAGGAGAGTGGGATACGAAACATCCAAACTTGATTCCTTACAGATAATGTGTGTTGACCCTGATTCCCCACTTCACAGAGATAACCTTTGAGCACTTCCCAAGAGAGGAGAATCAACTAGCGGACGCCTTAGCTACAATGTCTTCAATGTTCAAGGTCAAATGGGATAATGAGGCTCCCCGAATCATCATCTGGAAACTGGACGAACCGGCATACTGTTGTGATCTCGAGACTGAATTAGTGACTGAGAAGCCTTGGTACCACGAAGTGAAGAGATATCTGGAAGCTCAGGAATACCCTGAAGGTGCCTCTGTCAATGATAAGAAATTCCTGAGGAGGTTTGCAGCCAAGTTCTTCCTAAGCAACGGCATCTTGTACAAGCGAAACCATGATTCAACCTTACTGCGTTGTGTGGATAAGATTGAAGCAGAGAGGATCATGGAAGAGCTACATGAAGGGACCTTTGGTACGCATTCCAGTGGACACACTATGGCTAAAAAAATCCTACGGGCAGGATATTACTGGTCCACAATGGAAGCTGACTGCTACCAACACTCCAGGACATGCCACAAGTGCCAGATTTATGCAGACAAGGTGCATGTTCCTCCGGTCCCCCTGAATGTTCTGACTGCGCCTTGGCCGTTTGCAATGTGGGGCATAGACATGATCGGCGAGATTAAACCTACGGCATCCAATGGACATCGCTTCATCCTAGTGGCGATTGATTATTTTACGAAGTGGGTTGAGGCAGCATCCTATGCTACGGTAACCAAGACTGTTGTGGCACGATTCATTCGGCATAACCTGATCTGTCGGTACGGCGTCCCAGAACGAATTATTACAGACAACGATACCAATCTGAATAATAAGATGATCGCTGAGCTCTGCGAACATTTCAAAATACAGCACCACAATTCTTCTCCTTACAGACCGAAGATGAATGGGGCTGTAGAAGCAGCAAATAAGAACATCAAGAAAATCGTGCGGAAGATGACAGTGACTTACAAAGATTGGCACGAAATGTTACCGTTCGCTCTACATGGGTACCGTACCTCAGCTAGGACGTCAACCGGGGCAACTCCTTTCTCTCTGGTTTATGGCATGGAGGCAGTCTTACCGATCGAAGTACAAATTCCCTCTCTCCGGATAATGAAGGATGCAAATCTGAACGAAGATGATTGGATCCAGACACGACTTGATCAGCTTAACCTCATCGATGAAAAGAGACTCGCTGCTATCTGTCATGGTCAGACGTATCAAAAACGGATGATCAGGGCATTTAACAAAAAAGTCAGACCACAAGAATATCAAGTTGGGGATCTGGTAATCAAGCGAATCATCCTTCCTTAGAGTGATCCAAGGGGCAAATGGACCCCTACATACGAAGGGCCATTTGTGGTTAAACATGTGTTCTCAGGAGGAGCCATGATTCTAACCAGCATGGATGGTGACGACCTTCCTCACCCCGCCAATGCAGACATAGTAAAAAGATACTACGCATAAAAAAAGACCCGCTAGGCTGACATGCCTAGGAAAAAGTTAGGGCTTCCCGTCGAACCAAAAGGGTTCGGGCAAAATGAAGGGATGAAAATGAAAAAATCTGTACACCCGGCAAGTCGAAAACCTGAAAAGGCGGCTTGGGCAAAAATGGGTATCCCGGTGGACCGAAAACCCGAAAGGGCGGTCCAGGCAAAAATTAGGGATAAAAGCGTAATACTATGTCTCATTGGATCACTTTGCATCCAGAATCCGGTATCTGCATCAAGTTCAAACGGCATCGATCAGTCAGCTTCACCTTCAACCAAGGTCATCAAGTGATGAGACGCTCGGAGTTATAAAGGCAATAGCAGAGTTGAAACCCAGTGGATCATTCATTTCACACAGCTGTTTTATGTTCTTTTGTACAAAATTTGTATAAACTCTTTTGTTCGGCGACGTTCTCTTACTAGGACGTCAGCCTCTTGTACACAAAACGCCTATTTTCAGGCCATCCAAAATCAATACAAATATATTTTCAGTTAAACGTGCCAAGTGTTCTTTTCTTTTTCTGTTTTGTTTTGCGAAGAACGTCCAAGGTTCAATTTATGATATATGCATTGACAATAATTTGCTAACTCATAAATATTTGCATATGAAACAAAGGAATTAATTGCAGGTGACACTAGAAACAGGGGCAATAAAGATTTGTCTGAGCAGTCTAATTGTTCTGTCCTCCAAGGTACCAAGGTAGGTTCAGCTAAAGAATATAACCAGATACCTTAATTCCCCAGAGAGTAAATCAGCAAGTCAATACATTCCTCTCCAAGCTATTATCAAATCTCAAGGAAATTGAGTATCCTCCCGTAGATCTCAATACTTCCCCAGCAGCATATATTCTTAACAAGCATCCCCGGCAGTCTTGGTCTAAAGATTGTTCCCCGGCGGCGTATCAACATTCAAAGGAATTCCTTCCTCGGCATATCAAAACTCCCCAGGAGAGTCCAATCTAGTTTCCCCAGGAAAGTTGGAATTCATCTCCCCAAGCAGTAAGCTTATCCCCAGTAGATTCTGGAAGCTTATCCTTCGCAGAGCGCGAACGCGTCGCCCGGCTTGATTTAAAGAGTTATTTCCTCAACAGGATATAACTGGGTTATCCTCAGCCAAAATCCACGGAAAGAGCGTCGTCGACGAAGCCTTCTTATCCCCAGCAAACTATTATCTACACTCAACAAAGCATCTCCCCACAGAGTATTGCTTCCCAGCATGGTCGCTAGAGTATCTTTTCTCCCCGCAGAATCTTCCATTTGCCAAGTTTATTCCGCAACGGAGTCATCTTCTCCTACCGGTATTCTTGCAGTTATCATCCCCAGCGGAAGCAAAATCTATTCTTCAACATCAGCCCAGGATACGACTTCCCGGCACCCGTCAAGGATTCACTTTCCTAGACAAAAACATACATAAAACATCACATACATCATTATAACATGCATAGACGCATCATATCATACAAGTCTCATTTATGTTGAGAACATCATTGCTTGATCCATATCATGCATTGCATATGACTGACCTTTACCTTTCAGGAAAGATTCAGTTAAATGCTTAGCTATGTTCCAAGGCCTTCTCTGGTTCAGTCAGATCGACCCTAAGATCTCCCTGATGCTTATCCAGTTGAAGATATTTCAAGACCTAGACCGGTTCAGTTAAATCGACCCTAAGATTTTCCTGATGCTTATCCAGTCAAAGGCCTTCTCTGGTTTAGTCAGATCGACCCTAAGATCTCCCTGATGCTTATCCAGTTGAAGATATTTCAAGACCTAGACCGGTTCAGTTAAATCAACCCTAAGATTTTCCTGATGCTTATCCAGTCAAAGGCCTTCTCTGGTTCAGTCAGATCGACCCTAAGATCTCCCTGATGCTTATCCAGTTGAAGATATTTCAAGACCTAGACCGGTTCAGTTAAATCGACCCTAAGATTTTCCTGATGCTTATCCAGTCAAAGGCCTTCTCTGGTTCAGTCAGATCGACCCTAAGATCTCCCTGATGCTTATCCAGTTGAAGAGATTCCAAGACCTTGTCCGGTTCAGTTAAATCGACCCTAAGATTTTCCTGATACTTATCCAGTCAAAGGCCTTCTCTGATTCAGTCAGATCGACCCTAAGATCTCCCTGATGCTTATCCAGTTGAAGATATTTCAAGACCTTGTCCGGTTCAGTTAAATCGACCCTAAGATTTTTCTGATGCTTATCCAGTCAAAGGCCTTCTCTGGTTCAGTCAGATCGACCCTAAGATCTCCCTGATGCCTATCCAGTTGAAGATATTTCAAGACCTAGACCGGTTCAGTTAAATCAACCCCAAGATTTTTCTGATGCTTATACAGTCAAAGGCCTTCTCTGGTTCAGTCAGATCGACCCCAAGATCTCCCTGATGCTTATCCAGTTGAAGATATTTCAAGACCTAGACCGGTTCAGTTAAATCGACCCTAAGATTTTCCTGATGCTTATCCAGTCAAAGGCCTTCTCTGGTTCAGTCAGATCGACCCCAAGATCTCCCTGATGCTTATCCAGTTGAAGATATTTCAAGACCTTGTCCGGTTCAGTTAAATCGACCCTAAGATTTTCCTGATGCTTATCCAGTCAAAGGCATCCTCTGGTTCAGTCAGATCAACCCTAAGATCTCCCTGATTCTTATCCCAGTAGAAGACACCCAAGATTTTTCTCAACGAGCGTTGTTGAAGTTAAAGTCGCCCAAGGTTCTCTTACCATTCAGGCTAAGGCAGTAACCATCCCTGGTTCATTCATCATCATGTGAAGACTCCAGACTCAGCTCCTATAACCAGTCAGGACACATCTTTACCAAGCATCTGAAAACCAGCTCCTGCAACGTGTCAGGTACTCATTTGTTCTTTTGCAGGTATGCAGGTTCTCGCTAAGGAATCTCTTAAGCGATCAAAATCCAGATGGCATCTATAAGCCCATCATCCTATCCAGCAATCTCCAAATGGCATCTATAAGCCCATTCCCCATCACACTGCCACTATGTGAGCGCAAATTTCTGGGCACTCTAGTGTCCAATCATCTTCTACCCTCGGATTACGAAAGGCCCGTCAGCCAATCTACATCCTCAGGTCTAAGAAGATTGAACAGGGGCAACTATTGTACCCCAAAATTTGCCCTCCCATATTCTCCAAGAAATTGCCAAGTCAAGCTGCAAAATTCCCCAAGGGTTGCACAGTGCAAAGGTCTCCTATACAGTCAAAATTAGGGTTTGTGCACTGATCAAGAAAATGAAGTTTTCAAAGGCCCAACCAAGTCTCATATGCCTACAAATATGGTCAAATATCCTCATATCAAGTTTCAAGGCATTCAGCTCAAAATTGCACAGTCAAAACCCTAAATTGCATTACAGTCAACTGTATGGGCAAAATGGTCATTTGACAGTCAAAAGTTCAAATTTTTGGTCAACATATCATTTTGAAGCCACAAACATCATTTGATCAATGCTTGATCATGATTCTCAAAATTTGGCTCAGAAATCATCAAAGATGCAAAAGTTTCCTTATTTGGACAGCTGAAAAAGTCAACTGAAATTGACCAAGGCATAACTTTCACATGGATTATCATAAAAATTCCATCCAAAGCTCATTTTGAAGAGAAAGACATTTCCTACAACTCATCTTCATACTTCAAGTCCAAGAAATGCTCTCACAAAAAGTTATCAATTTCAACATTATAGGTCATTTTCAAAAGTCAACAAAAAGGGACTTTAAGTCAAAGGCCATAACTTGAGATTGGTAAATCAAAATGACATTGGACCAAAGGCATTGGTTAGAGGACTCAAAGACCTTTCCAAAATGTCCAAGAACATGAGAAAAGCTTAAAAATTGAGCAAGTTATGCCTTGTGGAAGTTGGGAAATTTTTGGATATTTTGAAAAGTCAACTTTGGTTCAAATGACCTAAAATTGCTAATGGGCCCATTTTTCTTCCATGATTCATCATTCTAAGCATGTGCACGACCACTTGGCCCAAAGGGAAGTATTTTCTCATTTTTTATTTATTTATTTGAATTATTATTTATATTAATTCATTTAAATCAAATTAAATATAGGAAAAATACTAACCTAAGTTTTCAAATCTTTTTGTACACATTTCAGCCTCAAGATTTCGTGCCTAAGTCAATAAGGAAAGATTGGGAGTGATTTGATCTTAATTGATACAAAAACATGTGAAAAATATTTGGAAAATAAAGCTAGAAAATCAAATCTCCAAAACAATAAAAGCAATGGATTTGATTGAGTATTTTTGACCTAATGCACTCAGTACATAAGCATGATCATAAACCTAATGCTAATAGACAGAAAACTGCGCAAGAAAGCCATTGGAAAACTTGGAAAAATTCTCTAAAAACTCAAATCTGAAAAACCCTTTTTAGGTCGATTCAAAGCATAAGATTTGTTTCAATAGCTTCCTCAAGGTCCCCTGATCACATTCCAATCAGAAACCACCATCAAAACTCCAAGAATTGGTATATTGAACGCAAACCGCATCAAGAAAATTGCATAATCGTATTTTGATTTTGAAGCATAATCATTGCATTTTTTTATGGATTATTACTCATTGATGATTTCTGATGCTAACTGTACAATTTAATTGTGTTTTTGTGCTCTCAACACGATTTTACCATGTTAGCTTTCTAGGGTTTGCAGGATGAGAAATTAGGGCTTTTGAAACAAAGTAAAATTAGCCCTTAAGACCACCATGGTTGTACTCAGTGCATCTGGACGAAATAGAAGCACCCATCGCGCCAAATTTATGGACATTAGAGGCCTAATCGCTATTTTCCCATAGCCGGCCTAACACCACGCATGAAAAACCGTTGCTCTTGTTCATGTGTTTCAGGCACGCGAGGAAGACGAAGTCGTGGCAAAATATGATTCGTTGATTTGAATTTTCGCGCGTGGATCCATTAATGTTGATTGTTTTCTTTATAACATTTGTTTGTTTATTATATGTAAAGCGCGTTGTAGTGGCTCAGCTGGCAAGTGGTGATTGCATTGACGTCCAAGACCTGGGTTCGAGCCCCAGGTCTGTATAATTTCTCATGTTATTTTTCATTAACCATTCCTATGCAGCGCCCAAGGCCAAGACGCACCATGCATCTTCAGAGATCAACAGCCACGCGTCCATCAGAAACAATCCAAGGGTGTAAAATTGAAGGCACACAATAAACCCTAGTCAATGTTGCAACACGCTACTCAAAAAGGTCAATGGACCTGAAGCTTCTTGGGCCAGACTATTCAAAATCACACCTCCAATTTGGGACTTCCACCCCCCTGGTTTGCAATTTTCTAATTTTTCTTATATTTTACTATTATGTTATTTTCTTTATTATTTTAATTTAATTAATTATGTTTACATAATACAAAAAATGCCTAAAAATCAGAAAAGATGAAAAAATATAATAAATAATTTTTATTTCTAATATTTTCATAAAAAATGCATGTAAATAAATTTAGTTTAAAAATAGGGTTTGCAACATTAATTCTTTCCATAAAAAAAAATCTAAAAAAATGTAGAACTAGGTTTAATTGATAATTTTTATTCCCTTTAATTTTCCTTTTCACCATAATATTATTTATTTATTTTTATAATTAAATTGTACATAAATAACTTAGGTTTAAATTAGGGTAAAAAACTTCAACATTTTTTAATAAATTAAAAAATAAAAAGAATTAGGGTTTGCATCTCATTTAAATTTTAATTAATTCTTTTTTTTTATTAAATCCTAAAAATACCAAAAACAAATTCTTGCTTTCTTTTAATCTTAATTAATTAATTCATTAATTTAATATTTTGCAAAAGGGTCCAACGCCCTCGTTTCGATAATTCTTTTATTTCGCACATTTATTTTATTTCACTCAAATAATTATGTATCTCTCCCGAAGCTTTGTAACAATTACTTCTCGCACTTTTAATTCTTTTAATTCTTTACTTTCTGTCAAATCGGGTCCGGTTTAATTTTGGCGATGTGGACCCGCGCCATTTGTAATAGCTTTAGATTTATTTTCCCTCGCGACTTTTAACTGTTAAACAAAGCATGCAAGAATGAATGGCCTTAAATAAAATCAAACGTAGATCACCTATACCATGACAAGACAAATATCAATGAAAATGACACACAAATCGCATACACCACCCCTAGGGTACGCCTCACTGTTGCCTTGCCTCGAAAGGTGATCGTCGAGTAGAGGACGTCTTAGTAAGTCCTCATGATCCGGGAACCTGGCATGAGGGTAGCTTCTAAGGTGTCTTCCCATTGCTCTGGTGATCACCATGTCCCTAAACTCGAATTGACCCGAACACCTCCAATGGTGGTGCTACCTACCTCTCAATGGTGGGATGGCACTACTTTAAAGGACATTTACACAGACGAACTCCTTAGGGTAGGTAGGTTCTCATAGATACTTGCTCTCTTCAAAAACAAACAAAAATCTTTTCATACCGACACTTTTCAAAAGCTTTCAAAGCAATTTTTCAAACACTCTGACACAAGAGTCGAACTGAAATTTTCAAAGAAACTTTTTAAAACCCACATTGAAAAGCAAACAAACCATTTTTGAAAACACAATGAACAAGTACCTAAGAGCCCATGGATAACCATGGATAGAAAGGGTGCTAACACCTTCCCTTTCTATAACCTACCTCCCGAACCGAGAGCAATCTCTTTAAGGAATTTTTCTGTGCTTTTGTCCTTTCCATTTGGAGAAAATAAAAGACGGTGGCGACTCTTGCTTACCGCGACATTTCGCGAACCGGCATTAAACAGTCAGTTCCAGATCCACCGATCACAGGGGTCAAAGAACTGGAAGAGAACTTTCACCATGTCTTCTTCAATGTTGGTGTTGACCAATTTGAGGAGTCTACTATGTCTTTCACTGAAGAGAGAATTCTCTGGAATCCTAGAAGTAAGCTCCTTGAGTTGAGGAGGGATTCTCACAAGGTTGATTTGAATTGTTTTCCTGCGAAGAGATTCCATGATCACAAAACAAGAACAAAGATGAAGATCCAAACCCTTGAAATGGTTAGTGGATGCATATGATGCTTTATGATGTTCATGATGTATGCACAAGCACATGTACAAACAAGTCACACAAAACCCTAGTTTCAGGCTTGCATGAGGTTTCATAGGTAAGTACCCTCTTGAGTTTAGTTGTCTCAAAACCTGTCCTATAAATAGTAACCGGGTTCTAAGGGACTCAATATCACTGGATTGTTTTCTATGTTCATTGTTTTGGTTTAGCTACTTAACTAGTGACCAAAATATTCCAAGAAAACAACCCTCAATGAGTGTAGTATCGAGTATCTACCAACTTCGGACTGCACCAAAGTCGGTCATCTCACTACCTCTAATAAAAGGCCAAGATGGTCAAGTAAGGTTCTAAGAGTTCATTAGTGCTTCATGACATCACTCAGCGCCCCCGTATTCTCTTTGATTGACTCAAAGGCTACCGATACTCACAAATATGTCGCACTAATATAGATATTGCTTCAACCGTTTCGGTATACCCCGCACAGTTTCCACAATGTATTGCTATTTACCTATGAATGTTTCCCAAATCCGGGTGGAGGATTTCAAGCCCAAACAAGAGAACCAAATATAAAGCAATCAAAGCAAACAATAATCATGCAAAGGGTGATCTAAGCCTTAAGGTTACTCCACTTTTAAAGATAATCCCCAGCAGAGTCACCAGTTCTGTGATACGGTGGGAGAACTGACTTGAGATTTTGCGTTTGTGTTCGCAAATGTTTCAGTTTAGCAAGAGTCGCCACCGACTTTTTATTTTATCCTAAGGAAAGGTCAAAAAGCACAGGAAAGACCTTTGAGATGTTTTCTTGGGTTCGGGGAGTAGATTATAGAAAGGGAAGGTATTAGTACCCTTTCTATCCATGGTTATCCATGGGCTCTTAGTTACTTACTTAGATCACTTGCTCTTGCTTGTTGGAAAGACCTTGGATTCACCATGCTGGAGCTGTTACCTCCACTCTGCATCAAAAGCTCAAGTACCCTGTCCAGGGGAAAATTATAACTGTTCATGGTGAAGAGGAATACATGATAAGCCATCTAAATTCTTTCCGCTATGTAGAATTGGATGGTGTATTCATCGAAACCCCCTTTCAGCATTTTGAAGAGGTAACTCAGGAGGTTGCAGCAACCAAGACATTGGCTTCTGTACCCATGATTACCAGACCTCTGCCTCGGATGTCGTCTCTCAAAGATGCAAAGGCTGTGATTGAAGAAGGCGGGGTCCACAATCTGGGGGCAGCTTCCTGACTTTCCCTTTAAATCAGATAAATTCAGCTTGGGTTTCACTTCGGCTAGTCAAAAGGTCGCGCGTCGCTCCCGGGATGGAGGGCCACCAGTGAAGATCACCCATCATGGAGTCAATACTTTGGAGGATAGTGAAGAGGAGAGCAACCTGGAAGACTGGATTTTCCCTACTGTTGAAGGAGGACTGTGCAACTGGGAGGAAAAAAACTTTGTTCCGATTACTTTCATAAATCAGTAATTTATCTTTCAAACATTTCTATTGGTTTATAATAATTGTTAAACAATTCATACACTTTTAGCCTTGTGCCTTACCCGAGGTACATAGGTCCATTTGTAAGGGTTTGATTTTTCATCTTCATATGCCATTTTAATGAATCATGGACGTTTTCACATATAAACTTTTGTGTTCATTTTCTTTCTTTTTACATTTTATTTGTTTAAAGGTGACTATCCCTTACGCATACCCACACTCACAAATGCAGGTACCCTTCCATTCCAGATTCCATGGGTAACAATTCTGCTATGGCCTTCAGTGACTCTGAAGATCTGGTCTACCATGCCGAATACGAAGGTGATGAAGACTGTGAAGTGCCGGGAGAATTGGCTAGACTGCTACAACAGCAAGAAATAGCAATTCTATCTCATGAGGAGCTGTTAGAGACAATCAACTTGGGTACTGAGGAAGACAGAAAAGAAGTCAGAGTGGGTGCCAACTGTTGTACCCCAAAATTTTCCCTCCCATATTCTTCAAGATTTGTCAAAGAGTCATCTTCAAATGGTTCAAAATTGCTCAAGAGGTTGCACAGTCAGACCACCTCCTAAGCCAGTCAAAATTAGGGTTTTAGTTCTTTCAAGGAATTTGAGCTTTTCAATGGTTCAATCAAGTCTCATAGGCCTATATACATTGTAAAGCATCTACATGTCAAGTTTCAAGACTCACAATGCCAGTTTGCACAGTCAAAAACATTATTTGATCCACAGTCAACTGCAGGGGCAAAATGGTCATTTTATAGTCAAAAGTCAGAATTTTTGGTCAACATCTTATTTTGAGTCCACAATAATCATTTGATCAAGTCTTGATCATGATTCCATAAGAATGGCTCAAAAGTCATCAAGATGCAAAAAGTTGTTATTTTTGGACAGCAGAAAAGTCAACTGTATCTTGACCAGGGCATAACTTTTTCATGGTTCATCAGAAAAATCCCATCCAATGCTCATTTTTAAGGGGATGACATTTCCTACAATCCATCTTCATATTCCAAGTCCAATAAATGCTCTCACAAAAAGTTATCAATTTCTACATTATAGGTCAATTTCAAAGTCAACAAAAATGCACTTTAAGTCAAAGACCATAACTTGATATTGGTAAATCCAAATGACATGGGACCAAAGGCATTGGTTATAGGACTTCAAGACCTTTCCAAAATGTCCAAGAACATGTTCATATGATCAAAATTGAGCAAGATATGCATTGGAGAAGTTGGGAAATATTTGTGAATTTGCAAAAGTCAACTTTGCTCAAAACACCTCATTTTTGCTAATGGGCCTCAAATTTCTTATTGAAACTTTATCCATGGCCTATGCACGACCCATCAAGCTTAATTGGATTATTTTCTTATTTCTTATTAATTAATTGGATTTTTAATCAATATTAATTCATTTAATTAATTTAAATTGTAGGAAATACAAAGATTTGATTTTTCAATCTTTTTGTGAAGCAAAAGTGGTCAATATATGCTGAAAATTTCGTGTGCAAATCAAAGGGACAAAAATCTCCAAGTTTGGCAACTTTCTTCAATCAAAAAGATTCAAAAAGATGTGATTTTCAATCAAATATTCCATCATCATTCCATGGATTTTTTGTGCAAGATTTTAACCTAATTTCAGTCCTCTATAAATACACAAGTGAATCCTATTCATGCATACGTGAAATCTCTGCAGAAAAGCCATAACCAATTCAAGAAAAATTCAAGAAAACTTGAAAATTGTTTTCTTTATTCCAGGCCAATTCAAGGACTTTTATGGATTCAAACACGTTGCTGGGAGTGTGAGGAACGTGTAGCAATTAAAACCAAACGCTAAGGCTCAAGAAATCATCATTTATAGTCTCACGGTTTGATGCTTTTTTTCATAATTGCAACTCATGATTCATACGCATTTGACATATTTTGTTGATTGTTTTGTGTTAATAGGGACTGTACAAAGCTATTGGCATAGTTTAATTGGATTAAAATTCACAGAATCAAAAGATGCCATTGATGAATTTTAGGGTTCCTGAGCTTGGGATTTAGGGCTTTACAGTCCAGGAAAAATTGGAACCTTTAAGACCCATGGCTGAATTCGTTAGGTCAAGACGAACATGTTGGCACCCTCGCGAAATATTTCTATTAACCACACGCCTAATCGCTATTTTTCCTCATTGTGGGTTGTGGGGGTTAAAAACCCCCGCTATCTATTTGTTTTTTACAGGCACAGCGAAGAAGACAAGGACGTGTAAGCGTCTGGTTGGATGATTCAAAAGAGCGCGCGTTTTTATGTTTGTGTACAGCATATTTAATTGTTTTATATATTATATTTACTTATTGTTATAATAACAAACACAGGCAAATGGCATAGTGGTTGTTGTGCTGGCTGGAAATCATTGGGACCTGGGTTCGAGTCCCAGGTCCACCCCAAACTCTTATATTATTTTGTTTAACATGATTACATGCAGGCTTCAGGAAATGTTCCACCATGTGCCTCAATCACCCACGCGCCATGTGGCTGCCAGCATAGATCCAATGGCCAGGATGGAGTGATCACCATGCTCCCAGTCAACCATGCGCATAGGGGATCGATCTCCAAAGTCAAACAGGCTTGTGTGTTAATGGGCCAGAAATTCCAGAACAAACCTCCTCTTTGGGCCAGCACCCCCCCTGGTTACTTTTTTCTCTTTATATTTTCTATTTTTATTTATTTAACTATTTTATTAAGTATTATTATTATCATCACTAAAATTAACATAATTAATTTTTTCACAATAAAAATTTAGAAAACTAAAAATGTAAATATTTTATTATTATTATTATTTATTAATTTCACTTTATTTTTTGTAAATAAATTATAACAAAGTAATTTAGTTTAATTAGGTTTAATTTTGACTTTTTCACAATAAATAAAATTAACATAGAATTAGGGTTTTGACAATTTTAATCATCTTCTTTATTTTTATTTTATTTTCATTAAAACATTAAAAAACTTAAAAAAATATTTCTTTTATTTAATTAATTTGAATTAGGTTTAATTAAATGCAAAAAAGACCAAAAACTCATTCTTTCTCAAAAAAGGGTCAAAACCCTAATGACTTCTCCGATCCAATTCTTTTCGCGCATATTATTTTTTGATCATATTTATGTAATTTCTCCGAGAATGTAATAGTGTTAATTAGGACTTTTATCGCTTTCTTTATTTTCTCGCATTTACTTTTTCAAAGGGTTTGCTTTTGGAGATGTAAATACCCGACGCCTTGTAATAGCGTAGATTTACTTTCCGCAATTTACTTTCCGCACAACTATTAACTGCTATGCATGACAAGACTTGTTCTCAAAATAAAATCAAAACGTAGCTCGCCATAACATGTGCAAAGATAATTTAACTGAATCCTGACACACTCGCACATGCCACTCCTAGGGTACGCCTCACTTGGTTGCCTCGACGTGGTCATTGAGTATAGGGTGTTTTAGAGGTCGCCCTCCTGTCTAAAGATCCAAGTTGCCTCGAAACGGTTGCCTTGGATAAAAAGGATCTAGGACATTAGGGTTACCGCTAAGGCGTCCTACTATTGCTTTGGTGACCACATGTCCCTATAATCGAATTGACCCGAAACTCCAACGACGGTGCTACCTACTTCTCAATAGTGGGATAGTACTGTCTAAAGGACATTTACACAACTTAATTTCCTTTGAGTAGGTAGAGGTTCTTAGATACTTGCTCTTTCAAAACAAAAATACTTTTCGCACCTACACTTTTCTGATAAAAGTTTTCAAACAAACACTTCATACACTCTTGAGGACTGATACAAGAGTCAAAACGAAGTTTTCAAACAAACTTTTTTAAAAACCCACAAACACAAGAAAAGCAAACATTTTTGAAAACATAGTGAGCAAGTACCTAAGAGCCCGTGGATAACCACGGATAGAAAGGGTGCTAACACCTTCCCTTTCTATAATCTACCTCCCGAACCCGAGAAACATCTCGAAAAGGAATTTTGCTGTGCTTTTGTCCTTTCCTTGTTGGAGAAAATAAAAGACGGTGGCGACTCTTGCTTACCGCGACATTTCACGAACCAGCATTTCAAAACAGTCAGTTCTATTCCCACCGATCACAGAACTGGCGACTCTGTTGGGGATTATCTGTATATAAGTAAGGTGTACCTTAGGATTAGATCACCATGTTTTCAATTGAATGCCTTGAATGCTTTAATATTGTGGGCTTGTATCAGAGTTTTATAATCCTAACCCGAATCTGGGGATACCCTTTAGAAGTAGCAACAAACTATGAGGGAACTGTACGGGGTATACCGACATGGTTGAAGCAGTTGCTACATTGATGTGGCACCTTGGTGAGTACCGGTAACCCTTGAGTCAAGTCAAGGAGAGTACGGGGCCGCCGCGTGGTGTCGTGAAGCATCAATTGACCTTAGAACCTTACTTGACCATCTTGGCCTTTTTAGGAGTAGTGAGATGACCGACTTTGGTGCAGTCCGAAGTTGGTAGATACTCGATACTACACTCATTGAGGGTTGTTTTCTTGGAATATTTTGGTCTCCAGTTAAGTGGCTAAATCAAAACAATGAACATAGAAAACAATCCAATGATATTGAGCTCCTTAGAACCCGGTTACTATTCATAGGACAGGTTTTGAGCCAACTAACTTCAAGAGGGTAGTACCTAAACTTCATGCTGGCCTGAAATCTAAGGGCTCTTTGTGTGACTTGTGTGCCTTCAAATCTGAACTACTTGCACATTCTTGTTATCTGACAACATGAGTTCCTTGCAGGTTTTGTTTACAGTCCTTAATCTGGACTTATTACAGGGCTTACTTACACCTCACACCTTTGCATCCACGTACATAACATCATACACATCATAACATCATACCATAGCATTTCCTTAACCATTTCAAGGATCTCAAGGGTTTGTGATGCAGGGCATGATGGACCAAATGTCTAGCAAGGGGCAAAGGGGATTTATTTTCCTCTAACCAAGGTTGTCCAGAAATCCAAGCACGATAACTTGAGTCAGGGGCTATGACCCACTCGATATGGTGAGCCTAACTCTTGTAGAAGGACTCTCAACAATATGAAGTTCCTTCAATCAAGCTACCAAATTCAAATTCTAACAATTTTCTTGTTTACCCCGCGAGATCCTTGAAAACCTTGCATACATATATATCATTGCATAAGCGGTTACCCTTTACAGGTCTCTCATATTCTCGCTGTTTATTTCAGCAATGGCTCTCCAACAAGACAACCAGGATCTTCATGCTCAAGAGACTCAGTTCGGGGAAATCTTCCTAAACCTATCCAAGGGGCAGGAAGAGTTGAGAACACTCCTCGTGGGGAATTTGGTCAAGAAAAGTCCTGAAGACAATAAGGACGAACGGCTGAAACATCTGCAAGCTGAGGTAGATGCAATGAGAACCCAGATGCTGGGGAAGATGGCTCTTATCCAAGGCTTAGCTCGGGAGCAAGAAGAGTTGCGAGCCATGATCAACCAGCTTCATCAAGACAGATACAATAGTATGAAGCAAACGGTCAAGGCTGGGGATCAAACCAGTAATCAGCCTCCAAGAAGACAAGAGTTTGGTATGGTGAAGAATGGACCTCTCCAAGTTGCTACTACATCAAGGGTCCAACAACAACCTCACCAAAAACAACAGGTTGATCAGAATAAGCCAAACATGCCCAGGAGGCAATTTACCAAGATCAACATGTCACTGACTCAAGCGCTACAACACATGTTGAAGACAAGGCTGATTACATTAAAGGCTCCTCCCCGGAATCCAAATACTTCCGCTCCTACCTATCATCCCAATGAAAGGTGTGCATACCACTCTGACAGTCCTGGACATTACACCGACGATTGTTGGAGTTTGAAGAACAAGATCCAAGACATGATCGATGCCAAGGAGATCAAGTTTGACCCTCCGGAGACTCCAAACATAACCACTGCTCATATAGTGAATCATTGAAGACTTTTTGTTCATTGGAATTTTCAATTTGTAATTTCCTTTTGATTGTTCAAACATTTATTCATGTCAAACTTTATTACTTTATCAATGCATCGCATATGTCTGTTTTGAATCAATCCATTTGTATTCACTATATTCAAATTGCTTTCATTTTTTGTGATGATCAACTCTCGATTAAAAATTCTAAACCTTTTGAGGGAGGAGGACGAAAACGATACCACGATCTTTACAGTATGCTTTTGAACAGACCCCGCTGATGAGGTACATGCATTGTTTCAAATCCTAAACAATGGAGTTATAAGGAAGATAATCCCTAGTCAACCCCTTTGAGCCAAAGAAGTTGGAGTTTTTCTTTTCACAAAAAATTAAAACCCTTAATCATAACCTGGGGCAGGGTAGTTTTCTCAGTTGATCCAGGTGCACAATAAATGACATCAAAGGAGTCCTTCCAAAAACAAAAGACAGTGATGGTTCCGAATAATCATGAAGACAGGCAGTCATTATCCTTCAAAAATAAAAGCCCATTTAGTCAAAACCTATGAAGGAGACTTACAAAAACTGGGGCATCCCGCTGACTGTAATCACAAAAGAAACAGGTCAGGCAAAAGACATGGATAATAAAATTAAAAAAAAGAAAGAGGTTCTACAAACCCTCAACAAAAAAAAGAAATGACTGCCTGGTCAAAATAAAACTTTCAGTATCCGAACCATCACCGAAATATCAGAGCAAAGATTCCAACAGGATCTAATGCGCGATTAGCTGAGTTTAGGATCGAAGAACATCACGAAGAGCGGGTGGGTACAAATAAAATTTGAGCCTTTATCCTTTGTTTCTTAAAACGTGAACCAGGCCACGATATAACCCTTAAAAGTCCTAGCTGAAGCATGGGTTAGTTCGAAAGCATACTGTTACAAAAGGTATCCTGACTCCTGTAGGGCTTGCTGTAAATCCTGAGTTGACATCACATTTTACAAAAAAAATCGCTTGTTTTTATTGAAAACTGCATTTTCAAAAACTTCAAGACAGACATAAGCTTTGCATTCTTAATATAACATTGTTTGCATATGACTATTTGTTCGAACAGCAGAGAAATTCGCACGACGAATATCTAGTGGACAAAAAGCCTCCTCAATAAGAAGGATCACCTCAAGTGGAAAAACACTTCCAATCAAGGGGCACGACATGAGCATTGTCCATCATCTGGAGCAGTCAAGTCAAGATTCAAGGAATCTCTCAAAATGCCAAATAGCCAGGGGCAGATCTCCGTCTGAATCACTTGGGACATTGGACATGAATTCCAGCGAAAAATCTGGTACGATCAAACATCTACTGGTAATATGACAACACAACACTACTGACAGTAACAACTCCCTACATTCTGAGAGCGTGGACATAGTCGAAAAAAGTACTACGCATAATTAATGACCCGCTAGGTCGACTGGCCTGGGAAAAAATAAGGTCTTCCCGGCGAACCAAAAGGGTTCGGGCAAAAGTAAGGGATGAAAATGAAAAAAATTTGTACACCCGGCAAGTCGAAAACCTGAAAAGGCGGCTTGGGCAAAAATGGATATCCTGGTGGACTAAAAACCCGAAAGGGCAGTCCAGGAAAAAGTTAGGGATCACAGCGTACGACTATGTCCCGGCATCTCGTCACTTGCCTACCAGAAGAAGATTTGTCAAATCGGCAGTCATCAAGCACCTCCACAGGTAGCTCCTCCCATAAAAGCTAGGGCAATAAGAATTGTCCGAACTGTACAAGCTGCGCTCCAGGTACCCAGGTAGGTTCGGCTGAAGAATGTAACCAGGATACCTTCACTCCCCGCAGAGTAAGACAAGATTCAGCCGTACTCTCCCCAAGCAGAGTTGATCTCCCATCAGCCCTAAAAAAGGCACAGTATCCCCAGCAAGTCAGCAATACTCACCCCCGAGCAGAGTTGGTCTACCATCAGTCCTGGAAAAGTTGGGTATCCCCAGAAGATCTTAATATTCTCCAGTGGAGTATACAAATGTTCCCTAGCAAGCATCACTGACAGTCTTAATATTCCCCGACAGAAATATAAGATTGTTCCCTGGCAGAATACAGGCACCCCCAGTGCATTCCAAAGGTTTCCCCAGGAGAGTTGAACCATTTCCCCAGTAGATTCTGGAAGCTTGTCCCCTGCAGAGTACAAATCTCTCTCACCAGTCATATTCAGAGGTTATTCCCCACCAGAGTCTAACTGGGTTATCCTCAGCAAATTGCAACGGAAAGATCGTCCTCAGCGAAGTTCTTCCTATCCCCAGCGGAGTTCATCAAATTCCCCAACAGAGCTTATCAACGGAATCCCCAGCGGAGTTATCGTTAAAACCTCAACAAAGCATCTCTTCCCACAGAGTAATTCCCCGCAGAGTAATCTCTCCATCAGGTTTATTCCCCAACGGAGTCATCTTCTCCTACCAGTTTATTCTTGCAACCATCTTCGTTCATCATCCCCAGCGGAAACGAAGGACTCTACTCTTCAACATCAACCCAGGATTTAACAAGCTCCCGGCATTCGTCAAGGATTTAGTTTCCCAAACAAAGATACATTCATAAACATCACATTGTCATACATCATGATACATGCATATATGCATCATATCACACAATCTCATTTATTTTTGAGAACATCATGACATCATGCATTTCATACATCATGACATTGCATACAACTAATGTTTTGCCTTTTCGGGAAAAAGTCAATCAAAGGATGATTGCCATCAACCTTTTTAAGTTCCAGATTCGATACCTGTATCTAGCCAGGGTATATCTGTGAGCGATTGATTGTAGATCTATACCTGTAACTAGCCAAGAAAGTTATCTACATGAAGAGATTGAAGATCAATACCTGTATCTAGCCAGGAAACCATCGTTCATTCTCAGGTCATAGATCTACACCTGTATCCAGCCAGGAAAGCTATCTCGTCCAACCTTTTTGAGTTCCAGATCGACACCTGTATCTAGACAGGAAATATCCGTGGACGATTGATTGTAGATTCGATGCCTGTATCTAGCCAGGAAAGTTATCTACATGAAGAGATTGAAGATCAATACCTGTATCTAGCCAGGAAATCATCGTTCTTTCTCAGGTCAGAGGTCTACACATGTATCCAGCCAAGAAAGCTATCTCGACCAACCTTTTGAAGTTCCAGATTCGATACCTGTATCTAGCCAGGGCATATCTGTGAGCGATTGATTGTAGATCTATACCTGTATCTAGCCAGGGAAGTTATCTACATGAAGAGATTGAAGATCAATACCTGTATCTAGCCAGGAAGTCATCTTTCTTTCTCAAGTCAGAAATCTACACCTGTATCCAGCCAGGAAAGCTATCTCGACCAACCTTTTGAAGTTCCAGATTCGATACCTGTATCTAGCCAGGGCATATCTGTGAGCGATTGATTGTAGATCTATACATGTATCTAGCCAGGAAAGTATCTGCATGAAGAGTTTGAAAATCAACACCTGTATCTAGCCAGGAAATTATCTTTCATTCTCAGGTCAGAGGTCTACACCTGTATCCAGCCAGGAAAGCTATCTCGACCAACCTTTTGAAGTTCTAGATTCGATACCTGTATCTAGCCAGGGCATATCTGTGAGCGATTGATTGTAGATTTATATTTGTATCTAGCCAGGAAAGTTATCTACATGAAGAGTTTGAAGATCAACACCTGTAACAGGCCAGGAAATTATCTTTCATTCTCAGGTCAGAGGTCTAAACCTGTATCCAGCCAGGAAAGATATCTCGACCAACCTTTTGAAGTTCCAGATTCGATACTTGTATCTAGCCAGGGCACATCTGTGAGCGATTGATTGTAGATCTATACCTGTAACTAGCCAGGAAAGTTATCTACATGAAGAGATTGAAGATCAATACCTGTATCTAGCCAGGAAACCATCGTTCATTCTCAGGTCAGAGATCTACACCTGTATCCAGCCAGAAAAGCTATCTCGACCAACCTTTTTGAGTTCCAGATCAACACCTGTATCTAGCCAGGAAATATCTGTGGACGATTGATTGTAGATTCGATACCTGTATCTAGCCAGGAAAGTTATCTACATGAAGAGATTGAAGATCAATACTTGTATCTAGCCAGGAAATCATCGTTCTTTCTCAGTTCAGTGGTCTACACCTGTATCCAGCCAGGAAAGCTATCTCGACCAACCTTTTAAAGTTCCAGATTCGATACCTGTATCTAGCCAGGGCATATCTGTGAGCGATTGATTGTAGATCTATACCTGTATCTAGCCAGGGAAGTTATCTACATGAAGATATTGAAGATCAATACCTGTATCTAGCCAGGAAGTCATCTTTCTTTCTCAAGTCAGAAATCTACACCTGTATCCATCCAGGAAAGCTATCTCGACCAACTTTTTTTAAGTTCCAGATCAACACCTGTATCTAGCCAGGAAATATCTGTGAGCGGTTGATTAAAGATTAATACCTGAAACCAGACAGGAAAATTATCCTTCTTTCTCAGGTATGCAAGTTCTCGCTAAGGAATCTCTTACGCGATCGACACCCCTGGATGGCATCTGTAAGCCCATCTCCACAACTATCCATTACATTTCCAAATGGCATCTGTAAGCCCATTCCCGACAATATTCCGTCACATCTCCAAATGGCATCTGTAAGCCCATTCCCGACATCACATTGCTGATACCACACTATGCGAGTGCAAATTTCTGGGCACTCTAGTGTTCAATCATCTTCCACCTTCGGATCACGAAAGGCACGCAAGCCAATCTACATCCTCAGGTTTAAGAAGATTGAACAGGGGCAACTGTTGTACCCCAAAATTTTCCCTCCCATAATCTTCAAGATTTGTCAAATAGTCATCTTCAAATGGTTCAAAATTGCTCAAGAGGTTGCACAGTCAGACCACCTCCTAAGCCAGTCAAAATTAGGGTTTTACTTCTTTCAAGGAATTTGAGCTTTTCAATGGTTCTATCAAGTCTCATAGGCCTATATACATTGTCAAGCATCTACATGTCAAGTTTCAAGACTCACAATGCCAGTTTGCACAGTCAAAAGCATTATTTGATCCACAGTCAACTACAGGGGCAAAATGGTCATTTTACAGTCAAAAGTCAGAATTTTTGGTCAACATCTTATTTTGAGTCCACAATCATCATTTGATCAAGTCTTGATCATGATTCCACAAGAATGGCTCAAAAATCATCAAGATGCAAAAAGTTGCTATTTTTGGACAGTAGAAAAGTCAACTGTATCTTGACCAGGGCATAACTTTTTCATGGTTCATCAGAAAAATCCCATCCAATGCTCATGTTGAATGGGATGACATTTCCTACAATCCATCTTCATATTCCAAGTCCAATAAATGCTCTCACAAAAAGTTATCAATTTCTACATTATAGGTCAATTTCAAAAGTCAACAAAAATGCACTTTAAGTCAAAGACCATAACTTGTGATTGGTAAATCCAAATGACATGGGACCAAAGGCATTGGTTATAGGACTTCAAGACCTTTCCAAAATGTCCAAGAACATGTTCATATGATCAAAATTGAGCAAGATATGCATTGGAGAAGTTGGGAAATTTTTGTGAATTTGTAAAAGTCAACTTTGCTCAAAACACCTCATTTTTGCTAATGGGCCTCAAATTTCTTCTTGAAACTTTATCCATGGCCTATGCACGACCCATCAAGCTTAATTGGATTATTTTCTTATTTCTTATTAATTAATTGGATTTTTAATCAATATTAATTCATTTAATTAATTTAAATTGTAGGAAATAGAAAGATTTGATTTTTCAATCTTTTTGTGAAGCAAAAGTGGTCAATATATGCTGAAAATTTCGTGTGCAAATCAAAGGGACAAAAATCTCCAAGTTTGGCAACTTTCTTCAATCAAAAAGATTCAAAAAGATGTGATTTCCAATCAAATATTCCATGGATTTTTTGTGCAAGATTTTAACCTAATTTCAGTCCTCTATAAATACACAAGTGAACCCTATTCATGCATACGTGAAATCTCTGTAGAAAAGCCATAACCAATTCAAGAAAAATTCAAGAAAACTTGAAAACTGTTTTCTTTATTCCAGGCCAATTCAAGGACTTTTGTGGATTCAAACACGTTGCTGGGAGTGTGAGGAACGTGTAGCAATCAAAACCAAACGCTAAGGCTCAAGAAATCATCATTTATAGTCTCACAGTTTGATGCTTTTTTTCATAATTGCAACTCATGATTCATACGCATTTGACATATTTTGTTGATTGTTTTGTGTTAATAAGGACTGTACAAAGCTATTGGCATAGTTTAATTGGATTAAAATTCACAGAATCAAAAGATGCCATTGATGAATTTTAGGGTTCCTGAGCTTGGGATTTAGGGCTTTACAGTCCAGGAAAAATTGGAACCTTTAAGACCCATGGCTGAATTTGTTAGGTCAAGACGAACATGTTGGCACCCTCGCGAAATATTTCTATTAACCACACGCCTAATCGCTATTTTTCCTCATTGTGGGTTGTGGGGGTTAAAAACCCCCGCTATCTATTTGTTTTTTACAGGCACAACAAAGAAGACAAGGACGTGTAAGCGTCTGGTTGGATGATTCAAAAGAGCGCGCGTTTTTATGTTTGTGTATAGCATATTTAATTGTTTTATATATTATATTTACTTATTGTTATAATAACAAACGCATGCAAATGGCATAGTGGTTGTTGTGCTGGCTGGAAATCATTGGGACCTGGGTTCGAGTCCCAGGTCCACCCCAAACTCTTATATTATTTTGTTTAACATGATTACATGCAGGCTTCAGGAAATGTTCCACCATGTGCCTCAATCACCCACGCGCCATATGGCTGCCAGCATAGATCCAATGGCCAGGATGGAGTGATCACCATGCTCCCAGTCAACCATGCGCATAGGGGATCTCCAAAGTCAAACAGGCTTGTGTGTTATTGGGCCAGAAATTCCAGAACAAACCTCCTCTTTGGGCTAGCACCCCCCCTGGTTACGTTTTTCTCTTTATATTTTCTATTTTTATTTATTTAACTATTTTATTAAGTATTATTATTATCATCACTAAAATTAACATAATTAATTTTTTCACAATAAAAATTCAGAAAACTAAAAATGTAAATATTTTATTATTATTATTATTTATTAATTTCACTTTATTTTTTGTAAATAAATTCTAACAAAGTAATTTAGTTTAATTAGGTTTAATTTTGACTTTTTCACAATAAATAAAATTAACATAGAATTAGGGTTTTGACAATTTTAATCATCTTCTTTATTTTTATTTTATTTTCATTAAAACATTAAAAAACTTAAAAAAATATTTCTTTTATTTAATTAATTAGAATTAGGTTTAATTAAATGCAAAAAGGACCAAAAACTCATTCTTTCTCAAAAAAGGGTCAAAACCCTAATGACTTCTCCGATCCAATTCTTTTCGCGCATATTATTTTTTGATCATATTTATGTAATTGCTCCGAGAATGTAATAGTGTTAATTAGGACTTTTATCGCTTTCTTTATTTTCTCGCATTTACTTTTTCAAAGGGTTTGCTTTTGGCGATGTAAATACCCGACGCCTTGTAATAGCGTAGATTTACTTTCCGCAATTTACTTTCCGCACAACTATTAACTGCTATGCATGACAAGACTTGTTCTCAAAATAAAATCAAAACGTAGCTCGCCATAACATGTGCAAAGATAATTTAACTGAATCCTGACACACTCGCACATGCCACTCCTAGGGTACGCCTCACTTGGTTGCCTCGACGTGGTCATTGAGTATAGGGTGTTTTAGAGGTCGCCCTCCTGTCTAAAGATCCAAGTTGCCTCGAAACGGTTGCCTCGGATAAAAAGGATCTAGGACATTAGGGTTACCGCTAAGGCGTCCTACTATTGCTTTGGTGACCACATGTCCCTATAATCGAATTGACCCGAAACTCCAACGACGGTGCTACCTACTTCTCAATAGTGGGATAGTACTGTCTAAAGGACATTTACACAACTTAATTTCCTTTGAGTAGGTAGAGGTTCTTAGATACTTGCTCTTTCAAAACAAAAATACTTTTCGCACCTACACTTTTCTGACAAAAGTTTTCAAACAAACACTTCATACACTCTTGAGGACTGATACAAGAGTCAAAACGAAGTTTTCAAACAAACTTTTTTCAAAACCCACAAACACAAGAAAAGCAAACATTTTTGAAAACATAGTGAGCAAGTACCTAAGAGCCCGTGGATAACCATGGATAGAAAGGGTGCTAACACCTTCCCTTTCTATAATCTACGTCCCGAACCCGAGAAACATCTCGAAAAGGAATTTTGCTGTGCTTTTGTCCTTTCCTTGTTGGAGAAAATAAAAGACGGTGGCGACTCTTGCTTACCGCGACATTTCGCGAACCAGCATTTCAAAATAGTCAGTTCTATTCCCACCGATCACAGAATTGGCGACTCTGTTGGGGATTATCTGTATATAAGTATGGTGTACCTTAGGATTAGATCACCATGTTTTCAATTGAATGCCTTGAATGCTTTAATATTGCGGGCTTGTATCGGAGTTTTATGATCCTAACCCGAATCTGGGGATACCCTTTAGAAGTAGCAACAAACTATGAGGGAACTGTGCGGGGTATACCGACATGGTTGAAGCAGTTGCTACATTGATGTGGCACCTTGGTGAGTACCGGTAACCCTTGAGTCAAGTCAAGGAGAGTACGGGGCCGCCACGTGGTGTCGTGAAGCATCAATTGACCTTAGAACCTTACTTGACCATCTTGGCCTTTTTAGGAGTAGTGAGATGACCGACTTTGGTGCAGTCCGAAGTTGGTAGATACTCGATACTACACTCATTGAGGGTTGTTTTCTTGGAATATTTTGGTCGCCAGTTAAGTGGCTAAATCAAAACAATGAACATAGAAAACAATCCAATGATATTGAGCTCCTTAGAACCCGGTTACTATTCATAGGACAGGTTTTGAGCCAACTAACTTCAAGAGGGTAGTACCTAAACTTCATGCTGGCCTGAAATCTAAGGGCTCTTTGTGTGACTTGTGTGCCTTCAAATCTGAACTACTTGCACATTCTTGTTATCTGACAACATGAGTTCCTTGCAGGTTTTGTTTACAGTCCTTAATCTGGACTTATTACAGGGCTTACTTACAACTCACACCTTTGCATCCACGTACATAACATCATACGCATCATAACATCATACCTTAGCATTTCCTTAACCATTTCAAGGATCTCAAGGGTTTGTGATGCAGGGCATGATGGACCAAATGTCTAGCAAGGGGCAAAGGGGATTTATTTTCCTCTAACCAAGGTTGTCCAGAAATCCAAGCACGATAACTTGAGTCATGGGCTATGACCCACTCGATATGGTGAGCCTAACTCTTGTAGAAGGACTCTCAACAATATGAAGTTCCTTCAATCAAGCTACCAAATTCAAATTCTAACAATTTTCTTGTTTACCCCGCGAGATCCTTGAAAACCTTGCATACATACATATCATTGCATAAGCGGTTACCCTTTACAGGTCTCTCATATTCTCGCTGTTTATTTCAGCAATGGATCTCCAACTAGACAACCAAGATCTTCATGCTCAAGAGACTCAGTTCAGGGAAATCTTCCTAAACCTATCCAAGGGGCAGGAAGAGTTGAGAACACTCCTCGTGGGGAATTTGGTCAAGAAAAGTCCTAAAGACAATAAGGATGAACGGCTGAAACATCTGCAAGCTGAGGTAGATGCAATGAGAACCCAGATGCTGGGGAAGATGGCTCTTATCCAAGGCTTAGCTCGGGAGCAAGAAGAGTTGCGAGCCATGATCAACCAACTTCATCAAGACAGATACAATAGTATGAAGCAAACGGTCAAGGCTGGGGATCAAACCAGTAATCAGCCTCCAAGAAGACAAGAGTTTGGTATGGTGAAGAATGGACCTCTCCAAGTTGCTACTACATCAAGGGTCCAACAACAACCTCACCAAAAACAACAGGTTGATCAGAATAAGCCAAACATGCCCAGGAGGCAATTTACCAAGATCAACATGTCACTGACTCAAGCGCTACAACACATGTTGAAGACAAGGCTGATTACATTAAAGGCTCCTCCCCGGAATCCAAATACTTCCGCTCCTACCTATCATCCCAATGAAAGGTGTGCATACCACTCTGATAGTCCTGGACATGACACCGACGATTGTTGGAGTTTGAAGCACAAGATCCAAGACATGATCGATGCCAAGGAGATCAAGTTTGACCCTCCAGAGACTCCAAACATAACCACTGCTCATATAGTGAATCATTGAAGACTTTTTGTTCATTGGAATTTTCAATTTGTAATTTCCTTTTGATTGTTCAAACATTTATTCATGTCAAACTTTATTACTTTATCAATGCATCGCATATGTCTGTTTTGAATCAATCCATTCGTATTCACTATATTCAAATTGCTTTCATTTTTTGTGATGATCAACTCTCGATTAAAAATTCTAAACCTTTTGAGGGAGGATGACGAAAACGATACCACGATCTTTACAGTATGCTTTTGAACAGACCCCACTGATGAGGTACAGGCATTGTTTCAAATCCTAAACAATGGAGTTATAAGGAAGATAATCCCTAGTCAACCCCTTTGAGCCAAAGAAGTTAGAGTTTTTCTTTTCACAAAAAATTAAAACCCTTAATCATAACCTGGGGCAGGGTAGTTTTCTCAGTTGATCCAGGTGCACAATAAATGACATCAAAGGAGTCCTTCCAAAAACAAAAGACAGTGATGGTTCCGAATAATCATGAAGACAGGCAGTCATTATCCTTCAAAAATAAAAGACCATTTAGTCAAAACCTATGAAGGAGACTTACAAAAACTGGGGCATCCCGCTGACTGTAATCACAAAAGAAACAGGTCAGGCAAAAGACAGGGATAATAAAATTAAAAAAAAGAAAGAGGTCCTACAAACCCTCAACAAAAAAAAGAAATGACTGCCTGGTCAAAATAAAACTTTCAGTATCCGAACCATCACCGAAATATCAGAGCAAAGATTCCAACTGGATCTAATGCGCGATTAGCTGAGTTTAGGATCGAAGAACATCACGAAGAGCGGGTGGGTACAAATAAAATTTGAGCCTTTATCCTTTGTTTCTTAAAACGTGAACCAGGCCACGATATAACCCTTAAAAGTCCTAGCTGAAGCATGGGTTAGTTCGAAAGCATACTGTTACAAAAGGTATCCTGACTCCTGTAGGGCTTGCTGTAAATCCTGAGTTGACATCACATTTTACAAAAAAAAATCGCTTGTTTTATTGAAAACTGCATTTTCAAAAACTTCAAGACAGACATAAGCTTTGCATTCTTAATATAACATTGTTTGCATATGACTATTTGTTCGAACAATAGAGAAATTCGCACGACGAATATCTAGTGGACAAAAAGCCTCCTCAATAAGAAGGATCACCTCAAGTAGAAAAACACTTCCAATCAAGGGGCACGACATGAGCATTGTCCATCATCTGGAGCAGTCAAGTCAAGATTCAAGGAATCTCTCAAAATGCCAAATAGCCAGGGGCAGATCTCCGTCTGAATCACTTGGGGCATTGGACATGAATTCCAGCGACAAATCTGGTACGATCAAACATCTTCTGGTAATATGACAACACAACACTACTGACAGTAACAACTCCCTACATTCTGAGAGCGTGGACATAGTCGAAAAAAGTACTACGCATAATCAATGACCCGCTAGGTCGATTGGCCTGGGCAAAAATAAGGGCTTCCCGGCGAACCAAAAGGGTTCGGGCAAAAGTAAGGGATGAAAATGAAAAAAAATTGTACACCCGGCAAGTCGAAAACCTGAAAAGGCGGCTTGGGCAAAAATGGGCATCTCGGTGGACTAAAAACCCGAAAGGGAAGTCCAGGCAAAAGTTAGGGATCACAGCGTACGACTATGTCCCGGCATCTCGTCACTTGCCTACCAGAAGAAGATTTGTCAAATCGGAAGTCATCAAGCACCTCCACAGGTAGCTCCTCCCATAGAAGCTGGGGCAATAAGAATTGTCCGAACTGTACAAGCTGCGCTCCAGGTACCCAGGTAGGTTCGGCTGAAGAATGTAACCAGGATACCTTCACTCCCCGCAGAGTAAGACAAGATTCATCCGTACTCTCCCCAAGCAGAGTTGATCTCCCAACAACCCTAAAAAAGGCACAGTATCCCCAGCAAGTCAGCAATACTCTCCCCCGAGCAGAGTTGGTCTACCATCAGTCCTGGAAAAGTTGGGTATCCCCAGAAGATCTTAATATTCTCCAGTGGAGTATACAGATGTTCCCTAGCAAGCATCCCCGGCAGTCTTAATATTCCCCGACAGAAATATAAGATTGTTCCCCGACAGAATACAGACACCCCCAGTGCAGTCCAAAGGTTTCCCCAGGAGAGTTGAACCATTTCCCCAGTAGATTCTGGAAGCTTGTCCCCTGCAGAGTACAAATCTCTCTCACCAGTCATATTCAGAGGTTATTCCCCACCAGAGTCTAACTGGGTTATCCTCAGCAAATTTCAATGGAAAGATCGTCCTCAGCGAAGTTCTTCCTATCCCCAGCGGAGTTCATCAAATTCCCCAACAGAGCTTATCAACGGAATCCCCAGAGGAGTTATCGTTAAAACCTCAGCAAAGCATCTCTTCCCACAGAGTAATTCCCCGCAGAGTAATCTCTCCATCAGGTTTATTCCCCAACGGAGTCATCTTCTCCTACCAGTTTATTCTTGCAACCATCTTCGTTCATCATCCCCAGCGGAAACGAAGGACTCTACTCTTCAACATCAACCCAGGATTTAACAAGCTCCCGACATTCGTCAAGGATTTAGTTTTCCAAACAAAGATACATTCATAAACATCACATTGTCATACATCATGATACATGCATATACGCATCATATCACACAATCTCATTTATTTTTGAGAACATCATGACATCATGCATTTCATACATCATGACATTGCATACAACTAATGTTTTGGCTTTTCAGGAAAAAGTCAATCAAAGGATGATTACCATCAACCTTTTTAAGTTCCAGATTCGATACATGTATCTAGCCAGGGCATATCTGTGAGCGATTGATTGTAGATCTATACCTGTAACTAGCCAGGAAAGTTATCTACATGAAGAGATTGAAGATCAATACCTGTATCTAGCCAGGAAACCATCGTTCATTCTCAGGTCATAGATCTACACCTGTATCCAGCCAGGAAAGCTATCTCAACCAACCTTTTTGAGTTCCAGATCGACACCTGTATCTAGCCAGGAAATATCTGTGGACGATTGATTGTAGATTCGATGCCTGTATCTAGCCAGGAAAGTTATCTACATGAAGAGATTGAAGATCAATACCTGTATCTAGCCAGGAAATCATCGTTCTTTCTCAGGTCAGAGGTCTACACATGTATCCAGCCAAGAAAGCTATCTCGACCAACCTTTTGAAGTTCCAGATTCGATACCTGTATCTAGCCAGGGCATATCTGTGAGCGATTGATTGTAGATCTATACCTGTATCTAGCCAGGGAAGTTATCTACATGAAGAGATTGAAGATCAATACCTGTATCTAGCCAGGAAGTCATCTTTCTTTCTCAAGTCAGAAATCTACACCTGTATCCATCCAGGAAAGCTATCTCGACCAACCTTTTGAAGTTCCAGATTCGATACCTGTATCTAGCCAGGGCATATTTGTGAGCGATTGATTGTAGATCTATACCTGTATCTAGCCAGGAAAGTATCTGCATGAAGAGTTTGAAGATCAACACCTGTATCTAGCCAAGAAATTATCTTTCATTCTCAGGTCAGAGGTCTACACCTGTATCCAGCCAGGAAAGCTATCTCGACCAACCTTTTGAAGTTCCAGATTCGATACCTGTATCTAGCCAGGGCATATCTGTGAGCGATTGATTGTAGATTTATACCTGTATCTAGCCAGGAAAGTTATCTACATGAAGAGTTTGAAGATCAACACCTGTAACAGGCCAGGAAATTATCTTTCATTCTCAGGTCAGAGGTCTACACCTGTATCCAGCCAGGAAAGCTATCTCGACCAACCTTTTGAAGTTCCAGATTCGATACTTGTATCTAGCCAGGGCACATCTGTGAGCGATTGAATGTATATCTATACCTGTAACTAGCCAGGAAAGTTATCTACATGAAGAGATTGAAGATCAATACCTGTATCTAGCCAGGAAACCATCGTTCATTCTCAGGTCAGAGATCTACACCTGTATCTAGCCAGGAAAGCTATCTCGACCAACCTTTTTGAGTTCCAGATCGACACCTGTATGTAGCCAGGAAATATCTGTGGACGATTGATTGTAGATTCGATACCTGTATCTAGCCAGGAAAGTTATCTACATGAAGAGATTGAAGATCAATACTTGTATCTAGCCAGGAAATCATCGTTCTTTCTCAGTTCAGAGGTCTACACCTGTATCCAGCCAGGAAAGCTATCTCGACCAACCTTTTAAAGTTCCAGATTCGATACCTGTATCTAGCCAGGGCATATCTGTGAGCGATTGATTGTAGATCTATACCTGTATCTAGCCAGGGAAGTTATCTACATGAAGATATTGAAGATCAATACCTGTATCTAGCCAGGAAGTCATCTTTCTTTCTCAAGTCAGAAATCTACACCTGTATCCAGCCAGGAAAGCTATCTCGACCAACTTTTTTTAAGTTCCAGATCAACACCTGTATCTAGCCAGGAAATATCTGTGAGCGATTGATTGAAGATTAATACCTGAAACCAGACAGGAAAATTATCCTTCTTTCTCAGGTATGCAAGTTCTCGCTAAGGAATCTCTTACGCGATCGACACCCCTGGATGGCATCTGTAAGCCCATCTCCACAACTATCCATTACATTTCCAAATGGCATTTGTAAGCCCATTCCCGACAAGATTCTGTCACATCTCCAAATGGCATCTGTAAGCCCATTCCCGACATCACATTGCTGATACCATACTATGCGAGTGCAAATTTCTAGGCACTCTAGTGTTCAATCATCTTCCACCTTCGGATCACGAAAGGCACGCAAGCCAATCTACATCCTCAGGTTTAAGAAGATTGAACAGGGGCAACTGTTGTACCCCAAAATTTGCCCTCCCATATTCTTCAAGATTTGTCAAATAGTCATCTTCAAATGGTTCAAAATTGCTCAAGAGGTTGCACAGTCAGACCACCTCCTAAGCCAGTCAAAATTAGGGTTTTAGTTCTTTCAAGGAATTTGAGCTTTTCAATGGTTCAATCAAGTCTCATAGGCCTATATACATTGTCAAGCATCTACATGTCAAGTTTCAAGACTCACAATGCCAGTTTGCACAGTCAAAAGCATTATTTGATCCACAGTCAACTACAGGGGCAAAATGGTCATTTTACAGTCAAAAGTCAGAATTTTTGGTCAACATCTTATTTTGAGTCCACAATCATCATTTGATCAAGTCTTGATCATGATTCCACAAGAATGGCTCAAAAATCATCAAGATGCAAAAAGTTGTTATTTTTGGACAGTAGAAAAGTCAACTGTATCTTGACCAGGGCATAACTTTTTCATGGTTCATCAGAAAAATCCCATCCAATGCTCATTTTTAATGGGATGACATTTCCTACAATCCATCTTCATATTCCAAGTCCAATAAATGCTCTCATAAAAAGTTATCAATTTCTACATTATAGGTCAATTTCAAAAGTCAACAAAAATGCACTTTAAGTCAAAGACCATAACTTGTGATTGGTAAATCCAAATGACATGGGAACAAAGGCATTGGTTAGAGGACTTCAAGACCTTTCCAAAATGTCCAAGAACATGTTCATATGATCAAAATTGAGCAAGATATGCATTGGAGAAGTTGGGAAATTTTTGTGAATTTGTAAAAGTCAACTTTGCTCAAAACACCTCATTTTTGCTAATGGGCCTCAAATTTCTTCTTGAAACTTTATCCATGGCCTATGCACGACCCATCAAGCTTAATTGGATTATTTTCTTATTTCTTATTAATTAATTGGATTTTTAATCAATATTAATTCATTTAATTAATTTAAATTGTAGGAAATAGAAAGATTTGATTTTTCAATCTTTTTGTGAAGCAAAAGTGGTCAATATATGCTGAAAATTTCGTGTGCAAATCAAAGGGACAAAAATCTCCAAGTTTGGCAACTTTCTTCAATCAAAAAGATTCAAAAAGATGTGATTTCCAATCAAATATTCCATCATCATTCCATGGATTTTTTGTGCAAGATTTTAACCTAATTTCAGTCCTCTATAAATACACAAGTGAACCCTATTCATGCATACGTGAAATCTCTGCAGAAAAGCCATAACCAATTCAAGAAAAATTCAAGAAAACTTGAAAACTGTTTTCTTTATTCCAGGCCAATTCAAGGACTTTTGTGGATTCAAACACGTTGCTGGGAGTGTGAGGAACATGTAGCAATCAAAACCAAACGCTAAGGCTCAAGAAATCATCATTTATAGTCTCACATTTTGATGCTTTTTTTCATAATTGCAACTCATGATTCATACGCATTTGACATATTTTGTTGATTGTTTTGTGTTAATAGGGACTGTACAAAGCTATTGGCATAGTTTAATTGGATTAAAATTCACAGAATCAAAAGATGCCATTGATGAATTTTAGGGTTCCTGAGCTTGGGATTTAGGGCTTTACAGTCCAGGAAAAATTGGAACCTTTAAGACCCATGGCTGAATTCGTTAGGTCAAGACGAACATGTTGGCACCCTCGCGAAATATTTCTATTAACCACACGCCTAATCGCTATTTTTCCTCATTGTGGGTTGTGGGGGTTAAAAACCCCCGCTATCTATTTGTTTTTTACAGGCACAGCGAAGAAGACAAGGACGTGTAAGCGTCTGGTTGGATGATTCAAAAGAGCGCGCGTTTTTATGTTTGTGTACAGCATATTTAATTGTTTTATATATTATATTTACTTATTGTTATAATAACAAACACAGGCAAATGGCATAGTGGTTGTTGTGCTGGCTGGAAATCATTGGGACCTGGGTTCGAGTCCCAGGTCCACCCCAAACTCTTATATTATTTTGTTTAACATGATTACATGCAGGCTTCAGGAAATGTTCCACCATGTGCCTCAATCACCCACGCGCCATGTGGCTGCCAGCATAGATCCAATGGCCAGGATGGAGTGATCACCATGCTCCCAGTCAACCATGCGCATAGGGGATCTCCAAAGTCAAACAGGTTTGTGTGTTAATGGGCCAGAAATTCCAGAACAAACCTCCTCTTTGGGCTAGCACCCCCCCTGGTTACTTTTTTCTCTTTATATTTTCTATTTTTATTTATTTAACTATTTTATTAAGTATTATTATTATCATCACTAAAATTAACATAATTAATTTTTTCACAATAAAAATTCAGAAAACTAAAAATGTAAATATTTTATTATTATTATTATTTATTAATTTCACTTTATTTTTTGTAAATAAATTCTAACAAAGTAATTTAGTTTAATTAGGTTTAATTTTGACTTTTTCACAATAAATAAAATTAACATAGAATTAGGGTTTTGACAATTTTAATCATCTTCTTTATTTTTATTTTATTTTCATTAAAACATTAAAAAACTTAAAAAAATATTTCTTTTATTTAATTAATTAGAATTAGGTTTAATTAAATGCAAAAAGGACCAAAAACTCATTCTTTCTCAAAAAAGTATCAAAACCCTAATGACTTCTCCGATCCAATTCTTTTCGCGCATATTATTTTTTGATCATATTTATGTAATTGCTCCGAGAATGTAATAGTGTTAATTAGGACTTTTATCGCTTTCTTTATTTTCTCGCATTTACTTTTTCAAAGGGTTTGCTTTTGGCGATGTAAATACCTGACGCCTTGTAATAGCGTAGATTTACTTTCCGCAATTTACTTTCCGCACAACTATTAACTGCTATGCATGACAAGACTTGTTCTCAAAATAAAATCAAAACGTAGCTCGCCATAACATGTGCAAAGATAATTTAACTGAATCCTGACACACTCGCACATGCCACTCCTAGGGTACGCCTCACTTGGTTGCCTCGACGTGGTCATTGAGTATAGGGTGTTTTAGAGGTCGCCCTCCTGTCTAAAGATCCAAGTTGCCTCGAAACGGTTGCCTCGGATAAAAAGGATCTAGGACATTAGGGTTACCACTAAGGCGTCCTACTATTGCTTTGGTGACCACATGTCCCTATAATCGAATTGACCCGAAACTCCAACGACGGTGCTACCTACTTCTCAATAGTGGGATAGTACTGTCTAAAGGACATTTACACAACTTAATTTCCTTTGAGTAGGTAGAGGTTCTTAGATACTTGCTCTTTCAAAACAAAAATACTTTTCGCACCTACACTTTTCTGACAAAAGTTTTCAAACAAACACTTCATACACTCTTGAGGACTGATACAAGAGTCAAAACGAAGTTTTCAAACAAACTTTTTTCAAAACCCACAAACACAAGAAAAGCAAACATTTTTGAAAACATAGTGAGCAAGTACCTAAGAGCCCGTGGATAACCACAGATAGAAAGGGTGCTAACACCTTCCCTTTCTATAATCTACCTCCCGAACCCGAGAAACATCTCGAAAAGGAATTTTGCTGTGCTTTTGTCCTTTCCTTGTTGGAGAAAATAAAAGACGGTGGCGACTCTTGTTTACCGCGACATTTCGCGAACCAGCATTTCAAAACAGTCAGTTCTATTCCCACCGATCACACCAACCTAGAGCCAAGTATCAAAGAGCGCTTAATTTAGTTGTTGAATGAATATGTTGAGATCTTCGCCTGGTCTTACGAAGACATGCCGGGACTCGATATAGATATTGTGGTTCACCGTCTCCCTACAAGAGAAGACTGTCCACCAATTAAACAAAAAGTCTGCTGCATGAGGCCCGACATGTCTGAAAAGATTAAAGCAGAAGTTATGAAGCAGTTCAATGCTGGATTTCTTGTTGTTACTTCCTATCCATAATGGGTTGCTAACATTGTGCCCGTGCCAAAGAAGGACGGCAAAGTGAGAATGTGTCTGGATTACAGAGACCTAAATAGGGCCAGCCCTAAAGATGATTTTCCACTACCGCATATTGACATCTTGGTTGATAACACAACTCAGCATAAGGTATTTTCTTTCATGGACGGATTTTTAGGTTACAACCAGATTAAAATGGCACCTGAAGACATGGAGAAAAATACTTTTGTTACACAGTGGGGTACGTTCTGCTATAAAGTGATGCCATTCAGACTGAAGAATGTCGGGGCAACCTATCAACGCGCCATGGTAGCTTTGTTTCATGATATGATACATCATGAGATAGAGGTCTACATCGATGACATGATAGCTCGATCACAAACAGAAGAAGAACACCTCGACCATTTGAAAAAGCTGTTTGTCAGGTTGAAGGAGTACAAGCTCAGACTGAATCCAAACAAGTGCACCTTCGGAGTCAGGTTCGGTAAACTCTTGGGTTTCATTGTCAGCAACAAGGGAATCGAGGTTGATCCTTCCAAAGTCAAAGCTATACAAGAAATGCCTGCTCCTCGCACTAAGAAGGAGGTCAGAGGTTTCTTGGGACGCCTAAACTATATTGCAAGGTTCATTTCTCACCTAACATCTACCTGTGAACCAATCTTCAAGCTGTTGAAGAAAGATCAGGTGTGTATTACCCCAAAATTTGCCCTCCCATTTCCTCAACATTTTCTCATCACAAGACCCTTGAAGATCAAGACCCAGTTAGGGTTTCCTCTGCTCAAGACTTCTCCTTGCACTGTTGACCCAAATTAGGGTTTATGTTTGCACAAAGATGTTTTGACCTAAAATTCCTAATATGACTTTCATGCTTCATGTTGGACTCCCAAGTTTATCCATACCAAGTTTCAAGTCTTGATTCCAAATTTTGCCCAGTCAATTGGACAGTTGACCTAGAAATCAACTGTATTGGGGAAAAAGTCAACTGTGGCCAATTGACAGTCAAATCTCATGAAAATTGACCCACATAAACATTATGAACTCACATGGACCATTTGATCAAGTTTGGATCACAATTCCACAAGAAATTTGATCAGATCATCAAAAGGGCAAAATGGTCATTTTTAGGGTTTTGACTGCACAAAGGCAATTTTTGACTGTTTGACCTAGCCAATGGCAAACCAAGCTCACATATGGACTCAAGGACCCTATGGAATTATCTTGACGTGCTCAACAAGTTCAAAAGATCCCAAATACACAAGGTTGACAGTTGAATTTCTCAGTCAATTGATCAATTTTGACTGTATACTGAAAAGTCAAACTTTGACTTTTTGGTCAAAATCAAGTGTCAAGATTCATTTTTCATCAAAACATGCCAAATCATGAAACTTGTTCATCAAGAAATCAAGAAATGCAAATTAGGGTTTGAAATGAAGATTTTTCATAACTTAGAATTTTTCTAAGTTATGAAAAACCCTAATTTTTTCCTAACTTTGCCCCACTTTCTAACCAAGATTCATTTGGATTCAAGCAAAAGTCAAAACATGAAAGTTGTAGCCTATTGCATAATCTACAACTTTGATTCACAAAGTTTTCCCAAAAGAAGCTTGTAGCTCAAGATACAATTTTTGGAACAAGGGTACCAAACCATTCTTAACTTAGTGAATTTTTGACCTTTTTAGGCAAGGTTTTTACCTAACTTCAAGACCATTTTTCACATACTTCCACTTGGAATTTCAATTTTCATTTCAAAGATGGATTGTAGCACACATTCCAAGATTTCCAAAATGTCCAATAACTCATCAAACAACCTCATGGTTAGGGAGAATCGAATTTGGCAAGTTGGGCAAAAGTCACCTTTTTTCTTGACCAAGACATGTTCATACACATTGCCATTTTCAAGTCAGCTTGGTTTATGCTACATTACAGGCCTCTAATCCCATTTGCACTCAATAATTTAATGCATACTCATTGTTCCAAGGCCTTGTTTTATGAGTTTAAGCATTACATGTTGAATTAAACCATTTATAGAAAAAGTGAAATAGCCATTTTTGAAAAGTTACACTTTATGTCAATTGGTAAATCAAGAAGGTACAAAGGAAATCTCTTTGGCACAAGTTTATGAGTTAATCACACTGATCAAGGGGAAGGTTAGAAGCATAGTATGGGGGCCTGTACAGGCTAGAAAAACCAAGTGGCCATTGCTTGCTTAAAGTGTAAGAAACATTGCATAACATAGACCAACTTTCATATCAGCAAAAGGACCTTGAAGCAAACTTATCAAACATATTCAAGACATCCATACTGAGCTAGAACACAAGCCTTTAACCTCCAATACATTCAAAAACTCAGAATCACCATTGAACTGCACAAAATCAGGGCTTGCTGCAGATTGAGTTCCCTAGCTCAATCCTTTCATACATTCTTGCCCAAACTAGTTCAAACACCTTCCCTACCATTAATACAAACTATCCAAAGCATTAGAAATAGACTGTAACTCCTCTAATCCTTTTGGCCATTTTCATTTTTCTGATTTGTAGGTGGAGTTCTATAACTCGATTCAGCTAGCTCCAAAGCAAAGTAAAACTTGGAATAACATCCTCACACTTCAAGGAAGCTGTACAAATCATCATCTTGCCCTGAAAGCTCCTCCATTGCAAGGCACGATTCCAACTGAACAGGTATATTCATGAAGTTCTATCTCTCAATATAGGCATTGTTAGCTTTAGGTTTGTGAAGGAAACATGTCACAATCATAGCCTTGAACATGCCCATGTGATTAGATTTCATTTATATTATGTATGCTTAGAGAATTTTGAGTCTGAACATTGATGAAAAACTAGGTCAGGAATTGGGGGAGAAGAAATTCTCCCTCATCTTAGAGAGTTAAGTCAAGTTCTTTATATCCCTGGATTCGTCTTCTCATGCTCTACATTTTTCATGTTGTAAGTTTTGCTTGAAAGTCCAGGAATTGGGAGATAGAAAACGCGTGTTTGAGTGTTCATACAGGTTCAGAGGTTGAAGAAGACAGGTTATGGGCTGGGCCTGGAATGTTTTTTCTTTTTGCACCACTTGTTTGCTTTTACACCCCCTGAGCCCATTTTGCTTATTTTAATGTTTTTTTGACTTTTTTCTTTTTGGTTTGACTTATTTATTTTTTCTTATAATATTAAAAATATAAAAAATATTTTTCTCATTATTTTTGAATTTATTAGGCATTTATTTGGTTTCTTTTAGTTTTGTGCGTAAATAAATATATAAACTTGCTTTTATTTAAAAATACTAAAAATAGTGCAAATACATTTTTATTTTCATTTTATTTCATTTTATCTTCTGAAAATATTTTATATAAAAAAAAATACTTTTTCATAAATATTAAATATTATTATTTTTGTATATATAATACATATTTAGAAAATAATATATATATATATATATATATATATATATATATATATATATATATATATATATATATATATATATATATATATATATATATATATATATATATATATATATATATATATATATATATATATATATATATATATATATATATATATATATATATATATATATATATATATATATATATATATATTAGAATATTTAGGTTAAAATACAAAATATACACATTTTTATTTTTTATTAATATTTAATATAAGAAAATACCTTTTTGACAAATATACTTCATTTTATTTTATTTTTGTATATAATAAATAAATATTATATATAATAAATAAATAATACATTTTATTTAATAAAATTAGGGTTTTGCCCTAAACATAAAAACTCCAAAAAAATAATCCTTTTTATTTTGTTTTATTTGACATACTAAAATATTTTTTGTTCATACACATAAAAAACATTTTTTGCATCTTGTATATTTATTCTTTTTTTATTTAATTTGTGCAATTAAATATCTTGTAAATAATTCAATATTGATGTAATAGTTTAGGTTTAAAATTCCTTGTCAAAAATCCCCATTTGAACCTTTGTACCCCCCTTCCCATATATTGTGTTGTAATAGCTTAGTAAATTTATTTTTCGCACTTTATTGCTTTCTAATTATACCATGTTAGAATTAGGGTTTGTATGCGAATCAAAAACGACAAAAATAGTTTGACCTAATTTCAAGATAATCAAGCATGAAAACGGACAACACAAATCACACTTGCACCCCCTAGGGTATTCCACTTGTTGCCTTCAATGAATGGGCCATGTTGCATGTTAGGTCTCTGTGGGCAAAAATAAACACAATTCAAATGATCATAGTCCCTCGATGACGCTTTCAAAAGTTGCCTAAAAATGATCAAGTCCCTTAAAGAAAAATTGCCCAAAGATACTTGGCACCATTGCAATTATGGTCTAAACGATGACCCGCGTCCGTCCCTTTCACATCCTAACATGAGATTGTCCACCAAATACAATGGTGGAACAAACTTGTTAAAAGGGTTAAAACATAGCAATAATCTTTGAGAAATTTAGGAGTAGATAACCTCTTAGTTACTTGAATCAAACTTGCAAAAACAAAACACTTGCCTATTTTCTAAAACCACACCTCACAACACTTTCAAAACAAACTTTCAAAAAACAAATGAAAACCTTTTCAAAAGACGTACACCTTTGTATACATCCCAACATGGATCATTACAAAGGTTGCCACCACATTGGCTTCTTTTCAAAACATTTTCAAACCCACACACACACAAGAGCACCATTTCAAATAATTGAAAATTAAGGCAAGTTGATCTAAGCAAGTAACTAAGAGCCCATGGATAACCATGGATAGAAAGGATGCTAATACCTTCCCTTTCTATAATCTACTCCCCGAACCCAAGAAAACATCTCAAAGGTTTTTGTTGTGCTTTTTAAACCTTTCCTTAGGATAAAATAAAAAGTCGGTGGCGACTCTTGCTCAACCGAAACATTTGCGAAAACAGACGCAAAACCACAGTCAGTTCTCCCACCGTATCACAGAACTGGCGACTCTGTTGGGGATAATTTTAAAAGTGGAGTAACCTTAGGGCTTAGATCACCTTTGTTTTCAATTGTTTGCCTTGTTTGCTTTTATATTTGTGGGCTTTGCATCGAAGTTTCATAGATCCTAACCCGGATCTGTGGAATACCCTTTTTAGGTAGCATAATCTGTGAGGGACCTGTCCGGCATAGACCGACATGGGTGAAGCAGTGGCTACGTTGGTGTGGCACCTTGGTCTGTACCTATATCCCTTGTGTTGCAACGGGGAGAATATAGGTCTTCTAAGGAGTCATTAAACACCAACCGACCTTAGAACCTTAAATTGACCAAACTTGGCCATTAGGACAGTAGCAGTATGCTACACTCATTGAGGCTAAACTCTCGCGATGGTTCTGGCCGCGAGAAAAGATTGCGATGCTGGAGTTATGACCGATTGAGGGTAGCCAATGATTTGAGATCCTCTAGAACCCGGTTACTTTTGATAGGACAGCTTTTAACCAACGGAACTAAAAGAGGGTAATACCTAAACTTCGTGCTGGCCTGAAACCTAAGGGTTGTCTTGTGTGACTTGTGTGCCTTATCATACTTGTGGTGTGCTTCATCATAGCATCATGCCATCATACCATTGCATGCATCCTGTATAAGGACTAACCCATTTCAAGGACAAAAAAGTTTTATCTTTGCTCTGTTTTGTAGGACATCATGATGCCCGTGCGTAGGAATACTGTCCGGCTCAACTTTGTTCAACCACCAACTTTGCTCAAGGATTTGGTTGGTAGGATTCCAAATACTTCTTCCTTCATCAACAGGTATGGTTCTCTCCTTGGCTTGATCACTGCAAAATGGGACCAACAACTGATAAGTGTCCTGACCCAGTTTTATGACCCCCTGTATCATTGTTTCACCTTTCAAGACTTCCAGCTGGTCCCTACCCTGGAAGAATTCTCTTATTTGCTTGGTATCCCTGTCTTGGAGCAAACTCCATTCACTGGTTTGGAAAAGACTCCTAGGCCTGAAGAGATTGCTGCAATTCTCCCCTTGACCAAAGAAGAGGTATTGGCTAACTTGGAAACTAGAAGTGGAGTTAAGGGCTTTTTGGTCAAATTTCTGGTTGGCAAAGCTAATGATTTCTGGAATGACTTGGACTTCAAGGCGTACGAAGACATTCTGGCTCTTTTAATCTATGGTCTGGTATTGTTTCTCAATCCTGACACCTTTATCAGTATCTATGCCATAAGGATCTTCATGTCTCGGAATCCTGTACCCACTCTTTTGGGTGATATCCTGTAGCAACTCTATGCTCGTACTGCCCGAAAATGGGGAACTCCGTGGTATTGTGCTCCTTTGCTAGTGAGGTGGTTTATTTTGCACCTTCCTAAGTTTGTGCTGAAGAATGAAGAAGGAAAGGGTTGGGCTCATAGGTTAATGTCTCTTACCGATAATGACATCACTTGGACTCTCAGAGGTTTGGATGAGGTAGCTGTTATTGATCATTGCGGAGAATACCCTAATGTTCCGTTGATTGGTATCCAAGGAGGAATCTCTTATAATCCATGTTTAGCTCTCCGCCAGTTTGGAAGAGCCAGAAGAGTAGGGCCTCATGAAATGTTGGTTCCTCACTTCCATTTTGAGTTTCAGGCAGACAGTGACAAACTACGCCATGGATTCATTAAGGCTTGGGACAGAATTCACAAAGCTGACCCACATGAGTTGGGACCAAAGACTTCTCTACCAATGGAACCCTATTGCAGATGGGTCCGCATCCGTGCTCAGAAGTTAGGTATGCCGTACGAAGCTGTCAGACCTATCATTCTTGAATCTCCTGATGAAGATGGGGTTCCTCCAACTGTCCTCCCTCCTCAGATACCCACTGATTTTGACACAATGAAGAGATCTTGGGCGCAGCTAAAGGAAGAACGGGATTTCTATCGGGAAAAGTTCAACGAGCAGGAACGGAAGATCCAGAGGCTGACTAAGCAGTTGGAGGAGGAGCGGGTCCTGAATAACTACATCCACACTGAGAAGAGGAGGCCATGGGAGCACTGATGGGCTTTGGATATTCCTTTTTACAGCTTTTATTTCCTTTTCAGTATTTTTCATTCCTGTAATGCCTAAGGGCAAGTTATTGAACAATTTAAAATTTGAATCTAATGAAGTGTGTTTCCCTTTTGTCTACAAATTTGAATCTTGTTTGTCTTTGAAAACATAAAACATACGCATCTCATTGCACCATATGCATAGCAGGTACCCTTTTTCACATGTTGCTTAATCTCCTTCGCTGTTTATTTTGAACAGTCATCATGAATCTAGACTCATCCAGTGAGCAAGCAATCAAGGCCCTTCAGGCCCAAAGTGCCCAGTTTCAAGAGATGGTCCTGAGCCTGGCCCAAGGTCAGCAAGAGTTGAAGACTCTACTCCTGAAGAAGAAGAAGAAAAAGAGGACTGCGTTATTCAACACCGGACGCAGGTTTGGGAACACACTCCATAATGAGGCTGATCCAACTACTTCTTCTGCTGAGAAAGACAGTCCCCGAGGGGGAGGAACTCCTAGTCCTGCAGTCTCTAACAACGAGACGGATTACAATGACGAACAATACCCACCTGTTGCTGACAGATACAAGCAATTAGAAGACCGCTTGAGCGCCATGGAGATTCAGAATGTGTCGGGGCTGGATTTCGGAGATTTGGGGTTATCTTCTGGGGTAGTAATCCCACACAAGTTTAAGGCGCCTGCCTTTGCCAAATATGATGGGGCCTCCTGTCCAAAGTTGCATCTAAGGTCGTACGTAAGGAAGATCCAACCTTACACGGCAGATAAGAACCTTTGGATTCACTTCTTCCAAGATAGCCTTTCGGGGTCACAGCTTGAGTGGTTTTATCAACTAGATGGAACTAGTATCCGACATTGGGAAGATTTGGCAACCGCATTCTACAGACAATATCAATACAATTCTGATCTCGCTCCTACGCGTACCCAACTTCAGGGTATGTCTCTAGGAACGGGCGAAGGGTTCAAAGAATATGCACAAAAATGGAGAGATTTGGCTGGCAGGGTGCAGCCTCCATTGACTGATCGTGAGCTGGTTGATATGTTTCTAGGGACCTTGTCTGGTCCATTTTTCAATCATTTGGTTGGTAACTCCTCCGCTGGGTTTACGGATTTGATTCTGACGGGTGAAAGGATTGAAGCTGGCATCAGGTCAGGAAAGATACAAAAAGCTGCCTCCACAAGTACTGAGAAGAGGCCTTTCAAGAAAGAAGCAAGTGTCGTCTATGGTCCTAGAAGACAAGTCAAGCCAGAAAGCCGCCAAGCCGTCAATGCCTTGGTCATTTCAAAACCTGTTGCTGCTCCTCAGCAGTACAATCAGCAAAGAGGTGAAAGGCCCAAGAGGCAGTATACTCGGCTGAGTATGACCTTGTCACAAATCTTACCGCAACTATTATCAACCAACTTGGTGACCATCAAAGAGGCTCCGAAGGTCGTGAATACTGCATCTCCTAAGTATAACCCAAATGCCCGTTGTGCTTATCATTCCGATAGCCCCGGGCATACTACTGATGATTGCTGGGCCTTGAGAAATAAGGTGCAAGACCTTATCGACGCGAAGGAAATTCAGTTTGAGGCGCCTGAGAGGCCAAATGTTGTAACTGCTCCTATGCCCCAGCATAGAGTAAATGCCATCGAGGAAGATTTGTATGCTGTTTCAGTGAATGATGTTGCTACCCCTCTTTTGACTGTTAAGAGGAACTTACTACTAGCCGGTTTATTTCTGGGCTGTAGCAAGGGTTGCCTCTTGTGTGCTGTTATCCCTACCGGTTGTCCGCTGCTGAAATTAGGCATCCAAAGCCTGATGGATAGCAAAGAAATTCTGTTCAAGAAAACTGCTGTTCCATTTGTTTCCGCTGAAGAAGTATCTGTTGTCACAATTTACAATCCTACCAAAGCTTCCCCAAGGAAGCCAGTCCAAATTATGTCTGTTGCACCCATTACTATTACTGTTCTGGGGCCTCTCCCATATGAGTCTGATAAAGCTGTCCCATGGCATTATGGGGCCGACGTGTATGTACTTGGAGTAAAGCAGGAGTTTAACACCGGTACCAGTATCAGTAACATCACTGGTCCCGCCAAGATTACTCGCAGTGGCAGGCTCTTCTCGCCTGACATTGCACCGCCAGTTATCCGAAAACCTCTAATCATCACACCCGCAAGTGTGCATGTTCCAATTCAAGTTCCTGTGTCTACTACTGCCGCCGAGTCCTCTGATGCTCGGGGCAAAGAAGTTGCTACCGACTCGCCTGCCCGGACGGAGGCACAAAAAAAGACTGCTGTTGAAGCCTCCCAACAAGAGATGGAGGAAATCCTTAAAATCATTAAAAAGAGTGACTTCAATGTTGTTGAACAGTTGGGGCATACCCCCTCCAAAATCTCTATGCTATCATTGCTGCTATGCTCAGAGGCCCATGCAAAAGCCCTGATTTCATTTCTGAAAACGGCCCATGTGCCGCAAGAGACCTCCGCGGATCAATTCACTGACTGTGTGGCTAATTTGACAACTGACAATGGTTTGGGGTTCTCGGATGCTGACCTCACCGCCAAAGTGAAAAATCACAATGATGCCCTGCATGTTTCCATAGAATGCCGGGGCACTACTCTCGCACACGTGTTGGTGGATACCGGCTCTTCCCTGAATGTTTTGCCCAAGAAGGCATTGGATCGCTTGGATTGTGAGGGCCTGGAATTGAAACCTAGTAACATCATTGTTAGAGCCTTCGACGGTTCTAAGAGGATGGTGCACGGTGAAGTAGACATTCCTATTCGTGTGGGTTCCCAAGTCTTCGACTCAACATTCTATGTAATGGATATTCGTCCATCTTATTCCTGCTTGTTGGGTCGACCCTGGATTCACAAGGCTGGGGCAGTAACATCCACTCTACACCAAAAGCTCAAATACCCTGTCAAAGGGAAGATTGTTACTGTGCAGGGTGAGGAGGAATACATGGTTAGTCACTTGAATTCATTCCGGTATATTGAGATGGACGGGGAGTTTATTGAAACCCCCTTTCAGCATTTTGAGGAAGTACCTCCAACTTTGGCATCGGCTGAAACAGTGGTTGAAGAAGACTTTCCGTTGAAGATGGCTTCCCTGAAGGATGCTCGGGCTGTAATCGAGAAAGGCAAATGCGCAAACTGGGGTCAGCTTCCTGACTTCACTCAAAAGAATGACAAGTTTGGGCTGGGCTTTACTGCAGAGGCTCAGAGGGCTGTGCGCAAGGACAAGATCAGAAAGGCTCCAGTGTTTATCACCAGTCCAAGGGTGAATGCTATCGAGGAGGACGTAGAGGAAGCAGAGTTTGACAGTTGGATCTATCCAACCACCAGCAACGGACCAATCAACTGGACGACAAAGGATTTTACACCTATCACATTTGTCACGCAGTAATTAACTCTTTTGATTTTCAATTTGTAACAAACAAAATGTTGAAACTTTTATTGGCTCGGTGTCCTACCCGGGGCATCGTAGCTCCATTTGTGAGGGCTTTTTGTATGACATTTCCATATATCATCAATCAAAACATTGGACGTTTGTTGCATTTCAAAATCTTGTGCTCTTTTTCTTTCTGTGTTATATATTGCAAAACAGCTATATTTACACACACTCACTTATACAGGTTTCAATCCACTCTGGATCTCACTGGTAACAGCTCTGCTACCACCAGTTATGACTTCGAGAATCCGATCAACTTGGCCGAGGACGAAGGTGAAGATGATTGCGAAGTGCCTGGTGAACTCGCAAGACTGCTACTTCAAGAAGAGAGGGTCATTCAGCCGCACGAAGAGCCGGTGGAAACAGTTAACCTGGGTACTAAGACAGATAGGAAAGAGGTCAAGATTGGTGCCAATCTAGAGCTCAGCGTGAAGCAACGATTGATCCAGATGCTACATGATTACATGGAGATATTTGCTTGGTCCTATGAAGACATGCCTGGTTTGGATGCCGACATTGTAGTTCATCACCTGCCAACCAAAGAAGACTGCCCTCCGGTAAAGCAAAAGGTCCGCCGCATGCGTCCCGAGATGTCCGAAAAGATCAAGGCTGAGGTTATGAAGCAATTCGATGTCGGGTTTCTTGCAGTGACCTCTTACCCTCAGTGGGTTGCTAATGTGGTGTCAGTGCCAAAGAAGGACGGTAAAGTCAGAATGTGTGTCGACTACAGGGATTTGAACAGGGCAAGCCCCAAAGATGATTTCCCTCTGCCTCACATCGACGTTCTTGTTGACAATACTGCTCAACACAAGGTGTTCTCCTTCATGGATGGTTTTTCAGGGTATAATCATATCAAGATGGCTCCGGAAGATATGGAAAAGACTACCTTTGTGACTCAGTGGGGCACCTTCTGCTACAAGGTCATGCCATTCAGGTTAAAAAATACTGGGGCAACCTACCAACGTGCCATGGTTGCTTTGTTTCATGATATGATCCATCATGAGATTGAAGTATATGTTGATGACATGATTGCAAGGTCCCAAACTGAGGAGGAGCACCTTGACCATCTGAGGAAGCTGTTTGACCGACTAAAGTTATACAAGCTGAGGTTGAATCCCAACAAATGCACCTTCGGGGTGAGGTCCGGAAAATTGCTAGGTTTCATTGTAAGCGATAAAGGTATTCAGGTGGACCCTGCCAAGGTAAAATCCATACAAGAGATGCCAACTCCAAAGACAGAGAAAGAAGTCCGAGGCTTTCTGGGACGACTGAATTACATAGCCCGATTCATCTCACATCTAACTGCTACATGTGAGCCAATCTTCAAATTACTGAAGAAAGATCAAGTAGTACGTTGGAACGATGAATGTCAGGCTGCTTTTGAAAAGATAAAAGAGTACCTCCAAGAGCCACCCATTCTTATGCCACCAGTGGAAGGGAGACCTCTGATACTATACTTGACAGTGCTTGATAATTCAATGGGGTGTGTGCTGGGGCAGCATGATGAGTCTGGCCGAAAAGAGCACGCTATTTATTACCTGAGCAAAAAGTTTACCGACTGTGAGTCTCGTTACTCACTGCTCGATAAAACTTGCTGCGCTCTGGTATGGGCTGCTCGCCGGCTGAGACAGTATATGCTGACTCACACCACTTTTTTGATTTCAAAGATGGATCCCATCAAGTACATATTCAAAAAACCTGCTCTGTCTGGAAGAATAGCGAGATGGCAAATGATCTTGACAGAATATGATATCCAGTATACAACTCAAAAAGCAATCAAAGGAAGTGTACTGGCAGATCATTTGGCACACCAACCTGTGGACGATTACCAATCATTGAACTTTGATTTTCCGGACGAAGACATCATGGTGGTAACTGATTGTGAAGTGCCTGGACCGGATGAAGGACCTGAGGAAGGATCCCGATGGTCTATGCATTTTGACGGAGCCTCCAACGCTTTGGGTAATGGCGTCGGCGCTGTAATCATATCTCCCAAAGGAACTCATACTCCACTCAATTCCCGATTGTGTTTCAACTGCACCAACAATATGGCAGAATATGAGGCATGTATCATGGGTCTTCAAGCCGCAATCGACTTAAGGATCAAATTTCTGAGTGTCTTCGGAGATTCCGCTCTCGTGATCAATCAGATCAAAGGCGAGTGGGATACGAAACACCCAAATCTTATTCCTTACAAGGAGTATGTGTTGACTTTGCTTCCCCACTTTGAAGAGATAACTTTTGAGCACTTCCCAAGAGAGGAGAATCAGCTAGCGGACGCACTAGCTACGATGTCTTCAATGTTCAAAGTCAAATGGGACAATGAAGCTCCCCGGATCATCATCTGGAAATTGGATGAACCGGCATACTGCTGCGATCTTGAGGCCGAAAAAGTGACTGAAAAACCCTGGTATCATGAGGTGAAGAGGTACTTGGAAGCTCAGGAATACCCTGAAGGTGCATCTGTCAATGATAAGAAGTTCATGAGAAGGTTTGCGGCAAAATTCTTCCTCAGCAACGACATTCTCTACAAACGGAATCATGATTCAACTCTACTGTGTTGTGTGGATAAGACTGGAGCAGAGAAGATCATGATAGAACTGCATGAAGGTACATTCGGAACACATTCCAGTGGACACACCATGGCAAAGAAAATCCTACGGGCAGGGTATTTCTGGTCCACAATGGAAGCCGATTGTTACCAACACTCTCGAACTTGTTATAAGTGCCAAATCTATGCTGACAAGGTGCACATCCCTCCGGTTCCTATGAACATCCTGACGGCACCCTGGCCTTTTGCAATGTGGGGCATTGATATGATCGGTGAGATCCGATCGACGGCATCCAACGGGCATCGCTTTATCTTGGTGGTGATCGATTACTTCACGAAGTGGGTTGAGGCAGCTTCCTACGCCACGGTAACCAAGAGCGTCGTGGCACGTTTCATCCGGCATAACCTGATCTGTCGGTACGGCGTCCCGGAAAGAATCATTACAGACAATGGTACCAATCTCAATAACAAGATGATCACTGAGCTCTGCGAACAATTCAAGATACAACACCATAACTCTTCTCCTTACCGGCCGAAGATGAATGGAGCTGTAGAAGCAGCTAATAAGAATATCAAGAAAATTGTGCAGAAGATGACAGTGACCTATAAAGATTGGCACGAGATGTTACCGTTTGCTCTTCATGGGTACCGTACCTCAGCAAGGATGTCAACCGGGGCAACTCCTTTCTCCTTGGTCTATGGCATGGAGGCAGTCTTGCCGATTGAAGTCCAGATACCCTCTCTCCGGATAATGAAGGATGCAGACTTGAGTGAAGAGGACTGGATCCAGACTCGACTTGATCAATTAAACCTGATTGACGAAAAGAGACTCACTGCTATCTGTCACGGTCAGACGTACCAAAAACGGATGATCAGGGCATTTAACAAGAAAGTTACACCACAAGAGTATCAAGTTGGGGACCTGGTAATCAAACACATCATCCTTCCTCAAGGTGATCCCCGGGGCAAATGGACCCCTACGTACGAAGGGCCATTTGTGGTCAAACATGTGTTCTCAGGAGGAGCCATGATTTTGACCACCATGGATGGTGACGACCTTCCTCACCCCGCCAATGCAGACATAGTAAAAAGATACTAAGCATGATAAAAGACCCGCTAGGTTGACATACCTAGGCAAAAATAAGGGCTTCCCGGTGAACCAAAAGGGTTCGGGCAAAAATAAGGGATGAAATGAAAAAAAATTGTACACCCGGCAAGTCGAAAACCTGAAAAGGCGGCTTGGGCAAAAATGGGTATCCCGGTGGACTGAAAACCCAAAAGGGTGGTCCAGGCAAAAGTTAGGGATAAAGCGTAACACTATGTCTCATTGGATCACCTTGCATCCAGAATTCGGCATCAACTATCTGGCTCAGATCTCGGCATCGATCAATCAACTTCATCTTCAACCAAGCAGCAGAGTGATGAGACGCTTGAAGACATAAAGGCGATAGCAGAGTTGGAGCCCAGTGGGATTGTTCACATAGCTGTTTTTGTTTCCTTTTCAAAATTGTAAATTCTATGTTATTCGGCGGCATTCTCTTACTAGGATGTTAGCCTCTTGTACAAAAACGCCTACTCACAGGCAAAATTCAAAATCAATACAAATTCACTTTTCCATACAAATTGCCCATTGTTTTTCCTTTTTCTGTTTTGTCTTGTGAAGAATGTCCAATGTTCATTTTTGATATATGCATTTGACATTAAATTTCTAATTCATAAATACTTGCATATGAAACAAAAGACTAATTACAGGTGACATCAGAAATAGGGGCAATGTAGAGTTGTCTAATGCAGTCTGGTTGCTTTGTCCGCCAAAGTACCAAGGTAGATCTAACTGAAGGATGTGATCAAGTTCTCTCAGCTCCCCACAGAATAAGACAAGATAGCAACATTCCCCGGCAGAATATCAATACCCCAGTGCAATTCCAAAAGTTTCCCCAGGAGAGTCAAATCCATATCCCCAGCAGGTCTTGAAGCTTATCCCCAGTAGATTCTGGAAGCTTATCCCCTGCAGAGTACGGACGTCTCTCCCGAGCTTTATTCAAAGTTATTCCTCACAAGGGCTTATAACTGGGTTATCCTCAGCTAATTGCCACGGAAGATCGCCCTCGGTAAAGTTCTTCATATCCCCAGCGGAGTTCATCAAAGTTCCCTAACATGACTTATCAACACAATCCCCAACTGAGTTTATCTTTGGTATTCCCAGCGGAGTTTATCATTCTTATCCCCAGCGGAGTTCATCATTGAAATCCTCAGTGGAGCTCTCGTCAACTTCAGCAAAGTATCTCTTCCACAGAGCAATTCCCCAACGGAGTCACCTTCTCCTACCAGTGTATTATTGCAACCATCCTCCCCAGCGGAAGCGAAGAGCTCTACTCTTCAATATCAGCCCAGGATTTAATTCCCCGGACGGTCGTCAAGGATTTATTTTCCTAGATGAAAATACATTCATAAACATTTCACATTTCATACATCTTGCTTACATGCATGATAGAGTGCATACAACACTATCTCATGTTGAACATCATGACATCATGCATCATGACATTGCATACAATTGATGTTTTTGCCTTTACAGGGAAAAAGACAATCCCAAAGACAACTACCTTCAACTATCACAGTTTCCAGATTCGATTCCTGTATCTAGCCAGGGCACATCTGTGAGTGATCAGTTTCCAGACTCGATTCCTGTATCTAGCCAGGGCACGTCTGAAGAGTTCGAAGATTCGATTCCTGTATCCAGCCAGGGCATATCTAGCAACTATCACAATTCCAGATTCGATTCCTGTATCCAGCCAGGGCATATCTGTTGACCACATTTCCAGACTCGATTCCTGTATCTAGCCAGGGCACGTCTGAAGATTTCCAGATTCGATTCCTGCATCCAGCCAGGGCATATCTGTTGATCACAATTCCAGATTCGATTCCTGTATCCAGCCAGGGCATATCTGTTGACCACATTTCCAGACTCGATTCCTGTATCTAGCCAGGGCACGTCTGAAGATTTCCAGATTCGATTCCTGCATCCAGCCAGGGCATATCTGTTGATCACAATTCCAGATTCGATTCCTGTATCCAGCCAGGGCATATCTGTTGACGACTATTTCCGGATTCGATTCCTGTATCTAGCCAGGGCATATCTGTGAGCAACCGATTGTAGATTCAACACCTGTATCTATCCAGGGCATATCTGCATGAGGAGATTGAAGATCAAACACCTGTAACAAGCCAGGAAAACATCTGTCTTTCTTAAATACACAAGTTCTCGCTAAGGAATCTCTCATGCGATCAACACTTCCAAATGGCATCTATAAGCCCATTCCCGACAAGGTTCTGTCACATCTCCAGATGGCATCTATAAGCCCATCTCCCTATCCACCATCTCTCCAAATGGCATCTATAAGCCCATTCCCGACATCACATTGCTGATACTCCAACATGCGAGTGTAAATTTCCGGGCACTCTAGTGTCCAATCTTCTTTTACCCTCGAGTCACGAAAGGAAAACTTGCCAATCTAACTCTTCAGGTTCAAGAAGATTGAACAGGGTCAACTGTTGTACCCCAAAATTTGCCCTCCCATTTCCTCAACATTTTCTCATCACAAGACCCTTGAAGATCAAGACCCAGTTGCTCAAGACTTCTCCTTGCACTGTTGACCCAAATTAGGGTTTGTGTTTGCACAAAGATATTTTGACCTAAAATGCCTAAGATGACATTCATGCTTCATGTTGTACTCCCAAGTTTATCCATACCAAGTTTCAAGTCTTGATTCCAAATTTTGCCCAGTCAATTGGACAGTTGACCTAGAAATCAACTGTATTGGGGAAAAGTCAATTGTGGCCAATTGACAGTCAAATCTCATGAAAATTGACCCACATCAACATTATGAACTCACATGGACCATTTGATTAAGTTTGGATCACAATTCCACAAGAAATTTGATCAGATCATCAAAAGGGCAAAATGGTCATTTTTAGGGTTTTGACTGCACAAAGGCAATTTTTGACTGTTTGACCTAGCCAATGGAAAACCAAGCTCACATATGGACTCAAGGACCCCATGGAATTATCTTGACATGCTCAACAAGTTCAAAAGATCCCAAATACACAAGGTTGACAGTTGAATTTCTCAGTCAATTGATCAATTTTGACTGTATACTGAAAAGTCAAACTTTGACTTTTTGGTCAAAATCAAGTGTCAAGATTCATTTTTCATCAAAACATGCCAAATCATGAAACTTGTTCATCAAGAAATCAAGAAATGCAAATTAGGGTTTGAAATGAAGATTTTTCATAACTTAGAATTTTTCTAAGTTATGAAAAACCCTAATTTTTTCCTAACTTTGCCCCACTTTCTCACCAAGATTCATTTGGATTCAAGCAAAAGTCAAAACATGAAAGTTGTAGCCTATTGCATAATATACAACTTTTATTCACAAAGTTTTCCCAAAAGAAGATTGTAGCTCAAGATACAATTTTTGGAACAAGGGTACCAAACCATTCTTAACTTAGTGAAATTTTGACCTTTTTAGGCAAGGTTTTTACCTAACTTCAAGACCATTTTTCACATACTTCCACTTGGAATTTCAATTTGCATTTCAAATATGGATTGTAGTACACATTCCAAGCTTTCCAAAATGTCCAAGAACTCATCAAACAACCTCATGGTTAGAGAGAATCGAATTTGGCAAGTTGGGCAAAAGTCACCTTTTTTCTTGACCAAGACATGTTCATACACATTGCCATTTTCAAGTCAGCTTGGTTTATGCTACATTAAAGGCCTCTAATCCCATTTGCACTCAATAATTTAATGCATACTCATTGTGCCAAGGCCTTGTTTTATGAGTTTAAGCATTACATGTTGAATTAAACCATTTATAGAAAAAGTGAAATAGCCATTTTTGAAAAGTTACACTTTATGTCAATTGGTAAATCAAGAAGGTACAAAGGAAATCTCTTTGGCACAAGTTTATGAGTTAATCACACTGATCAAGGGGAAGGTTAGAAGCATAGTATGGGGGCCTGTACAGGCTAGAAACACCAAGTGGCCATTGCTTGCTTAAAGTGTAAGAAACATTGCATAACATAGACCAACTTTCATATCAGCAAAAGGACCTTGAAGCAAACTTATCAAACATATTCAAGACATCCATACTGAGCTAGAACACGAGCCTTTCACCTCCAATACCTTCAAAAACTCAGAATCACCATTGAACTGCACAAAAACAGGGCTTGCTGCAGATTGAGTTCCCTAGCTCAATCCTTTCATACATTCTTGCCCAAACCAGTTCAAACACCTTCCCTACCATCAATACAAACTATCCAAAGCATTAGAAATAGACTGTAACTCCTCTAATCCTTTTGGCCATTTTCATTTTTTTGATTTGCAGGTGGAGTTCTATAACTCGATTCAGCTAGCTCCAAAGCAAAGTAAAACTTGGAATAGCATCCTTACACTTCAAGGAAGCTGTACAAATCATCATCTTACCCTGAAAGCTCCTCCATTGCAAGGCACGATTCCAACTGAATAGGTATATTCATGAAGTTCTATCTCTCAATATAGGCATTGTTAGCTTTAGATTTGTGAAGGAAACATGTCACAATCATAGCCCTGAACATGCCCATGTGATTAGATTTCATTTATATTATGTATGCTTAGAGAATTTTGAGTCTGAACATTGATGAAAAACTAGGTCAGGAATTGGGGGAGAAGAAATTCTCCCTCATCTTAGAGAGTTAAGTCAAGTTCTTTATATCCCTGGATTCGTCTTCTCATGCTCTACATTTTTCATGTTGTAAGTTTTGCTTGAAAGTCCAGGAATTGGGAGATAGAAAACGCGTGTTTGAGTGTTCATACAGGTTCAGAGGTTGAAGAAGACAGGTTCTGGGCTGGGCCTGGAATGTTTTTTCTTTTTGCACCACTTGTTTGCTTTTACACCCCCTGAGCCCATTTTGCTTATTTTAATGTTTTTTTGACTTTTTTCTTTTTGGTTTGACTTATTTATTTTTTCTTATAATATCAAAAATTTAAAAAATATTTTTCTCATCATTTTTGAATTTATTAGGCATTTATTTGGTTTCTTTTAGTTTTGTGCATAAATAAATATATAAACTTGTTTTTATTTAAAAATACTAAAAATAGTGCAAATACATTTTTATTTTTATTTTATTTCATTTTATCTTCTGAAAATATTTTATATAAAAAAAATACTTTTTCATAAATATTAAATATTATTATTTTTATATATATAATACATATTTAGAAAATAATACATTAGAATATTTAGGTTAAAATACAAAATATACACATTTTTATTTTTTATTAATATTTAATATAAGAAAATACCTTTTTGACAAATATACTTCATTTTATTTTATTTTTGTATATAATAAATAAATATTATACATAATAAATAAATAATACATTTTATTTAATAAAATTAGGGTTTTGCCCTAAACATAAAAACTCCAAAAAAATAATCCTTTTTATTTTGTTTTATTTGACATACTAAAATATTTTTTGTTCATACACATAAAAAACATTTTTTGCATCTTGTATATTTATTCTTATTTTATTTAATTTGTGCAATTAAATATCTTGTAAATAATTCAATATTGATGTAATAGTTTAGGTTTAAAATTCCTTGTCAAAAATCCCCATTTGAACCTTTGTACCCCCCTTCCCATATATTGTGTTGTAATAGCTTAGTAAATTTATTTTTCGCACTTTATTGCTTTCTAATTATACCATGTTAGAATTAGGGTTTGTATGCGAATCAAAAACGACAAAAATAGTTTGACCTAATTTCAAGATAATCAAGCATGAAAACGGACAACACAAATCACACTTGCACCCCCTAGGGTATTCCACTTGTTGCCTTCAATGAATGGGCCATGTTGCATGTTAGGTCTCTGTGGGCAAAAATAAACACAATTCAAATGATCATAGTCCCTCGATGACGCTTTCGAAAGTTGCCTAAAAATGATCAAGTCCCTTAAAGAAAAATTGCCCAAAGATACTTGGCACCATTGCAATTATGGTCTAAACGATGACCCGCGTCCGTCCCTTTCACATCCTAACATGAGATTGTCCACCAAATACAATGGTGGAACAAACTTGTTAAAAGGGTTAAAACATAGCAATAATCTTTGAGAAATTTAGGAGTAGATAACCTCTTAGTTACTTGAATCAAACTTGCAAAAACAAAACACTTGCCTATTTTCTAAAACCACACCTCACAACACTTTCAAAACAAACTTTCAAAAAACAAATGAAAACCTTTTCAAAAGACGTACACCTTTGTATACATCCCAACATGGATCATTACAAAGGTTGCCACCACATTGGCTTCTTTTCAAAACATTTTCAAACCCACACACACACAAGAGCACCATTTCAAATAATTGAAAATTAAGGCAAGTTGATCTAAGCAAGTAACTAAGAGCCCATGGATAACCATGGATAGAAAGGGTGCTAATACCTTCCCTTTCTATAATCTACTCCCCGAACCCAAGAAAACATCTCAAAGGTTTTTGTTGTGCTTTTTAAACCTTTCCTTAGGATAAAATAAAAAGTCGGTGGCGACTCTTGCTCAACCGAAACATTTGCGAAAACAAACGCAAAACCACAGTCAGTTCTCCCACCGTATCACAAGGTGGTTAAATGGAATGATGACTGTCAAATTGCTTTCGATAAAATCAAGGAGTATTTGCTAGAACCTCCTATCTTGATGCCACCCGTAGAAGGAAGACCGCTAATCATGTATCTGACTGTTTTAGATAATTTAATGGGGTGCGTACTGGGCCAACATGACGAGTTTGGCCGAAAAGAGCATGCTATTTATTACCGTAGCAAAAAGTTTACCGACTGTGAGACCCGATACTCACTGCTCGAGAAAACTTGTTGTGCTTTGGTATGGGTTGCTCGCCGGCTAAGGCAGTATATGTTGACTCATACCACTTTGCTGATATCTAAGATGGATCCGATCAAGTACATCTTTGAAAAGCCTGCTTTATCCGGAAGAATAGCTAGATGGCAGATGATCCTGACAGAATACGATATACAGTACACGACCCAAAAAGCTATAAAGGGGAGTGTACTAGCTGACCATCTGGCTCATCAAGCTGTCGAAGATTACCAATCCATGAAGTTTGACTTCCCCGATGAGGATATTATGACATTGGACAACATTGAAGATTTCAGACCATATGACGGACCTGAACAAGGATCCCGATGGACCCTGTACTTTGATGGTGCCTCTAATGCACTTGGCAACAGTATCGGCGCAGTACTCATTTCTCCAGAAGGTTGCCATACACCTTTCACTTCCAGACTTTGCTTCAACTATACCAACAACATAGCCGAGTATGAAGCTTGCATCTTTGGTCTCAAGGCTGCCATAGACTTGGGAATCAAATCCTTGACCGTGTTTGGGGACTCAGCTTTGGTTATCAGTCAAATCAAAGGAGAGTGGGACACTAAACATTCCAACCTCATCCCTTAAAAAGAACATGTCTTGACATTGTTACCACATTTCGAGCAGATTACCTTCGAGCACTTCCCGCGAGAAGAAAATCAGCTAGCAGATTCTCTAGCTACAATGTCATCCATGTTTAAACTCAACTGGGATAATGAGGCTCCCCAAATCACAATCGAACGAATGGACGAACCTGCACATTGTCACGAGATTAATACCGCAGAAGTAGTGGACCGACCTTGGTTTCACGAAGTCAAAAGGTATCTCGAGGCTCAAGAATACCCTGAAGGAGCTTCAGTCAACGACAAAAAGTTCTTAAGGAGGTTCTTAGCTAAGTTCTTCCTGAGCAATGGTATCCTGTATAAGCGCAATCATGATTGCATTTTGCTCCGCTGTGTGGACAAGATTGAAGCTGAACAGATCATGGCTGAACTGCACAATGGTACCTTTGGCACTCACTCTAGCGGATATACGATGGCTAAGAAGATTCTACGGGAAGGCTATTACTGGTCTACTATGGAAGCTGATTGCCATCAACATTCCCGTACTTGTCACAAATGTCAAATCTATGCAGACAAGGTACATATACCTCCAGTTCCTCTCAATGTCTTAACATCTCCTTGGCCATTCGCTATGTGGGGAATAAACATGATTGGAGAGATCAAGCCTACAACATCCAACGACATCGCTTCATTCTGGTGGCCATTGATTACTTTACCAAATGGGCCGAAGCAGCTTCCTTCGCATATGTCACAAAGAATATTATTGCCCGGTTCATTAAGTAGAACCTCATTTCTCGGTACGGCATCCCCGAAAGGATCATCACTGACAACGGTACAAACCTTAACAATACTATGATCATCGCCATGTGCGAGCAGTTCCAGATTCAACATCACAATTCATCTCCCTATCGGCCAAAGATGAACGGTGTTGTCGAAGCTGTGAACAAAAATATCAAGAAGATCATACAAAAGATGACAGTCACCTACAAGGACTGGCATGAGATGTTACCGTTTGCTCTCCACGGGTACGGTACCACGGCGCGTACATCAATTGGGACAACACCCTATTCTTTAGTGTACGGCATGGAAGCTGTTTTTCCTATCGAGGTTCAGATTCCCTCCTTGAGAATCATGAAGGATGCTGGTTTGAGTGAAGACGATTGGATTCAGACCCGGCTTGATCAACTTAACTTGATTGATGAAAAGCGACTTACTGCTGTTTGCCACGATCAGACGTATCAAAAACGGATGATCAAGGCTTTCAACAAGAAAGTCAGGCGCCAGGTATATCATGTCGGAGATCTTGTAATCAAGCGGATCATCTTGTCGCAAAGTGATCCCAGGGGCAAATGGACTCCTACCTATGAAGGACCATTTGTGATCAAAAACATCTTTTCTGGTGGGGCAATGATATTAACCACCATGGACGGTGATGACCTGCCGCACCCTGCGAACGCAGACGTAGTCAAAAGATACTACGCATAAATGACCCGCTAGGTTGACACACCTAGGAAAAAAAAGGGGCATCCCGGTGAATCGAAAACCCGAAAGGGCGATTCAGGAAAAAGTTAGGGATAAACAAAAAAAATCTGTACACCCGGCAAGTTGAAAACCCGAAAGGGCGACTTGGGAAAAAAAGGGTTTCCCGGTGGATCGAAAACCCGAAAGGGCGGTCCAGGAAAAAGTTAAGGAACTAAAGCGTATGACTATGTCTTGTCAGATCACTTTAAGGACAATCTCTTCACAGACAAGCTCCGGGCTTCTGATCAACTCAATCATCTTCGAATGAAGCAACGAATGGACAAGATATTCAGAGTTACAAAGGCTATAGCAGAATGGGAACCCCGTGGAATTTTTACACATAGCCATCTTTCTTTGTATAAATTTTTCTCATTTTTTATGACAACGTTCTCTTACTAGGATGTTTGTCTCTTTTGTACAAAATACTTACACAAAGTTAATACAAAGATACTTCAAAGTGCAGAAAACTATTTGCCTTCTCTTCTTTTTTACACTTGTGTTCTATTTGAAAACGTCCAATGATTTATTAAATGAGCATACGCATTTGAATATAATCACTGCTTACAAATAAACGAAATGGGAAAAAATAATTACTGACAGGTTGAAAGTATAGGAAAACGTATTTAGGCTATTCCAGGAGAAATCCCCTGCAGTACATCATCTAGATCCCTAGCGGAGCTAAAACCTTGAAATACATACCCCTAACGGAGCTAAATTTCAAAATCCCCATCAAGAGTTAAAACTTCAAACTCCTAATCCACAGCGTAGCCAAAAGCTTTGAACTACAGACCCTCAGCAAAGATGAAACCTTCTTCCCCAGTCAAGTCAAGACTCTCAATCCCCGGCGGAAACCATTCAGTTTTCCCCAATTTCCCCAACAAGTTGTCTTAAAATCTGAGAATCAACCAGATAACAGTTAACTTTTGCTTTGTCCCCAACCTAGGATAACTCCCCAGTAGATTGGCATACAACCCAAACTCCTGATATCCCCAACAGAATTAAGATTCTCATTCTTGACTCCCCTGTAGATTGGCATACAACCCAAACTCCTGAATCTTTTTCCAAACAGGAATAAGCTTTTCCCCAGAGTCTTGAACTTACTCTCCAGCAGGATAGCTACTCCTCAGCGGTATAGCTACTCCCCACAAAGTTTTTCATCCCCCAACAGAATGAAGATTCTCATTCTTGATTCCCCAGTGAAGTTGCCAGAGTCTTCATTACTCTCTAATATGAATTTGTCAGAATTTTTAATCCCCTGCAGATCGAAGATTCTCATTCTTGACTCTCTAGCATGAAGTCCCCAAGGATTCAAATTCCCCTAGCCGAATGAAGATTCTCATTCTCAGTTCCCTGCAGAAGCCATCAGAGCCTTCCTTATTCTCCGGCAGATCAAGGTTTTCCTTTGTTTGATCCCCAGTAGAAATCATCAGAGTTTTCCCTATTCCCCAACCGAGTAAGGATTCCCATTATTTAACCCCCAATAGAAGTCTTCAAAATTCTCTAGATTCCCCAAGTAGATTTCTCAGGCAGTACATGGCATTACTTCCCCAAGCAGAATTTTTTTCATTACTCCAACTTCAAGACTTGAAGGATCCCTATCCCCAGGAAAGTCGTGAAGGATTCTCACATCCCCATAGAAGTTGTCAAAGATTTTTGAATCTCCAGCAACAGTCAAGGATTTATTTTCCCCAGTAGCAGTCAAGGATTTTATTATCCCTAGCTATCAAGGATTTATTTTCCTCAGCAAGACAGCTAATCAGCTTACATGCGCATCCATTACATTCATATATCATAAACATTGATAAAACACATTTTATTGCATCATACATTTCATGCAACATAACTTTGTGTTTCAGCTAACATTTTACCCTTTTCAGGATAAGATTAAAAGCTATCTTTAACAAAAATTCAAAGATTTCAGATACAGTACGGATACGCTCCAGACGCGGTTGCCATTCTGTCACTCATTCAGACTTCAACAATCAGATATAAATTAGATACGCTCCAGACTCGAAGCCATTCTATTTCTTATTTAGATTCAACTACCAATTTCAAGTTCAGATACACTCCAGACACGGAAGTCATGCTATCACTTATTCAGATCCCAGTCAAGTTCAGATACACTCCAGACACAGAAGTCATTCTGCTACTCATACAAATCTCAATTTCAGATATAATCCAGATACGCTCTAGACACGGTTGCCATTCTGTCACTTATTCTGACTTTTTCCCCAGCCCAGAGGTGCTCCACACACGGATGCCATTCTGTCGCTTATTCATATTTCAAGATTTAGATACAATACAGATATACTCCAGACACAGAAGTCATTCTGCTATTCATTCAAGAATCAAGTGCAGTTACAGCTCGGATACGCTCCAGGCACGGACGCCATTCCATTGCTCATACAGATTCAGTCTCCAGATACAACTCAAATACGTTTCAGACGCGGATACCATTCTGATACTCATTCTTTTGACTCACAACATGCAGTTCAACAAACATTCTTGGATGGCATCTTTAAGCCCATATCCGACAAGATTCTGTCCCCTCTCGAAATTGCATCTTTAAGCCCATTCCCTCAACTACACCTTGACGAAGCAAATTTACGGGCACTTTAGTGTCCAATCATCTTTTACCTTCGAGTCACGAACGACAAACGTGCCAATCTAACTCTTCAGGTTCTAGAAGATTGAACAGGGGAAGCTGTTGTACCCCAAAATTTGCCCTCTCATTTTATTAATATTTCCCCTCACAAGACTCTTGGGACTTCAGACAGAATTAGGGTTTGCTCAGCTCAAGACATCTCCTTGCACTGATGATCTGAAATTAGGGTTTGAGTTTGCACAAGGATTTTTGGACTTTCAATGCCTCATGTGACTTTCATACTTCATGTTGGGCCTCTAAGATTGCTCATAGCAAGTTTCAAGCCTTGAATCAAATTTTTGCCCAGTCAATTGGACAGTTGACCTAAAAATCAGCTGTATTGGGGAAAAAGTCAATTGTGGCCAATTTACAGTCAAACCTCATAATTTTTTATCCATATCAACATTATAGACTCATATGAACCATTTGATCAAGTTTGGACCATAATTCCTCAAGAAATTTGATCAGATCATCAAAAGGGCAAAATGGTCAAAATTAGGGTTTTGAGTGTAAAAGGGCAATTTCTGATTTTTCACCTAGCCAATGGAAAATTGGGTTCAAACATGGTTTCAAGGATTCAATGTCATCATCTTGACCTAATCACAAGGTTCAAAAGATCTCAAATGCATTGGATTGACAGATGAATTTTCCAGTCAACTGATCAAAAATCAACTGTACACTGAAAAGTCAAACTTTGACTTTTTGGTCAAAATCAAGTGCCAATGGTCATTTTTCATCAAGACGTGTCAAAAAATGTAACCTGTTCACCAAGAAACCTGATTTTGGAAATTAGGGTTTAAAATGGAAAATTTTCATAACTTAGAAATTTTCTAACTTATGAAAATTTCTTATTTTTTCCCAACTTTGCCCAACCTTTTCACCATGATGCAATTGGATTCAAAGAAAACTTTCAACATGAAAGTTGTAGTCCTCCAAAAAATCTACAACTTTCATTCACAAAGATTTCCAAAATGATGCTTGGATCACAAGTTATGATTTTGTGAATAGGGGTCCATGAAAATTTTAACTTAGTGAAATTTTGCCCTAGTTTAGACAGGATTTTGACCTATATTCATGGCAACTTTTCACATAGTTCCAATTGGAATATCAAAATGAATTTCAAATATGGATTGTATATCATGTTACAAGCTTTCCAAAATGTCAAAGAACTCTCCAAGATCATTTATGGTTAGGAAGAATCGAAGGAAAGAAAATGGCCATTTCTCACTTTTGTCCATGGCATGTTGCACATTGCTACAAGTTGCAAAATCTGTTCTAAGCATGCTTTTACTTGTTTTACAGGTTCTAATATCTTCTACACTCAAAAATTAAATGCAAACACAATGGAAAATGGTCTTATTTTGATCTTTGAAGCTTGGCACAATGAATTAATCCATTTATGGCATAAAGTGCATAATACCATTTTCATAAAGCATGCCTCTTGAAATTTTGTATTTCTTGAGCATTGGACCTGATCTCTTGATACAAACAAAGTCCACAAAATTCAGGAAAAGCTCACCAACCATATGCAGACCTTGATCTAGCTTGTACAACCTTGGCCTTTGTCACTTCCTACCTTTTCTTCATAAACAAGCAATTGTGCAAAAAGTCCACAACTCTTCCATTTGATAAGAACAAAGTTTTGTATCATCTAAAAGGATCTCATCACATTATACCAAGCCTAAAACACGAGCTCATAGCATCTCAAATACCCTTAAGCACAGAAAACCCCATTTTCTGCCCAAACAGGGCAACCACTGCAGAACCTTGGCCAAATCCATATTCCCTCGTGCGTTTTGCTTGGAATCATTTCAAACACATTCTAAACATCACACCTAAACTATCCAAGTTCCCATCCAGCAACTGTAACTTCATTTTCACACTTCACCATTTTCATTTTGAAGCTTTGCAGGTTAAGTTCTACAAGGAGATTCAGGCAAGTTCAAAGCAAGCTGAGCATTGGGAAAGGTTGAGGGGACTTCAGGCAAGCTCAAAAGACCTTCAGACCTCACTCATAACTCCTACATTGCCATATTTGAACTTGACTGAACAAGGTAATTTTCCAACTTGCTATCTCCTTATTTAGACATCATTAGGCTTAGGTTTGTGAAGCAAAAATGTAGTCCTTAATGTCCTTGAACTGTACATATGCATAGCTTCCATTTATATTAACTGAGCTAGGAGAATTTAGATGATGAACTTGCTGAAAAAACTAGGTCATAAATTAGGGGCAATGAAATTCTCTCTGGTCTTTGAGAGTTAGATCAAGTTTTTATATCATTAGAATCGTGTGATGATGAGCTATAACTTTCATGTTGCAAGATTACGTTTTTAAGCACGTATGCAGGAGATACAGTTTGAAGTACAGGGTGCACGCATTTTTGTTTAGAAGTTAGGGACGGAGTGGAACTTGGGTTGGGCCTGGTTTGTTTGACTTTCGACACCCCCCATTTTGTTATTTGCATCCCCTTGGCCCATTTGTTTTATTTTTGTATATTTTTCATTTCTTTTATATTTTCTGACTTTATTTATTTTTTTCTAAATATTTAAAATCACAAAAAATATTCTCTTAATTTTTCCCATTTTATTTTATTATTTTTATTATTTTCTTGGCATAAGAATAGTTTATTAAATAATATATACTTTATTTTCTTAAATAAACTTGTAAATAATACAAAAAATATTATATATTTTTATTTTTATTATTTATATACTTAAATTAATATATTCTAACATATTTAATTTTTTAACATTTTTGTATATATTTTTATTTATTTTCTTGTATATCAAAATGAATAAATAAATAATATAGAATATATTTTCTTAAAACAAAAATTAGGGTTTCTTCACCCTTTCATAAATAATTAATATTTTTCCTTATTTTAAACTTAAATGATTTATTTTTCACATACATAAAAAATAAATACAAAAACATTCTTTGCATATTTATCTTTATTTGCATATTTAATATTTGTTTATTTATTTATTTGTACAAATAAATTCAATTGGGTTGTAATAGTAAATTAGGGTTTTATTTTTGTGCAAATATCCCCTTATTCAAACTTGTACCCCCTCCCCATAATATTGTTGTAATAGTCTTAGATTTACTTTTACGCAATTTATCGTATTATATGCATGATAGTAAGATTAGGGTTTTGTATGCAAAGACCAAAATCAAAACAAATAACATGACTAAACACAAGACAAAAATGCATGAAAAATGACAACACCTTGCACACAAGCACCCCTAGGGTTTCATCCACTTTGTTGCCTTAAAACATGGCCATGGTATGCATGCTAGGTATCTTGGCAAAAATCAATCAAAACAAAAAGATCATAGTCCCTCGATGACGCTATCTTGGTTGCCTAAACAAAAATGATCTAGCCCCTCAAAAACTTGCTAAGATACTTGGCACCATTGCTATCATGGTCATACGATGACCCACGCCCGTCCCGTTTAACATCCAAAGATAGGGTTGTTTACCAAATAAAATGGTAAAACAACAATGTCAAAGGGTTAAAAATGTGTAGGAAAGACTTTTGATTAGGTAGATGCTCCTAGTTACTTGATCAAATTTGCAAACCATCCTTGCTATTTTCAAAAACACACACACAATTTCAAAACATTTCCCAAAAAAATTTCAAACATTGAAACATTTTTCAAAATACAAACATCTTTGTATACATTCTTACAAACAAGAATCATTACAAAGATTGGAAAAATGATGGCCTCTTTTCAAAATACTTTCAAAACCACACAAAGCACCATTTCAAACAATTGGAAAAGAAAAGCAAGTGATCTAAACAAGTAACTAAGAGCCCATGGAAAACCATGGATGTAAAGGGTGCTAGCACCTTCCCTTTTCATAATCTACCCCCCGAACCCAAGAAAACATCTCAAAGGTCTTTCCTGTGCTTTTTGACCTTTTCTTTGGATAAAATAAAAAGTAGGTGGCGACTCTTGCTAAATCGAAACATTTGCAAACACAAACATGAAACCTCAAGTCAGTTCTCCCACCGTATCACAACTACAACCTCAGTAGAGCGATGAAGGAATCTTAGATGACTACAACCTCAGTAGGGCGATGAAGGAATCTTGGATGACTACAACCTCAGCAGGACGATAAAGGAATCTTGGATGACTACAACCTCAGCAGGGCAATGAAGGAATCTTGGATGACTACAACCTCAGCAGGATGATGAAGGAATCTTGGATGACTACAACTTCAGCAGGGCGATGAAGGAATCTTGGATGACTATAACCTCAGCAGGATGATGAAGGAATCTTGGATGACTACAACCTCAACAGGATGATGAAGGAATCCTAGATGACTATAACCTCAGCAGGACGATGAAGGAATCTTGGATGACTACAACCTCAGTAGGATGATGAAGGAATCTTGGATGACTACAACCTCAACAGGACAATGAAGGAATCTTGGACGACTACAACCTCAATAGGATGATGAAGGAATCTTGGATGACTACAACCTCAGCAGGATGATGAAGGAATCTTGGATGACTACAGCCTCAGCAGGACGAGAAGGAATCTTGGATTATTACAACCTCAGCAGGGCGATGAAGGAATCTTGGATGACTACAACCTCAACAGGATGATGAAGGAATCTTGGATGACTACAACCTCAGCAGGGCGATGAAGGAATCTTGGATGACTACAACCTCAGCAGGATGATGAAGGAATCTTGGATGACTACAACCTCAGCGGGATGATGAAGGAATCTTGGATGACTACAACCTCAACAGGAAGATGAAGGAATCTTGGATGACTACAATCTCAGCAGGATGATGAAGGAATCTTAGATGACTACAACCTCAGCAGGATGATGAATGAATCCTGGATGACTACAACCTCAGCAGGACGATGAAGGATCTTGGATGACTACAACCTCAGCAGGATGATAAAGGAATCTTGGATGACTACAACCTCAGCAGGACGATGAAGGAATCTTGGATGACTACAACCTCAGCAAGATGATGAAGGAATCTTGGATGACTACAACCTCAGCAAGACGATGAAGGAATCTTGGACGACTACAACCTCAGCAGGATGATGAAGGAATCTTGGATGACTACAACCTCAACAGGATGGTGAAGGAATCTTGGATGACTACAACCTCAACAGGACAATGAAGGAATCTTGGATGACTACAACCTCAGCAGGATGATGAAGGAATCTTGGATGACTAGAACCTTAAAAGGTAATGAAGGAATCTTTGACAACTGCTACTCCAAAAGGTAATGATAACCTTTATCTGTCGATCGATCTTTCCTGAAAAGGTAAAGAGTTAGTTGTATGCAATGTCATGATGTATGCACTGCGTAATGATGTTCTCAAGATAAATGAGATTTATGTTATATGTATTTTGTATGCATATGCTATGAATGTTGTTGAAATGTAATTTTGTCTTGGAGAATAAATCGTTGACAAGTGTTGGGGAGTTATTAAATCCCGGATTGTTGTTGAAGAGTAGGTATGTCTTCAAACTTTGCTTAGAATGTTTCCACTGAGGATCCCTGTTTTGTTGAGGAGAACTCCGCTGGGAAAAGTTGAAAACTCTATGGAGAGTGTTGATTCCTTCCTGGGGAAAAGTTCAGGAGTCTCGATTATCCGTTGCTCTACTGGGGAGTCGAAGTTGAACTAATGTCCGGTTGGTTCCAGGCTTCACAGTAACTTGCTAGGGATTGTAGAGTAGTCTACTGGGGAAGAGGAGTTGTGGTCCTTTGATCTGTAGTAGTCGGAGAGGCAAACTCGAGCTGGAGAATCCTGTCGTTTTTTGGGGAAATAAACCTTGTTGCTCAGTCTATTGGTGAGGCAGCGAATTTACTGGAGAAAAATCCTCGAGGATTCTTGAGGTCGACTTAGCTGGGAAGAGGTTATCAGAGATTGAAACTCTGGTTGGGAGTCATCCTATGAGAAGGATTTTGGGGAGATTTGTCACTGCCCCTGGCAGCAATTGTTTGTGGCACTGCCAGGAAAGGTTTGACTGTACGTAACACTTTGCCGAGATTGGAGTTCAATGCCCCAAGTGATTCAGATGGAGACCTTCCCCTGGTTACTCTGCAATTCTTAAGAGATTTCTTGGAATCTTGACTGGACTGCCCCAGGTGTGCTGGATAGTGACATATCATGTCCCCTTGTCGATAGGAGATTCGTCAATGAAAGTGTCATCCCACTTGAATTGATTTTGTTCACTGAGAGAGCTTTCGTTCACTGGACATTCATTGTGTGAATTTCTCCGCTGTCGAACAATTAGCCATATGCAAATAGTGATATTCAAGTAATGCAAAGTTATGCTTGTCTTGAAGTTTTGAAAATGCGTTTTAGTGAGTAAAGAAATTTTGTAAGAAAAATATTCAAACTCAAGATTTAGAGTAAAGCCTTACAGGAGTCAGGATACCTTTTGTAACAGTATGCTTTAGAACTAACCCATGCTTCAACTAGGACTTCTGAAGGGTTATAACGTGGCTTGGTTCACGGCTTAAGAGACAAAGGATAAAGGCTCAAAGTGTATTTTTACCCACCCGTTATTCATGATGTTATTCAATCCTAAGCTCAGTTAATTGTGTGTTTGAACTCCAATTGAGTCTGGAATGAAGTTTTGGTGATGGTTCAGATAAGTTAGGTTTGTCGGAAGGCAGTCATTTTTGTAACATTTCTTTTTTTCATGTTGTTGAGGATTTGTAGTGACCTCTTTCTTTTGATTTGTTATCCCTAATTTTTGTCTGACTATTCCTGTTTTGTGATTACAGTCAGCGAGATGCCCCGGTTTTCTTTAAGTCTCCTTCGTAGGTTTTGACTTAGCAGGCTTTTCTTTTTGAGAGATAATGACTGCCTATGTGATAGGGAACCATCACTGTCTTTTGATCCCAGAGGAATGTTTCTTGACGTCATTTGTTGTATTACGAGATGAGAGTTTGCGGATAAATGCGCATTTGAATTAACTGAGAGACTACCCTGCCCCAGGTTTTGATTAAAGGTTTCTATTTGTGTTAAAACAGAAAACTTCTACTTCTTTGGCTCGAAGGGATTGACTAGGGATTATCTTCCTTATAACTCCAGTGTTTAGGATTTGAAAGAATGCCTGTACATCGTTAGCATGGTCTGTCCAAAAGCATACTGTATGATATTATGGCATTGTTTTCGTCATCCTCCCTCTAAAGGCTCGTAACTTTTAGCAAGAGTTAAATGTCATAAAGAGAGTAAAAAGCATAGTTTATATGTAATGAAAATGAGTGGATCAAATCAAGACAAACATATGAAATGCATTAATGAAACAAAGTTTGACATTAATAGATAAATGTTTGAATAACAAAGGGAATTACAACTTGAAAATTCAAATGAAACAAAGACGCTCTCAATGATTTGGCCTAGGAGCAGTGATCACGTTTGGAGTCTCCGGAGGGTCAAACTCGATCTCCTTGGTATCCATCAAGTCTTGAATCTTGTTCTTCAAAGTCCAAAAGTCGTCGGTGTCATGTCCAGGATTGTCATAATGATAGGCACATCTCACGCTCATATTATACTTAGAAGAGGAGGTGTTAGGATTTTGAGGAGGATCCTTTAACGTAACCAGCTTCAATTTTAGCAAATTTTGTAACGCTTGAGACAAAGGCATGTTGATGTTAGTGTACTTCCTTTCTTGATATCTTACCCTACGCCTATTGCTCTGTCTTTGTTGAACAGGTGTGTGATTAGAGATCAGGATTTCCCCTACATGTTGATCATGATGACTCTTTTGACCATACACAACATTGGACTCTTTCTTCCCACTGTATGGCTTTTTCTGAGCATAAGAGGGTGTAGCTCCTTGGTTCTTTCCACTTTTGATGCCATCTTCGACCCTTTCGCCGGTCATTATTAGCTCGGTGAACCCGGCTGAGGAGCTTCCGATCAAGTGATTGAAAAAAGGTCATGTCAGAGTTCCCATGAAGATGTCAATCAGCTCCTGTCAGTTAAAGGGGGTTGCACCCTACCAGCCAGATCTCTCCATTTTTGGGTGTACCCTTTGAAGCTTTCGTTGGAACCCATGGTCATGTTCTGCAATTGCACACGAGTTGGTGCAAGATCAGCATTGTACTGATACTGCTTGTAGAAAGCAGCAGCTAAATCCTCCCAGGTATGGATGCGAGAACTCTCCAATTGATAGAACCATTCGAGTTGAGTCCCTACTAGGCTTTCTTGGAAGAAATGGATCCAAAGCTTCAGATCAGTTGCATATGGTTAAATCTTGCGGACATAAGACTTTAAGTGCATCTTAGGGCAAGAGACTCCATCGTACAGGGCAAAGGTAGGGACTTTGAACTTTGGCAGGATGACCACTCCAGAAACCAAACCCATGTCTCCTAAATCCAAATTGGGTATCTGTTGAATCTCCATTGCATTGAGGCAATCCTCCAACTGTTTGTACTTGTCATCAGTGGGAGGATATTGTTCCTCGGAGTAGTCGGTTTCAACTTCATCAATCTCCAAATTGTGGTTTTCTTCAAGACTATTCCTCGTGTTGGATGGAGTTGAAAGATCTAGGGCTTTAGGTCTTCTTCTCAAGTTCAAGACGCCTACTGACTTCTTGGACTTTTTCTTCTTTTCTTTGAGAAGGAGAGCTTTCAGGTCCTCTTTCCCCTTAGCCATAGCCAGAAGCATTTGTTGGAATTAAGCGTTTTGAGCTTGGAGATCTTTCACCGTTTGTTCCATATTCATCTTACTGAAATAAACAGTAGGAAGATAAGGAGACCTGTATGGGAGAAACCTGTCATGATATGATGCATGATATGTGGATGCATGTTTTCAAGGATCTCGCGGGATAAACATAAGAAAAAGTTAGAAGTTGAACTTTGATCAACAGCTTTGATTGGAGAACTTTGTATCGGTGGATGTCCTTCTACGAGAATCAAGCTCACCATGTCAAGTGGGTCATAGCCCTTGACTCAAGTTTGTTGTACTTGATCTTTGACGGCGTTTGTTTAGAGGAAAATAAATCCTCTTTCCCTTTGGAAGACGTCTGGTTCAACGTGACCCTGCATCAAAGACCCTCGAGATCCTTGAAATGGTTATTGAAAATGCTATGGTATGATGTTATGATGTTATGTACAGATATGCGAGGTAAGCACGTTTATATACAAATAATCATATTCACACAAAGCAAACAAGTCCTTAGTTTTAGGCTTGCATGGAGTTTGTAGGTAAGTACCCTCTTGAAGTTTAGTTGGCTCAACCTGTCCTAGTTAATAGTAATCGGGTTCTAAGGGATCTCAATATCACTGACCTTTCCCACAAGCTTCGTTCAATATGCAATTGACTCGTAACCGAACAAAACTCAAGGGTCAAGTCTCAATGAGTGTAGCATCGAGTATCAACCAATTTTCAGCTCTACACCGAAATCGGTCATCTCACTATGTCCTAATGGCCAAGTTGGTCAAGTAAGGTTCTAAGGTCAGTTGATGCTTCACGACACCACGTGGTGGCCCCGTACTCTCCTTGATTCAACTCAAGGGTTACCGTTACCAACCAAAGTGCCACATCAACATAGCTACTGCTTCAACCATATCGGTATACCCCGCACAGTTCCCTCACAGTCTATTGCTACTTACCTAAAAGGTGTCCCCAAATTTGGGTGTAGGATTAAAGCAAGCCCAAACAGAGAACCATAATGTAAAGCATGCAAATCAAACAATGAAAGCAAGTAAATCTGATCTAACCCTAAGGTAACCCCTTTTTTAATATCCCCAGCAGAGTTGCCAGTTCTGTGATACGGTGGGAGAACTGACTTGAAGTTTTTGCGTTTTATCGCAAATGTTGCAGTTTAGCAAGAGTCGCCATCGACTTTTCTTTTATCCAAAAAGGAAAGGTGAAAAAGCATAGGAAATACCTTTAGAGACGTTTTCTTGAGTTCGGGGGGTAGATTATGAAAAGGGAAGGTGCTAGCACCCTTTTCATCCATGGTTTTCCATGGGCTCTTAGTTACTTTCTAAATCACTTGATTTTGTTTGAATGTGTGCTTGTGGTGGTGATTTTTGAAAGTATTTTGAAAATGGAACTTCTTAATGGTTCTCGTTTCTATGAGAACGCCTACAAAGTGTTTGTTTCGAAAATAGTTCAAAAGTGTGTTTGTGAGATGTGTTTTTGAAAGTATTTTGAAAATGAAACTTCGTAATGGTTCTTGTTTCTATAAGAACGCCTACAAAGTGTTTGTTTCGAAAATAGTTCAAAGGTGAGAGTATGGGCGTATAAAATGTTTTTTTGTCGTGAGCAAGCGAGTAACTGAGAGAGAACCTACCTACTCGAAAGGTCTTAAATGTGCTTTTCCTCCTCCTTTAGATGTTGCTATCTTACCATTGATTTGATAAGAAGCCCCATCGTTGGATGTGAAGGGACGGGCGTTGGGACGTTTGTATAGTCATAGAAGGCAACATATGGGACATTTTAGCAATGTCGTTTTAGGGACTAGATTGTTTACCGAAGGCAACATCGAGGGTCATCGAGGGACTACGATCTTTTTATCGAGGGTCTTTGCTAAAACGCCCATGCTCGAGGGACATGACTATTTTTTGATAGGCAACAAGTGAGATTACCCTAGAGGTGCATGTGTGAATAATGTGTTTGATTTGCATGCATTAAGTCTTTGATTAGGGTGGCCTATTTTGTTGTTTTTATCTTGCCATACACACTTATTTACTAGCAATATATGAAAAGCAAGTAAAAGGCGGGAAGTAAAATCTAAGCTATTACATCACTTTAGGGGGATGGGGATATAATTTAACAAATGGGGATGAAGTAGAAACTAAAATATTACAACCATATCGAATGATAATGAAAAGAATGTGAAAATAGTGTAGAATAAAGGAAAAATGCACTTTTGAACTGCTATGTGTCGACCCATGCTGCTATGCATCGACACACAGCTTCTCCTGCTCCTGTAAAACCAAATCAGTTCAGTATGGGTCGACACGTAATGGGATGTGTCGACTCATGCATCTTCTTGTATCGATGGGAAACGCGTATGTATCGACTCATAGGCTTTTCTAGCTTTTGTTAAGCGAAATCTGTTCAGTATGTGTCGACACATAATCGGATGTGTCGACTCATACACCTTTTTGCATCGATGCGAAATGCGTATGTGTCGACTCATAGTCCTTTCCAGTTTCTGTTTTGTGACCTGAACTCAGTATGGGTCGATGTATGAGGGTCATGTGTCGACTCATGCCCTGTATTTTCACTAGGATAAGTTGACACATGAGGATATGTGTCGATACATGCTTCATTTTCCTGCCTTAAACATTATTTTACTGAATGTACAGGTTAACTTATGGCATATGATGGATAAACATGAACAACAAATGATTGAATAAGTCTAAACAAAGTGCAAATGACTAGTTCAACAGGATAATAAAGTACTACATCTTATCTTCAAAGAACAACAGTTTGTTAATGATGTAATGACAAGATATCAAGTCAAGAGGACTTACCTTTAGGCTGCACTGGTTGTTTTAGATCTGAATGCTTTTCCAAATGATGTGATAACCTTGTGAATCTTCCGAAAGCTGCTCTGGACTGCTAGAACTGAGTTGGACTGTACGGTAATATTTTTGGTATTTTTGATGATGAAGGTGAGTAGCACTACCAGGACTGTTTTTATGTTTGGACAAACTTTGTATAAAGTGTTTGGCTTAGGGAGAGTTTATATGGTGGAGTAAGAGGTTGGGGTACTGTTTTGAACAAGAACAAATTTGATTTTGAAAAATCAGTCAAGGTTAACAAGAATACTGTTTTTCTGCTCAAAGAGACTCTCTATTCTCTCTCTATTTTTTCTAACCTTTTTCCAACCTGTTTTTCCAACCTATTTTTTCAACCTCTCTCTCTTGCAACTGGCCTCTCTATTTATAGAGAAGGTTTGATACTTGAGAAACTCAGACATTTTGAAAATCACATGTTACGCCTTTTTTCAAATTCATAAAGACAAGCTGCTTCATGATGAAAAAAGGAGTGAATTAAGGAACTTTAGCCATGCTTTGCAGGTCTTGTAGATTGCTTCTGCTGTTGAGAGATCTTTCTGTCCTCTTTGGAACAGATTTCAAGCTTTGAAAGAAGAGAGTGGTTGGAAAAGTGAAGCTTTATGCAAATGGAAATGTTGCTTTTTGCATTTCTAACCATAAATGGTATCAAGACTTGGACAAAACTTCAAATGCCTGTGTAATACACTTAGGGTTTGTGTAATTGCTTGATTATGCATAGATTTGGAGAGAACATAGCCCGAAAAGAGAGATCTTGTAGCTTTGGTTGGAATTTTAGTCAAGTGTTCATCACAAATCTGCCTTGTAAATCAAGAATGAAACACTAACTTCATCTCTTCGATCCTCTCAGCTCAAGAATGATCTCAATGAGTTCTTGGACTTTTTGGAAAGCTTGAAGCACCCTCTATAAATTTCATGCTGGCCACTTTTGTTAAATCAAACTGGAACTTGATGAAAAATGGGCAAGAAGTTGGGATAAAAACCTAACCAAAACTGCTGAAAATTCCTCTAAGTGTTTAAATGAAAATGTCATGACTTCATGAATTTATAACCTGAAATCCAAGTCTGTTTAGGAGAAGTTGTGTAAAGAAATATTGTAGATATCATGGAGATCTACAACTTTCATGTTGGAAGCTTCTCTTGAATCATATTGCATCAAGGTGAAAAGTTGGCATGAAGAAATTAGATTATCATGTATAAAAAACACTTAGAAAAATTTCTAAGTCTTGAAGGGTTTGAACTTTCACATTGACTTTTGACTTTCTTGATTCCTTGATGATCAAGCTTCATATTTTTGAATGTCTTGATGAAATTTGATCCTTGGAATATAATGTTGACCAAAAAGTCAAAGTTTTACTTTCCAGTATGCAATTGACCATTTTGCCCTTGTGCCAATTTCAAGCCTAAATTGATGTATCAGTGCTGCAAACTTGATGTCATAGAAGATCTTGTGAGAAAATCCTTGAGAAATGAGAGGGCAAATTTTGGGGTACAACACTCATCTACCAAGGACTTAGGCAGCCACAATTCTTCCAACAAGTCGAAAATGACTCAAGGTCACACGACGAGTTCAAAAGGAAAGAAAAGGTAATATGAAAAAAGATGATGAAAAAGAAAGATACAAAAAGCCCCGCTAAGTTGAAACTTGAAAAACAAGTCGCTTAGGCAAAAGTCAGGGCATCCCGCTGGACTTCAGAGTCAAATTCAAAAGGAATTTGCCCAGGCAAAAGTTAGGGAAAGCAAAGAAAAGCTTGAAAGGCGATAAAGGATTACAACATAAAATCCTCAGCAAAGGACAAAGTCGTGTGACAAGAAACCCAAAAGAAGCAAAAGTGAGTGACTTACATGTTCAAAGAAAACCTCGGTTGGTTCCTCAACCATCTCGAAATTTATTTTGAGAGATGAAAGTTTGTATCAAGTTAACTGAATATAGGACTGGAGAACATCATGAAGGGGGTGGGTACCAAATAATTTTGAGCCTTAAAATCCATTTTTTCTAAAAACCGTAAACCAGGCCACGTTACAACCCTCAAAAGTCCTAATTGAAGCGGGGTTTATTTCGAGAGCATACTTCCATGAGATAGCGTTCTTGACTCCTAAAAGGTTATGCTGAAAGGTCTGTGTTAGTATCATATGCTTTTGTTATTTGTCACATCTTAACTAAGTAATTTCTTTCATAAAGTTTGTGACATATTTTAAAATAAAAACTCCAGAATTAACATGTTTTGTGCATTAGAATTATCATTCTTAAAATAAGCATCTTTTTCTACTTGCATAAATATTTGTTGACATCAAGGAAGTATACATCTGATTATCAGTGAGAAAGCTAAAGCACTGTCAGGGGCATTCTGCCTAAAAGACTCTTTTTAGCAGGGGCAAGTTGTTTTTTCCCAGAATGATGTTTTTTCAGTTGATCATCCTTAAAAGGAAAGGCTTGAATATTTCATCAAACCCAGAAAGTGTCAGGTTTCAACTAATCTAGGGCAGTTACGTCGAGATTCGACAAATGTCTCTAAGAATCAGTCGATTAAGTAGACTATCTCGTGATAATTCCCTTGAAGATCATGTTGTCTGGGGCAAGAATTATGTGCCTAAGTTATTGAATCCAGGGGAAATCCAGATTTAACAGGATTTGTTGTTATGGCTTTTCTCAAGCACGAGGTTTCCTGGACTCTCTCTTCATAGTAAAGACACCAGAAGGTTCAAACGTTGGTTCCCAACAATATTATTTTTGACCTCTCTATGTTGTGGAATTCAGATTGAGAGTGTGCATTTATTTTGCACGTGAAGACTTTATCTCCTCAGCAGGAATATGCTGGTATTTCCCCAAGAAAGTTCACTCAGATCATTCCTGCTGATATGTGTATGATCTTCTTGTTTTTCATAAGTAGTTGGAGATAATACCATTTGATGTATGGCGCGGTGAAGGGTTTTTGATCCCATTTTCCACAGCCAAATCTTGGTTTATTGTAATTTTGGGTTTGCATGGTTTGAGGCCTCTATCCCAGATTCCCCAACGAAGTCTCCCCTCATATGACGAAAGGTCTTGTTCGCTTGGTGTGCTGAGATGGAACTATTTGCAAAATGACGCTCTTTTTGGCAGTTTTGGCATTATTATTGGTATGTATTCCCCAGGAAACTAGACCAGGACAATATATTTTCTAAGAAGTGTTGAGACAGTTGTCAACCCTTTTGGTTTCACCTACTGTTGTACCCCAAAATTTTCCCTCCCATATTCTTCAAGAAATTGCCAAGTCAAGCTTCAAAATCTCCTCAAGGGTTGCACAGTTCAAGGGCCTCCTAAACAGTCAAAATTAGGGTTTTGGTTCTGACAAAGTAAATGAAGTTTACAAGGGTCCAATCAAGTCCCACATGCCTACAAACATGGTCAAGCATCCTCATACAAAGTTTCAAGACTTTCAGCACAAAATTGCACAGTCAAAACCCTAATTGCACTACAGTCAACTGTAGGGGTAAAATGGTCATTTGGCAGTCAAAAGTTCAAATTTTTGGTCAACATCTCATTTTGAAGCCACAAACATCATTTGATCAATGCTTGATCATGATTCTCAAAGCTTGGCTCAAAAATCATCAAGATGCAAAAGTTTCCATATTTGGACAGTTGAAAAAGTCAACTGTAAATTGACCAGGGCATAACTTCAACATGGATTATCATAAAAATTCCATCCAAATCTCATTTTGAAGAGAAAGACATACTCCTCTTCATACTTCAAGTCCAAGAAATGCTCTCACAAAAAGTTATCAATTTCAACATTATAGGTCATTTTCAAAAGTCAACAAAAAGGGACTTTAAGTCAAAGGCCATAACTTGAGATTGGTAAATCAAAATGACATGGGACCAAAGACATTGGTTAGAGGACTCAAATACCTTTCCAAAATGTCCAAGAACATGAGCAAAGCTTAAAAATTGAGCAAGTTATTCCTTGTGGAAGTTGGGAAATTTTTGGATATTTTGAAAAGTCAACATTGCTTCAAATGACCTAAAATTGCTAATGGGCCTCTTTTTCTTCCACAATTCATTATCCAAGGCATGTTCACGACCATTTGGCCCAAAGGGAAGTTTTTTATCATTTTATTTTATTTATTTGGATTTTTAATCATTAATAATTCATTTAATTAAATTAAATAGGTGAAAAATACTAAACCTAATGTTTTGAATCTTTTTGTGCATAAAATATCTCCAAGATTTCGTGCAAATCAGATTAGGAAAGAATTGAAGGTAATTGGACATGATTTGGTGGCAAATATGCATGAAAAGATTGAAAACTAATGCCATAAAAATCAAATATTGATTCATCAATTCATGGATCTTTTTGACCAAATTCTTTGACCTAATCATTCACACATAAGTATAGAATGCAAACCCTATTCAGAGAGGCTCCCAGCTGCGCCCAAAAGCCATAACCAAGTTGACATTTTTTCAAGAAAATTCTGAAACTGAAATCACCATTGCAAGGGTTTTCAAGCCAAAACAACCATTCTATCGCCCCCCTGGGACATCAAGGAAGGCTCCTGGATCAAGAACACCAATTCTAACGCCTTGAATCAGTGTACAGAAATCAAATTTTTTTCATATAAATGCATATTCGTATTCTGAATTCTAGGCATTTTCATGGCATTTTGTTTGTGTATTCATACTAAGTGATGTATTCTGAAGCTAACCACATACTTTGATTGGATTTTTATGCACTATATGCAAAAACACCATTGTCGTGTTTTAGGGTTACAGGGATTTTGATTTAGGGCTTTGCGTTCAAGGAACAATTGGGACACGATAATGGCACCATCAGATTCAGAAGCTTCATGCCAATCAAATCCATATGTCGCGCCTAATTTCTAATGCCAGGATTCCTAATCGCTATTTTGAATTATGGCAGGTTTTGAGGACGGTTCAAAACCGTTGCTAACCTTTTTGTTTCAGGGAACAAAGAAGAAGAAGATGAGGTGGCCATCAGTGATTGGATTGTTTGAATCTCGCGCGAAAAAGAAGCACTAACATTTTTTTTGTTTTATTATATTTATTAGTTATATGATATACAGATAAACGAAGCAGCTCCACTGGTTAAAGGACACGCTGGTAACCCCTGGGACCTGGGTTCGAATCCCAGGTCCCCCACCCCTTCAATATTGTTTTCCTATTAATAATTCTATGCAGCTTCAGCACTAAGGACCACCATGCGTCCACAACCTCCAACACGCCACTTGGCCAATCTCATCAATCCAAGGGCCCAGATCTGGAGAGCATGGTAAACCTCAGTCAACACACATGCGCGCTAGTGGAAAAGTCAAAGAGGCCAAAGGTTAATGGGCCTAAATTACTGAATTTCACCTCCTACTGGGGACAGAACCCCCCAAGGTTTGCAAGTCTTTTTCTTTTTTTATTTTAATTCAATTATTATTTTTAATTAGTTAGTTAATTTAATTATTTTTCATAAAAAACACAAAAACAATAAAAAATCAGGAAAAAGATAAAAAATAAGTATTTTTATTTAATATTTTAATATTTTGTAAATAAAACCTTTATCAATTAATTAGTTTTAATCTAGGGTTAACTTTAATATTTTTTTTCAATAAAACTTAAATTGATAGAATTAGGGTTTCAAATCTTTTCACTCTTTTTTTCTTTTTCACTAATAATTAAATATTATTTATTTTTGTAATTAAATTACCATGTATTTAATTAGGTTAACTTAGGTTTAAACTTTAATATTTTTTAATAAACTAAAAAAAAAACAATTAGAATTAGGGTTAGCGTTTTAATTTTAATTAATCTCATTAAATTCTCATAAATACAAAAAAACCAAAAATAATTCCCTTTTCTTTTAATTTAATTAATTTAATCATAATTTAATTTCATTAAAAAGGGTCCAACGCCCTCGTTTCCAGTTTAATTCAATTCGCGCAGTTACTTTCTTTTCGTATAATTATTTATGTACCTCTCCCAAAGCCGTGTAAACTTAATTTCTCGCACTTTCCATTATTTATATTTTCTGTCAAATCGGGTCCTGGAAATTTTGGCGATGTGGACCCGCGCCTTTTGTAATAGTTTAGAATTTTACCTTTCTCGCACTTTTTAGCTATTAAATAAATGCATGCAAGAATGAATGGACAAAAAATAAAAACAAGCGCATAGATCACCTTTGACATGACAAGATCAAATAAATGAAAACGACACACAAATCACACACCACCCCTAGGGTACGCCTCACTGTTGCCTTGCCTCGAAAGGTGATCGTCGAGTAGAGGATGTCTTAGTAAGTCCTCATGATCCGGGAACCTGGCATGAGGGTAGCTTCTAAGGTGTCTTCCCATTGCTCTGGTGATCACCATGTCCCGAACCTCGAATTGACCCGAACACCTCCAACGGTGGTGCTACCTACCTCTCAATGGTGGGATGGCACTACTTTAAAGGACATTTACACAGACGAATTCCTTAGGGTAGGTAGACGACTCTAGATACTTGCTCTAACTTCAAAAACAAATCAAAATTACTTTTCACACCGACACCTTTTCAAAAAGCTTTCGAAAGTAATTTTTCAAACACTCTTGAGGACCGATACAAGAGTCGAACTGGAATTTTCAAAGAAACTTTTTAAAACCCACAATTGAAAAGCAAACAAACCATTTTTGAAAACACAAATGAGGAAGTATCCAAGAGCCCATGGATAACCATGGATAGAAAGGGTGCTAACACCTTCCCTTTCTATAACCTACCTCCCGAACCGAGAGCAATCTCTTTAAGGAATTTTTCTGTGCTTTTGTCCTTTCCATTTGGAGAAAATAAAAGACGGTGGAGACTCTTGCTTCCGCGACATTTCGCGAACCAGCGTTAAACAGTCAGTTCCAGATCCACCGATCACAGAACTGGCGACTCTGCTGAGGACTATTTTTAAAGTGAGGTGTACCTTAGGGTAGTTCATAACTGTGTTTTCAATTGTATTGATTTGCTTGCTTTAAAATTGTGGGTTGCATGGAAGTTACATAGATCCTAACCCGGATCTGGGGATACCCTGTTTAGGTAGCATAAGCTGTGAGGGACCTGTCCGGCGTATACCGACATGGGTGAAGCAGTGGCTACGTTGGTGTGGCGCCTTGGTCTGTACCGATATCCCTCGTGTTGAAACGGGGAGAATATGGGTCTTCCAAGGAGTCATTAAGCACCAACAGACCTTAGAACCTTAAATGACCCAACTTGGCCAATAGAACAGTAGCAGTATGCTACACCCATTGAGGCTAAACTCTCGTGATGGTTCTGGCCGCAAGAAAAGATTGCGATGCTGGAGTTATGACCGATGGAGGGTAGTCAATGATATTGGGATCCTCTAAGAACCCGGTTACTTTAATAGGACAGGTTGAGCCCACTAACTTCAAGAGGGTAATACCCAGACCCCATGCTGGCCTAAACTCTAAGGGCTCTCTTGTGTGACTTGTGTGCCTTCGTACTTGACTACTTGCATGCTTTATCTGACACATGAACTATTTGCAGGTTTTGTTTTAGTCCTTAATTGGGATCCATGACAGGGCTTACTAAGTTTCTTGCAGGTTTCGTTTATAGTCCTTAATTGGGACTCATAACAGAGTGTACTGAGTTTCTTGCAGGTTTTGTTTACAGTCCTTAATTGGGACTCATAACAGGGTTTACCTACATTACCCCATGCATACCATAACATCATACCATTGCATACATCCTAACCCATTTCAAGGATCTCAAGGGTTTGTGATGCAGGTCATGATAAACCAATGGTCTAGCAAGGGGCAAAGAGGATTTATTTTCCTCTAGCCAAGGTTGTCAGAGGCTATGACCCACTGGATATGGGGAGCTTTGACACTTGAAGAAAGTTGTCCTAGCCAAGGTTGTCAAGGGCTATGACCCACTGGATATGGTGAGCTTTGACACTGGAAGAAGATTGCCCTAGCCAAGGATGTCAGGGGCTATGACCCACTTGATATGGTGAGCCTTTGACCCTTGGAAGAAAGACTCTCAACAAATATGAAGTTCTTTCAATCAAGCTACCGAATCCAAATGCTAACAAATTTTCTTGTTTACCCCGCGAGGTCCTTGAAAACATTACATGCATGTCATACTCATCATTGCATAACAGGTATCCTTGTTGCAGGTCACTTACCTTTCTCGCTGTTTATTTCAGCAATGGCTTCACAACAAGATAACCAGGACCTTCACGCTCAAGAGACTCAGTTCAGGGAAATCTTCCTAGGCCTATCCAAGGGGCAGGAAGAGTTGAGGACACTCCTCATGGGGAATCTGATCAGAAAGAGTCCTGAAGATGACAAGGACGAACGGCTGAAACGCCTACAAGCTGAGGTAGATGCATTGAAAACCCAAATGCTGGGGCAAAGGGCTCTCATCCAAGGTTTAGCTCAGGAGCAAGTAGAGTTGAGGACCATGATCAGTCAACTCCACCAAGGCAAATCCAACATGAAGCTACCAGTCCGAGTCAGGGACCAAGTCTTTGATCAGCTACCAAGAGGACAACAGTCTGGTATGGTGAAGAATGGACCTCCCCAAGTTGTTACTACTTCACAAACCCAGCATCAACGGGGTAATCGGCGTAAGCGATATACACCTGGAAGACATTTCTCTGAGACTGGTATACCATCATCTCTAATGCTGAAACGCTTGTTGGAGGTCAATCTGATTACTTTAAAGGATCCTCCCCAGAATCCCGACACCTCTGCTCCTACTTACAACCCTGATGAAAGATGCGCCTACCATTCTGACAGTCCTGGACATGACACCGACGACTGTTGGAGCTTGAAGAACAAGATCCAGGACTTGATCGACGGAAGGGTGCTGGAGTTCATGCCGGGTGGCCAAATACAAATCTTCTGCTAAGAATCTTCCATCTGAGATGACTAGTTCAAATTAAGAAGCTTTTGTTCATTAGAAATTTCAAGTTGTAATTTTCTTTTGATCGTTCAAACATTTACTCATGTTAAACATTGTTATTCCATTAATGCATCGCACATGTCTGTTTTGAAGTAATATATTCGTATTCACTATATGCAAATTATTTTCATATTTTTTCTGATGATCAACTCTCAATAATTCTAAGCCTCTTGAGGGAGGATGACGAAAACGATACCACGATCTTTACAGTATGCTTTTGAACAGACCCCGCTGATGAGGTACAGGCATTGTTTCAATCCCTAAACACTGGAGTTATAAGGATGATAATACCTCGTCAACCCATCTGAGCCAAAGAAGTAGGAGTTTATCTTTTCAAAATTTAAAACCCTTAATCATAACCTGGGGCAGGGTAGTTCTCTCAGTTGATCCAAGTGCATAACAAATGGCACCAAAGAGGTCCTTACAAAAAAAAAGACAGTGATGGTTCCGAATAATCAATGAAGAAAGGCAGTCATTATATCTCAAAAATAAAAACCCATTAAGTCAAAACCCATGAAGGAGACTTACAAAACTGGGGCATCCCGCTGACTGTAATTCCAAAAAAGGAAACAGTTCAGGCAAAAAAAGAAAGGGATAACAAAAATCAGACAAGAAAGAGGTCTTACAAACCCTCAACAAAAAGGAATGACTGCCTATTCAAAATAAGTTATCAACATCCGAATCATCACCGGAAAATCAGAGCAAAGACTCAAACAAGGTCTAACGTATGATCAACTGAGTTTAGGTTTGGAGAACATCACGAAGAACGGGTGGGTACAAATAATTTGAGCCTTTATCCTTTGTTTCTTAAACCGTGAACCAAGCCACGTTATAACCCTTAAAAGACCTAGCTGAAGCACGGGTTAGTTCGAAAGTATACTGTTACGAAAGGTATCCTGACTCCTCAAGGCCTATGGTAAATACGGAGTTGACATCACGTTTTACAAACATTCACTTGTTTTATGAAAAAGAATGCATTTCCAAAATCTTCAAGACAGACATAGGCTTTGCATTTTTAACATAACTTTGTTTGCATATGACTTTTTGTTTGAACAGCATAGAAGTTCGCACGACGAATGCCTAACGAACAGAAGTACCTCCAATCAAGGGGCAGACATGACCATGGTCCATTATCTGGGGCAGTCCAATCAAGATTCGGAGAATCTCTCGAAGGCCAAATAGCCTGGGGCAAATCTCCGCCTGAGTCACCTGGGACACTCCAGCAACGAATCTTGCCTGATCAAACACCTTCTGGTGGCATGACATAACACTTCTAACAGGGATGACTCCCTACATTCTGAGAGCATGGACATAGTCGAAAAATACTACGCAAAATCAAAGACCCGCTAGGTTGACACACCTAGGCAAAAACAAGGGCTTCCCGGCGAACCAAAAGGGTTCGGGCAAAAATGAAGGGATGAAATGAAAAATCTGTACACCCGGCAAGTCGAAAACCTGAAAAGGCGGCTTAGGCAAAAATGGGTATCCCGGTGGACTGAAAACCCGAAAGGGCGGTCCAGGCAAAAGTTAGGGATCAAAGCGTATGACTATGTCCTGTCATCTTGTCACCTGCCTACCAGAAGAAGCTTGGTCCATCAACGACTGTCAGCACCTCACAGGTCTTCCTCTCCCACCTCAGAAATAGGGGCAATAAAGAGTTGTCTAACCAATCTAATTGTTCTGTCCTCCAAGGTACCAAGGTAGGTTCAGCTGAAGAGCATAACCAGTATATCTTAATTCCCCAGAAAGTAAGTCAGCAAGTCAGTATACTCTCCCCGAGCAAAGCTATTGTCAAACCTTAAGGAAGTTGGGTATACTCCCGCAGATCTCAACCTTCCTCAGCAGCATACAGTCTTAACAAGCATCCCCGGCAATCTTGGTCTAAAGATTGTTCCCCGGCGGTATACCAAACAGTCAATGGAGCTACTTCCCCAGTATATCAAAAAAACTTCCCCAGGAGAGTCTAATCCAGTTTCCCCCAGGAAAGTTGGAATCCATCTCCCCAGGTAATAAGCTTATCCCCAGTAGATTCTGGAAGCTTATCCTCGCAGAACACGAACGCGTCCCCCGGCTTTATTCAAAGAGTTATTTCCTTACTAGGACATAACTGGGTTATCCTCAGCCAAAAGCCACGGAAAGAGCATCCTCGATGAAGTCTTCTTATCCCCAGCGAAGTCTATTAACACTTCCAACATAACAACGGTATCCCCAGCAAGTTATTATCAACATTCAGCAAAGTGTCTCTCTCCCCACAGAGTATTGCTTCCCAGCAAGATCGCTAGAGTATCTTTTCTCCCCGCGGAGTAATCCATTCGCCAAGTTTATTCCCCAAAGGAGTTATCTTCTCCTACCGGTATTCTTGTAACTATCATCCAGCGGAAGCAAAATCTGTTCTGCAATATCGGCCCAGGAGTGATTTCCCGGCACCCGTCAAGGATTTATTTTCCTAAGACGAAAACATAATATTCATAAACATCCTCATACATCATAGCATGCATATATGCATCATATCTTACAAATCTCATTTATGTTGAGGACATCATTGCTTGACCCATATCATGCATTGCATATGACTGACCTTTACCTTTCAGGAAAGATTCAGTTAAGTTCTTAGCTATTTCAAAGACCTAGTCTGGTTCAGTTAAATCGACTCCAAAGATTTCTCTGTTTCTTCTCCAGTCAAAGGCCTTCTCTGGTTCAGTCAGATCGACTCCAAAGATCTCCCTGTTTCTTGCCCAGTTGAAGACATTTCAAGACCTAGTCTGGTTCAGTTAAATCGACTCCAAAGATTTCTCTGTTTCTTCTCCAGTCAAAGGCCTTCTCTGGTTCAGTCAGATCGACTCCAAAGATCTCCCTGTTTCTTGCCCAGTTGAAGACATTTCAAGACCTAGTCTGGTTCAGTTAAATCGACTCCAAAGATTTCTCTGTTTCTTCTCCAGTCAAAGGCCTTCTCTGGTTCAGTCAGATCGACTCCAAAGATCTCCCTGTTTCTTGCCCAATTGAAGACATTTCAAGACCTAGTCTGGTTCAGTTAAATCGACTCCAAAGATTTCTCTGTTTCTTCTCCAGTCAAAGGCCTTCTCTGGTTCAGTCAGATCGACTCCAAAGATCTCCCTGTTTCTTGCCCAGTTGAAGACATTTCAAGACCTAGTCGGGTTCAGTTAAATCGACTCCAAAGATTTCTCTGTTTCTTCTCCAGTCAAAGGCCTTCTCTGGTTCAGTCAGATCGACTCCAAAGATCTCCCTGTTTCTTGCCCAGTTGAAGACATTTCAAGACCTAGTCTGGTTCAGTTAAATCGACTCCAAAGATTTCTCTGTTTCTTCTCCAGTCAAAGGCCTTCTCTGGTTCAGTCAGATCGACTCCAAAGATCTCTCTGTTTCTTGCCCAGTTGAAGACATTTTAAGACCTAGACCGGTTCAGTTAATCGACTCCAAAGATTTCTCTGTTTCTTATCCAGTCCAAGGCCTTCTCTAGTCCAGTTAAATCGACCCCAAACAGATTTTCCTGATAAAGACTCAGTAGAAGTTATCCAAGATTCTCTCAATGATTGCTGTTGAGGTTGTAGTCGCCTATGGTTTTCTCCCCGATACTGCGGAGGTGGTAATCCCAGATTTCGCTCAATGATTGATGTTGAAGTGAAATTATCCAAGATTCTCTCAACGATTGCTGTTGAGGTTGTAGTCGCCTATGGTTCTCTCCCCGATACTGCGGAGGTGGTAATCCCAAGATTCGCTCAACGATTGCTGTTGAAGTTGAAGTTATCCAAGATTCTCAATGATTGCTATTGAGGTTGTAGTCGCCTATGGTTCTCTCCCCGATACTGCGGAGGTGGTAATCCCAAGATTCGCTCAACGATTGCTGTTGAAGTTGAAGACATCCAAGGTTCTCTCACCGTTCCTGTTGAGGTAGTAACCATCCCTGGTTCATTCATCACCGTTTGAAGCTCCAGATCCAGCTCCTGTAACCAGTCAGGACACATCTATACAAAGAGTTTGAAGACCAGCTCCGGTATCAGGTCAGGTAATCATTTTCTTTTGCAGGTACGCAAGTTCTCGCTAAGGAATCTCTTACGCGATCAACACCCAGATGGCATCTATAAGCCCATCCACCTTCCATCATCTCTTAAGCATGGAATCTATAAGCCCATCATCCTATCCATCAATCTCCAAATGGCATCTGTAAGCCCATTCCCGTCATCACACTACTATGTGAGCGCAAATTTCTGGGCACTCTAGTGTTCAATCATCTTCCACCTTCGGATCACGAAAGGCACGTCAGCCAATCTACATCCTCAGGTTTAAGAAGATTGAACAGGGGCAACTGTTGTACCCCAAAATTTTCCCTCCCATATTCTTCAAGAAATTGCCAAGTCAAGCTTCAAAATCTCCTCAAGGGTTGCACAGTTCAAGGGCCTCCTAAATAGTCAAAATTAGGGTTTTGGTTCTGACAAAGTAAATGAAGTTTCCAAGGGTACAATCAAGTCCCACATGCCTACAAACATGGTCAAGCATCCTCATACAAAGTTTCAAGACTTTCAGCACAAAATTGCACAGTCAAAACCCTAATTGCACTACAGTCAACTGTAGGGGTAAAATGGTCATTTGGCAGTCAAAAGTCCAAATTTTTGGTCAACATCTCATTTTGAAGCCACAAACATCATTTGATCAATGCTTGATCATGATTCTCAAAGCTTGGCTCAAAAATCATCAAGATGCAAAAGTTTCCATATTTGGACAGTTGAAAAAGTCAACTGTAAATTGACCAGGGCATAACTTCCACATGGATTATCAGAAAAATTCCATCCAAAGCTCATTTTGAAGAGAAAGACATTTCCTACAACTCCTCTTCATACTTCAAGTCCAAGAAATGCTCTCACAAAAAGTTATCAATTTCAACATTATAGGTCATTTTCAAAAGTCAACAAAAAGGGACTTTAAGTCAAAGGCCATAACTTGAGATTGGTAAATCAAAATGACATGGGACCAAAGACATTGGTTAGAGGACTCAAAGACCTTTCCAAAATGTCCAAGAACATGAGCAAAGCTTAAAAATTGAGCAAGTTATTCCTTGTGGAAGTTGGGAAATTTTTGGATATTTTGAAAAGTCAACATTGCTTCAAATGACCTAAAATTGCTAATGGGCCTCTTTTTCTTCCACAATTCATTATCCAAGGCATGTTCACGACCATTTGGCCCAAAGGGAAGTTTTTTATCATTTTATTTTATTTATTTGGATTTTTAATCATTAATAATTCATTTAATTAAATTAAATAGGTGAAAAATACTAAACCTAATGTTTTGAATCTTTTTGTGCATAAAATATCTCCAAGATTTCGTGCAAATCAGATTAGGAAAGAATTGAAGGTAATTGGACATGATTTGGTGGCAAATATGCATGAAAAGATTGAAAACTAATGCCATAAAAATCAAATATTGATTCATCAATTCATGGATCTTTTTGACCAAATTCTTTGACCTAATCATTCACACATAAGTATAGAATGCAAACCCTATTCAGAGAGGCTCCCAACTGCGCCCAAAAGCCATAACCAAGTTGACATTTTTTCAAGAAAATTCTGAAACTGAAATCACCATTGCAAGGGTTTTCAAGCCAAAACAACCATTCTATCGCCCCCCTGGGACATCAAGGAAGGCTCCTGGATCAAGAACACCAATTCTAACGCCTTGAATCAGTGTACAGAAATCAAATTTTTTTCATATAAATGCATATTCGTATTCTGAATTCTAGGCATTTTCATGGCATTTTGTTTGTGTATTCATACTAAGTGATGTATTCTGAAGCTAACCACATACTTTGATTGGATTTTTATGCACTATATGCAAAAACACCATTGTCGTGTTTTAGGGTTATAGGGATTTTGATTTAGGGCTTTGCGTTCAAGGAACAATTGGGACACGATAATGGCACCATCAGATTCAGAAGCTTCATGCCAATCAAATCCATATGTCGCGCCTAATTTCTAATGCCAGGATTCCTAATCGCTATTTTGAATTATGGCAGGTTTTGAGGACGGTTCAAAACCGTTGCTAACCTTTTTGTTTCAGGGAACAAAGAAGAAGAAGATGAGGTGGCCATCAGTGATTGGATTGTTTGAATCTCGCGCGAAAAAGAAGCACTAACATTTTTTTTGTTTTATTATATTTATTAGTTATATGATATACAGATAAACGAAGCAGCTCCACTGGTTAAAGGACACACTGGTAACCCCTGGGACCTGGGTTCGAATCCCAGGTCCCCCACCCCTTCAATATTGTTTTCCTATTAATAATTCTATGCAGCTTCAGCACTAAGGACCACCATGCGTCCACAACCTCCAACACGCCACTTGGCCAATCTCATCAATCCAAGGGCCCAGATCTGGAGAGCATGGTAAACCTCAGTCAACACACATGCGCGCTAGTGGAAAAGTCAAAGAGGCCAAAGGTTAATGGGCCTAAATTATTGAATTTCACCTCCTACTGGGGACAGAACCCCCCAAGGTTTGCAAGTCTTTTTCTTTTTTTATTTTAATTCAATTATTATTTTTAATTAGTTAGTTAATTTAATTATTTTTCATAAAAAACACAAAAACAATAAAAAATCAGAAAAAAGATAAAAAATAAGTATTTTTATTTAATATTTTAATATTTTGTAAATAAAACCTTTATCAATTAATTAGTTTTAATCTAGGGTTAACTTTAATATTTTTTTTCAATAAAACTTAAATTGATAGAATTAGGGTTTCAAATCTTTTCACTCTTTTTTTCTTTTTCACTAATAATTAAATATTATTTATTTTTGTAATTAAATTACCATGTATTTAATTAGGTTAACTTAGGTTTAAACTTTAATATTTTTTAATAAACTAAAAAAAAACAATTAGAATTAGGGTTAGCGTTTTAATTTTAATTAATCTCATTAAATTCTCATAAATACAAAAAAACCAAAAATAATTCCCTTTTCTTTTAATTTAATTAATTTAATCATAATTTAATTTCATTAAAAAGGGTCCAACGCCCTCGTTTCCAGTTTAATTCAATTCGCGCAGTTACTTTCTTTTCGTATAATTATTTATGTACCTCTCCCAAAGCCGTGTAAACTTAATTTCTCGCACTTTCCATTATTTATATTTTCTGTCAAATCGGGTCCTGGAAATTTTGGCGATGTGGACCCGCGCCTTTTGTAATAGTTTAGAATTTTACCTTTCTCGCACTTTTTAGCTATTAAATAAATGCATGCAAGAATGAATGGACAAAAAATAAAAACAAGCGCATAGATCACCTTTGACATGACAAGATCAAATAAATGAAAACGACACACAAATCACACACCACCCCTAGGGTACGCCTCACTGTTGCCTTGCCTCGAAAGGTGATCGTCGAGTAGAGGATGTCTTAGTAAGTCCTCATGATCCGGGAACCTGGCATGAGGGTAGCTTCTAAGGTGTCTTCCCATTGCTCTGGTGATCACCATGTCCCGAACCTCGAATTGACCCGAACACCTCCAACGGTGGTGCTACCTACCTCTCAATGGTGGGATGGCACTACTTTAAAGGACATTTACACAGACGAATTCATTAGGGTAGGTAGACGACTCTAGATACTTGCTCTAACTTCAAAAACAAATCAAAATTACTTTTCACACCGACACCTTTTCAAAAAGCTTTCGAAAGCAATTTTTCAAACACTCTTGAGGACCGATACAAGAGTCGAACTGGAATTTTCAAAGAAACTTTTTAAAACCCACAATTGAAAAGCAAACAAACCATTTTTGAAAACACAAATGAGCAAGTATCTAAGAGCCCATGGATAACCATGGATAGAAAGGGTGCTAACACCTTCCCTTTCTATAACCTACCTCCCGAACCGAGAGCAATCTCTTTAAGGAATTTTTCTGTGCTTTTGTCCTTTCCATTTGGAGAAAATAAAAGACGGTGGCGACTCTTGCTTCCACGACATTTCGCGAACCAGCGTTAAACAGTCAGTTCCAGATCCACCGATCACACCTACCAAGTGCTGGATTTGATTTAAAATCCCCATGAGTTTGACCTCTTTCTATAATCGTGACTTTTTGATTCCCAAAGAAGGCTATCCCAAGGCATCTTTTGTTGGAATAAGTTTGCATGATATGAAGACTCAATCCGAGAATCCCCTGTGAAGGATTCACTTATTTGATAGAAGTCTTCTCTCCCCGTACATGCTGATATTTTACTCATTTACGAAGCATCTCCCTTTCGGTAGTACTTGTGTTTTGTTTGATTGCCCGATAATCAGGCAAAGGCAATATTTTATTTAAGAAGTGTTGAATTGGTTATCAACTTTTTGGGTTTTCTCCCGCCAGGTGCTGGGTTTGATTTAAAATCCCCATAATTTTGATTTCTTGATGTTATGTTTGACTCCTTAACTCTCCAAGTTGTTTTCCCCCATAAGGTTTCATACTTTTTCCCCAGAGAAATTGGTGCAATACTTACTTTCAATTTTGAAGAACGTATCTATGGTTTCCCCAGTGAAGAATGTATCTTGGTTTCCTGTCTTTGATATAGTGTTGACCTCCCCAATGGAGTCATCACGAGGTCCCTCGTTGATATCTCGATGATGAGGCACTATCTCCCCTAGTGAAGTTTGTATGATATTTCTCCATTGAAGTCGGCTTGAGATCCTTAGTTGATGTTTTGCCGATATGGTTTCCATTTTCCTAATTTGAAAATAGTATTGCAATTCCCAGTAGTAGTGCGGATCGTGAAAGCATTGGTTTTCCCATTGAAGTCTGAGTGCTATTCCCCGGTGGAGCCTAGGAGAAGGATGTTATACCCCTGTATATCTACTGTTTTGTCGCTATGGTTTATTTACTTCCGGATTATGTTCTATCCCAATGAAAGTTGTGTTGTCCTCTCTTCAATAGAGTGTCAACCTTAAGCAGAAAGCGTATATTCTTTCAATTCCCCATTGAGCCATCCCTCGTGGAAGGTTCTTGCTTTAGCCTTCCTGTACAACTCTTTACCTGGATAGATTGGGTTTCCCTCTTGAGTTTATTTCTCAAAGAATGTATTTTGGTAGAACGTTTTACTCCAGTTTATTTCTAGATTGAATCTTTGTTTCCCATCAATATTATTACTTTGGATTTCTGAAATCTTCGAGTTTTGGTTTGAGAACATGCATTTATTTTGCACGAGAAGACTTTATCTCCTTAGAAGGAATATATTGGAATTTCCCCAGGAAGCCATGATTCATTCCCTAGAAAGTCATATTTGTAATATTCCCATAACAGCAAGTAGCAGGTCTCTTTATTTGAGCAACTTGTACTTCCTCATAAAAATCGATGTTACTTTTCTGCTATCTTCTTTATGAGTGAATAGTTTGCAGTTCGTTATCAAATTACTCCAGTGGACGACAAGTCTTTTCAATATGACAGGGACAGTTCGTTAAGAAATATTTGTAAGTGGTAGTCTCTTTATTTGAGACAGATTATACACTACCCTTTCCAGGCAGAATGCCTTGGTTAAAGAAGAAGTTGAGACCGTTCTAGGTGAAACGCCAGAATTTTGGGGAAACTTATTTTCTTTTCTCTCTACCTTCAGTGAAAGTTGGTAGGTCATTAGCAGTGAATGTCAATGATTGTTATCTTTTTTCTACCTTCAGTGAATGTTGGTAGTTCATTGTCAGTGAATGGAGGTGCTATGATATTTTCTTCTACCTTCAGTGAAAGTTGGTAGATCACCATCAGTGAAAGTTTGTGATTGTTATCTTTTTGCTACCTTCAGCGAATGTTGGTAGTTCATCGTCAGTGAATGACGGTGCTATGATATATTTTCTCTTCTACCTTCAGTGAAATTTGGTAGGTCATCAACAGTGAACGTCGATGATTGTTATCTTTTTGCTACCCTCAGTGAACGTTGGTAGTTCATCGTCAGTGAATGGTGATGCTATGATATATTCTCTTTCTACCTTCAGTGAAAGTTGGTAGGTCACCATCAGTGAAAGTTGGTGATTGTTATCTTTTTTCTACCTTCAGTGAACGTTGGTAGTTCATCATCAGTGAACGGCGGTGCTATGATATTTTCTTTCTACCTTCAGTGAAAGTTGGTAGTTCATCGTCAGTGAACATCGATGATTTTTTCTCTCTACCTTTAGTAAACATTGGTAGCCTACCTTCAATGAACATCAGTTTTGTTCTTTATCTTTCTACCTTCAGTGAACGTTGGTAGTTTCACCTTCAGTGAAAGTTGTTGTATCCTTTGACCTTTTACCGTCATCTGTGAGTCAATATCTTTTTTATCTTCTACCTTCGACTAATGAGTTGGTAGTTCATAGTTATCTGTCGATCATTGTTAACCACTGCTTTTTCCTCATTTAATGAGTTTGTGATACTTTGTCTCCTCTCGGGCTTTACCCCAGTAGAGTTGAGTCTTCTATTCCCCAACGAAGTTGATTTTCCTCCAATGGAGTCATGTTTCTTTCTTCAATAGAGAAGGTAATTCTTTCTGGGAGATTACTTTCTTATAGGCTCGTTGCTCGCTTTGTTAAGTGTTTCCTCATTGAAACCTCACTTTGCCTTCAATTGTGGTTCTGGCTTTCCCCATACAAAGTCATCCCCAGTGATTTTTTTCCTGGTGGATTCTCTTTGGCATCTTTCTCCAGCAGGTTTCAAGTCGTAGTTTCATCTACATTAATATCCCCAATAATATTATGTGTTTCCCACAGAATCCTTTGTGTCTGCATTCTTAACCATAAGCATTTCATGACACCTTAGGGTTAAAAAATGGGGTCTTATAATATTTAAGTATCTTCAATCTCGTCGAGACAATAGTGTCTACCTTCATATTCGGATAGAAGACACGTAAATAGGGGCAGCTGTCATACCCCATTTTTTGCCCCTAATCTGTTCATTCATAACATCATATGCATTTACATCATAAATCTTTCATTCATTTGAGATATTAAGACATGGGCTCAAATGGATCTTGGCATTAGAGTTTTCCCCTATAAATTGAGGTTGCTACCTCTCTCAAGTTGATTCCACTGTTTCATTTATCTATCTTGGTACGAAACCAGGGTTTTGGATCTACAAGCATCATAAGTATTTTCCTTGGCAAGATTCCTTGAGATACAAGTTTTTCTTCATCTGAATTTCTTCAAGAAACTAGTGCATTAGGATTTGACTTGTGTACTCAAGACTTTATCATGAATTCACTGTGAATGTCATTGAGCTAGGTTTTGTTCCTCTCACCATCTCAAGCCTTCTTCATCCATATGCACTCAAGGTCCAGAGATTTAGGGTTTCTCCTAATTACCTGCTCCACAAGTTAATTCTTCTTGAGAGGTTAGGAATTTTCCTCAAGGGCATGTCTTTGTGTCAAATTCATCAATAGAAGAGAGTACTTTGTCAAGACAAGAGGGTTTGTTGATTAATGAAAAGAATTAATCACGGCACAAAAGATGAATGCGATAATTATTTATGATCAAGGTCTTGTCACCTATTCAATTACTTGTTACTTGCAAGTTAATTTGGATTCATTTTTATGAAGATATTCATTCAAGTATGTTATTTGTAAATGATCCAAAAAAGAGCATGATTCAAGATACTGATCCTGGTTTCATCTGGACATCAAGCTCAAGCATTTATTTTGTTTAAGATAAGGACAGAAGATGATTCATAGGGCTTATTTGGACTTCGAGATATTTAAGTTCACTCAAAACTCTTAAGGATCAATTCAAGTGTACAAAGCGTAGTCCATTCATGAGGATTTGTTTTAGGCTCAAATATTTTTCAAACTTGATATCAAAACTCCCAAGGCATATACTTTGCTCATTAAGCTTGATTCAAACATGCTAAGTTGAAAGAAAGTTCATGTGGATTTCTTAGAGTACAAGTCAATTGAAACATAGTGCGAGGTTCATTAGTCGTTGGTGGCAATTTGTTTTAGCTTCATTCAAGCTAGCGAGCCATAAATCAAATTTCAACATTCAAAGAATAATTCAAGATTTCACGTTCAAAGATTCAAAGTATGTTCCATCCCAAATTCAATTTCCAAAGTGTCGATTTCATTAATTTAAAACCATGTTGTGATATGGTGGGAGAACTGACTTGGATGTTTTGCATTTTATCGCAAATGTTGCGGTTAGCAAGAGTCACCACTGACTTTTCTTTTATCCAAAAGGAAAGGCTGAAAAGAACAGGAAAGACCTTTGAGATTGTTTCTTGAGTTCAGGGGGTAGATATGAAAAGGGAGGGTGTTAGCACCCTTTTCATCCATAGTTATCTATGGGATCTTAGTTGCTTGCTAGATCACTTGCTTTTGTTTGAAAATGTGCTTTGTGAGGTTTTTGAAAGTATTTTGAAAAGGCGCCATCGTTTAGGCAAACTTTGTAATAGTTCTCATTTGTAAGAACGTATACAAAGTGTTGAGCTTTTGAAAATGTTTCAAGTTTAGAAGATGTTTTGAAAGTGTTTTTGAAAGTGTTTTTGAAAGTGTTGGTGTTTGTTTTTGAAAATAAGCAAGAGTGTTTGATTTGGAATTGAGCAAGCAACTAGGAACAATCTACCTACTCAAAAGTCTTAGTTCATTTCTTCCTTTCCTTTGATATTGTTATCTTACCATTGATTTGGTAAGAAACCCTATCTTTGGATGTAAAGGGACGGGCGTGGGTCATCGTATAGCCATGATAGCAATGTTGTGAGATACCTTAGCAATTCTCTTTGAGGGACTAAAATCATTTTGAAAGGCAACATTTGATAGCGTCATCGAGGGACTATGATCTTATATTTTTTATTGCTTTTTGCTAAGATATCCCACATGCATAACATGGCTATTTTTATAAGGCAACAAAGTGGATTTACCCTAAGGGTGTAAGTGTTCAAGTGTGTTGATTTACATGCATTGTTTTGTCTTGAATTAGGGTTTGCTAACTTGTTGATTTTATCTTTCCATACAAACCCTAATTTACTAGCATTTATATATAAAGCAATAAATTACGGAAAATAAAATACTAATCTATTACATCATTAGGGGAGAGGGTGTACAAATTTACAAATCGGGGTTTTACAAGAAAATTAAACCTAATTATCTATTACAACCATATTGAATATTGTACAAAATCGAAAATAAAATGTATGAATATAAAATGGAAAAAGAAATGATTTTTGTTTGGATTTTTATGAAAGGTTCTAATCTTGACCTAATTAAGAAAATGATTAATTAAAAATTAAACAAAACTAAAACTAAAATTAATAATAAAGAAAACAAGTTTAAAAAAAATGATTTTTAGGTTTTTTATAAAAGGTTTTAAATTAAAAAAATATGAAAATTAATTAATTAAAATAAACCTAAGTTCTAAATTAATTTCAATTAAGAAAATAAAATAATTAATAATTAATCCTAAGTCTAAATATTAATTAATAAAAAGAAATTAATTTGTTAAAAGAAAATATTTCTGGTCTTTTTATATTTATAGAGAAATTAAAATAAGTAAGTATAAATGATAAATAAAATATTTTTTATATTTTTATTAATAAATAATAATGATAATAATAATAACAATAAAAATAAAAATAAATGAAGAAAATATGAAATGGAAATAAAAAATAGAAAATAAATAAAATGGAAAATAAAATAATGGGCCAGGGGTGTGAACATAGTCAGGGGTTAGTAAAAAAAAAAAGGATAGCCAGGCCCAAGTTGGAGGCCCAGCGCTACAAAAAAATCTAAAAAAGGTTAAAAATATGAAAAACAAGCAAAAGGGTACCACTGGGGCTCGAACCCAGGTCCCTAAGATAACAGGCGCGCACTTTAACCACTGGGGTGGTGATACACCCGCTAACTTGTACACAATAATAAGTATATAACATAAATCTTGCCCTGAATATTTGAAATCATCTTCTTCCTCCTTCATGCGCGCGCAGACTCCACGCCCACCATTGTTAACCCTGTAACTCTCTCATTTCTTGACCATTTTTGAAAAGTACAAATATGAAACTTGCTGGAAATTTCATCATCAATTTAACCATATAATTTAATTAACCTAAAAATCAAAGGTTAAACTTAATTTTGTTTGATACCAAATGCATGCCCTAACTGGTCAGAAGCAAAATTATCTAAGCACAACCAAGTAAAATGCAAACTAGGGACATGGTCAGATTGAAGGCAATAATATCTACATTTTTACTTCAGAGTGTATGCACAAAGGATGCTTGTATCAAGATGTTGAAGTTTGAAAACTTACCTCTTGCATCTGGTTTTGAATATGGACTTTGAGCAAGTTTTGAAGAGTGAAGATGATTAGGTTAGCTTTCTTGGACCTCCCTGCAAGCTTGAGTTTCACAAATGATGGATGATGGAAATGTGGTTACAGTCTTGAAACATGGACTGTGATAGCTTCTATATGTGTATTAGAAACTTTGTGGATGGTTTGTCCAAGAAACGCACGAGGGAATTTGGAGGTTGGATTCAAAAATCAGAAATGACAAGTTTTTGTGCTTGTATGGCAATTTCTGGTTTTTGGGAAGTTTTAGGGAGTTTGAGAGCTTGTTAAATCGTCTGGTGAGTTTCATAAGAGTGTCTTAATATAAAGGAAAAGGTTTGGAGACTTGAGATGGTCAGAGTTAGAAAAGCACAAGTTATGGGATATTTGCTTGTTTTTGAAGCAATCTTGAAACATCTTGTTCCAATATGAAATACAAAGCTTGTAGGGCGGTTGTAACCTTTAAACATTCTTGTTCTGATTGTGTATAGGATGCTTGTGCAGAAATAGCAACTTCAATGCTCAAGACAAGTTGACTTTGCAAAAGTGATGCTTTATCAAAATGGAAATGGCAACTTTGTGCCATAAATGGAAATGCGACTTGGATAATGGCTCAAGTGCTTTGATCAAAGCTCTAACAGCTGTGTAAACATTTAATTATGTAGTGACAAAAAGTTTTGAGGCCTGTAAAGAAAAGATTATACATCCTAACTATGAATTAGTCAAGTGTTCATCACAAATTCTGCCTTGTAAATCAAGAATGAAACCCTAAATTTATCTTTTCGATTCTCTTAGATCAAGCATGATCTCAATGAGTTCTTGGACATTTTGGAAAGCTTGTAACATCCTCTACAACCTCTATGTTGAACATTTTTTAATATTCCTCTTGGAACTATGTGAAATATTTATATGAAGTTAGGTCAAAATCCTGCCTAAACTAGGGCAAAATGTTTCCAAGTTTCATGAACATGTATTCACAAAATCATAACTTTAAATCCATGCATTTATAGGATAAGTTGTGTTCTACAATTTTTTATATCTCATTGAGATCTACAATTTTTATGTTGAAAGTTTCTTTTGAATCATCTTGCATCATGGTGAAAAATTGGCTCAAAGTTGTGAAAAAATATGAAGTTTCCAACACTTAGAAAAATTTCTAAGTTTAAAAATTTTGACTTTTCAAAATGAAATCTTGACTTTTTGATTTATTGATGAATAAGTTTCATGTTTTGAAATATTTTGATGAATTGTGATCTTTGACACTTGATTTTGACCAAAAAGTCAAAGTTTGACTTTTTAGTATGTAGTTGATTTTTGATCAGTTGACTGAAAATTCATCTGTCAACCAATTGCACTTGAGGAATGTTTTGAGACATGTCATTAGGTCAAAATTATTCATTTGAATCCTTTAGATCATAACTTAAACCAATCAATCATTTTCTAGGTCAAAAATCAGAAATTGCCCTTTCTCAGTCAAAACCCTAATTTTGACCATTTTTCCCTTTTGATGATTTGATCCAATTTCTTGAGGAATTATGGTCCAAACTTGACAAAATGACATATATGAGTTCATAATGTTGATATGGATAAAAAATTATGATGTTTCACTGTAAATTGACCATAGTTGACTTTTTCCCCAATACAGCTGATTTTAGGTCAACTGATTAATTGACTGAGCAAAATATGATCCAAGAATTGAAACTTGACATGAGCAATATTGAGGGTCCACAATGATCCATGAAAGTCATATGGGGAATTAAAAGTTCAATTATCCTTGTGCAATCTCAAACCCTAATTTTCAGTCATCAGTGCTTGAGGAGGTGTCTTGAGCTGATCAACCCTAGTGCAGTCTTGAACCAAAGGAGATCTTGTGAGAGATTACTTGATAAATGAGAGGGAAAATTTTGGGGTACTACAACTACCCTTGTTCAATCTTCTTAAACCTTAAGAGTTAGAGTGCCCAAAAATTTTCACTCGGAGATGGATTGTGAATGGGATTATAGATTCCATTTGAAGGAATGTTGGTAAATATTGGAAGAAGTATCAGCATAAATCTCTTGTTGATTTATACTAAAACATGATGTTTTACCTGTGAGAAAAAGAGTTAGTAAAATGCAGATGTATGCATGATGTTCACTAGATGTGGTATTTTGTTAAATGCATCTTGTATGTACATGCTATGATGCATGAATGTGAGATGTATGTTTTTGTCCGGGAAAATAAATCCATGACTGCTGTTGAGGAAATTATGGGAGGTTGAATCCCTGATTGTCGTTGGGGAATGAAGAATATACCCATCTTCAAACTTTGTTGAAAGGATGATTCCGTTGGGGAATATCTCTTGAACGTTAGTTGTTATCTGGTCGGATCCATGCTTCACAATTCGCTGATAATGAGGAATTCAACTACTATCTGGTCGGATCCAGGCTTCATGGTAACTTATTGGGGAATAAATAAATTAATTGTTATCTGGTCGGATTCCAGGCTTTGTAGAAAATTTCTTGAAATTGAATAGCTATCTGGTCGGATCCAGGCTTCACAACAACTTACTGGGGGTAAGGAAGTTAACTGTTATCTGGTCGGATCTAGGATTTGCAGTAACTTTGAAGTGATAACTACTATCTGGTCGGGTCCAAGTTTCATGGTTTTTAGAAAGTTGCACTATTATCTAGTCGGGTCCAGGCTTCACAGTGTCTCTCTGGGGATCATAGTTAATTGTTATCTGGTAGGGCTCTAGGTTTCACAATAAGTTGCTTGAAAACTGACATCTGGTCGGGTTCAGGCTTTGCATATTTTTGAGGTGGATAAGGCTAATTGTTATCTGGTTGGGTCCAAGTTTCACAATGAATTTATGAGGGTAATTTCTATCTGGTCGGATCCAGGCTTCATAACAACTTGTTGGGGTAGAGGAAAACTCTACTGGGGGAAAGAAGTTAAACCTTGGTCTGGTTGAGTCTAGGTTCTTCTATATTTTGAAGAGTTAAATTATTATCTGGCCGGGTCCAGGCTTTATAGTATCTTAGATTAACTGTTATCTGGTCGGGACCAGGTTTCAGAAACTCAAACTATTATCTGGTCGGGTCCAGGTTTCAGCAATTGATAAAGTCAAACTAATATTTGGTTGGGTCTAGGCTTTATAGTGACTTGAGAAGTTGACTATTATTCGGTCGGGTCCAGGCTTCATAGTAACTTTTGGGGATAGTAAATGTTTTGTTGATGACTTTAGTGGGGATCAGGGGTTGTGGCCCTATGATTTGTAATAATTTGAAAGGAAAACTTAAGCTGGAGAGTATAGACTCAGTCGGGGAGGACATACTCGTCTTGGGGAGGTATACTCAACTAGGGGTAACAGGCTCAACTAGAGAAGATAGACCAAGCTGGTGAATTTTGTACTCAGCTAGGGAGTTATGCTATTCATTGTTTGTTGGGGAAATAAACTCGGTTGATAAATCGCTGAAGAGGTGAGCTCTTTTTAGGAAGTGATTCACAGGGCTTTTACTTGTAGGATCAACTTAGCTGGAGAGAGAGTTGCCAAGAGATTAAGACTCTGGTTAGAGATTGGTTTATTGTAGTCGATCTGCAGAGGATAATGTTAATGGAGTAATTGTGTGGGGATATTCCAATATACATTAAAGATATGTTTGTTGCTGCTTAGGTCATACGTGCCAAACAATTTTAATTATGTTCATATGCATATGTTCATTCAATTTTAGTCATTGGACAAGTTTGCATTCAAAACAAAGACAGGAAGTTTGCACTTCGAAGTATGTTTGTATTGATATTTTTCCCATGAATATGCATTTTTGTACAAAGAGACGGTGATCCTAGTAAGAGGAAATCGTCGAAAGGAAAACAAAATTGAAAACAAAAACAAATAGCCATGTGAAATGATCTCATTGCCTTCCAACTCTACTATTGCCCCAATGTCTTTGAATGCCCCTTGTCGTTGACAAAAGTTGATTGGATTGATCTTGGACCGTTTGAATTCGGACCTTGGTGATAAAGTTGATTGTGGTGATTCCACGGGACATAGTCATACGTTTTCAATCCTCAACTTTTGCCTGGACCGCCCTTTCGGGTTTTCAGCCCACCAGGATACCCATTTTTGCCCAAGTCGCCCTTTCGAGTTTTCAACTTGCCGGGTGTACAATCTTTTGCATATATCCCTAATTTTTTCCCAAACCTTTTGGTTTTCTGGGATGCCCTTATTTTTCCTAGGTGTGTTAACCAAGCGGGTCTCTTATGCGTAGTATTTTTTAACTATGTCTGCGTTTATAGGATGTGGGAAGTATTCACCATCCATGGTAGTCAGCATCATGGCACCGCCAGAGAACACTCTCTTGACAACAAATGGCCCTTCATCGGTGGGAGTCCATTTGCCTCTGGGGTCGCCTTGTGGTAGAATGATTCGTTTTATCACCAAGTCACCAGCTTGATATACTCGAGGCTTGATCTTTTTGTTGAAAGCCTTGATCATATGTTTTTTTGTATGTTTGACCATGACAAACAACAGCCAATTGTTTTTCGTCAATCAAGTTCAGCTGATCCAATCTCATTTGAATCTACTCGTCTTCGCTTAAGCCCGCTTCATTCATAATCCTCAGCGAGGGAATCTGAACTTCCACTGGCAAAACAACTTCCATGGCATAGACTAGAGAAAAGGGAGTTGCCCCAGTTGATGTTCTAGCTGAAGTGCAGTAGCCATGTAGAGCAAACAGCAACATCTCATGCCAATCCTTATAGGTTACCACCATTTTCTTCAGAAGCTTCTTGATATTTTTGTTGGCCGCTTCGACCGCGCCATTCATTTTTGGTCTATATGGAGAAGAATTGTGATGCTTGATCTTAAACTGAGTGCAAAGCTCAGTGATCAAAGCATTGTTGAGGTTAGTCCCATTGTCGGTGATGATCCTTTTTGGGATACCATAACGTCAAATGAGGTTGTGTCTGATGAATCTAGCTACCACATTCTTGGTGACTGGGGCAAAAGAGGCGGCTTCGACCCACTTGGTGAAATAATCAATAGAGACCAAAATGAAATGATGTCCATTGGAAGCGGTTGGCTTGATCTCTCCAATAATATCAATGCCCCATATTGCAAATGGCCATGGAGCTGTCATGATGTTCAGAGGGATAGAAGGCACATGAACCTTGTCAGCATAAATTTGAAATTTTTGACAAGTCCTTGAATGTTAATGGCAATCAATCTCCATCATTGACCAATAGTAGCCAGCTCTCAAGATCTTCTTAGCCATCGTATGCCCACTTGAGTGAGTACCAAAGAGACCATTGTGCATGTCTTCCATGATTTCCTCTGCCTCATTATTGTCCATACATCAGAGTAGAGTAGAGTCATGGTTGCGCTTGTACAATATTCTGTTGCTTTGGAAGAATTTGGCTGCAAATCTTCGTAAGAATTTTCTGTCATTGATGGATGATCCCTCTGGATACTCTTGTGCCTCAAGATATCTCATCACCTCATGGTACCATGGCTTTTCCTCATAAGTTTCAAGTTCACAGCAATGTGCAGGTTCGTCGAATCTTTCAATTGTAATCATAGGGGCCTCGTTGTCCCATCTGACCTTGAACATTGAAGACATGGTTGCCAAAGCGTCATCCAACTGATTTTCTTCCCTAGGGAAGTGCTCAAAGGTGATCTCTTCGAAGTAAGGAATTAGGGATAGAACAAGTTCCTTTTAAGGGATGAGATTAGGGTGCTTAGTGTTCCAATCTCCTTTTACTTGGCTAATCACTAAGGCGGAATCCCCAAACACATTCAAATGCTTGATCCTCAAGTCAATGGCAGCTTTTAGACCCGAGATGCATGCTTCATATTCGGCCATATTGTTCGTGCAATCGAAGCATAGTCTAGTAGTGAAAGGAGTGTGGAAACATTAAGGAGAGATGATCACATCACTAATTCCGTTACCTAAGGCGTTGGAAGCCCCATCGAAGACCATAGTCCATCGGGATCCTTGTTCAGGTCCGTCATACGGCCCAGGTTTCGCACAGTCGGTTACTAGCATGATGTTCTCGTCAGGGAAGTCGAAGTTCATAGACTGATAATCATCCACAACTTGATGGGCCAAATGATCTGCTAGTATGCTTTCTTTGATGGCCTTTTTAGTAGTATATTGAATGTCGTACTTAGTCAAGATCATTTGCCATCTGGCTATCCGTCTGGAAAGGGCATATTTCTCGAAAATGTACTTGATTAGGTCCATTTTAGAAATCAACAGAGTGGTATGAGTCAACATATACTGTCTTAGCTGACGAGCAGCCCATGCAAGAGAGTAGAAAGTTTCTCGAGAAGTGAATATCTGGTTTCACAGTCGGTAAAATTTTTGCTCAGGTAATAAATAGCATGCTCTTTTTGGCCAGACTCATCATGTTGGCCCAAAACACACCCCATAGAATTCTCTAGTACTGTCAAGTACATGATCAAGGGTCTTCCTTCAACTGGAGGCATGAGAATAAGAGGTTCTTGTAGATATTCTTTGATTTTGTCGAAGGCATCTTGGTACTCATCATCCCATCTGACTACCTGATCTTTCTTTAAGAGTTTGAAGATTGGCTCACAAGTAGCAGTTAAGTGTGATATGAAGCGGGAAATGTAATTGAGACGACCCAAGAATCCTCTAACTTCCTTTTCAGAATGAGGGACTGTCATTTCTTGGATGGCCTTTACCTTGGCAGGATCAACTTCAATGCCTTTATTGCTAACAACAAAACCTAGAAGCTTTCCAGATCGTACTACAAATGTGCACTTGTTAGGGTTTAACCTCAGCTTGTTTTTTTTCAGCCTTTTGAATAGTTTGTACAGGTGATCAAGATGTTCTTCTTCAGTTTGTGATCTGGAAATCATATCGTCCACATATACCTCTATTTCATTATGTATCATGTCATGAAACAAATCTACCATAGCCCTTTGATATGTTGCCCCTGCATTCTTCAATCCGAACAACATGACCTTGTAGCAGAAGGTGCCCTATTGCGTAACAAAAGTAGTCTTCTCCATGTCTTCAGGAGCCATGCTTATCTAATTATAGCCGAAGAAACCGTCTATAAAAGAGAATACTTTATGCTGAGCAGTGTTATCAACCAAGACGTCAATGTGTGGTAGAGGGAATTCATCCTTGGGACTTTCCCTATTCAGGTCCCTATAGTCTACGCACATGCGAAATTTTCCGTCCTTTTTTGGAACAGATACCACATTGGCAACCCATTGGGGATAGGATGTCATAGCTAGGAACCCCGTATCAAATTATTTCATCACTTAAGCTTTGATCTTTTCAGACATATCAGGCCTCATGCGATGAACCTTTTGTTTAACAAGAGGGCAGTCTTCTTTTGTCGGCAGACGGTGAACTACGATGTCGGTATCCAACCCAGGCATATCTTTATAAGACCAAGAAAATACTTCCACATAATTATGCAACATCTGAACCAACCTGCTCTTGACACTACTTTCCAAATTAGAGTCGATCTTGATTTCCTTCTTATCTGACTCAGTACCTAAATTGATGACCTCAACTGACTCTTCGTGCGGCTGAATAGCTTTTTCCTCTTGTAATATAATCTGGCTAATTCTCCTGGTACGTCACAATCTTCCTCACCTTCGTCTTAGGCTTGATTAATTGGGCATTCAAAGTCATAGTCAACAATAGTAGAGTCATTGGCGATAGGATCTAGAGTGGATGAGGACCTGCAAGAATGTGTGTGTGTGTGTGTGTGTGTGTGTGTGTGTGTGTGTGCATGTAAGATACATGGCTATTTTTTGAAAATGTACTTGAAAAAAGGGAAGACAATGAACACAAATATTTGAATACAAAAGAGTCCAATGTACTGAATGATCATATGATTAGATGAACATAAATAAAACCCTTTACAAATAAACCAAAGTACCCCGGGCTAGGCACATGGCTTAAAAGTTATTGTTAAAATATTATAGACAACATGTTCTTGAATTGATAAAAAGTAATAAACAAGTAGATTACTCCTCAATGAAAGAGATGGGAACAAAGTCCTTTGCATGCCAGTTCTTAAGCTCCATTGTAGTTGGATACACCCAATCTTCAAATGTAGCTTCTTCATCAGAATCACCCACGGCATTGACTTCATGGCTTCCAATGCGGAGAGGTGGCTTTCCAGCACAAGCACGCCTCACTTCCTTCTGAGCTTTGACAGTGAAGCCCAAACCAAACTTGTCTACTTTAAATGGGATATCTAGGATTTTCCCCCAAGTATCGCAGTTTCCTTCTTCAATTTTCGCACGGGCATACTTGACTGACACCATCTTCGGCATGGCCTTAACAGCTTTAGACTCATCAGAAGAACATTTGGTAGCAACAATCATCGGTGGCATGACTTCAAAGGCTTGACATGGGGTTTCAATGAATTCTCCATCCATCTCTACGTATTTGAACGAGTTAAGGTGACTTACCATAAACTCGTCTTCTCCATAGACAGTAACTATTCTTCCCTTGACTGGATATTTGAGTTTCTGATGGAGAGTTGAGGTTACATCCCCAGCTTTATGGATCCACGGGCGACCTAACATACAAGAATAGGCAGGACGAATATCCATAATATAGAAGATGGAGTTGAAGACTTGGGGGCCTACTTCGATTGGAAGATCTACTTCCCCATGAACAGTCCTCTTTGATCCGTCAAATGCCCTTACAATGATATCGATTGGCTTTAAGACTAAACCTTCACAGTCTAGACAGTCTAACGCTCCCTTGGGTAATACATTCAGGGAAGAACCAGTGTTGACTAACACATGTGCTAGGGTAGTCCCTTTGCACTCGGCAGAAACATGTTGTTGTACCCCAAAATTTGCCCTCCCATATTCTCCAAGATTTGCTAAGAGCATGCTTCAAAATCTCCCAAGGGTTGCACAGTCCAATGGCCTCCTAACAGTCAAAAATTGGGGTTTTGATTCTAGCAAAGAAATTGAAGTTTCCAAGGGTCCAATAAAGTCCCACATGCCTACAAACATGGTCAGGAATCCATATGCCAAGTTGCAAGACTCACAGCACAAAATTGCACAGTCAAAAACCCTAATTGCTCAACAGTCAACTGTAGGGGCAAAATGGTCATTTGACAGTCAAAAGTCAAAAATTTTGGTCAACATCTTATTTTGAAGCCACAAACATCATTTGATCAATTCTTGATCATGATTCTCAAGGCATGGCTCAAAAAGTCTCAAGATGCAAAAGTTTCTATTTTTGGACAGTTGAAAAAGTCAACTGTAACTTGACCAGGGCATAACTTCAACATGGTTTATCAGAAAAATTCCATCCAAAGCTCATTTTGAAGAGAATGACATTTACTACAACTCATTTTCACACTTCAAGTCCAAGAAATTCTCTCACAAAAAGTTATCAATTTCAACATTATAGGTCATTTTCAAAAGTCAACAAAAAGGGACTTTAAGTCAAAGACCATAACTTGAGATTGGTAAATCAAAATGACATGGGACCAAAGGCATTGGTTAGAGGACTTCAAGACCTTTCCAAAATGTCCAAGAACATGATCAAATCCTAAAAATTGAGCAAGATATGCCTTGTGGAAGTTGGGAAATTTTTGGGAATTTTGAAAAGTCAACTTTACTTCAAATACCTCAAAATTGCTAATGGGCCTCAATTTCTTCCAAGAATTATCACCCAAAAGCTATGCACGACCCATTGACCCAAAGGGGGGTTATTTTCCTATTTTTAATTAATTAATTTAATATTTAATCTATTTAATTTATTTAATTATAATTAATTATAAGAAAAATACTAATCCATGCTTTTCAAATCTTTTTGTGCATAGAATTCACTCAAGATTTCGTGCACTATTCAATAAGGAAAGAATCAAGGTGATTGGCAATGATTGGCATCAAAAGGACATGAAAAAGATTGGAAAAGATTCATGAAAATCACAAATTTGAAAAGCATTAAAACATGGATTTTTGGGCTTTGTTTGTGACCTAATTCATTGACATACATATACACAATGCAACCCTAATGCTGAGAACAAGGAAGCTGCGCCAGAATCACAAAAACAAACTTGCATTTTTCTTTAAAAAGCTTAAAACTGTTTTCATAGTTTGAGTGTGTTGCAAGGCCTAAAAAGGATTCCAATAGCTTGCTTACAGATCCAGGAAGCTTTCTGAATCAAAATCACGTTCTCTAACCTCAAGAATTGGTATAACCGTGTTCCACTTTTCTTAAAAAAATTGATAATCGTATTCCATTTTATATGCATGATTAATGTCTTTTAACTGTTGTTTTGCACTAACATGAGCATTCTAAAGCTGTTGGTATCTTCTAATTGAACTAACGTGCCCTGTACGAGAATCTGCCATGGAAATTTTCTAGGTTTTCATAAGCTTGAAATTGGGGACTTTTGCATATGGAAAAATTGAGCCATAAGACCAACACCAATGCATTCGTGACATTCCAACGATTCAAAACCACACCTCGCGCTCAATTTATATGAGCCCAGGGCCTAATCGCTATTTTTGTGTTCTTCACTTAGTGGGGGTTTAAAACCCCCGCTATCCATTCTATATTTTTCAGGTGAAAACGAAGCCAGGGAGAAGAAGATGAGTTGTTGGTTGATGGTTGGCTGATTCAAACATTGGCGCTCTTTTTTATTATTCCACTAACGCGTGTTTTCTCTCTCTTATTGATCATTGCCCATTAAATAAACAAAGTAACACGCTTGGCCTGTTGGTAGCTGCGTTGTCATACAAGCATTGGGACCTGGGTTCGATTCCCAGGTCCCCCAAATTCTTCATAATTTTGTTCAATATGCGTTCAGGTGTAATTCCCTGCCTAGGGTCCATCATGCATCCAATACCTTGGCGCGCCACATGTCCCAGGAGATGAATCTAAAGGTCAGGATGTGAGGCTCACCATACGCACCAGTCAACACCTCCACACGCGAACGCTGAAAGTCAAACAAGGCCTGAATTCTTGGGCCAAATTACTGCAGATCAACCTCCTCAATTTGGGTCAACACCCCCAATGTTTGCATATTCTTTTAATTTCTTTTCTTCTCTTTTCTTTTTTATTTTATTCTTTTGACCACTTTTATTTAATTTATTTCAAATAATTTTCATAAGACACAAAAAAATCAGAAAAGTCAAAATAAAAATATGTTTTTAATATTTAATTCATAAATAGTTTTTGTAAATAAATTTTGTTAATTAACTTAGTTTTAATTTTAGGTTTAATTTTAATTTTTTTTAATAAACTAAAAAAATGTAGAAATTAGGGTTTTAATACTTTTATTCTTTTTTCCTTTTTTTACCATTATTAAGTATTAATTATTTTTGTAAATAAATATGCCATTTAAATAATTAGGGTTAAATTAGGTTACAACTTAAACATTTTTTTAATAAATTAAAAACAATTAGAATTAGGGTTTCCTATAATAATTGATTTTCTCATTGAATTTCATAAATATAAAAACTCCAAAAATAAGTTCTTTTCTTTATTTAACTTAATTAATTTATTAATTGTAATGTAATTTCTTTAAAGGGTCCAATGCCCTCGCACCTTCGATCATAATTCCATTTCGCGCGTTTGCTTGTTATTTCCTTTTTTTAAATTTAATGTATTTGCCCCAAAGCCTTGTAATAGATAATTAGGACATTTACTTTCCGTATTTTCATTCAAATCGGGTCTTGGTTTAATTTGGCGATGTAGACCCGCGCCTTGTAATAGCGTAGGACCTTTATTTTCCGCATTTTAATTCCCGCATCTTTTAACTGCTAATAATCACATGAAAGAATGTATGCCCAAATAAAAAACAATACGTAGAAAACTCAATGCATGATTAAGACAAATATAACTGAAAATGACACACAATTCACACACCACTCCTAGGGTACGCCTCACTGTTGCCTTGCCCCTGGAAAAGTGGTCGTCGAGTATAGGACGTTTTAGTAAGTCCTTATGTCCATGAACATGGCATAAGGGTAGCTTCTAAGGTGTCCTACCATTGCTCTGGTGACCACACTGTTGCCTTGCCCCTCGAAACGTGGTCGTCGACTATAGGACATCTTAGGGAGTCCTTATGTTCCATTGATCTAATTGCCTCGAAACGGTTGCCTCGAAACAAGATGCCTCGGAATAGTTGCCTCGGAATAAAAGATCAATGGCATAAGGGTAGCTCCTAAGGTATCTTACCGTTGCTCGGTGACCACACTGTCCCTACAAACTCGAATTGACCCGAACACCTCCAACGGTGGTGCTACCTACCTCTCAATGGTGGGATGGCACTATCTTAAGGACATTTACACAGACTAATTCCTTAGGGTAGGTAGATGACTCGTAGATGCTTGCTCTAATTCAAAACAAATCAAAAACTTCTTTTCACACTGACACTTTGCAAAAAGCTTTCAAAACAAACTTTTCAAACACTCTTGAGGACTGATACAAGAGTCGAACTGAAACTTTCAAAGAAACTTTTTCAAACCCACTCACCTTGAAAAGCAAACAAACATTTTGAAAACATAAATGAGCAAGTATCTAAGAGCCCATGGATAACCATGGATAGAAAGGGTGCTAACACCTTCCCTTTCTATAAATCTACCTCCCGAACCGAGAACTAATCTCAATAAGGAATTTTTCTGTGCTTTTGTCCTTTCCATATTGGAGAAAATAAAAGACGGTGGTGACTCTTGCTTCCGCGACATTTCGCGAAACCAGCGTTAAACAGTCAGTTCCAGATCCACCGATCACAGAACTGGCGACTCTGCTGGGGAACTTAAAGTGAGGTGTACCTTAGGATAGTTCGTAACTGTGTTTTCAATTGCTTTGACTTGTTTGCTTTATTATTGTGGGACTGTCTTGGGAGTTCTATAGATCCTAACCCGGATCTGGGGATACCTTCTTAGAAAGTAGCAACAAGGCTGTGAGGGAACTGTGCAGGGTATACCGACATGGTTGAAGCAGTCTGCTACGTTGATGTGGCACTTTGGTGTGTACCGGTAACCCTTGAGCTCAGTCAAGGAGAGTACGGGGCCTCCATGTGGTGTCGTGAAGCATCAACTGACCTTAGGAACCTTAATTGAATTATCTTGGCCTCTTTAGGGTAGTGAGATAACTGACTTTGGTGCAGTCCGAGGTTGGTTGATACTCGATACTACACTCAATTGAGGGTTGCTTTCCTGGAATATTTCGGTCGCCAGTTCAGTGGCTAAATCGAAACGATGAACAATGAAAGCAATCCAGTGATATTGGGACCCTTAGAACCCGGTTACTTCTAATAGGACAGGTTAAGCCCACCAACTGAAAGAGGGTAATACCTAGACCCCATGCTGGCCTAAACTCTAAGGGTTGTGGTGTGACTTGTGTGCTTTCATACTTGACTACTTGCATGCTTGTTTTCTGACACTTGAGTTTCTTGCAGGTTTTGTTTATAGTCCTTAATTGGGACTCATAACAGGGTTTACCTACATTACCCCGTGCATAGTATAACATCATACCATTGCATACATCCTGCATAAGGACTAATCCACTTCAAGGATCTCAAGGGCTTGTGATGCAGGTCATGATGAACCAACTGTCCAGCAAGGGGCAAAGGGGATTTATTTTCCTCTAGCCAAGGTTGTCAGGGGCTATGACCCACTGGATATGGTGAGCCTTTGACCTTTGAAGAAGGACTCTCAACAACATGCAGTTCCCTCAATCAAGCTACCTAGTTCTAACAATTTTCTTGTTTACCCCGCGAGATCCTTGAAAATATTGCATGCATACATACCTATCATTGCATTACAGGTACTCCTTTGACAGGTCACTTACCTTCGTCGTTGTTTATTTCAGCAATGGCTTCCCAACAATACAACCAGGACTTCCATGCTCAAGAGACTCGGTTCGGGGAAATCCTCCTGAATCTATCCAAGGGGCAGGAGGAGTTGAGAGCACTTATCATGGGGACTTTGGTCAGGAACAATGCTGAGGATGAACGGCTGAAATATCTGCAAGCGGAAGTGGATGCAATGAAAGTCCAAATGTTGGGGCAAAGGGCTCTCATTCAAGGTTTAGCTCGGGAGCAAGGAGAGCTGAGGGCTATGATCAGTCAGCTTCATCAAGACATGAAGCAACCAGCCCAAGTCAGGGACCAGGTCATGGAACAGCTTCCAAGAGGACAAAGGTCTGGTCCAATGAATAGACCTCTCTAAGCTGCTACCACTTCACAGGTCCAACAACGGCCTCGCCAAGAACAACGGGCTGATCAGAGCAAGCCAGACAAACCTAAAAGGAAGTTCACCAAGCTCAACGTGTCACCGTCTCAAGCTTTACAACAGTTGCTGAGGTTGAATCTGGTGACGTTAAGGGACCCTCCTAAGAATCTCAACACAGCTTCCCCAAAGTACAATCCTGAGGAAAGATGTGCATACCACTCTGATAGTCCAGGACATGACATCGACGACTGCTGGGCTCTGAAGAATAAGATCCAAGATCTGATTAATGAAAGAGCTGTGGATTTCACCCAGATGGGCCAGGCTGAATGCTCCTGCCATCCCTACAAGATGCACCAGTTGACATAACAAGCCCTGAGATGAAAGGATTTTTTGTTCATTAGGATCTTTCAAGTTGTGATTTTCTTTTGATTGTTCAAAACATTTATTCATGTTAAACATTGTTATTTCATTAATGCACTAAACATTTCTGTTTTGAAGTAATTATTGCGTATTCACTATTTAAAAATGCTTTCATTTTTGTGATGTTCAACGCACGATTAATAATTCTAAGCCTCTTGAGGGAGGATGACGAAAACGATACCACAACATTTACAATATGCTTTTGAACGAACCCTGTTGATGAGGTACAGGCATTGTTTCAATTCCGAAACACTGGAGTTATAAGGCAGATAATCCCATGTCAACCCCTATGAGCCAAAGAAGTAGGAGTTTTTCTTTTCAAAAATTAAAACCCTTAATCATAACCTGGGGCAAGGTAGTTCTCTCAGTTGATCCAAGTGCATAACAAACGGCACCAAAGGAGTCTTCCAAAAGCAAAAGACAGTGATGGTTCCGAATGATCATAAAGACTGGCAGTCATCATTTCTCAAAATAAAAACCCAATATGTCAAAACCTATGAAGGAGACTTACAAAACTGGGGCATCCCGCTGACTGTAATCACAAAAGAAACAGTTCAAGCAAAAAAACAGGGATAACAAAATCAAAAAAAAAAAGAAAGAGGTCCAACAAATCCTCAACAAAAAAGGAAATGACTGCCTATTCCCAATAAACTGTCAATATCCGAACCATCACTGGAATATCCGAGCAAAGACTCAAACAAGGTCTAACGCACAATCAACTGAGTTTAGGTTTGAAGAACATCACGAAGAGTGGGTGAGTACAAATAAAATTCGAGCCTTTATCCTTTGTTTCTTAAACCATGAACCAGGCCACGTTATAACCCTCAAAAGTCCTAGCTGAAGCATGGGTTAGTTCGAAAGCATACTGTTACCAAAGGTATCCTGACTCCTTAAGGCCTACGGTAAATACGGAGTTGACATCACATTTTACAAACATTCACTTGTTTTATACTGAAAAATGCATTTTTCAAAAACTTCAAGACAGACATAAGCTTTGCATTTTTAACATAATTTTGTTTGCATATGACTTTTTGTTTGAACAGCATAGAAATTCGCACGACGAATGCCTAATGAACAGAAGCACTTCCAATCAAGGGGCAGACATGACCATGGTCTATTATCTGGGGTAGTCCAATCAAGATTTGGGAGAATCTCTCAAAGGCCAAACAGCCTGGGGCAAATCTCCATCTGGATCACCTGGGGCATTCCGACAACGAATCTTGCCTGATCAGACATCTTCTAGTGGTATGGCAACGCAATATCAATAACAGGGGCATCTCCCTACATCCTGAGAGCATGGACATAGTCGAAAAAATACTGCGCATAATCAAAGACCCGCTAGGTTGACATACCTAGGCAAAAATAAGGGCTTCCCGACGAACCAAAAGGGTTCGGGCAAAAATAAGGGATGAAATGAAAAAATCTGTACACCCGGCAAGTCGAAAATCTGAAAAGGCGGCTTGGGCAAAAATGGGTATCCCGGTGGACTGAAAACCCGAAAGGGCGGTCCAGGCAGAAGTTAGGGATCAAAGCGTACGACTATGTCCCGGCATCTCGTCACTTGCCTACCAAGAAGAAGATTTGTCAATCGGCCGTCATCAAGCACCTCCACAGGTATCTTCTTCCCTCACCTCAGCAACAGGGGCAATAATGAGTCGTCCAGGCGATCCAGTTGCTCTGTCAACCAAAGTACCAAGGAAAGGTCAGTCAAAAGATGATTACCATCTACCTTTATAGCTTTAGATCAACCCTGGTAACAAACCAGAAAATTCTGTGGACGATTGATCGTGGGTTAATATCCGAAACCAAACAGGACAATTATCTACTTGATCATCCTCAGGCAACCCCACACTGGTTCCCTCTCAACCTACACTAATTCCTTCTCAATTTTCAGACGAAGTCTTACACGGACTTATCATCAAAGTAACCCTACACCGGTTCCTTTTCTTTCAGAAGAAGTCTTACACGGACTTATCTCATGGTAACCCTACACTGGTTCCTCCCAAAGTTTTACACGAACTTACCCTGCAGTAACCTCACCCCGGTTCCTCCAGAAGTCTTACACGGACTTACCTCAAGATGACCTTACCCCGGTTCATCAAGAAGTTTTACACGAACTTACCCTGCAGTAACCTTACCCCGGTTCCTCCAGAAGTCTTACACGGACTTACCTCAAAGATAACCTTACCCCGGTTCATCAAGAAGTCTTACACGGACTTACCTCAAAGATAACCTTACCCCGGTTCATCAAGAAGTTTTACACGAACTTACCCTGCAGTAACCTTACCCCGGTTCCTCCAGAAGTCTTACACGGACTTACCTCAAAGATAACCTTACCCCGGTTCATCAAGAAGTTTTACACGAACTTATCCTGCAGTAACCTTACCCCGGTTCCTCCAGAAGTCTTACACAGACTTACCTCAAAGATAACCTTACCCCGGTTCATCAAGAAGTTTTACACGAACTTACCCTGCAGTAACCTTACCCCGGCTCCTCCAGAAGTTTTACACGAACTTATCCCGAAGTAACCCTACACAGGTTATCTCTTTCCAGACGTAGTTTTACACGGACTCGTCATCAGTAAACCTTACACAGGTTTCCTTCTCAAAACTCCAGATGTAGTTTTACACGGACTCGTCACCCAGAAACCCTACACAGGTTCTCTATTTTTAAGGATGCAGTTTTACACGGACTCGTCACCTAGAAACCCTACACAGGTGTCCTTCTTTCCAAGATGCGGTTTTACACGAGCTCATCATCAGGCAACCCTACATAGGTTCCCTCTTTCAGCTTACAAAAAATTACAGTTCAAAAATTTCCCCAGGAGAGTCCAATAAAGATTTCCCCAGGAAAGTTTGAATCCATCTCCCCAGCAGTAAGCTTATCCTCAGTAGGTTCTGGAAGCTTATCCCCTACAGAGCACGAACGCGTCCCCCGGCTTTATTCAAAGGTTATTTCCCTACCAGGATATAACTGGGTTATCCTCAGCCAAAAGCCGCAGAAAGATCGTCCTCGGCGAAGTCTTCTTATCCCCAGCGGAGTCTATTAACACTTCCAACATAACAACGGTATCCCCAGCGAATTTACCATCAACATCTCAACAAAGTACCTATCCTCCCGCAGAGTATTGTTCCCCAGCAAGATCGCTAGAATATTTTTCTCCCCGCAGAGTAATCCATTTGCCAAGTTTATTCCCCAACGGAGTTATCTTCTCCTGTCGGTACTCTTGCAACTATCATCCCCAGAGGAAACAACAAAGCACTATTCTCCAACATCAGCCCAGGATGTGACTTCCCGGCACCCGTCAAGGATTTACTTTCCTAGACAAAAACATACATTCATAAACGTCGCATTTCCATACATTATAGCACGCATATACGCATCATATCTTACAATTTCACGTATGTGGAGAACATCATTGCTTGATCCATATCATGCATTATATATGACTGACCTTTACCTTTCAGGAAAGATCCAGTTAAGTTCTCAGCTATTTCCAAGACCTTGCCTGGTTCAGTTAAATCGACTCCCTAAGATTTTTCTGATTCTTATCCATTCAAAGGCCTTCTCTAGTTCAGTCAGATCGACCCTAAGATCTCCCTGATTCTTATCCAGTTGGAGTTATTTCAAGACCTTGCCCGGTTCAGTTAAATCGACTCCTAAACATTTTCCTGATTCTTATCCTGTCAAAGGCCTTCTCTGGTTCAGTCAGATCGACCCTAAGATTTTCCTGATCCTTATCCAGTTGAAGATTCCAAGACCTTGTCCGGTTCAGTTAAATCGACCCTAAGATTTTCCTGATTCTTATCCAGTCAAAGGCCTTCTCTGGTTCAGTCAGATCGACCCTAAGATCTCCCTGATTCTTATCCAGTTGAAGATTCCAAGACCTTGCCCGGTTCAGTTAAATCGACCCTAAGATTTTCCTGATTCTTACCCAGTCAAAGGCCTTCTCTGGTTCAGTCAGATCGACCCTAAGATCTCCCTGATTCTTATCCAGTTGAAGATTCCAAGACCTTGTCCGGTTCAATTAAATCGACCCTAAGATTTTCCTGATTCTTATCCAGTCAAAGGCCTTCTCTGGTTCAGCCAGATCGACCCTAAGATCTCCCTGATTCTTATCCAGTTGAAGATTCCAAGACCTTGTCTGGTTCAGTTAAATCGACCCTAAGATTTTCCTGATTCTTATCCAGTCAAAGGCCTTCTCCGGTTCAGTCAGATCGACCCTAAGATCTCCCTGATTCTTATCCCAGTAGAAGACATCCAAGATTCTCTCAGCGTTCCTGTTGAGGTAGTAATCGCCCAAGGTTCTCTCAGCGTTCCTGTTGAGATAGTAATCGCCCCAGATTCTCTCATCGTTACTGTTGAGATAGTAATCGCCCCAGATTCTCTCATCGTTACTGTTGAGGTTGAAGTCGCCCAAGATTCTCTCATCGTTACTGTTGAGGTTGAAGTCGCCCAAGATTCTCTCATCGTTACTGTTGAGGTTGAATTCGCCTATGATTCTCTCATCGTTACTGTTGAGGTTGAAGTCGCCTTTGATTCTCTCATCGTTACTGTTGAGGTTGAAGTCGCCTAAGATTCTCTCATCGTTACTCTTGAGGTTGAAGTCGCCCAAGATTCTCTCATCGTTACTGTTGAGGTTGAAGTCGCCTATGATTCTCTCATCGTTACTGTTGAGGTTGAAGTCGCCCAAGATTCTCTCATCGTTACTGTTGAGGTTGAAGTCACCCAAGATTCTCTCATCGTTACTGTTGAGGTTAAAGTCGCCCAAGATTCTCTCATCGTTACTGTTGAGGTTGAAGTCGCCTATGATTCTCTCATCGTTACTGTTGAGGTTGAAGTCGCCTATGATTCTCTCATCGTTACTGTTGAGGTAGTAATCACCCCAGATTCTCTCATCGTTACTGTTGAGGTAGTAATCACCCAAGGTTCTCTCGTCGTCCCGTTGAGTTAGTAACCATCCCTGATTCATTCATCACCGTTTAAAGCTCCAAACTCAATACCTGTAACCAGTCAGGGCGCATCTACATAAAAAGTTCGAAGACCAGCTCCTGTAACAGGCCAGGTAATCATTTTCTTTTTCAGGTACGCAAGTTCTCGCTAAAGAATCTCTTGCGCGATCGACACCCAGATGGCATCTATAAGCCCATCCACCTATCCATCACCTCTCAACATGGCATATGTAAGCCCATCTTCCTACCCATCAATCTCCAAATGGCATCTATAAGCCCATTCCCATCATCACATTGCTAACATGTGAGCGCAAATTTCTGGGTACTCTAGTGTTCAATCATCTTCAACCTTTGGATTACGAAAGGCACGTCAGCCAATCTACATCCTAAGGTCTAAGAAGATTGAACAGGGGCAACTGTTGTACCCCAAAATTTTCCCTCCCATATTCTCCAAGATTTGCTAAGAGCATGCTTCAAAATCTCCCAAGGGTTGCACAGTCCAATGGCCTCCTAACAGTCAAAAATTAGGGTTTTGATTCTAGCAAAGAAATTGAAGTTTCCAAGAGTCCAATCAAGTCCCACATGCCTACAAACATGGTCAGGCATCCATATGCCAAGTTGCAAGACTCACAGCACAAAATTGCACAGTCAAAAACCCTAATTGCTCAACAGTCAACTGCAGGAGCAAAATGGTCATTTGATAGTCAAAAGTCAAAAAATTTGGTCAACATCTTATTTTGAAGCCACAAACATCATTTGATCAATTCTTGATCATGATTCTCAAGGCATGGCTCAAAAAGTCTCAAGATGCAAAAGTTTCTATTTTTGGACAGTTGAAAAAGTCAACTGTAACTTGACCAGGGCATAACTTCCACATGGTTTATCATAAAAATTCCATCCAAAGATCATTTTGAATAGAATGACATTTCCTACAACTCATTTTCACACTTCAAGTCAAAGAAATGCTCTCACAAAAAGTTATCAATTTCAACATTATAGGTCATTTTCAAAAGTCAACAAAAAGGGACTTTAAGTCAAAGACCATAACTTGAGATTGGTAAATCAAAATGACATGGGACCAAAAGCATTGGTTAGAGGACTTCAAGACCTTTCCAAAATGTCCAAGAACATGATCAAAGCCTAAATATTGAGCAAGATATGCCTTGTGGAAGTTGGGAAATTTTTGGGAATTTTGAAAAGTCAACTTTACTTCAAATACCTCAAAATTGCTAATGGGCCTCAATTTCTTCCAAGAATTATCACCCAAAAGCTATGCACGACCCATTTACCCAAAGGGGAGTTATTTTCCTATTTTTAATTAATTAATTGAATATTTAATCTATTTAATTTATTTAATTATAATTAATTATAAGAAAAATACTAATCCATGCTTTTCAAATCTTTTTGTGCATAGAATTCACTCAAGATTTCGTGCACTATTCAATAAGGAAAGAATCAAGGTGATTGGCAATGATTGGCATCAAAAGGACATGAAAAAGATTGGAAAAGATTCATGAAAATTACAAATTTGAAAAGCATTAAAACATGGATTTTTGGGCTTTGTTTGTGACCTAATTCATTGACATACATATACACAATGCAACCCTAATGCTGAGAACAAGGAAGCTGCGCCAGAATCACAAAAACAAACTTGCATTTTTCTTAAAAAAGCTCAAAAATGTTTTCATAGTTTGAGTGTGTTGCAAGGCCTAAAAAGGATTCCAATAGCTTGCTTATAGATCCAGGAAGCTTTCTGAATCAAAATCACGTTCTCTAACCTCAAGAATTGGTATAACCGTGTTCCACTTTTCTTAAAAAAATTGATAATCGTATTCCATTTTATATGCATGATTAATGTCTTTTAACTGTTGTTTTGCACTAACATGAGCATTCTAAAGATGTTGGTATCTTCTAATTGAACTAACGTGCCCTGTACGAGAATCTGCCATGGAAATTTTCTAGGTTTTCATAAGCTTGAAATTGGGGACTTTTGCATATGGAAAAATTGAGCCATAAGACCAACACCAATGCATTCGTGACATTCCAACGATTCAAAACCACACCTCACGCTCAATTTATATGAGCCCAGGGCCTAATCGCTATTTTTGTGTTCTTCACTTAGTGGGGGTTTAAAACCCCCGCTATCCATTCTATATTTTTCAGGTGAAAACGAATCCAGGGAGAAGAAGATGAGCTGTTGGTTGATGGTTGGCTGATTCAAACATTGGCGCTTTTTTTTATTATTCCACTAACGCGTGTTTTCTCTCTCTTATTGATCATTGCCCATTAAATAAACAAAGTAACACGCTTGGCCAGTTGGTAGCTGCGTTGTCATACAAGCATTAGGACCTGGGTTCAATTCCCAGGTCCCCCAAATTCTTCATAATTTTGTTCAATATGCGTTCAGGTGTAATTCCCTGCCTAGGGTCCATCATGCATCCAATACCTTGGCGCGCCACATGTCCCAGGAGATGAATCTAAAGGTCAGGATGTGAGGCTCACCATACGCACCAGTCAACACCTCCACACGCGAATGCTGAAAGTCAAACAAGGCCTGAATTCTTGGGCCAAATTACTGCAGATCAACCTCCTCAATTTGGGTCAACACCCCCAATGTTTGCATATTCTTTTAATTTCTTTTCTTCTCTTTTCTTTTTTATTTTATTCTTTTGACCACTTTTATTTAATTTATTTCAAATAATTTTCTTAAGACACAAAAAAATCAGAAAAGTCAAAATAAAAATATGTTTTTAATATTTAATTCATAAATAGTTTTTGTAAATAAATTTTGTTAATTAATTTAGTTTTAATTTTAGGTTTAATTTTAATTTTTTTTTAATAAACTAAAAAAAATTAGAAATTAGGGTTTTAATACTTTTATTCTTTTTTCCTTTTTTTACCATTATTAAGTATTAATTATTTTTGTAAATAAATATGCCATTTAAATAATTAGGGTTAAATTAGGTTACAACTTAAACATTTTTTTTAATAAATTAAAAACAATTAGAATTAGGGTTTCCTATAATAATTGATTTTCTCATTGAATTTCATAAATATAAAAACTCCAAAAATAAGTTCTTTTCTTTATTTAACTTAATTAATTTATTAATTGTAATGTAATTTCTTTAAAGGGTCCAATGCCCTCGCACCTTCGATCATAATTCCATTTCGCGTGTTTGCTTGTTATTTCCTTTTTTTTTAAATTTAATGTATTTGCCCCAAAGCCTTGTAATAGATAATTAGGACATTTACTTTCCGTATTTTCATTCAAATCGGGTCTTGGTTTAATTTGGCGATGTAGACCCGCGCCTTGTAATAGCGTAGGACCTTTATTTTCCGCATTTTAATTCCCGCATCTTTTAACTACTAATAATCACATGAAAGAATGTATGCCCAAATAAAAAATAATGCGTAGAAAACTCAATGCATGATTAAGACAAATATAACTGAAAATGACACACAATTCACACACCACTCCTAGGGTACGCCTCACTGTTGCCTTGCCCCTCGAAAAGTGGTCGTCGAGTATAGGACGTTTTAGTAAGTCCTTATGTCCATGAACATGGCATAAGGGTAGCTTCTAAGGTGTCCTACCATTGCTCTGGTGACCACACTGTTGCCTTGCCCCTCGAAACGTGGTTGTTGTACCCCAAAATGTGCCCTCCCATATTCTTCAAAAGTTTTGCCAAGCATCACCTCAAATGGTTCAAGGCTACTCCAAGGATTGCACAGTCAACCATCCTCCTAAGCCAGTCAAAATTAAGGTTTTGATTCCTTCAAGGAAGTTGAGGTTTTCAATGGTCCAATCAAGTCCCACATGCCTATAAACATTGTCAAGCACCTACATGTCAAGTTTCAAGGCTCACAAGGTCAAGTTGCACAGTCAAAAACCCTAATTGCTTCACAATCAACTGCAGGGGCAAAATGGTCATTTGGCAGTCAAAAGTCAAAAATTTTGGTCAACATCTTATTTTGAAGCCACAATCATCATTTGGTCAAATCTTGATCATGATTCCTCAAGCATGGCTCAAAAATCATCAAGGTGTCAAAAGTTTCTATTTTTGGACAGCTGAAAAGTCAATTGTACCTTGACCAAGGCATAACTTTTTCATGGTTCATCAGAAAAATCCCATCCAATTCTCATCTTGAAGGGGAGGACATTTCCTACAACTCATCTTCACATTCCAAGTCAAATAAATGCTCTCACAAAAAGTGATCAATTTCAACATTATAGGTCATTTTCAAAAGTCAACAAAAAGGGACTTTAAGTCAAAGACCATAACTTGAGATTGGTAAATCAAAATGACATGGGACCAAAGACATTGGTTAGAGGACTTCAAGACCTTTCCAAAATATCCAAGAACATGATCAAAGCTTAAACATTGAGCAATATATGCATTGGAGAAGTTGGGAAATTTTTGTGAAATGGCCAAAATCATTTATCCTTGAAATTTCATTTTTGACAAAAGGGGCCCACTTTTTCCATTTGAATCAGCTTGGCCATGCTTCCCACGTGTCCCACATTTTATTTCAAATTTTAAAATTAATTTTTTCATTTTTATTTGATTTTATTGGATTTAATTCATTTTAAATCCTTTAAAATCAAATAAAAATCAAGAAGGTTAATTAAGGGGCATATTTGGTCTTGAATAGCTTTGATACACCATAAAACATATACCAAATTCGTTCAAGACCTATTTCAAGCAAAAAAATTCAAATTTGGAGCAAATATGGCAAGTTATTTCAATGATGATTATGGAGAAAATCAAAACTTCATTGCAAGGGTTAATGGCTCACATTATTGCTTGATTCTCATTCAAAGACATATATGCAAGCCTCTCATACTATTTACAAGGGGGAGAACTCTCTAAAACGAAAAAAACAAAAAATTCCACAAAAAAAAAACCTCATATTCTCTTATACAAAATCCTGTACGGAGGCCACTCGATGGAAACCCCCACTTTTCTTCTTGTTGCACTGTAAATTCACTTTTCACGTGCAATTTCCCATGAACCAACTTTAACAAAAATCTCATCAACCAAAACAGAAACCTTACACAAGCTCATGTTCATACCGTTGACACAAGCTCAAAACTGATGCAACCACAAATCATCATCCTCTTGACAGCACCACAACAACATCATTGAGTCATGATAAAGCAACACAAAATTCTAACATTTTCAATTTCATTTATTCTATTTAATTTTCTTTTTGATTGTTTGAACTTTATCCATAAAATTCTTTGTGAAGATCAGGACTGAAATTTGGCTCTCTGAATCAGAAACAGAAGAACGAGAAGCATCCAAATCGCAGTTCCGCCGCGCAACCGCGGACTCAACCGCCGCTTCCAGATCCGCTTCTGCCGCGACTTCGTGCTCCCTCCTTCCTGGCCCAATACCCCCTTCCATTGGTCTTTTCTTTTCTTTTCATTTTTTTATTTTCCAATTTAATTTCTAACCCTGTTTTTAATTTTTATTTCTTATTAACATAATTAACATATTTTCATAAAAAATTCAAAAAAATAGAATTAACATTATTATTATTATTATTCCCATATTATTTTTGTAAATAAAATATTAACAAATAAATAGTTTAATTAGGCAATTTCAATTTCTTTTCTTAATAATTAAAATAGATTTAGAATTAGGAAAAATTAACTTTTAGTTTTATTTCTTTTTATTTTATTTCATAAAAACATAAAAACACAAAAAAATATTTTCTTTTAATTAAATTAATTAATTAGTCATTAGTTAGTTTTAATTTCACTTTAATTACAAAAAAGACAAAAAAATTAATTTCTTTTCTAAAAGGGTCAACACCCTTAAGACATTCCCGATTCTTCTTTCGCGCACATTTTAATTTTAATTCCTTATTTTGGATTATTATGTAATTGCTTCCGGATGTAATAGTAATTAGGACTTTTACTGTTTTTATTTACTTTCCGTACTTTATTTACTAAAAAAACGGGTCTTTGTAATTTTTGGCGATGTACAGACCCGCGCCTTGTAATAGCGTAGGATTTATGTTTCCGCAATTTACTTTCCGCACCCCCTTAACTGCTAAACTTGCATGCAAGAATGTATGGTAAATAAAAATAACTCGTAGCTCACTAATTACAAAGATAAATATAAACATGAAAACAACACACAAATGCACACACCACTTCTAGGGTACGCCTCACTGTTGCCTTGCCCCTCGAAACGTGGTCGTCGAGTATAGGACGTTTTAGTAAGTCCTTATGTCCATGACCCATGGCATAGGGGTAGCTTCTAAGGTGTCCTACCGTTGCTCTGGTGACCACACTGTTGCCTTGCCCCTCGAAACGTGGTCGTCGAGTATAGGACGTCTTAGTGAGTCCTTATGTCCATTGATCTAGTTGCCTCGAAACAAGTTGCCTCGAAATGGTTGCTGTGATCGGTGGATCTGGAACTGACTGTTTAACGCTGGTTCGCGAAATGTCGCGGTAAGCAAGAGTCGCCACCGTCCTTTATTTTCTCCAAATGGAAAGGACAAAAGCACAGAAAAATTCCTTAAAGAGATTGCTCTCGGTTCGGGAGGTAGGTTATAGAAAGGGAAGGTGTTAGCACCCTTTCTATCCATGGTTATCCATGGGCTCTTAGATACTTGCTCAATGTGTTTTCAAAATCATTTGCTTGCTTTTCAATGTGGGTTTAAAAAAAAGTTCTTTGAAAAATTTCAGATCGACTCGTACGTCAGAGTGTTTGAAAAGTTTGCTTTGAAAGCTTTTGAAAAGTGTCGGTGTGAAAAGTCTTTTTGTTTTTGAGATTAGAGCAAGTATCCTTGAGAACCTACCTACCCTAAGGAATTCGTCTGTGTAGATGTCCTTTAAAGTAGTGCCATCCCACCATTGAGAGGTAGGTAGCACCACCGTTGGAGGTGTTCGGGTCAATTCGAGTTTTAGGGACGTGGTGATCACCGGAGCAACAGGAAGACACCTTAGAAGCTACCCTCATGCCAGGTTCCCGGATCATGAGGACTTACTAAGACATCCTCTACTCGACGATCACCTTTCGAAAGGCAACAGTGAGGCGTACCCTAGGGGTGGTGTGTGATTTGTGTGTCATGTTTCAATTATTTGTCTTGTCATGTTTGTTGTGTTCTACGCTTGATTTTAATTAGGGCCATTCATTCTTGCATGCATATTTAGCAGTTATAAAGTTTGCGAAAAATAAATCTAAGGCTATTACAAATGGCGCGGGTCCACATCGCCAAAATTAAACCGGACCCGATTTAGCGGAAAATAAATAAAGCGAAAGAATAAAGTGCGAAAAATAAAGTTACATGGCTTTGGGAGATTTACATAATTATAATGAACGACATAAAGTAAATATGCGCAATTAAATTAAAACAATGGGCGTTGGACCCTTTTACAAGAATATTTAAAGTTAATGAGTTAATTAAGGAGGAATTAAAATTAAAGATTTAAAAGGAATGTTTTTTATGTTTTTTAAGATTTAAGGAGAAAAAAAGAAAAATTAATTAAGATTGAAATGAGATGCCTAACCCTAGTTCTAATGTTTTTTAAGTTTATTGCAAAAAATATTGAAATTTGACCTAATTTAAATCTAATTTATTTATGTACAAATTTAATTATAAAAAATAAATAAATAAATAATTATTGCTGTGGAAAGAAGGGAAAAATAAAAAGAAAATAAACAGTTATTAAACCTAAATTCTATTTTTGGATTTTTATTAAAAAGATTAAAATTATACCCTAATTAAACTAAATAATTTACATTTTTATTTATTTATGAAAGTAATTAGAATTAATTATATTTTTTGTCTTTTCTGTATTTTTAATGTTTTTTTATATTTTTGTGAAAATAAATTAATTGAATTAAAACAAAGAAAATAAATGAAATAGCAAAAATAAAAAATAAAGGGGAAAAATAGAAAAATGCAAACCAGGGGGGGGTAGCCCCAGATGGTGAGGTACAGGCCTGGGAATTCTGGCCCAATTAGTTGTGAATCGTTGACTTTTCCAATCAGGTGTAATGCATTGACTGGCGTATGGTATGTTCTTTACACTGGAGCCATCGATCTGCATTCATTAGGCACGTGGACTTTTGGATCTTGAAACATATGGTGCGCCTCAATGCGTATGCTGCATGGGAAAGTGATGGGAAAAATAATATGAAGAATACACAGACCTGGGGTTCGAACCCAGGTCTTAGACGTTGCCAAGGAGTACACCTGCCACTGAAGCGCTTTGAACTCTTTTAATATATAATAACAATTAAACCATATAAAAGAAAAGCAAAGTTAGTGGAGGGAAGCGCGCCAGATTTTGAATTAACGAATTACAGCGTGCCACATCTTCATCTTCTTTCTTTTTTTTCTGAAACACAGCCTATGGAAACGGTTTTACACGCGTGGCTGTAGACAACCTACAAGAAAATAGCGATTAGCATTCTATTGGTCATAAATTCATCGCGAATATAGCTTCTTCTTCGTCTCTAGGCGCCGAGTTCAACCATGGTGGTCTCAAAGGCTAATTTTACTGTATTGAAAAAGCCCTAATTTTTCCTTCTGAAAACCCTAAAGAACGAACATGGTAATATCGCATATAGTCAGTAAAAACACAATTGAATGCAATAGTTAGCTTGGAAACTTCATGTTGAACAAGAATTCATGAATAAAAATGCACAAGGATGCGTAAATTATGATATGCGATTTCAAGATTTTTGCTTCACAGTTTGACTTATGGATACCAATTCAGGGCGTTTTGGTTGATGTTAGTGATTGAGAATCGTTCAATGATGTCTCAGGATGATGATAGAACAAGAATTGGGGCTTGAATCGAACTAGAGACTAGTTTTCAGTTTTTGTGTTTTATGGAAAAATTTCAATTTGCCAAAGGTTCTTGGGGCGCAGCTTGCAGTCTCTTTGGCTTAGGTTTGCCTTCCTGATCATATAGTGAGTGATTAGGTTAAGAAAAATTGGACAAAATCCATTGCTTTGATGATTTTTGAATATTTGATTTCAAGGATCTTTTCCAATCTTTTTCTCATGTATTTTGTATCAAATCTGATCAATTAGCACCAAATCTTTCCCTATTAACATGTGCACGAATTATAGAAGCCAAATCATGCATAAAAAGATTTTTTTAGGTTAGGTTTATATTTTTCACATATTTAAAATGATTTAAATGAATTAATATTAATATAAATTCAAATAAATAATTAAAAAATGAGAAAATACTTCCCTTTGGGCCTAATGGTCGTGCATAGGCTTGGCATGAAGAAACTTGGAAGAAAAATGGGCCCAATAGCAAATTTAGGCCTTTTGAAGTAATGTTGACTTTCAAAAATTTCCAAAAGTTTCCCAACTTCCACAAGGCATAACTTGGTCAATTTTTAAGCTTTTCACATGTTCTTGGACATTTTGGAAAGGTCTTTGAGTCCTTTAAACAATGCCTTTTGTCCCATGTCATTTTGATTTACCAATCTCAAGTTATGGCCTTTGACTTAAAGTCCCTTTTTGTTGACTTTTGAAAATGACCTATAATGTTGAAATTGATAACTTTTTGTGAGAGCATTTCTTGGACTTGAAATATGAAGATGAGTTGTAGGAAATGTCTTTCTCTTCAAAATGAGCTTTGGATGGAATTTTTCTGATAATCCATGTGAAAGTTATGCCCTGGTCAATTTCAGTTGACTTTTTCAGCTGTCCAAATATAGCAACTTTTGCATCTTTGATGATTTCTGAGCCAAATTTTGAGAATCATGATCAAGCATTGATCAAATGATGTTTGTGGCTTCAAAATTATATGTTGACCAAAAATTTGAACTTTTGACTGTCAAATGACCATTTTGCCCCTACAGTTGACTGTAGTGCAATTTAGGGTTTTGACTGTGCAGTTTTGAGTTGAATGCCTTGAAATTTTGTATGAGGATACTTGACCATCTTTGTAGGCATATGAGACTTGATTGGGCCTTTGAAAACTTCCAATTCTTGATCAGAACTCAAACCCTAGTTTTGACTGTATAGGAGACAGTTGAGCTGCACAACCCTTGGGGAATTTTGTGACTTGGCTTAGCAATTTCTTGAAGAATATGGGAGGGCAAATTTTGGGGTACAACAGTTGCCCCTGTTCAATCTTCTTAGACCTGAGGATGCAGATTGGCTGACGTGCCTTTCGTAATCCGAGGGTAGAAGATGATTGAACACTAAAGTGCCCAGAAATTTGCGCTCACGTAGTAGCAGTGATGGGGGAATGGGCTTATAGATGCCATCTGGATGTTGATCGCGTAGGAGATTCCTTAGCGAGAACCTGCATACCTGCAAAAGAAAAGTGAGTACCTGACACGTTGCAGGAACTGATTTTAGATGCTTGGTATAGATGTGTCCTGATTGGTTACAGGAGCTGAGTCTGGAGCTTCAAACGCTGATGAAGGAACCAGGGATGGTTACTATCTTAGCATGAATGGTAAGAGAACCTTGGGCGACTTTAACTTCAACAACGCTCGTTGAGCAAAATCTTGGGTGTCCTCTACTGGGATAAGAATCAGGGAGATCTTAGGGTCGATCTGACTGAACCAGAGAAGGCCTTTGATTGGATAAGCATCAGGAAAATCTTAGGGTCGATTTAACTGAACCGGTCTAGGTCTTGAACCATCTTCAACTGGATAAGTATCAGGGAGATCTTAGGGTCGATCTGACTGAACCAGAGAAGGCCTTGGACTGGGTAAGAATCAGGAAAATCTTAGGGTCGATTTAACTGAACCGGTCTAGGTCTTGAAATGTCTTCAATTGGATAAGCATCAGGGAGATCTTAGGGTCGATCTGACTGAACCAAGAGAAGGCCTTTGACTGGATAAGCATCAGGAAAATCTTAGGGTCGATTTAACTGAACCGGTCTAGGTCTTGAAACATCTTCAACTGGATAAGTATCAGGGAGATCTTAGGATCGATCTGACTGAACCAGAGAAGGCCTTGGACTGGGTAAGAATCAGGAAAATCTTAGGGTCGATTTAACTGAACCGGTCTAGGTCTTGAAATATCTTCAATTGGATAAGCATCAGGGAGATCTTAGGGTCGATCTGACTGAACCAAGAGAAGGCCTTTGACTGGATAAGCATCAGGAAAATCTTAGGGTCGATTTAACTGAACCGGTCTAGATCTTGGAATGTGATTGAGACTTTAAACTGCATCTTTCCTGAAAGGTAAAAGTCAGTCATATGCAATGCATGATATGGATCAAGCAATGATGTTCTCAACATAAATGAGATTCGTATGATATGATGCAGTGTGTTATGCATGCTATGATGATGTATGTGAAGTTTTATGTATGTTTTCGTCTAGGAAAGTGAATCCTTGACGGGTGCCGGGAAGTTGTATCCTGGGCTGACGTTTGAAGAATAGATTTTGCTTCCGCTGGGGATGATAACTGCAAGAATACCGGTAGGAGAAGATGACTCCGTTGTGGAATAAACTTGGCAAATGAAGAGTCTGCGGGGAGAAAAGATACTCTGACGACCATGCTGGGAAGCAATACTCTGTGGGGATAGAGATGCTTTGCTGATTGTTGATAGTAATTTGCTGAGGATACCCTTGTTATTGGAAGTGTTAATGGACTTCGCTGGGGATAAGAAGATTATGTCGACGACGTTCTTTCCATGGCTTTTGGCTGAGGATAACCCAGTTATATCCTGTTAAGGAAATAACTCTTTAAATAAAGCCGGACGACGCGTTCGTGCTCTGCGAGGGGATAAACTTCCAGAATCTACTGGGGATAAGCTTACTGCTTGGGGATATGGACCCCATCCTTCCTGGGGAAACCGGATTGGACTCTTCTGGGGAGGTTTGAACTGCAGGGAAGTGATTCCTTTGAATATTGAGATATGCCGCCGGGGAACAATCTTTAGACCAAGACTGCCGGGGATGCTTGTATATTGCTGCTGGGGAAGTACTTGATATCTACGGGAGGATACTCAATTTCCTTTGATATTTGATGATAACTTGGAGGAGAATGTATTGTTTTGTTGAACCGCTCTCTGGGGAATTAATATGTACTGGTCATGTTCTTTAGCTGAACCTACCTTGGTACCTTGGAGGATATAACAATTGGATTGCTCAGACAACTCTTTATTGCCCCTGTTTTTAGTGTCACCTGCAATTAATTCCTTTGTTTCGTATGCAAATATTTATGAGTTAGCAAATTATTGTCGATGCATACATCACAAATTGAACCTTGGACGTTCTTCGCAAAACAAAACAGAAAAGAAAGAAAAACACTTGGCACGTTTAGCTGAAAAAATATATTTGTATTGATTTTTGAATGGCCTGAACAGGCGTTTTGTGTACAAGAGGTTGACGTCCTAGTAAGAGGTACGCCGCCGATCAAAAGAGTTTATACAAGTTTTGTACAAATGAAAATAAAACAGCTGTGTGAAAGATGAATGATCCACTGGGTTTCAACTCTGCTATTGCCTTTATAACTCCGAGCGTCTCATCACTTGATGACCTTGGTTGAAGGTGAAGCTGACTGATTGATGTCGTCTGAACTTGATGTAGATACCGGATTCTGGATGCAAAGTGATCCAATGAGACATAGTATTACGCTTTTATCCCTTATTTTTGCCTGGACCGCCCTTTCGGGTTTTCAGTCCACCGGGATACCCATTTTTGCCCAAGTCGCCTTTTCAGGTTTTCGACTTGCCGGGTGTACAGATTTTTTCATTTTCATCCCTTCATTTTGCCCGAACCCTTTTGGTTCGACGGGAAGCCCTAATTTTTGCCTAGGCATGTCAGCCTAGCGGGTCTTTTTTCATGCGTAGTATTTTTTTACTATGTCTGCATTGGCGGGATGAGGAAGGTCGTCACCATCCATGTTGGTTAAGATCATTGCTCCTCCAGAGAACACATGCTTAACCACAAATGGCCCTTCGTATGTAGGGGTCCATTTGCCCCTTGGATCACTCTGAGGAAGGATGATTCTTTTGATTACCAGATCCCCGACTTGATATTCCTGAGGTCTGACCTTTTTGTTAAATGCCCTGATCATCCGTTTCTGATACGTCTGACCATGACAGATAGCAGCAAGTCTCTTTTCATCGATGAGGTTGAGTTGGTCAAGTCGTGTCTGGATCCAATCATCTTCGTTCAGGTTTGCATCCTTCATTATCCGGAGAGAGGGAATTTGCACTTCGATCGGCAAGACTGCCTCCATGCCATAAACCAGAGAGAAGGGAGTTGCCCCGGTTGACGTCCTAGCTGAGGTGCGGTACCCATGCAGAGCGAACGGTAACATCTCGTGCCAATCTTTGTAAGTTACTGTCATTTTCTGCACGATCTTCTTGATGTTTTTATTTGCTGCTTCTACAGCCCCATTCATCTTCGGTCTGTAAGGAGAAGAATTGTGGTGCTGTATTTTGAACTGTTCGCAAAGCTCAGCAATCATCTTATTGTTCAGATTGGTACCGTTGTCCGTAATAATCCGCTCAGGGACGCCGTATCGACAGATCAGGTTGTGCCGAATGAACCGTGCCACAACAGTCTTGGTTACTGTAGCATAGGATGCTGCCTCGACCCACTTCGTGAAATAATCGATCGCCACAAGGATGAAGCGATGTCCATTGGATGCCGTAGGTTTGATCTCGCCGATCATGTCTATGCCCCACATTGCAAACGGCCAAGGCGCAGTCAGAACGTTCAGGGGAACCGGAGGAACATGCACTTTGTCTGCATAGATCTGGCACTTGTGGCATGTCCTGGAATGTTGGTAGCAGTCAGCTTCCATTGTGGACCAATAATATCCTGCCCGTAGGATCTTTTTAGCCATAGTGTGTCCACTGGAATGCGTACCAAAGGTCCCTTCATGTAGCTCTTCCATGATTCTTTCTGCTTCAATTTTGTCCACACAACGCAGTAAGGTTGAATCATGGTTTCGCTTGTACAAGATGCCGTTGCTTAGGAAGAACTTGGCTGCAAACCTCCTCAGGAATTTCTTATCGTTGACAGAGGCACCTTCAGGGTATTCCTGAGCTTCCAGATATCTCTTCACTTCGTGGTACCAAGGCTTCTCGGTTACCAATTCAGTTTCGAGATCACAACAGTATGCCGGTTCGTCCAGTTTCCAGATGATGATCCGGGGAGCTTCATTATCCCATTTGACCTTGAACATTGAAGACATTGTAGCTAACGCGTCCGCTAACTGATTCTCTTCTCTTGGAAAGTGCTCAAAGGTTATCTCTGTGAAGTGGGGAACCAGGGTCAACACACATTCTCTGTAAGGAATCAAGTTTGGATGTTTCGTATCCCACTCTCCGTTGATCTGATTGATCACAAGAGCGGAATCTCCGAAAACACTTAGAAATTTGATCCTTAGGTCGATCGCAGCTTGAAGACCCATGATACACGCCTCATACTCCGCCATGTTGTTGGTACAGTTGAAACACAGCCGGGCAGTGAGTGGAGTATGAGTACCTTGAGGGGATATGATTATGGCGCCGATACCATTTCCCAAAGCATTGGAAGCTCCGTCAAAGTGCATAGACCATCGGGATCCTGGTTCAGGTCCTTCATCCGGTCCAGGTACTTCACAATCAGTTACTATCATAATGCTTTCATCCGGAAACTCGAAGTTCATTGATTGGTAGTCATCTACAGCTTGATGAGCTAAGTGGTCTGCCAATACACTCCCCTTGATGGCTTTCTGGGTTGTGTACTGAATGTCGTATTCCGTCAAGATCATCTGCCATCTTGCAATCCTCCCAGACAGAGCAGGCTTTTCGAATATGTACTTTATAGGATCCATTTTTGAGATCAACAAAGTAGTGTGAGTCAGCATATACTGTCTCAGCCGGCGAGCAGCCCATACCAAAGCGCAGCAAGTTTTCTCAAGCAGTGAGTATCGGGTCTCACAGTCGGTAAACTTTTTGCTAAGGTAATAAATGGCATGCTCTTTTCGGCCAGACTCGTCATGCTGCCCCAGCACACACCCCATTGAGTTGTCTAGCACTGTCAGATATAGGATCAGAGGTCTCCCTTCAACCGGTGGCATAAGGATAGGTGGTTCTTGGAGATACTCTTTGATTCTGTCGAAGGCGGCCTGACATTCATCGTTCCAACGCACTACCTGATCTTTCTTCAGCAGCTTGAAGATTGGCTCACAGGTAGCAGTCAAATGAGAGATGAATCGAGCGATGTAATTCAGGCGTCCTAAAAAACCTCTGACTTCCTTCTCCGTCTTAGGAACTGGCATCTCCTGAATAGCTTTGACCTTAGCAGGGTCCACTTGAATACCTTTATCACTGACCACGAAGCCTAGCAACTTCCCAGATCTTACCCCGAAGGTGCACTTGTTCGGGTTCAATCTCAGCTTGTATAGTTTCAACCGGTCAAACAACTTCTGCAGATGATCTAGGTGCTCTTCCTCAGTCTGGGACCTAGCGATCATGTCGTCCACATACACTTCTATCTCATGATGGATCATATCATGAAATAAGGCAACCATGGCACGTTGGTAGGTTGCTCCAGCATTCTTTAATCCGAACGGCATGACCTTGTAACAGAAGGTGCCCCACTGAGTAACAAATGTAGTCTTTTCCATGTCTTCAGGTGCCATCTTGATCTGATTGTAACCTGAAAAGCCATCCATGAAAGAGAACACCTTGTGCTGGGCTGTATTATCAACGAGGACATCAATGTGAGGTAAGGGGAAGTCATCTTTGGGGCTGGCCCTGTTCAGATCCCTGTAATCAACACACATTCTGACCTTGCCGTCCTTTTTAGGTACCGGCACCACATTAGCAACCCACTGAGGGTAAGAAGTCACTGCAAGAAAACCGGCATCAAACTGTTTCATGACCTCGGCTCTAATCTTCTCGGACATCTCTGGATGCATCCGACGAACCTTTTGTTTAACTGGAGGGCAGTCTTCCCTAGTCGGCAAATGATGGACAACAATATCGGTATCCAACCCTGGCATGTCTTCGTAGGACCAGGCAAAGATCTCCATATAGTCATGTAACATCTTCGTTAACCGTTGCTTCACGCCGAGCTTTAGGTTGGCACCAATCTTTACCTCTTTTCTGTCTGCCTCAGTACCCAGGTTTATGGTTTCCACTGGCTCTTCATGGGGTTGAATTGCCCGCTCTTCCTGAAGCAATAGTCTTGCAAGCTCGCCAGGCACTTCGCAATCATCTTCACCTTCGTCTTCGGCTAAGTTGATCGGATTTTCGAAGTTATAATTGGCAGTAGCAGAGCTGTTATCAGTAAGATCCAGAGTGGATTGGAACCTGTATGAGTGAGTGTGTGTGTAAATACAACTGTTTTTAAAAATTATGTAAATGAAAAGAAAGACAGAAAAGGAACACAATATTTGCGATGCGAAAAAACGTCCAAAATTTTCATTCATGATGTATAAAATGACAGTTTGTATGCCCTCACAAAATAGAACCACGGTGCCTCGAGTAAGACACCGGGCCATAGAGTTTATCATTGTTCATTACAAAATAACAAAACAAAGAAATTTATTACTTAGTGCCAAAAGAAACAGAGAGATTGTCCTTGGCGCTCCAATTGTTAAGTCCACCATCAGCAGCCGGGTAGATCCAGCTATCGAACTCAGTTTCATCAACTTCCTCTTCATCACCAACAGCATTAACTCCGTGAGCGGGCAGGGGAGCTGTCACCACATTAGGCTTGTCAGATGCCTCAAATTGTACCTCCTTAGCGTCAATGAGGTCCTGCAGCTTGTTCTTTAGTGCCCAACAGTCATCGGTAGAGTGCCCCGGGCTTTCTGAATGGTAAGCACAACGAGCATTCGGGTTGTACTTGGGAGATGCTGTATTTGGGAACTTTGGAGCCTCCCTGACAGTTACCAAATTGGTTGCGAGCAACTGTGGCAGGATCTGCGACAAGGTCATGTTTAAACGGGAGAATTCTCTCCGGGGTCTTTCTGCTTTCTGAGAATTGTTTGGCCGGGGAGCGGCAGCAGGCTTAGCAATCATGACCGCACTGACAGATTGGCGGTGTTCATTTCTTTCTGATCTCCTAGAACCATACACGGCACTAGACTCCTTCTTGAACGGTTTCTTTTCTGAACTAGATGATGCAGCCTTTGCAATTTTTCCAGACTTCAACCCAGCTTCAATTCTCTCTCCAGTTAAGATCAAATCAGTGAAACCAGCAGAAGAATTCCCAATGAGATGGTTGAAAAACGGCCCAGATAGGGTCCCCAAGAACATGTCAACCAACTCCCGATCAGTCAATGGTGGCTGCACCCTGCCAGCCAGGTCTCTCCACTTCTGAGCGTACTCCTTAAAACCTTCGCTTGCGCCTAACGCCATACCCTGGAGTTGGGTACGTGTGGGGGCAAGGTCGGCATTATACTGATACTGCTTGTAGAAAGCAGTAGCCAGCTCCTCCCAGTTACGAACTTTGGTCCCATCCAGCTGATAGAACCATTCGAGATGAGTCCCTGAAAGACTCTCCTGGAAGAAGTGGATCCATAGATTCTTGTCCGCAGAGTACGGCTGAATTTTCCGAACATATGACCTTAAATGCAGCTTGGGACAGGACGCCCCGTCATACTTGGAGAAAGTGGGTGCTTTGAATTTATGTGGGATAATTACACCAGTCGACAAACCCAGATCTCCGAAATCCAGCCCAGGTGCCTGTTGCACCTCCATAGCCTTCAACCTGTCCTCCAGTTGTTTGTACCTGTCATCTGCAGGAGGGTACTGCTCCTCATCAAAATCCGTCTCGTTGTCGGAGACGACTGGAGTAGGAACCTTGACTTCTGCTTGAGAAGGACTCCTGCCAACAAAAGAACCAGCCTCTTCATGGTGCAGAGTATTACCCAACCTTCGGCCCGAGTTGAACAGAACAGTTCTTCTCTTCTTCTTCTTCTCCTTCTTCAGGAGCATAGTCTTCAGTTCCTCTTGGCCTTTAGCTAGACCCATGATTAGTTCTTGAAACTGCGCATTCTGCGCCTGGAGAGCCTTGATTGATGTCTCTGTTGATTCAGATCCGGGATTCATGATGCTGAAATAAACAGCGAAGAACTGTAAGCAACCTGAAAAGAGGAAAAACCTAATATGCACATGATGTATGAAATGCGTATGCAATGCATTCAAGGGTTCGAAAGTTCAAATTTGTTGTAGACAAAAAGGAACACACGTCATCATTAAAGAAATCATTGTTTAATACATCAAAGCCTCATGGGCAAAAAGTACAAAAATCAAATCAATCCCAAAATACACTGCGCATCCTCTTCGGAGCTATGTAGGTGTTGAGGTTCCTCTCCTCATGCAACAGGCGAGTGAGTTCCAGGACTTTCTTTTCACTGGCATGCAGACTAGTCTCAAGAGAATTCCTTTCCTCCTTAAGCTGGATCCAGCTCTTCTGCATCTCTTCCCAGGATGTGGGCATATCAGGGTGCTGAATAACATGAGACACTTCCCCTTCCAAGACAGGCTCTTTGATTACTGGGAGCATGTGAGGATAAGGCATTACTAACTTCTGAGAGCGGGCGCGTACCCACTTGAGATAAGGCTCCAAAGGGATGGAGTTCCGGTGCCCCAGAGTCTTGCTGTCTATCCTACTGGGCATCCTCCAAGCTCTGATAAATCTCTGACGAAGTCCTTGAGTATCATTGTCGAAGTCAAAAACTATGTTGGGAATTAGCATGTCATGAGGACCATCCCTCCGAGCATAACCAAACTGTCTCCAAGCCAGGCATGGGCTATAAGTAATACCTCCTCTGATTCCAAGTAAAGGAACATTGGGGTACTCTCCGCAACGATCAATGATGGTGACATCTCCTCTGGACCTAGGACACCAATGTATATCTGCATGGGTGAGAGTCATCAACCGTTGTGACCATCTCAAACCCCGCTCATTCTTCAGGACTGATTGGGGAAGGTGCGAAATAAACCACCTTCCCAGGAGAGGAGTGCAACACATAAGGACACCTCTTTTTCTCATGGTTCGAGTGTAACATGAGTGAAGGATGTCCCCCAGCAACGTAGGTATAGGATTCCTGGACATAAAGATCTGAACGGCATTGATATCAATGAGCTGATCTGGGTTAGGGAACAACACCAAACCATAAACAAGGAGGGCCACAACCTCTTCAAAAGCTTGCAAGTCAAGGGAGTTCCAACATTCAAGAGCTTTTTCAAACAGAAACCTGGCTAAGAACCCTTTGATACCACTTCTGACTTCCCAATGTCCCTTGAGGTCAGATGACTGCAGGTGCAAGGCTTTAGCAATCTCCTCAAGCTTAGGTTCCTTTTCTGTACCGCTGAAGGGTAGCTGATCAAGGATACGGATCTTCAGGAGCCGGGAGAACTCCTCCAATGTAGGTACCAACTGATAGTCCAAGAAGGTAAAGCAGTGATGCAGAGGGTCAAAGAATTGGAACAAGACCTTTATCATATCTTCCTCAATGTTGGTGTTGACCAAGCTGATGAGGCTTCCATGCCTGTCACTGAATGAAGAGTTCTCGGGAATCCTGGATATAAGCTCCTTAAGCTGAGGAGGGATCCTTACAAGATTGACCTGAATTGTCTTTCTACGAGCAGTTTCCATGTCCTACAAAACAAGAACAAAGATGAAAATTCGAACCCCTGAAATGGTTAGTCAATGCATATGATGCTGGATGATGTCATGATGCTATGATTAAACACACCACAGATATTTACAAAGACAAACATGTAGGGCACACAAGGCACACAAGACAAGCCCTTAAGGTTTAAGGCCAGCATGGGGTCTGGGTAGTACCCTCTTGGAGTTGGTGGGTTCAACCTGTCCTAATCAAAGTAACCGGGTTCTAAGGTTCCCAATATCACGGGATTGCTTTCATTGTTCATCGTTTCGATTTAGCCACTGAACTGGCGACCGAAATATTCCAGGAAAGCAACCCTCAATTGAGCGTAGTATCGAGTATCAACCAACCTCGGACTGCACCAAAGTCAGTTATCTCACTACCCTAAAGAGGCCAAGATAGTTCAATTAAGGTTCCTAAGGTCTGTTGATGCTTCATGACACCACGCGGAGGCCCCGTACTCTCCTTGACTGAACTCAAGGGTTACCGGTACACACCAAAGTGCCACATCAACGTAGCAGACTGTTTCAACCATGTCGGTATACCCCGCACAGTTCCCTCACAGTCTTGTTGCTACTTTCTAAGAAGGTATCCCCCAGATCCGGGTTAGGATCTATAGAACTCCCAAGCAACCCACAATTTAAAGCGCACAAGTCAATACAATTGAAAACACAGTTATGAACTAGCCCTAAGGTACACCTCACTTTAAGTTAAGTCCCCAGCAGAGTCGCCAGTTCTGTGATCGGTGGATCTGGAACTGACTGTTTAACGCTGGTTCGCGAAATGTCGCGGTAAGCAAGAGTCGTCACCGTCCTTTATTTTCTCCAAATGGAAAGGACAAAAGCACAGAAAAATTCCTTAAAGAGATTGCTCTCGGTTCGGGAGGTAGGTTATAGAAAGGGAAGGTGTTAGCACCCTTTCTATCCATGTTTATCCATGGGCTCTTAGATACTTGCTCAATGTGTTTTCAAAATCATTTGCTTGCTTTTCAATGTGGGTTTAAAAAAAAGTTCTTTGAAAAATTTCAGATCGACTCGTACGTCAGAGTGTTTGAAAAGTTTGCTTTGAAAGCTTTTGAAAAGTGTCGGTGTGAAAAGTCTTTTTGTTTTTGAGATTAGAGCAAGTATCCTTGAGAACCTACCTACCCTAAGGAATTCGTCTGTGTAGATGTCCTTTAAAGTAGTGCCATCCCACCATTGAGAGGTAGGTAGCACCACCGTTGGAGGTGTTCGGGTCAATTCGAGTTTTAGGGACGTGGTGATCACCGGAGCAACAGGAAGACACCTTAGAAGCTACCCTCATGCCAGGTTCCCGGATCATGAGGACTTACTAAGACATCCTCTACTCGACGATCACCTTTCGAAAGGCAACAGTGAGGCGTACCCTAGGGGTGGTGTGTGATTTGTGTGTCATGTTTCAATTATTTGTCTTGTCATGTTTGTTGTGTTCTACGCTTGATTTTAATTAGGGCCATTCATTCTTGCATGCATATTTAGCAGTTATAAAGTTTGCGAAAAATAAATCTAAGGCTATTACAAATGGCGCGGGTCCACATCGCCAAAATTAAACCGGACCCGATTTAGCGGAAAATAAATAAAGCGAAAGAATAAAGTGCGAAAAATAAAGTTACATGGCTTTGGGAGATTTACATAATTATAATGAACGACATAAAGTAAATATGCGCAATTAAATTAAAACAATGGGCGTTGGACCCTTTTACAAGAATATTTAAAGTTAATGAGTTAATTAAGGAGGAATTAAAATTAAAGATTTAAAAGGAATGTTTTTTATGTTTTTTAAGATTTAAGGAGAAAAAAAGAAAAATTAATTAAGATTGAAATGAGATGCCTAACCCTAGTTCTAATGTTTTTTAAGTTTATTGCAAAAAATATTGAAATTTGACCTAATTTAAATCTAATTTATTTATGTACAAATTTAATTATAAAAAATAAATAAATAAATAATTATTGCTGTGGAAAGAAGGGAAAAATAAAAAGAAAATAAACAGTTATTAAACCTAAATTCTATTTTTGGATTTTTATTAAAAAGATTAAAATTATACCCTAATTAAACTAAATAATTTACATTTTTATTTATTTATGAAAGTAATTAGAATTAATTATATTTTTTGTCTTTTCTGTATTTTTAATGTTTTTTTATATTTTTGTGAAAATAAATTAATTGAATTAAAACAAAGAAAATAAATGAAATAGCAAAAATAAAAAATAAAGGGGAAAAATAGAAAAATGCAAACCAGGGGGGGTAGCCCCAGATGGTGAGGTACAGGCCTGGGAATTCTGGCCCAATTAGTTGTGAATCGTTGACTTTTCCAATCAGGTGTAATGCATTGACTGGCGTATGGTATGTTCTTTACACTGGAGCCATCGATCTGCATTCATTAGGCACGTGGACTTTTGGATCTTGAAACATATGGTGCGCCTCAATGCGTATGCTGCATGGGAAAGTGATGGGAAAAATAATATGAAGAATACACAGACCTGGGGTTCGAACCCAGGTCTTAGACGTTGCCAAGGAGTACACCTGCCACTGAAGCGCTTTGAACTCTTTTAATATATAATAACAATTAAACCATATAAAAGAAAAGCAAAGTTAGTGGAGGGAAGCGCGCCAGATTTTGAATTAACGAATTACAGCGTGCCACATCTTCATCTTCTTTCTTTTTTTTCTGAAACACAGCCTATGGAAACGGTTTTACACGCGTGGCTGTAGACAACCTACAAGAAAATAGCGATTAGCATTCTATTGGTCATAAATTCATCGCGAATATAGCTTCTTCTTCGTCTCTAGGCGCCGAGTTCAACCATGGTGGTCTCAAAGGCTAATTTTACTGTATTGAAAAAGCCCTAATTTTTCCTTCTGAAAACCCTAAAGAACGAACATGGTAATATCGCATATAGTCAGTAAAAACACAATTGAATGCAATAGTTAGCTTGGAAACTTCATGTTGAACAAGAATTCATGAATAAAAATGCACAAGGATGCGTAAATTATGATATGCGATTTCAAGATTTTTGCTTCACAGTTTGACTTATGGATACCAATTCAGGGCGTTTTGGTTGATGTTAGTGATTGAGAATCGTTCAATGATGTCTCAGGATGATGATAGAACAAGAATTGGGGCTTGAATCGAACTAGAGACTAGTTTTCAGTTTTTGTGTTTTATGGAAAAATTTCAATTTGCCAAAGGTTCTTGGGGCGCAGCTTGCAGTCTCTTTGGCTTAGGTTTGCCTTCCTGATCATATAGTGAGTGATTAGGTTAAGAAAAATTGGACAAAATCCATTGCTTTGATGATTTTTGAATATTTGATTTCAAGGATCTTTTCCAATCTTTTTCTCATGTATTTTGTATCAAATCTGATCAATTAGCACCAAATCTTTCCCTATTAACATGTGCACGAATTATAGAAGCCAAATCATGCATAAAAAGATTTTTTTAGGTTAGGTTTATATTTTTCACATATTTAAAATGATTTAAATGAATTAATATTAATATAAATTCAAATAAATAATTAAAAAATGAGAAAATACTTCCCTTTGGGCCTAATGGTCGTGCATAGGCTTGGCATGAAGAAACTTGGAAGAAAAATGGGCCCAATAGCAAATTTAGGCCTTTTGAAGTAATGTTGACTTTCAAAAATTTCCAAAAGTTTCCCAACTTCCACAAGGCATAACTTGGTCAATTTTTAAGCTTTTCACATGTTCTTGGACATTTTGGAAAGGTCTTTGAGTCCTTTAAACAATGCCTTTTGTCCCATGTCATTTTGATTTACCAATCTCAAGTTATGGCCTTTGACTTAAAGTCCCTTTTTGTTGACTTTTGAAAATGACCTATAATGTTGAAATTGATAACTTTTTGTGAGAGCATTTCTTGGACTTGAAATATGAAGATGAGTTGTAGGAAATGTCTTTCTCTTCAAAATGAGCTTTGGATGGAATTTTTCTGATAATCCATGTGAAAGTTATGCCCTGGTCAATTTCAGTTGACTTTTTCAGCTGTCCAAATATAGCAACTTTTGCATCTTTGATGATTTCTGAGCCAAATTTTGAGAATCATGATCAAGCATTGATCAAATGATGTTTGTGGCTTCAAAATTATATGTTGACCAAAAATTTGAACTTTTGACTGTCAAATGACCATTTTGCCCCTACAGTTGACTGTAGTGCAATTTAGGGTTTTGACTGTGCAGTTTTGAGTTGAATGCCTTGAAATTTTGTATGAGGATACTTGACCATCTTTGTAGGCATATGAGACTTGATTGGGCCTTTGAAAACTTCCAATTCTTGATCAGAACTCAAACCCTAGTTTTGACTGTATAGGAGACAGTTGAGCTGCACAACCCTTGGGGAATTTTGTGACTTGGCTTAGCAATTTCTTGAAGAATATGGGAGGGCAAATTTTGGGGTACAACAGTTGCCTCGGAATAAAAAGATCAATGGCGTAAGGGTAGCTTCTAAGGTGTCTTGCTGTTGCTCGGTGACCACACTGTCCCTACAAACGAATTGACCCGAACACCTCCAACGGTGGTGCTACCTACCTCTCAATGATGGGATGGCACTACCTTAAGGACATTTACACAGCCTAATTCCTTAAGATAGGTAGATGACTCATAGATACTTGCTCTAATTCAAAACAAATAAAAAAAAACTCTTTTCACACTGACACTTTCTAAAATATTTCAAAACAAACGCTTCACAACACTCTTGAGGACTGATACAAGAGTCGAATTGAAGTTTTCAATGAAACTTTTTCAAACCCACTCACACTTTGAAAATCAAACAAACATTTTGAAAACACAAATGAGCAAGTATCTAAGAGCCCATGGATAACCATGGATAGAAAGGGTGATAACACCTTCCCTTTCTATAAATCTACCTCCCGAACCGAGAGCTAATCTCAATAAGGAATTTTGTTGTGCTTTTGTCCTTTCCCTGTTGGAGAAAATAAAAGACGGTGGCGACTCTTGCTTCCGCGACATTTCGCGAACCAGCGTTAAATAATCAGTTCCAGATCCACCGATCACAGAACTTGTGACTCTGCTGGGGAGACTTACTTAAAGTGAGGTGTACCTTAGGATAGTTCATAACTATATTTTCAATTGCTTTGACTTGTTTGCTTTAAATTGTGGGACTGTCTTGGGAGTTCTATAGATCCTAACCCAGATCTGGGGATACCTTCTTAGAAAGTAGCAACAAGGCTGTGAGGGAACTGTGCGGGGTATACCGACATGGTTGAAACAGTCTGCTACGTTGATGTGGCACTTTGGTGTGTACCGGTAACCCTTGAGTTCAGTCAAGGAGAGTACGGGGCCTCCATGTAGTGTCGTGAAGCATCAACTAACCTTAGGAACCTTAATTGAACTATCTTGGCCTCTTTAGGGTAGTGAGATAACTGACTTTGGTGCAGTCCGAGGTTGGTTGATACTCGATACTACACTCAATTGAGGGTTGCTTTCCTGGAATATTTCGGTCGCCAGTTCAGTGGCTAAATCGAAACGATGAACAATGAAAGCAATCCAGTGATATTGGGACCCTTAGAACCCGGTTACTTTTAATAGGACAGGTTGAGCCCACCAACTTCAAGAGGGTAATACCCAGACCCCATGCTGGCCTAAACTCTAAGGGCTTCTCTTGTGTGACTTGTGTGCCTTCCAACTTGACTACTTGTTATCTGACACTTGAGTTTTCTTGCAGGTTTTGTTTATAGTCCCTAATTGAGACTCATAACAGGGTTTATTGAGTTTTCTTCCAAGTCTTGTTTATAGTCCCTAATTGGGACTTATAACAGGGTTACTGAGTTTCTTGCAGGTTTTGTTTATAGTCCCTAATTGGGACTCATAACAGGGTTACTGAGTTTCTTGCAGGTTTTGTTTACAGTCCTTAATTAGGGACTCATAACAGGGTTTACCCACATTATCCCATGCATCATGACATCATACCATTGCATGCATCCTACATAAAGACTAACCCATTTCAAGGATCCCAAGGGCTTGTGATGCAGGTCATGATGAACCAACTGTCCAGCAAGGGGCAAAGGGGATTTATTTTCCTCTAGACAAGGTTGTCAGGGGCTATGACCCACTGGATATGGTGAGCCTTGACCCTTGAAGAAGGACTCTCGACAACATGAAGTTCCTTCAATCAAGTTACCAGTTTCTAACTCTAACAATTTCCTTGTTCACCCTGCGAGATCCTTGAAAACATTACATGCATATCAAACATGTCATTGCATTACAGGTACTCCTTTGACAGGTCACTTACCTTCGTCGCTGTTTATTTCAGCAATGGCTTCCCAACAAGATAACCAGGGTCTTCATGCTCAAGAGACTCAGTTCAGGGAGATCTTCGTAAGCCTATCCAAGGGGCAAGAAGAGTTAAGAACACTCCTCATGGGGAATTTGGCCAAGAACAGTGCTGAAGATGACAAGGACGAACGGCTGAAACGTCTACAAGCTGAAGTAGATACATTGAAAACCCAGATGCTGGGGCAAAGGGCTCTCATCCAAGGTCTAGCTCGGGAGCAAGAAGAGTTGAGGACCATGATCAGTCAGCTCCACCAAGAGAGACACCATATGAAGCAACCTGCCCAAATCAGGGACCAGGGCATTGATCAGCTTCCAAGAGGACAAGAGTCTGGTATGGTGAAGAATAGACCTCGCCAAATTGCTACCACTTCACAGGTCCGACCACAAACTCGCCCAGAGCAACAGGTTGATCAGAGCAAGCCCCGAAGGCATTTCACCCAGCTCAACGTGTCGCTGCCTCAAGCTTTACAACAACTGTTGAGGTTGAATTTGGTAACTCTAAGGGACCCTCCTAAGAATCCCAACAGGACACCGGCAAGGTATAACCCCAACGCCCGCTGCGCTTATCATTCTAACAGCCAGGGACATGCTACAGATGGTTGTTGGACCTTGAAGAATAAGATCCAGGACCTGATCGATGAAGGAGCTGTGGAATTCACCCAAGATGGCCAGGCTGAGTGCTTCTACCACCCCTACAGGATTCACCAGTTGAAGTAACAAGTCCTGAGACTAGAAGACTTTTGTTTATTAGAATTTTTCAAGTTGTAATTTTCTTTTGATTGTTCAAAGATTTATTCATGTTAAACGTTGTTATTTCATTAATGCATCGCATATGTCTGTTTTGAAGCAATATATTCGTATTCACTATATGCAAATTATTTTCATATTTTTTCTGGTGATCAACGCTCGATTAATAATTCTAAGCCTCTTGAGGGAGGATGACGAAAACGATACCACGATCCTTACAGTATGCTTTTGAACAGACCCCGCTGATGAGGTACAGGCATTGTTTCAATCCCTAAACACTGGAGTTATAAGGAAGATAATCCCTCGTCAACCCCTCTGAGCCAAAGAAGTAGGAGTTTTTCTTTTCGAAATTTAAAACCCTTAATCATAACCTGGGGCAGGGTAGTCTCTCAGTTGATCCAAGTGCATAACGAATGGCACCAAAGAGGTCCTTACAAAAGAAGACAGTGATGATTCCGAATAATCATAAGGATAGGCAGTCGTTATATCTCAAAAAATAAAAACCCAATAAGTCAAAACCTACGAAGGAGACTTACAAAACTGGGGCATCCCGCTGACTGTAATCACAAAAGAAACAGTTCAGGCAAAAAACAGGGATAGCGAAATCAAAAAGAAAGAGGTCATACAAACCCTCAACAAAAACAAAAAAAAATGACTGCCTATTCAGAATAAATCATCAATATCTGAACCATCATTGGAACATCAGGACAAAGACGCAACAAAGTCTAACGCATGATCATCTGAGTTTAGGTTTGAAGAACATCACGAAGAGTGGGTGGGTACAAATAATTTGAGCCTTTATCCTTTGTTTCTTAAAACCATGAACCAGGCCACGTTATAACCCTCAAAAGTCCTAGCTGAAGCATGGGTTAGTTCGAAAGCATACTGTTACGAAAGGTATCCTGACTCCTTAAGGCCTACGGTAAATACGGAGTTGACATCACGTTTTACAAACATTCACTTGTTTTATGAAAAAGAATGCATTTTCAAAATCTTCAAGACAGACACAAGCTTTGCATTTTTGATATAACATTGTTTGCATATGACTATTTGTTTGAACAGCATAGAATTTCGCACGACGAATGTCTAATGAACAAAAGCACTTCCAATCAAGGGGCAGACATGATCATGGTCTATTACCTGGGGGAAGTCCAATCAAGATTCGGAGAATCTCTCAAAGGCCAAATAAGCCTGGGGAAAATCTCCATCTGGATCACCTGGGGCACTCCGACAACGAATCTTGCCTGATCAGACATCTTCTAGTGGTACGGCAACGCAATACTACTGACAGGGGCACCTCCCTACCTCTTGAGAGCGTGGACATAGTCGAAAAAATATTACGCTTAATCAAAGACCCGCTAGGTTGACACACCTAGGCAAAAATAAGGGCCTCCCGACGAACCAAAAGGGTTCGGGCAAAAATAAGGGATGAAAAATGAAAAAATCTGCACACCCGGCAAGTCGAAAACCTGAAAAGGCGGCTTGGGCAAAAATGGGTATCTCGTTGGGCTGAAAACCCGAAAGGGCGGTCCAGGCAAAAGTTAGGGATCAAGGCGTACGACTATGTCCTGTCATCTTTTCACCTGCCTACCAGAAGAAGGTTTGTCCATCAACAACTATCAGCATCTCACAGGTCTTCCTCTCCCACCTCAGAAACAGGGGCAATGATGAGTTGTCCAAACGATCTAATTGCTCTGTCCACCAAGGTATCAAGGTAGGTTCAGCTGAAGAACATAACCGGTATATCTTAAATCCCCAGAGAGCGAGTCAGCAAGTCAATACACTCTCCCCAAGCAGAGTTAGACCACTGTCAGCTTTAAAGAAGTTGGGTATCCTCCAGCAGATCTCAACATTCCCCAGCATAATCATACAGATTTTCTTAACAAGCATCTCCGGCGGTCTTGATCTAAGATTGTTCCCCGGCGGTATACCATACATTCAGTGGAGTCACTTCCAGTGCATCTCAAAAACTCCCCAGGAGAGTCCAGCATAGTTCAAGATTTCCCCAGGAAAGTTTGAATCCATCTCCCCAGCAGAAAGCTTATCCCCAGTAAATTCTGGAAGCTTCTCCCCTACAGAGCACGAACGTGTCCCCGGCTTTATTTAAAGGTTATTTCCCTACCAGTATATAACTGGGTTATCCTCAGCCAAAAGCTACGGAAAGATCGTCCCCGACGAAGTCTTCCTATCCCCAGCGAAGTCTATTAACACTTCCAACATCACCGGTATCCCCAGCGAAGTCTATTAACACTTCCAACATCACCGGTATCCCCAGCGAAGTTACCATCAATATCCCAGCAAGGTACCTCTCTCCCCACAGAGTATTGTCCCCCAGCAAGATCGCTAGAGTATTTTCTCCCCGCAGAGTAATCCCTTCGCCAAGTTTATTCCCCAATGGAGTTATCTTCCCCTACCGGTTTATCCTTGCAATTATTTTCCCCAGCGGAAACTAAGAATTCTCTACTCTTCAAACATCAGCCCAGGATTAGCTCCCGGCATTCGTCAAGGATTTATTTTCCTAGACAAAAAATACATTCGCAAACATCACATTTTCATACATGATATAAACATCACATTCTACAATCCCATTGGTTATAAACGTCATGACACCGTGCATTCCATGCACCATGACATTGCATATAACTAATGTTTTGCCTTTTTTCAGGGAAGGTCAATACAAAGATGATTACTATCAACTATCGCAATCCCAGATTCGATTCCTGTATCTAGCCAGGGCATGTCCGTGAGCGATTGATTGTGGATTCGATACCTGTATCCGGTCAGGCATGTCTACGTTAAAAAGATTAAAGAGATAGCATGGAAATGCCCCAGATATGGATGTTGTTCTTTTGATTATTCAAAATTCCTTTCTAGATATGGTTCAGATGTGACCCAGGCATGGCGACGTTCTGATACTTATTCCAGATTTCTTCTCAGATATAACTTAGAGATGCTCCGGATACGGAGGTTGTTCTATTGTTTATTCAGAGATCTCCTTCTAGATATGGTTCAGATGTGACCCAGGCATGGCGACGTTCTGATACTCATTCCAGATTTCCTTTCAGAGATAGCTTGGAAATGCTCCAGATATGGATGCTGTTCTTTTTTTTATTCAAGACTCCTTCTAGATATGGTTCAGATGTGACCCAGGCATGGCGATGTTCTGATACTCATTCCAGATTTCCTTTCAGAGATAGCTTGGAAATGCTCCAGATATGGATGTTTTTCTTTTGCTTATTCAAGACTCCTTCTAGATATGGTTTAGATGTGACCCAGGCATGGCGACGTTCTGATACTCATTCCAGATTTCCTTTCAGAGATAGCTTGGAAATGCTCCAGATATGGATGTTGTTCTTTTGCTTATTCAAAATTCCTTCCTAGATATGGTTCAGATGTGACCCAGGCATGGCGACGTTCTGATACTTATTCCAGATTTCTTCTCAGATATAACTTAGAGATGCTCCGGACACGGAGGCTGTTCTATTGTTTATTTAGAGATCTCCTTCTAGATATGGTTCAGATGTGACCCAGGCATGGCGACGTTCTGATACTCATTCCAGATTTCCTTTCAGAGATAGCTTGGAAATGCTCCAGATATGGATGCTGTTCTTTTGCTTACTCAAGACTCCTTCTAGATATGGTTCAGATGTGACCCAGGCATGGCGACGTTCTGATACTCATTCCATATTTCCTTTCAGAGATAGCTTGGAAATGCTCCAGATATGGATGCTGTTCTTTTGCTTATTCAAGACTCCTTCTAGATATGGTTCAGATGTGATCCAGGCATGGCGACGTTCTGATACTCATTCCAGATTTCCTTTCAGAGATAGCTTATACATGCTCCATATATGGATGCTGTTTTCTTGCTTATTCAAGACTCTTTCTAAAGATAGTTCAGATGTGACCCAGGCATGGCGACGTTCTGATACTTATTCCAGATTTCCTTTGAGATATAGCTTAGAGATGCTCCAGATCCGGGCGCTATTCTATTGCTTATTCAGATTCAAACTTCTAAAGACAACTTAGAGATGCTCCATCCCGGATGCTATTCTATTGTTCAGTCCAGATAAGATCCAGATTCGGATGACATTCTGTTACTCATGCAGTATGGATATACCCCAGACCCGGCGGTCATTCTACTACTCGTTCAGACGTCAGCAATTAGATATAGACTAGATATGCCCCAGACACGGAAGCTATTCTATTTCTTATTCAGATTCAACTATCCATTACAGTTCCAAATGGCATCTATAAGCCCATTCCCGACAAGGTTCTGTCACACTTCCAGATGGCATCTATAAGCCCATCCTCCTACCCATCATCTCTCCAAATGGCATCTGTAAGCCCATTCCCGACATCACACTGCTGATGCTCTACTATGTGAGTGCAAATTTCTGGGCACTCTAGTGTTCAATCATCTTCCACCCTCGGATCACGAAAGGCACACAAGCCAATCTACATCCTCAGGTCTAAGAAGATTGAACAGGGGCAACTGTTGTACCCCAAAATTTGCCCTCCCATATTCTTCAAAAGTTTTGCCAAGCATCACCTCAAATGGTTCAAGGCTACTCCAAGGATTGCACAGTCAACCATCCTCCTAAGCCAGTCAAAATTAAGGTTTTGGTTCCTTCAAGGAAGTTGAGGTTTTCAATGGTCCAATCAAGTCCCACATGCCTATAAACATTGTCAAGCACCTACATGTCAAGTTTCAAGGCTCACAAGGTCAAGTTGCACAGTCAAAAACCCTAATTGCTTCACAATCAACTGCAGGGGCAAAATGGTCATTTGGCAGTCAAAAGTCAAAAATTTTGGTCAACATATTATTTTGAAGCCACAATCATCATTTGGTCAAATCTTGATCATGATTCCTCAAGCATGGCTCAAAAATCATCAAGGTGTCAAAAGTTTCTATTTTTGGACAGCTGAAAAGTCAACTGTACCTTGACCAAGGCATAACTTTTTCATGGTTCATCAGAAAAATCCCATCCAATTCTCATCTTGAAGGGGAGGACATTTCCTACAACTCATCTTCACATTCCAAGTCCAAGAAATGCTCTCACAAAAAATTATCAATTTCAACATTATAGGTCATTTTCAAAAGTCAACAAAAAGGTACTTTAAGTCAAAGACCATAACTTGAGATTGGTAAATCAAAATGACATGGGACCAAAGACATTGGTTAGAGGACTTCAAGACCTTTCCAAAATGTCCAAGAACATGATCAAATCTTAAAAATTGAGCAAGATATGAATTGGAGAAGTTGGGAAATTTTTGTGAAATGGCCAAAATCATTTATCCTTGAAATTTCATTTTTGACAAAAGGGGCCCACTTTTTCCATTTGAATCAGCTTGGCCATGCTTCCCACGTGTCCCACATTTTATTTCAAATTTTAAAATTAATTTTTTCATTTTTATTTTATTTTATTAGATTTAATTCATTTTAAATCCTTTAAAATCAAATAAAAATCAAGAAGGTTAATTAAGGGGCATATTTGGTCTTGAATAGCTTTGATACACCATAAAACATATACCAAATTCGTTCAAGACCTATTTCAAGCAAAAAAATTCAAATTTGGAGCAAATATGGCAAGTTATTTCAATGGTGATTATGGAGAAAATCAAAACTTCATTGCAAGGGTTAATGGCTCACATTATTGCTTGATTCTCATTCAAAGACATATATGCAAGCCTCTCATACCATTTACAAGGGGGAGAACTCTCTAAAACGAAAAAAACAAAAATTCCACAAAAAAAAAACCTCATATTCTCTTATACAAAATCCTGTACGGAGGCCACTCGATGGAAACCCCCACTTTTCTTCTTGTTGCACTGTAAATTCACTTTTCACGTGCAATTTCCCATGAACCAACTTTAACAAAAATCTCATCAACCAAAACAGAAACCTTACACAAGCTCATGTTCATACCGTTGACACAAGCTCAAAACTGATGCAACCACAAATCATCATCCTCTTGACAGCACCACAACAACATCATTGAGTCATGATAAAGCAACACAAAATTCTAACATTTTCAATTTCATTTATTCTATTTAATTTTCTTTTTGATTGTTTGAACTTTATCCATAAAATTCTTTGTGAAGATCAGGACTGAAATTTGGCTCTCTGAATCAGAAACAGAAGAACGAGAAGCATCCAAATCGCAGTTCCGCCGCGCAACCGCGGACTCAACCGCCGCTTCCAGATCCGCTTCTGTCGCGACTTCGTGCTCCCTCCTTCCTGGCCCAATACCCCCTTCCATTGGTCTTTTCTTTTCTTTTCATTTTTTTATTTTCCAATTTAATTTCTAACCCTTTTTTTAATTTTTATTTCTTATTAACATAATTAACATATTTTTATAAAAAATTCAAAAAAATAGAATTAACATTATTATTATTATTATTATTATTATTCCCATATTATTTTTGTAAATAAAATATTAACAAATAAATAGTTTAATTAGGCAATTTCAATTTCTTTTTTTAATAATTAAAATAGATTTAGAATTAGGAAAAATTAACTTTTAGTTTTATTTCTTTTTATTTTATTTCATAAAAACATAAAAACACAAAAAAAATATTTTCTTTTAATTAAATTAATTAATTAGTCATTAGTTAGTTTTAATTTCACTTTAATTACAAAAAAGACAAAAAAATTAATTTCTTTTCTAAAAGGGTCAACACCCTTAAGACATTCCCAATTCTTCTTTCGCGCACATTTTAATTTTAATTCCTTATTTTGGATTATTATGTAATTGCTTCCGGATGTAATAGTAATTAGGACTTTTACTGTTTTTATTTACTTTCCGTACTTTATTTACTAAAAAAACGGGTCTTTGTAATTTTTGGCGATGTATAGACCCGCGCCTTGTAATAGCGTAGGATTTATGTTTCCGCAATTTACTTTCCGCACCCCCTTAACTGCTAAACTTGCATGCAAGAATGTATGGTAAATAAAAATAACTCGTAGCTCACTAATTACAAAGATAAATATAAACATGAAAACAACACACAAATGCACACACCACTTCTAGGGTACGCCTCACTGTTGCCTTGCCCCTCGAAACGTGGTCGTCGAGTATAGGACGTTTTAGTAAGTCCTTATGTCCATGACCCATGGCATAAGGGTAGCTTCTAAGGTGTCCTACCGTTGCTCTGGTGACCACATTGTTGCCTTGCCCCTCGAAACGTGGTCGTCGAGTATAGGACGTCTTAGTGAGTCCTTATGTCCATTGATCTAGTTGCCTCGAAACAAGTTGCCTCGAAACAAGTTGCCTCGAAACGGTTGCCTCAGAATAAAAAGATCAATGGCATAAGGGTAGCTTCTAAGGTGTCTTGTTGTTGCTCGGTGACCACACTGTCCCTACAAACGAATTGACCCGAACACCTCCAACGGTGGTGCTACCTACCTCTCAATGATGGGATGGCACTACCTTAAGGACATTTACACAGCCTAATTCCTTAAGATAGGTAGATGACTCGTAGATACTTGCTCTAATTCAAAACAAATAAAAAAACTCTTTTCACACTGTGTTTCCAGTGATTTCTGGGAAACACTCGCTAGTCTTCCAAACTATCGAATAATCTTGCTTATTGTTATTCAATCTCTCTGGTAACTCACAGGATCGACTAGATTGATCCTAGGACTCCTTGGATATTAAGGTTATTCTCACAATCGAACAATTATTCATGGTTGATATTGTATAAGTGTTTGGCTTATTTCGATCCCTCTCTCTAAGAGTCTAAAAATTTGGTCAAAATGTATATGAAAACTAAGCTATACGAATAAATGCTAATTGTAATGCTGATTGTAGAGACATATAAAACTGCATGAAAATGAAGTAAATGGTTTCGACTTACAAAACGTTTAACATAAAAGGTTTCTGGAATGTAGAAGTTTAAAATGTGAAGAAAACGTTTAATGCAAGAAATCTGTAAATGATTTTAAGTAAAAGTATGCGCTTGAAGAACAATACTTGAAAGTAAAGGTATTGCAAATGTGACAGTTCTCTGAAATATAAAGTGCTCGAAATATAAAGAAAACAGTAAAACGTAAAACTTTGAGGAAAAGACTTCGAAGTGAAAAGACTGTAAATAAGAAACCTTGTAAATGTTATTTGACAAAAAGAAAAGAGGAAAGTACTGGAAATGGTAAAAGGCTTTCATTAAGTTAGAAATACATGGTGCTATCATACATACATTTCTCTTGCATTCGTTTCCCTTGCCATGTGGTAGTTTGAATGTTATTGAGTATTTTGTATAACAGATATGACACACCGAAATCCTAATACTAAGACTTATATTTATACTAATTCGACCCTAACGGTCTCGCTACAGGATTATGCCACGTTTCGAACATGCAAGACAATGCTTCTTTCATCTTTCCACGTGTCCCCAAATGCTCCAACACATAACTTTCAAACTTTGAAAGTCCCGCTTCCAAAGATTTTAAATGCTTTTGGTGTCTCTCTATTTCGAGCGTTCTTCCCAAACACAGCCTCGCTGTTGTTCCGAGACTCCTTTAACTATGTTCCCATAATTGCCGTTCGAAGCTTCACGCTTTGACACCCTTATTCGAAACACTGCTTCTGTTACTTCGAAATATGGCGTTTAATTCCATTTCGATCAGAACGTTCAACTCTCTTGGCTTCTAAATAATATTATTGAAATCTTCAGCCAACAAATTGCCCCTTTAAAATATGTATTTCGATTCCTTTGAGAAATACCTATTTTAAACATCTACACAAGATTTCGATAGGACTTTCGAATCATCGTAACATTTAATGCATTTGACTCCAGTCACATCAATCATAGCACCTTTTGGATTCCTTAACCGCCCAGAGTTACTTCACAGCGTGGTGCAGTTATAAGTAATGATTATTTTTAAATCACGCCTATTACCTATATCAACTTCACGCCACCTCTTCATCACACCAACCCATGATCTCCACGTATCACACCTTTATTCGGTGGATGTTTAAACTTCTCATTATAAAACATCAACTTAATCTTCTTCTTTTCTTTTCACACTCTAAACCTTTCATACTCAGAATTTTTACCCTTCTTCTCTTATAAAACAATCCAAGCTTTCAAACAACAAAAATGTCTTCTTCCACTTCATCCCAACTCAAGAAAGTCTCCAAGAAGAAAGTAAAAACTACAGGAGCAACCATGGAGAGTAAAATCATCACCATTCAAGGCCAATCTGCTCTTGCTCCTCAAATGATTTCCAAAGAAAAAGAAATGTTGTACGCATCACAGGTACTCATCCCTACCCATGTTGCTGGTAAGAGGTTAGCCTTAAATGGCCCTCTTACAGTTTTTGAAATATTAAAGGACACCAGGATAATTTTTCCCGTCTGTTATAGCTTCAAACCCTTATTCAACAAAATGGATGCCCCTAGGGCAGTAGAATTTCTTAGTTCAAATACCGTAGAAACCCCAACTGTTCCTCCCAAGGACCCATTTGTTTTGGATTATGTAAAAAGCAATTTTAAGCCATTTCGATCTTGCCCTACTTCTGATATTGCTTATCAAAATTGGTTCACGAAAGTAGAAGCCAAGAAATCCCAGCAATGGGAAGAATTAGGCATTTATAACCTCATTAAGCTATCGAAACCCGGATTCACCTATAGCCATCCTCTGCTGTTCGCGTCCCTTTATTTCTGGGATAGTACCTACAACACTTTCCATCTCCCAGGTGGAATGATTACCCCAACCTTCTTCGATATAGCGGCCATTACTGGGCTGTCGCCAGTGGGAGAAACTTATGTTCCTGACAACGAAGAGCACTCAAGCATAATTGACTTCGAAGTCAAGTTAGCCAGCTTTTCCAAATTTATCAGCCATTATCATGCTGAAGGGGACAATGTGTCTGACATAGAGCACATTGCTTTCTTAACCCTGTGGCTGTCTAGATACGTTTTCTGCAGTAGATCCCTGCAGGTAGCTAGTAGGTTCATTCCTCTAGCTAGGGATTTACACGAAAATCGCAAAGTGTGCCTAAGTGAATTACTCTTAGTTGACCTCTATGAGAGCCTGAGGTCAGCTGTTTCGAGCCTCAAATCCCACACCTCCAAAAACATTCTATTAGCTGGCCCATTTTGGTTACTCCAACTATGGCTAAATGCCATGTTCGAACCTTCCTTATCAACCGCCAACACCATAGATGAGCAAGATTCTGAAATAAGTGATAGGATAGTCGAAGGTACTAGGCTTCGAAGACTAACTCCTAATGATGACAAGGATGACTTCAAGGTTCAATTCTCGAAGTACATCATGATATTCTCCAAAAGGCACAAGTTCGAAGAGAGCATGGCGCCTTTTGCTTCGAGGGCTCATGGACCTTCTTGGTTCACCATGGCTCTCTCAGAAGCCATCAAGAGCAAGGAGATTCAGGATGTATGGAGAGCTTTCTTGCTTCCTAGACTCATCTCTTCAAGGATAACCCCAGCCAAGAACCAAATTCTTCTCTTTGCCTACCAACCAAACTTTGTTTCGAGGCAGTTTGGCTTATGCCAACTGATCCCTGAACCTTTGTTCCAAACTGAGGGCGCCATCACTTCTGGACGAACTTTCAAGGCAAGGGAAGCCAAGATCCAGCAAGAACAATATCAAGGATTCGCCCAATTTGAGCTGATAGCCTTCGAACCTACCCATCTCGCGGCTAAAGGATTTCTGGAGTGGTGGATTAAGTTTTATCAAACTTGTATGTTCGATACACTTACAATTCGACAAAAACTAATTGATGCCTTCGATGTGCAGGTACCAGCAAAGAAAGGTATGTTTACTCATGCCAAAGAGATAAAAGCTTTTCAAAATTATTTTGAAACTACTTACGACCCCACGCGCTTGGATTCCACTGTGCATCAAGCAGCTGAGACCTTGAAGGAAAAATTTAAACAAAAAGTTTCTAAGCTAAAACTTCCTTCAGGGCTGTCACCTGAGGATAGGTATAGGTTGGCATTCGAAATGCATCCACCTAAATTTCCCAGATTACCTACCTCAGAACTGGCTCTGGCTTGGTTTCCCCCATATCCATGGTGGTTTACTTGCAAAGAGATGTTCAAACGTCTTCAAAGGAAACCAAAGCCATCTGAGACTGTGACATGGGCTCGATACTGGCTTCATGATTTCCCAGGACAACTTCGATACGACCTTTCTGCCATGTCAATTAAATCTGATCAAGGCACAGGTGCGAACGCTTGGGAAAATCCCAAATGTCTTTTATTTCCCATATCTTTAACCTTTGCTTTAATTGTTTCGATTTTCAGCTATCAGGATAAAGACGACTGCCTCGAAGTCGAAGGAAGGGAGTGCCTCTCAAGCCTCCATTAAAACCACTGATAAAACGACTCCACCCGAAACAACTACCACTGCTGCAACTACAACAACAACAATAACGCCAACAACAACAACAAGTGCCCCAATTCCAACGGTAATCACTTAGTTTTTGATGTTTCGAATTCACTCAAGCTTTGTGGTTTATATCTAACTTCGTTAAAATTCGTTCAGACCAACAAGCTTCCTCCTACTACTCCCAAGAAGCGGAAACCAAGCACTACTGGGGAAGACCCCAAGGCTGGAGGAAACTCAAATACTGCTTCGAAGAAGAAGCTAAAGAAAGCTACCCCTAAAAGCACTGTTCTGACTAGTGTCTCTGGACTCGATTCCAGGGATGCTGCTCCCTTACCTAAATCCAAAAATCCACCTTCGACCTCCAACCCACCGTTGGAACGCATAGCTAGTAACCTCTCCTCTGAGGGTCCACAGGTAAATCGAACTTCTTCTAAAAAATGTTTAACTTCTTATTACCTTGGTGAATGTTTTTCTTTAACATTCTGCTGCTCTTTGCAGAACATTTTGAATCCCACTTCTACCATTTCGACATCACCATCCAGAGCTGCTGCTCCGCTTAACTCCTCTCCTCAAGGAGATTCCAGCAACTTGGTCCAAAACAAAGGTTCTTCCAATGTGGCGGTTCTGGCTGGAACTTTTGAACAGCCGGATGACCAAGGTACCTCCATTCCTCTGAAAGAGGTGAACGAAACGATACTTCAAACGTCTGTCGAGGATTCGCAAAGGGTTCTTCAAAAGTCCCCTCTTGAAACTCTTCAAGAGGACCCAAAGGATACTCAGACTGAAGAAGAAAAAGCTGCTTCTGGGCGAGGAGCCGAAGAATCTGCAGACGAAGAATCTGAGGAGGAAAACGCCAATGACGAGGAAAACGTCAATGACGGTTCGACTACCGGGACGGAGTCTAACGCAAATAGCGGCGAAAGGGATGGTATCGAAGTGGTAGATTTGGACGAGGATGAAGAAGACCAAGAGCACGAAGCAAATGAAGGGGATGGTGATGCAATCAACGAAACCCCAGAGGTTGAAACAAATGTGGTTCCCCTACGCGTGGAATTCCCCCAATCCTCTCCGTCTCGAATGACTGACGAGGAACTGGCACTTCTGAGGCGAAATGACCCCATTGGGTACATGAAGGCAAAGTTGGCTCAGAGGGACGTCCCACTCGCTAGGGCTGGCACAAGTTCAACCAGCTATCCTCTTCCCACAGATGAAAGAGTTGTTCTTCTCAACAAAATTAGGAGAACTATTCTCAATGTGGATATATTCGAAGTGCTTAAGCAAGATAGTACTGCTTGCTATACTATGAAGGAGCTGCTCACAAAGGTCAATCTTTCCACCTGCTCCTTGCCAGTTAGTACTCTCTTGTTCGACCTTCAGAATTTGCTGGACAACATAACTGGCTACCTTCTCCAAGACGAATCTGCTGCCAAGAAGGTTCAAGAGAAATGCATTGCCATGGATGCCGCCTATGAACAAGCTTCGAAACTTTCTCAAGAAGCTGAGGATCAAGCTATGCATCTGAAGCAGGCGAAAACTGAATATGAGGCTCGAGCTGAGTCCATTCTTATTTGGGAAAGGCAGATTCTGGAACTTCAACAGAAAGTTAAGGAGGCTAAGGAACAACAACTAGCCTTCGAAACTAATCCTGCAGGTAACCAATTCGAAGAGCTTCTCAACCAGGGGCTTGCAGAAATGGAGACTGCAGAACAGCTTAAAGGAGAAGTGGCAACCTTGGAAGGAGCCAGGCGGTTCGCTCAGCAGAAACTTGAAACATTTCGAAGCACCTTTAATCGATTGAAAAATAATGCTTATTTCTAGATTTTGACGTTTATCTGACTATTTGGTTTTTTACATGTAATATTCGAACAACGCCATTTTGGCATTCTATCTTGCCATCTTGGCTTTTTATAATATTTTGTTTACGTTGTTACTATTCGAATCTCCCGTAGGCTTGGATTATATTTCTTTAAATATTTACCATTAACCTTTAGGACACGTTTATCACCCAAGAGTTCTTCGATTTCATATGCATTGTTTGAGAATACTTTTAATATTCGAAAAGGTCCTTCCCAATGAGGTGACCATTTACCTAACGCTTTATTCTTCTTATCCATAGGTAATATGACTCTCCAAACCAAGTCATTAATAACGAATACTTTTTTCTTCACCCTTTTATTGTATGTTCTGGCCACTCTTTCTTTTTGCCTCATCAAAATTTCCAACGCATGTAATCTAATTTCGTCCAACTCAACTAATTCATTCATCATCATTTCCCAATATAACGCAGCTGGAATTTCGTTTTGTCTCTGAATTCGAACTGATTGCAGATGAATTTCTACTGGTAACACTGCATCATGACCAAACGTAAGTTGGAAAGGCGTAGTGTTAGTAGCTTCCTTATGTGATGTTCTACAAGCCCATAACACTTGGTCCAGAGTTTTGTGCCAATTTCTTGGCTTCTTGCCAATATGCTTCTTGATTAATCCTATTATTACTTTATTTGCTGCTTCTACTTGTCCGTTTTCTTGAGCATAATATGGTGTTGATGTTAGCAATCTAAATCCCATTTCTTGGGCAAATCCTTGCATCTTTCTACCAGTAAATACAGAACCTTGGTCTGTAGTTATGCTTTCTGGCAATCCAAACCTATAGATAATGTGCTTTTGTATAAATTCAATAATTGCCTCTTGATCAGCAACTACCAGAGGTATAGCTTCGATCCATTTGGTAAAATAATCTACTCCCACCAAGATGTATTTCTGCCCTTTAGACGAAGCAGGATTTATTTCTCCTATCAAATCCAATGCCCATCCTCTAAATGGCCATGGTTTGATGATCGAATGCAACTCACTTGCAGGGGCATGTTGAATTCCTGCATGTTTCTAACATTCCTCACATCCTTTAGCAAAGTCTATGCAATCTTTGAGCATGCTAGGCCAATACAAACCATATCGAAATAGCAACCATTTCATTTTATGGCCTGCTTGGTGTGCCCCACATGCCCCATTATGGACTTCAGACAATGCTAAATATGCCTCACTCTCTCCTAGGCATTTCAATAATACACCTTCTTGGGTCTTTTTGAACAATTCGTTCCCCATGAGGAGATATGACAATGCTCTATATTTTGTTTTTCTGTCCACTTTTAGAGTTGGGTCTGCTAAATAACTCTTCAATGGACTTCGCCAATCTGCATCAGACAAAGTATTGATGGCTAGTATTTCGAACCCCTGTTTCTCAGCATATCCCAATCTCATATTTTCCAGATCCGATGGTGTGAATCTAGTGGCCATAACTCTTCCCCTTATTTCGACCAAATCTTTAAAGTTCTTGGTAGACACTTTATAACCTGAAGCCAATTGTGCTAAGTCATTTGCTTCTTGGTTCTCTAATCTTGGTATGTGTTGAATATCCATGTATTCAAATTTCCTTAATAGCCTATTGACTATGACGAAGTATACCATTAAATTTTCCTTTATGCACTTGTATTCCTTTGTGATTTGTTTGACCACCAACTCAGAGTCTCCTTTGATTTCGACTCTGGTTGCCCCCAATTCCAACAAAGCTTCAAGTCCAACAATGAGCGCTTCATACTCAGCTTCGTTGTTCGAACAACGAGGACCATCCAATTTATACTTGAATTTTGTTGGGATTCCTTAAGGAGAAATTAGAAGGACTCCAACACCACTTCCATTCCTGTGAGTTGAACCATCAAAGTACAATTTCCATGGTTGCATTTCGACGTAACTCATGCTTGTCTGCTCAACCAAAGAATGATCCACAATGAAGTCAGAAATCACTTGACCTTTCATAGCTTTTAAAGGCATGAAAGTCAATGAATATTCTGTTAAGGCTAAAGCCCACTTGCCAACCCTACTATGCATTATGGGCTTTGAAAGCATATGTTTAATGACATCGAAGTGAGATGAAACATAAACATCAACAGGTTTTATATAATACTTGAGTTTCATACAAGAGAAATACAAACAGAGACATAGCTTTTCTAAATTGCTATATCTGGTCTCTGCATCATTTAGCACTCTACTTAAATAGTATATGGCTCTTTCGACGCCATTGTTATCCTCTTGTGCTAACATACTACCTATACTAACTTCAGAGGCAGATTTGTACAATCTCATGGGTTTCCCCCATGATGGTGGAGACAAAATAGGAGGTTGAGAAAGATATTCTTTTATTTTGTCAAACGCCTCCTGGTGAGCTTCGTTCCATTCGAAGGCCTGACCTTGCTTCAGACGAAGTAACGGAGAGAAAGCTTGGGTCCTTCCACTCAGGTTCGAGATGAATCTTCTGAGGAAGTTAATTTTCCCTAGTAGAGATTGCAACTCCCTTTTTGACGCAGGTGCTTTCGTCTCCATTATGGCTTTGGTTTTGTTCTGGTTGATTTCGATTCCTTTCTTGTGGACCACAAAACCAAGAAAATCTCCAGCCTGCACAAAAAATGCACATTTAAGGGGATTCATCTTTAAGCCATGTTTTCTTATTCGTTCGAATGATTGGCTTAAATGATGCAAATGCGCTTCTGCAGATATAGATTTGATGACTATATCATCAATATACACCTGCATGAAGGTTTCGATGAAGTCATGAAAAATTGAATTCATCGCCCTTTGATAAGTTTCCCCAGCATTTTTTAAACCAAAAGGCATCACCACCCATTCGTAGGTGCCTAAGGCTCCTGGGCAACGAAATGCTGTTTTTGCAACATCTTCTTCAGCAATGAAAATCTGGTTATATCCAGAGTATCCATCTAACATACTCAGGTATTCGAATCCTGCAGCAGAATCTACTAGCATTTCTGCCACGGGCATGGAATATTCATCCTTAGGGGTTGCAGTGTTTAAATCCCTAAAATCTATGCAAATTCTTAAAGAACCATTTTTCTTAATAACGGGTACTATGTTTGCTAACCATTCAACGTACCTTGTTGTTCTGATGAATTTGCAGCGCAGCAACCTTTCGATCTCAGCTTTAATTTTTGTGAGAACCGCTGGTGCGAATCTTCTGGGAGTTTGTTTGATGGGCCTCTTGCCATCTTTGATTGGCAGTCTGTGTTCGACCAATTCCCTCTTTAAACCAGGCATCTCATCATAATCCCAAGCGAAGCAATCTTTGTTTTCCTTAAGGACTTCGATCACTTTCTTCTTGAGGCCTGGGTTAAGTTTAGCACTTATGTAGGTTACTCTTTTCGTTTTTTCATCCCCTAAGTTGACTTCTTCGAGCGGGTCTTGTGCCAACATGTTGACACCTGAGTTTATGGGGTCCCTTTCGAAGCCTAAGGGTTCTTTATCATAGATGGCATCCAACCTTTGATCCATCTCATATTCCTTGATGGGTGAGCATTTCGAACCCTCCCTACTAACTTCGTTCATCTTTATAGTTGATTTATTTATTTCAGCCTCTAAGGCCGCTTTTGATTCATTCTCAGCCATATAGGCCGAAATCCTTTCGAAAAAGGTAGACTCAGTCATGGTTAAGGTTGTCGAAGTCCCAGCCTGCTGGCCGTTTTTGTATAGCACCTTCAACTTCCTCTTCTTCATTGATTATTGTTCTATCCCAGTAAAGGCCATCATGACGAAGTGTCATGTAGTAGTGGGCGTTTCTAGTTTCATTCATCTCATCATTTGGAACACATGGAGCAATCTTTGCCAGATTTTTATCATAATCCCTTTTGTCAACTAAATTGACAGTTGACATAAAGTAACTCTGGTCTGCTTCGATGTTTTCCACGATTCCATCATCTCTCCACAGAACTAGTCGTTGATGCATAGACGAAGGAACTGCCCCCACGCCATGGATCCACTCTCTTCCCAGCAGCAGGTTATAGTTGGCCTTGGCTTCGATCACCATAAACATGGTGGGCCTGCAACTTGAGCCTATTGTCAATTCCAACTGGACCACCCCCAGTGTCTTGCCCACTTTTCCCTCATAATTGGACAGAACCATATTATGGGGCTTGATATCTCCTTCACGGATCTCTAATATTTTTAGCATGAAATGGGGTATCAAATTGACTGCAGCACCCCCATCCACTAGAACTTTGTTCACACCATGGACACCCACTTTCGCCCGAATGAAAAGTGGTTTGAGATGGTTCTTCATTGCAGGTTCTGGACGTTCAAAGAACGCATTTTGTTCCTCAACAGCCCCATTGTCCATCACGTAGTAGCACACGGGCCTGTGTTTCATCAAATCTGTGGTGTCTTCCTCCTCACATTCGTTGATTTCGGTTTCCTGCCCAAATTCGCAGGGAAGCACGGACACCACGTTACAGTTCAGGTTGAATGAAGACTCCCCCTCCGATTCGAAGTTATCTGTTATCATATCTTCGTCCTCTTCTGGGCCTGGAGTTTATTCCTTTGGTTCATCTCGTTGGTCTTCAGAGAAAAGCCTCCTATTGACTGGAGGTTTATCTTCAGTTTTATTTTTTGGTTTGTTGGTGCTAGATTCGCCTTGTATTTTCGTTGAAGTATCCCCTTTGTTTGCCACAGCTTCTCTCTCAGCCTTTCGAATCCTTTGCTGTCTGCGCCACTGGGATCTTGACATGGGGTTCCTTCCTTTGTAATTCTCTAATCTCACTTCCTCCCTTTTTTGTGTGTTGAATTGCCTCCTGTATGTCACAGCATGGCGTGCATTTCGTTCAGCATTCCTCCATCTATCTTTGCCTTTGTCATTTCTGACTTGTAACCATCTATCGGTTGGCACTTCAGCAGGGAGTTTGAAAGTCACTCTTCGAGCAGCTTTGGGGTGAGGGCTATCAGGCCTTCACTGTTTGTGTCTGCTGTCGAAGTGTGGGCCCATCTGGGCAGTTTCTTGATGGTTCCAGCAAGGGGCGAAGGGAATCGTTTCGAAGGCCCTGGCCATGCTTTGGTCATACACAGCAGAACACCTTGGGCAAATCAAACACTTGGTTTCCCCTTTGTAGCAGCGAAAAACAAACTCCAGCAAACTCTCTCCAGCCTTGGGATAGCACCTAAAAAGCTGGTTATCCTGGCGCCAATTGTTGCCAGTTCGAGCCCTCTGTACCCTTTCGAAATTTGCAGCAATTCTTTGGCTGCAGAGGATGCTGCACCTAGGGCACAATATCATGCCTGGATCTCCTTTGTGGCATGTCATGAGATAGTCTTTGAGACTAGCATCTCCAGTGTGATTATCCCCCATTCTGTATTTTTCTTTTTCTAAGTATTTTTCCACTTCCTCCATCTCAGAGCGGGGTCTTTCCATATCCACCATATTTATTTCCACATCCCCCTCTTTAGTTTCGTCATCGCCCCATCCTGTGGGCTTTATATCTTCAATCTGGACCTTCGAACTCTCTGGGGCAGAATATTTGACCAGATAGTCAAATTTTCCACTGGGTTCCCCTAGAGTGTCCCATATTTCCTTCTGAGGGGGAATTGGCTGCGTAATTTGGACTTTCTCCAATTCCAGCCTCAAGCCCTCAATGACCTGTGTTAATCCTTCGTTTTGATTCCCTTGGCGTTCAGTAGCCTGGGTTTCTCCTGCAACAGCCACAGGTGCAACAATCGAAGTGTCTGGCGTATTCTGGATGTCTTCAGTGACTTCTTCGCTGACTTCGACCATCACCCAGTTTTCGACTCCAATGTCCTTTTCTTCTGTTAGGGCGTCGCTTCGATCAGTTTCCACCATGTTGACCTCTCCAATGCATGCAGGCTCGGAGTAGTTGGTGTTTGCGACGTCCAAAGGATCTTCGTCCACTTTCATCTTCACCTTATCAGCAAACTTTAGTCTGCCATCTTTGATCGCGTTTTGAATCAAGTCCCTGAAAAGAAAACATTGTGAGGTCTTGTGGCCTAGGAAACTATGATATTTGCAAAATCCCCTCTTCTTCCTCTGATCCAAAGGAGGTATTTTGATATTTGATGGCACAATTAGTTGGCCATCCTTGACAAGCAAGTCAAAAATTTCGTCACACTTAGTGACGTCGAAGGTATAAACCTTCTTTGGAAACTTGTCACTTTTCTCATTTTCAACAATATCTTTCCCTTTTGTGGGAACTAACATTTTGCAGGAGTAAGGCGGGGCCTGTTTTAATTCAGCGAGGTCGATTTCGACCTCTTCGAATTCGAATTCAGGATATTCTTCTACTTCCTCAGTCCCAACATAGGAAATACTTTCTTTCTTACTATTCTTAAAGACTCTGGCTTTTTCGGCCTTTAGTCTTTCGACCTGTCGAACCCTATCGGCTAACTGAGCCATATCCCTCAAATACTGAGTGTCTAGTTTCTTTCGAATAGAATAATCCAAGCCCCCAGCGGCCATTTCGACTAACTCATGCTCAGGCACTACTGTGTAACATCTGGATTTCAACAGCCTAAATCTATTCAAATAATCATCTATGGGTTCGGTGAACTTTCTCTTAACACTGGCCAATTCCTTCAAACTTATTTTCGATTGTCCCATGTAAAATTGTTCATGGAATAATCTCTCTAAAAGAGTCCAAGTGTCAATAGACCCAGGAGGCAACGTGGTAAACCAAGTGAAGGCGTTTTTTGTCAAGGAACTTGGGAAGTATTTGATCCTGAGATCTTCATTATTGGCTATATCTCCCGCTTCGGTTAGATATCTCGCTATGTGTTCGACTGTTGACTCATTGGTGTCCCCAGCGAACTTTGTAAATTTAGGGACTTTATATCCCCTTGGTAAATCAGTATGCATTATACAATCCAGTATAGGAGAAGCGTAATTTGGCCTCCTCATTCCTGTGTTGAGGCCATTCTGGGCCATGATCCTCTCTATCATGGTGGTTAGGTTATTTTCTGCCAAGATGTTATCGTTTCGAATCCTATGAACGACGGCATCGGCATCTTGATTTCGACCAACCAAAACAACTCCCCTAGGTTGTTCTTCTCGAAATTCTGGGGCTTCTGGCCTTTCGATCCTTGCCCCTGGTTCCATAACTCCCCTTTGTGGACCCGGGATTATTGGGGCTTCTAACCTTGGTGCTCTGGCCCCCAAGTTAACTTCTTCTCTGGGTGGTCTATGAATTGGGTCGTTAGCAATTTGTTCTATAACAGGAATGTTTGTTCGAAATCCCGCCTGGTTCTGCCTACGCCTTTCTGTGGGAGCAAAGAAATCTGCTATTCGACTCATATTGTCAGCGTTTTCCCTGTTCGTCACAGTCACATTCTGAACTATTGGGGCAAATATTTCCTGCATGGTTTGCGCTAACACCCCTATCATACTGTGGTTGCTGTCATCCATCAATTGCCTAAAAGCCAACTGGTTATCTGTGGTTAGGATAGGCAACGTGCTATAACCCACTGACTCTTGGTTATTTGTCATAAACTGATTCGCCCCAGACCCAGATCCTAGTTGTGGAGATGAATTCGATGTGGAATTGTGTAAACCTGCCATAAAAGATGTTGGCATTCCGTAAGAAGAACTTCTAATTCTATTCCCATCGAAACCGGGTGGTCTAGTTAATGGTGTGGCGAAATGGGATTGTGTCCCTGATGGTGGAACGAATCCCCCAGGGTAGCCCATAGTTCCAGTATTTCCTAAGATCGAACTATTAGTTAATATGCCACTTACTCCATTGGTGGCTATGTTACTGGTTGAAGATGCAACAGACTGTGCATTCGAAGGGATTACATTAGATGTTCTGCTCGAAATGGACGCGTTAGTGCCTGTTGCATGTGGGCCACCTTGGTCTCCTTGTTGATTGTCTGAATTAGACATTTTGTCCAAACGTTTTCTTCTGGATAAAGGTTGGTTGTTGTTGGTTATCTTACCACTTCTCAGGTTCATAAAACAGCAAACTTCTTAGGTTCCTACGTTTTTGTAATGGCTACGTCTCGACAATCCTTAATTCTGATATCCAATTATTGGTCCCACCGGGTGTGCCAATTTGTTTCCAGTGATTTCTGGGAAACAACCGCTAGTCTTCCAAACTATCGAATAATCTTGCTTATTGTTATTCAATCTCTCTGGTAACTCACAGGATCGACTAGATTGATCCTAGGACTCCTTGGATATTAAGGTTATTCTCACAATCGAACAATTATTCATGGTTGATATTGTATAAGTGTTTGGCTTATTTCGATCCCTCTCTCTAAGAGTCTAAAAATTTGGTCAAAATGTATATGAAAACTAAGCTATACGAATAAATGCTAATTGTAATGCTGATTGTAGAGACATATAAAACTGCATGAAAATGAAGTAAATGGTTTCGACTTACAAAACGTTTAACATAAAAGGTTTCTGGAATGTAGAAGTTTAAAATGTGAAGAAAACATTTAATGCAAGAAATCTGTAAATGATTTTAAGTAAAAGTATGCGCTTGAAGAACAATACTTGAAAGTAAAGGTATTGCAAATGTGACAGTTCTCTGAAATATAAAGTGCTCGAAATATAAAGAAAACAGTAAAACGTAAAACTTTGAGGAAAAGACTTCGAAGTGAAAAGACTGTAAATAAGAAACCTTGTAAATGTTATTTGACAAAAAGAAAAGAGGAAAGTACTGGAAATGGTAAAAGGCTTTCATTAAGTTAGAAATACATGGTGCTATCATACATACATTTCTCTTGCATTCGTTTCCCTTGCCATGTGGTAGTTTGAATGTTATTGAGTATTTTGTATAACAGATATGACACACCGAAATCCTAATACTAAGACTTCTATTTATACTAATTCGACCCTAACGGTCTCGCTACAGGATTATGCCACGTTTCGAACATGCAAGACAATGCTTCTTTCATCTTTCCACGTGTCCCCAAATGCTCCAACACATAACTTTCAAACTTTGAAAGTCCCGCTTCCAAAGATTTTAAATGCTTTTGGTGTCTCTCTATTTCGAGCGTTCTTCCCAAACACAGCCTCGCTGTTGTTCCGAGACTCCTTTAACTATGTTCCCATAATTGCCGTTCGAAGCTTCACGCTTTGACACCCTTATTCGAAACACTGCTTCTGTTACTTCGAAATATGGCGTTTAATTCCATTTCGATCAGAACGTTCAACTCTCTTGGCTTCTAAATAATATTATTGAAATCTTCAGCCAACACACTGACACTTTCTAAAAGATTTCAAAACAAACGCTTCACAGCACTCTTGAGGACTGATACAAGAGTCGAATTGAAGTTTTCAATGAAACTTTTTCAAACCCACTCACACTTTGAAAAGCAAACAAACATTTTGAAAACATAAATGAGCAAGTATCTAAGAGCCCATGGATAACCATGGATAGAAAGGGTGATAACACCTTCCCTTTCTATAAATCTACCTCCCGAACCGAGAGCTAATCTCAATAAGGAATTTTGTTGTGCTTTTGTCCTTTCCCTGTTGGAGAAAATAAAAGACGGTGGCGACTCTTGCTTCCGCGACATTTCGCGAACCAGCGTTAAACAATCAGTTCCAGATCCACCAATCACAGAACTTGCGACTCTGCTGGGGAGACTTACTTAAAGTGAGGTGTACCTTAGGATAGTTCATAACTATGTTTTCAATTGCTTTGACTTGTTTGCTTTAAATTTTGGGAATGTCTTGGGAGTTCTATAGATCCTAACCCGGATCTGGGGATACCTTCTTAGAAAGTAGCAACAAGGCTGTGAGGGAACTGTGCGGGGTATACCGACATGGTTGAAACAGTCTGCTATGTTGATGTGGCACTTTGGTGTGTACCGGTAACCCTTGAGATCAGTCAAGGAGAGTACGGGGCCTCCATGTAGTGTCGTGAAGCATCAACTGACCTTAGGAACCTTAATTGAACTATCTTGGCCTCTTTAGGGTAGTGAGATAATTGACTTTGGTGCAGTCCGAGGTTGGTTGATACTCGATACTACACTCAATTGAGGGTTGCTTTCCTGGAATATTTCGGTCGCCAGTTCAGTGGCTAAATCGAAACGATGAACAATGAAAGCAATCCAGTGATATTGGGACCCTTAGAACCCGGTTACTTTTAATAGGACAGGTTGAGCCCACCAACTTCAAGAGAGTAATACCCAGACCCCATGCTGGCCTAAACTCTAAGGGCTTCTCTTGTGTGACTTGTGTGCCTTCCAACTTGACTACTTGTTATCTGACACTTGAGTTTTCTTGCAGGTTTTGTTTATAGTCCCTAATTGAGACTCATAACAGGGTTTATTGAGTTTTCTTGCAGGTCTTGTTTATAGTCCCTAATTGGGACTTATAACAGGGTTACTGAGTTTCTTGCAGGTTTTGTTTATAGTCCCTAATTGGGACTCATAACAGGGTTACTGAGTTTCTTGCAGGTTTTGTTTACAGTCCTTAATTAGGGACTCATAACAGGGTTTACCCACATTATCCCATGCATCATGACATCATACCATTGCATGCATCCTACATAAAGACTAACCCATTTCAAGGATCCCAAGGGCTTGTGATGCAGGTCATGATGAACCAACTGTCTAGCAAGGGGCAAAGGGGATTTATTTTCCTCTAGACAAGGTTGTCAGGGGCTATGACCCACTGGATATGGTGAGCCTTGACCCTTTAAGAAGGACTCTCGACAACATGAAGTTCCTTCAATCAAGTTACCAGTTTCTAACTCTAACAATTTCCTTGTTCACCCTGCGAGATCCTTGAAAACATTACATGCATATCAAACATGTCATTGCATTATAGGTACTCCTTTGACAGGTCACTTACCTTCGTCGCTGTTTATTTCAGCAATGGCTTCCCAACAAGATAACCAGGGTCTTCGTGCTCAAGAGACTCAGTTCAGGGAGATCTTCGTAAGCCTATCCAAGGGGCAAGAAGAGTTAAGAACACTCCTCATGGAGAATTTGGCCAAGAACAGTGCTGAAGATGACAAGGACGAACGGCTGAAACGTCTACAAGCTGAAGTAGATACATTGAAAACCCAGATGCTGGGGCAAAGGGCTCTCATCCAAGGTCTAGCTCAGGAGCAAGAAGAGTTGAGGACCATGATCAGTCAGCTCCACCAAGAGAGACACCATATGAAGCAACCTGCCCAAATCAGGGACCAGGGTATTGATCAGCTTCCAAGAGGACAAGAGTCTGGTATGGTGAAGAATAGACCTCGCCAAATTGCTACCACTTCACAGGTCCGACCACAAACTCGCCCAGAGCAACAGGTTGATCAGAGCAAGCCCCGGAGGCATTTCACCCAGCTCAACGTGTCGCTGCCTCAAGCTTTACAACAACTGTTGAGGTTGAATTTGGTAACTCTAAGGGACCCTCCTAAGAATCCCAACAGGACACTGGCAAGGTATAACCCCAACGCCCGTTGCGCTTATCATTCTAACAGCCAGGGACATGCTACAGATGGTTGTTGGACCTTGAAGAATAAGATCCAGGACCTGATCGATGAAGGAGCTGTGGAATTCACCCAAGATGGCCAGGCTGAGTGCTTCTACCACCCCTACAGGATTCACCAGTTGAAGTAACAAGTTCTGAGACTAGAAGACTTTTGTTCATTATAATTTTTCAAGTTGTAATTTTCTTTTGATTGTTCAAAGATTTATTCATGTTAAACGTTGTTATTTCATTAATGCATCGCATATGTCTGTTTTGAAGCAATATATTCGTATTCACTATATGCAAATTATTTTCATATTTTTTCTGGTGATCAACGCTCGATTAATAATTCTAAGCCTCTTGAGGGAGGATGACGAAAACGATACCACGATCCTTACAGTATGCTTTTGAACAGACCCCGCTGATGAGGTACAGGCATTGTTTCAATCCCTAAACACTGGAGTTATAAGGAAGATAATCCCTCGTCAACCCCTCTGAGCCAAAGAAGTAGGAGTTTTTCTTTTCGAAATTTAAAACCCTTAATCATAACTTGGGGCAGGGTAGTCTCTCAGTTGATCCAAGTGCATAACGAATGGAACCAAAGAGGTCCTTACAAAAGAAGACAGTGATGATTCCGAATAATCATAAGGATAGGCAGTCGTTATATCTCAAAAAATAAAAACCCAATAAGTCAAAACCTACGAAGGAGACTTACAAAACTGGGGCATCCCGCTGACTGTAATCACAAAAGAAACAGTTCAGGCAAAAAACAGGGATAGCAAAATCAAAAAGAAAGAGGTCATACAAACCCTCAACAAAAACAAAAAAAATGACTGCCTATTCAGAATAAATCATCAATATCTGAACCATCATTGGAACATCAGGACAAAGACGCAACAAAGTCTAACGCATGATCATCTGAGTTTAGGTTTGAAGAAAATCACGAAGAGTGGGTGGGTACAAATAATTTGAGCCTTCAAAACACTCTTGAGGACTGATACAAGAGTCGAACTGAAACTTTCAAAGAAACTTTTTCAAACCCACTCACCTTGAAAAGCAAACAAACATTTTGAAAACACAAATGAGCAAGTATCTAAGAGCCCATGGATAACCATGGATAGAAAGGGTGCTAACACCTTCCCTTTCTTTAAATCTACCTCCCGAACCGAGAACTAATCTCAATAAGGAATTTTTCTGTGCTTTTGTCCTTTCCATATTGGAGAAAATAAAAGACGGTGGCGACTCTTGCTTCTGCGACATTTCGCGAAACAAGCGTTAAACAGTCAGTTCCAGATCCACCGATCACACATGTAAAGCTTTATTGTGATTCTTCCCGAGAGGTGTTAAATCAGCATCTGAAAATCCCAATCCATTATCGGCTGTCAGGCTAGCCACGCAATTCTCAAATTGGTCCATTTTTGTCTCATGGGGGACATGAGCTTTTTTCAGGAATTTGATTAATGTCCGAGCATGGGCATCAGAACAGAGTAGTAATGACAACATTGAAATCTTAGAAGGGGTTTGTCTCAACTGTTCCACAATCTTGAAGTCACTTCTTTTTATTATCTTCAAGATCTCATCCATCTCACGAGTGGAGGGTTCTTTATCAGTTACGTCCTTGGGGGGTACTTCAATCACATCAGGCTCAACAACCTTCTCCTTCCCTCTTGTATTGGTACTTGGCTTGGCAGCAGTAATGCGGGTGGGCGTCCTAGTAACAACTGGTGGTGAGATATTGGGTGAAAATATTCTCCCAGTTATAGTTACTTTGCTTGAACCAGTTATGTTACTGACATTGTCATCTTTTTCTTCTTTGACCCGGGCGTCTTGTTTAATCCCATGATAGAACACCTCAGCACCATAATTCCATGGTACCCCTTTGTTTGAAGAATATGGAATCGGTCCGAGATTGGTAATTATTAATGGAGCAACAGTGGGTTCATTTGAAATCCTAATAGGACCTTTGGAGGTGATCCTAAAAGGCTTATTTGAGATGGTAATAATGGAGAGGTCTTCACATTTGTTAATCAAACTTTTGGCAAGTGGAGTTTTCTCAAATAGAATTTTGTGGCTATCCATCAGGCGTTGAATGCCTTTCTTCAGCCCTTCACATCCATTGAGTTATCTTGTACAACATATACAGTCTTTTACATAGCCAGGGAAGATCCCAGCTTTCAACAGATTGTTTTTTATTATATTAAGTGGAGTAGTCAATTCTTCAACCGAGGCAACAAAAATTATATCTTCAACAACATTAACACCATTGTCATGCTTCGGCATTGGAGCGGTGGTTACATTCGGAATTGGAGGAGGATCAAACTCAATAGTTTTGTTATTGATCAAATCCTGGATTTTGTTCTTCAAGGCCCAGCAATGGTCAGTCTCGTGCCCGGGGCTGCTTGAGTGGTAAGCACACTTAGCGTTTGGATTATACTTTAGTGACGAGGTATCAGGGTTGGCGGGAGGATCGCGCAATGTCACTAAATTAGCCTTGAGAAAATGTTGTAAGGCTTGAGACAATGACATGCCTAACCTCGTAAATTGTCTTCTTGGAGTTTCAAAACATTGATGATTTGCAGATGGTCTTGGCGTAGGATTTAGATTGGAGATTCAGACGGTATTGACAGACGGATGATCATTCTTCTTGGTACGGGCCCTTGCCCCGTACACATCATTGACTTCCTTTTTTGCAGCAAAAGGTTTCTTGATAGGATTGGAAGTGGAGGTAGACGCCACAGAGATCTTCCCACTTTTTATGCCACTTTCAACTCTTTCACTGGTTAAGATTAATTCAGTGAAACCATAAGAAGTGCATCCAACCAACAGATTAAAGAAAGGCCCAGATAAGGTGCCCATGAACATGTCGATGTGCTCCCTATCAGTCAAGGGCGGTTGGACCCTACTAGCAAGGTCTCTCCACTTTTGCGCATATTCCTTAAATCCTTCATTCTTTCCCATGGTCATATCTTGTAATTAAACCCTAGTTGGTGCCAAGTCGGTGTTGTACTGATACTGATGGTAGAAGGCGATAGCAAAATCCTCCCAAGTATTGATACAGGATCTATCTGACTGATAAAACCATTCAAGTTGCATTCCAGCCAAGCTCTCTTGGAAAAAGTGAACCCAGAGCTTCTTGTCAGTAGTGTGCGGTTGTATCTTGCGCACATAAGATTTTAGGTGGAGTTTTGGACAAGAAACTCCATCGTATTTTGCAAAGATTGGTATTTTGAATTTGTGGGGAATGACTACCCCAGAGATCAAACCCAAATCATCAAAATCTAAACCGGGGACGAGTTGGATTTCAACAGCTTTCAATCTGTCTTCTAACTGCTTGTATTTGATATCGGCGGGTGGATAATGCTCGTCGAAATAATCATCATCAGATACTTGATCATTAACACAATCATCCTGAGTACTCTTAACCTCACCAATCTGGTTCTCGTCCTCTTCAGATGAATCTCCTCCTACTGGGATTTGATGGACTGTCTCCTTGAACCTTCTACCCATGTTGAGTAGAGCTTTCTTCTTTGGATTCTTCTTAATGGCCAGCAAAGCCATCATATCTTGCTGCCCCTTGGCTAGGGCCAGTAGAGTTTCCTGGAACTGAGAATTTTGAGCTTGGAGATCCTTCACAGTTTTCTCTAGATCCATCTTGCTGAAATAAATAGCAGAAAGATAAGGAAACCTATTATGCGAAAACCTGACATGCTATGATGCATGGAATATGTATATGCAAATGATTTCAAGGATTAATGAGATTTAAATTTGTATAGACAAAAGAATGAACAAACGTAAATTTTCATTAAGCAAAACAAGAAATATTACATCATGCCTCTTGGGCTTAAAAAATAACTTTCTAAGATAAAAAGACTGAACGCATCCTCTTCGGTGCGAGATAGGCGCTCACACTTTGCTCTTCTTGTAGTTTCTTCGTAAGCTCCAAGACCCTCTTCTCACTAGCATATAATTGAGCTTCAAAAGTATCTCATTCTTCCTTCAGCTGAATCCAACCCTTTTGCAAGTCTTCGAGAGAGGTAGGCAAGTCGGGATGGAGGATGGTGTACGAGACATCTCCTTCAACCACAGGCTCCATGACGACTGGTAAGATGGAAGAATAAGGCATCACAAGTTTCTGAGCATGAGCTCGCAACCATTTAAGGTAAGTCTCAAGGGTAATGGAATTCTTTTGTCCTAGTGTCTTGCTATCTACCTTGTTCAACATCCTCCAAGCTCAGGTAAACCTCTGACGGTAACCTTGATTGTCATTCTCATAGTCGAATACCACTCCTTGGATAAGCATCTGATGTGGACCATCCCTTCGGGCGTAACCAAATTGTCGTAAGGCCAAGCAGGGGTTGTAAGTGATACCTCATCTAATGCCAAGTAAGGGGACATTAGGGAATTCTCCATAACGGTCGACGATAGTAACATTGTCCAAAGATCGGGAACACCAATGAATATTTGAATGTATGAGCATCATCAACCTATGGGACCACCTTGAACCTTGCTCATTCTTTAATACAAATTGGGGAAGATGCAAAATAAACCATCTTTCCAGGAGAGGGGTACAACACATAAGGATACCTCTTTTCTCATAGTGCAAGAGTGAAAAGAATGTAGGATGTCTCCTAACAAAGTAGGCACCGGGTTATGAGACACGAAGATATTAACGGCGTTTACATCTATGAGTTGGTCAGGATTTGGAAACAAAACCACCCCATATATGAGAAGTGCCAAAATTTCCTCAAAAGCTTGTAAGTCCAAGGAGTTCCAACAATCTTGAGCTTTCTCAAACAGGAACTTGGTTAAGAAACCTTTGATACCACTCCTTGTTTCTCAATTAGTTGTGAAATCAGATTGTTGCAAGTGTAGGGCTTGAGCAATATCTTCTGGTTTTGGATCTCTTTCCGTACCATTGAAGGGTAGTTGATTGAGAATGGGAATCCTCAAGAGTTTGGAGAATTCTTCCAAAGTTTGCACAAGTTGATAATCGGGAAAAGTGAAGCAATGGTGTAGAAGATCAAAGAATTGGAAGAGAACCTTCATCATATCTTCATCAGTATTGGAGGTAACCAAGTTTAAAAGGCGACCATATCTTTCGGTGAATAGAGAATTTTCAGGGACCCTTGATGATAACTCTTTGAGTTGAGGAGGAATCCTTACGAGATTGACTTGAATGGTTTTCCTACGAATAGAATCCATGTCCTACAAAACAGAACAAAGATAAATCCTAAAAATCCTTGAAATGGTTAATGAGAATGAGTATGATGTTATGATGTTTATGATGTCATGTACAAGTAAATATATACAAACAAGATAAACAAGTCCTTAGGTTTAGGCTTGCATGGAGTCTCATAGGTAAGTACCCTCTTGAAGTTTAGTTGGCTCAAACCTGTCCTAGAAATAGTAACCGGGTTCTAAGGGAGCTCAATATCACTGGTTTGTCTTCTCGGGCATTGTTTCAGCGCAAGCCTCTTTAATGGCGACCGAAATATCCCAAAAATCCAAACCTCAATGAGTGTAGTATCGAGGATCTACCAACTTCGGACTGCACCAAAGCCGGTCATCTCACTATGTCCTAATGGCCAAGTTGGTCAAGTAAAGGTTCTAAAGTCAGTTAGTGCTTCATGACATCACTCAGTGGCCCCGTATTCTCCTTGACTACTCAAGGGCTACCACTACCCACAAATATGGCACACTAACCTAGCTATTGTTTAGACCATGTCGGTATACCCCACACAGTTTCCATAGTGTATTGCTACTTACCTATAGGGTATCCCAAATCCAGATAGAGGATTTAAGCCCAAACAAAGAACCAAAATGTAAAGCATACAAGTCAAACAATGAAAGCAAGTAAAGGTGATCTAGCCCTAAGGTAACCCCACTTTTAAGCTATCCCCAGCAGAGTCGCCAGTTCTGTGATACGATGGGAGAACTGACTTGGGTGTTTTGCGTTTTATCGCAAATGTTGCAGTTAGCAAGAGTCGCCACCGACTTTTTTTTATCCAAAAGGAAAGGCTGAAAAGAATAGGAAAGACCTTTGAGATTGTTTCTTGAGTTCGGGGGGGTAGATTATGAAAAGGGAAGGTGTTAGCACCATTTTCATCCATATTTATCTATGGGCTCTTAGTTGCTTGCTAGATCACTTGATTTTGTTTGAAAATGTGCTTTGTGAGGTTTTTGAAAGTATTTTGAAAAGGCGCCATCGTTTAGGCAAACTTTGTAATAGTTCTCGTTCGTAAGAACGTATACAAAGTGTTGAGCTTTTGAAAATGTTTCATGTTTGGAAGATGTTTAGGAAGTGTTTTTGAAAGTGTTGGTGTTTGTTTTGAAAATAAGCAAGAGTGTTTGATTTGGAATTGAGCAAGCAACTAGGAAAAATCTACCTACTCAAAAGTCTTAGTCCATTTCTTCCTTTCCTTTGATATTGTTATCTTACCATTGATTTGGTAATAAACCCTATCTTTGGATGTAAAGGGACGGGCGTGGGTCATCGTATAGCCATGATAGCAATGTTGGGAGATACCTTAGCAATTCTCTTTGAGGGACTAAAATCATTTTGAAAGGCAAAATTTGATAGCGTCGTCGAGGGACTATGATCTTGTATTTTTGATTGCTTTTTGCAAAGATATCCCACATGCATAACATTGCCCTTTTTATAAGGAAACAAAGTGGATTTACCCTAAGGGTGTAAGTGTGCAAGTGTGTTGATTTACATGCATTATTTTGTCTTGAATTAGGGTTTGCTAACTTGTTGATTTTATCTTTCCATACAAACCCTAATTTACTAGCAATTATATATAAAGCAATAAATTAGGGAAAATAAAAATACTAAGCTATTACATCATTATGGGAGGGGGTGTACAAATTTACAAATGGGGGTTGTGCAAGAAAATTAAACCTAATTATCTATTACAACCATATTGAATATTATACAAAATTTAAAATAAAATGTATGAATATAAAATGGAAAAAGAAATGATTTTTGTTTGGATTTTTATGAAAGGTTCTAATCTTGACCTAATTAAGAAAATTATTAATTAAAAATTAAACAAAACTAAAACTTAAATTAATTAATAAAGAAAATAAGTTAAAAAATGATTTTTAGGTTTTTTATGAAATGGTTTTAAATTAAAAAAATATGAAAATTAATTAATTAAAATAAACCTAAGTTCTAAATTAATTTTAATTAAGAAAATAAAATAATTAATAAATAATCCTAAGTCTAAATATTAATTAATAAAAAGAAATTAATTTGTTAAAAGAAAATGTTTTTGGTCTTTTTTATATTTATAGAGAAAATAAAATAAGTAAGTATAAATAATAAATAAAATAGTTTTTATATTTTTATTAATAAATAATAATAATGATAATAATAATAATAAAAATAAAAATAAATGAAGAAAATATGAAATGGAAATAAAAAATAGAAAATAAATAAAATGCAAAATAAAATAATGGGCCAGGGATGTGAACATAGTCAAGGGTTAGTAAAAGAAAAAAAAGGATAGCCAGGCCCAAGTTGGAGGCCCAACGCTGCAAACAAAAATCTGAGAAAGGTGAAAAATATGAAAAACAAGCAAAAGGGTACCACTGGGGCTCGAACCCAGGTCCCCAAGGTAACAGGCCCGCGCTTTAACCACTGGGGTGGTGATACATCCGTTAACTTGTACACAATAATAAGTATATAACATAAATCCTGCCCTGAATATTTGAAATCATCTTCTTCCTCCTTCATGCGCGCGCAGACACCACGCCCACCATTGTTAACCCTGTAACTCTCTCATTTCTTGACCATTTTGAAAAGTACATACATGAAACTTGCTGGAATTTCATCATCAATTTAACCATATAATTTAATTAAGCTAAAAATCAAAAGTTAAACTTAATTTTGTTTGATACCAAATGCGTGCCCTAACTGGTCAGAAGCAAAATTATCTAAGCACAAGCAAGTAAAATGCAAACTAGGGACATGGTCAGCTTGAGGGAAAACTTCAAAGTGTATGCACAAAGGATGCTTGTATCAAGATATTGAAGTTTGAAAACATACCTCTTGCAGATGGTTTTGAATATGGACTTTGAGCAAGTTTTGAAGAGTGAAGATGATTAGGTTAGCTTGCCTGGGCCTCCCTGAACGTGTTGCAAGTCTTACTTTTCCTTGAGAATGGCTCAAAATCCCTACTCAAGTTAGTCTGCAAGCTTGAGTTTCACAAATGGTGGATGATGGAAATGTGGTTACAGACTTGAAACAGGGACTAGGATAGTTTCTATATGTGTATTAGAAACTTTGTGGATGGTTTGTCCAAGAAACACACGAGGGAATTTGGAGGTTGGATTCAAAAATCAGAAATTACAAGTTTTTGTGCTTGTATGGCAATTTCTGGTTTTTGGGGAGTTTTAGGGAGTTTGAGAGCTTGTCAAATCGTCCGATGAGTTGTATAAGAGTGTCTTGATATAAAAGAAAAGGTTTGGAGACTTGAGATGGTCAGAATTACAAAAGCAAAAGTTATGGGATTTTTGGTTGTTTTTGAAGCAATCTTGAAACATCTTGTTCCAATGTGAAGTACAAAGCTTGTAGGGTGTTTGTAACCTTTAAACATGCTTGTTTTGATTGTGTATGGGATGTTTGTGCATAAAGAACAAGTTCAATTCTCAAGACAAGTTAACTTTGCAAAAGTGATGCTTTATCAAAATGGAAATGACAACTTTGTGCCATAAATGGAAATGCAACTTGGATAATGGGTCAAGTGCTTGGATAAAAGCTCTAACAGCTGTGTAAACATTCAATTATGGAGTGAAAAATAAGTTTTGGGCCTGTAAAACAAAGATTATACAGCCTAGCTATGAATTGGTCAAGTGTTCATCACAAATTCTGCCTTGTAAATCAAGAATGAAACTCTAACTTCATCTCTTCGATTCTCTTAGCTCAAGCATGATCTCAATGAGTTCTTGGAAATTTTGGAAAGATTGTAACATCCTCTAAAACCTCTATGTTGAACATTTTTGAAGATTCCTCTTGGAATTATGTGAAAAATTTCCATGAAGTTAGGTCAAAATCCTGCCTAAACTAGGACAAAATTTCACTAAGTTTCCATGTTTCATGAACATGTATTCACAAAATCATAACTTGAAATCCATGCATTTCTAGGAGAAGTTGTGTTCTACAATATTTTATATCTCATTGAGATCTACAATTTTCATGTTTAAAGTTTCTTTTGAATCATCTTGCATCATTGTGAAAAATTGGCTCAAAGTTGTGAAAAAATATGAAGTTTCCAACACTTAGAAATTTTTTTAAATTTAGAAATTTTGTCTTTTCAAAATGAAATCTTGACTTTTTGATTTCTTGATGAATAAGTTTCATGTTTTGAAATGTTTTCATGAATTGTGATCTTAGACACTTGATTTTGACCAAAAAGTCAAAGTTTAACTTTTCAGTATGCAGTTGATTTTTGATCACTTGACTGAAAATTGATTTGTCAACCAATTGGACTTTAGGAATGTTTTGAGCCATGTCATTAGGTAAAAATGATGTATTTGAATCCTTGAGATCATAAATTAAACCAATCAATCATTTGCTAGGTCAAAAATAAAAAAAATGCCCTTTCTCAGTCAAAACCCTAATTTTGACCATTTTGACCTTTTGATGATTTTATCCAATTTCTTGAGGAATTATGATACAAACTTGACCAAATTACATATATGAGTTCATAATGTTAATATGGATAAAAAATTATGAAGTTTGACTTTAAATTGACCATAGTTGATTTTTTCCCAAATTCAGTAAAATGTGATTCAAGACTTAAAACTTAACATGAGCAATATTGAGGGTCCATAATGATCCATGAAAATCATATGGGACATTAAAAGTTCAATTATCCTTGTGAGCTGATCAACCCTAGTGCAGTCTTGAACCAAAGGAGATCTTGTGAGAGGTTACTTATAAATGAGAGGGAAAATTTTGGGGTACATCACATGTCTATAATGTTGCATCAAATGTCTCATTGAAACAAAATTATATTAATACAGTTCACCCAATTCACTTACACTCATCATCACTCAATATTCATAAAATTACATCAAAGTACATTAATCATCACCATTACAATATAGAAAAAATGCGTAAAAATCTACACTAAGTGTTCCAGATGACTTCCTCTATATTAATTAGTCTTCATGCTTCCAGATCCCAATCTTCTACCAATCTCCATTTCCAAACTGCAAGACTTTTGTGCTCTTGTTACAGCCCTGTTTCAGAACCGGTTTACCACCACTGGTCTACATCGATTCAAGAAGAAGAAATCAGCCCTGCACGTGCGTCATAAATAAATTCCAAATACAAAAACATGTCCAAATCTTTGTCTTCTCGTACATGATAGAAAATGAAGTCATGCTGAATACCGGTCTTGTTCGAATAGATAAAATCAAGAAAAAAACAGTTCAGAAGATCTAATTAAAAACAATTAGTGGCTTAGCATATTAAAAAGGAATTAGATCATAAATAAGGAATATAGAGTGAGTTTTCAATAACAGAGTTTTGTTTTGCATCAGTTGAGGAAAAAGCCAATTCTCACTTTAGCCCTGCAATTGAAAGTCAGAAAATTAAAAAAGCTATTCCAATACAAAACAGAGGGAAAAACTCAGAAATTCTAATGATACAACTCAGCATATTTCAAACTTCTCTAACAAGCTTCATAACAGAACTTGAGATGATAAATGATATTCAATCTCAATCATTCATTGGTTATAACATATTTTTGAAATCAAGGGACAAGATTGAGTTACCTGTAGCAAACTTCTCAGAGAAGCTAAGCCAATAGTTATAAATATGAGCTTCTGTTTCAATCTTGAGGAGAGGATTCATTTTTCAAAAACCTGAGAAAAAGCTACACAAACTCTCTGAAACTTCTCCAAACTTCTCTTTGAAATTTCTCTCCGATTTTCGAATATCATCACTGATTCTTCATCTCTCTGCATCTTCTTAAAGCTACTGCATAATCTTCATCATTTTCACAAAAAATCACCACAAAATCGGGAGGCTCTCTCTTCTGCTCATGGTTCTGTCTTCATCATTCAGGACTGATTGCTGTAGAAACTTCTCAGAGAAGCTTCAGAATTCTCTCCGAAATTCTCTGAGGTTTAAACACGATTTATTCTACAATTCCTCTCCAAAAGCTTGATCTCATAAATTCATCTATGCAACAACTCCAATAATCTTCAATCTTCAACCTTCAAGATCTAGCATTCATCATCTTTGCTCCCAACCTTCATCAACCTTCTCCAACTCAACAACTGCAACAACTTACGCAGAATGTATCGCAACAGAATAGATTCAGAAACGCAAAGAAATTCAGAACGAGTAATAGAAAAAGTTGAAGGAGAATTAAAATAAAATGCACTCACCTCTGGTTTTCTCGTCTTATTAGATTGAAGGTGCACCGGACGACTCTCCGGTTGGTAAGACTTGCATCTTATTTTGTTCATCGCTTTGCACGTTTAAGTTTGCTAGTGTTGAATCTGTTTTTATTGCGAATCTGAAACACAATCGCGAACATCACTGCGAGGAAGTAAGCGAAGGTCGTGAAACTGTGATTAAAGCGAGGTCCACAATTGGAGACGAAGATGTATCAGAAAAGTTAAATCGAATGCGGTGTTCGAGGAAGAAGAAGAAGAAGTGGCAGTAGAGATGTGAGACGAAGCACATCAAAGTGAGACAGTGAACTAGAGTGAGAACGATTTCCGAATGAAAACGAAGAGTTGATGGTGGATGGAGGTTGTTGTTCACGGTGTGGCTTTGGCGGTGTTATGTTGAACGAATCGGACGAGCATTTCTGTTGATTGTCGAAGGTGGATTGAGGATGTGATGAACAGAGCAAGGTGGCAGAGACAATGGAATCGGCAGAGGTGTAGGCAACTACGGCGCTGCAAATCTGAGGAAGGAAGGAATTTGATTCGACACAAATCCCTTAACCCTAGCCTTCTCCTCTTAAAACACCAACGTTGCTTTTTTTATTTATTTTTTATTTTCCTAATTTTTAATTGTTAATTGTTTTACTAAATAAATTTTGGATTAAATAATTACTGAGATTTGGAAATGGGGAATTGGGCTGAACTAATTGGGCCTCATTTTTTAACCTCCCTTAAGCCCATACCGCCATCAATTTTTGGAGCTTGTTACCAAAAAAAATTATGCTAGACCATTCAGCATGGGCCTAGCGTCCCATTTATTTACAACACACCTGAGCCAAGATTTATACCTCCCTCTATTTCTTATTCTTTTATGGTTTTAATTATATTTTCTTTTATTATTTTTATATATTAAGATAATAAAAAATAATAAAAATAATAAAAAGATATATAAAAATACTTTAGGCTTTTATAAGTATTTTAGGATTTAATTAGATTTTATTCCTATTATTTCTTCATACTTTTAATTTCTTTTAAATCAAATTTACACATAATGTTTTATGTGTTTTCTCTGTGTAATATTGATCAAATAAGATGCTTGAGAATTAAGGATTATCTTGCGTTGAAATGCCATGCTCCTTTAGGATTCCATGAGACGATAAATCTTCCTTTTGATCGTTTTATGTTGATTAGACCTTAGGAGGTTAATACAAGCGCAAACATCATAATAGCTTTTGACTTCTTGTTTCAGGATAGTTCCTTCATCTTCTTTAAAAAATATTCTCTCTCCTTTTGAAAGCACTTCTTGTTTCTAAACTTGGATCACTTTCATAATAAACTTGGACTTAGGTCCATGCATTTTCAAAAAAAAAATCATAAATAAACTTCAGCCAACTTAACAATACTTTGACCTTTTTTTGAGAAGACTAAAAATCAATCAATCTCATTCAAACCATTTCGCCATTTTGGATTTCATCTTAAACTTTTCTCAAAAGATTCGACTCTTGTCAATCCTTGTAGTGATGCAAACAACTATACTTCTACGATATGTAGTGATGTGAGATATTTTCCACTTGGGTGTTGAGTGAGGCATGTTGATTTTAAATCCAAGTCATATCCTCCACTTTGAGATGATGCAAATTCTCCTTTCTCATGATTGTGGGTAGTAAGTATGTTTTCCACACGGACAATGACGATGATGTCTTATCTCATAAAATTAACCAACACACTTGTGTTTTAAAATCTTTAAAAGAGGAACTACGTGTACCTTGACCCCCTATTGCACGAAAGGTGTTATGTAGGCACTAAAGGTTCGCAACCGCGGCAGGTGCAAAAATTATAAAAATATATTTCTTTTCTCACCTCCACCATCTATTTTTATATAACATTTCATAGCCAAAAATATACAGATTTTACAAAGAGGTTCCTGCGGAGTACCGTAGATGTTTAGGGTGCTAATACCTTCCCTTTGCATAACCAACCACCTTACCATGAATCTTTCCCCCTCTTTTTTAGGTTACTCGCTCTTTTCTTATTCCTTTGGAAACAATAAAGCGCGGTGGCGATTTTTATTTTTGATCTGTATAAGTCTAGTCAATCCAATGGCTTAGTCTTAAACATTTCTATCGCTACATTACTCTTTCGCATGTTCAACAACCAAGGAGGATGAAGGAAAACTATGGCACCAAAAATTTGGACATCTTCATTTCAAAATAATGAACAAAGTCATATCCGAAGGAGCCATTAGAGATATGTCAAAGCTCAAGATTAAAGAAGGAGAAGTTTGTAACTAGTGTAAAATAAAAAAACACATCACGATGTCACACCCAATGTTGCAACATCAGACTACTTCCAAAGTTTTGGAACTTCTTCACATGGATGTAATGGGACCATTACAGAGAGACAACCTAGGAGGAAAAATGTATGTATTTGTGGTTGTGGATGATTATTCTGGCTATACTTAGATGAATTTTTTAGAGAAAAATCATATACATTTGAAGTCTTCAAAGGTCTGTGTCAAAGCATTCAAGAAGAGAAGATGAGTATGATTGTCAAAATCAGAAATGATAATGACAAAGAGTTTATGGATGCAAAGCTTTATGAATTTTGTGATTCTAAATAAAAAATTCATGAGTTCTCTTATTCCTGGAAAACTCAGGGAGATGGAATTGTTGAGCAAAAGACTAGAGCATAACAAGAATCAGCTAGAGTAACGCTTAGTGCTAAGCAATTGCCATTTGATTTTTGGGCTGAAGCTATGAATATTTCTTGCTATATTTATAACAGGGTCACTTTGAGGGGAGGTATTGTCTCTACTCTTTATGAGTTATGGAAAGGAACGAAACCTAAAGTGAAATACTTTCATATTTTTGGAAGTAAATGCTAGATCTTTACTACTAAAGATTAAGTGGACAAGATGAGTTCCATAGGGAATGAAGGGATATTTTTGTGTTACTCTTCAAGAATAAGAGCATATAGGTTATATGACTCTAGAGCTGGTATGGCTATGGAATCTATCAATGTGAGAATTGATGATTTAATTACTAAAGAAAAGGAGGATGTCAGAGATAATGTTGGAACATCTTATGTGCAAACCGATGAAGCACTAGGAGAGGAGACTTGTGAATTCACAAACACTGAACCCGTGAAATCTCAATGCAACAAAAGTTTTTCTACTGAGGGGAAAATAGAACAAACCATGGATTTGACTTCAAGTCACCCTAATAAAGGTAACATCACTGAATTTAAACATAATATATCAAATACAGATAGATTTATTTCCTTGAGGGAAACAAGTGGAAGGTACTCTGAATTGATGTTGAAGAGGTATGATGTCAAGATATATGTCATGACATTTCACAATGAAGATCTGAATTCCTTCAGATATCTTATTCAACATGACTGACACATTGGTAGTTGCAAGCAACTGATCAAGAATCTTGTTGAAGGAAAGGATGACACTTTGAAGCTTATGGACAAAAAATAATGATTTTCTATTATCAAAGACAGTAGGTGTGATCGGTGGATCTGGAACTGACTGTTTAACGCTGGTTCGCGAAATGTCGCGGAAGCAAGAGTCGCCACCGTCTTTTATTTTCTCCAATATGGAAAGGACAAAAACACAGAAAAATTCCTTAAAGAGATTGCTCTCGGTTCGGGAGGTAGATTATAGAAAGGGAAGGTGTTAGCACCCTTTCTATCCATGGTTATCCATGGGCTCTTAGATACTTGCTCATTTGTGTTTTCAAAAATGTTTGTTTGCTTTTCAACTGTGGGTTTTAAAAAGTTTCTTTGAAAATTCCAGTTCGACTCTTGTATCGGTCCTCAAGAGTGTTTGAAAAATTGCTTTCGAAAGCTTTTTGAAAATGTGTTGGTGTGAAAAGTATTTTTTGAATTTGTTTTGAAATTTAGAGCAAGTATCTAGAGCCGTCTACCTACCCTAAGGAATTCGTCTGTGTAAATGTCCTTTAAAGTAGTGCCATCCCACCATTGAGAGGTAGGTAGCACCACCGTTGGAGATATTCGGGTCAATTCGAGGTTCGGGACATGGTGATCACCGGAGCAATAGGAAGACACCTTAGAAGCTAACCTCATGCCAGGTTCCCGGATCATGAGGACTTACTAAGACATCCTCTACTCGACGATCACCTTTCGAAGGGCAAGGCAACAGTGAGGCGTACCCTAGGGGTGGTGTGTGATTTGTGTGTCATGTTCATTTATTTTTGTCTTGTCCTGTTATGGGTGATCTACGCTTTTGTTTTTATTTAGACATTCATTCTTGCATGCATTTGTTAACAGTTAAAAAGTGCGAGAAAGGTAAAGTTCTAAACTATTACAAAAGGCGCGGGTCCACATCGCCAAAATTTCCAGAACCCGATTTGACAGAAAAATAAAGAACATAATAAAGTAAAGTGCGAAAGATTAAATTTACACGGCTTTGGGAGAGGTACATAAATAATTAAAAGAAAAAGAAATAAATACGCGAATTGAATTAAAATTAGAAACGAGGGCGTTGGACCCTTTTTAATTAAACTAAATTAAGCGATTAAATTAATTAAATTAAAATGAAAAAGAAATTGTTTTTTTGATGTTTTGGCGTTTATGATCTTTTAATAAGAGAATTAAATGAGATTGAAATTAAATTGAGAAATTAACCCTAATTCTAATTTTTTATTTATTAAGAAAAAATATTAAAGTTAAACCTAAATTAACCTAATTAATTACATGGTAATTTAATTACAAAAATAAATAACATTTAATTATTACTAATGGTGAAAAAAGAATAAAGGTAATTAAAATAATTAAACCTAATTTCTACAAATTTTTGAGTTAATTAAGAAAATGCTTAAATTAAACCTAATTTAATAGCTAAAATTAATGAGTAATATTTATTCACAAAAATATATTAATTAAATAAAAATACTTATTTTTGTCTTTTTCTGATTTTATATTGTTTTTATGTTTTTATGGAAAATAATTAAATTAATTAAAAACAATAATTGAAATAAATAAAAAGAATGAAAAAAAAAAGTAAAAGCTTGCAAACCTAGGGGGGTCTGTCCCCAAATTGGAGGGCTTGCTTAGCATTTTTTGGCCCAAGAAGCTTGGCTTGGTTTGACCTTTCTGGGCGTGTGAGGCATATTTGACCAGGGTATATGGAGCTCCTCAGATCTGGGCCCTTGGATGGTCTTCAGTGGCCACGTGGTGCGTTGAGATTATGAGCGCATAGTGTTCCTTAGTGTTGAAACTGCATAGAATCATTAATAGAAAAATAGTATTGAAGGGGTGGGGGACCTGGGGCTCGAACCCAGGTCCTGGAGATTACCACTAAGACGCTTTACCAACTGCTCCACTTTGTCTCTTTGTTTATTAAATAACAATCAATTAATATAAAATAAAAACAAAGTGTTGGTGACTTTTTCGCGCGAAACTTTGAATGAACCAATCGCTGCCTTCCACTTCATCATCTTCTTCGTGGTTTGTATTTTTTCCTGAAACAAAAGATGGTTAGCGGGGGTTTTGAACCCCCCCAAAACATGCAATTTTATGAAATAGCGAATAGGCCATATGGGCCCATAAATTAAGCGCGAGGGTTCTATTGTCTTCGTCCAAGTACGCTGAATCCATTCATGGCATTATGATGTTCTAATTTTATAGCTTTTGGAAACGCCCAATTTGGACCTCAAAGAACCCTAATCTGTATCAATGGTGGAATCGCATATAGTACATAAAAACTCAATCAAAGTATGTGGTTAGCTTCAGAACACATCAATTAGTATGAATCCATCAAAGAAATGCAATGAAAATGCCTAAATCTTAAAACACGATTATGAAAAAAATATGAAAAAGTGTGAAACCTATTCACCAATTCTGAGCGTTAGGGACGTGGAAAGTGATTCAGATACGTTGCTTGATGTCTCAGGAAGGTGATAAGACAATTATTTTGGATTGAAACCTCTTGGAACCCTATTTTCAGTTTTGAAAATTTTAGGCAAAAGTGCAAGTTTGATTATGGAGTTTCTGCGCAGCTGGGAGCTTCTATGCATTAGGGTTGCACTATATATGTATGTGTGAAGGTTTTAGGTCAAAGAAATCAAACAAAAACCTTTGCATTCATGACTTTCAAGATTTGATTTTCAAGAATCTTTTCAAATATTTTTTCATGCCTATTTGGTACAAATCATGGCCAATCACTTCAATTCCTTCCATATATGATCATGCACGAAATTTTAAACCTATTCCATGCACAAAAAGATTTGATTGCATTGGTTTAGTATTTTTCATGTATTTTAATTAATTAAATGAATTATTAATAATAAAAAATCCAAATAAATAAATAAAAATGATAAAAAACTTCCCTTTGGGCCACATGGTCGTGCACATGCCTTGGATGATGACTTGTGGAGGAAAAAGAGGCCCATTAGCATTTTTAGGTCATTTGAATCAATGTTGACTTTTCAAAATATCCAAAAATTTCCCAACTTCCACAAGGCATAACTTGCTCAATTTTTAAGCTTTGCTCATGTTCTTGGACATTTTGGAAAGGTATTTGAGTCCTATAACCAATGCCTTTGGTCCCATGTCATTTTGATTTACCAATCTCAAGTTATGGCCTTTGACTTAAAGTCCCTTTTTGTTGACTTTTGAAAATGACCTATAATGTTGAAATTGATAACTTTTTGTGAGAGAATTTCTTGGACTTGAAGTGTGAAGATGAGTTGTAGTAAATGTCTTTCTCTTCAAAATGAGCTTTGGATGGAATTTTTCTGATAATCCATGTGAAAGTTATGCCCTGGTCAATTTACAGTTGACTTTTTCAACTGTCCAAATATGGAAACTTTTGCATCTTGATGATTTTTGAGCCAAGCTTTGAGAATCATGATCAAGCATTGATCAAATTATGTTTGTGGCTTCAAAATGAGATGTTGACCAAAAATTTGGACTTTTGACTGTTAAATGACCATTTTGCCCCTGCAGTTGACTGTAGTGCAATTAGGGTTTTTGACTGTGCAATTTTGTGCTGTAAGTCTTGAAACTTGGTATGAGGATGCTTGACCATGTTTATAGGCATGTGGGACTTGATTGGACCCTTGGAAACTTCATTTTTTTTGTCAAAACCAAAACCCTAATTTTGACTGTTAGGAGGCCCTTGAACTGTGCAACCCTTGGGGAGATTTTGAAGCTTTGAATTTGCAATTTCTTGAAGAATATGGGAGGGCAAATTTTGGGGTACAACAGTTGCCCCTGTTCAATCTTCTTAGACCTGAGGATGCAGATTGGCTGACGTGCCTTTCGTAATCCGAAGGTGGAAGATGATTGAACACTAGAGTGCCCAGAAATTTGCGCTCACATAGTAGCGGGATGGGGGAATGGGCTTATAGATGCCATTTGGAGATTGATGGACGGGATTATGGGCTCATAGATGCCATGCTACTTGTCGATCGCATAAGAGATTCCTTAGCGAGAACTTGCGTACCTGCAAAAGAAAGATGAGTACCTGACATGTCGCAGGAGCTGGTCTTCAGATGCTTTGTATAGATGTGTCCTGACTGGTTACAGGAGCTGGATCTGGAGCTTCAAACGGTGATGAATGAACCAGGGATGGTTACTACCTCAACAGGAACGGTGAGAGAACCTTGGATGACTTTAACCTCAACAGCAATCGTTGAGAAAAATCTTGGGATGATTACTACCTCTGCAGTATCGGGGAGAGAACCAAAGGCGACTACAACCTCAACAACAATCATTGAGCAAATCTTGGATAACTTCAACTTCAACAGCAATCGTTGAGCGAATCTTGGGATGATTACTACCTCCGCAGGATCGGGGAGAGAACCATAGGCGACTACAACCTCAATAGCAATCATTGAGAGAATCTTGGATAACTTCAACTTCAACAGCAATCGTTGAGCGAATCTTGGGATGATTACTACCTCCGCAGGATCGGGGAGAGAACCATAGGCGACTACAACCTCAATAGCAATCATTGAGAGAATCTTGGATAACTTCAACTTCAACAGCAATCGTTGAGCGAATCTTGGGATGATTACTACCTCCGCAGGATTGGGGAGAGAACCATAGGCGACTACAACCTCAATAGCAATCATTGAGAGAATCTTGGATAACTTCAACTTCAACAGCAATCGTTGAGCGAATCTTGGGATGATTACTACCTCCGCAGGATCGGGGAGAGAACCATAGGCGACTACAACCTCAATAGCAATCATTGAGAGAATCTTGGATAACTTCAACAGCAATCGTTGAGCGAATCTTGGGATGATTACTACCTCCGCAGGATTGGGGAGAGAACCATAGGCGACTACAACCTCAATAGCAATCATTGAGAGAATCTTGGATAACTTCAACTTCAACAGCAATCGTTGAGCGAATCTTGGGATGATTACTACCTCCGCAGGATTGGGGAGAGAACCATAGGCGACTACAACCTCAATAGCAATCATTGAGAGAATCTTGGATAACTTCAACTGAGTCTTTATCAGGAAAATCTGTTAGGGGTCGATTTAACTGGACTAGAGAAGGCCTTGGACTGGATAAGAAACAGAAAAATCTGAACCGGTCTAGGTCTTGAAATCTTCAACTGGAATAAGTGTCAGAATGTCGCCATGCCTGGGTCACATCCGAACCATATCTGGAAGGAAACCTGGAAGAAGTATCAGAACGTCGTCATATCTGGGTCACATCTGAACTATATCTGGAAGGAAATCTGGAAGAAGTATCAGAACGTCGCCATATCTGGGTCATATATGAACTATATCTAGAAGGAAACCTGGAAGAAGTATCAGAACGTCGCCATATCTGGGTCACATCTGAACTATATCTGGAAGGAAATCTGGAAGAAGTATCAGAACGTCGCCATATCTGGGTCATATCTGAACTATATCTAGAAGGAAATCTGGAAGAAGTATCAGAACGTCGCCATATCTGGTTCACATCTGAACTATATCTAGCAGGAAATCTGGAAGAAGTATCAGAACGTCGCCATATCTGGTTCACATCTGAACTATATCTAGAAGGAAATCTGGAAGAAGTATCAGAACGTTGCCATATCTGGTTCACATCTGAACTATATCTAGCAGGAAATCTGGAAGAAGTATCAGAACGTCGCCATATCTGGTTCACATCTGAACTATATCTAGAAGGAGTTGCGATAGTTGATAGTAATCATCTTTGTATCGACCTTTCCTGAAAAGGTAAAGCATCAGTTGCATGCAAGATCATGATGCATGAACTGCATGATTTCAGGATGTCCTCAAAATTGATGAGATTCGTGTAGTATGATGCATATGCATGCTATAATGTATGAAGATGTAATGTTCATGAATGTATTTTAGTCTAAGAAAATAAATCCTTGACGGGTGCCAGGAAGTTAACTCCTGGGCTGGTGTTGAAGAATAGATTTTGCTTCCGCTGGGGATGATAGTTGCAAGAATACCAGTAGGAGAAGATAACTCCGTTGGGGAATAAACTTGGCGAATGGATTATTCTGCGGGGAGAAAAGTACTCTAACGATCTTGCTGGGTAGAAATACTCTGTGGGAAGAGGGGTACTTTGCTGAAATGTTGATGGTAACTTCACTGGGGATACCATTGTTGTGTTGGAAGTGTTGATAAACTTCGCTGGGGATAAGAAGACTTCGCCGAGGACGATCTCTCTGTGGCTTTTGGCTGAGGATAACCCAGTTATATCCTGGTAAGGAAATAACTCTTTGAATAAAATCGGGAGACGCGTGTTCGTGCTCTGCGAGGGTAAGCTTCCAGAATCTACTGGGGATAAGCTTACTGCTTGGGGAGATGGATTCCAACTTTCCTGAGGAACTGGATTGGACTCTCCTGGGGAAGTCTTGAACTGTATTGGTTATGTTCTTCAACGGAACCTGCCTTGATACCTTGGAGGACAGAACAATCAGATTGCTTAGACCACCAATTATTGCCCCTGTTTCTGATGTGGGAGAGGAAGATACCTGTGGGGGTAGCTGACAAATCTTCTGGTAGGCAAGTGGCGAGATGCCGGGGCATAGTCGTACGCTCTGATCCCTAACTTTTGCCTGGACCGCCCTTTCGGGTTTTCAGTCCACTGGGATACCCATTTTTGCCCAAGCCGCCTTTTTAGGTTTTCGACTTGCCGGGTGTACAGATTTTTCCATTTCATCCCTCATTTTTGCCCGAACTCTTTTGGTTCGCCGGGAAGCCCTTATTTTTGCCTAGGTGTGTCAACCTAGCGGGTCTTTGATTTTGCGTAGTATTTTTTCGACTATGTCCATGCTCTTAGAATGCAGGGAGGTGCCCCTGGCTGCTTGTGTTGCCATATTATCAGAAGATGTCTGATCGTGCAAGATTCTTTCCTGGAGTGCCCCAAGTGACTCAGGCGGAGATTTGCCCCTGGCTTTTGAGAGATTCTCTGAATCTTGACTTAACTGCCCCAGATGACGGACCATGATCATGCCATGCCCCTTGATTGGAAGTATTTTTGTTCATTAGGCATTCGTCGTGCGAATTTCCCTGCTGTTCAAACAAAAAGTCGTATGCAAACAAAGTTATGTTAAAAATGCAAAGCTCATGTCTGTCTTGAAGATTTTAAAAAATGCATTTTGTCGTAAAACAATGTGATGTCAACTCAAGATTTTACAGCGAGCCTTCAGGAGTCAGGATACCTTTCATAACAGTATGCTTTCGAACTAACCCATGCTTCAGCTAGGACTTTTAAGGGTTATAATGTGGTCTGGTTCAAGGTTTAAGAAACAAAGGATAAAGGCTCAAATTATTTGTACCCACCCACTCTTCGTGATGTTCTCCAAACCTAAACTCAGTTGATCATACGTTAGACCTTGTTTGAGTCTTTGCTCTGATATTCCAGTGATGGTTCGGATATTGAACGTTTATTTTGAATAGGAAGTCATTTTTTGTCGAGGGTTTGTAGGACCTCTTTCTTTTTGACTTTGTTTATCCCTATTTTTTTTGCCTGAACTGTTTCCTTTTTTGGAATTACAGTCAGCGGGATGCCCCAGCTTTGTAAGTCTCCTTCATGGGTTTTGACTTAATGGGCTTTTTTTTTTAGAGATATAATGACTGCCTTTCTTTGTTGGTTATTTGGAACCATCACTGTCTTTTTTTCGTAAGGATCTCTTTGGTGCCATTTGTTGCGCACTTGGATCAACTGAGAGAACTACCCTGCCCCAGGTTATGATAAAGGGTTTTAATTTTCGAAAATAGAATCTCCTACTTCTTTGGCTCAGAGGGGTTGACGAGGGATTATCTTCCTTATAACTCCAGTGTTTAGGAATTGAAACAATGCCTGTACCTCATCAGCGGGGTCTGTTCAAAAGCATACTGTAAGGATCGTGGTATCATTTTTGTCATCCTCCCTCAAGAGGCTTAGAGTTATTAACCGAGAGTTGATCATCACAGAAAAATGAAAAGAATTTTGAATATAATGAAACAATTGTATTAATTCCCAAAACAGACATATGCAATGCATTGATAGAATAAAAGAGTTTGCTATGACATTAACTGTTTGTATAAGCAAAGAAAAATACAACTCCAAAATTCAAATAAGCAAAAGGTCTTCAATGATTGGGCAACGGAGCAGTGATTATGTTTGGAGTCTCAGGCACTTCAAACTGAATCTCTCCGGCGTCGATCATGTCTTGAATCTTGTTTTTGAGAGGCCAGCAGTTGTCCGTAGTATGCCCCGGGCTATCAGAATGATATGCGCACCTATCGTTGGGATGATAGTTAGGAGCAGAAGTGTTCGGATTCCGAAGAGGAGCCCTCAGGGTGATCAGCCCTGCCTTCAACATTTGTTGTAGTGCTTGATCCAGCGACATGTTGATCTTGGTGAACTGTCGTTTCTCCTTGCGCTGCTGCCCCTGTCCTTGTTGAGCAGGTCCGAGATTGGAGATCTGGGTTGCCCCTACCTCATGACGGCTCTTTTTACCGTGCACAGCATTGGACTCTTTCTTTCCATGATGAGGCTTTTTATCAGAAGGTGCAGCCTCTTGAATCTTCCCAGACCTGATGCCAGCTTCTATTCGCTCTCCAGTCAAGATAAGATCTGTGAATCCAGCAGACGAATTCCCAATCAGGTGGTTGTAGAATGGACCAGACAGGGTCCCCAAGAACATGTCCACAAGTTCACGGTCAGTCAGCGGTGGTTGTACCCTACCGGCCAGGTCTCTCCATTTCTGCGCATACTCTTTAAAACCTTCTCCCGATCCTAGCGACATACCCTGGAGTTGGGTACGCGTAGGAGCGAGGTCGGCATTGTACTGATACTGCTTGTAAAAAGCAGTAGCCAACTCCTCCCAGTTACGAACCTTGGTTCCATCCAGCTGATAGAACCATTCGAGATGAGTCCCTGAAAGACTTTCCTGGAAGAAGTGGATCCACAAGTTCTTGTCCACAGTATACGATTGAATCTTCCGCACATAAGACCTGAGATGCAGCCTGGGACAGGATGCCCCATCGTACTTAGAAAAAGAGGGTGCTTTGAATTTGTGTGGGATCACCACACCAGAAGTTAGACCCAAATCTCTGAAATCCAAACCAGGTACTTGTTGAATTTCCATCGCATTCAGACGGTCTTCCAACTGCTTGTACTTATCTTCAGCAGGAGGGTATTGTTCGTCGTTGAAATCTGTCTCGTTGTCGGAGACCACTGGGCTGGGAACCCTTTCCTCCTGATGACTGCCTTCCCCAACAGATGGAGTAGTCCTCTCAGTTTCATTCTGCAGTGTATTCCCAGATCTGCGCCTAGGGTTGAACAGCACAGTCCTCTTCTTCTTCTTCTGAATCAGAGTCTTCAATTCTTTTTGACCCTGGGCTAGGCTCATAATCAACTCCTGGAACTGGGCATTCTGGGCCTGGAGGGCCTTGATGGATTGCTCAGTAGATGATTCAGGATTCATGACTATCGGCTGAAATAAACAGCGAAGAAGGTAAGCAACCTGCCAAAAGGGTACCTGCAATGCAATGATATGTATGATATGCATGCAATGTTTTCAAGGACCCCGCGGGATAAACAAAGAAACTTGTTAGAGTTGGAACCTGGTAACTTGATTGAAGGTACTCCATGTTGTTGAGAGTCCTTCTTCAAGGGTCAAAGGCTCACCATATCCAGTGGGTCATAGCCCCTGACAACCTTGGCTAGGGCAACCTTCTTCAAGTGTCAAAGCTCACCATATCAAGTGGGTCATAGCCCCTGACTACCTTGGCTAGAGGAAAATAAATCCTCTTTGCCCCTTGCTGGGATAGTTGATTCACCATGACCTGCATCACAAGCCCTTGAGATCCTTGAAATGGGTTAGGATGTATGCAATGGTATGATGTTATGGTATGCATGGGGTAATGTGAGTAGCCCTGTTATGAGTCCCAATTAAGGACTGCAAACCAAAACCTGCAAGAAACTTAGTAAACCCTGTCATGAGTCCCAATTAAGGACTATAAACGAAACCTGCAAGAAACTCGGTAGACCTTGTTATGATTCCTAATTAAGGACTACAAATAAAACCTGCAAGAAGCTCAAGTGTCAGACAACAAGCATGCAAATAGTCAAGTACGAAGGCACACAAGTCACACAAGAGAAACCCTTAGAGTTTAGGCCAGCATGGGGTCTGGGTATTACCCTCTTGAAGTTGGTGGGCTCAACCTGTCCTATTAGAAGTAACCGGGTTCTAAGGGTCCCAATATCACTAGATTGCTTTCATTGTTCATCGTTTCGATTTAGCCACTGAACTGGCGACCGAAATATTCCAGGAAAGCAACCCTCAATTGAGTGTAGTATCGAGTATCAACCAACCTCGGACTGCACCAAAGTCAGTTATCTCACTACCCTAAAGGGGCCAAGATAGTTCAATTAAGGTTCCTAAGGTCTGTTGATGCTTCACGACACCACGCGGATGCCCCGTACTCTCCTTGACTGAACTCAAGGGTTATCGGTACACACCAAAGTGCCACATCAACGTAGCAGACTGTTTCAACCATGTCGGTATACCCCGCACAGTTCCCTCACAGCCTTGTTGCTACTTTCTAAGAAGGTATCCCCAGATCCGGGTTAGGATCTATAGAACTCCCAAGACAGTCCCACAATAATAAAGAAAGCAAATCAATACAATTGAAAACACAGTTATGAACTACCCTAAGGTACACCTCACTTTATAAGTATCCCCAGCAGAGTCGCCAGTTCTGTGATCGGTGGATCTGGAACTGACTGTTTAACGCTGGTTCGCGAAATGTCGCGGAAGCAAGAGTCGCCACCGTCTTTTATTTTCTCCAATATGGAAAGGACAAAAGCACAGAAAAATTCCTTAAAGAGATTGCTCTCGGTTCGGGAGGTAGATTATAGAAAGGGAAGGTGTTAGCACCCTTTCTATCCATGGTTATCCATGGGCTCTTAGATACTTGCTCATTTGTGTTTTCAAAAATGTTTGTTTGCTTTTCAACTGTGGGTTTTAAAAAGTTTCTTTGAAAATTCCAGTTCGACTCTTGTATCGGTCCTCAAGAGTGTTTAAAAAATTGCTTTCGAAAGCTTTTTGAAAATGTGTTGGTGTGAAAAGTATTTTTTGAATTTGTTTTGAAATTTAGAGCAAGTATCTAGAGTCGTCTACCTACCCTAAGGAATTCGTCTGTGTAAATGTCCTTTAAAGTAGTGTCATCCCACCATTGAGAGGTAGGTAGCACCACCGTTGGAGATATTCGGGTCAATTCGAGGTTCGGGACATGGTGATCACCGGAGCAATAGGAAGACACCTTAGAAGCTACCCTCATGCCAGGTTCCCGGATCATGAGGACTTACTAAGACATCATCTACTCGACGATCACCTTTCGAAGGGCAAGGCAATAGTGAGGCGTACCCTAGGGGTGGTGTGTGATTTGTGTGTCATGTTCATTTATTTTTGTCTTGTCCTGTTATGGGTGATCTACGCTTTTGTTTTTATTTAGACATTCATTCTTGCATGCATTTGTTAACAGTTAAAAAGTGCGAGAAAGGTAAAGTTCTAAACTATTACAAAAGGCGCGGGTCCACATCGCCAAAATTTCCAGAACCCGATTTGACAGAAAAATAAAGAACATAATAAAGTAAAGTGCGAAAGATTAAATTTACACGGCTTTGGGAGAGGTACATAAATAATTAAAAGAAAAAGAAATAAATACGCGAATTGAGTTAAAATTAGAAACGAGGGCGTTGGACCCTTTTTAATTAAACTAAATTAAGCGATTAAATTAATTAAATTAAAATGAAAAAGAAATTGTTTTTTTGATGTTTTGGCGTTTATGATCTTTTAATAAGAGAATTAAATGAGATTGAAATTAAATTGAGAAATTAACCCTAATTCTAATTTTTTATTTATTAAGAAAAAATATTAAAGTTAAACCTAAATTAACCTAATTAATTACATGGTAATTTAATTACAAAAATAAATAACATTTAATTATTAATAATGGTGAAAAAAGAATAAAGGTAATTAAAATAATTAAACCTAATTTCTACAAATTTTTGAGTTAATTAAGAAAATGCTTAAATTAAACCTAATTTAATAGCTAAAATTAATGAGTAATATTTATTCACAAAAATATATTAATTAAATAAAAATACTTATTTTTGTCTTTTTCTGATTTTATATTGTTTTTATGTTTTTATGGAAAATAATTAAATTAATTAAAAACAATAATTGAAATAAATAAAAAGAATGAAAAAAAAAGTAAAAGCTTGCAAACCTAGGGGGGTCTGTCCCCAAATTGGAGGGCTTGCTTAGCATTTTTTGGCCCAAGAAGCTTGGCTTGGTTTGACCTTTCTGGGCGTGTGAGGCATATTTGACCAGGGTATATGGAGCTCCTCAGATCTGGGCCCTTGGATGGTCTTCAGTGGCCACGTGGTGCGTTGAGATTATGAGCGCATAGTGTTCCTTAGTGTTGAAACTGCATAGAATCATTAATAGAAAAATAGTATTGAAGGGGTGGGGGACCTGGGGCTCGAACCCAGGTCCTGGAGATTACCACTAAGACGCTTTACCAACTGCTCCACTTTGTCTCTTTGTTTATTAAATAACAATCAATTAATATAAAATAAAAACAAAGTGTTGGTGACTTTTTCGCGCGAAACTTTGAATGAACCAATCGCTGCCTTCCACTTCATCATCTTCTTCGTGGTTTGTATTTTTTCCTGAAACAAAAGATGGTTAGCGGGGGTTTTGAACCCCCCCAAAACATGCAATTTTATGAAATAGCGAATAGGCCATATGGGCCCATAAATTAAGCGCGAGGGTTCTATTGTCTTCGTCCAAGTACGCTGAATCCATTCATGGCATTATGATGTTCTAATTTTATAGCTTTTGGAAACGCCCAATTTGGACCTCAAAGAACCCTAATCTGTATCAATGGTGGAATCGCATATAGTACATAAAAACTCAATCAAAGTATGTGGTTAGCTTCAGAACACATCAATTAGTATGAATCCATCAAAGAAATGCAATGAAAATGCCTAAATCTTAAAACACGATTATGAAAAAAATATGAAAAAGTGTGAAACCTATTCACCAATTCTGAGCGTTAGGGACGTGGAAAGTGATTCAGATACGTTGCTTGATGTCTCAGGAAGGTGATAAGACAATTATTTTGGATTGAAACCTCTTGGAACCCTATTTTCAGTTTTGAAAATTTTAGGCAAAAGTGCAAGTTTGATTATGGAGTTTCTGCGCAGCTGGGAGCTTCTATGCATTAGGGTTGCACTATATATGTATGTGTGAAGGTTTTAGGTCAAAGAAATCAAACAAAAACCTTTGCATTCATGACTTTCAAGATTTGATTTTCAAGAATCTTTTCAAATATTTTTTCATGCCTATTTGGTACAAATCATGGCCAATCACTTCAATTCCTTCCATATATGATCATGCACGAAATTTTAAACCTATTCCATGCACAAAAAGATTTGATTGCATTGGTTTAGTATTTTTCATGTATTTTAATTAATTAAATGAATTATTAATAATAAAAAATCCAAATAAATAAATAAAAATGATAAAAAACTTCCCTTTGGGCCACATGGTCGTGCACATGCCTTGGATGATGACTTGTGGAGGAAAAAGAGGCCCATTAGCATTTTTAGGTCATTTGAATCAATGTTGACTTTTCAAAATATCCAAAAATTTCCCAACTTCCACAAGGCATAACTTGCTCAATTTTTAAGCTTTGCTCATGTTCTTGGACATTTTGGAAAGGTATTTGAGTCCTATAACCAATGCCTTTGGTCCCATGTCATTTTGGTTTACCAATCTCAAGTTATGGCCTTTGACTTAAAGTCCCTTTTTGTTGACTTTTGAAAATGACCTATAATGTTGAAATTGATAACTTTTTGTGAGAGCATTTCTTGGACTTGAAGTGTGAAGATGAGTTGTAGTAAATTTCTTTCTCTTCAAAATGAGCTTTGGATGGAATTTTTCTGATAATCCATGTGAAAGTTATGCCCTGGTCAATTTACAGTTGACTTTTTCAACTGTCCAAATATGGAAACTTTTGCATCTTGATGATTTTTGAGCCAAGATTTGAGAATCATGATCAAGCATTGATCAAATGATGTTTGTGGCTTCAAAATGAGATGTTGACCAAAAATTTGGACTTTTGACTGTTAAATGACCATTTTGCCCCTGCAGTTGACTGTAGTGCAATTAGGGTTTTTGACTGTGCAATTTTGTGCTGTAAGTCTTGAAACTTGGTATGAGGATGCTTGACCATGTTTATAGGCATGTGGGACTTGATTGGACCCTTGGAAACTTCATTTTTTTTGTCAAAACCAAAACCCTAATTTTGACTGTTAGGAGGCCCTTGAACTGTGCAACCCTTGGGGAGATTTTGAAGCTTTGACTTTGCAATTTCTTGAAGAATATGGGAGGGCAAATTTTGGGGTACAACAGTAGGATTGGAACTTGTACTATTAAAGAGTTATAGCAATTACAGAAAAGAGGGAATGCAACTTCTACTGCATATTTCCTCAATTTTCTAGGGCATGATATGCCTATTGTTAGGGTAATTGGCTGGAAGTAAGGTATTCTGCAAGACAGTAAGGCTGGATACAACACCAAGTAATGAAAAAGTCTCTTTGATAGGGGCAAACGGCTCTTTGACATGGGCAAGAGGTGGAAATCCACCTAAAGTTGGCCAAGAAGTTGTGTTTCCATCTGTGGTATTGCTAGTATGCAATGTATGTTTCCATCTGTTGTATTTCCTAAGTGCAATATGTTCTAAAGTGCTCTGTGTGTTTCCATTGTGTACATTTAATCTAGATCTTTTTGTAAACATTTTGGCTAAGAAGGGGAGTAAAATGTTGTATCCTAATGTTACATCACATATCTTGACATATTGATTTAGCATTGTGATAGGATTGTATTTTATTGCTTCTATGAGAGTAGTTGTGTGTATGGTTACTCATGCAATCATTGAGGTGGAGCATGCTTGTTCACGCTTATGTATGTTGATGTTGTTGTTGCTGCTTCTGTTGTTTCGTTGCAGGTGCTCTGGTGTGGATTTTAACCTAGAGAGGGAGAACATATTATGTGTGATAGGGGGAGTTCTAACATGTCTGGTTATACAATCTTGTTAGTCATGTTGTGTGTACAAAGTTTACATGATAAGTATGTAGCTTGTGTTGTGCTTTTATTCCTTTCTCTAGTTAAATTTGGCTTTTGGTTGTTTTAGCCAAAATTTGCCAAAGGGGGGAGATTATTAGCTCAATCTTTTTATGGCTGGCTAAATTTTGGATAACCATGGTTCTAAACATGGTTCTATGTTGATATTGGTAAGATCGTGCATCATCTTTATCAATTGTCATAACAATTTTGTTGTTATGTGTTTTTATGCCGGATGTCACAGAAGATGTTGTGACATCCTGAGGCTGATGTAGCAGGCGATGCTTTTAGATATCCTTGAAGATTTAATTTGAAGATATGAGTATCTGGAATATTCTATACTCATTATAGGCACATGCCAATCAAGGATTTTGTTAGAAACACGTGCAAATTTAATTGGTTACTCAAAAGGATCGATTGAGACTTTTTAGGAAACTTATTATGAAGATTATTTCTATTTTTGTGGAGAATAATCTGCAGAGACTTTTCAGCTGAAGATTGGAGTTGATTGTAGAATCCAAGGAAGTTCAAGCCCAATTTCAGAAGCCTATATAAGGAGTCGTCTAAGACCTGGTTTTTAAGTGTTATTTCTCTGTTTTGTTATGATTGGCATTGTGTTTGGTAAAACTAATTTAGCTTTGACACGTTGAATAAAGATGTTCTATGTACTGAAGCAACATGTCCTATCTGATGTCATATGCATTCTATTTTGACATCGTGATTGTGTACAACTGGATTGTTGGTTTTCTAGTCTATTACAAGTGCTAAATATTTTGTGAATATTGTGCTATCCTATGTGGCGCTCGGTTTGAAGATTGATGAAGATTCAAGCTGATTTCAAGGAGATTTGTTAGTTTCTAATTATGCAGCGCCTGTTTTTATTCAACTGGGATTTGTGAAGCCCAAATCCAGTTTATTAAAGATTATAAATAGAAGGCTTCAACCCTAGTTATTTTTTTATGAACTTACATTGTATTTTGATTAGGGTTTGTGTGCTTATTGTGAGCCTCTCGATTATCATGTTGATAAAAGAGTAGAACTTTGTTTTTGTTGTAAGTTATGTGAATCATTCTAAAGCTTGTAAGCAATGAATGATTGTGTGTCTTTGAAGTGTGACTTCTAGGATTTTCAAAGTGTTTAAAATTGTTCAGTCACAGTTTTGTGATTGGAAGGGATTTGAGAAGGGTCTCTTACCTAGGTGAGTCTTAGGTAGAAGTTAAACAAGGGTAGTGATTAAGTGAGAAGTTGTAAACGGGAGAGTTTAGCTTCGAATTGATACTATTAATATTTAACTTGATCCCTGGCTTGGTATCCCCCATAGTAGGTGTTGGTTTGCACCCAACTAGGTTAACAATCTTGTGTATTCTTTACTTTTATGCATGTCGTTTATTGTTTATCTTGTCATTGCTTTCTTATTTAGAAAAAGGTGTCTCAACATCTTTTAGGACATATGTGATCTGAATACCAGAATTTCAATTGGTATCAAAGCAGGCATCCTGCTTTGTCTCTATGTGAGGTTTAGGGAAGATACTTTCTGGTGCGATGGACAAGGAAGGAGGATTTGGAAATAGAAAATCCATCCTTGATGGAACCAATTATGACTATTAGAAAGTTCGTATGATGCCTTTCATTAAATCCATGGACAACAAGGCGTGTAAAGTTGTTGTTAAGGGATGGGTTCCACCAAAGGTTGTAGGTGAGGATGGGAAGTAGATGGATGTGAACAAAGCTGAAGAAGATTGAAATGATAAGGATGATGAATTATCTCAATGAAACTCCAAAGCTTTAAATTCCATATTCAATGGTGTGGAGAAGAATATCTTCATGCTGATCAGTAATTGCACTATTACCAAAGAAGCATGGGAGATCTTGAAGATTGCTCATGAAGGAACCTCCAAGGTGAAGATGTTAAGACTTTAACTACTTACCTCTCAATTTAAGAACTTAAGGATGAAAGAGGATGAAAGTATTCATGATTTTCACATGAATATCATTAAGATAGAAAATGCCTCAAGTGCTCCGGGGGAGAAGATGTCTGAAGAAAAGATGGTGAGAAAGACTCTCAGATCTCTTCCAAAGAGGTCTATCATGAAAGTGACTTCCATTGAAGAAGCTCAAGATATAAAAAACATGAAAGTTGATGAACTTGTGGTATCCCTAGAGACCTTTGAGTTAGGGATCAATGAAAAGTATGAAAAGAAGAAAAGAGTAGCCTTTGTCTCCAACACTGATGATCCAAAAGATAAGTGTGACCTGGATACTGAAGAAGGGGTGTCAAATAACATTGTGTTACTTGGAAAACAATTCAATAAAGTGTTGAATAAAATTGACTGGAAGTCAAGATCAAATGTTAAAGACAAGTCACTCGACATCACCAAAAATCAGGATTCTAGAGGAAAAGGAGTTCAATGTTTTAAATGTGAAGGGTTTGGTCACATTAGATCAGAGTGCCCCACCTATTCAAGAAGTAGAAGAAATGCATGGTTGTGTCCTGGTCAAAAGAAAACTATGACAGTGATAGTGTAGAGGAGTTTTCTAAGCAAGTGATTGCTCTGTCTCGAATGTGTGATTCGGATAATGAAACAATTATTGGAGACCTGACAACTGAAGATCTTGTCACTTTTTATCAGGAGGAATGCCTCAAAATTCAAGAGGGAGCTCAATTGTTAAAAAGGAAAGAAATTATTATTGCCCAACTAGAGGCAGAAAAAGAAGAGCAATTATCCATTATCTCTGGCCTGGAAGCTGAAAAAATAGAGCACTTAACTGTCATAGCTGAATTAAAAGATGAAGTTCTTTTGCTCAAGTCACAACATGATAATATAACAAAGTCTATAAGAATGCTCAACAATAGTTATGATATGCTTGATAATATTATTAAGTCTGGAAAGAATGCTGGAGATGTTCAAGGGATTGGTTATGTCAATCAATCCATGAAAGATAAAGGCGAAAGGGGTGAAGTAAACTTTGTCCATCCAAAGAAAGAACCGGAACAAAATATGCCAAAAGAAAATTTCCAACAACAACATGGACAACAGAAGAAACACTCAGGAAGTAATGAATCTACTATTCTGGGTGGAACCACTATTATAATTGGGAAGAATGTTGTAAACATTAAGGATATTGATTATGACAATTAAAGAAAAACAACTGAAGTGAAGTGGGTACCTCCAAAAAGGAAGCAAGAGTCGAAGATGTTGAATCATTTGTCTTAACATCAGCGGAGATATCAGAAGATGTACAATGGATGGGGAAATCAGCAACGGAGACGCCACTATTATGGAAAGTTGGGTCATTTAGAATTCTCTTGTTACAAGTTGCATGGCTATCCCAAATTTGTTACACAACATAAGAGAAGACCAAGAAAGGTTAAAACCGAGTCTAAGAGGTCTTTTAAGAATGACACTCTTGGGTTCATGGCTCACACCTCTCTCAAAGCTTCTACAAGAGATGATTCGTATTTTGATAGTGGCTGTTCCAGACACATGACTGGTGTCAAGAATTTTGTAGTGGATATTAAACCTCTTCCCTCTAGCTATGTCACTTTTGGAGATGGATCAAAAGGTGAAATAAAAGGTGTTTGAAAGATGAGATGCATTAGTTTACAAGATCTCAACAAGGTGTTGTTTGTTAAAGGGCTAACTGCTAATTTGATAAGAATCAGTCAACTATGTGACCGAGGCTTCAAAGTCCACTTTACTGCATCTGAAAGTCTGGTAACTGATGAGAAGAATAGAGTTATCATGAAGGGAATCAGATTTAAATACAATTGTTACTTGTGGTGTCCTTAAGAGACAAATTGCTCCTCCACATGTGTGATGCCTAAAGAAGTTTATACAAAGTTACTGAGAAAAAACTTGACCAGCTTCTCCTGAAAGGTACGAAGAAATTTCAACCAAAGTAAGGCAAAGTCTTTGGTGAGGTGTCACGTCCAAAGCTGCAACATCAAGTTACTTTCAAGAGGTTAGAGATTCTTCATTTGACACGAGTAGAATACAAGCAGCTTAAGAGACTTAGTAGAGAAAAATATGTTGGCTTAATTGTTGATAAAAATTCCAAACCTTCCTGGATGAACATTGTCGAAGAAAAATCAAATGGTAAGGAATAATAATAATTATTGTTGAGAAGGATTGATCTAGATTCTCTATCCTTACTCCATGTTGTTGTGACTAGAAATGTCAACAGGTGGGACAAATACTCTTTGCAAAGGGATGGCTTGAAGAAGAGATTGATGGTATGAGAGATCAGTGGTGACACTCTTGTGACCAGTGATAGATTCAAGGAGTGCAGAAGGTTGTTTGACAGGGGCAAGAGGTGGAAGACCACCTAAAAGATGATCAAGATTAGATTTTTCCCCTTGGCTATAGTATGTCTCTGATACTATTACTAATGGTGGTGTGAGGGTGAATGATTTCCTATCAAGATGATACGACATCTTTCTGATGTATGATCTTGAAAATTTTATGTTGGGTATTGTCTTGAGGTTTCTCTCTTGAGAGGAAGAGAATACTCGTCTAAGAAGATAGGTTGTATATTAGCATTTATATCTATCTTCAAACATTTATTCTCTCCCTGGTGGATGTTTTCTTGTTGAAGTGGTTATAGTGATAAGGGTTGTGAAAGGAAGTGGTGCAGGTTGTTATGGATGGCTTGACTATATTGGTTCTTCCTCAAGGGACTTATGAAAAATTACTACAAATGGTCAAGATTTGAACAAACGTGTATCTCTCTCATGTATTAAATGGTGCACTTATAACAAGAATGATATGATCTGTGAGTATAAACTTCATCGACAAATGTTTTGAATTATGTCAAAACTAAGACAAATGGGCACCTCTAAGTATTGGATGGTATCCTTATGTATTATGGCACTCCTATGCATTAGAGGTCTTAAGAATCATTAGAAAATATTCCAAAATTGATCCAAGTCATTAAAAATAGTTTTTTATGTTTTTTACTACATGTGTCGACACATGCATATTTCCGGTCGACACATGTAATGCATTTTTAAAGCCTGTAACTTATGTAAGTCTCAGGTCGACACATGCATCATTTCAGGTCAACACACACTGAAGCATTTCTGAAAATGTTTAAATTCTTATTTCATGTGTCGTCACATCCATCTTTCAGGTCGACACATTTACTTTCGTTTTAAAGCTCGTAGCTTCTGTAACTTTTCGGTCGACACATAGGCCTTCATAGGTCAACACATAATGTCTAAAAATCATGTACGTGTCGACACATACGACTCTTTAGGTCGACACATACTATTTTAGTTGGTCAATTCTTTAAATTCTTTTATTCATAATTTATCCCTCTTTTCCCTAAAAGTTCCAAAACTATAAATACTCTTTCATGCATCATTCCAACTCATTGAAAACCATACAATTAGCCTATTTCTCTCTTCATCTTCAACCTCTAATCTATGCATACACAGTGACATTATATTGTAATGATGATCCATTGGGGTGCCATCTAGATGAGGATTGCTAGTGTCCAATTGTGTATTGGTTGGAGTTTTGTAGGGGTTTTCATCCAAAAAAAAACCTCAGGTTTGTCCTCTAAGATCATTGGTTGATTTGGGGGTTTTCGTGCAAGACGTTCGAGAGGTAATTACGGTAAAGTAAACAACCTTGGAGTGCTTAAAATATTTGTAAGGAACCTTGGAGTGTTTGAAATCTTTGCAAGGAAGTAACTTGGAGTACCAGATAGAATCGAAGTATTGTGTTGCAATAATTTGAGATTTACGGTGCGCAAAATATTTGGAGATAAAGAACACAAAGGAGTAGCAAGATCCAGATATTTGTTTCTCATATATTTGTCTTGGTCCCACTCAAGATCAAGGAAAGAGAAGGGGTTGAATCAACAACAAGCTTAGGGTTCATGGAGTTGCTCTTGAACACTTCTCTTGTATAAACATTCTTGCATAGTAAGAATTATCCTAATTCCATTGGAATTAAGCGCAGGCGTACCCACACACGAGGATGATAGTGGGGAACTATGAAGGAAAATTCCTCGTGTTGCTTTAATTTTTTTCTTTTACTTTCTTTGATTTTCATTGCTCGATTTATCAAATAGAATTACATCATCATTTGAATTATAGGAATTTTCCTAATAAATTTTGATTTTAAATTCAAGTGTTGATATAGCTTATAGTCACTTTTGATTATAAGTGGTTTTGTGTATCAACACAATCAAAGGAAATTTTTTGAAAATTCATTTGCACACCAAGTGTTTGATAAATTGATCAAACTAGTTATTTCAATATTACCATTGGAAATAGCCTTGATAAGTGAAATAGATTAAAATGTAAATAAGTTGCAAAGTGATTCAAGGTTACTAATTCACATTATCATTCTCATTCCTTATTACTTTTTATTTACAGTTTGCATATCCGAGCTTCCCAATAACGTTCGTATAACAATTTGAAAAAGCTTCCGCGTTGTACTTTCATAAAACTTTTTCAAAACAAAATTTTATTTGGATATTTTTAAAAGGGGTGTCTATTCACCCCCCCCCCCCTCTAGATACCATTGATGTCGTCTAATAAATGGTATCAAGAGCCCGGTTCATTCCGACTTTGACACTGTAGAAAATGGCTTACGAACCTAAAGGGGATTATAAAAGAGCCTCAATTTTCATAGGAGAAAATTATAGTTATTTGAAAGCTTGTATGAAAACTCATATCAACTCACAAGACAAAGGTGTTTGGGAAGCCATTTTAAATGGTCCAACACCAGTGACATATAATGTCGATGGTGTTACCGTACCAAAACTGGAAAACTTATGGGATGAGAAATATGAGAAAAAGTGGTCTTGCGATTGGAAAGAAAAGAACATCATTATATATGCACTTGGTGTAGATGAGTTATATTGCATTTTCCATTGTCAAACCGCTAAAGCTATATGGGATGCTCTACAAGTGGCATATGAGGGAACTAATAAGGTCAAACAAGCTAGAATTATTACACTTATTCAAGAGTTTGAACTCTTTCACATAAAGCAAGGGGAAACCATTGCTCAAATGCAAAAGAGGTTCACTCATCTTATTAATCGTTTAAATTTACTAGGCAATCATATTTACAATTCTATTTCTACTAACAAGGTGTTAAGATGTCTTACTAGAAATTGGCAACCAAAGTTCATCGCGATCAAGGAAGCTAATAACCTTGCTACACTTGATCTTACTGCATTATTTGGTAAGCTAGAAGAGCATGAGCAAGAACTCAATTGCTTAGACAAACATGAAAAGAAGCTTGAGAAAAATAATAAAGAAAAAGGGGCCGTCAAGGAGGAAGTATTGAAGTCTAATGCTCTCAAGGATTCAAGCTCAAAGTGCTCAAGGGAAGAGCTCTCAAATGATAGTGACTCTAGTAATGAAGATAAATCGGATGATGAAGAGATATGATTATTTGTCAAAAGATATAGTCGATACATTCCAAAGAATTGTGTCAAACACTTCGACAAAAATCTTGTCAAATTTAGAAGACAATCATCCTCCTATAAAGATGAAGACAACAAAAAGGAAAAGTCAAAAAGGGTATATGCTATGAATGCGGAAAACTGGGTCATTATAGATCATATTTTCCTTCACTTACTAAGAAAAAGGGAAAGGGTCAACGAAACAACTCCAACACTGATGATCCAAAAGATGATTGTGACCTGGATATTAAAGAAGGGGTGTCAAATGCCATTCTGTTACTTGGGAAACAATTCAACAAAGTGTTGAAGAAAATTGATTGAAAGTCAAGATCAAATGTCAAAGACAAGTTACTCGACATCACCAAAAATCAGGATTCTGGAGGAATAGTAGTTCGTTGTATTGAATGTGAAGGGTTTGGTCATATTAGATCAGAGTGCCCCACCTATCTCAAGAAGCAAAAGAAAGGGTTGTCTGTGTCCTGGTCAAAAGAAGACTCTGACAATGATTGTGCAGAGGAGTTTGCTAAGAAAGTGATTGCTCAGTCTGGAATGTGTGATTCGAATAATGAAAAATTATTAGAGACCTGACAAGTGAAGATCTTGTCACCTTTTATCAAGAGGAATTCCTTGAAAGTCAAGAGGGATATCAATTGATAAAAAAAGAAATAAATTCTTATTCCCAACCGGAGGTAGAAAAAGAAGAGCAATTATCCATTATCTCTGGCCTGGAAGCTGAAAAAATAGAGCACTTAACTGTCATAGATAAATTAAAGACGAGACATCATCGTCTTATCCGAGTGGAAGAACATACTTACTACCCATGATTATGAGAAAGGAGAATTTGCGTCATCTCAAAGTGGAGGATATGGCTTGGATTTTAAAATCAACAAAGCCTTGCTCAACACCCAAGTGGGAAATATCTCACTCCACTACATATCGTAGAAGTATAGTAGTTTGCATCACTACAAGGATTGACAAGAGTCCAATATTTTGAGAAAATTTTTGAAGTAAAAAGCCAAAGTGGCAAAATGGTTTAAATGATATTAACTTACTTTTAGTCTTCTCACAAAAATGTCAAAGTATGATTAAGTTGGTTAGAGTTTGATTAAGAAAATATTTTTGAAAATGCATGGACCTAAGTCCAAGTTTATTGTGAAAGCGGTTCAAGCTTGGAAACAAGAAGAGTTTTCAAAAGGAGGGAGCAGATTTTTGAAATTAAAGTATATGGGAGGAGATGAAGGGACTATCCTAAAGCATACGGTAAAAGCTAAGGAAAAAGGACCGTCTAACCAACAAGAAGCCAACACTTGACACAATGACTCAATGTAGAATTCCCATCCTTTCGATTGAAACCAAGCAAGCAAGGATACTAAACCTCTTAAGAATACCAAACTTCAAATGCATTAAGTCTTCACAAAAATTGGGCAGAGTAACAGTTGTATAAAGATGAATTCCCGATCACCGGAAAAGAACATAATTAGAAAAACCTGCTGTGATACGGTGGGAGAACTGACTTGAGGTTTGCGTTTGTATTCGCAAATGTTGCGGTTAGCAAGAGTCGCCACCGACTTTTTATTTTATCCTAAGGAAAGGTTAAAAAGCACAGCAAAAACCTTTTGAGATGTTTTCTTGGGTTCGGGGAGTAGATTATAGAAAGGGAAGGTATTAGCACCCTTTCTATCCATGGTTATCCATGGGCTCTTAGTTACTTGCTTAGATCACTTGCCTTTTGTTTTCAATTGTTTTAAATGGTGCTTGAGTGTGTGGGTTTTGAAATGTTTTGAAAAAAAGAGGCCAATGTGGTGGCAACCTTTGTAATGATCCATGTTGGGATGTATACAAAGGTGTAAGTCTTTTGAAAAGGTTTTCATTTGTTTTGAAAGTTGTTTGGAAAGTGTAGTGAAGTGTGGTTTAAAAAATAGGCAAGTGTTTTGTTTTGCAAGTTGGTTCAAGTAACTAAGAGGTTATCTACTCCTAAATTTCTCAAAAGATTATTGCTATTCTTTAACCCTTTTAACAAGTTTGCACCACCATTGTATTTGGTGGGCAACCTTGTGTTAGGATGTGAAAAGGGACAGGCGCGGGTCATCGTTTAGACCATAATTGTAACGACGTTAAATGTCTTTGGGCAATTTCTCTAAGGGACTTGATCATTTGTTTTGTTTGTTTTGAAAAGTTTTATCGAGGGACTATGATCATTCAAACTGTTTGCTTTGCCCAAAGATGTTCAACATACAATATGGCCCATTTATTTGAAGGCAACAAGTGGAATACCCTAGGGGGTGCAAGTGTGATTTGTGTGTCCATTTTCATGCTTGTTTATCTTGTATTAGGTCAAACTATTTTTTATCGTTTTTTCGCATTCAAACCCTAATTCTAGCATGTCATTATTTAGAAAGCAATAAAGTGCGAAATTAAAATTACTAAACTATTACACAACCAAATATGGGAAGGGGGGTACAAATGTTCAAATGGGGATATTGACAAGAATTTAAATCTAAATTATTACAACAATTGGATATTTGTATGGTAAATAAATTGCATAATTTAAATGTAAACAAAATAAATATGTGAAATGTAAAAAAGAAAGTTTTTTTTATGTGTATGAGAAAATATTTATGTAAAAGGAAAAAGAAAATAAAAATGTATCTATTTTTTAGTATTTTGAAACTTAGGGTAAGAAACCCTAATTTTTATATAAAAAGTATTATTATCTAATTAAATTTTACTATTCGTTTATTATGTACAAAAATAAAATAAAATGAAGTATTTTGTAAAAAAATATTTTTGTATCAAATATTAATAAAAATGAAGAAAATCAAGTATTTTATATTTTTTATCTTAAATATATTAATAAACATGTATATATACATATATTAAACCCTAAATGGGTATTGTACAAAATAAATATTTATTTAATATTTTAATAAAATAAATAAAAGTATTTTTTGTGTGAAATATTTTCAGAGAGTAAAAAATAAAAATAAAAATGTATCTACATTATTTTCTATTTATTTTAATAATAGTATGTATATATATTTGTATATAAATAGAAGCAATAAACAAACAAATATGCCATAAATACAAAAATGATGGAAAAAAATATTTTAAAAATTTTAATGGCATGAGAAAAAATAAACAAAGTCAACCCAAAAAGAAAAAGTCAAAAATGTTGAAAAATAAACAAATGGGCTCAGGGGGGTGTAAACCAAAAAATGGGGTGTGAAAAGCAACACAAATCCAAGCCCAGCCCACTTCACTCCTTCTTCAACCTCCAGCACAGGTTATTTGAAAAACGCGCGCCAATGTTCAGTCCCTTCTAACTCTTGATTCCTGGCTTTTTAGCAAAAACTCATAACACAAGAAATGTTCAGCATGAAGAGACGGTTCTAACCATATAAAGAACATGACCTATCTCTCCAAGATGAGGGAGAATTTCTCTCCCCCTATTTTCTGACCTAATTTTTCTACCATTTTCAGAGCTAAAATTCTCTTCACTCAGACAAAAGAAATGAAAAGTAAAGCTATGTACATGTTCAGGGCTATGAGTAGGACTTTGTTTCTTCACAAACTTAAGACTAAAGATGCCTAATAAGAGAGATACGAATTCAAACTTTTACCTGTGCAGTTGAACTTCTATGTGGAGAATGAGAGACTTTCAGTGCAATGTAATGATTGGAAAAGCTTCCTTGAAGTCCAGGGATGCTTTTTCAATGCTCACTTTGTCTTGAAGCTTCTTGTATCAAGCTATAGAACTTCACCTGCAAGTCAAAGATGTGAAAATGGTGGAAGTGGTTAGAGCAACTACAGATCGTGCCTTAGCTTCTGGATAGCTTGCATATGTTGTAAGGAAGGTAGAGGAACAGGTTTGGACAGAAATGTTTGAAGGGAATGAGAGATTGCACTCAAACTGCAGGGGCACCCCTGTTTGTGCAGTTTGAGGATGATTCTGAGATGGAGAGGGTTTGAAAGGCAAATGGCTCGAGCAAAAGCTTCAATGTGGTCTATGGAATGTGTTTGATATCTTTTTTGTTGTGTGTCTTGACTGATATGAGAGATAGCATAAGTTATGGATGTTACTTCTATGTGAAGCAAGCAAATGTCAACTTGGTTTCTAGGCCAGTACAATGCCTCAATCTATGCTGCACCTTTGAGTCTTGATCAGTGGGATATGCCTATGCTTTTTTGCTTCAAAGATCTGCATTGTACCTCATAGATTTGCAAAGTTGCCATAAAGTATCACTTTACAAGAATGGATAACATGCTTTTTCTAGTTTAGGCTTGATTTTGTGTGTATTATCCAAATGAGCAAAATAATGTTAGAACACAAAGGATATGCATTGAATTATTGAGTGAGAATGGGATTAGAGGCCTGCAATGTAGCTTAAGCATGCTGAATTCAAATTTGCCAAGTTTATGAACATGCTTTGATGAAGAACAAAAGTGAATTTTTGCCAACTTGTGAAATTCGAATCTCTCAAGTTATGAGGTTGTTTGATGAGTTCTTGGACATTTTGGAAAGCTTGGAATGTGTACTACAATCCATCTTTGAAATGCAATTTGAAATTCCAAGTGGAAGGGTATGAAAAGTGGCCTTGAAGTAGGGTAGAAAACCTTGTCAAAATAGGTCAAATTTCACTAAGTTAAAAGATGGTTTAGTGCCCTTATTCAAAAAATCATAACTTGAGATACAAGCTTCAAATGAGAAAACTTTGTGAATCAAAGTTGTAGATTTTGCAACAAGCTACAACTTTCATGTTTTGACTTTTGTTTGAATCCAAATGGATCATGGTGAAAAGATGGGGCAAAGTTGGGAAAAAATTAGGGTTTTTCATAACTTAGAAAAATTCTAAGTTATGAAAAATTCCATTTTCAAACCCTAATTTGCATTTTGTGATTTCTTGGTGAACAAGTTTCATAATTTGGCATGTTTTGATGAAAAATGAATCTTGACTCTGGATTTTGACCAAAAAGTCAAAGTTTGACTTTTCAGTATACAGTCAAAATTGATCAATTGACTGGGAAATTCAACTGTCAATCTTGTGTACTTGGGATCTTTTGAGCTTGATGAACATGTCAAGATAATTCCATGGGGCCCTTGAGTCCATATGTGAGCTTGGTTTGCCATTGGCTAGGTCAAACAGTCAAAAATTGCCTTTGTGCAGTCAAAACCCTAAAAATGACCATTTTGCCCTTTTGGTGGTCTGATCAAATTTCTTGGGGAATTGTGATTCAAACTTGATCAAATGGTCCATGTGAGTTCATAATGTTGATGTGGATCAAATTTCATGAGGTTTGACTGTCAATTGGCCACAGTTGACTTTTTCCCCAATACAGCTGATTTCTAGGTCAACTGTCCAATTGACTGGGAAAAACTTGGAATCAAGACTTGAAACTTGGTATGGGTAAACTTGGGAGTCCAATATGAAGCATGAAAGTCATCTTAGGCATTTTAGGTCAAAGCATCTTTAGGCAAACACAAACCCTAATTTGAGTCCACAGTGCAAGGAGAAGTCTTGAGCAGAGGAAACCCTAATTGTATCTTGATCTTTAAATGTCTTGTTGATGAGAAAAATGTTGAGGAAATGAGAGGGCAAATTTTGGGGTACAACAGTTGCCCCTGTTCAATCTTCTTGGACCTGAAGAGTTAGATTGGCAAGTTTGCCTTTCGTGACTCGAGGGTAAAAGGAGATTGGACACTAGAGTGCCCGGAAATTTGCACTCGCATGCTGGAGTCTCAACAATGTGGTGTCGGGAATGGGCTTATAGATGCCATTTGGAGAGATGGTGGATAGGGAGATGGGCTTTGTAGATGCCATCTGGAAAAGTGACAGAACTTTGTCGGGAATGGGCTTATAGATGCCATTCGGAAGTGTTGATCGCATAAGAGGTTCCTTAGCGAGAACTTGTGTGTTTTAAGAAAGACAGATATTTTCCTGGCTTGTTACAGGTGTTTGACCTTCAGTCTCCTTATGCAGATATGCCCTGGCTGGATACAGGTATTGAATCTACAATCGGTTGCTCGCAGATGTGCCCTGGCTGGATACAGGAGTCGAATCTGTAAATAGTCGTCAATAGATATGCCCTGGCTGGATACAGGAGTCGAATCTTTGAACTCTGCAGACGTGCCCTGGCTAGATACAGGAATCGAGTCTGGAAATATGGTCAACAGATATGCCCTGGCTGGATACAGGAATCGAATCTGGAAATGTTGTAGTTGATAGATGTGCCCTGGCCGGATACAGGAGTCGAATCTTTGAACTCTGCAGACGTGCCCTGGCTAGATACAGGAATCGAGTCTGGAAACTGATCACTCTCAGATGTGCCCTGGCTAGATACAGGTATCGAATCTGGAATTGTGACAGTTGAAAGTAGTCGTTTTTGAGATTGTCTTTTTCCTGAAAAGGCAAAGACGTAAGCTGTATGCAATGTCATGATGTATGATATGCATGATGTCATGATGTTCCACATTTGATGTTGTATGTGTCTCATCATGTATGTAAGCAAGATGTATGAAAATGTGACATGTTTATGAGTGTAATTTCATCTTAGGAAAATAAATCCTTGACGAAAGGCCGGGAAGCTGTTTTGCGGAAAAGATATTTGGCCGAAGCTTTGATGAGAGGCCTGCTGAGGACTTTAACAATGGATTCCGCTGAGAATAATGATGATAAACTCCGCTGGGGAAAACCAAAGATAAAATCTGCTTGGGAAAACCAAAGATAAAATCTGCTTGGGAAAACCAAAGATAGACTTCGCTGGGGATTGAAGGAACTTTTGCCGGGGACGGTCTTCCGTGGCTTTTAGCTGAGGATAACCCAGTTATAAGTCCTTGTGAGGAAATAACTCTAAATACAACTTGGGCGAGACGTTCGTACTTCGCCGGGGATAAGCTCGCAGAATCTACTGGGGATGAGCTTTGGAGACCTGCCGGGGGATGTTGTGCCTTTTTCAGGATCGACGGGGAATCGACTCCTGCTTGGGGAAAGTGCTGCTGAATTTTGCTTTACTCCGCGGGGAGTTAAGATGATTTGGCCATTTTTTTCAGTTGAACCTACCTTGGTGCCTTGGTGGACAAAACAACTAGACCGCATTAAACAACCCCACATTCCCCCTGTCTTTGATGTCACTTGTAATTAATCTTTTTTTTTCATATGCAAACATTTAGGGATCAGCAATTTAATGTCAAATGCATATATCAAAAATGAACATTGGACGTTCTTCGCAAGACAAAACAGAAAAAGAAAAACAATGGCAATTTGTATGGACAAGTGAATTTGTATTGATTTAAACTTTGCCTGTGAATAGGCGTTTTTTGTACAAGAGGCTGACATCCTAGTAAGAGGACGCCGCCAAATAACATAGAATTTACAATTTGAAAAAGAAAACAAAACAGCTATGTGAACAATCCCACTGGGTTCCCACTCTGCTATTGCCTTTATGTCTTCGAATGTCTCATCGCTTTGCTGCTCAGTTGAAGATGAAGCTGATTGATCAATGCCGAAATCTGAGCCAGATAGTTGATGCCGAATTCCGGATGCGAAGTGATCCAATGAGACATAGTGTTACGCTTTTATCCCTAACTTTTGCCTGGACCGCCCTTTCGGGTTTTCAGTCCACCGGGATACCCATTTTTGCCCAAGCCGCCCTTTCAGGTTTTCGACTTGCCGGGTGTACAGATTTTTTCATTTCATCCCTTATTTTTGCCCGAACCCTTTTGGTTCGCCGGGAAGCCCTTATTTTTGCCTAGGCATGTCAACCTAGCGGGTCTTTTATTTATGCGTAGTATTTTTTCACTATGTCTGCATTGGCGGGGTGAGGAAGGTCGTCACCATCCATGGTGGTTAGGATCATGGCTCCTCCTGAGAACACACGCTTAACCACAAATGGTCCTTCGTAAGTAGGGGTCCATTTGCCCCGGGGATCACTTTGAGGAAGGATGATGCGTTTGATTACCAGGTCCCCAACTTGATACTCTTGCGGTCTGACTTTCTTGTTAAATGCCCTGATCATCCGTTTTTGATACGTTTGACCATGACAGATAGCAGTGAGCCTTTTTTCGTCAATTAGATTTAGTTGATCAAGTCGAGTTTGGATCCAATCATCTTCATTCAAGTCTGCATCCTTCATTATCCGAAGAGAGGGTATCTGGATTTCAATTGGCAAGACTGCCTCCATGCCGTAGACCAAGGAGAAAGGAGTTGCCCCGGTTGACGTCCTTGCTGAGGTGCGGTACCCATGAAGAGCGAACGGTAACATCTCGTGCCAATCTTTATAGGTTACTGTCATCTTCTGCACAATTTTCTTGATATTTTTATTGGCTGCCTCTACAGCCCCATTCATCTTCGGCCGATAGGGGGAAGAATTGTGGTGCTGTATCTTGAATTGTTCGCAGAGTTCAGTGATCATTTTGTTATTGAGGTTGGTACCATTGTCCGTAATGATTCTCTCTGGGACTCCGTACCGACAAATCAGATTATGCCGGATGAATCGTGCCACGACGCTCTTGGTTACCGTGGCATAGGAAGCTGCCTCGACCCATTTCGTGAAGTAATCGATCGCCACCAAGATGAAACGATGCCCATTGGATGCCGTTGGTCGGATCTCACCGATCATATCGATGCCCCACATTGCGAAAGGCCAAGGTGCCGTCAGGACATTCAAAGGAACCGGAGGGATATGCACCTTGTCAGCATAGATTTGGCACTTATGACAAGTTCGGGAGTGTTGGTAACAATCGGCTTCCATTGTGGACCAGAAATATCCTGCCCGAAGGATTTTCTTAGCCATGGTGTGTCCACTGGAATGGGTTCCAAATGTTCCTTCATGCAGTTCCATCATAATTTTCTCTGCTTCAACCTTATCCACACAACGTAACAGAGTTGAATCATGATTCCGTTTGTAGAGAATGCCGTTGCTGAGGAAGAATTTTGCAGCAAACCTCCTCATGAACTTCTTATCATTGACAGATGCGCCTTCAGGGTATTCCTGAGCTTCCAAGTACCTCTTCACCTCGTGATACCAGGGTTTTTCAGTTACCTTCTCAGCCTCGAGCTCGCAGCAGTATGCCGGTTCATCCAACTTCCAGATTGTGATTTGGGGAGCCTCATTGTCCCATTTAACTTTGAACATCGAAGACATCGTGGCTAGTGCGTCTGCTAGCTGATTCTCCTCTCTAGGGAAGTGCTCAAAAGTTATCTCTTCAAAGTGAGGGAGCATGGTCGACACATACTCCTTGTAAGGAATGAGATTCGGGTGTTTCGTATCCCACTCGCCTTTGATCTGATTGATCACGAGAGCGGAATCTCCGAAGACACTTAGAAGCTTGATCCTCAGGTCGATTGCAGCCTGTAAACCCATGATACATGCCTCATATTCTGCCATGTTGTTGGTGCAGCTGAAACATAATCGGGCGGTGAGTGGAGTATGAGTCCCCTTGGGAGATATGATTACAGCGCCGACGCCGTTACCCAAAGCATTGGAGGCTCCATCAAAATGCATAGACCATCGGGATCCTTCCTCAGGTCCTTCATCCGGTCCAGGTACTTCACAGTCAGTTACCACCATGATGTCTTCGTCCGGAAAATCAAAGTTCAATGATTGATAATCGTCCACAGGTTGGTGTGCCAAATGATCAGCCAGTACACTCCCCTTAATTGCTTTCTGAGTTGTATACTGGATGTCATATTCTGTTAAGATCATTTGCCATCTCGCTATTCTCCCAGACAAAGCGGGCTTTTCAAATATGTACTTGATGGGATCCATCTTTGAAATCAATAAAGTAGTGTGAGTCAGCATATACTGTCTCAGCCGGCGAGCAGCCCATACAAGAGCGCAGCAAGTTTTCTCAAGCAGTGAGTAACGAGACTCACAGTCGGTAAACTTTTTACTCAAGTAGTAAATAGCGTGCTCTTTTCGGCCAGACTCGTCATGCTGCCCCAGCACACACCCCATTGAATTATCAAGCACTGTCAAGTATAGTATCAGAGGTCTTCCTTCCACTGGTGGCATAAGAATGGGTGGCTCTTGGAGGTATTCCTTTATTCTTTCAAAGGCGGCCTGACATTCATCATTCCAGCGTACCACTTGATCTTTCTTCAGTAATTTGAAGATTGGCTCACAAGTAGCAGTCAGATGTGATATGAATCGGGCAATGTAATTCAGTCGTCCTAGGAAACCTCTGACTTCTTTCTCTGTTTTTGGGGTCGGCATCTCTTGAATAGCTTTAACCTTGGCAGGGTCCACCTGGATACCTTTATCACTTACAATGAAACCTAGCAATTTTCCGGACCTCACCCCGAAGGTGCATTTGTTGGGATTCAATCTCAGCTTGTACAACTTGAGTCGGTCAAACAACTTCCTCAGATGATCAAGGTGTTCCTCCTCAGTTTGAGACCTTGCAATCATGTCATCAACGTATACTTCAATCTCATGATGGATCATATCATGAAATAAAGCAACCATGGCACGCTGATAGGTTGCCCCAGCATTTTTCAATCCGAATGGCATGACCTTATAACAGAAGGTGCCCCACTGGGTCACAAAGGTAGTCTTCTCCATATCTTCTGGAGCCATCTTGATCTGATTATACCCTGAAAAACCATCCATGAAGGAGAACACCTTGTGTTGAGCTGTATTGTCAACAAGGACATCAATGTGAGGTAGGGGGAAGTCATCCTTGGGACTGGCCCTGTTCAGATCCCTGTAGTCGACACACATTCTGACCTTACCGTCCTTCTTCGGCACTGGCACAACATTGGCAACCCACTGAGGGTAAGAAGTTACTGCAAGGAAACCCGCATCAAACTGTTTCATCACCTCAGCTTTAATCTTCTCAGACATCTCTGGACGCATTCGTCGAACTTTTTGCTTTACTGGAGGGCAATCTTCCTTGGTTGGCAAATGGTGAACTACAATGTCGGCATCCAAACCAGGCATATCTTCATAGGACCAGGCAAAGATCTCCATGTAGTCTTGTAGCATCTGGATCAATCGTTGCTTCACGCTGAGCTCTAGATTGGCACCAATTTTGACCTCTTTCCTATCTGTCTCAGTACCCAGGTTAATTGTCTCCACAGGCTCTTCATGTGGTTGAATAGCCCTCTCTTCCTGTAGTAGCAGTCTTGCGAGTTCACCAGGCACTTCGCAATCATCTTCACCTTCGTCTTCGGCCAAGTTGATCGGATTTTCGAAGTCATAACTGGCGGTAGCAGAGCTGTTGCCAGTGAGATCCAGAGTGGATTGAAACCTGTATAAGTGAGTGTGTGTAAATATAGCTGTTTTGCAATATATATAACACAGAAAGAAAAGGAGCACAAGATTTGAAATGCAACAAACGTCCAATGTTTTGATTGATGATATATGAAAATGTCATACAAAAAGCCCTCACAAATGGAGCTACGATGCCCCGGGCAGGACACCGAGCCAACAGAGTTTTAACATATTGTTTGTTACAAATTTGGAAATCAAAAGAAATCAATTACTGCGTGACAAATGTGATAGGGGTAAAATCCTTTGCTGTCCAGTTGCTTGGTCCGTCGCTAGCAGTCGGGTAGATCCAATTATCAAACTCAGCTTCCTCCACATCCTCCTCGATAGCATTCACCCTTGAGCTGGAAATAAACACCGGAGCCTTTCCAATCTTCTCTTTGCGCACCGCCTTCTGAGCCTCTGCAGTAAAGCCTAGCCCAAACTTGTCGTTCTTCTGAGTGAAATCAGGAAGCTGACCCCAGTGTGCACCATTGCCTTTCTGGACCACAGCCCGGGCATCCCTTAGGGAAACCATCTTCAAGGAATCATTCTCTTCGGCCATTGCCTCCGCAGCTGCCGAAATTGGATGTACCTCCTCGAAATGTTGGAAGGGAGTTTCAATAAATTCTCCGTCCATCTCGATGTACCTGAAGGAATTCAAATGGCTCACCATATACTCCTCTTCTCCTTGCACAGTGACAATTTTCCCCCTGACAGGATACTTCAGTTTTTGGTGTAAGGTGGAGGTCACTGCCCCAGCTTTGTGGATCCAAGGTCGACCCAACAGACAAGAGTACGATGGACGTATATCCATCACGTAAAAGGTAGAGTCAAACACTTGAGAGCCCACACGAATAGGGATGTTAACCTCTCCATGAACCATCCTCTTGGAACCGTCAAAGGCTCTGACGATGATATTGCTGGGTTTCAACTCCAGGCCTTCATAATCCAGACGATCCAAAGCCTTTTTCGGAAGAACATTCAAAGAAGAACCAGTGTCCACCAATACATGTGCCAGAGTAGTGCCCCTGCATTCAATAGAGACATGCAGGGCATCATTGTGGTTTCTTCCTTTTGCGGTCAGGTCGGCATCTGAAAAGCCCAAGCCGTTGTCCGCCGTCAAATTTGCTATGCAGTCAGTGAACTGAACTGCAGACGTCTCCTGCGGCACATGGGCCGTCTTGAGAAATGAGATCAAAGCTTTTGCATGGGCCTCGGAACATAGTAATAAGGAAAGCAGGGAGATCTTGGAGGGTGTATGCCCTAATTGTTCGACAACATTAAAATCACTTTTCTTTATTATTTTCAGAATCTCCTCCATTTCTTGTCGGGAGGCCTCAGCATTCACGGGTGTTGGTGCCTCCATCCGGGCAGGCTCTTCTTCAATCCCTTTGCCCCGAGCATTTGATGACTCGGCAGCAGGGGACACAATTTGATCAGCAACAGGACTTGGTAAACTTGCAGGTTTTATGAGGAGGGGTTTTCGAATAGCGGGCGGCGCAATGTCAGGCGAGAAGAGCCTGCCACTGCGGGTGACTTTAGCTGGACCGGTGATATCGCAGATACTGGCACTAGCATCAAATTCTTGCTTGATTCCATTTACATATACGTCTGCCCCATAATGCCAGGGGACAGCTTTATCAGACACGTAAGAGAGGGGCCCTGGAACAGTAATGATCACAGGCGCAACTGTCAAGATTTGAATAGGCTTCTTTGGGGGTGCCTTGGTTGGATTTTTGAAGATGGTAATCACGGAAACTTCTTTCATCGGAACCAAATGAACAGCAGTCTTTTTGAATAAAATCTCCTTGCTATCCATTAGGCCTTGGATGCCTAACCTTAGCAAGGGACAATCGGATAGGGAAATAGCACAGAATGGGCAACCTTCGCCGCAACCCGGAAATAAACCGGCCCGCAGTAGGTTCTTCTTAACAGTCTTCAAAGGGGTAACAACTTCATCTATCGAAACAGCATACACTTCTTCCTCAATGGCACTTACCCTATGCTGGGGCATAGGAGCCGTTACAACATTTGGTCTTTCCGGCGCTTCAAACTGAATTTCTTTTGCGTCAATCAGATCTTGCACTTTGTTTCTCAAGGCCCAACAATCATCAGTAGTGTGCCCGGGACTATCAGAATGATAAGCACACCGGGCATTCGGGTTGTATTTAGGGGACGCAGTGTTGACGACCTTAGGAGCTTCTTTGAGGGTCACCAGGTTGGTGGATAACAGTTGGGGTAAAATTTGAGATAACGTCATACTCAATCGGGTATACTGCCTCTTGGGCCTTTCACTTCTTTGCTGATTGTACTGCTGAGGAGCAGCAACAGGTTTAGAGATGACCAAAGCATTAACGGCTTGGCGACCTTCGGGCTTGACTTGTCTTCTAGGGCCATAGACGGCGCTTGCTTCTTTCTTAAACGGCCTCTTCTCAGCACTTGTAGAGGCAGCTTTCTGTATCTTGCCTGACCTGATACCAGCCTCAATTCTTTCTCCTGTTAATATCAGATCTGTGAACCCAGCGGAGGAGTTTCCAACCAAATGATTGAAAAACGGACCAGACAACGTTCCCAGAAACATATCAACCAGCTCTCGATCAGTTAATGGAGGCTGCACCCTGCCAGCCAAATCTCTCCATTTTTGAGCGTACTCTTTGAATCCTTCACCCGTCCCTAGAGACATACCCTGAAGTTGGGTACGCGTAGGAGCGAGATCAGAATTATATTGGTATTGTCTGTAGAAAGCAGTCGCCAAATCCTCCCAGTGCCGGATGCTAGCTCCGTCTAATTGGTAGAACCATTCAAGTTGTGACCCCGAGAGGCTCTCTTGGAAGAAGTGAATCCAGAGGTTTTTATCTGCCGTGTAAGGTTGGATTTTCCTTACATACGACCTCAGATGCAGCTTTGGGCAGGAGACCCCATCATACTTGGCGAAGGCAGGCGCCTTAAACTTGTGTGGAATTACTACTCCAGAAGATAATCCCAAATCCCCGAAATCCAGTCCCGGCACGTTCTGAATTTCCATAGCGCTCAAACGGTCCTCCAATTGTTTATATCTGTCAGCAGCAGGTGGGTATTGTTCCTCGTTATAGTCCGTCTCGTTGTCGGAGACTGCGGGACTAGGAGCTTCTCCCCCTTGGGGACTGTTTTTCTCAGCAGAAGAAGTGGTTGGATCGGCTTCATTGTGGAGTGTGTTCCCAAATCTGCGTCCGGTGTTGAACATTGCCGTCCTCTTTTTCTTCTTCTTCTTCAGGAGTAGAGTCTTCAACTCTTGCTGTCCCTGGGCTAGGCTTAGGACCATCTCTTGAAACTGTGCACTTTGGGCCTGAAGGGCCTTGATTGCTTGCTCACTGGATGACTCCGAATTCATGATGACTGTGCACACAAACAGCGAAGAAAATTAAGCAACCTGTGAATTAGGGTACCTGCTATGCATATGGTGCAATGGAATGTGTATGTATGCAATGCATTCAAGGATTTAGAACATTCAAACTTTGTTGTAGACAAAAAGGAACGCACATCATATTAATAAGGAGAAATTCGTTAGTACATAAATGCCTCATGGGCCAAATATTACAAAATAAACTCCTTAAGGTAAAAAGACATTGCGCATCCTTTTTGGCGCGATGTAGGTGTTGAGATTCCTTTCCTCGTGCAGCAGGCGGGTGAGTTCCAGGACCTTCTTTTCACTAGCATGTAGACTGGTCTCAAGAGAATTCCGCTCTTCCTTAAGTTGGATCCAGCTCTTCTGCATCTCTTCCCAGGAGGTGGGCATGTCGGGATGTTGAATGGTGTAGGATGCTTCTCCCTCCAAGACTGGCTCTTTGATTACAGGTAACATGTGAGGGTAAGGCATTACTAACTTCTGAGAGCGGGCTCGTACCCACTTGAGGTAAGGCTCCAACGGGATGGAGTTCCGGTGCCTCAGTGTTTTGCTGTCTATCCTACTCGGCATCCTCCAAGCTCTGATAAATCTCTGACGAAGCCCTTGAGTATCGTTGTCGAAGTCGAAGACTATGTCAGGAATTAACATGTCATGAGGGCCATTCTTCCGAGCATAACCAAACTGTCTCCAAGCCAGGCATGGGTTGTAGGTTATACCTCCTTTGATTCCAAATAAAGGAACATTAGGGTATTCCCCACAACGATCAATGATAGTGACGTCTTCCCGGGACCTAGGACACCAATGTATATCTGCATGCGTGAGAGTCATTAACCGTTGTGACCATCTCAAACCCCGCTCGTTCTTCAAAACTGTTTGTGGAAGATGCGAAATAAACCACCTTCCCAAGAGAGGAGTGCAACACAAAAGGACACCCCTTCTTCTCATGGTTCGAGTGTAACATGAATGAAGGATGTCCCCCAACAGTGTAGGTATAGGATTCCTGGTCATAAAGATCTGGACAGCACTGACATCGATAAGCTGATCTGGGTTAGGGAACAACACCAAACCATAGACAAGGAGGGCTACAACTTCTTCAAAAGCTCGTAGATCAAGAGAGTTCCAACATTCTTGGGCCTTATCAAACAGAAACCTAGCTAAGAACCCTTTGATACCACTTCTCGCTTCCCAATGTCCTTTGAGGTCGGATGTCTGTAGGTGCAGGGCTTTAGCAATCTCTTCAAGTCTGGGTTCCTTTTCTGTACCGTTGAAGGGTAGCTGATCAAGGATAGGAATCTTCAGGAGCCGGGAGAACTCCTCCAATGTAGGTACCAACTGATAGTCCAAGAAGGTGAAACAGTGATGCAGAGGGTCAAAGAATTGGAACAAGACCTTGATCAAGTCCTCCTCAATGTTGGTGTTAACCAAGTTGATGAGTTTTCCATGTCTCTCACTGAATGAAGAACTCTCGGGAATTCTGGACAGAAGCTCCTTAAGCTGAGGAGGGATCTTTACAAGGCTAATCGGAATTGTCTTTCTGCGAACAGTCTCCATGTCCTATAAAACAAGAACAAAGATGAAGATTCGAAACCCTTGAAACGGTTAGTCAATGCTCATGATGTTTGTATGATGTAATGATGCACTATAAACATTCACAAAAGCAAACATGGTAAGGCACACAAGTCACACAAACCCTTAGAGTTTAGGCCTGCATGAAGTTTGGGTGTTACCCTCTTGAAGTTTTGTGGGCTCAACCTGTCTTATCAAAAGTAACCGGGTTCTAAAGATCCCAATATCACTGGATTGCTTTCATTGTTCATCGTTTCGATTTAGCCACTGAACTGGCGACCGAAATATTCCAGGAAAGCAAACCTCAATTGAGTGTAGTATCGAGTATCAACCAACCTCGGACTGCACCAAAGTCAGTTATCTCACTACCCTAAAAAGGCCAAGATGGTTCAATTAAGGTTCCTAAGGTCTGTTGATGCTTCATGACACCACATGGAGGCCCCGTACTCTCCTTGACTGAACTCAAGGGTTACCGGTACACACCAAAGTGCCACATCAACGTAGCAGACTGCTTCAACCATGTCGGTATACCCCGCACAGTTCCCTCACAGCCTTGTTGCTACCTAAAAAAAAGGTTTCCCCCAGATCCGGGTTAGGATCTATAAAACTCCGATACAAAGCCCACAATATGTAAAAGCAAACAAAGCAAGCAATTGAAAACAAAGGTGATCTAAACCCTAAGGTTACTCCACTTTAAAAGATGTCCCCAGCAGAGTCGCCAGTTCTGTGATACGGTGGGAGAACTGACTTGAGGTTTGCGTTTGTATTCGCAAATGTTGCGGTTAGCAAGAGTCGCCACCGACTTTTTATTTTATCCTAAGGAAAGGTTAAAAAGCACAGCAAAAACCTTTTGAGATGTTTTCTTGGGTTCGGGGAGTAGATTATAGAAAGGGAAGGTATTAGCACCCTTTCTATCCATGGTTATCCATGGGCTCTTAGTTACTTGCTTAGATCACTTGCCTTTTGTTTTCAATTGTTTTAAATGGTGCTTGAGTGTGTGGGTTTTGAAATGTTTTGAAAAAAAGAGGCCAATGTGGTGGCAACCTTTGTAATGATCCATGTTGGGATGTATACAAAGGTGTAAGTCTTTTGAAAAGGTTTTCATTTGTTTTGAAAGTTGTTTGGAAAGTGTAGTGAAGTGTGGTTTAAAAAATAGGCAAGTGTTTTGTTTTGCAAGTTGGTTCAAGTAACTAAGAGGTTATCTACTCCTAAATTTCTCAAAAGATTATTGCTATTCTTTAACCCTTTTAACAAGTTTGCACCACCATTGTATTTGGTGGGCAACCTTGTGTTAGGATGTGAAAAGGGACAGGCGCGGGTCATCGTTTAGACCATAATTGTAACGACGTTAAATGTCTTTGGGCAATTTCTCTAAGGGACTTGATCATTTGTTTTGTTTGTTTTGAAAAGTTTTATCGAGGGACTATGATCATTCAAACTGTTTGCTTTGCCCAAAGATGTTCAACATACAATATGGCCCATTTATTTGAAGGCAACAAGTGGAATACCCTAGGGGGTGCAAGTGTGATTTGTGTGTCCATTTTCATGCTTGTTTATCTTGTATTAGGTCAAACTATTTTTTATCGTTTTTTCGCATTCAAACCCTAATTCTAGCATGTCATTATTTAGAAAGCAATAAAGTGCGAAATTAAAATTACTAAACTATTACACAACCAAATATGGGAAGGGGGGTACAAATGTTCAAATGGGGATATTGACAAGAATTTAAATCTAAATTATTACAACAATTGGATATTTGTATGGTAAATAAATTGCATAATTTAAATGTAAACAAAATAAATATGTGAAATGTAAAAAAGAAAGTTTTTTTTATGTGTATGAGAAAATATTTATGTAAAAGGAAAAAGAAAATAAAAATGTATCTATTTTTTAGTATTTTGAAACTTAGGGTAAGAAACCCTAATTTTTATATAAAAAGTATTATTATCTAATTAAATTCTACTATTCGTTTATTATGTACAAAAATAAAATAAAATGAAGTATTTTGTAAAAAAATATTTTTGTATCAAATATTAATAAAAATGAAGAAAATCAAGTATTTTATATTTTTTATCTTAAATATATTAATAAACATGTATATATACATATATTAAACCCTAAATGGGTATTGTACAAAATAAATATTTATTTAATATTTTAATAAAATAAATAAAAGTATTTTTTGTGTGAAATATTTTCAGAGAGTAAAAAATAAAAATAAAAATGTATCTACATTATTTTCTATTTATTTTAATAATAGTATGTATATATATTTGTATATAAATAGAAGCAATAAACAAACAAATATGCCATAAATACAAAAATGATGGAAAAAAATATTTTAAAAATTTTAATGGCATGAGAAAAAATAAACAAAGTCAACCCAAAAAGAAAAAGTCAAAAATGTTGAAAAATAAACAAATGGGCTCAGGGGGGTGTAAACCAAAAAATGGGGTGTGAAAAGCAACACAAATCCAAGCCCAGCCCACTTCACTCCTTCTTCAACCTCCAGCACAGGTTATTTGAAAAACGCGCGCCAATGTTCAGTCCCTTCTAACTCTTGATTCCTGGCTTTTTAGCAAAAACTCATAACACAAGAAATGTTCAGCATGAAGAGACGGTTCTAACCATATAAAGAACATGACCTATCTCTCCAAGATGAGGGAGAATTTCTCTCCCCCTATTTTCTGACCTAATTTTTCTACCATTTTCAGAGCTAAAATTCTCTTCACTCAGACAAAAGAAATGAAAAGTAAAGCTATGTACATGTTCAGGGCTATGAGTAGGACTTTGTTTCTTCACAAACTTAAGACTAAAGATGCCTAATAAGAGAGATACGAATTCAAACTTTTACCTGTGCAGTTGAACTTCTATGTGGAGAATGAGAGACTTTCAGTGCAATGTAATGATTGGAAAAGCTTCCTTGAAGTCCAGGGATGCTTTTTCAATGCTCACTTTGTCTTGAAGCTTCTTGTATCAAGCTATAGAACTTCACCTGCAAGTCAAAGATGTGAAAATGGTGGAAGTGGTTAGAGCAACTACAGATCGTGCCTTAGCTTCTGGATAGCTTGCATATGTTGTAAGGAAGGTAGAGGAACATGTTTGGACAGAAATGTTTGAAGGGAATGAGAGATTGCACTCAAACTGCAGGGGCACCCCTGTTTGTGCAGTTTGAGGATGATTCTGAGATGGAGAGGGTTTGAAAGGCAAATGGCTCGAGCAAAAGCTTCAATGTGGTCTATGGAATGTGTTTGATATCTTTTTTGTTGTGTGTCTTGACTGATATGAGAGATAGCATAAGTTATGGATGTTACTTCTATGTGAAGCAAGCAAATGTCAACTTGGTTTCTAGGCCAGTACAATGCCTCAATCTATGCTGCACCTTTGAGTCTTGATCAGTGGGATATGCCTATGCTTTTTTGCTTCAAAGATCTGCATTGTACCTCATAGATTTGCAAAGTTGCCATAAAGTATCACTTTACAAGAATGGATAACATGCTTTTTCTAGTTTAGGCTTGATTTTGTGTGTATTATCCAAATGAGCAAAATAATGTTAGAACACAAAGGATATGCATTGAATTATTGAGTGAGAATGGGATTAGAGGCCTGCAATGTAGCTTAAGCATGCTGAATTCAAATTTGCCAAGTTTATGAACATGCTTTGATGAAGAACAAAAGTGAATTTTTGCCAACTTGTGAAATTCGAATCTCTCAAGTTATGAGGTTGTTTGATGAGTTCTTGGACATTTTGGAAAGCTTGGAATGTGTACTACAATCCATCTTTGAAATGCAATTTGAAATTCCAAGTGGAAGGGTATGAAAAGTGGCCTTGAAGTAGGGTAGAAAACCTTGTCAAAATAGGTCAAATTTCACTAAGTTAAAAGATGGTTTAGTGCCCTTATTCAAAAAATCATAACTTGAGATACAAGCTTCAAATGAGAAAACTTTGTGAATCAAAGTTGTAGATTTTGCAACAAGCTACAACTTTCATGTTTTGACTTTTGTTTGAATCCAAATGGATCATGGTGAAAAGATGGGGCAAAGTTGGGAAAAAATTAGGGTTTTTCATAACTTAGAAAAATTCTAAGTTATGAAAAATTCCATTTTCAAACCCTAATTTGCATTTTGTGATTTCTTGGTGAACAAGTTTCATAATTTGGCATGTTTTGATGAAAAATGAATCTTGACTCTGGATTTTGACCAAAAAGTCAAAGTTTGACTTTTCAGTATACAGTCAAAATTGATCAATTGACTGGGAAATTCAACTGTCAATCTTGTGTACTTGGGATCTTTTGAGCTTGATGAACATGTCAAGATAATTCCATGGGGCCCTTGAGTCCATATGTGAGCTTGGTTTGCCATTGGCTAGGTCAAACAGTCAAAAATTGCCTTTGTGCAGTCAAAACCCTAAAAATGACCATTTTGCCCTTTTGGTGGTCTGATCAAATTTCTTGGGGAATTGTGATTCAAACTTGATCAAATGGTCCATGTGAGTTCATAATGTTGATGTGGATCAAATTTCATGAGGTTTGACTGTCAATTGGCCACAGTTGACTTTTTCCCCAATACAGCTGATTTCTAGGTCAACTGTCCAATTGACTGGGAAAAACTTGGAATCAAGACTTGAAACTTGGTATGGGTAAACTTGGGAGTCCAATATGAAGCATGAAAGTCATCTTAGGCATTTTAGGTCAAAGCATCTTTAGGCAAACACAAACCCTAATTTGAGTCCACAGTGCAAGGAGAAGTCTTGAGCAGAGGAAACCCTAATTGTATCTTGATCTTTAAATGTCTTGTTGATGAGAAAAATGTTGAGGAAATGAGAGGGCAAATTTTGGGGTACAACACCTGCACATAAATAAAACAAACAACCTAATGTCTTGGGGTAAACCCCAAGAACTCCAAACAAAATAGAAATAGAAATCAACAAGGTCTCAAGGTAGTCCAGGTCTCTAATCCTAAGTCCAAGAAGTCCATAACTCAACCATGCCAAGGATAGTAACCAAGTAGTCCAAGTGACATTAAAGTTTTTTATTATTCAAGTTGGTTGTTAGGTATCTTCAAAAAGAAAATGAAAGCTCAAGTGAGAAACATAAAAAGGACATAAAGATAAATGCTCAAGTGAGCAAAGATGAAAATAGCATGAAATGAAAATGCTAAGATAAATGGTGCTTAAATTAAAGACGTAAAGTAAAAGCATGAAAATAAAAGTCAACGATTAATGGGTTAGAGATTAGAGGTTAGTTGAATGAACATCTTGAATATTGCATTTGAAAACTCATTAGAAGATTGATAAAATCAAAGCCTATCAACAACAAGTTTCATTTGCTTTTTGTCAAGTATATCATTCATTTCAAATTCTCAAGGAAACAACAAATGATCAACGATGTTTAAATGATTCACTTAGACCAAAACTTATGATGATTCATTAAAGGATTGATAAAACCAAAGCCTCCTAACAATGAACCTCAAGATTATTGAATCAAAGGTTTCAAATTAAACATACTTGGGCTTGCAAACATAAGTTTGGGCCACGAATGATCATTTCTAGAATCGGGACAAAATTTAACGCTATGTTAAGTAATCGTAAGTGGACTTATATAGAAGTCACATCTATTTTGAGGTCGGTCAATAGCAATCTATGTACTATATGTTTAGACAGATGATATGCAGATCATCCTCTAACAACATGTAGTACAGGTAAGAAAGTGATAAGATGAACATGGAGGGAATGTCTAAGATGAAATTAGTGTTTCAAATATCGTCAACATCATTCATTCGTTTTGGGGGATTTGGTTTCTCAACCTATCAATATCCAAGATCCAATGAGGTTCAATAATTTATCCCCAGAAATAACTCCCAATTGAGGGGATGTAATGAATTGATAATATGATTAAAAAAATCAACAATACAACCAAATCAAAATTAATTATGTAACTAATTAAATCAGTTTACTTAATAAAAATAATTAACAAAAATAATTAATAATATTAAAATAATATTTTTGAGTTTAATTATTCATTCAAGATAAGAAAATATATACGTTTATTATTATTATTTTCATTTGATATAGAAAATTATTTAACAAAACAATACAAAAGAAAATATAAATAGAAAATGTGAATGGGCCTAAAATAAGAAATTTGGAGGGGGTATTAGAAGCAATCTGCTTAGGCCCAATGAGGAGGGTCCGTTTGATCCAGTGAAATAGCTCTAGTGAAAGTCTACCAGGAGAAGGCATTTTGGATCGTTAGATGAGGATCTATGCTGATATGAAGGCTGAGAAAACACAGGTGCATGGCAAGAAACGAAGCATCGCATATAAAATCTACCGTCCTCCACCTGATCGATGACAAGTGTCCCATGGTGGCGACACTTGTCACCACCGCATCTTCCATAGTGACACACAATAATTAATGGCATCTCAAAGTAATAACAACCAAAATTTGTTATCAGATAATAAAACTAAATAACTCTATTATATCATCTCGTTATCATCTAACCCTCCTCTCTCTTCTTATTCAACAATACACTCACAGAGACTAAAAAAAAAGAAATAAAACGGATCTAGCGCGGTGAGACTTGCTGAACATGCGGTGGCTACTATGAGTCTCCATGGAGGAGCTTATGAACTCCACGGGGTGCTTATGAACTCCACGGTGGCGCCACCGTAGACTTCTCTGATCTCTGATTTTTTTTTACATTTTATGAATCGTCTTCTTCTTCTTCTGGTTATTAATCCATGCTTCAATTTTGAAGAAACATGATGATTGGGCATAGATCTTGAAGGGGGTGTCGAAAACCCTAGCGCTTAGATTTATAATTTTCGGCCTCTTTCGGGTGAGATCGCTCTGATTCTCTCTTCTTCTCTTTCATTGCCTTCAGAACTTGTGATTTCTTTTTATTTTCTAAAGGGTTTGTGATGAGGAAAGTGATGATATAAACTTTTAGGGTTTGGTATTTGTGTTGTTATAAGAACGATGATGATGGATTTGAGGGAAGATATGAATGATTTTAGGGTTTTCTGTGATTGTGAGATGCACAACTTTTTTTGTTTTTGATATTTGTGAACAGTTGCCCCTTGTTTCTGTGCAATTGAATCGTTTTATACTGATTGGGAATTCGGTTTTCTGTGTGTTTGGACTCCGAGTTTCTTTGTCAGGCCTGTGAGAATGCTTCCATATCGGGATTTGTGATTTCTGATATGTTATTTTTCTGATACGTGCACATGTTACTGCACTAACTTTGATTTTGTTTTTTTCCTATTGGGCTACAATTCGATTCCTGGTTTTGTTTTTGCTGCAAACTATAACAGCGATTTCATGGCCTTTTACCGAGTTTGCAGTAACTTTTCCTCTTTGATTTTGTCTTACTGTGAACCACACATGTTTGTGATTTGTAGTAGGAGTTAGGCCTATGATTTGTAATTCTGATTTTGAAATAAACAAATATAAGGCTTTGAATGTTGGGCTGGGTTGTTGAGATTCTGACTTTGCTTTTACTTGTGATATTGTGATGCCTGTTTTTGAACTCGTAGAAAATTTCCTTTTCAACCTCTATTGTGAACCAAATATTGGATTTGTGATTTGTAATAGAGGTCAAGGACAATGATTGGACCATAATTCTGATTATTTGTCAATAAAAAATATGAGGCCTTTTTGTTGGATTTATGAACATGATAGTATAAGCCTTGATTATGATTCCCTTCACAACCCTAATGATGAATTTGAAAAGAAACCACTTTCTTTATGTTCAAGTGTTTATGTTATTTATGATTGCTTGCTAACAAATTTATATTTACTTTTCCTTGTTTCATGTGATGAATGGTTTGTCAAGAGCATGGTTACAAAGGGTATGAGTTGAAGACTTGAAGAAGAAGGCAACCGTAGCAAAGCTTGAAGGCATGGAATAATTGCTTGAGCATGGAGTGGAAGCTTGAAGAAACTCAAAGTCTTGTGATATTCATAGAAGTTTAGGTGTAGAAAACTTGGAGTGATTGTATTTTTGATGTTGTAATTGGATTTTAGGCCATATAGATCTTGAATTCTTGTTTGTGGAGTCAAGGTGAAACCATAAGAACGTGAGAATTTGGTTGCTCATTTATGTAATGGTAGGAACACTTTAATGCTTAGGTAACAAACTCGAATTGTTCTTTTGTATTTCAAATTGAATACATTTGTGAGATTGTGACTTTGATTAACATATAACTCTTTTAGCATTTGAGTTATTCTTGAATTATTCTTGGCACCATGAAAGAAATCTCTTGAACTTTGTATAGAAATTTGAATGAATCATGTACGAAACTTGAGTGCACTTGATTCTCATGTATAACTTTTAACGATGAATGGGAATGGATATTGAAATATGTATGAAGAATTTGGGTTCTTGAAAAATTAATTTGAAATTGGACACTTGAAAAATTGGTAATGTTGCTTAAAAATGATGACTTAAAATTCTCTTGCAACTTGATGAGGTTTCTTGAAGCTTTTGAATATTTGTCACAAGTTTGGAATTTAGATCAAAAAAGAACTTAAACCCTTCTCTTTGTAACATGATGATCTTGAAGAAAGAGTGTAAAAGTAACATATTTGAATGGTTAGAAACCTTTGGTAATAAGAGATGAATCATAGGGTTTAAAATATCTTTGAAGGTTCCTTAATGAACCTTGAGAATTTTGATTCCATCTAAAAATTGAAACTTTTGAATTTCTAATAATCATGGCGTGACCAAAAGAAAATCAATAAAAGAGAAAACAAAAGCAAGCATCAACTAGTCCATGATTCTTCAAAATTCCCACTTGCCGTAGAATGATTTCAACATAATAGTTGTGACATGAATTGAATTTAGAAATCAAAAATCAACCTAGGTCGAAATGACCTATAAAATTTCAACAAACTCCATAATCTTCTAAATACAATTTGACGTCGACCCTTAAACAAAATTTGTAGACAATGCAATTTGTGATACCGTGTAAAAAGAAACGTCCCAAAATAATGTAAATTGAAAGAGTTATGATCCTCAAAAGTTGGACGAAAGCCACTTGAAAATAGGTCAAAGTCCATAAAACGACCTCTAATATACTCAAACTTTTGACGATCTTCTACACATGTTTAACTCTCGACTTGTAAAGAGAAATTGGAGATGACGTCAAGGAGATTCATATGCTTGAAGAATCAACCAAAAATAATGAATAATGAAGAAGTTATGATAATTTGAACTCAAACTTGAAAATGTTGACTTTTGGTCCGACAACTTCAAATCAACTCGCGAACTTGATCTTTTTCACGACCCGATATACTATTAATCACGCATGGACTTGAAATAATGAAGTCTTGATTAAATAAGGTTCACACTTGTCAGGACTTGAGATAATTCGTCGAAGTATGCATGGAAATAAACACATGAACCTATCTCGAAGAGTCTTGAGAATTAAGCCACCAGACTCTCCTTAACCATATTGAATGAAGCTTGAGGATAATGTGACCTAATATTATAGATCACCACTCTGAAACATAGGATTTTGGGGACCATCTTTGGCCTGAACAAACCACAACCCTAATCATAGAATCATCACCTAAATTTCTTGATCGTAAACCATGTCTTACAAAAAAAACAAGATAAACAAAACATATTTTTTTTTTATTTTGGTTAGAAGTCAGTAAAAATATAAAACACATATACACAATACACAGAATCAGGGTGTTCAGTGATCCCTCAAGGACAAACTTAAAGATAAGAAATAGTAGAAGTGATAACCAAACCCTAATGCGTGATCTTGTTGCATTGTGATGGTATGAGATGATAAAGTAATCTTAGGGGCATAAATTGGGGTACAACATTAATAAAAAGGATCAATTTATAATTTTTAGGAAACTTTTTATGAAGATCATTTCTATTTTTGTGGAGAATATTCAGCAAAGATTTCTCAGTTGGAGAAGAATTTGAATCATTTGTCTCAACATCAGCAGAGATATCAGATCAACAAGAGCAAGTGGAGATTTGATTGGTTAATAAAAAGGATAAATTTAGAATTTTTAGGAAACTTTTTATGAAGATTATTTCTATTTTTGTGTAGAATATTTTGCAAAGACTTTTCAGCTGAAGATTGGAGTTGATTGAAGAATCAAAGCCAGTCCAAGCCCAACTGCATAAGCCTATATAAGGAGTCGTCGAAGACCTAGTTTTTAAGCATAGTTTTTATTGTAAAACCTTGTTAAAAATAAGGGTTTATGGTTGGTATTTCCTTAGGTTCTCAGTGTGTTTGTTTGTATGTCCCCGTGTATCTCTGATACATTTGAGTTAACTGATAGTTACTTGCTTGTCAAGTTATTATTCTCACTCAAAACCCGTAGGCACGAGTTAAGTATTGTTCTTGATCGAATATTTTAAGAAAGACTAAGCATTTGTATTTTGGAAGTGTTATCTTCTTTTTGGTTTTAATTAGGGAGTGTGTTCTTCCTAAAATTTCTTGAGACTGGAATTGTTTTCCCTTTTATTGGGAGTTTTTATCACTGCGGTGATTGGAAGTGGGATGGTGATTTCTCATATCTAGGGAGGACCTAGGTAGAAGTTGCACTGGGTAGGGATTAGGCGATAAGTTGTAAACGGAGGAGTTTAGCTTTGAACTAGTACTACATATAATGGATTTCCTTCCTGGCTTGGTAGCTCCCATAGTAGATGAGTTGCACCGAACTGGGCTAACATATCATTGTATTCTTTACTTTCTGAAAGTTATAATTCTGCTGTGTTGTTAGTTTGTTTGATGTTCTGTTAGTAGATGTCATAACATCTGTTGTGACATTTTGTGTTGTTAAGACATCAATATTAACTTTTGATATTGTGTGTGTGCCAAAATTTCACCTACTAAATTGATCTCTAATACTACTACAACCAAAAAGCATATTGATAACACGACTTTAGGGATTAGTTTCCTTACTTCTTAACAACACACCTTTGTATTTTCCCATTTTATTTTCTATTCCAAGACTAGTGAAAAATAGAACAAAATCATACTAACTATTATTAATGAAAATAAGAATTTACATATCATCCAACAATCCAAATATCATAATGTAGTGTTTGGCACAAATGTTACTTATGTTGAAGATGTTCATAAATAAGCTATTGTTAGAAAGCATGGATATTTCAGAATTACATTCCTAAGAGGAGAATCACATCTCCTTGAAGAGGCGAGGATAATTCTCCTCTTAGGGAAGTTTGAGGTTATGGATTCATGTATAGTGAGTAATCTATGACTGAAGGGTGATGATTATCTCACTGATTACCTAGTTAAGTTATGGATAATCTGCTCCTTATATGGGTATTTCAAAATAGAATATGTGACCACTATGTATTTATTTGCAGATCATATGGAGAGGATTTTTGCGGAGGAATGAAGGAAAAGGTGGGAAAAGATCCAACTCACTCGTGGGGAGATTGTTAGCCCCCAGAGTCATCCAGAGGGATTTATTTTTAAAGGTAGAAAGAGGACAGTGAAGGATCAGGCTCTTGAATCATCCAATGTGAAGGCTCAGTGATTGGAAGAGGGGCCCTCACTGGCTGTTGGTAAGGTCTCGCCTGCTCCGGGAGAGGTGATCACTCAGAATTCTCCAAAAGGTGAAGCTCCACCATCTTCTCCTACTTTATGGAGTGATGTTGGCCTTGATACCATCCAATTCATAGGTTCTCATATTCCTTTCTCTGAGAAGTTACCTAGTGATTATAAGGCTCTCCAATCCAAGTCACCTCCGACACTTGTAGGCATGAAGGATAACCTTCTTTTGAGGGAGTTAATGTTGGAGGATATCAACCAATAGATGTGAGACCAAGATGAAAAGGGGATGGCGGTAAAGCTAAAAAAATATAAGGATGGTTACGCTGAGAGCCATAAGTTATTGGAGGCCTTGCAGAAAGACAATGACACCTGAAGAAAAAGACGCCGACTGCTAAGACTAAGGCTATAGAAATCACTAATAGTGTAAAATATAGATACAATACAATTACATTACAAGATTGAAACTAATTTGAAACCTGAGAATTATTGGTGAATGATTGTGGTGGTGGTGTGGTGGTGGTGCTAGGCGATGGTGTTGCGGTTTAATTTCAACAGTGAAATGAAAATGCGAGGTGAATTAGAGATATCATTCAAAAGAATGAGAAATAAATGAGTAAGCGGAGAGATTATGAAAATAAAACCCTTTTCTTGTCTCAAGGTGTGTTTTTCTCTTGCCTCTCAATAGAATTGTTTATTTCTTACATTAAAAACATCAAATAATTTGTTGTTTGTATTTATAATGCTAAATTTTAGGGTTATTAATTGGGTGGGCCATACTCGATTTTAGCCCAGCTTGATTAAATATTTTACTTTTATTTTTGGCAAATAATTTTTTTTAAAATTTTTGATTCAAAAGATATATCAAATTTAAGAGGATGTATTGAGTCGTAAAATTGTTTTGACTCGTAAAAACTTATAATATTTAAAATGACTTATAAATATATTATTTTTTAAAGATTCTTTTACTAAATATATTAAAACTTACAAAAGTTAGTGAAATATTTATTTTTTATTTGATGTTCTTTAAGTTCTCTAAGAAAAAACGGAAATACAGTAGGACAATAACCACTAAAATCACATGATTATCGTTGAAACGATGACTTTGACAATTGAAAGACAAATTTCTCAAATTAAATATTCTTTGCCTTAAAGGAGCTTGTCGGTCTAATTTGTCATAAACGTTTTTGCATTGAAATTAAAGATGGTGAACCACATTTCTCAATTATGGATCAAATGGTGGGTGAAATAAGAAAACCTTAGATGGATGCAGTAATTGTCAAATTATTAGAAACATTTATTAGTTCTTTTACCATGCGATGTCGGCTTATAGTTATATGAAACCTTCTGGGAGATATGGATTCGGTCGATAATGTTATTGTTGATCAACCATTAAATCACGAACAAGAATCAAAAAAGGTTTTTAGGGTTTTTTAGAACCTTTGGGCTTAAAAGAGAGAAAGTGTGGGATAGTGGTAGAGAAAATGTGTGAAGTGGGAGTGAGTGAGTTTAAATAGAGTTTTTGAAATCATTAAAAAAGTTTTGAAAAGTACAAAAAATTTGACAAGAGGTAAAGCGTAGAGATTTTTTACCTAATCTCAATAAGATCTCTTCTCCCAAAATGTCACATCAAGTACTAGGCGTGCTTCATAAAAGGCAATTGTCTTAAATTGAATCACTAACCTTTCACTATCCTGAAACCTCATTAATGAAGTAAACCCTTCAATTTCCAAGGGACAAAATCTTTCAAAAGAAAATATTCTGACCTAGGACACTTCTAATACATGAGAACTTCACTTGTGAGAAGCCTCACATTCCATAAGTGAAACAAAAAAATAACAAGCCTCAAAGTCTCACTTTTCAATTCTGGAAGACAACATTCTGAGATTACATCTTTTTCATTCTGGACACGAAACAATTTTTAAATGCTTCAGAATGAAGACAAACCTATCTTCAGCAAGGGGTTTTTATAAAGATATTAGCCTATTAATGGTTTGTATAAATGAATTTTAAAGATAAAATTCCCTTCTGAATATAGTCTTTATAAAATTATGTTTAATCTCAATATATTTAGCCCTAAAATGTAAAATGTGATTCTTGGACAAACAAATGGTAGAAGTATTATCACAGAGAATATGAATATTACTCTCATATATCTGATAGTATTCTAGTTGACTTTTCATCCAAAGAATATGGGTGTTGCATCCAGAAATAAAAATATACCCCACTTTTGTTGTTGAGAGTGCTATTATTGATTACCTTTTTCTAGACCATGAGATCAAATTGTCTCCCAGAAACTGACAACTTCCACAAGTGCTTTTCGTATTTAGTCTATCTCCAGCATAATCAGCATCACAATAGCCTACTAACTTGTATTCACTTGATTTTCTATATCACAAACCAAGGTTAGTAGTACCTCTCAGATACCTAAAAATCATCTAAACAACGGTTAAGTAAGATTCTCTAAGATCTGATTGGAAGCGAGCATACAAGAAGACACTAAATAAAATATCAGGTCTAGAAGCGGTCAAATATAATATAGAACCTATCAAACCTTTGGACAACTTTTGATCAACCTTACCACTTGCCTCAAACTTTTTCAAAATGCAGGTGGGATGCATCAGCGTGTTTGCTCTCTTGCAATCAAACAAGTCAAACTTCTTCAGAAGTTCTTTGGTGTACTTGCTGTAATAAATGAAAGTCTCTTCTTATCCATGATTGATTTGGATTCCCAGAGAGAACTTGAGTTCTTCTATCAAGCTCATCTGAAATTTAGCTTGCATAGACTTAGCAAATTCCTTGCACAAAGTGGCATTAGCAGAACCAAATATAATATCATCGACATATATATGAACTACGAGAATGTCAATTTTGAAGGACTTACAGAACAAGGTGGTTTAAACCTTTCCTCTGGTGAAATCATTTTTTAAAAGAAAACTGCTTAATATTTCATAACAAGCTTTGGGATCTTGTTTCAGACCATACAATAATTTCTTAAGTTTGAAAACAAAATCTAGATTTTTCTTATTTTCAAAACCAGGAGATTGGTGTACATACACTTCCTCAGTTATATATGCGTTCATAAATACACTCTTAACATCCATCTGATACAAGATGTTGTTGTGGTTAACAACAAACGAAATCAAGAGATGAATAAACTCTAACCTGGTAACTGGTGCTAAGGTTTCTGTATAGTCAATCCCTTCTTGCTGACTATAACCTTGTGCAGCCAGCCGGGCCTTATTTCTTACCACTTCTTCTTTTTCGTTGAGCTTGTTTCTAAAGATCCATTTGGTTCCAATCACATGGGTTCGTTTTGATCTAGACATAAGATCCCACACATCGTTAATAGAGAATTTATTCAGCTCTTCTTGCATTGCCAAAATCCCTTATATGTTCGGAATCGCTTCATCAACAAATGTAGGTTTTATAAGGGACCTCAAATCCAGAAGCTTCTCTTCAGAAGGTTTGAATGAGGCTCTGGTTCTAACTGGTTCAGTTTTGTCGCCCAGAATTAATTCATGAGAATGTGAAGATCTTTTTATATGCTTCCTCAGAGGAGTATGAGCTTCAACAACTTCTGGTTGAAGTTCTTCAGAGTCTTTTTTTCTCTGGTTCCTTTGTAATAACATCATTACCTTCTGAGTCTGAAAAGGTAATACCCAGATCTACGAAATTTTAGACTAGCTTTGACTTTTTAGAGTCAAGCTTATCATTGAATATAACATGATTGGATTACTCAATAATAAGTGTTTTAGTGTTATACACTTTGTATCCTTTTGAGCGTTCATAGTATCCTAATATGATATATTTTTGTGCTTTAGAATCAAACTTGTTAAGATTCTCCTTAATGCTTAGAAGAAAACAATCACGTCCAAAAGGATGAAAGTATGAAATGTTGGGTTTTTTTCTTCCATATTTCATAAGGAGTCTTACCCATAATAGGTCTTATTATATTCTGAATGTAACATGTTGTGTTGACTGCCTCTGCCCAGAAGTGCTTTTCCATGTTAGTTTTGTTAATCATGGTTTTGGCCATTTCTTGCAAAGTCTTATTCTTCCTTTCTAGAACTCCATTTTTCTATGGAGTTATAGAGCAGGAGAAATCATAGGAAATACCATTTTCATCAAAAATCTTTACAAAGTTTTTATTTTCAAACTTGCCACAATGATCACTTCTGGCTTAATAATTCTGAGATCCTTCTCATATTGCACATGATAATAGAATGTAGTAAACACGGAATGTGAATCACCCTTGTCATCTCCTATAGTCATCAACAATGACTAATTCATACTTCTTCCCATGTACTATAGTCATCAATAATGACTAACTCATACTTCTTCCCATTGACTGGCGCATTTTTCACTGGTCCAAACAGGTCAATATGCAGAAGCTTCAAAGGCCTAGAGGTAGAAACAACATTCTTTGCCTTAACATATGCTTTTGAAAACTAGCCTTTCTGACATGCTTCATAAAGAGCTTCTGAAGAGAACTTTAGATTTGGAAGGCCTCTTACTAAATCAAGCTTATTTAGCTGAGAAATCCTTTTCATGCTAACATGGCTCAAACGTCTATGCCAAATCCATTACTCTTCATTAACAAACATAATACATTTTACCTTTTTATTTTTAAGATTAGAAAGTATAATCTTATAAATGTTGTTCTTCCTCTTGCCATTGCGAAGGATTGAGCCATCCTTCTGACTAACAACTTTAGAGGAGTTTTAATTAAAGATTATATCATAACCATTATCACTTAATTGGCTTATGAACATAAAATTATGCATTAATCCATCAACAAGAAAAACATTAGTAATAGAATGGAAAGAATCATTACAAATTGATCCAGAACCTAAGATCTTCCCGTTCTGATAACATCCAAAACCCATGAAGCCTCCAGGCTTAAGTTCCAGGCTTTGGAACACATGTCTTCTTCCCATCATGTGTCGCAAGCAGCCAGAGTCTAGGTACCATGACTGGTGTCTTAACTTTGCTGCTAAGGATATCTGCAACATAGATTATCTGCTTCTTACGTGCCCACAACTTCTTAGGTCCTTTGTTGTTAGTATTCCCAGAGTTGTTCATAACCTTGGGCTTAGATGCAGGATAATCATATTTTTATGAATAGTTGAAGCGAGATTTTGCTTTTGGTTTTGCCGTAGGTTTTGAAAGAGGTTTTTATTTTTCTTCTTCTTTAGGCACAAAACCAACAGAGACAAAATGAGAATGAATAGTATTTGGTTTATCTTCTTTTCTAGAATCAGATTCTTCATAAGAATCATAACCAATACCTCTTGTATAGTTTCTGCTTATGCCATAGATTATTGAAGCCATGATGCTTCTTCCTATGCTTTTAGCAAGAAATTTATGGAAAGATTTGTCATATTTCCTTCTTAAGTTTGGAACTATTTCTTCTAAGAGCAGAGTTATCAATCTTAAGACTAATTTTTTCTTCATTCAAAGATAAAAAATCTTCCTTAAGTTTACTGTGTTCATTAGAAACAGATTCATGGACCTTTTTAAGTTCCTTGAATTTGTTCTTAAGCAACTCATGTTCTTCTAGAATTTCAAGTAATGAACATGTTAATTGAGGATGAGAAAGGTCAGAAAACACCTCTTCCATGTCTGAATCAAAATATGCTTCAGCTTCTAGAGAGATCTTCTATTCAGAAGCCTTAACGCTCACCATTAGTGCTACGTTAGCTTGTTCTTCTTCGAAATCATCTTCTAAATAATCAAAACCATCCTAGGTTTACCATCAAACCTTTCTTCTTTCCTATGAAATATTTCTTCTAGGGCTTGTCCTTTCTAAGCTTAGGACACTCATTCTTGTAGTGGCCTGGCTCTTTGCACTCATAGCAAGTGATACCTTTGCTGCCACCAGAATTCCTTTATCCAGAAGTAGACTCGAAGCGACCACCTATCCTTCTAGCTCATATGAACTTGTTGCCTTTCTTCATCTTCTAGAATCGATTAACTCTTTTGGAAAAAAGCGACAACTCATCTCCGTCTTCGTCCAAATCTTCTTCAGTTTCTTCTTTCTCTTCAGCTTGAAGAGCTCCAGTCTTCTTAAATCTACCACTTGATTTGAGAGTTACAAATTTTCCTTTTATTTGAGGCTCATTATCATTAAGCTCAATCTTGTGGTTTCTCAAATAACTTACCAATTCCTCAAGAGAAGTGTTATTCAGATATTTGGCAAGTTTGAGTGATGTTACCATAGGCTTCCATTTCTTTAGCAAGCCTCTCATAATCTTCTTCAAGTGATTTGAAGTAGAATAACTTTTTTCCAGAACCTTTAGTCATACAACCAGAGTTTAAAACCTTTAGAACATGTTCTCAACAGTTTCATCATCTTCCATCTTGAACGCCTCATACTTCTGAATCAATTCAAGTGTCTTGGTTTCTTTGACTTGGGCATTTCCTTCGTGAGTCATTCTCAAAGAATCAAAATAGATTTTATAGTATCTCTATTAGTGATCTTTTCATACTCAGTATAAGAGATCGTGTTCAGCAAGATAGTTTAGCCGTGTGATGATCTTTATAATCTTTATTTTGTTATTCTGTCATCACTCTTATTTCCACTTTGTTACCACTAGCATCTACTAGATGTGTATAGCCATTGACTACCACATCCCAGAGATCTACGTTGTGACCGAGAAAGAAACTTTCAATTATATCTTTCCATTAGTCAAACTTATCTCCATAAAATATTGGAGGTTTAGAAATGTAGTTATCTCTTTCAACAATCTGTGCATCAGGTGGATGGATTTCAGCCATAGTGTTTTAAAAAACTTTGGATCTTTATCTGACCAGGTAAAGTGTTTGATAATAATAAATACCAAAACTAGAGCCCTAATTCCAATTAAAGGTGAGGGAAACACAAGAAAGGAGAGAGGTTGAATTGGGTTTCTAAGAATAAAATATTTTTGAAACCAAACACTTGATGTTAACAAAAGAACAAAAATAAATGAACACAATTAGTTTTATCCTAGTTCACTGTTAACTAAGTTAATCCATTCCACACACCAAGGTGATTTTCATATCTCAACAAAGACTTAATCCACTATAACCAAATTGATTACAAACATAAACAAAGACTAACCTTCAATGTTTACAACCACAAAGACTACTCGCCAATGTCTTCTTGAGAATTTTGACTAAAGCCCTAGTCTCTCAAGGAACAATCAATCCAAGGTTGAAATACAAGATTGTGTGTTTACAAGATGCTTATAAGAAAGCAAATTTACACAAGTTGAAATACACATAAAGAACACAACAGTGTTAAAAGCTAGTTAGCGAACAACAGTTCCTTGCTAGCAAGTTAACAGACAAAAGTTCCTTGCTTTATAAAACTTTACAAAAGTCTTACAATGAAATTTCAGTAGCGTCTTAGCGTAAGTTTTGCAGAGTCAATTTGACATTAGTATCTTCAAACTTCCAAGTCTTCCTTTTATAGCCAAAAAGAAATATGTCGGATGGTAGAATAGGAATACCAAAATTCCAGTTGTCTTATTACATAACGGTTAATATGAGTGGTAGATAACATCATACCAATAGTACAATCCTTTTTCCACAAAATCAGATTACTAGAAGGACGTGATCTTGTACTATTTATCACGTAAAACCCTTTGATCTTATCTTATAACCTTCAGAGGCTTTAGAGTATGTATAAGTTGAAGCATGTTTACAAGGATCACAGCTAGTCTTCAGAACCTTTATCGTCAGAGTCTTCAGAACTTGTTCATCAGAACCTTGTCTTCAGAGTCTTCAGCATATTGGTCTTCAAAGTCGTTGGTCTTTAGAGTCTTCAAAACTTGTTCAACACAACCTTATCTTCAGAGCATTCAGAACCTTGGAGCAATAGAGCCTAGAATCTTTAGAGCTTGAGAAAACTTAATAAGCTCTACCATCAGAGTCACATATAGAAGCTTTAAAACTTAACGTTCCTCAGAATCATTGTTTTAGAAGTATTTTGATCCTTATAACACACACTTATATCACTTAGTGTGTTGAGTCTAGAGTCTAATGACATCACACACCATATCTTCAGAGTTAGAATCTGTTAGCAAAATCTACATACTAGATAAATACATTAGGGTACTAAATTGTTATCAAATCACTCATGTATTTCTATCATCAAAACTAAAGGTCAGATGTAGAACCAAATATTGTTCTTACAGACTGTTCAAGTGGATGTTTAAATAAAATAATAAAAGGATGGTGCTACCAAAAATAAGATCTCATCTAAAAAGGTTAGTACCTCAAAAGTTGAATGCTCCTTGAATAATCATGTTGAAACTATAAATGCTGATGAACCCTACCCCATAGGGAGTAAAGCTGATCTTGGTAAAACCATTGGTAAGGAACAAGATGTAATGCCACATGTTAAATCACTTGATGATTAACATGTTAAACTAGATGTTGAAGCATCTATTCCAACAACTAGTGAACCCGAACTGAACATCCCATAGATTCAGTAATGGATGCTCTTGTTTTTTATGTCTTTCTAAACAACATATTGGATGGGAAAGATGACTCTTACTTTTATAAAGATCAAACTGCTGAGAATTATTAAAATGAAGATCACGAAGCTCAAGGAGAAAATACTGTAGAGGATGAAGTTTTAAGTAAGTCATCTAATGGAAACAATTAAGTGAGTTGTGAGGACTCTCCTAGTGGAAAAGATAATGGAAAATAGGATAATAATGTTGAAACAAATGATAATGATAAAATCCCTATTGCCCATATAATGAAGAGTCTCATTAATAGCATAACCATACCTCAAGACAAGGATTATCAAGTGAGGGTTAAAAAGGTGGTTGATGTTGAAGAAGAAACAAAGATAGGTGAAGAACCAACAATAATTTTTTTGTTAGTGTTATACCCCAATTTTTGCCCCTAAGATTCCTCTATCATTTCATAACAACCCAATTATATTGAGATCACACTAGGGTTTGGTTCTTCTCCCTATCTTTAGGTTTTCTCATGAGGGATCACCAAGCACATTAATTTGTATATTATGGTCATATATGTTGTGTGTTGATTAACTTTTAACTAACAAATATAATGAATTTTTTCTCTATAAATGTTGGTGTTATAGGTGATGTCACAACTTTATCAGGTTGATTCATAGGTTCATGAGTTTATTTTCATGCCTTCTTCAACAAAGCTTCAAGCTTCATCATTGATAGTGCTTTAAAATTATGTCATGAGAAGGTCTACTATGATTCATAATACTTCAATTTGCCAAAGAAAGTCAAGAGATGCAAGAATTGATTAAAGAAGTTTGGCCTAATTAGACAAGTTCTTGATTCCTTAATCACAAGTGCATAACTCCCTCCATTCTCAACATTTGGAAGTGGTTATTGTTACTATAAGCTCTTATTATCATCCACAATAACTTCTCTTCACATAGAAAAAGTATTTGTACAAGAAAGGTTGTCAAAATTGAAAGGGGTTCCCAAGCCATTTTGATGCTCTAGAAGTTAGGGTTTTGGACTTCTAAGGGCTATATCTTATCCATCTTTTGAGATTTTTGAGTGATTCCAAATATATGCTTCTCTTTAAAGGGTCCTCAATAATTCACTTCAAAACTTTCAAGCAAATTTCATATGAAAGATCACTAATGATTGAGAAAGATTATAAGTCCTCTAGACAGACCATTAAATTCCCTTATGTGATTTCAAAGGGTCATAACTTGATCAATTTTCATCTCCTTGAGCCTATTATTTTTCCATAATGATCTTAAGAGTGTGAAACTCAACTCTTCTTTTATGTTCAAAACTTGAAAATGATTAGAAGATGCCTTAAGACCTCAAAAGATTATAGGTCACCTTATGGATTTCCATCAAATTTAAAGGATCATAACTTGTCCAATATTTGGAACTTTTTGAGTGATACAAGTTTCACAATACTCTTTAAGGAGTCCACTTCAAGATAACATCATTGATCAAAGCAAAATTTTGGAATAAGACTTTGTTTGGAATCAAAACATTATAGGCCATTTTTGAAGAAAAACTTAGAACTTTTCTAAAGTTGAATTAAGGATCAAAATGCAAGAGTTAGCTGAGTTTTGAGCAAATTCAAGTCACACTTTTCTAACTTTCGGGCTTCCCTCGTTTTCCATCCAAACCTCACTATTGCTTCCAATTATTTTCACCATTCACTCTTCTATAAATAGAGGCACATATTACATTCATTTCCTCAAGCTTGGACAACCAAAATCACCCAGCCAAACTCTCTGCATAACCCATTTTTCGGAGTTTTCAAATTCACCTTTTCTCCACTTTTCAATCCAATTTCTTTGTTGATTCTTTATCCTAGAACTTCAGTGAAGCTAACAGAAGAAGAACCAATCCTTGAAGTGTCACAAATCATGCTAGCCAAGTCCATTTTAAGAGCAATTTTCTGCTACTTCGTTCAGAATTGAGAGAGATACTTGGAATTTTCGTGCTCGCTACTTTTTCTTGTTTTCTCCAAATACAGCCTTGCACAACTTATATAAATTTTACACGAGGGTACCATTAGAATTTTCTTGAAGAAATTAATCTAATGGTACCAGTCTGGTTCTCTAATTTTACAGTTTGTGAAACTTCAAGTTAGAGCGTATGGAGGTTGAAGACGACATACGTGTTGTGCTTCAGCCAATGATAGCGTGACATGTGACTTTTTTGAATCTTATCCAGTGAACTTGTCTTACTATATGCACATTTTGAGGATCATTAGATCTGATTACTTTCATTAGTCAGACTATATCCAACGCGCCTGATTTTTTGTTGCTTTTAAATATTAAAAATTGATTTAGTGTGATTTCCAAAGATGACCATATTATGTACAACGTGTCAGATCCCTTGGATCTGCTTACTAACATGTTTTGACATTAATCTAATGGTCCACATTATTTGGCTTTATTTTTATTTTCTGACTTTCTATATTTAATTGTTTTGAACTTCAAAAAATCATAGAAAATTCATTTCTGACTCAAAAATTATGAAAAAATTCACAAAAATATTTTTAAATATTCTCTTTCTGATTTTTATTTTTTCATAATTTTATTTTCAGAGTTGATATTTTTTATGATTGTTTCTTTTTGTTTGACTTGATTTTTAATTGTTTAAAAATACTTTTGGGAATTTTTAAATTCTGAAAAAATTCACCAAGATCATTTTCTTTATTTCCGACTTTCTGGAATTTTTCTAGAATTTTATTATGATTTTTACTATTTTCAATCATTTTTTCACTTACTTGAGTGATTTTAAATTAATTTAAAAATACTTTTCTGTTTTAAAAAATTACTAAATTTTTGTAAAAATACTTGAGATCATCTCTGACTTTTCTATGTTTTCTTTTAATCTTTATTTGATACTTTGAATATAGTTTGTTATTTTGCCTTTTATTTTCACTTAAAAAACAATTTAAAAACAATTTTTTTTTAATTTTTCATATTAAATGCAATTTTATTTTTGAATATTCTGGATGAGCTTGAACTATGTGATTTTTAATCATGAGCTTCATTAACATCATTGGATCTTGGGTGTAGAGTTTAACTCCACCAAAATGGATGAATGATTTTAATGATAGTTTGATTAAAATATTTAGTTCAAATGTTTACCCTCCCTCTTCATCTTATCCATTTCTTACTTGTGCTACATGTTGTTGAAGAATGATCTACATATTATTTATCTAAACATATGGTACATAGATTGCTATTGATCGGTCTTAAAATAGGCGCAACTTCTATATAAGTCCACTTATGATTGCTTAACATAGCGCTAAACTTTGTCCTGATTCGAGAAATGATCATTCGTGGCCCAAATCTATGTTAGCAACCCCAAGTATGTTTAATTTGAAACCTTTGATCCAATAACCTTGAGGTTCATTGTTAGGAGGCTTTGGTATTATCAATCCTCTAATGAACCATCATAAATTTTGGTCTAAGTGAATCATTTAAACATCGTTGATCATTTGTTGTTGCCTCAAGAATTTTAAAATGAATGATATACTTGACAAAAAGAAAATGAAATTTGTTGTTGAGAAGCTTTGATTTTATCAATCTTCTAATGATTTTTCAAATGCAAGTTTCAAGATGGTCATTCAACTAACCTCTAATTCCTAACTCATTAACAATTGACTTTTATTATGTTTTTTTTACTTATGGCCTTTATTTTATGTCTTTATTTTTATGCACCATTTACTTTAACATTTACATTTCATGCTATTTTCATCTTTGCTCACTTGAGCATTTATCTTTATGTCATTTTGTTTTGCTCACTTGAGCTTTTAATTTTCTTTTTGAAGACACTTAATAATCAACTTGATCAATAAAAAGCTTTAAGGTTACTTGGACTATTTGGTTACTATTCTTGGCATTATGGAATTATGGACCTCTTGGACTTAGGATTAGAAACCTTGACTACCCTTGAGACCTTGTGACTTCTATTGTTATTTGGTCTGGAGTTCTTGGGGGTTACCCCTAAGACTTTGAGTTTATTTTTCTTTGTGTGCGAGTTATTCTGATTATATGTTTTGTCTATGATGGGGAATTTCTATGTATACAGCCGTTACTCTGCCCAATTTTTGTGAAGACTTAATGCATCAGAAGCTTGGTTTTCTTAAGAGGTTTAATATCTTTGCTTGTTTGGTTTCAATCCAAAGGATGGGAATTCTACATTGACTCATTGTGTCAACTGTTGGCTTTTTGTTGGTTAGACGATTCTTTTCCCTAGCTTTTACCTTATGCCTTAGGATAGTCCCTTTATATCCTCCTATCTTCTTTAATTTCAAAAATCTTCTCCCTCCTTTCCAACAATATTCTTGTTTTCTAAACTTGAACCGCTTTCATAATAAACTTGGACTTAGGTCCATGTATTTTCAAAAAATATTTTCTTAATAAAACTTTAACCAACTTAATAATACTTTGACATTTTTTGTGAGAAGACTAAAAGTCAATCAATCTCATTCAAACCATTTTTCCACTTTGCCTTTTTACTTTAAACTTTTTTTCAAAATATTAGACTCTTGTCGATCCTTGTAGTGATGCAAGTTACTATACTTTTACGATATGTAGTGAAGTGAGATATTTTCCACTTGGGTGTTGAGCGAGGCTTTGTTGATTTTAAAATCCAAGCCATATCCTCCACTTTGATTTGATGCAAATTCTCCTTTCTCATAATCATGTGTAGTAAGTATGCCTTCCACTCGGATATAACGATGATGTCTCGCCTCTTAAAGATAACAAACACATTTGTGTTTTAAAATTTTTAAAGGTGAACTACGAGTACCCTGGTCCCCTATTGCATAAAACATGGTACATAGGCACTAAAGGTTCGCAACCGCGGCGGGTGCAAAAATTGTAAAAAAATACTTCTTTTTCTCATCTCCACCATCTATTTTTGTATACAACACTTATGGCCAAAATACACAAATTTTCAAACAGGTTCTTGCAGAGTACCATAGATATTTAGGGTTCTAACACCTTCCCTTTGCATAACCAACCCCTGTACCTAGATTCTATCTCCCTCTCTTTTTGGGTTATTCACTCGTTTCCCATTCCTTTGGAAACAATAAAGCACAGTGGTGATTTTTATTTGATCTGTGCGAGTTAAGTCATTCCAATGGCTTAGTCTCAACATTTCTACCGCTACAATTAGAACTATATCTAATGAATTAAAAGTGAAAAAGAAGGTGTAAGAACAAGATTGGTTCTGCATCTTGCCTTATGTTTTGATGATAACTTTACATGTTATCTTAGAGAATAATTATGTACTCTAATGGTTTCTGTCTAGTGTGTAGATTTTTTTAAATAGGTTCTGACTCTGGTAAGAAGGCATGTGACATCACCAGGGTCTGAACTTAACACTCTAGAAGAATAACTTTGGTGTGTTACAAGTTAAGTCAAGATTTTGGAATTCTTCTTATGCAACGGTTTTAAGGAATGTTAGTACAAGAGCTTCTGATCATGGCTTAAGCAAGGAAGCTTTGGAGGCCTTCTAAAGCTTTACTTTTGTTGTTCCAATATCTGAAGATGCCGAAGAGAAGGTTCTGCTGAATAAGTTTTGAAGATCTGAAGACATTCTTCTAAAGACCAAGTGCTGAAGACTCTTAAGGCAAGGGTTCTCTGAACAAGCTCTGAAGACTCGAAGACTTGGGTTCTGAAGATACAAAGTTTTGATCCTTCTACAACATGCTTCATCAACATACAAATTAGAAGCCTCTGAAGATATAGAAGACAAAGATCAAGACTAGGGATTGCGTGTGATGGTGAGAATAAAAGTACAAAGTACTCTGTGACCCCTACTTTAATAGGGTGGCGTCAGGATAAACCTTTTTGTATTTGTTATCTACCTCTCCCATTATGACCATTGAAAACAAAACAACTATATTCGTGTTTCCTATTCTACCCTCCAACTGATCTCTTTTTCAGCTATAAAAGGAGGACTTGGAAGAATTTGAAATCAACAAATCAACTCTACAAAACTACACCAAACCACTACACAAACTCTTTTGAGAAATTCTTTGTATCGTTTTGTAAATAAGCAAAGAGATTTTATTCGTATATTGCTATCAAAACTTTTGTGTTGTTGTACTTAAACACTTTTGTTCATTTCTTTCTAGGGCATGATGTTGATCTTTGGGATATGGTAGTTGATAGCTAGGATCCTCCCACAGATGCTGCTGGGAAGAAGCTTGAAAGAAGAGCCATGAATAATCAGCAAAAGAAGGATTATAAGAATCATCATAAATAAAGAACCATCTTGTTGAATGTTATTTCTTATACTGAGTATGAGAAGATTACAAATAGAGACTCATCTAAGTCTATATTAGTGTAGAAAGTGGAGCAACCACCAGATATGGAGAAACATTCTCTTTGAAAAGAGATGCCAAGAAAGCAATCCTTTGTATGGTTTTTCCTGAATATGAAAAAGCAAGCCATCAAAAACTTATGCTTCAGCTAGAAACTCCAAATTAAGAATAATAGTAAAGAAAAGTGATATTAGGGAGAGGCAATAAATAGATTGAGCACGAGAACAATTGAGACTAAGTATCAAGTCCCATTTCATCAGCAAGTATAACATGCGTTTCATTGGCCCAAGAGAATCGTAGAAAGTTCAATCCTTCAAGTTGATATGGATGTAGTGCACCTTCATGTACATAAATATATGAAATCAGGATCATTCAAATCTAATAAATCAAAGACAAAAGGCGTGCTTTTGCCAAAATAATAGATCAGTCAAAACACATACCCCCCCTGAAAGAAACTTTGGGCTTTGTTCATATTGTTGAAATTCTTTCTGCTGCTTTATCAATTCAGCATCATCACTAACCCTGCTTTTTTGCTTACTGTCTTAGACTGAAATATATTGAATCTCTCTATTTCTGCTTGGAACAAAGAGATATCTGACTCAACTCCCAATGACATTCATCATAAGGAAGCTCTTTCCACTTCACAAGATATTCCTTCTCATTATCATTTCCCCTGACCCATTTAAACAATATTCCATGAACTGAGTATTTGACAACACTTTCATAGAAAAGATAGAATAAAATTATCCCAAAATTGTTCTAAATGATTAAGCAACATATTTCAGTGGCAAAATCCTCTCAACTTAAAAACAAAAAAAATCTTGATCTCAACTTAACATCTTAAAAATCTTGATCTCAACTTGACAACTTAACATTTTAAAAGTTAATATTAGGAAGGAGATCATGTTAAGTCGCTATGCAATTTGGAGTAGATCAAGATATTCCAAGTTATGTGTCGAGATTCAATGAGACTAAAGAGGTTGCTTGGAAAAACTACCGCAGGCTCATAACTGATAGGGTTTAAGCCTTCTCTCAGCACTGGATCCATGATACAAAGTGGATTCTTCACTTCGTTTGAAAGATGAATCGAGACAAAAACATGTCCTTTATCATGAGTGAACTGAAATGCACCAAGTAAAATAATTAACAGATATTATAAAACGAAAACAGTTAAAGGAGAAGATAGTGTAACGTGAAATATAGCGAACCTTTAGTGAGTTTCCGACAAGATTGGTAATTATTTGCCGGAAGAGTTTAGGATCGCTGATGATAACTTGAGGTACTTGGTTGGACGCGTATACAGCCAACTATGTCCAACTAAACATATAGAGAACATAAGTTTATCTAAGACTTCTTAATACTGAAATAATTGGAGGTACAAAACAAAGTAAAATATCTACGGTTTGGTACCTCAATTCGTTTTTCAATGGATTTTTCAAAGAAATGTGTTAGAACTTCATCTAGAATAGCATGTGGATGAAAAGCTACATCTTCGAGTTCAAGCCTTCCTGCCTCGATCTTAGCTTGTTCGAGAACCTCACTTATGACCGATATAAGATCTTTACCACTATCATGAGCAGTTTGGGCACAATCGATCTGATTGTCATCAAGGTCAGTATCCATCAACATTTGCAGCATACCTGGAAAATGATTTGAAACGGTTGAATATTATCACCGAGTATTGACCAGTTCAGATTATCTTAAACAACAAAAACAACAAATCATCCTTCGCAATTACCTAAAACGCCGTTCATTGGAGTCCTGATCTCATGCGAAACTATCGCGAGAAACTACAAAAACAGAAAATAATCCTCAGAGATCAAGAGAAAACTATTAATTTTAATTACTTAAAAGGTAAAATAGTTCTCATGTCGAAGAAACGATCCCATAAATATATAGAACCTGAGATTTTGTGACATCTGCAGCCTCAGCACGAACCATGAGCTCTTTCATTCGACGATACTCATCCTCTACTTGAGCTATCCGATTTATTGCTGCATGAAATATATGCCCAAGAAGCAAGGTATAACAAAAACTCCCACGGATGCATTGAATGCAGTCCAAGGAAATGGAGCCATTTGCTTGAACCTGGCAAAAAAAATGGAAATATACCAATACGACAATTCAATTCTTCTTTGATAATAAAATAGAACTTTATAGTGAAAACAAACTTGCAGTGCAACTCATGCTTTCGTAGCGGATCCCCAAAATCTAGACCGCTTACGTGTAATAGGCTAGTATCAACAACATCAGTACCATACATTGTAATATGTGCAGATGCATTAGTTGTGTCATAAACATTAACAACAATGGTTTGCTTGCTGGAAAGTTGGTGAAGAAGCTTGTCCACAAGTGATGGAACATCATAAGATGCGCCCAGATACCCGACAGTAGCTATGACACGCTGTTCGGGTGTAGCATCTGGAGGAAGCTTAGAGCCATAAACATCAAATGTAAGTACAACACCTAGGTGAGTAGACTTTAGTAGTTTAAAAGGGGATGTCATAACACCCTTCCCGGACGCCTTTGCTCATAAAATATTATCACGATCCTCCTATATTATTTTGCTATCGACCAAAATACAATTATAAGTAAAGTAAAGAGCATTTAGGTATATATACTTAACTATGGTAGAAAAAGGTAAATAAGATATAACAGCCCAAGAATATTCGGAACCTAAAAATTCAATCTAGATCACTAACAGTTTAATATTTCAACCAATTTTCTAACAAGAAAACTCAACATATCAGTTGACAGTTCAAAGGCAACATGACTAATGGCATTTAACATAAGCTACTACTTTCGTTGTCCCAAGAATCCTTCTCTATAAGAATCATGGCCAACTGTGTTGACATACTGAAAGAACAAGGAATCAAAACAAAAACTAAAAATTACTTTGTGATCTGAATGTTTATCTTAAACTGAAAAAACAAAACATTACCTTGAGTTGCAATTCAAACCCTACTTCAACTATTACATTTCATAACAAAGCAAACATTAAAAATAAAGGAGATAACAAAACATAACATCTACAAATTTCCAGAAAATTTCTCTGATTTCAGTTGGTTCTTCAAATTCTTGTTCTTCTTCTTTGAATCTTCATACATAGCCTTCAAATAGTTCATGGCTTCCATACCTTCCATCTCTGACTTCATAATGCTCCCATATTCATTTCCACCTTTTTCTCCCATATCTTCATCCCATATGAACAAATTACATGTCTCGTCACTCCTCCAAAATGGACATCTCCAAAAAAGCCTTCCTTTATTTAGTCCCCTCTTGCATCGGTATGAAACCATACGACCATCACACCCACAAAATTTTTCAGATCGAGATTTTACCGAAGAAGAAGACATAGAAACACCTTTAGATGAGTTTTCCATCTTTGTGTTTCTTAAAACATGTAAGTAATGAAAATCTGAAAATTACAACCTACTTTGATTATTGACTCATGTAACTAACGAAAAAAATAAAATTATAAAGAGCTTTTCACAAGTAAGAACGGCTAAACTCATCAGAAAAATGATTTGAAACCCTAAATGGCTAAATCGAAAAGATAATTCGCTAACTAAAAAGACTGCAATTCACAATTAAGCTAAATTCAGTCCACCAAATTAAATTGCATAGGAACAGTCCAAATTAAAAATCTTATATTTAACTATGTCAAGCTATTAAATTGATTATGTAAATGGTTTTCCAAAAATGCTCCTTCACTGCCCTTGTTTCCACTTCAACCTATGAGGTACTTACTTATTCTTCAAGTTAAAATCAATTCTAATTTACAAATTCAAAACATATCAAATATCAATTATAAGTCCCCAAAATTAGTTATTCATATGCTTATGTTAGTTTTTAGGATTTTAACCTAGAAACCAAATGTCAGCATTTGAGTTTGATTTATAGCCAATGGTAACTAACAAGGTGAACTAGCTAAATGCAGTTAAGAGAAAAAAATTGATAAAAAATTAAGTTTGAGGTAATGAAGAAAACATCACTACAGTACAGTTCTGAGGAACATGAAAAGAAGTAAACCAAAGGATATCAAAAGAAGAAGAAAACCTGTTATGCTGTGTTCAACAGCGAAATCAACGGATAAATACAGAGGAGGAATGGAGGACGGAGGAGAAGAAGAAATGAGTTTTTCTTACAATCAACAGGGGAAGAATGAAGAACAGAGGAAGGAGGTGCGTGAGAGAAGAAGAAAATAGTTTTCCTAGGTTTAGGGTTTTTCGTGAGAATTAAGATAAACAGTTATGAGAAAGATAGAATCTATTACATAACACTTCATGAAGTGGTGTATTGTATTATTATAAGATGTACCATTGCAACATATTCGGTCGATAGGCTGGGTGGATGTGACAGATGATGATGTCTGAGCTTACAACTCTAGACAAGATTTCAGGCTACAAGTCTTTTAAAGACCATGGTGGAAAGATGATACAGGTGAGAGAAAAAGTGAGAGCGACACCACTGTCACCGTCGGACCTGTTATCATCCCTCTGAGCCTTCGAAGTTGAAATTTCTTTTTAAACAGAAAAATCCAGAATTTTATTTTAACCTGGGGATGGAAAGTTTTCAGTTTATTCATTTGTGCATTCAAATACAAGAGTTTCATTCAAGATACCTTTCAATAAGGTTGAACTCCCAAGCTTTCCTCCACATACATCAAAGAAGCATCTAAGATGTCCTTCAAATCAAAAGTGATGACGATGATGGTTCTTCATAATGGTTAAGCCAGACAGTCATTATTTTTCTAAAGCAAAAAAAAAAAGTGATGAAAAAAATTAAAAAAAACTCAAGAAAAGTCCGCTAAGTCGAAACATGTGAAGGAGACTTAGGCAAAAAAATAAGACATCTCGCTGACTCTAAATCTCAAGTAAAACAGTTCAGGAAAAAGTTAGGGATAATAAAGAAAAAATCAATCCTAAAAAAAGAAGTTGACAGAAGTCCTCAACATTTTTCGTCTGTTACTCTCAGGATTTCGTTCTCTTCCAGTGTTACCATGACTGTGTACCAGGCACCGTCTTCGTGATTTATGAACTTCGTGTTGTAACTCATCGTCTTCGTCGATCCCAATTCCTTATGCATTTGATTTTTACTATTTCATTCTCCTCATTTTATAAAAATCGAAGATCCCAACCTACTTGCATTTTTTCATGCCATCATTTTTCAATTCTTTGGAAAATCTTTGAGACTTCGATAAATGCTTCTGACCTCAATCCTTTCAGGTTCTTCATTCAAACTTATTATGATTTGATTCTATCAGATTCTTCTTTGCGCCACATATGATTGCATTCTTTGAACGAATCCTTGGACCCTTGCACCAAACTTTGCAACTGAGTTCGATTAGGCCCCATATCAACGTTATATTGATACTGCTCAATGAATGCCTCAACAAGATCCCTCCATGTGTGAACGTGTGCACGCTCCAGTTACATGTACCATTCCAAGGAAGCTCCAGATAAGTTGTCCTGGAAGAAGTGCATTATGTTCATGATTAACCACTAGTTAGCAGAACTTACTTCTTATTGTTGGGCACGCAAGACTGTTTTGTTTTTATCCAGTCATCTAATATTCAAACGTAGATCATAAGTTAGAGACTGGTTATTCTGTCCTTGCTATTTCTATAACAGCACTGATGTCACAACATCCTTTATGACATTCGTGACTGTTATGCCATAATTTCAGTCCTCAACATTTTTCGTATGTTACTCTCAGGGTTTCGTGATTTATGAACTTCGTGTTGTAACTCATCGTCTTCGTCGATCCCAATTCCTTATGCATTTGATTTTTACTATTTCATTCTCCTCATTTTATAAAAATCGAAGATCCCAACCTACTTACATTTTTTCATGCCATCATTTTTCAATTCTTTGGAAAATATTCGAGACTTCGAGAAATGCTTCCGACCTCAATCCTTTCAGGTTCTTCATTCAAACTGTAAGTGTTTTTATGTTGGCTTTAATTTTTGGTAAAACCAGTTTATGTCAATGTCTTGACTGATGTCATGACATTCTGAGTTGAAGATAAATTCTGCAGAAGAAGAATTATACAGGTACAACTCAGTTTGGTTATGAATTGTTATGTTGGAAATCTGCAAGAAGAATGACTGATGTCATGACCAATGTTATAACATTCTGTGCAACATATATTGTTATGCAGATTTACTTTTCCTGAGAGTTTTCAGGATTCTGTTGAGCTGTTTTATTATGGACTATTATGTTGGATCATATGCTCACGTGGTTTGGTGGTTAACCTTGTTTAACCCTAATTGTTATGTTGAAAAGACCAAGTCCTTAGGTTAACTTTTGTTAACCCTAGCTATAATTGTGGAAGCCCAAGTTGAAGACTTTACTGCTTCTATATTATCAAAGAAACCCTTATACTGTGAGATGCGCCTTTTCTGTGAAGAAGAAGAAGCAGACTGTAATTTGTTTTCTAGTTATTCTTGTGAGCCAAACAATTATCTTTTGATAAGTGCCTTGGAGTAGGATTTGGTTGTAAGGGTAGTTTATCACTCAAAGCTTTGAAGCACGAGTGTTGTGTCTCTTGATTAAAGCTTTGAAGCAAAATCAAGTATGTTTATTGAAGAATGTCTTCACAATTCTATTAATCAATAGGTTAGTATCACTGCTATGATTGAGGGGGAGTGAGTAGGAACTCAGGTCTAAGTAGAACTTAGATTGAAGTTGCATTGGGTAGATCTTAAGCGAAGGAGATAAACTGGTTGGTTTATTCCTGAATTAATACTACTTATAATGGATTTCCTCTCTGGCTTGGTAGCCCCCAGATGTAGGTGTAGTTACACACTAAACTGGGTTAACAATTGATTGTGTTCTTTACTGCTTTTAAATTACTGTGTGAATTGTTAACAGTTTGTCAGATACGGTGTCATAACATTCACTGTGACATTAAGTATTTGCTGCCAGAATTTCAATTGGCATCAGAGTAGGCACCCTGCCTGTTATTTCTGGGTGAGATCTAGGGATATTATTTTCTGGCGCTATGGACAAGGAAGGAGGATTTGGGAGCAGGCCACCTATTCTGGATGGATCAAACTATGATTACTAGAAACCTCGTATGGTTGCTTTTTTGAAGTCACTGGACAATACAGCTTGGAGAGCTGCTGACAGAGGATGGAAACATCCCATCAAACTTGAGAAAGATGGGACTGCTAGCCTGAAACTTGAGGAAGAATGGAGCAAATAAGAAGAAGAGCTATGGCAGACTAGTCACTAGGATTCTTAATGAGAATCACTCTGTTCCTGGTGTATCTGTACCATTGAACCAAGAAACTGCTAGCCCAAATTTAGAAAGTGATCCCAATGTCACTCAGAATGTTGAGACACCTGATGACAACATTGAGAAATCTCCAGAGAAACCTGATGATCACCAGACCCCTACTGACAAGGCTGTTGAACCTCCTGTCATTGATGTTGATGAAGAATTTTCTGACAATGATTTAATTGCTAATGTCAACCCTAGCATAGCAAGAAGGATGATGAGTAGAAAAGAAAAGAAGAGTGCTGCCCAAAGCCCATCCAAAGAGAAAGCTACTGAAGTTGTTCATGAGAAAGCTAGGCCTGAGAACAAGGCTAGAGAAGAAGCTGAGAAGGATCAAAAGGCTGGAACTTCCAAAGGGAAGGGTAAGGTAAAAGTTAGGGTATCTGTTGGTAGTCTCTCAAAAACCTTGAGACAACCTATAGCCAAGAAAAGAAAGGCTCATGAACCCTCTGAATCTGATGAGGAATCAGACTTTGATTTTGATGTTGAGAGCAATGTTCCAGACATTCCGTTTAGGGTTTAGGGTTTAAGGTTTAGGGTTTAGAGGGGTCTCATTACCCTGTTCTGACCATATTAATGTGCATGTCCTCACTAACTAGATTTTTCACGCCCCTGCAGATAGTTTATTATTAATATCCCTTCATTCCACTGGGAGAACTTCTGAAGAAAAATCCATAATTTATTGCTCAAGTTCAAAGGATTTGTCATGACGCATTGCAAAATGTTAAAAAACTCTAATAGTGAAATATGATTTCCTCTTTGAAAATGAAGAAATTTGTATAATTAATTATATAAAATATATGCGTCATGCTGACAAAGTTATTAAAAAAAATGAACTAATGAAGTATGTAAAAATGTAAGAGGCCGGTTGAAATACGCCTCATTGATCCTCTAATTACTATGGACCTAACGTTGGGACAATGATGTAAAACAAATATCTGAAAAATAAATAATATGTGATGATCATAGTGATTTAGGGTTTTGGACCAAGAAGGATTTTCTTTTATATGTGATTTTTAATTATTTTACAAACAAAAATAATATTTAAATATATTTGATTTATTAAATTGTTTAATTTAAAAATATATCGACATAGAGAAAACCTGAAGAAGATTGATGAAACAATATAAATACTAGATTTATATTGAGAAAACATGCATGTGCTGGTAATATGCAATGATGCAACATGACAGGATCAAAGCTCCACAACACTGGATACAGCTGAATTGTTGCATAGGAAGAAATGACTTTTTACTTCGGGTGAAAAGTAATTTCATCATAGTCTCAATGTTGGGACGAAGTGATAAAACCTTTGACACGCTATCCCACCGTTGGGACGGTGTTATAAATTGCAACATTTGCTGTTAAAAATATAACTTTCTTTTTAAAACTATTCTTTTTTTTAAGATCATACCGATGTAAATACCCGTATCAGGTACGGGAGCATACAAGTTAAAATCAGTAAGGGACCCAGAGAACTGACGTTCCAAATTTTTAATAATTATAATCAATATGGAGTATCATCAAAAACATAGTTAAGGCTAAAACAGTATCGTTTAAAGCTCATGAAACTCTAGTGTTAAGTGAGGATGATGATGAGGTTAAAGGTGATGACGTGGTAGCAAAAAAACTAAATATTATTACTTAAATATTTTTTTGCACTATATTAATAGAAAAAGTGTAAATAAAAATAAATTATATAAGTAACATTAATCATTATTTCTACTTACGAAAATGTCACGTTGGCTTAGGAATATTCTTCCAAAACTACATTGCCCTTTCTTGAAGGCCATGTTAGTCTATTGTGATAGCGTAAGCGCCATATATCTCTCTAACAATCTCATTCAACATCAACGCATTAAGCACATTGAGATGAATATTTATTTTGTGCACGAAAAAGTTATTTGTGGCCAAGTTCATGGATTACATGTTTCTTCATGATACCAAATAGTCTACATGTTCATTAAAGGACTTCCACGACAAATCTTTGACGATTTTCAACTTAGTCTCAATATTCAATAACCCTTCAATCTCGACTAAAGATGTGTATTTGAATATAAAAATATATGTTTTATATTTAATAAATATCCTTTTATATATATATATATATATATATATATATATATATATATATATATATATATATATATATATATATATATATATATATATATATATATATATATATATATATATATATATATATATATATATATATATATATATATATATATATATAGGATTATGTGATAGTCCAATATTTCGATTTATATGTCTTCAAAGACAATTTGAGTACACCAATTCATCAACTTTTTTAATAGAATAAAATATGAGTAATTATTGTCCTTTTCACACTTCTATTTATAGATTTTGTTTATAATATAAAATAATTTCCATTACAAAACTGCAGCATGCATAAGTCAATTTCGTACCTGAAAAGTCACTCTATGAACAATTTATAATAAGCACCACACCAGTAAGTGGCATCTGAGTATGAAATAACAAAGAATACAGAAGGTAGTAGATTCAAGTATAATAAACACTGATAGTAGCTTTACATCCACGTTCTGGTTAACATAGCTGTTCTGACTGAGTTTACATCAAAACTGTCTCAGGAAAAGCTGTCTCAGTACAACATTTTATTAACTAAAACAAACCAAACAACTCATGTCCAACTCCATTAATGTCTACGGGCCAATATCCTGTCATCACCATTTATTACTTCACAGCAAACACTTTATCCCTTACCTCCACAACTGCTAATACGGCACCACCACCATTTTTATAGTCTACACCATTATAAACTTTTGATTGTTTTAAGATATTATCAAACATAATCACTTAAATGAATTGGTACAGTTGTACCTAGAACTTCAAGTATTAATATACCTTTTTATTCTTATCATTAAATTTTATACATATGTAAGCAACTTATAAATATTATTTTAAAATATTTATTTAAGAAAGTTATATATATATATATATATATATATATATATATATATATATATATATATATATATATATATATATATATATATATATATATATATATATATATATATATATATATATATATATATATATATATATATATATATATATATATATATATATATATATATATATATATATATATATATATATATAGAGAGAGAGGGGAGAGATATCAAATTACACTCAAAGAGTTACACCATGAGTTACACTCGCTCAAAAACGTCACTTCGGATTAATATTTTTTAAAATCAACCGTTAGATTGAAGCATATCATAATATAAATTATTCCTATAAAGTTTGAGATTAATCTATAGTGATTTACTATGTCATTGAACTACATCAAAATTAACGTTATAAAAAGTCCATTTTGACGTTAATATTTGGATATCTTGATCGGATAGTAAATCATTATAGATTAATCTTAAACTTTATAGGTATGACCTATATGATGGTATGTTTCAATCCAACGGTTGATTTTAAAAAATATTAATCCGAAGTGACGTTTTTGATCGAGTGTAACTCATGGTATAACTCTTCTGGTGTAATTTGATCCCTCCTCATATATATATGAGGAGGGATCAAATTACACCCGAAGAGTTATACCATGAGTTACACTCGCTTAAAAACGTTACTTCGGATTAATATTTTTTTAAAGAGTGTCCGTTTGAACACTAATTTCTATAATAAATCTAAGAGTGTATTAGAGTGCTCCACGACTGAACCATTTGGTTCATCATAGAAGTCACCTTGTTTCAATTATTAATATTTGTTAAAAAATTACTATTGATTTGAATTAAAAATACAAAAATATAGATTCTAAACAACATTTACTCATTCCATTTCAAATGCAAAAAATAAATAAATAAGAAAATAATACATCACAGGCCATCCATTAAGGAATCTTCTTCTTTTGTTTTATTCAAATCTTTCTTTTTAATAGTACTTATTTTTTCCATTTCTATGCTACAAGTACAAAAAGCACTGCATGATGATACTGCATTTTTTAAAATACGTTGATTTTCGGCAGATTTTGACATTGACATTTCAATGCTCTGAATTCTTCTTTTGCAACAAACAAACAAAATCTTCAATTAATGTTACTTTAGTCTTTGGTCATATTAACCAACAAGCAGAGAAAAAACACAAGATATTAAGTATGAGTGTTTTTTTTACAACGACATCAACAACTTCAAAAATAAAAAACAACGCCATAAAGAAAATATGAAATGGGGGAGAAAAAACACAGTCGGCGCCGCTCGTTTCTCCGGCTGAGTCATCCTCCGGAGACACCATCACCACACATATGCGACCGCCAACATCACCGCCATACCACATCTGCGAGCATCTGATTCTTTCTTCCGGATCTGAGTTTCTTACAAGGTTTGTTCTTTCCCACTGCTTTTCATTCTTTCAAAAGTTGTTGAAATTCCTCCTCCAATTTTTATTTTTTGCGTGACCTCTTTTCTTGTCTTTGATGATTCTAAAACCAACAATGTCTCTTTTCACCTGTTCCTGTTGCAACCCCAATTGTTTCCAACAAAAATCTACGGGATGTTTTGCAATATTCCCAAAGCAGATGGTATATACTTTCGCATATACCATCCAAGTTTGATCTTCGAGTCGATTGAGTAATACATCTTCTAGATCAGCCCTCTTATAAGGGAACCAATCCACCTTTGAAACATAAAATAAAGTATTAACAAACTGAAGTACTGTTAGAAGTTGAATTATTGCTAAATCTTCAAGATCAGCCTCGTTATTATTAACATGATATATATCAGTTGTAGGAAGAAGAGTGTGTTAGTCTTAACATAGATACTAACACACTAACTAACTAACTGAGCCTTTAGCTTACTAACATCTAGGCTTGACTATGCTAAGCTATACAACAAGATAGGTAATCCTTTGGCTATCTACTCTTAATAAGTACAATTCACCTTTGAGATGTAGGAAACTTGCATCTTCATTCGTCATTTCTTGAAGCTTAGCATAGTAGGTTTCTACGTCAGGGATAAAACATCTCTTCCTAAGATCCTCATTTGTCAGATTCGCCCACCCCAACATCAAAGGAAATTGACTCGGTGTAGTATAACTACGTATTTCACGAAGGCATTTGAATCGTTCAAATGCAAATACCTACAAAAAAAACAAAAAGAAAATCATTTTTATGTTATATCAAAAGAAATATAGATGTTGTATGCATATTGATAAATGTCTTACCATTAGAGGATATGCAAAACTGCTCAATGTCTTCATACCTTTTCTCATTGAAACTTTGAGGGAAGTAAGCACGGCTGCCCCCAGGCGTAACTACATATATCAGCTACTTCGAGAAAAGGTAAATAGATAACAGAAATACTTTGAAAAGTTGAAGTGCTAAAAAGAACATTTCCAAATAAATATAATAGGTATGCCTTGACATGTGAATATAAATTCTCATTAGAAACATCAACATTGTGGAATTTAATCAACAGATATTTACTTTCCGGCGTTGATAACTATGTTCAGATTGTGAAACAAAAATATCCAAAAAAAGCTTCATCGATTAAAATTACAAATCCAAAATGGAGTCTTAAGCGATGGATCTCCGACACAAACTTAATCAATGGAAAAACTAGCTGGATGAAAAGAAAGTATGTTGAGCAGAAGAGATTAGTGGTGACGGTGGTCTGGCCATACGCACCACTCTCTTCTAAAATCAAACCAACAAACAATCTTTTCTTTTCAAGAAGAACTACAGAGTTCTGACTTTCCTATTGAATGAGGGAGTACGTAGGCACAAGGTTTTGAAACCGCTACGAACTCAAAATAATATAAAAACAAATCCCTTTATTTTAAAATTACAATTATTACACTACCACTTGAGCACACACACGAACTAAACAGTTTCCATCGAGTACGATGAATGTGAGGGGTGCTAATATCTTCCCCTTACATAAACGACTTCTGAATCCATCTCTTGGTCCCAACGACCATTCTTTTGTGGGTTTTACTCAATGTTTTCCCGTTCCTTTTGAAATAAATAAATACTCGATGGCGACTTCATTGTATCAAATATAATTTTTCGAGGCGCTACAATTATTAATAGATGTTGAATGAAAATGAAATTGATAAATTTTATGGCTAGCCTTGGTATACTGTAGGAAGTTTGTTTTCTTTGTGGCTGAACCTTTGGGTCGCCTTGCGTTGTATTGTTTTAGTTGTTGAAATAAAGTATTTCTTTTTCCAAAAATATATATTAAAATAAATTTAAAGAAGAGTCATACTAACATATACCCTAAGAGTTCAGGTACATGTTAAAGTATTATAATTAAAAAAATATAATTTTATAATATTAGTTTTGTTCTGGACTGGGCCCGACAGGCCCAAAAGCATTGCAAAGGCCCAGTCCAAATGGGCTTACAAGGGCTACGTCGACCAAAGAGTACGACCGTGCCCGACGCGTAGTCGCAGGCTCGACAGTACACCTCCAGCTCGACATGCGGTGGTCCAGCACCACCTTCTGAGGTCCAGCTCGACGTTACCTCGAGCACCCCAGCTAGGGCAGACTCAGTCCACTGTTCCCCCAACGATACTCCGAAAAGACCGCGTCTCCGTCCGCCCGCACTTCACGCAGAACATCCAGGAAGGGGACCACGCGCGGGTCCCCACTACGCACGTAGAACCTGGCAGTTCCTCCATTGGGCCAAACCTGCCCGGCCCAATAAAGGAACCTTGGCCCAGCGCTGGAGGCTATAAATACCCTCTGTTTCCAGAGGGTCAGGTATTCATCATTCTACCCATACACTTATTATTGCCTGCTCGTGCTTCTACTTACTTCAGCATCGGAGTGCATTGCAGGTACCCCCCCCCACCTCGTTCAAGAAGCTTTCTGCTCGGAGCCAGCCGTGACGGTCCATTTCTGATCAGGTCGGATCAGTGGCGCCGTCTGTGGGAAACTAGCTTCCCCGTCTAACGAACAACTCTAAAAGACCAAAGCTCAATTCAACTACCTGTCATGGCTGATCCAGCTCGCGACGAGCAGTACGTCCGTGTCGCCGACACTAATAACAGCACCGCGGACAAGAATGGACACCTCGAAAACCCCGGTGATCCCGGCCACAGTACCATTCCTGTGACGACCTCCCCTGGAACTTCCTCCTACAGGGACAGGGCTACTGCATCATCCTCATCGACCCCACCAGCCCTTGAAGACGACCCGGTAGCTCTCGCTCATTACAGAACTGTCCGGTTCCATGAGGTCCCAGTTCCCGCCGGGGCAGATGCCACGACTCAGGCACTGTTCGCAGCCATTAATCAGACAAACTATCTCATCTTCGCCCAAGGAGAAAGGTTAAGGGCACTCGAAGATGATCGACGACCCCCGAGGAGGCATCGGAGGCCACATTCTCCACCTCCTCGGGTCACAGAAGTTCGACACCCTTCTCCCCCGCGGAGACACTACAGGGAGAACTCCAGGAGCCCCTCTCCCCGGCCAAAGTAGAGGCGCCCCTACTATGAGAGACAGCCCGCCATCACTGCCGGAGAACCCAGTCGCGACCCGTCAAGGCACGACAAGAGGCACGCCGGGGACGGGCGTGTGACATTCAACCACCGAGCATCACGCTCGAGGGAAACTCAGCACGACCACCGTGCCAGACAAAACTACAGGTCCCCATCTCTTTCTCCGGAGAGGAGCGACGAGGACGACCCCCGCGGTCCCCTGTCGCAGGCCATCATGGATGCACCCATCCCCCCGGGCATGGAAAGGCCCCCGCATCTGAAGGAGTATGACGGAGTAGCGGACCCGGTCGACCACATTGACGGGTTCGAAGCCATGCTCCACTATCATAATGTCGGGGGGCCCATCAAGTGCCGTCTTTTCCCCACGACTCTCAGGAAGGCGGCCATGGACTGGTATAAAGGACTCGCCCCGGGCTCAATCACATCGTGGCGGAACCTGAAGAACCAGTTCATCAGTTCCTTCACAGCTTCTCGGCGCCATCCGAAGACCGAGGCGGCCCTCGAGGCCATCATCCAAAGACAGGATGAAACCTTGAGGGAGTTCATCAACCGCTTCAACCGAGAAGCAATACAGGTCCCCTGCGCGGACCATATGAAAAGATACTTGCTGGAGAGGGGTCTCCTCCCCGGCACAGAATTCAGAAAGGCTGTGGGTATTGAGCCACCTTCGACTTTTGATGCCCTCCTCGACAAGGCCCGAGCATACATGGACTACGAGGAGAGGGAAGCTGCCAACAGGGCCCGGGACTCCAGGGCTCGAGGTCCCAACAACAGCAGCAGCTCACGACAAGAGGCTCCTCCCCGACGTACCGGGGAGAAAAGGAAAGAAGATCGACCCCGGGAAGTCCGGGAACAACGGGGCCCCTCGGGCCGTTTCACCGAGTACACTCCGCTCACAGCTTCCCGCGAGCGTATTTTGGCGGAGTATGCCAGTACAGATTTCAGAGACGGTGGCGTCAAGCGTCCCCGACCTGCTCCCGCCAAGCCAGGGGCAGATAAAAATAAATACTGCCAATACCATAGGAGTCATGGCCATTTGACAGAGGACTGCGTCCACCTCAAGGACGCCATTGAAACCCTCATCAAAGGAGGGAGGCTCGCGCAGTACAGGCGAAACGACGCTCCTCGTCGCGACGCCCATGAAACCAAGGAGCCCGAAGAAGACGCCCGACCATCAGACGAGTCGGTGCCTATCCAGACCGCCTTCTCGGTAACCAGGTCCGAGGATTTCGACATTCCCGAGCTCCTGCAGGAGCCCCTGACAACACACAGCAGGTGGGAATACTTTCCCTCCGCCATGGTCATCAACAGGGGCGGGTTCAACGACCTCACCATCAATTCAGCTAAGAGGAAGTTGGACGAGCTGGTCGACATAGCTCCCCCGCAAACTGTAACGTTCGAAAGGGTGAAGGGCAGGTCAGAGCCCATCACCTTCTACCTAGAAGAACTCCCCGGCGGAGCCCCGAACGCGGTCATCCCCTTACTGATAAGGGCAAAAATGGTCAATTTTGACGTGCATCGCATCCTGGTCGACGAAGGGAGTTCCGTCGACGTGATGTACAGTCAGCTGTTCCAGACCTTACAACTGGACGACTCACATCTTTCTCCGTATGTGGGGTCGGATCTACAAGGCTTCAACGGCTCGACCTCCAAACCTTGGGGTTATGTCGAGCTCCTGGTTACGTTCGGCGAAGGAACGGCTACGAGACATGTTAAGGTCCGCTTCCTCGTCATTGACTGCCCGTCTCTATACAACTGCATCTTGGGGAGACCGACTCTGGCGGAGCTGACGGCGGTGCCCTCGACCGTCCATCTGAAGATGAAGTTCTACACCAAAAGGGCACGGGTAGCCACCATCCAAGGAGACCTAGCCGCTGCCCGTAGGTGCTTCAATGCTGCTTCTAAGGGACGAGATACCGTCGACGTAGGGACCAGACCCGCCAAAAGGACAAAACAGGAGCCCGACAGGAAAGCATCCCCCGAGGAAGAAGTCCAGAAGGCCCCACCAAAGGTCGACTCCATAGCCCTCGACGCTCGCTTCGATCAGGACGAGCCATCCAGCAGCGAGCAAATTCCACTCCGACCAATTCCGGACGGGAATTTTGAACTCGTTCCCCTCGGCGCAGACCCGACCAAGGGAGTGAAGATTGGTAAAGACCTCTCCGACTTGGCCAGGAAGCAAATCAAGGCCTGTCTGCGCGAGAATGCTGATCTCTTCGCCTGGAGTGCTGCTGAGATGCCCGGACTCGACCCTGAGGTCGCCTGTCACCACCTCGCCATTGATCCAGCCGCCAAGGCCGCAGTACAACGTAGGCGTAGGCAGTCTCCAGAAAAAACGGAGGCTGCTGAAAAAGCTGTAAAAGACCTCCTAGAGGCAAATTTTATTTCTGAAGCCCGGTATTCCACCTGGCTGTCAAATGTTGTACTTGTGAAAAAGAATAATGGAAAATGGAGAATGTGTGTTGACTATACCGATCTCAACCGGGCTTGCCCGAAGGATGCTTTTCCCTTACCTAACATAGACATGCTGGTCGACAACTCGGCCGGCTACAAGACTTTGTCATTCATGGACGCCTACTCGGGATATAACCAAATCCCAATGGCTCTGGGCGACAAACACTGCACGACATTTATGACCAGCTCGGGTAACTATTACTACAACGTAATGCCCTTCGGACTGAAAAACGCCGGAGCAACTTACCAAAGTATGATGAACAGAGTTTTCAACAAACAGATCGGCGACATGCTCGAGGTATATATGGACGACATGATCGTCAAATCCCGAGCAGACACCGATCACGCAGCTCATCTCAAGACAGTCTTCGCCCAAGCAAGACAGTGCAAAATGAGGTTCAACCCCGAGAAATGCACGTTCGGGGTTAAGGCAGGAAAATTCCTTGGATTCTATCTAACAGAACGAGGGATTGAAGCCAACCCCGACAAATGTCGGGCATTCTCCGACCTCCCAACACCGACGTCGAAGAAGTCGATACAAATCATGAACGGCATGCTTACGTCACTATCCCGATTCTCGCGAAGTCCGCTCAGCACGCCCTCCCATTCTTCAAACTCCTTCGAAAGGAAGCAGCCTTCGAATGGAACGAGGAATGCGAGCACGCACTTCGCCATCTGAAGCAGAGCCTGTCTCAGCCGCCCGTGCTGTCTCAACCAGACGACGGGGAACCGTTGTACTTATACTTGGCCGTTTCGAACGAAGCCATCAGCGCGGCCCTTGTCCGCGAGACCCCGACGGGCAGAAACCTGTCTACTTCACAAGCAAAGCCTTACAAGGGCCCGAAAGCAGATATCAGCAGATCGAAAAGGTTGCTCTGGCCCTCGTCAACGCTGCGAGGAGGCTCAGACACTACTTTCTAGCCCACACCATCGTCGTGCGAACCGATCAGCCGGTGAGGCAACTCCTGGGTCGGCCAGATATGGCGGGCAGGATGCTGAAGTGGTCCTTGGAACTCTCTGAATTCGACATTCAATACGAAAGCAGGAAAGTCCTGAAAGCACAGGCCTTGGCCGACTTTGTCGCGGAGATGACCACTCACGACCTTCCCCCTGGGAAGGAACACAAGTGGACCATCTTCGTCGACGGAGCATCCAGCTCGTCCGGTAGCGGCGCAGGAATCCTCCTGAAAAACGAAGAAGGCGTAGTAATCGAGCACTCCTTAGTTCTCTCCTTCCCGACGTCAAACAACCAGGCAGAATACGAAGCCCTGCTCGCAGGACTGAGACTAGCCGAGGACCTGGGAGCCCGCGAGGTACAAATTTACACCGACTCCCAGCTCGTCGCCTCTCAAGTACAGGGAAGCTCGTCGCCTCTCGTGTGAATATGTTGTACAATCATTCTAACTATAGTGTGAACTCTTACATGTTGTAAGGGGACTGGATGTACCTTCAGACTATGAAGGGAACCCGGATAAAATCTCTTATGTACATTTATTTTTCTGCACTTAACTAATTTCATAAACTCACTGTAAACCAGAAAAATAAGTCAAGTATCACTAAGAACCGATAAAAAATTTATCTACCTAATTCACCCCTCCTCTCTTAGGCGCATTTCATACTTACAAAGTTTTCTTTCTAACTCTGATACTCTTTATCTTTATAATATAATCTTATAAAATTGTTTCACCAAAATACATAGTTTTATCATGGAAAATTGTTAGAAGAAGATTTGGACTATAAAATAAATATTTAGTACAAAGGTAATTATTTAACTTTTAATTTAATTATTTAATCTTTAACTTAACAATTTAAATTTAAATGTAAAGTTATTAATGAATTAATAAATATTAAATTAGTTAAATTATTAAATTGAAACTAAAATTATTAGAGAAAAATTTATACGGAATAAAATATTTTTAAAAAAAATTAAATAAATTTAAATGAAAATTTTATGGACTAAAATTTAAAATAAATTTTAAATAAACTAAAAATTGAAGTTGTTATATGAACTAAAATTTCTATATATTGTTTAACGTGTCAAAAAATTTCTTTTAGTATTCTTTTTAATTTTTTGAAATTGATACAGATATAAATTTTAATTTCCCCCACATTATCTGATCCACATCTACCACCTAAACATATTTAAATAAGTCGTTAAAATGGATCTTTGACATATAAAAGTAGGAAGTGTTTTTTTTTATTTATAAAACTCACCTATAATAATTTAATAATATTAATTTGTTACAAATTTTTTCCTAAAAAATTCTCCGTGATCCACATGGTTTTAAGGCACCATAAACTAATTAATAATTCTTATTAATATATAATCAAAAAAATAAAAATATAAAAGAAAATAAGAATATGAAATAAAAGTGATGAGATATGGTGTTGAATCTTATATATTAAAGTTGTTAGGTCAACGCGAAAACAGAGACTATTTTAATAATTTAATTATTTATTTATTTATTTAATATTATTTATTTTAATGCCTCTTTTTATAGTTGAATTATTCCATAACTAATAATTTTGTATATAAGAGTAATTATTAAATAAATAAAATTCTATAAATTAAAAATTATTAAATAAATAGATAAACAGTAATAAAACAATAAAATAATTAAAACCTTATCTATAGTTCTCTAATACTTTTTTTTTAGAGTAATGTTATTTAGTACCAAAAAAATTTGAAAAAAATACAAAAATGCACGCATGTCGTAATTTAAGAGATAAATTTTAAATTCATTTTAATTTTAACTTCTTTTTTACTAAGGAATATGGGGTGATGGTGATATTGAATGGTGGAGATTTGTTCTTACATTTATTATTTTCATATTTTCTCACTAACAAGCATATTTCATATTTTAAAGAGTGATTTAACTTTTAAATTTTTATTCATTGGAATCACAGGGGAGGTGGTTGTAAACAATGTTATTCCAGAAATTTTATTCTTCCAATTCTTGATTTCTAGATTCGTAATAATAAACATTTTTCTTTTCTTTATAATAAATCATAATATTATTATTAAATAATTAATTAAAACAAAATCGACAAAATTCTCTTTTTTTATGCCAATAATTTCTGTCAAAAAGCCATATAACATGGCTTTAAATTATAACCTTCAATATTGATTAATAATTAATTAGTTAATTAAAAAATTGTTAAAAAGTTGGACATGTAACCCACCCACTTATTCATAAACTTACAAATTATTCTTATAACTTCCATTTCTAATGACAATAAATTCTATTAACATCATGTTAGAATCATAAAATCCAATTCAAAATGTACATATAATAATTAATTAATTAATTTAAAAATATTAAAAAATAGGACATGTAACCACCCACTAATTCATTAACTTACAAATTATTCATAACATTTATATGGTAACTTTCATTTCTCATAACAATATAATTTCTATTAAAATCATGTTAGAATTTAAAATTCAATCCGAAATAAAATGAGAGTTGCCTATTTATCTATACTCTATAACTATCTATAAAGACAATTCATACTTTTGGTCTGGCCTATTTTTGTTTCAATATTGCACTTCAAAAAACTTCCTGTTAAAAACTCCTTTGAATAGTTAATGGAGGGTTAAATTTAACATAACTGATGGAGGAGAGTAGTTATATATAATCATGGAGAAGTTATTTAAATATGGGAAACTGAAGGAAAACTAATTTATATTTTGAACATTACCATGTATTTTGTGAGATTTGTTGCATCATACTCCACACACAATACCATATCATTGAATTACATTTTTATTAGATCATATATTTTGCTTGATTAATTTATTCTCATTTTAAATCCATTTTTATTTTATTTCTCCATTCATTCTTTTGGGTTTGTTTTTTTTTCTAAATATGAAATTTATAGGATATCTAATTTGATTTTTCTTACATTTTGACAAAGTATAAACCTCTCATTCTCTTTTAAATTTTTTGTTCTCTGCAGGTTTGTGATGTCTCCTAAAAAATTAACTCTCACTTTTAATTTTTTTTAATTCTCTATAGGTTTGTGATATCTCCTAAGAAATTAACATTCACCTTTAATAAAATTTTGTTCTCTACAGGTTTGTAATGTTCTTAAGAAATTAATTTTTAGAGGAAGATGAGACAATTATTGTTGATGAGGAAGATGAGACAATTATTGTTGATGATGAAGAGAAGAGAAGAGAAGAACCATCAACAATCATTTTTTCTCCCCTTCATCCAGATCCAACATTTTTTCTCCCCTTCATCCAGATCCAACATGTGCAGGTATGTGTCTTGAACGCCATTTTTTCTTTGAAACAACTTTTTTGATGCCATTTTTTTGGTTCTCTAAAATAGAGACAGGCATGCCATTTTGTTTTGTTGTGTGTCCATTCCGGTAAGTTTGATGTCAATCTAACATCAAACCTAAATTTTATAAACTTTGGCCTCTTGGCAAGGGTTTAGATGGTTGTTTGAGCTGAGCTGACAAATTAGAAATTTTGTTAGTGTGTTAGTGAGGCTCTGTGAACAAAACTGAGAACTTTTAAAGAAAGAACAAAACAAGAAAATACAGAAGCTTTGTCAAGCCATAAGGTTTGAGAAAGACAATACAGAAGAAAACACAAGACGAAGGGGAGAAGTTGATGTGAAATGCAGAATAGAAGAAAGAGCGAAAATACCTACGGTTTCACGGCCGAAAATAATTAATAATCGAAACTTGAAGATGATTGTAATGAACCCATTTGATAGGACATAGAAAGTAGATTCTCTCAAAGTTTTTTATCACTAGGCGATTTTAACCTCACAAAAACCATGACCGCAACGACACTATATCAAATTGTTTCACACGTCCCACCACAAACATAACTCATATGATACCAAAGAGTGAAAAAACTGTACCTGTGAGAGTTCAAAAGTTTCTAACACACTCCAATCATTTCAATCCATTCTTTTAGCCTTAAATCTTTGGATAGCGGAGATGGCAAAGCATAATCTTTTTACCGTAAGGATGGTTGTGATCGGTGGAGATTTTGAATCATCTGGAGTCTGATCTTGACAAATCTTTGAAGAATATGGGAGGACAAATTTTAGCGTACAACAATGGTATTCTATCAAATACGAGCGCCTGAAATTAGTGAAGTAAAATATCAATAGCAGAAAATATCAGATATTAACAAAAAAATAGACATTAACTATTACCTCAAAAACCGGCGCACACCCATTAAAAGAAATTTGTTTATGTGGCTTATTTATGGCATCCATAAGCTTACAAAAAGACAGATTGAAGTTATCACCAATCACTTTTGCCCAATTTACATTTTCAAATGGATCTATGTCTTCCACTATTCCCCAAGAAGATATACGGGGGATCTTGGGGTCTGCGGAACATATAAAAAAAGCTCAATCAACTAAAAACAAAGAAGTTTCATAAAATTATATTTTCTCTCCTCGTCATTGACATCCATTTCACATAAATTATTTTTAATTTGTGCTGCTTGGATTTTCTCAGAACTACCTAAATTAAATTTTGTCATCCAATTATATGGTTCGATAACTGGAATGCGAGCTGGAGTCGTAGTATCTTTTGGAGGAGAGATCTCTGGAGAAAATACTCTTCCGGTTCTAGTTACCTTGCTTGATCCGGTGATGTTGTCGACGTCGGGATCAGAGGCTTCTGAATCTTGACGTGCAAGGTTCACTCCTTCGTCCTTGCCATTTGTTGATCCATTGTCTTTCCTGTACCAACAATGTTTGGCCAAATGACCCCACTTTTCATAATTATAACACTGCATATCTTTCTTATCTTCTTTGTACTTTCGATAGTTTCCTCCTCCTCTTTTCGAGGATTCAGAACCCCTATCATCGACCTGATGCTTATGAGGGTTCGACTAAGACTTATTGCCCTGATTCTTGTCGAATTTGCCTTTGAATTTGTTGGAACCACCATTCTTTTTCCATGACTGAGCCTGCAAATCTTGTATTGAATCTTGGACTCCTTTCCTTTTAAAAATCCTAATCTCATGTGCTTCCAATGAACCAACCAAATCTTCCAATTTTAGGGTTTCAAGTTGATTGGATTCTTGAATAGTTACCTTCTCAACTATCATCTTATCAATTAAGGTTTCACCACAACCCTTCATGAGATGGACGAGTTTCTGTACTTTTGATTTGATATTATATTAATAATATCAATCCCAATAATATCTCAACAAATCTCAATAATATCTCAACAAGAAGAGTCTGATGTGAATTATAGCATCAAATGTTTTCGTAGATGCATTTATGAATTCGTATGGTGGGTGAGAGACAAGGGGTGGGGTTAGAGATTCTCAATTTTTGGATTTGAAAAGGTGGGTAAATTGGGATTAAAAAAAATAGGTATATTGAGTATTGTTTTAAAAAAATAGGGTATATGAAGCATTTCCCTCCATTTTTTCCTCTTTTTCTGTGTTAACCTCGTCTCTCTCCTCATTCACTCCGCCAATTCACCCCATTCTCTCGCGTGCGTCGTTTCTTTGTCTTTCTTCCAAAACTGATTGATCTCATTTACTGCTGCTATAAATGTTGATGGATTACACACACTCTCTTTCTGTTGGCGTCATTTCCATTTCTCGAGGTGGTAGATGTGAATCAGATAATGTGGAAACTACCCATATACAAGAAAAGAAAAGATAATAGCGGACCGACTGCCCAAATGTTTTTATCTGATTTCGAGCTTCAACAATGGAATGAAGGTGGAATGTATTGTGGCAACAGCAAGAACATCTTTCTACAGTTTGTTAAAATTCCCCTACACTATTGCCTATAGCAGCAGCTGCAAAGTTAGAGAACTATGAAGCATAGACACCGAAAACAAACTGACACTATCACATATTAGAGTTTACTTTCCTATGAACCTTCTACTAGAGTTCCTAGACACCAATATGCCATTAAACTATTGTGCATCCAAGCAAGGTTCAGCAGTTAGATGTCAACTTAAATCAACAATCAATCTTCAATCACAAGTTCCTATAGCTAGCTATATCAAGCTATAAAGCGCCATAATTTAAAATGTACACCAGTTACAATAAGGGTATTATATAAAGATTTGCAGCCACAATCTGGGCTTCGACATTACAATTCTTTATATTTCCGAAACAGAAAAACCGCAACGCAAATGTGGCCATGACACTGATATCAATAATCAATCTTCCGTCACATGTTCCTATAGCTAGCTATGTGATGCTCTAGGGTTTCATATAAAGATTCACAACCGCGATATAGCCTACACCATATATGTTCTTTATTCTACCAAAACAACAAAACCATAACACAAAGTGCGATATCAAGAATCACGACATGGTCGTGATTGCGAATGATACTTAAAATCTTCTTTGGATTTTCACTTTTTCTCCCTAGAATTTCTTTTGGTTAAGTTCAGGACTCGGCCGAGAATTATGAGTTTGCAATTTACACATTATCAAAACCCAAAAATTCAAAACAAATACACAAATTGCAGGGCAATCCAAAGCATCAAAAAGAAGCACATAGATCTCAAAAGAAGAAGAAAAGGGAGAGTAGAATAGGAATAGGGATTTACCTGGAGGTTTGTGCAGAGCCTTCTGTATTTCTTTTTTTGGAGCAATTTGTCAAGCTTGAGAAGGGGGAAGACGAGAGAGGTGCGAGCCAGAATGGAGAGGGAATAGAGAAATAATTCTTAGGTTTAATTATTTAATGTTTTTGGTTTTAGCACTGGTTTAATGCGTAAACTAAATGATATATTTATTTGAAAATGTGAAATAAATGAATTGGCATTGCGCCTCAGTGGCAAAAATCAAAAGATACGACCAATCAAAGTTTAGAAAATAACCAGTTTTTCAATACAACTTCCACTGGTGGAAGATAAGTGTAAACTGACAAAACCAGTTTTTCACCATTCAAAAGACTTCAAACATCATTATAACACATATATTTCACATGCCTGCTATTAATCATCAAAATATAACACCAACACATGGTTATATCATCAAAATCACCAAAAACTTAATTTTCTTAAAATTCAAGAAACTTGGAAAAACAAACAATCACACAAATCATCACTACAAAAACCATACAAATTCGATTGTTAATGAGTTATTATTTGATACCTTGCAGTATTTTGTTCTGTTGCGAGCTCTAGTATTGATTTTCCTAGCATAATGTGGTATTGATTTTCCTAGCATAATGTGGTGTAACATATAGAGCAAGTGAGTTCGAATTTTGATTTTGACCCTTCTTGAGCTCTTAGGCAACATCAGACTAAGGACAAAAGGAAACATTAGCATATAAAAGTGCCTTTGTTCTTAGCCTCCTTATTAGCACTTGTTGAAGAAAGGGGTCAATGCATTGAACTCATCATGACTATTCATTCTTTAGGGTCTGTTCTCATGCCATAATGAAGTCTTTTAAGAGTTTAAGTTCTTATATGAAAACATGAATGGTTTTATAACAATTTAAAATATTTAAGCCCATATTTTTTTTAGGGCTTTTTGCCCGATCCGAAAAAACCCGTTTAAAATATGGGCTATAATGTTAATTATCAATTGAAATTATAATATAAGAGAAAAAGAAGCAAACAATTCTTTAATCATTGTTTGAGCATCGAAATGGTATATTCTAAAATCTCCAATAAACATAAGTTCATAAGCAGGAGTGATAAAACATAAATCACAACTAAAGTAACACTAACACAAGCTCTAAATAACATAATCCAAGTGCCTAATAGAATCCGAGGCCAGTTGGGGCAGCAGAGGCAGACATGCAGCACCTGGGGGAACAATAATATGAGCATCACAACCTAGCCTACACGTACAACACAATCTGTATTAGTATAAAGTAGAATAATCGTTACTGATATAAAGCATTCCATCATTCAATTACCATGTTGATCCAGTAGCCTTAAAAACATGGTGAAATTGTAGGGTATGAAATAGTTTCTCTTGTTATAGTCACTTCTTTGTAATGCTTAATGTTAAAGAAATCCAAGGGTCAAAATAGATTTAGAAAAAGTCAAAAAATAGATTTTGCAAAGGAAATGTGTACCTAGGAATTGATCCTTGATTCTTTTCTTCTTTTAGAAGACTTAGCAGTGGAGGATCGGTGGCTGGAACATTCGGGTTCATGTACAGTAATATCAGCATCTTGAAGAATTCTCCGAAAAAAATTGAGTCTTGTTTGAAGAGGCTGATTTGCCAAAGACATATATTCAATAGATCCTGAATTAAATTTTTGGAGTAACCAAATCTTCTCATCATCAGTAATTCCTAGAGCAGTCAAATCTTCACCATATTGCAGTGCCATAAGCCCCACAAAACCCGTCTCCTTCCTAAACTCTCTAATTCCTTTTCTATTTGATGTGGAGGTAAGTATCCTTCTCGCCTTCTCCTCGCAAACCTTAATGAGTTCTTCCAACGCCTGTGCATCATTTTTGTACTCTATGATTTCACCACTCAGACTGCTTTGCGGCCTAACTATAGAGTGCATTGTTTCAAGGGCATCAAATGTTAGAGAGCCAAATTTGTCAGTAAAGGAGCTAAATACACGGTAAATATTGAGCCTGAGAGAATGACTCAAACACTTTTGAATCAATTCAGGGCCACTTTTATACTCCTTATAATATTTGATGACAACTTTTAGCACGTCGGTTATCGTGGGATTGTGAAATAGACTACGACTTCCCAATTCTTTCACAATTTCCTCCCATAAGGTAATATCATACCAACCTTCGTATTTGTCATATGGAGGATGTCCAAGTCTAGCTTTGAACAGCTGATTAAAAAGTTGTTCTTCATTCAGATCCTTATCCCCAACAACCTGCTGCTGCATATTCTGTAAGGAAGAAAACAAAACGTAGATTAAATTAGTGAAATACCTATTGCCAAATTACATACAAGCTTGAAATTACATACAGTGGGAGAATAAAAATGGCTGTCACAGTCACCCTCACAGTCACTATCCCGGGTTCTTTTTTTATGCTGCACTGTCGCTGTTCCTTAAGAGACATATAAATGAAAATTAGACAACTTGCAACAACAATAAAAAAACAATATGAGAAATTAAATCAATTTTCCAACCTAAACTTGTACCATGAGTAAGGCTAGAACTTAAGGAATGAGTACAACTACTTTGATCCACGTTCTCTTCCTGCATCTCTAACCAACAGAAATATAAGTGATCAAAATCTCATCTTCCAAAGCTATGTTTCGCACATGCATGTGAAAAAAGCTAAGTTTAATTACGCAGATGCATCAGTGAGATTTGAAATGGAACTTTGCCCAAAAATGCACATACATGTGCAAATTGAATTCCATGTGCAGTTTCGCACATTCATGTGAAAAAGCCGAGTTCAATTATGCACATGCATAAGCGAAATTGTACATTTATCTTACCAAGACCTTGTGTCTGAAAGAGAAAGAGAAAGAGATCTCTTGGGTGAATATACTGCAAATGTTGAAGAAGTTCAAGGCATCCTAATTTCTGGGTGAATATACTGCAAGTGATAGCTACCTTTTTCGAAGTTCTGATCATTGTATTTCGTTTTTCATAGTAAAATAAAAAGTGATTAGAGATGAGGAAATGAGGAATACATTACTTGACTCCTGTGTATAGATATTGTTAGTGTTGCTCATTGCATCTTAGTTGTCGAGAAAGAATCAAGTAAACAAATACTTGTTTTTGAGGAAAAAAAGGCAAAAATAAAGAATGTTATTTCCTGACATATTTTCTATTGGAAATAAACTCTACATTAAACTTCACTTGCAGTTTTCCAAAGATTAGCAATTGACCAGTTCTGCAATGCAAACCGTTGCATCATCATCCCTGTAAGCCATCAGTGAATGTGACATTATAAATACATTGGAAAAGGCTACCCATATAGATTTTGTTTGAATTCTATTTTTGTACATGGAAAAGGCTACCCAGATAAGGTGTGAAAAAATCTTTCACTTACCTAATGACATTATGCTATTAAAAATCTTTCACTTGCCTAGTTGCTATATGAGTATATGCAGGGGCAGAGATCAAAACACATAGAGCTAGAGAGAGACTGAGCGAGCCATACCCCAATAGCAAACTGGAGTGACATGTTCGTGTTCGTTACTCATCGGCCAACGACGGAGAATTAGAGAGAGCGAGAGAGAGAGAGAGATAAACCGAAAGCAAAAGAGAGAGGGAGAGAGAGATAAACCTTCAGCTCTGTTAGCTATACTATCTCCCAGCGGTGGTGTGGGACGACTGTAGCTCTGTGCGAGAAAGAAAAAGGTAAGAAAAAGGTCTGGGGCGAGGGGGATTCGAACCCCAGACCTTGGACATTTAAGATTTCACATTATACCAACGTTTTAACCACTGGGGCGCAATGTCAATTCATTTATTTCATATTTTCAAATAAATATATCATTTAGTTTATGCATTAAACCAGTGCTAAAACAAAAAGCATTCAATTATTAAACCTAAGAATTATTTCTCTATTCCCTCTCCATTCTGGCTCGCACCTCTCTCGTCTTCTCCCTTCTCAAGCTTGACAAATTACTCCAAAAAAAGAAATACATAAGGCTTTGCACAAACCTCCAGGTAAATCCCTATTCCTATTCTACTCTCCATTTTCTTCTTCTTTTGAGATCTCTGTGCTTCCTTTTGATGCTTTGGATTGCCCTGCAATTTGTGTATTTGTTTTGAATTTTTGGGTTTTGATAATGTGTAAATTGCAAACTCATAATTCTCGGCCGAATCCTGAACATAACCAAAAGGAATTCTAGGGAGAAAAAGTGAAAATCCAAAGAAGATTTTAAGTAGCATTCGCAATCACGGTCATGTCGTGATTCTTGATATCGCGCTTTGTGTTGCGGTTTTGTTGTCTTGGTAGAATAAAGAACATATATGGTGTAGGCTATATCGCGGTTGTGAATCTTTATATGAAACCCTAGAGCATCACATAGCTAGCTATAGGAACATGTGATGGAAGATTGATTATTGATATCGGTGTCATGGCCGCACGTGATGTCGTTGTCGAATGTCGATATTGTGATTTTGTTGTATGTTTTAGCCTTTCAAAGCATTAACTTATTTCAAATAGAACTTACTTCTGATTTTTCTGCTATAATATCAGTTTGTTCATATGTTCTTGATCCCAAAACAACTTCAATATGGTTAATGTAATTATTGATAAAACATTGATAATGGAAATTATTATGAACAACAGAAACATGCTTATGGTGATAATGGAAAGCAAGAAAGAAGAGAGAATAATGATATCTCTCACACCTGTTATAGATCATAGAACAGTGTATATATACAAGTAGTTGTTACACAAGAAAGGAAATGTAACTAACTAACTAACTCATTTATTATCTGTTAGCCCCCCACAAGTTGGAATTTGGTAAATGTTTAACAAATTCAACTTGGATTTGAGAGAAGTGAATGGCTTAGGGAGAAAAGGCTTGGTAAAAAAATCAGCAAGCTGGTTATGAGATGCAACCGGAAGCAACTTCATGACACCTGCAGCAAATTTTTCTCGAACGATATGGAAGTCTATGTCAAGATGTTTGGTGCGTTCGTGAAGAACAGGGTTGGCTGCAATATGAAGGGCGCTTTGGCTATCACAAAACAAGACAGGAACTTGAGTGCAAGTGATGGACATATCCCTAAGCAAGTAGAGTAACCATTGAAGTTCACAAGTAGCTGCTGCGAGGGCTCGATATTCAGCTTCGGAGGATGAACGAGAGACCGTTGTTTGTTTCTTAGTGCGCCATGAAATGAGAGATTTTCCTAGGTAGAAACATGATCCAGAGACAGATCTCCTTGTATCAAAACATCCAGCCCAGTCAGCATTAGAAAATCCAGTGACATGAAGAGAGGCTTGTGTGTAACCATGGCAAGTAAGTGTGGAAGTCAGCTTTTCAAACCATTGTCTGCTAGCTTGTTTTAATCCATACAAGGATTTGATGAGTTTGCAAACTTGGTTGGGTTTAGATGATTGAACACCTGGTGGAAGGATCATGTAAACATCCTCATGCAAGTCTCCATGTAAGAATGCGTTATTGACGTCCAATTGGTGTAAATGCCAGTTCTGAGCAGAAGCCAAAGCAAGGACAAGTTGAACTGTAGTGAGCTTTGCTACTGGAGAAAAAGTATCTGAGTAATCGATCCCTTCAATTTGATTGTATCCTTTGACAACAAGACGTTCCTTAAATCTCTCGATAGTGCCATCTGATTTATGTTTGACCTTATAAACCCAACGACAACCAATAGGTTTCACATTGGGTGGAAGATCCACAATAATCCAAGTTCCAGTTTGCTCAAGGGCATCCAGTTCAAGTTTCATAGCTTGGTTCTAACATTCATATTTGACAGCCTCTTTGTAAGTTTTAGGTTCATGGTTAGTGGAAATGGAAAGACTAAAACGATAATGTGAAGGAGAAAGATTAGAATAAGAAATAAAATTAGAAAGAGAATAAAGAGTACCTGAGGATGATTGTGTTTGTGTGTCATTGAAGGTAGTACATACATAGTCCTTTAAATGAGATGGAGAATGTTTAGCTCGTGAAGAAATACGAGGGTTAGATGGAGGAATATCCTGAGGTTGAGGAGTATCATGATATATAGATGGATCAGGATGAGTAAGAATTGTCTGGTCAGTGATGGGAACAAGCAGAGTTTGTGGTGAGTGAGATTGTGACTTGGGAATGGAATTACTAAAGTATTCCCAGTTTTGGGTGATGGAGTCAGATTGCCTATGGTAGGGAAGGATATGTTCATGGTATGTAACATTCCTGGAAATGAAAATGTTAGAGGAATGAAGATCAAGGAGGATTGATCCTTTATAACCAACAACATAACCAAGGAAAATAGATTTTCTGGCTCGAGTGTCAAGTTTGGTTCGATGGTTTGTCAATGTAGAAGCATAACATAGGGATCCAAAAACTTTGATTTGGTTTATATCAGGGGGTTTGTTATGAAGAACATGATAAGGAGATTGATTATTTAGGATAGGTGTGTTGACTCTATTGATGATGAATGCTCCATAACTAACAGCATATGACCAATATTGCTTGGGAAGGTTTGAGTGATAAAGTAAAGCACGATCTACATTGAGAAGATGTTGGTGTTTTCTCTCTACTCTAGCATTTTGTTGGGGAGACTCTACACAAGATCGTTGGTGAATAATACCTTTAGAAGCATAAAAATGAGGTATCAGGAATTCAGGTCCATTGCCAGACCTAATATACTTAGGGCAAAAATGAAACTGGTTTTCTATAAGGTTAACAAACTGTTTGACATGGACTGAAATTTCAGACTTGGTTTTGAGCAAAATAATCCAAGTAAAACGACTAAAATCATCAACTACTGTTAGGAAATATTTGTGATTATGAATGGAATTGGTAGAGATGGGACCCCATATATCAAAGTGGAGTAATTCAAATTTTTGAGAAGCATGAGAAGTACTCAATGAATAAGGAATTTTCTTGTGTCTAGCATAGTGGCATACATCACAAACAGCCTTATTGTCATTACAAATTATTGTATACATTTGCGACATATTTGAAAGTCTAGAATGAGATAAGTGACCCAACCTAAAATGCCATAAGGCTTGTTAAGGAACCACCTTACAATTATTGGTAAAAGAAGTAGGGACATAAATTATGGGTAGAGAAATATTGGAAATAATGGTGTTTGAGGGAGTAGCTTCTGCAGCAGGGCAACCATGATCAGGCTTGAGTCTGTACAAACCTTCAATTTGCTCAGCCAAACCAATCATCCTCTTGGTGTTCATTTCCTGAATATAACACTTGTTGTCAGAAAATTGGAAAATGCAGTTTAGAGATTGGCATAATTTAGAAACAGACAAAAGGTTTAGAGAGAATTCAGGAGTATATAACACATTGGACAGATGCAGATGAGGGAAAAAATGAATTGTGCCTGCAAGTTTGGCTACAATAACAGATCCATTAGGAAGGCATACATTAATGGGTGGAATTTTATGAAAAGAACTAAACCAATGCAAAGAGGAGCAAACATGGTCATTTGCTTCTGAATCAATAATCCAAAACTCAGGTTTATTGAGAGTAGTGCATGAAACAGTTGAAATGAAAGTTTTACCTGATGATTCATGTGGTGACATACCAAAATGTGTGGAAATGTGGTTTGTACTGGTGTTGGTGTTGGGGTTAAGAGGCAGCAAATTTGTTTGTTGGAACAAGCTAATCAACTGAGTCATTTGTTCTTGAGTGATGCTAGCACTTGAATTGTTTGTAGAAGCTTCTTCACCAGTATGAACCATGGATTGAGTATCAACAGGAGTAGAATGTGAGATATTGGCTGAACTTTGTCTTTTGGCAAAATGCTGAGGAAATCCATGTTTACGATAGCACACATCAATGGTGTGACCAGTCTTATGGCAGAAGGTGCAAACTCTACTATCTTTTCGGGTGTTTGAAGAGTTGCCATAAGAATTGAAATTTTTGCCACGATCATTGAATTTCCTTGGATCAAGAGCATTAACCAAAGTATTTGCTTCATCAACACTAGGAGTAAGATCAGCACTAGGAAGCAATGAGACATTGTGACTCTCTTCTTGTATCACCATTGAATACAGTTTGTTGATAGATGGAAGAGGATCTATCAACAGAACTTGTGTTTTAATGACAGAGAACTTGTCATTCAAGCCTGTTAGAAATTGAATAATCTGATCTTCAAGACGGAAATCTCGTGCACTGCGCATAGCCTTGCAACGACATTGATGAACACATATGCAACTTGGGATTGGTCTATGAGAATTAAATTCTTCCCATAATCCACGTAATTCAGTAAAATAGTCAAGAACTGATTTGTTACCTTGTTTGAGATTGTTGATTTCTGCACGTAATTGGAAACTCGAATGCGATCAACCTTTGCGAAGCGTTCTTTGAGATCATTCCATGCATTCAAAGGATTCTCCAAGAACACGATTGTTTGAGCAATCGCTGGGTTAACTGAATTAAGGATCCACGAATGCACAAGACAATTACAACGCTCCCATGCAGAACGGTTAAGATCGTTATGTGCAGGGATTGGAATCAATCCATTGATGAAGGAGATCTGGTTTACATTAATTTCTATGTTCTATTTGAAAAGTTCTATGTTCTATTTGAAAAGTTGAATTGTAAATTAAAACATGATTTCTATTATTAGAACATGAATGAAATTTATATCTCTAAAATAATGTTCGATTTTTACTTAAGAAAAACTGGAATCATAATAATAATTATTCACAATTATTGACCACTTTGATAATTTTACACAAATTAAAAAATATAACTAATATTATATGAAAATATTGTGAATTGTTTTATAATACAATTTATTAATTTTTTATTGATGGGTTTAAACAATATAAAAAAATAAAAATAAATAGAGTACTAAAAAAATATATGGCTCTTAAAGTGATACGTATGTGCCTTTTTTTCATGTCACGTGTGGCGTCTCTTGCGGTATGTGCGGGACACTGGATATAGCTGAACTGTTGCATAGAATCACACGGGTGTAGTCTAGGTCAGGGTAGGTCAAAGAGAAACGCAACTTCGACCAATACATTTATTTTACACTTTCAAGTACTACCAATCTCATATTCACTTTCAACTACTACCAATCTCATATTCATGTCCTAACCACCAGAGCGCATTCTCTCAAAATCATTTCTAACTGAATTTGCTAGCTCCAAAGACGTTCACAACTTCGAGATAAATTTCCTTCACTAAACATCTCAGTCATAAACCAGTTGCTTACCATCCTTAATTATGAATTCTCATTTGATCCTGAAATGTTGACAAAATTATGGAAAGAATCAACTAGAGATAAATCCATTGTTGCTCAGGTAATTTTTGTCTTATTAAGACTTTAATACATAGTGTTGTTGCTGGGCTTTTGTGTCATGGAACAAGTGAATAAAAAAATAGTAACATTGTATTCTCTTATGCTTCCCACCACTTATTTGCTAAAATGTCTGTACCAATATCTCCAAAACTTATGAGTACTGCTAGTGAGTCAGCTTTGAAAAAGAAAGTTCCACGTCCTCCGTTGAAACCAACAAGTTATATCACACATGAAGTGAAATTATTTCTTGTTGCAGATTTGCCTTCTTCGTTCTCACCTTCACCATACATTATTAACCACAAACGGCGTGGGCTGCGTTTCTTCAAAAGTTTGTCTGAGGCTAGTGAGCTTTCCAAACATAATAGTGAAACAATTGATGTTAAGAGATTTGATATTGTGACTGGAATTTCTGCTATTGATCTTAATTATGTCTATGTGAACAAATGCATTACAGAGTTATCTTTTGAAGAGTTAAAGTTGTTAGTCTTTAATGATAATATAAAATCTATTGGTGGGGATATTAATGTTGAATTGTTTCAACGTGAATATAAGTTGTATGTGTTAATTTGTTAATAGAAGGTTCATAGGGAAGAAAACTCTAATACGTGATAGTGTCGGTTTGTTTTCAGTGTCTATGCTTCATAGTTCTCTAACTTTGCGGCTGCTGTTCTCTAACTTTGCGGCTGCTGCTATAGGCAATAGTGTAAGGGAATTTTAAGGTGATATCGGGTCTTGTAGTATTAAGATATAATAGTCTGCCAATAGTCTTCGATAGGAAGGAATATCAACAAATGCAAAACTATCATCATAACATAACTTGATGGATATATCAAATGGTGTGCGTGCAGGTTTAGATCCCAAGAATCCTGAGTCAGTCAAGAGATCGAGGCAGTATTTTCTTTTGCAAAGGGAGATACCTTGTTTAGAATGAGCAACTTCCAAGCCTAAAAATACTGATATGCATGTATACTTATATAAGACAGTTGGAAAAGTTAGGTAATGAGCTATTACTAATAATTTGAAAGTTAGGAAAAACATGTTGCTCAGGTGCCAAATTGTTTTTATGTTTGTTTATATTAGTTATTTTATTTGATGATCTTGCTTGATTTTGTAGATTGTTCCTCTATTTATGTGCTTTCTGGTATAAACTATACCGTATCTATCACATTCTTATGGATATAGTAACATTTTCAAAGGAATGGTTCTCTTGACTAATATGCCAATATAATTTTTTTCATAGCTTAGAATGTCTAAATACATTTTTGAGAATATATTATAGAGAATATGTATGTAATCTTATGTCTATAACTTTATTTTTTGTTTGTTGTTTTTAAAATTAGAATAGGGCCTCTAGATTAATTGGGCATCTTCTCGAAAATGCTTATTTGCACTGAGCACTTGGAACAATTGCAAAACTGGACATTAGACCAAAGAATTAAAACTCGTCTAGAAGATACTGGTTTTCCACGTTTAAGCGAACTTGGAAAATGTCAACATGATAACCAGCTTCTGGAATATGTGGTATCCCATTTTAATCCCAACACATGTGGATTTGAATTTGGTGATACAAAATTAGTTTTTAGCTTGAAAGATGTGCTCAAAATTACAGGCTTGCACATTACAGGCAAGCCTGTCACTGGGATTGATGATGACATGATTTTTTGGTCCAACAAATATTTTGGACAAGATTTGAACTTTAAAAAACAAGGTGTAATTCGAGGAGCTATCAAGTTATGTGTTCTTACAAAAAAAATTTATGGAAGTTCCACCAAATGCAACTGAAGTTGAACTAGATCGACATGTTAGAGCATATGCTCTTTATATTCTAGGTTCGTCCTTATTCAAAAGTTCTTCTAAGGGTGATGCTGATACTCTCTATCTTCCACTGCTTTATAATGTTGGAGAAATAAAAGATTATGCCTGGGGTGCTGCAGCTCTTGCACACCTATACTGTTCTATGAAAAATATTAAAGAAAAGGGTATAAAGCATCTGCACGGGATTGCATTGTCCCTGCAGGTAAGTTATTTTATATTTCCATTCTCCAATTAAAAAATGTATTTCATTTTAACAATTGAGAAATAAGTGTCACTTCTTTTCGTTGTGATCTGATAGGTCTTTATATTCCTACGTCTGAAAAACATCAAGGACTTACGCAAGTTACCGAGTTTGAATGTCGCAAATGAACAACTTCCGTTGATCGGTGATTGGTCACGTCATTTAGAACAATTTACCTTGAACAAAAGTAAAAAGGTAGATTATTTGGATTTAATTAACAAAATAACTGCTAAAGAGGTAAGCCTTGTAATTTAACAACACCAATATTTTTATTTGAAGTTTTTCCTTTAATTAATTTAGGAATTGAAAATTGTGTTGCATTTGTAGGTTAACTACAATCCATATGATGATATTCAATTTCCGGACAAGGAAGAATATTCAACTTTCGAGTTGGAAAAAAGAGTTTGTTGTAAATCAACCTTACAACAAACTTATCTCATCAACTTTAATGAGGTTGCATTTTTTCAACCGCATAAGTTTAAAAAACAATATTCTAATGCATGTGTCGGGGATAAACATTACAAACACAAATGGAAATTGTACCCAAGAGGTGGTCGAAAGGGGAAAGATTGGCAAGAGAGGAAAAATTATAGAAAATATATCAATCATTGGAACATAAGTTGTTTAGCTAAAAGACCACAACTTGAAAGAGGACAAGATTTTGTAATGAGTGATTGTATTGAAGATGCAGGAGATAACAATGAAGACGGGGAAGAAACAAAGATCAAGGAGACACTAGGCAAGTGGAAGCAACATGTACCCATTCTTGTTTAGGTAAAAGACCACAACTTGAAAGAGGACAAGATTTTGTAATGAGTGATTGTATTGAAGATGCAGGAGATAACAATGAAGACGGGGAAGAAACAAAGATCAAGGAGCACATGTTGCTTCCACTTGCCTAGTGTCTCTTTGATCTTTGTTTCTTCCCCCGTCTTCATTGTTATCTCCTGCATCTTCAATACAATCACTCATTACAAAATCTTGTCCTCTTTCAAATTATGGTATTTTACCTAAACAAGAATGGGTACATGTTGCTTCCACTTGCCTAGTGTCTCCTTGATCTTTGTTTCTTCCCCGTCTTCATTGTTATCTCCTGCATCTTCAATACAATCACTCATTACATGTGGAAGAAGTTCTTTAAGCAGGTATAGGGAGTGCTCAACGTCAACATTCACATCTTCATTGGTTTTCTTTTTTGTCGTGTTACTCCCTTTGCAGCGTATATACACTATAGGAAAAGAAGAATGGGTACATTTTGCTTCCAGTTGCCTAGTGTCTCCTTGATCTTTGTTTCTTCCCCTGTCTTCATTGTTATCTCCTGCATCTTCAATACAATCACTCATTACAAAATCTTGTCTTCTTTCAAGTTGTGGTCTTTTACCTAAACAAGAATGGGTACATGTTGCTTCCACTTGCCTAGTGTCTCCTTGATCTTTGTTTCTTCCCCGTCTTCATTGTTATCTCCTGCATCTTCAATACAATCACTCATTACAAAATCTTGTCCTCTTTCAAGTTGTGGTCTTTTACCTAAACAACTTATGTTCCAATGATAGATATATTTTCTATAATTTTTCTGCCCTTGCCAATCTTTCCCCTTTCGACCACCTCTTGGGTACAATTTCCATTTGTGTCTGTAATGTTTATCCCCGACACATGCATTAGAATATTATTTTTTAAACTTATGCGGTTGAAAAAATGCAACCTCATTAAAGTTGATGAGATAAGTTTGTTGTAAGGTTGATTTACAACCAACCCTTTTTTCCAACTTGAAAGTTGAATATTCTTCCTTGTCCGAAAATTGAATATCATCATATGGATTGTAGTTAACCTACAAATGCAACACAATTTTCAATTCCTAAATTAATTAAAGGAAAAACTTCAAATAAAAATATTGGTGTTGTTAAATTACAAGGCTTACCTCTTTAGCAGTTATTTTGTTAATTAAATCCAAATAATATACCTTTTTACTTGTTCTAAATGACGTGACCAATCACCGACCTATGGAAGTTGTTCATTTGCGACATTCAAACTCGGTAACTTGAGTAAGTCATTGATGTTTCTCATATGTAGGAATATAAAGACCTATCAAATCACAACGAAAAGAAGTGACACTTATTTCTCAATTGTTAAAATGAAATACATTTTTTAATTGGAGAATGGAAATATAAAATAACTTACCTGCAGGGACAATGCAATCTCGTGCAGATGCTTTATACCCTTTTCTTTAATATTTTTCATAGAACAATATAGGTGTGCAAGAGCTGCAGCACCCCAGGCATAATCTTTTATTTCTCCAACATTATAAAGCAGTGGAAGATAGAGAGTATCAGCATCACCCTTAGAAGAACTGCTGAATAAGGACGAACCTAGAATATAAAGAGCATATGCTCTAGCATGTGGATCTAGTTCAACTTCAGTTGCATTTGGTGGAACTTCCATAAATTTTTCTCTAAGAAAACATAACTTGATAGCTCCTCGAATTACACCTTGTTTTTTAAAGTTCAAATCTTGTCCAAAACATTTGTTGGACCAAAAAATCATGTCATCATCAATCCCAGTGACAGGCTTGCCTGTAATGTGCAAGCCTGTAATTTTGAGCACATCTTTCAAGCCAAAAACTAATTTTGTATCACCAAATTCAAATCCACATGTGTTGGGACTAAAATGGGATACCACATATTCCAGAAGCTGGTTATCAGGTTGACATTTTCCAAGTTCGCTTAAACGTGGAAAATCGGTATCTTCTAGACGAGTTTTAATTCTTTGGTCTAATGTCCAGTTTTGCAATTGTTCCAAGTGCTCAGTGCAAATAAGCATTTTCGAGAAGATGCCCAATTAATCTAGAGGCCCTATTCTAATTTTAAAAACAACAAACAAAAAATAAAGTTATAGACATAAGATTACATACATATTCTCAAGAATGTATTTAGACATTCTAAGCTAAGAAAAAAATTATATTGGCATATTAGTCAAGAGAACCATTCCTTTGAAAATGTTACTATATCCACAAGAATGTGATAGATACGGTATAGTTTATACCAGAAAGCACATAAATAGAGGAACAATCTACAAAATCAAGCAAGATCATCAAATAAAATAACTAATAAACAAACATAAAAACAATTTGGCACGTGAGCAACATGCTTTTCCTAACTTTAAAATTATTAGTAATAGCTCATTACCCAACTTTTCCAACTGTATTATATAAGTATACATTTATATCAATATTTTTAGGCTTGGAAGTTGCTCATTCTAAACAAGGTATCTCCCTTTGCAAAAGAAAATACTGCCTCGATCTCTTGACTGACTCAGGATTCTTGGGATCTAAACCTGCACGCACACCATCTGATCTATCCATCAAGTTATGTTATGATGATAGTTTTGCATTTGTTGATATTCCTTCTTATCAAAGACTATTGGCAGACTATTATATCTTAATACTACAAGACCCGATATCACCTTAAAATTCCCTTACACTATTGCCTATAGCAGCAGCAACAAAGTTAGAGAACTATGAAGCATAGACACTGAAAACAAACCGACACTATCATGTATTAGAGTTTTCTTCCCTATGAACCTTCTATTAACAAATTAACACATACAACTTATATTCACGTTGAAACAATTCAACATTAATATCTTCACCAATAGATTTTATATTATCATTAAAGACTAACAACTTTAACTCTTCAAAAGATAACTCTGTAATGCATTTGTTCACATAGACATAATTAAGATCAATAGCAGAAATTCCAGTCACAGTATCAAAGCTATTAACATCAATTGTTTCACTATTATGTTTGGAAAGCTCACTAGCCTCAGACAAACTTTTGAAGAAACGCAGCCCACGCCGTTTGTGGTTAATAATGTATGGTGAAGGTGAGAACGAAGAAGACGAATCTGCAACAAGAAATAATTCCACTTCATGTGTGATATAACTTGTTGGTTTCAACGGAGGACGTGAAACTTTCTTTTTCAAAGCTGACTCACTAGCAGTACTCATAAGTTTTGGAGATATTGGTACATGCATTTTAGCAAATAAGTGGTGGGAAGCATAAGAGAATACAATGTTACTATTTTTTTTATTCACTTGTTCCACGACACAAAAGCCCAGCAACAACACTATGTATTAAAGTCTTAATAAGACAAGCAATCAACACAGGAAAAATTACCTGAGCAACAATGGATTTATCTCTAGTTGATTCTTTCCATAATTTTGTCAACATTTCAGGATCAAATGAGAATTCATAATTAAGGATGGTAAGCAACTGGTTTATGACTGAGATGTTTAGTAAAGGAAATTTATCTCGAAGTTGTGAACGTCTTTGGAGCTAGCAAATTCAGTTAGAAATGATTTTGAGAGAATGCGCCCTGGTGGTTAGGACATGAATATGAGATTGGTAGTAGTTGAAAGTGAATACAAGATTGGTAGTACTTGAAAGTGTAAAATAAATGTATTGGTCGAAGTTGCGTTTCTCCTTGACCTACCCTGACCTAGATTACACTCGTGTGATTCTATGCAACAGTTCAGCTATATCCAGTGTCCCGCACGTACCGCAAGAGACGCAAGAGACGCCACACGTGACATGAAAAAAAGGCACATACGTATCACTTCAAGAGCCATATATTTTTTTAGTACTCTATTTATTTTTATTTTTTTATATTGTTTAAACCCATCAATTAAAAATTAATAAATTTCTTTATAAAACAATTCACAATATTTTCATATAATATTAGTTATATTTTTTAATTTGTGTAAAATTATCAAAGGGATCAATAATTGTGAAAAACAATTATTATGATTCCAGTTTTTCTTAAGTAAAAATCGAACATTATTTTAGAGATATAAATTTCATTCATGTTCTAATAATAGAAATCATGTTTTAATTTACAATTCAACTTTTCAAATAGAACATAGAACTTTTCAAATAGAACATATAAAATTAATGTAAATCAGATCTCCTTCATCAATGGATCGATTCCAATCCCTGCACATAACGATCTTAACCGTTCTGCATGGGAGCGTTGTAACTGTCTTGTGCATTCGTGGATCCTTAATTCAATTAACCCAACGATTGCTCAAACAATCGTGTTCTTGGAGAATGCTTTGGATGCATGGAATGATCTCAAAGAATGCTTCACAAAGGTTGATCGCATTCGAGTTTCCAATTACATCTCAAACAAGGTAACAAATCCGTTCTTGACTATTTTACTGAATTACGTGGATTATGGGAAGAATTGAATTCTCATAGACCAATTCCAAGTTGCATATGTGTTCATCAATGTCGTTGCGAGGCTATGCGCAGTGCACGAGATTTCCGTCTTGAAGATCAGATTATTCAATTTCTAACAGGCTTGAATGACAAGTTCTCTGTCATTAAAACACAAGTTCTGTTGATAGATCCTCTTCCATCTATCAACAAAGTGTATTCAATGGTGATACAAGAAGAGAGTCACAATGTCTCATTGCTTCCTAGTGCTGATCTTACTCCTAGTGTTGATGAAGCAAATACTTTGGTTAATGCTCTTGATCCAAGGAAATTCAATGATCGTGGCAAAAATTTCAATTCTTATGGCAACTCTTCAAACACAGATAGTAGAGTTTGCATGTTCTGCCACAAGACTGGTCACACCATTGATGTGTGCTATCGTAAACATGGATTTCCTTAACATTTTGCCAAAAGACAGAGTTCAGCCAATATCTCTAATTCTATTGTACATGAACCCGAATGTTCCAGCCACCGGTCCTCCACTGCTAAGTCTTCTAAAAGAAGAAAAGAACCAAGGATCAATTCATACGTACACATTTCCTTTGCAAAATCTATTTTTTACTTTTTCAAAATCTATTTTGACCCCTGGATTTCTTTAACATTAAGCATTACAAAGAAATGACTATAACAAGAGAAACTATTTCATACCCTACAATTTCACCATGTTTTTAAGGCTACTGGATCAACATGGTAATTGAATGATGGAATGCTTTATATCAGTAACGATTATTCTACTTTATACTAATACAAATTGTGTTGTACGTGTAGGCTAGGTTGTGATGCTCATATTGTTGTTCCCCCAGGTGCTGCATGTCTGCCTCTGCTGCCCCAACTGGCCTCGGATTCTATTAGGCACTTGGATTATGTTATTTAGAGCTTGTGTTAGTGTTACTTTAGTTGTGATTTATGTTTTATCACTCCTGCTTATGAACTTATGTTTATTGGAGATTTTAGAATATACCGTTTCGATGCTCAAACAATGATTAAAGAATTGTTTGCTTCTTCTGCTCTTATATTATAATTTCAATTGATAATTAACATTATAGCCCGTATTTTAAACGGGTTTTTTCGGATCGGGCAAAAAGCCCTAAAAAAATCCGGGCTTAAATATTTTAAATTGTTATAAAACCATTCATGTTTTCATATAAGAACTTAAACTCTTAAAAGACTTCAATATGGCATGAGAACAAACCCTAAAGAATGAATAGTCATGATGAGTTCAATGCATTGACCCCTTTCTTCAACAAGTGCTAATAATGAGGCTAAGAACAAGGGCACTTTTATATGCTAATGTCTCCTTTTGTCCTTAGTCTGATGTTGCCTAAGAGCTCAAGAAGGGTCAAAATCAAAATTGGAACTCACTTGCTCTATATGCTACACCATATTATCCTAGGAAAATCAATACTAGAGCTCGTAACAGAACAAACTACTGCAAGGTATCAAATAATAACTCATTAACAATCGAATTTGTATGGTTTGTATAGTGATGATTTGTGTGATTGTTTGTTTTTCCAAGTTTCTTGAATTTTAAGAAAATTAAGTTTTTGGTGATTTTGATGATATAACCATGTGTTGGTGTTATATTTTGATGATTAATAGCATGCATGTGAAATATATGTGTTATAATGATGTTTGAAGTCTTTTGAATGGTGAAAAACTGGTTTTGTCAGTTTTTACACTTATCTTCCACCAGTGGAAGTTGTATTAAAAAACTGGTTTTTTGGTTTTTGACACTTTTTATACTATACTTCCACCAGTGGAAGTTGTATTGAAAAACTGGTTTTTTGGTTTTTGACACTTTTTATACTATACTTCCACTAGTGGAAGTTGTATTGAAAAACTGGTTTTCTGGTTTTTGTCAGTTTTTACACTTAACTTCCACCAGTAGAGGTTACCTTAAAAATCTGCTAAAAACTGGTTTTGTCAGTTTTTACACCTAACTTCCACTAGTGGAGGTTACCTTAAAAATCTGCTAAAAATACTTTTTGTCAATTTTTTGCACTGATCTTCTTGGAAGTTACCTTTAAATTTGTCTGAAAGCCTTGTTTTTGTGAAAATTTTTCTAAACTTTGATTGATCGTATCTTTTGATCTGTGACTCCTTTTTGGATGCCGTTTTGGGCGTTGTAGAGCTAATTAAATGTTTTATATGATAAAGTGATGAAATGGGCAGTGGCCGTTATGGTATGTGGAGTTTTTATACCGGTAAAAGTTCTATATGTAATATACTTGTTTAATAGGAAAATATGTCTGAGTCTTGTGGATCCAATACTTTTCCAAATGCAGAAAAGAAAACAAAGAAAACTCAGAAACGTATAGTTTTGATTTTCTGTTTTTAAAAATGATTTTATAAATTAGTTTTAGAAAATTGTTTTTAAGAAAAATAATGAAATAAAATCTGTTTGGTAGCTCTGTTTTTAAAATAAAAAATTTAAAAACTTGTTTGGAGAAATTGTTTATGTATACTATCATTATTTTTGAGAAACTAAGTTAGGATATGACTTACACCTAGATTACAGTGTGGATATGTCAATTGTTCAGAATATCTTATAAGAGAAGCTTCACTCCCTCCATATATACCACCAAAATATCTTACACCTAGATTACACTATACCTCCACCAGTGGAAGTTGTATTGAAAAACTACTTTTCTTGTTTTTGACACTTTTTACACTATACTTCCATCAGTGGAAGTTGTATTGAAAAACTGGTTTTCTGGTTTTTGACACGTTTTACACTTAACTTCCACCAGTGGAGGTTACCTTAAAAATCTTCTAAAAACTGGTTTTGTTAGTTTTTACACTTAACTTCCACCAGTGGAGGTTACCTTAATCTGCTAAAAATATTTTTTGTCAGTTTTTGCACTGATCTTCCACTAGTGGAAGTTACCTTTAAATTTGTCTGAAAGCCTTGTTTTTGTGAAAAAATTTCTAAACTTTAAATATGTCCTACCTACTATCTTCTAAGTCATGTGAGAAGTTGTTTTACACTTCCATGTATATGTATAATGATATGTAACCAAAATAGTTAGCTGATGTTAACTAAAATAGGACACCAATATTATACATGTACCACTTAATGATATACTAAGGCATATTTTTCAATATATAAATAGTAAGCAGTGGATGTAGAGTTTTATATATTATAAATCTATAAATTTTATATAATATTATTGTAAATAATTAGTAGTTCAAATTTCTTAAAAAATAAAACAAATAAAAGGTGTATGAAACAAATAAAATAAAAAGAAAAAGGTCTGGGGAAAGGGGGATTCAAACCCCAGACCTTAGACATTCAAGATTCAAGGTTACACATTATACCAACGTTTTAACCACTGGGGCGCAATACCAATTCATTTATTTCACATTTTCAAATAAATATATCATTTAGTTTACGCATTAAACCAATGCTAAAACCAAAAACATTCAATAATTAAACCTAAGAATTATTTCTCTATTCCCTCTCCATTCTGGCTCGCACCTCTCTCGTCTTCTCCCTTCTCAAGCTTGACAAATTGCTCCAAAAAAAGAAATACAGAAGGCTCTGCGCAAACCTCCAGGTAAATCCCTATTCCTATTCTACTCTCCCTTTTCTTCTTATTTTGAGATCTCTGTGCTTCTTTTTGATGCTTTGGATTGCCCTGCAATTTGTGTATTTGTTTTGAATTTTTGGGTATTGATAATGTGTAAATTGCAAACTCATAATTCTCGGCCGAATCCTGAACTTAACCAAAAGGAATTCTAGGGAGAAAAAGTGAAAATCCAAAGAAGATTTTAAGTAGCATGGCCGCATTTTCTAGCGGTTTTTCTGTTTCGGAAATATAAAGAATTGTAATGTTGAAGCCCAGATTATGGCTGCAAATCTTTATATAATACCCTTATTGTAACTGGTGTACATTTTAAATTATGGCGCTTTATAGCTTGATATAGCTAGCTATAGGAACTTGTGATTGAAGATTGATTGTTGATTTAAGTTGACATCTAACTGCTTAACCTTGCTTGGATGCACAATAGTTTAATGGCATATTGGTGTCTAGGAACTCTAGTAGAAGGTTCATAGGGAAGTAAACTCTAATACGTGATAGTGTCGGTTTGTTTTCGGTGTCTATGCTTCATAGTTCTCTAACTTTGCGGCTGCTGCTATAGGCAATAATGTAGGGGAGTTTTAACAAACTGTAGAAAGATGTTCTTGCTGTTGCTACACTACAATTAACTGATGAGATGTTTTGTTTTAAAGATGAAACAAATGTATAAAATGGTATGGAACACATACATACATTTCTAAAAAATAGAACATAACAAGAGTCTTTTTCAATTCCTCTCTGAAATCTGAATTGTTGTGAAGATTTAGATTTGAAGTATCAAAAAAGCATGATTTGAAGTATTAAAGATGAAATTTTTAATGTTGATGATATTTTTTTTTTTTGTGTAACAGTATGCAAGAAGCAGGGTTTCCAGCAATTCATGGCGGAGTAATGGGTGGGCGTCTTGAGACGCTGTCCGCGCTATGTAAATCCATAGATGCTGATTTTAAAAACGAACTTCATGCTGAAGGAGGCCTCTTTCAATTTCTTTTTGTACCGGAAGCTAATATTTTAAAGCCGATTGCCGAAAAATTATTGAAATGCTTTGAGGCAAATTCTTCGACATTTTTTATCAATGGCCTAAAGTTAGGAATAACCTTGCAAGATGTTTTGTTCATCTTCCATTTGCCTATTGACGGGAAACTTATTTTACTTGAACGCTGTCCAAGTGATGAAGCATTCAAACGTGTATACCCGGAGGGTCCCTATGATAAAAAGAGGAAGGAGGGTTTTTACAAAAGTGTCGCATGCGACTCTAACTTCTCTTCTAAGCAGCGGAAGGTTGTTATTTTAATGCTTATTCTTCGAGCTTTTGTTATGCCATCGTTCGATGGCAATTCAATCCCTCTGTCATTTGTTGCACTTTTGGAGGATGTAGATTCAGTTTCCAATTATGCATGGGGAGCTGCAATGCTTTCTTACCTCTTATCAGGAATAGAAAATTTTAGAAGTAAGAAGAAAAAGCATTTGGACGGAAATTTCTGGATCTTTTTGGTAAGTATAATTTGAACTATTTATTTGACGTATTTTTTTAAAATGCTTTTTTAAATGCACATGCCTTAAAGCATCCGACACACTCTCAAGCGAAACAATCGCATCAACATTCTTAGCAAGAATCCGAATGCAAAGCTCTTGCAACGACGTAACAGAAGCCTTTCCATCTAACTTCACCATATTACTCTTGGGAATCCACTTTATCGAATCAATCAAATCCTTCTGCTTAGAAGCAGACCCCGCTTGAAACTGAATCCCTTTCTTCTCTCTATCCTTAATGATTTTCATCGCAGTTGAAAAAGGACCAGGCCAATCTTCAATCTCAATCCCAGTCTTCTCCTGCTCATTCTCATTCTCCAGAGATAAATCATCAACATTATCTTCATCATTCGCAAAAAGAGAGAAAGGAGACGCGTTCTCTCGCGCTATGTTACAGAATTGTTCCAAGTTCCTCCTCAAACCGCGTAGCCTGCTGTTATTGGCAGAGTTTCTAGATTGTTCTATAACATTCAATACAACCGTAGTAATGTTCTTTATATCGGAATCGTCATCACTGCTTTCATCATCACTTTCATTGTTAACATTTTCATCAATAACAACAGTTTCCTTCCCTTTCTTTGTTTCACTCGAATCACCTTAATCGTTTAGTTTATTCTTTTTCGAAGCATTGTTTTCAGAATCGTCTTCGTTTGCGATGGTGATTCCGCGTTTGAGAGATTTTTTGCCTGATCGCAAGTTAACGGGACTGTTTTCAGTTTGATTAGGTTTGGATTTGGAATTGGATTCGGAAGCGGATAGGTTTGATTTTTGGAGTTTTGATTTGGAAACCCTAGTGGAGGGTTTAAGGGTTTGGGGAGGTTCGGAGATGGAAATGGCAGCGAGGCGGAGGCTGCGTCGTCGCGGAGGGGCAGAGGAGGATGAGATGGGAGGGGATTCAGTGGTTTGAGAGGGGGTGAGAGGGTGAATGGAGGTTGTTTTGGTCGGTGGAGACATTTTTTCCGATGAAGGGTAGGGTTTGGAATGAGTGTGGAATGAAGTGATTTGGAGGGGAAAAAAGGAGAATGAGTATTTATTGGGGGAGAGGGAAGGGTAGTATGGGAAATTGTGTGAAGTTTGCACTACATTGAAGTGAAGTCTAAGTCATTCAGATGAAAATATATGCCTACAGGGAAAATTGGACCAAACTGAAATCTGGGTGACTTAGGAAAATTATACATATATAGGGGGAGACAGACAGGCGCAGGCAAGCAGGCAGGCCTGGTCAGGTAGGCGCCCGTAGGCAGGCGCAGGCAGGCGCGCGTAGGCAGCAGGCGTATGCAGGCAGGTATAGGCAGGCACGCGGGGGCATGCATGCCTATGCAGGCAGGCACGCTTGGGCAGGCATGCATGCCTGTGTAGGCAGGCAAGAATGCTTGGGCAGGCATGCCTGTGCAGGCAAGCCTGGGCATACATGAAGGCTTGGGCATGCAGGAAGGCTTGGGCAGGCACGAAAGCAGGCTTGGGCAGGCATCTCAAAGTTTTTCACGAAATTTTATTCGTTATAAATTTTCATGCCTAGTGCGGCAGAATCGACGTTGGTTGATGCTTCCATTTGCCTACATGCCTTGGCATTATGGGGAGTGGTACGTTACACAATGTTGGATCTAGCTGACGTGATTGGTGTGTGAGTGACATTGTGGATTTTTGTGTTTGTTGGTTCCATGCTCTTGCACGGAATGTTGAACACAACATTCTTTATCAATTTTCATCGATTACTTGTGTAATCGGTGTTGGTTTCTTGTTCCTGTTTGTCTTGCCTATAAAATGGTAAATAATTGGCTGGTTAGTTTTAAAAACCATCCCATACCATAGGTTGGTGTTGTGATGGCTCTTGAAGTGATATGTACGTGCCTTTTTTGATGTCACGTGTGATGTCTCTTGCGGTACATGCGGAACACTGATTTCTTGGAGGCGGTACTTGAGATGCCACTTGGGTTATCCCATGTGTCCCTTACTAATGGTTGCTCTAAATTATGCCCCGCACTTTTGTAGGTTTTTCACCCCTTGGGAGGCACAATTCTTGCATTACGTGTGGAGCCATTAATGGATGCTACCTGGTTGATCATGGCAGTAGTCATATGCTTGTCTCAAAGATTAAGCCATGCATGTGTAAGTATGAACTAATTCAGACTATGGAACTGCGAATGGCTCATTAAATCAGTTATGGTTTGTTTAATGGTATCTACTACTCGGATAACCGTAGTAATTCTAGAGCTAATACGTGCAACAAACCAAATGAAAAAAAGCAGAAAACAAAATGTGATGAAATAAATAAACTCTTTTAAAAGTGAAATCTAGAACCAGAAATACACAATAGCAGATCTAAAAATGACTGTGGAGTAAAATACAAATATTAGGGTTTCAGTTTCATTTTGAAACAACAATGGTGTTCATGAAGTATGTATATCCAATGTTAAACTAAAAGAAACACCTTTCAAATTAAACGAACTCGTGTAAAGGCTCTCAAACAAAGGAGCTATTATCTTACAAAATAGACTTAACACAAGAATTCATCGAAGTTTGGCTTCTGCGGTCGTTACGCTTGGCTTGATTGTTGGGCTGGGACCGAAGCCAATCAAGGACAGGCTGAGGATTCAAACAGCTTTAAGAGAGAGGAGTAAGGGGAACTTCTTACTTGCACCCACTCTCGACGCCTACTTCATTAAACGAAGGACAAAAAACTATAAATAAAAAGTGGTAATGTAGCATGCATAGGAAAAAAATGAAAGTTGAAGAGTGATTGGTTTCATCAGTTAATGGTGAGGTTTATTAGGAAGAAAGTTTATCACGGTAGAAATAGTTACCTTGTGGGTTTTGAATCATTTGAAGTTTGAAGTTGATAGAGGATCCTCAAAGCATTTTTTTAACTGAGAGAATAAGGAGCTATAGGTACTTGTGAAATGAGTATGCAAACTTCGTTAGGTAGGTTCGCAGGACTTGCTGCAACTAGATTACAGTGTGGATATGACAACTGTTCCGAATGTCGTATAAGAGAAGTCTCCCTCCCTCCTCCATACTAGTAATACCACCAAAAATGTTGTTAGATTTGAATGAAGAAGAAAATGTGAGCTAACTGTCCCATGACACACGTCAAAGCTTATTACCGTAGGATGTCGGTTTATTCATAGGACGAAGGTTTCCTAATGCACTTCTTCCAGGACAGCTTAGCTGGAGCTTCCTTGGAATGGTACATGTAACTGGAGCGTGCACACGTTCACACATGGAGGGATCTTGTTGAGGCATTCATTGAGCAGTATCAATATAACGTTGATATGACGCCTAATCGAACTCAGTTGCAAAGTTTGGTGCAAGGGTCCAAGGTTACGAAACTTTGCAGCTCCCCTCTATTTATTGGTAGATAACCCCATGAAAAAATTTAGATCAAAATTCGTTGCATAGGCCGCGGTTTGTGTTGCTTCCGTTCTATCCACCTTTTGAGCGACCGGCCCCCAAAAAATCAAAAATGTACCGAGGGTTCGTCCAAATGCTACGACACTTTCCAGCCCCCCTCTATTTGTTGGAAGAGAACTCCATGCAAAAATTCAGCACAAAGCGACACGCGTAGGCCATGCTTCCGTTCTATCTGCCTTTTGAGCGGCCGACCCCCGAAAAATCAAAAACGTATAGAGGAATTGTTCGAACGCTACGAAAATTTGCAACCCCCTTCTATTTGTTGGAAGAGAACTCCATGCAAAAAAATCAGCTTAAAACGACACGCACATCCCATGGTTTGCGTTGCTCCCGCATATTGGGCGCCCGGGGCTCGAAAAGCCGAAATATATCGAGGGATCGCCCGAGTGCTACGAAACTTTCCAGCCCCCCTCTATTTGTTGGTAGAGAACTCCATGCAAAGATTCAGCTCAAAGCGACACACGTAGGCCATGCTTCCGTTCTATCCGCCTTTTGAGCGGCCGACCCCCGAAAAATCAAAAACGTATCGAGAAATTGTCCGAACGCTACGAAACTTTGCATCCCCCCTCTATTTGTTGGAAGAGAACTCCATGTAAAAAATCAGCTCAAAACGACACGCACAACCCATGGTTTGCATTGCTCACGCATATTGCGCGCCCGGGGATCGAAAAGCCGAAATATATCGAGGGATCGTCTGAATGCTACGAAACTTTCCACCCCCCCTCTATTTGTTGGGACAACAAGAAGAGCTGCGAGTGGCTACTGACCAGATTAGACAGCAGAAGACTAATTTCCTTGACAGGACCCAGCAAGATATTGGAGATTTGATCGAGCAGATGGATGAAGTTCGCCTAGAGTTGACAGATATGAGACAGATTGTGTAACATGTCCCTCACCCATCTTTTTGGAGAGGAGGCATGGGACGACACTGCGACCGAGGTCGTAATTGTAACACCCCAATATTACCCAAGGTTTTATATGCAACAATCAGAGTAAATTAAAATTTCATAAATTTAATACTGAGGCATCACACCTTCAAAAACAACTCACTTTAAACAGTTTGATTTAAAGTATAAGTCTCGGATACATAGCATCGCCGGAAGACATAAATTGATTCAAAAACATCAAAACATCTTCTTTAATAAACTTCCTTAATAAATCATATTTTCATAAAGTATGATTCTATATACAAAAGGAAGAACAACAAAAGAATCAACAACAAGACAACATAAATGTTTCCCCCCGAGTGCTATGTATCAGAGCGACACCGACTCAACTAACAGTAGCTATAAACTCCGTCTTCATAACCTGCACGTTACCAATATAAAGGTAACGGCGAAACAAGTAAAGGGTGAGATAATCCAAAACATATAGTTAAAGGCATGATAAAATATATATATAGTTTTGGAATTGTAAAGGATATAAGTTAATAAGTGCATTCCAACACATATCCAAACCTCACTTACTCTTATCGTCATTCTAAAGTGTATAATCTATACTTAATCGCCTTAGCCTCATCGACATAAATCATCACAACAACACGTAAACCTCCGTCACCACGAAATCGTCACAAGCTAATACATCGCTAATTAACACGGCAATCATAAACAACAACATCAACCAACAACATTAAACAATGCTAACAACATGAGCAACATAAACAAATCATCACAAATTGGCTAAAGCCCATCGTCGCTTTTGGCATAAAAGCCCATCGTCGCTTTTGGCATAAAAAGCCCATCGTCGCCAATATCATCACATCATAATTGCATTAAGCATTTCATCTAAATTTTTATTACCAATATCCCTTCATTCCACTGGGAGAACTTCTGAAGAAAAATCCATAATTTATTGCTCAAGTTCAAAGGATTTGTCATGACGCATTGCAAAATGTTAAAAAACTCTAATAGTGCAATATGATTTCCTCTTTGAAAATGAAGAAATTTGTATAATTAATTATATAAAATATATGCGTCATGCTGACAAAGTTATTAAAAAAAATGAACTAATGAAGTATGTAAAAATGTAAGAGGCCGGTTGAAATACGCCTCATTGATCCTCTAATTACTATGGACCTAACGTTGAGACAATGATGTAAAACAAATATCTGAAAAATAAATAATATGTGATGATCATAGTGATTTAGGGTTTTGGACCAAGAAGGATTTTCTTTTATATGTGATTTTTAATCATTTTACAAACAAAAATAATATTTAAATATATTTGATTTATTAAATTTTGTAATTTAAAAATATATCGACATAGAGAAAACCTGAAGAAGATTGATGAAACAATATCAATACTAGATTTATATCGAGAAAACATGCATATGCTGGTTATTTTGTGTACATCATTTTTTTAAAAAGTAAATATGTAATGATGCAACATGACAGGATCAAAGCTCCACAACACTGGATATAGTTGAACTATTGCATATGAAGAAATGACTTTTTACTTTGGGTAAAAAGTAATTTCAACTTCGTCCCAACCTTGGGACTAAGTGAAAAAACCTTTGACACGCTTTCCCAACGTTGGGACGGTGTTATAAATTGCAACATTTGCTGTTAATTTATATTAATAGTTTATAAAAACAATTTAATAAAACTTAAAAAAATAATAATAAACAATTTTAAAAAATATTATATAATAAATTAATAAATAAATAAAGTCCATGTGGTTAAAAAAATAATTAAAATAAAAAAATTACCACGTGGGCTGTCACGTATGCACTTAAAGAGAATCTTGGTTGAAATGTGGCAGTCAGGTGTGTATCTGAGGGAATATGAAGAACTGCAAGGGGGGTTTTAAATTTTTTTTTTCAGGAGCTAAAAGCAAAACCCGCTAACGTTACAGGAGGACAAATGAATATTAACCCTAAATTATATAAATAGTTCATTAAGAAGAAATTTGATTTTTATCAATAAAATGGAGTTGTCCTTCTCAGGTTGTTCATTTATCTGAAAAATAAATAATATGTGATGAGCATAGTGATTTAGGGTTTTGGACCAAGAAGGATTTTCTTTTATATGTGATTTTTAATCATTTTACAAACAAAAATAATTTAGGGATACCACAACGGTTTTACAAACAAAAAGATTTCCAGATCTTCTGGAGTTTCTGAACTTTCTCTGTTTGTTCCTTCATAGTTGATTGACTCAGCAGAATTCTGTTGACGATGTTCATGCATTGTTTCAAATTCCTAAACACTAGAGATATAAGGGAGTGAAACCCTCGTCAACCCCTCTGACCTTTTACTTATTTGAAGGCCCGTTGGATGAGGAGGTGTCGTTTAATTCTTGATAATGTCTTGTGTGAATTGTCATAAGCTTGTTGAATCAGCCCTAACTATTCATATATTTTTAAAATTTTAATCTATCTATTTTAATTAAAGTAGTAACTTATTAATTATTAATTAGTTGATAAATTAAGTTATTGTTAATATTAATTATAAAAATATATTAATTATAAAAATGATTGTTAAGTGATACATTTACTAATTTACTAATTATTTATACATCTAATTAATAATTACTTTAATTTAATAGATAAAATCTTATTGTTAATTTTATTTAATTTTATTAATTCAAACAATAAATATTAAAATTTAGAAATAATTTTAATTACAAATATATTTAATTTTAGATATAATGTTAATTATTTTAAATAAGTTTATTATTAACTATTTAACTTAAATAATAAAACTAATTAATTTATAGATATCTAAAATTAAATATATGTGTTACTATCAATTTTAATTTCATTCCTCTTTCTTTCCTTTCAATTTCGTTCAAAACACACTGTAACCGCAGAAGAAGAAGTCCAACCGCCGCTCCGCCGCACCACATCCATTCTCCCCGTCGCGCCACCGTGTTTCTGCTGTTCTCCAAAGTCCAAACGCAGCTCTGCCGCACCATATCGTTTCTCCCCGCGCCACCGTGTTTCTGTTGAATTCCCAATAGTTAAGGTCAGTCACGTTCCTCTTTCTCACATGCTTGTTGAAATAACACAAGTTAGGGTTTATTTTTTTGCCTAATTAATATGAGTAGAATCATTCTTTGCAAGCAATTCCTTCTCTGCATTTTATCTAGCAATTCCTTCTCTGCATAATACTCCTATTGAACCTAATCACGCCAATTGTAAAAATATGAGTATAATGTTGTCATGTCCGGATTGCGTTGGGTCTAGATTTGTTGGGTCTAGATTTATGCACAGTATTGAAACTGTCTGTGATCTCCCGGTTATCAAGGACACTAACGCAGCCCTGGATACAAAGATAAGTGGCATATCATTATCATCAAATGATTAATGTTTTATAATATCATTATCATCAACTAATTAGTGTCTCGTGTTTCTAAACATAAATAGTGATAACAGCACCGTTTTGTGGCGTGATTTCTTTTTAAGATCAAATGAGTTTGTACAGGTAACCAAATGGATCCCGAAACGGTTTCCGTCGATATCACTAGTTTTGGGATGAAGTTAAACAAGTTTACTCATTGGACTGTACATCCTAGAGTAAAAGAGGAAGTGGAAAAAACTTGTTTCAAATATTTTATGAGATTCCCCGCGGGTAAAGTTAACATGCCTAACAAAATGATCGCCGCTTTACTTCGCTTTTATGAAAACGTCAAAGAACACCTTGTGTTTGGGATACTAAAATTGATCTTGGTCTTGAAAATGTAATGTATATCACAGGACTTCCCATTGATGGGAAACAGGTATATTTTTTATTTTATTTTATTTCATTTATTTCATTTATTTCATTTAATGGGAATTACTCTTAAGTTATTTATATACTTAATTTATTTATATACTTGTGACCATTGGTGTGCAGATTTCAGGAATTGAACCAAAGGATCCTATTGACACAATAGTAAATCATTTGTCTGTAAGTCTAGTTGAAGTTAATGATTTGTTATTGTCTGATAATAAAGGAAAAAAGTCTCATGATATATGTTTAAAGAGTTTGAAAGATATATTTACAAGTATCGCTGTTACTGAGGAGAATGTAAATTTACATGTCAAGGCATATCTTTTATTTTTATTAGGAAATCTTCTTTTTACCACTTCTTCTTTCGACAATGTTTCTGCTATTTATTTACCCTTTCTTGAAGTACATGATATTGACAGTTATGCTTGGGGGGAAGCCGTGCTTGCTACCCTCAAGGTTTCAATGAATAAAGCACGGCAGGGAAATAAAACATTGAACGATTTTACATATCTTCTGATGGTAAGACATTTATCAATATGCATTCATCTATATTTCCTTTAATACAAAAATGCTTATTTTTTTGTTTTATTTTTCTTGTAGGTATTTGCATTTGAACGATTCAAATGCCTTCGCGAGATATTTAAAATAACTATACCGAGTCAATTTCCTTTAATGTTGGGGTGGGTGGATCTAACAATTCAGACTTTTAAGGATAGATCTTTAATGCCTTCCATGACCACTTGCTATGAAAAGTTTCGGGAAATGACGGATGAAGATGTAAGTTTCCTACATCTCAAAAGTGAATTGTACTTATTTAGAGTATATAGTTCAAGGATTATCTATCTTGTTGTATAACTTAGCTTAGTCAAGCCTAGATGTTAGTAAGTTAAAAACTCAGTTAGTTAGTTAGTGTGTTAGTCTTCTTCTTGCATCTGATATATATCCTGTTAATCTCATTGCTACTGTGATCTCATTTGTGTATCTTTTTTAGTGTAGTTTATTAATACTTTATTTTATGTTTTAAAGGTGGATTTGTTGCCTTATAAGAGGGATGGTCTAGAAGTTGAATTGGACGATCAATTCAAACGTCAAAGTTGGATGGTATATGCGAAAGTATATACCATCTGCTTTAATAATATTGCAAAACATCCAGTACATATTTGTTGGAAACAATTGGGGTTGGAGCCGGGACATGTGAGAAAACGCTTTGGTAATTTTAAAAGAATCAACTTGCAGGAAAGAGGCCCGGGAAAAGATAAAGATTGGAGGAAGTTCAACCCTTTTTATACTGGGCGAAAAGGAATACGTTCCTTATCAAAAAGGATGTTATCGCGCATGAGCCACTAGTGAATTATGTGCAGGTCTGAGTTTTTCTTTGTACACGTTCGTAACCGGCATGAAACACAAATGAAATTTGATTCTGATTTTTTTTTGCTTTCAATACCGTTGTATGCACGAGGGAGATATTGATGAAAGGGAAACCGAAGAACCTACACAAGAGAACACCTCCTCAATCTCCACTTCCCCTCCTAGGTGTAATTTCGAATCAGCTACACCTCAAGATCCATCCACCTCCAGCCTCTGAGTACCTACACCTCAAGATGCATCCACCTCCAGCTTCCAAGCACCTACACCTCGAGATGAAGTAAGTAAGGTTGCAAAGCACTTTTGGTTCTTATTACTTTTCTTTGAATTTTTTTTATAATTGACATGATATGTTATTGGGCTTTTCAGGTTCAAACCCTCTTCTCCAACCCGCCTGAAGCCTTATCCATCGAGACGTCTTTGGAAGTCTCATCCTTCCAGATGTCTCCACAGCCTACGGTATTTCATTCCCTCTTTTTTTTTTTAATTTAGGTTTAATAGCACTTTTATCTTTGACGAACCAAAGTTTGGATAATAATCCTAATCACGATCGTGATGACAATGTTCGTAATGTTCAGGATGACGATTTTGTTAACGATCGTGTTAAGGATGGAGATGATGAGGGTGGAAATCATAATGATGAAGATGATGAGGGTGGAAATCATAATGATGATGAAGATGATGAGGGTGGCAATAATAATAATAATGCAGATGTTGGGGATGATGAGGTTGGCAATAATAATATTGCAGATGTTGGGGATGATGAGGTTGGCAATAATAATAATGCAGATGTTGGGGATGACAATCATAATTATGATGAGGGTGAGGTGAGTGATCCTTATTTATTTAAGTAAATTCGATTTATTTAATAGTGCTTTTTAGGTGAGTGATATTTTATTTGAATTTCTATTTTATAATTGACAGCATAATAATAATGTGAAGAATTATATACGTGGTGAACGTGAACGTGAAGGAGTACTAAGACCAAAACCCCGTACGCGTACAATGTATTCGCCGGAAGAAGTATTGCGTGTTAGAAAGAAAAGAAAGCTTAGAAAGCCAAAGAACTAGTGACAACTTGGTTAAAAGTTTATTTTCTCATGTTTTGAATATTTTACTAATTCTGTTTGTGCTTAGACTTATGTTTGTGCTTAGACCAATGTTTGTGTTGTTGTTTTTATACACTTCTAATGCATGATCTCCGTTGTCCTAAGTTTGTTTCGATGATTAGCATTTTCTGGTGTAGGAACTTGATACATGTTGCTGTCTTATTCAGCTAGGTTCGAATAATTATTTTTAGCATTTTCTAGTGCAGGATGTTGTTGTCTTATTCAGCTTGGTTCGAATAATTTTTTAACTCATCGTCCCAACATTGGGACAAAATGGTTGATGCTAGTCACTGAAAGAAAAATAGTTTGAACCCCTGGCCTAGGGTCCTGGATCCGCCCCTGGCAGTGATTGAGTAGCCACTGATATAAAACTAGGTTTTGCGAGCATTGAATTGGTTTGCGAGCATTGAACAGAAAAGGGTTTGAGGGCAATTGAATCGATTGGGATTTGGATTGGTGTTGGGGGAGAGGGTGGTCTGGTTCGGCAATGGAGGTGGAGAAACCGGAGAGAGACGGAGGAGCGATTAAACATTGAGGGCTTGTTTGATTGAGTTTTGATTTTCTATTTTTAAAAATGATTTTATAAATTAGTTTTAGAAAATTGTTTTTAAGAAAAATAATGAAATAAAATCTGTTTGGTAGCTCTGTTTTTAAAATAAAAAATTTAAAAACTTGTTTGGAGAAATTGTTTATGTATACTATCATTATTTTTGAGAAACTAAGTTAGGATATGACTTACACCTAGATTACTGTGTGGATATGCCAATTGTTCAGAATGTCTTATAAGAGAAGCTTCACTCCCTCCATATATACCACCAAAATGTCTTACACCTAGATTACACTATACTTCCACCAGTGGAAGTTGTATTGAAAAACTGGTTTTCTGGTTTTTGACACTTCTTACACTATACTTCCACTAGTGAAAGTTGTATTGAAAAACTGGTTTTCTGGTTTTTGACACTTTTTACACTATACTTCCACCAGTGGAAGTTGTATTGAAATACTGGTTTTCTGGTTTTTGACACTTTTTACACTATACTTCCACCAGTGGAAGTTGTATTGGAGAACTGGTTTTCTGGTTTTTGACACTTTTTATACTATACTTCCACCAGTGGAAGTTGTATTGAAAAACTGGTTTTTTGGTTTTTTGACACGTTTTATACTTAACTTCCACCAGTGGAGGTTACCTTAAAAATCTGCTAAAAACTGGTTTTGTCAATTTTTAAACTTAACTTGTCAATTTTTAAACTTAACTTCCACCAGTGGAGGTTACCTTAAAAATATGCTAAAAACTGGTTTTGTCAATTTTTAAACTTAACTTGTCAATTTTTAAACTTAACTTCCACCAGTGGAGGTTACCTTAAAAATATGCTAAAAATAATTTTTGTCAGTTTTTATACTGATCTTCTTGGAAGTTACCTTTAAATTTGTCTCATCGTATCTTTTGATCCGTGACTCCTTTTTGGATGTTGTTTTGGGCGTTATAAAGCTAATTAAATGTTATATATATATATATATATATATATATATATATATATATATATATATATATATATATATATATATATATATATATACACGATGCCAGAAATCGAGCATCAGCTTCTAGAGTCAGAAGCTGTAGCAGAAGATGAGCAACATACATAATATTAGTTATTAATGTGAAATTAATTTTAAAAAAATAGAATTAGGGTTGATATAGAGATGACATGTGTCTAGGGTATATATACCCATGTGATTGCTACAATCGACCAATCGTGACATTTTCAAGCATTTATGCATAATGTATCAAAGCATGAGATTTTCAACCTAAAACATAGAATTTATCTAGTTAATCATATATAGACAAACCTTGTTTAAACAACATACTTTGCATGCAGGTGCAGGTAACGCCATTTTTTCTTTGAAACCCATTTCGCTCCGTTTGTTTTGGTATCTGAATTTTCTATTGAAAACTTGGTTTTGAAAATTTGGTTTTGATATCCGAAGTTTCTATTGAAAATTTGATTTTGGTATGTGAAGTTTTTATACCGGTAAAAGTTCTATATGTAATATACTTGTTTAATAGGAAAATATGTCTGAGTCTTGTGGATCCAATACTTTTCCAAAAATGCAGAAAAGAAAACAAAGAAAACTCATAAACATAGTCGAGAAGAAGTCAAAATAAAATTTAATTTTCAAATGTAACTCATGTTAAGTTGTCTCACTTGCCATGCATTTGTAGACAATTATGTTGTATCCAAAAGAAACACAGTAGTAGGCATCTTACAACTAAGCAATGTACCTCGGATATAAATTTAAATCATTGAGCAAAGCAGCGAGCAAATGATGAGGCAGCAAGGCAGCATTGGGATCATAGAACAATTTCAATAGAGAAACAAAGTAAGTGAGCTAACCAGCTTTCTCTACTTTTGTCCTTAGCTTCTTTCTCATATTTTTAGATGGTTTGATCATCAACCTGACCACTGGGGAAAAGTATCTGGCCTCCAGTTGCACACCCCTTATACACGAGCACCATACAACATACTTGGCTATAAAATAAATAAAACGTCCCCAACAGACGAGCATAAAATAAAACATGCAAACAATAAGCAAAAATCATGCACCATAATAAAAGTAAAACGGCCACCAAGGCCGACAACATTACATAATAAGGATTACGGCCACAAGGACCGATTTGTCTCTAGGCATCTTCCTCATTTTCCAAATAAATTCTTTAGAGAATACATTTTTTTTAAAATTCCTTATTATTCAAACACATACATGAATAAAATAACTCTTCGTCGTTGGCTCGATAAAAATTTTCTACTATATCAATGATGGGAATTATTTCTGTCATATTTAACCTACTTATCCTGTTGCTCATTAAATTGAACGACAACTCATCTGCCTCCTTCATGACACTTGTCAAAGAGGTTCTAGGTTTGGAATTCTTGATAAATTCAGATGGGCCACTTATTGACATTCTTTTCCCGCTGCTACTCATTATCTCCGTCGATCTACTACTACGCCTCGCTTCCTTCTTTAATTTTGATTCGTGATAACGTTTCCATGTTTTTGAAAAAATTAATTTCAAAGAGTCAAAATATGTAATCTCTTCCGCGTACGTGTCCACAAAGGATTGAACGGCCAAATCCTGAAAATTTATGACATTTGAGAATAAGAATAGCTATTAGCGATGAAAAGCCAAGAATTAAAATTTACTTAGCAACTTACCGCATCTGGAATAGGCTTTTCCGAGTTAATAAAAACTTTACCAGTATCATAGTCAAACAAAAAACCCTTCTTCCCTACACTAAGGATTTGGCAATAAATTGAAAAACTGGTAGCGAAATTGTTCAATTTTTGTATGTCCTACAAAGAAATACAAAAAATTTAAAAACAAATAAACCACAGAACTAAAACCAAACACTACTGATACAACCACATAACAGAACTGAATTGCTGCCTGGGACAAAACTCAAAACCTATCACCTGACTAAGATACAGCTATATAACGACGAAGCTGTCACCACAAGGCAAACCGAAAGACTCAATACCAACTCAAACCAAAATATGATTGGATCAAATTATGCAAATAAATATAGTATATACTTGTACCACCTTGCATCTGACCTCTTCTGAATACTTTTTTTTAGCCACTTCACCATACGCTGACTATCCGATTTTGTAAAAAAACAATTGAGGTCTTTCGCACCATATTTTTCAGTGAACCAAACACCCGCTTCAATAATACGATTCAAACTGATTGTATTAGGGGTAGAAGGAACATGATTTACGAGTTCTTGGCTCGTGATCTGCAAAATGAACACCACTATTATCTCTACCAGGGGCGAATCCAGACATAATATTTTGGTGTGGCTACATTATGAAAGAAACTATGAACAAAAATACTAAAAATAAGTATTTTTCTGTGGTATTGGTCTGTGTTATTGGTAGTTAGCTGGTGCAAATTAAGGGGGAGATTTTTTACGAAAATAAGGCATTATGTTGAGGTTTTTGTGGAGATATTATTGGCCTTTTATTCAGGATTTAACCGCATATTCAGGATTATAACCGCACACAAGGAGTACCACAGTACAAGACTAGAAAGATACACAAATGAGCTCACAATAGCAGCTTAAGCTTTACAATAAAAGAGAATACAAACACCCACGGCGAATAACAAAATAAAGTAAACAAGACACCAACAATTAAAGCATTGTTAATCCAAATTAGAAATATAACTACACTATAAAGTATACTATAAAGACACCAACTATCATGTGTGTCCTTGGAAATAAAATTTAAGAAACTGGCACTTGTCTTCTTAATAGTACAGATTGGGAAGCAAAACTGAGTTGGATTTTTGGTGATCAAAACTCAGTTGCTGACAGACTTGCTCATAAAGCTCATGAACTTCTTTTGATCTGTGTGAGATTGATTCTACTCCTCATAACTGTGTCAATCTGCTCTAAGCTAGTTTCAGTGTTAGTTATTCTGATGATGTTTTTAATGTGTTTGGTTATGGCTAAGTTTATTAGTATTGCATTCAATTTCAATAAGGTTGAGTTAGTTTCTTCCGATTTTATTGCAACTACACCCTCTGATATTGTCTCATCCAGTACACTTCAAATTCTGTCATTTAAAAACAAAATGCTCTGATATGCATTACTCCCAATTTCACTCAAAAAATAAAATAAGACATACCTCTGCATCGTTAATCTGTGTTTTCAAAAATCGAGAACGGTCCGGCCATTTTCTTTAGGACCTAACATAATCATATAAAAAAATTACAAGGTTAAGGCAAATAATAACATGAATATTTGTTCAAAAATCAAAAGAGATTGAAACCAACCTTTTTATGCCGTTTCACGGGAATATTACAAGATTCCAATACTTCAGTGTCAGAATTATTAGAACTACTGACAAGAAAAATTTAAAGACAAGTAAAAGCATTCTTCAAAATAAAATCTTGAAAAATTTAAAATAAATCCAAAAACATTAACTCATACTCAGTTAACAATTAAAGAAGGCAGTGGACAACAACATTCCGAAGCTATTATACAAGATTTCAAGGTTGTTAGGTTGTATATATTTCAAAAGATGATGTATGAATTCCAGTTTTCATTTTCTTCACATTCTCTTAACACCACTATCTAACAATACTACACCCTTAACTCACAAACCAACATCCAACCTAATGCTTCTGAACTGTTGACAAAAATATTATAGCATAAGTTTAAAGAAAAAGAAAACCACCCATACCTTCTTAGTGTTCTCTTGCAATTAGTAGAATTTGAGGCTATTGATTCCATTGAATTTAGATTAAATAATAATATCAAACGTATAACGAACTCAACCATCAATCGAGTAATCAATTAAGTAGTTGAAATGTAGTAAATATACAAGTAAATATCACATCAGAACCTATATACTAATCTATATATTAAATATATAGGTCTACAACAAAGATATTCCACTCTGCAACTCTGCAACAAAGATATAATGTTATCAGCTTGGGAATTCCAACTCAGATCAAATTTTGTTCAGTTTATAAGTAAATGTGAATCAACTATAAAATTATGGAACAGGAAAGAGAACACAGTGTATAACATTTTCACTATTTTAAACAAGCAAATGATTTAGCCATACTTATAACACACATTTTATGTGAATGATGACAATGAATTGCATGCTTTAAATTTTCTACTTTGAAGAAAATATTGCTTGATAGAGTTTTTCTACTGAAAAATGGTGAGGAATTTTTAAAAACACATTTGTAAAATATTGTATTCAAACAAGTTTTTAATTTTTAAATTTTTAAAAACTAAAATAGAGTTTTTACACATTACCTCATAAGAAGTCTACCCTTACAAAGTACGATACGAAGAATTCCAACTATAAAATTAGGTTTACCTCATGCTCTGTACACGTGATAGAAAAAGAGATTGATTTAGGGGAGTAACGATTGAGCAGCGATTGAGTAACCAATGATAAAACTAGGTTTTGTGAGCATTGAATTGGTTTGGAGCATTGAACAGAAAACAGTTTGGAGGATTGAATCAGATTCAAAGGAAGGGAAGCTATTAAAGAGGCGGTGACGATAACAGACCCGCCCATATTCCGGTAACAACATGCATAGTGGCGCTGATGATGAGACAAAGACGACGGATATGATAATGGCAGCAAGACGATCCAACATATCTATATATACATACATTCTCATTAAAATGGAAGAAGCTATTACAAATTATTAAAACTCTCTAGGCATTTGGATTTGCCGAAAGGTATTCCCTAGGATCATCCGATATATATCTAGATTGTCTAAATAATCTTGCCATTCTTCCTTTGTAAACTCTACAGCCTCCTTTCTTGGTTGGTTTTTGCCTTTTGAACTAGAAGTTCTTCTTCTTTATGTCTTAACGAAGGTTGTTAAAGAAGTATGTGCTTCTGAAGTTATCTGCTTGCTTGTAGATCCTTCAGTTGCTGCATTACTCTTGTTTGCTTGAGCTGCTGCATTTAGCATGACTGTCTTTCTGAAATATCTCTTTGGAAACCAAATTTGTTTTTGTTTATACATCTTTGTGTATAGAATTATTCCATTCATTACTACCTTGAGTATTCATTATTTTAATATTGATTAAGTCGTCAAATCAATTTTTAAATACTTAGCCAATCCATTTGACTGCCTATTTCTCATTGAGTCATACAAGTGGAATTTTTTTTCCCAATAACCTACTTGATCTCTCTATCTAGAAACCTTAACATAACAAAAACAGTAGTGGATTGAACAATTTGAAAAGCTATTGACCCGGCCTGATGTATACAAAGCCCCCACCAGATCTATCATAGAATCCATGGTCTATATAATCTAAAATTAGTTGTTGCAAAAATAAACAAACAAATTGAATAATGATTAAGGTTTGATCATAGAGACATGGATTTGGTGAGGCCTCGGCTTGAGATGCGGATTTGGTGAGACTATTGTGGATGAATAGAAATTTGCAGAAGGGAAATACAGCAACATGAATAAATTTTTTATACTTTTGAAAAAATATATTTTATATAATAAATTTTTGTTCATCTGTACTATCAATTGTTTATGTGAATGATGTGTTGGGATGGATTTTCGATATGATTCTTGAATTTACGGAATATGAGAATTATGGAAGTAATGATGTTAGTGATATATTTATGTATGCATGGTTTTTGGTGATTTTGATGATATAACCGTGTGTTGGTGTTATATTTTGATGATTAATAGCAGGCATGTGAAATATATGTGTTATAATGATGTTTGAAGTGTTTTGAATGGTGAAAAATTGGTTTTGTCAGTTTTTACACTTATCTTCCACTAGTGGAAGTTGTATTGAAAAACTGGTTTTGTCAGTTTTTACACTTATCTTCCACCAGTGGAAGTTGTATTGAAAAACTGGTTTTGTGAGTTTTTACACTTATCTTCCACCAGTGGAAGTTGTATTGAAAAACTGGTTTTTTGTTTTTTGACACTTTTTACACTATACTTCCACCAGTGGAAGTTGTATTGAAAAACTGGTTTTTTGGTTTTTGATACTTTTTACACTATACTTTCACCAGTGAAAGTTGTATTGAAAAACTGGTTTTTTGGTTTTTTGGTTTTTGAGACTTTTTACACTATACTTCCACCAGTGGAAGTTCTATTGAAAAACTGGTTTTCTGCTTTTTGACACTTTTTACACTATACTTTCACCAATGAAAGTTGTATTGAAAAACTGATTTTCTGGTTTTTGTCACTTTTTACACTTAACTTCCACCAGTGGAGGTTACCTTAAAAATCTGCTAAAAACTGGTTTTGTCAGTTTTTACACTTAACTTCCACTAGTGGAGGTTACCTTAAAAATCTGCTAAAAATACTTTTTGTCAGTTTTTGCACTGATCTTCTTGGAAGTTACCTTTAAATTTATCTGAAAGCCTTGTTTTTGTGAAAATTTTTCTAAACTTTGATTTATCGTATCTTTTGATCCGTGACTCCTTTTTGGATGCCGTTTTGGGCGTTGTAAAGCTAATTAAATGTTTTATATGATAAAGTGATGAAATGGGCAGTGGCCGTTATGGTATGTGAAGTTTTTATACCGGTAAAAGTTCTATATGTAATATACTTGTTTAATAGAAAAATATGTCTGAGTCTTGTGGATCCAATACTTTTCCAAATGCAGAAAAGAAAACAAAGAAAACTCAGAAACGTATAGTTTTGATTTTCTGTTTTTAAAAATGATTTTATAAATTAGTTTTAGAAAATTGTTTTTAAGAAAAATAATGAAATAAAATCTGTTTGGTAGCTCTGTTTTTAAAATAAAAAATTTAAAAACTTGTTTGGAGAAATTGTTTATGTATACTATTATTATTTTTGAGAAACTAAGTTAGGATATGACTTACACCTAGATTACAGTGTGGATATGTCAATTGTTCAGAATGTCTTATAAGAGAAGCTTCACTCCCTCCATATATACCACCAAAATGTCTTACACCTAGATTACACTATACTTCCACCAGGGGAAGTTGTATTGAAAAGCTGGTTTTCTTGTTTTTGACACTTTTTACACTATACTTCCACCAGTGGAAGTTGTATTGAAAAACTGGTTTTCTGGTTTTTGACACGTTTTACACTTAACTTCCACCAGTGGAGGTTACCTTAAAAATCTGCTAAAAACTGGTTTTGTCAGTTTTTACACTTAACTTCCACCAGTGGAGGTTACCTTAAAAATCTGCTAAAAATACTTTTTGTCAGTTTTTGCACAGATCTTCCACCAGTGGAAGTTACCTTTAAATTTGTCTGAAAGCCTTGTTTTTGTGAAAAAAATTCTAAACTTTAAATATGTCCTACTTACTATCTTCTAAGTCATGTGAGAAGTTGTTTTACACTTCCATGTATATGTATAATGATATGTAACCAAAATAGTTAGCTGATGTTAAATAAAATAGGACACCAATATTATACATGTACCACTTAATGATATACTAAGGCATATTTTTCAATATATAAATAGTAAGCAGTGGATGTAGAGTTTTATATATTATAAATCTATAAATTTTATATAATATTATTGTAAATAATTAGTAGTTCAAATTTCTTAAAAAATAAAACAAATAAAAGGTATATGAAACAAATAGTAGGGGTTTATTCCCTATGTTATATATATATACTAGGGGCAAAACTCCCACTAGGTTACAAGTCTAGTAGGAACCCCCTACTAGATATGTAGTGAATATGTGGTGTCTAGAAGGTGTTATGACCATTGTAGGGGTTATGTTCATAGCAGGGGTTACATATCTAGTAGGGGTTCCTATTAGACTTGTAACCCCTACTAGGGACATAATCCTTACTAGTCATAAACCCCTACTCAAGTAGGAGTTATACGTCTAGTAGGAGTTATGCCTCTAGTAGTGGTTTATGTACCTAGTATATATATAACATAGGGAATATACCCTTACTAAGGATATAACCCTACTAGAAGGAGTTATGACCATATTTCTAACCTTACTTCGGCCCGTGATCATATAACCCCTACTAGCGTTATAGATTTCACTGGAAGGGTCAGACATTTACGTACTAGATCCCAATGATATGTGTCTAGTCCCCGAATTTATGATCCCAACTTAAATTCAAGGCACATCACCCTTGGGAAGCGGCAACGTAACCCCTACTATATAACATAGGGTTATATGCTTAATGGGGTTATATGTCTAGTAGGGGTTATACCCTTAGTAGGGGTTATATGTTTACTAGGGACATGGCAACATAACCCCTACTATATATAACATAGGGCATAAACCCTACTAGGGTTATGTTCATAGTAGGGGTTACATATCTAGTAGGGGGTTCCTACTAGACTTGTAACCTAGTAGGAGTTATGCCCCTAGTAGGGGTTTATGTCCCTAGTATATATATAACATAGGGAATAAACCCCTACTAAGGCCATAACCCTACTAGAAGGAGTTATGACCATATTTCTAACCTTACTTCGGCCCGTGATCATATAACCATACGTCTAATAGGAGTTATGCTCCTAGTAGGGGTTTATGTCCCTAGTTTATATATAACATAGGGAATAAACCCCTACTAAGGGCATAACCCTACTACAAGGAGTTATGACCGTATTTGTAACCTTACTTCGGCCCGTGATCATATAACCATACGTCTAATAGGAGTTATGCCCCTTGTAGGGGTTTATGTCCCTAATTTATATATAACATATACCTAGTAGGGGTTATATCCTTAGTAGGGGTTATATGTTTACTAGGGACGTGGCAATATAACCCCAACTATATAACATAGGGGCATAAACCCTACTAGGGTTATGTTCATAGTAGGGGTTACATATCTAGTAGGGGTTCCTACTAGACTTGTAACCTAGTAGGAGTTATGCCCCTAGTAGGGGTGTATGTCCCTAGTTTATAAATAACATAGGGAATAAACCCCTACTAAGGGCATAACCCTACTAGAAGGAGTTATGACCATATTTCTAACCTTACTTCGGTCCGTGATCATATAACCATACGTCTGATAGGAGTTATGCCCCTCGTAGGGGTTTATGTCCCTTGTTTATATATAACATAGGGAATAAACCCCTACTAAGGGCATAACCCTACTAGAAGGTTTTATGACCATTGTAGGGGTAATATGTTTAATGGTGTTATATGTCTAGTAGGGGTTATACCCTTAGTAGGGGTTATATGTTTACTAGGGACGTGGCAACATAACCCCTACTATATATAACATAGGGCATAAACCTAACTAGGGTTATGTTCATAGTAGGGGATACATATATAGTAGGGGTTTCCTACTAGACTTGTAACCTAGTAGGAGTTTTGCCCCTAGTAGGGGTTTATGTCCCTAGTATATATATAACATAGGGAATAAACCCCTACTATCAAGGCACATCACCCTTGGTACGCGGCAACGTAACCCCTACTATATAACATAGGGGCATAAACCTTACTATACGTTTACTAGGGACGTGGCAACATAACCCCTACTATATAACATAGGGGCATAAACCCTACTAGGGTTATGTTCATAGTAGGGGTTACATATCTAGTAGGTGGTTCCTACTAGACTTGTAACCTAGTAGGAGTTATGCCCCTAGTAGGGGTTTATGTCCCTAGTTTTATATAACGTAGGAACCCCCTACTCGATATGTAACCCCTACTATGAACATAACCCTAGTAAGGTTTATGCCCCTATGTTATATAGTAGGGGTTATGTTGCCACGTCCCTAGTAAACATATAACCCCTACTAAGGGTATAACCCCTACTAGATATATAACCTCGTTAAGCATATAACCCTATGTTATATAGTTGGGGTTACGTTGCAGGTTCCCAAGGGTGATGTGCCTTTAGGGGTTATATGTTTACTAGGGACGTGGCAACATAACCCCTACTATATAACATAGGGGCATAAACCCTACTAGGGTTATGTTCATAGTATGGGTTACATATCTAGTAGGGGTTCCTACTAGACTTGTAACCTAGTAGGAGTTATGCCCCTAGTAGGTGTGTATGTCCCTAGTTTATAAATAACATAGGGAATAAACCCCTACTAAGGGCATAACCATACTAGAAGGAGTTATGACCATAATTCTAACCTTACTTCGGCCCGTGATCATATAACCATACGTCTAATAGGAGTTATGCCCCTCGTAGGGGTTTATGTCCCTAGTTTATATATAACATAGGGAAGAAACCCCTACTAAGGGCATAACCCTACTAGAAGGAGTTATGACCATATTTATAACCTTTCTTCGGCCCGTGATCATATAACCCCTACTAGCTTTATAGATTTCGCTGGAAGGGTCAGACATTTATGGACTAGATCCCAATGATATGTGTCTAGTCCCCGAATTTATGATCCCAGCTTAAATTCAAGGCACATCACCCTTGGGACGCGACAACGTAACCCCTACTATATAACAGGGGCATAAACCCTGATATGTTTCTAGTCCCCGAATTTATGATCCCAACTTAAATTCAAGGCACATCACCCTTGGGAAGCGGCAACGTAACCCCTACTATATAACATAGGGTTATATGATTAATGGGGTTATATGTCTAGTTGGTGTTATACCCTTAGTAGGAGTTATATGTTTACTAGGGACGTGGCAACATAACCCCTACTATATAACATAGGGGCATAAACCCTACTAGGGTTATGTTCATAGTAGGGGTTACATATCTAGTAGGGTATTCCTACTAGACTTGGAACCTAGTAGGAGTTATGCCCCTAGTAAGGGTTTATGTCCCTAGTATATATATAACATAGGGAATAAACCCCTACTAAGGCCATAACCCTACTAGAAGGTTTTATGACCATTGTAGGGGTTATATGCTTAATGGCGTTATATGTCTAGTAGGGGTTATACCCTTATTAGGGGATATATGTTTACTAGGGACGTGGCAACATAACCCCTACTATGAACATAACCCTAGTAGGGTTTATGCCCCTATGTAACATAGGGGCATAAATCCTACTAGGGTTATGTTCATAGTAGGGGTTACATATCTAGTAGGGGGTTCCTACTAGACTTGTAACCTAGTAGGAGTTATACCCCTAGTAGGGGTTTATGTCCCTAGTATATATATATTACATAGGTAATAAACCCCTACTAAGGTCATAACCCTACTAGAAGGTGTTATGACCATATTTCTAACCTTACTTCTGTCCGTGATCATAACATAGGGAATATACCCCTACTAGCTTTATAGATTTTGCTGGAAGGGTCAGACATTTACGGACTAGATCCCAATGATATGTGTCTAGTCCCCGAATTTATGATCCCAGCTTAAATTCAAAGCACATCACCCTTGGGAAGCGGTAACGTAACCCCTACTATATAACATAGGGTTATATGCTTAATAGGGTTATATATCTAGTAGGGGTTATACCCTTAGTAGGGGTTATATGTTTACTAGGGACGTGGCAACATAACCCCTACTATATAACATAGGGGCATAAACCCTACTCGGGTTATGTTCATAGTAGGGGTTACATATCTAGTAGGGGGTTCCTTCTAGACTTGTATCTTAATCAAGTATTTTGTATGTTATGAAGTGGTTCATGCTAAAATTTGGAGTCATAATGACCATTTAGCTTCTTTAATCTATGTAAAGACTGCGATTATGTGAGTCCAATTAAGGACTATAAAAAATTTAGTACTCATCAAACATGGCATGAATGTTTAAAAGGAGTATAATGACATTAAAAATGAATAATACATCCATATCTTATATCTTGTTGTATACCCAGAAAGAAGGCCTCACCCAATGAGCTAAATCACGAATGCACAACATGTTTTCACCATCGCTAGCAGCGGTGTGATAAACATATGATTTATGAATATTACTAGGGTTACTTCTTTTCCTGACTCCGATCACATACTTTGAAGCTTTGGAATGCTACATCAAAGGCAAGAAAAATAAAGTCGAGCTGAATGAGGGAGACATTAAGGAATAGGTACCTAGTACCAGATAATCACATGACTCTAACTAGAGCGACGATAACTCCCATATTAAAGACAAGTAGGTTATTAGGAAAAAAATTTCATAGAATCTTAATCAAGTTTACTGTATTTTATATACTTAATTTTTAAAATTAATTATTTTGTTATAATATAAAATAATAAAAACAATTTGAAAAACTTTTTATCCGGCCTGACATATACATTGACCCTTCCAGAGCTATATTAGAAAACTCCGATGACCTATGCTCAGAGATACATGTTTTATGATATGCCACAATTGAGTCACACAGATGCAGTCAAAACATGACTCACTACGAAATAAGAATTCAATAACCTCCCGAGTAAGATGAAAGAGGTTATTGAGCAAATTTTTCCACTTGTATGTCTCTATGATCAAATCTTAATCAAGTATTTTGTATGTTATGAAGTGGTTCATGCTAAAATTTGGAGTCATAATGACCATTTAGCTTCTTTAATCTATGTAAAGACTGCGATTATGTGAGTCCAATTAAGGACTATAAAAAATTTAGTACTCATCAAACATGTCATGAATGTTCAAAAAGAATATAATGACATTAAAAATGAATAATACATCCATATCTTATATCTTGTTGTAGACCCAGAAAGAAGCCCTCACAAAATGAGCTAAATCACGATTTCACAGCATGTTATGTCCACCGCTAGCGATGGGGTATACCCTAAACTTTGTAATGTGAACATTTGACCTTGTGCGTAGTCCGTTACTTTTTTAAATAAACATGATTGGTAGAAAATCACCAAAATACACTTATATTGACCTTGCCATAGTTATATTAGAAAACTCCAATGACCTATGCCCCGAGACACATGTTTTGTGATATCTACTACCAAACAATCACATGACTCTAACTAGAGCGACAACAACTCCCATATTAAAGACAAGTAGGTTATTAGGAAAAAATTTCCATAGAATCTTAATCTAATTTATTCTATTTTATATATTTAATTTTTAAAATTAATTATTTTGTTATAATATAAAATAATAAAAACAATTTGAAAAACTTTTTATCCGGTCTGACATATACATTGACCCTTCCAGAGCTATATTAGAAAACTCCGAGGACCTATGCTCAGAGACACATGTTTTGTGATATGCCACAATTGAGTCACACAGATGCAGTCAAAACACGACTCACCGAGAAACAGACATTCAATAACCTCCCGAGTAAGATGAAAGAGGTTATTGAGCCAATTTTCCCACTTGTATATCTCAATGATCAAATCTTAATCAAGTATTTTGTATGTTATGAAGTGGTTCATGCTAAAATTTGGAGTCATACTGACCATTTAGCTTTTTTAATCTATGTAAAGACTACGATTATGTGAGTCCAATTAAGGACTATAAAAAATTTAGTACTCGTCAAACATGTCATAAATGTTTAAAAGGAGTATAATGACATTAAAAATGAATAATACATCCATATCTTATATCTTGTTGTAAACCCAGAAAGAAGGCCTCACCCAATGAGCTAAATCACGAATGCACAACATGTTTTCACCATCGCTAGCAGCGGTGTAATAAACATATGATTTATGAATATTACTAGGGTTACTTCTTTTCCTGACTCCCATCACATAATTTGAAGCTTTGGAATGCTACATCAAATTCAAGAAAAATAAAGTCGAGCTGAATTAGGGAGACATTAAGGAATAGGTACTTAGTACCAGACAATCACATGACTCTAACTAGAGCGACGACAACTCCCATATTAAAGACAAGTAGGTTATTAGGAAAAAAAATTCATAGAATCTTAATTAAGTTTACTGTATTTTATATACTTAATTTTTAAAATTAATTATTTTGTTATAATATAAAATAATAAAAACAATTTGAAAAACTTTTTATCCGGCCTGACATATACATTGACCCTTCCAGAGCTATATTAGAAAACTCCGAGGACCTATGCTCAGAGACACATGTTTTGTGATATGCCACAATTGAGTCACACAGATACAGTTAAAACATGACTCACTGTGAAATAGGCATTCAATAACCTCCAGAGTAAGATGAAAGAGGTTATTGAGCAAATTTTTCCACTTGTATGTCTCTATGATCAAATCTTAATAAAGTATTTTATATGTTATGAAGTGGTTCATGCTTAAATTTGAGGTCATAATGACCATTTAGCTTCTTTAATATATGTAAAGACTGCGATTATGTGAGTCCAATTAAGGACTATAAAAAATTTAGTACTCATCAAACATGTCATGAATGTTTAAAAGGAATATAATGACATTAAAAATGAATAATACATCCATATCTTATATCTTGTTGTAGACCCAGAAAGAAGGCCTCACCCAATGAGCTAAATCACGATTTCACAGCATGTTATGCCCACCGCTAGCAATGGTGTATTCCCTAAACTTTGTAATGTGAACATTTGACCTTGTGCGTAGTCCGTTACTTTTTTAAATAAACATGATTGGTAGAAAATCACCGAAATACACTTATATTGACCTTGCCATAGTTATATTAGAAAACTCTGAGGACCTGTGCCCCGAGACACATGTTTTGTGATATCTACTACCAAACAATCACATGAGTCTAACTAGAGCGACGATAACTCCCATATTAAATACAAGTAGGTTATTAAGAAAAAATTTCCACAGAATCTTAATCTAATTTATTGTATTTTATATATTTAATTTTTAAAATTAATTATTTTGTTATAATATAAAATAATAAAAACAATTTGAAAAACTTTTTATCCGGCCTGGCATATACATTGACCATGCCAGAGCTATATTAGAAAACTCCGAGGATCTATGCCCAGAGACACATGTTTTGTGATATGCCACAATTTAGTCACACAGATGCAGTCAAAACATGACTACCGAGAAACAGACATTCAATAACCTCCCTAGTAAGATGAAAGAGGTTATTGAGCAAATTTTTCCAATTGTATGTCTCTATGATCAAATCTTAATCAAGTATTTTGTATGTTATGAAGTGGTTCATGCTAAAATTTGGAGTCATAATGACCATTTAGCTTCTTTAATCTATGTAAAGACTACGATTATGTGAGTCCAATTAAGGACTATAAAAAATTTAGTACTCATCAAACGTGTCATGAATGTTTAAAAGGAGTATAATGACATTAAAAATGAATAATACATCCATATCTTATATCTAGTTGTAGACCCAGAAAGAAGGCCTCACCCAATGAGCTAAATATCGAATGCACAACATGTTTTAACCATCGCTAGCAGCGGTGTAATAAACATATGATTTATGAAGATTACTAGGGTTACTTCTTTTCCTGACTCCGATCACATACTTTGAAGCTTTGGAATGCTATATCAAAGGCAAGAAAAATAAAGTCGAGCTGAATGAGGGAGACATTAAGGAATAGGTACCTAGTACCAGACAATCACATGACTCTAACTAGAGCAACAACAACTCCCATATTAAAGACAAGTAGGTTATTAGGAAAAAAATTTCATAGAATCTTAATCAAGTTTACTGTATTTTATATACTTAATTTTTAAAATTAATTATTTTGTTATAATATAAAATAATAACAACAATTTGAAAAACTTTTTATCCGGCCTGACATATACATTGACCCTTCCAGAGCTATATTAGAAAACTCCGAGGACCTATGCTCAGAGACACATGTTTTGTGATATGCCACAATTGAGTCACACAGATGCAGTCAAAACATGACTCACTTCGAAATAGGCATTCAATAACCTCCCGAGTAAGATGAAAGAGGTTATTGAGCAAATTTTTCCACTTGTATGTCTCTATGATCAAATCTTAATCAAGTATTTTGTATGTTATGAAGTGGTTCATGCTAAAATTTGGAGTCATAATGACCATTTAGCTTCTTTAATCTATGTAAAGACTGCGATTATGTGAGTCCAATTAAGGACTATAAAAAATTTAGTACTGATCAAACATGTCATGAATGTTTAAAAGGAATATAATGACATTAAAAATGAATAATACATCCATATCTTATATCTTGTTGTAGACCCAGAAAGAAGGACTCACAAAATGAGCTAAATCACAATTTCACAGCATGTTATGTCCACCGCTAGCAATGGTGTAAGTACACTTATGGCATATAAATAGCCTACCGCTAGCGATGGGGTATACCCTAAACTTTGTAATGTGAACATTCGACCTGGTGCGTAGTCCGTTACTTTTTTAAATAAACATGATTGGTAGAAAATCACCGAAATACACTTATATTGACCTTGCCATATTTATATTAGAAAACTCCGAGGACCTATGCCCCGAAACACATGTTTTGTGATATCTACTACCAAACAATCACATGACTCTAACTAGAGCGACGACAACTCCCATATTAAAGACAAGTAGGTTATTAAGAAAATTTTTCCATAGAATCTTAATCTAATTTATTGTATTTCATATATTTAATTTTTAAAATTAATTATTTTGTTATAATATAAAATAATAAAAACAATTTGAAAAACTTTTTATCCGGTCTGACATATACATTGACCCTTCCAGAGCTATATTAGAAAACTCCGAGGACCTATGCTCAGAGACACATGTTTTGTGATATGCCACAATTGAGTCACACAGATGCAGTCAAAACATGACTCACCGAGAAACAGACATTCAATAACCTCCCGAGTAAGATGAAAGAGGTTATTGAGCAAATTTTCCCACTTGTATATCTCTATGATCAAATCTTAATCAAGTATTTTGTATGTTACGAAGTGGTTCATGCTAAAATTTGGAGTCATACTGACCATTTAGCTTCTTTAATCTATGTAAAGACTGCGATTATGTGAGTCCAATTAAGGACTATAAAAAATTTAGTACTCATCAAACATGTCATGAATGTTTAAAAGTAGTATAATGACATTAAAAATGAATAATACATCCATATCTTATATCTTGTTGTAGACCCAGAAAGAAGGCCTCACCCAATGAGCTAAATCACGAATGCACAACATGTTTTCACCATCGCTATCAGCGGTGTAATAAACATATGATTTATGAAGATTACTAGGGTTACTTCTTTTCCTGACTCCGATCACATACTTTGAAGCTTTGGAATGCTACATCAAAGGCAAGAAAAATAAAGTCGAGCTGAATGAGGGAGACATTAAGGAATAGGTACCTAGTACCAGACAATCACATGACTCTAACTAGAGCGACGACAACTCCCATATTAAAGACAAGTAGGTTATTAGGAAAAAAATTTCATAGAATCTTAATCAAGTTTACTGTATTTTATATACTTAATTTTTAAAATTAATTATTTTGTTATAATATAAAATAATAAAAACAATTTGAAAAATTTTTTATCCGGCCTGACATATACATTGAACCTTCCAGAGCTATATTAGAAAACTCTGAGGACCTATGCTCAGAGACACATGTTTTGTGATTTGCCACAATTGAGTCACACAGATGCAGTCAAAACACGACTCACTGCGAAATAGGCATTCAATAACCTTCCGAGTAAGATGAAAGAGGTTATTGAGCAAATTTTTCCACTTGTATGTCTCTATGATCAAATCTTAATCAAGTATTTTGTATGTTATGAAGAGGTTCATGCTAAAATTTGGAGTCATAATGACCATTTAGCTTCTTTAATCTATGTAAAGACTGCGATTATGTGAGTCCAATTAAGCACTATAAAAAATTTAGTACTCATCAAACATGTCATGAATGTTTAAAAGGAATATAATGACATTAAAAATGAATAATACATCCATATATTATATCTTGTTGTAGACCCAGAAAGAAGGCCTCAAAAATGAGCTAAATCACGATTTCACAGCATGTTATGTCCACCGCTAGCAATGGTGTAAGTACACTTATGGCATATAAATAGCCTACCGCTAGCGATTGGGTATACCCTAAACTTTGTAATGTGAACATTCGACCTTGTGCGTAGTCCGTTACTTTTTTAAATAAACATGATTGGTAGAAAATCACCGAAATACACTTATATTGACCTTGCCATAGTTATATTAGAAAACTCCGAGGACCTATGCCCCGAGACACATGTTTTGTGATATCTACTACCAAAAAATCACATGACTCTAACTAGAGCGACGACAACTCCCATATTAAAGACAAGTAGGTTATTAGGAAAAAATTTCCATAGAATATTAATCCTTAATGTCTCCCTCATTCAGCTCGACTTTATTTTTCTTGCCTTTGATATAGCATTCCAAAGCTTCAAAGTGTGTGATCGGAGTCAGGAAAAGAAGTAACCCTAGTAATCTTCATAAATCATATGTTTATCACACTGCTGCTAGCGATGGTGAAAACATGTTGTGCATTCGTGATTTAGCTCATTGGGTGAGGCCTTCTTTCTGGGTCTACAACAAGATATAAGATGTGGATGTATTATTCATTTTTAATGTCATTATACTACTTAATTTTAAAAATTAAGTATATAAAATACAGTAAACTTGATTAAGATTCTATGAAATTTTTTTCCTAATAACCTACTTGTCTTTAATATGGGAGTTATCGTCGCTCTAGTTAGAGTCATGTGATTGTCTGGTACTAGGTACATATTCCTTAATGTCTCCCTCATTCAGCTCGACTTTATTTTTCTTGCCTTTGATGTAGCATTCCAAAGCTTCAAAGTATGTGATCGGAGTTAGGAAAAGAAGTAACCCTAGTAATCCTTTGATGGCGCATAAAGTAACACTAACACAAGCTCTAAAGTAACACTAACACAAGCTCTAAATAACATAATCCAAGTGCCTAATAGAATCCAAGTGCCTACACGTACAACACAATATGTATTAGTATAAAGTAGAATAATCGTTACTGATATAAAGCATTCCATCATTCAATTACCATGTTGATCCAGTAGCCTTAAAAACATGGTTAAATTGTAGGGTATGAAATAGTTTCTCTTGTTATAGTCACTTCTTTGTAATGCTTAATGTTAAAGAAATCCAGGGGTCAAAATAGATTTTGAAAAAGTCAAAAAATAGATTTTGCAAAGGAAATGTGTACCTAGGAATTGATCCTTGGTTCTTTTCTTCTTTTAGAAGACTTAGCAGTGGAGGACCGGTGGCTGGAACATTCAGGTTCATGTACAGTAATATCAGCATCTTGAAGAATTCTCCGAAAAAAACTGAGTCTTGTTTGAAGAGGCTGATTTGCCAAAGACATATATTCAATAGAGCCTGAATTAAATTTTTGGAGTAACCAAATCTTCTCATCATCAGTAATTCCTAGAGCAGTCAAATCTTCACCATATTGCAGTGCCATAAGCCCCACAAAACCCGTCTCCTTCCTAAACTCTCTAATTCCTTTTCTATCTGATGTGGAGGGAAGTATCCTTCTCACCTTCTCCTCACAAACCTTAAGGAGTTCTTCCAACGCCTGTGCATCATTTTTGTACTCTATGATTTCACCACTCAGACTGCTTTGCAGCCTAACTATAGAGTGCAGCCTTTGATGTAGAATTCCAAAGCTTCAAAGTATGTGATCGGAGTCAGGAAAAGAAGTAACCCTAGTAATCTTCATAAATCATATGTTTATTACACCGCTGCTAGCGATGGTGAAAACATGTTGTGCATTCATGATTTAGCTCATTGGGTGAGGCCTTCTTTCTGGGTCTACAACAAGATATAAGATATGGATGTATTATTCATTTTTAATGTCATTATACTCCTTTTAAACATTCATGACATGTTTGATGAGTACTAAATTTTTTATAGTCCTTAATTGGACTCACATAATCGCAGTCTTTACATAGATTAAAGAAGCTAAATGGTCATTATGACTCCAAATTTTAGCATGAACCACTTCATAACATATAAAATACTTGATTAATATTTGATCATAGAGACATACAACTGGAAAAATTTGCTCAATAACCTCTTTCATCTTACTCAGGAGGTTATTGAATGCCTATTTCACAGTGAGTCATGTTTTGACTGCATCTGTGTGACTCAATTGAACTTGAGCAATAAATTATGGATTTTTCTTCAGAAGTTCTCCCAGTGGAATGAAGGGATATTGGTAATAAAAATTTAGATGAAATGCTTAATGCAATTATGATGTGATGATATTGGCGACGATGGGCTTTTTATGCCAAAAGCGACGATGGGCTTTTATGCCAAAAGCGACGATGGGCTTTAGCCAATTTGTGATGGTTTGTTTATGTTTCTCATGTTGTTAGCATTGTTTAATGTTGTTGGTTGATATTGTTGTTTATGATTGCCGTGTTAATTAGCGATGTATTAGCTTGTGACGATTTCGTGGTGACGGAGGTTTACGTGTTATTGTGATGATTTATGTCGATGAGGCTAAGGCGATTAAGTATAGATTATACACTTTAGAATGACGATAAGAGTAAGTGAGGTTTGGATATGTGTTGGAATGCACTTATTAACTTATATCCTTTACAATTCCAAAACTATATATATATATATATATATATATATATATATATATATATATATATATATATATATATATATATATATATATATATATTTATCATGCCTTATACTATATGTTTTGGATTATCTCACCCTTTACTTGTTTCGCCGTTACCTTTATATTGGTAACGTGCAGGTTATGAAGACGGAGTTTATAGCTGTTGTTAGTTGAGTCGGTGTCACTCTGATACGTAGCACTCGGGGGGAAACATTTATGTTGTCTTGTTGTTGATTCTTTTGTTGTTCTTCCTTTTGTATATAGAATCATACTTTATGAAAATATGATTTATTAAGGAAGTTTATTAAAGAAGATGTTTTGATGTTTTTGAATCAATTTATGTCTTCCGACGATGCTATGTATCTGAGACTTATACTTTAAATCAAACTGTTTAAAGTGAGTTGTTTTTGAAGGTGTGATGCCTCAGTATTAAATTTATGAAATTTTAATTTACTCTCATTGTTGCATATAAAACCTTGGGTAATATTGGGGTGTTACAATTACGACCTCGGTCGCAGTGTCGTCCCATGCCTCCTCTCCAAAAATATGGGTGAGGGACATGTTACACAATCTGTCTCATATCTGTCAACTCTAGGCGAACTTCATCCATCTGCTCGATCAAATCTCCAATATCTTGCTGGGTCCTGTCAAGGAAATCAGTCTTCTGCTGGCTAATCTGGTCAGTAGCCACTCACAGCTCTTCTTGTTGTCCCAACAAATAGAGGGGGGGGGTGGAAAGTTTCGTAGCATTCAGACGATTCCTCGATATATTTCGGCTTTTCGATCCCCGGGCGCGCAATATGTGTGAGCAACGCAAACCATGGGTTGTGCGTGTCGTTCTGAGCTGATTTTTTACATGGAGTTCTCTTCCAACAAATAGAGGGGGGCTGCAAAGATTCGTAGCGTTCGGACAATTCCTCGACACGTTTTTGATTTTTTGGGGGCCGGCCGCTCAAAAGGCGGATAGAACGGAAGCATGGCCTACACGTGTCGCTTTGAGCTGAATTTTTGCATGGAGTTCTCTCCCAACAAATAGAGGGGGGATGGAAATTTTCGTAGCATTTGGGCGATCCCTCGATATATTTCGGCTTTTCGAGCCCCGGGCACCCAATATGCGGGCGCAACACAAACCATGGGATGTGCGTGTCGTTTTGAGCTGATTTTTTGCATGGAGTTCTCTTCCAACAAATAGAAGGGGGTTGTAAAGTTTCGTAGCGTTCCGACAATTCCTCGATACGTTTTTGATTTTTCGGGGGCCGGCCGCTCAAAAGGCGGATAGAACGGAAGCATGGCCTACGCGTGTCGCTTTGTGCTGAATTTTTGCATGGAGTTCTCTTCCAACAAATAGAGGGGGCTGGAAAGTGTCGTAGCGTTTGGATGAACCCTCGGTACATTTTTGATTTTTCGGGGGCCGGTCGCTCAAAAGGTGGATAGAACAGAAGCAACGCAAACCGAGGCCTATGCAACGAATTTTGATCTAAATTTTTTCATGGGGTTATCTACCAACAAATAGAGGGGAGCTGAAAAGTTTCGTAACCTTGGACCCTTGCACCAAACTTTGCAACTGAGTTCGATTAGGCGCCATATCAACGTTATATTGATACTGCTCAATGAATGCCTCAACAAGATCCCTCCATGTGTGAACGTGTGCACGCTCCAGTTACATGTACCATTCCAAGGAAGCTCCAGCTAAGAGGTCCTTGAAGAAGTGCATTAGGAAACCTTCGTCCTATGAATAAACCGACATCCTACGGTAATAAGCTTTGACGTGTGTCATGGGACAGGTAGCTCACATTTTCTTCTTCATTCAAATCTAACAACATTTTTGGTGGTATTACTAGTATGGAGGAGGGAGGGAGGCTTCTCTTATACGACATTTAGAACAGTTGTCATATCCACACTGTAATCTAGGTGCAGCAAGTCCTGTGAACCTACCTAACGAAGTTTGCATACTCATTTCACAAGTACCTATAGCTCCTTATTCTCTCAGTTAAAAAAATGCTTTGAGGATCCTCTATCAACTTCAAACTTCAAATGATTCAAAACCCACAAGGTAACTATTTCTACCGTGATAAACTTTCTTCCTAATAAACCTCACCATTAACTGATGAAACCAATCACTCTTCAACTTTCGTTTTTTTCCTATGCATGCTACATTGCCACTTTTTATTTATAGTTTTTTGTCCTTCGTTTAATGAAGTAGGCGTCGAGAGTGGGTGCAAGTAAGAAGTTCCCCTTACTCCTCTCTCTTAAAGTTGTTCGAATCCTCAGCCTGTCCTTGATTGGCTTCGGTCCCAGCCCAACAATCAAGCCAAGCGTAACGACCGCAGAAGCCAAGCTTCGATGAATTCTTGTGTTAAGTCTCTTTTGTGAGATAATAGCTCCTTTGTTTGATAGCCTTTACACGAGTTCGTTTAATTTGAAAGGTGTTGCTTTTAGTTTAACATTCGATATACATACTTCATGAACAGCATTGTTGTTTCAAAATGAAACTCAAACCCTAATATTTGTATTTTACTCCACAGTCATTTTTAGATCTGCTACTGTGTATTTCTGGTTCTAGATTTCACTTTTAAAAGAGTTTATTTATTTCATCACATTCTGTTTTCTGCTTTTTTTCATTTGGTTTGTTGCACGTATTAGCTCTAGAATTACTACGGTTATCCGAGTAGTAGATACCATCAAACAAACCATAACTGATTTAATGAGCCATTCGCAGTTCCATAGTCTGAATTAGTTCATACTCACACATGCATGGCTTAATCTTTGAGACAAGCATATGACTACTGGCATGATCAACCAGGTAGCATCCATTAATGGCTCCGCACGTAATGCAAGAATTGTGCCTCCCAAGGGGTGCAAAACCTACAAAAGTGAGGGGTATAATTTAGAGCAACCATTAGTAAGGGACACATGGGATAACCCAAGTGGCATCTCAAGTACCGCCTCCAAGAAATCAGTGTCCCGCACGTACCGCAAGAGACATCACACGTGACATCAAAAAAGGCACGTACATATCACTTCAAGAGCCATCACAACACCAACCTATGGTATGGGATGGTTTTTAAAACTAACCAGCCAATTATTTACCATTTTATAAGCAAGACAAACAGGAACAAGAAACCAACACCGATTATGCAAGTAACCGATGAAAATTGATAAAGAATGTTGTGTTCAACGTTACGTGCAAGAGCATGGAACCAACAAACACAAAAATCCACAATGTCACTCACACACCAATCACGTCAGCTAGATCCAACATTGTGTAACGTACCAATCCCCACAATGCCAAGGCATGTAGGCAAATGGAAGCATCAACCAACGTCGATTCTGCCGCACTAGGCATGAAAGTTTATAACGAACAAAATTTCGTGAAAAACTTTGAGATGCCTGCCCAAGCCTGCTTTCGTGCCTGTCCAAGCCTTCCTGCATGCCCAAGCCTTCATGTATGCCCAGGCTTGCCTGCACAGGCATGCCTACCCAAGCGTTCTTGCCTGCACAAGCTTGCCTGCCTACACAGGCATGCATGCCTGCCCAAGCGTGCCTGCCTGCATAGGCATGCATGCCCCTGCGTGCCTGCATACGCCTGCTGCCTGCGCGCGCCTGCCTGCTCCTGCCTATGCGCGCCTACCTGACCAGGCCTGCCTGCGCCTGTCTGTCTCCCCCTATATATGTATATTTTGCCTAAGTCACCCAGATTTCAGTTTGGTCCAGTTTTCCCTGTAGGCATACATTTTCATCTGAATGACTTAGACTTCACTTCAATGTAGTGCAAACTTCACACAATTTCCCATATTACCCTTCCCTCTCCCCCAATAAATACTCATTCTCCTTTTTTCCCTCCAAGTCACTTCATTCCACACTCATTCCAAACCCTACCCTTCATCGGAAAAAATGTCTCCACCGACCAAAACAACCTCCATTCACCCTCTCACCCCCTCTCAAACCACCAAATCCCCTCCCATCTCATCCTCCTCCGCCCCACTGCGACGACGAAGCCTCTGCCTCGCTGCCATTTCCATCTCCGAACCTCCCCAAACCCCTAAACCCTCCGCTAGGGTTTCCAAATCAAAACTCCAAAAATCAAACCTATCCGCTTCCGAATCCGATTCCAAATCCAAACTTAATCAAACTGACAACAGTCCCGTTAACTTGCGATCAGGCAAAAAATATCTCAAATGCGGAATCACCATCGCAAACGAAGATGATTCTGAAAACAACGCTAGCTTATTATCTCTTTCATTCTTTTCCACTTTATTTGGACTTGCCACATTACACACGTGTCCTAGCTTCATCCTTGTGTCCATTTATCAATTTTATTATTTTATTTGATTTTTTATTGAATTATTTCATTTTAAATCAATTTAAATCAAATAAAATCACAAAACTTGATTACATGAGATCTTTTTCCATTTTCAGGACTTAATCATCATCATCAAGTGTATCAAATTCGTACCAAGCATTCCATGTGCAAAAAGATTGAGTTTTTGGCAAATTAGGCAAGTTATTAATGGTGAATCAAATCCAATCTCAAGGCATCAATGTGCAAGGATTCAGTCCACAAAAGTTGACCTAATACACTCCATCATACATATACAAGGCAAGGGCACGAAATCCAGACCTAGAGGCTGCAAGAACACCAAGAACCAAACTTGAAAAATTGACAAAAAAGTGTGAAACTGAAATTAAGCTTGGAGGCACTTTCAGGACTTAGCAAGCATCACAATCGCTTTCTGGAAATTCTCAGAAGAAAAACCAATCAGAATCACTCATTCTCCAGCGTCCTAGAGCACTGTAAGCATCTCACGAATCCTCCATGTTCATGAAGTCTCAAATCTTTATTCTTGCATCCATTGTCAAAAACAATTGCATATTCTGATTCCTCACATCATTTGTTAACTTTCTGCAATAACCAATTTCATTCTTATGTTGTGTATCGTAAAACACCATTGTAGCTTTTTCTAGGGTTTTTTTAGGGGTTTTTATTACAGGAAAAATTGACTATCAAAAGGGGCATGGTTGAGACCGGGATGAGGAGGCGAGTATGACCATGCCTTTGGATTACATTTTTGTGGCTCGTAGCAAATTTTGGAGATGGCACGGCTTATAGCTACGAACTATTGTCCGTTGGTATAGGTTGAGAGTGTTTTAGCCACGATCCAACGACAGGGACGATGGCGTGTCATGCTCTAATTCGCCTATTCAAATATGGCGCGCTTTATTTTGTTTTCTGATCCATTAATTTGTTTTCGTCTTATTATTATTAGCTTACAATACCCTAATAACTAAAGCACAATGGTTGAGTGGCAAAGGCGTGTATCCAATATCCAACAGGACCTGGGTTCGAATCTCAGGTCCCCATGTATTTGCTATATTTTTTCTTCAGGTGATCCAATGCCATGCCAAGCGCGTAGCCTACAATACTCCATCATTCAATCAATGGACATATGGCCCCAGGCCAGATCTGATGGTCCAGATGGGATGTCCACCATGCTACCAAGTCAAGGTGCTACATGGAATTCAGGGAAGTCAAGCCAGGCCAACGAAATTGGGCCCTGGAATTGCTGAGTAAACCCCCAAAAATAGGCCCAAACCTCCTAACTCTCTCTTTCTTTTTGTTATTTCTTTTAATTATTTATTGTTATTATTTTTATTATTAACTAACCAATTAAATCTTTTTCCTCATAAAATTAAAAACCAAAAAATATTTTATTTGTTAAATTAAATTTCAGTATTTTATTTTTTGTTAACAAAATCAATTAATTAATTTAGTTAATTAGGAATAACTTTAATATCTTTTTTGCAATAATTAAAATTAACTTAGACAATTAGGTTTTTATTAACATTGATTAAATTTATTTTTATTTATTTAAATACCAAAAACCCAAAAATATTTTATTAATTAATTTATTTATTAATTTAATAATTAACCTAGATTAATTCCTTTCTTAATTAAAAAATAACCAAAAAAGTCTTTTCTTGAATAACAAAGGGTCAAAACCCTAGAACTCGCCCGATTTAATTTCCCGCACGCGATCCATTTTTTCTCAATATTGTATTTGTTTCCGGAATGTAATAGCTTAATAGGACTTTGAATATTTTTGTCGCTTTATTTATTTTCCGCATTTTAATTTCAAGGGTTGCTTTTGGCGATGTAAATACCCGACGCCTTGTAATAGTTAGTTTAATTTCCGCAATTTAATTTCCGCAACTTATAAACTGTTAGATGTTTGGTAATAGGGAATGCATGACAAGATTGAATGTTTAAACCTAAAATCAATATAGATAACCATTGACATGTACAAAGACAAAATTAACTGAAAACAACACACTCGCACATGCGCACTCTTAGGGTACACCCCACTTGGTTGCCTTCGTACGCAGCCATTGAGTATATGAAGTTTTAGAGGTCGCCCTCTTGTCCAAAGATCATAGTTGCCTCGAAACAGTTGCCTCGGAAAAATGATCTAAGAGATTAGGGTTACCGCTAAGGCGTCCTAACATTGCTTTAGTGACCGCACGTCCCTTAATTGAATTGACCCTTAAACTCCAACGACGAGGCTACCTACTCATTCATAGTGGGATAGCCCTGTCTAAAGGACATTAGCATAGAATGATTCCTTTTTCAAGTAGGTAGATGGTTCTTAAGTACTTGCTCTTTTAAACAAAACAAAATTTTCACACTTACACTCTTTTTCAAACAAAAACTTCTTCAAACCCACAAGCACAAAGAAAGCAAATTTTTTGAAAACATTATGAGCAAGTACCTAAGAGCCCATGGATAACCACAGATAGAAAGGGTGCTAATACCTTCCCTATCTATAATCTACCCCCCGAACCCGAGAAATATCTCGAAAAAGGAATTTTTCTGTGCTTTTTTCCTTTCCTTGTTGGATAAAATAAAAGTCGGTGGTGACTCTTGCTTACCGCGAGATTTTGCAAACACAAACGCAAAACACAAACCAGCATTCCAAAAAACAGTCAGTTCTTTCCCACCGTATCACATAGTGTATGTGCCTTTAGTCATATTCTCCAGCTCGGTCTATCCCTGTACCTGGTAAATAGAGCAACTGTAAGGTTTGGACATTTCTGTTTACCCCTGTTTCTGTCATTACGAGTAATTGTCTTTTGTTTTTCATGTAAATATTTATGAGCAGCAATTATTGTCAAATGCATATATCAAAAATGAACCATTGGACGTTCTTGCAAAAAAAAAAAACAATTTTGAAATTTCTTTGTGAAAATGAATTGTATTGATTTTGAAGTTGGCATGTGAATAGGCGTTTTTTGTACAAGAGGCTGACGTCCTAGTAAGAGAACGCCGCCGAAATGATAGACTTTATACAATTTATGAAAGACAAAGAAAAACAGCTATGTGAACAATCCCACTGGGTTCCAACTCTGCTATTGCGTTTATATCTTCGAGTGTCTCATCACTTTGCTACTTGGTTGAAGGTAGATCATATTGATTAGCGTCATCTGAGCTTGATAAGCGATACCGAAGTTTAGTTGCAAGATGATCCAATGAGACATAATGTTATGCTTTGATCCCTAATTTTTTCCTGGACCGCCCTTTCGGGTTTTCAGTCCACCGGGATACCCTTTTTTGCCCAAGCTGCCTTTTCAGGTTTTCGACTTGCCGAGTGTACAAATTTTTTCATTTTCATCCCTTATTTTTTCCCGAACCCTTTTGGTTCGCCGGGAAGCCCTTATTTTTGCCTAGGCCAGTCGACCTAGCGGGTCTTTGATTATGCGTAGTATTTTTTCACTATGTCTGCATTGACGGGGTGAGGAAAGTCGTCACCATCCATGGTGGTTAGAATCATAGCTCCTCCCGATAAAATGTTCTTAACGATAAATGGCCCTTCGTACGTAGGGGTCCATTTTCCTATGTGATCACCTTGAGGTAATATGATGCGTTTGATCACCAGATCCCCGACTTGATACTCTTGTCGTCTAACTTTCTTGTTAAATGCCTTGATCATTCGCTTTTGATACGTCTGACCATGACAAATAGCAGTAAGTCTCTTTTCATGGATTAAGCTCAGCTGATCAAGCCGGGTCTGGATCCAATCATCCTCGCTCAAACCTGCGTCCTTCATAATCTAAAGAGAGGGTATCTGGACCTCAATGGGTAAGACTGCTTCCATGCCATACACCAAAGAGTAGGGTGTTTCCCCTGTTGACGTCCGCGTTAAGGTACGGTACCCATGAAGAGCGAATGGTAACATCTTATGCCAGTCTTTGTAGGTCACCGTCATCTTCTGCACAATTTTCTTGATGTTCTTATTAGCTGCTTCAACAGCCCCATTCATCTTCGGCCGGTAAGGAGAAGAGTTGTGATGCTGTATCTTAAACTGTTTGTAGAGCTCGGTGATCATCGTGTTGTTTAGATTTGTACCATTGTCCATAATGATCCTCTCTGGTACACCATATCGATAGATCAAATTGTGTCGGATGAACCGCGCCACGACATTCTTGATTATTGTAGCAAAGGAAGCTCCTTCAAGCAACTGCGTGAAATAATCAATTGCTACCAAGATGAAACGATGCCCGTTAGACGCAGTAGGTCTGATCTCGCCAATCATATCGATGCCCCACATTGCAAAAGGCCAAGGAGCTGTCAAGACATTCAGAGGAACTAGAGGTACACGCACCTTATCAGCATAGACTTGGCACTTATGACAGGTCCGAGAATGCTGATAACAATCGGCTTCCATAATAGACCAATAATATCCTGCCCGTAGGATTTTCTTTGCCATGGTATGTCCACTAGAATGAGTTTCGAAAGTACCTTCATGTAACTCTGCCATAATCCTTTCCGCCTTGCTTTTGTCCACACATCGCAGTAAGGTTGAATCATGGTTACGTTTGTAGAGGATACCATTACTAATGAAGAACTTCGCCGCGAACCTCCTTAGAAACTTCTTATCATTAACGGATGCACCCTCGGGGTATTCTTGAGCCTCAAGATACCTCTTTACCTTGTGAAACCAGGGTTTATCTACTACCTCTTCAGTCTCGATGTCACAGCAATGTGCGGGTTCGTCCAACCTCTCAATGGTAATCTAGGGAGCTTCATTTTCCCACCTGACCATGAACATAGAATACATGGTAGCTAGCGCGTCCGCTAGCTGGTTCTCCTCTCTTGGGAAATGTTCAAAGTTTATCTCCTCGAAGTGTGGGAGCAACGTCAATACATACTCCTTGTAAGGAATAAGATTTGGGTGCTTCGTATCCCACTCGCCTTTGATCTGACTGATCACTAGAGCGGAATCTCTGAATACACTCAAGAACTTAATCCTCAGGTCAATAGATGCTCGAAGACCCATGATGCATGCTTCATACTCTGCCATGTTGTTGGTGCAGTTAAAACATAATCGGGCGATGAATGGAGTATGACAGCCTTCAGGAGATATGATCACGGCGCCGATGCCATTACCCAATGCGTTTGAAACTCCATAAAAATACATAGACCATTGGGATCCCTCCTCACGTCCTTCATCCGGTCCAGGTTCTTCACAATCGGTTACCAACATGATATTATCATCCGGAAACTCGAAATTCATAGACTGGTAATTATCCACGGCCTGATGCGCCAAATGATCCGCCAACACACTCCCTTTGATTGCTTTTTGGGTTGTGTATTGGATGTCATACTCAGTTAAGATCATCTGCCATCGTGCTATTCTTCCAGACAAGGCGGGCTTTTCGAAGATATACTTGATTGGGTCTGTTGTACCCCAAAATTTGCCCTCCCATATTCTTCAGAGTTTGCTAAAGATCATGCTTTAAAATCTCCCAAGGGTTGCACAGTCCAATTGCCTCCTAATATAGTCAAAATTAGGGTTTTGGTTCTGGCAAAGAAATTGAAGTTTCCAAGGGTCCAAACAAGTCCCACATGCCTATAAACATTGGCAAGCATCCATATGCCAAGTTTCAAGACCCACAGCACCAAATGGCACAGTCAAAAACCCTAAATGCTTCACAGTCAATTGCAGGGGCAAAATGGTCATTTGACAGTCAAAAGTCAAAATTTTTGGTCAACATCTTATTTTGAAGCCACAAACATCATTTGATCAATTCTTGATCATGATTCTCAAGGCATGGCTCAAAAAGTCTCAAGATGCAAAAGTTTCTATTTTTGGACAGTTGAAAAAGTCAACTGCAATTTGACCAGGGCATAACTTCCTCATGGTTTATCAGAAAAATTCCATCCAAAGCTCATTTTGAAGAGAATGAGATTTCCTACAACTCATCTTCACACTTCAAGTCCAAGAAATGCTCTCACAAAAAGTTATCAATCTCAACATTATAGGTCATTTTCAAAAGTCAACAAAAAGGAACTTCAAGTCAAAGACCATAACTTGAGATTGGTAAATCAAAATGACATGGGACCAAATACATTGGTTAGAGGACTTCAAGACCTTTCCAAAATGTATAAGAACATGATCAAAGCTTAAAAATGGAGCAAGATATACGTTGTGGAAGTTGGGAAATTTTTGGAAATTTTGAAAAGTCAACTTTGCATAAAAAGCCTCAAAAATGCTAATGGGTCTCAATTTCTTCCATGAATCATCACCCAAAGGCTATGCACGACCCATTGACCTCCAAGGGAGTTATTTTCTCATTTTTGATTAATTATTTGAATTTTTATTATTATTAATTCACTTAATTAAAATTAAATATGAAAAAATAGCAAATAATACCTTTCAAATCTTTTTGTGCAAAGATTTCATCCATTATGAATCAAATATTTCGTGCATCACTCAAAAGGGAAAGATTCTACATGATTGGCAATGATTGGCATAGAAAAGATTGAAAAAAGGATATGGAAAATCAAATATTCAAAATCATAAATGGATGGATTATGGGTTGGTTTTCTTAACCTAATTCACTCACTTACTTATGCACAATTGAAACCTAAAGCATTGGACACAAGAAGCTGCGCTCAAAACCGTAGAACAAACTTGCAATTTTGGACAAAATATTGAAAATTGTTTTGATACCTAGAGCTCGTTTCAAAGCTTAAAAAGCATTCCAAAGCCTTGCCAAGACATCCAGGAAACGATTCCAATCAAAACCATCCCTCCATACTCAAGGAATTGGTAGAACAAAGTCTTACTTTCCTTGAAAATTTTCATAATCGTGTTTCATTTTCCATGCATTATTTGTGATTTTCAACCATTGATTTATACTAATATGAATGTTCTGAAGCTAATGGTATCCTTTGATTGAACTAACAAGGCCTGTATCGTGATCCACCATTAATGCATTTTAGGGTTTCAGAAACTTTGAAAGAGGGTTTTCCACATATGGCAAAATTGGACAACCAAATTGATACCATTGAAACTGTGACAACAAGACAAACTGAACTCACTACTCGCGCCCTTTTTATATTTGCCCAGGAGTTAATCGCTATTTTTTCTGTTTGAGTTTAGTGGGAGTTTAAAACCCCCGCTATCTGTTTGATAATTGCAGGAAAGATGAGGAAGAAGGTGGACGTGTCTCAGGATGACTGGAGCGTTTGAATAATGGCGCGTTTTTTTTCGTTGTATATCACTAAGTTTCGTTTTGTATTATATTATTTACGTTCCATAATATTATCAAAGCGCGCAAACAGCATAACTGGCAAAGCACTCACTTGGTAAACGCTGGGACCTGGGTTCGATTCCCAGGTCCCCCCTATTCTCAATAATTTTTGTTGTAACGTGTTCAGGTGTTATTTCTCTCCAGTGGTCCACCATATGCCCAACGCTTATGCCTGCCAAGTGTCCCAGGAGATCTCATCCAAAGGCCATCACGTGAATTCCACCATGTACGCTGGTCAACCATGCCATACGCAACCACAAAAAGTCAAAAAGGGCATGGACTGCAGTGGGCCAAGTTAATTCATAAACCTCCTCTAGGGGCCTGATACCCCATGGTTTGTTCAATTTAATTTTTTTCTCCTTCTTATTCTTTTATTTGTTTTTAATTGTTTTTCTCTTTAAAATTCCATAAAATAATTTTCACAAATATAAAATACAAAAAAAAATATGTTTAATTATTATCTAATTCATTATTTATTTTGTAAATAAATTTTAATAATCAATTTAGTTTAATTTAGGGTTTTCAATTTTAATCTTTTCTTAAATAACTAAAATATGTAGAAATTAGGTTTTTAGCATTTTTATTCTTTTTCTTAATAAACAATTTTTTCTTATTATCATTATAATTAATTAATTTATTTTGTAAATAAACATGTAATTAATTAACTAGCGTAAATTAGGTTAAAACTTGAATATTTTTCTTTAACAATTAAAAATAATTTAGAACTAGGGTTTCATTTAACTTCTAATTTTAATTATTTTCCTTCATTTCATAAATACCAAAAACCATAAAAAATAACTTCTTTTCTTTATTAAATAATTAATTAATTTTTAATTTCAATAATTTCTTTAAAGGGTCCAACGCCCTCGAACGTTCGATTCTAATTTCTTTTCGCGCGTTTGTTCTTGTTTTTCGTTAAATATTATGTAATTGCCCAAGCCTTGTAATAGTAATTAGGAATTTATTTATTTTCCGTATTTTTATTCAAAATGGGTCTTTGTTAATTTGGCGATGTATAGACCCGCGCCTTGTAATAGCGTAGGACTTTATTTTCCGCACTTTAATTTCCGCACTTTTTAAACTGCTAATTGCATGAAAGAATGTATGGCCAAAAATAAAAACAACGCGTAGCTCACCAAAGGCATGATCAAAGATAAAACATAACTGAAAATAACACACGAATTCACACACCACTCTTAGGGTACGCCTCACTGTTGCCTTGCCCCTCGAAACATGGTCGTCGAGTATATGACGTTTTAGTAAGTCCTTATGTCCATGACCCATGGCATAAGGGTAGCTTCTAAGGTGTCCTACTGTTGCTCTGGTGACCACACTGTCCCTAAAAACGAATTGACCCGAACACCTCCAACGGTGGTGCTACCTACCTCTCAATGGTGGGATGGCACTACCTTAAGGACATTTACACAGCCTAATTCTTTAGGGTAGGTAGATGACTCGTAGATACTTGCTCTAATTCAAAACAAATCAAAACCTCTTTTCACACCGACACTTTCAAAAAGCTTTCAAAAAACAATTTTTCAAACACTCTTGAGGACTGATACAAGAGTCGATCTGAAACTTTCAAAGAAACCTTTTCAAACTCACTCACAATTAAAAAGCAAACAATTTTGAAAACACAAATGAGCAAGTATCTAAGAGCCCATGGATAACCATGGATAGAAAGGGTGCTAACTGTTTACCTAGGTATTTGGTAAACAACCGCTGATCCTCCAAATGGTTACTTATTTGGTTACTCGCAGGATCGATCAGATTGATCCTAGGACATAGGTTGATTTTGAAGTTTGATTAAGTTGGATAAGGCTTTAAATAAAGAGGCTTTAAACAAATTAAAGAGGCTTCAAGTAAATTGCATGAAGAAAGGACTTGGTAAAATAAACAAGGCTTAAAGTAAAAGACTTCGACAGGAATGTAAAGAGGAAAGCAAGTAAATTTCTGGAAAAGTAAATGACTTTGATTAATAAAGTTGGTGTTTCACACATACATTTCTCAACAATTCTTTCTCACACGCTGGGTACTCGAATCTATATGAGTGACTTTGTATAGAATTGTGAACACACGCGAGAAACTACATGTCTGCTACTATTTATACTAAAACATCCCAAGTAACCGTCGGGCAGTTACACTGCTTCGAGATGATTCCACTTGGCACGTTCTCAACGTTCGATGCTCCAGATCTTTGCACGCTGCACGTGGTAACTGCTGGAAACCGTTTTCCCTCCAAAAGCTTGAATTTCAAACTGTTCCACTCTGGACCATCGAACACCTTCGTCGAGAGACATCTTCGACGAGAAACTCCTTCGACGTCGAAGGCAACCAACTTCTCCCTTGGAAGAAATCTTCTAAGTACTTTGCCATCTTTCGACGGGCATTTCGACAGACTTAGCCAGTCGAAAACATCCTTCAGCTTTAATGGCTGACATCAATAAAACAAAGGTGTCGAATTTAGGAGCCAACAAATTGCCCCCCAAGAATGCCTTATTTCGACTCTGAAAGAAAAAGGCATTCTTTGAAACGCCATTCGACACCTGTCTTTTCACGCTTAGTCACAAATTGACTTGTGCACTTTTTGTTGTTTTCTACCAACTATTGGCAATCCCAAGAAAACCATCATTTATCCGTACCTAGGACGTCACTTTCAGTACGGCGTGCAGTACCAAACGTCATTTCAGAATTTGTCATTATGACAATTCCCAAAAACGAGGACGCACGCTGCGTCCCTCTATTTCTGCAGAACGGCTAAAACAACAGGGGGCTGCCACGCGTCCCACTAGCTCCTGCAATAATTAAATGGCATTTAATGTCCTCGGTTTTGGGGATTTTCTCCCAATACTATAAATAGCAGTAAGTACCCCATTGTGGGACTTTTTACGCCATCTAGCTTTCAAACTTCTCTGTTTTCATACAACTTGTCATCTTTGCAAAAACATTTCCTCCTTCACTTCGTCTTCAACCTCAACACTAACAATGGCATCTGCTTCCAATGCTCCTGGCGCTACTGTACCATCTGAAAACGCTAAACCTAAGGTTTTCGTCACTGCTCCAGTAGTAACTTCTACAGGCAAACGAAGGGTTCCTGAACCCTTGGACATCGCCGTTCGCGATGCCTACTCACGCCACCTTATGATCCCGGTTGGATACTCCAACCAGATCTTTGCTATGTCTGGCCCCATGTATCCAAGTATCTCTGAGGCTATGAAGATCAAGAGCTATTTCCCGGTAGTTGAGAAACTCAAACCGGTTGCATGCGCCAAGAAAGACGCAGAAGACAATGAAGACCCTGCACATGAAAAAATCGACCTCCGCTTCTTCAACAGAGGTGTTAGGGCCTTCAGGTCTGGCCCTAGCCTTACTCCCGATTACGTTGCTTGGCTAGAAAAGATAGAGAAGCACCAAACTTCGATCTGGAAGGATATGGGGATTTTCGACCTGGTGATGCTGTCGAAGACAGGTTTGAACTATTCTCCGGAGATGCTGATAGCTTCTCTGCTATTCTGGGACTACTCCCACTTTACTTTCCATCTTCCCTGTGGGATGCTAACCCCCACACTCTTCGATGTGGCCGCTATTACTGGCCTTCGACCCACCGGGGACTACTTCGATCCGGAGGAGATGTCGGAGGATCAAATTGGCTTCTCTGACACCAAACCAACATACACCACTTTCATCAACCACTATCACGACAGGTCGACAGATGCTGTGTCGGATGTCGAACACATAGCGTTTCTAGCCCTATGGCTGACTCGCTTTGTATTTTGCTCGAAGTCTTTACAGGTGACCAAAAAGATGGTCACTCTCGCCACTCAACTGCATCATCGCCAAAATATCTGTTTGGCAGAACTGATTCTGGCTAGCCTCTATGATTCGATCAGCAATGGGGCAACTCTTCTAAAAATTATCGAGAACAGGGCCAGTTTGCTACTTGCTGGGCCTTTTTGGCTGCTCCAACTGTGGCTCAATGCCACTTTCGAATCTTTCTTGCCTAAGAAGGTTCAGATAAATGAGCAGGCTCCAGAGATAGCAAACAGACGCGTCGAAGGAACCAGGCTGGCTCTGTTGACACCTATGGAAGATAGACTGGAGTTTCAGCAAACCTTCACCAACTTCGTTCTGATGTTTGCTCAAAGGAAAGAGTTTGTTTCAACTATGGCTCCATTTGCTCGACGGCAGGTAGGCCCAGCATGGTTCACAAGGCCACATCCAAGGACGTCGAGTGGTCCTAATGTTGACGAACATACAATACTGTGGGAGGCGTTCCTCACACCAAGGATCATGCCTCTTCGATTCAGGAGCTCTAAGACTCACTTGAGTCTGATTGCATACCAACCAAACCTGGTATCTCGCCAGTTTGGTATTATCCAAACCCTACCTTCTCCGATTTTTCCAAGAGAGAAGTCAATGTTGTACTTCTGCAATGATTACACCGAAGAAGCTGCCATCAAGCATATCGGAAGATATGCTGGTCGAACAGTTCTCTCGTTGTTTGACTACCAGCTCAATTTTCTTTGCTCACCATCCTTCGAGGAGTGGTGGAAAAGCTATTATGCTGAGGAGTTCTTCGACGAGAAGGACTTCATGGATGAGCTCCAGAACTCTTTTGTCCTTGTGTTGGACAAAATAAAGAAATGTAAGTTCATCCTTTTACATTACTTTGTCTCTTTTTCGACTGCTAGCCTGTTAACTTTTTTATTTGCTTTCAGTTGTTCGAAAGCCTGTAGCCAAGAAGGCTACAGAAGGCCAACAGGGAGGAGGCCCTTCAACAAAACCTCCACCGCCGGCGAAGACTACAGCGCCGGCGAAGACCGCAAACAACCAACAGGGGGAAGGCTCTTCGAAGAAGCCTTCTATATCGGTAACCAGACTTTCATTATTTCCTCCTGGCTTTCGATTTTTGACTTTCGATGTAATTGTTAAATCGAATTCCCATTGGTTTTCTAGGCACCTTCGCCCAAGAAACGGCCAGCACTGGTGGTCGAATCTGGGAGCGATGAAGAAAGTGATTCTCCTCCTGCCCCTATAAAAAGGCGAAAGCTGACGAAGGACGCTCCTGTTCCTGCTCCTGCTCCTGAAGGTCGAACCATCAGAATAAAGGTTGCTGGGAGAAAGCCTAGGCCACCTCCAGTGATCATTGAGGAGCCAACGGAGGAGGAACTAAACGTTCTTCTTAACAAGCCTGTCGAAAGCGACAATTCCAGCCCTGGGGCTGAAGCTAATTTACAGGTAATCTCTTAGACCCTTTTATAACTTAGGTATAGATACCCATATTCGATTGTGTCTCTTTCGTTCTCTGAAGATTCTTCTTCTTTCCTTTTTTAGGACACCACTGAAAGCTCTCCGCCAAGGACCTCTGAAACACTGGAGTCTGCTGAACTCAGCAGGCCACAAGAAAAAGGTTTGGAAACTGACGAAGCCCATACCGAAATAAATGAGGCCAATGCTGAGACGGTAGAAAAACCAGTAGAAGATCCTCAAACGGAAAAACAACAGCCAACAGAGGTTCAGGTGGTGGACCTGTCGGAAGAGAATCGCGAAGAAGGGGACCAAGGCAATGCTGGCGAAGAAAACCAAGGTGCTGCTGGCGAAGAGAACCAAGGTGACACTGGCGAAGGGCACCAAGGTGACGCTAGCGAAGAGCACCAAGATGACGCTGGTACTGCCCCAGTCCGAGTCGAAGAGCAACAAGTCGAGGCACCTAACACTCAACAGCCTCAAACCCAAGACAATGCTGTTGCAAGGGTTACCTCAACGAAGCACAGGTCAAAAGAGGACTTAGAACTCTTGAAACAAACTGACCCTGTTAGCTATCTCAACGCAATCATCGAGAGCAAGAGTTCGTCTGATGCTAGTCAGGAGATTCCTACCCTATCGGGGAAGTCTACTGAAACCTCTCCTCTCGATGAAGCTTTGGCGAAGGTTAAGGCCCAGTTCTTCAAGAAGGACTTGATGAAGGCTTTAGAGGGGGACCCCACTGCTCCATCATACTTGAAGGATGTCTTGAATGCTGTCGACTTGTTAGCTGTAGCCCCAGAAGTTTCAGGCTTGATCATGGAGTTACACTCTATGATTGATCAAGTCTCAGTAGATTACAGGCGCCAAAGGGGGTTTAACAGTCAGCTTGAGGTGTTGTATGGCAAAAGCTCCTCTGCGTGGACTGCTGTCTCGGATACGACTTCTCGAATTGCGGAGTTGTCGAAGCAAAAAGCATCTACGCAGGAAGAAGTCGATGCCATCGATCGAGAGAATGCTTCCTTCCGGGCACAAATCGAAGAAATAGAGGCGAAGATAAATGCCAACACTATACGCAAGGAGGAACTTCTTTCGACCATCTCAGACACCGAGAGCCAAACTGAAATCAAACAAGGCCTGGAATTCGCTGAGAAGGCCCAAGGCTTCGACGCTCAGATTGCCAAACTAGTGCAGGAGAACGCCTGGTGCAAGAAAAGGTTGGAGCTGTAGCAAGCCAAGTACCTTCGACTCAAGGACTCTATTCCCTTTTGATTGATTCTCTTTTGTAACCATATTTTGTAATCTATATTCGACAACATTGCCATCTTGGCTGAAATTTATAAAATTTCCATTTTGGCATTTTTATGGTTAATTTAGTCTTGTTCTTTTATTATTTTATTTTTATCTCTTGAAGTGTAGGTTTGTATTTTTTCAAATATTTACCATTTACTCTCAAGAGCCTTTTATCTTCACCTAACTCTTCGACTTCATAGGCTCCACCAGAAAAAGTTTGGATAACTCTGAAGGGTCCTTCCCATTTGGGTGACCATTTCCCCATGCTTCGATCCCTTCGATCCATGGGAAGAATTACCTTCCAAACTAGTTCTTCAGGCAAAAATACCTTAGGTTTTACCTTTTTATTATAAGAGTCTTCTACTCTTTTCTTCTGAAGCCTGAGTAGGTCGAGAGCGCGCAATCTCTCTTCGTCTAAATCCACCAGTTCGTCTAACATCATGTTCCAATAGACTTCAGAAGGAATATCATAATGCCTCTGAACCCTTGCAGATTGAAGACAAATTTCTGCTGGCAACACTGCATCATGGCCAAAAGTTAGCCTATACGGTGTTGTACCAGTGGCTTCTTTTGGGGACGTTCGACAAGCCCACAGAATCTGGTCTAACGTCTTATGCCAATTCTTTGGTTTCTTCCCGACATGTTTCTTTATCAAGCCAATCACCACTTTGTTAGCTGCTTCGACTTGACCATTCGCCTGTGCATAATAAGGCGTGGATGTTAGGAGTTTGAAACCTGTTTCCTGAGCAAATTCTTGCATCTTTCGACCAGTGAAAACTGATCCTTGATCAGTTGTTATTGTCTCAGGGATTCCATACCTAAAGATAATGTTCTTTTGAATAAATTCAATGACATTTTCCTGGTCTACATTGACTAAAGGGATAGCTTCGATCCACTTAGTAAAGTAATCAATGCCTACCAGTATGTATTTCTGACTCTTTGATGATGCTGGTCGAATCTCTCCAATGAGGTCCAACGCCCATCCTCTAAAAGGCCAAGGCTTCACTATCGAGTGAAGTTCGCTTGCTGGTACATGTTGGATGCCTGTATGGACTTGACACTCTTGACAACCCTTGGCGAACTCAACACAATCTTTCAGCATAGTGGGCCAATATAGTCCTTGTCGAAACAACAACCATTTCATCTTATGGCCTGCTTGGTGAGCCCCACATGCCCCAGCATGCGTAGTCGAAAGGGCTACGTATGCCTCAGTTTCACTTAAGCATTTTAGCAATACCCCTTCAGGCGTTTTCTTGAATAACTCATTACCCATGAGTACATAACTCAACGCCCTGTACTTTGTTTTTCGTTCTGTCAAAGCTCCTGGATTTTGAAGATAGTCCACAATGGGTTTCCTCCAATCTTGCTCTGACAAATTATCAATGAACGAAATCTCGAAGTTACTGTGATCAGCATATCCTAGTCTCGTCGATTCCAAGTCTGATGGTGATAGACAAGTTGCTTTTATCTTTTCTCGAACTTCGATTGCTCTTTGTAATCTCGTTTTTGAAATCTTATACCCAGATGCAATTTGTGCCAAGTCATTGGCTATTTGATTTTCGACTCTGGGTATGTGTCGAATATTGATCGTTTCAAATTTTTTCAATAAACGATTTGCTATCACAAAGTACATAATGAGATTCTCTCTTATGCATTTATATTCCTTTGTGACTTGCTTAATGACTAACTCTGAGTCTCCCATGATTTCGACTCGAGTTGCCCCCAATTCCAACAATATCTCAAGGCCAGTAATTAGAGCTTCATACTCAGCCTCATTGTTCGAACAAGAACCTGATATTTTGTACTTGAATGTTGTTGGAATTTTATCTGGAGAAATAATCAAGACTCCTACCCCTGTTCCATCTTTATGGCTGGAACCATCGAAGTAGAATTTCCAAGGCTCTATCTCCACATAATTAATATCCTCGACTTGAATTGAGTGGTCGACTATGAAGTCTGCAACCAGTTGTCCTTTTACTGCCTTAAGAGGCATAAAGGTCAAGGAGTATTCAGTTAATGCTAATGCCCACTTTCCAATTCGACTGTGCAAGATAGGTTTCGACAACATATACTTGAAAACATCAAAATGAGACGAAACATACACATCAACTGGTTTTATATACTGCTTGAGTTTTGTACAAGAGAAATACAGACATAGACACAATTTTTCAACTTCACTATATCTAGTTTCTGCATCGTTCAAAACTCTACTGAGATAATAAATGGGTCTTTCGACTCCATTCTCATCCTCTTGGGCTAACATGCTTCCCATGGTTTTGTCGGACGCAGCTATGTACAATCTCATACTCCTATTGCTACAAGGAGGCACCAGAATAGGTGGCTTAGTGAGGTACCCTTTGATTTTGTCGAAGGCTTCTTGTTGCTCCTGCCCCCATTCGAACCCCTCTTTATTCAGTCGAAGTAAGGGTGAAAAGGCCTGAGCTTTCCCACTTAGATTAGATATAAATCTCCTTAAGAAATTTATCTTGCCTAAGAGGGATTGCAGTTCCTTCTTATTCGACGGCGCTTTCGCTTCCAAAATTGCCTTCGTCTTGTTCTGGTTGATTTCGATTCCTTTCTTGTGGACAACGAAGCCCAAGAAATCTCCAGCTTTCACACAGAACGCACACTTCAAAGGGTTCATCTTCAGACCATGTTCTCTCATTCTTTCGAATGATTGTCGAAGGTGGTCAATATGATTCTTCCTGGAAACAGATTTTATAACAATGTCATCAATATATACTTGCATAAAAGTGTTAATAAAATCATGGAAGATAGTATTCATTGCTCGCTGGTACGTTGCCCCAGCGTTCTTTAGGCCAAAAGGCATCACTACCCATTCGTAAGTGCCTAAGGCCCCAGGGCATCGAAAAGCTGTTTTCGACACATCCTCTTCAGCAATGAATATTTGATTATATCCTGAATAACCATCGAGCATACTCAGGTATTCATAGCCAGCGGCAGAATCGACTAGCATTTCCGCCACAGGCATAGGATATTCATCTTTGGGTGTAGCAGCATTCAAATCTCTGAAATCTATGCACACCCTTAACGTACCATTTTTCTTAATTACTGGCACAATGTTTGCAATCCATTCGACATACCTTGTAACACGGATGAATTTGCATTTCAGAAGTCTTTCGACCTCCGTTTTGATCTTCGACAGTATTTCTGGAGCGAAGCGCCTTGGATTTTGCTTGATTGGCTTCTTCCCAGGTTTGATTGGCAACTGAAGTTTTACCAATCCTCTGTCGAGACCAGGCATTTCGTCATAATCCCATGCAAAACAGTCTTTGAACTCTTTCAGCAATTGGATTACTTCCAACCTAAGTTCTGGATCAATTTTGGCGCTGATGTAAGTTGGCCTTTTCTCTGATCCTTCGCCTAAGTTAATTTCTTCTAAAGGATCTTGCGCTAACATTTTAATGTTGTTTGCCAAGGGGTCCTTTTCGAAGCCCAAAGGCTCATCGTCATAGATGGCGTCGAGCCTCTGTTCCTGCATTTCTTCTGGCATGATATCAGGAGGCATTGGATCAAAATCCTTTCCTGGACCTGCAGCAGATAATTGTTGATCATTGGCCTGTGTGGCCATGTACTTTACTTCGGCTTCGAGAGCCGTTATCATCTTGGTTTCGGCTACATAAGCCGAAATTCGCTTCAAAGATTGTGACTCAGTCATTATCACTGAATTCACTTCCCCAACCTGTTGGTTGGATATCAGTTAACCCACTGAAGTCTATGTGGGACAAGTCTTCTTTGTCCCAATGGAAACCATGCTCAGGATGCAGGTATAGGGAACAAAAAGTGTTTGGCGCTGGCGCCATGTCGAAGTCAGGTGTCGGACATGGCCCTATGTGAGCCAAGTTTTTGTCGAAATCTGCCAAACCCAAGTGATTCACCTCGCCAAGGTAGTAGCTTTGATCTGCCTCTATGTTTTCGACCATCCCATCTGGACGCCATAGGAGCAGCCTCTGATGCATTGATGATGGCACAACTCCAACACCATGAATCCATTCACGGCCCAACAAAAGATTGTAGTTAGGTTTGGCCGATATGACCATGAACATCGTTGGTCGAAGGATAGACCCTACTTTGATATCTAGCTGGATCACTCCCATAGTGGTCCATATGCCGCCCTCATAGTTCGACAAGACCATATTGTGAGGCTTAATGTCCTCATCCCTTTTGCCAATTTTCCTTAGCATAGAGTGAGGAATAATGTTGATGGTTGCCCCACAATCCACCAATATTTTATTCACAGTTGTTTCTTCGAGTTTAGCCCTTATGAATAAAGGCTTGAGGTGATTTTTCATCGCCTCTGTAGGTGGCTCGAAGAAACCATTTTGTTCCTCAGTAGTGCCATTGTCCATGACAAAATAGCACACTGGCCTATGTTTGGCCATTTCTTGCTCCACTTCCCAGTCACTTGCTTCGACTTCTACTTGTCGATTGAATTCTCTGGGCAGCACTGAGACTATATTCACCATTATATCCAAAGTATCATCAGACTCAGCATCGTCTTCATCTTCGACTTCACTTTGGTTAGGCCAAACTAGCCTGTTGGTTATTGGCTCTCTTTCTAGAGGCTTCCTTTGCTTCCTTTGAGGAACATTCGAACTGGTTTCTGCCTTTGGTTCGTTGGCAGCCTCCCTTTCAGCTTTTCGTCTCCTTTGGTATCTCCTCTATTGAGATCGAGACATGGGATTTTTACCTTTATAGTTGCTGGACACTTGTGCAACCTTAGGTGCAGCAACCTGAGGCTCTTTCTTTTGAGTCAAAGAGGAACCCCTTGGCACGTCGAAAGAGTGCCATTTCTCCTCACTTGGCCTTTTTCGACCAGAGGTTTTGTACCAAGTATCTACTGGCACATTTGTGGGAGGCCTAAAAGTCAATGGCCTCTTTTCTTGGTTAGAACCTCTTTGGGAGGCTCTTCTGGGATCATGTCGAAGGTCAACACTTTCCCTTCTCTTATTCGCTGCTCTTACGCCTTGAATGTGCTCAGCAGCCTTTTTGTCAAAGATCGAACTGCATCTTGGACACAGCATCACCTCTGATTTCTTTTTCTGGCATCTTTGTAGAAAATCTGCCAAGTTTTCATTTTCCCGAGGGAAAGCAGTCTTATTAGCTTGTTCTTGCCTCATGGCCTCTTCTGATGCTTTTGGGTCAGAAAGTTCAACCATGTTTATATTCATTGTATCTTTGTTAGCAAGAGTTAACTGCTTCATTTGTATCTCCAGATTCTCCGTCTGGCCTTGAACTGTGGCCAAGTGGGAACTGGGTTTTGGTCCAGTTTTTTGTGCTTCAGCGGTCTCCGACTTCGGGCTTTCGACCGCTTTCTGAACAGCTTCAATTGTTTTCCTGGATAAATTTCCAGAAAAACTGCCAAAGATTGGCATGTTGATGTGGTCTTTTGAGACTTCGACCATGGTAATTCCTGGCTTCTTCGACTGGATCCTGGTTGCCTCTATCACGTTCACCTCAGAGGGCTCAGCATAGTGGGCTTCAGCCTGCAATGGATTTGAGTCGACAGCCATGAGGGATTTGTCAGCAAATTTCAATCTCCCTTCTTCGATAGCGTCTTGCACAAGATTCCTGAAAAGAAAACATTGAGAAGTTTTATGGCCCAAAAAATTATGATATTTGCAAAAACCTCTCTTCTTTCTTTGATCAAGAGGAGGCACTTTTACCCCTGGGGGTACTATCATTTGGCCATCTTTAACCAGCAAGTCGAATATTTCATCACATTTTGTGATGTCGAAACTATAAGTCTTTTTTGGGAACCTATCGTTGGTCCTTTCTGGACCAATGGGATTTTTCCCATTTGAGGGGACTAACAGTTTACAAGAGTATGGTGGCCCTTGTTTCAGTTCTGCTAAATCGACTTCTCCTTCTTCGACAGCTAAAGTATCGTCGAAGGATTCCGGATCTTCGTCGTCCATCTCAACGTACGCTATCCTCTCTCTCTTGTGAGTTTTCGTTGCCTTGGCTTTTTCAGCTTTGAGGCGTTCTACCTGTCGAACTCTATCGGCCAGTTGGGCCATGTCTCTCAGGTATTGGGTGTCTAGCTTCTTCCTAATGGAATAATCTAACCCGCCTGCTGCTATTTCGACCAACTCATGTTCTGGCACTTGTGTAAAACATCTCACCTTGAGCAGCCTAAACCTATTTAGATATTCGTCTATAGGTTCAGTGAAACGTCTCTCTATCTTGGCCAATTCTTTCAGGCTTATCTTGGTTTTCCCCATGTAGAATTGTTCATGGAACAATCTTTCCAACTGGGTCCAATGATGGATCGAATTGGGGGGGAGAGTTGTAAACCAAGTAAAAGCGTTCTTTGTTAAAGAACTTGGGAAGTATTTGATCCTTAGGTTTTCGTTATTCGAAATGTCACCCGCTTCGATCAAGTATCTCGCCACATGCTCGACAGTAGATTCTGTCGTGTCCCCAGAGAACTTAGTAAATTTGGGGACTTTGCATCTAGGAGGTAAGTCCGTTTGTAACACGTATTCTGACAATGGGGATGTAAAGTTAGGCCTTCGAAAGCCCATGTTCATCCCATTCTGAGTCATGATCCTTTCGATCATGGTTGCCAGATTGTTTTCCAAACCCATGTTTTGGTATTGGATATGCTGGACTACTTCGTCAGCATTTTGGTTTCTGTTAACTAACCTTACCTCTGGGGTTATTACCCTAGGTTCCTCGACAGGTTGCTCCAATCGTGTCCTAAGGTTTTCTTCGACAGGCTGTTGAGCCTGGTTAATGGTGGTTTCTTCCTCTAAAAAGATCCCCTGGTTTCCCCTTATTTGCGCCCTTTGGGGCTGTCGAATAGGTTGGGGTACTCCAAAGAAATCAGCCAAACGCGTCATTTGCGCTGTCACTTGCTGATTCGATTGAGTAGTGTTTTGTATTAGAGGGTTTAGCACCGTACTCAAAGTTTGTGCCAACATTTGCACCATATCATGGTTGCTTTCGTCCATCTGTTGCCTCAAGACTGCTGTCGAGGCATTTGTAAGGCCATGGGCTACTTGGGACGTTCCTCCTAAGAGTTGGGTCCTATTTCTATTCGCCATGCCTACTCCAGAACCTTGGAGTGGCGAAGAGGCGCTCACTAAAGGGTCTGAAAAAGTGGACGCAGCATTCGTCAGGCTAGCCACTTCAGAAGTTGGCATACCATAGAGTGGAATAAATCCTGGGGGAACAAAAGGCCTTGTGCCTAAATTTCCCCTTGGTGGGGGAGTTCCCAAAGGCATCCTGGGGCCTGTTAACGAAGGTATTGGCCCCGTGGTTGTGACCGATACTGCTGGTGTCGAACCAACATTTGTCGCTTCACTTACGGTCGTACTAACCGTTGCTCCCACATTCGTTTGTGGGATTTCGTTATTGTTTGGCGGATTCGCCATCTCTTCCCTTCTTCTGGCAGTATTGTTATCGTTAGTGTATATTCTACCACTTCTCAATAACATACAACTCGAAAAGATGAGATTATTTTCAACAATCAACACACAGTCCCATCAGGTGTGCCAATTTGTTTACCTAGGTATTTGGTAAACAACCGCTGATCCTCCAAATGGTTACTTATTTGGTTACTCGCAGGATCGATCAGATTGATCCTAGGACATAGGTTGATTTTGAAGTTTGATTAAGTTGGATAAGGCTTTAAATAAAGAGGCTTTAAACAAATTAAAGAGGCTTCAAGTAAATTGCATGAAGAAAGGACTTGGTAAAATAAACAAGGCTTAAAGTAAAAGACTTCGACAGGAATGTAAAGAGGAAAGCAAGTAAATTTCTGGAAAAGTAAATGACTTTGATTAATAAAGTTGGTGTTTCACACATACATTTCTCAACAATTCTTTCTCACACGCTGGGTACTCGAATCTATATGAGTGACTTTGTATAGAATTGTGAACACACGCGAGAAACTACATGTCTGCTACTATTTATACTAAAACATCCCAAGTAACCGTCGGGCAGTTACACTGCTTCGAGATGATTCCACTTGGCACGTTCTCAACGTTCGACGCTCCAGATCTTTGCACGCTGCACGTGGTAACTGCTGGAAACCGTTTTCCCTCCAAAAGCTTGAATTTCAAACTGTTCCACTCTGGACCATCGAACACCTTCGTCGAGAGACATCTTCGACGAGAAACTCCTTCGACGTCGAAGGCAACCAACTTCTCCCTTGGAAGAAATCTTCTAAGTACTTTGCCATCTTTCGACGGGCATTTCGACAGACTTAGCCAGTCGAAAACATCCTCCAGCTTTAATGGATGACATCAATAAAACAAAGGTGTCGAATTTAGGAGCCAACACTAACACCTTCCCTTTCTATAAATCTACCTCCCGAACCGAGAGATAATCTCATAAGGGATTTTGCTGTGCTTTTGTCCTGTCCATGTTGGAGAAAATAAAAGACGGTGGCGACTCTTGCTTCCGCAACATTTCGCGAACCATCGTTAAACAGTCAGTTCCAGATCCACCGATCACAGGGTCAATCTTTGATATCAATAGGGTAGTGTGAGTTAGCATATACTGTCTCAGCCGGCGAGCAGCCCATGCCAAAGCGCATCATGTTTTCTCAAGCAGTGAGTATCGGGTCTCACAGTCGGTAAACTTTTTGCTAAGGTAATAAATAGCATGCTCTTTTCGGCCAGACTCGTCATGTTGCCCCAGCACGCACCCCATTGAATTATCCAGCATTGTCAAGTATAAGATCAAAGGTCTTTCTTCAACTGGAGGCATCAGAATTGGTGGCTCTTGGAGGTACTCCTTGATCCTTTCGAAAGCGGTCTGACACTCATCATTCCACCTTACCACTTGATCTTTCTTCAGCAGCTTGAAGATTGGCTCACAAGTAGCAATCAGATGTGAAATGAATCGGGAAATGTAATTCAGACGTCCCAAAAAGCCTCTAACTTCCTTTTCTGTTCGGGGAGCTGGCATCTCCTGTATAGCCTTCACCTTTGTAGGATCCACTTGAATACCTTTATCACTAACGACGAAATCCAACAGCTTACCAGACCTTACCCCAAAGGTGCACTTGTTCGGGTTTGACCTCAACTTGTACATCTTTAACCTGTCGAACAGTTTTTGGAGATGGTCAAGGTGTTCTTCTTCAGTCTGGGACCTTGTAATCATATCATCAATGTAAACCTCAATCTCATGGTGAATCATGTCGTTGAACAAAGCAACCATAGCACGCTGATACGTTTCCCCAGCATTCTTCAACCCGAAAGGAATTACCTTGTAGCAGAAGGTGCCCCACTATGTAACAAAGGTTGTCTTCTCCATATCCTCGGGAGCCATCTTAATCTGATTGTAACCAGAAAAACCATCCATAAAGGAGAAGACCTTATGTTGTGCGGTGTTATCAACCAGAACATCGATATGAGGCAGTGGGAAATCATCTTTGGGACTCGCCCGGTTCAGATCTCTATAGTCTACACACATACGTACCTTACCATCCTTCTTGGGCACTTGAACCACGTTGGCAACCAACTGCGGGTAGGAAGTAATAGTTAGAAACCTGGTGTCAAACTGTTTCATGACCTCAGCTTTGATTTTCTCAGACATCTCAGGGCGCATACGACGGACCTTCTGTTTTACCGGAGGGCAGTCTTCTTTAGTTGGTAGGCGGTGTACCACAATGTCAGTGTCTAAACCAGGCATATCTTCATAAGACCAGGCGAAGATCTCAACATAGTCGCGTAGCATCTGTATCAACTATTGCTTGACACTAGGCTCCAGGTTTACACCTATCTTAACCTCTTTCTTATCTTCCTCCGTACCCAAATTTACTGATTCAACCGGCTCTTCATGGGGCTGTATGGCCCTCTCTTCCTGTAGTAACAGTCTAGCAAGTTCCCCAGGCACTTCACAATCATCCTCACCTTCGTCCTCGGCTTGGTTGATCAGATTTTTGAAGTCATAACTGGCAGTAGCTGAGTCGTTATCAATGGGATCCAGAGTGGATGTGGATCTGCATTATGATATGTGAGTGTGTGTAAGACAAATAGCTGTTTTGATAAAGTGTAAGATAGAAAATAAAAACAGGGAGCGTAAAATTTGTAATGCAAGAAAACATCCAATGCTTTATTGATGATATATGAAAATGACAAACAATAAGCCCTCACAAACAAAACCAAGGTGCCTCGGGCAAGGCACCGGGCCGTAAAGTTTCAAACTGTCTGTTACAAATCTCAAAACAAAAGTCAATTACAGTGTAATAAAAGAAACAGGCACGAAGTCCTTAGTCGTCCAGTTGTTCAAGCCACCGTTGGTAGTCGGGTAGATTCAATTGTCGATATTTGGCTCTTCTTCATCATCTCCAATTGCATTCACTCTTGGATTACTGATGCACAAAAGATGTCTTCCAATCCGCGCGCGCCGAATAGCCCTTTGAGCCTCTTTTTCAATCACAGCACTGGCATCCTTGAGGGAAGCCATCTTCATTGGAGGTTTGTCAGCAGTAATTTCAGTCGACGCCAAAGTTTAGGGAACCTCTTCAAAGTTCTGACATGGGGTTTTGATGAACTCCCCATCCATCTCCATATAGCGAAAGGAATTAAGGTGACTTACCGTGTACTCCTCCTAACCCTGCACCGTAACAATCTTCCCTTTTATTGGATATTTCAACATCTGATGGAGCGTAGAAGTTACTGCCCCAGCCTTATGAATCCAAGGGCGACCCAACAAGAAAGAATAAGATGGTCAGATATCCATTACATAGAACGTCGATGCAAAAGTATGAGAGCTAACTTTAATAGGGACGTCCACCTCCCCGTGCACCATCCTTTTGGACCCGTCAAAGGCCCTAAACACAATATTACTCGGCTTCAGAACCAAACCTTCACAATCTAGACGGTCCAGTGCTTTCTTTGGTAAAACATTTAACGAGGACCCAGTATCCACCAGCACGTGGGCTAAAGTAGTGCCCCTGCACTCGATCGAGATATGTAGAGCATCATTATGATTTCTTCCTTTGGTGGTCAGATCTGCGTCGGAGAAACCCAACCCGTTGTCAGCGGTCAAACTAGCCACACAGTTTTTGAATTGATCAACAGAGGTTTCCTGCAACACATGTGCAGTCTTGAGGAAAGAAATTAAAGCGTTTGTGTGGGCTTCAGAACACAACAATAAGGATAACATGGAGATCTTCGACGGGGTTTGCCCCAGCTGCTCGACTATGTTGTAGTCGCTTTTCTTGATAATCTTCAAAATTTCCTCTATCTCCTGCTTAGAGGTTTCTATGGTGATCTTCTTTGGCGCATCCATCTGGGCAGGCCCATTTGTAACTTCTTTGCCCCGAGTGTCAGATGACTCAGCGACAAGGGTGATAACTGGAGTAAGAATTGGAACAGTAGCTGATGTACTGGCAGATGGAATGACAACAGGCTTTTGAACAGTCGGAGGGGAAATCTCAGGAGAGAAGAGTCTTCCACTTCTGGTGACCTTTCTAGACCCGACGATATTGCTAATATCAGCATCAGCTTCTTCAATCTTCAAGTCTTGTTTGATCCCATGATAATACACATCGGCCCCATAGTGCCACGGGACAGCCTTATCCAAAGTGTATGGGATAGGACCAGGAATAGTAATGATTAATGGAGCAACTCTTGGAACAGATGTAATCCTAACAGGCTTTCTCGAGGAAGCCTTGGAAGGATTGGAGGAAATGGTTATGATGGAAATATCTTCAACAGGAATCAATGGAATCAAAGTTTTCTCGAACAAGATCTCTTTGTTATCCATCAGGAACTGAACACCTGATTTCAGTAAATAGCAACCAGCAGGCAGGATGGAACATAGGTGGCAACCTTCACCACATCACAGAAATAAACCGGCCAACAATAGATTCTTCTTAACGGTCATCAACGGAGTAGAAATGTATTCCACGGAGGTCACAAATAAATCATCATCCACAACATTTACTCCATTACCATGCTTGGGCATAGGAGCAGTTATGATGTTGGGTTTCTACGGAGCGTAAAACTCAATCTCTTTAGCTTCAATCAAATCTTGCACCTTATTCTTCAAGGCCCAACAGTTGTTCGTATCATGACCTAGGCTATCGGAGTGATAGGAACAGCAGGCATTCGGATTATACAGCAGAGATGTGGTGCTGGGATTCTTCAGGGCTTCCCTTAGAGTTACCAGGTTGGTCTTCAACAATTATGGTAGAATTTGTGACAAGGTCATACTGAGCCGAGTGTACTGTATTTGCGGTCTCTCTACTCTCTGATGATTATTGCATTGTGGAGCAACGGTGGATCTTGATATTACTACCGCGTTTACTGCTTGGCAGCGTTCAAGTCTGTTTTGGCTCCTCGAGCTGTAAACCGCACTAGCTTCTTTCCTAAAAGGCTTCTTTTCTGTACTTGATGAAACACCTTTCTGTATCTTGCCACTTCTGATATCAGCTTCTACCCTCTCCCCAGTCATAATCAATTAAGTAAACCCAGATAATGAACTGCCGATCAGATGATTGAAAAACGGACCAAACAAGGTCCCCAGAAACATATCAACCAACTCCCTATCAGACAGAGGGGGTTGGACTCTTCCCGCCAGATCTCTCCACTTATGAGCATAGTACTTAAAACCTTCACTTGGACCCATAGACATACCCTAAAGCTGAGTACGCGTGGGAGCATGGTCGGCGTTATACTGGTATTGCTTGTAAAAAGCAGCAGCAAGGTCCTCCCAATTTCGGACATTAGCTCCTTCCAATTGCTAAAACCATTCAAGCTGAGTCCCTGACAGACTATCTTGAAAGAAATGGACCCACAAATTCCTATCAGTAGTGTAGGGTTGGATTTTTCTGACGTGTGAGCGGAGATGGAGTTTTGGATAGGATACTGCATCGTACTTGGCGAAAATTGGAGCTTTAAACTTGTGAGGAATCACCACCCCAGATGCTAGTCCCAAATCCCCAAAATCTAGACCAGGGACCTTCTGAATCTCCATAGCACTTAGACGGTCTTCAAGTTGTTTGTACCTATCCTCAGCAGGAGGGTATTGTTCATCATCAAAATCAGTATCATTATCAGAGACCACAGGACTAGGACCTTTTCCTTCTTCTTGATTCTCTCCTCCTTTGGATGAATGAGACAGATCAGCTTCCTGTCGTAACCTATTCCCAAATCTGTGACCCATATTCAGCATAACCACCTTCTTCTTCTTCTTCTTCTTCTCCTTCAAGATGAGAGTCTTCAAATCCTGTTGTCCTTTGGCCAAGTTCAAGAACATCTCTTGGAATTGAGCATTCTGTGCTTGACGAGCTTTGATGGCTTGATCGGTAGGCATTTCAGAAGACATTTTGTGCTGAAATAAACAGCGAAGAAGATAAGAAACCTGTAATGGTACCTGTAATGAGGTGCATGGTAATGGAATGCGTATGAAATGATTTCAAAGACTTTGGGAGATTTAAATTTGTAAAACAAAATAAAGCACACTTTATTAGATTAAATTGTAAAAATGTTTAACAATGACCTTAAGGCGTTTACAAAGAAATAACTGAAAAGCAAATCTAAACTAGAAACAATAAGACATCAGAAATCCCATGGTCGTTTCCCCTTCATGCTGACATAATCATTGATTGTCCTTTCATTCTCAAGCTGCCTCATGAACTTCAAGATCTTCCTTTCCTGCTCATGATACTTCTCCCGATAGGTATCCCTTTCTTCCTTCAACTGGATCCAAGATCTCTTCAATGCCCCAAGATCAGTAGGCATATAGGGATAGAGGATTGTATAAGGAACACCTTCTTCATTAGTATGCTCCACAACCACTGGAAAAACAGCTTCATAAGGCATCCCCAGCTTTTGAGCACGGGCTCGAACCCACTAGAGATAAGGTTGCATAGGGAGAGAAGTCTTTGGTCCTAGCTCGTGAGTGTCAGACCTATTCACCATGCCCCAGGCCCGCATAAACCTTCGGCAATGCTCATCCATGTCCCCCTTGTAGTCAAAGACAATATCTGTAAGAAGTAGCTCATGAGGACCATCTCTACGAGCGCGACCAAACTGTCATAAATCCAAGCAAGGACTGTAGGTTATTCCCCCTCTAATTCCAAGCAATGGGACATTAGGGTATTCCCCACATCGATCAATGACAGCTACTCTCTCCATATCCTTAGAACTCCAAAGAATGTCCGTATGGGCAAGGGACATTATCATGTAAGCCCAACCTAAACCTTCCTCATTCTTCAATAGAGACTTGGGGAGGTGCGAAATAAACCACCTCGCCAGTAGCGGCGTGCAACACATGAGGGTCCCCCTCCTTCACACAGTACAGGTATAGAGAGCATGTAAAATATCACCCAGAAGAGTAGGCACTGGATTACGAGACAAGAAGATCTTGACCGTATTCACATCTATGAAGTAATCTGGATTCGAGAAAAGAACCAAGCCGTAGATGAGGAGAGCCAAGATGTCTTCAAATGATTGAAAATCCAAGTTATCCCAGAACTGTTGAGCTTGATCAATTAGAAACTTGGCCAAGAAACCTTTAACCCCGCTCCGTGTCTCCCAGTTAGATACTACATCAGCCCTTTTTAGATGTAAGGCTGAAGCAATGTCCTCGGGTCTAGGAACCTCTTCCAAACCTGTGAAGGGTGTCTGTTCGAGGATGGATATGCCCAATAAATCAGAAAACTCCTCCAAAGTGGGGACTAGCTGATAATCCGGGAAGGTAAAACAATGATGCACCGAATCGAAGAACTGGAAAAGGACGCTCATCATCTGCTCATCCAACTTTGAAGTGACCAAACTAAAGAGATGACCATGTCTTCTAACAAATGAAGAAGTATCAGGAACTTTTGAGACTAACTCTCTGAGCTGAGCAGGCATTTGCACGAAGTTAACTCGAATGGTATTTCTGCGTACGGAAGCCATAATCTGCAAAACAGAACAAAGATAAATCCCCTCGGTCTTTGAAATGGTTAGTGTAATGAAGTATACATTCTATGTTATGATGCATGATGTCATGATAAAACACACAACAAGTATAGCAGGTAACAGACATGGCAAAGGCAAACAAGTCACACAAGAGCCCTTAAGTTTCAGGCTTGCATGGGGTCTAGGTACTACCCTCTTGAAGTTCAGTTGGTTTTAACCTGTCCTAATAATAGTAATCGGGTTCTAGAGGTTCTCAATATCACTGACCATCCTCCATCGGTCATGGTTTCAGCTCACGCAATATTTTCTTGCGGCCGGAACTATCTCGAGAGTATGGTCTCAATGAGTGTAGCATCGAGTATCAACCAGTTCACAGCTTTATACCGAGACCGGCTATCTCACTACTTCCTATGGCCAAGTTGGTCAATTATAGGTTCTAAGGTCAGTTGATTCTTAACGACCCATATAGTAGCCCCATATTCTCCTTGTTTCTCCACAAGGGATACCGGTACCAACCAATGTGCCACATCAACATAGCTACTGCTTCAACCGTATCGGTCTACGCTGTACAGTTCCCTCACAGTTTATTGCTACTTACCTAAAAGGTGTTCCTCAGATCCGGGTTAGGATCTATAGTAACTACGATACAAAACCCTTTAATAGTAAAGCAACCAAAACAAACCAGAGAAGCAATTTATGATGAACTAATCCTAAGGTATACCCCACTTATTTATTCCCCAGCAGAGTCGACAGTTCTGTGATACGGTGGCCAGAACCAGAATTGTTTTGAAATGCTGGTTTACATTTTGCGTTTGTGTTTGCAAAATGTCGCGGTAAGCAAGAGTCATCACCGACTTTTATTTTATCCAACAGGAAAGGACAAAAGCACAAAAAAAATTCCTTTTTCGAGATTTTGAGTACGGGGGGTAGATTATAGAAAGGGAAGGTATTAGCACCCTTTCTATCCGTGGTTTTCCACGGGCTCTTAGGTACTTGCTCATCATTTTCAAAATTGCTTGTGTGTGTTTGATTTGAAAAAGTTTTTGTTTTACTTCGATTTAACCCTTGCTTCTGTCTTCAAGAGTGTTACAAAGTCGTTTAGAAAACTTTGTTTGAAAAGAGTGTAAGATTGGAAAAAGTTTGTTTGTTTTAAGCAAGTACCTACTAGCATCTACCTACTCGAAAAAAGAACTGTTCTATGTTTGTTTCCTTTAGACAGCTCTATCCCACTATTTGTGAGTAGGTAGCACTGTCGTTGGAGTTTTAAAGGGTCAATTCGAAAGGGACGTACGATCACTAAAGCAATGTTAGGACGTCTTAGTAATAACCCTAATGTCTTAAGATTAATATTCGAGGCAACATATCCGAGGCAACCTTTCCGAGGCAACTTTGATCTTTGAGACAAAAAGAGCGACCACTAAAATACCCTATACTTAATGATCGTTTATCGAAGGCAACCGAAGTGAGAGTATACCCTAGGAGTGCGCATGTGCGAGTGATTCAATTTCAAGTTTATTATCTTTGTACATTTAGGGTTTGCTAACCGTTTTAAAGTTTACATACATTCTTGTCATGCATCCCTATTACCATACATCTAACAGTTAATATTTGCGGAATTTATAGTGCGGAAAGTAAAGCTACGCTATTACAAGGCTTCGGGTATTAATTACATAGCAAAAAATAACCCATAAAAAAACGATAAATGAACGATAAAAGGTCCTAATTAATCTATTACATCTTCTGAGCAATTACATCAATATGGTAAAAAATAATTAAGCGCGCGACGAATATAGAACGAAGGGAAATTAGGGTTTTGACCCCGTCTAACCTAATTAAAAGAAAAAATTATTTTTTTGTTTTTGATTATTTTTAAGAAAAAGAATAAGGTTTTTAAATTAAATACAAATCTAATTAGTAATTAAATTAATTTAAAGAAAATAATTTACATGACCTATTTTTGTATTTTTGGTTATTTTTAAGAAAAAGAAAATAGAATTTAAATTAAACAAAACCCTAATTTCTAACTTGTTTTAAATTTATTTACAAAAGGATAAAAGTTACCCTAAAATTAAATAAACTAATTAAATAAGTTTTTTTTTTGATAAAAATGAACTAAAATCTAATTTGATGGAAAAATTATTTTTATGATTTTTTGATAAAAAGAAAAATTAATTTGTGTTAGTAAAAATAAATTAAATGGATTAATAAAGAAAATATAAAAATAAAAGTAAAAGAGAATGGGCCTGAAATCAATAATTTGGAGGGTATGAATAGCAAGCCTTGGGCCCAAAACAAGTTGGTCCACGTTGACCTTTCTGCTCCTATGTTGTGCGTTGACTGGGCTCTTGGTGGTCCTTCACGTGATGGCCTTTAGATCTGGCTATCAAGAGATCCAATGGTGGAACCTTGAGGTCACATGGTGTTCTCCCTGCCTTGTAGGATATGGAATCTATAAAGAAATTTCAAGAAAAATGGCAAATGTTGGAGGCAGGGGTCGAACCCCTGACCTCATGCCCTCTAATGCCTTAACGCTTCCTTGGCCACCACTGGGCCACTTGGTTCAGTTGGTTATTATATGAAACAAAAATAATAAAATACATAAAGCGAGTCTGACTACCAAACACGCACCCAATTTCAAACAGGCGAATAGGATGATGCCACATGTTGTACCCTAAAATTTTCCCTCCCATATTCTTCAAGAGTTGGCAAGATTAATCTCCAGATAATGGTTCAAAATCTCTCAAGGGTTGCACAGTCCAATTGCCTCCGATCACAGTCAAAATTAGGGTTTTGGTTCTTGCAAAGAAATTGAGGTTTTCAAGGGTCCAATCAAGTCCCACATGCCCATATACATTGTCAAGCATCCACATGTCAAGTTTCAAGACTCACAACACCAAGTTGCACAGTCAAAAACCCTAATTGCTCCACAGTCAACTGCAGGGGCAAAATGGTCATTTGACAGTCAAAAGTCAAAATTTTTGGTCAACATCTTATTTTGAAGCCACAATCATCATTTGATCAAGTCTTGATCATGATTCTCAAAGCATGGCTCAAAAAGTCTAAAGATGCAAAAGTTTCTATTTTTGGACAGTTGAAAAGTCAATTGCAAATTGACCAAGGCATAACTTCTTCATGGTTTATCAGAAAAATCCCATCCAATGCTCACTTTGAAGAGGATGACATTTCCTACAACTCATCTTCACACTTCAAGTCCAAGAAATGCTCTCACAAAAAGTTATCAATTTCAACATTATAGGTCATCTTCAAAAGCCAACAAAAAGGCATTTTAAGTCAAAGACCATAACTTGAGATTGGTAAATCAAAATGACATGGGACCAAAGGCATTGGTTAGAGGACTTCAAGACCGTTCCAAAATGTCCAAGAACATGATCATAGCTTCAAAATTGAGCAAGATATGCATTGGAGAAGTTGGGAAATTTTTGGGAACTTTCAAAAGTCAACTTTGCCTAAAACACTTCAAATTTGCTAATGGGCCTCAAATTCTTCCTTGAATCATTACCCAAAGCCTATGCACGACCCATTAAGTTCAAAATGATTTATTTTCTTATTTTTAATTAATTAATTGAATTTTTATTCTTATTAATTCATTTAATTAGTTTTAATTGTAGAAAAATATCAAATAATGGTTGTCAAATCTTTTTATGCAGCAAATATACTCCACACATGCTAAGGATTTCGTGCATCAATCAACAAGACAAGATCTTCCATAATTGGCAAAGTTTCATTGAAAAAAAGATTGAAATTTCATGATTGAAAATCAAAGATTCAAGTCATCAATTCATGGATTCATGGGCTTTGTTTTGACCTAGAATTATTCACATACTTATGCAAGACCTAACCCTATTGAGAAGGACACGAAAAAGCTTCTCACAAACTCATAACCAATTTGCAAAAAAGAGAGAAAAAAGCTTGAAACTGATTTCATAGTTGGAGCACGTTTCAAAGCATAAAAAGGATTCTAACACGTTGCTGGACCTTCCAGGAGTCTATTGCAATCAAGAACAAGCTTCCATACTCAAAGAAACGGTAGAACATAATCACGTTTTTCACAAATATGTCCATAATCGAATTTTAATTTCCACGCATCATTCATGTGTTTTGATTATTGATTTATGCTACTAACATCTCCCTGAAGCTTTTAGTAACGTTTAATTATTCTAAAACTGCTTGAATCAAAATCTACCATTGAAGGATATTAGGGTTTCAGAAGCTTCAAAATAGGGCTTTCTTGTAGAGAAAAAATTAGACCTTTAGACCTATACAGCTGAATTCAGAAGCTCAAGACGAAGCAAATGGATACCTCGCGCTCAATTTATATTACATGTGGGCGTAATCGCTATTTTCCACACTTTTAGTTTGTGGGGGTTTAAAACCCCCGCTACTTGTTTCATATAATTGCAGGAAAACGAAGAAGAAGCACGCGTGTCCAGGCGTGGTTGGGTGATTCAAATATCTGGCGCGTTTTTTTGTTTTATACCATTAACTTTTGTTTTATTATATAATATTTGTTTTCCATTGTATATACAAACGCGCGCAACAGCTCAGTTGGTGGATGACACGCTTGGTGAGTGCTGGGACCTGGGTTCGATTCCCAGGTCCCCCATATATTCTTCATAATTTTTATTCTAACACGTTCAGGTACATCACTCATCCAATATCCCACCATGCATCCTCACGCCTAAGGCTGCCACGCGCTTATGATGATCAATCTGAAGGCCACAGAAGGAGGTCTATCATACGCCTGGGTCAACCAACGTGCACATGATCAGAAAAGTCAAACAAGGCCTTTGTCTAATGGGCCAGAATACTTCAAAAAACCTCCCCTTTGGGCCTGAAACCCCCCATTGGTTTGCATATTTTTTCAATTTAATTTTCTTTTCTTTCTAATTCTTTTTTAAATGTTTTAATTGTTTTCATTAATTCACCATTAATTTTCTTTTCATAATAAAAAACAGAAAAAAATCAAAAATACAAAATATGTTTAATTAATATTTAATTTACCATTAATTTATTTTTGTAAATAAATGACTAACAATTAATTTAGTTAATTTAGGTTTTAATTTTAATCTTTTTTCTTAATAAATAAAATATATAGAATTAGGTTTTTTGACATTTTTTATCTTTTTTTCTTAATTAATTTTTCCTCATTATTTATTGTAAATTAATTAATTAACGTAAATTAGGTTAACTTTAATATTTTCTTTAATAACTAAAAATAATCTAGAATTAGGGTTTCTTGTAAATTCTTTTCTTTATTTCAAAAACATAAAAAACACTTTTCTTTAATTAAATAATTAAATAGACTTTAATTTAATTTAATTTCAAGCAAAGGGTCAAAACCCTCGGACGTTCCAATTTATTCTTTTCGCGCATTATTTTCGTATTGAATATTATGTAACTATTTTCTGGATGTAATAGTAATTAGGTTTACCGCATTTATTTACTTTCCGCATCTTTTATCAAAAACGGGTCTTTGTACTTTGGCGATGTATAGACCCGCGCCTTGTAATAGCGTAGCTTTTATCTTTCTGTATTTTACTCTCTGCACTCCTAACTGCTAAACTTGCATGAAAGAATGTATGCTAATTAAAAACAATGCGTAGCTCACAATGCCATGACCAAAGATAACTGTTAAACTAAAAACAACACACAAATACACACACCACTTCTAGGGTACGCCTCACCTGTTGCCTTCGGAACGTGGTCGTCAAGTATGGGACGTTTTAGTAAGTCCTTATGTCCATGATCCAGTTGCCGCGAAACAGTTGCCTCGAAATAGTTGCCTCGAAACGGTTGCCTCGGATTAAAAAAGGATCAAGGACATAAGGGTAGCTTCTAAGGTGTCCTACTGTTGCTTCGGTGACCACACTGTCCCTACACTCGAATTGACCCGAACACCTCCAACGGTGGTGCTACCTACCTCTCAATGGTGGGACGGCACTACCTTAAGGACTTCTACACAGCCTAATTCCTTAGGGTAGGTAGATGACTCATGGATACTTGATCTATTAAAAAACAAATAAAAAAAAACCTTTTCACACTGACACTTTCAAAAAAGCTTTCAAAACAATTTTTCAAACACTCTTGAGGACAGATACAAGAGTTACTTAGAAATTTTTCAACAAAACTTTTTTCAAAACCCACTCACATCTTGAAAAGCAAACATTTTTAAAACATAAAGAGCAAGTATCTAAGAGCCCATGGATAACCATGGATAGAAAGGGTGCTAACACCTTCCCTTTCTATAAATCTACCTCCCGAACCGAGAGACAATCTCATAAGGAATTTTGCTGTGCTTTTGTCCTGTCCATGTTGGAGAAAATAAAAGACGGTGGCGACTCTTGCTTCCGCGACATTTCGCGAACCAGCGTCAAACAGTCAGTTCTAAATCCACCAATCACAGAACTGGCGACTCTGCTGGGGAAATTATAAAAGTGAGGTGTACCTTAGGACTAAGATCACTTGTGTTTTCAATTGTATGAATTATTTGCTTTATTATTGTGGGTACTGTCTTGGGAGTTCTATAGATCCTAACCCGGATCTGGGGGATACCTTCTTAGAAAGTAGCAACAAGACTGTGAGGGAACTGTGCGGGGTATACCGACACGGTTGAAGCAGTCTGCTACGTTGATGTGGCACTTTGGTGAGTACCGGTAACCCTTGAGTCAAGTCAAGGAGAGTACGAGGCCGCCGCGTGGTGTCTTGAAGCATCAATTGACCTTAAGAACCTTAATTGAACCATCTTGGCCTCTTTAGGGTAGTGAGATAACTGACTTTGGTGCAGTCCGAAGTTGGTTGATACTCGATACTACACTCAATTGAGGGTTGTTTTCTTGGAATATTTCGGTCGCCAGTTCAGTGGCTAAATCGAAACGATGAACACAGAAAACATACCAATGATATTGAGATCCTTAGAACCCGGTTACTTCTGATAGGACATGTTTTGAGCCCACCAACTTCAAGAGGGTAGTACCCCAAACCCCATGCTGGCCTAAACTCTAAGGGCTCTTTGTGTGACTTGTGTACCTTTAAACTTGACTATTTGCATGCTTGTTATCTAACAACACGGGTTCCTTGCAGGTTTTGTTTATGGTCCTTAATCTGGACCCATAACAGGGTTACATACATTACCCCATGCATAGCATAACATCATACCATTGCATGCATCCTGCATAAAGACTAACCCTTTTCAAGGATCTCAAGAGTTTGTGATGCAGGTCATGACGAACCAACTGTCCAGCAAGGGGCAAAGGGGATTTATTTTCCTCTAGCCAAGGTTGTCAGGGGCTATGACCCACTCGATATGGTGAGCCTTGACCCTTGAAGAAGGACTCTCAACAACATAAAGCTCCTTCAATCAAGCTACCCGATTCTAACAATTTTCTTGTTTACCCCGCGAGATCCTTGAAAGCATTGCATGCATATCATACCTATCATTGCATTACAGGTACTCTTCTTTTCAGGTTGCTTAATGTTCTTTGCTGTTTATTTCAGCAATCATCATGAATCCTGAATCATCTACTGAGCAATCCATCAAGGCCCTCCAGGCTCAGAACGCCCAGTTCCAAGAGCTGATCATGAGTTTAGCCCAAGGGCAAGAAGAATTGAAGGCTCTGCTGGTCAAGAAGAAGAAGAAGAGAACTGTACTATTCAACACTGGCCGGAGGTTTGGCAACACACTGCAGAATGAGGTTGATCAAGCTGGTTCTTTTGTAGGGAAAGGCAATCCCCAGGGGGGGAGAGTTCCTAGTCCGGTGGTCTCTGACAACGAGACTGATTTCAATGAGGAGCAGTATCCTCCAGCTGAAGACTAGTACAAGCAGTTAGAGGATCGTCTGAATGCCATGGAAATTCAACAAGTGCCTGGGTTGGATTTTGGAGACCTGGGTCTATCTTCTGGTGTGGTGATCCCACACAAGTTCAAAGCACCATCTTTCGCAAAGTATGACGGGGCGTCCTGCCCTAAGCTACATCTCAGATCTTATGTGCGGAAGATCCAGCCGTATACTGTGGACAAGAACTTATGGATCCATTTCTTCCAGGAGAGTCTTTCAGGGACTCATCTCGAATGGTTCTATCAGCTGGATGGAACCAAGGTTCGTAACTGGGAGGATTTGGCTACTGCTTTTTACAAGCAATACCAGTACAATGCCGACCTTGCTCCCACACGCACTCAGCTTCAGGGGATGTCTATGGGTGCAGGCGAAGGCTTTAAAGAATATGCTCAAAAATGGAGGGACCTTGCTGGAAGGGTACAACCACCTCTGACTGATCGGGAACTTGTTGACATGTTCTTGGGGACCCTATCTGGTCCATTCTTCAACCACCTGATTGGAAATTCTTCTGCTGGGTTTACAGATCTGATCTTGACTGGGGAAAGAATCGAAGCTGGCATTAAGAGCGGGAAGATTCAAGAGGCCACACCTCCTCATACTCATAAAAAGCCTTATACGGGGAAGAAAGAGTCTAATTCCGCATACAGTCAAAAGAGTCGTCGTGACCAACATGCAGGGGCAGTCATGATCTCTGGTTCTGCGTCACGCCGACAACCACAAAAGGGAAATCAGCGAAGGCCAGACGAGCCTAAGAGACAATTCACCAACATCAACATGCCATTGTCACAAACATTGCAGCATATGTTGAAGATGAATCTGATCGCGGTGATCAACCCTCTTGCAAATCCCAAGACCTCCTCTCCAAACTACAACCCAGAAGCGAGGTGTGCTTATCATTCTGATAGCCCGGGGCACGATACTGAGGATTGTTGGGCGCTGAAATACAAGATCCAGAATATGATCGACGCTAAGGAGATCGAATTCGAACCGGCTGAGACTCCCAATGTGATCACTGCTCCCCTGCCCAAACATGGCTAGGACTGAAAAACTTTTGTTCATTCGAATGTTCAAATTGTAATTTTCTTGGATTGTTCAAACATTTTATTTCATGTCAAACTTGGTTATTTCATTAATGCATTACACGTGTCTGTTTTGAAGTAATTGTGTTCACTATATTCAAAATTGCTTTTATTTTTTGATGTTCAACTCTCGATTTTAAAATTCTAAGCCTCTTAAGGGAGGATGACGAAAACGATACCACGATCTTTACAATATGCTTTTGAACATACCCCGCTGATGAGGTACATGCATTGTTTCAATTCCTAAACACTGGAGTTATAAGGAAGATAATCCCTCGTCAACCCCTTTGAGCCAAAGAAGTATGAGTTTTTCTTTTCAAAAATTAAAACCCTTAATCATAACCTGGGGCAGGGTAGTTCTCTCAGTTGATCCAGGTGCACAGCGAATAACATCAAAGGATTCCTTCCAAGACAAAAGACAGTGATGGTTCCGAATAATCATAAAGACAGACAGTCATCATTTCTCAAAATAAAAGCCCAACAAGTCAAAACCTATGAAGGAGACTTACAAAAACTGGGGCATCCCGCTGACTGTAATCACAAAGAGGAACAGTTCAGGCAAAAAACAGGGATAATGAAATCAAAAAGAAAGAGGTCCAACAAATCCTCAACAAAAGGAAAGGACTGCCTATTCAAATGAATTGTCAACATCCGAACTATCATTAGAATATCAGGACAAAGACTCAAACAAGATCTAATGCACAATTAGCTGAGTTTAGGTTTGAAGAACATCACGAAGAACGGGTGGGTACAAATAAATTTTGAGCCTTTATCCTTTGTTTCTTAAACCGTGAACCAGGCCACGTTATAACCCTTAAAAGTCCTAGCTGAAGCATGGGTTAGTTCGAAAGCATACTGTTACAAAAGGTATCCCGACTCCTATAGGGCTTGCTGTAAAATCTCGAGTTGACATCACGTTTTACAAAACTTTGCTTATTTTATTAAAAACTGCATTTTCAAAAAACTTCAAGACAGACATAAGCTTTGCATTTTTAACATAACTTTGTTTGCATATGACTTTTTGTTCGAACAACAGAGAAATTCGCACGGAAAATATCTGATGAACAAAAGCACCTCCAATCAAGGGGCATGGCATGATCATTGTCCATCATCTGGGGCAGTTAAGTCAAGATTTGGAGAATCTCTCAAAAGGCCAACCAGCTTGGGGCAAATCTCCATCTGGATCACTTGGGGCATTGGACGATCAAACGAAGATCTTCTGGTGGTATGACAACACAACACTACTGACAGTGACAACTCCCTACATTCTGAGAGCGTGGACATAGTCGGAAAAAAAAAACTACACATAATCAAAGACCCGCTAGGTTGACACACCTAGGCAAAAATAAGGGCTTCCCGGCGAACCAAAAGGGTTCAGGAAAAAATAAGGGATGAAATGAAAAAATCTGTACACCCGGCAAGTCGAAAACCTGAAAAGGCGACTTGGTAAAAAATGGGTATCCCGGTGGACTGAAAACCCGAAAGGGCAGTCCAGGCAAAAGTTAGGGATCAAAGCGTACGACTATGTCCCGGCATCTCGTCACTTGCCTACCAGAAGAAGATTTGTCAATCGGCAGTCATCAAGCACCTCCACAGGTATCTTCTCCCACAGAAACAGGGGCAATAAGAATTATCTAAACGATCTAGTTGCTCTGTCCACCAAGGTACCAAGGTAAGTTCAGCTGAAGAACATGACTAAGTTACCTCCACTCCCCGCAGAGCAAGGACAGGTTTCAGCAATACTCTCCCCCGAGCAGAGCTGACCTCCCATCAGCCCCGAAGGCATAGTATCTCCAGCAAGTCAGCAACACTCTCCCCAAGCAGAGTTAGCCTACTGTCATCCTTAAGGAAGTTGGGTACCACTAGAAGATCTCAATATTCCCCAGCGGAGTATATAAACATTCCTAACAAGCATCCCCGGCAGTCTTGATATAGGATTGTTCCCCGGCGGAATACAAACACCCCAGTAGAGCCACTTTCCCAGTGCAATCTCAAAAGTTTCCCCAGGAAAGTTGAATCAATCTCCCCAGTAGGAAGCTTATCCCCAGTAGATTCTGGAAGCTTATCCCCTGCAGAGCACGAACACGTCTCCCGGACTTTATTCAAAGGTCATTCTTCACCAAAGCTTATAACTGGGTTATCCTCAGCTAAAAACCACGGAAAGATCGTCCTCGGTGAAATCTTCCTATCCCCAGCGGAGTTCATCAAACCTTCCAACAGAGCTCTACAAAGGTATCCCCAGCGGAGTTGTCATCAACCTCATCAAAGTACCTCTCTTTCCCCACAGAGTAATTCCCCGCAGAGCAATCTATTCGCCAAGTTTATTCCCCAACAGAGTCATCTTCTCCTACCGGTATTCTTGCAACCATCATCCCCAGCGGAAACAAAAACTCTACTCTTCAACATCAGCCCAGGATTTAACTTCCCGACACCCGTCAAGGATCTATTTTCCTAGACAAAAATACATTCATGAACATCACATCTTCATACATTATAGCATGCACGTACGCATCATGAACATACAATCTCATTTATTCTGAGAACGTCACGCATGTCATACATCATGACATCGCATACAACTAACGTTTTGTCTTTTCAGGACAAAGGTCAGTACAAAGATGATTACTATCAACTGTCGTAATTGAAGATCCGATTCCTGTATCTTGCCAGGGTGTATCTGTTGACGACTAATTCCAGACTCGATTCCTGTATCCTACCAGGACACGTCTGAAGAGTTTGAAGATCCGATTCCTGTATCTTGTCAGGGTGTATCTGTTGACGACTAATTCCAGACTCGATTCCTGTATCTAGCCAGGGCACGTCTGAAGAGTTCGAAGATCCGATTCCTGTATCCTGCCAGGGTGTATCTATTGACGACTATTTTCCGGATTCGATACCTGTATCCAGCCAGGGCACATCCACATGAAGAGTTTGAAGATCCAATTCCTGTATCTTGCCAGGGTGTATCTGTTGACGACTAATTCCAGACTCGATTCCTGTATCCTGCCAGGGCACGTCTGAAGAGTTTGAAGATCTGATTCCTGTATCTTGCCAGGGTGTATCTGTTGACGACTAATTCCAGACTCGATTCTTGTATCTCGCCTGGGCACGTCTGAAGAGCTTGAAGATCCGATTCCTGTATCTTGCCAGGGTGTATCTGTTGACGACTAATTCCATACTCGATTCCTGTATCCTGCCAGGGCACGTATGAAGAGTTTGAAGATTCGATACCTGTATCCAGCAAGGGCACATCCACATGAAGAGTTTGAAGGTCAACTCCTGTAACAGGCCAGGTAATTATCTTTCTTTTTTAGGTACGCAAGTTCTCGCGAAGGAATATCTTACGCGATCGACACCTAGATGGCATCTATAAGCCCATCCACATACCAACAGTCTCCAAATGGCATCCATAAGCCCATTCCCGACAAGGTTCTGCCACATCTCCAGATGGCATCTATAAGCCCATCCTCCTACCCATCATTCCTCCAAATGGCATCTGTAAGCCCATTCCCGCTAACATATTGCTGACACTATACTATGTGAGTGCAAATTTCTGGGCACTCTAGTGTTCAATCATCTTCCACCTTCAGATTACAAAAGGCACGCCAGCCAATCTACATCCTCAGGTCTAAGAAGATTGAACAGGGGCAACTATTGTACCCCAAAATTTGCCCTCCCATATTCTTCAAGAGTTGGCAAGATCAATCTCCAGATAATGGTTCAAAATCTCTCAAGGGTTGCACAGTCCAATTGCCTCCTAACACAGTCAAAATTAGGGTTTTGGTTCTTGCAAATAAATTGAGGTTTTCAAGGGTCCAATCAAGTCCCACATGCCCATATACATTGTCAAGCATCCACATGTCAAGTTTCAAGACTCACAGCACCAAGTTGCACAATCAAAAACCCTAATTGCTCCACAGTCAACTGCATGGGCAAAATGGTCATTTGACAGTCAAAAGTCAAAAATTTTGGTCAACATCTTATTTTGAAGCCACAATCATCATTTGATCAAGTCTTGATCATGATTCTCAAAGCATGGCTCAAAAAGTCTAAAGATGCAAAAGTTTCTATTTTTGGACAGCTGAAAAGTCAACTGCAAATTGACCAAGGCATAACTTCTTCATGGTTTATCAGAAAAATCCCATCCAATGCTCACTTTGAATAGGATGACATTTCCTACAACTCATCTTCACACTTCAAGTCCAAGAAATGCTCTCACAAAAAGTTATCAATTTCAACATTATAGGTCATCTTCAAAAGCCAACAAAAAGGCATTTTAAGTCAAAGACCATAACTTGAGATTGGTAAATCAAAATGACATGGGACCAAAGGCATTGGTTAGAGGACTTCAAGAAAGTTCCAAAATGTCCAAGAACATGATCATAACTTCAAAATTGAGCAAGATATGCATTGGAGAAGTTGGGAAATTTTTGGGAACTTTCAAAAGTCAACTTTGCCTAAAACACTTCAAATTTGCTAATGGGCCTCAAATTCTTCCTTGAATCATTACCCAAAGCCTATGCACGACCCATTAAGTTCAAAATGATTTATTTTCTTATTTTTAATTAATTAATTGAATTTTTATTCTTATTAATTCATTTAATTAGTTTTAATTGTAGAAAAATATCAAATAATGGTTGTCAAATCTTTTTATGCAACAAATATACTCCACACATGCTAAGGATTTCGTGCATCAATCAACAAGACAAGATCTTCCATAATTGGCAAAGTTTCATTGAAAAAAATATTGAAATTTCATGATTGAAAATCAAAGATTCAAGTCATCAATTCATGGATTCATGGGCTTTGTTTTGACCTAGAATTATTCACATACTTATGCAAGACCTAACCCTATTGAGAAGGACACGAAAAAGCTGCTCACAAACTCATAACCAATTTGCAAAAAAGAGAGAAAAAAGCTTGAAACTGATTTCATAGTTGGAGCACGTTTCAAAGCATAAAAAGGATTCTAACACGTTGCTGGACCTTCCAGGAGTCTATTGCAATCAAGAACAAGCTTCCATACTCAAAGAAACGGTAGAACAAAATCACGTTTTTCACAAATATGTCCATAATCGAATTTTAATTTCCACGCATCATTCATGTGTTTTGATTATTGATTTATGCTACTAACATCTCCCTGAAGCTTTTGGTAACGTTTAATTATTCTAAAACTGCTTGAATCAAAATCTACCATTGAAGGATATTAGGGTTTCAGAAGCTCCAAAATAGGACTTTCTTGTAGAGAAAAATTAGACCTTTAGACCTATACAGCTGAATTCAGAAGCTCAAGACGAAGCAAATGGAAACCTCGCGCTCAATTTATATTACCTGTGGGCGTAATCGCTATTTTCCACACTTTTAGTTTGTGGGGGTTTAAAACCCCCGCTACTTGTTTCATATAATTGCAGGAAAACGAAGAAGAAGCACGCTTGTCCAGGCGTGGTTGGGTGATTCAAATATCTGGCGCGTTTTTTTGTTTTATACCATTAACTTTTGTTTTATTATATAATATTTGTTTTCCATTGTATATACAAACGCGCGCAACAACTCAGTTGGTGGATGACACGCTTGGTGAGTGCTGGGACCTGGGTTCGATTCCCAGGTCCCCCATATATTCTTCATAATTTTTATTCTAACACGTTCAGGTACATCACTCATCCAATATCCCACCATGCATCCTCACGCCTAAGGCTGCCACGCGCTTATGATGATCAATCTGAAGGCCACAGAAGGAGGTCTATCATACGCCTGGGTCAACCAACGTGCACATGATCAGAAAAGTCAAACAAGGCCTTTGCCTATGGGCCAGAATACTTCAAAAAACCTCCCCTTCGGGCCTGAAACCCCCCCTTGGTTTGCATATTTTTTCAATTTAATTTTCTTTTCTTTCTAATTCTTTTTTAAATGTTTTAATTGTTTTCATTAATTCACCATTAATTTTCTTTTCATAATAAAAAACAGAAAAAAATCAAAAATACAAAATATGTTTAATTAATATTTAATTTACCATTAATTTATTTTTGTAAATAAATGACTAACAATTAATTTAGTTAATTTAGGTTTTAATTTTAATCTTTTTTCTTAATAAATAAAATATATAGAATTAGGTTTTTTTGACATTTTTTTATCTTTTTTTCTTAATTAATTTTTCCTCATTATTTATTGTAAATTAATTAATTAGTGTAAATTAGGTTAACTTTAATATTTTCTTTAATAACTAAAAATAATCTAGAATTAGGGTTTCTTGTAAATTCTTTTCTTTATTTCAAAAACATAAAAAGCACTTTTGTTTAATTAAATAATTAAATAGACTTTAATTTAATTTAATTTCAAGCAAAGGGTCAAAACCCTCGGACGTTCCAATTTATTCTTTTCGCGCATTATTTTCGTATTGAATATTATGTAACTGTTTTCTGGATGTAATAGTAATTAGGTTTACCGCATTTATTTACTTTCCGCATCTTTTATCAAAAACGGGTCTTTGTACTTTGGCGATGTATAGACCCGCGCCTTGTAATAGCGTAGATTTTATCTTTATGTATTTTACTTTCCGCACTCCTAACTGCTAAACTTGCATGAAAGAATGTATGCTAATTAAAAACAATGTGTAGCTCACAATGCCATGACCAAAGATAACTGTTAAACTGAAAACAACACACAAATACACACACCACTTCTAGGGTACGCCTCACCTGTTGCCTTCGGAACGTGGTCGTCAAGTATGGGACGTTTTAGTAAGTCCTTATGTCCATGATCCAGTTGCCGCGAAACAGTTTCCTCGAAATAGTTGCCTCGAAACGGTTGCCTCTGATTAAAAAAGGATCAAGGACATAAGGGTAGCTTCTAAGGTGTCCTACTGTTGCTTCGATGACCACACTGTCCCTACACTCGAATTGACCCGAACACCTCCAACGGTGGTGCTACCTACCTCTCAATGGTGGGACGACACTACCTTAAGGACTTCTACACAGCCTAATTCCTTAGGGTAGGTAGATGACTCATGGATACTTGCTCTATTCAAAAACAAATAAAAAAAACCTTTTCACACTGACACTTTCAAAAAAGCTTTCAAAACAATTTTTCAAACACTCTTGAGGACAGATACAAGAGTTACTTAGAAATTTTTCAACGAAACTTTTTTCAAAACCCACTCACATCTTGAAAAGCAAACATTTTGAAAACATAAAGAGCAAGTATCTAAGAGCCCATAGATAACCATGGATAGAAAGGGTGCTAACACCTTCCCTTTCTATAAATCTACCTCCCGAACCGAGAGACAATCTCATAAGGAATTTTGCTGTGCTCTTGTCCTGTTCATGTCGGAGAAAATAAAAGACGGTGGCGACTCTTGCTTCCGCGACATTTCGCGAACCAACGTCAAACAGTCAGTTCTAAATCCACCGATCACAGAACTGGCGACTCTGCTGGGGAAATTATAAAAGTGAGGTGTACCTTAGGACTAAGATCACTTGTGTTTTCAATTGTATGAATTGTTTGCTTTATTATTGTGGGTACTGTCTTGGGAGTTCTATAGATCCTAACCCGGATCTGGGGGATACCTTCTTAGAAAGTAGCAACAAGACTGTGAGGGAACTGTGTGGGGTATACCGACACGGTTGAAGCAGTCTGCTACGTTGATGTGGCACTTTGGTGAGTACCGGTAACCCTTGAGTCAAGTCAAGGAGAGTACGGGGCCACCGCGTGGTGTCGTGAAGCATCAATTGACCTTAGGAACCTTAATTGAACCATCTTGGCCTCTTTAGGGTAGTGAGATAACTGACTTTGGTGCAGTCCGAAGTTGGTTGATACTCGATACTACACTCAATTGAGGGTTGTTTTCTTGGAATATTTCGGTCTCCAGTTCAGTGGATAAATCGAAACGATGAACACAGAAAACAATCCAATGATATTGAGATCCTTAGAACCCGGTTACTTCTGATAGGACAGGTTTTGAGCCCACCAACTTCAAGAGGGTAGTACCCCAAACCCCATGCTGGCCTAAACTCTAAGGGCTCTTTGTGTGACTTGTGTGCCTTTAAACTTGACTATTTGCATGCTTGTTATCTAACAACACGGGTTCCTTGCAGGTTTTGTTTATGGTCCTTAATCTGGACCCATAACAGGGTTACATACATTACCTCATGCATAGCATAACATCATACCATTGCATGCATCCTGCATAAAGACTAACCCTTTTCAAGGATCTCAAGAGTTTGTGATGCAGGTCATGACGAACCAACTGTCCAGCAAGGGGCAAAGGGGATTTATTTTCCTCTAGCCAAGGTTGTCAGGGGCTATGACCCACTCGATATGGTGAGCCTTGACCATTGAAGAAGGACTCTCAACAACATGAAGCTCCTTCAATCAAGCTACCCGATTTTAACAATTTTCTTGTTTACCCCGCGAGATCCTTGAAAGCATTGCATGCATATCATACCTATCATTGCATTACAGGTACTCTTCTTTTCAGGTTGCTTAATGTTCTTTGCTGTTTATTTCAGCAATCATCATGAATCCTGAATCATCTACTGAGCAATCCATCAAGGCCCTCCAGGCTCAGAACGCCCAGTTCCAAGAGGTGATCATGAGTTTATCCCAAGGGCAAGAAGAATTGAAGGCTCTGCTGGTCAAGAAGAAGAAGAAGAGAACTGTACTATTCAACATTGGCCGGAGGTTTGGCAACACACTGCAGAATAAGGTTGATCAAGCTGGTTCTTTTGTAGGGAAAGGCAGTCCCCAGGGGGGGAGAGTTCCTAGTCCGGTGGTCTCTGACAACGAGACTGATTTCAATGAGGAGCAGTATCCTCCAGCTGAAGACAAGTACAAGCAGTTAGAGGATCGTCTGAATGCCATGGAAATTCAACAAGTGCCTGGGTTGGATTTTGGAGACCTGGGTCTATCTTCTGGTGTGGTGATCCCACACAAGTTCAAAGCACCATCTTTCGCAAAGTATGACGGGGCGTCCTGCCCTAAGCTACATCTCAGATCTTATGTGCGGAAGATCCAGCCGTATACTGTGGACAAGAACTTATGGATCCATTTCTTCCAGGAGAGTCTTTCAGGGACTCATCTCGAATGGTTCTATCAGCTGGATGGAACCAAGGTTCGTAACTGGGAGGATTTGGCTACTGCTTTTTACAAGCAATACCAGTACAATGCCGACCTTGCTCCCACACGCACTCAGCTTCAGGGGATGTCTATGGGTGCATGCGAAGGCTTTAAAGAATATGCTCAAAAATGGAGGGACCTTGCTGGAAGGGTACAACCACCTCTGACTGATCGGGAACTTGTTGACATGTTCTTGGGGACCCTATCTGGTCCATTCTTCAACCACCTGATTGGAAATTCTTCTGCTGGGTTTACAGATCTGCTTTTGACTGGGGAAAGAATCGAAGCTGGCATTAAGAGCGGGAAGATTCAAGAGGCCACACCTCCTCATACTCATAAAAAGCCTTATACGGGGAAGAAAGAGTCTAATGCCGCATACAGTCAAAAGAGTCGTCGTGACCAACATGCAGGGGCAGTCATGATCTCTGGTTCTGCGTCACGCCGACAACCACAAAAGGGAAATCAGCGAAGGCCAGACGAGCCTAAGAGACAATTCACCAAAATCAACATGCCATTGTCACAAGCATTGCAGCATATGTTGAAGATGAATCTGATCGCGGTGATCAACCCTCCTGCAAATCCCAAGACCTCCTCTCCAAACTACAACCCAGAAGCGAGGTGTGCTTATCATTCTGATAGCCCGGGGCACGATACTGAGGATTGTTGGACGCTGAAATACAAGATCCAGAATATGATCGACGCTAAGGAGATCGAATTCGAACCGGCTGAGACTCCCAATGTGATCACTGCTCCCCTTCCCAAACATGGCTAGGACTGAAAAACTTTTGTTCATTCGAATGTTCAAATTGTAATTTTCTTGGATTTTTCAAACATTTTATTTCATGTCAAACTTGGTTATTTCATTAATGCATTACACGTGTCTGTTTTGAAGTAATTGTGTTCACTATATTCAAAATTGCTTTTATTTTTTGATGTTCAACTCTCGATTTTAAAATTCTAAGCCTCTTAAGGGAGGATGACGAAAACGATACCACGATCTTTTCAATATGCTTTTGAACATACCCCGCTGATGAGGTACAGGCATTATTTCAATTCCTAAACACTGGAGTTATAAGGAAGATAATCCCTCGTCAACCCCTTTGAGCCAAAGAAGTAGGAGTTTTTCTTTTCAAAAATTAAAACCCTTAATCATAACCTGGGGCAGGGTAGTTCTCTCAGTTGATCCAGGTGCACAGCGAATAGAATCAAAGGATTCCTTCCAAGACAAAAGACAGTGATGGTTCCGAATAATCATAAAGACAGGCAGTCATCATTTCTCAAAATAAAAGCCCAACAAGTCAAAACCTATGAAGGAGACTTACAAAAACTGGGGCATCCCGCTGACTCTAATCACAAAGAGGAACAGTTCAGGCAAAAAACAGGGATAATGAAATCAAAAAGAAAGAGGTCCAACAAATCCTCAACAAAAGGAAAGGACTGCCTATTCAAATGAATTGTCAACATCTGAACCATCATTGGAATATCAGGACAAAGACTCAAACAAGATCTAATGCACGATTAGCTGAGTTTAGGTTTGAAGAACATCACGAAGAACGGGTGGGTACAAATAAATTTTGAGCCTTTATCCTTTGTTTCTTAAACCGTGAACCAGGCCACGTTATAACCCTTAAAAGTCCTAGCTGAAGCATGGGTTAGTTCGAAAGCATACTGTTACAAAAGGTATCCCGACTCCTATAGGGCTTGCTGTAAAATCTCGAGTTGACATCACGTTTTACAAAAATTCGCTTGTTTTATTAAAAACTGCATTTTCAAAAAACTTCAAGACAGACATAAGCTTTGCATTTTTAACATAACTTTGTTTGCATATGACTTTTTGTTCGAACAACAGAGAAATTCGCATGGAAAATATCTGATGAACAAAAGCACCTCCAATCAAGGGGCATGGCATGATCATTGTCCATCATCTGGGGCAGTTAAGTCAAGATTTGGAGAATCTCTCAAAAGGCCAACCAGCTTGGGGCAAATCTCCATCTGGATCACTTGGGGCATTGGACGATCAAACGAAGATCTTCTGGTGGTATGACAACACAACACTACTGACAGTGACAACTCCCTACATTCTGAGAGCGTGGACATAGTCGGGAAAAAAAAACTACACATAATCAAAGACCCGCTAGGTTGACACACCTAGGCAAAAATAAGGGCTTCCCGGCGAACCAAAAGGGTTCGGGCAAAAATAAGGGATGAAATGAAAAAATCTGTACACCCGGCAAGTCGAAAACCTAAAAAGCTGACTTGGGAAAAAATGGGTATCCCGGTGGACTGAAAACCCGAAAGGGCGGTCCAGGCAAAAGTTAGGGATCAAAGCGTACGACTATGTCCCGGCATCTCGTCACTTGCCTACCAGAAGAAGATTTGTCAATCGGCAGTCATCAAGCACCTCCACAGGTATCTTCTCCCACAGAAACAGGGGCAATAAGAATTATCTAAACGATCTAGTTGCTCTGTCCACCAAGGTACCAAGGTAAGTTCAGCTGAAGAACATGACTAAGTTACCTCCACTCCCCGCAGAGCAAGGACAGGTTTCAGCAATACTCTCCCCCGAGCAGAGCTGACCTCCCATCAGTCCCGAAGGCACAGTATCTCCAGCAAGTCAGCAACACTCTCCCCAAGCAGAGTTAGCCTACTGTCATCCTTAAGGAAGTTGGGTACCCCTAGAAGATCTCAATATTCCCCAGCGGAGTATACAAACATTCCTAACAAGCATCCCCAGCAGTCTTGATATAAGATTGTTCCCCGGCGGAATACAAACACCCCAGTAGAGCCACTTCCCCAGTGCAATCTCAAAAGTTTCCCCAGGAAAGTTGAATCAATCTCCCCAGTAGGAAGCTTATCCCCAGTAGATTCTGGAAGCTTATCCCCTGCAGAGCACGAACACGTCTCCCGGACTTTATTCAAAGGTCATTCTTCACCAAAGCTTATAACTGGGTTATCCTCAGCTAAAAACCACGGAAAGATCGTCCTCGGCGAAATCTTCCTATCCCCAGCGGAGTTTATCAAACCTTCCAACAGAGCTCAACAAAGGTATCCCCAGCGGAGTTGTCATCAACCTCAGCAAAGTACCTCTCTTTCCCCACAGAGTAATTCCCCGCAGAGCAATCTATTCGCCAAGTTTATTCCCCAACGGAGTCATCTTCTCCTACCGGTATTCTTGCAACCATCATCCCCAGCGGAAACAAAAACTCTACTCTTCAACATCAGCCCAGGATTTAACTTCCTGACACCTGTCAAGGATCTATTTTGCTAGACAAAAATACATTCATGAACATCACATCTTTATACATTATAACATGCACGTATGCATCATGAACATACAATCTCATTTATTCTGAGAACGTCACGCATGTCATACATCATGACATCGCATACAACTAACGTTTTGTCTTTTCAGGACAAAGGTTAGTACAAAGATGATTACTATCAACTGTCGTAATTGAAGATCCGATTCCTGTATCTTTCCAGGGTGTATCTGTTGACGACTAATTCTAGACTCGATTCCTGTATCCTGCCAGAACAGTCTGAAGAGTTTGAAGATCCGATTCCTGTATCTTGCCAGGGTGTATCTGTTGACGACTAATTCCAGACTTGATTCCTGTATCTTTCCAGGGCACGTCTGAAGAGTTCGAAGATCCGATTCCTGTATCCTGCCAGGGTGTATCTATTGACGACTATTTTCCGGATTCGATACCTGTATCCAGCCAGGGCACATCCACATGAAGAGTTTGAAGATCCGATTCCTGTATCTTGCCAGGGTGTATCTGTTGACGACTAATTCCAGACTCGATTCCTGTATCCTGCCAGGGCACGTCTGAAGAGTTGGAAGATCCGATTCCTGTATCTTGCCAGGGTGTATCTGTTGACGACTAATTCCAGACTCGATTCCTGTATCTCGCTTGGGCACGTCTGAAGAGCTTGAAGATCCGATTCCTGTATCTTGCCAGGGTGTATCTGTTGATGACTAATTCCATACTCGATTCCTGTATCCTGCCAGGGCACGTCTGAAGAGTTTGAAGATTCGATACCTGTATCCAGCAAGGGCACATCCACATGAAGAGTTTGAAGGTCAACTCCTGTAACAGGCCAGGTAATTATCTTTCTTTTTAAGGTACGCAAGTTCTCGCGAAGGAATCTCTTACGCGATTGACACCTAGATGGCATCTATAAGCCCATCCACATACCAACAGTCTCCAAATGGCATCCATAAGCCCATTCCCGACAAGGTTCTGTCACATCTCCAGATGACATCTATAAGCCCATTCTCCTACCCATCATTCCTCTAAATGGCATATGTAAGCCCATTCCCGCTATCATACTGCTGACACTCTACTATGTGAGTGCAAATTTTTGGGCACTCTAGTGTTCAATCATCTTCCACCTTCGGATTACGAAAGGCACGCAAGCCAATCTACATCCTCAGGTCTAAGAAGATTGAACAGGGGCAACTGTTGTACCCCAAAATTTTCCCTCCCATATTCTTCAAGAGTTGGCAAGATCAATCTCCAGATAATGGTTCAAAATCTCTCAAGGGTTGCACAGTCCAATTGCCTCCTAACACAGTCAAAATTAGGGTTTTGGTTCTTGCAAAGAAATTGAGGTTTTCAAGGGTCCAATCAAGTCCCACATGCCCATATACATTGTCAAGCATCCACATGTCAAGTTTTAAGACTCACAGCACCAAGTTGCACAGTCAAAAACCCTAATTGCTCCACAGTCAACTGCAGAGGCAAAATGGTCATTTGACAGTCAAAAGTCAAAATTTTTGGTCAACATCTTATTTTGAAGCCACAATCATCATTTGATCAAGTCTTGATCATGATTCTCAAAGCATGGCTCAAAAAGTCTAAAGATGCAAAAGTTTCTATTTTTGGACAGTTGAAAAGTCAACTGCAAATTGACCAAGGCATAACTTCTTCATGGTTTATCAGAAAAATCCCATCCAATGCTCACTTTGAATAGGATGACATTTCCTACAACTCATCTTCACACTTCAAGTCCAAGAAATGCTCTCACAAAAAGTTATCAATTTCAACATTATAGGTCATCTTCAAAAGCCAACAAAAAGGCATTTTAAGTCAAAGACCATAACTTGAGATTGGTAAATCAAAATGACATGGGACCAAAGGCATTGGTTAGAGGACTTCAAGACCATTCCAAAATGTCCAAGAACATGATCATAGCTTTAAAATTGAGCAAGATATGCATTGGAGAAGTTGGGAAATTTTTGGGAACTTTCAAAAGTCAACTTTGCCTAAAACACTTCAAATTTGCTAACGGGCCTCAAATTCTTCCTTGAATCATTACCCAAAGCCTATGCACGACCCATTAAGTTCAAAATGATTTATTTTCTTATTTTTAATTAATTAATTGAATTTTTATTCTTATTAATTCATTTAATTAGTTTTAATTGTAGAAAAATATCAAATAATGGTTGTCAAATCTTTTTATGCAGCAAATATACTCCACACATGCTAAGGATTTCGTGCATCAATCAACAAGACAAGATCTTCCATAATTGGCAAAGTTTCATTGAAAAAAAGATTGAAATTTCATGATTGAAAATCAAAGATTCAAGTCATCAATTCATGGATTCATGGGCTTTGTTTTGACCTAGAATTATTCACATACTTATGCAAGACCTAACCCTATTGAGAAGGACACGAAAAAGCTGCTCACAAACTCATAACCAATTTGCAAAAAAGAGAGAAAAAAGCTTGAAGCTGATTTCATAGTTGGAGCATGTTTCAAAGCATAAAAAGGATTCTAACACGTTGCTGGACCTTCCAGGAGTCTATTGCAATCAAGAACAAGCTTCCATACTCAAAGAAACGGTAGAACAGAATCACGTTTTTCACAAATATGTCCATAATCGAATTTTAATTTCCACGCATCATTCATGTGTTTTGATTATTGATTTATGCTACTAACATCTCCCTGAAGCTTTTGGTAACGTTTAATTATTCTAAAACTGCTTGAATCAAAATCTACCATTGAAGGATATTAGGGTTTCAAAAGCTTCAAAATAGGGCTTTCTTGTAGAGAAAAAATTAGACCTTTAGACCTATACAGCTGAATTCAGAAGCTCAAGACGAAGCAAATGGAAACCTCGCGCTCAATTTATATTACATGTGGGCGTAATCGCTATTTTCCACACTTTTAGTTTGTGGGGGTTTAAAACCCCCGCTACTTGTTTCATATAATTGCAGGAAAACGAAGAAGAAGCACGCGTGTCCAGGCGTGGTTGGGTGATTCAAATATCTGGCGCATTTTTTTGTTTTATACCATTAACTTTTGTTTTATTATATAATATTTGTTTTCCATTGTATATACAAACGCGCGCAACAACTCAGTTGGTGGATGACACGCTTGGTGAGTGCTGGGACCTGGGTTCGATTCCCAGGTCCCCCATATATTCTTCATAATTTTTATTCTAACACGTTCAGGTACATCACTCATCCATATCCCACCATGCATCCTCACGCCTAAGGCTGCCACGCGCTTATGATGATCAATCTGAAGGCCACAGAAGGAGGTCTATCATACGCCTGGGTCAACCAACGTGCACATGATCAGAAAAGTCAAACAAGGCCTTTGTCTAATGGGCCAGAATACTTCAAAAAACCTCCCCTTTGGGCCTGAAACCCCCCCTTGGTTTGCATATTTTTTCAATTTAATTTTCTTTTCTTTCTAATTCTTTTTTAAATGTTTTAATTGTTTTCATTAATTCACCATTAATTTTCTTTTCATAATAAAAAACAGAAAAAAATCAAAAATACAAAATATGTTTAATTAATATTTAATTTACCATTAATTTATTTTTGTAAATAAATGACTAACAATTAATTTAGTTAATTTAGGTTTTTATTTTAATCTTTTTTCTTAATAAATAAAATATATAGAATTAGGTTTTTTGACATTTTTTATCTTTTTTTCTTAATTAATTTTTCCTCATTATTTATTGTAAATTAATTAATTAGCGTAAATTAGGTTAACTTTAATATTTTCTTTAATAACTAAAAATAATCTAGAATTAGGGTTTCTTGTAAATTCTTTTCTTTATTTCAAAAACATAAAAAACACTTTTCTTTAATTAAATAATTAAATAGACTTTAATTTAATTTAATTTCAAGCAAAGGGTCAAAACCCTCGGACGTTCCAATTTATTCTTTTCGCGCATTATATTCGTATTGAATATTATGTAACTGTTTTCTGGATGTAATAGTAATTAGGTTTACCGCATTTATTTACTTTCCGCATCTTTTATCAAAAACGGGTCTTTGTACTTTGGCGATGTATAGACCCGCGCCTTGTAATAGCGTAGCTTTTATCTTTCTGTATTTTACATTCCGCACTCCTAACTGCTAAACTTGCATGAAAGAATGTATGCTAATTAAAAACAATGCGTAGCTCACAATGTCATGACCAAAGATAACTGTTAAACTGAAAACAACACACAAATACACACACCACTTCTAGGGTACGCCTCACCTGTTGCCTTCGGAACGTGGTCGTCAAGTATGGGACGTTTTAGTAAGTCCTTATGTCGATGATCCAGTTGCCGCGAAACAGTTGCCTCGAAATAGTTGCCTCGAAACGGTTGCCTCGGATTAAAAAAGGATCAAGGACATAAGGGTAGCTTCTAATGTGTCCTACTGTTGCTTCGGTGACCACACTGTCCCTACACTCGAATTGACCCGAACACCTCCAACGGTGGTGCTACCTACCTCTCAATGGTGGGACGGCACTACCTTAAGGACTTCTACACAGCCTAATTCCTTAGGGATGTAGATGACTCATGGATACTTGCTCTATTAAAAAACAAATAAAAAAAAACCTTTTCACACTGACACTTTCAAAAAAGCTTTCAAAACAATTTTTCAAACACTCTTGAGGACAGATACAAGAGTTACTTAGAAATTTTTCAACGAAACTTTTTTCAAAACCCACTCACATCTTGAAAAGCAAACATTTTGAAAACATAAAGAGCAAGTATCTAAGAGCCCATGGATAACCATGGATAGAAAGGGTGCTAACACCTTCCCTTTCTATAAATCTACCTCCCGAACCGAGAGACAATCTCATAAGGAGTTTTGTTGTGCTTTTGTCCTGTCCATGTTGGAGAAAATAAAAGACGGTGACGACTCTTGCTTCCGCGACATTTCGCGAACCAGCGTCAAACAGTCAGTTCTAAATCCACCGATCACACCACACATGTCATCTTCTTCCTCTTTTCGTTGGTAAAAGTCAAAAACTTTTACCTACAGACAAATGTCCGTCACTACAACCCTGCACATTGCAAAATCATATACAGGCATGATAAATGAATTCTAATGTTGTGGATTGATTCGTCTTGGCCAGCTGAGCATCATGGTGCCCTTCTTGTGGACCAATTTTGCATGTGTAAAAAGATCCTAAAACGAGACCAAGAACCCTAGCAATGGTGAACTCTGATATAGTCCACAAAAATGCAATTAAATGTTATAGATAGCTTGCAAATGCTTCAAGGAACAAGAATATGTAATTATTTCATGCTATCAATGACAAAATCATGTAATTCGATTTCAAGAAAAGTTCAAAGTCGTGGATTACTTACTGTTGTACCCCAAAATTTGCCCTCGCATTTTTCCTCAAGAAATCACAGCTTCAGGCGTTTCCTGATTTTTTCAAACTGGCTCAAGAATCGGTCAGACAGACTTTTCTCGGCAGTCAGACACAATTAGGGTTTTACTGATTTTCAGGGCTCTAGAATGTTTCAAACAGTTGGTTTAGGGTTTTGGTTGATTTTGGCTCAACTTCGATCAGGCGAACATTTCTTTGGCATTTAATCAGGAATTAGGTTTGTTTATGCGCGGTTCCTCAGAAAGTTTTAATTCTACGGTGCTTTACAAGAGATTCCGAGATTTGGATTGAATCCACATTTGTTTAACTGAATCAGTAAAAGGTTGCATTGGGTTTGAATTTGCAATGTTTGATTAAAGTCAGTAAAAGGAAAAAGCGTCTGGGCAATTGCTGTGATTGACTGTTGTTTTGCTCTGGATGTTTGAAATGCCAGGTTTAACCGATCAAATGTTGAAGCATTGTTTATTTAATTATTTATTATTCTAAGATTAAATGATTGGAATTTATTTTTCAATTATTATAATTAAAGAATTATAAATAATAAAATGAACAATTAAAAAAAGAGGAAAAGAATTAATTGAATAAAGAAACTTTTTATTTATCTTTAAATTATTTGTACAATTGTTTTGTTTACAAATTGTTTACAACAATGATTTTACATTTATTTAAATTTAAATAAAATAAAAAAACTATCCTAAGTATGTTTCTAAATCTTCAATTCTTCAATCCCTTGCTCTAGTACTCCATGAAATTTTATCTGCAAAAACAAAGAACAGAAGAAAAGTTAGAAGCAGATAAATAAATAAAAAAAGAGACAGATAAAAAGTTCATCATTAAGGGCAACTGACTGGGATCAGTTAGCCCTCTCTGCAAATCACGGGATTTCTCCCGGTTCACAAAGAGGGATGAATATTTATTTGCTAAACTTTGAATGCACAAATATAAAGAATGCACAAGTCAAAATTGTCAAAACTGCATAGTTCAAGTCTCAAACAGCATGATGCAAAGTCCAAACTAAAAGTCCAAATTCAAACTTTCTGCCAAAGTACAAGATAATGTCACAAGGCTACCAAAGCTGTCCACAAGATATCAAGATATCAAAGATATCAGAATGTTCAGATGCAAGTACAAGTGTAGCACAAAATCTGGAAGAAAAAAGATAAAGTATGCAGAGAAAGCATGTTATGCAAGCAACATAATTCATTCCATCATTTCCCAATGCTGCCCTTTCAGCTTTAAGTACACATAAAACATATTTTAATATTTTTTGAAGTGTACTGGAGAGAGAGAAGAGAGAAAAAGTGTTTAGGCTTACAGGTTTTGCTTTGAGGCTTAAGAATATAGAAGATAAAACTGCAATAACACAGTGGATAAAGGGGGCAGAAAGATACATAAACAAAAATGAGTTCACATCACATATATAAAACATAAACTCACCCGAACTTACACTGTCAAAAGGCCAAAAGCCTCACAACCAGTCAAACAAAAACTCACCCAACCTGCCTGAAACCTAAAGAACCAGAAAAGCTCAAACCTGTGCAAGAACCAGAAGCAGCATAAACTCAACCATCAAGAAACCTGCCTAAACCTCCCAATCCTCAAACCTGCCTGAAACCATTCAAAACCTTCCAAGCCTTAAAAGGCCATAACCTGCCCAAACCTATGGTCCAACAAAAAGTCCAAAACCAACAAGCATTGAACCTGTAAAACCTCCAACAAAAGTCCAAAACCAACAAGTTAACAACCTGTCAAACAAAGCTCATAACCAGCAACACATAACCTGCACCAACAACCATTCAAAGGCAAAACCTGCTGAGCAAAAGGCCAAACCCTGTCAACTAAAACCAAGCCTTAACAACCAGATAACCTGCAAGCAAAGATCAAGCCTGAAACCAACCAGCTCAAACCTTCCAGCCTTAAGCCAGCATAAACTTGCATTGACTCAAGCCAAAACATTCAAACCTCTAAAGGCCCTGTCAAAACAAAGCTCAAGCCTGCCCTTTCAAGCTCAAACACAAAAACATAAACAAGCATACCAGGTATCAAAACCTGAACTACCAAAAGGCCAAGGCCTGTAACCTCAAAAGCCCTGAACCAAAAGCAAATAGCATCCAATCTCAGAACACAGCAAAGCAAACCCATCAGGCCTCAGAAAAGTCTTCATCATAGGCCAATATACAAAATAGGCAACATAAGTGAGGTAGAAAGAAGAGAGGCAAACGTTCAAGGCAACACAAAAGCCTCAGAAAATTAACATCACAGGCAACACAAACATATAGAGAGTAAGCCAAAGGGTCAGGGGCAAGAAGAGAAAGAAGGCAGGCGTTTCAAAGAATACTCAAGCATACAAAGCACACTCAGAGTATATCAAATATCAAGAATGTTCAGCATACAGTGAGAGACGAAGCAAAGAAGCAGTAAGAGGAAGAGGATAAAGATTTGTTTTCAGGATTTCATCACCAAACAAAAAGAAGTAAGAAATGAAATACCAGGGTCAAAGCAAGCACAACCCCATCTCATTCTCCTCCGCCCTTGGCCGCCCTAGGTGCCTCCGGTCCTCCTCACCTCCCCTCCCAAAGGTATAACCCCTCGTTTCTTTTCTTTTCCACACCTTGTGCAAACATTGAACAATATAAAAGAATCAGAAGAAAATAAAAACATGCGAAGCCGTAAAACAAACAAAGATGAAAATCAGTACCTTGTAGACCGTTGCCTATGTGACCTTGGAGGAGAAGGAGCTGACTGAAGCACCGGTGGCCATTGGGCGAAAGAAGTTCAGGCAAAGGCAAAGGCGAAGAAGACGAAGTGAAACAAATGAACGGCGCTTCTGTGTACACAAACCCTAAGCGTATCCCAAAGTGAAACAACTCTGATCAACCCTAAAACATTAAGACGTTTGGGCCTTGCCCTTTTGATCACCTAAGCCCAAGCGTCCCAATTCACACCCCCCTCATTTTTTTCTCTGTTTGGGCCATAAGGCTCCCAAGGCCCATTCAAATCAACTTAACCTTTTTTTAGAATGAAAAAACAAATTTTATTTTCTTCTTTTTTTTTGTTAATAAATTAACATAACCCTTTTTATATCAAATTTCCCTTTTTTATAACATATTTATAGTTTTGAACACAATATATATATTTTCTCAATTTTTTTTGTATAAATATATGTATTAATACTAATTACTAATATTAGAGAAATAAAACTTAAAATATTCTTATTTTGAACATTAATACCTTAATACGTAAAATACATAAAAATACATTGTTTAAAACATTTTTTTATTTTATCTAAACTTATTTTGATTTATACATTAATTCCCTTTAAGTTAATACATTTTCTTTTTCTTAGAAATATTGGTACATAATCAATTAAAATACTCTTTTTAACATACATAATCCAATCAAACTTAGAACATTCTCTTTTCTTTTAGTAAATTTTCTTTCTGTACATATTGAAGAAATATACAAGACTACAAAAGACTAGTTAAATAAACATTTAATTCTTTTCATTTAAGTTAACAATACTTAATAATACGCATTTAAATTCACATCTTAACCTGTAAATAAATCTCATACTCATATACGTACACTTACACAATACACTTTACATTTGACAATATACATTTGCTATTCTTATACGTTACATTACATTATTTACATTTTATCGCAATTCGATTTGGTTGTAACTTATTGGACACTACATTCCTAAAGTCTCATCCCCATTTGTAAATTTGTACCCCCACTCCCGGATACTATTTGTAATAGCGTAGACTTTAAATTCTTGCAATTTATCACTTTCAATTATACCATGGTTAGACCTAGGGTTTGCATGTACATAAAATCAAACGCTAGATAACCTAATACAAGACAAATACATGAAATCAATACACAATCACACTTGCACCCTCTAGGGTAATCCCACATGTTGCCTTCCAAAATGGGCCATGCTTGCACGTCGAGTTTCTTTGGCAAAACAAATTCAAATGATCATAAGTCCCTCGATGACGCTTTCGAAAGTTGCCTAAATGGAATGATCATAGTCCCTTCAAAGCAAATTGCCAAAGACACTTGGCACCATTGCATTCATGGTCCGTACGATGACCCGCGCCCGTCCCGTTAAACATCCTAAACGCAAGATTGTCCACCAAATTCAATGGTGGAACAAAATTGTTAAAAAGGATTGAAAACATAGAGAAAACCTTTGAGTACAATAGGGGTAGACAAAACTCTTAGTTACTTGAGATCAACTTGCAAAAACACTTGCCTTCTTTTCAAAAACCACACTTCATACACACTTTCAAACAAACTCTCAAAAACATTTGAAACATCTTTTCGAAAAGATCCACACTTTTGTAAAACACTCAAACACGAGTCGAATACATTGGTTGCCTAAGACAAGGCATCTCTTCAAAAACATTTTCGAAACACACACACACCACAATTTCAAAGCAATCGAAAATCAAGGCAAGTGATCTAAAAACCAAGTAACTAAGAGCCCATGGATAACCATGGATGAAAAGGGTGCTAATACCTTCCCTTTTCATAATCTACCCCCCGAACCCACGAAATATCTCAAAAGGTTTTTGATGTGCTTTTTAACCTTTCCTTTAGGATAAAATAAAAAGTCGGTGGCGACTCTTGCTCAACCGAACAAGTGCGAATACAAATGCAAACCTCTAGTCAGTTCTCCCACCGTATCACAGAACTGGCGACTCTGCTGGGGAGAAACTTAAAAGTGGGGTTACCTTAGGGTTTAGATCACCTTTACTTTCTTGCTTTGATTGACTTGATTGCTTTATCTTTTGGGTTCTTGTTTGGGTTTGTTGTAAATCCTACACCCGGATTTGGGGCACCTTTTTAGGTAAATAGCAATAAAACTATGAGGGAACTGTGCGGGGTATACCGACATGGTTGAAGCAGTAAGCTATGTTAGTGTGACATATTTGTGAGTACCGGTAACCCTTGAGTTCAGTCAAGGAGAGTACGGGGCCGCTGAGTGATGTCGTGAAGCACTAACGAACTCTTAGAACCTTAACTGATCATCTTAGCCTTTTTAGGGGTAGTGAGATGACCGACTTTGGTGCAGTCCGAAGTTGGTAGATACTCGATACTACACTCAGTTGAGGGTTGTTTTCTTGGAATATTTTGGTCGCCAGTAAGTGGCTAAACCGAAACAATAAACACAGAAAACAATCCAATGATATTGAGCTCCTTAGAACCCAGTTTCTATTTTAGGACAGGATGAGCCAACTAACTTCAAGAGGGTACTTACCTATAACCCCATGCAAGCCTAAACCTAAGGACTTGTTTGCTTTGTGTGAATATGTTTGTCTGTATATACACTCACTTGCTTTTTTGCATACATGTACATAACACCATGACATCATACCATAGCATTTTCAATAACCATTTCAAGGATCTCGAGGGTTCTGTTGATGCAGGGTTACGTTGAACCAGGCATCTACCAAGGGGGCAAGAGGTTTCTCCTCTAACCAATGCCAAATCAAATATCAAGTACAACAACTTGAATCAGGGGCTATGACCCACTCGACATGGTGAGCTTGATTCTCGTGGAAAGACATCCACCAGTGCATAGTTCTCCAATCAAAGATCAAGTGCAACAACTTGAATCAGTGGCTATGACCCACTCGACATGGTGAGCTTGATTCTCGTGGAAAGACATCCACTGATACAAAGGTCTCCAGTCAAAGATCAAGTGCAACAACTTGAATCAGTGGCTATGACCCACTTGACATGGTGAGCTTGATTCTCGTGGAAAGACGTCCACTGGTGCAAAGTTCTCCAATCCAAGAGAAAAGTTCAACCTCTAACATTTTCTTGTGTTTACCCCAAGAGATCCTTGAAAGCATGCATCCACATATTATGCATTGAATCTTGACGATCTTTCCTTTTTCAGGTTTCCTTACTCTCCTGCTGTTTATTTCAGTAAGAGATGGCTCTAGAAAGGTCTGCCAAAGACGTCCAAGACCAGAATGCTCAGCTGCAGGAGATGTTCCTGAACTTGTCTCTGGGGCAAGAAGAAATGAAAGCTCTCCTCACAAAGAGCTTGGAGAATTCAAACAATGCCAGGAGTGATCAGCTTGCGGAGTTGCAGTTTGATCTGACAACATTGAGGACCCAAGTGATGGGACAGTTGGTGGGCCAGATGGCTCTCATCCAAGACCTATCTCAAAGACAAGAGGAACTCAAAGTTCTCGTCCGCCAACTGCTTCAAAACAACCAATTGGGGCAAACATCTGAGGTTGAAGAGCAAGTCACCGCTCAGCCTCCATCCACTCAAGAAGACAAGGGGAAGGCTCCTTCGCTTGCTTCAGGGTCATAAGCCCATCAACAACCTCGCCAGCGTCAACGGGGTAATCGGCGTAAGCAAGAAACGTCGGGAAGACAGTTCACGGAGACTGAAATACCATCATTCTTCATACTGAAGCGCATGTTGGAGGTCAACCTGCTTACTTTAAGGGATCCTCCTCAGAAGCTCAATACCTCCTCTCCTAACTATCGTCCCGACGCACTTTGTGTTTACCACTCCTACAGTCCAGGGCACGACACCAACGACTGTCCGGCCTTGAAGAACAAGATTCAAGATCTGATCGACATTGGAGTGCTGGAATTCATGCCAGACGGCGAGATGAAAATCTTCCGTTAAAGGAGTTCTCCACCTGGAGTGACAAAGCTCAAGCTGAAAGACTTTTGCTTCATTTTGAATTTTCAAAGTTGTAATTTCTTTTGTTGTCAAACAATTATCTGTTGATGTTAAACTCTGTTTTCATTAATGCATTGCATATGTTTGTCTTGAATTCATCCATGAGTTTCACTACTCTTATGCTTTTCTTTATGATATCTGACTCTTGATAAAAAGCTGCAAGCCTTTAGAGGGAGGATGACGAAACAATACCATAATCTCATGCAGTATGCTTTTGAACAGACCTTGCTGATGATGTACAGGCATTTCTTTCAATTCCCAAACACTGGAGTTATAAGGAAGATAATCCCTAGTCAACCCCTTTGAGCCAAAGAAGTAGGAGTTTTCTGTTCTAAACAATCAAAACCTTTGATATAAACCCGGGGCAGGGTAGTATCTCAGTTAATTCAAGAGAAAATGCGCATTGAAGTCGCAAACTCTCAGTTCGTAACACAATGAACGACGTCGAAAAAGAAAGCATTCCTTTGGAATCAAAAGACAAGGGTGGTTCCCTATCACATAGACATTCAATCTCTCAAAAGAGAAAAAGCCCACTGAGCCAAGACCTATAAAGGAGGCTTAAGAAAGCTGGGGCATCCCGCTGACTGTATTCTCGAAAAATGGGAACAGTCAGGCAAAAGTTAGGGATAACAAATCAAAATCAAAATAGTGAGGTCATTACAAAATCCTCAACAACATGAAAAATGTTGAAAAAGGAAAAGGGAGATGATGACTGTCGCCCCAAATTCAATTCGTGAACTATCACCCAAAAAAGTCGTTCCAAACTCAAAACAGAGTGCGACGCACAATTAACTGAGCTTAGGGTTGAAGAACATCACGAAGAGCGGGTGGGTACAAATACACTTTGAGCCTTTATCCTTTGTTTCTTAAACCGTGAACCAAGCCACGTTACAACCCTTCAAAAGTCCTAATTGAAGCATGGGTTAGTTCGAAAGCATACTGTTACAAAAGGTATCCTGACTCCTGTAAGGCTTTGCTCTAAATCTTGTGTTGATCTGTCTTATAAAAAGTTTTCTGCTAAAAACGCATTTTTCAAAACTTCGAGACAAACATAAACTTTGCATTGCTTAAATATCACTGTCTGCATTTGGCTTTTTGTTTGACAACAAAGAATTTCATACAGCGAATGTTCGGAGGAACGAAAACTCTCTCAGTGAGCAAAATCACTTCAAAAGGACGACACTTCCATTACAAATCTCCTATCAACAAGGGGCATGACATGACACCATCCAGTTAACCTGGGGCAGTCCAGTCAAGGTTTCAACAGATCTTTCAAAATTCAATTAACCTGGGGCAGTCCAGTCAAGATTTCAAGAAATCTCTCAATCCGCAGAATAATCTGATTCAAGACTCCTTCATCATCACTTGGGGCATTCGAATGTCAAAAGTGTTCAATCATTCCTTCATCACCTGTTGGAAATTACAACCGCCAACAAATCAACTATCACATTTCCAGACTCGATTCCTGTATCTAGCCAGGGCACGTCTGAAGAGTTTGAAGATTCGATTCCTGTATCCAGCCAGGGCATATCTGTTGACGACTATTTCCAGACTCGATTCCTGTATCTAGCCAGGGCACGTCTGAAGAGTTTGAAGATTCGATTCCTGTATCCAGCCAGGGCATATCTGTTGACGACTATTTCCAGACTCGATTCCTGTATCTAGCCAGGGCACGTCTGAAGAGTTTCCAGATTCGATTCCTGTACCCAGCCAGGGCATATCTGTTGACGACTATTTCCAGACTCGATTCCTGTATCCAGCCAGGGCACATCTGAAGAGTTTGAAGATTCGATTCCTGTATCCAGCCAGGGCATATCTGTTGACGACTAATTCCAGACTCGATTCCTGTATCTAGCCAGGGCACGTCTGAAGAGTTTCCAGACTCGATTCCTGTATCCAGCCAGGGCATATCTGTTGACGACTAATTCCAGACTCGATTCCTGTATCTAGCCAGGGCACGTCTGAAGAGTTTGAAGATTCGATTCCTGTATCCAGCCAGGGCATATCTGTTGACGACTATTTCCAGACTCGATTCCTGTATCTAGCCAGGGCACGTCTGAAGAGTTTGAAGATTCGATTCCTGTATCCAGCCAGGGCATATCTGTTGACGACTATTTCCAGACTCGATTCCTGTATCTAGCCAAGGCACGTCTAAAGAGTTTGAAGATTCAATTCCTGTATCCAGCCAGGGCATATCTGTTGACGACTATTTCCAGACTCAATTCCTGTATCTAGCCAGGGCACGTCTGAAGAGTTTGAAGATTCGATTCCTGTATCCAGCCAGGGCATATCTGTTGACGACTATTTCCAGATTCGATTCCTGTATCCAGCCAGGGCATATCTGTTGACGACTATTTCCAGACTCGATTCCTGTATCCAGCCAGGGCACATCTGAAGAGTTTGAAGATTCGATTCCTGTATCCAGCCAGGGCATATCTGTTGACGACTATTTCCAGACTCGATTCCTGTATCTAGCCAGGGCACGTCTGAAGAGTTTGAAGATTCGATTCCTGTATCCAGCCAGGGCATATCTGTTGACGACTATTTCCAGACTCGATTCCTGTATCTAGCCAGGGCATGTCTGAAGAGTTTGAGGATTTGATTCCTGTATCCAGCCAGGGCATATCTGTTGACGACTATTCCCAGATTCGATTCCTGTATCTAGCCAGGGCATATCTGAAGAGATTGTGGATCAACACCTGTAACAAGCCAGGAAATTATCTACAACACCACTTGGGGCATTCGAATGTCAAAAAGTGTTCAGCAATTCCTTCATCACCTATTGGAAAATACGGTCCAAATGTGCTCCAAACACGGTTGCCATTTTGTCACCTTTTCTTGAGTTCCAGATTCAACACCTGTAACAAGCCAGGAAAACATCTGTGGACGACTGATTGTGGATTAACACCTGTAACAATCCAGGAAATTATCTATATCACCACTTGGGGCATTCGAATGTCAAAAGTGTTCAAAAACCCGATGCAGTTTTACACGGACTCATCACCAGGAAATCCTACACAGATCTCCTCAAGACAGGAATTCCCCAGTAGTTTGGCATACAACCCAAGCTTCTGATTTCCCCAACAGTGGTCCCAAGACTTCTCATTTTTCAACAATCAAGGATTCTTGCCCTCCACAGCAGCAGCCAAGGAATTGTTCTCCCCGGCAGCAGTCAAGATTCCTTTATCTTCAACCATCCAGGATTCATCTATCCTCAGCAAGATAGCTCATCAGCTTACCTGCACATTCATCACATTCATGTTATAAACATTGATGTCACATATATTGCATCATGCATCATAACATTGCATACAACTAACCCTTTACCTTTTCAGGTAAGATCAATCGACAGACAAAGATCATCTTCCGAGATTCATCCAGAGATAGTTCAGATGTGACCCAGACACGGCGACATTCTGATACTTATTACAGATTCACTCAGAAGTAGTTCAGATATGACCCATACACGGCGACATTCTGATACTTATTCCAGATTCACTCAGAAGTAATTCAGATGTGACCTAGACACGGCGACATTCTGATACTTATTCCAAATTCACTCAGAGACAGTTCAGATGTGACCCAGACATGGCGACATTCAGATACTTATTCCAGGTTCACTCAGAGACAGTTCAGATGTGATCCAGACACAGCGACATTCTGATACTTGTGCCAGGTTCTTTCAGATGGCATCTTTAAGCCCATTCTCAGATGGCATCTATAAGCCCATCCTCCTACCAGCAGTCACCAAATGGCATCTTTAAGCCCATTCTCAGATGGCATCTCTAAGCCCATCCCCCGACAAGATTCTATCGCATCAAATGGCATCTTTAAGCCCATCACCAAATGGCATCTTTAAGCCCATTCTCAGAGGGCATCTTTAAGCCCATTCACCTCTACCATCACATCACCGAGTGCAAATTTTCTGGGCACTTTAGTGTCCAATCTTCTTTTACCTTCAAGTCGCGAAAGGCAAACTTGCCAATCTAACTCTTTAGGTTCAAGAAGATTGAACAGGGGAAATTGTTGTACCCCAAAATTTGCCCTCGCATTTTTCCTCAAGAAATCACAGCTTCAGGCGTTTCCTGATTTTTTCAAACTGGCTCAAGAATCGGTCAGACAGACTTTTCTCGTCAGTCAGACACAATTAGGGTTTTACTGATTTTCAGGGCTCTAGAATGTTTCAAACAGTTGGTTTAGGGTTTTGGTTGATTTTGGCTCAACTTCGATCAAGCGAATGTTTCTTTGGCATTTAATCAGGAATTAGGTTTGTTTATGCGCGGTTCCTCAGAAAGGTTTAATTCTACGGTGCTTTGCAAGAGATTCCGAGATTTGGATTGAATTCACATTTGTTTAACTGAATCAGTAAAAGGTTGCATTGGGTTTGAATTTGCAATGTTTGATTAAAGTCAGTAAAAGGAAAAAGCGTCTGGGCAATTGCTGTGATTGACTGTTGTTTTGCTCTGGATGTTTGAAACGCCAGGTTTAACCGATCAAATGTTGAAGCATTGTTTATTTAATTATTTATTATTCTAAGATTAAATGATTGGAATTTATTTTTCAATTATTATAATTAAAGAATTATAAATAATAAAACGAACAATTAAAAAAAGAGGAAAAGAATTAATTGAATAAAGAAACTTTTTATTTATCTTTAAATTATTTGTACAATTGTTTTGTTTACAAATTGTTTACAACAATGATTTTACATTTATTTAAATTTAAATAATAAAAAAAAAATATCCTAAGTATGTTTCTAAATCTTCAATTCTTCAATCCCTTGCTCCAGTACTCCATGAAATTTTATCTGCAAAAACAATGAACAGAAGAAAAGTTAGAAGGAGATAAATAAATAAAAAAAGAGACAGATAAAAAGTTCATCATTAAGGGCAACTGACTGGGATCAGTTAGCCCTCTCTGCAAATCACGGGATTTCTCCCGGTTCACAAAGAGGGATGAATATTTATTTGCTAAACTTTGAATGCACAAATATAAAGAATGCACAAGTCAAAATTGTCAAAACTGCATAGTTCAAGTCTCAAACAGCATGATGCAAAGTCCAAACTAAAAGTCCAAATTCAAACTTTCTGCCAAAGTACAAGATACTGTCACAAGGCTACCAAAGCTGTCCACAAGATATCAAGATATCAAAGATATCAGAATATTCAGATGCAAGTACAAGTGCAGCACAAAATCTGGAAGAAAAAAGATAACGTATGCAGAGAAAGCATGTTATGCAAGCAACATAATTCATTCCATCATTTCCCAATGCTGCCCTTTCAGCTTTAAGTACACATAAAACATATTTTAATATTTTTTGAAGTGTACTGGAGAGAGAGAAGAGAGAAAAAGTGTTTAGGCTTACAGGTTTTGCTTTGAGGCTTAAGAATATAGAAGATAAAACTGCAATAACACAGTGGATAAAGGGGGCAGAAAGATACATAAACAAAAATGAGTTCACATCACATATATAAAACATAAACTCACCCAAACTTACACTGTCAAAAGGCCAAAAGCCTCATAACCTGTCAAACAAAAACTCACCCAACCTGCCTGAAACCTAAAGAACCAGAAAAGCTCAAACCTGTGCAAGAACCAGAAGCAGCATAAACTCAACCATCAAGAAACCTGCCTAAACCTCCCAATCCTTAAACCTGCCTGAAACCATTCAAAACCTTCCAAGCCCTAAAAGGCCATAACCTGCCCAAACCTATGGTCCAACAAAAAGTCCAAAACCAACAAGCATTGAACCTGTAAAACCTCTAACAAAAGTCCAAAACCAACAAGTTAACAACCTGTCAAACAAAGCTCATAACCAGCAATACATAACCTACACCAACAACCATTCAAAGGCAAAACCTGCTGAGAAAAAGGCCAAACCCTGTCAACTAAAACCAAGCCTTAACAACCAGATAACCTGCAAGCAAAGATCAAGCCTGAAACCAACCAGCTCAAACCTTCCAGCCTTAAGCCAGCATAAACCTGCATTGACTCAAGCCAAAACATTCAAACCTCTAAAGGCCCTGTCAAAACAAAGCTCAAGCCTGCCCTTTCAAGCTCAAACACAAAAACATAAACAAGCATACCAGGTATCAAAACCTGAACTACCAAAAGGCCAAGGCCTGTAACCTCAAAAGCCCTTAACCAAAAGCAAATAGCATCCAATCTCAGAACACAGCAAAGCAAACCCATCAGGCCTCAGAAAAGTCTTCATCATAGGCCAATATACAAAATAGGCAACAGAAGTGAGGTAGAAAGAAGAGAGGCAAACGTTCAAGGCAACACAAAAGCCTCAGAAAATTAACATCACAGGCAACACAAACATATAGAGAGTAAGCCAAAGGGTCAGGGGCAAGAAGAGAAAGAAGGCAAGCGTTTCAAAGAATACTCAAGCATACAAAGCACACTCAGAGTATATCAAATATCAAGAATGTTCAGCATACAGTGAGAGACGAAGCAAAGAAGCAGTAAGAGGAAGAGGATAAAGATTTGTTTTCAGGATTTCATCACCAAACAAAAAGAAGTAAGAAACGAAATACCAGGGTCAAAGCAAGCACAACCCCATCTCATTCTCCTCCGCCCTTGGCCGCCGTAGGTGCCTCCGGTCCTCCTCACCTCCCCTCCCAAAGGTATAACCCCTCGTTTCTTTTCTTTTCCACACCTTGTGCAAACATTGAACAATATAAAAGAATCAGAAGAAAATAAAAACATGCGAAGCCGTAAAACAAACAAAGATGAAAATCAGTACCTTGTAGACCGTTGCCTATGTTACCTTGGAGGAGAAGGAGCTGACTGAAGCACCGGTGGCCATTGGGCGAAAGAAGTTCAGGCAAAGGCAAAGGCGAAGAAGACGAAGTGAAACAAGTGAACGGCGCTTCTGTGTACACAAACCCTAAGCGTATCCCAAAGTGAAACAACTCTGATCAACCCTAAAACATTAAGACGTTTGGGCCTTGCCCTTTTGATCACCTAAGCCCAAGCGTCCCAATTCACACCCCCCTCATTTTTTTCTCTGTTTGGGCCATAAGGCTCCCAAGGCCCATTCAAATCAACTTAACCTTTTTTTAGAATGAAAAAACAAATTTTATTTTCTTCTTTTTTTTTGTTAATACGTTTGCTATTCTTACACTTTACATTTGACAATATACATTTGCTATTCTTATACGTTACATTACATTATTTACATTTTATCGCAATTCGATTTGGTTGTAACTTATTGGACACTACATTCCTAAAGTCTCATCCCCATTTGTAAATTTGTACCCCCACTCCCGGATACTATTTATAATAGCGTAGACTTTAAATTCTTGCAATTTATCGCTTTCAATTATACCATGGTTAGACCTAGGGTTTGCATGTACATAAAATCAAACGCTAGATAACCTAATACAAGACAAATACATGAAATCAATACACAATCACACTTGCACCCTCTAGGGTAATCCCACATGTTGCCTTCCAAAATGGGCCATGCTTGCACGTCGAGTTTCTTTGGCAAAACAAATTCAAATGATCATAAGTCCCTTGATGACGCTTTCGAAAGTTGCCTAAATGGAATGATCATAGTCCCTTCAAAGCAAATTGCCAAAGACACTTGGCACCATTGCATTCATGGTCCGTACGATGACCCGCACCCGTCCCGTTAAACATCCTAAACGCAAGATTGTCCACCAAATTCAATGGTGGAACAAAATTGTTAAAAAGGGTTGAAAACATAGAGAAAACCTTTGAGTACAATAGGGGTAGACAAAACTCTTAGTTACTTGAGATCAACTTGCAAAAACACTTGCCTTCTTTTCAAAAACCACACTTCATACACACTTTCAAACAAACTCTCAAAAACATTTGAAACATCTTTTCGAAAAGATCCACACTTTTGTAAAACACTCAAACACGAGTCGAATACATTGGTTGCCTAAGACAAGGCATCTCTTCAAAAACATTTTCGAAACACACACACACACCATAATTTCAAAGCAATCGAAAATTAAGGCAAGTGATCTAAAAACCAAGTAACTAAGAGCCCATGGATAACCATGGATGAAAAGGGTGCTAATACCTTCCTTTTTCATAATATACCCCCCGAACCCACGAAATATCTCAAAAGGTTTTTGCTGTGCTTTTTAACCTTTCCTTTAGGATAAAATAAAAAGTCGGTGGCGACTCTTGCTCAACCGAACAAGTGCGAATACAAACGCAAACCTCTAGTCAGTTCTCCCACCGTATCACACTTACATTGGGTTTTAGCGTAGAAAAATCCTTGCTCTTGATTGGTATAGGTTCCTTAAGTGCTCAGGAAGCGAAAGGGATACTTGGAAAGGTTTGAAAGCACCTGCAAATACGAAAAAAAATCACCTCTTTCTTTGATTTTTTCCAAGTTTGGTTCTGCCTTTGTGCGCCTCTAACCCTTTTTGATTTTGGTCTGCAATTGTACACTATATACCACTGATTGAATTAGGGTTGCAAAAGTGTTCTCAATCTTTATCAATCATGGCTTTTGATCTTGGTTTGATTCACTTGAAAATCTTTCCAAAATAGGACAAAATCAATCTTTTTGTGCCCACCTATGCCTTGCACGAATTGATTCACTTGCTAGCTGAATATAGGACCTGAAATGTGCACAAGATCTTGAGGTTTCAATGATTTGGATTTTTTCATGATTTGTTTTGATTTAAATGATTTAATTGAAATAAAAAATCAAAATAAATAGAAAAAATAAGATAAAGACAAATGGGAAGATCTAGGGCTCGTGGACCATGCTACCAACTCAAAACAAATGCAAAAAGTTAGGCCCATTTAGCAAAAATTGCAGTTTGAGGCACTTTTGACTTTTGGCAATTTTGCAAAATAGGTCAACTTCACCAATGCATAACTTCCTCAATTTTCACTCTTTGAAGGTGTTCTTGGACTTTTTAGAAATATTGAGATGTCCTATAAACAAACCTTTTGGTATCATCTCAATTTGGTATTCCATGTTCATGTATGAATCTTTGACAAAAAAGGTGTTTTTGTTGACTTTTCAAAGTGACCTGTAATGTCAAAATTCATAACTTCTTGTGAGTGCATATTTTGAACTTGGGAGATGAAGATGGATTTTATAGAATTGCATCCTCTTAAAAGTGAGATTTGGATGGGTCATTTATAATGAAGTATTAGAAATTTATGCTTGGTCAAAGTTGAGTTGACTTTTCTACAAAACCCTAATTTAGCAACTTTTGGGTTTTGATGAATTGTGAGAAATCCTTGATGAATCGTGATCAACCCTTGATCAAATGATGAATGATAGTTAAAAATAAGTATGTTGACCAAAAATCTTGAAGTTTGACTGTATGTGGGCCACAATTGACTTTTGCCCTAACACAGTCGATTTTCAGGCCTTTGAGCAGTTGAATGAGCAAACTTCCTCTGCAAGGCTTGAAACTTGACATGGATGGTCTTGAGAACATATTAGGACAATGGTGAGAATTTGGGATCCCTTGGACTCAAGTATCTTGATGCAACATGAAACCCTAATTTGAGATAGACTGCCTTATGAGAGAGCTTGCCTGGTCAACCCTTGGACTTCCTTGAGCAATTTGAGGACCTCACTTGAAATGTATTGAGAAATATGGGAGGGAAAATTTTGGGGTACAACAAGTATGCTGACAAACTCCTAAATATTTCTGAAATTTATAATAAAATCTGAAGGAAACAAGTTGTTGTTCATAAGAAGTTTGATAGTGACTGCTCCTTAAACATGGAGTGTGATAGTTCATTCTGTGAAGATAATTTGAGCTCATTCTATACATCATATCCACTCTGTTTGGAACCTACCCCGCTCATTTCAACATTGATCAAGTTACTGAATTTCTAAAGTCTCCTAATGAAGAAACCTCTTCTAGTTCTGATCAAGTTGTTTTGATATCTTCTGATTCAGAAGAAGAACTCATTTCAACCCATCACACAAAAGTGTATATGAAATTATGGTACAGGAAACACGTATATATCCCAACATCAGAATGATGTTAAGACATATGTTACAATATCTGGTAGCAGACAAGATCAATTAAGGGAAGGAAAATTGTGATCCAAAATACAGCAGAAATTAAAATTTTCCTTTAGTGATCCTTACGAATGGGCATGGTCAGTGATAGAAACTATTACCTCTTGTGGAGATTCATACCGTTGATGTTGTGATCACAAGCGTTGATGAAGAACAACACCTCTACTCAGTCCGCACAAACAGACCGCTTCCGATCACAATGCTAGCTGCTTACGAACGAAAACTTTGAGTGAGAGAGTGAGAGAAAATACATCTAGGATTTTAAGACCGAATTTTCATCAAGTGAAAATGCTTCAGCACAAGGGTTCTATTTATAGAAGCACTTGTATGGGATGCAATCTAAAAGCCCAATTAAGGCTGCAAGCTAAAAGCCTAATTAAGCTTACGGGCATCATACCTTATGATGTACCTTATATAACTTAAGTGCATGGTACCTTACCATATTTTGTATTCCATGAAGTGTATCGTACCTTACGGTGTTCTACAATTCTCTTAAGTCCACCGTACCTTATGATGTTCCTTATTTACTCTATCTCTCCTCAACCTGTCCTTATGTGTGTGACCCTGTGGGTTTTCGCGATGTTGGCAAATATATTAAATCACATTGTTGTACCCCAAAGTTTTCCCTCCCATTTCTCAAGGATTCTCTCACAAGATCTTCCATGACGTCAAGTTCGCAGCACTGATACATCAATTTAGGCTTGAAATTGGCACAAGGGCAAAATGGTCAATTGCATACTGGAAAGTTAAACTTTGACTTTTTGGTCAACATTACATTCCAAAGATTAAATTTCATCAAGACATGCAAGAATATTAAGCTTGATCATCAAGAAATTCAAAAGTCAACTTGAAAAGTCAAGATTTTCAAGACTTAGAAATTTTCTAAGTGTTTTATACATGATAGTTTCATCACTTCATGCCATTCTTTCACCAAGATGCAAGACGGCTCAACGAAAACTTTAAACATGAAATTCATAGATCCCGATGAGATATACAACTTTGCTTTGCTGATCAAATCCTAGAAGTGCTTGGATTTTGAGTTATAAATTCATGAAGTCGTGATATTTTCATTAAACATTAGAGAAATTTTCAACAGATTTTGTTTAGGATTTTATCCCAACTTCTTGGCCAAAATTTTCATCAAGTTCCAGTTTGATTTAACAAAATTGGTCAACATGAAAGTTGTAGAATGTGTTTCAAGCTTTCCAAAACATTCAAGAGCATGGATTTATCATAGTTGAGCTAGGAGATTCAAGAGCCTGAAGTTGGGCATTCATTCTTGAATTGCAAACCATTTTTGTTTAAGAACACATAATCCAATTGGCATGATTTGCTACATAATCTTATGTTGCAGGATTCCTTGCTTTCAAATATCATCATAATTTAATGTTTACACCTACTCTTGAGCTATTACCCAAGTGTTTAAACCACTGTCCAAAAGATCTTCCCATTTATGGCATAAAGGCACCATTGCTATTCTTAAAAAACAAGCTTTTGTAAAAAGTTTTGTCTTGAGCCCATACCTTGTTGGTTGCTGATTATACTCTACCATAAATCATGGGAAGTAGCTTCTCAATACCAGAAACTTTGGTACTTCATCTTGGGACTATAAAGTACTTGACTTAGTTTGATCTTTGTAATCCAACCAAACCATAACATGATGTTTTGAAAACCTAATCAGCTCATATGCACAAACCCCTTTGACTATAAATAGAAGAAGCATTTGCAAGAGGAGGAGGTTAGAAAAAATAGAGAGAAAAGCCATAAGTCTTGTTGTAAACTAGCCATCAAAAGCCATAACTGTCCAAAAAAAGCTTCCACTCTTGAGTTTTAAAGTCCAAATATTTGGAACTCTCACACCTTGCAAGCTCTGTCTAAACATCTAAGAACCTCACATACATCACCTAGAAATTGTTCAAACTCAAGAACAAGCTTCTACAACACCTCTGTTTTTTCTTCCAATTTCAAGAACAATCAAGACAACAACTTAAGCTCAGAATATAAGATCCAGCTCCAAGGCAAGTATCTTGACTTTAGTTCTTCATTTCAAGCATCATTAGTAATTCATTTTTTTAAGACAAAGTGTAGTAACCATTGTCCTTGAAGCTAACCTTTTGTTTATCTTCCATTTTTTTCATTATGTGTTGAGAGCTAACCCATGTATGCAGCAAAACAATGTTGAAGTAAAAAAATGATAGTATGAGTCAACACATAGCCTTATGAGTCGATACATACTGCTTTACAGGCCCAAAACAGAAGGAAAAATAGTGTATGAGTCGACACAAAGCACGTATGAGTCGACACATACCATTATGTATCGACTCATACTTAGTTGATTTGGAAATACAGGGGCAAGGAAAGTTATGTGTCGATGCATAGGAGCTTGTGTTGACACATAATAGTTCAAAATGAATTTTTTCCTTCTTTTTATATTGTTTTTACGTTTCCTTCATTGTTATTCGATATGGTTGTAATATTTAAGTTCCTATTTCATCCCCATTTGTAAATTGTACCCCATCCCCTAAATTATGTAATAGCGTAAGACTTTATTTTCCGCAATTTAACGCTTAAATACAAATGCTAGTAATTAGAGTTTGTATGGAAAGACTAAAACCAATCAATAGAAAATCCTAATCAAAGACAAAAACAATGCATGTAAATCAATACACTTGCACACAAACACCCCTAGGGTAAATCCACTTGGTTGCCTTACAAAAATGGTCATATTACGCATGTGAGGTATCTTAGCAAAGACGAGCAAAATACAAGATCATAGCCCCTCGATGACGCTATCTATGTTGCCTTTCAAAATGATCTTAGTCCCTAAAGAAAAATGCTAAGATGCCTCGCAATATTGCTAATCATGGTTATACGATGACCCACGTCGTCCCTTTTACATCCAAAGATAGGGTTACTTACCAAGTCAATGGTAAGATAACAATGTCAAAGGAAAAAGGAAATGAATATGAACGACTTTTGAGTAGGTAGAATGTTCCTAGTTACTTGCTCCATTTCAAAACAAGAACATCCTTTCTATTTTTAAAACAAACACCAATGCTTTCAAAATATCTTTCAAAACTTGAAAACATTTTCAAAATATCAACACTTTGTATACATTCTTACGAACGAGAATCATTACAAAGTTTGCCTAAACAATGGCATCTTTACAAAATACTTTCAAAAACCACATAAATCACATTTTCAAACAAAATCAAGTGATCTAGCAAGTAACTAAGAGCCCATGGAAAACCATGGATGAAAAGGGTGATAATACCTTCCCTTTTCATAATCTACCCCCCGAACTCAAGAAATAATCTCAAAGGTCTTTCCTGTGCTTTTTCACCTTTCCTTTTGGATAAAATAAAAGTCGGTGGTGACTCTTGCTAACCGTAACATTTGTGATAAAACGCAAAACAACCAAGTCATTTCCCCCACCGTATTACACACATATTTAATATAATAAACAGTGACCGGTATCTAGTAATACATCAGTGCTACCCAAGTCACTAAAATGTCACGTGATCTGACAAAACCTTTTTGTGATAATATTTGTATGTACAATTACATTTTTTCCCTTATATATATATTGAACACAAGGCATAGTTCGTGTTACCCTTGTCCAGTTCAATATTGGGCCCTTAGACATTTATCCTGTTATGCAGGATGGGAAAATTTCATCTAGGTCACTCATGTCCCTCAACATGCTTTATGAAGTACCCATCAACTATATTTATGGTCATCCAGTTACGGCTAACGTTTGATCAACAATAAAGTACTTAACTCTACATCTAGGGTCCATAGTGGTTTCAGGTCGAAGGGTGGTATACACCATTATCACCATGAGAATAACTTATGACACTTTGCATAACATTCTATGTAGTATTCTCATAGTGGGTCAATCCAGTATAAATATTACTCCTAATATTCATACCTATGTCAAGACTTGATAACTCCTTATCCATGATCCATGAGATGTGATCATCAGTTTATCTATATAATAATCTCAATGCTTTAATGTTATCCCACTTTGCAATAAATCCCGACTACAAATACTTTAAGAATATTGGCCTTATGTTTAATGATATCTCATGATTAAGTCACACTTAACATTTCATTAAACAGACAAACTATTCTAGGGACTTTATTATTTTGGAAAAGCAAACATAATAAAGAAATGCCTTTTATTATTAATAAATAATTGAATACAAGTACCAAAAGTATTGGCCTCTAGGGCTTACACTAACAATCTCTCACTAGCACTAGAGCCAATCAGGTATACCCCTAATATCCATAGATCTAGTATGGCCATTATGCTTCTGCTGCACAAGATTCTTTGCTAGTGGGTCAACAACATTATTAAGTGTAGGTACTCTACATTTCTTCACATCTCCCTGATTTATTATCTCTTAAATGAGGTGATAACGTCTAAGTATGTGTTTGGATTGAGATCTAGGCTCCTTAGCTTGTGCGATAGCACCATTATTATCACAATATAGATCAATGGGATCCATAATTCTAGGGACTATTCCAATGAACTTCTTGATCCAAACAACTTCCTTTTATACATTTGAGGCAACACTATACTCGGCCTCAGTTTTAGAATCAACAACTATATCTTGCTTTGAACTTTTCTAGCTTACAACGCTGCCATTTAAGCAGAACACATAACCAGATTGCGATTTAAAGCCATCCTTATCTGTTTTGAAGTTAGCATCGGTGTATCCAATTACAACAAGCTCTTCCTGACCTCCATATATCAAGAATGAGTCTTTAGTCCTTCTCAAGTACTTAAGGATATTCTTAACAACTACCCAATGAGCATCATCGGGATCAAATTGGTACCTACTCATTGCACTTAAAGCATATGAGACATTTGGCTGAGTACATAACATGGCATACATGATGGATCCTATTGCAGATGCATATGGAATCTTATTCACGCGATCTCTTTCTTCCTTATTTGAAGGGGATTGTGTTTTTGATAAACACATGCCATGTTGTGTAGGTATGAATCATTTCTTGGAATCATGCATATTAAAGCATCTCAACACTTTGTCTATGTACTATGACTTAGGCCAAGCAGTTTTTGTGATCTATCTCTGTAGGACCTGATTCTTAATATATAGGTTGCTTCACCTAGGTCATTCATAGAAAAGCATTTCCCCAACCAAGTCTTTACTTGTTGCAAGGTAGGGACATTTTTTCCAATGATTAATATGTAATCTACATATAATATCAGGAAGACGATCATGCTCCCACTAACCTTATTGTAGACACAAGGCTCATCTTTATTCTTGATGAATCCATATTGTTTTACTGTTTCATCAAAATGAAGATTCTAGCTTCTGGAAGCTTGCTTCAATCCATAGATTGATCGTTGTAACTTGCATATCTTTTGGGCTTATTTTGGTATGTCAAATCCTTCAGGTTGTGTCATGTACACATCCTCAAGAAGATTCCCATTAAGGAAATCAATCTTAACATCTATTTGCCATATTTCATAATCGTGATATGCACCGATAGCAAGTAAAATCCAAACTGATTTAAGCATTGCAACTGGTGAAAATATTTCATCATAGTCAACCCCATGAATTTATTTATAGCATTTTACAACTAGTCTTTCCTTATAGGTATATACCTTACCATCCATGCCAGTATTCTTTTTGAAGACCCACTTGCATCCTATAGGGTTAACTCCTACATGAGGCTCTACCAAGGTCTAAACCAGGTTTGTGTACATGGAATCCATTTCAAATTTCATGGCTTCTAGCCACTTCTCATACTTAGGACAAGTTATGGCCTCTTGGTAGGTCACAGGCTCATCTTGATCCATGAGTAATACATCACCTTGATCACTTATGAGATATCCATATCTATCAGGTTGGTGATGTATCCTTCTTGACCTATGCTGGCCTTGTTCTACTTGAGTAGGTTGCTCTTTCATAACTTCTTGTGTTTCCTGCTCCAATTCCTCCATAGGTGTATCAATGCTTTGTGATTCTTGAATTTCTTCAAGCTATACTTTCCTCCCACTGATTCCTTTGGAAATAAAGTCCTTTTCCAGAAAAACTCCAATTCGAGTGACAAACACTTTGCCCTCAGAAGGATTGTATAAGTAATACCCTATTGTTTCTTTAGGATACCCCACCAATAAGCATTTGTCAGATTTAGCCTCAAGCTTAGTTGAAATTATCCGTTTCATATAAACTTCGCAACCCCAAATCTTCATGTAAGACATATGTGGTTTCTTACCACTCCATAACTCATATGGTGTCTTCTCAACCTTTTTGGATGGAACACGGTTAAGTGTGTAAGTTGCTGTCAATAGTGCATGTCCCCAAAAGGAGTTTGGAAGATCGGAGCGACTCATCATGGATCAGACCATGTCTAACAAGGTTCAATTTCTTCTCTCAGATACACCATTCCATTGTGGTGTTCCTGGAGGAGTAAGTTGGGATAGAATCCCACATTCCTTTAGATGGTCATCAAACTCTAGGCTTAAATATTAAGCGCCTAGATCTGATTGAAGAACTTTAATATTCTTACCTAGTTGGTTTTGTACTTCATTCTTGAATTCCTTGAACTTTTCAAAGGTTTTCAGATTTGTGTTTCATTAAATGCACATAACCATATCTACTAAAATCATCAGTAAATGTGATGAAGTATTGAAAATCTCATATGGTTAGTATGTTTAGTGGTCCACATACATCATTATGTATGAGGGCCAAAAGATTATTAGCCCTTTCATCTTTTCTTGTGAATGGGACTTTGTCATATTTCCAATTAAACAAGATTTGCATGTCTCATATGATTCATAATCAAAAGAGTCAAAGAGTCCATCTTTGTGGAGTTTGGAAATGCATTTCTCATTTATGTGACCTAAGTGACAATGGCAAAGGTAACTTGGATTTAACTCATTAGGTTTAATCCTTTTAGTATTAATGTTATAAATTGGCATTATAAGATCAAGGACATACAATCCATTGTTCATTTATACAGAAGCATATAATATATCATTCAAATAAATGGAGAAATAATTGTTCTTTATTATGAATGGAAAACCAAACTTGTCCAAACAAGAAACAAAAATAATATTCCTGCTAATTGAAAGTATATAATAACAGTTCTTTAACTGAATTATTAAATCTCTAGGTAAAGTCAAAACATAAGTTCCTATGGCTAAAGCAACAACCTTTGCTCCATTGCCAATTCGTAGGTCAACTTCACCTTTTGCCAAATCACTACTCCTTTTTAGCCCCTGCACATTGGTACAAATGTGAGAATCGCATCTAGTATCTAATACCCATGATGCAGAAGTAGATAAATCAATTTCAATAACAAAAATACCTGAATTGGAAGTCTTTACTCCTTTATTCTTATCTTTCAAGTACTTTTTCCAATTTCTCTTCCAATGTCCGGTCTTACCGCAATGGAAGCAAGTGCCCTCCTTTGTTATGCCTCCACTAGGCTTCAAAGCAGGAACAATAGGTTTAGGCTTGGCAACTTCCTTGCCTTTCCATTTATAAACCTTATTGGTGGGCCTTTTGTTTAGCTTCTTTCCATTACTGACCATCATAATAGAATTCCCTTTTAACTTCACATTCTGCTCAGCAGTTCTTAACATGCTTAGCAATTCTGGAAGACTTTTGTCCTTGTCATTCATGTTAAAATTCAGGACAAATTGACTGAACCTCTCTGGAAACGATTGTAAGATCAAATCAGTCACAAGTTTCTTTCCAAGAGGAAACCCTAACCTTTCAAGGTTCTCCACATACCCAATCATATTGAGTACATGGGTAGCTACAGGGGTTCCCTCAGCTAGCTTTCTATTAAAAAGGGCCTCTAAAACCTGAAACCTCTCATTTCTTGTCTGCTCTTGATAGAGCACCTTTAGATGTCCCATCATATTGAACGCTGATATATTCTCATGTTTCTTTTGCAACTCCGTGTTCATGGTAGCTAGCATAAGGCAAGTGGTTTCATTGACATCATCAACATGCTTCTTATAAGCATCTTTTTCTGCCTTAGGTCCAGAACTAGGAGGTTCCTCTTGAGGTACATGTGTCTCCAAGACATACAACTTCTTATCATGCTTGAGGACAATCCTCAGATTTTGGTGCCAATCCAGAAAATTTGTCCCATACAATTTTTCCTTATCAAGGATTGATCGTAAAATGTTGTTAGTGGTGTTTGTTGTCATGATAATCTACAAGAAAAATATGAAAATAAAAGTATCATTAAAACATCATATTTAATTAGGCCTTTAATCAAATATTTTCCCACTATTTTACTCAAACCAAATGATCCTTACCATTTGATTCAAAAAATCCCGTTGGAAGATTTTCTAGTGGGTCAAGATCCACATTTCACTTTGTTTTAAGTCAGTGTTAGGCTGATTAAACAAAATTAGGTTATTTAGGTAGGAACTTATTCCAATTGTATCTCATTCAACTCTCGAATATTTTCAGTTGGGTGAATAACTACTTATTATAATCCATCATATGAATCATTCCCAACTCTTGCTTCTAAACATGTATAATCTTATTATAATTTGTTTAGTTAATTTTGACCCATTGTTTTAGCAATTGGATATTACATTTATCCCATTGCACCTTACTAATATAGAACATGAACCTCACGTTAGGCGAAACCTACATTAATCGATACTAGTCTTGATGAGTGCTAAAACTTGGAAAGTATAAACTTAATATTATTTTTGAGGGGATTTGTTATTAGTTTGATCTCACCGGTTTAACATGCAAATTGTCTCTCACATGCATCAACATACAAACACATGCATCAACATACATATAAAGAGATACAGTTATGGCCCCTAGCGCAATTGTTCTCCCAAGCCAATAAGAGAACCTAAGCTAACCTAATAACGATCTAAACTTCTCCAAGAAAGATCTCCAAGGTTGTCCTCCTTTGATATTATATTCTTCTCTTTATTCATAACATTATATTACATAAAATAAAACTCACTTTACATACGAGGGAGTGAGATGAGAAAATAAGTTACATCAAGAGATTAAGAGAGAGGCACGACAGACAGGTTGTATTTTAAAATCCAAAAAAAAAATAAAGGAAAAATAAGTCCATAACTGGTCACCACAAGACAACAATAATAAACACACATTTATTATTAGTTTAAATTATGTTAATTAAATAAACCAAATTAAATTTCGGTGATTGATCACACTACACAGAGTCATCCCGGTCATTTGAAATCGGCATCGTGTTTTGCACAACTCTTGTGCATTCACAACCCTAATCGCATAACTCTACGACAATACAACCCTTGTTCCGTCATGAACCCTAATGCAACAATTTCATACTGTCAAACACACCTCTATTGATAATTCAGTATGATTGATCAACATGACATTGCTTCACCATACTAATGTCGGATTCCAAAGCAAATGAACAATGATCGCTCAAAGGAATAACAATCGTTAAGTGTTTAAATGAACGAAATAGAAACAATATATTATATATACCATCTATTCATCAGAATTACTTATATATAATATAAAGTGATCGATCTTATTTGTGTAACCTAGGGATGATCGATGTATCGTTGCTTCACCATACTAACGTCAGATTCCGAAGCTTAGTCAACATCAATCATCCAAATCGTACACAACAAATGCCAAAATTTAACTAATCGTTTATTATTCAATTCATTATGTGTTTTAATCTAATCAAAACAAAAAAAGATAAAAAATAAACAGCTATCAGATCCATGGTTTCGTAAGTGGCTCTGATACCACTGAAGAAAAATTGTGATCCAAAATGCAGCGGAAATTAAAATTTTCCTTTAGTGATCCTTACGAATGGGCATGTGTGATACGGTGGGAGAACTGACTGTGGTTTTGCGTTCGTATTCGCACTTGTGCAGTTGAGCAAGAGTCGCCACCGACTTTTTATTTTATCCTAAAGGAAAGGTTAAAAAAGCACAGTAAAAACCTTTTCAGATATTTCGTGGGTTCGGGGGGTAGATTATGAAAAGGGAAGGTATTAGCACCCTTTTCATCCATGGTTATCCATGGGCTCTTAGTTACTTGGTTTTTTAGATCACTTGCCTTGATTTCTGATTGCTTGAAAATGGTGTATGTGTGTGTGTTTTTGAAAATGTTTTTGGAGAAGATGCCTTATCTTAGGCTAACCTTGTAACAATTCTTTACTCGAATATTTTACAAAGGCGTGTATCTTTTCGAAAAGATGTTTCAAAATGTTTTGAGAGTTTGTTTGAAAGTGTTGTGGAAGGTGGTTTTTGAAAAGAAGGCAAGTGTTTTTGCAAGTGGATCTCAAGTAACTAAGAGTTTTGTCTACCCTATTGTACTCAAAGGTTTTCTCTATGTTTTCAACCCTTTTTTAACAATTTTGTTCCACCATTGAATTTGATGGACAATCTTGCATTTAGGAAGTTTAACGAGACGGGCGCGGGTCATCGGATGGACCATGAATGCAATGGTGCCAAGTGTCTTTGGCAATTTGCTTTGAAGGGACTATGATCATTCCTTTTAGGCAACATTCGAAAGCGTCATCGAGGGACTTATGATCATTTGATTTTGTTTTGCCAAAGAAACTCGACGTGCAAGCATGGCCCATTTTGGAAGGCAACATGTGGGATTACCCTAGAGGGTGCAAGTGTGATTGTGTATTGATTTCATGTATTTGTCTTGTATTAGGTTATCTAGCGTTTGATTTTTATATACATACAAACCCTAGGTCTAACCATGGTATAATTGAAAGCGGTAAATTGCGAAAATGTAAAGTCTACGCTATTACAAAATAAGTATCCGGGAGTGGGGGTACAAATTTATGAATGGGGATGAAACTTATAGTATCCAATAAGTTACAACCAAATCGAATCGATCAAATGTAAATGTAATGAATATTCAAATGTAAGCAAATGTGTATAGGGGCAATGTATTATGTAAGTGTATCATGTATACGCGTATGTGTTTATTTACAGGTTAGGATGTGAAATTGAACATGTATTAAGTATTGTTTAACTTAAAGAAAAATTAAATGTTTATTTAATTTAATTAATGATCTTGTATTTTTCTTAATATGTACAAAAAAAGAAATGTTTTAATGAAAAGAAAAAATGTTTTCAATTTAATTATATTGTGTAATAAAAAATATATTTTTATGTATTTGTGTTTAATATACATATTCAAAAATGTTTTAAATTAATCAGATTAGGTATATAGAAAAGTGTTTTAATTATATGTTTAAAGAAAAGATATATTTTCAATTAATTATGTATATTAAAAAGAGTGTATTTTTATTATTAAAGTATTATTGTAAAAAATATATTAAGTTAGGAAAAAATATATTGTTTTAAGATGTTATATAAAAAAAAAGTTAGTATTAATTTATTAATAAAATAAATTTGTTTATATATAAAAAAAAAGGTAAGTTAAGAATTTGTTTTAAAAGAGATTAAGGCTTTTGAATAGGCCCTTGGGAGATTGAAACGGGCAAGGCCCAAAATGCAGACAAACTTTTTTAGGGTTTTGATTTGTTGTTCAGTTGGTCATACGCTTAGGTTTTGTGTAGCGGCGGCGTTCGTGCGTTCGTCCTCGTCTTCTTCGCGTCCTTCTTCATCCATTTCTGAGTTCCTCAATGGCCACCAGCACCTTTTACTCTCCTCTTCCCTCCAGCGATGGCATTAGGGGCGACGGATTCGGTGAGTTCATTTTCCTATTTCTCTTAGGTTGTTACGATTTCTTTGCATGTTCATGATTCTGAGTTTGTGTTTATGTGATTTTTTGAGATTTTTATGAAAGGGAAAAGATGGTGGAAAAACTACCTGGAGGAGGAGAGTGGGAGCGTGCTTAGGAGGCCGGGGCGACGAGGAAAACGGCGGAGGCGCTGCTGAGCTTGCTCTGTGGTAACTTTTACCTTTTCTGCCACTTTAGGGTTTGATGATGATTTTTACACTGAAAACCCCTTTTTTAAAAGATTCACTTCTTTATCTCTTTTCTTCGTTGGCTTGCCTTTGTTGCCTTTGATTAGTATGCTTCTCTGACTTTCTTCTTCTCTTTTTCCTCGAACTCGCCTTTGAAACTAATGAGCTTGATAGTTGCCTACTTTGCTCGTAGGCTTGTATTGCTTGCTTTTCGGTTGCCCTGTGAGGATATTTTTCTGAGGGCTTTTGCGTTTGACACTGAGTTGCCTCTTTTTGATGATGGTTGATACCTTTGCCTTTTGAATATGCTCTCTCTTCTCTTTCTGGCCTGTGTTGCCTTGGTTGCTTATTGCTTTTGGAATGTTGGCTTAGGATGGTTCTTGGAATACCCTATGATGATGTAAATCTGAGGGTTTGTGGGTTTGACTTTGAGTTGTTTTATCTGGCTATTTGTTTGGATAGTTTATGGTTTAGACTTGAGGCTGGACTGGTTTAGGCCTTAACAAGTTTAAATGGCTTAGCAGGTTATGCTTGGATTGAATGGTAAGTGTTTTTAGGCCATGTATTGCTGGGTTATGCTTAGGCAGTTTTGACTGGTTTTATGGCCTTAACAGTTTTTTGTTTGAGGTTCAGCAGGTTTGAACTGGTGATATTTCACAGGTTTGAGCTTTAGCAGGTTTGGCATATGCAGGTTAATGATGTTTGGTGTATAGTTTAGGTGTTGGGGATTCTGAACTGGTTTATGGCTTCATGTTAGGCTTGCTTCAAAGCTTTTTGCAGAATGATGCTGAGGCAGGTTTCAGGTTGTTCTGGTTTTGGCAGGTGCAGGCTTGTGAAGTCTTAAGGCTTCTGCTTCAGTAGCTTGTATATTTTTCTTTTTTACCTTGGTCCATGTTCAGCTTCCTCTGCATCTGTTGGTATGGCTTTTTGTTTACTGGTTGTGAGGCTTTACAGGTTTTTACTGCTGGTTTAGGCCTCTTCAGGTTTAATGCTTAGCAGTTTTTGTATGTTTTTCTTTTTGTTGGTTTCTCCTTGTATATGTTTCTCTCTTCTGCCTAAAGCCTAAAAACCTGCATTCTTTTATCTCTCCACTCTTCTCTCTCAGTACAGTTGAATATTAAACTATGTTTATTTTCTGTACTTCTCTGAAAGGGCTACTTGTTGGGAAATGATGAAAAGAAAATGTATGCTTGCATAATGGTTTTCCTCTGCATATCTTATCTCTTCTTTGACAGCTTTTGTACTTTTTATCTTCTTTGATATCTTTGTGCAGTAACTTGTACCTTTTAGCATTTGACAGCAAGTTTGACACTTTGCATTTTGACAGAAAGTTGCAATTTTATTTTTAGTTGGGTTTGAACTTGGAGTTTGAGATTTTGAGTTTATGCAGTTTTTCTCAACTTTGCATTCATGATTTAGCAAATAAAATTCTCCCCTCTTTGTGAACCGGGAGAAATCCCATGATTTGCAGAGAGGGTTAACTGATCCCAATCAGTGGCCCTTAATGATGACTGCAATTTTATCTGTCTTTTCAATTCAATTTAACTGTTATTTGACTTTTCTCTTTTCTTTTGCAGATGAAAAATGGAGCACCGGAGTGAGGGATAGCGGATGAAGATTTGAAGATTAGAAAAATAATTAGGATAGTTTTTATTTAGCTTTAAATAAATGTAACATTATTTTTGTCAACATTTTGTAAACAAAAACAATTATACAAATGACTTAAAGATAAATAAAAAGCCCTTTTATTTAATTAATTCTTCTCTTCTTTAATTGTTTATTTATTATTTATAGTTCTTTAAATTAAAATAAATTGAAAATCAATTCCAACTTATTTAATCTTTAGAATAATAAATAATTAACTAAACAATATTTCAGTACTGATCCATTAATAAACTTGACGCTTCCAATGTTCAAGGCAAAATAACAGTTAATCACAACAATTGATCAGACACATTCCCCCTTTTCACTGATTTTCAACAAACACTGTAAATTCAAACTGCGTATATCTTTTGACTGGTTCAATCAAACAAACGTGAATTCAAACCAACTGCAGTCTTTTACTGATTAAATCAAATAATGCGAATTCAACCCGAATCTCGGAATAACTTGCAAAGTGCTGTGGAATTTAAATCTTTCTGAGAATATGCCCACAAAAACCTTAATTCCTGATTAAATGCCAAAGAACGTCGACTGATCAAAATTGAGTCAAAGTCAACCAAAACCCTAAGCCAACTGTGTGAAACAATCCAGAGCCCTGAAAATCAGTAAAACCCTAATTTTGCTTGACTGGCGAGAAAAGTCTGTTTGACCGATTCTTGAGCCAGTTTGAAAAATCAGGAAATGCCTGAAGCTGAGATTTCTTGTGGTAAAATGCGAAGGCAAATTTTGGGGTACAACAGTTGCCCCTGTTCAATCTTCTTGAACCTGAAGAGTTAGATTGGCGGGTTTGCCTTTCGCGACTTGAAGGTAAAAGAAGATTGGACACTAAAGTGCCCAGAAAATTTTCACTCGTCGATGTGATGGTAGAGGTGAATGGGCTTAAAGATGCCATTTGGTGATGGGCTTAAAGATGCCATCTGGTGCAATAGAGTCTTGTCGGGGGATGGGCTTAGAGATGACATCTGATAATGGGCTTAAAGATGCCATTTGGCGACTGCTGGTAGGAGGATGGGCTTATAGATGCCATCTGGACATGTTGAACTGTATGTCCATGGTGACTGGACGAGTATCAGAAAGGCATCCATGTTTTGGAACATCTCTGAATGGGGGGTCCGAGCAAGCAATAGATTGACATCCGTAAACTATTGTCAGGAGTTGAGATTGAACAAGCAATAGAGCAGCATCCGTTGTTGGGAAGCGTCCGTAAACTGTTTTCAAAAGTTGGCATCTGAACAAGTTGGTAGATTGACATCCGTTGTTGGGAAGAATCCATAAACTGTTTTCAGAAATTGCATCTGAACAAGCTGGTAGATTAACATCCGTTGTTGGGAAGAATCCATAAACTGTTTTCAGAAGTCTTGAAGTTGAAGAGGAACCGGTGTAGGGTTTCCTGATGATGCGTCTGAATGGATCCGGAATAAGTATCAGAATGTCGCCGTGTCTGGGTCACATCTGAACTATTTCTGGATGAATCTCGGGAGGTGATCTTTGTCTGTCGACTGATCTTACCTGAAAAAGTAAAGGGTTAGTTGTATGCAATGTCACGATGCATGATGCAATGTATGCGACATCAATGTTTATGACATGAATGTGATGAATGCGCATGTAGGCTGATGAGCTATCTTGCTGAGAATAAATGAATCTGAGATGGCCGAAGATAAAAGCATCTTGACTGCTGCCGGGAAAATAATTCCTCGGCTGTTGCTGGGGAAGAGAATTCCTGATGACCTCTACTAGGGAGTTCCAAACTAGTAGACTCATGCTGGGGAGGTAAGATTGAGAATCTTCGGCTCGGTGGGAAGTAACTCTGGCGACTTCACTGGGGAACAAAACCCTGTGGGGAGAAGGTTCATTAGTCTGGCTCCGCTAGGGATTGATAATTTGAAGTTTTAGCTTCGCTGGGGATAATGAAGCTTGACTCTGAGTGGAGTTAACTTGAGAAGAATTTGAACAAGCGATAGGTTAACATCCGTTACTTGGAGAACCTGTGAACTGTTTTCAGAAATCTTGAAGTTGAATCAGCAATAGAGCAGCATCCGTTGTTGGGAAGCGTCCGTAAACTGTTTTCAAAGGTTGCATCTGAACAAGCTGATAGATTAACATCCGTTGTTGGGAAGAATCCATAAACTGTTTTCAGAAGTCTTGAGAAGAATCTGAACAAGCGATAGGTTAGCATCCGTTACTGGAGAACCCGTGAACTGTTTTCATAAATCTTGAGATTGAATAAGCAATAGAGCAGCATCCGTTGTTGGGAAGCGTCCGTAAACTGTTTTCAAAGGTTGCATCTGAACAAGCTGATAGATTAACATCTGTTGTTGGGAAGAATCCATAAACTGTTTTCAGAAGTCTTGAGAAGAATCTGAACAAGTGATAGGTTAACATCCGTTACTTGGAGAACCCGTGAACTGTTTTCAGAACGTTGAAGTTGAATCAGCAATAGAGCAGCATCCGTTGTTGGGAAGCGTCTGTAAACTGTTTTCAAAGGTTGCATCTGAACAAGCTGATAGATTAACATCCGTTGTTGGGAAGAATCCATAAACTGTTTTCAGAAGTCTTGAGAAGAATCTGAACAAGTGATAGGTTAACATCCGTTACTTGGAGAACCCGTGAACTATTTTCAGAACGTTGAAGTTGAATCAGCAATAGAGCAGCATCCGTTGTTGGGAAGCGTCCGTAAACTATTTTCAAAGGTTGCATCTGAACAAGCTGATAGATTAACATCCGTTGTTGGGAAGAATCCATAAACTGTTTTCAGAAGTCTTGAAGAGGAACCGGTGTAGGGCTTCCTGATGATGAGCTCGTGTAAAACTGCATCGATTTTTTTTTAACACTTTTGACATTCGAATGCCCCAAGTGGTGATGAAGGAGTCTCGAATCAGATTACTCTACATATTGAGAGATTTCTTGAAATCTTGACCAGACTGCCCCAGGTTAACTGAACTTTGAAAGATCTGTTGGACCTTGACTGGACTGCCCCAGGTTAATTGGACGGTGACATGTCATGCCCCTTGTTGATAGGAGATTTTGCAAAGGAAGTGTCGTCCCTTTGAAATGATTTTGCTCACTGAGAGAGTTTTCGTTCTTCCGAACATTCGCTGTATGAATTTCTTCGCTGTCAAACAAAAAGCCAAATGCAGACAGTGATATTCAAATAATGCAAAGTTTATGTTCGTCTCGAAGTTTTGAAAAATGCGCTTTTAGCAGAAAACTTTTTATAAGACAAATCAACACAAGATTTAGAGTAAAGCCTTACAGGAGTCAGGATACCTTTTGTAACAGTATGCTTTCGAACTAACCCATGCTTCAATTAGGACTTTTGAAGGGTTGTAACGTGGCTTGGTTCACGGTTTAAGAAACAAAGGATAAAGGCTCAAAGTATATTTGTACCCACCCGCTCTTCGTGATGTCCTTCAACCTAAGCTCAGTTAATTGTGCGTCACTCTCTGTTTTGAGTTTTGAACGACTTTTGGGCGATGGTTCACCAGTTTGAATTTGGGGAGACAATCATCATCTCCTTTTTCTTTTTTTTTTCAACATTTTTCATGTTGTTGAGGATTTTGTAATGACCTCACTATTTTGATTTTGATTTGTTATCCCTAACTTTTGCCTGACTGTTACCGTTTTCCGGGACTACTGTCAGCGGGATGCCCCAGCTTTCTTAAGCCTCCTTTATAGGTTTTGGCTCAGTGGGCTTTTTCTCTTTTGAGAGATTGACTGTCTATGTGATAGGGAACCACCCTTGTCTTTTGATTCCAAAGGAATGCTTTCCTTTTTTGACATCGTTCGTTGTATTAAGAACTGAGAGTTTGCGACTTCAATGCGCATTTTCTTTTGAACTAACTGAGAGACTACCCTGCCCCAGGTTTATATCAAAGGTTTTGATTGTTCAGCACAGAAAACTCCTACTTCTTTGGCTCGAAGGGTTTGACTAGGGATTAACTTCCTTATAACTCCAGTGTTTGGGATTTGAAAGAAATGCCTGTACATCATCAGCAAGGTCTGTTCAAACGTATATTGTATAAGATCATGGTATTGTTTCGTCATCCTCCCTCTAAAGGCTTGCAGCTTTTTATCAAGAGTCAGATGTCATAAAGAAAAGCATAAGAGTAGTGAAACGAATGGATGAATTCAAGACAAACATATGCAATGCATTAATGAACACAGAGTTTAACATCAACAGATAATTGTTTGACAGCAAAAGAAATTACAACTTTGAAAATTCAAAAAGAAGCAAAAGTCTTTCAGCTTGAGCTTCGTCACTTCAAGTGGAGAACCCTTTAACGGAAGATCTTCATCTCGCCGTCTGGCATGAATTCCAGCACTCCAATGTCGATCAGATCTTGAATCTTGTTCTTCAAGGCCCAACAGTCGTTGGTGTCGTGTCCCGGGCTGTAGGAGTGGTAAACACAAAATGCGTCGGGATGATAGTGAGGAGAGGAGATATTGGGCTTCTGAGGAGGGTCCTTTAAGGTAAGCAAGTTGACCTCCATCAGGCGCTTCAGTATGAAAAATGATGGTATTTCAGTCTCCGTAAACTGTCTTCCCGGCGTTTCTTGCTTACGCCGATTACCTCGTTGACGCTGGCGAGGTTGTTGAAGGGCTTGTGACCCTGAAGCAAGCAAAGGAGCTTTCCCCTTGTCTTCTTGAGTGGCTGGAGGTTGGGCGGTGACTTGCTCTTCAACCTCAGATGCTTGCCCCAGTTGGTTGTTTGGAAGCAGTTGGCGGACAAGAACTCTGAGTTCCTCTTGTCTTTGAGATAGGTCTTGAATGAGAGCCATCTGGCCCACCAACCGTCCCATCATTTGGGTCCTCAAGGTTGTTAGATCAAACTGCAGCTCCGCAAGCTGATCACTCCTGGCATTGTTGGAAGTCTCCAACCCCTTTGTGAGGAGAGCTTTCATCTCTTCTTGCCCCAAAGACAAGTTCAGGAACATCTCCTGCAGCTGAGCAGTCTGGTCTTGAATGTCTTTGACAGACCTTTCTAGGGCCATCTCTTGCTGAAATAAACAGAAGGAGAGTAAGGAAACCTGAAAAAGGAAAGATCGTCAAGATGCAATGCATGATATGTGGATGCATGCTTTCAAGGATCTCTTGGGGTAAACACAAGAAGATGTTAGAGGTTGAACTCTGTTCTTGGATTGGAGAACTTTGCACCGGCGGACGTCTTTCCACTAGAATCAAGCTCACCATGTCAAGTGGGTCATAACCATTGATTCAAGTTGTTGTATTTGAACTTTGACTGGAGAACTTTGTTTAGAGGAGAAATCTCTTGCCCCTTGGTAGACGTCTGGTTCAACGTGACCCTGCATCAAAAGAACCCTCGAGATCCTTGAAATGGTTATTGAAAATGCTATGGTATGATGTTATGATGTTATGTACATGTATGCACAAGCAAGTGAGTGTATATACAGGCAAACATATTCACACAAAACAAACCAGTCCTTAGGTTTAGGCTTGCATGAGGTTCAGGTACTACCCTCTTGAAGTTAGTTGGCTCATCCTGTCCTAAAATAGAAACCGGGTTCTAAGGAGCTCAATGTCATTGGATTATTTTCTGTGTTCATTGTTTCGGTTTAGCCACTTACTGGCGACCAAAATATTCCAAGAAAACAATCCTCAAAAGAGTGTAGTATCGAGGATCTACCAACTTCGGACTGCACCAAAGTCGGTCATCTCACTACCCCTAAAAAGGCTAAGATGGTCAATTAAGGTTCTAAGAGTTCGTTAGTGCTTTATGACATCACACAGCGGCCCCGTACTCTCCTTGACTACTCAAGGGTTACCGGTACTCACAAATATGTCACACTAACATAGCTTACTGCTTCAACCGTGTCGGTATACCCCGCACAGTTCCCTCGCAGTTTTTTGCTATTTACCTAAAAAGGTGCCCCAAATCCGGGTGGAGGATTTACAACAAACCCAAACAAGAACCCAAAAGATAAATCAATCAAGGCAAGCAAAGCAAGAATGTAAAGGTGATCTAAACCCTAAGGTAACCCCACTTTTAAAATGTCCCCAGCAGAGTCGCCAGTTCTGTGATATGGTGGGAGAACTGACTGTGGTTTTGCGTTCGTATTCGCACTTGTGCGGTTGAGCAAGAGTCGCCACCGACTTTTTATTTTATCCTAAAGGAAAGGTTAAAAAAGCACAGCAAAAACCTTTTGAGATATTTCGTGGGTTCGGGGGGTAGATTATGAAAAGGGAAGGTATTAGCACCCTTTTCATCCATGGTTATCCATGGGCTCTTAGTTACTTGGTTTTTTAGATCACTTGCCTTGATTTCTGATTGCTTGAAAATGGTGTATGTGTGTGTGTTTTTGAAAATGTTTTTGGAGAAGATGCCTTGTCTTAGGCCCTTGGGAGATTGAAACGGGCAAGGCCCAAAATGCAGACAAACTTTTTTAGGGTTTTAATTTGTTGTTCAGTTGGTCATACGCTTAGGTTTTGTGTAGCGGCGGCGTTCGTGCGTTCGTCCTCGTCTTCTTCGCGTCCTTCTTCATCCATTTCTGAGTTCCTCAATGGCCACCAGCACCTTTTACTCTCCTCTTCTCTCCAGCGATGGCATTAGGGGCGACAGATTCGGTGAGTTCATTTTCCTATTTCGCTTAGGTTGTTACGATTTCTTTGCATGTTCATGATTCTGAGTTTGTGTTTATGTGATTTTTTGAGATTTTTATGAAAGGGAAAAGATGGTGGAAAAGCTACCTGGAGGAGGAGAGTGGGAGCGTGCTTAGGAGGCCGGGGCGACGAGGAAAACGGCGGAGGCGCTGCTGAGCTTGCTCTGTGGTAACTTTTACCTTTTCTGCCACTTTAGGGTTTGATGATGATTTTTGCACTGAAAACCCCTTTTTTAAAAGATTCACTTCTTTATCTCTTTTCTTCGTTGGCTTGCCTTTGTTGCCTTTGATTAGTATGCTTCTATGACTTTCTTCTTCTCTTTTGCCTCGAACTCGCCTTTGAAACTAATGAGCTTGATAATTGCCTACTTTGCTCGTATGCTTGTATTGCTTGCTTTTCGGTTGCCCTGTGAGGATATTTTTCTGAGGGCTTTTGCGTTTGACACTGAGTTGCCTCTTTTTGATGATGGTTGATACCTTTGCCTTTTGAATATGCTCTCTCTTCTCTTTCTGGCCTGTGTTGCCTTGGTTGTTTATTGCTTTTGGAATGTTGGCTTAGGATGGTTCTTGGAATACCCTATGATGATGTAAATCTGAGGGTTTGTGGGTTTGACTTTGAGTTGTTTTATCTGGCTATTTGTTTGGATAGTTTATGGTTTAGACTTGAGGCTGGACTGGTTTAGGCCTTAACAGGTTTAAATGGCTTAGCAGGTTATGCTTGGATTGAATGGTAAGTGTTTTTAGGCCATGTATTGTTGGGTTATGCTTAGGCAGTTTTGACTGGTTTTATGGCCTTAACAGTTTTTTGTTTGAGGTTCAGCAGGTTTGAACTGGTGATATTTCACAGGTTTGAGCTTTAGCAGGTTTGGCATATGCAGGTTAATGATGTTTGGTGTATAGTTTAGGTGTTGGGGATTCTGAACTGGTTTATGGCTTCATGTTAGGCTTGCTTCAAAGCTTTTTGCAGAATGATGCTGAGGCAGGTTTCAGGTTGTTCTGGTTTTGGCAGGTGCAGACTTGTGAAGTCTTAAGGCTTCTGCTTCAGTAGCTTGTATATTTTTCTTTTTTACCTTGGTCCATGTTCAGCTTCCTCTGCATCTGTTGGTATGGCTTTTTGTTTACTGGTTGTGAGGCTTTACAGGTTTTTACTGCTGGTTTAGGCCTCTTCAGGTTTAATGCTTAGCAGTTTTTGTATGTTTTTCTTTGTGTTGGTTTCTCCTTGTATATGTTTCTCTCTTCTGCCTAAAGCCTAAAAACCTGCATTCTTTTATCTCTCCACTCTTCTCTCTCAGTACAGTTGAATATTAAACTATGTTTATTTTCTGTACTTCTCTGAAAGGGCTACTTGTTGGGAAATGATGAAAAGAAAATGTATGCTTGCATAATGGTTTTCCTCTGCATATCTTATCTCTTCTTTGACAACTTTTGTACTTTTTATCTTCTTTGATATCTTTGTGCAGTAACTTGTACCTTTTGGCATTTGACAGCAAGTTTGACACTTTGCATTTTGACAGAAAGTTGCAATTTGATTTTTAGTTGGGTTTGAACTTGGAGTTTGAGATTTTGAGTTTATGCAGTTTTTCTCAACTTTGCATTCATGATTTAGCAAATAAAATTCTTCCCTCTTTGTGAACCGGGAGAAATCCCGTGATTTGTAGAGAGGGTTAACTGATCCCAATCAGTGGCCCTTAATGATGACTGCAATTTTATCTGTCTTTTCAATTCAATTTAACTGTTATTTGACTTTTCTCTTTTCTTTTGCAGATGAAAAATGGAGCACCGGAGTGAGGGATAGCGGATGAAGATTTGAAGATTAGAAAAATAATTAGGATAGTTTTTATTTAGCTTTAAATAAATGTAACATTATTTTTGTCAACATTTTGTAAACAAAAACAATTATACAAATGACTTAAAGATAAATAAAAAAGCCCTTTTATTTAATTAATTCTTCTCTTCTTTAATTGTTTATTTATTATTTATAGTTCTTTAAATTAAAATAAATTGAAAATAAATTCCAACTTATTTAATCTTTAGAATAATAAATAATTAACTAAACAATATTTCAGTACTGATCCATTAATAAACTTGACGCTTCCAATGTTCAAGGCAAAATAACAGTTAATCACAACAATTGATCAGACACATTCCCCCTTTTCACTGATTTTCAACAAACACTGTAAATTCAAACTGCGTATATCTTTTGACTGGTTCAATCAAACAAACGTGAATTCAAACCAACTGCAGTCTTTTACTGATTAAATCAAATAATGCGAATTCAACCCGAATCTCGGAATAACTTGCAAAGTGCTGTGGAATTTAAATCTTTCTGAGAATATGCCCACAAAAACCTTAATTCTTGATTGTTGTACCCCAAAATTTGCCCTCCCATTTCTCATTGATTTCTCACCACAAAGCCCTTGAGGCTCAAGATCCAGTTAGGGTTTCATCTGCTCAAGACTTCTCCTTGCATTGTTGACCCAAATTAGGGTTTGTGTTTGCACCAAGATGTTTTGACCTAAAATGCCTAAGATGACTTTCATGCTTCATATTGGACTCCCAAGTTTATCCACATCAAGTTTCAAGCCTTGATTCCAAGTTTTGCCCAGTCAATTTGACACTTGACCTAGAAATCAGCTGTATTGGGGAAAACGTCAATTGTGGCCAATTGACAGTCAAACCTCATGGAAATTGACCCACATCAATATTATGAACTCATATGAACCATTTGATCAAGTTTGGATCATAATTCCACAAGAAATTTGATCAGATCACCAAAAGGGCAAAATGGTCATTTTTAAGGTTTTGACTGCACAAAGGAAATTTTTGACTGTTTGACCCAACCAATGGAAAACCAAGCTCACATATGGACTCAAGGACCCCATGGAATTATCTTGACATGCTCAACAAACTGAAAAGATCCCAAATACACAGGATTGACAGTTGAATTTCCCAGTCAATTGATCAATTTTGACTGTATACTGAAAAGTCAAACTTTGACTTTTTGGTCAAAATCAAGAGTCAAGATTCATTTTTCATCAAAATATGCCAAATCATGAAACTTGTTCACCAAGAAATCACAAAATGCAAATTAGGGTTAGAAATTAGAATTTTTCATAACTTAGAATTTTTCTAAGTTACGAAAAACCCTAATTTTTTCCCAACTTTGCCCCACTTTTTCACCAAGATCCATTTGGATTCAAACAAAAGTCAAAACATCAAAGTTGTAGCTTGTTGCATAATCTACAACTTTTAATCACAAAGTTTTCCCATTTGAGGCTTGTATCTCAAGTTAAAATTTTTTGAATAAGGGCACTAAATCATTCTTAACTTAGTGAATTTTTGACCTATTTTGACAAGGTTTTCTACCCAACTTCAAGGCCATTTTCCATACACTTTCACTTGGAATTTCAATTCGCATTTCAAAGATGGATTGTAGTACACATTCCAAGCTTTCCAAAATGTCAAAGAAATCATCAAACAACCTCATAACTTGAGAGAATCGAATTTCACAATTTGGCAAAAACTCACTTTTGAATTGATCATGAACATGTTCATGACTTAAGCCCTTTTCAAGTCAGCATAGTTTGTGCTAAATTACATGTCCTAAAACCCTTTCACACTCAATAATTCAATGCAAAACCTTTGTGCCAAGGCCTTATTTCATGAGTTCAAGCATTGCCTAAAGGATTAATCCCAAAATAGATAAAGCATTTCTTCCATTTTTGCAAAAGTTAACTTTATGTCCAATTGAAAATCCAAGCAGTACAAATGAGATCTAATTGGCACAAGATTATGAGCAAAACACTCTGATCAAGGAGGGATTATGCAGCTCATTAGGGGGCCTCTACTGACCTAGAACACAACTTGGGCATTTGTTGCTTAAAGTGTAAGTAACTTGGCATATTGTAACATAACTCTCATATCAGCTTGCAAACACTTAAGTGAACTTGTGAAACACACTCAGGACATCTCAACCAAGCTATTGCACGACCCTAACACCTATCATACACTCCCAATCTCAGAATCACCTTCAAACTGCAAAAACAGGGTCAGGCCTGCAGTTTGAGTGCCATCTTCCATTTCCCTCAAGCTCTCTTGCCCAAACCAGTTCACATACATTCCCTAGCATCTATGCAAGCTAACCATGACTTGAAACACGACCTGTAATCCCTCTAACCAGTTCCACCATTTTCAGTTTCTTGTTTTGCAGGTGAAGTGCTCTAGCACGATTCAAAAGCTTTCAAGACAAAGTAAACATTGGAATAGCATCCCTGGACCTCAAGGAAGCTTTTCCAATCATCACCTTGCACTGAAAGCTTCCTCATTGCCAGATAGAACTTCAACTGAACAGGTATGTTGGTGAACTTCTATCTCTCTTATTAAGCATCATTAGCTCCAAGTTTGTAAATAAACAATGTTCTACTCATGCCACTGAACATGTACATGTTTTTACTTTTCATTTCTTTTGCTTGAGCTGTGAGAATTTAAGGTTTAAAAATGGCAGAAAATCTAGGTTAGTATTTTGGGGAGAAGAAATTCTCCCTCATCTTAGAGAGTTAGATCAAGTTCTGCATATGGTTGGATTCGTCTCTTGATGCTGAACATTTTTTATGTTATGAGTTTTCATTAATAAGCCAGGAATCAGGAGTTAGAAGATTGAGAAGAAGGGCGCGCATTTTTGAACTGGTTTTATCTGAAGGTTGAAGACAATGTCTTCTTGGGCTGGGCCTGAGTGATTTTCTTGTTCACACCACCTTTTTGGTTTTACACCCCCTGAGCCTATTTGCTTTATTTTTAATATTTTATGACTTTTTCTTTTTTTAATTGACTCATTTATTTTTTCTCAGCATATTAAAAATTTAAAAATATTTTTTCTCATCATTTTTGAATTTATTAGGTATTTATTTGTTTTTTTTTCCTTTTAGTTTGTACATAAATAAATAAATATATACTTTTTGTTTAAAATACTAAAATAACACAAATATATTTTATACACTCTTATCTTATTTTTACTTCCTGAAAATATTTTATAGAAAAATACCTTTTTTATTTTAATATTAAATATTATTAATTAATACATATAATACATATCTTGCAAATAATATAAATATACATATATATGTTAATACATTTAGGGTAAAAATATCAAAAATATACATATTTTTATTTGTATTAATATTTAATACTAAAAAGACATTTTCATAAATATACTATATTTTATTTTATTTTTGTATGTAAATAGTAAATATTATATGAATTAATTGATTAATATCCCTTTTTGATTAAAAATTAGGGTTTTGCCCTAAATTTGAAAATACTCAAAAATAATCCCTTTTTATTTCTCTTTTTATTTCACATAAATAATATTCTTTTACCCATAAAAATTCTTTTTACATTTTGCATATTTATTTCAATCTCCATTTAATTGTACAATTATTTGTCTTGTAAATATTCAAAGAAAATGATGTAATAGTTAGGTTTAAATTCTTGTCTAGATAATCCCCATTTAAAACATTTGTACCCCCTTCCCCATATCATTGTGTTGTAATAGTGTAGGAATTTAATTTTCGCACTTTATCGCTTTCTAAAAATACTATGCTAGAATTAGGGTTTGTATGCGAATAAAACGAATAAAATAGTTTGACCTAATTTCAAGATAAATAAGCATGAAAATGGACAACACATTTCACACTTGCACCCCTAGGGTATTCCACTTTGTTGCCTTCAAATAAATTGGGCCATATTGCATGTTGAATTTCTTTGGGTAAAACAAACAATCAAATGATCATAGTCCCTCAAAATGTTGCCTAAATAAATGATCAAGTCCCTCTTTTAAAGAAAAATGGCCCAAAGACATTTAACACTATTGCAATTATGTTTTAAGCGATGACCCGCGCCCGTCCCTTTCACCTCCTAAGACAAGATTGTCCACCAAATGCAATGGTGGAACAAAATTGTCAAAAGGTTTAAAACATAACAAAAATCTTTGAGAAAACTTTAGGGTAGATAACTCTTAAGTACTTGTCAATTTGCAAAGAAAACTCTTGCCTATTTTCAAACCACACTTCACAAACACTTTCAAAACAAACTTTCAAAAAACCTTGAAACATCTTTTCAAAAGACAAAAACACCTTTTGTAAAACATTCGAGTAAAGAATTGTTACAAGGGTAGCCTATACAAGGCATCTTTTCAAAACATTTTCAAAAACCACACACCAAGCACCATTTCAAACAATTGAAAATCAAGGCAAGTTGATCTAAGCAAGTACCTAAGAGCCCATGGATAACCATGGATAGAAAGGGTGCTAATACCTTCCCTTTCTATAATCTACTCCCCGAACCCAAGAAAAATCTCAAAGGTTTTTGCTGTGCTTTTTTAACCTTTCCTTAGGATAAAATAAAAAGTCGGTGGCGACTCTTGCTCAACCGAAACATTTGCGAAAACAAACGTAAAACCATGGTCAGTTCTCCCACCGTATCACAGAACTGGCGACTCTGCTGGGGACAATTTTAAAAGTGGAGTAACTTTAAGGCTTAGATCACCCTCTTGCATGACTAATTGTTTGATTTGTTTGCTTTATACTTTGGTTCTATTGTTTGGGTTTATAATCCTACACCCGGATTTTGGGAAACATTCATAGATAGCAATACGTTGTGGAAACTGTGCGGGGTATACCGACACGGTCGAAGCAATAACTATATTAGTGCGACATATTTGTGAGTACCGGTAACCCTTGAGTTCAATCAAGGAGAGTACGGGGCCGCTGAGTGATGTCACTAAGCACTAATGACCTAGAACCTTAATTGACCATCTTGGCCTTTTATTAGGGGTAGTGAGATGACCGGCTTTGGTGCAGTCCGAAGTTGGTAGATACTCGATACTACACTCATTGAGGGTTGTTTTCTTGGAATATTTTGGTCGCTAGTTAAGTGGCTAAACCAAAACCATGAACAATGAAAACAATCCAGTGATATTGAGCTCCTTAGAACCCGGTTACTATTTATAGGACAGGTTTTTAAGCCAACTACACTCAAGAGGGTACTTACCTATGAAACCCCATGCAAGCCTGAAACTAGGGTTTGGTGTGATTTGCTTGTACACATGTTTTGTGCATACATCATAAACATCATAAAACATCATATGCATTCACTAACCATTTCAAGGGTTTGGACCTTCATCTTTGTTCCTATTTTGTAGGTCATGGAAGTTCCTCGCAGAAATACCATTCAAGTCAACCTTGTGAGAATATCTCCTAAACTCAAGGAGATCACTTCAAGAATTCCGGAAAATTCATCCTTCAGTGAAAGACATGGTAGACTGCTCAGCCTAGTCAACACCAACATTGAAGAAGACATGATGAAAGTGCTATTCCAGTTCTTTGACCCTCTTCACCACTGTTTCACTTTCCCTGATTATCAGTTGGTACCCACTTTGGAGGAGTTTTCTCAACTCCTGAGAATTCCTATCCTTAATCAACTACCCTTCAACGGTACGGAAAAGGAACCAAAGCCAGAAGATGTTGCTCGAGCATTACATCTACAACCATCCGACATCAAGGGGCATTGGGAAACCAGAAGCGGCGTCAAAGGTTTCTTAGCAAAATTCTTGTTTGAGAAGGCACAAGAATGTTGGAATTCATTGGACCTACAAGCCTTTGAAGAGATTGTGGCACTCCTTATCTATGGGTTGGTCTTGTTCCCAAATCCTGACCAACTGGTAGATGTCAACACCGTCAAAATCTTTTTGTCCAGAAATCCAATACCAACATTGCTTGGGGACATCCTCCACTCATTTTACACACGAACAATGAGAAAGAGGGGTGTTCTCATGTGCTGTACTCCTCTCCTTGCAAGGTGGTTTATTTCGCACCTTCCACAATCTGTCCTAAAGAATGACCAAGGCTCAAGGTGGTCCCAACGGTTGATGACTCTTACTCACTCTGATGTACATTGGTGTTCTCGGTCCAGAGAAAATGTCATCATCGTCGATCGTTGCGGAGAATTTCCTAATGTTCCTTTACTTGGAATCAGAGGAGGTATCACCTACAACCCTTGCCTAGCTTTGAGGCAATTTGGATATGCACGGAGGGATGGCCCTCATGACATGTTGATTCCTGACCTAGTTTTTGACTTCGACAACAATGCGCAAGGACTTCGCCAAAGATTCATCAGAGCTTGGGGAAAACTCAACAAGGTTGATAGCAAGACTCTGGGACACAAGAACTCCATCCCTCTTGAGCCCTATCTCAAGTGGGTACGAGCCCGAGCCCAAAGTCTAATGATGCCTTATCCTCATGTACTCCCTGTGATTAAAGAGTCCGTCAATGAAGGAGAGGTTCCCTACACCATCCTACATCCAGACATGCCTACATCGTGGGAGGAAATGCAGAAAAGTTGGATTCAGCTCAAGGAGGAACGAAATACTTTTGAAGCTAGCTTCTACGCCAGTGAGAAGAAGGTTCTAGAGCTTACCCGCTGACTCCATGAGCAAGAGGCCCTCAATACCTACATCGCACCAAAGAGGATGCGCAATGTCTTTTTGCCTTGAAGAGTTATTTTGTAATATTTGGCCCATGGGGCATTTATGTACTAACAAACTTCTTCTTATTAATATGACGTGCGTTCTTCTTTGTCTGAAACAATTTTGAATGTTCTAAATCCTTGAATGCATTGCATACATAAGCATACCATTCATCATGTGCATAAGCAGGTCTCACTCCAGGTTTCCTTATCTGTCTGCTATTTATTTCAGTAGGATGGATCTCGAGCAAACAGTCAAAGACCTACAAGCTCAGAATGCACAGTTCCAGCAACTCCTGATGACCTTGGCTAAGGGTCAGGAGGATATCAAGACTCAATTGGGGAATAAGGACCCAGTAAAAAAGAAGAAAAAGAGGATCGGGGTGGCTACTTTGGGGAGAAGGTTTGATGGAGAAGCTCAGAGAGTGCTTGAATTTCCTCCTACTTCTGATGAAGGAACCAGTAAAAGAGATGGAGCTGCGGTGCCTTCCGAGTCTGATGCGGAAGAAGAAGAGGTAGAAGAGGATGAAGATTATTCTGATCAGCAATACCCTCCAGCTGATGATAAATACAAGGGTTTAGAAGACAGATTGGCCGCCATGGAATTACAAAGAGTACCGGGCTTGGACTTTGAAGACTTGGGTTGGGTTGCCGGGATTGTGATTCCCCCAAAATTCAAAGTGCCAGTGTTTGTGAGGTATGATGGGCTGTCCTGTCCCAAAATGCATCTCAGGTCCTACGTAAGAAAGATTCAACCCTATACGGCAGATAAAAACCTCTGGGTTCATTTCTTTCAAGACAGCCTTTCGGGAGCTCAGTTGGAGTGGTTTTATCAGCTAGAAGGAACCAGTGTCAGAAATTGGGAAGATTTGGCCACCGCTTTTTACAAACAATACCAGTATAATTCTGATCTTGCTCCTACTCGTACCCAACTTCAGGGTATGTCACTAGGAACAAGTGAGGGATTCAAAGAATATGCACAAAAATGGAGGGATTTGGCTGGCAGGGTGCAGCCTCCTTTAACCGACCGTGAACTCGTTGATATGTTTCTTGGGACCCTATCTGGGCCATTTTTCAATCATCTAATTGGTAACTCTTCCGCGGGATTTACCGATTTGATCTTAACAGGCGAAAGAATAGAAGCTGGCATCAAGTCAGGAAAGATTCAGAAGGGTGTTGCTGCAAGTGTTGAGAAGAAGCCTTTTAAGAAGGAAACAGCTGTGGTATATTCTCAAAGAAGAACAGGGAAGACGGAGCATCGGCCAACTGTGGGGGCCGTAATGATTCAAAATACTCCAAGTGAGCAGCCTCGCTATAACCAGTCCAGACCAAATCAGCAACGAGTGGAACGGCCACAACGGCAGTTCACCCGTATTAACATGACTCCAGCGCAAGTGCTTCCCCATCTACTGAAGTTGAACCTCGCCACCATCAAGGAGGCACCAAAGAATGTGAATACGTCCTCTCCGCATTATCATGCCAATGCTAAATGCGCCTACCATTCTGACAGTGTTGGACACGACACCAATGATTGCTGGGCACTCAAGCATAAAATCCAAGACCTGATAGAGGCTAAGGAGGTAGAGTTTGACGCTCCAGAGAAGCCTAATGTGATATTTGCACCCATGCCGAAGCACGGCCGAAATGTCAACGCCATTGAAAAGGACTTGTATGTTGCTGATGTCAGTGATCTGACTACTCCACTGCTAACCATTAAGTTGAATCTGTTGAGGGCCGGGATCTTCCCGGGATGTAAAGAAGAATGCTACTGTTGTTACTCTCTGCCATTTGATTGTCCGTTACTGAAGAAAGGCATCCAAGGCCTTATGGATAGTCGACAAATTTTGTTTGAAAAAGTTTCTACTGTTCCAGTTCATACTGAAGATGTCTCAATCATAACCATTCACGCCAATCTTTCCAAGGCCGTCAAAAAGCCTGTTAAGATTACACCAGCTGCGAAATCTGTTCCTTTGAAGATAACAATGCCAGGGCCTGTTTCCTATGTCTCTGAGAAGTCGATACCTTGGAACTATGGCGGTGACGTCTACTACCATGGTATCAAACAAATCGAAATAACTGAAGAAAGTTCGGATGATGAAGAAGCCAGCATTGGTAACATTGCGGGCACGAGCAAAATCACCAGGAGCGGGAGAATATTTTCTCCAGAGATTGTTCCTCCAAGAGCAATCTTTGGACCCTCATCAGCTGACAAGGTCATCCCTGCACCAATAAAACTCTCTGCTAGAACCCCTTTGATTGAGGATGTTGTTGTTCCTAGTGCTGTCTCTCCTACCGCTGCTGACAAAGGTAAGGGAATCCAAGATGAGCCCGTCAGGACGAGGGCTCAACCCTTGGTAATCCCGGAAACCTCCAAGAAGGAAATGGACGAGATTTTGAGGATAATCAAAAGAAGTGATTACGATGTGGTGGAACAGTTGGGGCAAACCCCCTCCAAGATCTCCATGCTGGCACTACTACTTTGCTCAGAAGTGCATGCTAAAGCCCTGATAAAATTCCTGAAGGCAGCTCATGTGCCCCAGGAAACCTCTGCGAATCAATTTCAGAATTGCGTGGCTAGCCTGACTGCAGACAATGGATTAGGTTTTTCTGATGCCGACCTAACTCCTAAAGGTAGAAATCACAATGATGCTTTGCACATTTCAGTCGAGTGTCGAGGAACTACTCTCGCACATGTCTTGGTTGATACTGGTTCGTCGCTGAATGTTTTGCCTAAGAAGGCCTTGGACCGACTAGATTGTGAGGGGTTGGATTTGAAGCCGAGTGATATCGTTGTCAGAGCTTTCGATGGTTCGAAGAGAATGGTCCATGGAGAGGTTGAAATTCCCATCAAGATAGGCACCGAGGTGTTTAAATCCACTTTCTATGTGATGGACATCCGTCCATCATACTCTTGCTTGCTGGGTAGACCTTGGATACACCATGCTGGGGCAGTCACCTCCTCCTTGCATCAGATGTTGAAGTATCCTGTCAAGGGAAAGATCATCACTGTCCATGGCGAAGAAGAGTACATGATTAGCCACTTAAATTCTTTCCGGTATGTGGAGGTGGAAGGAGAATTCATCGAGACACCGTTTCAACATTTCGAAGAAGTCCTTCCTGAGATAGCAGTAGCGAAGTTGGCAGCTGAAGTACCGAGACAGATGGCCAGGATGGCATCTCTGGAGGATGCAAGGGCCGCAATAAAGGAGGGGAAGAATTCAGCATGGGGGCAGTTGCCTGATATTCCACATAAGACAGACAAATTTGGATTAGGGTTCACAGCCGCGGGCCAGAAAGCTATGCGCCGTGCGAAGATTGAAAGGGCGCCAGTCAAGATTTCTCCCTACGGAATCAACGCTTTGGAGGATGAGGACAAGGAGAGCAACATTGAGGAGTGGATTTATCCAACTATCAAAGGAGGATTGAGCAACTGGGAGGCAAAAGACTTTGTCCCCATCACTTTTATTCATCAGTAATTTATCTGTTAAACATTTCTTATTTGGTCTGTAATATTTACTTTCAAACAATCCGTACACTATCTTTTCACCTCCTGCCTTGCCCGGGGCAGGTAGGTCCACTTGTAAGGGTTTTGATTATTTTTCATATCCATATGCCATGTTTAATGATTCTTTGGACGTTTTTCATGTGATAAACTGCTTATGTTCATTTTCTTTCCTTTTGCATTTTTTGTTTAAGGATGGCTATCCCTTACACACACCCACACTCACCAACGCAGGTACCCATCCACTCCGGATTCCATGGGTGACTATTCTGCTATATCTTTCAATAACTCTGAGGATCTGGTCAATCTAGCCGAGTATGAAGATGACGAAGGTTGCGAAGTACCCGGGGAACTAGCCAGACTCTTGCAACAAGAGGAAAGGGCCATCTTACCGCATGAAGAGCCACTGGAAACTGTCAACTTAGGGACCGAGGAAGACCGGAAGGAGGTGCAAGTGGGTGCCAATCTGGAGTCGAGAGTCAAGGAGCGCCTGGTACAGTTGTTGAATGAGTATGTTGAAATCTTCGCTTGGTCCTATGAAGACATGCCGGGTTTAGACACAGACATCGTGGTTCACCGTCTCCCCACAAGAGAGGATTGTCCGCCGATCAAGCAAAAAGTTTGCCGAATGAGGCCTGACATGTCTGAAAAGATCAAAGCAGAAGTAATGAAGCAATTCGATGCTGGCTTTCTGGCTGTTACGTCCTATCCTCAATGGGTCGCTAACATTGTGCCGGTACCTAAGAAAGATGGCAAAGTCAGGATGTGTGTGGACTACCGGGATTTGAATAGGGCCAGTCCCAAAGATGATTTTCCGCTCCCTCACATTGACATTTTGATCGACAATACAGCTCAACATAAAGTGTTTTCCTTCATGGATGGATTCTCGGGCTACAATCAAATCAAAATGGCCCCCGAGGATATGGAGAAAACAACTTTTGTCACACAATGGGGCACTTTCTGTTACAAGGTAATGCCGTTCAGGCTGAAGAACGCAGGGGCAACTTATCAACGCGCCATGGTAGCTTTATTTCATGATATGATACATCATGAGATTGAAGTTTACGTAGACGATATGATAGCTCGGTCACAAACAGAGGAAGAGCACCTTGAACATCTGGAGAAGCTGTTTGCCAGATTGAAAGAATACAAGCTCGGGTTGAATCCAAGTAAATGTATTTTTGGAGTTAGGTCTGGTAAACTCCTGGGATTCATTGTAAGCAACAAAGGCATTGAAGTCGATCCCGCAAAAGTGAAAGCAATACAAGAAATGCCTGCTCCCCGTACTGAAAAGGAGGTTAGAGGGTTCTTGGGGCGCTTGAACTATATTGCCAGATTCATCTCGCATCTGACTTCTACCTGTGAGCTAATTTTCAAACTCTTGAAGAAAGATCAGGTAGTCGAATGGAACGACGATTGCCAAGCTGCTTTTGATAGAATCAAGGAGTATTTGCTAGAACCTCCTATTCTGATGCCACCCGTCGAAGGAAGACCATTGATCATGTATTTTACCGTCTTGGATAACTCAATGGGGTGTGTGTTGGGCCAGCATGACGAGTCTGGTCGAAAAGAGCATGCTATTTATTACCTTAGCAAAAATTTTACTGACTGTGAGACTCGCTACTCACTGCTTGAGAAAACTTGCTGCGCTTTGGTATGGGCTGCTCGCCGACTAAGACAGTATATGTTGACTCATACTACCTTGCTGATTTCCAAAATGGATCCTATCAAGTATATCTTCGAAAAGACCGCTTTATCTGGAAGGATAGCTAGATGGCAAATGATCCTAACTGAGTATGACATCCAGTACACCACCCAAAAAGCTATAAAAGGGAGTGTACTAGCTGACCATCTGGCTCATCAGGCTATCGAAGATTATCAACCCATGAAATTTGATTTCCCGGACGAGGACATCATGAATTTGGACAACATTGAAGGTGACGGACCGTATGACGGACCCGAAAAGGGATCCCGATGGACCCTGTACTTTGATGGTGCTTCAAATGCACTTGGAAACGGTATCGGCGCGGTACTCATTTCTTCGGAAGGCTGTCACACACCTTTCACGGCCCGACTTTGCTTCAGCTGCACAAACAACATGGCTGAGTATGAAGCCTGCATCTTTGGTCTCAAGGCTGCTATAGACTTGGGGATCAAATCTTTGATCGTATTTGGGGACTCGGCTTTGGTTATCAGTCAAATCAAAGGAGAGTGGGATACCAAGCATCCTAATCTTATCCCATACAAAGAACATGTCCTGACATTGTTGTCGCATTTCGAGCAAATTACCTTCGAGCATTTCCCGCGAGAAGAGAATCAACTAGCAGATGCTCTAGCCACAATGTCCTCCATGTTTAAACTCAACTGGGATAACGAGGCTCCCCAAATCACCATCGAGCGAATGGATGAACCTGCGCATTGTCACGAGATTAATACCGAAGAAGTAGTGGAACAACCTTGGTTCCATGAAATCAAAAGGTATCTCGAGACCCGAGATTATCCTGAAGGAGCTTCCGTGAATGACAAGAAGTTCTTAAGGAAATTTGCTGCTAAGTTCTTCCTGAGCAACGGCATCCTTTACAAACGAAGCCATGATTGTGTATTACTCCGATGCATAGATAAAGCTGAAGCAGAGTTGATCATGACTGACATACACAGCGGCACATTTGGCACTCACTTGAGCGGGCATACAATGGTTAAGAAGATCCTAAGGGCAGGCTATTACTGGTCTACTATGGAGGCTGACTGCCATCAACATTCCCGTACTTGCCACAAGTGTCAAGTCTATGCTGACAAAGTTCATATTCCTCCGGTTCCTCTCAACGTCCTGACTGCTCCGTGGCCCTTTGCAATGTGGGGCATTGATATGATTGGAGAGATCAAGCCCACGGCTTCCAACGGACATCGATTCTTCCTGGTGGCCATTGACTATTTCACCAAATGGGTCGAAGCAGCTTCCTTCGTCTCTGTTACTAAAAATGTGGTTGCCCGCTTTATCAAGCAAAATCTCATATGTCGGTATGGTGTTCCAGACAGGATCATCACAGACAACGGTACAAATCTGAATAACACAATGATCACTGCATTGTGCGAACAGTTCAAGATTTATCATCACAATTCATCTCCCTATCGGCCGAAGATGAACGGTGCTGTTGAAGCTGTGAACAAAAACATTAAGAAAATCATTCAGAAAATGACAGTCACTTACAAAGACTGGCATGAGATGTTACCGTTTGCTCTGCATGGATACCGTACGACGGTACGTACTTCAACCGGGGCAACCCTATTTTCTTTGGTTTATGGCATGGAAGCTGTTTTGCCTATGGAAGTCCAGATCCCTTCTCTAAGGATTATGAAGGATGCAGGTTTGAATGAAGATGATTGGATGCAGACCCGACTTGATCAACTCAATCTGATCGACGAAAAGCGACTTGCTGCTATATGCCATGGTCAGACGTATCAAAAGCGAATGATCAAGGCTTTCAATAAGAAAGTCAGACGTCAAGTGTATCAAGTCGGAGACCTCGTAATCAAGCGGATTATCTTGCCGCAAAGTGATCCCAGGGGCAAATGGACTCCTACATATGAAGGACCATTTGTGATCGAGAGCATATTTTCTGGTGGTGCAATGATTCTGACCACCATGGACGGCGACGATTTGCCGCACCCTGCGAACGCAGACATAGTCAAAAGATACTACGCATAAAATAACCCGACAAGTCGAAAACCCGAAAGGGCGGCTTGGGCAAAAATGGGCATCCCGGTGAGCCGAAAACCCGAAAGGGCGGTTCAGGCAAAAATTAGGGATAAAAATAAAAAAAATCTGTACACCCGGCAAGTTGAAAACCCGAAAGGGCGGCTTGGGCAAAAATGGGTATCCCGGTGGATCGAAAACCCGAAAGGGCGATTCAGGCAAAAGTTATGGAATTAAAGCGTATGACTATGTCTCGTCGGATCACTTCAAAGACAATCTCTTCATCAACCGGTTCCAGGCTTCTGATCAATCCAGTCATCGTCAAATGAGGCATTGAATGGACAGATATTCAGGGTTGTGAAAGCTATAGCGGAATGGAATCCCATGGAATTATTTCACATAGCCATCTTTATTTTGTATAAACCTTTCAAATATTTACGACAAAATCCTCTTACTAGGATGATTGTCTCCTTTGTACAAATATACTCATAGAAAATCAATACAAATACTTTTCCCAGAAATTTGTGTCATTTCCTTTTCTTTTCTCTTGCACTATTTGTTTATTTTGAGAAACGTCCAATGTTTTGTTAAATAGGCATATGCATTTGAAACATAATCATTTCCTTATGAACCAAGAAAGAGGATTACTGATAAATCGAAGGAACAATTGGATATCTTGATACCCTTCAAAGGAAACCCCCGGGAGATTTGGAATCCATATCCCTAGCAAGTCTTGAAGCTCATCCCTAGTAAATTCCGGAAGCTTATCCCCCGCAGAGTACGGACGTCTCTCCCGAGTTTTATTCAAAGTTATCTCTCACAAGGACTTATAACTGGGTTATCCTCAGCTAACAACCACGGAATATCGCACTCGCCAAAATTCTTCCTATCCCCAGCGGAGTTCATCAAAATTCCCCAGCAATAACTTATCTTTACAATCCCCCAGCCGGAGGGTCTTCAGGAATTCAATTCCCCTCAGAATTTAAGTTTCAATATCCCCAGTCAAGCTAAAACTTCAAATTATCAATCCCCAGCGGAGCCAGACTAATGAACCTTTTCCCCACAGAGTTTTAGGAAGGAAAATCTTGAGTTCCCCAGTGAAGTCGCCAGAGATACTTCCCGCCAAACTGAAGATTCTCAGTCTTGCATCCCCAGCATGAGTCTGCTAAATTGGTGCTCCCCAGTAGAAGTCATCAGGAGTTCCCCAGAGGTTTGGTATACAACCCAAGCTCTTTGTTCCCCAGTCACAGCCAAGGAATTATTCTTCCCGGCAGCAGTCAGGATGCTTTTATCTTCAGCCATCCAGGATTCATCTATCCCCAGCAAGACAGCTCATCAGCTTACATGCATATTTCATTACATTCATATCATAAACATTTGATATAACATATACTGCATCATGCATTTCATGCAACATAATTCTGTGTTTAGCTAACATTTTGTCCGAACAGGATAAGAATAAAAAGTTATCATTAACAGTGTCAGATGCATCTTTACACGGACCCCTCGTCAAGCAACCTTACGCTATTGCTTATTCAACTCCAAGATTTCTGAAAACAGTTTACGGGTTTTCCAAGTAACGGATGTTAACCTATCGCTTGTTCAGTTTCTTCTCCAGACTTCTGAAAACAGTCTATGGATTCTTCCCAACAACGGATGTCAATCTATCACTTGTTCAGATGCAACCTTTTGAAAACAGTTTACGGACGCTTCCCAACAACGGATGCTGCTCTATTGCTTATTCAACTTCAAGATTTCTGAAAACAGTTCCCGGGTTCTCCAAGTAACGGATGTTAATCTATCGCTTGTTCAGTTTCTTCTCCAGACTTCTGAAAACAGTCTATGGATTCTTCCCAACAACGGATGTTAATCTATCAACTTGTTCAGATGCAACTTTCTGAAAACAGTTTTACGGACGCTTCCCAACAACGGATGCTGCTCTATTGCTTATTCAACTTCGAGACTTCTGAAAACAGCTTACGGATTCCTCCCAACAACGGATGTCAATCTATTGCTTGTTCAGACCCCCAGTTCAGAGTTGGTCCAAAGCTTGGACACCTTCCTGATACCCATTCCAGATGGCATCTTTAAGCCCATCCCCGACAAGATTCTGTCGCCCCTCCAGATGGCATCTCTAAGCCCGTCTCCAAATGGCATCTCTAAGCCCATTCTCGCATCCATTGCTTTGACGAGTGCAAATTTTCGGGCACTCTAGTGTCCAATCTCCTTTTATCCTCGAGTCACGAAAGGCAAACTTGCCAATCTAACTCTCCGGATTCAAGAAGATTGAACAGGGGCAACTGTTGTACCCCAAAATTTTCCCTTCCATTTCTCATTGATTTCTCACCACAAAGCCCTTGAGGCTCAAGATCCAGTTAGGGTTTCATCTGCTCAAGACTTCTCCTTGCACTGTTGACCCAAATTAGGGTTTGTGTTTGCACCAAGATGTTTTGACCTAAAATGCCTAAGATGACTTTCATGCTTCATATTGGACTCCCAAGTTTATCCACATCAAGTTTCAAGCCTTGATTCTAAGTTTTGCCCAGTCAATTGGACAGTTGACCTAGAAATCAACTGTATTGGGGAAAAAGTCAATTGTGGCCAATTGACAGTCAAACCTCATGGAAATTGACCCACATCAACATTATGAACTCATATGAACCATTTGATCAAGTTTGGATCACAATTCCACAAGAAATTTGATCAGATCACCAAAAGGGCAAAATGGTCATTTTTAGGGTTTTGACTGCACAAAGGAAATTATTGACTGTTTGACCCAACCAATGGCAAACCAAGCTCACATATGGACTCAAGGACCCCATGGAATTATCTTGACATGCTCAACAAACTCAAAAGATCCCAAATACATAGGATTGACAGTTGAATTTCCCAGTCAATTGATCAATTTTGACTGTATACTGAAAAGTCAAACTTTGACTTTTTGGTCAAAATCAAGAGTCAAGATTCATTTTTCATAAAAATATGCCAAATCATGAAACTTGTTCACCAAGAAATCACAAAATGCAAATTAGGGTTAGAAATTAGAATTTTTCATAACTTAGAATTTTTCTAAGTTATGAAAAACCCTAATTTTTCCCCAACTTTGCCCCACTTTTTCACCAAGATCTATTTGGATTCAAACAAAAGTCAAAACATGAAAGTTGTAGCTTGTTGCATAATCTACAACTTTGACTCACAAAGTTTTCCCATTTGAGGCTTGTATCTCAAGTTACAAATTTTTGAATAAGGGCACTAAATCATTCTTAACTTAGTGAATTTTTGACCTATTTTGACAAGGTTTTCTACCCAACTTCAAGGCCATTTTCCATACACTTCCACTTGGAATTTCAATTTGCATTTCAAAGATGGATTGTAGTACACATTCCAAGCTTTCCAAAATGTCCAAGAACTCATCAAACAACCTCATAACTTGAGAGAATCGAATTTCACAATTTGGCAAAAACTCACTTTTGAATTGATCATGAACATGTTCATGACTTAAGCCCTTTTCAAGTCAGCATAGTTTGTGCTAAATTACAGGTCCTAAAACCCTTTGACACTCAATAATTAAATGCAAAACCTTTGTGCCAAGGCCTTATTTCATGAGTTCAAGCATTGCCTAAAGGATTAATCCCAAAATAGATAAAGCATTTCTTCCATTTTTGCAAAAGTTAACTTTATGTCCAATTGAAAATCCAAGCAGTACAAATGAGATCTAATTGGCACAAGATTATGAGCAAAACACTCTGATCAAGGAGGGATTATGCAGCTCATTAGGGGGCCTCTACTAACCTAGAACACAACTTGGGCATTTGTTGCTTAAAGTGTAAGTAACTTGGCATATTGTAACATAACTCTCATATTAGCTTGCAAACACTTAAGTGAACTTGTGAAACACACTCAGGACATCTCAACCAAGCTATTGCACGAACCTAACACCTCTCATACACTCCCAATCTCAGAATCACCTTCAAACTGCAAAAACAGGGCCAGGCCTGCAGTTTGAGTGCCATCTTCCATTTTCCTCAAGCTCTCTTGCCCAAACCAGTTCACATACATTCCCTAGCATCTATGCAAGCTAACCATGACTTGAAACACGACCTGTAATCCCTCTAACCAGTTCCACCATTTTCAGTTTCTTGTTTTGCAGGTGAAGTGCTCTAGCACGATTCAAAAGCTTTCAAGACAAAGTAAACATTGAAATAGCATCCCTGGACCTCAAGGAAGCTTTTCCAATCATCACCTTGCACTGAAAGCTTCCTCATTGCCAGATAGAACTTCAACTGAACAGGTATGTTGGTGAACTTCTATCTCTCTTATTAAGCATCATTAGCTCCAAGTTTGTGAATAAACAATGTTCTACTCATGCCACTGAACATGTACATGTTTTTACTTTTCATTTCTTTTGCTTGAGCTGTGAGAATTTAAGGTTTAAAAATGGCAGAAAATCTAGGTTAGGATTTGGGGGAGAAGAAATTCTCCCTCATCTTAGAGAGTTAGATCAAGTTTTGCATATGGTTGGATTCGTCTCTTGATGCTGAACATTTTTTATGTTATGAGTTTTCATTAATAAGCCAGGAATCAGGAGTTAGAAGATTGAGAAGAAGGGCGCGCGTTTTTGAACTGGTTTTGTCTGAAGGTTGAAAACAATATCTTCTTGGGCTGGGCCTGAGTGATTTTCTTGTTCACACCACCTTTTTGGTTTTACACCCCCTGAGCCCATTTGCTTTATTTTTAATATTTTTTGACTTTTTCTTTTTTTAATTGACTCATTTATTTTTTCTCAGCATATTAAAAATTTAAAAATATATTTTCTCATCATTTTTGAATTTATTAGGTATTTATTTGTTTTTTCTTCTTTTAGTTTGTACATAAATAAATAAATATATACTTTTTGTTTAAAATACTAAAATAACACAAATATATTTTATACACTCTTATCTTATTTTTACTTCCTGAAAATATTTTATAGAAAAATACCTTTTTTATTTTAATATTAAATATTATTAATTAATACATATAATACATATCTTGCAAATAATATAAATATACATATATATGTTAATACATTTAGGGTAAAAATATCAAAAATATACATATTTTTATTTTTATTAATATGTAATACTAAAAAGACATTTTCATAAATATACTATATTTTATTTTATTTTTGTATGTAAATAGTAAATATTATATGAATTAATTGATTAATATCCCTTTTTGATTAAAAATTAGGGTTTTGCCCTAAATTTGAAAATACTCAAAAATAATCCCTTTTTATTTCTCTTTTTATTTCACATAAATAATATTCTTTTACCCATAAAAATTCTTTTTACATTTTGCATATTTATTTCAATCTCCATTTAATTGTACAATTATTTGTCTTGTAAATATTCAAAGAAAATGATGTAATAGTTAGGTTTAAATTCTTGTCTAGATAATCCCCATTTGAAACATTTGTACCCCCTTCCCCATATCATTGTGTTGTAATAGTGTAGGAATTTAATTTTCGCACTTTATCGCTTTCTAAAAATACTATGCTAGAATTAGGGTTTGTATGCGAGTAAAACGAATAAAATAGTTTGACCTAATTTCAAGATAAATAAGCATGAAAATGGACAACACATTTCACACTTGCACCCCTAGGGTATTCCACTTTGTTGCCTTCAAATAAATTGGGCCATATTGCATGTTGAATTTCTTTGGGTAAAACAAACAATCAAATGATCATAGTCCCTCAAAATGTTGCCTAAATAAATGATCAAGTCCCTCTTTTAAAGAAAAATGGCCCAAAGACATTTAACACTATTGCAATTATGGTCTAAGCGATGACCCGCGCCCGTCCCTTTCACCTCCTAAGACAAGATTGTCCACCAAATGCAATGGTGGAACAAAATTGTCAAAAGGTTTAAAACATAACAAAAATCTTTGTGAAAACTTTAGGGTAGATAACTCTTAAGTACTTGTCAATTTGCAAAGAAAACTCTTGCCTATTTTCAAACCACACTTCACAAACACTTTCAAAACAAACTTTCAAAAAACCTTGAAACATCTTTTCAAAAGACAAAAACACCTTTTATAAAACATTCGAGTAAAGAATTGTTACAAGGGTAGCCTATACAAGGCATCTTTTCAAAACATTTTCAAAAACCACACACCAAGCACCATTTCAAACAATTGAAAACCAAGGCAAGTTGATCTAAGCAAGTACCTAAGAGCCCATGGATAACCATGGATAGAAAGGGTGCTAATACCTTCCCTTTCTATAATCTACTCCCCGAACCCAAGAAAAATCTCAAAGGTTTTTGCTGTGCTTTTTTAACCTTTCCTTAGGATAAAATAAAAAGTCGGCGGCGACTCTTGCTCAACCGAAACATTTGCGAAAACAAATGCAAAACCATGGTCAGTTCTCCCACCGTATCACACTGATTAAATGCCAAAGAACGTCGACTGATCAAAATTGAGTCAAAGTCAACCAAAACCCTAAGCCAACTGTGTGAAACAATCCAGAGCCCTGAAAATCAGTAAAACCCTAATTTTGCTTGACTGACGAGAAAAGTCTGTTTGACCGATTCTTGAGCCAGTTTGAAAAATCAGGAAATGCCTGAAGCTGAGATTTCTTGTGGTAAAATGCGAGGGTAAATTTTGGGGTACAACAGCATGGTTAGTGATAGAAACTATTACCTCTTGTGGCTCTACTCAGTCCACACGAACAGATCGCTTCTGGTCACAGTGTTAGCTGCTTACGAACAAAAACATTGAGTGAGAGAAACTACGACTAGGATTTCAAGAACAAATTTTCATCAAGTGAAAATGCTTCAGCACAAGGGTTCTATTTATAGAACCACTTGTGTGGGCTGCAAGCTAAAATCCCAATTAAGGCTGAAAGCTAAAATCCCAATTAAGCTTACGGACATCATACCTTATAATGTATCGTACATCACTTAAGCGCGTGGTACCGGATAAGTGAAAATTGTAGTTATTTTTGTTTATACTTTTTGTTGTACTTATCGACTTTTTGTTGTTATTTTCAGTTGAATAAACCCGACTTTTGTGTAAATACGTTTAGTTTGTATAAATTTGTGTTTTTGATTAATTTGTGTAACGTTTGATAGATTTTAATTCTTTTGTAGGCATATGTCGCATATTTTGAGCATCGAGGAATAAGGTGTCGAAGGCACGAATCTGGATATGAGTTTTTGGAATAAAAGTCCATTTTTAAGAAGTTATGTTCAGACAGGCACACTAAGCAGAAGTTGTAGCATGCTATGAAGTTTTGACAGATTTGGCAGAAGCGTAGTTTTTGAGCCTGCTTAGCGTGGTTTAGGCGGTTTGATGTGTTAAATAAAGAAGTCGTGCTTAGCGCGACAGGCCCGCTTAGTGCAGTCTGCTGATATTTGTTTTATAACTTCATTTTCATTTTAGGTTATGGTTTTTGGGGTGTATTTGTTTCCAAACTCCATCACTCTTATTTATTTGTAGATTAGCTTAGAAAACAACTATGGAGCTTGCATACGGATGATATGGGGTGGATTGCTCTTCGATCAACGCTGACAAACTGAGATATTTGTGGTTTATTTCTCTTCTTCCTTGTGTATTCTCTATTTTTTAGGTTTGTATATGTATTTACTTTGAAATAATGTTTATTTTTTGCCCAGGGCGTTGTATAAAACTTGCTTTACAAATCTTTGTCGATTGTTGTCCTGGATTTTTGCTCTGTGCTAGGGGTTTGGGTTGTTATAGACATATACTGCTCAAGTTCTTATTTAGGATGATTATCTAATAGTGTATGGATTATAGAGATAGATTTATCATTATTATTCACTTGGGTATCCATGATTTAATGTCTCTGTGTTGGTTGTGTCGTTCTGAGAGATTATCAATGTGATTCGCATGGTCGACTTCTGTGTTGTTGAGGTGGTTGAGAGATCTCCACTGAGGTGATACATTGGGTGTTGTGTTTAATACGTGATGACATTGATGAGTCTAGTAGGTTGCGTATAAATTTTCAATATGTTTAAGTTTCTGAGGAGTGGATCATATGCATGCTTGATAAGTCTCTTCTCCATTAAATGTGAAATTCTGGTTGTCAGATCCCGGATGTCCTAAAAGATGTCGAGACACCGGATCTGACTTCACACAAAACAGAAAGAAGTATAAACAAATAAAACAGTGCTGAAAGTATATAACACCAGATATGTTTACCCATTTTGGAGACAACAACTCCTACTCTGGGGGATACCAAGCCAGGGATAAAATTAACTAGATAGTATCGATTTGTAGACCTTACAACAAATCTCTCACTTACAGCCTACACAATTAATCACTACCCTTTGTCTAACTTATACCTAAGATAAACATAGGTATGAGGCCCTTCTCAAATCCATCTTCAATTACACTCAGTAATTGGAGACACTCTAACCGAAGTAGAGAACAAAAATGGAAGTCACTCTTCCAAGATGCACAAAAATCAATGCTTAAAAGCTTTTGAGAATTGACACACAAGTACTCAATGCTTCATAGCTTTTGAGTACCTGACACACAAATATTCTATGCTTAAAACTTAAGAACATCTGACAAGTAACTTAAAACCCAACAATAAGGATTTCTAAACCCCCTAACAAAATACACATATAAGTTCCACATAAAACTAGGTATACACCAGTCTATTTATAACATTATTATAGACTGAATTTGAGCTTCAAAACCGTAGCAATGAGGCTGCACAAAGTCTGCAAAAACTTCTCCAAAATAATTGGTCTTCAATCAATAGTTTCCTAAAATGTCTCCATATTTAGAAACTATGCAAATCTTCAAAAACCAACATAAAATAATCTGAGTTGTCAATCTTAGACGCCATATCATCTAAATGAATATTCTCCATATATTCAGTAACTGATAAATCAGCCGAGACGTTACTAACGGCTGATGCAGACACGATGTCTTATCTCTAGGTTGGGACATCTTATTCGACATGTTGAAAGCAACAAGTTGAGACTTCTATATTCAACATGTTGCTGTCATGTTGTTTTTACCAAAATGATTTCCAATCACAAATTCCAAAAAATAACAAAATGAATTCTTTTCATGTTAATAACTTTTATTTCATGCACTTACTTTCAACCCATTTTAACCCAAACTTATTAGCAAGAGAATTGTCGAACGAAAATTCAGTAGCACTAATTCCTGTGGAGATGATATGATATAACATATATCACCCTAAATAAATACTTACTTTTGCTTTCCATTTTACTGCTTCAGCAAATTGGCGTCGTTGCCGGAGATTGGTGTTTAATGTTTTTAAATATTGTAATTAATATATATGTTGTATAAAAATTGTGCATAAACTTGTTTATATTGATACTTATATAGAGTATACTTGTTTTGTTTCTAGTTTGCTAAGTGTTTGGTTAGGTTTTGCCGTCAGTGAGCACTAACCGTGTAAAGAGGCATCTTAGAGAATTGTGTATAAATAATAATCGTCGAGCTTACGACGTAAAAAAACATGTTTTTATTGTTTTTCATTTTGTTTAGGTAGTTTTTGTGAAATTTTCTAAACAAATTTAAATCAGACCAACTCTGAAATTTTAAATCTTCACTTTAGATTTGTTTAGACAATTTTCACCCATTATTTTAGTATGTTTATATTAGTTGTTTTATGTTGTTATTCTTTGTGGTTTTCTACAAACTTGTCGTGTTTAGCTTGTGGAAGTGTGTATGTGTTGTAAATGCTATTTAGATGTTTACAAGAGAGTAGTGTAGGTGATTGTGGAGGTTTCTTTAGGACTGCAAGTTGATGTCCTAGTTTTTCTGCTACTGGTGTAGCGCACTTAGCATGGTTGAGCCCGCTTAGCGCGCTCTGCTGTGATCAACCAATGAATTCTTTTTGTTTCACTTGGCTCTCCTTTTCTCCACTTTTACCAAGGCCTTATAGTAGTGATTAATATTAGTATTATTTTTCTAATTCTTTTGTTGGTTGTTTGGACTCAATTCTGGCCCGTTAGTTTGAAGTCGCATTTGGTGATTGTCCGAATTTGAGTGTTTCAACTTGCGAATGTATGGTAATGATAGTTTTGAAGTTGGTACACGTCAGGTACTCGTTTATCGCTTTATATACCATAAAATGTTTAGGAAAATTTTCATTTGTATAATTACCATACCATTCATTCTTTTTGCATGACTTGTTTTTGCTTGAATCACTTTAGTTCCTTTTTACCCCTAAATGTGAGGAAGCTTTCCATTGTTCATATATGTTAGAGGCCACAATTCTTGTTTTAACTGGATTTTATTATGTTTAATCTTTTATTTGTGTTGATTGTATGAAAGCATGAAAATGATCAAGACATTTTTTGTTTAATTTTAAGCACAAATACCTAGCCAAATAGTCAATTCACCTTATGAGTGTGTGAACTTTTGTTAACCCCTTTTGAGTCTTTTTGTCAATGTCCATCTTGTTTTTGAACTTGATGCTTGTCTATGAGTGTTTGGTTGTCCTTTTTTAATGGACATTGATTCTTTGTTTCTTGAACCCTTAACCATTGTTTTTTGTTTGAATTTTTACCTTCCCTTAGAAAGTAGGGAGTATTCACATTGATGTTGGTTGAATTCAAGTTGAGGATAGAATTATTTGCTCACTTCTGTTGTGATTGCTACGCGGTTGTGAAGAAAAATAAAGAAAACAAAAAGAAAAAGAAAAAGAAAGAAAGGAAAAAGAAGAAAAAAAGTTGAAAAAGCTTTGAAAAAAATAAAAACAAAAAGTGTATGGAATAATGTTGTGTTAATAAGTAAGGTGTGTTTGGTGTAACCCTTGTGATGAAAGAAGAAGTTTGATTAAAATTCTGTGTTTGAACTTTTGTGAGTTGATCACTACCTTAGGTTTATGCAAGTTTTTATTTTGATTAGCTTTAGAAATTATCCCTTGTTTTTTAACCAAGCCACATTACAACTTTGAAAAGCCCTTGTGATTCTTGCCTTTGTATGATTCAATGTGAAATTTTCGATGAATTCATAATTTAGTCTATTGTTTGCAAGATTGTGGATGAGTGTCTTTTCCTCACCTTTTTGTGTTCTTCATCTACCAATGAATTTTTGCTAGGTGTGATTCATGGTTATGCTTGTTTTGTTTTAGAATGTTTAGTATGTACTTAGAATTCGTTTCGTTTATATGTTGTCGATGTAGGATTGTGGTAAGTATGTACCTTGTTTATGAGTTTTTGTTTGAACCATACCTTTGTTTTCATTTTTAAAACTTGTTGAATCATGATTTTTTTGGTTGATTATTGTTCTTTCAGTTGTTTGGCCTTGTTTGAGGACAAAAAAGTTCAAGTAGAGGAGAGTTTGATAAGTGCATATTGTAGTTATTTTTGTACATATTTGTTTTTTGTACTTATCAACTTTTTGTTGTTATTTTAGGTTGAATAAACCTGGCTTTTGTGTAAATATGTTTAGTTTGTATTTATTTGTGTTTTTGATTAATTTGCATAATGTTTGATAGATTTGACTTCTTTTGTAGGTATTTGGAGCATATTTTGAGCATCGAGGAATAAGTTGTCGAAGACACAACTCCAGATGCAAATTTTTGGAATAAAAGTCCATTTTTGAGAAGTTCTGTTCAGGCAGGCGCACTAAGAGGAAGTTGTAGCGCGCTATGAGGTTTTGACAGATTTGGAAGAAGCAAAGCTTCTGAGTCAGCTTAGCGTGGATAACACGCTTAGTGCAGTTTAGGAAGTTTGACTTGTTAAATAAAGAAGTTGCACTTAGTGCGCCAGGCACTCTTAGCGTGGTCTGCTGATATTTGTTTTATAACTTCATTTTCATTTTATTTTAAGTTATGGTTTTTGGAATGTATTTTTTCCCAAACTGCATCACTCTCATTTTTTTGGTAGATTAGCTTAGAAAACAACTATGTAGCTTGCATACGGATGATCCGGGGTGGATTGCTCTTCGATCAGAGCTGACAATCCGAGAGATTTGTGGTTTATTTCTCTTCTTCTTTGTGTATTCTCTATTGGTTGGGGTTGTATATGTATTTACTTTGAAATAATGTATATTTGTCGCCCATTGTGTTGTATAAAACTTTTTTACAAATATTTGTTGATTATCGTCCTGGATTTTTGCTCTGTGCTAGGGGTTTGGGTTGCTATAGACATATAATTGTTGAATTCTTATTTAGGATGGTTATCTAATAGTGTATGGATTCTAGAGATATATTTAGCGTTATTATTCACTTGGGTATCTGTGATTAATGCCTCTGTGTTGGTTGTGTCATGTTGAGAGATTGTCGACGCGATTCGCACGGTTGACTTCTGTGTTGTTGAGGTGGTTGAGAGATTGTCGTCGAAGTGATACGGTGGGTGTTGTGTTTGATATGGGATGACATTAATGAGTCTAGTAGGTTACGTATAACTGGTCGGTAGATTTAAGTTTGTGAGGAGTGGATTATATGAATGCTTGATAAGTCTCTTCTCTTTTAAGTAAATTCTTTTCCTGTTAGTAACTTTTATTTCAAGCACTTACTTTCAACCCATTTTAACCCAAACTCATTTGTGAGAGAGTCTTCTAATGACAATTCAGTAGCACTAACCCATGTGGAGACGATACGATATAACCTATATCACCCTAAATATATACTTACTTTTGCTTGCCGCTTTACCGCTTCACCAAAATGGCGCATGTGATACGGTGGCAGAACCGACTGTTATACTGGTTTATATGTTTGTGTTTGCAAATGTTGCGGTAAGAAAGAGTCGCCACTGAATTTTATTTTATCTAACAAAGGAAAGGGTGAAAAGAACAGAAAAGACCTTTCGAGATTATTTCTGAGTAAGGGGGGTAGACTATGGAAAGGGAAGGTGTTAGCACCCTTTCCATCTGTAGTTTTCTATGGGCTCTTAGATGCTTAGCTCATTTGGAAAATACCTTGTGCTTTTTGTGTGTTTTGAAAAGTATTTTTGAAAGTGCCTTAGTGCGGAGATTTTCTTTATGATAACTCTTGTATCAGTCCTCAAGAGTGTTGATAAAGTATTTTTGAAAATGTTTTTGAAAGTTTTTTGTGTAAGTGTGAAAATTAGTTTTTGAGCAAACATCTAATAGCTATATACTTTTACTCGAAAGATTTGTTCTTTTCCTCCTTTCCTTTAGACAGTGTTATCCTACTATTAGTGAGTAGGTAGCCCTATCATTGGATGTTTGAGGGACATTCGAAGGGACGTTTTATAGTCACAAAGGCAACTAGGAGAGAAACCTTAGTAACTACCCTAGGGTTTTAAGATCATTGTTTACCAAGGCAACATTGAGAGGGTCATCGAGGGACTTATGATCTTTGAACCAGAGGGTAGCCACTAAAATCTCTCACGTCTCGAGAGTTGTGACTATTTTTCCGAAAGGAAACCAAAGTGGGAGTACCGTAGAGGTGTATATATGCAAGTGTGTTTGTTTCAGTTACTTGTCTTTGATGTTTGGTTTGCTAATGTTGCTTTTAGTTTCTTGTCATGCAATCCTATTACCATACATCTAACAGTTAATATTTACATGAAATTAAAATGCGGAAAGTAAATCCTAGCTATTACAAGGATTCGGGGAGGGGGATTATGTACATATCCAAAACTGGGGGGAAAATAAATAAAAGTCCTAATTAATTCTATTACATCCAGTAGACAGATACAACAATATGAATGTAAACGCGCGCGAAATGGAAAAGAGCGTCTAAAAATCCTAAGGTATAAGAATCCTTTTTTGTTTGTTTTTGTTTTTGGGAAAATGACTTAATTAAAAATCCCAAGTCTACTTAGTTTTAAATTAAAAAGGGGTTAAAATAATTAATTAATTAGTTACTAGAATTAATTTTAATTGAAAATAATGCTAACCTAATATTTTGTGATTTTTTTATTTATTTTTAAGGTTGATTAAAGCTAAAATAAAATAATGAAAAGACAAAATAAGGGGGTCAGACAGTAAATGAAAACATGGTGCAATCTGTAGAACACAGGTCCGGATCGAATCAGAGGCCCAGGTTGCCCTTTCGATCCAATGAAGAGGGTTGTCAAAGGCACATGATGGATTTTCCATTGGAGGCACTGGATCTGGATCAGATGGTGATGATATGATGGTACATGGAATGCACATTTGAACTTGGAGTGTTGTGGAGTATCGAATCTGTGGGAAAATAAAAATTAGACAAATAATTTGAAAAAGGGGTTGGATCAAACCCAGCCCCCTTAAGACCAATGCCTTATCACGCTTTGCTTTTACCAATCGAGTCAAGTGTATTTTCTATCAGCTGGAGAAGCGTCGAAGCCCTAACTTCGATCGTCTTCTCCAACCACTCCCTTCAATGGGACTTAACTAAAATTGCAAAAAAACAAACGTTAATTGGACCCTACTCCGCTACTTTGGGGGATGCGAATCTAACTGGGGTCATCATTTTGGGCTAAAGCGCGCAGATTTGTGAGATATGGTTCGATCAACACAAATCTGCATGAACATGATGATTCATGTTTTAGGCAGCATGGGGTTTGTATAATGGCTCAAACCTACATATTGGGATCTCACTAACACGTTAGTATCAATGGCATGCACTGAAACATAATAAAAATGCAGATACAAATTCAAATGATATATTAGAATCGGAGATGCGTGTGCATGCATTTTTTTACCAATTTTTATCGCCTTCAGTAATGACCTATTCTTACCCTATAAACCTTCAGGAGAGGATTGTAGCCTTTTTTTCTTAGGTGGAGAAGGCCTGGAACAATTGTTTCAATTTTTACAATTTTGTGAGGATTTTGATATTTTTGGTGTGACTTCAACAGGCAATGTATGATATCTCTGCAAAAATGTTTTTGTGGCAATGTTTTTCTTGTCTCCTTTTTGTCCCCCTTGGCAATGTGCCCTTAGCCTTATATTTATTGGGGTGTGAGGAGAGAAAGTATGGCAAGAGACAAAGGCTTTCAACGCCATGAGACAAAAATCCAACATATTGAAAGTTGGCCATATTTGGATAATTCTTGCCATTTTGAAATCTTGAGTGAACATGGACATGTTTCTCCCCCTGGCTCTTTCGAATGCCCCACATGTATGTCCTTCAAAGGCACCATTTGTATGTCCTTCGAATGGACCAAATGCATGTCCTTCGAAGGAACCATTTGTGTATCATTCGAATGGACCAAATGTATGTCCTTCGAAGGCACCATTTGTGTATGCTTCAAATGGACCAAATGTATATCCTTCGAAGGCACCATTTGTATGTCCTTCGAATGGACCAAATGTATGTATTTCGAAGGCACCATTTGTGTGTCCTTCGAATGGACCAAATATATGTCCTTCGAAGGCACCACTTGTATGTCCTTCGAATGGGCCTTTGAGTGCTTCTTCGAATGGACCATATGAATGCTTCTTTGGAAGGGACCATCTTGTGTGTCGAAGTATAAAAAACTGTGTGTTGAAGGTTTTTAGAGGTGGAGTCAGAGTAGTCCTGAAGATAGACATTGCCTTGTCGAATCTTGCATGTAGATAGTCATTTCTTTGTGAATCGAAGGTTAAATGAAAGGGGCATGTTGCCTTGTAGATCAAAGGCAAGTCGGAGGAAGCCTTTTTCCTTATGGATCAAAGGCAAGTCTGAAGCAACCATTGCACAACCAAAGCCTTGTGAATTGAACTTGATCGAAGGGGGCACAACACCCAATCGAAGCTTGTGAATTAGGCCTGCATCGAAGGAGGCCAAATGCTCAATCGAAGACTGGTGATCCAAGCTTGCATTGAAGGATTTTAGATGCCCAATCGAAGTACCTTGTTAAGGTTCCAATTGAAAGACACTTGACCATCTTCAAAAAAAATTATTTTCTTTGAGCAAGTGTTTGTAACCACCCAGGCAAGAGAAGATCTTGGAAAACATGAGAGGGCAAATTTTGGGGTACAACAGCTACCTCTGTTCCATCTTCTTAAACTTGAAGATTTATATTGTCTTGTTTGCCTTTCATGATCTAAAGGTGGAAGATGATTGAACACTAGAGTGCCCAAAAATTTGCACTCGCATGATCTGATAATTGACTATGTAGGTAATGGGCTTGAAGATGCCATTTGGAGAAGATGACTGAGAGTTGTTGGAGATAGGCTTGAAGATGCCATCCAAAGTAGATGATGACTTCATAAGAGGTCTCTTTATTGGATTCCTGTTCTTGTTGTCTAAGGAGGACTCCGTTGGGGAAAATTTATTCTTGTTGTTCTCCTTCTTGAGGAAAACTTTGTGGGGAATAGAGTCTAGGAGATTCAGTTGTCCATGGCTCTATTGAGGAGTTATCTATGGACTGGAGAGATAAAAGTTTTTTGTTTTCTGGTTGAACTCCATGCTTCACAGTAACTTGCTGGGGAGGATGAAATTAACTGTTATCTGGAAATGTATTAGAAGGAGCCTGTGTAGGGCTGCTTCAGGATGAGTCCGTGTTAGACTGCATCTGGAAATTGAGAAGGAATATGTGTAAGATTGCTTTAGGATGAGTCAGTGTTAGACTGCATCTTGAGATCATGATAAGAAACCTGTGTAGGATTGCTTCAGGATGGCCATGTAGATAGTCGTCCCATCTGGTTTTGAGAATTGATTTACAATCATCTATTCACAGATAGTTGTCCTGTCTTGTTTCTGGTATTGATCTGAAACTTGCTTTTGTTGGTCATTGAGATAGTTATCCTGGATGGTTTTCAGGTATTAATCTCTGACCTTATAAAGAAAGATAGTTTTCCCATCTTGTTTTGGGTATTAATCTTCAATCTGCTCATGTAGATGGTTTTCCTGGCTTGTTACATGTATTAATCTACAATCGGTCATCCATATATAGTTGTCCTGGCTCGTCACAGATATTAATGTGGAACTTGTTTTTGTCGGTCGTTGAGATAGTTGTCCTGGCTAGTTTCAGGTATTAATCTCTGACCTTAGAAATAAAGATAGTTTTCCCGTCTGGTTTTGGGTATTAATCTTCAATCTGCTCATGTAGATAGTTTTCTTGGCTTGTTACAGGTATTAATCTACAATTGGTCATCCACAGATAGTTGTCCTGGCTTGTTACAGGTATTAATCTGGAATTTGTTTTTGTCGGTCATTGAGATAGTTGTCTTGGCTAGTTTCAGGTATTAATCTCGGACCTTAGAAAGAAAGATAGTTTTCCCGTCTTGTTTCGGGTATTAATCTTCAATCTTCTCATGTAGATAGTTTTCCTGGCTTGTTACAGGTATTAATCTACAATCGGTCGTCCACAGATAGTTGTTCTGGCTTGTAACAGGTATTAATCTAGAACTTGTTGAAAATTGGTGATGACATTCATCTGTCGATCTTTCCTGAAAAGGTAAAGAATTAGCTGCATGCAATATCATGATGCATGAAGTGAAAATGATGCTCTCAAAATAAATGAGATTGTGATATATGCATTTGTGCTGCATATGCTATGATGATTGTAAAATGGTGTACGAATGCAATGTATGAATGTGTCAGTCGCTCTATTTCTGTATTGTTGAACCAGGGAAAATAAATCTCGGATTGTTGTTGGGGATGAAGAATGTAGGTCTTCCAATTTTGTTGAAGTTGGATTGTTGGAAGATGAACTTTCGTTGTTAGAGAAATAAACTTTGTTGGCGAAGGGAAACTATGTTAACTACTTGGGGATTTTGTTGAAATCCTGCTGAGGAATCCTGATAAGCTTGTGAACCAGGTTAGGGAATTCTTTAGGATGTCGAGGCAGTAATTGGATATTCTTGTTCCGTCGGGGATATAAGAACACCTGACATCATTAGGCTATATGAATGGATATGGCAGTGACTTTATAGTAGGATGCCCCTGCTTGTGTACCTACTGGAGAAAGTATCTGCGGGGGTTTTGTGGATGGCCTTTAAAGTTTGTCCCATTTCTTAAAGCCATTAGTAACTGCCTTTCTATTTTTTATGCGTGTATTTATAAACAGTAATCACATTCAAATGCATATGTTCAAAAATAATCACTGGAAATTTTCGCAAACAAAACTGAAAGATAAAAAGAAAATAAATAGTTTGGCACTTTCAAAGAGATAATTTTGTATTAATTTGAAGAATTTGTGCCTATAATAGGCGTTTTTGTACAAGGAGACGTACATTCTAGTAAGAGAATGTCATCATAATAATGGAAACTATACAAAGAAAAAGAACAACTATGTGAAACGATCCCATTGGGTTCCCATTCTGCTATTGCCTTTATGTCTTTGAGTGTCTCATCGCTTTGCTGCTTGTTCGAAGCTGACTGGATTGATTAGTACCGCTTGAGCTTGACAGTTGATACTGAAGATTGGTCGTAAGGTGATTCAACGGGACATAGTCATACGCTTAAAATCCCTAACTTTTTCCTGGACCGCCCTTTCAGGTTTTCAGTCCACCGGGATACCCTTTTTTGCCTAAGCCGTCTTTTCAGGTTTTCGACTTGCCGGGTGTACAGATTTTTTATATGTACATCCCTAATGTTTGCCCAAACCATTTTGGTTCGCCGGGATGCCCTTTTTTTGCCTAGGCCAATAAACCTAGCGGGTATTTTTTCATGCGTAGTATCTTTTAACTATGTCAGTGTTTACAGGGTGCGGAAGGTCGTCACTGTCCATAGTAGTTAAGATCATGGCTCCACTAGAAAATATGTTCTTGATTACAAATGGCCCTTCGTATGTAGGAGTCCATTTTCCCCTGGGATCACCTTGCAACCGTATGATGCGCTTGATTACTAGGTCACCAACATGATATACCTGATGTATGACCTTCTTGTTAAAAGCTTTGATCATATGCTTTTGATATATCTGACCATGACAAACAACCGCGAGCCTTTTCTCGTCAATCAGGTTTAATTGTTCAAGTCGATTCTGAACCCATTCGCCTTCATTCAAACCTGCATCCTTCAAGATTCTCAAGGAAGGGATCTGGACTTTAATGGGTAGGACAACTTCCATACCGTATACCAAAGAGAAAGGAGTTGGCCATGTTGATGTGTGCATTGTGGTACGGTAACCATGAAGAGTAGATGGTAACATCTCGTGCTAGTCTTTATATGTTACCGTCATATTCTGTATGATCTTCTTGATATTTTTATTAGCAGCTTCTACAACTCCATTCATCTTCGGCCGATAAGGAGAAGAGTTATGATGTTGGATCTTGAATTGCGTGCAGAGATCAATGTTCATAGTATTATTGAGATTGATACCATTATCTGTGATAATTATTTCTGGAATACCATACCGACAGATAAGGTTATGTCTGATGAATCGGGCCACAACATTCTTGGTAACAGAAGAAAATGAAGTTGCCTCGACCCACTTCGTGAAGTAATCAGTGGCAACCAGGACGAAGCGGTGCCCATTAGAGGCTGTACGTATAATCTCCCCAATCATATTGATGCCCCACATTAAGAATGGCCAGGGAGCAGTCAAAATGTTCAAGGGAACCGGAGGCACATGTACTTTATCATCATAGATTTGGCACTTGTGACAAGTTCGTGAATGTTGATAATAGTCTGCTTCCATAGTGGACCAGTAGTATCCTGCCCGTAGGATCTTTTTAGCCATCATGTTCCCACTAGAATGGGTGCCAAAGGTACATTCATGCAAATCAACCATAATCTTTTATGCCTCACTCTTGTCTACACACTGAAGCAAGGTAGAGTCGTGGTTGCGCTTGTAGAAGATTCTGTTACTAAGGAAGAACTTGGAAGAGAACCTTCTTAGGAACTTCTTATCATTGACTGAAGCTCCATCAGGATATTCTTGGGCTTCGAGATATCTTTTGACTTCATGGAACCAAGGTTTGTCCACTACCTCTTCAGTATCAACCTCATAATAGTATGCTGGTTCACCCATCCTCTCAATAGTGATCTGAGGAGCCTCATTATCCCATCTGACCTTGAACATGCATGACATAGTAGCTAGCACGTCCGCTAGTTAATTTTCCTCTCATGGAAAATGCTCAAAGGTAAATTCTTCAAAGTATGTAATCAATGTCAACACATGCTCTCTATAAGGGATGAGATTAGGATGCTTCGTGTCCCATTCTCCTTTGATTTTGCTGATTACTAAGGCCGAGTCTCCAAATACACTCAATAATTTGATCCTTAGGTTGATAACAGCTTTGAGACCCATGTTGCATGCTTCATATTCAGCCATATTGTTAGTACAATTGAAACATAGCCTGGCATTGAAAGGAGTATGACAACCTTCAGGATATATGATCACAACACTGATGCCATTGCCAAGTGCGTCAGAAGCTCCGTCAAAAACCATAGTCCATCGGGATCCTTTTTCAGGTCCTTCATCCGGTCTAGGTTCTTCACAATCAGTTACTAACATGATGTTCTCATCCAGGAACTCAAAATTCATGGATTAGTAGTCGTCCACAGCCTGATGAGCCAAATGATCAGCTAATACACTCCCCTTAATTGATTTCTGGGTTGTGTACTGAATGTCGTATTCGGTCAGGATCATTTGCCATCTTTCTATTCTTCCTGAGAGAGCAGGCTTCTCAAAGATGTATTTGATAGGATCCATTTTAGATATCAATAAGGTAGTGTGAGTTAACATATATTGTCTTAGTCGACGAGAAGCCCATGCCAAAGTGCAACAAGTTTTCTCGAGCAGTGAGTATCTTGTTTCACAGTCGGTAAACTTTTTGCTAAGGTAGTATATCGCATGCTCTTTTTGACCAGACTCGTCATGTTTCCCCAGCACACACCCCATTGAATTCTCTAATACTGTCAAGTACATGATCAGAGTTGTTCCTTCAACCGGATGCATCAAGAGTGGAGGCTTTTGAAGATATTCTTTGATTTTTTTAAAGGAGTTCTAGAAATCGTCATTCCATTTCACTGCATGATCTTTCTTCAGTAATTTGAAGATTGGCTCACAAGTAGCGGTTAGATGGGAAATGAATCTGGCAATGTAGTTTAGACGTCCCAAGAATCCACCAACCTCCTTCTCAGTGCGAGGAGTTGGAACTTCTTGTATAGCTTTAACCTTTGCAGGGTCTACTTCAATGCCTTTTCTGCTGACAACAAAGCTTATGAGCTTATCGAATCTTACTCCAAAGGTGCACTTATTTGGATTCAACCTTAGTTTGTACTTTTTTTAGCCTTTCAAACAGCTTCTGCAGGTGGTCAAGGTGATCCTCTTCAGTCTGAGACATGGCTATCATATCATCAACATAGACCTCTATCTCGTGATGGATCATATCGTGAAACAAAGCTACCATGGCACATGATAGGTTGCCCCTGCGTTCTTTAACTCAAATGGCATAACTTTGTAACAGAAAGTGCCCCACTGTGTGACGAAGGTTGTTTTCTCCATGTCTTCAGGTGCCATTTTGATCTGATTGTATCTGGAGAAACCATCCATGAAGGAGAATACCTTATGTTGTGCAGTGTTGTCAACCAGAACATCGATATGGGGAAGCGGAAAGTCATCCTTGGGGCTTGCCCTATTCAAGTCTTTGTAATCCACACACATACGTACTTTACCATCCTTCTTAGGTACTGGAACAACATTAGCAACCCATTATGGATAAGAAGTAATAGCTAAGAAACCAGCGTTGAATTGTTTCATGACTTCAGATTTGATTTTTTTTACATCTCTGGCCGCATATGACGAACCTTCTGTTTCACTGGAGGGCAATCTTCTTTTGTCGGCAGATGATGGACCATAATATCAGTGTCAAGTCCTGGCATGTCCTCGTATGACCAGGAAAAGACTTCAACATAGTCATGTAGCATCTTAATTAACCTCTCTTTAACACTATGCTCCAGATTGGCTCCTATCTTAACTTCCTTCTTATCCTTTTCAGTACCCAAGTTTACTATCTCAACTGGCTCTTCATGAGGCTGTATTGCCCTTTCCTCTTGTTGTAACAGTCTGGCAAGTTCTCCTGGTACTTCACAATCTTCCTCACCTTCGTCCTCGGCTTAGTAGATTGTATTTTCAAAGTCATAATTGGCAATAGCAGAACCGTTATCAATGGAATCCATAGTGGATATGGATCTGCAGTTTGATATGTGGGTGTGTGTAAGAGCATAGCTTTTTTTTAATAAAGTAAAAGGTATAAAATAAAAATAGAGAGCGTAAAATTTGTATGCCAAACGTCCAATGATTTATTAATGACATATGAATATGAATTATTAACCCTCACAAATAAACCATTGTGCTTCGGGTAAAGCACAAGGCTTTAGAGTTTCAACTGTTTAAATATTACATACCCCAAAAAAAAAAGACAATTACTCTTTAATAACATTAATAGGAACAAAATCTTTGGCCTCCCAATTGTTGATTCCACCATTGATGGTTAGGAAGATCCACTTGTCCACGTCGCAGTCGCTGTCAGCATCCTCTGTAGCGGAAACAACATCAATAGCATTGATTCCCAGTTCATGCTTGGGCATTGGTGTAGTTATGATGTTGGGTGTCTTGGGAGGATCTAACTCAATCTCATTCTCCTCAATGAGATCTTTCACTTTGTTCTTCAGAGCCCAACAATCATTTGTATTATTCCCCAGACTTTCAGAATAGTAGGCACATCGCGCATTTGGGTTGTAGTGGGGAGATGCAGTATTAGGATCTTGGGAGCTTCCTTTAGAGTCACCGGATTGGACTTCAGCAAATGTGGAAAAACCTGGGATAAGGTCATGTTGATCCGGGTGAACTGTCTTCTGGGCGCATCCGGCCTGCACTGATTGTTTTGTTGTTGGTTTGATGCAAAATTAGAAATCATAACAACCCCTACCGTCGGACGACGTTCAATTTTGTTTTTATTTCTCTGGCCATAAGCAGCACTGACCTCCTTCTTCCCAATGAAGGGTTTCTATGTGTTCTTACACACACCCATGCACTACATTACAGATCCTCATCCACTCTGAATCTCGTCAATAACGATTATGCTATTGCCCCATATGACTTTGAAAATTTTATCCACCAAGCCAAGGACAAAGGTGAGGAAAATTGTGAAATACCTGGAGAAATTTCCAGACTCTTAATATAAGAAGAGAAGGCTATCTAACCACATGAAGAGTCGGTTGAAGTAGTAAACTTGGGAGCTGAGACAGATAGAAAAGAGGCCAGGATCGGCGCTAACTTAGATGTTGCATGAATATGTTGAAATCTTTTCTTGGTCATACGAAGACATGCCAGGGCTCGATACTGATATTGTGGTTCACCGTCTGGCGATGAAAGAGGGTTATGCTCCAATTAAACAGAAGGTTCATTGCATGCGCCCTGAGATGTCCGAAAAGATCAAAGTTGAGGTAATGAAACAATTCAATGCAGGGTTCTAAGCAGTGATGTCATATCCTTAATGGGTTGCTAATGTTGTTTTGGTGCCAAAGAAATACGGCAAGGTACGTATGTGCATAGATTACATGGATCTGAACAGGGAAAACCCCAAGGATGACTTCCCATTACCACATATTGATTTTTTTGGTCGACAACACTGGTCAGCACAAGGTATTCTCCTTCATGGATGGTTTCTCGGGTTATAATCAGATCAAGATGGCGCCTGAAGACATGGAGAAAACTATCGCCGTCACACAGTGGGGCACTTTTTGTTATAAGGTTATGCCTTTTGGGTTGAAGAACGTCGGGGCAACTTACCAGCGTGCCATGGTAGCCTTATTTCATGACGTGATTCACCATGAGATAAAGGTCTACATTGAAGATATGATAGCCAGGTTGCAAACTGAAGAAGAGCATCTCAATCATTTGCATAAATTGTTTGAAAGATTGAGGAAGTATAAGCTAAGGCTAAACCCGAACAAGTGCACCTTTCGGGTGAGATCCGATAAACTCCTAGGTTTCGTCGTTAGTGGTAAAGGTATTGAGGTCGATCCTGCAAAAGTTAAAGTTATTCAAGAAATGCCGACTCCCCGTATCGAGAAGGAAGTCAGAGGTTTCTTAGGACAACTGGATTACATTGCCCGTTTCATTTCTCATCTAACCGCTACTTGTGAGCCAATCTTCAAACTGCTAAAGAAAGATCAAGTAGTAAAATGGAACGACAATTGTCAAATATCCTTTGATAAAATTAAGGATTACCTACAAGAACCTCCGATTCTGATGCCACCAGTTGAAGGAAGACCTTTAATCATGTACTTAACAGTGCTAGAGAACTCAATGGGGTGTGTACTGGGGCAGCATGACGAGTCTGGTCGAAAAGAGCATGCAATATACTACCTTAGAAAAAAGTTTACCGACTGTAAAACAAGATATTCACTGCTCGAGAAAACTTGTTGCACTTTGGCATGGGCTGCTCGCCAACTAAGACAGTATATGTTGACCCATACTACCTTGTTAATTTCTAAAATGGATCCCATCAAGCTGTATGAACATTATGCTAGTAACAGATTATGAAGAACTTGGACCGTATGAAGGACCTGAGCTAGGATCCCGATGGACTATGGCTTTTGATGAAGCTTCCAACGCACTTGGTAACAGAATTGGCATAGTAATTATCTCCCCTCAAGGTTGTCACACGCCTTTCACTTCCATACTTTGCTTTGACTGCACCAATAATATGGTTGAATTCGAGGCGTACATCATGGGTCTTAAAGCTGCTATTGACTTGAGACAAGTTCTTAAGTGTATATGGAGACTCAGCCTTGGTAATCAGTCAAGTCAAAGGAGAATGGGATACAAAGCATCTGAATCATATCCCTTACCGAGAACATGTGATAACCTTGACCCCATATTTCGAAGAGATTACTTTTGAGCATATACCAAGAGAAGAGAATCAGTTAGTAGACAAATTGGCTACCATGTCATCCATGTTCAAAGTCAGATGGGACAATGAAGCTCCCAGGAATACCATTGAAATATTCGATGAATCGGCACACTGATATGAAATTGACACTGATGGAGTAGAGGAAAAACCTTGGTTTCATGAAGTGAAGAAGTACCTTGAGGCTCAAGAATACCTAGAAAGGGCATCCATCAATGACAAGAAGTTCCTACGGAGGTTCTTGGCTAAGTTCTTCTTGAGCAATGGAGTTTTATACAAACACAATCATGATTCAACTTTGTTCCATTGTGTGGACAAGAAGGAAGCAGAAGAAATTATGCAAGATATGCAAGGAGTCTTTGGTACTCACTCCAGTGGGCATACTATGGCTAAAAAGATTTTGAGAGCTGGTTATTGTTGGTTGACTATGGAAACTGATTGTCACCACCACTCGAGAACTTGTCATAAGTGCCAAATTTACGCTGATAATGTTCATGTGCCTCCAGTACCTTTGAATGTCATGACTGCTCCTTGGCCATTCATAATGTGGTGCATTGATATGATCGAAGAAATAAAGCCTACCGCTTATAACGATAATCGCTTCATTCTCGTCGCCATTGATTACTTTACGAAGTGGGTGGAGGCAGCTTCGTTCGCCTCTATTACGAAGAATGTGGTCACCCAGTTCATCAAGCATACCTTATATGTCGGAATGGTATCCCTAAGAGAAACATCACAGACAACGGTACTAATCTCAACAACACCATGATCACTGAACTCTGCATGTAGTTCAAGATCAAGCACCACAACTCTTATCCATATTGTCCAAAGATGAATGGTGCAGTGGAAGCTTCCAATAAGAACATTGTAGCAACTAGTTTTTTAATCAAGAGTCACCACTATTAGTTTTTATCTTAGGGAAGGTAATCTAACAGAAAACCCTAATTCACGGACAAAGATTCTAGGTTTCGGACTCAATTGGACGAAAGGAAGGTGTTTGGCACCTTTCATCCACCTTGTTCACAAGGATATTAAGCTCTAGGTTCAGGTTTGGGATAAACAGGGTTTTAAGTTTTAATTAACAAGAGTCGCCACAAATTTAGATCGCGTGCCTACGTATCTTCTTATGAGGAATAGAGTCCCAATTCGTAGTTCGTATGGGTTGGTGTCTTTTAGGGGTTTGCAAACCTATTTTGAATCACTTCGCACTCGGTCAGGAGTAATGATTACGGAGATTTTGACTGAGAATGCAGTAAGCCAAAATTAGTTTGAAACCCATTTGCAAAAAGGACAAAATCCGCGAAAATAGTTTGAGATTTGTTAGTGTTTTTTAATAATATTAATTGCAAAAACGTCTTGATTAATGCATGATTAAGAAAAAGGTATTTAATAAAATAATATATGCTATTTTGATATAAAAATAATTTATCTCCATGCTATAATAAATAGTAATATACACAATAATAATAATTAATATAAAAAATATGATAATAATAATTTTTAATAATAATTATAATTATAAGTAAAAGAGAAAGAAAGAAATAAATAATATAATATAATAGAAATAATAACAAAATAATTATAAAATTAAATAAACCTGGGGGGTTTATTTTCAGTTATGCATCAAAACATGGGGGTGTTGTTTAGTAATCTGGGTTTAGGCCCAAGATTGTTCTGGGCAGGGGGTACGCTGTATTTGGAATTATAGTAATTATTGATGGGGGAGGTATGAATAGCAACGAGCTTAAGCCCAACATGTTTGTAAGGGTTGGCTGCATAATCCAGTGTGGGGAGGGCATATGAAGCTTAAGATGAACCTGGCCTTATGGTCGTTCAATCAAGATCAAACCGTCATAATTAAGGGGTGTATGATAATAGAATGAACGCGCATGCATGGAAATATTACAGATAACATATCTTGTTTTTTCATTTTTCTTTTTCATTCTACAAAATTCGTTCTTTCCTCTTCAACTAACTCTCTCTCTCTCATTCAAACCACATAACCCTATCACCATCCCTTTCTCGTTTACCCTAAAACGAAACACCCAACGCCACGGCTTCCCTCACTATCAACCCTTTTCTGATTGCAAGTTCAAACCCCAAATACCCCCAAATCGTAACGGCAAGCAAACAGAAACAATAAAGCTAAGTTCGATATACCTTTAACAATCGTTCTGACACGTCACACTTCTGCCTACTGATCTTCGTCTCTCTTTTTGTATTCGCAGGTCCGTAGATATGGTGACAGTGAATGGTTGGTGATGGTGGTGGATGTGGAAGCGGTGGCGGCGTCTAAAGGTGATTAGGGTTTCCGATTTGGAAACCCTAATCACTTTTGTTCTGGATATTCAACGGCAAAGGAATATTCCTAATTCTTGGTCTCTCCGTCTCTAAACTCCCTTCTTTTCTGTAAAACCCTCGACCCCCTTTCTCTGACTTTCTCCCTTTTCTTATATATTTAGGGTTTTTTCCTTTTAACTTCAGTTACAAATTACATCAATTAGGGATTTAGAGCTTTTATTGATAGATTATGTTATGTTTGTAAGATTTTATTTTGTTCTACCATCACATACGACTGTATTTTCATATTTTTATGTTAAAATGATTCTGAAATCTTATAATCTCTTTGATTTTGTAATATTATTGATTTAGATTTGAAACTGATTCAATTGGATTTTTGTGATATTCTGGATATAGTTTTGTTTTAGACTTTTTAGATTGTATCTGTAAGAAGAAATTTTTGATTCAATTTGTTAATAAGATTTTCAGATTCTGTTAGATGCTGGTATTTGATTTGTTATGTAACCAAATTGACACTGCAAGATTTGATTTCTTACTGAGATCTGCAGATTGTAATATATATTGAGTATTCTAGGTTTAACTATGTTAAAAGATCTGTTTTTTTTAGTAATATTTGATTCGGTTTTCAATTACAATATGAACAGTAAATGTCGTTTGCAAAAGTCATGGTCTAATTGGGTTTGATTGTAATAGTGGTTGTTAGTCCATTTGGGCCAGCATGCGCGTTTGCTACTTTTAATTTGGCCTTGCGTTGTTTACATCACTCAGCAACAATTTTTTTTTAATACTACAAACCCAATTTTAACAACTCTTATCATTATAACAACTCTTAATTATATGAAAAAAGTAAAATAAAATGTTTTTAATAATGATAATAAATTTATTTTGTAAAAACAGTCAATAATAATGTTTTTTTCTTAAAATACAACAACAAATAATAAAAACAACCCATATGTTAGTTTTAATAAAACCTTAATGGACTTGTCATTTGTAACTATACCCCTTCCCTTTACTATTTAATGATAGAAATGGAAATGGGTCGTGTGCCATGGGCTCATACACTGCAATTTCACCCCCCCCCCCCCCCCCCCCCATTTTCCTTTACTAACAACAAACTACTTAAAGGGCCTCAATATATTTAATTTCAACCTCTTTTCTTACTAATAGTAATAAACTTAAAGTGGGTTTTAAAATAATTACGATCTTAATGATTATTATTGAAATAATTTCCACATTTGAATCTCATGGGCCATTGGCCAACATGCTTTGCGAATGGATTTATGAGTCTTTCCAATTTAGAAAGCCCCACTCTCCTGGATTAAAATACACCCCCCAGTTGACTTAAATTTTAAGAATGGGCCACCGGATATTTTTGTACCATCCTTAATTAAATTTTTCTTTACTATTTTGATTTTGAAAATACGATCATCGAGGTAGGACAAATTTGGGGTACGACAACTGCCCCTATTCAATTATCTTCCAATCGAATAGCGTGAGAAAACTTAAGTCTCACGTGTTTGGATTGGGAGTTTATTGAAAACTTGAGGTATCACAAAATTTTCCCGACAAACATAAGGTTACGCTGTTGTAGAATGCCCTTATAAGTTCCAAGGAAGTAGGCAAAGCTGATGATATATCGTTTACCCCTGTTTTGATAATGAGGCAGACATCGCGATTTTGTATGTCTTGGCTTACTCCACCACTTGGAGGGTGAGTATAGCAATGATTGATGATGCATGGTTGCTTGAAGACTGAGGCCATGGATTACATTTGTGAGTTGCTGCCTGATGTCTGAGGCGATGTTTTGAGCATGAATACACGGCGGCTCCGAAGCCATGTATTTGAGTTGGCAGAACGCATTACGGATTAGAGGCAATCTGTTGAGTTTGGATCATACATTGTGGCTTAGAGGCAATGTGTTAAGTTTTTTTTTTCTTTTGAGCATCGCAACATGGATTTTGGGGCGATGGTCTAGAACTTGGCATAACGGAATACATTGCTGCATGAAGTCTGAGCTAATGGATTAGGTTTGTAGATCACTGCATGAAGTCCGATGTGATAAGCTAAATTTGTTGTTTCGAACATCTTTGCATAATGGTATGAGTTTGGGTAATACATTGCGGCTTAGAGGCAATGTGCTGGTTCGAATAACTATATTGCGGCTTAGAGGAAATATGTTGATCTGGGAAGATATATTGCGACTTAGAGGCAGTGTATTTAAATTAGGTGGTATATTGCGGCTTAGAGCCAATATGTTGATCTGGAAAGATACATTGCGTCTTAGAGGCAATGTATTTGAATTGGGTGGTATATTGCGACTTAGAAGCAATATACTTAGCTTTGACAATGCGTTGCCGCTTAGAGGAAATGCAATGAGTTTTGAGAATATGTTGCGGCTTAGAGGCAATATGATGGGCTTTGAAGATATGTTGCGGCTCAGGGGCAACACACTGAGCTTGCAAGGAACTCATCATTGCAGGAAGACTTAAGTGATGGGGTGGATGTGTCACGGCTTGAAGACTGAGGTGACGGGTTGAACTGTAGGAGGAGTATTGTGTGGATTGACCCTTAGATGGTTGAATCGAGGGTAAAATTATTTGTCTGTTTTCCAGGCGATATATGTGTGCATGTGTATTGAATGTTGTGGGTATGCAAAATGTATGATGTTGGACATTGACATGGGACTCTGACTATATGCGCATTGTATGCAAGTGTGCATAGTGTATGTATGCTCGGGATATGCAATATGTATGTATGTATGAAATGTGTGTAAGATGTGTGTGTGTGCCTTGGAACGTTATGAAGATCCTTTTTTGCATTCTCCTTTAAACCACCGGCTTAGAATTTACCAATTCCTTGGTGTTGTATGTTGTGTCGCCATAGCATTGTTAAACTTGAATGTTAGCAAAATTTGAACATTGATTTTGTATAGATGTAGGCGTAGACGTAAATGAGGGCCTATGGGTAGATTTATAGGCGCAGACGTAAGCGTAGACCTTGTGCCGTAAGTTAGGCATAGGTGCTGACATGGATGTAGACTTTGCGCAGGGACGTGTGTATATATGTAATGACCTTGTATCATTGAGTGCAAGCATAGGCGCAGACATGTGTATGGTTGTAGACTTCGTGTATGAATATGGGGGTATGCATAGGTACAAACGCGGACCAGTGTATAGATTTTTTGCAATACGTGGGAGTAAATGTATGCATGGACGTATACGTGGATTTTCCTTCGATTATTTTTCTAACCCAAGCGTTTTTTTTTATATTTGTCAGATGCTTTTATTCTGTTAATTCCCCGAAATTATTTCAAGACAATATTCATGAGTAATAATCATAGTATTCTGTAAACAAATCTGAGAAAATAAAAACATGATTCGAAAGATATAACAAAAATAAATGTTTTATTGATATGCTTCAGAGTGGGCGAGAATACAAGATGCAATTCCTAAAAAGAGGTAATTACAGAAAGTCTTAAAATAATAAATAGAAATGAAAAAATGATAATCGCTACTGTTGTTCCCCCATATCTTTTGATGATCTTATCTCCCTTGCCTCTGAGTTGTACGATTCCAATATATCCTTCCCTTCGTGGTTCGTAGTCGTAGCTCTCAGATCGTAGTCTTTTTGTCCTTTATTTCTTTGTATGAAATCCCTAATTTTTGCCTAGATTGCCCTTTCGGGTTTTCAATCCACCGAGATGGTTTTCTTATTATGTGCCCCTAATTTTTTCCTGGATCACCCTTTAGGGTTTTCGATCCACCGGGATGCTCCTTTTTTTGCTTAAGTCGCACCTTTTGGAGGTTCGGTCTCAGCGAGCTTTTTATACATAGTATTTTTTGACTGCGTCCGAGTTGGTTGGATGCGGTAGTTCTTCCCAATCCATTGTTGTGAGGACGAGATCACCTCCAGAGAATATTGTTTTGACTACAAATGGACCTTCGTAATTGGGTGTCCATTTACCACGTGAATCGAGGCGAGGTAGCAGAATCTTTTTGAGTACTAGATCCCCTTCCTTAAATATTCGCGGGTGTACTTTCTTGTCAAAGGCCCTCTTCATTCTCTTTTGATGTAACTGACTATGACACAAAGTTGTTAATCATTTTTCTTCAATGAGGTTGAGCTGGTCAAGTCGGGCATGTACCCATTCTGCCTCTTCCAGTTTTGTTTCCCTCAGGACTCGGAGTGATGGTATCTCAATTTCTACCAGGAGTACTGCCTCCATGCCATATACTAGTGAGAAAGGAGTCGCTCTTGTTGATGTGTGTACAGAAGTGCGATAGCCGTGTAGAGCAAATGGAAGAATTTCGTGCCAATCTTTGTATGTCTTCACAATTTTCTGGATGATTTTCTTAATGTTTTTGTTGGCTGCTTCGACGGCCCCATTCATCTTTGGTCTGTATGGTGAGGAATTGTGATGCTCGATTTTGAAGTCGTTGCATAGTTCCTTCATCATCTTGTTGTTTAAATTAGACCCTGTGATCGGTGGGAATGAGAACTGACTATTTTGGAATGCCGGTTCACGTTTTGCGTTTGTTATCGCAAAATGTCGCGGTAAGCAAGAGTCGCTACCGTCTTTTATTTTATCCAACAAGGAAAGGACAAAAGCACAGAAAAATTCCTTTTTGAGATATTTCTCGGGTTCGGGAGGTAGATTATAGAAAGGGAAGGTGTTAGCACCCTTTCTATCTGTGGTTATCCACGGGCTCTTAGGTACTTACTCATTGTGTTTTCAAAAGTTTGCTTTTCTTTGTGTTTGTGGGTTTGAAAGAGTTTTTTTTGGTTTTGAAAGGAGTGTAAGTGTGAAAAGTTTTGTTTTGTTTTAAAAGGAGCAAGTACTTAAGAACCATCTACCTACTCAAAAAGGAATTAAACTGTGCAAATGTCCTTTAGACAGTGCTATCCCACTATTGAGGAGTAGGTAGCACCGTCGTTGAATTTTTCGGGTCAATTCGATTAAGGGACGTGTGGTCACTAAAGCAACGTTAGGACGCCTTAGCGGTAACCCTAATGTCTTAGATCATTTTATCCGAGGCAACCGTTTCGAGGCAACTTATGATCTTTGGACAAGAGGGCGACCTCTAAAACTTCCTACACTCAATGACCATGTTCGAGGCAACCAAGTGAGGTGTACCCTAAGAGTGCGCATGTGCGAGTGTTTTATTTCGGTTAATTTTATCTTTGTACATGTCATGGGTGAGCTATGTTGATTTTAGATTCATACATTGGATCTTGTCATGCATTCCCTATTATCAAACATCTAACATTGTATATTGTGCGGAAATTAAATTGCGGGAATTAAATCTAAGCTGTTACAAGGCGTCGGGTATTTACATCGCCAAAGACAAACCCTTTAATTTAAATTGCGGAAAGTAAAAGAAAGCGATAAATAAATTAAAGTCATAAAAAAATTATTACATACTGGAAGCAATTACAATATTGGAAATATAGATCGCGTGCGAGAAGATTGAGTCGGAATATTTATTAGGGTTTTGACCCTTTTTTTATTAAAGAAAAGATTTTGGCTTATTTTTTGAATTAAAAATTAAGTCTAAGTTAATAATTAAATTAATTAATTAATTAAAATATTTTTTGGGTTTTTTATATATAAGGGAATAAAATAAAAATGATTAAAATTATTAAAAACCTAATTCTATGTTAGTTTTAATTTATTGCAAAAATATTAAATGTTTAAACCAATTTAAAACAAAGTCAATTAGTTAATATTTATTTACAAAAATAAAAATAATGAAATTAATACTAAAAATAATATTTTTTGTGTTTTCTGATTTTTATTAAGAAACAAAAATGTTAATTATTTGGTTAGTAATTAATTAAGAATAATGAAAATAAAACAAGTAAATAAATAAAATATTAAAAGAAAAGAAATAACCAAGGGGGGGTACTGGGCCCAATTTGGAGGTGAATCTGGAAATTCCAAGCCCACAAACGTTCAAGCCTGTTTTGACTTTTCCCATCCAGTGTGCGCTTGTTGACTTGGGTATATGATGGTCCCTCATTCCTGGCCACCAGATTTGGCCTGAAGGCCATCTGGCGTGTTGAGATTGCAAGCGTATGGTAGACCATGCTTATGATGCTGCATACAATTGCCTGGATAAAAATCAAATAAATGTTTTGGGGGACCTGGGATTCGAACCCAGGTCCCAAGGGGTTTTCCACTCACGCTTCCACCAACTGAGCCATGCTACCTATTTGTTAATGGAATACAAAACAAATAATATATTGAAAATATTTAATATGCCTGGGAATTAAAAAAAAAGCGCTAAACATTTGAACGAGCCAATGGGAAGAGGACGTGTAGTCGTCTTCTTCACAAATCTCTGGTTTTATTACCTGTGGATTTTTATCTGCAGGAAGATCCGTGGCTTGCTTCCAAAACTCGTTCTAGGCCACAAAAATGCAAGCTAAGACCATCATTGGGTTCGTCTCTCTTCCCTGAACACATCCATGGTCGTTATTTGTCCTGATTTTGCCTGTATAAAAAATGCCTAAAAAACAAGAACACGAACCCTAGCTTCAGATCTAAGGTTATAGGCCATGAAAACAAAATTGAATAATACAGACATGTTGGAAATTTGACGTTAAGCATGATTGTACAAAAAAAATGGCAAAAAGATGCAAGAACATGGATTCACGATTCCATGTTCAGAGCTATGTTCGTGGGCACTTACAGTGCTATTCAGGAAGTCTCGAGGCCTGGTTTTGATTGCTTTAGCTCCACTGGATATCAGGCAAGAAAGCTACGTTGAGATCTTGGATTGAATTGTGCTCTAATCAAGGTTTTGATCTCACACTTTTGCCAGCTTTTTTCAATTCTGGTTTGGCCGTTTTGGGCAGCTTCCGGTCGTGTTCTTGATATGCCTAGCTTGTGTGTGTATATGGGATTGCATTAGGTCAAGAATTAGGCTTTAATCCATGTGCATTGAAGGTTTTGAGATTTGATATGATCACCATTGATAAAATTTCCAAAATTGTACCAAATCTGATTTTTTGTGCACAACAATGCTTGATACGAATTTGATTAGGTGTATCTTGATAATGAAGACCTGTAATGATCAAAAAATCTCATTCCATTAATTTTTGGATTTTATTTGAATTAATATTGATTTAAAATGAATTAAATCAATAAAAATCAAATAAAATAGAAAAATAAATGATTGGTCATGAAATTGAATATAGGACACGTGTGTGGTGTGATAAGACCAAATCAAGTGGAAAAAAGTAGGCCCTTTTGTCAAAAATTGGAGTTATGAGGATAGTTGACTTTTGGCAATTTTGGAAAAATGCCCAACTTCAACAATGCATAACGTCTTCAATTTTGAACTTTTGGAGGTGTTCTTGGACTTTTTAGAAACCTTGAGATGTCCTATAACCAAACCTTTTGGTCTCATATCATTTTGATCTTCCATGCTCAATTTATAAGCTTTGGCAAAATAGGTGTTTTTGTTTACTTTCAAAAATGACCTATAATGTCCAAATTTGTAACTTTTTGTGAGTGCATTTCTTGATCTTGGGGTGTGAAGATGGATTGTAGGAAATTGCATCCTCTTCAAAATGAGCTTTGGATGGGTCATTTATCATAAAGTATGAGAAAGTTATTCCTGGTCAAAGTTGAGTTGACTTTTCCTACAAAACCCTAATTTAGCAACTTTTGAATCTTGAGCAATCCTTGATGAATCATGCTCAACCCTTGATCAAATGATGAATTATCCTTAAAAATGAGAATGTTGACAAAAAATCTTGAGGTTTGACTGTATTTGGGTCACATTTGACTTTTGCCCTAGCATTGTCGATTTTTGGACCTCTTGAGCAATTGACTGACCAAACTTCCTCTGCGAGGCTTGAAATTTGACATGGATGAACTTAATAAAATATTAGGACATTGAGGAGCACTTGAGGTCATTTTGATGTAAGGACCTTGATGCAACACAAAACCCTAATTTTGAATTGATTGCCTTAGGAGATGATTTGACTGTCCAACTCTTGAGCCATCTTGAACACTTGGAGATTATTCTTGACATGTCTTGAGAAATATGGGAGGGCAAATTTTGGGGTACAAAAGTTGCCCCTGTTCAATCTTCTTAAACCTGAGGATATAGATTGGCGTTCGGGCCTTTCGTGATCCGAAGGTGGGAGATGATTGAACACTAGAGTGCCCAGAAATTTGCACTCGCATGAAGTAGTATCAGCATTGTGATGTCGGGAATGGGCTTACAGATGCCATTTGGAGATTGTTGGTAGATGGTTTTGTATTTGTTGGCGGATTGTCTCTTTTGACGGGGCGTCTCCTTTGACGAGTTGTCTCTATTGATGGGTTATCTCTTTTGACGGGGTGTCTCCATTGATGGGTTGTCTATATTGACGGGTTGTCTCCATTGACGGGTTGTCTCTATTGACGCGTTGTCTCCATTGACGGGTTGTCTCCATTGACGGGTTGTCTCCATTGACGGGTTGTCTCCATTGACAGGTTGTCTCTATTGACGAGTTGTCTCCATTGACGAGTTGTCACTATTGACGGGTTGTCTCCATTGACGAGTTGTCTCTATTGACGGGTTTTGCCTCAGAAAAATCTTTAGGAATTGATTTAACTGAGTTTGTCTCCATTGACTGGCTTCGCCACAGAAAAATCTTTAAGAATCAATTTAACTGATTTTGTCTCTATTGACTGGCTTCGCCACAGAAAAATCTTTAAGAATCAATTTAACTGATTTTGTCTCTATTGACTGGCTTCGCCTCAGAAAAATCTTTAGGAATCGATTTAACTGATTTTGTCTCCATTGACTGGCTTTGCCTCAGAAAAATCTTTAAGAATCGATTTAACTGATTTTGTCTCCATTGAATGGCTTCGCCTCAGAAAAATCTTTAGGAATCGATTTAACTGATTTTGTCTCCATTGACATGGTTGAGATTTTAACTGCATCCTTCCTGAAAGGTAAAGGTCAGTCGTATGCAATGCATGATATGGATCAAGCAATGATGTTCTCAACATAAATGAGATTGTATGATATGGATCAAGCAATGATGTTCTCAACATAAATCCCGGAGCTGCTGGAGAATAGAGTTGAGTTCTTCGTTTCCGCTGGGGATGATGAACGAAGATGATTGTGAGAATAAACCTTCAGGGGGAGATGACTCCGTTGGGGAATAAATCGATGAAGAGATTACTCCGAGGGGAATTACTCTGTGGGGAAGAGATGCTCTACTGAGGATTTTAACTGATAAACCCCGCTGGGGATTCCGCTGATAAACTCTGTTGGGGATTTCAATGATGAACTCCGCTGGAGATGGATTACCGTTGCTGGTGATATTGAATCTTTTGAGGATTGAAGTCCTGCTGGGGGGAAAGAAAGAACTTTGCTGGGGGATGATCTTTCAATTGCAACTTGCTGGGGATAACCTTGTTAAACTTTTGTGGGGATAATCCTCTGAATTTGGTTGGGGAGATTGATTTTGTACTCCGCTGGGGGTAAGCTTCCAAAGTCTATTGGGGATGATGCCTCAACTCTATTGGGGAAGCTTTTTTAGACTGCGCTGGGGAAATGGCTCCATTGGGGGTATCTAGTACTCCGCCGGGGAACATTCTTATACTTCGTTGAGGAAAATTAAGACTGTCGGGGATACTCTCATACTTGCTGGGGAATATATTTATACTCCACTGGGGAAGATTAAGACCTTCTGGGGATACCCAACCTTTTTAGGGTTGTTGGTAGATTAACTCTGCTTGGGGAGAGTATTGTTGATTTGTACATAGCTGCAAGTCTCAGCTGGGAGAGCTACCATTGCTGTCTTATCCTGCAGGGAGTGAAGGTATCTTAGCCATATTCTTCAGTTGAACCTACCTTGGTACCTGGTGGATAAAGTAACTACACAGCTCGGACAATTCTTATGCCCCTGCTTCTGACATCACCAGTAATTTATCTTTTGTTTCGCATGTAAGTATTTACGAGCAGCAATTAATGTCAAATGCATATATAAAAAATGAACATTGGACGTTCTTTGCAAAACAAAACAGATAAAGGAAAAACAGTTTGAAATTTGTCTGAAAATGAATTTGTATTGATTTGAAGCTTGGCCTGTGTGATACGGTGGGAGAACTGACTTGGGTTTTGCGTTTGTTTTCGCAAATGTTTCGGTTGAGCAAGAGTCGCCACCGACTTTTTATTTTATCCTAAGGAAAGGTTAAAAAGCACAGCAAAAACCTTTGATATGTTTTTTTGGGTTCGGGGAGTAGATTATAGAAAGGGAAGGTATTAGCACCCTTTCTATCCATGGTTATCCATGGGCTCTTAGTTACTTGCTTAGATCAACTTGCCTTGATTTTCAATTGTTTGAAATGGTGCTTTGTGTGTGGGTTTTGAAAATGTTTTGCAAATAGGCCAATGTGGTGGCAACTTTTGTAATGATCCATGTTGGGATGTATACAAAAGTGTATGTCTTTTGAAAAGTTTTTTTCAATGTTTTTGAAAGTTGTTTTGAAAGTGTCTGTGATGTGTGGTTTTGAAAAATAGGCAAGTGTTTTTGTTTTGCAAGTTGGAAAGTAACCAAGAGTTGTCTACTCCTAAATTTACTCAAAGATCTTTGCTATGTTTTAACCCTTTTAACAATTTTGTTCCACCATTGTATTTTGTGGACAATCTTGTGTTAGGATGTGTACGGGACGGGCGCGGGTCATCATTTAGACCATGATTGCAATGGTGCCAAGTATCTTTGGGCAATTTTTCCTTTAAGGGACTTGATCATTTTTAGGCAACTTTTGAAAGCGTCATCGAGGGACTATGATCATTTGATTGTTTTGTTTTTGCCAAAGACACCCAACATGCAATATGGCCTATTATTGAAGGCAACAAGTGGAATACCCTAGGGGTGCAAGTGTGATTAGTGTTGTCCATTTTCATGCTTGTTTATCTTGAATTTAGGTCAAACATTTGTTGTTTTTGATTTGCATACAAAACTCTAATTCTATCATGGCATATTTAGAAAGCTTTTAAAGTGCGGAATTTAAAGGTCCTAAATTATTACAACACAAATTATGGGATGGGGGGTACAAATGTTCAAATGGGGATATTTTAAGCAAGAAATTAAACCTAAACTATTACATCCAAAATGAATTTTTACAAGGTATTTAATTGCACAATAAATAAAGAAAGTATAATAAATATGCAAGATGCAAAATGATTTTTTAGATGTATGTAAAAAAAGAATTTTTTTTCATGTGACAAATAAACAAAATAAAAAGGATTAATTTTTGGTATTTTTTTGAAGTTCTAGGGCAAAACCCTAATTTTGCTAAATAAAGGTATTAATTATTTAATGTATGCAATATTTATTAATTATGTACAAAAAATAAATGAAAAGAAAGTATATTGTAAAAAAAGGATTTTTGAAGTCAAAATATTAATAAAAATAAAATGTATTAATTTTGTGTTTTCTAACCTAAATATACTAATAAATATATAAGTATTTATATTATTTACAAAATATATTAAATATGTACAAAAATAAAATATTTAATATTTACAAAAAAAGTATATTTTTTATAAAATGTTTTCAAAAGATAAAATAAAATGAAAATTAGAAAATATTTGTGTTATCTTTTTAGTTATTTTAAATGAAAGTATATTGTATATTTATTTACATATAACACTAAATGAAACAAAATAAATATCAAATAAAATGCAAAAAATGTGAGAAAAATATTTTTAATATTTTTTATGCTTTGACAAAAATAAATAAGTCAGAAACAAAAATCAAAAGTCAAAAATAATGAAAATAAAATACAATGGGCCAAGGGGGTGCATGTGTGAGAATGTGGTGCAAAAAAAGAAAGCACGAGTCAGGCCCAGCCCAGGAAGACTTTGTCTTCAACCTCCAGACTGGTTTGAACAACAACAACACGCGTTTCCTAACTCCTGATTCCTGGACTTTCAAACAAAACTCATAACACAAGAAATGTAGAGCATCAAGAGACGAATCCAGACATATAAAAAACTTAACTTAACTCTCAGAAATGAGAGAGAATTTCTCCATCCCTAATTCTTAACCTAAGTTTTTTCTAATGTTCAGGTTCCAAATTCTCTCAGCACATGCAATATAAATGGAAAGTAAATATATGTGTAGCTTCAGGGCCATGAGTAGAACATTTTTCGTTCATAAACCTAAAGCTAACTCTTCCTAAGTTGAGAGATAGAAGTCCATGAACTTACCTGTTCAGCTTGGATCGTGTCTGACAATGGAGGCACTTTCAAGGCAAGGTGAGGATTGGTACATCTTGCTTGAAGTCCAGGGATGCTATTCTAATGCTTGGTGTGCTTTGAATCTTGCTATATCAAGCTACAGAAGTTCACCTGCATAGTTGAAAACTGAAAATGGAAAATGATGTTAGGGATGTTACAGGTCGTGTCCAATGCTTGAGATAGCTTCAGTGGGTGATAGGGAATGTGTTTGCAAAGGTTTCAGCCAAAACGCACGAGTGGATTGAGTTGTGTCACTCAAACTGCAGGGATGCCCTGTTTTGTGCAGTTCAATGGTGTTTCTGTGAATGGGGAGGTATCAAGGGGTAAAGGCTCGTGTTTTAGGTCTGTTAGGGAGTATGGAAAGTGTGGAGAAAGTTTGTCTTGGCTTGTGGTTGCAGCAATGTGAGTTGATGTTGGTTATGCAAGGTTTCTTCTAACTTAAGCAAAAATTGTCAACTTGGTTTCTAGACTTATGCAGGCCCCTCAAATGTGCTGCAAAGCTTTGTCTTGATTAGTGGGATATATCCCTGAACTTGTGCCAAAAGGATTTGCATTGTACTTCTTGATTTGCAAACTTGACATAAAGCCATACTTTTCAAAAATGGATAAAGTGCTTTTTCTAATTAAGGCTTAATTCTTCATACAATGACCAAACTCATAGAATAACATCTTGGTACAATGGATTAGCATTTAATTTTTGAGTGTAAATGAGATTAGAGGCCTGTAATGTAGCTTGCATATGCTGAGTTTGAAAATGCACAAGTTATGAACATGCCTTTGGCCATGAATCAAAGTGACTTTTGCTCATATTGCCAAATTCGATTCTCCCTAACCACAAGGTTGTTTGATGAGTTCTTGGACATTTTGAAAATCTTGTAATGTGTACTACAATCCATCTTTGTAATGCAAATTTAAATTCCAAGTGGAAACATGTAAAAAGTGGCCATGAAGTTAGGCAAAAATCCTGCCTAGAATAGGTCAAAAATTTTCTAAGTTAAGAATGTTTTGCACCCTTGTTCCAAAAATCATAACTTGAGCTACAAGCTTCTTTTGAGGAAACTTTGTGAATAAAAGTTGTAGATTTTGCAATGGACTATAACTTTCATGTTTTGAGTTTTCCTTTAATCCAAATGTATCTTGATGAAAAAGTGGGACAAAGTTAGGAAAAAATTAGGGATTTTCATAACTTAGAAAAAATTCTAAGTTATGAAAATTCTTTCAAACCCTAGTTTGTGATTTTTGATTTCTTGGTGAACAAGTTTCATAATTTGACATGTCTTGATGTAAAATGAATCTTGACACTTGATTTTGACCAAGAAGTCAAAGTTTGACTTTTCAGTATACAGTCAAAAATTGATCAATTGACAGGAAAATTCATCTGTCAATCTTGTACATTTGGGATCTTTTGAATTTGTTGAACATGCCAAGACAATTCCATGGGGTCCTTGAGTCCATATGTGAGCTTGGTTTGCCATTGGCTAGGTCAAACAGTCAAAAATTGCCTTTGTGCAGTCAAAACCCTAAAAATGACCATTTTGCCCTTTTGGTGATCTGATCAAATTTCTTGTGGATTTGTGATCCAAACTTGATCAAATGGTCCATATGAGTTCATAATGTTGATGTGGGTCAAATTTCATGAGGTTTGACTGTCAATTGACCACAGTTGACTTTTTCCCCAATACAGCTGATTTCTAGGTCAATTGTCCAATTGACTGGGCAAAGGTTGGAATCAAGGCTTGAAACTTGGTATGGATAAACTTGTGAGTCCAATATGAAGCATGAAAGTCATCTTGGGCCTTTTAGGTCAAAACATCTTTGTGCAAACACAAACCCTAATTTGGGTCAACAATGCAAGGAGAAGTCTTGAGCAGAGCAAACCCTAACTGGATCTTGAGCTCCAAGGGTCTTGTGGTGAGAAAATGTTGAGGAAATGGGAGGGCAAATTTTGGGGTACAACAGCCTGTAAATAGGCGTTTTTATACAAGAGGCTGACGTCCTAGTAAGAGAATGCCTCCGAACAAATAGACTTTACAATTTGTGAAAAGAAAACAAAACAGCTATGTGAATGATCCCACTGGGTTCCAACTCTGCTATTGCCTTTATGTTCTCGAGTATCTCATCACTTTGTTGTTTGGTTGAAGATGAATCTGATTGATCAGTGCCTTCCAAGCTTGATGGTCGATACCGAAGTCTGGATGCAAGGTGATCCAATGAGACATAGTGTTACGCTTTAATCCCTAATTTTTGCCTGGACTGACCTTTCGGGTTTTCAGTCCACCGGGATACCCATTTTTGCCCAAGCCGCCTTTTCAGGTTTTCGACTTGCCGGGTGTACATTTTTTTTCATTTTTTTTTCATCCCTTATTTTTTCCCGAACCCTTTTGGTTCGCCGGGAAGCCCTTATTTTTTCCTAGGCCAGTCAACCTAGTGGGTCTTTGATTATGCGTAGTATCTTTTCACTATGTCTGCATTGAAGGGGTGAGGAAGGTCGTCACCATCCATGGTGGTTAGAATCATAGCTCCTCCTGAGAAAATATTCTTAACCATAAATGGCCCTTCGTAAGTAGGGGTCCATTTGCCCCTGGGATCACCTTGAGGTAAGATAATGCGCTTGATTACCAGATCCCCAACTTGATACTCTTGTCGCCTGACTTTCTTGTTAAATGCCTTGATCATCCGTTTTTAGTACGTCTGACCATGACAAATAGCAGTAAGTATCTTTTTGTCGATTAGGTTCAGTTGATCAAGTCGGGTTTGAATCTAGTCGTCTTCGCTTAAACCTGCATCCTTCATGATCCGAAGAGAGGGTATCTGAACTTCAATAGGCAAGACTGCCTCCATGCCATAAACCAAGGAATAGGGTGTTGCCCCTGTTGACGTCCGAGTTGAGGTACGATACCCATGAAGAGCAAATGGTAACATCTCGTGCCAGTCTTTGTATGTCACGGTCATCTTCTGCACGATCTTCTTAATGTTTTTATTTGCCGCTTTGACAGCCCCATTCATCTTCGGCCGGTAGGGAGAAGAGTTGTGATGATGTATCTTGAATTGCTCGCAGAGCTCGGTGATCATCTTGTTATTGAGATTGGTACCATTGTCTGTAATGATCCTCTCTGGTACACCATATCGACAGATCAGGTTGTGCCGAATGAACCGTGCCACGACGTTCTTGGTTACAGTAGCAAAGGAAGCTGCTTCGACCCATTTCGTAAAGTAATCAATTGCTACCAGGATGAAATAATGCTCGTTAGATGTCGTAGATCTGATCTCGCTGATCATATCAATGCCCCACATTGCAAAAGGCCAAGGAGTTGTCAAAATGTTCAGAGGAACTGAAGGTATGTGCACCTTATCGGCATAGACTTGGCACTTGTGACATGTTCGAGAATGCTGATAACAGTCGGCTTCCATTGTGGACCAGTAATATCCTGCCCGAAGGATTTTCTTTACCATGGTATGTCCACTGGAATGAGTTCCGAAAGTACCTTCATGTAAATCTCCCATGATCCTTTCTGCTTCATTCTTATCCACACAACGCGGTAAGGTTGAATCATGGTTACGCTTGTAGAGAATGCCATTGCTGATGAAGAACTTCGCTGCAAACCTCCTCAGAAACTTCTTGTCATTAACAGATGCACCCTCGGGGTATTTTTGAGCTTCAAGATACCTTTTCACCTCATGATACCAGGGCTTTTCTATTATTTCTTCAGTCTCAAGATCACAGCAATGTGCAGGTTCGTCCAATCTTTCAATGATGATTCGGGGAGCTTCGTTGTCCCAATTGACTTTGAACATAGAAGACATCGTAGCCAGCGCGTCCGCCAACTGATTCTCCTCTCTAGGGAAGTGTTCAAAGGTTATCTCCTCAAAATGGGGAAGCAATGCCAACACATACTCCTTGTAAGGGATAAGATTTGCGTGTTTCGTATCCCACTCGCCTTTGATCTGACTGATCACGAGAGCGTAATCTCTGAAGACACTCAAGAACTTAATCCTTAGGTCAATTGCTGATCGAAGACCCATAATGCACGCTTCATACTCCGCCATATTGTTGGTACAGTAGAAACATAGTCGGGCGGTAAACGGAGTATGAGAGCCTTTAGGAGATATGATCACAGCGCCAATGCCATTACCCAAAGCGTTCGAAGCTCCATCAAAGTACATAGACCATCGTGCCCTGGCTAGATACAGGAATCGAATCTGGAATCGCGATAGTTGATAGTAATCATCTTTGGATTGTCCTTTTTCCTGAAAAGGCAAAAACATTAGCTGTATGCAATGTCCTGATGTATGATATGCACGAGGTCATGATGTTCTCAAGAATAAATGAGATTGTGTGGTATGCACTTTATCATGTATGTAAGCAGGATGTATGAAATGCGCAATGTCTATGGATGTATTTTCGTCTAGGAAAATAAATCCTTGACGACTGGCCGGGGAATCAAATCCTAGGCTGATGTTTGAAGAGTAGAGTTCTTCCTTCCGCTGGGGATGATGGTTGTGAGAAAAAACCGGTAGGAGAAGATGACTCCGTTGGGGAATAAACTTGTTTGAGGGATTACTCTGAGGGGAATTACTCTGTGGGAAGAGATACTTCGCTGAGGTTTTGATGAGAGCTCCGCTGGGGATTTCAATGATAAACTCCACTGGGGATATCAATGATAAACTCCGCTGGGGATTCCGTTGATAAGTTATGTTGGGGAACTTGATGAACTCCGCTGGGGATAGGAAGAACTTCGCCGAGGACGAACTTTCCATGGTAATTAGCTGAGGATAACCTAGTTATACCCTGGTGAAGAAATAACCTTTGAATAAAGTCAGGGAGAGACGTACGTACTCTGCAGGTGATAAGCTTCCAGAATCTACTGGGGATAAGCTTCAAGACCTGCTGGGGATAATGATTCAACTCTCCTGGGGAAACTTTTCAGACTGTACTGGGGTGTTGGTATTCCGCTGGGGAACAATCTTATATTAAGACTGCCGGGGATGCTTGCTGAGGAATGTTGAGATCTTCTGGGGATACCCAACTTCCTTAAGGCTGACAGTAGACTAACTCTGCTTGAGGAGAGTATCACTGACTTGCTAGGGGAACAAAGTGCCTTTCCGGGGCTGACAGGAGAGTATTGCTGAAATCTGGTCTTACTCTGTGGGGAGTTGAGGTGACTTGGTTACGTTCTTCAGCTGAACCTACCTTGGTACCTCGGTGGACAAAGCAACTAGATTGCTTAGACATTTCTAAATTGCCCCTGTTTCTGATGTCACCTGTAATCAGTCCTTTGTTTCACATGCAACTATTCATGATTAGCAATTAATGTCAAATGCGTATATCAAAAATGAACATTGGACGTTCTTCGCAAAACAAAACAGAAAAAGGAAAAACAATGGATAATTTGTCTGAAAAATTGAACTTGTGTTGATTTTGAAATTTGCCCGTAAATAGGCGTTTTTGTACAGGAGGCTGACGTCCTAGTAAGAGAACGCCGCCGAACAACATAGAGTTTATACAATTTTGAAAAGGAAACAAAATAGCTATGTGAAAAATAATCCCACTGGGTTTCAACTCTGCTATCGCCTTTATGTCTTCAAGCATCTCATCACTTTGTTGTTTAGTTAAAGATGAAGTTGATTGATCGATGTCGTCTGAGTTCGATAATTGATGTCGAATTCTGGATGCAAGGTGATCCAATGAGACATAGTATTACGCTTTATCCCTAACTTTTGCCTGGACCTCCCTTTCGGGTTTTCAGTCCACCGGGATACCCATTTTTGCCCAAGCCGCCTTTTCAGGTTTTCGACTTGCCGGGTGTACAGATTTTTTCCATTTCGTCCCTTATTTTTTCCCGAACCCTTTTGGTTCGCCGGGAAGCCCTTATTTTTGCCTAGGTGTGTCAACCTAGCGGGTCTTTAATTCATGCGTAGTATCTTTTCACTATGTCTGCATTGGCGGGATGAGGAAGTTCGTCACCATCCATGGTGGTCAGAATCATGGCTCCTCCTGAGAAGATATGTTTAACCACAAATGGCCCTTCGTATGTAGGGGTCCATTTTCCCCTGGGATCACTTTGAGGAAGAATGATACGTTTGATTACCAGGTCTCCCACTTGATACTCTTGTCGTCTGACTTTCTTGTTAAATGCCCTGATCATCTGTTTTTGGTACGTCTGACCATGACAAATAGCAGTGAGTCTCTTTTCGTTGATTAGGTTTAATTGATCAAGCCGAGTCTAGATCCAGTCATCTTCGCTCAAGTCTGCATCCTTCATTATCCGAAGAGAGTGTATCTGGACTTCAATAGGCAAGACTGCCTCCATGCCATAGACCAAGGAAAAGGGAGTTGCCCCTGTTGACGTCCGTGCTGAGGTACGGTATCCATGAAGAGCAAACGGTAACATTTCGTGTCAATCTTTATAGGTCACTGTCATCTTCTGCACAATCTTCTTGATATTCTTATTCGCTGCTTCTACAGCCCCATTCATCTTCGGCCGATAAGGAGAAGAGTTGTGGTGCTGTATCTTGAATTGCTCACAGAGCTCAGTGATCATCTTGTTGTTAAGATTGGTACCATTATCCGTAATGATCCTTTCAGGTATACCGTATCGACAGATCAGGTTGTGCCGAATGAACCGTGCCACGACGCTCTTGGTTACGGTGGCGTAGGAAGCTGCTTCAACCCATTTTGTGAAATAATCAATCGCGACTAGGATGAAGCGATGCTCGTTGGATGTCGTTGGTCGGATCTCGCCGATCATATCAATGCCCCACATTGCAAAAGGCCAAGGTGCTGTCAGGACGTTTAGAGGAACCGGAGGAATGTGCACCTTATCAGCATAGATCTGGCATTTATGACAAGTTCGCGAGTGCTGATAACAGTCGGCTTCCATTGTGGACCAGAAATATCCTGCCCAAAGGATTTTCTTTGCCATGGTGTGTCCACTGGAATGTGTTCCGAAAGTACCTTCATGTAGCTCTGCCATGATCCTTTCTGCTTCAGTCTCATCCACACAACGCAGTAAGGTTGAATCATGGTTTCGCTTGTAGAGAATGCCATTGTTGAGGAAGAATTTTGCCGCAAACCTTCTCAGGAACTTCTTGTCATTAATCGATGCGCCTTCGGGGTATTCTTGAGCTTCCAAGTACCTCTTCACTTCATGATACCAGGGTTTTTCAGTTACCTCCTCAGCCTCGAGATCACAACAATATGCAGGTTCGTCCAACTTCCAAATCATGATCCGGGGTGCCTCGTTATCCCATTTGACTTTGAACATTGAAGACATCGTAGCTAGTGCGTCCGCTAACTGATTCTCCTCTCTTGGGAAGTGTTCAAAAGTTATCTCTTCGAAGTGGGGAAGCAAAGTCAGCACGTATTCCTTGTAAGGTATAAGATTCGGGTGTTTCATATCCCACTCGCCTTTGATCTGATTGATCACGAGAGGGGAATCTCCGAAGACACTCAGAAACTTGATCCTTAAGTCAATTGCAGCTTGAAGACCCATGATACATGCCTCATAATCCACCATGTTGTTGGTGCAGTTGAAACACAGTCGGGCGGTGAGGGGAGTATGAGTGCCTTTAGGGGATATGATCACAGTGCCGATACCATTACCCAAAGCGTTCGAGGCTCCGTCAAAGTTCATAGACCATCGGGATCCTTCCTCAGGTCCTTCTTCCGGTCCAGGTACTTCACAATCAGTCACTACCATGATATCCTCGTCTGGAAATTCAAAGTTCATCGACTGGTAGTCGTCCACTGCCTGATGTGCCAAATGGTCTGCCAATACACTTCCCTTTATTGCTCTTTGAGTCGTGTACTGGATGTCATATTCTATCAAGATCATTTGCCATCTTGCTATTCTTCCAGACAAGGCAGGTTTTTCGAATATATACTTGATTGGATCCATTTTTGAAATCAACAGAGTAGTGTGAGTCAACATATACTGTCTCAGTCGGCGAGCAGCCCATACCAGAGCGCAACAAGTTTTCTCGAGCAGTGAGTACCGAGTCTCACAGTCGGTAAACTTTTTGTTCAGGTAATAAATGGCGTGTTCTTTTCGGCCAGACTCGTCATGCTTCCCCAGCACACACCCCATTGAGTTGTCAAGCACTGCCAAGTATAGTATTAGAGGTCTCCCTTCAACCGGCGGCATAAGAATGGGTGGTTCTTGGAGATACTCTTTGATCTTCTCGAAAGCGGCCTGACATTCATCATTCCAACGTACTACTTGATCTTTCTTCAGCAGCTTGAAGATTGGCTCACAGGTAGCAGTTAGATGTGTGATGAATCGGGCAATGTAGTTCAACCGTCCTAGAAAGCCTCTGACTTCTTTCTCTGTCTTGGGAGTTGGCATCTCTTGTATGGCTTTCACTTTGGCAGGGTCCACTTGAATACCTTTGTCGCTTACAATGAAACCTAGTAGTTTTCCAGATCTCACCCCAAAGGTGCACTTGTTCGGGTTCAACCTCAGCTTGTACAACTTCAGACGGTCAAACAAATTCCATAGATGGTCAAGGTGTTCCTCCTCAGTTTGAGACCTTGCAATCATATCATCGACATATACTTCTATTTCATGATGGATCATGTCATGAAATAAAGCAACCATGGCACGTTGGTAAGTTGCCCCAACATTTTTCAACCCAAAAGGCATGACCTTGTAGCAAAAGGTGCCCCACTGAGTAACAAAAGTGGTCTTCTCCATGTCTTCAAGAGCCATCTTGATCTGATTATAACCGGAGAAACCGTCCATGAAGGAGAAAACTTTATGCTGAGCGGTATTGTCAACCAGAACATCGATGTGAGGCAGAGGGAAATCATCCTTAGGGCTGGCCCTGTTCATATCCCTGTAATCAACACACATTCGGACCTTACCATCCTTTTTCGGCACTGGAACCACGTTGGCAATCCACTGAGGGTAAGAAGTTACAGCTAGAAACCCGGCATCAAATTGTTTCATAACCTCAGCCTTGATTTTCTCGGACATCTCTGGACGCATACGGCGGGCCTTTTGTTTTACCGGAGGGCAGTCTTCCTTGGTAGGCAGGTGATGAACCACAATGTCGGTATCCAACCCAGGCATGTCTTCGTAAGACCAAGCAAAGATTTCCACATAGTCATGCAGCATCTGAATCAACCGTTGCTTCACACTGAGCTCTAGATTGGCACCAATCTTGACTTCCTTTCTGTCTGTCTCAGTACCCAGATTTACCGTTTCCACTGGCTCTTCATGTGGCTGAATGGCCCTCTCTTCCTGGAGTAGTAGTCTTGCAAGCTCACTAGGCACTTCGCAATCATCTTCACCTTCGTCTTCGGCTAAGTTGATCGGATTTTCGAAGTCATAACTGGCAGTAGCAGAGTCGTTACCAGTGAGATCCAGAGTGGATTGGAACCTGTATAAGTGAGTGTGTGTAAATATAGTTGTTTTGCAATATATAATAAAGAAAGAAAAGGAGCGCAAGATTTTAAAATGCAACAAACGTCCAATGTTTTGATTAATGATATATGAAAATGTCATATAAAAGCCCTCACAAATGGAGCCACGGTGCCCCGGGTAGGACACCGAGCCATAAAAGTTTCAACATATTGTTTGTTACAAATTGAAAACAAAAGAGTTCATTACTGAGTGACAAAAGTAATAGGTGTGAATTCTTTGGCAGTCCAGTTGCTTGGCCCACTGTCGGATGTCGGGTAAATTCAGCTGTCGAATTCAGATTCCTCCACTTCGTCTTCAACAGCATTCACTCCCGGGTTGGTGATGAACACAGGAGGTCTTCCAATCCTCGCCTTACGAACAACCTTATGAGCCTCCGCAGTGAAGCCCAAACCAAACTTGTCAGTCTTTGGAGTGAAGTCAGGAAGTCGGCCCCAGTTTGCGCACTCACCCTTCTCAATCGCAGCCTGGGCGTCCTTTAAGGAAGCCGTCTTCAAAGGAGGGTCTTCAATCACAGTTTCAGCTGATGCAAGTGTCTGAGGCACCTCTTCAAAGTGTTGAAAGGGGGTTTCAATGAATTCCCCATCCATTTCTATGTATCGGAACGAGTTTAAGTGGCTGACCATATACTCTTCTTCCCCCTGAACTGTAACAATCTTGCCTCTAACCGGGTACTTAAGCTTCTGATGTAGTGTGGAAGTCACAGCTCCAGCCTTGTGGATCCATGGATGACCGAACAAACAAGAGTAGGATGGACGGATGTCCATCACATAGAAAGTAGAATCAAAGACTTGAGAACCAACCCTGATTGGAATGTCAACTTCACCATGTACCATCCTTTTCAAACCGTCAAAGGCTCGGACAACAATGTTACTGGGCTTGAGCTCCAGACCCTCACAATCTAGCCTGTCTAGGGCCTTCTTGGGCAATAAATTCAATGAAGAACCTGTGTCTACCAACACATGGGAAAGAGTAGTGCCCATGCATTCAATAGAGACATGCAGGGCGTCATTATGGTTTTTTCCTTTTGCAGTCAGATCGGCGTCAGAAAAGCCCAGACCATTATCGGCAGTCAAGTTGGCCACACAATCAGTAAATTGATCAGCAGACGTTTCTTGTGGCACATGGGCCGTCTTTAGGAAGGAGATCAGAGCCTTGGCATGGGCCTCTGAACACAATAACAGTGATAGCATAGAAATTTTAGAGGGGGTGTGCCCCAACTGCTCAACAACATTGAAATCACTTTTCTTGATAATCTTGAGGATCTCCTCCATCTCTTGCTGGGAGGCTTCAACAGTGGTTGTCTTTGGCGCCTCCGTCAGGGCAGGAAAATCAGTAGCAATCCCTTTGCCCCGAGCGTCAGAGGACTCAGCAGTAGGGGTAGAAACAGGAACTTGATTAGGAAGTGGAACATGCACACTTGCAGGTGTGATGATAAGGGGTTTCTGAATAGCTGGTGGCGCAATATCTGGTGAAAATAGCCTACCACTGCGAGTAATTTTGGCAGGCCCGGTGATGTTACTGACACCGGTACTTGTATCAAACTCTTGTTTCACTCCAAGCACATAAACATCTGCCCCATAGTGCCATGGGACAGCTTTGTCGGATGTATAAGGGAGAGGCCCCGGAACAGTGATGATGATGGGAGCAATCTTCTGAGTGGACATGATTTTGACAGGCTTCTTTGAAGGATCCTTGGGAGGCTTGTTGAAAATAGTGACAATAGAAACTTCTTCGGCAGGGACAGCAGGAACAACAATCTTCTCGAACAAGATTTCTTTGCTATCCATCAGGCTTTGGATACCTGATTTTAGTAAAGGACAACCAAAAGGCGAAACAACACATAGAAGGCAATCTTCACCACATCCCTGAAATAAACCGGCTAGCGTCAGATTCCTTTTAACAGTTGATAACATAGTAACAATCTCTTCCATGGAAGCTACATATCGATCTTCTTCCACAGCATTCACTTCATGCTGGGGCATGGGAGCAGTCACAACATTGGGTCTTTCGGGCGCCTCAAACTGTATTTCTTTAGCATCAATAAGGTGTTGAACCTTATTCCTCAGAGCCCAGCAATCGTCTGTAGTATGCCCCGGGCTATCAGAGTGATAAGCGCAACGGGCGTTGGGTTTGTACTTCGGAGAAGCTGTGTTCACTACCTTCGGAGCTTCTTTGATAGTTACCAGATTGGTTGACAGTAGTTGCGGCAAAATCTGAGACAGGGTCATACTGAGCCGAGTGTACTGCCTTTTGGGTCTCTCACCCCTTGGTTGGTTGAACTGCTGAGGAGCAGCAACAGGCTTTGAAATTACCAATGCATTGACAGCTTGGCGGCATTCCGGCTTAATTTGTCTTCTGGGACCATAAACAGCACTAGCTTCCTTTTTGAAAGGCTTCTTTTCAGTACTCGCAGCAGCACCTTTCTGTATCTTCCCCGACTTGATACCAGCTTCTATCCTCTCACCAGTCAAGATCAGATCTGTGAACCCAGCAGAAGAATTACCAATCAGATGGTTAAAGAACGGACCAGACAAAGTCCCTAGGAACATGTCAACAAGTTCACGGTCGGTCAAAGGTGGTTGTACCCTGCCAGCCAGGTCTCTCCACTTTTGCGCATACTCCTTGAATCCTTCGCCCGTCCCCAGTGACATACCCTGGAGTTAGGTACGCGTAGGAGCGAGGTCAGAATTATACTGATACTGTTTATAAAATTTCGTAGCCAAATCTTCCCAGTTTCAGATACTGGCTCCATCTAGCTGATAGAACCATTCGAGTTGAGCCCCAGAAAGGCTATCCTGAAAGAAATGGATCCAAAGGTTCTTGTCTGCAGTGTAAGGTTGGATCTTCCTTACATATGATCTGAGATGCATTTTCGGGCAGGACAACCCGTCATACCTTACAAAAACTGGCACTTTGAACTTCGGGGGATCACGATTCCAGCAACTAATCCTAAGTCTTCGAAATCTAAGCCGGGAACTCTCTGCAACTCCATAGCTGCCATCCTGTCTTCCAAGCTTTTGTACTTATCATCGGCGGGCGGGTATTGTTGATCAGAGTAGTCTTCGTCCTCTTCAGCCTCCTCTTCTTCAACCTCGGATTCGGAAGGTACCGCAGCCGCATTCCCTTTACTGGTTCCCTCTTCAGATGTAGGGGGAAATTCAAGCACTCTTCTGGCTTCACCCTCAAACATTCTTCCTAGGGTAGCCACCCCGATTCTCTTCTTCTTCTTTTTCACTTGGTCTTTGTTCCCCAGCAGGGCTTTCAGATCCTCCTGACCTTTTGCCAAGGTCATCAGGAGTTGTTGAAACTGTGCGTTTTGAGACTGCAAGTCCTTGACCGTCTGTTCGAGATCCATCTTACTAAAATAAATAGCAGAAAGATAAGGAAACCAGGTGTGGAGACCTGCTTATGCACATGATGAATGGTATGCCTATGTATGCAATGCATTCAAGGATTTAGAAAGTTCAAAATTGTTGCAAACAAAAAGAACGCACGTCATATTAATAAGAAGAAATTTGTCAGTACATAAATGCCCCATGGGCCAAATATTACAAAAAACTTCTCAAGGTAAAAAGACATTGCGCATCCTCTTTGGTGCGATGTAGGTGTTGAGGGTCTCTTCCTCATGGAGTCGGCGAGTAAGCTCCAAAACCTTCTTCTCACTGGCGTAGAAGCTGGCTTCAAAAGTGTTCTGTTCCTCCTTGAGTTGGATCCAACTCTTCTGCATCTCCTCCCACGATGTAGGCATGTCAGGATATAGGATGGTGTAGGGAACTTCTCCTTCCTTAACGGGCTCTTTAATCACAGGGAGAACATGAGGATAAGGCATCATTAGACTCTGGGCTCGGGTTCGTACCCACTTGAGATAAGGCTCAAGAGGGATGGAGTTCTTGTGCCCCAGTGTCTTGCTGTCAACCTTGTTTGGCATCCTCCAAGCTCTGATGAACCTTTGGCGAAGTCCTTGCACATCGTTGTCGAAGTCAAAAACTAGGTCAGGAATCAGCATGTCATGAGGGCCATCCCTCCGTGCATATCCAAATTGTCTCAAAGCTAGACAAGGGTTGTAAGTAATGCCTCATCTAATGCCAAGTAATGGAACATTAGGGAACTCTCCACAACGATCGACGATGATGACATTATCTCTGGAACGAGAACACCAATGTACATCAGAGTGAGTGAGGGTCATCAATCGTTGTGACCACCTTAAGCCTTGGTCATTCTTCAGGACAGATTGTGGAAGGTGCGAAATAAACCACCTTGCAAGGAGAGGAGTACAGCACATGAGAACACCCCTCTTTCTCATTGTTCGTGTGTAAAATGAGTGAAGAATGTCCCCAAGCAATGTTGGTATTGGATTTCTGGATAAGAAGATTTTGACGGTGTTGACATCTATAAGCTGGTCAGGATTTGGGAACAAGACCAACCCATAGATAAGGAGTGCCACAATTTCTTCAAAGGCTTGTAGGTCCAATGAGTTCCAACACTCTTGTGCCTTCTCGAACAAGAATTTTGCCAAGAAGCCTTTGACACCGCTTCTAGTTTCCCAATGCCCCTTGATGTCAGATGGTTGCAAGTGTAGTGCTTGAGCAACATCTTCAGGCTTTGCTTCCTTTTCCGTACCGTTGTAGGGTAGTTAATTAAGGATAGGAATTCTCAAGAGTTGAGAAAATTCCTCCAAAGTGGGCACCAACTGGTAGTCGGGGAAAGTGAAACAGTGGTGAAGGGGGTCAAAGAACTGGAACAACACCTTTATCATGTCCTCTTCAATGTTGGTGCTGACTAGGCTGAGCAGTCTACCATGTCTTTCACTGAAGGGAGAGCTTTCCGGAATTCTGGATGTGAGCTCCTTGAGTTGAGGAGGGATTCTCACAAGGTTGACTTGGACAGTTTTTCTGCGAGGAATTTCCATGACCTACAAAACAAGAACAAAGATGAAGATCTAAACCCTTGAAGTGGTTAGTGTATGCATATGATGCTTTATGATGTTCATGATGTATGCACAAACATATGTACAAGAAATTCACACAAAACTCTAGTTTCAGGCTTGCATGGGGTTTCATAGGTAAGTACCCTCTTGAGTGTAGTTGGCTTAAAAACCTGTCCTATAAATAGTAACCGGGTTCTAAGGAGCTCAATATCACTGGATTGTTTTCATTGTTCATTGTTTTGGTTTAGCCACTTAACTAGCGACCAAAATATTCCAAGAAAACAACCCTCAGTGAGTGTAGTATCGAGTATCTACCAACTTCGGACTGCACCAAAGCCGGTCATCTCACTACCCCTAATGAAAGGACAAGATGGTCAAGTAAGGTTCTAGGTCATTAGTGCTTAGTGGCATCACTCAGCGGCCCCGTACTCTCCTTGATTTAACTCAAGGGTTACCGGTACTCACAAATATGTTGCACTAATATATCTATTGCTTCAACCGTGTCGGTATACCCTGCACAGTTTCCACAACGTATTGCTATCTATGAATGTTTCCCCAAATTCGGGTGTAGGATTTCAAACCCAAACAAGAGAGCCAAGATGTAAAGCAATCAAAACAAACAATTAGTCATGCAAGAGGGTGATCTAAGCCCTAAGGTTACTCCACTTTAAAGTTTTCCCCAGCAGAGTCGCCAGTTCTGTGATACGGTGAGAGAACTGACTTGGGTTTTGCGTTTATTTTTGCAAATGTTTCGGTTGAGCAAGAGTCGCCACCGACTTTTTATTTTATCCTAAGGAAAGGTTAAAAAGCACAACAAAAACCTTTGAGATGTTTTTTTGGGTTCGGGGAGTAGATTATAGAAAGGGAAGGTATTAGCACCCTTTCTATCCATGGTTATCCATGGGCTCTTAGTTACTTGCTTAGATCAACTTGCCTTGATTTTCAATTGTTTGAAATGGTGCTTTGTGTGTGGGTTTTGAAAATGTTTTGCAAAGAGGCCAATGTGGTGGCAACTTTTGTAATGATCCATGTTGGGATGTATACAAAAGTGTATGTCTTTTGAAAAGTTTTTTTCAATGTTTTTGAAAGTTGTTTTGAAAGTGTTTGTGATGTGTGGTTTTGAAAAATAGGCAAGTGTTTTTGTTTGGCAAGTTGGCAAGTAACCAAGAGTTGTCTACTCCTAAATTTACTCAAAGATCTTTGCTATGTTTTAACCCTTTTAACAATTTTGTTCCACCATTGTATTTGGTGGACAATCTTGTGTTAGGATGTGTACGGGACGGGCGCGGGTCATCGTTTAGACCATGATTGCAATGGTGCCAAGTATCTTTGGGCAATTTTTCCTTTAAGGGACTTGATCATTTTTAGGCAACTTTTGAAAGCGTCATCGAGGGACTATGATCATTTGATTGTTTTGTTTTTGCCAAAGACACCCAACATGCAATATGGCCTATTATTGAAGGCAACAAGTGGAATACCCTAGGGGTGCAAGTGTGATTAGTGTTGTCCATTTTCATGCTCGTTTATCTTGAATTTAGGTCAAACTATTTGTTGTTTTTGATTTGCATACAAAACCCTAATTCTATCATGGCATATTTAGAAAGCTTTTAAAGTGCGGAATTTAAAGGTCCTAAATTATTACAACACAAATTATGGGATGGGGGATACAAATGTTCAAATGGGGATATTTTAAGCAAGAAATTAAACCTAAACTATTACATTCAAATTGAATTTTTACAAGGTATTTAATTGCACAATAAATAAAGTATAATAAATATGCAAGATGCAAAATGATTTTTTAGATGTATGTAAAAAAAAAAAGTTTTTCATGTGACAAATAAACAAAATAAAAAGGATTAATTTTTGGTATTTTTTTGAAGTTCTAGGGCAAAACCCTAATTTTGCTAAATAAAGGTATTAATTATTTAATGTATGCAATATTTATTAATTATGTACAAAAAATAAATGAAAGAAAGTATATTGTAAAAAAAAGGATTTTTGAAGTCAAAATATTAATAAAAATAAAATGTATTAATTTTGTGTTTTTTAACCTAAATATACTAATAAATATATAAGTATTTATATTATTTACAAAATATATTAAATATGTACAAAAATAAAATATTTAATATTTACAAAAAAAGTATATTTTTTATAAAATGTTTTCAAAAGATAAAATAAAATGAAAATTAGAAAATATTTGTGTTATCTTTTTAGTTATTTTAAATGAAAGTATATTGTATATTTATTTACATATAACACTCAATGAAACAAAATAAATATCAAATAAAATGCAAAAAATGTGAGAAAAATATTTTTAATATTTTTTATGCTTTGACAAAAATAAATAAGTCAGAAACAAAAATCAAAAGTCAAAAATAATGAAAATAAAATACAATGGGCCAAGGGGGTGCATGTGTGAGAATGTGGTGCAAAAAAAGAAAGCACAAGTCAGGCCCAGCCCAGGAAGACTTTGTCTTCAACCTCCAGACTGGTTTGAACAACAACAACACGCGTTTCCTAACTCCTGATTCCTGGACTTTCAAACAAAACTCATAACACAAGAAATGTAGAGCATCAAGAGACGAATCCAAACATATAAAAAACTTAACTTAACTCTCAGAAATGAGAGAGAATTTCTCCATCCCTAATTCTTAACCTTAGTTTTTTCTAATGTTCAGGTTCCAAATTCTCTCAGCACATGCAATATAAATGGAAAGTAAATATATGTGTAGCTTCAGGGCCATGAGTAGAACATTTTTCGTTCATAAACCTAAAACTAACTCTTCCTAGGTTGAGAGATAGAAGTCCATGAACTTACCTGTTCAGCTTGGATCGTGTCTGACAATGGAGGCACTTTCAAGGCAAGGTGAGGATTGGTACAGCTTGCTTGAAGTCCAGGGATGCTATTCCAATGCTTTGTGTGCTTTGAATCTTGCTATATCAAGCTACAAAAGTTCACCTGCAAAGTTGAAATCTGAAAATGGCAAATGATGTTAGGGATGTTATAGGTCGTGTCCAATGCTTGAGATAGCTTCAGTGGGTGATAGGGAATGTGTTTGCAAAGGTTTCAGCCAAAACGCACGAGTGGATTGAGTTGTGCCACTCAAACTGCAGGGATGCCCTGTTTTGTGCAGTTCAATGGTGTTTCTGTGAATGGGGAGGTATCAAGGGGTAAAGGCTCGTGTTTTAGGTCTGTTAGGGAGTATGGAAAGTGTGGAGAAAGTTTGTCTTGGCTTGTGGTTGCAGCAATGTGAGTTGATGTTGGTTATGCAAGGTTTCTTCTAACTTAAGCAAAAATTGTCAACTTGGTTTCTAGACTTATGCAGGCCCCTCAAATGTGCTTCAAAGCTTTGTCTTGATCAGTGGGATATGTCCCTGAACTTGTGCCAAAAGGATTTGCATTGTACTTCTTGATTTACAAACTTGACATAAAGCCATACTTTTCAAAAATGGATAAAGTGATTTTTCTAATTAAGGCTTAATTCTTCATACAATGACCAAACTCATAGAATAACATCTTGGTACAATGGATTAGCATTTAATTTTTGAGTGTAAATGAGATTAGAGGCCTGTAATGTAGCTTGCATATGCTGAGTTTGAAAATGCACAAGTTATGAACATGCCTTTGGCCATGAATCAAAGTGACTTTTGCTCATATTGCCAAATTCGATTCTCCCTAACCACAAGGTTGTTTGATGAGTTCTTGGACATTTTGAAAAGCTTTTAATGTGTACTACAATCCATCTTTGTAATGAAAATTGAAATTCCAAGTGGAAACATGTAAAAAGTGGCCATGAAGTTAGGCAAAAATCCTGCCTAGAATAGGTCAAAAAATTTCTAAGTTAAGAATGTTTTGCACCCTTGTTCCAAAAATCATAACTTGAGCTACAAGCTTCTTTTGAGGAAACTTTGTGAATCAAAGTTGTAGATTTTTCAATGTACTATAACTTTCATGTTTTGAGTTTTCCTTGAATCCAAATGTATCTTGATGAAAAAGTGGGACAAAGTTAGGAAAAAATTAGGGATTTTCATAACTTAGAAAAAATTCTAAGTTATGAAAATTCTTCATTTCAAACCCTAATTTGTGATTTTTGATTTCTTGGTGAACAAGTTTCATAATTTGACATGTCTTGATGGAAAATGAATCTTGACACTTGATTTTGACCAAGAAGTCAAAGTTTGACTTTTCAGTATACAGTAAAAAATTGTTCAATTGACTGGAAAATTCATCTGTCAATCTTGTGCATTTGGGATCTTTTGAATTTGTTGAACATGCCAAGACAATTCCATGGGGTCCTTGAGTCCATATGTGAGCTTGGTTTGCCATTGGCTAGGTCAAACAGTCAAAAATTGCCTTTGTGCAGTCAAAACCCTAAAAATGACCATTTTGCCCTTTTGGTGATCTGATCAAATTTCTTGTGGATTTGTGATCCAAACTTGATCAAATGGTCCATATGAGTTCATAATGTTGATGTGGGTCAAATTTCATGAGGTTTGACTGTCAATTGACCACAGTTGACTTTTTCCCCAATACAATTGATTTCTAGGTCAACTGTCCAATTGACTGGGCAAAGGTTGGAATCAAGGCTTGAAACTTGGTATGGATAAACTTGTGAGTCCAATATGAAGCATGAAAGTCATCTTGGGCCTTTTAGGTCAAAACATCTATGTGCAAACACAAACCCTAATTTGGGTCAACAGTGCAAGGAGAAGTCTTGAGCAGAGCAAACCCTAACTGGATCTTGAGCTCCAAGGGTCTTGTGGTGAGAAAATGTTGAGGAAATGGGAGGGCAAATTTTGGGGTACAACAGCCTGTAAATAGGCGTTTTTGTACAAGAGGCTGACGTCCTAGTAAGATAATGCCGCCGAACAAATAGACTTTACAATTTGTGAAAAGAAAACAAAACAGCTATGTGAATGATCCCACTGGGTTCCAACTCTGCTATTGCCTTTATGTTCTCGAGTATCTCATCACTTTGTTGTTTGGTTGAAGATGAATCTTATTGATCAGTGCCTTCCGAGCTTGATGGTCGATACTGAAGTCTGGATGCAAGGTGATCCAATGAGACATAGTGTTACGCTTTAATCCCTAATTTTTGCCTGGACTGACCTTTCGGGTTTTCAGTCCACCGGGATACCCATTTTTGCCCAAGCCGCCTTTTCAGGTTTTTGACTTGCCGGGTGTACATTTTTTTTCATTTTTTTTTCATCCCTTATTTTTTCCCGAACTCTTTTGGTTCGCCGGGAAGCCCTTATTTTTTCCTAGGCCAGTCAACCTAGTGGGTCTTTGATTATGCGTAGTATCTTTTCACTATGTCTGCATTTAAGGGGTGAGGAAGGTCGTCACCATCCATGGTGGTTAGAATCATAGCTCCTTCTGAGAAAATACTCTTAACCATAAATGGACCTTCGTAAGTAGGGGTCCATTTGCCCCTGGGATCACCTTGAGGTAAGATAATGCGCTTGATTACCAGATCCCCAACTTGATACTCTTGTCGCCTGACTTTCTTGTTAAATGCCTTGATCATCCGTTTTTTGTACGTCTGACCATGACAAATAGCAGTAAGTCTCTTTTTGTCGATTAGGCTCAGTTGATCAAGTCGAGTATGAATCTAGTCGTCTTCGCTTAAACCTGCACCCTTCATGATCCGAAGAGAGGGTATCTGAACTTCAATAGGCAAGACTGCCTCCATGCCATAAACCAAGGAATAGGGTGTTGCCTCTGTTGACGTCCGAGTTGAGGTATGGTACCCATGAAGAGCAAATGGTAACATCTCGTGCCAGTCTTTGTATGTCACTGTCATCTTCTGCACGATCTTCTTAATATTTTTATTTGCCGCTTCGACAACCCCATTCATCTTCGGCCGGTAGGGAGAAGAGTTGTGATGCTGTATCTTGAATTGCTTGCAGAGCTCGGTGATCATCTTGTTATTGAGATTGGTACCATTGTCCGTAATGATCCTCTCTGGTACACCATATCGACAGATCAGGTTGTGCCGAATGAACCGTGCCACGACGTTCTTGGTTACAGTAGCAAAGGAAGCTACTTCAACCCATTTCATAAAGTAATCAATTGCTACCAGGATGAAACGATGCTCGTTAGATGTTGTAGGTCTGATCTCGCTGATCATATCAATGCCCCACATTGCAAAAGGCCAATGAGCTGTCAAAATGTTCATAGGAACTGGAGGTATGTGCACATTATCGGCATAGACTTGGCACTTGTGACATGTTCGAGAATGCTGATAACAGTCGACTTCCATTGTGGACCAGTAATATCCTGCCCGAAGGATTTTATTTGCCATGGTATGTCCACTGGAATGAGTTCCGAAAGTACCTTCATGTAAATCTGCCATGATCCTTTCTGCTTCATTCTTATCCACACAACGCGGTAAGGTTGAATCATGGTTACGCTTGTAGAGAATGCCATTGCTGATGAAGAACTTCTCTGCAAACCTCCTCAAAAACTTCTTGTCATTAACAGATGCACCCTCGGGGTATTTTTGAGCTTCAAGATACCTTTTCACCTCATGATACCAGGGCTTTTCTATTATTTCTTCAGTCTCAAGATCGCAGCAATGTGCAGGTTCGTCCAATATTTCAATGATGATTCGGGGAGCTTCGTTGTCCCAATTGACTTTGAACATAGAAGACATCGTAGCCAGCGCGTCCGCCAACTGATTCTCCTCTCTAGGGAAGTGTTCAAAGGTTATCTCCTCAAAATGGGGAAGCAATGCCAACACATACTCCTTGTAAGGGATAAGATTTGGGTGTTTCGTATCCCACTCGCCTTTGATCTGACTGATCACAAGAGCGTAATCTCTGAAGACACTCAAGAACTTAATCCTTAGGTCAATTGCTGCTCGAAGACCCATAATGCACGCTTCATACTCCGCCATATTGTTGGTACAGTAGAAACATAGTCGGGCGGTAAATGGAGTATGAGAGCCTTTAGGAGATATGATCACAGCACCAATGCCATTACCCAAAGCGTTCGAAGCTCCATCAAAGTACATAGACCATCGGGATCCTTCCTCAGGTCCTTCATCCGGTCCAGGTGTCTCACAATCAGTAACCAACATGATATTCTCGTCCGGAAATTCAAAGTTCATAGACCGGTAATCATCCACTGCCTGATGTGCCAAATGGTCTGCCAACACACTTCCCTTAATTGCCTTTTGGGTCGTATACTGTATGTCATACTCAGTCAAGATCATCTGCCATCTCGCTATTCTTCCGGACAAGGCAGGTTTCTCGAAGATATACTTGATTGGATCCATCTTTGATATCAACAGAGTAGTGTGAGTTAACATATATTGTCTTAGCCGGCGAGCAGCCCATGCCAAAGCGCAGCAATTTTTCTCGAGCAGTGAGTATCGGGTCTCACAGTCGGTAAACTTTTTGCTAAGGTAGTAAATAGCATGCTCTTTTCGGCCAGACTCGTCATGCTGCCCCAGCACACACCCCATTGAGTTGTCAAGTACTGTCAAGTATAAGATCAGAGGTCTCCCTTCAACTGGTGGCATCAGAATGGGTGGCTCTTGGAGATACTCTTTGATTCTTTCGAAAGCGGCCTGGCATTCATCGTTCCAACGTACTACTTGATCTTTCTTTAGTAGCTTGAAGATTGGCTCACAAGTAGCAGTTAGGTGTGAGATGAATCGGGCAATATAATTCAGACGTCCCAGAAAGCCTCTGACTTCTTTTTCTGTTCTGGGAGCTGGCATTTCCTGTATAGCTTTCACCTTGGCAGGGTCCACTTGAATACCTTTGTCGCTTACAATGAAACCCAGTAGTTTTCCAGATCTCACCCCGAAGGTGCACTTGTTCGGGTTCAACCTCAACTTGTACAACTTCAGTCTGTCAAACAACTTCTGCAGATGGTCAAGATGTTCTTCTTCAGTCTGGGACCTTGCAATCATATCATCGACGTATACTTCAATCTCATGATGGATCATGTCATGAAACAAAGCAACCATGGCACGCTGATACGTTGCCCCAACATTCTTTAATCCAAAAGTCATGACCTTGTAGCAAAAGGTACCCACTGAGTAACAAAGGTTGTCTTCTCCATGTCTTCGGAGAAGCCATCCATGAAGGAGAAGACCTTGTGCTGACCGGTGTTGTCAACCAGAACATCGATATGAGGCAGAGGGAAGTCATCCTTGGGGCTTTCCCTGTTCAGATCCCTGTAGTCAACACACATTCGGACCTTACCATCTTTCTTCGGCACTAGAACCACATTGGCCACCCACTGAGGGTAAGAATTAACTGCTAGAAAACCGGCGTCAAACTGTTTCATAACTTCAACCTTGATTTTCTCAGACATCTCTGGGCGCATACGGAGAACCTTCTGTTTTATTGGACGACAGTCTTCCTTGGTAGGCAGGCGATGAACCACAATATCAGTATCCAACCCCGACATATCTTTGTAAGACCAGGCAAAGATCTCAACGTAGTCACACAACATCTAAATCAACCATTGTTTCACACTAAGCTCCAGATTTGCACTGATCTTGACTTCCTTCTTATCTGTCTCTGTACCCAGATTCACTAATTCTACCGGCTCTTCATGTGGCTGAATAGCCCTTTCTTCCTGGAGTAACAGTCTTGCAAGTTCACCAGGCACTTCGCAATCATCTTCACCTTCATCTTCGGCTAAGTTGATCGGATTTTCGAAGTCATAACTGGCAGTAGCAGAGTCGTTACCAGTGAGATCCAGAGTGGATGTGGACCTGTATATGTGAGTGTGTGTAAAATAGTTGTTTTGCAATATATAATAAAGAAAGACAAGGAGCACAAAATTTTAAATGCAAGAAACGTCCAATGCTTTTATTAATGATATATGAAAATGACACACAAAAGCCCTCACAAATGAAGCCACAGTGTCCTGGGTAAGACACTGGGCCATAAAGTTTCAAACATTGTCTATTAAAAATTCAAAACAAAAGTTTCATTACTGGTTAAGAAAAGTAATAGGGATGAAGTCCTTTGTTGTCCAGTTGCTTGGTCCACCGTCGGTCGTAGGATAGATCCAGCTGACAAACTCAAACTCTTCCACATCATCTTCAATGGCATTCACTCCCGCGTTGCTGATGAACACGGGAGGTCTTCCAATTCATGCATTTTGAACAGCCCTTTGAGCTTCTGCAGTGAAACCCAAACCAAATTTGTTATTCTTCTATGCGAAATCAGGAATTCGGCCCCAATTTGCACACTCACCCTTCTCAATAACAGCCCGGGCATCTTTTAAGGAAGCCATTTTCATAGGAGAATCTTCAACCACAGTCTCGGCTGATGCCAGTGTCTGGGGAACCTCTTCAAAGTGCTGAAATGGGGTCTCAGTGAACTCCCCATCCATCTCTACATATCGAAACGAGTTGAGGTGGCTGACCATATACTCTTCCTCTCCCTGTACTGTCACAATCTTCCCTTTGACCGGGTACTTCAGCTTCTGGTGGAGCGTGGATGTTACGGCCCCGGCTTTATGGATCCATGGACGACCCAGCAAACAAGAGTAGGACGGTCGAATTTCCATCACATAGAATGTAGAATTGAATACCTGAGAACCAACCTTGATCGGGATATCAACCTCTCCATGCACCATCCTCTTAGACCCATCAAAGGCCCTGACAATGATGTTACTTGGTTTCAGCTCCAACCCTTCACAGTCCAACCGGTCTAGAGCTTTTTTAGGCAAGACATTCAACGAAGAACCAGTATCCACCAATACATGTGCAAGAGTAGTGCCCCTGCATTCAATGGAGACATACAGGGCATCATTGTGATTCTTCCCTTTAGCAGTCAAGTCGGCGTCCGAGAAACCCAACCCGTTATCAGCAGTCAAATTAGCCACACAATCTGTAAACTGATCAGCTGATGTCTCTTGTGGCATATGGGCAGACTTCAGAAAGGTAATCAGAGCCTTGGCATGGGCCTCTAAGCACAACAATAGTGACAACATAGAAATCTTGGATGGGGTTTGCCCCAGCTGCCCAACTACATTATAATCACTCCTCTTAATAATCTTCAGAATCTCTTCCATCTCCTATTTGGAAGCTTCAACAGTAATTGTCTTTGGTGCCTCCGTCTGGGCAGGCACATCAGTGGTGATCCCTTTGCCCCGAGCATCAGATGACTCGGCGACAGGGGTAAGAATAGGAACTTGATCAGGAATAGTGGCAGGTACACTGGCAGGTGTAATAACAACAGGTCTTCGGACAGTTGGTGGAGCAATATCAGGTGAGAAAAGTCTTCCGTTGCGGGTGACTTTAGTAGGTCCAGTAATGTTGCTGACGCCAGTATCAGCATCCAGCTCTTGCTTAACTCCGTGAAAATAAACATCGGCCCCATAGTGCCAAGGGACAGCTTTATCAGAGGTGTAGGGGATGTGCCCCCAGAATAGTGATGACCACAGGTGCGATCTTCGGAACGAATGTAATTCTAACAGGCTTCCTCGAGGGAGCCTTGGAAGAATTGTCGAAAATGGTAATGATGGCAACTTCTTCAGAACGAACTACGGGAACAACAGTCTTCTCAAACAGAATTTCTCTACTATCCATCAGGCGTTGGATACCTAATTTCAGAAGCGGACAACCGGTAGGCAGAACAAAACATGTATTGCAACCTTCGTCACAGCCCGGAAATAAACTGGCTGACAAAAGGTTCTTCTTTACAGTTAACAGAGGGGTAACAATATCATCCACAGAAACTACAAACAAGTCTTCCTCTACAGCATTCACTCCATGTTTGGGCATGGGAGCAATCACAACATTAGGCCTCTCGGGCGCCTCGAACTCAATCTCCTTTGCATCAATTAAGTCTTGTATCTTATTTTTCAGACTCCAACAATCATCTGTATTATGCCCCGGGCTATCGGAGTGATAAGCACAGCGGGCGTTAGGGTTATATCTTGGTGACGTTGTATTCGAATTCTTTGGGGATTCCCTTAGAGTCACCAAATTAGTCTTCAGCAACTGTGGTAGAATCTGAGATAAGGTCATGCTAAGACGAGTGAATTGCCTCTTAGGTCTCTCATCCTTCTGTTGATTGTTGTGCTGAGGAGCACCAGCAGGTTTTGAAATAACAACCGCATTGACAGCTTTGCGGTGTTCAGATCTATCCTGTCTTCTTGCACTGTAGACATCACTGGACTCTTTCTTAAACGACTTCTTTTCGGTGCTTGCGGAGGCACCCTTCTGTATCTTCCTAGCCTTAATACTAGCCTCAATCCTCTCACCAGTCAAAATAAGATCTGTAAACCCAGATGAAGAGCTTCCAATGAAGTGGTTGAAAAATGGACTACACAGGGTCCCCAAAAACATGTCAACAAGTTCCCGATCAGCTAAGGGTGGTTGTACTCTTCCGGCGAGGTCTCTCCACTTTTGAGCATAATCTTTGAATCCTTCACCTATTCCCATTGGCATACCCTAGAGTTGGGTACGCGTAGGAGCGAGGTCGGTGTTGTACTGATACTGCTTGTAGAATGCAGTAGCCAAATCTTCCCAACTGCGAATACTGGCTCCGTCCAACTGATAGAACCACTCAAGATGAGTCCTTGAGAGACTGTCTTGGAAGAAGTGAATCCATAGGTTCTTATCAGCAGTGTAAGGCTGGATCTTCCTCACATATGACCGGAGGTGTAGCTTCGGACAAGAAACTTCGTCATACTTAGCAAAGGCTGGTGCCTTGAACTTATGGGGAATGACTACCCCAGATGATAGACCTAGATCACCTAAGTCCATACCAGACACCTTTTGAACCTCCGTAGCACTCAACCGGTCTTCCAGTTGCTTGTATCTGTCCTCAGCAGGAGGATACTGTTCTTCATCATAGTCTGTCTCGTTGTCGGAGACCACAGGGCTAGGAGCCCTCCTTTCTTGTGGACTATCTTTCCCTCCAGATGAGGTGGTCAGATGAACTTCATCCCGTAGCCTGTTTCCAAACCTAGGACCAGTGTTGAACAGGACTATCCTCTTCTTCTTCTTCTTCTCCTTCAGAATCAGGGTCTTCAAGTCTTGCTGACCCTTAGCTAGACTCATGAACAGCTCTTGAAATTGGGCATTCTGGGCCTGGAGGGCCTTGATAGCTTGCTCAGTTGAAGGTTCAACAGACATGATGATTGAGCGCTGAAATAAACAGCGAAGAAGATAAGAGACCTGTAATGGGTACCTGTTTATGGAGTGCATGGGATGAAATGCGTATGATTATGATTTCAAAGACAATTGAGAGATTCAAATTTGTAAACAAGAAAGGAAACACACTTTATTAGATTTAAACTTCAAAATTAAAATTGTTCAACAAATTTCCCTTAAGGCGTTACAAGAATGGAAATACTGAAAAGTAAACAAAAACTGGAAAGGAAATCATCAAAGGTCCATCAATTCTCCCATGGTCTCTTCTTCTCAGTGCGGACATAGTCGTTGAGAATCCGCTCGTTCTCTAGCTTCCTAGTCAGCATCTGGATCTTTTGTTCTTGCTCGTTGAACTTCTCTCAGTAAGAATCCTGTTCATCCCTCAACTGCATCCAAGACCTCTTCAGTGCCCCAATGTCAGTGGGCATATAAGGATGGAGAATGGTTGGAAGAACCCCTTCTTCATTAGCAACTTCAAGGATGACAGGCCGGACAACTTCATATGGCATACCTAGCTTCTGGGCACGGATGCGGACCCATCTGAGATATGGCTCCATTGGCAGAGAAGTCTTTGGGGCCAGCTCATGTGGATCAGATTGGTGAACTCTGTCCCAAGCCCTTATGAATCTACGATGTTGCTCGTCGCTATCCCCTTGAAAATCAAAGATGATATGAGGCATTAGCATCTCATGAGGTCCTTCTCTTCTGGCTCTTCCAAATTGACGGAGAGCTAAGCATGGGTTGTAAGAAATTCCTCCATGGGTTCCTATCAATGGAACATTAGGATACTCTCCACAGCGATCAATGACAGTCACCTCATCCATACCTTTGAGAGTCCAGATAATGTCATTATGAGAAAGAGACATCACCCTATAAGCCCAGCCCATTCCTTCTTTGTTCTTCAGCACTGACTTAGGGAGGTGCGAAATAAACCACCTCGACAATAAAGGAGCACAGGACATCAAGGTTCCCCGCTTTCGGGCAGTACGAGCATAGAGCTGATGAAGGATGTCACCCAAGAGAGTGGGTACAGGGTTCTGAGAGATGAAGATCTTTATGGCATTAACATCAACAAAAGTGTCAGGATTCGGAAACAATACCAAGCCATATATCAAAAGAGCCAGAATATCCTCGAAGGCCTTGAAGTCCAGATTGTCCAGAAGTAATTAGCCTTGCCAACCAAGAACTTAGTCAGAAAGCCTTTTTCTCCACTCCTAGTCTCCCAATTAGTCATTACCTCCTCTTTGGTCAAATGAAGGGGTACAACAATCTCTTCGGGTTTAAGAGTCTTTTCCCAACCAGTAAATGGGGTCTGCTCCAGAATAGAGATACCGAGCAGCTCAGAGAACTCTTCTAGGGTAGGAACCAGCTGATAGTCTTGAAAAGTAAAACAATGGTACAGCGGGTCATAGAACTGGACCAGGACACTCATCATCTGCTCGTCCAATTTGGAGGTGACCAAACTAAGAAGAGAACCATGCCTCCTGATGAAGGAAGTAGTGTCAGGCATCTTGGAAACCAACTCTTTAAGCAAGGTATGTACTTGGACAAAGTTGATTTGGATGGTATTCTTACGCATGGGCATCATGATGACCTACAAAACAGAACAAAGATGAATCTCTCCTGTCCTTGAAATAGGTTAGTCCTTATGCAAGATGTATGCAATGTTATGATGTCATGATGTCATGATAGTAAGCACACCACAAGTATCCACAAAAAGTAAACATGGTAAAGGCATACAAGTCACACAAAAGAGCCCTTAGATTCCAGGCTGGCATGGAGCTTAGGTACTACCCACTTTCAGTTCAGTTGGTTTAAACCTGTCCTAAAAATAGTAACCGGGTTCTAGAGGATCTCAATATCACTGATTACCCTCAATCGGTCATAATTCCAGTTTAACAACCTTTTCTTGCGGCCAGAATTATCGCGAGAGTTTAGTCTCAATGAGTGTAGCATACTGCTACTGTTCTATGGCCAAGTTGGTCAATTTAAGGTTCTAAGGTCAGTTGGTGCTTAATGACCCCTTAGAAGACCTATATTCTCCTCGTTCCAACACAAGGGATATCGGTACAGACTAAAGTGCCACACTAACGTAGCTGCTGCTTCAACCGTGTCGGTCTATGCCGGACAGTTCCCTCACAGTTTATTGCTACTTACCTAAAGGGTACCCCCAGATCCGGGTTAGGATCTATAGAAACTCCAATACAAGCCCACAAAATTAAAGCATACAAAGCATACAATTGAAAACAATAGTGATCTAATCCTAAGGTACACCTCACTTATAAAAAGTCCCCAGCAGAGTCGCCAGTTCTGTGATCGGTGGGAATGAGAACTGACTGTTTTGGAATGTCGGTTCGCGTTTTACGTTTGTTTTCGCAAAATGTCACGGTAAGCAAGAGTCTCCACCATCTTTTATTTTATCCAACAAGGAAAGGACAAAAGCACAGAAAAATTCCTTTTTGAGATATTTCTCGGGTTCGGGAGGTAGATTATAGAAAGGGAAGGTGCTAGCACCCTTTCTATCTGTGGTTATCCACGGGCTCTTAGGTACTTGCTCATTGTGTTTTCAAAAGTTTGCTTTTCTTTGTGTTTGTGGGTTTGAAAGAGTTTTTTTGGGTTTTGAAAGGAGTGTAAGTGCGAAAAGTTTTATTTTGTTTTAAAAGGAGCAAGTACTTAAGAACCATCTACATACTCAAAAAAGAATTAAACTGTGCAAATGTCCTTTAAACAGTTCTATCCAACTATTGAGGAGTAGGTAGCACCGTCGTTGGAGTTTTCGGGTCAATTCGATTAAGGGACGTGTGGTCACTAAAGCAACGTTAGGACGCCTTAGCGGTAACCCTAATGTCTTAGATCATTTTATCCGAGGCAACCGTTTCGAGGCAACTTATGATCTTTGGACAAGAGGGCGACCTCTAAAACTTCCTATACTCAATGACCACGTTCGAGGCAACCAAGTGAGGTGTACCCTAAGAGTGCGCATGTGCGAGTGTTTTATTTCGGTTAATTTTATCTTTGTACATGTCATGGGTGAGCTATGTTGATTTTAGATTCATACATTGGATCTTGTCATGCATTCCCTATTATCAAACATCTAACATTGTATATTGTGCGGAAATTAAATTGCGGGAATTAAATCTAAGCTATTACAAGGCGTCGGGTATTTACATCGCCAAAGACAAACCCTTTAATTTAAATTGCGGAAAGTAAAAGAAAGCGATAAATAAATTAAAGTCCTAAAAAAATTATTACATACTGGAAGCAATTACAATATTGGAAATATAGATCGCGTGCGAGAAGATTGAGTCGGAATATTTATTAGGGTTTTGACCCTTTTTTTATTAAAGAAAATATTTTGGCTTATTTTTTGAATTAAAAATTAAGTCTAAGTTAATAATTAAATTAATTAATTAATGAAAATATTTTTTGGGTTTTTTATATATAAGGTAATAAAATAAAAATGATTAAAATTATTAAAAACCTAATTCTATGTTAGTTTTAATTTATTGCAAAAATATTAAATGTTTAAACCTATTTAAAACTAAGTCAATTAGTTAATATTTATTTACAAAAATAAAAATAATGAAATTAATACTAAAAATAATATTTTTTGTGTTTTCTGATTTTTATTAAGAAACAAAAATGTTAATTATTTGGTTAGTAATTAATTAAGAATAATGAAAATAAAACAAGTAAATAAATAAAATATTAAAAGAAAAGAAATAACCAAGGGGGGGTACTGGGCCCAATTTGGAGGTGAATCTGGCAATTCCAAGCCCACAAACGTTCAAGCCTGTTTTGACTTTTCCATCCAGTGTGCGCTTGTTGACTTGGGTATATGATGGTCCCTCATTCCTGGCCACCAGATTTGGCCTGAAGGCCATCTGGCGTGTTGAGATTGCAAGCGTATGGTAGACCATGCTTATGATGCTGCATACAATTGCCTGGATAAAAATCAAATAAATGTTTTGGGGGACCTGGGATTCGAACCCAGGTCCCAAGGGGTTTTCCACTCACGCTTCCACCAACTGAGCCATGCTACATATTTGTTAATGGAATACAAAACAAATAATATATTGAAAATATTTAATATGCCTGGGAATTAAATAAAAACGCGCTAAACATTTGAACGAGCCAATGGGAAGAGGACGTGTAGTCGTCTTCTTCACAAATCTCTGGTTTTATTACCTGCGGATTTTTATCCGCAGGAAGATCCGTGGCTTGCTTCTAAAACTCGTTCTAGGCCACAAAAATGCAAGCTAGGACCATCATTGGGTTCGTCTCTCTTCCCTGAACACATCCACGGTCGTTATTTGTCCTGATTTTTCCTGTATCAAAAATGCCTAAAAAACAAGAACACGAACCCTAGCTTCGGATCTAAGGTTATAGGCCATGAAAACAAAATTGAATAATGCAGACATGTTGGAAATTTGACGTTAAGCATGATCGTACAAAAAAATGGCAAAAAGATGCAAGAACATGGATTCACGATTCCATGTTCAGAGCTATGTTCGTGGGCACTTACAGTGCTATTCAGGAAGTCTCAAGGCCTGGTTTTGATTGCTTTAGCTCCACTGGATATCAGGCAAGGAAGCTACGTTGAGATCTTGGATTGAATCGTGCTCTAACCAAGGTTTTGATCTCACACTTTTGCCAGCTTTTTTCAATTCTGGTTTGGCCGTTTTGGGCAGCTTCCGGTCGTGTTCTTGATATGCCTAGCTTGTGTGTGTATATGGGATTGCATTAGGTCAAGAATTGGTCTTTAATCCATGTGCATTGAAGGTTTTGAGATTTGATATGATCACCATTGATAAAGTTTCCAAAATTGTACCAAATATGATTTTTTTTTGTGCACAACAATGCTTGATACGAATTTGATTAGGTGTATCTTGATAATGAAGACCAGTAATGATCAAAAAAATCTCATTCCATTAATTTTTGGATTTTATTTGAATTAATATTGATTTAAAATGAATTAAATCAATAAAAATAAAATAAAATAGAAAAATAAATGATTGGTCATGAAATTGAAGATAGGACACGTGTGTGGTATGATAAGACCAAATCAAGTGGAAAAAAGTGGGCCCTTTGGTCAAAAATTGGAGTTTTGAGCATAGTTGACTTTTGGCAATTTTGGAAAAATGCCCAACTTCAACAATGCATAACGTCTTCAATTTTGAACTTTTGGAGGTGTTACTTTACTTTTTAGAAACCTTGAGATGTCATATAACTAAACCTTTTGGTCTCATCTCATTTTGATCTTCCATGCTAAAGTTATAAGCTTTGGCAAAAAAGGTGTTTTTGTTGACTTTCAAAAATGACCTATAATGTCAAAATTTGTAACTTTTTGTGAGTGCATTTCTTGATCTTTGGGTGTGAATATGGATTGTAGGAAATTGCATCCTCTTCAAAATGAGCTTTGGATGGGTCATTTATCATAAAGTATGAGAACGTTATGCCTGGTCAAAGTTGAGTTGACTTTTCCTACAAAACCCTAATTTAGCAACTTTTGAATCTTGATGAATCCTGAGCAATCCTTGATGAATCATGATCAAACCTTGATCAAATGATGAATTATCCTTTAAAATGAGAATGTTGACAAAAAATATTGAGGTTTGACTATATTTGGGTCACAGTTGACTTTTGCCCTAGCACAGTCGATTGTTGGACCTCTTGAGCAATTGACTGACCAAACTTCCTCTGCAAGGGTTGAAATTTGACATGGATGAATTTAAGAACATATTAGGACATTGGGGAGAACTTGAGGCCTTTTGGATGTAAGGACCTTGATGCAACACAAAACCCTAATTTTGAATTGATTGCCTTAGGAGATGATTTGACTGTCCAACTCTTGAGCCATCTTGAACACTTGGAGATTATTCTTGACATGTCTTGATAAAAATGGGAGGGCAAATTTTGGGGTACAACAGACCTGTTATCTGTAATTATCCAGCTTGGGACACCATATCTGCATATGATATTCTGTTTGATGAAGCGTGTAACCACTTGACTTGTTATATTGGCATAGGATGCTGCTTCTACCCATTTGGTAAAGTAGTCGATGGCTACCAATATAAAGCGGTGTCCGTTGGATACTTTCGGCTCGATCATACCAATCATATTGATTCCCCACATCGAGAACGGCCAAGGGGAGCTCATGACGTTCAGAGGAGTTGGTGGTACATTTATCCTGTCAGCGTAGATCTGACACTTATTGCATGTCTTCGTGTAGTGATAGCAATCAACTTCCATTGTTAACCAGTAATACCCTGCTCGCAGAATCTTTCTAGCCATGGCGTGCCCGTTTGTATGGGTCCTGAAAGTGCCTTCGTGGATTTCTCTCATGAGTGTATCTGCTTCTTGCTTTTCCACACATCTGAGTAGTACCATGTCATAATTTCTTTTGTATACCACTCCATTACTTAGAAATAATTTGGAAGCTAACCTTCGCAAGGTTCACTTGTCAATGATAGAGGCATTTTCCAGGTACTCCTGCCTTTCCAAGTACTTCTTGATGTTATAAAACCAAGGTTTATTATCGGGTCCTTCCTCACTAGCAAGGCAGTGTGCAGGTTCTTCGAAATGTCTAATCGTAATACGTGGCTCATGATTCGGCCATGTCACCTAGAACATAGCTGATAGGGTTGCCAGAGCATCTTCCATTTGATTTTATTCTCGTGGGATATGACTGAAAGTGATTTTTGTAAATTCTGCAACTAACTTTAAAACATGATCCCGATATGGAATCAGTTTAGGGTGTTTACTATCCCATTCACCATTAACCTGGTATATGACTAATGTAGAATCCACGAACAGTTCCAGGTGTTTTATTCTTAAATCGATGGCAGCTTTCAGCCCTAGTATACAGGCTTCGTATTCGGCGATGTTGTTGGTGCAGTCAAAACATAACCTTGCAATGTAGGGGTGGTGATGATTCTTGGGAGATGTTAATACTGCCCCTACATTGTGACCTAGTGCATTTGAAGCCCCGTCGAACATGAGTGTCCAACGTGCCCCTGGCTCGGGCCCTTCATCAAATCCTGGTATTTCGTAGTCAGCTATAAATATGACATCCTCGTCAGGAAAGTCGAATTTCATGGGCTGATATTCTGATAGCGGTTGGTGAGCTAGATGATCAGCCAGTATACTACCTTTGATGGCCTTTTGCGTGACATATTGGATGTCGTATTCTGATAGTAACATCTGCCATCGTGTAATTCTTTCGGTAAGAGCTGGCTTTTCGAACACGTATTTTAGAGGATCCATTCTTGCTATTAACCATGTAGTATGGGTTAACATATATTGTCTCAACCTCTTGGTAGCCCAAGCCAATGCGCAACAAGTTTTCTCAAGGAGTGAGTACCTGGTTTCCCAGTCAGTGAATTTCTTACTGAGGTAATAGATTACATGCTCCTTTCTACCAGTTTCATCCTGTTGTCCTAAAACGCAACCCATTGACCCTTTGAGCACCGTCAAGTACATGATGAGTGGCCTTATAGGGAGTGGTGGTATTAAGACTGGTGGCTCTTATAGATACTGTTTTATTGTCTCGAAGGCAGTTTGACAATCGTCATTCCATATTATCGTTTGATCCTTTCGTAATAACTTGAATATTGGTTCGCACGTAGCTGTTAGATGCGATATGAACCTTGAGATGTAGTTCAACCGCCCTAAGAAACCCCGTACTTCTTTTTCTGTCCTTGGAGCGGAAATTTCTTGTATAGCTTTTACTTTGTTTGGATCCACCTCGATACCCTGCTGGCTTACAATAAAACCTAACAATTTTCCTGATTTGACGCTAAATGTGCATTTATTCGGGTTCAACCTTAGTCTGAACTTACGTAGCCGCTCGAACAACTTTTGTAGATGTATGATGTGTTCCTCCTCCGTCTGGGATTTGGCAATCATATCATCGATGTATACTTCAACCTCCTTGTGGATCATGTCGTGGAATAATGTGACCATTGCCCTTTGATAGGTTTCCCCCACGTTCTTGAGCCCGAATGGCATTACTTTGTAGCAGAAAGTTCCCCAAGGTGTCATGAAGGTAGTCTTTTCCATGTCCTCAGGCGTCATTTTGATTTGATTATAGCCTGAGAAACCGTCCATAGATGATAATATCGATGCTTGAGTTGTATTGTCCACTAGGACATCTATGTGAGGTAATAGAAAATCGTCTTTGGGACTCTCCTTGTTTAGGTCTCGATAATCCACGCACATGCGTACTTTGCCATCCTTCTTGGGTACTGGTACAATGTTAGCTATCCAAGGTGGATAATCTACCACTGCTAGGAACTCTGTGTCGAATTGTTTGAGAACCTCTTCTCTGATCTTGCTGGACATATTTGGACGGGTTCTTCTGAGTTTTTGCCTGACTGGAGAACAACCTTCTTTGAGAGGTAATCTATGCACCACGATGTTTGTATCCAACCCTAGCATGTCCCTTTAGGACCAAGCGAATATATCCACATACTCGTGTAATAACTTGATTAGCTTGTCTTTGATGCTCTGCTCCAACATTGCCCCTAGCTTGATTTCTTTTGGATCTCCTTCTGTGCCCAGGTTAATGGTCTTAATAGGCTCTTGATATGGTTGTATGTTTTTAGCCTTTCGCTCTATTTCCCTCGCCATTTCCTCGGAGAGTTCAAGATCTTCGTCATCTTCCTCTTCGGCTTGGCGGATAGGAACATCAAAATCGTATTGGGTCGTAGCAGTAGCGTTAATGGTAATTTTGGGCATGGATCTGCACATTTATCATGTTTTGGTGCATATTTTAGCGCTTGGAATTTGAAAATGTGTATGCAAAAGAAAGTATTGCCATTTTTATATTTAGTAGATAAATGCAAAAGAAAGACAAGGATCTTAATTGAAAACAGAATATAACTTTTATTAGTTATAAATATTTTCTGAAATAAGCACAAGGAAAACCCTTACAAGCAACCCATATGCCTCGGGTTTGACATAGGTTCGTTCAAAACAAGAAATATTACTTAGAAAATAAAAATATCTCGGAAATCTCCACAGCATTCCATCCTTTAAGCTCTTCTTCTAGGGCGCCCTCTCTGATGAAATCGGTTGCCCTTTTGGTATTGATTTTGCTTGATATCATTGCCACGTGCCCGCCATGCTCTGTTCCTTTACTGACGAACGTCTCTCGGATCGGAGGAAAACATGCTTTACCTTTCAGAGTAGCCTTTGATGATTCATAACCCAAACCAAAGCGATTCTTCCTCTCAGGAATTTCTGGGAGCTTTCCCCAGCGTTTTGAGGCATCACCTCCCATAGTCATTTGCAGATCTCTCTATGATGTCACTTTAGTCTTGTTACCCTTCTCAACCGATAAGGTTACCATCGAAGCAATTTCCAAATCCTGGAACGGGGTAGCTATGCAATCTTCATTGGCACTGATATATCTGTATGATTCAATATGGCTTACAAAAATGTCTTCCTCGCTGTCAATTATGATCAACTTCCCTTCTACTAGGAACTTCAACTTTTGATGCAGGCTCGAAGTTACTGCCCCTTCCACATGGATCTAAGGTCTCCCCAGTAAACAAGTGTATGCAGGTTCGATGTCCATGACCTGAAAAGTGATATTGAAGATATGCGGCCCAATCTTGACTAGAAGGTCCACCTCTCCTAGCACCGAGCTTTGAGAACCATCAAATGTCTTTACTATCGTAGAAATTGGTCTTATTGTCACATCATCTATTTTTAACGTTACGAGACTTGACTTTGGCAACACATTAAGAGCGGAACTGGTGTCAGTAAGAACCCTGGACAAATGGGTAATACCTATCTTCATAGTAATGTGGAGTGCTTTGTTATGGGCCCGACCCTGTGGCGGTATTACATTGTTGTTGAAACCCAGGTAGGATCCAGACGTGAGATTTTCTACGAAAATATCAAATTGATTTACCAAAATTTCTTTTGCGACATGAGCTGAACTTAACACCTTCATCAAAGAATCCCGGTGTGCTTCAGAGTTGATTAGTAACGAGAGTATGGAGATTTTTTCCGGAGTTTGATGGAGCTGATCCACCAATCTATAGTCACTCTTTTTGATTATTTTCAGAAACTCCTCTGCCTCTTGATCAGTAAAGTCTTTGTTTGGAGATTTTGTTTCCTGATTTGTATCAACCACTGCTTTTCCTTTATCCTTCGTTGGAATCAAATCTGTCTTTTTTTATGGTTTGGCTCCATAGATTCGACCACTTCGGGCCATACCTCTTGTTCCTGCTATGTTTGAAATTGCAGGTCCTTGACTTGCGGATGGCCCGCTTTCCTGCTTCATTCCATTGATGTATACGGCTGAGTCATAACTCCAAGGTACCGCTTTATTATTCTTGTAAGGGATAGGTGACGGTCCCTTAATTACCATCGTGGCTTTTGGAGTAGTGGGTATTAAGAGGGTCTTCTTAGGTACCCTTTTGGTGACCTCTACTGATTCTCCCCATGGAATGACTAGAGTCTTCTTGGTAAGGCTTGGATCTTGGCAAGGGATTACCAGTGGCTTTTTCCCTCCAATTGTGGCTACATATTTTTCTTCAGGGTACAGTCCTTATTGGACTATCCCCTGATCCACTAGATTTTCCAAAGTTGTTTCAAAAGCTTTATTGTGCTCTAATAGGAATCCACATTCGAACAGATATTCCTTTAACAAGTTGATAGGGGGTTTTGCCTTTATGGTTTCCCCAAAGTCGGTGACCACCTCGATTGCATTTATTGTCGGTCCACCATACGGAGGTATAGGGCTTGACTTGATATTAGGCTTGTCGAAGGTGATGTCTTGAGACGCTAGCAAATCCTGAACCTTATGCTTGAAGGCCCAACATTGGTCTATGGTGTGCCCTGGAGAATTTGCATCATACTCACACCTATTGTCGGCATTGTATCTTTGCGGGAGTGGCCCGACCGGAGGAGCTAAAGGCTTGATTTCCACCAGGGATGCCTTAACCAAGTGTTGTAATAATTGTCTTGGTGGCATGGGCAGTGGATCAAAATTTCTAGGTGGCCTTTTAAACTTGTCTTGCCTTTGTCCTTGCGGGATCACCAATGGTTGTGAGGTCCTTTGTTATGAGGCCACAACATTGACTTCTCCCTCCTTCCTTCTTGGGAATTTTGTAGCCGATCATTTTGAATTGTAAGGGGTGCTTGACGACCCCCCTGATATCTTTCCGCTTTTCAAACCAGTTTCGATTCTTTCACCTATAGTCACTAAGTCTGAAAATCCCGATGTGACACTTCCCACCATTTTATCATAATAAAGCCCTTGTAGGGTTCCCATGAACATGTCTATGAGTTCCTTTTCCAGCAGTGGGGGTTGTACACGGGATGCCATCTCCCTCCACCTTTGAGCATATTCTTTGAAGGACTCTTCCTTCTTTTGGGACAGATTTTAGAGTTGCAAGCGAGTAGGAGACATGTCCAAGTTATACTTGTAATGCTTCAAGAAAGCATTAGTGAGATCCACCCAAGTTCAGATATGTGTTCGTTCCAACTGCATGTACCAGTCCAAAGATGCCCCACTTATACTATCTTGGAAATAGTGAATCATTAGTTTCTGATCATGGGCGTGGGCATGCATCTTCCTTCCGTACATACAAAGATGATTCCTCGGACAAGTGAGCCCTTTATATTTTCCAAAGTCAGGTACTTTGAATTTTGGCGGTATCACCACATCAGGGACTAAACCCATTTCCAGAGCGTCTACTTCGAAAGTGTCGAAGCCTTCCACAGCCTCCAGTCTTTCTTCTAGGGCTTTATACTGATTCATTACCAGTGGGTTGTCTGCAGCATGAGCACCAGTTGTCTTCAAGGGTGCCTGGTGAACATCCTCTAGGTCATGATCTTCGTATTGCAAGTCTAGGTAATTATCTGTGTTATTGGTTGGAATTTTTAGGGTATGTGATGCCCCTACTTTCGACGGTGATGGGATGAATCCTTCTGTTTCAACCTCTTACTGGTCCATTGCGGAATTTTGGGGTCCTGCTTCCGGCTCTTTCCTAAGTTGGTGACCGCTCGATGCACCAACGGTTTGGGCTACTTCTTCAAAAGCTACCCCGGGAATTTGATCATGTCTGTCAATAATGTTCTTCAAAGCTAGAAGAACCTGTCTCAAATATCCTTTCATTGAGCTTACGTCACCCTTCACCTGATCAAGATCCTCTTTGAACACAGCTTGAGTCTCCTCGATTTGTTCCATTGCTTTCTGTTGATGGGCCCTTGTTTGATATATAGGCCAAGGAGGTGGAGGTCTTCTTTTACCAATGGCTTAACTGGAGAGATTTTTAAAGCAAATGAGTTTTTTTTATATGACATGCGAGTGTTTTATAAATGCATGCGTGCAAATGGATGTGCATGATTTTGAAATGATTTTTATTTTAACTTTCTTATTCACTCGGGTACATATTTGTATCCACTTATAATTTTATTTGGTGACCATCTTTAAAATAGACACGCCTTCGAGATAGGGAAACAAAATGCCTTTATTAAGAGTAACGTAATCTAGATATTGAAAAATATTACAAATTTAAATCAAAACTTGTTTGCGTAAACGTAATTAAAAAAGAACTAAATTTCCTAAGTGCGTTTGCGGATGTGTGCTCTGAAGCCATCAACCATTGCTCAGCAAAGCTGTAGAAAGTCTTCAACGTCCTTCGGAAGAGGAACCATTACATTCTCTACATCTCTTAAGCTTCTAGGGATGTCCTCGATGAGATTGTTGGCTAAGAAGACAAGCTTTTCATGTTTGTCTTTGTAGTACCTGTATTCCTGGTAAAGATGTGGGATTATCTTATGATTATCCCTTCTGGCTTGGGCAATCTTGGTATACTGCTCTTCCCAATACATATTTTCACCCCTCATTTCTGTGTAAAGCCTTCGTTGGATGAGAAAATCCTTTTGAAGACCCCGCAGCTCTAAACATACATGTTCATATTCTCGAGTCCTCTGAGTCAAAAGTTTCTCTGCTTCTATCATTTCAAGGTGTTCTTTGACCTCTGATTCCTGGCTGTCTTGGAGTTTGGTGGCGAGGTACTTTATTTGCTCCTCTTGATTTAAGGAAGCTTGTGCCAAACTTTGGATTTTGGCTCTCAAACTTTCCTCTAGCACCTTCTTGTCATATGTTTCCTTTTCATACCATCTAGTTAACCTCCCGATTTCAGTAGCGGCCTCTTCTAACCTTTGGTTGTGAGAATCTAGGTTGAACATTGAACTTAACAGCCCTTTCATTGTACGCTTTCATTTGAGACTTTCTTTCTCCAAGTCCTTTTGACTTTTATCAATTTGCTCATCCTTTGACTCAAGTATAAGCTGCATATGTTTCTTCTCTCTGGTCAAATTGAGGAGGTTGACTTCCAATGCTTATTTCTCTTTTTGAGCTTTCTTTAAGGCATTTTTCAGATTGTCGACTTCTCCCAAAGATATAGGTGTTATCTCTGGACCTTTGACTTGTACTCTGGATCTTTCTCGAATGGAAGCTTGATAATTTGTACCCTATCTTGGACCCATTTGGTGTAGGGTTCTCTTGCTATGGCATTCTTCCTTTCGGCCTTCCTTTTGTTAACCTTATTCCAGGCCTGAATAACCTTGTTGAGCAACCCTTGATCTTCTATACCCATATTGTGGATGATAAATGGTCGTATTTTTTTGTCTGAAGGTTTGTCTTCCAAAGGATACCCTAGTTGTCATAGGGCCAAAGTAGGGTTGTAGTTAATACAGCCTCGTGATCCAATCAAAGGGGCGTTAGGAAAATCCCCACAGCTAATGGTGATGTCACCAATATCCAACTTTCTTGCATACCATAATATTGAGTTTGCAGTTAGAGACCTTAATTTCTGTGGCCACTCACACCTGGTCAATTCTGGGATCATATAGTCTTCCTTGTAAACATGAGTCATGAACCAAGTATATAGAAGCGGGATGCAACAATTTAGCGTGCCTCTTATTTTTTCATACATCATATGCAAAGTGTAATAAATGTCGGCAAGCAAGACGGGAGTAGGATCCGTATTAAAGACTTTCGCTCCCCAAAATATGCTAATGGCCGTGGGGTTGATATAGTCCACAGTCCGAGGAAATAAGATTACACCAAATACCAACAACCCTAAACAATCAACACAAGATTCCCACTCCTTATAATTAGCAAATTATAGTGCCTTAGCTTCTAGGTATATTCTTTTGATTCCTTGTATCAGACCTTCTCTTCGATAACTCTGCACCAATTCAGGATAGGGGATCCCTAGGACTTTTGCCAAAGATTTGACTTCAATAGTTTGTCCAATACCTACATAGGCCTTTTCTTTGGAGAAATTCAGGATTCTGTCAAGTTCCTCCAGAGCCGGTGCTAGCTGGAAGTCTTGGAAAGTGAAACATCTCAATGGAGGGTCATAAAACTGAATTAGGGCAGAGACTGCATCCATCTGCACCTCTACTTTAGTCAAATCAAGGGTATCCCCATAGCGGCGAGTGTACATTTTCAGAGCTCTTTCGAACAATTTACCCTTTATAGTTTTGATTTCAGAAAGGTCAGGCTTGCAAGCATTGACGCAGAGAAGTTGTTTCCCTTTGGCATCCATTTTTAAGACAGTCACCAAAAAAATCTTGATTTTGTTATCTTTTATTTTGTACTCTGTGAATAAGATAGATAAAAGGAACAAATGATGAACATGAGATATACATGAATGCATGAATGTATAAGTGTTGGATTGAGTAACTGGATTTTGTGACAGGTTTTTGTGATGGATACCCCTATGAAGTAGGCTCCTTAATTTTGACCTACGGTAAGTCTACCCTCCCAAAAGGTGGCTTCCTTAAGGGTGTCATGAATAACATTAGAGGGAAAGGGCACAAGGGCCTCCCTTAGGTGGAGCCTCTTTACGGACTGAAACTTTTGTCTCAAAGTCATGAAAGGTCTCGTCATGAGATTTTGGGTTAAGGTCATTACAAAGCGTCATGGGTGACCTTCCAAAGTCCTACTCATCAAAAGGATATCTCTCGATAAGTATTCCTTTTTCGGAAGTTCACTGACTCTAGGCGAATTCGTCACATAAACTCGCAGGGATGATGTACCCCCTAAGCTAATAGACGAACCTTCTTTTTAAGGTTTATTGGAAATATTTTTTTGAGATAAAAACCCTCCACATAGCAAATATATAATAATAAATAAAAATAGACAAGAAAATATAAAATGCAATAAATAAATTAATGCAAATAGATAAATAGAAATAAAAACCCAAAAGAGACCTAAAACCTAGGGTTAAGGAGAGTCCCCAGCAGAGTCTCCAGCTGTAGCAACTGGTTTTTTAATCAAGAGTCACCACTATTAGTTTTTATCTTAGGGAAGGGAATCTAACAGAAAACCCTAATTCACGGACAGAGATTCTAGGTTTCGGACTCAATTGGACGAAAGGAAGGTGTTAGGTACCTTTCATCCACCTTGTTCACAAGGATATTAAGCTCTAGGTTCAGGTTTGGGATAAACATGGTTTTAAGTTTTAATTAACAAGACTCACCACGATTTTAGATCGTGTGCCTACTCCTCTTATGAGGAATCAGAGTCCCAATTCGTAGTTCGTATGGGTTTGTGTCTTTTAGGGGTTTGCAAACCTATTTTGAATCACTTCGCACTCGGTCGGGAATAGTGATTGTGGAGATTTTGACTGAGAACGCAGTAAGCCAAAATTAGTTTGAAACCCATTTGCAAAAAGGACAGTTGATTAGCTTAATTTTATTCGCGAAAATAGTTTGAGATTTGTTGGTGTTTTTTAATAATATTAATTGCAAAAACGTCTTGATTAATGCATGATTAAGAAAAAGGTATTTAATAAAATAATATATGCTATTTTGATATAAAAACAATTTATCTTCATGCTATAATAAATAATAATATACACAATAATAATAATTAATATAAAAAATATGATAATAATAATTTTTAATAATAATTATAATTATAAGTAAAAGAGAAAGAAATAAATAATATAATAGAATAGAAATAATAACAAAATAATTATAAAATTAAATAAACCTAGGGGGTGTATTTTCAGTTACGCATCAAAATAGTGGGGTGTTGTTTAGTAATCTGGGTTTAGGCCCAAGATTGTTCTGGGCAGGGGGTACGCTGTATTTGGAATTGTAGTAATTATTGATGGGGGAGGTATGAATAGCAACGGGCTTAATCCCAACACATTTGCAAGGGTTGGCTGCGTAATCCAGTGTGGTGAGGGCATAAGAAGCTTAAGATGGACCTGGCCTTATGGCCGTCCAATCAAGATCAAACGGTCATAATTAAGGGGTGTATGATAATAGAATGAACGCGCATGCATGGAAATATTACAGATGACATATCTTGTTTTTTCATTTTTCTTTTTCATTCTACAAAATTCGTTCTTTCCTCTTCAACTAACTCTCTCTCTCTCTCATTCAAACCACAGAACCCTATCACCGTCCCTTTCTGGTTAGCCCTAAAATGAAACATCCAATGCCGTGGTTTCCCTCATTATCAACCCTTTTCTGATTGCAAGTTCAAACCCCATATACCCCCAAATCATAACGGCGAGCAAACAGAAACAACAAAGCTAAGTTCGATATACCTTTAACAGTCGTTCTGACACGTCACACTTCTGCCTACTGATCTTCATCTCTCTTTTTGTATTCATAGGTCCGTAGATATGGTAACGGTGAATGGTTGAAGATGGCGGTGGATGTGGAAGCGGTGGCGGCGTCCAAATGTGATTAGGGTTTCCGATTTGGAAACTCTAATCACTTTTGTTCTGGATCTTCAACGGCAAAGGAATCTTCCCAATTCTTGGTCTCTCCATCTCTAAACTCCTTTCTTTTATGTAAAACCCTCGACCCCCTTTCTCTGACTTTCTCCCTTTTCTTATATAGTTAGGTTTTTTCCTGTTTACTTCAGTTACAAATTACGTCAATTAGGGATTTAGAGCTTTTATTGATAGATTATGTTCTGTTTGTAAGATTTGATTTTGTTCTACCATCACATACGACTGTATTTTCAGATTTTTATGTTAAAATGATTCTGAAATCTTATAATCTCTTTGATTTTGTAATATTATTGATTTAGATTTGAAACTGATTCAATTGGATTTTTTTGATATTCTGGATATGGTTTTGTTTTAGACTTTTTAGATTGTATCTGTAATAAGCAATTTTTTATTCAATTTGTTAATAAGATTTTCAGATTCTGTTAGATGCTGGTATTTGATTTGTTCTGTAACCAAATTGACACTGCAAGATTTGATTTCTTACTGAGATCTGTAGATTGTAATATATATTGAGTATTTTGGGTTTGACTATGTTAAAAGATCTATTTTTTTTAGTAATATTTGATTTGATTTTCAATTACAATCTAAACATTAAATGTCATTTGCAAAAATCATGGTCTAATTGGGTTTGATTGTAACAGTGGATGTTAGTCCATTTTGGCCAGCATGCGCGTTTTCTACTTTTCATTTGGCCTTGCATTGTTTACATCACTCAGCAACAATATATTTTTTTAATACTACAAAACCAAATTTTTTATACCCTGGCCCAATACGAGGCCCTCTTTTATAAAAGAGATCTCTTATCATTATAACAACTCTTAATTATATGAAAAAATTAATTAAAATGTTTTTAATAATGATAATAAATTTATTTTGTAAAAACAGTCAATAATAATGTTTTTTTCTTAAAATACAACAGCAAATAATAAAAACAACCCATATGTTAGTTTTAATAAAACCTTAATGGACTTGTGATTTGTAACTATACCCCCTCCCTTTACTATTTAATGATAGAAATGGAAATGGGTCGGGTTCCATGGGCTCGTACGCTGCAATTTCACCCCCCCCCCCCCCCTCCCCCCCTTTTTCCTTTACTAACAAAAAACTACTTAAAGGGCCTCAATATATTTAATTTCAACCTCTTTTCTTACTAATAGTAATAAACTTAAAGTGGGTTTTAAAATAATTACGATCTTAATGATTATTATTGAAATAATTTACACATTCGAATCTCATGGGCCATTGGCCAACATGCTTTGCGAATGGATTTATGAGTCTTTCTGATTTAGAAAGCCCCACTCTCCTAGATTAAAATACACCAGCCCCCCCCCCCCCCCCCCCCCAGTTGACTTAAATTTTAAGAATGGCCCATCAGATATTGTTGTACCTTCCTTAATTAAATGTTTCTTTATTATTTTGATTTTGAAAATACGATCATCGAGGTAGGACAAATTTTGGGTACGACAAACATAAAGAACATTATACAGAAGATGATTGTGACATACAAATATTGGCACGAGATGTTACCGTTTTCTCTCCACGACTACCGCACTTCGGCTAGAACATCAACTGGGGCGACCCCATTCTCTCTGGTCTATGGTATGGAAGTTGTCCTACTTGTCGAACATCAAATTCCCTCATTGAGAATCATGAAGGATGCAGACTTAGATGAAGACAAGTGGATCTAGACTAGGATAGACCAGTTGAATTCGATTGACGAGAAAAGGCTTGTGGCAGTCTGTCACGGTCAGATTTATCATAAGCGCATGATCAAAGCATTCAACAAGAAGATAAAGCATCGGGTATATCGGGCTGGTGACTTGGTGTTGTACCCCAAAATTTTCCCTCTCATTTTATCAAGATTCTCCTCACAAGACTCTTTGGACTCAAGACGGAATTAAGGTTTGCTCAGCTCAAGACATCTCTTTGCACTGATGACCTGAAATTAGGGTTTGAGTTTGCACAAGGATTTTTGGACTTTCAATGCCTCATGTGACTTACATACTTCATATTGGACTCCTAAGTTTGCTCATACCAAGTTTCAAGCCTTGAATCAAATTTTTGCCCAGTCAATTGGACAGTTGACCTAAAAATCAGTTGTATTAGGGAAAAAGTCAACTATGGCCAATTTACAGTCAAACCTCATAATTTTTTATCCACATCAACATTATAGACTCATATGAACCATTTGATCAAGTTTGGACCATAACTCCTCAAGAAATTTGATCAGATCATCAAAAGGGCAAAATGGTCATTTTTAGAGTTTTGACTGTAGAAGGGCAATTTCTGATTTTTCACCTAGCCAATGGAAAATTGGGTTCAAGCATGGTTTCAAGGACTCAATGGCACCATCTTGACCTAATCACAAGGTTCAAAAGATCTCAAATGCATTGGATTGACAAATGAATTTTCCAATAAACTAATCAAAAATCAACTATACACTGAAAAGTCAAACTTAGACTTTTTGGTCAAAATCAAGTGCCAAGGGTCATTTTTCACCAAGATGTGTCAAAACATGAAGCTTGTTCACCAAGAAACCTAATTTTGGAAATTAGGGTTTAAGATTGAAAATTTTCCATAACTTAGAAATTTTCTAAGTTATGAAATTTTCTTATTTTTTCCCAACTTTCCCCAACTTTTTGACCATGATGCAATTAGATTCAAAGAAAACTTCCAACATGAAAGTTGTAGTCATCCACAAAATCTACAACTTTGATTCTTAAAGTTTTCCAAAAAGATGCTTGGATCTCAAGTTATGATTTTGTGAACAAGGGTCCATGAAACTTTTAACTTAGTGAAATTTTGCCCTAGTTTAGGCAGGATTTTGACCTATCTTCATGGCAACTTTTAACATAGTTCCAATTGGAACCTCAAAATGCATTTCAAATATGGATTTTATAGAATGTTACAATCTTTCCAAAATGTCCAAGAACTCTCCAAGATCATTTATGGTTATGGAGAATCGAAGAAAAGAAAATGGCCATTTCTCACTTTTGTCCATGACATTTTGCACATTGCTACAAGTTGCAAATCTGTCCTAAGCATGCTTGTACTTGTTTTACAGGTCTTAAACCTTTCCACACTCCTTAATTTAATGCAAATACATTGGAAAAAGGCATTGTTCTGAATCATGGAGTGTGATCGGTGGATTTAGAACTGACTGTTTAAAGCTGGATCGCGTATGTCGCGGTAAGCAAGAGTCACCACCGTCTTTTATTTTCTCCAACATGGACAGGACAAAAACACAGCAAAATTCCTTATGAGATTGTTTCTCGGTTCGGGAGGTAGATTTATAGAAAGGGAAGGTGTTAGCACCCTTTCTATCCATGGTTATCCATGGGCTCTTAGATACTTGCTCTTATGTTTTCAAAATGTTTGCTTTTCAATTGTGAGTGGTTTTTGAAAAAGTTTCTTTTAAAGATTTCTGAATAACTCTTGTATCTGTCCTCAAGAGTGTTTGAAAAATTGTTTTGAAAGTTTTTCGAAAGTGTCAGTGTGAAAAGATTTTGTTTTGTTTTTTAGAGAGCAAGTATCCATGAGTTATCTACCTACCCTAAGGAATTAGGTTGTGTAAATGTCCTTAAGGTAATGTCATCCCACCATTGAGAGGTAGGTAGCACCACCGTTGGAGGTGTTCGGGTCAATTCGAGTGTAGGGACAGTGTGGTCACCGAAGCAACAGTAGGACACCTTAGAAGCTACCCTTATGTCCTTGATCCTTTTTTAATCCGAGGCAACCGTTTCGAGGCAACTATTCTGAGGCAACCGTTTCGAGGCAACTATTTCGAGGCAACTGGATCATGGACATAAGGACTTACTAAAACGTCCTATACTTGACGACCACGTTTCGAAGGCAAGGCAACAGGTGAGGCGTACCCTAGAAGTGGTGTGTGTATTTGTGTGTTGTTTTTCAGTTAAGGTTTATCTTTGAACATATATTTGTGAGCTACGCTTGTTTTTAATTAACCATTCATTCTTTCATGCAAAGTTTAGCAGTTTAAAAGTGCGGAAATTAAAGTGCGGAAAGATAAATCCTACGCTATTACAAGGCGCGGGTCTATACAACGCCAAATTAACAAAGACCCGTTTTGAATAAAAAATGCGGAAAGTAAATAAATTCCTAATTACTATTACAAGGCTTGAGAAATTACATAATATTCACAAAGGAAAATAAAATAACATGCGAAACGAAATAAAAATTGAACGTTCGAGGGCGTTGGACCCTTTTGAAATTAAATTGAATGAAAGGTTAATGAATTATTTAATTAAAAGAAAAGAAATGTTTTTTATGTTTTTGGTATTTAATGGAATAAGAAAATTAAAATTAAAATTAAAAGAAACCCTAATTCTAAGTTATTTTTAATTATTAAAGAAAAATATTAAAGTTTAACCTAATTTACTAAAATATTTATGTATATGTTTATTTACAAAATAAATTAGTAATTAATAATAATAATAAGAAGAAAAAGTTATTTATTAAGAAAAAGTGATAAAAAGTTAAAAACCCTAATTTTTACATATTTTAATTTGTTAAGAAAAATATTAAAGTTTTGAAACCTAAATTAATCTAATTAATTGTTTAAAGTTTATTTACAAAAATAATGGTGAAATTAATATTAATAACAATAAACATTTTTTTTGATTTTTCTGTATTTTATTTTTATTATGAAAATTATTTGATGGAATTAAAAGAAATAATTAAAACATTAAAAGAATTAAAAGAAAATCAAATAGAAATCAATAAACAATGCAAACCATGGGGGGTATTCAGACCCAAAGGGAGGTTTTTTGGAAGCAATTTGGCCCATTAGACAAAAAGCCTTGTTTGACTTTCTGGCATCACGTGCGTGTTCATTGACTCCTGAGTACCGTGGTCTACATTCTTTGGCCATTGGATTGGGTTTCATGGCCATTTGTGTTCTGGCTGTTGGCCATTTGTGTTCTGCCCTCAACGTTCCTTAATGAACCTGCATGGGGATCCTGTCTAAATCTGCAGTGTTGAATCTCATGAACACATTAAATAAAATCATAAAATGCAAATAAAGCCAATATATGAAGAAATTTAATGTTTAGGCACAATATGGCATGTATGAATGATTATACCCTTTTGATCATGGAGATCAAATCAATCTTACCCTTACTGGAAAATTAGTGACGTGAATGCTTTTATGCCTTTTGGATCATGGAGATCAAGCCAGCCTTACCCTTACTGAAGAAGTAGTGAGGTGTTGGTTGGTAACTGTGATGGCTTGTTTGTAGTGAGAGAGGGATTTGTAATAAGGATTTCAAGGTTTTAGGGTTCTTGAAAGAATTTGATATTCTAACAGTGTTGTGGCAAGGTTTTTTTCTCTCTTTTTTCTCCTCCCTGGTTTGTGTGAAAAGAAGGTGATTATATAATGGAAATTAGGGTAAAGAAAATAGGCTTTGAATGTGCAATTGGGCCTCCATGTTCACTTGAGTTCGTCACTTTCCAGGCTAAATCGCAGGGACTTAAGTGCAATTTTTGAAGTTGAAATATGAAAACAAAATGTAGCCTACATCGAGAACTAACTCCTGTCCGAAAATCGGCTCAATCGGATAAACGGTGAATTAGTTATGAATTTTTGAAGTTTCAGCTCAGACAAACTTATTTTGGGCTCCAGTGTCGACTCTGACACGTTCTTCAATAAAAAACTGGTATTGATCGGTGCATAATTTGGTCTCGACTTTTGAAGAAAAGTTGTAGATCTCTGAGTCAGTGACCTTGTGTAAAAATATGAGCCCAATCCGATAAAAATTGACCGAGTTATGAATTTCTGAACATGACGCAAATAAACTTCTGTCACAAATTTTCTGTGCAAAAATACTTGATAAATCCACATTTTTGAAGACCTTCTGATCGAAATTGGCTTCCAGCTGTGAGAGATGAAAACATAGATAATGTCAAGACGGAATTTTGGCCACCGGAACGGGTTCAAAACGAGTCACACTTCAAGTTATGAATTTTTTGAGCGCGTAAAAACTGCACTTTCAGCACACTTTTTCACCATATTTCTTCGAGAAAACTCACACATTCGGATACATTCTTTAAAGAATTGACTCTTGAGCAAAACCTGAATTTGAGAATACGTTATCAGAGATATCTTGGTGAAAGAACACTTGAATATGATGCGCTGGGTTGGACTTGTGAATTTTTCTTGAAATGTTTTGAGAAATATGGGAGGGCAAATTTTGGGGTACAACAGTTGCCCCTGTTCAATCTTCTTAAACCTGAGGATGTAGATTGGCTTGCGTGCATTTCGTGATCCGAAGGTAGAAGATGATTGAACACTAGAGTGCCCATAAATTTGCACTCACATAGTAGAGTATCAGCAACGTGATGGCGGGAATGGGCTTACAGATGCCATTTGGAGAGATGACGGATAGGAGGATGGGCTTATAGATGCCATCTAGGTGTCGATCGCGTAAGAGATTCCTTAGCGAGAACTTGCGTACCTGAGAAAGAAAAATAATTACTTGGCCTATTACAGGAGCTGATCTTCAAACCCTTTATGTAGATGTGCCCTGGCTGGATACAAGAATCGAATCTGGAATATAGTCGTCAACAGATACACCCTGGCAAGATACAGGAATCGGATCTTCGAACTCTTCAGACGTGCCCTCAACGGGACGATGAGAGAACCTTGAACGATTTCTACCTCAACGGGACGATGAGAGAACCTTGGGCGATTACTACCTCAACGGGACGATGAGAGAACCTTGGGCGATTACTACCTCAACGGGACGATGAGAGAACCTTTGGGCGATTTCTACCTCAACGGGACGATGAGAGAACCTTGGGCGATTACTACCTCAACGGGACGATGAGAGAACCTTGGGCGATTACTACCTCAACGGGACGATGAGAGAACCTTGGGCGATTTCTACCTCAACGGGACGATGAGAGAACCTTGGGCGATTACTACCTCAACGGGACGATGAGAGAACCTTGGGCGATTACTACCTCAACGGGACGATGAGAGAACCTTGGACGATTACTACCTCAGCAGGATGATGAGAGAATCTTAGGCGACTACAACCTCAGCAGGATGATGAGAGAATCTTAGGCGACTACAACCTCAGCAGGATGATGAGAGAACCTTGGGCGATTACTACCTCAACGGGACGATGAGAGAACCTTGGGCGATTACTACCTCAACGGGACGATGAGAGAACCTTGGGCAATTACTACCTCAACGGGACGATGAGAGAACCTTGGACGATTACTACCTTAGAGGATGATGAGAGAATCTTAGGCGACTACAACCTCAGCAGGATGATGAGAGAATCTTAGGCGACTACAACCTCAGCAGGATGATGAGAGAATCTTAGGCGACTACAACCTCAGCAGGATGATGAGAGAATCTTAGGCGACTACAACCTCAGCAGGATGATGAGAGAATCTTAGGCGACTACAACCTCAGCAGAATGATGAGAGAATCTTTAGGCGACTACAACCTCAGCAGAATGATGAGAGAATCTTTGGCGACTTCAACCTCAGCAGAATGATGAGAGAATCTTTGGCGACTACAACCTCAGCAGAATGATGAAGGAATCTTAGACGTCTTCTACTTCAAAAGGTAAAGACTTTTATCTGTTGATCGTTCTTTCCTGAAAAAGTAACGAGTTAGTTGTATGCAATGTTATAATGTATGACATGCATGATGTCATGATGTTCTCAAAAATAAATGAGATTGGGGTGATATGATTCGTGTACGCATGTATCATAATGTATGACAATGTGATGTTTATGAATGTATTTTCGTCTAGGAAAATAAATCCTTGACGAATGCCGGGAGCTTAATCCTGGGCTGATGTTGAAGAGAGTTCTTCGTTTTCGCTGGGGATGATGGTTGCAAGAATACCGGTAAGAGAAGATGACTCTGTTGGGGAATAAACTTGGCGAATAGAATACTCTGCGGGGAATGCTCTGTGGGAAGAGATGTACTTTGCTGAGGTTTGATGATAACTCCGCTGGGGATACCATTGTTGAGCTTTGTTGGAAGATTGGATGAACTCCGTTGGGGATAGGAAGACTTCGCAGGGGACGATCTTTCCGTGGCAATTGGCTGAGGATAACCCAGTTATATCCTGGTGGGGAAATAACCTTTGAATAAAGCCGGGGGAGAGCGTTCGTACTCTGCAGGTGATAAGCTTCCAGAATCTACTGGGGATAAGCTTCCTACTGGGGAGATTGATTCAACTTTCCTGGGGAGGCTTTTGAGACTGTATTGGGGAAGTGGCTCCACTGGATGTGCGGTATTCCGCCGGGGAACAATCTTAGATCAAGATTGCTGGGGATGCTTGTTAGGAATGTTTGTACACTCCGCTGGGGAATGTTGAGATCTTCAGGGAATAATCCAACTTCCTTGAGGCTGACAGTAAGCTAACTCTGCTTGGGGAGAGTGTTGCCGACTTGCTGGAGGTATGGGCCTTCTCAGGGCTGATTGGAGACCCACTCTGCTTGGGGAGAATTGTTGGATCTTGTCTCACTCTCTGGGGAATTAAGGTATCTTGGTTACGTTCTTCAGCTGACCTTACCTTGGTGCCTGGAGGACAGAGCAGCTTGATCGTTCAGACCATTCTTATTGCCCCAGTTTTTGTGGGAGAGGGAGGCCTGTGAGGTGTTTGATACCTGCCGATTTACGAATCTTCTTCTGGTAGGCAAGGGAAGAGATGACGGAACATAGTCGTACGCTCTGATCCCTAATTTTTGCCTGGACCGCCCTTTCGGGTTTTCGGTCCACCGGGATACCCATTTTTGCCCAAGCCGCCTTTGCAGGTTTTCGGCTTGCCGGGTGTACAGATTTTTCGCTTCATCCCTCATTTTGCCCGAACCCCTTTGGTTCGCCGGGAAGCCCTTATTTTTTCCTAGGTATGTCAACCTAGCGGGTCTTTGATTTTGCGTATTTTTTTCGACTATGTCCACGCTCTCAGAATGTAGGGAGTTGCCCCTGTCAGAAGTGTTGTCATACCACCAGAAGATCTTCGTTTGATCGTGCCAGATTCGTCGTCGGAATCCGTGCCCAATGCCCCAAGTGACTCAGGCGGAGATTTGCCCCTGGAATTTTGAGAGATTCCCTGAATCTTGACTTAACTGCCCCAGATGATAGACCATGATCACGTCGTGCCCCTTTGATTGGAAGTGCTTTTGTTCACTAGATATTCGTCGTGCGAATTTCTATGCTGTTCAAACAAATAGTCACATGCAAGCAATGTTATATTAAAAATGCAGAACTTATGTCTGTCTTGAAGTTTTTGAAAATGCAGTTTCAGTAAAACAAGAAAATTTTGTAAAATGCGATGTCAACTCGTTATTTTACCGCAAGCCTTAAGGAGTCAGGATACCTTTCGTAACAGTATGCTTTCGAACTAACCCACGCTTCAGCTAGGACCTTTAAGGGTTATAACTTGGCCTGGTTCACGGTTTAAGAAACAAAGGATAAAGGCTCAAATTATTTGTACCCACCCGCTCTTCGTGATGTTCTTCAAACCTAAACTCAGTTAATCGTGCGTTAGACCTTGTTTGAGTCTTTGCTCTGACATTCCGGTGACGGTTCGGATACTGATAGTTTATTTTGAACAGGCAGTCATTTCCTTTTGTTGAGGGTTTGTATGACCTCTTTCTTTTTGATTTTATGATCCCTATTTTTTGCCTGAACTGTTTCTTTTGTGATTACAGTCAGCAGGATGCCCCAGTTTTGTAAGTCTCCTTCATAGGTTTTGACTTATGGGTTTTTATTATTATTTTTTGATAATGACTGCCTGTCATTATGATTATTCTGAACCATCACTGTCTTTTGTCTCGGAAGGACTTCTTTGGTGTCATTCGTTGTGCACCTAGATCAGCTGAGAGAACTACCCTGCCCCAGGTTATGATTAAGGGTTTTAATTTTTGAAAAGAAAAACTCCAACTTCTTAGGCTCAAAGGGGTTGACGAGGGATTATCTTCCTTATTACTCCACTGTTTAGGATTTGAAACAATGCCTGTACCTCATCAGCGGGGTCTGTTCAAAAGCATACTGTAAAAATCGTGGTATCGTTTTCGTCATCCTCCCTCAAGAGGCTTAGAATTGTTAACCGAGCGTTGAACATCACAAAAATATGAAAACAGTTTTAAGCATAGTAAACATAATTACTTCAAAACAGACACGTGTAATGCATTAATGAAATAACAAAGTTTGACATGAATAAAATGTTTGAACAATCAAAGAAAAATACAACTTGAACATTCGAATGAACAAAAGACATTCTCGATGATTTGGTGCAGGATCAGTGTTCAAACTTGACCTCCTTGGCGTCAATCAAATCCTGGATATTGTTCTTCAAGGTCCAACAGTCGTCGGTGTCATGTCCAGGACTGTCAGAATGGTAGGCACATCTCACACCCGGGTTGTACTTGGAAGAGGAAGTATCAGGATTTTGAGGAGGATCCTTTAGTGTGATTAGTTTTTCCTTCAGCAATTGCTGTAATGCCTGAGACAAAGACATGTTGATGTCAGTATACTTCCTATCTTGATACTTTATCCTACGCCTATTTCTCTTTCTTGGTTGAACGGGCGTGGGATCAGAGATCTGGATTGCCCCTACATCATGACGACCCTTTTTACCATGTATAGCATTGGACTCCTTCTTCCCACTGTGGGGCTTTTTCTGAGCATCAGCAGGTGCGGTTTCTTGAATCTTCCCCGACTTGATACCAGCTTCAATTCTCTCCCCAGTCAAGATAAGATCTGTGAACCCAGCAGAAGAATTCCCAATCAGATGGTTGTAGAATGGACCAGACAAAGTCCCCAAGAACATGTCAACGAGCTCACGGTCAGTTAGAGGTGGTTGTACCCTTCCAGTAAGGTCTCTCCATTTCTGCGCATACTCTTTAAAACCTTCTCCCGATCCTAACGACATACCCTGGAGTTGGGTACGTGTAGGAGCAAGGTCGGCATTATACTGATACTGCTTGTAAAAAGCAGTAGCCAACTCCTCCCAGTTACGAACCTTGGTTCCATCCAGCTGATAGAACCATTCGAGATGAGTCCCTGAAAGACTCTCCTGGAAGAAGTGGATCCACAAGTTCTTGTCCACAGTATACGGCTGAATCTTCCGCACATAAGATTTGAGATGTAGCTTAGGGCAGGAGGCCCCGTCATATTTTGCAAGAGCAGGTGCCTTGAATTTGTGTAGGATCACTACCCCAGAAGACAGACCTAGATCTTCGAAGTCCAGGCCGGGCACTTTTTGTATTTCCATAGCACTTAGCCTGTCTTCTAACTGTTTGTACCTGTCCTCAGCTGGAGGGTACTGTTCATCATTGTAATCTGTCTCGTTGTCGGAGACTACTGGACTAGGCACCTCTCTCTCATGGGGACTGTCTTTTCCAACAGATGGGGTAGTCTGCTCAACCTCATTTAGTGATCCATTCCCATATTTGCGTCTCGGGTTGAACAACACCGTCCTCTTCTTCTTCTTTTTCAAAAGCAGGGTCTTCAGATCTTGTTGACCCTGGGCTAGACTCTTAATCAACTCCTGGAACTGGGCATTCTGAGCCTGGAGGGCCTTGATGGATTGCTCACTAGATGATTCAGGATTCATGATGAGACTGCTGAAATAAACAGCAAAGAAGGTAAGTGACCTATAAACAGCGGTACCTGTAATGCAATGATATGTATGATATGCATGCAATGTTTTCAAAGATCTCGCGGAGTAAACAAGAAAAATTGTTAGAATCTGAATCCGGTGGCTTGATTGGAGGACCTTCATGTTGCTGAGAGTCCTTCTTCAAGAGTCAAGGCTCACCATATCGAGTGGGTCATAGCCCCTGACAACCTTGGCTAGAGGAAAATAAATCCCCTTTGCCCCTTGCCGGATAATTGGTTCAGCATGACCTGCATCACAAACCCTTGAGATCCTTGAAATGGATTAGTCCTTATGCGGGATGTATGCAATGGTATGATGGCATGATGTTATGCTATGCGTGGAGCGATGTAAATAAACCCTGTTATGAGCCCAGATTAAGGACTGTAAACAAACCCTGCAAGAAACTCATGTGTCAGATAACAAGTATGCAAGTAGTCAAGTTTGAAGGCACACAAGTCACATAAAGAGCCCTTAGAGTTTAGGCCAGCATGAAGTTTGGGATACTACCCTCTTGAAGTTTGTTGGTTAACACCTGTCCTATCAAAAGTAACCGGGTTCTAGAGGATCCCAATATCACTGACTACCCTCAATCGGTTATAACTCCAGTATCGCAATCTTTTCTTGCGGCCAGAACCATCGCGAGAGTTTAGCCTCAATGGGTGTAGCATACTGCTACTGTTCTATAGGCCAAGTTGGGTCATTTAAAGTTCTAAGGTCGGTTGGTGCTTAATGACTCCTCAGAAGATCCATATTCTCCTCGTTGCGACACAAGGGATATCGGTACAGACCAAGGCGCCACACCAACGTAGCCACTGCTTCACCCGTGTCGGTCTACGCCGGACAGGTCCCTCACAGCTTATGCTACCTAACAGGGTATCCCCAGATCCGGGTTAGGATCTATGAAACTCCGATGCAGCCCACAATAATAAAGCAAACAAACACAGCAATTGAAAACACAAGTGTGAGTTATCCTAAGGTACACCTCACTTTATAAAGTTGTCCCCAGCAGAGTCGCCAGTTCTGTGATCGATGGATTTAGAACTGACTGTTTAAAGCTGGATCGCGTATGTCGCGGTAAGCAAGAGTCGCCACCGTCTTTTATTTTCTCCAACATGGACAGGACAAAAGCACAGCAAAATTCCTTATGAGATTGTTTCTCGGTTCGGGAGGTAGATTTATAGAAAGGGAAGGTGTTAGCACCCTTTCTATCCATGGTTATCCATGGGCTCTTAGATACTTGCTCTTATGTTTTCAAAAGTGTTTGCTTTTCAATTGTGAGTGGTTTTTGAAAAAGTTTCTTTTAAAGATTTCTGAATAACTCTTGTATCTGTCCTCAAGAGTGTTTGAAAAATTGTTTTGAAAGCTTTTCGAAAGTGTCAGTGTGAAAAGATTTTGTTTTGTTTTTTAGAGAGCAAGTATCCATGAGTTATCTACCTACCCTAAGGAATTAGGTTGTGTAAATGTCCTTAAGGTAATGCCATCCCACCATTGAGAGGTAGGTAGCACCACCGTTGGAGGTGTTCGGGTCAATTCGAGTGTAGGGACAGTGTGGTCACCGAAGCAACAGTAGGACGCCTTAGAAGCTACCCTTATGTCCTTGATCCTTTTTTAATCCGAGGCAACCGTTTCGAGGCAACTATTCTGAGGCAACCGTTTCGAGGCAACTATTTCGAGGCAACTGGATCATGGACATAAGGACTTACTAAAACGTCCTATACTTGACGATCACGTTTCGAAGGCAAGGCAATAGGTGAGGCGTACCCTAGAAGTGGTGTGTGTATTTGTGTGTTGTTTTTCAGTTAAGGTTTATCTTTGAACATACATTTGTGAGCTACGCTTGTTTTTAATTAACCATTCATTCTTTCATGCAAAGTTTAGCAGTTTAAAAGTGCGGAAAGATAAATCCTACGCTATTACAAGGCGCGGGTCTATACATCGCCAAATTAACAAAGACCCGTTTTGAATAAAAAATGCGGAAAGTAAATAAATTCCTAATTACTATTACAAGGCTTGAGCAATTACATAATATTCACAAAGGAAAATAAAATAACATGCGAAACGAAATAAAAATTGAACGTTCGAGGGCGTTGGAACCTTTTGAAATTAAATTGAATGAAAGGTTAATGAATTATTTAATTAAAAGAAAAGAAATGTTTTTTATGTTTTTGGTATTTAATGGAATAAGAAAATTAAAATTAAAATTAAAAGAAACCCTAATTCTAAGTTATTTTTAATTATTAAAGAAAAATATTAAAGTTTAACCTAATTTACTAAAATATTTATGTATATGTTTATTTACAAAATAAATTAGTAATTAATAATAATAATAATAAGAAAAAGTTATTTATTAAGAAAAGTGATAAAAAGTTAAAAACCCTAATTTCTACATATTTTAATTTGTTAAGAAATATATTAAAGTTTTGAAACCTAAATTAATCTAATTAATTGTTTAAAGTTTATTTACAAAAATAATGGTGAAATTAATATTAATAACAATAAACATTTTTTTTGATTTTTCTGTATTTTATTTTTATTATGAAAATTATTTGATGGAATTAAAAGAAATAATTAAAACATTAAAAGAATTAAAAGAAAATCAAATAGAAATCAAAAAACAATGCAAACCATGGGGATATTCAGACCCAAAGGGAGGTTTTTTGGAAGCAATTTGGCCCATTAGACAAAAAGCCTTGTTTGACTTTCTGGCATCACGTGCATGTTCATTGACTCCTGAGTACCGTGGTCTACATTCTTTGGCCATTGGATTGGGTTTCATGGCCATTTGTGTTCTGGCTGTTGGCCATTTGTGTTCTGGCCGTTGGCCATTTGTGTTCTAGCCTCAACGTTCCTTAATGAACCTGCATGGGGATCCTGTCTAAATCTGCAGTGTTGAATCTCATGAACACATTAAATAAAATCATAAAATGCAAATAAAGTCAATATATGAAGAAATTTAATGTTTAGGCACAATATGGCATGTATGAATGATTATACCCTTTTGATCATGGAGATCAAATCAATCTTACCCTTACTGGAAAATTAGTGACGTGAATGCTTTTATGCCTTTTGGATCATGGAGATCAAGCCAGCCTTACCCTTACTGAAGAAGTAGTGAGGTGTTGGTTGGTAACTGTGATGGCTTGTTTGTAGTGAGAGAGGGATTTGTAATAAGGATTTCAAGGTTTTAGGGTTCTTGAAAGAATTTTATATTCTAACAGTGTTATGACAAGGTTTTTTTCTCTATCTTTTTTCTCCTCCCTGGTTTGTGTGAAAAGAAGGTGATTATATAATGGAAATTAGGGTAAAGAAAATGGGCTTTGAATGTGCAATTGGGCCTCCATGTTCACTTGAGTTCGTCACTTTCCAGGCTAAATCGCAAGGACTTAAGTGCAATTTTTGAAGTTGAAATGTGAAAACAAAATGTAGCCTACATCGAGAACTAACTCCTGTCCGAAAATCGGCTCAATCGGATAAACGGTGAATTAGTTATGAATTTTTGAAGTTTCAGCTCAGACAAACTTATTTTGGGCTCCAGTGTCGACTCTGACACGTTCTTCAATAAAAAAATGGTATTGATCGGTGCATAATTTGGTCTCGACTTTTAAAGAAAAGTTGTAGATCTCTGAGTCAGTAACCTTGTGTAAAAATATGAGCCCAATCCGATAAAAATTGACCGAGTTATGAATTTCTGAACATGACGCAAATAAACTTGTCACAAATTTTCTGTGCAAAAATACTTGATAAATGCACATTTTTGAAGACCTTCTGATCGAAATTGGCTTCCAGCTGTGAGAGATGAAAACGTAGATAATGTCAAGACGGAATTTTGGCCACCGGAACGGGTTCAAAACGAGTCACAATATTCAAGTTATGAATTTTTTGAGCGCGTAAAAACTGCACTTTCAGCACACTTTTTCATCATATTTCTTCGAGAAAACTCACACATTCGGATACCTTCTTTAAAGAATTGACTCTTGAGCCAAACCTGAATTTGAGAATACGTTATCAGAGATATCTTGGTGAAAGAACACTTGAATATGATGCGCCGGGTTGGACTTGTGAATTTTTCTTGAAATGTTTTGAGAAATATGGGAGGACAAATTTTGGGGTACAACATGGAGCATTGTACAAGGAATTATTCCATTTATGGCATAAAGATAACAATGCTACTTTGATAAAGTTCACTTTTAGCAATTTTGTTTATCTTGAGCATTGGACCCAATCTCTTGCAGCAAACAAAGTCCATGAATATCAGGCAAAGTTCACCAACTATGTGCAGGCCTTGAGCTAGCCTGTAGAGGCTTTGAGCTTTGTCAACTCACCTTTTGCTTCAAAAACAAGAAAGCTTGCAAAAGGTCCACAACTTGAAAATCTGATAAAACCAAGTCTTGTAACATTTTCAAACAACCTCAACATATGGTCTCAAGCCAAAAACACGAGTTGCCAACTTCTCAAATCCACCAAAACACAAAAACACCAAGTTCTTGCCCAAACAGGGCGTCTTCTGTAGAACCACTTCCAAAACATATTCCACTCGTGCGTTTTGCCTTGAACCACTTCAAACACACTCCATACATCACACCTAAGTTGTCCAGGCTTTTGTTCAACAACTGTAACCCCTGTTTCGTGCTTCACCGTTTTCAATTTCTGAGTTTGCAGGTTGACTTCTACAAGGAGATTCAAGCCATTTCAAAGCAAGCTAAGCATTGGGAAAGGTCAAGGGAACATCAAGCAAGCTCAAAAGTACTTCAGGTCTCACTCAAAGTTGCTACATTGCCATATTCAAACTTGACTGAACAAGGTATTTTCTAAGTTTCTATCTCTCTATTTAGACATCCTTAGGCTTAAGTTTGTGAAGTAAAAATGTAGTCTTTAATGTGCTTGAGCTGTACATATGCATAGCTTGTATTTATATTAACTGAGCTAGGAGAATTTAGATGTTGAACATGCTGAATAAAGTTAGGTTAGAAATTAGGGGCACTGAAATTCTCCCTGGTTTCTTAGAGTTAGGTCAAGTTCTTTATATGTTGGAATCGTGATTGAAAATGCTATAACTTTCATGTTGTAAATTTTTTATTTCATGCAAGCATGAGCAAGAACAGGTTTGAGTTGCAGAATGCACGCGTGTTTGTTCCAAGGACAGGGACGAAGTGAAATAGGCCTGGCTCGTTTGGGCTTGGTTCTGTTTGCACCCCACATTCTGTTATTTGCACCCCCCTTGGCCCATTTTCCATATTTTACATATTTTCCATTTCTTTTTATATTTTCTGACTTTATTTATTTTTTCTAAATATTAAAAATCACAAAAAATATTCTCTTAATTTTTCACATTTTATTTTAATGTTTTTGTTATTTTCTTGGCATAAAAATAGTTTATTAAATAATATATACTTTATTTTCTTAAATAAAATTGTAAATAATATTAAAATACTTACATATTTTATTTTATTATATTATACATATAAAATAATATTTTCTCACATATTTTATCTTTTAAACATTTTTGTATATATTTTTATTTATTTTCTTGTACATAAAAATGAATAAATAAATAATATAGAATATATTTTCTTAAAACAAAAATTAGGGTTTCTTCACCCCTTTCAAAAATAATTAATATTTTTCTTATTTTAAACTTAAATGATTTATTTTTCACATACATAAAAAAATAAACACAAAAACATTTGTGCATATTTACATTTATTTGCATATTTAAATATTTGTTCATTTATTTATTGTATAAATTCAATTGGGTTGTAATAGTAAATTAGGGCTTTATTTTATGCAAATACCCCCTATTCAAACTTGTATCCCCCTTCCCATAATAATGTTGTAATAGTCTAGATTTACTTTACGCATTTTTATTGCTTTATATGCATGATAGTAAGAATAGGGTTTTGTATGCAAAGACCAAAATCAAACAAATAGCATGACCTAAACACAAGACAAAAATGCATGAAAAATGACAACACATTGCACACAAACACCCCTAGGGTTTCATCCACTTTGTTTCCTTAAAAAATGGCCATGGTGTGCATGCTAGGTATCTTGGCAAAATCAAACAAAACAAAAGATCATAGTCCATCGATGACGCTATCTTGGTTGCCTAAACAAAAATGATCTAGTCCCTCAAAAAAACTTGCTAAGATACTTGGCAATATTGTTATCATGGTCATACGATGACCCACGCCCGTCCCGTTTAACATCCAAAGATAAGGTTGTTTACCAAATACAATGGTAAAACAACAATGTCAAAGGGTTAAAAATATGTAGGAAAGACTTTTGAGTAAGGGTAGACAACTCCTAGTTACTTGATCTCTTGCAAACCATCCTTGCTAATTTCAAAAACACACACACAATTTCAAAACATTTCCCAACAAACTTTCATTCATTGAAACATTTTTCAAAAGACAAACACCTTTGTATACATTCAAACAAGAATCATTATAAAGATTGCCTAACCAAAGGCCTCTTTTCAAAATACTTTCAAAACCACACAAATCACCATTTCAAACAATTGAAAAAAGCAAAGCAAGTGATCTAAACAAGTAACTAAGAGCCCATGGAAAACCATGGATGAAAAGGGTGCTAGCACCTTCCCTTTTCATAATCTACCCCCCGAACTCAAGAAAACATCTCAAAGGTATTTCCTGTGCTTTTTGACCTTTTCTTTGGATAAAATAAAAAGTCGGTGGCGACTCTTGCTAAATCGAAACATTTGTGAACACAAACGCAAAACCTCAAGTCAGTTCTCCCACTGTATCACAGAACTGGCGACTCTGCTGGGGAAAATAAGAAAAGTGGGGTTACCTTAGGGTTTAGATCACCTTTACATTCTTATCTTTCTTTACTTGTTTGCTTTACACTTTGGTTCTATTGTTTGAGTTTGAATCCTCTACCCGGATTTGGGAAACATTCATAGGTAAATAGCAATATGTTATGGAAACTGTGCAGGGTATACCGACATGGTCTAAGCAATAGTTATATTAGTGCGACTTATTTATGGGTACCGGTAGCCTTTTAGTCAATCAAAGAGAATACGGATCCGCTGAGTGATGTCATGAAGCACTAATGGACTTTTAGAACCTTTACTTGACCATCTTGGCCTTTTAGGATGTAGTGAGATGACCGGCTTTAGTGCAGTCTGAAGTTGGTATATACTCGATACTACACTCATTAAGGGTTGTTTTCTTGGAATATTTTGGTCGCCAATAAAGTGGCTAAACTGAAACAATGAACACAGAAAATAATCCAGTGATATTGAGCTCCTTAGAACCCGGTTACTATTTATAGGACAGGTTGAGCCAACTAAACTTCAAGAGGGTACTTACCTATGAAACCCCATTCAAGCCTAAATTAGGAACTTGTGTGACTTGTTTGTACATATATACTTGTGCATAACATCATGAGCATCATGAAGCATCATATGCATCCACTAACCATTTCAAGGATTTTGGATCTTCATCTTTGTTCCTATTTTGTAGGTTATGGATTCCCTTCGCAAGAAAACTATTCAGGTCAACCTTGTGAGAATTCCTCCTCAACTCAAGGAGCTTTCTTCCAAGATTCCAGAGTATTCTCCATTCACTGAGAGACATGGTCGACTTCTCAACTTGGTCAACTCCAACACAGAGGAAGACATGGTGAAAGTTCTCTTCCAGTTCTTTGACCCCCTACACCACTACTTCACATTTCCTGACTACCAGCTAGTGCCTACTTTGGAGGAATTTTCTCAATTCTTGAGGATTCCTATTCTCCATCAACTACCCTTCAACAGTACGGAAAGAGATCCTAAGCCTGAAGATATTGCTCAAGCCCTACACTTGCAACCATCTGATGTCACTGCCCATTGGGAAACCAGAAGTGGTGTCAAGGGTTTCTTGGCAAAGTTTCTGTTTGAGAAAGCTCAAGAATGCTGGAATTCTCTAGACCTGCAAGCTTTTGAGAAGATTGTATCTCTTCTCATCTATGGGTTGGTCTTGTTCCCAAACCCTGACCAGCTTATAGATGTCAATGCTGTCAAAATCTTCATGGCTCGCAATCCAGTGCCTACTTTGCTTGGAGATATCCTCCACTCTTTTCACACTCGAACAATGAGGAAAAAAGGTGTTCTCATATGTTGTACTCCTCTACTGGCAAGATGGTTTATTTCTCATCTTCCCCAATCAGTCTTGAAGAATGAGCAAGGCTTGAGGTGGTCACAATGGCTGATGACTCTTACACATTCAGATGTTCATTGGTGTTCTCGATCCAGAGAAAATGTTATCATCATCGACCGTTATGGGTAATTCCCTAATGTCCCTCTACTTGGCATTAGGGGAGGCATCACCTACAACCCCTGCTTGGCTCTGAGACAGTTCGGGTATGCCCGAAGGGATGGCCCACATGACATGCTGATTCCAGATTTGGTTTTTGACTTCGACAACGATGATTAAGGACTTCGACAAAGGTTTATCCGAGCTTGGAGGATGCCAAACAAGGTGGACAGTAAGACCTTGGGACACAAGAATTCCATCCCCCTTGAGCCTTACCTCAAGTGGGTACGAACCCGAGCCCAAAGTCTTATGATGCCTTACCCCTACATTCTTCCTGTGGTTAAAGAGCCTGTTATGGAAGGAGAGGTTCCATACACCCTCCTACATCCTGACATGCCAACATCACTAGAAGATCTACAAAGGAGTTGGATACAGCTTAAGGGAGAACGCGATACTTTTGAAGCTCAATTCTACGCCAGTGAGAAGAAGGTTTTGGAACTTACTCCTCAACTTTACGAAGAGCAGACTCTCAAAACCTACATTGCACCAAAGAGGATGTGAAATGTCTTTTTACCTTGGAATTTTGTATTATTTTTCCCATGGGGCATTGATGTACTAACAAATTCTCTTATTAATATGACGTGTGTTTCTTTTTTGTTTACAACAAATTTGAATTTCTGAATCCTTGAATGCATTACATGAATACATATCATTCATCATATGCATAAACAGGTCTTCACACCAAGTTTCCTCATCTCTCTGCTGTTTATTCCAGCAAGATGGATATTGAACAAACGGTCAAAGACTTACAAGCTCAGAATTCACAATTCCAGCAGCTACTCATGACCTTGGCTAAGGGTCAGGAGGAGCTCAAGACTCTACTAGAGAAGGAAAAAGAGAAAAAGAAGAAGAAGAGAGTTGGTGTGGCTACCTTGGGCAGAAGATTTGAAGGTCAAGCCATAAGGGTCCTAGATTTCCCATCAACATCTGAAGAGGGAGGTAAAGGAGCTGCAGTTCCATCTGAATCTGAAGCTGAAGAAGAAGAAGATGAGGATTATTCAGAACAACATATCCTCCTGCAGATGAAAAATACAAGAATCTGGAAGAGCGTCTAGCCGCCATGGAGATACAGAGAGTGTCTGGGCTGGATTTTGAAGAGTTAGGGTTGGTTTCTGGAATTGTAATCCCTCCTAAATTCAAAGTTCCATTGTTTGCTAAGTACGATGGGGTGTCTTGCCCGAAGATGCACCTACGATCTTATGTCAGGAAAATTCAACCACATTCTTCTGACAAAGACCTGTGGGTCCACTTTTTCCAGGATAGTTTGTCGGGGACACAGTTGGATTGGTTCTACCAGCTAGAGAGGTCTGATGTGCATAATTGGGAGGATTTGGCAGCCGCCTTTTACAAGCAGTATCAATACAATGCGGACTTATCACCAACCTGTACTCAATTACAGAGTATGGGCATGGTCTCTAATGAAGGTTTCAAAGAGTATGCCCAGAAATGGAGAGAATTGGCAGGAAGGGTGTAACCACCTTTATCTGAAAGAGAGCTAGTTGATATGTTCTTGGGGATGCTGTCAGGTCCTTTCTTCAATCACCTGATAGGAAGCTCTTCTGCGGGGTTCACCGAGTTGATTCTAACTGGTGAAAGAGTTGAAGCCGGCATAAAAAGCGGAAAAATTCAAAAAGATGCATCTGATTTCGCTGCCATCAAAAGGACTTTTCCAGCAAATAAAGAAGTCTCAGTTGTCTACTCCCAAAGAGGTCAAGAAAGAGTTGTGCGCCGGCCAGCGGTGGGGGCCGTAATGATTCAGAAGTCTGCAGCTGATCAGCCTAGTAACAATCAACCCAGAACCAACCAAGCAAGGGTGGAAAGGCCTGTACGGCAATTCACCCAGATAAACATGACTCCTGCTCAGGTTCTACCCCATCTCTTGAAGTTAAACCTTGCCAGTCTGAAAGAGGCCCCAAAGAATCCGAATACAACTTCTCCTTACTACCATTCAAATTCCAAGTGTGCTTATCATTCAGGGAGTATAGGGCACGACACCAACAATTGTTGGTCCCTCAAGAATAAGATTCAGGATTTAATAGATGCTAAAGAAGTTGAATTCGACGCCCCTGAAAAGCCGAATGTGATCTCTGCTCCAATGCCAAGGCATGGCCATAATGCCCATGCTGTTGAAGAGGATCTTTTTGTTGCTACTATTGATGACTTGATAACTCCGCTGCCGATAATCAAGTTGAATTTGCTGAAGGCTGGGATTTTCCCAGGTTGTGAAGAAGATTGTTGCCTTTGTTCATCCTTACCAACCGACTGTCCGATGTTGAAATTAGGCATCCAACGCCTAATGGATAATCAAGAAATCCTTTTTTAAAAGACTCTTGTTATATCGACTCCTGTCAATGACGTTTCAATAATAACCATATCTGCCAATCTTTCCAAGGTCTCCAAAAGGCCTGTTAAGATTACATCCGCTCCGAAGATTGTACCTTTGAAGATAACTATGTCCGGGCCCGTCCCGTACAAGTCCGACAAATCAATACCATGGAACTATGGTGGAGAAATCTACTACCACGGTGTTAAACAAATTGAATCAATTGAAGAGAGTTCTGACGAAGAGACTTCCGACATTGGAAACATTGCCGGAACGAGCAAAATCACCCGTAGTGGAAGATTTTTCTCTCCGAAGATTGCCCCTCCGAAGGCAATCTTCGGACCCTCATCTGCTCCTAAGGTTACCCCTGTACCGGTAAATATATCTGCGAGAACTCCAATTATTGAAGAAGTTGTAACTCCTGTGGTTATCCCCTCTGCTGTTGTTGATGATAGAGGGAAAGGGATCCAAGAAGCGTCCGTCAGGACGAGGGCTCAGCCATTGGTCATCTCTGAGACCTCTCAAAAAGAAATGGAAGAGATTTTGAAAATAATCAAGAAAAGCGATTATGATGTTGTGGAACAACTAGGGCAAACCCCCTCAAAGATATCTATGTTGGCCCTGCTGCGTTGTTCAGAGGCTCATGCTAAAGCTTTGATAAGATTCTTGAAGACGGCCCGTGTGCCACAAAAAACCTCCGCGGATCAGTTCCAGGAATGTGTAGCTAGCTTAACAGCTGACAATGGTCTAGGATTCTCTGATGCCGATTTAACATCAAAAGGTAGAAAACATAATGATGCTTTGCATGTCTCGGTGGAATACAGAGGGACTACTCTAGCACACGTTTTGGTAGACACTGGTCCGTCTTTAAATGTCTTGCCGAAGAAAGCCTTGGATAGATTGGACTGTGAAGGCATAACCCTGAATCCCGGCAATATAATTGTCAGAGCCTTTGATGGTTCTAAAAGGATGGTCCACGGGGAGGTGGACATCCCGATCAAAGTGGGAACTGAAACCTTCAACTCCATATTCTACGTGATGGACATCCATCCTTCCTATTCTTGCTTGTTGGGAAGACCCTGGATTCACAATGCTGGAGCCGTCACTTCCTCTATGCATCAAATGCTCAAGTACCCTGTCCAGGGGAAAATTATAACTGTTCATGGCGAAGAGGAATACATGATAAGCCATCTAAATTCTTTCCGCTATGTAGAATTGGATGGTGAATTCATAGAGACCCCTTTCCAGCACTTTGAAGAGGTTTCTCCTGAAATAGCAGCAACCAAGACAGTTTCACCTGTACCTGTAATTACAAGACCTGTTCCTCGGATGTCATCTCTCAAGGATGCAAAGGTTGTGATTGAAGAAGGAGGAAGCACAATCTGGGGGAAGCTTCCCGACTTTCCTTTCAAATCAGACAAGTTCGGCCTAGGGTTTACTTCGGATCGTCAGAAGGCTGTGCGCCACTCCCGCGCCGAAGGACCACCAGTGAAGATCACCCATCATGGAGTCAATGCCTTGGAGGATAATGAAGAGGAGAGCAATCTGGAAGACTGGATTTTCCCTACTGTTGATGAAGGACTGTGTGTGATCGGTGGATCTGGAACTGACTGTTTAACGCTGGTTCGCGAAATGTCGCGGAAGCAAGAGTCGCCACCGTCTTTTATTTTCTCCAAATGGAAAGGACAAAAGCACAGAAAAATTCCTTTTAAGAGATTGCTCTCGGTTCGGGAGGTAGGTTATAGAAAGGGAAGGTGTTAGCACCCTTTCTATCCATGGTTATCCATGGGCTCTTAGATACTTGCTCAATGTGTTTTCAAAATTGTTTTCTTGCTTTTCAATGTGGGTTTTAAAAAAGTTTCCTTGAAAAGTTTCAGATCGACTCGTACGTCAGAGTGTTTGAAAAGTTTGCTTTGAAAGCTTTTGAAAATGTGTCAGTGTGAAAAGATTTTGTTTTGTTTGTTTTGAAGAGAGCAAGTATCCTTGAGAACCTACCAACCCTAAGGAATTCGTCTGTGTAAGAGTCCTTTAAAGTAGTGCCGTCCCACCATTGAGAGGTAGGTAGCACCACCGTTGGAGGTGTTCGGGTCAATTCGAGTTTTAGGGACGTGGTGATCACCAGAGCAATGGGAAGACACCTTAGAAGCTACCCTCATGCCAGGTTCCCGGATCATGAGGACTTACTAAGACGTCCTCTACTCGACGATCACCTTTCGAAAGGCAACAGTGAGGCGTACCCTAGGGGTTGTGTGTGCGAATCGTGTGTCATGTTTCAGTTATTTGTCTTGTCATGTTTATTTGTGATCTACGCTTGATTTTAATTAAGGCCATTCATTCTTGCATGCATATTTAACAGTTAAAAGTATTTGCGAGGAAATAAATCTAAGGCTATTACAAATGGCGCGGGTCCACATCGCCAAAATTAAACCGGACCCGATTTAGCGGAAAATAAATAATGCGAAAAAATAAAGTGCGAAAAGTAGAGTTACAAGGCTTAGGGACAATTACATTAAACGATTGTAAAATAAATGCGCGAAGTAAAGGAATTGAAACAAAACTAGGGCGTTGGACCCTTTTGCAAAATATTAACGGTTAATGAGAATTAAAAATTAAATGATTAAATGTTTTTTTTTTGGTATTTTGTATTTTTTAGATTTAAAAGAAAAAAGAAAAATTAATTAAAATTAAAATGCTAAACCCTAGTTCTAATGTTTTTTAAGTTTATTATGAAAATATTGACTTTTAACCTAATTTAACTCTAAATTAATTTATGTACAATTTTTAATTTATGAAAATAAATAAATAATATTATTATTCTGAAAAAAAAGGAAAATTAAAAAAGAAAATAAAACGTTATTAAACCTAAATTCTATGTTTGGATTTTTATTATGAAAAGTATTTAATAAACCTAAATTAAAGCTAAATAATTACAAGCATTTTTTTTTATGAAAATAATTATAATATAAATCTCTATTATTTTTGGTCTTTTCTGATTTTTGAATGTTTTTATATTTTGTAAAAATAATTAACTAAATAAATAGCAAAATAAAAGAAATAAAAAGAAAAATTAAAGAAAGAATAAAAATAAAAATAATAAGGCAAACCAGGGGGGGTAGTCCCCAAATCAGGAGGTATAGGCCTGGGAATTCTGGCCCAATTAGTTGTGAATCGTTGACTTTTCCAATCAGGTGTAATGCATTGACTGGCGTATGGTATGTTCTTTACACTGGAGCCATTGATCTGCATTCATTAGGCACGTGGACTTTTGGATCTTGAAACATATGGTGCGCCTCAATGCTTATGCTGCATGGGAAAGTGATGGGAAAAATAATATGAAGAATACACAGACCTGGGGTTCGAACCCAGGTCTTAGACGTTGCCAAGGAGTAAACCTGCCACTGAAGCGCTTTGAACTCTTTTAATATATAATAACAATTAAACCATATAAAAGAAAAGCAAAGTTAGTGGAGGGAAGCGCGCCAGATTTTGAATTAACGAATTACAGCGTGCCACATTTTCATCTTCTTCTTCGTCCCTGTAACAAAACCTATAAGGCAACGGTTTTCAACGCGTTGCAAAAAGGGATCTATTGGAAAATAGCGATTAGAACCCTGAGCTTCATAAATTGTTCGCGAGTATATCTTCTTCTTCGTCTCTAAGCGCTGAGTTCAACCATGGTATTCATGAACCCTAATTTTCCTTCTACGCAAAAGCCCTAATTCAAGAAACCTGTAACCCTAAATTTTAGCAATGGCAAAATCGCCCACAACGCATAATAATCAAATTAATGTTATGGGTTAGCTTTGAAATCATGTCAGGAATGCAAATCAAGTCTCAAAATTTATGGAAAATGTATGAATCAATGTGCAAGAACATCAAATATTTTCGGTACAGGGTGTGCCCGTTTTACCAATTCTCGATGCTAGAACGAATGGTTTTGACTGGTATGTAATCCTTGAAGCTTCAGGAATATGATGGACTCAGTATTATGGCTTGAAACGATCTCCAAGGTTGATTTCAGAATTAAGCTTTTATGGAAAAATTTCAATATGCACATGGCTTGTTTGGGCGCAGCTTGCAGTCTCCTTTCATTAGGTCTTGGTTCCTGAATATGTATAGAGCATGCTAGGTCAACAAAACTGCACAAAATCTCAAGCATTCATTGTTTTACATATTTGATTTTATGAAATCTTTTTTGAATCTTTTTTCATGTTATTTGGTTCAAATCTGATCAATTAGCACCAAATCTTTCCCTCTTAGCATGTGCACGAATTATAGAAGCCAAATCATGCATAAAAAGATTTTTTTAGGTTAGGTTTATATTTTTCATGTATTAAAATAATTTAAATGAATTAATATTAATATAAATTCAAATAAATAATTAAAAAATATGAAAATACTTCCCTTTGGGCCTAATGGTCGTGCATAGGCTTGGCATGAAGAAACTTGGAAGAAAAATGGGCCCATTTGCATTTTTAGGTCATTTGCATCATTGTTGACTTTTCAAAATTCCCAAAAATTTCCCAACTTCCACAAGGCATAACTTGCTCAATTTTCAAGCTTTTCACATGTTCTTGGACATTTTGGAAAGGTCTTTGAGTCCTTTAACCAATGCCTTTGGTCCCATGTCATTTTGATTTACCAATCTCAAGTTATGGCCTTTGACTTAAAGTCCCTTTTTGTTGACTTTTGAAAATGACCTATAATGTTGAAATTGATAACTTTTTGTGAGAGCATTTCTTGGACTTGGAATATGAAGATGAGTTGTAGGAAATGTCTTTCTCTTCAAAATGAGCTTTGGATGGAATTTTTCTGATAATCCATGTGAAAGTTATGCCCTGGTCAATTTCAGTTGACTTTTTCAACTGTCCAAATATAGCAACTTTGCATCTTTGATGATTTCTGAGCCAAATTTTGAGAATCATGATCAAGAATTGATCAAATGATGTTTGTGGCTTCAAAATGATATGTTGACCAAAAATTTGAACTTTTGACTGTCAAATGACCATTTTGCCCCTACAGTTGACTGTAGTGCAATCTAGGGTTTTGACTGTGCAATTTTGAGCTGAATGCCTTGAAACTTGATATGAGGATGCTTGACCATCTTTGTAGGCATATGAGACTTAATTGGGCCTTTGAAAACTTCCTTTCTTTGATCAGAACACCAACCCTAGTTTTGACTGTATAGGAGACAGTTGAACTGCATAGCCCTTGGAGAACTTTGTGACCTTGACTTGACAAATCTTGGAGAATATGGGAGGGCAAATTTTGGGGTGCAACAGTTGCCCCTGTTCAATCTTCTTAGACCTGAGGGTGTAGATTGGCTGACGTGCCTTTCGTAATCCGAGGGTAGAAGATGATTGGACACTAGAGTGCCCAGAAATTTGCGCTCACATAGTAGTAGTGACGATGGAATGGGCTTATAGATGCCATTTAGAGGTTGCTGGATAGGGTGATGGGCTTATAGATGCCATCTGGTGATTGCTGGATAAGGTGATGGGCTTATAGATGCCATCTGGATGTTGATTGCGGTGGAGATTCCTTAGCGAGAACCTGCATACCTGCAAAAGAAGAAAGAATACCTGACACGTTGCAGGAGCTGATTTTAGATGCTTGGTATAGATGTGTCCTGACTGGTTACAGGAGCTGACTCTGGAGCTTCAAACGCTGATGAATGAACCAGGGATGGTTACAGCCTTAGCATGAATGATAAGAGAACCTTGGATGACTTTAATCTCAACAACGCTCGTTGAGAAAAATCTTGGCGAGAATTACCATCTTTGCAATATCGGGAAGAGAACCATAGGAAATTATAATCTGAAAGGAATGATCACCTCACTCAACGTCGGAGAGGGAAACATCTGAAAAGGACTTACCACCTCACACACCGTCGGAGAGGGGACCATCTAAAAAGGGATTACTACCTCCCACACCGCTGGAGAGGGAACCATAGGGAGAATATCACCTCACACTCATCGTCAGAGAGGGAAACATCTGAAAAAGGGATTACTACCTCACACACCGCTGGAGAGGGAACCATAGGGGACTGCTGAGTCTTTATCAGAAAAATCTGTTGGGCATCGATTTAGCTGGACTAGAGGAGGTCTTGAAATATCTTCAACTGGAATAAGTGACAGAATGTTGCCATATCTGGTTTACATCTGGACTATATCTGGAAGGAGATCTGGAAGCAGCATCAGAACGTCACCATATCTGGATCATATCTGAAACTATATCTAAAGGAATTCTGGAAGCAGTATCAGAACGTCACCATCGCTGGGTTTACATCTGAAACTATATCTAGAAGGAATTCTGGAAGCAGTATCAGAACGTCACCATCGCTGGGTTTACATCTGAAACTATATCGAGAAGGGAATCTGGAAGCAGCATCAGAACGTCACCATCGCTGGGTTTACATCTGAAACTATATCTAGAAGGGGATCTGGAAGCAGCATCAGAACGTCACCATCGCTGGGTTTACATCTGAAACTATATCTAGAAGGAATTCTGGAAGCAGTATCAGAACGTCACCATCGCTGGGTTTACATCTGAAACTATATCTAGAAGGAATTCTGGAAGCAGTATCAGAACGTCACCATCGCTGGGTTTACATCTGAAACTATATCTAGAAGGAATTCTGGAAGCAGTATCAGAACGTCACCATCGCTGGGTTTACATCTGAAACTATATCTAGAATGAATTGCGATTAGTTGATAGTAGTCATTTTTGTATTGATCTTTTTCCTGAAAAGGTAGAACATAATTGTATGCAAAATCATGATGCATGAACTGTATGTTTTCAAGATCAATGAGATTCGTGTAATATGATGCATATGCATGCTATAATTATGTATGTGACGTTTTATGAATGTATGTTTTCGTCGTAGGAAAATAAATCCTTGACGGGTGCCGGGAAGTCGCATCCTGGGCTGATGTGGAAGAATAGCTTTTGCTTCCGCTGGGGATGATAGTTGCAAGTATACCGGTGGGAGAAGATAACTCCGTTGGGGAATAAACTTGGCGAATGGAGGATTCTGCGGGGAGAAAAAGATATTCTAGCGACCATGCTGGGAAGAAATACTCTGTGGGGAGATGCTTTTGCTGAATTGTTGAGGATGACTCGTTGAGGATACCTTGCTGTATTGGAAGTATGAATGGACTTCGCTGGGGATAAGAAGATTCCGTCGACGACGCTCTTTCTTTGGCTTTTGGCTGAGGATAACCCAGTTATATCCTGTTGAGGAAATAACTCTTTAAATCACACCGGACGACGCGTTTGTGCCCTGCTGGGGGATAGGCTTCCAGAATCTACCGGGGGTACGCTTATTGCTTGGGGAGATAGATTCCAACCTTCCTGGGGAACTGGGTTGGACTCTCCTGGGGAAGTATTGAACTGTATTGGTCAAGTTCTTCAACGGAATTTACCCTGATGTCTTGGAGGATAGAACAGTCAGACTGCTTAGACCACTCTTCATTGCCCCTGTTTCTGAGGTGGGAGAGGAAGACCTGTGGGATGCTGATAGTCGTTGATGGGCCAACCTTCTTCTGGTAGGCAGGTGACGAGATGCCGGGACATAGTCGTACGCTTTTGATCCCTAACTTTTGCCTGGACCGCCCTTTCGGGTTTTCAGTCCACCGGGATACCCATTTTTGCCCAAGCCGCCTTTTCAGGTTTTCGACTTGCCGGGTGTACAGATTTTTTTTTCATTTCATCCCTTCATTTTGCCCGAACCCTTTTGGTTCGCCGGGAAGCCCTTATTTTTGCCTAGGTGTGTCAACCTAGCGGGTCTTTGATTGTGCGCAGTATTTTTTCGACTATGTCCGTGCTCTCAGAATGTAGGGAGTTGCCCTTGTTAGAAGTGTTTTGTCATGCCACCAGAAAAGGTTTGATCAGGCAAGATTCGTTGTTGGAATGCCTCAAATGGCTTAGGCGGAGATTTGCCCCAGGCTATTTGGCCTTTTGAGAGATTCTCTGGATCTTGACTTAACTGCCCCAGATGGTAGACCATGATCATGCCGTGCCCCTTGATTGGAGATACTCTTGTTCATTAGACTTTCGTCATGCGAATTTCTACGCTGTTCAAACAAAAAGTCATATGCAAACAAAGTTATGTTAAAAATGCAAAGCTTATGTCTGTCTCGAAGTTTTTGAAAATGCATTCTTCTTTCATAAAACAAATGAATGTTTGTAAAACATGATGTCAACTCCGTATTTACCGTAGGCCTTAAGGAGTCAGGATATCTTTCGTAACAGTATGCTTTCGAACTAACCCATGCTTCAGCTAGGACTTTTAAGGGTTATAACGTGGCTTGGTTCACGGTTTAAGAAACAAATGATAAAGGCTCAAATTTTATTTGTACCCACCCGCTCTTCGTGATGTTCTCCAAACCTAAACACAGTTGACCGTGCGTTAGACCTTGCTTGAGTCTTTGCTTTGATGTTTCAATAATGGTTCAGATGTTGATAACTTATTTTGAATGGGCAGTCATCTTTGTTTTGGTTGAGGGTTTGTGAGACCTCTTTCTTGATTTTGTTATCCCTTTTTTCTTTTTGCCTGAACTGTTTCCTTTTTTGGAATTACAGTCAGCGGGATGCCCCAGTTTCATAAGTCCCCTTTGTAGGTTTAGACTTTTTGGGCTTTTCATTTATGAATTTTGATGATGACTGCCTGTCCTTTTGATTGTTCTGAACCATCACTGTCTTTGTTCGTTTTGTAAAGATACACTTGGATCAACTGAGAGAACTACCCTGCCCCAGGTTATGATTAAGGGTTTTGATTTTTGAAAATAAAAACTCCTACTTCTTTGGCTCTGATGGGTTGACGAGGGATTATCATCCTTATAACTCCAGTGTTTAGGGGTTGAAACAATGCCTGTACCTCATCAGCGGGGTCTGTTCAAAAGCATACTGTAATGATTGTGGTATCATTTTCGTCATCCTCCCTCAAGAGGCTTAGAATTTTAGATCCAGAGTTGACATCAGAAAAAATATGAAAAGAAATTTGAATATAATGAAAACAATTGTATTAATTCTCAAAACAGACGTATGCGATGCATTGATAACATAAAAGAGTTTGCTATGACATTAATCGTTTGTATAAGCAATGAAAAATACAACTCAAAATTCAAATAAACAAGAGGTCTTCAATGATTGGGCAACGGAGCAGTGATTATGTTCGGAGTCTCAGACACTTCAAACTGAATCTCCCCGGCGTCGATCATGTCTTGAATTTTGTTCTTGAGAGGCCAGCAGTTGTCTGTAGTATGCCCCGGGCTATCTGAATGATATGCGCACCTATCGTTGGGATGATAGTTGGGTGCAGAAGTGTTCGGATTCCGGAGAGGAGCCCTTAAGGTGATCAGCCCTGCCTTCAACATTTGTTGCAGTGCTTGATCCAACGACATGTTGAGTTTGGTATACTGCCGTTTCTCCTTGCGCTGCTGCCCCTGTCCTTGTTGAGCAGGTCCGGGATTGGAAATCTGGATTGCCCCTGCCTCATGACGGCTCTTTTTACCGTGCACAGCATTGGATTCTTTCTTTCCATGATGAGGCTTTTTGTCCGAAGGTGCAGCCTCTTGAATTTTCCCAGACCGGATACCAGCTTCAATTCGCTCTCCAGTCAAGATAAGATCTGTGAATCCAGCAGACGAATTCCCAATCAGGTGGTTATAAAATGGACCAGACAAGGTCCCCAAGAACATATCCACAAGTTCCCGGTCAGTCAGAGGTGGTTGTACCCTTCCAGCAAGATCCCTCCATTTCTGCGCATATTCTTTAAAACCTTCACTTGATCCTAACGACATACCCTGGAGTTGGGTACGCGTAGGAGCAAGGTCGGCATTATACTGATACTGCTTGTAGAAAGCAGTAGCCAACTCCTCCCAGTTACGAACCTTGGTCCCATCTAGCTGATAGAACCATTCGAGATGAGTCCCTGAAAGACTCTCCTGGAAGAAGTGGATCCACAAGTTTTTGTCCACCGTATATGGTTGAATCTTCCGAACATAGGACCTTAGATGCAGCTTGGGACAAGACGCCCCGTCATACTTAGAGAAGGGTGGTACTTTGAACTTCCGAGGAATAACCACGCCAGTTGACAAACCCAGATCTCCGAAATCCAGCCCAGGTACCTGTTGAACCTCCATAGCCTTCAGTCTGTCCTCCAGTTGCTTAAATTTGTCATCAGCAGGAGGGTACTGCTCTTCATCAAAATCTGTCTCGTTGTCGGAGACCACTGGACTGGGAACCTCTCTCTCATGATTACTGCTTTTTCCCACAGATGGGGTTGTCCTCTCAGTTTCAACTTGCGGTGTATTCCCAGATCTGCGTCTAGGGCTGAACAGAACAGTCCTCTTCTTTTTCTTGTCCTTCTTCAAAAGGAGAGCCTTCAGGTCTTGTTGCCCCTGGGTCAAATTCATAATCAGCTCTTGGAACTGGGCGTTCTGAGCCTGGAGGTCCTTGATAGTCTGTTCGGCTGATGATTCAGGATTCATGGCGATCGGCTGAAATAAACAGCGAGGAAGGGTAAGCAACCTGTCAAAGGGATACCTGCAATGCAATGAGATGTATGATATGCATGCAATGATTTCAAGGACCTCGCGGGATAAACAAGAAAATTTGTTAGCATTTGTAGCTGGGTGGAAAGGAACCCATGTTGTTGAGAATTCTTCTCCAAGGGTCAAAGGCTCACCATATCCAGTGGGTCATAGCCCCTGACAACCTTGGCTGGAGGAAAATAAATCCTCTTTGCCCCTTGCTGGGATAACTGTTCATCATGACCTGCATCACAAGCCCTTGAGATCCTTGAAATGGGTTAGGATGTATGCAATGGTATGCAATGGTATGATGTCATGCTATGCATGGGGTGATGTAGGTAAGCCTTGCTATGAGTCCCCATTAAGGACTATAAACAGACCCTGCAAGGAATTCAGTATCCTGTTATGAGTCCCAATTAAGGACTATAAACAACCCTGCAAGAAATTTAGTACCCTGTTATGAGTCCCAATTAAGGACTATAAACAAGACCTGCAAGAAATCTAATATACCCTGTTATGAGTCCCAATTAAGGACTATAAACAGGACCTGCAAGAAACCTAAGTGAAACCTGTCATGAGTCCCAATTAAGGACTATAAACAGAACCTGCAAGTGGTTAGTACACCCTGTTATAAGTCCCAATTAAGGACTATGAACAAAACCTGCAAGACATCAAGGGTCAGATAACAAGCATGTAAGTAGTCAAGTACGAAGGCACGCAAGTCACACAAAAGAGCCCTTAGGGTTTAGGCCAGCATGAGGTCTGGGTATTACCCTCTTGAAGTTGGTGGGTTCAACCTGTCCTATTAGAAGTAGCCGGGTTCTAAGGTTCCCAATATCACGGGGTTGCTTTCGTTGTTCATCGTTTCGATTTAGCCACTGAACTGGCGACCGAAATATTCCAGGAAAGCAACCCTCAATTGAGTGTAGTATCGAGTATCAACCAACCTCGGACTGCACCAAAGTCAGTTATCTCACTACCCTAAAGAGGCCAAGATAGTTCAATTAAGGTTCCTAAGGTCTGTTGATGCTTCACGACACCACGCGGAGGCCCCGTACTCTCCTTGACTGAACTCAAGGGTTACCGGTACACACCAAAGTGCCACATCAACGTAGCAGACTGTTTCAACCATGTCGGTATACCCCGCACAGTTCCCTCACAGCCTTGTTGCTACTTTCTAAGAAGGTATCCCCAGATCCGGGTTAGGATCTATAGAACTCCCAAGACAGTCCCACAATTTAAAGCACACAAGGAAAACAATGGAAAACACAGTTATGAACTAGCCCTAAGGTACACCTCACTTTATAAGTATATCCCCAGCAGAGTCGCCAGTTCTGTGATCGGTGGATCTGGAACTGACTGTTTAACGCTGGTTCGCGAAATGTCGCGGAAGCAAGAGTCGCCACCGTCTTTTATTTTCTCCAAATGGAAAGGACAAAAGCACAGAAAAATTCCTTTTAAGAGATTGCTCTCGGTTCGGGAGGTAGGTTATAGAAAGGGAAGGTGTTAGCACCCTTTCTATCCATGGTTATCCATGGGCTCTTAGATACTTGCTCAATGTGTTTTCAAAATTGTTTGCTTGCTTTTCAATGTGGGTTTTAAAAAAGTTTCCTTGAAAAGTTTCAGATCGACTCGTACGTCAGAGTGTTTGAAAAGTTTGCTTTGAAAGCTTTTGAAAATGTGTCAGTGTGAAAAGATTTTGTTTTGTTTGTTTTGAAGAGAGCAAGTATCCTTGAGAACCTACCAACCCTAAGGAATTCGTCTGTGTAAGAGTCCTTTAAAGTAGTGCCGTCCCACCATTGAGAGGTAGGTAGCACCACCGTTGGAGGTGTTCGGGTCAATTCGAGTTTTAGGGACGTGGTGATCACCAGAGCAATGGGAAGACACCTTAGAAGCTACCCTCATGCCAGGTTCCCGGATCATGAGGACTTACTAAGACGTCCTCTACTCGACGATCACCTTTCGAAAGGCAACAGTGAGGCGTACCCTAGGGGTTGTGTGTGCGAATCGTGTGTCATGTTTCAGTTATTTGTCTTGTCATGTTTATTTGTGATCTACGCTTGATTTTAATTAAGGCCATTCATTCTTGCATGCATATTTAACAGTTAAAAGTATTTGCGAGGAAATAAATCTAAGGCTATTACAAATGGCGCGGGTCCACATCGCCAAAATTAAACCGGACCCGATTTAGCGGAAAATAAATAATGCGAAAAAATAAAGTGCGAAAAGTAGAGTTACAAGGCTTAGGGACAATTACATTAAACGATTGTAAAATAAATGCGCGAAGTAAAGGAATTGAAACAAAACTAGGGCGTTGGACCCTTTTGCAAAATATTAACGGTTAATGAGAATTAAAAATTAAATGATTAAATGTTTTTTTTTGGTATTTTGTATTTTTTAGATTTAAAAGAAAAAAGAAAAATTAATTAAAATTAAAATGCTAAACCCTAGTTCTAATGTTTTTTAAGTTTATTATGAAAATATTGACTTTTAACCTAATTTAACTCTAAATTAATTTATGTACAATTTTTAATTTATGAAAATAAATAAATAATATTATTATTCTGAAAAAAAAGGAAAATTAAAAAAGAAAATAAAACGTTATTAAACCTAAATTCTATGTTTGGATTTTTATTATGAAAAATATTTAATAAACCTAAATTAAAGCTAAATAATTACAAGCATTTTTTTTATGAAAATAATTATAATATAAATCTCTATTATTTTTGGTCTTTTCTGATTTTTGAATGTTTTTATATTTTGTAAAAATAATTAACTAAATAAATAGCAAAATAAAAGAAATAAAAAGAAAAATTAAAGAAAGAATAAAAATAAAAATAATAAGGCAAACCAGGGGGGGTAGTCCCCAAATCAGGAGGTATAGGCCTGGGAATTCTGGCCCAATTAGTTGTGAATCGTTGACTTTTCCAATCAGGTGTAATGCATTGACTGGCGTATGGTATGTTCTTTACACTGGAGCCATTGATCTGCATTCATTAGGCACGTGGACTTTTGGATCTTGAAACATATGGTGCGCCTCAATGCTTATGCTGCATGGGAAAGTGATGGGAAAAATAATATGAAGAATACACAGACCTGGGGTTCGAACCCAGGTCTTAGACGTTGCCAAGGAGTAAACCTGCCACTGAAGCGCTTTGAACTCTTTTAATATATAATAACAATTAAACCATATAAAAGAAAAGCAAAGTTAGTGGAGGGAAGCGCGCCAGATTTTGAATTAACGAATTACAGCGTGCCACATTTTCATCTTCTTCTTCGTCCCTGTAACAAAACCTATAAGGCAACGGTTTTCAACGCGTTGCAAAAAGGGATCTATTGGAAAATAGCGATTAGAACCCTGAGCTTCATAAATTGTTCGCGAGTATATCTTCTTCTTCGTCTCTAAGCGCTGAGTTCAACCATGGTATTCATGAACCCTAATTTTCCTTCTACGCAAAAGCCCTAATTCAAGAAACCTGTAACCCTAAATTTTAGCAATGGCAAAATCGCCCACAACGCATAATAATCAAATTAATGTTATGGGTTAGCTTTGAAATCATGTCAGGAATGCAAATCAAGTCTCAAAATTTATGGAAAATGTATGAATCAATGTGCAAGAACATCAAATATTTTCGGTACAGGGTGTGCCCGTTTTACCAATTCTCGATGCTAGAACGAATGGTTTTGACTGGTATGTAATCCTTGAAGCTTCAGGAATATGATGGACTCAGTATTATGGCTTGAAACGATCTCCAAGGTTGATTTCAGAATTAAGCTTTTATGGAAAAATTTCAATATGCACATGGCTTGTTTGGGCGCAGCTTGCAGTCTCCTTTCATTAGGTCTTGGTTCCTGAATATGTATAGAGCATGCTAGGTCAACAAAACTGCACAAAATCTCAAGCATTCATTGTTTTACATATTTGATTTTATGAAATCTTTTTTGAATCTTTTTTCATGTTATTTGGTTCAAATCTGATCAATTAGCACCAAATCTTTCCCTCTTAGCATGTGCACGAATTATAGAAGCCAAATCATGCATAAAAAGATTTTTTTAGGTTAGGTTTATATTTTTCATGTATTAAAATAATTTAAATGAATTAATATTAATATAAATTCAAATAAATAATTAAAAAATATGAAAATACTTCCCTTTGGGCCTAATGGTCGTGCATAGGCTTGGCATGAAGAAACTTGGAAGAAAAATGGGCCCATTTGCATTTTTAGGTCATTTGCATCATTGTTGACTTTTCAAAATTCCCAAAAATTTCCCAACTTCCACAAGGCATAACTTGCTCAATTTTCAAGCTTTTCACATGTTCTTGGACATTTTGGAAAGGTCTTTGAGTCCTTTAACCAATGCCTTTGGTCCCATGTCATTTTGATTTACCAATCTCAAGTTATGGCCTTTGACTTAAAGTCCCTTTTTGTTGACTTTTGAAAATGACCTATAATGTTGAAATTGATAACTTTTTGTGAGAGCATTTCTTGGACTTGGAATATGAAGATGAGTTGTAGGAAATGTCTTTCTCTTCAAAATGAGCTTTGGATGGAATTTTTCTGATAATCCATGTGAAAGTTATGCCCTGGTCAATTTCAGTTGACTTTTTCAGCTGTCCAAATATAGCAACTTTGCATCTTTGATGATTTCTGAGCCAAATTTTGAGAATCATGATCAAGCATTGATCAAATGATGTTTGTGGCTTCAAAATGATATGTTGACCAAAAATTTGAACTTTTGACTGTCAAATGACCATTTTGCCCCTACAGTTGACTGTAGTGCAATCTAGGGTTTTGACTGTGCAATTTTGAGCTGAATGCCTTGAAACTTGATATGAGGATGCTTGACCATCTTTGTAGGCATATGAGACTTAATTGGGCCTTTGAAAACTTCCTTTCTTTGATCAGAACACCAACCCTAGTTTTGACTGTATAGGAGACAGTTGAACTGCATAGCCCTTGGAGAACTTTGTGACCTTGACTTGACAAATCTTGGAGAATATGGGAGGGAAAATTTTGGGGTGCAACACTGTGCAACTGGGAAGCAAAGGACTTTATTCTGATTACTTTCATACCGCAGTAATTTATCTTTCAAACATTTCTATTGGTTTGTAATAATTCTCAAACAATTCGTACACTTTTAACCTTGTGCCTTACCCTAGGCACATAGGTCCATTTGTAAGGGTTTGATTTTTCATCTTCATATGCCATTTTAATGAATCATGGACGTTTTCACATATAAACTTTTGTGTTCATTGTCTTTCTTTTTACATTTTATTTGTTTAAAGGTGGCTATCCCTTACACACACACACTCACAAATGCAGGTACCCTTCCATTCCGGATTCCATGGGTAACAATTCTACTATGGCCTTCAGTGACTCTGAAGATCTGGTCTACCATGCCGAATACGAAGGTGATGAAGATTGTGAGGTGCTGGGAGAATTGGCTAGGCTGCTACAACAGGAAGAAAAGGCTATTCTACCTCATGAGGAGCTGTTAGAGACAATCAACTTGGGTACTGAGGAAGACAGAAAAGAAGTCAGAGTGGGTGCCAACCTAGAGCCAAGTGTCAAGGAGCGCTTAATTCAGCTGTTGAATGAATATGTTGAGATCTTTGCCTGGTCTTACGAAGACATGTCGGGACTCGATACAGATATTGTGGTTCACCGTATACCCACAAGAGAAGACTATCCACCAGTTAAACAAAAAGTCCGCCGCATGAGGCCCGGCATGTCTGAAAAGATCAAAGTCGAAGTTATGAAGCAGTTCAATGCTGGATTTCTTGTTGTTACTTCCTATCCATAATGGGTTGCTAACATTGTGCCCATGCCTAAGAAGGACAGCAAAGTGAGAATGTGCATGGATTACAGAGACTTAAATAGGACTAGCCCTAAAGATGAATTTCCACTACCGCACATTGACATCTTGGTTGACAATACAACTCAGCACAAGGTATTTTCTTTCATGGACGGATTTTCAGGTTACAACCAGATCAAAATGGCACCTGAAGACATGGAGAAAACTACTTTTGTTACACAGTGGGGTACGTTCTGCTATAAAGTGATGCCATTCGGACAGAAGAATTTCGGGGCAACCTATCAACGCGCCATGGTAGCTTTATTTCATGATATGATACATCATGAGATAGAGGTCTACGTCGACGACATGATAGCCCGTTCACATACTGAAGAAGAACACCTCGACCATTTGCAAAAGCTGTTTGTCAGGGTGAAGGAATACAAGCTCAGACTGAATCCAAACAAGTGCACCTTTGGAGTCAGGTCCGATAAACTCTTGGGTTTCATTATCAGCAACAAATGCATCGAGGTTGATCCTGCCAAAGTCAAAGCTATACAAGAAATGTCTGCCCCTCGCACTGAGAAGGAGGTCAGAGGTTTCTTGGGACGCCTAAACTACATTGCAAGGTTCATTTCTCACCTAACATCTACCTGTGAGCAATCTTTAAGCTGTTAAAGAAAGATCAGGTGGTTAAATGGAATGATGACTGTCAAGTTACTTTCGGTAAAATCAAGGAATATTTGCTAGAACCTCCCATCTTGATGCCACTCGTCGAAGGAATACCGCTAATCATGTATCTGACTGTCTTAGAGAATTCAATAGGGTGCGTACTGGGCCAACATGACGAGTCTGGCCGAAAAGAGCATGCCATTTATTACCTTAGCAAAAAGTTTACCAACTGTGAGACCCGATACTCACTGCTCGAGAAAACTTGTTGCGCTTTGGTATGTGCTTCTCGCCGGCTAAGGCAGTACATGTTGACTCATACCACTCTGCTGATATCTAAGATGGATCCGATCAAGTGCATCTTTGAGAAGCCTGCTTTATCTGGAAGGATAGCTAGATGGTAGATGGTCCTGACAGAATACGACATACAGTACACGACCCAAAAAGCTATAAAGGGGAGTGTACTAGCTGACCATCTGGCTCATCAGGCTGTCGAAGACTACCAATCCATGAAGTTTGACTTCCCCGACGAATACATTTTGACATTGGACAACATTGGAGATAACGGACCGTATGACGGACCTGAAAATGGATACCAATGGACCCTGTACTTTGATGGTGCCTCCAATGCACTTGGCAACGGTATCGGCGCGGCACTTATCTCTCCAGAAGGTTACCATACTCCTTTCACAGCCAGACTTTGCTTCAACTGCACCAACAACATGGCCGAGTATGAAGCTTGTATCTTTAGTCTCAAGGCTGCAATAGACCTGGGAATCAAATCTTTGGTTGTATTTGGAGACTCAGTTTTGGTCATCAGTCAGACCAAAGGAGAGTAGGACACTAAACATCCCAACCTCATCCCTTACAAAGAACATGTCTTGACATTGTTACCACATTTCGAGCAGATTACCTTCGAGCACTTCCCGCGCGAAGAAAATCAGCTAGCAGATGCTCTAGGTACAATGTCATCCATGTTTAAACTTAACTGGGATAATGAGGCGCCCCAAATCACCATCGAGCGGATGGACGAACCTGCACATTGTCACGAGATTAATACCGAAGAAGTAGTGGACCGACCTTGGTTTCACGAAGTCAAAAGGTATCTCGAGGCTCAAGAATACCCTGAAGGAGCTTCAGTCAACGACAAAAAGTTCTTAAGGAGGTTCTCGGCTAAGTTCTTCCTGGGTAATGGTATCCTATACAAGCGCAATCATGATTGCATTCTGCTCCGTTGTATGGACAAGGTTGAAGCTGAACAGATCATGGCTGAACTGCACAATGGTACCTTTGGCACTCACTCTAGCGGGCATATGATGGCTAAGAAGATCCTACGGGCAGGCTATTACTGGTCTACCATGGAAGCTGACTGCCATCAATATTCCCGGACTTGTCACAATTGTCAAATCTATGCGGACAAGGTACATATACCTCCAGTTCCTCTCAATGTCTTAACAGCTCCTTGGCCATTCGCTATGTGGGGAATCAACATGATTGGAGAGATCAAGCCTACAACATCCAATGGACACCGTTTCATTCTGGTGGCCATTGATTACTTTACCAAGTGGGTCGAAGCAGCTTCCTTCTCCTCTATTACAAAGAATGTTGTTGCCCGCTTCATCAAGCAGAATCTCATTTATCGGTACGGCATCCCCGAAAGGATCATCACTGACAATGGTACAAACCTGAACAACACTATGATCATCGCCTTGTGCGAGCAGTTCCAGATTCAACATCACGATTCATCTCCCTATCGGCCAAAGTTGAACGGTGTTGTCGAGGCTGCGAACAAAAATATCAAGAAGATCATACAAAAGATGACAGTTACCTACAAGGACTGGAATGAGATGTTACCGTTTGTTCTCCACGGGTACCATACCACGGCGCGTACGTCAACTGGGGCAACACCCTATTCTTTGGTATATGGCATGGAAGTTGTTTTACCTATCGAGGTTCATATTCCCTCCTTGAGAATCATGAAAGATGCTGGTTTGAGTGAAGACGATTGGATTCAGACCCAGCTTGATCAACTCAACTTGATTGACGAAAAGCGACTTACTGTTGTTTGCCACGGTCAGACGTATCAAAAACGGATGATAAAGGCTTTCAACAATAAAGTCAGGCGCCATGTATATCAAGTCGGGGATCTTGTAATCAAGCGGATCATCTTGCCGCAAAGTGATCCCAGGGGCAAATGGACTCCTATCTACGAAGGACCATTTGTGATCAAAAACATCTTTTCTGGTGGGGCGATGATCTTAACCACCATGGACGGCGACGACCTGCCGCACCATGCAAACGCGGACATAGTCAAAAGATACTACGCATAAATGACCCGCTAGGTTGACACACCTAGGCAAAAAAGGGCATCCCGGTGAATCAAAAACCCGAAAGGGCGGTTCAGGCAAAAGTTAGGGATAAATAAAAAAAAATGTGTACACCCGGCAAGTTGAAAACCCGAAAGGGCGACTTGGGCAAAAAAGGGTTTCCCGGTGGATCGAAAACCCGAAAGGGCGGTCCAGGCAAAAGTTAGGGAATTAATGCGTATGACTATGTCTCGTCGGATCACTTTAAGGACAATCTCTTCACAAACAAGCTCCGGGCTTCTGATCAACTCAATCATCTTCGGACGAAGCAACGAATGCACAAGATATTCAGAGTTACGGAGGCTATAGCAGAATGGGGACCCCATGGAATTTTCACACATAGCCATCTTTCTTTGTATAAATTTTTCTCATTTTTTTATGACAACGTTCTCTTACTAGGATGTCTGTCTCCTTTGTACAAAATACTTATACAAAGTTAATACAAAGATACTTCAAAGTGCAGAAAACTATTTGCCTTTTCTTCTTTTTTTTACACTTGTGTTTTATTTGAAAACGTCCAATGATTTATTAATGAGCATATGCATTTGAATATAATCACTGTTTACAAATAAACGAAATGAGAAAGAATAATTACTGACAGGTTGAAAGTATAGGAAAACGTCTTTAGACTTTTCCAAGAGAAATCCCCTGCAGTATATCATCTAGATCCCCAGTGGAGCTAAAACCTTGAAATACATATCCCCAGCGGAGCTAAATTTCAAATCCTCAATTCCCATCAGAGTTAAGTCTTCAAACTCCTAATCCCCAGCGGAGTAAAAACCTTGAACTACAGACCCTCAGCGGAGATGAAACCTTCTTCCCCAGTCGAGTCAAATTTCCAACTATCAATCTACAGCGGAAACCATTCAGTTTTCCCCAAATTCCCCAGCAATTTATCATAAAGCCTGGAAATCAACCAGATAATAGTTAACTTTTTATCCCCCAACTTAGGATAACTCCTCAGTAGAATGGCATACAACCCAAACTCTTGAAATCTTCTTCCAAACAGGAATAAGCTTTTTCCCCAAGAGTCCTGAACTTACTCTCCAGGAGGATAGCTACTCCCCAGCAGTATAGCTACTCCCCACATAGTTTTTCATCCCCTAGCAGATTGAAGATTCTCATTCTCATTTCCCCAGTGAAGTTTCCAGAGTCTTCATTACTCCCCAACATGAATTTGTCAGAATTTTTAATCCCCTGCAGATCGAAGATTCTCATTCTTGACTCCCCAGCATGAAGTCCCCAGGGATTCAAATTTCCCAGGAGATTGAAGATTCTCATTCTTAATTCCCCGCGGAAACCATCAGAGTCTTCCTTATTCTCCAGCAGATCAAGGTTTTCCTTTGTCTGATCCCCGAAAGAGATCTCCAGAGTTTTTCCTATTCCCCAGCCGAGTAAGGATTCCCATTGTGTAATCCCCAGCCATAGTCATCAAAGTTCTCGGGATTCCCCAAGCAGGTTTCTCAAACAACACTTGGCATTATTCTCACAACAGAATGTTTATCATCCTCCAACTCCAAAGACTTGAAGGATCCCTATCCCCAGGAAAGTCGTGAAGGATTCTCACATCCCCACAGAAGTTGTCAAAGATTTTGAATCTCCAGCAGCAGTCAAGGATTTCATTATCCCTGGCTTTCAAGGATTTATTTTCCTCAGCAAGACAGCTAATCATCTTACATACGCATACATTACATTCATATATCATAAACATTGATAAGGCACATTTTATTTTATCATGCATTTCATGCAACATAACTTTGTGTTTCAGCTAACATTTTACCCTTTTCAGGATAAGATTAAAAGCTATCTTTAACAAATATTCAAAGATTTCAGATACAGTACAGATACACTCCAGACACGAAAGTCGTTCTGTTACTCATTCAGATCTCTTATTCAGATACAAATTAGATACGCTCCAGACACGGAAGCCATTCTATTTCTCATTCAGACTTCAACAATCATGATACAGATTAGATATGCTCCAGACACGGAAGCCATTCTATTTTTCATTCAGATTCAACTACCAATTTCAAGTTCAGATACACTTCAGACACGGAAGTCATTCTGTCACTTATTCAGATCCCAGTTACAGTTCAGATACACTCCAGACACGGAAGTCATTCTGCTACTCATACAGATCTCAACTTCAGATACAGTCCAAATACACTCCATACACGGTTTCCATTCTGTCACTCATTTAGACTTTTTCCCCAGCCCAGAGACGCTCTAGACACGGATGCCATTATGTCGCCTATTCAAACTTCAGATTCAGATACAATACAGATACACTTCAGACACGGAATTCATTCTGTTATTCATTCAGAATCAAATACAGTTACAGCTCGGATACGCTCCAGACACGGACGCCATTTCCTTGCTCATACAGATTCAGTCTCCATATACAGTTCAGATACGTTCCAGACACGGATACCATTCTGATACTCATTCTTTTGACTTATAACATGAAGTTCAACAAACATCCCTGGATGTCATCTTTAATCCCGTCTCTGACAAGATTTTGTCACCTCTCCAAATGGCATCTTTAAGCCCATTCCCTCAACTACATTTTGACTAGTGCAAATTTACGGGTACTCTAGTGTCCAATCATCTTTTACCTTCGAGTCACGAACGGTAAAACTCGCCAATCTAACTCTTCAGGTTCAAGAAGATTGAACAGGGGCAGCTGTTGTACCCCAAAATTTTCCCTCTCATTTTATTAAGATTCTCCTCACAAGACTCTTTGGACTCAAGACAGAATTAGGGTTTGCTCAGCTCAAGACATCTCTTTGCACTGATGACCTGAAATTAGGGTTTGAGTTTGCACAAGGATTTTTGGAATTTCAATGCCTCATGTGACTTACATACTTCATATTGGACTCCTAAGTTTGCTCATACCAAGTTTCAAGCCTTGAATCAAATTTTTGCCCAGTCAATTGGACAGTTGACCTAAAAATCAGTTGTATTGGGGAAAAGTCAATTGTGGCCAATTTACAGTCAAACCTCATAATTTTTTATCCACATCAACATTATAGACTCATATGAACCATTTTATCAAGTTTGTACCACAACTCCTCAAGAAATTTGATCAGATCATCAAAAGGGCAAAATGGTCATTTTTAGGGTTTTGACTGTAGAAGGGCAATTTCTGATTTTTCACCTAGCCAATGTCAAATTGGGTTCAAGAATGGTTTCAAGGACTCAATGGCACCATCTTGACCTAATCACAAGGTTCAAAAGATCTCAAATGCATTGGATTGACAGATGAATTTTCCAGTCAACTGATCAAAAATCAACTGTACACTGAAAAGTCAAACTTTGACTTTTTGGTCAAAATCAAGTGCCAAGGGTCATTTTTCATCAATATGTGTCAAAACATGAAGCTTGTTCACAAAGAAACATAATTTTGGAAATTAGGGTTTAAGATTGAAAATTTTCATAACTTAGAAATTTTCTAAGTTATGAAATTTTCTTATTTTTTCCCAACTTTCCCCAACTTTTTCACCATGATGAAATTGGATTCAAAGAAAACTTCCAACATGATAGTTGTAGTCCTCCACAAAATATACAAATTTTATTCACAAAGTTTTCCCAAAATATGCTTTTATCTCAAGTTATAATTTTGTGAACAAGGGTCCATGAAACTTTTAACTTAGTGAAATTTTGCCCTAGTTTAGGCAGGATTTTGACCTATCTTCATGGCAAATTTTCACCTAGTTCCAATTGGAATCTCAAAATTCATTTCAAAGATGGATTGTATATAATGTTACAAGCTTTCCAAAATGTCCAAGAACTCTCCAAGATCATTTATGGTTAGGGAGAATCAAAGAAAAGAAAATGGCCATTTCTCACTTTTGTCCATGACATTTTGCACATTGCTACAAGTTGCAAATTTGTCCTAAGCATGCTTGTACTTGTTTTACAGGTCTTAAACCTTTCCACACTCCTTAATTTAATGCAAATACATTGGACAAAGGCATTGTTCTGAGTTATGGAGCATTGTACAAGGAATTATTCCATTTATGGCATAAAGATAACAATGCTACTTTGATAAAGTTCACTTTTAGCAATTTTGTATATCTTGAGCATTGGACCCAATCTCTTGCAGCAAACAAAGTCCATGAAAATCAGGCAAAGTTCACCAAATATGTTCAGTCCTTGAGCTATCCTGTACAGTCTTTGAGCTTTGTCAACTCACCTTTTGCTTCAAAAACAAGAAAGCTTGCAAAAGGTCCACAACTTGAAAATCTGATAAAACCAAGTCTTGTAACATTTTCAAACAACCTCAGCATATGGTCTCAAGCCAAAAACACGAATTGCCAACTTCTCAAACCCACCAAAACACAAAAACACCAAGTTCTTTCCCAAACAGGGCGTCTTCTGCAGAACCACTTCTAAAACATATTACACTCGTGCGTTTTTCCTTTAACCACTTCAAACACACTCCATACATCACACCTAAGTTGTCCAGGCTTTTGTTCAACAACTGTAACCCCTGTTTCGTGCTTCACCATTTTCAATTTCTGAGTTTGCAGGTTGACTTCTACAAGGAGATTTAAGCCATTTCAAAGCAAGTTAAGCATTGGGAAAGGTCAAGGGAACATCAAGCAAGTTCAAAAGTACTTCAGGCCTCACTCAAAGTTGCTACATTGCCATATTCAAACTTGACTGAACAAGGTATTTTCTAAGTTTCTATCTCTCTATTTAGACATCCTTAGGCTTAAGTTTGTGAAGCAAAAATGTAGTCTTTAATGTGCTTGAGTTGTACATATGCATAGCTTGTATTTATATTAACTAAGCTAGGAGAATTTAGATGTTGAACATGCTGAAAAAGTTAGGTTAGAAATTAGGGGCACTGAAATTCTCCCTGGTTTCTTAGAGTTAGGTCAAGTTCTTTATATGCTTGGAATCGTGATTGAAAATGCTATAACTTTCATGTTGTAAATTTTGATTTCATGCAAGCATGAGCAAGAACAGGTTTGAGTTGCAGAACGCGCGCGTGTTTGTTCCAAGGACAGGGAAGAAGTGAAATGGGCCTGGCGCGTTTGGGCTTGGTTCTGTTTGCACCCCCCATTCTGTTATTTGCACCCCCCTTGGCCCATTTTCCATATTTTACATATTTTCCATTTCTTTTTATATTTTCTGACTTTATTTATTTTTTCTAAATATTAAAAATCATAAAAAATATTCTCTTAATTTTTCACATTTTATTTTATTATTTTTATTATTTTCTTGGCATAAAAATAGTTTATTAAATAATATATACTTTATTTTCTTAAATAAAATTGTAAATAATATTAAAATACTTACATATTTTATTTTATTATATTATACATATAAAATAATATTTTCTCACATATTTTATCTTTTTAACATTTTTGTATATATTTTTATTTATTTTCTTGTACATAAAAATGAATAAATAAATAATATAGAATATATTTTCTTAAAACAAAAATTAGGGTTTCTTCACCCCTTTCAAAAATAATTAATATTTTTCTTATTTTAAACTTAAATGATTTATTTTTCACATACATAAAAAAATAAACACAAAAACATTTGTGCATATTTACATTTATTTGCATATTTAAATATTTGTTCATTTATTTATTGTATAAATTCAATTGGGTTGTAATAGTAAATTAGGGCTTTATTTTGTGCAAATACCTCCTATTCAAACTTGTATCCCCCATCCCATAATAATGTTGTAATAGTCTAGATTTACTTTACGCATTTTTATTGTTTTATATGCATGATAGTAAGATTAGGGTTTTGTATGCAAAGACCAAAATCAAACAAATAGCATGACCTAAACACAAGACAAAAATGCATGAAAAATGACAACACATTGCACCCAAGCACCCCTAGGGTTTCATCCACTTTGTTTCCTTAAAAAATGGCCATGGTGTGCATGCTAGGTATCTTGGCAAAATCAAACAAAACAAAAGATCATAGACCCTCGATGACGCTATCTTGGTTGCCTAAACAAAAATGATCTAGTCCCTCAAAAAAACTTGCTAAGATACTTGGCAATATTGTTATCATGGTCATACGATGACCCATGCCCGTCCCGTTTAACATCCAAAGATACGGTTGTTTACCAAATACAATGGTAAAACAACAATGTCAAAGGGTTAAAAATGTGTAAGAAAGACTTTTGAGTAAGGGTAGACAACTCCTAGTTACTTGATCTCTTGTAAAACATCCTTACTAATTTCAAAAACACACACACAATTTCAAAACATTTCCCAACAAACTTTCAAACATTGAAACATTTTTCAAAAGACAAACACCTTTGTATACATTCAAACAAGAATCATTACAAAGATTGCCTAAACAAAGGCCTCTGTGATCGGTGGATCTGGAACTGACTGTTTAACGCTGGTTCGCGAAATGTCGCGGAAGCAAGAGTCGCCACCGTCTTTTATTTTCTCCAATTGGAAAGGACAAAAGCACAGAAAAATTCCTTAAAGAGATTGCTCTCGGTTCGGGAGGTAGGTTATAGAAAGGGAAGGTGTTAGCACCCTTTCTATCCATGGTTATCCATGGGCTCTTAGATACTTGCTCAATGTGTTTTCAAAAATGGTTTGTTTGCTTTTCAATGTGGGTTTTAAAAAAAGTTCTTTGAAAAATTTCAGATCGACTCGTACGTCAGAGTGTTTGAAAAGTTTGCTTTGAAAGCTTTTGAAAAGTGTCAGTGTGAAAAGTCTTTTTGAGTTTGTTTTGAGATTAGAGCAAGTATCCTTGAGAACCTACCTACCCTAAGGAATTCGTCTGTGTAAGAGTCCTTTAAAGTAGTGCCATCCCACCATTGAGAGGTAAGTAGCACCACCGTTGGAGGTGTTCGGGTCAATTCGGGTTTTAGGGACATGGTGATCACCAGAGCAATAGGAAGACACCTTAGAAGCTACCCTCATGCCAGGTTCCCGGATCATGAGGACTTACTAAGACATCCTCTACTCGACGATCACCTTTCGAAAGGCAACAGTGAGGTGTACCCTAGGGGTGGTGTGTGCGAATTGTGTGTCATGTTTCAGTTATTTGTCTTGTCATGTTTATTTGTGTTCTACGCTTGATTTTAATTAAGACATTCATTCTTGCATGCATATTTAACAGTTATAAAGTTTGCAAAAAATAAATCTAAGGCTATTACAAATGGCGCGGGTCCACATCGCCAAAATTAAACCGGACCCGATTTAGCGGAAAATAAATAAAGCAATAAAAGTGCGATAAAATAAAATTACATAGCTTTGGGAGATTTACATAATTATAATGAACGACATAAAGATAAATCATGCGAAATTAAGGAATTAAACAAAACTAGGGCGTTGGACCCTTTTACAAACAATTAAAAGCTAATGAGAATTAAAATTAAAATTAAATGATTAAATGTTTTTTTAGATTTTTATGCTTTTTATTTATTAAAAGAAAAAAAAAAGAGTTAATTGAAATTAAACTATAAGGCAAACCCTAATTCTAATATTTTTATTTATTATGAAAGAGTGAAATTAAGATCTAAATTAAACCTAAAATTTTTATGTACATTTTTTAATTTATGAAAATAAATAAATAATATTATTATTCTGAAAAAAAGGGAAAAATAAAAAAGAAATAAAAAGTTATTTAAACCTAAACTCTATTTTTTTTGGATTTTAGTTATTAAAAGAATTAAATTTGAAAACCTAATTAAAACTAAATAATTACAAACATTTATTTAGAACATAATTAAAATAAAAATTATATTTTTTGGTCTTTTCTGATTTTTGAAGGTCTTTATATTTTGTTAAAAAAAATAATTAACTAAATAAATATAATTAAATAAAAGTAATTATTAAAACAAGAATAAAAATAAAAAAAAAAAGATTAGGGAAGGCAAACCAGGGTGGGGTGTAGCCCCAGATTGAGAGGTACAGGCCTGGGAATTCTGGCCCAATTATTTGTGAGTTCGTTGACTTTTCCAATCAGGTGTAATGCATTGACTGGCGTATATAGCGTTCTTTGAATCCTGGCCCTTGATCTGGGTGAGATGGACGCGTGTGTGGCTTGAGAGAGTGAGCGTATGGTACACCTGGACGTTAGCAAAGCATAGGAACCTGCGTTGAAAAATATTATGGAAATTGCCAGACCTGGGACTTGAACCCAGGTCTTTGATGTTACATGCATCACGTGTTGCCACTGAACCAAGCGCTTGTCATTTAACATATAATAAACAATAAATAATATAAGAAGAACGCGTTAGTGCTTATGGAAATTCGCGCGAAATTCAAAAGAGCCAATGGCCATTGGACACGAGGTCGTCTTCTTCCCCACCCTGTAAAACAAAACAAATAGGCGACGGTTTTTATGGCGTTGCATTAGGGGTCATTTAAGAAAATAGCGAATAGCTCCATTCTCAACATAAATTGGGCGCGAGGGTCAAGACTTCTTCGTCTTGATGTGCTGAGTTCAACCATGGTACTCACGAGCCCTAATTTTTCCTCTATGCAAAATCCCCAATTCAAGAAACCTGTAACCCTAACTTTTAGCAATGGCAAAATCATATATATGGCACAAAAATGCAATCAAACGCATCAGTTAGTTTATAAACATCATTGTGATCATGAATACATAAAGAAAAATGCAAAAGGATGCTTAATTCATGCTATGCGATTTGAGAATTTTTGAGGTACAGTTTGACTTAGGGGTACCAATTCAGGGGGTTTTGATTGATGCTAATGATTGGAATGTGTCCAGCAATTGCCACTGAAGCTTTTGGAACAGGTTTGGAGGTTTGAATCGACCTAAAACCTTGATTTCAGTTTTTGAGTTTTATGAGAAATTTCCAATATGCAATGGCTTGTTTGGGCGCAGCTTGCAGTCTCCTTGGCTTAGGGTTGTGTTCCTGATCATATAGTGAGGCTTCTAGGTCAACAAAAACCAACAAAATCTCAAGCATTCATTGTTTTACATATTTGATTTTATGAAATCTTTTTTGAATCTTTTCCATGTGCATTTTGGTTCAAATCTGATCAATTCTCATCAAAACTTGCTTAATTAAGAAGTGCACGAAATATTGACCTTGGAATGTGCATAAAAAGATTTTTTTTAGGTTAGGTTTATATTTTTCATGTATTAAAATGATTTAAATGAATATAAATTAATATAAATTCAAATAAATAATTAAAAAATATGAAAATACTTCCCTTTGGGCCTAGTGGTCGTGCATAGGCTTGGCATGAAGAAATTTGGAAGAAAAATGGGCCCAATAGCAAATTTAGGCCTTTTGCATCAATGTTGACTTTTCAAAATTCCCAAAAATTTCCCAACTTCCACAAGGCATAACTTGGTCAATTTTTAATCTTTTCACATGTTCCTGGACATTTTGGAAAGGTCTTTGAGTCCTTTAACCAATGCCTTTGGTCCCATGTCATTTTGATTTACCAATCTCAAGTTATGGCCTTTGACTTAAAGTCACTTTTTGTTGACTTTTGAAAATGACCTATAATGTTGAAATTGATAACTTTTTGTGAGAGCATTTCTTGGACTTGGAATATGAAGAAGAGTTGTAGGAAATGTCTTTCTCTTCAAAATGAGCTTTGGATGGAATTTTTCTGATAATCCATGTGAAAGTTATGCCTTGGTCAATTTCAGTTGACTTTTTCAGCTGTCCAAATATAGCAACTTTTGCATCTTTGATGATTTCTGAGCCAAATTTTGAGAATCATGATCAAGCATTGATCAAATGATGTTTGTGGCTTCAAAATGATATGTTGACCAAAAATTTGAACTTTTGACTGTCAAATGACCATTTTGCCCCTACAGTTGACTGTAGTGCAATTTAGGGTTTTGACTGTGCAATTTTGAGCTGAATGCCTTGAAACTTGACATGAGGATGCTTGACCCTCTTTATAGGCATATGAGACTTGATTGGGCCTTTGAAAAGTTCATTTGCTTGACCAGAACTCAAACCCTAGTTTTGACTGTATAGGAGACAGTTGAGCTGCACAACCCTTGGGGAATTTTGTGACCTTGACTTTTGACAATTCTTGATGAATATGGGAGGGCAAATTTTGGGGTACAACAGTTGCCCCTGTTCAATCTTCTTAGACCTGGGGATGCAGATTGGCTGACGTGCCTTTCGTAATCCGAGGGTAGAAGATGATTGGACACTAGAGTGCCCAGAAATTTGCGCTCACATAGTAACAGTGTGATGGGGGAATGGGCTTATAGATGCCATTTAGAGATTGCTGGATAGGATGATGGGCTTATAGATGCCATCTGGATGTTGATCGCGTAGGAGATTCCTTAGCGAGAACCTGCATACCTGCAAAAGAGAAAATGAGTACCTGACACGTTGCAGGAGTTGATTTTAGATGCTTGGTATAGATGTATCCTGACTGGTTACAGGAGCTGAATCTGGAGCTTCAAACGCTGATGAATGAACCAGGGATGGTTACTGCCTTAGCATGAATGGTAAGAGAGTCCTGAATGATTTCAACCTCAACAACGCTCGTTGAGAAAATCTTGGTGAGGATTACCATCTTCGTAGTGTCAGGAAGAGAACCAAAGGACATTATAATCTCAAAGGGAGTCACCTCACTCACCGTTGGAGAGGGAACTATAGGAAATTATAATCTGAAAGGAAATATCACCTCACTCGCCGTTGGAGAGGGGACCATACGAGAATATCACCTCACGCTCATGCCGGAGAGGGGAACATCTGAAAAAGGAATTACCACCTCACTCGCCGTTGGAGAGGGGACCATAAGAGAATATCACCTCACGCTCATGCCGGAGAGGGGAACATCTGAAAAAGGAATTACCACCTCACTCGCCGTTGGAGAGGGGACCATAAGAGAATATCACCTCACGCTCATGCCGGAGAGGGAAACATCTGAAGAAGGAATTACCACCTCACTCGCCGTTGGAGAGGGGACCATAAGAGAATATCACCTCACGCTCATGCCGGAGAGGGAAACATCTGAAGAAGGAATTACCACCTCACTCGCCGTTGGAGAGGGGACCATAAGAGAATATCACCTCACGCTCATGCCGGAGAGGGAAACATCTGAAGAAGGAATTACCACCTCACTCGCCGTTGGAGAGGGGAACATAAGAGAATATCACCTCACGCTCATGCCGGAGAGGGAAACATCTGAAAAGGAATTACCACCTCACTCACCGTTGGAGAGGGAACCATCTGGGATAACTTCTACTGAGTCTTCATCAGAAAAATCTGTTGGGAGTCGATTTAGCTGGACTGGACAAGGTCTTGAAATGTCTTCAACTCAGCAGGACGATGAAGGAATCTGAGACGATTGCTACTCCAAATATATGATGAAGGAATCTGGGACGATTACTACCTCAGCAGGACGATGAAGGAATCTGGGACGATTACTACCTCAGCAGGATGATGAAGGAATCTGGGACGATTGCTACTCCAAATATATGATGAAGGAATCTGGGACGATTACTACCTCAGCAGGACGATGAAGGAATCTGGGACGATTGCTACTCCGAATATATGATGAAGGAATCTGGGACGATTACTACCTCAGCAGGATGATGAAGGAATCTGGGACGATTACTACCTCAGCAGGATGATGAAGGAATCTGGGACGATTACTACCTCAGCAGGATGATGAAGGAATCTGGGACGATTGCTACTCCAAATATATGATGAAGGAATCTGGGACGATTACTACCTCAGCAGGACGATGAAGGAATCTGGGACGATTGCTACTCCGAATATATGATGAAGGAATCTGGGACGATTACTACCTCAGCAGGATAATGAAGGAATCTGGGACGATTACTACCTCAGCAGGATGATGAAGGAATCTGGGACGATTACTACCTCAACGGGTAAAGACTTTTATCTGTTGATCGTTCTTTCCTGAAAAAGTAACGAATTAGTTGTATGCAATGTCATAATGCATGAATTGCCTGATTTTAAGATGTTCTCAAAAACAAATGAGATTGGGGTGATATGATGCGTCTATGCATGCTATAATGATGTATGTGATGTTTTATGAATGTGTTTTTCGTCTAGGAAAGTAAATCCTTGACGGGTGCCGGGAAGTCACTCCTGGGCTGCTGTTGGAGAATAGATTTCGCTTCCGCTGGGGGTGATAACTGCAAGAATACCGGTAGGAGAAGATGATTCCGTTGCGGAATAAACTTGGCAAATGGAAGATTCTGCGGGGAGAAAAGATACTCTAGCGACCATGCTGGGAAGCAACACTCTGTGGGAAGAGAGATGCTTTGCTGAATGTTGATAGTAACTTGATGAGGATATCCTTGTTGTTGGAAGTATTGATAGATTTTGCTGGGGTGAGAAGACTTCGTCGAGGACGCTCTTTCCGTGGCTTTTGGCTGAGGGTAACCCAGTTATATCCTGTTAAGGAAATAACTCTTTGAATAAAGCTGGGAGACGCGTTCGTGTTCTGCGAGGGGATAAGCTTCCAGAATCTACTGGGGATAAGCTTATTGCTTGGGGAGATGGATTCCAACTTTCCTGGGGAACTAGATTGGACTCTCCTGGGGAAGTTTTGGAACTGTATTGGTTATGTTCTTCAACGGACCCTACCTTGACACCTTAGAGGACAGAGCAATCAGATTGCTTAGACCACCCATTATTGCCACTGTTTCTGATGTGGGAGCGGAAGATACCTGTGGAGGTGCTTGATAGCTGTTGATGGACAAACCTTCTTCTAGTAGGCAGGTGACAAGATGACAGGACATAGTCGTACGTTTTGATCCCTAATTTTTGCCTGGACCGCCCTTTCGGGTTTTCAGTCCACCGGGATACCCTTTTTTGCCCAAGCCGCCTTTTCAGGTTTTCGACTTGCCGGGTGTACAGATTTTTTCATTTCATCCCTTCATTTTGCCCGAACCCTTTTGGTTCGCCGGGAAGCCCTAATTTTTGCCTAGGTATGTCAACCTAGCGGGTCTTTGATTATGTGTAGTATTTTTCGACTATGTCCATGTTCAGGGAATGTAGGGAGTTGCCCCTGTTGGAAGTATTTTGCCACGCCACCAGAAGGTGTTTGATCAGACAAGATTCGTTGTTGAAATGCCCCAAGTGACTCAGGCGGAGATTTGCCCCAGGCTATTTGGTCTTTGAGATATTCTCCGAACCTTGGCTTAATTGCCCCAGATAATGGACCATGGTCATGTCTGCCTCTTGATTGGAGGTACTTCTGTTCATTAGGCATTCGTCGTGCGAACTTCTATGCTGTTCAAACAAAAAGTCATATGCAAACAAAGTTATGTTAAAAATGCAAAGCCTATGTCTGTCTTGAAGATTTTGAAAATGCATTCTTTTTTTCCATAAAACAAATGAATGTTTGTAAAACGTGATGTCAACTCCGTATTTACCGTAGGCCTTCAGGAGTCAGGATACCTTTCGTAACAGTATGCTTTCGAACTAACCCATGCTTCAGCTAGGACTTTTAAGGGTTATAACGTGGCTTGGTTCACGGTTTAAGAAACAAAGGATAAAGGCTCAAATTATTTGTACCCACCCGCTCTTCGTGATGTTCTCCAAACCTAAACTCAGTTGATCATACGTTAGACCTTGTTTGAGTCTTTGCTCTGATTTTCCGATGATGGTTCGGATATTGATGATTTATTTTGACTAGGCAGTCATTTTTTGCTTTGGTTGAGGGTTTGTGAGACCTCTTTCTTTTGATTTCGTTATCCCTATTTTTGCCTGAACTGTTTCCTTTTTGGAATTACAGTCAGCGGGATGCCCCAGTTTCATAAGTCTCTTTTCATAGGTTTAGACTTTTTGGGCTTTTCATTTATGAATTTTGATGATGACTGCCTGTCCTTTTGATTGTTCTGAACCATCACTGTCTTTGTTCGTTTTGTAAAGATGCACTTGGATCAACTGAGAGAACTACCCTGCCCCAGGTTATGATTAAGGGTTTTGATTTTCGAAAATAAAAACTCCTACTTCTTTGGCTCTGATGGGTTGACGAGGGATTATCTTCCTTATAACTCCAGTGTTTAGGATTTGAAACAATGCCTGTACCTCATCAGCGGGGTCTGTTCAAAAGCATACTGTAGATCGTGGTATCATTGTCGTCATCCTCCCTCAAGAGGCTTAGAATCATTAATTAAGAGTTGACATCAGAAAAAATATGAAAATAATTTACGTTTAGTGAATACGAATATATTGATTCAAAATAGACATAAGCGATGCATTAATGTGATAACAATGTTTAACATGAATAAATGTTTGAACAATCAAAGAAAAATACAACTTGAACATTTGAATGAACAAAAGACATTCTCGATGATTCGGTGTAGGATCAGTGTTCAAACTCGACCTCCTTGGCGTCAATCAAATCCTGGATCTTGTTCTTCAAGGTCCAACAGTCGTCGGTGTCGTGTCCAGGACTGTCAGAATGGTAGGCACATCTCACACCCGGGTTGTTCTTGGGAGAGGAAGTGTCAGGATTTTGAGGAGGATCCTTTAGTGTGATCAGTTTTGCCCTCAGCAATTGCTGTAATGCCTGAGACAAAGACATGTTGATGTCAGTATACTTCCTATCTTGATGCTTTATCCTACGCCTATTGCTCTTTCTTGGTTGAACGGGCGTGGGATCAGAAATCTGGATTGCCCCTGTCTCATGACGACCCTTTTTACCATGTATAGCATTGGACTCTTTCTTTCCACTGTGGGGCTTTTTCTGAGTATCAGCAGGTGCGGTTTCTCGAATCTTCCCCGACTTGATACCAGCTTCGATTCTCTCCCCAGTCAAGACAAGATCTGTAAACCCAGCAGCAGAATTCCCAATTAGGTGGTTGAAGAATGGACCAGACAGGGTCCCCAAGAACATGTCGACGAGCTCGCGGTCAGTCAGAGGTGGTCGTACCCTTCCAGCAAGGTCCCTCCATTTTTGAGCATACTCTTTGAAGCCTTCGCCTGTACCCATAGACATCCCCTGAAGCTGAGTACGCGTGGGAGCGAGGTCGGCATTATACTGGTAGTGTTTGTAAAATGCAGTGGCTAAGTCTTCCCAAGTACGGATGTTGGCTCCATTCAGTTGATAGAACCACTCGAGCTGAGTCCCTGAAAGACTCTCTTGGAAGAAATGGATCCATAAGTTTTTGTCAGCTGTATAGGGCTGGATCCTCCTTGTATAAGCCCTGAGATGCAACTTAGGACAGGATGCCCCGTCGTATTTAGCAAAGGCAGGTACCTTGAATTTGCGCGGGATCACTACCCCAGAAGACAGACCTAGATCCTCGAAGTCCAGGCCAGACACTTTTTGTATCTCCATAGCACTTAGCCGATCTTCCAACTGCTTATACCTGTCCTCAGCTGGAGGGTACTGTTCATCGTTGAAATCTGTCTCATTGTCGGAGACCACTGGGCTAGGAATCCTTTCTTCTTGATGACTACTTTTTCCTACAGATGGAGCTGTCCTCTCAGCTTGGTCCTGTAGGGTGTTCCCAGATCTGCGTCTAGGGCTGAACAAGACAGTCCTCTTCTTCTTCTTTTCCTTCTTCAAGAGCAGAGCCTTCAGATCTTGTTGCCCCTGGGTCAAATTCATGATCAGCTCTTGGAACTGGGCGTTCTGAGCCTGGAGGTTCTTGATAGTCTGCTCGGCTGATGATTCAGGATTCATGACGATCGGCTGAAATAAACAGCGGAGAAGGGTAAGCAACCTGTCAAAGGGATACCTGCAATGCAATGAGATGTATGACATGCATGTAATGTTTTCAAGGACCTCGCGGGGTAAACAGAGAAACTTGTTAGAGTTGGAAACTGGCAACTTGATTGAAGGAACTTCCTGTTGTAGAGAGCCCTTCTTCAAGGGTCAAAGGCTCACCATATCCAGTGGGTCATAGCCCCTGACAGCCTTGGCTAGAGGAAAATAAATCCTCTTTGCCCCTTGCTAGATGTTTGATTCATCATGACCTGCATCACAAGCCCTTGAGATCCTTGAAATGGGTTAGGATGTATGCAATGGTATGATGTCATGCTATGCATGGGGTGATGTAGGTAAACCATGTTATGAGTCCCAATTAAGGACTATAAACAAACCCTGCAAGAAATTCAGTATACTTTGTTATGAGTCCCAATTAAGGACTATAAACAAAACCTGCAAGATATCTAGTAAACCCTGTTATGAGTCCCAGTTAAGGACTATAAACAAAACCTGCAAGAAATTTGGTAAACCTTGTTATGAGTCCTAGTTAAGGACTATAAACAAAACCTGCAAGAAATTCATGTGTCAGCTAACAAGCATGCAAGTAGGCAAGTACAAAGGCACACAAGTCACACGAGAGAAACCCTTAGGGTTTAGGCCAGCATGAGGTCTGGGTATTACCCTCTTGAAGTTGGTTGGTTCAACCTGTCCTATTAGAAGTAACCGGGTTCTAAGGGTCCCAATATCACGGGATTGCTTTCATTGTTCATCATTTCGATTTAGCCACTGAACTGGCGACCGAAATATTCCAGGAAAGCAACCCTCAATTGAGTGTAGTATCGAGTATCAACCAACCTCGGACTGCACCAAAGTCAGTTATCTCACTACCCTAAAGAGGCCAAGATAGTTCAATTAAGGTTCCTAAGGTCTATTGATGCTTCACGACACCACGCGGAGGCCCCGTACTCTCCTTGACTGAACTCAAGGGTTACCGGTACACACCAAAGTGCCACATCAACGTAGCAGACTGTTTCAACCATGTCGGTATACCCCGCACAGTTCCCTCACAGCCTTGTTGCTACTTTCTAAGAAGGTATCCCCCAGACCCGGGTTTAGGATCTATAGAACTCCCAAGCAACCCACAATAATAAAGCAAGCAAAGAAGACAATTGAAAACATAGTTATGACCTAGCCCTAAGGTACACCCCACTTTAAGTTAAGTCCCCAGCAGAGTCGCCAGTTCTGTGATCGGTGGATCTGGAACTGACTGTTTAACGCTGGTTCGCGAAATGTCGCGGAAGCAAGAGTCGCCACCGTCTTTTATTTTCTCCAATTGGAAAGGACAAAAGCACAGAAAAATTCCTTAAAGAGATTGCTCTCGGTTCGGGAGGTAGGTTATAGAAAGGGAAGGTGTTAGCACCCTTTCTATCCATGGTTATCCATGGGCTCTTAGATACTTGCTCAATGTGTTTTCAAAAATGGTTTGTTTGCTTTTCAATGTGGGTTTTAAAAAAAGTTCTTTGAAAAATTTCAGATCGACTCGTACGTCAGAGTGTTTGAAAAGTTTGCTTTGAAAGCTTTTGAAAAGTGTCAGTGTGAAAAGTCTTTTTGAGTTTGTTTTGAGATTAGAGCAAGTATCCTTGAGAACCTACCTACCCTAAGGAATTCGTCTGTGTAAGAGTCCTTTAAAGTAGTGCCATCCCACCATTGAGAGGTAAGTAGCACCACCGTTGGAGGTGTTCGGGTCAATTCGGGTTTTAGGGACATGGTGATCACCAGAGCAATAGGAAGACACCTTAGAAGCTACCCTCATGCCAGGTTCCCGGATCATGAGGACTTACTAAGACATCCTCTACTCGACGATCACCTTTCGAAAGGCAACAGTGAGGCGTACCCTAGGGGTGGTGTGTGCGAATTGTGTGTCATGTTTCAGTTATTTGTCTTGTCATGTTTATTTGTGTTCTACGCTTGATTTTAATTAAGACATTCATTCTTGCATGCATATTTAACAGTTATAAAGTTTGCAAAAAATAAATCTAAGGCTATTACAAATGGCGCGGGTCCACATCGCCAAAATTAAACCGGACCCGATTTAGCGGAAAATAAATAAAGCAATAAAAGTGCGATAAAATAAAATTACATAGCTTTGGGAGATTTACATAATTATAATGAACAACATAAAGATAAATCATGCGAAATTAAGGAATTAAACAAAACTAGGGCGTTGGACCCTTTTACAAACAATTAAAAGCTAATGAGAATTAAAATTAAAATTAAATGATTAAATGTTTTTTTAGATTTTTATGCTTTTTATTTATTAAAAGAAAAAAAAAAGAGTTAATTGAAATTAAACTATAAGGCAAACCCTAATTCTAATATTTTTATTTATTATGAAAGAGTGAAATTAAGATCTAAATTAAACCTAAAATTTTTATGTACATTTTTTAATTTATGAAAATAAATAAATAATATTATTATTCTGAAAAAAAGGGAAAAATAAAAAAGAAATAAAAAGTTATTTAAACCTAAACTCTATTTTTTTGGATTTTAGTTATTAAAAGAATTAAATTTGAAAACCTAATTAAAACTAAATAATTACAAACATTTATTTAGAACATAATTAAAATAAAAATTATATTTTTTGGTCTTTTCTGATTTTTGAAGGTCTTTATATTTTGTTAAAAAAAATAATTAACTAAATAAATATAATTAAATAAAAGTAATTATTAAAACAAGAATAAAAATAAAAAAAAAAGATTAGGGAAGGCAAACCAGGGTGGGGTGTAGCCCCAGATTGAGAGGTACAGGCCTGGGAATTCTGGCCCAATTATTTGTGAGTTCGTTGACTTTTCCAATCAGGTGTAATGCATTGACTGGCGTATATAGCGTTCTTTGAATCCTGGCCCTTGATCTGGGTGAGATGGACGCGTGTGTGGCTTGAGAGAGTGAGCGTATGGTACACCTGGACGTTAGCAAAGCATAGGAACCTGCGTTGAAAAATATTATGGAAATCGCCAGACCTGGGACTTGAACCCAGGTCTTTGATGTTACATGCATCACGTGTTGCCACTGAACCAAGCGCTTGTCATTTAACATATAATAAACAATAAATAATATAAGAAGAACGCGTTAGTGCTTATGGAAATTCGCGCGAAATTCAAAAGAGCCAATGGCCATTGGACACGAGGTCGTCTTCTTCCCCACCCTGTAAAACAAAACAAATAGGCGACGGTTTTTATGGCGTTGCATTAGGGGTCATTTAAGAAAATAGCGAATAGCTCCATTCTCAACATAAATTGGGCGCGAGGGTCAAGACTTCTTCGTCTTGATGTGCTGAGTTCAACCATGGTACTCACGAGCCCTAATTTTTCCTCTATGCAAAATCCCCAATTCAAGAAACCTGTAACCCTAACTTTTAGCAATGGCAAAATCATATATATGGCACAAAAATGCAATCAAACACATCAGTTAGTTTATAAACATCATTGTGATCATGAATACATAAAGAAAAATGCAAAAGGATGCTTAATTCATGCTATGCGATTTGAGAATTTTTGAGGTACAGTTTGACTTAGGGGTACCAATTCAGGGGGTTTTGATTGATGCTAATGATTGGAATGTGTCCAGCAATTGCCACTGAAGCTTTTGGAACAGGTTTGGAGGTTTGAATCGACCTAAAACCTTGATTTCAGTTTTTGAGTTTTATGAGAAATTTCCAATATGCAATGGCTTGTTTGGGCGCAGCTTGCAGTCTCCTTGGCTTAGGGTTGTGTTCCTGATCATATAGTGAGGCTTCTAGGTCAACAAAAACCAACAAAATCTCAAGCATTCATTGTTTTACATATTTGATTTTATGAAATCTTTTTTGAATCTTTTCCATGTGCATTTTGGTTCAAATCTGATCAATTCTCATCAAAACTTGCTTAATTAAGAAGTGCACGAAATATTGACCTTGGAATGTGCATAAAAAGATTTTTTTTAGGTTAGGTTTATATTTTTCATGTATTAAAATGATTTAAATGAATATAAATTAATATAAATTCAAATAAATAATTAAAAAATATGAAAATACTTCCCTTTGGGCCTAGTGGTCGTGCATAGGCTTGGCATGAAGAAATTTGGAAGAAAAATGGGCCCAATAGCAAATTTAGGCCTTTTGCATCAATGTTGACTTTTCAAAATTCCCAAAAATTTCCCAACTTCCACAAGGCATAACTTGGTCAATTTTTAATCTTTTCACATGTTCCTGGACATTTTGGAAAGGTCTTTGAGTCCTTTAACCAATGCCTTTGGTCCCATGTCATTTTGATTTACCAATCTCAAGTTATGGCCTTTGACTTAAAGTCACTTTTTGTTGACTTTTGAAAATGACCTATAATGTTGAAATTGATAACTTTTTGTGAGAGCATTTCTTGGACTTGGAATATGAAGAAGAGTTGTAGGAAATGTCTTTCTCTTCAAAATGAGCTTTGGATGGAATTTTTCTGATAATCCATGTGAAAGTTATGCCTTGGTCAATTTCAGTTGACTTTTTCAGCTGTCCAAATATAGCAACTTTTGCATCTTTGATGATTTCTGAGCCAAATTTTGAGAATCATGATCAAGCATTGATCAAATGATGTTTGTGGCTTCAAAATGATATGTTGACCAAAAATTTGAACTTTTGACTGTCAAATGACCATTTTGCCCCTACAGTTGACTGTAGTGCAATTTAGGGTTTTGACTGTGCAATTTTGAGCTGAATGCCTTGAAACTTGACATGAGGATGCTTGACCCTCTTTATAGGCATATGAGACTTGATTGGGCCTTTGAAAAGTTCATTTGCTTGACCAGAACTCAAACCCTAGTTTTGACTGTATAGGAGACAGTTGAGCTGCACAACCCTTGGGGAATTTTGTGACCTTGACTTTTGACAATTCTTGATGAATATGGGAGGGCAAATTTTGGGGTACAACAGCCTCTTTTCAAAATACTTTCAAAACCACACAAAGCACCATTTCAAACAATTGAAAAAAGCAAAGCAAGTGATCTAAACAAGTAACTAAGAGCCCATGGAAAACCATGGATGAAAAGGGTTCTAGCACCTTCCCTTTTCATAATCTACACCCCGAACTCAAGAAAACATCTCAAAGGTCTTTCCTATGCTTTTTGACCTTTCCTTTGGATAAAATAAAAAGTCGATGGTGACTCTTGCTAAACCGAAACATTTGCGAACAAAAACGCAAAACCTCAAGTCAGTTCTCCCACCGTATCACACTTGGTAATAAAGCGTGTCATTATATTACAAGGAGATCCCAGGGGAAAAGGAATCCCACCTACAAAGAGCCATTTGTAGTCAAGAAGATATTCTCTGGCAGTGCTATGATATTGACCACCATGGACAGTGAAGATTTCCCGACCCTGTGAATGCAGACATAGTCAAAAGATACTACGCATGAAAATGACCCGCTAGGTTGACTTGCCTAGGAAAAAATAAGGGCATCCCGGTGAACCAAAAGTTATGGATATATAAAAGATTGTACACCCGGCAAGTCGAAAACCTGAAAAGGCGGCTTGGGCAAAAAAGGATATCTCGATGGACTGAAAACCCGAAAGGGCAGTCCAGGAAAAAATTAGAGATAAAAGAATACGACTATGTCCCCATTGGATCACTTGCAACAAGATTTATTACCAAAGTCAAAGTTCAAACGTTACAGAGCAGTGCAATCAACTTCTTTCGACAGCAAGGGATGAGATGCTTGAAGACATATGGGCAATAGTAGAGTTAGAATCCGACGAGATTATTTCCATATAGCTATTACTTCATTTTCACTTTGTACTCTTTTCATTTCACAACAATTTCCCCTTATTGGAATCTCTGTCTCTTTGTACAAAATAGCCCATTTATCGGCAAACTATCAATAAGAAATACATTTTCAAAATTCAAACTCTTTGTTTTTACTTTTTCTGTTTTGTTTGCAAGAACGTCCAATAACTAAAATTGAATGAGCATATGCATATGAATACGATTAACTGTTAACAAATATATGCATAAAACAGGAAAAAACATTTACTAAAGACTCTAGGAGTTAGGATAATGATCAAGCTATCCACAAATCCCCACAGAGCCACTTCCATGGGATTATCCCCATAGAATAGTCTTACCATACTCACCAGCAAATTCCCCCAGCCGATAAAGAAACATGATCTTTTTCCCAGCAATATCACCTATCTATGGAGTCCTAATCGTTACAGTTTATGGAAATTCTCCTCCCCAACTTGAGTTTATTCCTCCAGAACTATAAAATCCCCTGCAGATTTCTTTTCTACAACAGTTTTAGGGTTTATTTCCCTAACAAGGTTTATTTCCCCCAACATGTTTTATTTCCCCAACAGGGTTTATTTCCCCAACAGATTACACACTCCCCTGTTTGAGTCTATTTCTCTAACTACCATAAATTACCGGCAACAGACAGTTAGGGTTGCTACCCCCAGAGAGTTGCTACTGAATCTGAAACTGGATTAGATATCGTTCAACCTTATTCTCTCAAGACGAGTCGGTGACCACATCACAAACTCAGTCAAATAGCACCTCGGAAGGATATCCATCTCTTTTATCCCCAGTCAGGGCATACAAGAATTATAATCCCCAGTAGAGCGATGAACGACCAATATTTTTTCACTCTTCTCCCCAAGCAGGAATCAACATTCCCCGGTGGAGTTTCCTCAAACATAGAGCAGGAATCCCCAGCGGAAACAATCCCTAGAAGATCGAAGATACACATACTCTTCATCCCCAACAACAGTCAGGGATTTATTTTCCCCAGACAAAGATGATGCTCGGGTTCACAAATACACTGCAATAACATTTCACATCCATACATCATTCAAGAACAGCATAGCATATGCATATAAAACGCACATAGCACGGTCTCATTTATTTTGAGAACATCATTATGCAATGCATTTCATACATCATGACATTGCATACAGCTGACTCTTTACCTTTTCAAGAAATATCAATCAACAAACAAACATCACCAAATACTTATATGACCAAACAGTCTTCTCAAAGGCTACATCTGAAAAAATGGCTACTTAAGAAATTTCCTCAGAAGGTCATTCTCAAAATAATATCTTTTGGCTTAGATTAGATCGATCGTAGATCTATTCTAATACTTCTCCCAGTTAAGGAAGGTTGTTGACATTTTTTGGCTCAGATTAGATCAGGCGTAGATCTATTCTGATACTTCTTCCAGTTAAAAATGAGCATGGATATCTTCTGGTTCAGTTTAAATCTAACATAGATTTATTCTGATACTTCTTCCAGCTAAAGTCAAGCATAAACATTTTATGGCTCAGTTTAAATCGACTATGGATTTACTCTGATACTTATTCCATATAAATACGAGCGTGGATATCTTCTGGCTCAGATTAGATTGAGTGTAGATCTATTATGATACTTCTCCCAGTTAAGGACGATTATAGACATTTTCTGGCTCATATTAGATCAGGCGTAGATCTACTCTGATACTTCTTCCAGTTAAAAATGAGCATGGATATCTTCTGGCTTAGAGTTAAATCAAGCATGGATTTATTCTAATACTTCTTCCAGTTGAAGACCATCATAGACATTTTCTGGCTCAAATTAAATCGAGCGTAAATTTATTCTGATACTTCTCCCAGTTAAAGTTGAACACAAATATCTTTTGGCTCAGATTAAATCAAGTATAGATTTATTCTTATACTTCTTCCAGTCGAAAACGATCATAGACATGGTCTGGATCAGATTAAATCAACCATAGATTTATTCTAATACTTCTTTCAACAGACATCTTCTGGCTCAGATTAAATCAAGCGTAGGTTTATTCTGATACTTCTTCCAGTTAAAGACAAGCATATACCTCTTCTGTCTCAGGTTAAATCGAGTGTATATTTACTCTTATACTTCTTCCAATTGAAGTTAACAGTTACTTTGTATGGCATCTATAAGCCCATCTCTGACAACTCTCCATCACCTCTCCAAATGGCATATATAAGCCCATTCCCGGTACAATCAACCAACAATGTTACTTCTTGCACAGGCGAGTGCAAATTTCTGGGCACTTAAGTGTTCAATCCTCTTCTACCTTCAAGTAACGAATGGAGGACATGCTAATCTAACTCTTCAGGTTTAAAAAGATTGAACAGGGGCAGTTGTTGCACCCCAAAATTTTCCCTCCTGTTTTATCTTCAAGGCATTCTTTCAAGGCTTCTCAAATACTCAAGAATTTCAAGGGTTGACCAAGTCAAGATGCTCCTCCTAAGCCAATGGTCTATAATTAAAGTTTTGAGTTCCTCAAATAAATTTGGTTTTCAAGGGTCTCAAAGGATTTCCATGATTCATCATAGGTCTTTAATGGTGTACATGTCAAGTTTCAAGTCATACATCACAAGTTTGCTCAGTCAATGACTCAAATGATTGAAAATTAACTATATTGGGTAAAAAGTTAATTATGGTCAACATACAGTCAAACTTCAAGATTTTTGGTCAACATTAACATTTTGAAGTGATATTCATCATTTGATCAAGGGTTGATCATGAATCCTCAAGGAAAGCTCTCAAATCATCAAAAGTCGAGAATTGCCAAATTAGGGTTTCCTTAGGAGAAGTCAACTGAACTTTGACCAAGCATAACTTTCACATGCTTCATCGACTTTTCCCCAACCAAAGCCCGTTTTGAAGAAAATTCAATTCTCTACAACTTTGTATTTATGCTCAAGTCCAAAAAAGGCTTCATTTGAAAAATATGAGCTAATACATTATAGGTCATTTTCAAAAGTCAACAAAAGACACTTTTTGTCAAGGCAACTTACATCAAGATAATGTCTCCAAATGAAAAACATACAAATTTGAAATTTTGGACTTGTAGCCTAACTTTTTGAGCTTTAAGCATATCCATGACCTTATGGAAGACTCTTAAGCTCACTCTCATCATGTCTTGTATTTTCTTATTATTTTATTTATATTTATTTTGGTTTTATTCAAATAAATGCAAAATAAGTTGAATAAAGTATATAGCAAATGGGCCAGGCGCATGGAGTGGTTTCTTAGAGCCTATTACAGCACCTAGCAAACATGCCAAATTCGTGTAGCTTCAAAATGGAAAGAGAATAGATCAAAATGAAATGGATTTGTTTGATTTTGGTTTTAAACATGGTTTGATGGCTTAAGTCTTGCCATATTATTGAAGCCATTCCATTTCTCTATATATATGCAAGCACAACAAATGCAAAGACACAATTTCACTTCCTAAAAGAGATCTCTAAAACTCACAAATTTCCAAAGAAATTGTAAAATTCATAACCATAGTTCCAACCATTGTCAATCCGAACCAAGGGCATAAATTACTCCCTGGGGATCAAAGGAGTCATTTCCAGCCCTTACACGAGCCTGAAACCATCCAGAAACCGCCCTTGTATCAACTCTAATTGGTAAGTGGGTAAGCTTTATTTCTCAAAATTCATCATGTTTTAAATGATTATGAACATGCATATTTGATTCATATACATTTTCTGAATTTTTCTAACATTTTACATGCGAGTGTTGATGAAGAAATAACATCATGCCATAGTTAGGGCATGGAGCTTTTTAAGCTTCGAGTTTCATGATACAAGTTCTTTTAGCCCAAACAGATCCCAGTTTCGGATTCAGGAGGAAATTTTAAGGGGGGTAGTTTACTTTGTTTGTGTTAATTTTACATTTTTGCAGGTTTTCGAATTTCTTGTCGTTGGAGAAGAAGGTGGAAAACACCCTTTACGGTGGTTTGAACCATTGACTAGTTGTGTGGCATGTTGGAGCATTTTGGTTGGTCCGTTCAAATAACCAGGGCCCCCTTACACGCGCGTGTTTTGTTTGTCTAAAATTAGCTTCCAATTTATATTATAATGTTTTTATTTGATTTTGTATACCGGATGTACAAGCCACCCCAGTGGCAGCGCACGCATTCTTAAGTCATTCCTATGCTGGGTCCTGGGTTCGATCCAGACGAGAGGAAATTTTTATTTCTAACATTTTCTTCACAGATCCAATACAAGAAAATCCAACGCGCAATGATGCACCCCCTCATCAACACCATCAGATCATCATACAGTCAGATCCCACACTCCAGATCAGCGCCCTTACCTTGAGCCTTCATGGATCTTCCTTACAGGATCCAGCATGGCATGCCTGGGCTTTGTCCATCTTGGGCCTGGGAAATTCAAATTCTCACCCTCCAATTTGCTTTTGTCGCAGGCCCATTTCAATTTATTTTTTGTTTTAAAAAACCTATTTTCCTTTTTTAATTAATTATTATTAAATCAGAAAAGTCATAAAGTAAAATAAAAAATAGATTTAGTTTTCTTGATTAATTAATTTAATTTTTATAATTAAAATTAATTAATTTAATCATATTTTGGTTTTTATTTATTAATTAAATAATAAATTAATTAGAATTAGGTTTAATTTTTTATAATTAAAATTAATTAATTTAATCATATTTTGGTTTTTATTTATTAATTAAATAATAAATTAATTAGAATTAGGTTTAATTTTTATCAACCACTTCAAATATTTTTTCTAAACAAAAACAACAACAACATTTTTTTCTTAAAACACTTAGAAATTTTTTTAGGGTTTTTCATCTTTCCCTTTTCCATCTCCATGTATTTGTTTATTTTTCGCATTTATATAATCTTGTAACTATCAAAGGAATGTAATAGTTAAATTTAAGGTTTTTTTACTTTTTCCCCTGTTTATGGTTTATACTCCCCATCCGCGAAGCGATGTAATAGCGTAGTTTATTTCTCGCATCTTTTCGGCACTTGTATATATTTAATTGCTAGATTAACCAGGCGTGCATGGAAAGACATAAAAACAAACGCTAGAAGACCTAATATCAAGAAAAATAAATGAAACATAACACACTTCGCACACGCTCACCTTTAGGGTGACCCTCACTTGTTGCCTCGGATTTAAACAGTCACATCTCTCGAGCGTGGGATGCTTTAGCAAAGATCCTTTGGTTAAAAGATCGTAGTCCCTCGATGACCCTTTGATGTTGCCTCAGTAAATGATCTTAGTACCTTAGGATAATTGCTAAAGTGTCCTACCAATTTCCTTCGTGAATGTACGATGACCCTCGCATGCCCCTCAAAACATCCAATGATAGAGCTTGCTACTAACTAATGGTAGGATAGCACTACCTAAAGGAGGAGGAAAAGAACAAAGATATTTTGAGTAGGTAGATAGCTCTTAGTCGCTTGCTCATAAACAAAATAATTTCTCACACATACACTCTCTTTTCTAAAATATTTTCAAAGACAAACACTTTGTGTGCATTCTCAACGATACGAGAATAATCACAAAGTTTACCTCACTTAGGCATTTTTCAAAATATTTTTCAAACACACAAACGCAAAAGCATTTTCTAAGTGAGCTAGCAACTAAGAGCTCGTAGATAACTACAGATAAAAAGGGTGTTAATACCTTCCTTTTTCATAACCTACCCCCCTCACTCAGAAAATTATCAAAGGTCTTTCCTGTTCTTTTCACCTTTCCTTTATTGGATAAAAGAAAAGTCGGTGGCGACTCTTGCTATCCGCAACATTTGCAATAAAATGTAAAGCCAAAAGACAGTTTTCCCACTGTATTACAAGTTTGCTTGTGAGTATCGATAATCTTGCTAGCTGGATTACAATTGGATAGGGGTGGAAGTGTAAATGATATGAACTTTGTGAAGATGGATAAAAATGAAAATGTATGAAAATTCTTGGGTATGCAAAAATATTTTTTTTTGCTTTTAGGTACGCAAAAAAAGAGTTTCATGGATATGCAATGTGATGTAGACATAGTATGAGAGTAGATGTAGGGGTACCCTATACAGGTTTAATGGTAGATATGGAATGATGATGTCCTACATTGACTTGGAGATTAAGATAAGCAGAAACTTCTTAAGGACAAAGATAACGATAGACATGGAAATGAGGATACCCTATACTGACTCAGAGATTGAGACAGATGGGAACTCCTTAAGGATAAAGAAATACGAAGAATAATCTCTACAAGCTAGGTATTATAAAAGAGGGATGGGAATTCACCCTATGAGATAAAGATAGCAGTGGAAGAAAAGATTATCCTTGTGGGTTTAGGGATTATAGTGGGATTCGTGAAAGGTATCCTTAGTTGGTAGGTTCCTAGTATTGGCCTACAGATATTATACCCACTTCATAAGTTGGTTTCCTTAAGGGTATCTTGAATAACACTAGAGGGAAAGGCACAAGGGCCTCCCTTAAGCGGAGCCTCTTTACAGACAAACTTTTGTCTCTAGGTCATGAAAGGTCTCATCATGAGTTTTTTGTTTAAAGGTCGTACAAAGAGTCATAAGTGTCATTCTAAAGTCCTACTTCTCAAGAGGGTGTCTCTTGAGAGGTATTCCTTTTGCGGAATTCCACTAATTCTAGGCGAAGTTGTCCCATAAACTCATAGGGTTGATGTAACCCCTTGGCTAATAGACGAACCTTCTTTCTAAGGCTTTTTGAAAATGTTTTTTTTGCAAAATTTAAATCCCACCACATATATAATAATATGATAACAATAGATAAATAAATCAATAAAATGAATAAATAAACAAAATATAAAAAGCCAAAAATATAAAATCCTAAAAACCCTAAAACCAAAAGACCATGCTTCTAAACCTAGGGTCGATTCCCCAGTGAAGTCGCAAGCTGTTGTAACTAGTTTTAAATACAGATTCTCCACCCTTAATTTTTATCCTAAGGAAGGGAATATAAAGGATAACCCTAAAATTTATAGATTCTAGGTTGTTGACTCAGTTCTAAACAAAGGGAAGGTGTTAGGAACCCCTCATCTACCTTGTTCACAAGGATACTAGGGTTAGAAGTGCATTTTTAGGAAAAAGGGTTTTAAAGGGGAACTCGCCATGATTTTAGTCGTATGCCTATGTATCCTCTTATGATGAATCAGAGTCCCAATTCGTAGTTCGTAGTGGGTTTGTGTTTTTTATGGATTACGCAGATATTTTAATTCCCCTGGTACTTAGTCCGAGTGTGTGAATAATGGAGATTTTGGACCAAATGCGCAGTTAGTTAAAATATGCTTCGTATTCCTTTTCGAAAATTAATTGTTGAATTAATTTATTTACGAAAAATGATTTGGTGTTTGGTTGGATATTTTTAAGTATTAATTGTAAACATATCTTATTTAAAATGCATGATTAAAATATAATTTAATGTGAAAAAAGTAAATAATATTTTTTATGGGTTGGAAAATAATATATTTGATTTATAATAATAAATATATTAAAATTATAAATATAAAAATAGAAAATAGAAAAATAATAAGATAAAATAATAAAGAAAATAAATTAAAAATGCAGGGGGTGTGAATTTGGTTAAGGTAGTAAAACAGGGAGGTGTTAACAATATGGGCCTGGATTCAGATATTGAATTCAGGCCCAAAAGGCAGGGGGTGTATTTTTACACTACGCAGTGAAATGGAGGGTGCAGGAAGTATGGGTCCAAGTCCAGATATTGGACTTGGCCCGTTTGGCCATGGGGTGTGAGTCTGTATGTGTTAGCAAAAACAAAATTAAAAGGGGTTTGGTTATTAATGGGCCAGGATCAAGGAAAGTTAGGAGGGTCCGCTTAGACAGTATGAGGGAGAGAGTGTGATAGTATGATAAGCATGTGTTTCAGGATCGTGCGAGAATGATCGAAAGGATATAAAATGAGGGTGCACGGTATAGTGCGTTAAACAAAATTACAAAGCATAATACATTTTCATTTTTTACAAAAACAAAACATTTTATCATCTTCTCTCTCTTTGCGTCTCATTCTCTCTCTTGCGTCCCTCTTCTCTCACTGAAACCACAAACCCTACAAATCCTAAGTGGTGGCGCTCCTTCTCCGATACAACAATAACCCGACCTCAAAAATGATTTCAAAACCCAATGATAATTACAAAAATCAAAATGAAAGAAAACTTGATCTAAGTGTTTTCTACCGTCCTCCATGACTGTTCTTCGAGATCTGCTTCCGATCTAAACATTTCTGAATTCTCTCCTTTCGTTTTTTGAAAGGTATAGTGGATGAGGATTTGGAGCAGTAGTGGCGGTCAAAAAGGTCTAGGTTTTTCAGATATTGAAACCCTAGATGCGGCTCAGTCGCGATTCCTCTTGTACTCCTTCTCCAGCAAGAAAATTCTTCCTTCTTCTTTGTGGATTCCTCACAGTAATCTTTTTCTCTGTAAATTCCTCCCCCGTTCTCTGTAAATTTACTCCCTCTTTATTGTTTTCGATTTTAGTTTTTATAGTGTTCTTAGGGTTAGTTGATTTAGGAAACATTTTTATGTTTGTCGTTATTTTCAATTTGATTAGGGAAAAATTGATTCTATTGTAATTGTATTTGTTGATATTTGTATATATATAGGATTAAGAATATTTTTATGTAGAATAGTCCCACGTTGACTATATCATAGCATTAGTCGTAATCTTTCTATATATAATAAAGTCTCCGTAGTGCTTTTCAAAACACACGGTTTAACCTAAATGTATCTTAGTCTCTCCTAATTCAATATGGTATCATAGCCTACTAAGAGGCAATTCTTCGTCGTGTTTTACCTAGTTGACCCACTGTCTTCCGGTGACAATTTTTTTTTTGAAAACCGTGTCATCACTCCAGTTTGCCTCCCACTTTCTAAAATTCTCCAGTAACCACCGAACTGCTTCCGCCATCCACCGCTAGTAATTTCGGCGACCTTCCGGCAAAAGTGCCTCCTTCGATCCAGCCAATTCCGATGATTTTAACACCCCCACACTTGCTACTTTGCAACTTTTCCAAATTCGATACTCATGGCTACTCCTCAGAACTTTATGCCAAACTACGATGATTTCCTCAAGTGGTATCGGAATTATCATAACTCGGATTTTATTGCTTCGGTTGCACACACTGGTAATTCATCTGTTTGCTTCTCTCAATCATCTTCTCTTGGATCTTGGATCCTTGATTCTGGTGCGTCTCATCATGTTACTGGTAATAAAAATCTTTTCTCTTCCCTCTCTACCTCTGGTTTCTTACCTACAATAACTTCTGCCAATGGTTCTCAAACCTGATCCGAAGGAATTTGTACTTTTCAAATTCTACCTTCTCTCTTTGTTACTTCTTTTCTCTATGTACCTAATTGTCCATTTAATTTACTTTCAGTCAGTCGTTTAAGTCATTCTCTTGATTGTATTGTCACATTCACTAATAGTAATGTCACCCTGCAGGATCAGAGTTCGGGACGGACAATTGGCGTCGGATGTGAGTCTCAAGGTATTTATTACCTCTCAGTGTCATCTCATACATGCTCAGCTAAAGATTCTCCCCTCACAATCCATGCTCAGTTAGGTCATCCTAGTCTTTCCAAATTACAGAAGTTGGTACCATATTTATCAAAAGTATCTAATTTACATTGTGAGCCGTGTCAGTTAGGGAAACACACTCGTAGTCAATTTCCCAATCGAGTCAATAAACGAGCTTCGTCTCCTTTTTCTTTAGTTCACTCCGATGTTTGGGGTCCCTCGCGTACTATCTCTACTCTTGAGTCTAGGTATTTTGTCACCTTTATTGATGATTTTTCACGTTGCACATGGTTATTTTTAATGAAAATTAGATCAGAATTATTTTCTATTTTTGAAAATTTTTATAAAGAAATAAAAACTCAGTTTGGTGTGTCTATTCGTACCTTAAGAAGTTATAATGCTCATGAATATTTATCCCAACAATTTCAAAATTTTATGTCTAGTAATGGTATTCTCCACCAAATATATTGTCCCCATACACCTTAACAAAACGGGATAGCCGAATGCAAAAATCGGCATCTTGTAGAAACCACTCGGACCCTACTTCTCCATGGTAATGTTCCACTTTTATTTTTGGGAGATGTTGTTCTAACGGCATGTTACCTTATAAATCGCATGCCATCATCTGTCCTTAACAATAAAATCCCTCATTCAATCCTTTTTCCCCATTCCCCCCTTCACCCAATTCCTCCCTGAGTCTTCGGGTCAACATGTTTTGTACACAATCTCTCTCCTGGTCTTGATAAACTATCAGCTCGTTCACTAAAGTGTGTTTTTCTTGGTTATCATTGATCCCAAAAAGGTTATCGTTGCTATTCACATACCCTACAATGATACCTCATGTCGGCCGATGTCACCTTCTTCGAGTTTGTGCCATATTTCGAGTCCAACCAAGTAACTCTGGAACCCTTTCAGGAGAGTACTCCCACACCTCTTCTGGAAGTCCCATATGTCATTATCCCACATCATTCTAGGGAACCTGGCCCACTAGATAACCCTATGGTTAACCCTCTGACTTCTCGTCCACTTCAAACATATCAGCATCGTTAACCAACGTCTGTCGTACATGCCCCTGAGGTTGTACCTGTCCCTGAGGTCGTACATGTCCCTGGGGTCATTTTAGACTCTCCTTTGATGCTCTCTCCATCACCAGATCCGATCCTGCAACCTGATTCCGATCTTCCGATTTCCCTTCAAAAAGGTATACGTCAAACACGAAATCCTTCTCCATATTATATTGATTTATGTTATTATCGTCTTTCCCCTTTGCAGCATACTTGTTTGTCTTCTTTGTCTTCTGTTTCTATTCCTAACACTCCAGGTGAAGCATTATCTCACCCTGAGTGAAGGCAAGCAATGATTTATGAAATGTGTGCTCTTCAAAGTAGTGGTACCTGGGAACTGGTTCCTCTACCCCCTGGGAAATCTTTAGTTAGTTGTCGTTGGTTTTATAAAGTGAAAGTTGGTCTAGATGGTAAGATTGATCGGTTTAAAGCTCGCTTGGTAGCCAAAGGATACACTCAGATTTTTGAATTGGATTATAGTGATACCTTATCTCCTGTAGCCAAGGTGGCATCTGTTAGACTTCTTCTAGCCATTGCATCCATTCAACATTGGCCTCTTCATCAACTTGACATCAAAAATGCATTTTTACATGGTGATCTTGAAGAGGAAGTATATATGGAGCAACCACCTGGGTTTGTTTCTTAGGGGGAGTCATCGAATATGGTTTGTAGGTTACACATGTCTCTTTATGGACTTAAACAATCTCTGAGAGCTTGGTTTGGCAGATTCAGCACTGTAGTACAACAATTTGGTATGGTCTGTAGTGAAGTTGACCATTCTGTCTTTTAACGTCACTCAGATCAAGGGTGTACTTATCTTATTGTGTATGTAGATGATATTGTCATAACTGTAGTGATGAGCAGGGAATACTCCAGTTGAAACAACATCTCTCGAATCAATTTCAGACAAAAGATCTTGGTAAACTCCGGTACTTCTTGGATATTGAGGTAGCCCAATCTAAAGATGGTTTGGTGATTTCTCAGCGGAAATATGATATGGATATTTTGGAAGAAACAAGTTTATTGAACGCTAAACCAGTTGATACTCCTATGGATCCAAGTGTCAAACTACTACCCAATCAGGGGGAGCCTCTATCAGACTCGGGAAGGTATAGAAGATTGGTTGGAAAGTTGAATTATCGCAGTCACTCATCCAGACATTTCTTTTGCAGTCAGTGTGGTAAGTCAGTTCCTAAATTTCCCTTGTTAGAAACACATGGATGTTGTTATCCGGATTCTAAGATACATCAAATGTGCTCCAGGAAAAGGTTTAGTGTATGAAGATAAAGCACATACTCAGATAGTTGGATACTCTGATGCCGATTGGGTAGGATCATCAATTGATAGACGGTCCACCTATGGGTATTATGTACTTGTTGGAGGAAATCTTATATCTTGGAAAAGTAAGAAACAAAATGTAGTTGCAAGATCAAGCGTCGAGGCAGAGTATAGAGCCATGGCGATGGAAACATGTGAACTTGTTTGGTTAAAACAGTTGCTCGAGGAACTTAAAATTGAAGAAGCAAGACCAATGACACTTAGTTGTGATAATCAAGTTGCATTGTACATTGCTTAAAATCTGGTCTTCCATGAGCGGACCAAACATATTGAAATTAATTGTCACTTTGTTAGAGAGAAAATCGAATCAGGCGACATCACCACAAGCTTTGTCAACTCAAATGATCAATTGGCAGATGTGTTTACAAAATCTCTACGAAGTCCCATAACTAATTATATATGTGGCAAGCTTGGTGCATTTGACTTATATGCTCAAGCTTGAGGGGGAGTGTTGATATCATAGCATTAGTTGTAATCTCTCTATATATAATAAAGTCTTTGTAGTGCTTTTCAAAACACACGATTTAACCTAAATGTCTCTTAGTCTCTCCTAATTCAATAGTATTGACTTTGTACCAATCCAATTTGATTAATAGAGAGTTGTTTCTGTTTTAGTTTTTGAAATCTTGTTTCTGTTCCGGGCTTGATTTTAGTCTTGATTTGTATTAATTTTGTATTGATGGAGATTGTATAAAGATTTGAACGATGATTGAAACATGCTTTCTTTTTCCTTTAATCCAAACAATACACGCTTTAGCATGCGTTATCTTTTAATCCAAACAGTGCCAGTTTGTTAGTTTTGGGCTAAACATTTCTTCCTAATTTGAATTGGGCCTTCCTGTTTGGGATTGAAAACGATCTGTGTAAAATAGCCCTTTTTTGTTAACATCTTTCAAATATCATTTTTAATTAATAATAAAATATATTAAAGTTTAATAATAATTTTAATAATAAAATATTTAAAACAAAATAGTCCTTAAAACAAATCAAAAAAACTGAATGGGTCACACTATAGGGCCTGACGAAAAACAAACTGCTTTTACATACCTCTTCAACTTTATTCAAAACCTAAATGGGTTTTTCTCTAGTGTTTGCAACATACACCCCATTTTCAATATCTGAAATGGGATGAAAAAATTACATGGGCCCTTTTCTGATTTAGAAAGGCCCATGATTTTTTTCAAAATAGGATACCGCCATTATAAAAATGCACCTTCTCTCAAAACATCAATGAAACCTTAATGAGCCATCAAATATTGATGGTCCACTTTAGATTAATACACATCTCTTCCATGTTTTACACCCCCATAGAAATAAAACCTACATAATATGATTTAGAAACCTAAATATAATATAATGGTAGGGAAAATTTGGGTTATGACACCTTCTGCTTCTAATCTAACTCCCAGACCTTCTGCTTCTAAACTCTATCATATTTCCTTTAACCCATTCAAGCATTATTCCAACAACTGTCTCACACCCTTTGATGAACTCAAACAAAAGTTTAATTATACTGCTCAGAAATCTTTGAGCTATGCTATTGAGAATTCTTCTTCTAGCATGGATCCTGACTGGGTCACCTTCACCGTCGATGAAGAAAATAATCTTCATTGAAGAAATGTCATTTTTTAAGCACAGACACATTGAGCGAATTGTAAATGTTAAGGGGAATGGTAATTATGGTTATCTGGCCGTATTTGGCTTGCTCAATAATGGAGAGGAGAACCACTTTCTTATCCGCCAACAACTTTTGAAAGATTTAACGACACATAGGGAATTTTACACATTGTTATACGGGAAAAAAGAACATTTTGATGCAACTCAATATGCTCTTACTCTATGTATGTGTTAGCGGTCCCATACCATTTTCAAAAAGGATGTGCTTCCCTGAAATGGGCCATCTTATAGCAAGTGCATATGATAGAGTGTGTATCGATCTGACAAGATATGGTCTCAAAGACATTTTTTCCACTTTGGAGTGGCCCACCTAAAGATCCTTCCACACGCATTATGTGTATAAGGTGGATTTCAAAATCACTACATTTTGTTGAGGTTATTTGAAATTAGGGTGTCCTATACCAAGTAAGTCGTTGGAGTGGACGATACATTCCACAAAAGAGACAAAAGCTTGGCCGAATCAATTTCTAGAAAGGATGGAAGAGTTCACCAAATTAAACGAGCTTGAAAGAGAATCAAATAAGGGAAAATTGAAGAAGGAACCAGTCATAGATTTATGCAGTGATGCATCTTTTGATGCATTTTAGATTGTAATTGATACAATTTTTAAATGTATTATCGTTAGCGGTGTAATCTTGATACGATTTAATACATAAGTAATACATATTCAGAAATGATGGCATACTTGTCGATTGTCTTTGCTTATAAATTTTATGGTTTACAACTTCTGTTTATGATTACAAAGTTTCTAGTATATTTCCGGTTCAGGGGTGATTCCCGATATGCATATTCAGATAAACCCCATACTAATTTTAAAAAATACAACAGTGAATTTTTTGGATGTGCATATCCAAAAACACAATTTTTTCGTAAAATAATAGAGTTTATCCAGATATGCATCTCCAAAAAATGCTTTGATGACATGATAAGGTTTCTAAGGTCCAAAGTGATCTAAGACTTGTATAAATAGGGTGTCCCTCATCCCATATTTTTTAAAAACACCCAAAATCAGAAATTGAATACCTATCCCCACCTTGCATTTATGTATTTCAATGGTGATAAGCTGCCACTTTAGTTTAGAATCTATGAGGACACAACTCTCACCGACCTGATATCCAAACTGAATACTCTCATGCGATATCTAGAAAATTGAAGATTTATCAAGCTCGTGTATCGTTCACTCTCGTTTGACGGTGAAGGGAAGATACAGTTCACCAATTTTAGTCTGAAGACGAATGCTGATTTAGAGGTTAGTTAGAGTACTTTTTATCGTTATGCAACAAAGGATCCGATTCAAGTGGATACGAAGATTGCAAAATCCACCAAAGATATTTACAACATGTTGCAACATCCTGAACTACCCTCCTATAACAATATGTAATGTTAAATTTATATTAACAATTATCTATGTAATGTATAGTGTTTTAGTTTAATGTCAAGTTGTTATGGTTTGTAGAACTTGATCATTCTCATGTTGTCTCTGTTTTTTTGTTTTTTTTTTTAAGTATCATAGTTATTTTCGGATATACATCTCTAAATCTTATCAGATATAATTTCGGAGATGCATCTCCGAACTAAAATTAAGTATAATGGAAAATGGGTGCGCCCGGAGATACATCTCCAAACTCTAGGGACATTTTTGGGTTTTCATCAAAGATTTATGAGAAGGCATATGGGTAGGGGTGAAAATAGAATAGGCTAGGCTAGGCCTTAGAAGGTCCGAGCCTAGCCTACGATAAACTTAAAAGGCATGAGCATAGCTTATGGCCTATTATAGACTTTTTTTTTGCCTAGCCTTTTAAAAAGTCTGATATGACCTGAAAGTCTATTTAAAACTCTGTTTCTCATTAAAATTTTCAATTAATTCATATTACTTAAGTTGTCTTATAGGTCGACCTATTTAGCACTTTTTCTAATACATATGCATATATAGGTCAGCCTATTTGGCCTTTTCTAATATATATATATATATATATATATATATATATATATATATATATATATATATATGAAAGTATAGGCCAATCCATAAGATTTCATATAATAGCCTAAGTCTTACCTATTTAATTAAATAGGCTTTTAAAAAAGTTTAAGTATGATTTTTTTATTAAATAGGTCTGACTTGATCTGGCCTTATATAGGCTATGCTATAGGCCTTTGTAGGCCGGCCTAGTCTATTCCCATCCTTACATATGGGTGGGAAAAGAAATTCCCTTAAATTTGAAGAGCTAGATAAAAACGTGTTTGGATCCTCTATTGTTGGACAACACTCCAACTTAATTTTTATGAGTGTGAAGAGAAAGAAAATGAAAATAGGAAAAAAAATTAGTAAAGATGATATATATATATATATATATATATATATATATATATATATATATATATATATATATATATATATATATATATATATATATATATATATATATATATATATATATATATATATATATATATATATATATATATATATATATATATATATATATATATATATATATATATATATATATATATATATATATATATATATATATATATATATATATATATATATATATATATATATATATATATATATATATATATATATAAGAGAGATAAGAATAAAAAGAGCATGAGATAGGGTGGGTATTGTACCCCAAAATTTTCCCTCTCAATTCTCAAATAATCTCTCACAAAGATCTCGTTTGGTTCAAGACTGCACCAGGGTTGATCAGCTAAGACACCTCCTCAAGCACTGATGGCTGAAAATTAGGGTTTGAGATTGCACAAGGACAAATCAACTTTCAATGCCTCATATTACTTTCATGGATCATTTTGGACCCTCAAGTTTGCTCATGTCCAGTTTCGATTTTTGGATCACATTTTTGCTCAGTCAATTAATCAGTTGACCTAAAATCAACTATATTGGGGAAAAAGTCAATTGTGGTCAATTTACACTCAAACTTCATAATTTTTGGTCTATATAAACATTATGAACTCATATATGTCATTTGATCGAGTTTGTATCACAATTCCTCAAGAAATTTGATCAGATCATCAAAAGGGCAAAATGGTCAAAATTAGGGTTTTGACTGAGAAGGTGCATTTTCTAATTTTTGACCTAGCAAATGATTGATTGATTCAAGGCATGATGCCAAGGGTTCAAATACACCATTTTTACCTAATGGCATGGCTCAAAATATTGCTCAAGATCAATTGATTAACAAATGAATTTTCAATTAACTTATCAAAAGTCAATTGTACACTGAAAAGTCAAACTTTGACTTTTTGGTCAAAATCAAGTGCCAAAGATCAAAATTCATGAAAACATGCCAAAATATGAAACTTGTTCATCAAGAAATCAAAAAAGTCAATATTTCATTTTGAAAAGTCAAAATTTCTAAACTTTGAAATTTTTCTATGTGTTGGAAACTTCATATTTTTCACAACTTTGAGCCAATTTTTCACCATGATGCAAGATGATTCAAAGGAAACTTCCAACATAAAATTTGTAGATATCAATGAGATATAAAACATTATATAACACAACTTCTCCTATAAATTCATGGATTTCAAGTTATGATTTTGTGAATACATGTTCATGAAACTTGGAAACTTAGTGAAATTTGTCCCTAGTTTAGGCAGGATTTTGACCTAACTTCATGGCAATTTTTCACATAGTTCCAAGATTAATTTTCAAAAATGTCCAACATAGAGGTTGTAGAGGATGTTACAAGCTTTCCAAAATATCCAAGAACTCATTGAGATCATGTTTTATCAAGTAGAATCGAAGGTAAGAAGTTAGGGTTTTCAAACATGAATTACAAGCCATTTTGTGAAGAATACATGCTAAGCTGCATAATATTGGCCTTGCAAGCCTCAAACATGTTTGTCACTCCATAATTAAATGTTTACATAACTTTTAGAGTTTTGATCCAAACATTTGAGCCATTATCCAAGTTGCATTTCCATTAATGGCATAAAGTAACATTGTCATTCTATTAAAGAGGCTTTAATCACAAATTCAACTTGTCTTGAGCTTTGCACTTGTTCCTTCTGATCACACACAATCTAAAAACCATAAGAAACTTGTCTAGAGCCTCTAACTACTCAGACCATGCTTGTACTATGCATTGAAACCATGTTTGTCAACCTTACTTCAAAAACAAGCCAAGAAGCCAAAACATGTGATCTTGTACTTCTGACCATCTCAAGTCTCCAAACCTTTTCCTATATATCAAAACACTATTATGCAACCAAATATGGGAGTTTGAACACGCTTAAGCACTCCAAAATTCCCTCAAGCCATAAATTGCACAAAACCTCCATTTTTGTGTCATTTCTAACTTTGAACTTCAATCTTCAAAACCACTTGTGCGTTTCTTAGCTTAATACTTCCAAAAGCTTCTTAGCATCATACATAAACCATACCAATACCTGTTTGCAAACTGTAACTCCATTTCCACCATCCTCTATAACCAAAATAGAGGTTTGCATCTTGACTTCTCCAGGCCATTTCAGCTACTCTCAGTTCAAGCCAGTTATTGCATTAGCTTCCTAGAGACTCAAGGAAGCTAATCTGATCATTGCAGCACCTTGAATCAAGCTCAACCTCATTTCACGGTTTCCAGTTTTGAGGTATTTTTCTTGAACTTCTATATTCTCATTTAGCCAGTATTAGGCTTGCATTTATGAAGATAAAATGTAGACATCATTGCCCTGAAACTATACATGTCCATAGATTTCATTTATGTTGCTTAAGTAGGGAGAATTTTGAGTTTGAGCCTCTGAAAATATTTAGGTCAGAATTTGGTACTGTTAGAAATTCATGTTCATCTTTGAGAATTAGCTTAAGTTATTTACATATTCAGAATCGTGATGAAATTTCTAACAAGTTTGATGTTGGAAGTTTTGTGAATGGATGAGAAATGAATGAGTTACAGTTTCTTTGGCTGGAGGTTGAAGATGAAGTTACATTCAGGGCAAAACTTATGTTACATATTTATTGTTTTGTTTAAGTTAACGGATGTATCACCACCCCAGTGGTTAAAGCGCGCGCCTGTCACCTTTGAGACCTGGGTTCGAGCCCTAGTGGTACCCTTTTGTGCATTTTTTCACATTTTTCACTTTCTTTTTTGTTTCTGTTTGCAGCGCTGGGCCTCCAACATTAGGCCTGGCTATTTTTTTGTTTCTTCTAACTCCAGTTTCATTTTTTGCACCCCTGGCCCTTTATTTCCTTTATTATTTTCTTTTTCTTTTTCTTTATTTTATTTTCATTTCATTTTATTTTTTTTATCATTTTTATTAATATCATTATTATTATCTTTATTATTTTTATTATTAAAAAATATAAAAAATATTTTTATTATTATTTTCACACTTATATATTTTATTTTCTTTATAAAGATAAAAGAACAAAAACATTTTTCTTTAAATAAATTAATTTATTTTTGTAATTAATATTTAGACTTAGGTTATTTATTATATTATTTTCTTGTAAATTAAAATTAATTTAGAACTTAGGATTATTTTTAATTAATCAATTTCCATATTATTTTCCTTAATTTAAAACCTTTTCATAAAAAAACCCTAAAAACATTTTTAACTTAATTTCCTTCTTAATTAATTTAGGTTTAAATTTTGTTAATTTTTCATTAATTATTTTCTTAAATAGGTTTAGGTTAAAACCCTTTCATAAAATCAAACAAAATCATTTCTTTATCCATTTGCATTTTTGCATTTTTATTTTCAATTCTTGTACATTTATTTAATATGGTTGTAATAGATAAATTAGGTTTAATTTTTCTTGCAAAATCCCCATTTGTAAATCTGTATACCCCCTCCCCTAATGATGTAATAGCTTAGTATTTTTACTTCCTGTAATTTATCGCTTTATATAAATGCTAGTAAATTAGGGTTTGTATGGAAAGATTAAAATCAACAAGTTAGCAAACCCTAATTCAAGACAAAACAATGCATGTAAATCCAACACACTTGCACACTTGCACCCTTAGGTTAATTCCACTTGTGGCCTTATAAAAATGGTCATGTTATGCATGTAGGATGTCTTAGCAAAAACAAATCAAAAATACAAGATCATAGTCCCTCGATGACGCTACAAATGTTGCCTTTCAAAATGATCTTAGTCCCTCAAAGAGAAATGCTAAGATATCTCACAACATTGCTATCATGACTATACGATGACCCATGCCTGTCCCTTTACATCCAAAGATAAGGCCTCTTACCAAATCAATGGTAAGATAGCAATATCAAAGGAAAGGAAGAAATGAACAAAGACTTTTGAGTAGGTAGATTGTTCCTAGTTGCTTGCCCACTTTCAAAACAAACATCCTTGCTCATTTTCCAAACAAACACCAAACACTTTCAAAAACAAACTTTCAAAACATGAAATATTTTTAAAAAGTCCAACACTTTATATACGTTCTTACGAACAAGAACTATTACAAAGTTTGCCTAAACGAAGGCGCCTTTTCAAAATACTTTCAAAAACCACCACAAAGCACATTTTCAAACAAAAGCAAGTGATCTAGCAAGCAACTAAGAGCCCATAGATAACTATGGATGAAAAGGGTGCTAACACCTTCCCTTTTCATAATCTACCCCCCGAACTCAAGAAATAATCTCAAAGGTCTTTCCTGTTCTTTTCATCCTTTCCTTTTGGATAAAAGGAAAGTCGGTGGCGACTCTTGCTAACCGCAACATTTGCGATAAAACACAAAACACCTAAGTCAGTTCTCCCACCATATCACAGAACTGGAGACTCTGCTAGGGAAAATCTTAAAAGTGGGGTTACCTTAGGGGTAGATCACCTTTAATTGCTTTCATTGATTGATTTGTTTGCTTTACATTTTGGTTCCTTGTTTGGGCTTGTTTAAATCCTATACCCAGATTTGGGATACCTTATAGGTAAGTAGCAATACATTGTGGAAACTGTGCGTGGTATACCGACATGGTCTAAGCAATAACTATGTTAGTGCGATATATTTGTGGGTACCGCTAGCCCTTGAGTAGTCAAGGAGAATACGGGGCCGTTGAGTGATGTCATGAAGCACTAACTGACTTTTAGAACCTTTACTTGACCAACTTGGCCATTAGGATGTAGTGAGATGACCAGCTTTGGTGCAGTCCGAAGTTGATAGATACTTGATACTACACTTATTGAGGTTTGGCTTTTTGGGATATTTTGGTCGCCGTGAAAGAGGCTTACGCTGAAACAATGTCCGAGAAGACAGATCAGTGATATTGAGATCCCTTAGAACCCAGATACTATTTCTACAACAGGTTTGAGCCAACTAAACTTCAAGAGGGTACTTACCTATGAGACTCCATGCAAGCCTAAACCTAAGAACTTGTTTTCCTTGTTTATATATATTTACTTGTAGATAACATCATGTTAGCTGGCTATTTCGAATAAGGAAGAAACCACTATCAAAATAATATTTCGAATAAAGTACCTAAGGAGATTAATATCAATATTGGATATTGGTGGGAGATATGGAGTCATTATGTTGAAGGATTATTCAATTTCCAGCAGATTTCGATTTGGACTTTTTTAGTGTTCGAATTATAAAGAGCTCCTTTATGCAAGGGTGCCAGAAATTGGAAACGGTCCAGGTAATTGGGTTATTTCGAAAGCGACGAAGAAATAAGATGCTTCGATTGGTACAATTTTTCGAATTTCAAATAAAGAGCGCCATTCTAGAAGACGCGTGGAAGTCAGCAAACATAGGAAGCCTGCATGCTTCGAACGTGGCGTGATTTTAGAATAGGGCCGTTAGGGTCAAGACACTATAAATAGGTGTTCTTATGTTAGATTTAAGGTGTTCACTTTTATGTACTAAAAGATCTCAAAATACTCAAACTACCGTGAATTAAGGAAAACGAGCCAGAAGATACAATGTACGTATTGAACATCATTACTTTTTTACAATTTCAATACAAGTCTTGTTATATTTAGTTCGCCATTACAGTATTTCTGCCCTTAAATCCTTCGATTTCCTTGCATTTCTTTGTTTTACTTGCCTTTAAACACAGTCACTTCGTTAGAAACTTTACTTCTACTTTATCCTTTTAGTCAAACACTTATCTTTACATTCAAGCCCAAGTCTAATTCGAAGCCTTTCCTGCCTACATTCAGTTAGTTTATTCCTATAGACCATTTTAGAAATCTTTCCTTAGAATCTTGGATTCGAACTTAACATACAATATAAGTCTATTAATATAATAGATATGAACATGGAAACGAGTTATGACACATCTGTTCTAGGATCAATCTAGTCGATCCTGCAAGTAACCAATAATAATTAGTAAATTGGAAGACTAGCGGTTGTTTATTAGAAATCACTGTAAACAAATTGGCACACCCGGTGGGACAGTGTCATAACAAAAAGTTTTATCAAACAAACATATTAGAGAATTTTTAGGATTTTGAGTGTGGAGCGCGTTTTGGTACATGAACCTTCGAAGCGGCAAAATAAAGAATAACAATCCACATATACCCAGAAAACAACGTACCAAAATAATGGTTAATACAACCAACCAAGATGGGGTACAGAATCCCCTATAGGGGGCTGCAACAATCGTTTCAATTTCGATTGATGCCTCCAATTCCATTCCTGTTGGCAGTTCGAATACGATCCCAATAAGTACATTAGACATGCCATGAAACATGTCTTCAGTGCAAACTACGCCACACATAGGGAATCAACAGTATTCGACCCCCCCCCCCAGGCCTCCAGGTTTTGAACCTTTGAGACCCAGAAATCCTCAGTATGGGATGCCAACTTCGTTTATGGCAGGGTTACTGTTGTACCCTAAAATTTGCCCTCCCATATTCTTCAAAGTTTTGACAAGCATCATCTCAATTTGCTCAAGTCTACTCAAGGGTTGCACAGTTCAAACACCCTCTTAAGCCAGTCAAATTAGGGTTTTGGTTCTTGCAAGGAAGTTGAGGTTTTCAAGGGCTCAGTCAAGTCCCATATGCTCATATACATTGTCAAGCACCTACATGTCAAGTTTCAAGGCTCACAAGGTCAAGTTGCACAGTCAAAAACCCTAATTGCTTCACAATCAACTGTAGGGGTAAAATGGTCATTTGGCAGTCAAAAGTCAAAAAATTTGGTCAACGTCTTATTTTGAAGCCACAATCATCATTGTATCAAATCTTGATCATGATTCCACAAGAATGGCTCAAAAATCATCAAGATGCAAAAGTTTCCATTTTTGGACAGTTGAAAAAGTCAACTGTAACTTGACCAAGGCATAACTTTTTCATGGTTCATCAGAAAAATCCCGTCCAATGCTCATATTGAAGGGGAGGACATTTACTACAACTCATCTTCACATTCCAAGTCCAAGAAATGCTCTCACAAAAAGTTATCAATTTCAACATTATAGGTCATTTTCAAAAGTCAACAAAAGGGCACTTTAAGTCAAAGACCATAACTTGAGATTGGTAAATCAAAATGACATGGGACCAAAGGCATTGGTTAGAGGACTTCAAGACCTTTCCAAAATATCCAATAACATGTTCATATGATCAAAATTGAGCAAGATATGCATTGGAGAATTGGGAAATTTTTGTGAAATGGCAAAAGTCAACTATCCTTGAAACTTAAATTTTTGACAAAAGGGCCCGCTTTTTTCCACTTGATTCAGCCTTGTCATGCCACCCACGTGTCCCATGATCAATTTCAAGACCAAATAATTACTTTTCTATTTTTATTTAATTTTTATGGATTTAATTCATTTTAATCCATAATAATTCAAGTAAATCTAAAAAAATTAATTAAATGGTATCTTATGGTTTGAATAGCCTTCATGAAGCATTTGCAACCTACCAATTTCGTGCTGAGCTCATTTAGGCATGAAAATTCAAATTTTGAACAAGCTTTGAAAGGCCTTTAATGGTGGTTAAGACAAAATCTAAAGCTTAATTGCAATGGTTAAAGGCTCCTAAATGTGACTTATTCTCACTCATTAATACATATGCAAGCCTTGCAATCCTTGCAAGCCTCATTCACAACCTGAACATTACACAAACGGCCAGAGCAAAATCCAAAAAGTGTCAAAAAAAGTGTGAGATCAAAAGGAGTATTGCAAGCATTTTCAGGCCAAAAGGAGAACGTGACTCTCTTCTTTTCCATCCCCTGAAGCTAAAGCAACCCTTGCCACGTCCTAAGATCCATCATATTGCGCTGTAAGTTCTTCCCAGGTCGCCCAAAATTCCATATCATTTTTTCTTATATGTTTGTGTGCAGGATGCCCAGTGCGTTTCACCATGAACCTTCAGCGTTCCACATGCCAAGTGGCCATGATCATCAATCCGAGGGCCAAAAAGTGATGAACACTATATTCTCCAGTCAACGTGCTCCAGGCAATCTCCAAAAGTCAACAAGGCTGGTTAATGAGCCAGCAATTTCCAGGCTTCACACCTCCATTGGGCCATCAACACCCCCATTGGTTTCTATTTCTTTTTCTTTTTTTTCTATTTTCCTTTTCTTTTTATTTTCCTTTTTTAATTATTATCATTATTGTTAATTAACCTAACAAACTAATTTTTTCCCATAAAATTCAATAAAACCAAAAAAAAACATTTTATTATTTATTAACTTATTTTGTAAATAAATTTTAATATTAATTAATTAGTGGTGTAATTAGAACAATTTTAACTTTTTTTTTAATAAGTAAAATTAATTTAGAATTAGGACTTTCAACTTTTAATTTCTTTTTTTTATTTTATTAAAAACATAAAGAACACAAAAATATTTTTCTTTTAATTAATTAATTAATTAGTTATTAGTTTTAATTTCATTAATTACAAAAAAAAAGACAAAAAATTCAATTCTTTCTTTAAAAATGGTCAACACCCTAAGACATCCCGATTCGATTCTCTCGCGGTTTAATTTATTTTCATTATATTTATGTAACTGCTTCTGGAAATGTAATAGTTAATTAGGACCTCTTTTACTACTTTATTTATTTTCTCGCAGGTTATTTTTTCAAACGGGTCTTTGTTTTTTTTGGCGATGTATAGACACGCGCCTTGTAATAGTTAGATTTATATTTCTGCAATTTATTTTCCGCACTCCTAACTGCTAATAATGCATGAAAGAATGTATGAATAATAAAATTAATTCGTAGCTCACAAATAACATGTACAAAGACAATTAACTGAAAAACAACACACATGCACATGCCACCCCTAGGGTACGCCTCACTGGTTGCCTCGAACGTGGTCATCAAGTATAGGGTGTCTTAGAGGTCGCCCTTCTGTTCAAAAGATCCAGTTGCCTCGAAACGGTTGCCTCGGATAAAAGGATCTAGGACATTAGGGTTACTTCTAAGGTGTCCTACCATTGCTTCGGTGACCACACTGTCCCGATAATCGAATTGACCCGAACACCTCCAACGATGGTGCTACCTACCTCTCAATGGTGGGATAGCACTATCTAAAGGACTCTTACACAGCTTAATTCTTTAGAGTAGGTAGATTTCTCTTAAGTACTTGCTCTTTTCAAAACAAACAAACAAAACAACTTTTCACTCACACTTTCTAAAAGTTTTTCAAACAAATTTTTCATACACTCTTGAGGACAGATACAAGAGTTACTTAGAAATTTTTCAAACGAAACTTTTTTTTCAAAACCCACACACACTTGAAAAGCAAATAATTTTTGAAAACATAAGAGCAAGTACCTAAGAGCCCGTGGATAACCACGGATAGAAAGGGTGCTAACACCTTCCCTTTCTATAAATCTACCTCCCGAACCGAGAAATATTCTCAAAGAAGGAATTTTGTTGTGCTTTTGTCCTTTCCATGTTGGAGAACATAAAAGACGGTGGCGACTCTTGCTTACCGCGACATTTCGCGAAACCAGCTTAAAAACAGTCAGTTCTATTTCCACCGATCACAGAACTGGCGACTCTGTTGGGGACTTAATAAGTGGGGTGTACCTTAGGAATAGTTCATCATCATGTTTTCAATTGCTTGATCTGTTTGCTTTAATATTGCGGGCCTGTTTTGGGAGTTTCATAGATCCTAACCCGGATCTGGGGGATACCTTCTTAGAAAGTAGCAACAAGCTGTGAGGGAACTGTGCAGGGTATACCGACACGGTTGTAGCAGTTTGCTACGTTGATGTGGCACTTTGGTGAGTACCGATAACCCTTGAGTCAAGTCAAAGAGAGTATGGGGCCACCGCGTGGTGTCGTGAAGCATCAACTGGCCTTAGGAACCTTAATTGAACCATCCTGGCCTCTTTAGGGGTAGTGAGATGACTGACTTTGGTGCAGTCCGAAGTTGGTTGATACTCGATACTACACTCATTGAGGGTTGTTTTCTTGGAATATTTTGATCGCCAGTTCAGTGGCTAAATCAAAACAATGAACACAGAAAGCAACCCAATGATATTGAGCTCCTTAGAACCCGGTTACTTTTGATAGGACAGGTTTGAGCCCACCAACTTCAAAGAGGGTAGTACCCAAAATTCATGCTGGCCTAAACTCTAAGGGCTCTTTTGTGTGACTTGTGTGCCTTCATACTTGACTACTTGCATACTTGTTATCTTACACATGAGTTTTCTTGTAGGTTTTGTGTACAGTCCTTAATTGGGACTCATTACAGGGCCTACTTACATCACTCCACGCATAGCATAACATCATACCATCATACTATTGCATGCATCCTACATAAGGACTAATCCATTCCAAGGACCTCAAGGGTTTTGTGATGCAGGTCATGATGAATCAAATGTCCAGCAAGGGGTAAAGGGGATTTATTTTCCTCTAGCCAAGGTTAATGACTTGAGTCAGGGGCTATGACCCACTCGATATGGTGAGCCTTGACTCTTGAAAAAGGACTCTCATCAACATGAAGTCCCTTCCATCAAGCTACAAAATTCAAATTCTAACAATTTTCTTGTTTACCCCGCGAGATCCTTGAAAATATTGCATGCATACATACATATCACGGCATTACAGGTACTCCTTTGACAGGTCACTTACCATCTTCGCTGTTTATTTCAGCAATGGCTTCCCAACAAAACAACCAAGATCTTCATGCTCAAGAGACTCGGTTCGGGGAGATCCTCCTAAATCTATCCAAGGGGCAGGAAGAGCTTAGAAAACTCCTCATGGGGAATTTGGTCAGGAAGAGTCCCGAAGACGACAAGGACGAACGGCTGAAACATCTGCAAGGTGAGGTGGATGTAATGAGAACCCAGATGCTGGGGCAAATGGCTCTTATCCAAGACTTATCTCAAAGACAAGGAGAGCTCAGGGTTCTCGTCAACCAACTGCTTCGGGATAACCAACTGGGGCAAACATCTAAGGTTGAAGAGCGAGGCATCATTCAACCACCTGTGGGGCAAGAAGACAAGGGAAAAGCTCCTCAGTTTGCTTCGGGGTCACAAGCCCAACATCAACCTCACCAGCGTCAACAGGGTAATTGGCGTAAGCAAAATACGTCTGGAAGACATTTCTCAGAGACTGGTGTGCCATCCTCACTAATACTGAAACGCTTGTTGGAGGTCAAGATGATTGCTTTAAAGGATCCTCCCAAGAAGCTCAACATAACCTCCCTAAAGTACAATCCTGATGAAAGGTGTGCCTACCATTCTGACAGTCCTGGACATGACACTGACGACTGTTGGAGCCTGAGGAACAAGATCCAAGACTTAATCGACGGAAGGGTGCTGGAGTTCATGCCAGGAGGGAAAATGAAAATCTTCTGCTGAGAATCTTCCATCTGAAATGACTGGTGCAAACTAAGAAGCTTTTGTTCATTCGAATGTTCAAGTTGTATTTTTCTCTGATTGTTCAAACATTTGTTCATGTCAAACTCTTTTACTTTATCAATGCATCGCATATGTCTGTTTTGAATCAATATATTCTCATTTGCTATATTCAAACTGCTTTCATTTTTTGATGTCAACTCTCAATTAATAACTCTAAGCCTCTTGAGGGAGGATGACGAAAACGATACCATAATCTACAGTATGCTTTTGAACAGACCCTGCTGATGAGGTACAAGCATTGTTTCAATTCCTAAACACTAGAGTTATAAGGAAGATAATCCCTCGTTAACCCCCTTTGAGCCAAAGAAGTAGGAGTTTTTCTTTTCGAAAATTAAAACCCTTAATCGTAACCTGGGGCAGGGTAGTTCTCTCAGTTGATCCAGGTGCATAACGAATGGCATCAAAGGAGTCCTTCCAAAAACAAAAGACAGTGATGGTTCTGAATAATCATAAAGACAGGCAGTCATTATCTCCCAAAAATAAAAGCCCATTAAGTCAAAACCTATGAAGGAGACTTACAAAACTGGGGCATCCCGCTGACTGTGATCATGAAAGAAACAGTTCAGGCAAAAAACAGGGATAACGAAATCAAAAAAGAAAGAGGTCCTACAAACCCTCAACCAAAAAAGGAATGACTGCCTATTCCAAATAAATTGTCGACGTCCGAACCATCACCGGTATATCAGGGCAAAGACTCAAACAAGGTCTAACGCACGATCAGCTGAGTTTAGGTTTGAAGAACATCACGAAGAACGGGTGAGTACAAATAAAAGTTGAGCCTTTATCCTTTGTTTCTTGAACTGTGAACCAGGCCACGTTATAACCCGTAAAAGTCCTAGCTGAAGCATGGGTTAGTTCGAAAGCATACTGTTACCAAAGGTATCCTGACTCGTTAAGGCTTGCGGTAAAATAACGAGTTGACATCACAGTTCAAAAAAAAAATTTTTATGAAAAAATGCATTTTCAAAAAAGACATAAGCTTTGCATTCTTGATATAACACTGTTTGCATATGACTATTTGTTCGAACAGCAGAGAAATTCGCACGACGAATATCTAAGTGAACAAAAGTACTTCCAACCAAGGGGTAGACATGATCATGGTCTATTATCTGGGGCAGTTAAGTCAAGATTCGGAGAATCTCTCAAAAGGCCAACCAACTTGGGGCAAATCTCCATCTGGATCACTTGGGGCATTGGAAGATCTTCTGGTAGTAGGGCAACGCAACACTACTGACAGGGGCACCTCCCTACATCCAGAGAGCACGGACATAGTCGAAAAAATACTGTGCATAATCAAAGACCCGCTAGGTTGACACACCTAGGCAAAAATAAGGGCTTCCCGGCGAACCAAAAGGGTTCGGGCAAAAATAAGGGATGAAATAAAAAAAATCTGTACACCCGGCAAGTCGAAAACCTGAAAAGGCGGCTTGGGCAAAAATGGGCATCCCGGTGGACTGAAAACCCGAAAAGGCGGTCCAGGCAAAAGTTAGGGATCAAAAGCGTACGACTATGTTCCATCATCTCGTCACTTGCCTACCAGAAGAAGATTTATCAATCGGCAGTCATCAAGCACCTCCACAGGTATTTTCTCCCGCAGAAACAGGGGCAATAAGAATTGTCTGAACGATTTAGTTGCTCTGACCACCAAGGTACCAAGGTAAGTTCAGCTGAAGAACATGACCAAGTTACCTCCACTCCCCGCAGAGTAAGGACAGGTTTCAGCAATACTCTCCCCCGAGCAGAGTTGGTCTCCAATCAGCCTGAAAAGGCACAATATCTCCAGCAAGTCAGCAACACTCTCCCCAAGCAGAGTTAGTCTACTGTCAGCCTTAAGGAAGTTGGGCATCCCCAGAAAATCTCAACATTCCTCAGCGGAGTATACAGATGTTCCTAAGCAAGCATCCCCGGCAGTCTCAATATAAGATTATTCCCCGACGGAATACAGACATCCAGTGGAGCCACTTCCCAGTGCAGTCCAAAGTCTCCCCAGGAGAGTTGAATCAATCTCCCCAGTAGATTCTGGAAGCTTATCCCCTGCAGAGTACGAACGCATCTCCCCGACTCTATTCAAAGGTTATTCCCCACCAGGGTCTAACTGGGTTATCCTTAGCTAATTACCACGGAAAGATCGTCCTCGGCGAAGTTCTTCCTATCCCCAGCGGAATTTATCAAATTCCCCAACAAAATTTATGAACGGGAATCCCCAGCGGAGTTATCATCAAAACCTCAGCGAAGTATCTCTTCCCACAGAGTAATTCCCCGCAGATTAATATCTTCATCAAGTTTATTTCCCAACGGAGTCATCCTCTCCTACCGGTTTATTCTTGCAACCATCATCCCCAGCGGAAATGAAGAACTCTACTCTTCAACCTCAGCCCAGGACTCAACTTCCCGGCGTTCGTCAAGGATTTATTTTCCTAGACGAAGATACATTCATAGACATTCATCACATTATCATACACCATGACGCATGCATATACGCATCATAACACATAAATCTCATTTATTCTTGAGAACATCTTAATATCATGCAGTTCATGCATCATGACACTACATACAGCTAACATTTTGCCTTTTCAGGAAAAGGTCAATCAAAAGATGATTACCATCTACCTCTACAGTTCCAGATCAACATTGGTAACAAGCCAGGAAAATTCTGTGGACGACTGATCGTGGGTTAATATCTAAAACCAGACAAGACAATCATCCACTTGATCATCATGAAGAAACCCCACACTGGTTCCTTCTCAACTTCAGATGTAGTTTTACACGAACTCATCATCAGGCAACCCCACACCGGTTCCTTCTCAATTTTCAGACGAAGTCTTACACGGACCCATCACAAAGTAACCCTATACCGGTTCCTTTTCTTTCAGAAGAAGTCTTACACGGACTTATCATCAAAGTAACCCTACACCGGTTCCTTTTCTTCCAGAAGAAGTCTTACACGGACTTATCATCAAAGTAACCCTACACCGGTTCCTTTTCTTTCAGAAGAAGTCTTACACGGACTTATCATCAAAGTAACCCTACACCGGTTCCTTTTCTTCCAGAAGAAGTCTTACACGGACTTATCATCAAAGTAACCCTACACCGGTTCCTTTTCTTTCAGAAAAAGTCTTACACGGACTTATCTCAAGATGACCTTACCCCGGTTCATCAAGAAGTTTTACACGAACTTACCCTGCAGTAACCTTACCCCGGTTCCTCCAAAAGTCTTACACGGACTTATCTCAAGATAACCTTACCCCGGTTCATCAAGAAGTTTTACACGAACTTACCCTGCAGTAACCTTACCCCGGTTCCTCCAGAAGTCTTACACGGACTTATCTCAAGATGACCTTACCCCGGTTCCTCCAGAAGTCTTACACGGACTTATCTCAAGATGACCTTACCTCGGTTCATCCAGAAGTTTTACACAAACTTATCCTGCAATAACCTTACCCCGGTTCCTCCAGAAGTCTTACACGAACTTATCCCGAAGAAACCCTACACAAGTTATCTCTCTCCAGACGTAGTTTTACACGGGCTCATCGTCAAAGAAACCCTACACAGGTTCTCTCTTCCCAAAGACGCAGTTTTACACGGACTCGTCATCAGAAACCCTACCCAGGTTTTACTCCTTCCAGGATGCAGTTTTACACGGGCTCATCATCAAAGTAACCCCACACAGGTTCCCTTCTCAAACTCCAGACGTAGTTTTACACGGACTCGTCATCATTAAACCCTACACAGGTTTCCTTCTCAGCTCTAGATACGGTTTTACACGGACTCGTCATCAAAGTTAACCCTACACAGGTTTCTTCTCCATTTCAGATGCAGTCTTATACGGACTCATTATCAGTAAACCCTACACAGGTTTCCTTCCTTTAAAGATGCAGTTTTACACGAGCTCATCATCAGTCAACCCTACACAGGTGTCCTTCTTTCCAAGATTCAGTTTTACACAAATTCATCATCAGGCAACCCTACACAGGTTCCCTCTTTCAACTTACAAAAATTACAATACAATAGACAATCTCCAGATGGCATCTATAAGCCCATCCTCCTATCCATATTTCCAAATGGCATCTATAAGCCCATTCTCGACAAGGTTCTGTCACATCTCCAGATGGCATCTATAAGCCCATCCTCTTATCCATATCTCCAAATGGCATCTATAAGCTCATTCCCGACAAGGTCCAATTACACCTCCAGATGGCATCTATAAGCCCATCCTCCTATTCACCATATCTCCAAATGGCATCTGTAAGCCCATTCCCGACATCACATTGCTGATATTCTACTATGTGAGTGCAAATTTCTGGGCACTCTAGTGTTCAATCATCTTCCACCTTCGGATCACGAAAGGCACGCTAGCCAATCTACATCCTCAGGTCTAAGAAGATTGAACAGGGGCAACTGTTGTATCCCAAAATTTTCCCTCCCATATTCTTCAAAGTTTTGACAAGCATCATCTCAATTTGCTCAAGTCTACTCAAGGGTTGCACAGTTCAAACACCCTCCTAAGCCAGTCAAATTAGGGTTTTGGTTCTTGCAAGGAAGTTGAGGTTTTCAAGGGCTCAATCAAGTCCCATATGCTCATATACATTGTCAAGCACCTACATGTCAAGTTTCAAGGCTCACAAGGTCAAGTTGCACAGTCAAAAACCCTAATTGCTTCACAATCAACTGTAGGGGTAAAATGGTCATTTGGCAGTCAAAAGTCAAAATTTTTGGTCAACATCTTATTATGAAGCCACAATCATCATTGGATCAAATCTTGATCATGATTCCACAAGAATGGCTCAAAAATCATCAAGATGCAAAAGTTTCCATTTTTGGACAGCTGAAAAAGTCAACTGTAACTTGACCAAGGCATAACTTTTTCATGGTTCATCAGAAAAATCCCATCCAATGCTCATTTTGAAGGGGAGGACATTTTCTACAACTCATCTTCACATTCCAAGTCCAAGAAATGCTCTCACAAAAAGTTATCAATTTCAACATTATAGGTCATTTTCAAAAGTCAACAAAAGGGCACTTTAAGTCAAAGACCATAACTTGATATTGGTAAATCAAAATGACATGGGACCAAAGTCATTGGTTAGAGGACTTCGATACCTTTCCAAAATGTCCAATAACATGTTCATATGATCAAAATTGAGCAAGATATGCATTGGAGAAGTTGGGAAATTTTTGTGAAATGGCAAAAGTCAACTATCCTTGAAACTTCAATTTTTGACAAAAGGGCCCGCTTTTTTCCACTTGATTCAGCCTTGTCATGCCACCCACGTGTCCCATGATCAATTTCAAGACCAAATAATTATTTTTCTATTTTTATTTAATTTTTATGGATTTAATTCATTTTAATCCATAATAATTCAAGTAAATCTAAAAAAATTAATTAAATGGTATCTTATGGTTTGAATAGCCTTCATGAAGCATTTGCAACCTACCAATTTCATGCTAAGCTCATTTAGGCATGAAAATTCAAATTTTGAACAAGCTTTGAAAGGCCTTTAATGGTGGTTAAGACAAAATCCATAGCTTAATTGCAATGGTTAAAGGCTCCTAAATGTGACTTATTCTCACTCATTACTACATATGCAAGCCTTGCAAGCCTCATTCACAACCTGAACATTACACAAACGGCCAGAGCAAAATCCAAAAAGTGTCAAAAAAGTGTGAGATCAAAAGGAGTATTGCAAGCATTTTCAGGCCAAAAGGAGAACGTGACTCTCTTCTTTGCCATCCCCTGAAGCTAAAGCAACCCTTGCCACGTCCTAAGATCCATCATACTGCGCTGTAAGTTCTTCCCAGGTCCCCCAAAATTCCATATCATTTTTTCTTATATGTTTGTGTGCAGGATGCCCAGTGCATTTCACCATGAACCTTCAGCGTTCCACATGCCAAGTGGCCATGATCATCAATCCGAGGGCCAAAAAGTGATGAACACTATATTCTCCAGTCAACGTGCTCCAGGCAATCTCCAAAAGTCAACAAGGCTGGTTAATGGGCCAGCAATTTCCAGGCTTCACACCTCCATTGGGCCATCAACACCCCAATTGGTTTCTATTTCTTTTTTTTTCTATTTTCCTTTTCTTTTTATTTTCCTTTTTTAATTATTATCATTATTGTTAATTAACCTAACAAACTAATTTTTTCCCATAAAATTCAATAAAACCAAAAAAAACATTTTATTATTTATTAACTTATTTTGTAAATAAATTTTAATATTAATTAATTAGTGGTGTAATTAGAACAATTTTAACTTTTTTTTTAATAAGTAAAATTAATTTAGAATTAGGACTTTCAACTTTTAATTTCTTTTTTTTATTTTATTAAAAACATAAAAAACACAAAAATATTTTTCTTTTAATTAATTAATTAATTAGTTATTAGTTTTAATTTCATTAATTACAAAAAAAAAGACAAAAAATTCAATTCTTTCTTAAAAAAGGGTCAACACCCTAAGACATCCCGATTCGATTCTCTCGCGCTTTAATTTATTTTCATTATATTTATGTAACTGCTTCTGGAAATGTAATAGTTAATTAGGACCTCTTTTACTGCTTTATTTATTTTCTCGCAGGTTATTTTTTCAAACGGGTCTTTGTTTTTTTTGGCGATGTATAGACTCGCGCCTTGTAATAGTTAGATTTATATTTCTGCAATTTATTTTCTGCACTCCTAACTGTTAATAATGCATGAAAGAATGTATGAATAATAAAATTAATCCGTAGCTCACAAATAATATGTACAAAGACAATTAACTGAAAAACAACACACATGCACATGCCACCCCTAGGGTACGCCTCACTGGTTGCCTCGAACGTGGTCATCAAGTATAGGGTGTCTTAGAGGTCGCCCTTCTGTCCAAAAGATCCAGTTGCCTCGAAACGGTTGCCTCGGATAAAAGGATCTAGGACATTAGGGTTACTTCTAAGGTGTTCTACCATTGCTTCGGTGACCACACTGTCCCGATAATAGAATTGACCCGAACACCTCCAACGATGGTGCTACCTACCTCTCAATGGTGGGATAGCACTATCTAAAGGACTCTTACACAGCTTAATTCTTTAGAGTAGGTAGATTTCTCTTAAGTACTTGCTCTTTTCAAAACAAACAAACAAAACAACTTTTCACTCACACTTTCTAAAAGTCTTTCAAACAAATTTTTCATACACTCTTGAGGACAGATACAAGAGTTACTTAGAAATTTTTCAAACGAAACTTTTTTTTCAAAACCCACACACACTTGAAAAGCAAACAATTTTTGAAAACATAAGAGCAAGTACCTAAGAGCCCGTGGATAACCATGGAGAGAAAGGGTGCTAACACCTTCCCTTTCTATAAATCTACCTCCCGAACCGAGAAATATTCTCAAAGAAGGAATTTTGCTGTGCTTTTATCCTTTCCATGTTGGAGAACATAAAAGACGGTGGCGACTCTTGCTTACCGCGACATTTCGCGAAACCAGCTTAAAAACAGTCAGTTTATTTCCACCGATCACAGTTACATAATACAACAACTCCGTCCCCACTCCAAGGACCTGGTTCAGGAATGAACCATTTGTGTACAAATTTCCAGAATATAGGAAACTTTGCCCAAATGCCTACTCTTACAACTAATAGTCAGGCAGCGCTTAGGCAACAGATGGATGATAGTAATCATGATATGGTAGGCATCCTAGCCCACTAAATGAATGTTATTTTAAATCCCCTAATCCAGAATATAAATAGAACAAACCAAGAAAATGCAGCCCAGATGGCCAGAATAGCAGATTTCTTTGGTGCCCCTAATGCGCCTGCAAGGCGTAGGCAAAACCCAGTGGAAATTCGAAATGAAGAACCCATAATCGAACGAATTCGACCCCCTGTGCAAGTGGTTGAAGAAAGAAATATAGGGGTGAGATTAAGAGATCAGGGAATTCAGGAAGTTCAGAATGAACAGCCTAAACCTATACTGATGGTGAATAGGGACCAAAATGCAGACGAAATTGTTCATAGAATTAGAAATGATAATTTAGTGGAAGAAAATAACCTCACCACCATGATTGAAAGAATAATGGCCCAGAATGGTTTAAATTCAGGATTTATGAGGCCAAACTACACATCTCCTATTATAGATTATATTATGCAAACAGAATTACCCAGGGGCGTTAAAGTTCCTAAATTCACGAAATTTACTGGAGATACAAGTGAATCAACAGTGGAACATATAGCAAGATATTTAACAGAAGCAAGAGATATAGCAAATAATGAAAATCTTAGGATAAAATACTTCCCAAGTTCTTTGACAAAGAACGTGTTCACTTGGTTCACCACCTTGCCCCCTGGATCTGTAGACACCTGGCCTTATTTAGAAAGGCTTTTCCATGAACAATTTTATATGGGTCAGTCTAAAATCAGTCTCAAGGAACTAGCAAGCATTAAGAGAAAATTCACGGAACCAATAGATGAATATTTGAATAGATTCCGTTTATTAAAATCCAGATGCTTCACAGTGGTCCCTGAACATGAATTGGTCGAAATGGCTGTTGGGGGCCTAGATTATTCCATTCGAAAGAAATTGGATACACAGTATCTTAGAGATATGGCCCAACTAGCAGACAGAGTGCGTCAGGTCGAAAAATTAAAAGCTGAAAAATCTAGGGCTGGTAAAAATCATAAGAAAGAGAGAATAGCCTACATAGAGGCTGAAGAGGAAAACATAGATGATTCTCAAGACCCTTATGATTTCGATCAGTTCGAAATAGATCTTGCAGAACTAAAAGAAGCACCCGCTTAAGCTTGCAAAGTTCTACTTCCTTCCAATGGAAAGGATTCTCTCGAAAGTGAAAGGAATGATAAATTCCCCAAGAAAACTATACTTTCGATATAACTAAATGTGATGAGATATTTGATCTACTTGTTAAAGATGGCCAGTTAATAGTTCCTCCTAACCTTAAGGTTCCTCTGTTGGAACAAAGGAAAAAGAGGGGCTTTTGTAAATATCACAACTTTTTAGGCCATAAAACCTCACAGTGTTTTCTTTTCAGGGATTTGATACAGAATGCGATCAAGGATGGCAGGCTGAAGTTCTCAGACAAGGGAAAGAATCCAATGAAAGTTGATACGGATCCGTTGCTGGTGGCGGAGACTAACTATGCTGAACCACTAGACATCAATGTGGTAGAAATTGCTGAGAGGAAATTTGAATCAAAAGTGGAATTCGAAGAGGATGGTGACTTCATCCTAATCAAAAACGAAAAAGAGGCTACTGATGGCCTCCCATTGATCAAAAATGAAAAAGAGGCTACTGATGGCCTCCCATTGATCAAAAACGAAACAGAAGCTACTGATGGCCTCCCAAAGGTGCTCAAAGCAAAGATATTAAGTGACAGAAAATTAGCTGAGGCCACTGAAGGTCTTAGGATGAAATTTGAAGAAGTCAAAATTTCTGATGACCAAATGCTGGGAGTGAATATGGTGGACTTCGAACAACCTAACGCTGAAATGGAAGAAGTGGAACACTGTTTAGAGAGGGAAAGAGAACAGAGAAGAGAGAACTTACCTAGAAAGGATGCAGGTTTGCGTGAATACCTCTTCCACTGTCATAAGAAAAATCAGGAAAAGTTGTTATGCCCAAGGTGCAGTATCATCTGCAACCCCAGAATTGCTGCTGAATTCGAAAGGGCCCAGCGTGAACGAACAGGAGTCAACTGGAGGCAAGACAACCAACTATACAAAGTCTATCCAAAAGCTGATGAAAGTCTACTCGAATTCCTGGTTCGTTGCCACAAGATTGGAACATAATGCTTGATATGTCCCAAATGTGCAGCAGTGTATGATAAGGAAATGGCTGAAGCATTCGAGAGAATTTCGTTTGCGTCAGGATGGGGGAACCAAGGCGGAATGCCTTTGAATCTTGTTAGCACATCCAGAAGTATGCCAAGGAGGACAGATAGCCCTTATCTCAGGGGAGCAAAGAGAGTTTCCTTTAAACTACTTGCAGACATCCCCACTGATAGATGGCTGCAAGTGAATGCTGATAAGGGAAAAGGGAAGTGGCACAGCTTCGATCGAGGAGGCAGGACTGCAATGGCTTACAGGAGGCAATTCAATTCAAACAGGAGGGAAGAAATAAGATTGGAGAATTATAAAGGCAGAAACCCAATGTCTCGCTCTCAGTGGCGCAGACACCAGAGAAACCAAAAAGCAGCAAGGATTGGCAAATGGGCCTTAGCGCTCACTGAGTACAATTTGACCTTCAAGCCTTTAAAAGCTATGAAAGGACAAGTAGTTTCAGATTTCATAGTGGATCACTTTGTGAGTGAGGACTTTGCGTTAGATTATGTTGAGATCCAGCCTTAGAAATTATCCTTCGATGGGTCAACACATAAATATGGAAGTGGTGTTGGAGTCCTTATAATTTCTCCTGAGGGAATTCCAACAAAATTCAAGTACAAGTTAGAAGGCCCTCCTTGTTCGAACAACGAAGCAGAGTATGAAGCATTAATTGCTGGACTTGAAGCTTTGTTAGAATTCGGGGCAACCAGAGTCGAAATTAGGGGAGACTCAGAGCTGGTCATCAAACAGATAACCAAAGAATACAAATGTATCAAGGAAAATTTGATCATGTACTTCGTTATTGCTAATAGATTACTCAAAAAATTTGAATATGTGGATATAAAACATATTCCCAGAATTGATAATCAGGAGGCAAATGACTTGGCTCAAATAGCTTCAGGATATAAGACATCTAGAGAAAAACTCCAATATCTCATAGAAACAAGAGGCAGAATATTGGCTACCAAATTATCACCATTAGACTTGGAAACTTCGAAACTAGGTTATGCAGATCAGAAAGAATTCGAAGTTCTAAATATTGATACTTTGGCAGATACAGATTGGAGAAGTCCCATAGTAAATTACCTGAAAGAACCTTCAGTAAGTACAGAGAAAAAGACCAAATATAGGGCATTGTCTTATGTCCCAATAGGAAATGAACTTTTTAAGAAAACCCCAGAAGGTATATTACTCAAGTGTTTAGGAGAAAATGAAGCATATTTAGCAGTATCCGGTGTGCACGGTGGGGCATGTAGGGCACATCAAGCAGGTCACAAAATGAAATGGTTGTTGTTTCGATATGGAATGTATTGGCCCACTATGCTCAAAGACTGCATAGAATTTGCTAAAGGTTGCGAACAATGCCAAGTTCATGCAGGTATTCAACATGCTCCTGCAAGTGAGTTATATTCAATTGTTAAGCCTTGGCCTTTTTGAGGATGGGCATTAGATCTAATTGGTGAAATTCGACCAGCATCATCCAAAGGACAGAAATATATCCTTGTGGGTATAGATTATTTTACAAAATGGGTCGAAGCAATTCCTCTAGTGAACGTTGATCAAGAGGTCATTATGGAATTTATCCAGAGGCAAATAATTTACAGGTTCGGAATACCAGAAAGTATTACAACAGATCAAGGTTCAGTTTTCACAGGGCGAAAAATGCAAGAGTTTGCAAAAGAAATGGGATTTAAATTACTCACGTCAACTCCTTACTATGCTCAAGCTAATGGACAAGTAGAAGCAGCCAATAAAGTCATAATAGGTTTAATAAAGAAACATGTAGGACGAAATCCAAGAAATTGGCACAAAACTTTGGACCAAGCTTTGTGGGCATGTCGAACATCTCCTAAAGAAGCAACAAATACTACTCCGTTTCGACTTACCTTTGGACATGATGCAGTGTTGCCAGTCGAAATACACTTACAATCAATAAGAATCCAAAGACAAAATGAAATACCAACTGATCAATATTGGGAAATGATGATGAATGAATTAGTGGACATGGATGAAGATAGGCTACATGCTTTAGAAGTTATGAGAAGACAGAAAGAAAGAGTAGCCAGAGCATACAACAAAAGAGTTAAAAGTAAGTTGTTCTCAACCAATGACCTGGTATGGAAGGTTATATTACCTATGGATAAAAAGAACAGATTATTAGGTAAATGTTCACCCCATTGGGAGGGTCCCTTTCGAGTATTGAAAACATTTTCGAATAATGCTTACGAAATAGAAGAATTAGCGGAAGATAGAAGAATCTTGAGGGTAAATGGGAAATACTTAAAAAGGTATAAACCATGCTTGCAAGAGGTTAGAATCACTGCAGGATAATAAAAAATATATATAAACATGAAGCCAAAATGGTATTATATAAGTGCCAGAATGGTTGTGTTCAATCATTTACAATAAAAAGCATTAACAAAATACATTCAACAATCAGAAAGGGGCGCTTCGTTTATTGGACATTTTTGCAGAAAGTAGGACACTTACTCTGCCATCGTGTACAGTATGGTCATCATGAGTTTTTGATACTCTCGAAATAGCATGGATGAGTCAAAAAACAAGTATTTCTTTATATCTGTCAAAATACATGTTCTTGAGGGGCAATTTGTTAGCTGGCTATTTCGAATAAGGAAGAAACCACTATCAAAATAATATTTCGAATAAAGTACTTAAGGAGATTAATATCAATATTGGATATTGGTGGGAGATATGGAGTCATTATGTTGAAGGATTATTCAATTTCCAGCAGATTTTGATTTGGACTTTTTTAGTGTTTGAATTATAAAGAGCTCATTTATGCAAGGGTGCCAGAAATTGGAAACGGTCCAGGTAATTGGGTTATTTCGAAAGCGACGAAGAAACAAGATGCTTCGATTGGTACAATTTTTCGAATTTCAAATAAAGAGCGCCATTCTAGAAGACGCGTGGAAGTCAGCAACCATAGGAAGCCTGCATGCTTCGAACGTGGCGTGATTTTAGAATAGGGCCGTTAGGGTCAAGACACTATAAATAGGTGTTCTTATGTTAGATTTAAGGTGTTCACTTTTATGTACTAAAAGATCTCAAAATACTCAAACTACCGTGAATTAAGGAAAACGAGTCAGAAGATACAATGTACGTATTGAACATCATTACTTTTTTACAATTTCAATACAAGTCTTGTTATATTTAGTTCGCCATTACAGTATTTCTGCCCTTAAATCCTTAGATTTCCTTGCATTTATTTGTTTTACTTGCCTTTAAACACAGTCACTTCGTTAGAAACTTTACTTCTACTTTATCCTTTTAGTCAAACACTTATCTTTACATTCAAGCCCAAGTCTAATTCGAAGCCTTTCCTGCCTACATTCAGTTAGTTTATTCCTATAGACCATTTTAGAAATCTTTCCTAAGAATCTCGTATTCGAACTTAACATACAATATAAGTCTATCAATATAATAGATATGAACATGGAAACGAGTTATGACACATGTGTTCTAGGATCAATCTAGTCGATCCTGCAAGTAACCAATAATAATTAGTAAATTGGAAGACTAGCGGTTGTTTATTAGAAATCACTGTAAACACATCATAAACATCATAACATCATACTCATTCTCACTAACCATTTCAAGGATTTATGGGATTTATCTTTGTTCTGTTTTGTAGGACATGGCTTATATCCGCAGGAATACTATCCAAGTCAATCTCGTAAGGATTCCTCCTCAACTCAAAGAGTTAGCATCAAGGGTCCCTGAAAATTCTTCATTCACCGAAAGACATGGTCGCCTCCTAAACTTGGTTACCTCCAACACTGATGAAGATATGATGAAGGTGCGCTTCCAATTCTTTGATCCTCTACAACATTGCTTCACTTTTCCCGATTATCAACTTGTGCCTACTCTAGAATATTTTTCACAAATCTTGAAGATTCCCATTCTCAATCAACTTCCCTTTCACATTATGGAAAGAGATCCAAAACCTGAAGAGATTGCCCAAGCACTACACTTGCAACAATCTGATGTCACAACTAATTGGGAAACAACGAGTGGTGTCAAAGGTTTCTTGGCCAAGTTCTTGTTTGAGAAAGCTCAAGATTATTGGAACTCCTTAGACTTGTAAGCTTTTGAAGAAATTATGGCCCTTCTCATCTATGGGATGGTTTTGTTTCCAAATCCTGACCAACTCATAGATGTAAACGTTGTCAAAATCTTTATGTCTCGCAATCCAGTGCCTACTTTGTTGGGAGATATCCTAAATTCTTTTCACTTTCGCACTATGAGGAAGAGATGGGTCCTCATGTGTTGCACTCCTCTCTTGGCAAGATGATTTATTTCACATCTTCCTCGGTCTATATTGAAGAACGAGTAAGGTTCAAGATGGTCTCATAGGTTGATGACGCTCAAACATTCAGATGTTCATTGGTGTATCCTAATCCTTGGAGAATGTTGCTATCATCGACCGTTGTGGTGAATTCCCTAATGTCCCTTTACTTGGAATTAGGGGAGGTATCACTTACAACCCTTGCTTAGCCTTACGACAGTTTGGATACGCCCGAAGAGATGGTCCACATGAGATGCTCATTTAAGGAATGATATTCGACTATGAAAGCGGTGATCAAAGCTACCGTTAGAGGTTTATCCGAGCTTGGAGGATGGTGAGCAAGGTGGATAGTAAGACGTTGGGACACAAGAATTCCATTCCCCTCGAGCCTTATCTTAAGTGGGTACGAGCTCGTGCTCAGAAACTTGTGATGCCTTATCCCTCCATCTTACCGGTTATCATGGAGCCTGTGGTTGAAGGAGATGTTCCCTACACTATCCTCCATCCCGACATGCCAACTTCTCTCAAAGACTTGCAAAAATGTTGGGTTCAGCTAAAGGAAGAACGAGATACTTTCGAAGCTCAATTCTATGCTAGTGAGAAGAGGGTCTTGGAGCTTACAAAGCAGCTACAAGAAGAGCAAAGTGTGAACGCCTACCTTGTGCCGAAGAGGATGTGTTCAGTCTTTTTATCTTAGAAAGTTATTTTGTAATCCCAAGAGGCATGTTGTAATATTTTGAACTAATTAATGAAAATTTACGTTTGTTCATTCTTTTGTCTATACAAATTTAAATTTCATAAATCCTTGAAACCATTTGCATATACATCTTCCATGCATCATAACATGACAAGTTTTTGCATAACAGGTTTCCTTATCTTTCTGCTGTTTATTTCAGCAAGATGGATCTAGAGAAAACTGTGAAGGATCTCCAGGCACAAAACTCTCAATTCCAAGAGACTCTACTAGCCCTAGCCAAGGGGAAGCAAGATATGATGGAATTGCTGGAAGTTAAGAAGAAGCCCAAGAAGAGAGCCCTGGTCAACATGGGCAGAAGGTTCAAGGAATCAGTTCATCAGATCCCGATAATGGAAGACTCATCTGAAGAGGACGAGGACCATATTGGTGAGGTTAAGAGTACTCAGGCTGACTGTGTTAATGATCAAGCGTTTGATGATGATTATTTCGACGAGCAGTATCCACCCACCAATATCAATTATAAACAGTTAGAAGACAGATTCATGGCTGTTGAAATCCAAGTCCTCCCCGGTTTAGATTTTGATGATTTGGGTTTGATCTCTGGGGTTGTCATTCCCCACAAATTCAAAATACCAGTCTTTGCAAAGTATGATGGAGTTTCTTGTCCAAAACTCCACCTGAAATCTTATGTGTGCAAGATACAACCGTACACTGCTGATAAGAAACTATGGGTTCACTTTTTGCAAGAGAGCTTGGCCGGAACGCAACTAGAATGGTTCTACCAGTTAGACAGTTCCTGCATCAATACTTGGGAGGACTTAGCTACCGCCTTCTACCATCAGTACCAGTATAACACCGACTTGGCGCCAACAACAGGTTCAGTTGCAAGATATGGCCATGGGGAAGAATGAAGGATTTAAGGAATATGCACAAAAGTGGAGACCTCTCCAGTAGGGTTCAACCACCTTTGACTGATAGAGAGCACATTGACATGTTTATGGGCACTTTATCCGGTCAATTCTTTAACTTGTTGGTTGGCTGTTCCTCCTCCGAATTCACCGAGTTAATCTTAACCGGTGAAGGAGTTAAAAGCGACACCAAAAGTGAGAAGATCTCTGTGGCATCTGCCTCCACTTCCAATCCTGTCAAGAAACCTTTTGCTGCAAAGAAGGAAATCAATGTTGTGTACGGGGCAAGGGCCCGTACCAAGAAGAATGATCATCCGTTTGTAAATGTTGTATGAATATCCAACCCAACTCCTACTCAAAGACCATATGCAAATCATCAACATTTTGAAACTCCGAGAAGACAATTCACGAGATTAGGCATGTCACTATCTCAAGCCCTTCAACATTTTATAAAGGCTAATTTAGTGACATTGCGTGATCCACCTGCCAACCTAGATACCTCTTCGCCAAAGTATAATTCGAACGCTAAATGTGCTTACCACTCAAGCAGCCCCGGGCATGAGACTGACCAGTGTTGGGCCTTGAAGAATAAAATTCAGGATTTGATTGATAACAAGACTATTGAGTTCGATCCTCCTCCAACTCTGAACGTAATCACCGCGCATATTCCAAATCATGTCAAGGGTGTTAATGTTGTTGAAGATACAATTTTCATTGCCTCTGTCGAAGACTTGACTACTCCTTTGAATATAATAAAAAAGAATTTATTGAAAGCCGGGATTTTCCCTGGCTGTGTAAAAGACTGTGTTTGATGTACCCAACAACTCAATGGATGTGAAGGGCTGAAGAAAGGCATTCAACGCCTGATGGATAGCCATAAAATTCTATTTGAGAAGACTTTGCTTGCCAAAAGTTTGACTAACAAATGTGAAGACCTCTCCATTATTACCATCTCAAAGCCTCTTAGGATCACCTCCAGAGGCTCTATTAGGATTTTAAATGAACCCACTATTTCTCCCTTAATAATTACCAATCCCTGACCAATTCCCTACTCTTCAAACAAGGCAGTACCATGGAACTATGGTGCTGAGGTGTTTTATCATGGTATTAAACAAGACGCTTGGATCGAAGAAGAAAAAGCTTATGATGTTAGTAACATAACTGGCTCAAGTAAGGTAATTTGAACTGGGAGAATATTTTCACCAAATATCTCACCACCAGTTGTTACAAAGGCATCCATCCGCATTACTGCTACTAAGCCAAGTACTGATACAAAAGGGAAGGAGAAGGTTGTTGAGTCGGTCATGACAGAAATACCCGCAAAGGATGTTGCTGATGGAGAACCCTCTGCTCGTGAGATGGACGAGATCTTGAAGATAGTAAAAAGGAGCAACTTCAAGATTGTAGAACAGTTGGGGAAAACCCCTTCTAAGATTTCTATGTTGTCTTTGCTACTCTGTTCAGATGCCCATGCTCAGACATTAATCAAATTCTTGAAAAAAGCTCATGTCCCCCATGATACAACAATGGACCAATTTGAGAATTGTGTGGCTAGCCTGACGGTTGATAATGGCTTGGGATTTTCAGATGCTGACCTAACTCCTCTTGGGAAGAACCACAATAAAGATCTACATGTTTCTGTCGAGTGAAAAGGGACTACCTTAGAACATGTGTTGGTCGACACTGGTTCTTCTCTAAACTTACTACCCAAGGGGGGCGTTCGACCATCTTGACTATGAAGGTTTAGTCTTGAAACCCAGTGATATCATCGTGAGGGCCTTCGATGGATCAAAAAGGATTGTTCGTGGAGAAGTAGATCTTCCAATCAAGGTGGGTTCCCAAATCTTCAATTCCACCTTCTACATCATGGATATTCGTCTTGCCTATTCTTGTATGTTCGGTCGCCCGTGGATCCATAAAGTTGGGGCAGTAACCTCAACTCTCCATCAAAAGCTTAAATATCTTATTAAGGGAAGAATTGTCACCGTCTGTGGTGAGGAAAAGTTTATGGTGAGCCACCTCAACTCGTTCAAATAAGTAGATATGGATGGAATTGATTGAGACCCCGTGTCAAGCCTTTGAAGTCGTGCCACCGATGGTTGTTGTTACCAAATGTTCCTCTGATGAGTCCAAAACTTTTAAAGTCGTGCCGAAGATGGTTTCAGTCAAAGATGCACGTGCTGCAATTGAAGAAGGAAACTGTAATACTTGGGGGAAACTCCTTGATATCCCATTTAAAGCGGACAAGTTTAGTTTGGGCTTCACCGTCAAAGCTCAGAAGGAAGTGAGGCATGCTCATGCAGGAAAGCCACATATCCGCATTGGAAGCCATGAAGTTAATGTTATGGGTGATTTGGATGAAGAAACTGCATTTGAAGATTGGGTGTATCCAACTACAACGGAGCTGAAGAATTGGCATGCAAAGGACTTTGTGCCCATCTCCCTCATTGAGGAGTAATCTACTTTTTATTGCTTTTTATTGAATTCAAGAACATTTTGTCTATAATATTTAACAATGACTTTTAAGCCATGTGTCTGGCCCGTGGCACTTTGGTCTATTTGTCAAGGGTTTTATTTATGTTCATCTAATCATATGATCATTCAATACAAATCATTGGACTCTTTTGCATTCAAATCTTTGTGTTCATTGTCTTTCTTTTCCTTCAAATACATTTTTCAAAATAGCCATGTACTTACACGTACACACACACATTCTTGCATGTCCTCATCCACTCTGGATCCTATTGTCAGTGACTCTACTATTGCCGACTATGACTTCGAATGTCCAATCAACCAAGCCGAAGACGAAGGCAAGGAAGATTGTGAAATACTGGGAGAACTAGACAGACTTCTATTACAAGAGGAAAAAGTTATTCAACCGCACGAAGATCCAGTTGAAGTCATCAATCTGGGTACCGAGACAGACAAGAAGGAAATCAAGATCGGGGATAACTTGGAAGACAGTGTCAAGAGCAGGTTGGTTTAGATGTTGCATGATTATGTGGAAGTATTTGATGGGTCGTATGAAGATATGCCAGGGTTGGATATCGACATCGTAGTTCATCGTCTATCGACAAAAGAAGACTGTCCTCATGTCAAACAAAATGTTCGTCGCATGAGGCCTGATATTTCTAAAAAGATCAAAGCTAAAATGATGAAACAATTTGATGCAGGATTCTTAGTTGTACATCTTATCCCAAATGGGTTGCAAATGTGGTGCCAGTGCCAAAGAAAGACGGAAAAGTTCGCATGTGCATGGACTATAGGGATCTGAATAGGGCAAGCCCCAAGGATGACTTCCCTCTACCACACATTGACGTCTTGGTCGATAATACTGCTTAGCATAAATTCTTATCCTTCATGGATGGCTTCTCAGGCTATAATCAAATAAGGATGGCTCCGAAAGACATGGAGAAGACTACATTCGTTACGCAATGGGGAACCTTTTTCTATAAGGTCATGCCGTTCGGATTGAAGAATGTAGGGGCAACATATCAAAGGGCTATGGTAGCTTTGTTTCATGACATGATTCATCATGAAATAGAGGTATATGTGGATGATATGATTGCAAGATCATAAACTGAAGAGGAACATCTCGATCACCTGTACAAACTATTCGAGAGGATGAAAAAGTACAAGTTGAGGTTAAACCCTAACAAGTGCATGTTTGGAGTACGATCTGGAAAGCTTCTAGGTTTTGTTGTCAGCAATAAAGGAATTGAAGTCGACCCTGCCAAGGTAAAGGCCATCCAAGAAATTCCAGTCCCTCATTTTGAAAAGGAAGTTAGAGGATTCTTGGGTCATCTCAATTACATCGCCCGCTTCATATCTCACTTGACTTCTACTTGTGAGCCAATCTTCAAACTCTTGAAGAAAGATCAGGTAGTTAGATGGAATGATGAATCCCAAGCTGCCTTCGACAAAATCTAAGAATATATACAAGAGCCTCCTATTCTCATGCCTCCAGTTGAAGGAAGACCCTTGATCATGTACTTGACAGTACTAGAGAACTCTATGGGGTGTGTTTTGGGCCAACATGACGAGTCTGGCCGAAAAGAGCATGTTATTTATTACCTGAGCAAAAAGTTTACCGACTGTGAAACTAGATATTCACTGCTCAAGAAAACTTGCTGCGTTCTGGAATAGGCTGCTCGCCGGCTAAGACAGTATATATTGGCTCATACCACTCTGTTGATTTCTAAGATGGACCCAATCAAGTACATCTTCGAGAAACCCGCTCTTTCCGAATGAATAGCAAGATGGCAAATGATCTTGACTGAGTACGACATTCAATACACAACACAGAAAGCCATCAAAGGAAGCATACTAGCAGATCATTTGGCCCATCAAGTTGTGGATGATTATCAGTCTCTGAACTTCGACTTCCTTGATGAGAATATCATGCTGGTAACCGATTATGCGAAACTTGGACCATCTGACGGGCCTGAACAAGGATCCCAGTGGACTATGGTCTTCGGTGTGGATTCCAATGCCTTGGGTAACGGAATTGGTGATGTGATCACCTCTCCTAAAGGTTGCCACACTCCTTTCACTGCCAGGTTATGCTTCGATTGCACGAATAATATGGTTGAGTACGAAGCATGCATTTTGGGTCTGAAAGCTGCCATTGATTTGAGGATCAAGCATTTGAACGTGTTTGGGTATTCCGCTCTAGTGATTAGCCAAGTAAAAGGAGATTGGGACACTAAGCACCCTAATCTCATCCCTTACAAGGAACTTGTGCTATCCTTGATCCCTCACTTTGAAGAGATCACCTTTGAGCACTTCCCTAGGGAAGAAAATCAGTTGGTTGACGCCTTGGCAACCATGTCTTCAATGTTCAAAGTCAGATGGGACAACGAAGCCCCTATGATTACAATTGAGCGATTCGACGAGCCTGTGCACTGCTATGAGCTTGACACTGACACGGAAAAGCCATGGTACCATGAGGTGATGAGATACCTTGAAGCACAAGAGTATCCTGGGGGAGCATCTATCAATGACAGAAAGTTTTTACGAATATTTGCAGCCAAATTCTTCCTAAGTAACATAATATTGTACAAGCGCAGCCATGAGTCTACTCTACTCCGATGTATGGACAAGAAGGAGGCAGAGGAAATTATGGAAGACATGCACGATGGTTTCTTTGATACTCACCCAAGTGGACATACGATGGCCAAGAAGATCTTGAGAGCTGGTTACTATTGGTCAACAATGGAGACTGATTTCCATCAACATTCAAGAACTTATCACAAATGCCAAATCTATGCTGACAAGGTCCATGTGCCTCCTATCCCTCTGAACGTCATGATTGCTCTGTGGCCATTTGCAATGTGGGGCATTGACATGATTGGAGAGATCAGGCCAACCGCTTCTAATGGACATCGCTTCATTCTTGTCGCTATCGACTATTTCACCAAATGGGTCGAAGTCGCCTCGTTTGCCTCAGTCACAAAGAATATGGTAGCCAGATTCATCAAACATAACCTCATCTACTGCTATGGTATCCCCAAAAGGATTATCACCGACAATGGGACTAACCTCAACAATGCTATGATTACTGAGCTTTGCACTCAGTTTAATATCAAGCATCACAATTCTTCTCCATATAGACCTAAAATGAATGGCGCAGTCAAAGTGGCCAACAAAAACATTAAGAAGATTGTGCAGAAGATGCTAGTAACCTATAAGGACTGGCATGAGATGTTACCGTTTGCTCTTCACGGCTACCGCACTTCAGCTAGAACATCAACTGGGGCAGCTCCCTTTTCTTTGGTCTATGGCATGGAAGTTGTTCTGCCAGTGGAAGTTCAGATTCCCTCACTAAGGATTATAAATGAGGCAGGCTTAGGTGAAGACGAGTGGATTCAAACGAGATTGGATCAGCTGAACTTGATCGACGAAAAGCGACTGGCTGCTATTTGTCATGGTCAAACATACCAAAAACGTATGATCAAGGCTTTCAATAAAAAGACCAAGCCTCAAGTATATCAAGCTGGTGACTTGGTGATAAAGCGCATCATTCTACCACAAGGCGACCCCAGAGGCAAATGGACTCCCACCTACGAAGGGCCATTTGTTGTCAAGACAGTGTTCTCTGGCGGTGCCATGATGTTGACTACCATGGATGGTGAAGACTTCCCACATCCTATAACACGGACATAGTCAAAAAATACTACACATAAGAGACCTGCTAGGTTGACACACCTAGGCAAAATAAGGGCATCCCGGAAAACCAAAAGGTTTGGGAAAAATTAGGGATATATGCAAAAGATTGTACACCCGGCAAGTTGAAAACCCGAAAGGGCGACTTGGGAAAAAATGGGTATCCTGGTGGGCTGAAAACCCGAAAGGGTGGTCCAGACAAAAGTTAAGGATTGAAAGCGTATGACTATGTCCCGTGGAATCATCACAGTCAACTTTATCACCAAGGTCCGAGTTCAAATGGTCCAAGATCAATCCAATCAACTTTTGTCAAAGGCGAGGAGCATTTGAAGACATTGGGGCAATAGTAGAGTCGAAATGCAATGAGATCATTTCACATGGCTATTTGTTTTTTTTTCAATTCTTGTTTTCCTTTCGATGATTTCCTCTTACTAGGATCTCCGTCTCTTTGTACAAAAAATGCCTATTCATGGGAAAAATATCAATACAAATATACTATGAAGTGCAAACTTTCTGTCTTTGTTTTGAATGCAAATTTGTCCAATGACTAAAATTGAACAAACATATGCATATGAACATAATTAAAATTGTTTGGCACATATGACCTAAGAAGTAACAAGCACCTCTTTAATGTATATGGAATATCCCCAGAGTTATTTCATTAACATCATCCTCAACAAAGTTACTCACAAAGTCTCTTTGCATAGGATAATCTCCAACCAAGGTCTCAATCTCTTGGCGGCTTTCCCCCGGGATAAGTTGAATCCTACAAGTATAAGTCTTGTGGACCTCTTCCTCAAAGAACTCACTTAGTCAGTAGTTCATCGAGTATTCATCAACATGGTTTATTTCCCCAACAAACAACGAGTAGCATAACTCCCCAGTCGAGTACAAAATTCCCCAGCTTAGTCTATCCTCCCCAGCTGAGTCTGTATTCCCCGGGCATAGTCTATCTTCCCCAGCTAAACCTGGTATCTCCAGTCGAGTATATCCTCCCTAAGCTGAGTATATATCCCCAAGCTGAATATGTATTCCTCGACTGAGTCCATAGTCTTCAGTTTGAGTTGGCCTTTCTGACTATTGTAAATCATAGGGCCACAACCCCTAATCCCCAGTAAAGTCGTCAACAAAACCTTTACTATCTCCAAAAGCTACTAAGAATCCTGGACCTGACCAGATATTAGTACAACTTTCAAACTAATATGAAGCCTGGACCCGACCAGATAATAGTCAACTTCTCAAGTCAATATGAAGATTGGACCCGACCAGATAATAGTCAACTTCTCAAGTCACTATGAAGACTGGATCTGACCAGATAATAGTTAACTTTGCAAGATACTATGAGTCCTGGACCCGACCAGATAATAGTCTAACTCTTCAAAATTTAGAAGAACCTGGACTCAATCAGACCAGGGTTTAATTTATTTTCCCCGGTAGAGTTTGCCTCTACCCCAACAAGTTATTGTGAAGCCTGGATACAACCAGATAGTAATTCCCTTTAGAAATTTGTTGTGAAACCTAGAATCCGACCAGATAACAACTAAATCTCTAAGCAGTTTATTGTGAAACCTGGACCCGACCAGATAACAACTAACTATGATCCCCAGAGAGACACTATGAAGCCTGGACTGGACCAGATAATAGTATAACATTTCCAAAACCATGAAGCCTGGACCCGACCAGATAGTAGTTACCACTTCAAGTTACAATGAAGCTTGGACCCGACCAGATATCATGTCAACTTCATCCTTTCTAACGAGTTACTGCAAAGCCTGAATCTGACCAGATAACAGTTAACTTCCTTATCCCCAGCAAGTTATTGTAAAGCCTGGAGTCTGACCAGTTAACAATTTAATTTCAAGATATTTTCTGTAAAGCCTGGAACCCCACCAGATAACAGTTAATTTATCCTTCCCCGGAAAGTTACCATGCAGCCTGGATCTGACCAGATAGAATTTTACTTCCTCGCCCTCAGCAAGTTGTGAAGCCTGGACCCGACCAGATAACAACTGACATTCAAGTGATATTCCCCAACAAAAGCATCCTTCCAACAAAGTTTGAAGATATGTATACTCTTCATCCCCAACAACAATCCGGGACTCAGTTTCCTAAAATTCCTCAGAAGTAGTCAGGGATTTATTTTCCCGGACAAACATGCATCTCACATTCATACATCATAGCATATACATACAAAATTCATTTAGCATGATCTCATTCATCTTGTGAACATCATGCATACATCTGCGTTTAACTAACCTTTTCCCCACAGGTAAAACATCAAGTGTTAGTATAAATCGACCAAAGATTTGTGTTGATACTTCTTCTAGTGTTTACCAACATTCCTCCAAATGGCATCTATAAGCCCATTCACAATCCATCTTCGAGTGCAAATTTCTCGGCACTCTAGTGTTCAATCATCTTCCACCTTCAAGTCACGAATGGCGGATCCGCCAATCTAACTCTTCAGGTTTAAGAATATTGAACAGGGGAAGCTGTTGTAACCCAAAATTTTCCCTCTCACTTCTCAAATAATCTCTCACAAAGATCTCCTTTGGTTCAAGACTGCACAAAGGTTGATCAGCTCAAGACACCTCCTCAAGCATTGATGACTGAACATTAGAGTTTGAGATTGCACAAGGACAAATGAACTTTCAATGTCTCATATGACTTTCATGGATCATTTTGGACCCTCAAGTTTTCTCATGTCATGTTTCAAGGTTTGAATCACATTTTTGCTCAGTTAGTTGATCAGTTGACCTAAAATCAGCTGTATTGGGGAAAAAGTTAACTTTGGTCAATTTACAGTCAAACTTCATAATTTTTGGTATATATCAACATTATGAACTCATATATGTCATTTGATCAAGTTTGGATCATAATTCCTTAAGAAAATTGACCAGATCATCAAAAGGGCAAAATGGTCAAAATTAGGGTTTTGATTGAGAAGGTGTAATTTCTGATTTTTGACCTAGCAAATGATTTATTGATTCAAGGCATGATCTAAATGGTTCAAATACGTCATTTTTACCTAATGGCATGGCTCAAAACATTTCTCAAGGTCAATTGATTGACAAATGAATTTTCAGTCAACTGATCAAAAGTTAATTGTACACTGAAAAGTCAAATTTTGACTTTTTGGTCAAAATCAAGTGTCAAAGATCAAAATTCATCAAAACATGTCAAAATATGAAACTTGTTCATCAAGAAATCAAAAAAGTCAAGATTTCATTTTGAAAAGTCAAAATTTCTAAACTTAGAAATTTTTCAAAGTGTTGGAAACTTCATATTTTTTCACAACTTTGAGCCAATTTTTCACCATGATGCAAGATGATTCAAAGGAAACTTCCAACATTAAAGTTGTAGATCTCAATGAGATATAAAACATTGTAGAACAAAACTTCTCCTATAAATGCATGTATTTCAAGTTATGATTTTGTGAATACATGTTCATGAAACTTGGAAACTTAGTGAAATTTTGCCCTAGTTTAGGCAGGATTTTGACCTAACTTAATGGAAATTTTTCACATAGTTACAAGATTAATTTTCAAAAATATCCAACATATAGGTTGTAGAGGATGTTACAAGCTTTCCAAAATGTCAAAGAACTCATTGAGATCATGTTTGAGCAAGGAGAATCGAAGGTAAGAAGTTAGGGTTTTCAAACTTGAATTACAAGCCATTTTGTGAAGAACACATGAACCAAATCCGAATTTTTTTTATTAATAACCATGTATTAAAAAAATATTTCGCAAATAACCGGGTTTCGGAAAAAATTACGCAAATAACCATGTTTCAGATGGCTCCACAAAGGAGGAGCCATCTCAATTGGCGCATGCACCTAGGGTTTTTCCCTAGGCGCCATCTCACTTGGCGCCTCCCTTGTCTTTTAGCCAAGTGAGATGGCGCATGCTCCTTAAAAATGAGAGGAGGCGCCATCTCACTTGGCGCCTAGGGCAAAACTAGGGCAAAATGCTGTTTTATAAATAATTCGTCCGTTTCTTTGAAATTTCTCACACTTTCTCGCACTGTATTTTTATTTTGTACTCCGTTATTTGCATAATGACGTCGCATATGATTTTTAGCAGAGATGGTTACGTTATATTCTCCGCCACGAAACCTGCGATGAAAATGAAATTCTGGCACATTCACTCCATGGAGCGTCTAAAGCGGGAGTTGATGCGGTGGTTAGATGGAGACATCGCGGAGGGGGAAAAATTCGAAGGATCCAGCGAAAACGAACAACAACCTCGCATGCGACAGGAAGACCTAATGTGTGGTTGGAGGAAGTCAAAACAGACAGTTATGTAATGCTGATGATGCATGGGTCAGATGAAATTGTGTTAACAGTTGTAATTTCCTAGATTGAATATCGTTAATCATTGTTGTACGCGAAAACCCTAATGTAATTTCCTATATTGAATTTCTTAAATTGTGTTAACAGTTTTATTAATGGAAAACCCTAATGTTTACAACACAAATATTGAAAAGATTTATTGTATTACAAAATTTATGTGGTCGAGCCAGACGCCCGATTCGAACAGTTTTTGCGATTGTGTCCGACCTGACGGCATAAACCACACTTTCTTTCCAACCTGTCAAGATCGTCCATTTCTGTTGTGATGCGCCTGCTTTTGGGACGACCCTTCGTGTTCCTTCGCATTTGGTCATTGTGCCAAACTATATCGCCGTTGTATTCAGGCCAATAGTCTGGTTTTGCCACCAAAGGAAAGTTGTTATTGTAAACATTGAGCAACGTTTCAGATTTATAAACGTTTGAGAGCAGTTGAAGCGCGTCTTGATGGGTATGAGCACAAGCGGCAATGACAAGAGAGCAAGGCATACGAAATGCTTGAAACCTGCCACAATCGCACCATTGAGAAGGTAAAATGACCATGTATTCTTGTCTTGCCAGACCTTCATTGTGGTCGATTGTCTCTTTCACAATGAAGTTGTGGCTGTGTCGGTCAAACCGTGTAACCATGTGAGTGTTGGCTTTAGCACTTTCAGCCTTAATGTATTTCATATAGCTTTCACTCCATAGTTGTCCTGATTGCAAGACCGCATACCACATTTCACCTCTTTTGGCAAATAACGCAGCCATCCTAAAATACGTGGATTTCACCAAGGCATTGATTGGGAGGTTTCGTATGCCCTTGAATACCCCATTCATTGATTCAATAAGATTTGTTGTCATATGCCCCCATCTTTGGCCATTGTCGTATGACCTAGTCCACTTTTCAACCGGTATATTGTCGATCCACGTACCGGCTTCTGGGTTAGACAAACGGATCTCGTTGCGGTAATATTTGAATGTGGGTTGTGTCAGTGTGTATCCCGCATTCATCACCGCTTTCCTCAATGTTTTGTCCTTGACCTCCCTCGAGAAATTCTGGACGATATGCCTGACGCAATAGACATGCGTAGAAGGAGGGTCATGCCAACCATTTGCTGGATTATTATAGGCACTTTCAATGGAGGCATGTCTGTCCGAGATCAAACAGAGATCTGGTTGAGGAGCCACGTGTGTACGGAGATTTTTCAGGAAAAAGCTCCAAGCACCACCGGTCTCCCCCTCGACAAGGGCAAACGCAACGGGGAAAATGTTATTGTTGCCATCTTGTGCAACTGCCATCAATAGCGTGCCTTTGTACTTCCCATACAACCAAGTCCCGTCAATTTGTAGAATTGGTTTGCATGATGCAAACCCTGTGATGCATGGTTGAAATGCCCAAAACACGCGACTGAATATTCCGTTGCCATGCAGTAGACTACCATCTCGGGCGTACGCTGGCAATGTTTCCAGAACATAAACACTATCTGGAGAATATGTCTTTAGTGCATTTAGGTAGCGGGGAAGTTCTCGGTATGACTCCTCCCAGTTTCCGTACACCCTTTCAATCGCCTTATTCTTTGCTAACCACGCCTTACGGTAAGACGGAGTGTAGTTAAAAACCGTGGTGATATGGGAGATGATTGTTTTCACCTTCAAAGAAGGGTCGTTGCTGACCAGGGGTAGGATTTCTTGACAGATTAGATCATGGTTGAGTTTTCGGTGGTCTTGTGATTGAGTGGAACTTACACAAGTATGGGTAGTCATGGAACCTATGACCCAGCAGTCACCCCTTAATCTGTATGATGCGGTCAGCTTGAACATACAGTCAGGGTGGACACACTTGATCTTGTACCTTTCCGGGTTTACACGATCCACCTTATAATCAACCGAGTTGAGCATGTGAAATTTTTTGATGGCCCTGATGCATTCCTCTCTGTTACGAAACTTGTCCTTCTCTTTTAAATTTTCATCCGACTGCATATACGGTTGGAAAAACAAGTCAGTAGAAGGTTCATCTCCGCCCATGTTGAAGTTTGTCATGTGCGTAGGTGGTGTGTAGATTTTGTCAGTAGGAATACTTGGGATGTCAGAATCGTCGTTCACCATTTCATCAAACTCTAACTCGTTATCTTCTTCTTCATCGTCAACTGCATCTACCTCATCTTGTTCATTCTCCAAAGGATCAACCTCCTGTGTCACCGGAGGCTCTACCTCCTGTGTCACCGGAGGCTCTTGAAGCAAAACGTACAACTCAATAGAGTCGTTTCCATAATAGACATGGCTGGAAATCATGTTCTGGAGATCCTCGTCATCTTGAACTTCAACCTTATAAAAAATTACTTGGTTGTTTCCAAAAAAAACTGGACTCTGATAAAAAATCTGGGATACCGGGCCTCGTTCAAGTTTGGCCTCCAATCTTTTCTTGAAGTACGAGAAATTTGCTTTCCCGTTTAAGAGAAATCGAACGTTGTCCGTGTTTCTAAACAAAAACCCAACTGTGGGACACATGTATGTCTCACCGTTGAAATGTGCTTTGACAACAAATTGTGGTGAAGAGGCCATTGTGTAGAATTGTTTTAAGGTTTGAAGGTTGGAATGTTTGAGGTTTATTGATTGTATGAAGGTATGAATGCTGGAATGTTTGAAGGTTTGATGACTGATTCGAAGGTTGGAAGATTTTACAGATTATGTGAATGAATGTTATGTTCAACGTAAGGCAAAAAATTTCAATTAAGTAAGGGATGCAACCCCCCAAGGCTGCCAATAATATTACATGCAATAATGAAACCCCATAGCCTGCCACCTATCCTGGCCCTATTCTGCATGCAACAAAGAATGGAATCCCAAAGGCTGTCACGTAGCCTGAGCCTATGTTGTAAGAAGTGACACCTCTTATTCGCCAAATGGGGTGGCGACACCATTCATTTTTGTACTCTTTCACCAAGTGAGATGGCGCCTCCCTTACTGTCCAATCGTGATACATGCATGGGCTTATGAAGCCACCTAGCCTGCCACCTAGCCTGGCCCTATTCTGCACACATAAATGTTTTGTGTAAGACTCCACCCATCAACTCCAATGGCCTTGCATGCAACAAAGAAAGGAATCCCAAAGGCTGTCACGTAGCCTGAGCCAATGCTGTAACAAATGACACCTCTTATTCGCCAAATGGGGTGGAGACACCATTCATTTTTGTACTCTTTCGCCAAGTGAGATGGCGCCTCCCTTACTGTCCAATCGTGATACATGCATGGGCTGCCACCTAGCCTGCAAGAGTGACACCTTACATTTTTTGTAAATGCATGCATGCATATGTGTAACACCCTAAGCATGCAAATGTGACACTTCGCAGGCATGCAAGCACAAGCAACCACTACATCAAACTTATTTGCCTATAAATACATACCTTATGAAACATCTCTCACACCCACACAACTCTCACTCTCTGCTACGAAATATTTCTTAAGTCTATCATACTCTCTATTTCTTCCTAAGTCTTTCATACTCTCAAGCATTCTGAACAATGGCTCTTCTAACAATGGGCGATACTCACAGAGGCACAAGGGAAAACATTGCTGCATTTGTAAGTCTCTTCTTTGGTTATACATTTTTCATACTTCAAATAACGTGTTGTTCATCTTAATTAATCTTACACTTGTTTAATTATGATCTCAGGATACAAAAAGATTCAGAATCCGTTCGCACAACTACCTGGCTCCCGACCCATTTATCGTCCCTTATCTGGAATATGCAGGTTTTGGACATGTGATAAAGATCTCCAACTGCACCATTGACTCAAAATTCATTCTTGCAATGTTGGAGAGGTGGAGACTGGAGACCCATACATTTCACCTACCAATAGGTGAATGTACCATCACTCTCGAGGATGTGTACATGCTACTGGGCCTCCCTATCGACGGTAAGGCGGTGAACGGGTCGGTTCAACAACCCAACTCACAGTGTGAAGAACTGTTGGGTAGGGATATGGTAGAAGGTGGTGGAGCAAGAGGGTAGGGAATACTACTCACTGACCTGAAACGGCATTATGCAAGTATGGAATTAAATGAAAATTCCTCAGAGAATGACCGAGTAGTAAAAGCCAGAACGTATCTTATGATACTTTTTGGTACATTTTTATTTCCCGAAAGTACGGGAAATAGTGTAAATTTCATGTACTTACATTTACTAACAAATTTTGAAAAAACTAGAAAATATAGTTGGGGTTCTGCAGTATTAGCCCACCTGTACAGTTCCTTGTGCAAAAACGCAGTCAAGGAAAAATGTACATTTTATGGGTGCACATTTTACTACAAGCCTGGGGTTGGTGGAGGATGGAGTCCTTAAACCCCATCAACAACAACACTTTTGGTTTCCCGTACGCAACAAAGTAAGTCATTAAGTTATAGCATTTATAACTATTCTGCTCTTTCCAAAGTATATGCTAAAAATAACATGTTTCTCATTTCCTTTAGGTACTGCGTGAGGGGTATGGATTACGGCAAGAATCCAAGATTCAATGTCGCACTCTACCGGAATCTGTTGGATCACTTAGACCCAGATGACGTACGTCGTAGCTTTTAACTTTTGTTCATTTTAATTATTTATACATTACTTTTGCGCTAACCTGATTTAAATTTTATCGCAGTTCGTCTGGAGACCATATTTGGGTTTGGGCCATTCTCCAAACCCAGAGGATGCAGCAACTTGGACTGCAAAGACTGCACTCATTCGGTTCAACATTATGGAGATGCACCACAGTGACCGTGTGAAGATGCAGTTCGGAATGCATCAAGAGATACCAAGTGATCCAACAGATTTGTCCCTCTGGCATCTAAAAAGGGTCGACGCCCAGTGGGGTCTTACCAACTGGAAAGACTTTGCTCCGGAATGGTGTAAAATGTGGCAAAGGCTTCACCGCTACATCTTGCAATCCCCGGTTTTCCTTACTCAAGGTAACATGCGACACACTGATCAATATATGTCGTGGTACAGGTCGGTTAGTAACCCAGAAATGCACGTGTCTCATCTGAGGTACTTGGTTGACCCACGCACACAATGGGCACAACCCTCGATTCCCCATCAACAAACCCAAAATCCATCAACCTCAAACCAACCCTCAAGAAGAAACAGACCAACAAACACACAACCACATTCCCCACCACAACACAACTACAATCAAATGCCGTACTACCAACCACAATCACCGCCAAACTACCAATACCCGGATATGCCTCAAACCCAACCACAATACCAACCCCAATACCAGCACACTCACATACCCCAGACACAATTTCAGTCTTCCACATATCCCAATATGGCGCCCTCAACATCCAGCCTTAGCCCTGATATGGGAATGTTAGAAGATTATGACCAAGCCGACCAAACCTACCATCAACCACCATATCACCAAACAACCCAACATCCACAATACCAAACACCCCAAGATCCATTTCCTTTCTACCCCCCATACTCAGACGACCAATGCTACCGACCAACCATGGAACCCCACCCACCGCCAACACGACCAAACTTTGAGGGTATGGGTAACCGACTGTACCAGAGCGGATCTTCGAGATATGGAGATCTTACTGATTTTATGGATTCGGATCGCATTGACTTTGCTGGGCCATCGACCTTGCCGCAGCAGGAAACGCGATGGCACCCAGCAAGAGAAAGGCGAGGACGGGGATGCGAAACCGGGGGTCATTACCGGGTTCCGGGGGATCACTGATGTATCTTTTTTTTTCCCAGTATTTTTTGTATCCATTTTTTTTACTGTTCTTTTAATGTAAAACAGTTGAATGTAATTATTTTTTTTTAAATAAAAAATCCATTTTGTTTATCTCTGTCTAATAGGCAACGCACAGGAAAGAAAATAAAAAAAAAAATTTGCCCTAATTTTGTACATAGGCGCCATCTCACTTGGCTTAGGGCATGCCCTAAGCACTTAGGCGCCAAGTGAGATGGCGCCTCCCTTAAAAAAGGAGGTGCATGCGCCAATTGAGATGGCTCCTCCTTTGTGGAGCCATCTCAAACATGGTTATTTGCGTAATTTTTTCCGAAACCCGGTTATTTACGAAATATTTTTTTAATACATGGTTATTAATTAAAAAAATTCACCAAATCCATGCTAGGCTACATAATCTTTGTGCATTTTTTCACATTTTTCACTTCCTTTTTTGTTTTTGTGTGCAACGATGGGCCTCTAACATTGGGCCTGGCTATTTTTTTGTTTCTTCTAACCCCAGTTTCATTTTTTGCACCCCTGGCCCTTTATTTCCTTTATTATTTCATTTTTCTTTTTCTTTATTTTATTTTTATTTTATTTTATTTTTTTTATCATTTTTATTATTATCATTATTATTATCTTTATTATTTTTATTATTAAAAAATATATAAAATATTTTTATTATTATTTTCACACTTATATATTTTATTTTCTTTATAAAGATAAAAGAATAAAAACATTTTTCTTTAAATTAATTAATTTATTTTTGTAATTAATATTTAGACTTAGGTTATTTATTATATTATTTTCTTGTAAATTAAAATTAATTTAGAACTTATGATTATTTTAATTAATCAATTTCCATATTATTTTCCTTAATTTAAAACCTTTTCATAAAAAACCCTAAAAACATTTTTAACTTAATTTCCTTCTTAGTTAATTTAGGTTTAAATTTTGTTTATTTTTCATTATTTATTTTCTTAAATAGGTTTAAGTTAAAACCCTTTCATAAAATCAAACAAAATCATTTTTTTATCCATTTGTATTTTTGCATTTTTATTTTCAATTCTTGTACATTTATTCAATATGGTTGTAATAGATAAATTAGGTTTAATTTTTCTTGCAAAATCCCATTTGTAAATTTGTATACCCCCTCCCCTAATAATGTAATAGCTTAGTATTTTTACTTCCCGTAATTTATCGCTATATAAATGCTAGTAAATTAGGGTTTGTATGGAAAGACTAAAATCAACAAGTTAGCAAACCCTAATTCAAGACAAAATCATGCATGTAAATCCAACACATTTGCACACTTGCACCCTTAGGGTAATTCCACTTGTTGTCTTATAAAAATGGTCATGTTATGCATGTGGGATGTCTTATAAAAAACAAATCAAAAATACAAGATCATAGTCCCTCGATGACGCTACAAATGTTGTCTTTCAAAATGATCTTAGTCCCTCAAAGAGAAATGATAAGATATCTCACAATATTGCTATCATGACTATACGATGACCCATGTCCGTCCCTTTACATCCAAAGATAAGGTCTCTTACCAAATCAATGGTAAGAAAGCAATATCAAAGGAAATGAAGAAATGAACAAAGACTTTTGAGTAGGTAGATTGTTCCTAGTTGCTTACCCACTTTCAAAACAAACATCCTTGCTCATTTTCCAAATAAACACCAAACACTTTCAAAAACGAACTTTCAAAACATGAAAGATTTTCAAAAAGTCCAACACTTTGTATACGTTCTTACGAACGAGAACTATTACAATGTTTGCCTAAATGAAGACGCCTTTTCAAAATACTTTCAAAAACCACCACAAAGTACATTTTCAAACAAAAGCAAGTGATCTAGCAAGAAACTAAGAGCCCATAGATAACTATGGATGAAAAGGGTGCTAACACCTCTCCTTTTAATAATCTACCCCCCGAACTCAAGAAATAATCTCAAAGATCTTTCCTGTTCTTTTCACCCTTTCCTTTTGGATAAAAGAAAAGTCGGTGGTGACTCTTGCTAACCGCAACATTTGTGATAAAACGCAAAACACCCAAGTCAGTTCTCCCATCGTATCACAGCAGAAAACACTCCAACTCAACTTTTATAAGTGTGAAGAGAGAGAGAAAATGAAAATAAAATAAAAAAGTGGCAAAGATGAGAGAGAGAGAGAGAGAGAGAGAGAAAGATGGAATTTCTTAATGCATCCCATGATTTTCTAACGCACCATACGAAAATACGTTTATGCCCTCAGGTTCCAGAGATACCTCTTTAGACGCACCAAAATTCTACATATTGCTAAACAAGACCCTAAATCAGTGGAAGTAATTTACCGGATATGCATCTACGTAAACATGTTGGAGATGCATCTCCGAACGCACCCAACTTTAGTATATATATTTCACAAGGCCTAATATCACAGAAAAATATTCCAAAGATACATCTCCGACATACTTACGTAGATGTATCTCCAGACGATGTTGTATCAAATACGCGTCAGTGCCCCTTCCCCTTCCTCACTTACTCATACTATTTTCAAAACCCATTTCCTCAAAACACTCCCCAACCCCATTGTGTGAAACTTCATCAATCTTCACCAAACAACAATCAAACTTTATCAAACATCGGTATTCAAACACCATTGAGCATCAAGAATCAAGTTTAAGAGAGAAATTGTAAGTTTTTTTAAGTTTATTGAGTTAATTCAAATTGTGCAGAAGTTGAGTTTTAGGTTATAAAATCAAAAGCTTTTTAGTGTTTTCTATCTTAGAACTACTGAGGAACGTTTTAGTTAGGTGGTTTTGACGATCAATGAATTTTTTTGAGGTTTTAAGGGTATGCATTTTTCCATTGACGGTCTTTGAGGTTGTAGGAATTTTCGGATATGAATTCCCGAAAAATTTCAATGTTTACCTATAAACTGGAGATGCATCTCTAGAATAAGTCTATTTGTAATCTTTTACCTTTTTTTGTACATAAGTCATTTGTGTGACGTTTGTCTTGTATATTAGAATTATGGCTGAAAGACCATCCAGATTAATACACGACATGGTTACAAAGCATGCATCCGTTCAGAGGGGAAAAAGTCAACCATGTCATGCTCCTATTACCTCTAGATCAGTTGATGCGGAGGCGGTGTTAGGTTTTTGGGCTAATATCTCCCCATCTTCTTCTTCGTCCTCTGACAGCAGGTGAGGTTCCCCTGTTCATGTCTCCCTACCTCCGTCTTCACGTAGACATATGAGTTCACCTATTCAGGTACCTAAGGCATGAGAGGCATCATAGTCACAGACCATATCTGAGGTACCCCAGTCTCATGCTACACCGCTGATAAAAGAGACACCACAGTTCCAAGCGGCACCCAAGGCAATAGAGACATCCCAGTCCCAGCCAGCACTTGATGCATCACATGCCTAAGCATATGAGACTGCACCTGTGACACCTCAGAGTTTTGGAGGAGGTCCGTCAAACTTATCACTGCAACCTCTTTACCCAGACCATGTTGCCAAACATATATGGGATGGAGAGGTAAAAATTAGTTGGAACTATTCATTTAAAACTGTATTTATTTTATTATTAAGTTTTGTTTGTTTGAATCATTCTTGTTAAACCATGTATGCAGGAATGTAATCTACTAAAAATCATCAACCATATGTAGAAGATCAGTCACCTGGAAGAGTCCAATGAGTCGTGGTTTCAAGATGTGTTGCAGCTATTAGGGTTAAAATATTTGAGCCAAACTGGTTATACTACAGTTAACCATGATATGATTAGTGCTTTTCTAAGGAGATAGAATGCTGAGACGTCATCCTTCTATCTACCACATGATGAGATGTTTATCACATTGGACAATATCGCGTGTCTGTTGCATCTTCTGATTAGGGGATGTTTTTAGATCATGGAAAGTGTCACAAAGAATATAAACTAGAGTTGATGGTTGAATACTTAGAAGTTTCCCTAGAGAGTTCTATGAAGGAGCTTGACAAGACTCGTGGGGATCATTCTAGGTTTAGCTATTTGCAGGATGTGTGAAAAATAAATAGTGAGAGCACATGAGGCTGATGATGATGCAGACCAGATAGGGCAACACAGAGTGTGTTATGAGAGTATACATGTTGTATTTAGTTGACACTGCCATTTTTGTGGACAAGAGTGTCACTTTTATGGATGTCATATACATGCAGTACTTTGAGGACTTTGAGCAGATCCATGAGTACAACTGAGGGACCGCTTGTTTGGTCTACTTGTACTGTAAATTATCTGAAGGTTGTATGTGGAAGATGAAGCAGGTGACCGACAATATCACACTTTTGACGATAACATTTTTTGGTCTTCTAATGATTGTGTGTCATTTTGTTAATTATTGCAACACCATTACTAACTAATGATTCTTGTTTTTAGGCCTAGATCCTACAATGCTTCCCACGCATCTCTGATTGGTCACTTGAGCCGACTTATATTGAGGATAAGTCACGTACTTTTGAATTCGCCCCACTCAGAGGGAACCAGGCGACAAAGTCGTTCAGGTGTATATCCACCGCTTGGTCTTTGAGGATATACATTTCCATACATACGTCGATCACCGCATGACGATTCCATTTGATGATATTGTCTTATACTCGAGATGGTTGACTTGCGGATCGCGCTTGACGACTCCTCATCTGCCTGAACGCGTCATGCGTTAGTTCAACTACATGCAGTATATTCTCAGAGATCATGTTGTATCTTCTCCTTCCCTTGTAAAACGTAGAGATATGGATGTCGTGTTTATGTTAATCATCTAGTACCAGATGAGACATGCAATACCATATCACCGAATAATTGGAGCTACGTAGGCGGTTACATCCGGTGATTCTTCTAGGTGTCACATCCATATATGATACATGATGCTCCAAGTGACTCACCTAAGTTAGCTCATCAAGAGATACTAGAGAAAGAGCAGACTAGGACAGATCATTCTCATGATGTCATGCCTAGGTGTCGTCGTATCATGGATATTGGATAGACGAGTATTGATGGAGGACTATTTCCAAATGACTCTAAGGCGAGTGGTGTTATAAATGCCATGATGGCGAAGGCTCAGGAGGCACTGCAGTACATGAGACAATGGGTGAGGCCGACTCATAGTCTAACATACACAATAGATTATTGTATTTGTACACTTGATACATTTTAGATTATATTTTTTTATCGACTTCGGTGTAACTCTTGATACATGAGAAAATATTCTAATGTTTTACATTTTGTAGTCTTTATATGAGAATCATTCACAATAGAACGTAGAGATATGGATGTCATGTTTGATGATTATGTTAATCATCCAATACCAAATGAGGCACGCAGTACCATATCACCAAATGACTGGAATTACGTAGACGGTTACATCTGGTAATTCTTCCGAGTGTCACATCATATATGATACATAACAGACGAGTATTGATGGAAGACTCTTTCCGAATGACTCTAAGCCGAGTGGTATTATAGATACCGTGATGGTGGAGGCTCGGGAGGACAGAGATGACCGATTCCACTATAGTCCAAATCACTTGTGTTATAGAACCACAATCGATGAATATGATTGGCAATAGAGGAATCAATCATTTCAAAAACATTCTATTTTTTCTGCAGGTTTCATCCGTGTAAGAGAACATAATAATTTTATTGGTTAGCATATCACTCTAAATCAGAAGCATTAAAGGATGTGAACAATAAAGAAGTGAAAGTAAGATTTGAATGGTTGAAAGTCCTTTTGACCCAGCTCGTTGGAAAAGAATTATAGAACAGGTCGTACTTTATATCATGAACATATATATCAATCTCACTATCATTATACACAGTTGAAATCAGAATTACAATGAGCCATGCACATTTGAAGGTTGAGGGTATGACACAATGCACAATTACTCTCTGGCATTCCACTACAATGATAGCAGAACTGATATTGTGGTGATACAACGTTAGCTCCCCCAACTGCAGTTAACCTTGCCATGGGACAGAGTCACCTTTTCCATCACCGTCGAGATTAAGATCACTGAGGTACTGTAATTAACCTTGTGCCAAAGGGTACAGTTTTGAATCTTCTCCAACAAATCAGGAATTATTAGGGATTGCATGGGTGAATTTTTTTCTTTGGGAGAAAATTAAAAGATGAGTCTGGAAAATTGTGTCCTTCGATTATTAGAATGTTGGGCAACTGCATAGAATGCAGGATCTGAACTTACAGAGTCCAAATCCAAATGCCACCCATGTGAATCCTGGTCAGGAAAAAAGATATAAGCTATTGTTTGCATTCGACCAAACACACTGTATACAATCATTCAAGCGATCCCATTATGTCCAATGCTTATAAGCAAAACAATCCCAGATCAATTTCAATATAAAAGATGAAAGCAACACATGGAAAGTGAAGGCATGCATGCGATCATTCTTTGACAAATTTCTACGAGTCCACGACAAAAAAAAGAACCAAAAATTATATTAACCGTCATGTTTTGCAATAACATATCTCTAATAAAAATCTATGCAAGGCATCTTATGTAGTATCTTGATATCAACTAAACATTTCAGTTGAAAAACTATACACAATGTAAACATTCTACTCTCAACCAACACAAGGGACTCTGCATGAAAAATGGAATTAACCACATTGAAATGCAGAAAACCAAGCAATCAAAATACAGCCATATGCTCAGTTTGCCAGACTAGTATGATTTTGTAATCTCAGCTTATCAAAAACTAACATGCAGTATATTTGACTTCTCATGTTGATTTCAAAGATATGTACTACTCAATGGGAGGGCTGAAAACCAAGGCCTGCACCAAAGAAAGACAGAATTTATAATCATCTTATTCACAGTGATATATTTACAAATATCTAAAAATATGGGAAATTGGGAATGAGTGGGAGAAACCTGAGCACAGACAGGGCAAGTGTCACTTCTTTCCATCCATTCCAGAATGCAAGCAAGGTGATAATGATGATCACATTTTGTGGTGAGTTTTGGATTCTCATCGTCATATTCTGCTTAGATATAAAAACACACATTTGAGAACAACCCTCCATTTCAACCAAAAACAGGATAAACTTCACATGATAAATGGCTTAAATAGTTAGTTTCAGAAATTAAATAAAGTGCGGCCACATCACCTTCTAAACATATCGGGCATCCATCCTCTTCTTCTACTAAATTTATAGGTTCGCCCAACTTTGAAAGTTCAATTTCAGAATCCTTTGCCGAGTCTAGTTCTAAATCAGTCTGACCTTTGCATTCTGATTCCTTCAGTTCTTCTGACTTAGGTGGGGTTGCGTTATTGTCTCCAGATGGTTCTTGAACTGAGTTAGAATTTGTGTTGTTCTTGTCACAGCAAATTTCTTGAGCCACAGGTGCAGTCTGAGTGGCACCGACTGTCACATTGAAAGGGATAGGAGCAGGAGGTGGTGTATAAGTATCAGGACTCGAAGTATCTAGATTAGTATCAACTAAGAGCCTTCCAGAGAAAGCAGAGGGAGCACCTTGATGAGAAGATAGTGGAACATGCTCATCTGATGCTCTTGGATACTGCTGAGAAAATGCAGCAAATGAGTTAATATGATCACAGATTGATTACACAACTATCAAAGAATAAACAAAAAGTAACCATAAACTCAGTTATAAATAGATCAAAACCATCAATTCTTATTTATTAATGAAAATTCCGCTCAGTTGATTCCCATAAGCTCAACAGTATCAGGAGGAGTGGTCTCATGGCTCAAAGAGCACTTAAAAAATGCTTACAAATTATTCATCACTAATTTCCTCACAGGAACGGAGGATTCAGACAGATTCAAACTCACGCCAATATATAGAATGAGCAGTATGCTTACCAGTCGAACCAATCTTAGTTCGCTTACATCAATTACTTCAACAAAATAGCATATAGGAGGATAAGAGTGTTAGAAGCTAGTTGGTGACTTAATTATAGTTAGTTAGCAGTGGTTAATAATGTTTTGACCTATCCTACCTACTAGAGTTAGTTGACACGGTTACTGCCTCCCGTACTGCACATATAACCAATTGCACCTTCAGTTGAATATAATGAAATCACTCCTTCACCTTCAGCATTTCCATTATAAACACCATTGGATAATCAATTTGATACTTCTCACAAATACGGACCATAAACTCAACCATTTCTCTAAAGATCAGTTAATTTCCTCACAGAAACAAACTTCATTGAGAACATTCTAAAACCTTCCCTCAGTAGATGACCAGGGCAACCTAACAAAAGTTAAAACATCTTCCAAGCCTATATCTAACCATCTACCTATCTATTGAAAGCTATGCCTGTGTCGCTATCGGCTATGAGGCATCACTGACACTCCAGATCCAAGGAGTGGCATTGTATGACACAACACTAACCTCTAAAACACCAACACCTCTGAAAAAGATGTGTCAGTCTCAGTGTCAATATTCAAAACCAACACCAACACTTGTGATTACGTTCACTTAATTTATTTATTTCAAATTATTATTGGCGTCGACATGTCAGTGCTTCATAGGCACTAACAAATGTGATTACAGTCAACAGTTTCATTTTCTCACATTATTACAGGTTGCCGCATTGTAACTCGGCGTGTCAGTATCACAACATTTTAAAAAAAAACAAAACGCTTCTAAAAACCGAAAGCTAAATAAAAGCATGAAATTCAAATATGAAAAGGAAAGGATGAATACATAATAGTAAGCAGGTGGAGCACTCAACACAGTCTCCTTAGAAGCACAACAGCAACAACCGCCCATAGTATCTTTATCTCCAGCAACCAACAATAACAACTAGCATAGAACGCATCTTTTCACATTCATCAACCTATAAATACAGAGAAACCTTCTAATTTCTTTGCCCTATCAATGAAAAAAAATTTAAAAAATTATAAAAAATATTCTAACAACCGTAACGTAACAATAACATTCAATCATTACTTATTTTTCATTCCATTTTTTTATTTCATCACAAAATCAACTTCACCAAAAAAAGAAAGACTAAAGCAAAAATCACAATCGTTCATGCGTGAAAATCACTCCACTCCAACCGAAAGAGAGTAACAATAATAACAAAAACTGAACCTCCGAAACTCAATCAAACCGATTATCCGATTAATCAGTTCTAGAAAAAAGCAACACGAACAAAACAAAAACAATCCGAATAATAATAATAATGATAAACTACGATTTCATGAATAAAACTGAAGAAAAAAAACTACGATTAACCTAGAATCGTAACGGTGAATCGTATACATAATTCGAGCTAAAGTATGAGAAAATTGAACTGAAAAACAAGAAAACGAATACACGAGGTTAGTGACGAGTACTGAATCGGTAGAAAAAGAGGATTAGCGATGATTTTACCTTACTGTGCAAGAAGAAGAAGAAGGAGGAGAAGAGAAAGTGTGTGATGAAGATGAAGGAGTTGCGAGTGTGGCACGGAAATATTGAAAATTCTTCCACTTAACCCTTTTATTCACTTTCGTAATTCTTTATTATATATCTCCACCGTTTATTTTGCTTCATGGACCCGCTTTCAAGTGGAATAGGCCCAACTTGATTGTGTTTTGAACTGATTTTGCGGATTTGCCGGTATTAACCTCATTTGATTTGCTTTGGAAAATATTTTCTATTTGATTTTTTTTAGAATATCGTTTTGATTTTCTAATTAAATATGTAAAACTTTTAAAAGGAACAATTATGTTATGAAAGATACAAAATAAAAAAAAAACTCGTTAGAGATTATGTATTTTTAAAAATACTAACAATAATTATTTTAAATAAGCATGAAAATTGTAGGGTTTGGGTGTATTGGAATGACAATAGCATGAACATCAATCTGGTTAAGAGCACTAACTAAACGATATATTGTGGGATCTTTTGATTTGAGTGGTAATTTGAGGTATTGAATTACTTTCATATGTGTGTTCAATTAATTAGAGTATAGAAAAAAAGTTGTGGAAAGACATTGAAGATCTTAACTATCAACAACGGGGTCCTTGATTCTTAATGGGAGATTTCAATAATGTGTTGAAAATTCAAGACAAAATTGGGGAAACATGGGGAATGAAAATGAATACTTAGGCCTGAGTAGAATGATGGAGAAAACAGGATTGTATGAGATGGACGACAATGGAGACTATTATACTTGGTCTAACAAGTAAAGTGATAATGTTATTTATCCTAGAATCGATAAAGTGATTGGTAATTTAGATTGGATGCAGGATCACAATGACTACAATCTCACTGTTATGTACCCTAGTGTCTCAGACCAAGACATGCTTTGCTTGAAATGGCAAGATATCACATATAGAAAAAGATCTAATTTCAAGTTTATAAACAGTACAACTGATATGGAGGGATTTCTAAATGTTGTTTCTAGAAGGGGATAGATCCTATAAATGGAATACATATGTTTGTCATGTGGAAGAAACTGAAGAGATTGCAACCTATCTTGAAGAGAATGAGTAAGCCCCTAGCTGATGTGAAGCAAAATATTGTTAAAGCTAGGTCTAATCTTCTGAATGTTCAGATGAAGCTAAGTAATGATAAAATGAATGTTAGAAAGATTGATATGGTTAAAAAGTACACTGATGAGATAATCAAGTGGAAGGAGCTGGAGGAAAAAGTGTTGAAGCAAAGGGAAAAATTGCACTGCTTTAAACTGGGAGATGGAAACAATTAATATTTCTATGCTTCTATTAAAGCTAGGAACAAGTATAAGAGTATGAAAATTCTGCAAAGGGATGATGGCACAAATCTGACCACTCGAGAAGGATTTCGATAACAATCTGATGAGCAAGGTTGATGAGGAGTTAGATGGCATTGACATCACTGTCATGAGAGATGGCCCCAAGTTAAGTAATGAGAAGAGAGAGACTATGGTTGCGCCTATTTCTGAATATGAGATAGTCAAAGCTCTTAAAGGCATAGGAGATTTGAAGTCTCCTGGTATGGATGGATATGAAGCTTACTTCTTTAAAAAAAGCTTGGAATATTGTGAAGTATGTGTTATTAAGGCAGCCCAGGATTATATTAACAATGATAGAATTTACAAGGCTTTTAATTGCACCTTGGTGACTCTTATTCCTACGAGTACTGAGGCTAAAACTATTAAGGAGTACATGCATATTTCTTGTTGTAGCACCAGCTATAAGATAATATAAAAAGTCTTAATTTCTAGAATGAGTAAGGTGATGGATAACATTGTTGGAAAGAACCAAGCTACTTTTGTCCCATGCCAAATTATTCATAATCACATTCTCATGGCTTATGAGCTAATAAAGGGATACATTAGGAAAGGTGGAACACCTAGGTGTATAATGCAGATGGACATCCAAAAGTCCTATGATACAGTCGATTGGAAAGCCATGAAGTGTATTTTAAATTAAACATGTTTCCCTAGGAATTTTACCAAGTGGGTTATGATTGATGTTACATTTGTTTCTTACATGTTCAATATCAATGGAGAGTACTATGACATTATGCAGGCTAAAAAAGTTTTGAGAAAGGGTGATCCCATCTCACTTCTTCTATTTGTCATTGTGATGGAGTACTTGAACAAATGTCTCCAAAATATTCATAGGAACAATAACATCAACTAGCCTTATGTCCCAACATCTGGATTCTCATTGTTTCCATCTCTGCTTGCAATTGCTTCAACTAGCCATCCTTGTCGTCTTCGAGATTCTTCTCGGTCATGCTCTCAATGAGGAGCGCTTTCACTTCTTCTTGCCCCTTGGATAGATTCAGGAACAAATCTTGAAACTGATCATTTTGGGTTTAAAGATCTTGGACAGTTTGTTCGAGAACAATATTTTTACTGAAATAAACAGCAAGCGGATGAGAAAACTTGTATAGGGAAAACCTGTCATGATATGATGCATGATATGTGGATGCAATGTTTCCAAGGATCTTGCAGGGTAAACAAAAAAAAAGTTAGAAGTTGGATTTTGATCGCAACTTCGATTGGAGAACTTCGTATCGTTGAATGTATTTCTACGAGAATTAAGCTCACCATGTCAAGTGGTTCATAGCCCTTGACTCAAGTTATCATACTTTGATCTTTGGAAACATTTGGCTAAAGGAAAATAAATCCTCTTGCCCCTTGATGGACGTCTAGTTTAATATAACCCTGCATCATAAACCCTCGAGATCTTTGAAATGGTTATTGAAAATGCTATGGTATGATGTCATGATGTTATGTACAAATAAACATATACAAGCAAAAGAAAATAAGTCGTTATGTACAAACAAAGCAAACAAGTCCTTAAGTTTAGGCTTGCATGGAGTTTATAGGTAAGTACCCTCTTGAAGTTTAGTTGGTTCAACCTGTCCTAGAAAGTAATCGGGTTCTAGGGAATCTAAATATCACCGATCTTTCTTCATCGGGCATTGTTTCAACGTAAACCTTTTTATTAGCGACCAAAATATCCCGAAAGTCCAATCTGAATGAGCGTACTATCGAGTATCAACCAACTTCGGACTACACCAAAGCCACCTATCTCACTACTTCCTAATGATCAAGTTGTTCAATTAAAGGTTCTAAGGTTAGTTAGTGCTTCATGACACCACACAGCGGCCCCGTATTCTCCTTGACTGGATTCAAGGGCTACCGGTACCAATAAATGTGTCACACTAACATAGCCATCGTTTCAACCATGTCGGTATACCCCGAACAGTCTCCACGGTATATTGCTATTTATCTAATGATGTTCCCAGATCCAGGAAGAAGATCAATACAAACCCAAACAAGGACTCATAAAATGTAAAGCAAACAAATCAAACAACGAAAGCAATTAAATGTGATCTAGTTCTAAGGTAACCCCATTTTTAAGTAATATTACCCAACAGAGTCGCCAGTTCTGTAATACGGTGGGAGAACTGACTTGGATGTTTTGCGTTTTATCGCAATTGTTGCGGATAGCAAGAGTCTCCACTGACTTTTATAGGATAAGGAAAGGGTGAAAAGAACAGGAAAGACCTTTAAGATATTTTCTTGAGTTCGGGGGGTAGTTTATGAAAAGGGAAGGTGTTAGCAACTTTTTCATCCATAATTATCTATGGGCTCTTAGTTGCTTGCTAGATCACTTTTGAAATTGCTTTGTTTGAAATGTATTTGTGATGGGTTTTGAAAGTATTTTTGAAAAGCGCCTTTGTTTAGGAAAACTTTGTAATGATTCTTGTCTCTATAAGAATGTATATAAAGTGTTGGACTTTTGAAAGCATTTCATGTTTTTGAAAGTGTTTGGTGTGTTTGAAAAGATTTTTTTTTTAAGATGGATTGTAAGCAAGCAACTAAGAACGTTCTACCAACTCAAAAATCTTTGGTTCATTTCTATCTTCCTTTGACATTGCTATCTCACCATTGATTGGTAAGTAGCCCTATCTTTGGATGTAAAGGGACGGGTGTGGGTCATCGTATAGTCATGGATATAAATGTAGTGAGATATCTTAGCATTTTTCTTAAGGGTCTAAGATCATTTATAAGGCAACATTCGTAGCGTCATCGAGGGACTATGATCTTGTATTTTTTGATTTGTTTTGGCTAAGATGTCTCACATGTATATAATGACTATTTGTTTAAGGCAACAAGGTGGATTTAACCCTAGAGGTGTAAAGTGTGCAAGTGTTTTGTATTTCATGCTTGGTTTAATCTTGAATTAGGATTTTCTAAGATTGATTTTATCTTGCCATACAAACCCTAATTACTAGCATTTATATGAAAGCGATAAATTGTGAAAAGTAAATGTCCTACACTATTACATCATTTGGGGATGGGGTGTACAAATTACAAATGGGGAATTGCAAGAAATTAAAACCCTAATTATCTATTACAACCATATCGAATTTAATAAATGTACAAAAACGAATGTAAATATAATGTACAAGAAGTGAAATGAATATAATGTACAAGTATGAATGGATAAGGAATGGATTTTTATTTTAACCTAATTAACTTTTAAAAAAAAATAATTAACTAAAAATAAGAAAATTAAAATTAAATTAGTAAAAGAAATTAATTTAAAGAAAACAATTTTTTTTAGGGTTTTGTAGAAAGTGGTTTTAATTACATTAGAAATAGAATACATGAAACTAATTAAATAAAAGAAATCTGAGTTCTAAATAAATAATAAGAATAAACCTAAATATAATTATTTAATTAATTTTAAGAAAATAAAATGAATTTAATAAGAAAATATTTTGGTCTTTTAGTCTAAAAGAAATAAATATGAATATATCTAATATAAGTAAATAAATAAAATATTTTTGAGATTTTTATTAATAAAAATAAATATTGTAATAATATTAATAATAATAACTAAAAGAAAGAAAATAAAATAAAAATAAAATAAATAAAATAAGTTAGGAGGGGGTGAAACTTGAATTTGGGGTCTTTTTTGTGTAAAACAAATTTTTGGTTAAGCCTGGCCCAAGAGGAGTTTTTTTGTAAGTCAGAAAAATAATAAATAAAAAAAACAGTTGGGCCTGCGTGGTGGTTAGTAAGCAGGGGGTGTGTGAGTGAAAATGAGGTTGGGCCTGGTGCTGGTGGTGAGTAGCAAGGGTGTGGGGTGTATGCTGGAAAGGGGTCGTTGGCCCTGATTTGATAACTTATAGTCGGCCTAGAAATTTGTTTTAACAAAACAAAAACAAAACACGAAAAAAAAAAGAAATAGTTTCATTTTAACAAATCACTCTCTCTCTTACTCTCTCATGCTCTCTCGTTCTCCTCACCGGAGAAGAAAACTAGGCCCCGCCGGAAGTCGCCCTTGTAGTGGCGACGGCGGCGACGATGCTCCAAACTTGATTTTTCTTACATCAATCTCTTCCTCTTGTCCTCCCAGTTACTAATCTCGTGTTTGATTTTGCAGAAAATGTATGATTTTGCGCAGATTGGAAAGGGGACGAATGGAAACCCTAAGGGCTCTAATTTGCTTCCTAACACTGTTTTGGTAAGATCTTTCCTCTCTCTTTCTTTTTCTTCGTATCTATGAAGGGTTTAGGTTTTTGTGAAAATGATGTAAAAAGAATTTAGGGTTTCATGTTTGGTATCGGTTCTGTTTGTATATTCTGTGACTGTATATTTTGCATATTTGCTGAAAATGGTTTTGAGGAGTTTTTGTGTGATGACTCGGCTTTTTTGTGTTGAACAAAGTTTGGTTTTTGTTGATTCTGTTTTGACTCTGTATATTTGTTTCATGAACTCAGTTTGAAAATGGTTTTGAGGAGTTTATGTGTTGGAAAACTGGGATCATGGTTTTTGTTTTTTATCTCTCTCCCCTTGTGAATTATGTTCTCCTTTGTGCGCTATTTTTATACTATGATGGCTTTTGACTTTGGGACTTGTTTGATGCTTTTGTTGGTTGAATTTGCTTGTTTTTTTGTACAAGCTTGATGCTGACTTGAGGGGCATCATTTTGTCACTTTATTTTTGTTGTACTAGTTTGATGGTTGCTTGTTGGTTGTGTTATTTTACTTGTGATAGATGCTGACTTTTGCTTGATTTTGGGGCTGCACTTGTTGTGCTTTTGCTGGTTTCGTGACTTGATAAACTTTGTATAGATTTTGGTACTTTGTTTATTTTTGTGTGATGCTAGCTTGCTGAGTTTTCTGTACTTTATGCCTGTTGTACTGTGATGAATACTTTTCTGAGTTTTTTCTCTCTTTTTCTATGAATAAAAGCATGGTCTTTGAGATTTTGCAGTGAAAACTTCCTAGGCATGTGAGTTGATTTGTGAACTCTGACTTTTCTTTGAAGTGAAACAACATGAGGCTTCTTTTGTTTGTGTGAAAACATGATAATAATCTGATTTCTATCTTATCTTTTTCTTTTTGTGAACCAAGAAATCCAATTTTTTGATTTGCAAAAAGTAACACAACTCTTAGGCCAATGATGCAAATTCTGATTTTTTGAATCATGTATGAGGATTTTTTTCTGTTGGGCTTGAATTGAAATTCTGCTGGGCTCAAATTCTTTTGGGCTTCTTTTCCTCTATTGTAAACCAACATAATTTGTGATTTGCAATAATATTGGCCTGTGATAGAACTAAATGTTTGAGGCCTTAGCACACAAAAACACCCTATTTTCTGATTCTTAAAACCACCCTAATGATGAGTTCAACATTGTTTGTAGTTTTGTTCTTTTTGAATTGTTTGATAAAGTAACTCTTGCTTGATTTTTTTGTTTCATGTATGATTGATGAGGAGTGGAGGAAGTTTGAAGATGAAGACATCTCTTTATTTTGTAATAAAAATAGGAAAAATAGGAAAGATTTTGTAGTTTATGCCTTTGAAAATTGTAATTGAATTTTGTAATGATTTTGGAATTGTTTGAATAATGAACATTTGAAATTTTGGAAATTTGAATAAATGTGAAAGAATTTGAAAGAATAATGTGACATAAGTTATAATGTTGAAAGAAATAAAAATGTAATATGTTTAAAAGAATAATGGGATGTGTTGAAAAATAATAATGATGTAATTTGTAATGTTTGAAAATAAAAATACATAATATTTTGAAAAAGAATAATGTAAGTTGTGATTTTGAAATAAAAAGAAAATGTGATATAGTTTATAAAAAGGATTGTAGATGTAAAATAAAATAAAAATGTAATGTTTTGAAAAACAAATGTAAATAAAATATAACGCGTTTGAAAGAAAATGTGAAAGAAGAAACCAAGAATTTTATCTGGTGAAATGAGAGGCTCGGTATCCTTGCTTTGCTCACGATAAACAAACTTGGAATCTAAGCCATAGAAACTTGAATTAGGCTCGTATTTCTCAGAACAAAACAAAGTTGTCAGACCGTGCAATTAAATTCTGATTGAAGCTTCCTCAGTGAGTGCTTAAATAACACCAGAGTTTGAATCAACACGACCCTAATTCGTCTCATCACGAATCAAAAACCCTTAATTCGAGGTGAAATCAAATACAAGCCTTAATATTGTGCAACCACTAAAACACGAATCTTGATCTCAGCAGACATCACATCTTTTAAGAGTCAAAACCCTAGCCCAATACTAAAGGACAAGAGACACTTTAAGCACTTGCAAATTTGAACCCTGGAGGAATTAATTGACGTGATTTTGAGGTTTGAGAAACCTTGAACAGTTGAAAAACCCTAGAAAGAAATTTTAAAGGAAATGGAGGGAAATTTTGGGGTACAACAATTGCTTTCAGTATTTGCCTTTATTTATTCATTGGCTTACATTTATTATTTTGATCATATTATATTTGATGGGATTATATATTTATAAAAAAATATTTTAAAAAAAACCATTAGAAAGAAGGTTCGTCTATTAGCCAAGGGGATACATCAGCCCTGTGAGTTTATGTGACGACTTCTCCTAGAGTCGGTGGAATTCTGAGAAAGGAATATGTTTCTAGAGACATCCTCTTAGGGGGTAAGACTTTGGAATGAAAACTATGACTCTTTTGTATAACCCTTAAACCAAAATCTCATGGTGAGACCTTTCAAGACCTAGAGACGGAAGTTTCGGTCTATAAAGAGGCTCCACTTAAGGGAGGTCCTTGTGTGTTTCCCTCTAGTGTTATCCATGATACCCTTAAGGAAACTACCTTATGGGGAGGGTAGAATATATGTAGACCAAAACTAGGAGCCTACCTTCTAAGGGTACCTTTTCATGAAATCCTGTCATTAAGCCACACAATCATGCATTCATACATCTTGCATTTCATATATTTATTACCCTCCATTTCTTTTTTTTTGTCTTATTCACAAGTTCAAAAAAATAAAATAATAATCAAAGGTTTTTGGTGAAGTATCCTAAAAATGAATGTCAAAGGGAAACAACTTATCAATGCCATCAAGCCCGGTATGACAAAGATCAAGGCTATAAAAGGGAAACTGTCTAAAAGAGCTCTGAAGATATTCACTCACTCTTATAGGGATACCCTTGAATTAACAAAAGTTGAGGTACAATTGGATGTTGTTTCTTCCCTAATTCAGTTCTACGACCCTCCATTGAGGTGTTTCACCTTCCAATACTTTCAGCTAGCACCAACTCTGGAAGAATTTGATAGACTTTTGAATTTCTCTAAAGGAAAATCTTATGTGGGAATCGGGAAGACTATTGACATCAGAATCTTGGCAGAGGGTTTAGGGATCCCTTATCCTGAATTGTCACTTAATTACAAAAACGAAGGTGATGTACGAAGGAATAAGAGATGTTATTTGGAGACTAAGGCTCTTGATTTTGCCGATAACAAAGAATGAGAGTCTTGTGTTGATTATTTAAGGCTACTTGTGTTTGGTGTAATCTTATTTCCAGACTTTGGACTATATTGACCCTGCAACTATTAGTGTATTTTGGGGCGCAAACGCTTTCAATACGGACCCAACCCCCTCTTTACTTGCTGATATTTATTATACAATCCATACTCGGTACTAAAAGGGGAGAGGTACTCTAAACTGTTACACCCTGCTCTTGTATTATTGGTTTATGACTCACCTCTATAAAGAATATTTCATGATTCCAAATCTGATGAGATACGAGTGGCCTCAAAAACTAAGGTCTCTTACTGCTAATTCTGTGTTATGGTATGCGAGAAAACTGGACATAGGAGATATCATTTGTAATTGCGTAGACTTTCAAAATGTTCCATTGATTGGATCACGTGGTTGCATCAATTACAACCCTACCTTGTCCCTATGACAACTAGGGCATCATTTAGAGGATAAACCTTCAGATGGACAACTTCGATAATTGATCATTCATGACATGGGAAAAAATGACCAAGAATTGCTCAACAAGATCATCTGAGCTTGAATTAAGGTTAATAAAAGAAAGGTCGAAAGAAAGAATGTTGTGGCGAAAGAACCTTACACTCGATGGGTTTTGGATAGGGTGCAAGTGGTTAAGTTCCCATTTTACGTAGATCCTGAGTACAAGCCAGATGTCCCAGATTCTCCACCTATGTCCTAGAAGAAATAGATGATTTAAAGAATGCTTTGAAACAAGCTGAAAGGGAGAAAGAAGAATTGGAGCTCAACCTCCATAACTTAACTAAGGAGAAAAAGCAAATGCTACACATACTTGAATCAAAAGATCAACAGATTCAGAAAGATCGTGAGGCATTTGAGAAGGAGAGTCTAAAGAGGAAGCGTTAGACTGAAGGGTTGTTAAGTGCTACTTTCAACTTGGATTCCAACAACCAACAGTTGGAAGATGCTGCTAGTAAAATCGAGAGATTAAATAGGTGGTATGAAAAGGCAATGTAAGACAATAAGGTGATGGAAAAATATTTAAGGGTTCAAATCCAAAGTTTGGCGCAAGCTTCTTTAGATCAAGAAGAACAAATGAAGTATGTTACCACTAGAATCCAAGATATCCAAGAATCAGAGGTATGGGAATGCCTCAAAAGGATGATGGCAGAAAGATTTCTCACCCAGAAAACTAAGGAATACGAGCAAGTATGTCTTGAATTAGAAGACTTCCAAAAGGATTTCCTAATACAATGGAAACTCTACACGAAGATGAGGACTGAAAAGTTATACTGGGAAGAGTAGTATGTAAAGATCTCTAAAGCAGTAAAAGAAAATCATAAGATAATTACTGACCTCTACCAAGAATACTGGTTCTACAAAGACAAGCATGCAAGACTCTCCTTCTTAGCCAACAATCTTATCAGCGACATCCCTAGGAGTTTGTGAGATGCATAAAATGTGATGGTCCCTCTTCCAAAAGATGTTGAAGACTTTCTCAAACTTTGTAGGACAATGGTCGATGGCTTCAGAGCATAAATCCGTAGGCGCACTTAGAAGACTTTTATTTACCTTTGATTATTTCTTTCAGCAAGTGTTAATGTTTTAAGTATGAATGTTTTTCAATATCTGAATTATATTCTTTTTTTAAGACAATTACTATTTTAATAAAGGCATTTTGTTTCCATATCTCGGTTGCATATTTATTTTTTAGATACTCACCAATATAAAAGAAAAACCTGAAAGTATATAAAAAATGTATATCCAAGTGAATAGGACATTCAAAAAATGAATCCCTTTGCATGTTCATACACATTCATGCATTCACAAACATTTGCATCTCATAAACTCATACAAAAAAAACTCATCATTTTTCAAAATAATTTCCAGTTAAACCATTGGTAGAAGAGCTAGAAAATCGCCGCCTCTCAGACCACTATATCAAACAAGACCCATCAACAAAAAGCGATGGAACAAATCAAAGAGAATCAAGCTGCACTCAAGGAGGATTTGTAACAAGTCAAGGGTAATGTTGACTCAATGAAAGGAGACACGAGTCAAGTTCTACTAGCCCTGAAGAATATCATCGAGAGGAAGGAACAAATCCCTAGGGTAGCCTTTGAGGAAGTAGCCCAAACCATTGGTGCATCGAGCGATCACCATCCAAGAAGAGAGCCCCAAAAGTCAATGATGGCTCAACAAGAAATAAGAAAAGCTGATACTTAAGGGTTTGTCCCACCTCCACCAAAGGTAGGGGCGTTTCATACCTTGCAGATTCTGATCAACAATGCAGATAACTACTTAGACTTGCAATATGGAGATCATGGCTTAGAAGATGTCAATCAAGCACTTCATAGGACAACCCATGAGCATGTTAATGAAAATACATTGGCGCTTAACCAATACAAAGATCTTGAAGAAAGATTAAAGATTGTGGAGGGTTACAATGCTTTCGATGTCGACGCTCTCGAGATAGGACTAGTTCCTGATGCGGTGATCCCGCTGAAATTCAAAGTACCTGAATTTGGAAAATAAAAGGACTCACATGTCTAAGAAACCATCTACACATGTATTGCAGGAAGATGCATGCCTATGCTCAAGATCAAAAGTTGATGATCCATTGTTTCTAAGACAGTTTGAGTGGGGTATCCCTAGTTTGGTACATGTAGTTGGAACGAGTTTATATCCAGACATGGGAAAATCTTGCTAATGCTTTTCTGAGACAGTATAAATATAACTCGGACATGGCGCCTACCCCTATGCAACTCTAGAAATTGTCTCAGAAAAAGGAGGAGTCTTTCAAGGAGTATGCTTAAAGATGGAGAGAAATGGAAGCCCGGGTACAACCACCAGTTCTGGAGAAAGAATTAGTCGATATATTCATGGGAACTTTTCAAGGATTGTATTATGAAAAGATGGTAGGGAGCGTCTCTTCTGGATTTTCAGATTTGGTAACTATTGGAGAAAGAATTGAAGCTGAAATAAAGAGCGAAAAGATACAAGGGGGATCATCTAGTACCCCTTATAATCCAAAAAGACATGTTCCTAACTTCTCAAAAGAAGGAGGGAGAAATTAATGTTGTAGCCTCACATCCAAGGGCATAACAACCACTAATAATTCCACGAGAACAACAATAGAACAGGTTTGAAAGGCCGACGAGAAAGTTTGACTCGCTCCCAATGTCGCACAATCAATTATTATAACACTTAGTCAAGGCATCTTTGGTAGAGATAAAACCTATAGCTCCTCTAATCGGGCCACCTCCACTAAGATATGATGCCAATTCCAGATGCGAGTATCATGCCAGTTCTCCCGGGCACACTATAGAAAAATGTTGGGCCTTCAAACACAAGGTTCAAGATTTGTTGGATTCTATGTATATCACTTTTGATAAACTAAAAATCAAGTCAAACCCCATGCCTCCGCATGGTGGACCAACAATAAACGCAATTGAAGTAGTCACCAACTTTGGGGCAGTCAGAAGAGTAAAGGCCCAAATAAATATTTTAAAGGAATATCTGTTGGAATATGGGTTCCTCTTGGAACATAATCAAGATTTTGAGAAGACATTACAAAAATTGGTGGATCAGGAGATAGTCCAATTTGGACCATACCCTAAACAAGAATATGTAGCTGGAATTGAGGGAAGTACAAAGAAGCCATTGGTAATTCCTTGCCAAGGGCCAAACCTTAATAAGAATACTCTTGTGATTCCATGGGGAGAATAAACATAAACACCAGTAATGACACCAAGACAAACTCTGAGGATACCAGTAGTTCCAAAGACTACGATGGTAATTAGGGGACCATCTCTTACCCCTTACAAAAGTGACAAAGCAATACCATGGATTTATAATTCTACTATATACGTCAATGATTTAAAGCAAGAACGTGAGCCATCGATAAGTTAAGGACCTTCAATCTCAAATATAGTAGGAACAAGGCCATGACTTGCAGTGGTCGAATCTTTGGTTCCGAACCACAAAAGAAGAATGATACTGTGGTGAAAAATAAAAATGATACATTGGTGAAAGATAAAGGAAAAGCAGTGGTGGAGGAAAGTCAAGAACAAGAGCCTTCGAGCAAGAACTTTACTGATCAAGAGGCATAAGAATTTTTGAAAATAAGAATTTTTGAAAATAATCAAAAGAAGTGATGATACGGTTGTGGATTAACTTCACCAAACCCCATCCAAAATTTCTATACTCTCGTTTCTCATTAATTCAGAAGCGCATCGAGACTCCCTAATGAAGGTTCTCAGTTCTGCTCATGTTACAGAGGAGATTACTGTAAACCAATTTGACAATGTTGTAGTAAATTTAACATCTCGATCATATCTAGGTTTCAATGACAGTGAGTTGCCTCCACAAGGTAGAGCTCACAACAAGGCGTTGAAAATATCTATTCAGATAGGTACTACAAGTCTATCCAGGGTACTCACCAATATTGGTTCTGCCCTCAATGTGTTACCAAAATCCATCTTGATGAAGTTAACACTAGATGGTGTTGTAATAAGACCAAGTTTCTACGAAAATTAAAGCTTTCGACGGTTCTCAAAGTTCAGTATTCAGAGAAGTGGACCTTCCTGTCAAGATCCACCCACATATGTTCTATATCACTTTTTAAGTCATGGATATAGAACCAATGTATACATGTTTACTTAGGCGACCCTGGATTCATGCAGTAGGGGAAGTCACTTCAACTTTACATCAGAAACTGAAGTTCTTAGTTCAAGGAAGATTGGTCATAATCGATGGTGAAGAGGACATATTTGTAAGTCACATAGAATCCTACATGTATATTATTGCTGATGAAGACTGTATAGCCACACCATTTCAAGTCTTAGAGGTTGCCTCAATGGTAACCCTACTGGTGGAAAAATCAAGAAACCTATTGTAACTTCGTGGAGAGATTTGCAAGTAGCTATTGAAAGTGTACCTCAAAAGGTTGGGGTAGACTCTCAGAAATAACTGAGAAGAAGAATCGTTTTGGTTTGGGCTACGAGTTATCAAAGGCTACTCTAAAGGGAAAAGCACGGTTTAGTCCAATACATGAGACCTTCGTCAACAAAGGAGTAGAGCATGGCAGACAGGTGGCAATGATATTTGACAAGGGCAACATCAAAAATGCGTCTAAATTCATCCATGAATACGTACCAGGTGAATAAATCAAGAATTGGACAGCTGTGGAGATTCTGGAGATCTTTTTCTTTCCAAAGTATTTTTTTCTTGTTTTTTAAAAGAACCTATGTAAAGCCCGAGGCATAGGGGTTTCTTGTAAGGGTCCCCCAATTTGTTTCAGACATTATTCATAATTAATAACAGTTATATTTCGCATTCGATTAAGATCCCTGTTTTTCTCTTGCATTTATCTCTTATATTTAAAAATGGCAATACTTTTCTTCATATACATTTTCCAAATTCACATACTAAAACTGCACCAAAACATGATAAATGTGCAGATCCATGGCTAAAATCATCGATAATGTTACTGCTGCTATCCAATATAATTTTGGTGTACCCATCAACCAAACAAAAGAGGATGATGATGAAGATCTTGAACTCTCTGAAAAGTTGGCGAGGGAGATAGAGCAAAAAGCTGACAGTATATAACCATACCAAGAATATATTGAGACCATTAACCTGGGCATATAAGAAGATCCGAAAGAGATCAAGATAGGGGCAACATTGGAGAAAAGTGTCAAAGAAAGACAAATCAAGTTGTTGCATGAATATGTGGATATATTTGCCTGGTCTTACAGAGATATGACAAGATTGAATACAAATATTGTGGTGCATAGACTACCTCTCAAGGACTCAGAAGGACTCGTCCTGACATATCAAGAAAGATTCGAAAAGAGGTCCTTAAACAATTTGATGCAGGATTCTTAGTGGTGGTGGATTATCCACCTTGGATAGCTTACACCGTAGCCGTACCCAAGAAGGATAGAAAAGTACGCATGTGCGTAGGCTATTGGGATCTGAACAAACAAGTCCCAAAGACGATTTCACCTTACCTCACATTGATGTTTTGGTGGACAATACAACTCAGGCTTCGGTATTCTCGTTCATGGATAATTTCTCAGGGTATAATCAAATCAAAATGGCACATGTAACGCCCCAATATTTAATTATTTATTTAATTAAATATTTTTGAATATTTTACATTAGTTCGAATTTTTATCGTTGAAGTCAGAATTATTTTATTTAGTGGCATGATAAATAATCAGATTTAATTTGGTGGAATTAAGTTGAAGTATTATTTTATTATTAAGCTTAAATATGAGATTGGGCTTAATTTGTGGTGTTGTGAAGTAATAAGGGGGTATGTCACTTAGGCCTATTTAGATTTATTAAGAGAAATAATATTATTGTATTAGGAATAGAAATAGAGGAGAAAGAGAGGATAATGTATCAGGAAAAGAATAAGAAGAGAAATAGGAATATGGTTTTGTGAGGAGAAGAAGAACAAGAGGAAGTTGCTACTAGTGCTAAATCCCCATAAACTCCATTGAAGTTTCTTAGAGCTGCACTCAATCCAAGGTAAGTGTGGGGTTCTTGCTAAATAAATGAGAGTATGGTGAATTTTAATTGGGGTTTAGGGTATTAGTTTCACTACTATGTTGTGTTAAAAATTGGTTGTGTTACTATTAAAATTAACGATTAATTTGAGTTGTGTTGTTATTTGTTGTATTTGAACTGTGTTGGGTTAATGCTAAGCTAGGATAAATGGGTAAATTGAAACAAGGAATGAACAAGAACAAGGCACATGTGTGAAGGGAGGCAAAACTAGTTTTTAAGCTTCAGGCCTTCTAACACAGGTCATGTCAGATGACACGGGCACCCGTGTCATCCCCTGCACTCCACGCCTTCCCCTTTCCTTCTCCTGACACGACTGTGTCAGGCAACAAGGCCACCCGTGTCAGCTGCTGTAGCAAATTTTCTAAAAATTAGACTTATGCACCTTTTCTGAACCTATTCGTCCTGTTTGATTCTCCTGCAAACTAAAGCATAAAATATGGTGATAAGGAATAAAACATCAATTAGTTGAACGAAGCAATGACTAAGTAACTACTAAAATTCCTGTGTAAAAACCACTGATCAGTATCCGAATTAGGCGATATAATTAGTTATCCGGAATTTAACGAAATTTAACCGGGTAACTAAGTTTAATTAGTAGGTAATTATGGATATGTCTTTTTGTTAAAATTATGTCGATTACGTCAAATTGCAGGTACAATTGGTTAAGTCATTTTGTCCAGTTTATGGACATTGTTAATTATAGGTCTTATGACCGATGTTGTGTTATTTTATGCTAATCGATAACTTGGCCGGACGGACCGACTTGCTCTGATACCACTAATGTAACACCCCAAATCTACCCCAAGCAATTATCAGAAAATCAGAGTATAAAAATTTCCAATATAATCAGAATGTCATATATTCAACAAAACAGATAAACCTGTCATGCTTTTAGAATAGATACATAACACTTAAAGAAGCAGAATAAACACAACTCATGAATAAAGTCTTCATAACATAAACCAAAGTTTGATTAATCACGTAGCAGATTCATAATAATTCTCTAAATAAGATATAGCATTTTTTGAATCATGAAACAACATCAATACAATAACTCCTCAAATAACAACATAAGGTTCAATAAATAAATAACAAAATAAGACAAGCATTCATTTCCCCCCCGAGTTCTACGTATTTGAGCAAATGACACTAAACTCGAACTAATAATGCTATCGGCTACTCATCTTGGTTACCTGCACGTTACCAACAAAGGGCAACATTCAAACAGAAGGGGTGAGATATCAAACTACATAAATAGGGTTAGGATAAACAATATATTAGGTAAAGAATATATGATTCACCACTTCACATAACAACAACATAAAGCAACACAATTCACATACACATCAATTCAACTTATAACATTGCCAGACATATATAACACTTCAAATAAGCAACAAATCAACGACTTCAAATGTGACTCAACTGTGCAAGTTCATGTGGTACCATTGGAGCAGAACTCTCAACTTAGAAAATGCCAGTTTACCGAGGTATAAGGCAAAGCCTTCAACTTAGAACATGCCAATCCAGGCCAACATAGGTGAGCATTCGCTCCAACTTAGAACATGTCAATCCAGACCAACTTTAATGATATGCTATGTTATGCAACGATATAAACAACCACAACTCAACAACACAACATCAACAACAACATTACAATGGTGGACATAACAACAAATCACACCGTTCAACATTGGCCAAAGGCCTACAACAAAACATATCAAAGAAATCAACAACTTTTCATGTCAACAACATATTCATTATATATTCACTAGGATTTGAGTTGTGTTGCTATTAAAATTAACGATTGATTTGAGTTGTGTTGTTATTTGTTGTATTTGAACTGTGTTGGGTTAATGATAATCTAGGATAAATGGGTAAATTGAAACAAGGAATGAACAAGAACAAGGCACATGTGTGAAGGGAGGCAAAACTTGTTTTTAAGCTCCAGGCCTCCTAACACGGGTCGTGTTAGATTACACGGGCACCCGTGTCAGCCCCTGCACTCCACACCTTCCCCTTTCCTCTTCCTGACACGGCCGTGTCAGGCAACACGGTCACCCGTGTCAGCTGCTGTAGCAAATTTTCTAAAAATTAGACTTATGCACCTTTTCTGACCCGATTCGTCCTGTTTGATTCTTCTGCAAACCAAAGCATAAAATATGGTGATAAGGAATAAAACATAAATTAGGTAAACGAAGCAATGACTAAGTAACTATTAAAATTCCTGTGTAAAAACCACTGATCAGTAGCCGAATTATGCGGTATAATTAGTTGTTAGGAATTTAACGATATTTGACCGGGTAAATAAGTTTAATTAGTAGGTAATTATGGATATGTGTTTTTGTTGAAATTATGTCAATTACACCGAATTGCTGGTACAATTGGTTAAGTCATTCCGTCTGGTTTATGGACATTGTTGATTATAGGTCTTATGATCGATGTTGTGTTATTTTGTGCGAATCGATGAATGTGCTGTTGTTGCGAGATATCATTGTGTATATGTGGAATTCGCTATTGATAATGTGATTATGAATTATTTCTGTGGGTAGCCGTATGGTGTGAATCCTAGTGAATATATAATGAATATGTTGTTGCCAAGAAAAGTTGTTGATTCCGTTGATATGTTGTGTTGTAGGCCTTTGGCCAATGTTGAACGGTGTGATTTGTTGTTATGTCAACCGTTGTTATGTTGTTGTTGTTGTGTTGTCGAGTTATGGTTGTTTATATCGTCGTATAACATAGCATAGCATTAAAGTTGGCCTGGATTGGCATGTTCTAAATTGGAGCGAATGCTCACCTATGTTGGCCTGAATTGGCATGTTCTAAGTTGAAGGCTTTGCCTTATGCCTCACTAAACTGGCATTTTATAAGTTGAGAGTTCTGCTCCAATGGTACCACATGAATTTTCACTGTTGAGTCACATTTGGAGTCGTTGATTTATTGCTTATTTGAAGTGTTATCTATGCATGGCGATGTTATTAGTTGAATTGATGTGTAGATGAATTGTGTTGCTTTATGTTGTTGTTGTGTGAAGTGGTGAATCGTATATTCTTTACCTAATATATTATTTATCATAACCCTATTTCTGTAGTTCGATATATCACCCCTTCTGTTTAAATGTTGCCCTTGGTGATACGGTGAGAGCACTAACTTGAGTGTTTTGCGTTTGATCGCAAATGTTGCGGTTAGTAAGAGTCGCCACCGACTTTTTTTTATCCAAAAGGAAAGGTGAAAAAGTAAAGGAAAGACCTTTGAGATTATTTCTTGAGTTCAGGGGGTAGATTATGAAAAGGGAAGGTATTAGCACCCTTTCCATCCATGGTTTTCCATGGGCTCTTAGTTACTTGCTAGATCACTTACTTTTGTTTGAAAATGCGCTTTGTATGGTTTTTGAAAGTATTTTGTAAAGAGGCCATTGTCTAGGCAAACTTTTGTAATGATTCTCGTTCGTAAGAATGTATACAAAGGTGTTGATCTTTTGAAAATGTTTTCAAGTTTTGATAGATGTTTTGGAATTGTTGGTGTTTGTTTTGAAAATATCAAGGATGTTTTTGTTTTAAAATGGAGCAAGTAACTTGGAACATTCTACCTACACAAAAGTCTTTCATGTTTATTTCCTTTTTCCTTTGACATTGTTATCTTACCATTGATTTGGTAAGTAACCCTATCTTTGGATGTAAAAGGGACGGGTGTGGGTCATCGTATAGCCATGATTAGCAATGTTGTAAGATATCTTAGAATTTTTCTTTAGGGGCTAAGATCATTTTGAAAGGCAACATAGACAGCGTCATCGAGGGACTATGATCTTGTATTTTTGCTTGTTTTTTTTAAGATACCTCACATGCATAATATGACCATTTTTGTAAATCAACAAAGTGGGTTTACCCTAGGGGTGTTTGTGTGCAAGTGTATTGATTTACATGTGTTTTGTCTTTGATTAGGGTTTTCTATTGATTGGTTTTAGTCTTTCCATACAAAATCCTAATTACTAGCATTTTGTATATAAAGCGATAAATTGCGAAAATTAAAATTACTACGCTATTACAATACTTAGGGGAGGGGGTGTACAAATTACAAATGGGGAATATTGCAAGAATTTAAATCTAAATAAATATTACAACCATATTGAATTTTGAATAAATGTACAAAATGAACAAATAAAATACAAGGATGTAGATGTAAAAAGAAATATGATTTTTGATTGTTTTTTATGAAAAGGATTTTTTGACCTAATTAAATAAAATAATTAGCTAAGAAAAATAAGGAAATTAAGATTGAAATAGTAAACTAAATTAATTTAAAGAAAACAAGTTTTTTAGGGTTTTTTGTGAATTTAATTAAACTAGTAAAATAAAAATAATTAAATAAAAATCCTAAGCTCTAAATTGATTTTAATTTTACAAGAAAAATAAATAATATAATATAATAATAATTAAAATTACATTATCTATATAAAAAAGAAATTAATTGTAGAAAAGGTTTTTGTTCTTTTATTTTTGTAAAGAAAAATAAACTAAATTGATATAAATAATAAAATATAAATATTTTTGGAAAAAATGATAATAATGATAATAATGATAATAATAGTAATATTAATAATAAAAGAAAAAAATGAAATAAAAATAAAATGAAGGAAAAATAAAGAGAAAAATGGAAAATAAAATAATGGGCCATGGGTGTGGATAATAAGGCAGGGGGTCAGAAGCAGTAAAAAAGTAAAGCCCAAAGGGGGAAATGCCCAGCGCTGCAAAAAAGGGTCAGAAAATGTCAAAAAATGAAAAAAAGGTCACGTTGGGGCTTGAACCCAGGACTTCATGGTGACAGGCGCGCGCTTTAACCACTAGGGTGGTGATACATCCATTAATTTATGTAAAACAACAAATATATAACCCAAGTCTTGCCCTAAATGTACTTCATCTTCAACCTCCTGCCAGAAGCCCTGCAACTTGTTCATTTCTCAACCATTTGCAAAAACGTAAAAATGAAAGTTGTGTAAAATTTCACCACTATTCCAGAAATGTAAACAACTTAAACTAATTCTAAAAAATGAGCATGAATTTTGAATGGTACCAAATTTTGACCTAACTTTTCCATGATGTTCAGATTCAAAATTCTAACTCCTTAAGTAATATAAATGAAAACTAAAGACATGGTTAGCTTCGGGACAATGATACCTACATTTCTTATTCACAAATGAACCATCAATGATGCCTGTATGAAGAGTTCAGAAGTCAGAAAACTCACATTGCAAGAGGCTATCGTGTTTTGAGTTTGAGCAGCTTTTAATGAGTTCCAATGATTGGATTAGCTTCCTCAAGTTCCCAGGAAGCTAATGTGATGCTTAGCTTGAGCTGAAAGTGCCTGAGGAGTTCTGGAGAAGTCCAAGTGCAAAGCTCTGTTTTTGAAAATGGAGGATGGTGTTAATGGTGTTACAGTCTTGTAATAGGGTGTGGGATGAGTTCTAAATGATGTTTAGAAACTTTAGGAACCAAAAGGCTGGAAAACGCACGAGGGAGATGTGAGTTTCAAACTTTTGGTCAGGTTAGGCAACAATGGAGGTATGTCATGCAGTTCTGAGTTCTTGGTGTTTTTAGGGCTTTTGCATGCGTGTGTTTTGTTGTCAAGGACTTGTACATACGTAATGAGAAGGTTTTTGTGCTTGGGAGGGGTCAGAAGTACAAGTTCTAGACTAATTGCTATGTTACTTGATTTTGAAGAAAAGTGGGAGCATGGTTCTAAGATGAAGTACAAGCATGTGCTGAGTGATTGTAAGGCTTGAGACAAACTTATCTTGAGTTATAGGATGTGTATGATCATAGGAAAACCATTGCAAGGCTCAAGAACAAGTTTTGTGCATAAAGCTACTTTTTCAAAATGGCATTGTGCATTTTCTTCCTAAAATGGATATAAAGCATGGCATTGCATTGAATGCTTGAGTTGAGACCTCTAAAAGCTGTGAAAGCAATTAATTATAGAGTGCCTAACAAGTTTGAGGTCTGTAAAGTAGATATTATGCAGCATAGGTTTGAATTTTGAATCTTTGTTCATCATAAAATAACCTATAATTTTGGTTTGAAACCCTAATTTCCTCTCTTCGATTATCCCTGCTCAAGAATGACCTCAAGGAGTTCTTGTAAATTTTAGAAAGCTTGTAATGTGCTCTACAACCCCTCTTTGAATCACTTTTGAAAATTCCCCTTGGAACTATATGAAAAAGTGCCATGAAGTTAGGTCAAAATCCTGCCTAAACTAGGGCAAAATTTCACTAAGTGTTTAATTTCAAGACCATAACTTTATGAATTAATAAATTGAGATCCAAGCACTTTTATAAGAATTTGTGTAAAGCAATGTTGTAGATCTCATGGAGATCTACAACTTTGATGTTGAAAGTTTCTTTTGAATCATCTTGCATCATGGTGAAAAATTTGCTCAAAGTTGTGAGAAAACATGAAGTCTTAAACACTTAGAAAAATTTCTAAGTTAGAAAACTTTGACTCTCAAAAATGAAATCTTGACCTTTTTATTTCATGATGAATAAGTTTCATATTTTGACATGTTTTGATGAATTGTGATCTTTGACACTTGATTTTGACCAAAAAGTCAAAGTTTAACTTTTCAGTGTACAACTGACTTTTGATCAGTTGACTGAAAATTCACTATCAATCCAATTGATTTTGAACAATATTTTGAGTCATGCCATTAGTTCAAAATGATGCCATTGAACTCTTGAGATTATGCCTCAATCCAATTAACCATTTGCTAGGTCAAAAATCAGAAATTGCCCTTTCTCAATCAAAACGCTAATTTTAACCATTTTGCCCTTTTGATGATTTGATCAAATTTCTTGAGGAATTATGGTCCAAATTTGATCAAATGATACATATGAGTTTACAATGTTGACATGGATAAAAAATTATGAAGTTTGATAGTAAATTGGCCATAGTTGACTTTTTCCCCAATACAGTTGATTTTTAGGTCAACTGCTCAATTGACTGAGCAAAAATGTGATCCAAGACTTGAAACTTGACATGAGTAATCTTGGGGGTCCATAATGATCCATGAAAGTCATATGAAGCATTGAAAGTTCAATTATCCTTGTGCAATATCAAACCCTAATTTCAGTCATTAGTGCTTAAGGAGGTGTCTTGAGTTGATCAACCCTAGTGCAGTCTTGAACCAAGAGAGATCTTTGTGAGAAAATATTTGATGAGTGAGAGGGAAAATTTTGGGGTACAACAACTTCCCCTGTTCAATCTTCTTAAACATGAAGAGTTAGATTGGCGGATTTGCCATTCGTGACTTGAAGGTGGAAGATGATTGGACACTAGAGTGCCCAGAAATTTTCACTCGATGATGTGATGGTTGATGGTGTAGGGAATGGGCTTAGAGATTCCATTTGGAAATATGATGGAAAAGTTGTTGGAGATGGGCTTACAGACGCCATCCAAAAATGATTGTTGGCGGGAATGGAAGAACTATCAGAATAAATCTTTGGTCGATTTATACTGAAATAGTGGATGTGTTGGGTTGAGTACTAGAATAATATCCATAAATGGATTGTATTTGACTCACATATGAGATTTGAAACTTGAATGAGTATCAGAATGGCGTTCGCATCTGGAGCGTATCTGAATTGTATCTGGAAGATGAATCTGAACAAGTATCAGAGTGGCGTCCGTGTTTGGAGCGTATCTGAACTGTATCTGAAAGCTGAATCTGAATGAGTATCAGAATGGCGTCCGTGTATGGAGCGTATCTGAATTGTATCTAAAAGATGAATCTAAATGAGTATCAGAATGGCATTCGTATCTGGAGCATATCTGAACTGTATCTGAAAGCTGAATGAGAATTGTTGTACCCCAAAATTTGCCCTCTCATGTTTTCCAAAGTCTTCCCCCTGCATGGTTGACCAGAAACCCTTGCCTAAGGAAAAAGAAATTTTTTTTAGTGGTGCTTTAAGTACACTTCGATTGGCATTATGTCAAGCATTTCGATTGGAATTCTGAAAGACCCTTCGATTGGTACTTTGAAGGGACACTTCGATTGGCATTATGGATGAGCCTTTCGATTGGCATTTGGACAAGCACTTCGATTGGCATTATGTCAAGGCCTTCGATTGGCATTCTGAAAGACCCTTCGATTGGGATTATGAATAAGCCTTTCGATTGGCACCCTGGGCCAGGCCTTCGATTGGCATGCCAAGGGATCCTTCGATTTAGCATTGTGTCAAGGCAGCTTCGACAGGCATGTTAGCCATGTCCTTCGATTAACATGAACAACACCTTTCGATTGGCCTGTTAACAAAGCCATCAAGAGGGCGCTCAAAACATATCCAGTCGAAGCAGAAGGAGTCCCATTCGAAGGAGGCAAATCAGGACCAATCGAAGAGCAGGGCCTGAAGGCATTCGAAATCCAAAAGCGTCCAGGTTCATTCAAGGGACACGAATGTTTCAAAAAAGGAAATTATTTAATGTGTCTGATTCTTGTCTCATGGCTTTAATGGCCTGTTTAATGGCTGTCTCTTGCCATTACTGCACCCTCATACCCCTATAAATATAGAGCCCAACATACATATCCAGGACACACGAAAATTATACAACGAAACATACACAAAAACTCTGCAGGAGAACACAGAAAGAACAGAAGCATTGGAGAGACACTGCCCAAACAATCCATCAAAGGTTGTCAGAATTTTCCAAGCCAAAGCAGTCCTTCAGATCGAAGGTGCCCACACCCAGAAGCCCTCAGATTAAAATTGCTCCCATCCAGCCAGTACCAAATCGAAGGTTTCCAACTACTGTAAGAGAGGGTAAATTGTCAAAAAAAACTTTTCATTTTGCATAACACATTATTACTTGTTTTTATCTTTGATTTGCCATCCTAGACAGGATCGAAAGGCCTGGGTTTGGCGCCCAGGTCATGTTTTTCGTTTGCTAACATTTGTTGCAGACATAGCCTGAAGAGACCCAGCAAGCGCAGGATCGAAGGGCCTGGGGTTCAATACCCAGGCCCTGCGTTTTATTTCGCTAACATACTTTTGCAGGTATAACATCCCAGATCGAAGGAGACACCTTCTCTAGATCGAACCCATTAGCATGCTGGATCGAATGAGGCATCTCATTCCTGGATCGAAAGCCATGACTTCCATGATCAAAAGACAATCCTCTTCCCTGGATCGAAGGCTACTCACGCCTTACTATCTGGCCCAATCGAAAGGACCATTTCCTTCCCTGGGTTGAAACTCCTCTTTTTTCCCTGGATCGAAGGATCCCCCTTGTATTTTATTTTTTGTTTTCATAGACTTCTTTTTTTATCTTTTTAATTAACATTAAAATAAAAAAAACCACAAAAACATTAGGCTAGTTCTTTTTCTATTAAATTAACTTTGTTAATTAACCTTTAATTATCTTAACATTTTTCCAAAACTAAAATTAAATAGATTTAGGTCATTTTCTCAAAATAAAATAAAACAACAAAAAAGATTTTATTCTTAGATTTTTAGAGGTTAATTTCATATTCGCGCGCGCTTATTTTATTGTAACTGTCTATTGGTTTGTAATAGCTTAGCTAAGACTTTTTATACTTTACTGCTTTTGATTCCCCCAATTTTTGGACATGTAAATAATCCCCCTCCCCGAAGCCTTGTAATAGCGTAGGATTTACAATTCCCGCACTTTAAATTCCTGTACATATATTAATTGTTTAGATGTATACTAACTAGGATTGCATGACAAGATTAACTCTTAACTTAAAATCAACAGTAGCTCACCATGACATGCAAGAATAACATAACTGAAAATTGACACACTTGCACATGCCACTCCTAGGGTACACCTCACTTGGTTGCCTCAATTGTGGTCATTAAGTATAGGATGTTTTAGAGGTCGTCCTTCTGTCCAAAGATCAAAGTTGCCTCGAAACGGTTGCCTCGGAAAAATGATCTAAGACATTAGGATTACCGCTAAGGCGTCCTAACGTTGCTTTAGTGACCACACGTCTCTTAAATCGAATTGACCCGAAAACTCCAACGACGGTGCTACCTACTCCTCAATAGTGGGATAGCACTGTCTAAAGGACACTTGCACAGTCTAATTCCTTTTTGAGTAGGTAGATGTTCTTAAGTACTTGCTCCTTTTAAAACAAAACAAAACTTTTCGCACTTACACTTTCTTCAAAAACAAAACTCTTTTCAAAACCCACAAACACAAAGAAAAGCAAACTTTTGAAAACATAGTGAGCAAGTACCTAAGAGCCCGTGGATAACCACGGATAGAAAGGGTGCTAACACCTTCCCTTTCTATAATCTACCTCCCGAACCCGAGAAACATCTCGAAAAGGAAATTTTCTTTGCTTTTGTCCTTTCCCTTGTTGGATAAAATAAAAGACGGTGGCGACTCTTGCTTAACCGCGACATTTTGCGAAAACAAACGCAAACGCGAACCAGCATTCCAAAACAGTCAGTTCTCGTTCCCACCGATCACAGAACTGGCGACTCTGCTGGGGATTCGTATAAGTGAGGTGTACCTTAGGATTAGATCACTTGTGTTTTCAATTGTATGCTTTGTATGCTTTAAATTTTGTGGGCTTGTATCGGAGTTCTATAGATCCTAACCCGAATCTGGGGTACCCTTTTTTAGGTAAGTAACAATAAACTGTGAGGGATCTGTCCGACGTAGACCGACACGGATGAAGCAGTAGCTACGTTGGTGTGGCATCTTAGTCTATACCGATATCCCTTGTGTTGAAACAAGGAGAATATGGGTCTTCTAAGGAGTCATTAAGCACCAACTGACCTTAGAACCTTAAATTGACCAACTTGGCCATAGAACAATAGCAGTATGCTACACTCATTGAGACTAAACTCTCGCGATGGTTCCGATCGCAAGAAAAGGTTGCTAAGCTGGAATTATGACCGATTGAGGGTAGTCAGTGATATTGAGATCCTCTAGAACCCGGTTACTATTTTTTAGGACAGGTCTTAACCAACTGAAACTGAAAGAGGGTAGTACCTGAACTTCATGCCAGCCTAAACTTAAGGCTATATGTGTGACTTGTATGCCTTCAAACTTGAACTACTTGCACATTCTTTTTATCTGACAACATGAGTTCCTTGCGGGTTTTGTTTACAGTCCTTATCCAATATCTGGATTCATTGCAGGGCTTACTTACATCACCTCACACTTATGCTTAAACGCATAGCATACACATCATAACATCATACCTTAACATTTCCTTAACCATTTCAAGGATCTCAAGGGTCTGTGATGCAGGTTATGGTAAATCAAATGGCTAGCAAGGGGCAAAGGGGATTTATTTTCCTCTAGCCAATGCCATATAGAGATCAAAGCATGATAACTTGAGTCAGGGGCTATGACCCACTCGATATGGTGAGCTTGACTCTTGAAGAAGGACTCTCAGCAACATGAAGTTCCTTCAATCAAGCTACCAGATTCAGATTCTAACAGTTTCTTGTTTACCCCGCAAGATCCTTGAAAACATTGCATACATATATCATACATATCATTGCATAACAGGTCTCCCCGTACAGGTCTCTTATCTTCTTCGCTGTTTATTTCAGCAATCATCATGTCTACTGAACCTTCCACTGAGCAAGCTATCAAGGCCCTCCAGGCCCAAAATTCCCAATTTCAAGAGTTGGTCATGAGCCTAGCTAAGGGTCAGCAGGACCTGAAGACTCTGATTATAAAAGAGAGGAAGAAGAAGAAAAAGAGGACCATCCTATTCAACACTGGACGCATGTTTGGAAACGGGCTACAGAGTGAGGTTGATCTGACCACCCCTTCTGGATAGAAAGATAGTCCACAAGAAAGGAGGGCTCATAGCCCTGAAGTCTCCGACAACGAGACGGACTATGATGAAGAACAGTATCCTCCTACTGAGGATAAATACAAACAGCTGGAAGACCGTTTGAACGCTATGGAGATACAGAAGGTACCCGGTCTGGACTTCGGAGATCTAGGTCTATCCTCTGGGGTGGTAATTCCCCATAAATTCAAGGCGCCTGCTTTTGCCAAGTATGACGGAGCTTCCTGTCCAAAGCTGCACCTTCGGTCATATGTGAGGAAGATTCAACCCTATACTGCTGATAGAAATCTCTGGGTTCATTTCTTTCAGGATAGTCTGTCGGGGACTCAACTTGAATGGTTCTGTCAACTGGAAGGAGCTAACATCCGCAACTGGGAGGACCTTGCTGTTGCTTTTTACAAGCAATATCAGTATAATACCGACCTTGCTCCCTTGCGTACTCAGCTTCAGGGTATGTCTATGGGTACATGCGAAGGCTTTAAGGACTATGCTCAGAAGTGGAGAGATCTTGCTGGAAGAGTCCAACCCCCTCTGTCTGATAGGGAGTTAGTGGACATGTTTCTTGGGACTTTGTCTGGTCCCTATTTCAAACACTTGATCGGAAGCTCTTCAGCCGGATTCACCGAGCTAATACTGACCGGAGAAAGGGTCGAAGCTGGCATCAAAAGTGGGAAGATTCAAGAAGCTACACCTTCTGATGCTCAGAAAAAGCCCTACAATGGGAAGAAAGAGTCTAATGCTGTGTACAATCAAAAGGGTCGCCATGACCAACACGTAGGGGCAGTCCTGATCTCTGGTTCTGCGTCACACCGACAACAGCAAAAGGGAAATCAACAAAAGCCAGATGAGCCTAAAAGACAGTTCCCCAACATCAACATGCCATTGTCACAAGCATTGCAGCAGATGTTGAAGATGAATCTGATTACAGTGATAAACCCTCATCCGAACCCTAAGACTTCTTCTCCTAACTACAACCCAGATGCAAGGTGTGCTTATCATACTGGTAGCCCGGGGCACGATACTAATAATTGTTGGGCATTGAAGTACAAGATTCAGAATTTGATTGATGCCAAGGAGATTGAGTTTGGTCCTCCGGAGACTCTAGCATAATCACTGCTCCTATGACGAATCATTGAGAGCTTTTATTCATTTGAATTTTCAAGTTGTATTCTATTTCTTATTCAAACAATTATCTATTAATGCCAAACTTTGTTTCATTAATGCATTGCATATGTTTGTCTTGATTTGATCCAATCATTTTAATTACATTTAAACTATGCTTTTTATTCATTCAACTCTTGCTAAAAGTCACAAGCCTTTAGAGGGAGAATGACGAAACAATGCCATAATCTCATACAGTATGCTTTTCGACAGACCTTGCTGACGATGTACATGCATTTCTTTCAAATCCTAAACACTGGAGTTATAAGGAAGATAATCCCTAGTCAACCCCTTCGAGCCAAAGAAGTTGGAGTTTTTCTTTAACACAAATTGAAACCTTTAATTTAAACCTGGGGCAGGATAGTCTCGCAGTTAATTCAAAAGATGTGCACTAAAGTCGCAAAACTCTCAGTTCATAATACAACGAACGTCATCAAAAGCATTCCTCTGGAATCAAAAGACAGTGGTGGTTCCTTATTTCATAGGTAGTCAATCTCTCAAAAGAAAAAAGCCCACTGAGCCAAAACCTATAAAGGAGGCTTAAGAAAGCCGGGGCATCCCGCTGACTGTAATCTCGAAAACAGGAACAGTCAGGCAAAAGTTAGGGATAACAAATCAAAAGAACGAGGTCGCTACTAATCCTCAACAACATGAAAATGTTGCAAATGATGTCTGCCTTCAAAAATTCAACTTGTGTGAACCATCACCAAAACGTCGTTCCAAATTCGAATAGAGTCCGATGCGCAATTAACAGAGTTTAGGATTGAAGAACATCACGAAGAGCGGGTGGGTACAAATACTTTGAGCCTTTATCCTTTGTTTCTTAAACCGTGAACCAAGCCACGTTAAAACCCTTCAAAAGTCCCAACTGAAGCATGGGTTAGTTCGAAAGCATACTGTTACAAAAGGTATCCTGACTTCTGTAAGGCTTTTCCCTAAATCTTGTGTTGAAATTGTCTTATAAAGAGTTTTCTGCTAAAAAACGCATTTTTCAAAACTTAGAAACAAGCATAAACTTTGTATTATTTGAATATCACTGTTTGCATTTGGCTATTTGTTTGACAGCGGAGAAATTCACACAACGAATATCCAATGAACGAAAGCCCTCTCAGTGAACAAAATCACTTCAAAAAGGATGACACTTCCATTGACAAATCTCCTATCAACAAGGGGACTTGACATGTCACTATCCAGCACACCTGGGGCAATCCAGTCAAGATTTCAACAAAACTTTCAAAGTTCAGTAAAGCTGGGGCAATCCAGTCAAGATTTCAAGAAATCTCTGAAGAAGTGTAGAGTAACCAGGGGCAAGTCTCCATCTCCGTCACTTGGGGAATTGAACATCAATCTCAGTGAAGGGTTACATACAGTCAAACATTTCCAGGCAGTACCACAAACACTCGCTTCTAGGGGCAGTGACAAATCTCCCCAAAATCCTTCTCATAGGATGATTCCCCAACAAGAGTATAATCTCTTACCCCTTTCCCCAGCTGAATCAACCTCAAGAATCCTCGAGGATTTCCCCCAACAAAGATGTCACCTCTCTAGCGGACTGACGACAGGGTTTATTTCCCCAACAACACCAGGATTCCCCAGCTTGAGTTTGCCTCTCCGACTACTACAGATCAAAGGACCACAACTCCTCTTCCCCAGTAGACCCTGGAAGCTTGTCCCCTGCGAAGCACAAATAAGTCTCCTCAGCCAAATTCAGAGGTTATCCTCACAAGAGTCTAACTGGGTTATCCTCAGTAAGTGGCAACTGAAAGATCATCCACAACGAAGTTCTTTCTATCCCCAACAGAGTTCATTCCTTTCATAGACGGAAATTCTATCCCCAACAGGGTTCACTGTCACCAACAACAGTAATTCATCCCCAACTGAGTTTTATTTCTCCAAATCAGCAGATCCTCTAGCAGAGTATATACTCCCCACAGATTCATTTCCTCGTCAGTCAATTCCCCAGCGGAGTTATGCTCTCCTGCAGGATTATTCTCCCAATCATCTTCAGTCGTTATCTCCAGCGAGTGAAGCTCTTTATTCTCCAACAACAGTCAGGGATTTATTTTCCCAAACTCGGACGTACCACAATAGCATTTCATGTTCATACATCATGACGTGCGCATACATATTGCATACAACATAATCTCATTTATTTTGAGAACATCATCATACAATGCATGTCATGCATCATATACGATTAATCATGTACCTTTTCAGGAAAGATGGTTATCATCAACAACTTCCAGCAAGTTCAAGATTAACTCGGAAAACTAAACGGAGTAATTATCTGCACGATCAAATTCAGCTTTACACGGGTTCGTCGTGAAGAAATCTTACACGGGTTTCTCCTAAATGCAGCTTCACACGGGTTTATCCTAAAAAATCCTACACGGGTCCTTTATCATATATTTCATTCTGAAGTTTTACACGAACTTATCACAGTAACCTTACCCAGGTTCCTCAAGAAGTTTCACACAAACTTATCCCGAAGCAACCCTACACCGGTTCCTTCTCAACTCCAAATGCAGTTTTACACGGACTCATCATGAAGCAACCCTACACCGGTTCCTTCTCAACTCCAGATGCAGTTTTACACAGACTCATCATGAAGCGACCCTACACAGGTTCCCTCTTTCCAAGATGAAGTTTTACACTGACTCATCATCAGGCAAACCTACACCGGTTCCCTCTCTTTCCAAGATGAAGTTTTACACGGACTCGTCATCAGGCAACCCTACACCGGTTCCCTCTTTCCAAGATGAAGTTTTACACGGACTCGTCATCAGGCAACCCTACACCGGTTCCCTCTTTCCAAGATGAAGTTTTACACGGACTCGTCATCAGGCAACCCTACACCGGTTCCCTCTTTCCAAGATGAAGTTTTACACGGACTCGTCATCAGGCAACCCTACACCGGTTCCCTCTCTTTCCAAGATGAATTTTTACACGGACTCGTCATCAGGTAACCCTACACCGGTTCCCTCTCTTTCCAAGATGAAGTTTTACACAGACTCGTCATCAGGTAACCCTACACCGGTTCCCTCTCTTTCCAAGATGAAGTTTTACACAGACTCGTCATCAGGCAACCCTACACCAGTTCCCTCTATTTCCATGATGCAGTTTTACATGGACTCATCATCAGGAAACCCTACATAGTTTCTCTCTTTCCAAGATGCAGTTTTACACTGACTCATCCTCAGGCAACCCTACACAGGTTCCTTCTCAGGAAATTTCAGATGCAGTTTTACATGGACTCATCATCAGGTAACCCTACACAGGTTCCTCCTTTCCAGATGAAGTTTTACATGGACTCATCATAAAGTAACCTTACCCAGGTTCCTTCTCAGTCCAGATATGCAGTCCACCTCCAGAGTTAATTCCCCAGTAGAGTAACGGACAACTGAAGCTCCTAAAATTCTATTTCTCTCAAGACAACTACCAACAATCTCCAAATGGCATCTATAAGCCCATCCTCCTACCAACAATATCCAAATGGCATCTGTAAGCCCATTCCCGACATCACAATGCTGATACCACACCATGCGAGTGCAAATTTCTGGGCACTCTAGTGTTCAATTATCTTCCACCTTCGGATCACGAAAGGCACGCAAGCCAATCTACATCCTCAGGTTTAAGAAAATTGAACATGGGCAACTGCTGTACCCCAAAATTTGCCCTCTCATGTTTTCCAAAGTCTTCCCCCTGCATGGTTGACCAGAAACCCTTGCCTAAGGAAAAAGAAATTTTTTTGAGTGGTGCTTTAAGTACACTTCGATTGGCATTATGTCAAGCATTTCGATTGGCATTCTGAAAGACCCTTCGATGGTACTTTGAAGGGACACTTCGATTGGCATTATGGATGAGCCTTTCGATTGGCATTTGGACAAGCACTTCGATTGGCATTATGTCAAGGCCTTCGATTGGCATTCTGAAAGACCCTTCGATTGGGATTCTGAATGAGCCTTTCGATTGGCACCCTGGGCCAGACCTTCGATTGGCATGTCAAGGGATCCTTCGATTTAGCATTGTGTCAAGGCAGCTTCGACAGGCATGTTAGCCATGTCCTTCGATTAACATGAACAGCACCTTTCGATTGGCCTGTTAACAAAGCCATCAAGAGGGCGCTCAAAACATATCCAGTCGAAGCAGAAGGAGTCCCATTCGAAGGAGGCAAATCAGGACCAATCGAAGAGCAGGGCCTGAAGGCATTCGAAATCCAAAAGCGTCCAGGTTCATTCAAGGGACACGAATGTTTCAAAAAAGGAAATTATTTAATGTGTCTGATTCTTGTCTCATGGCTTTAATGGCCTGTTTAATGGTTGTCTCTTGCCATTACTGCACCCTCATACCCCTATAAATATAAAGCCCAGCATACATATCCAGGACACACGAAAATTATACAACGAAACATACACAAAAACTCTGCAGGAGAACACAGAAAGAACAAAAGCATTGGAGAGACACTGCCCAAACAATCCATCAAAGGTTGTCAGAATTTTCCAAGCCAAAGCAGTCCTTCAGATCGAAGGTGCCCACACCCAGAAGCCCTCAGATTAAAAGTGCTCCCATCCAGCCAGTACCAAATCGAAGGTTTCCAACTACTGTAAGAGAGGGTAAATTGTCAAAAAAAACTTTTCATTTTGCATAACATATTATTACTTATTGTTATCTTTGATTTGCCATCCTAGACAGGATCGAAAGGCCTGAGTTTGGCGCCCAGGTCATGTTTTTTGTTTGCTAACATTTGTTGCAGACATAGCTTGAAGAGACCCAGCAAGCGCAGGATCGAAGGGCCTGGGGTTCAATACCCAGGCCCTGCGTTTTATTTTGCTAACATACTTTTGCAGGTATAACATCCCAGATCGAAGGAGACACCTTCTCTGGATCGAACCCATTAGCATGCTGGATCGAAGGAGGCATCTCATTCCTGGATCGAAAGCCATGACTTCCATGATCAAAAGACAATCCTCTTCCCTGGATCGAAGGCTACTCACGCCTTACTGTCTGGCCCAATCGAAAGGACCATTTCCCTCCCTGGGTTGAAACTCCTCTTTTTTCCCTGGATCGAAGGATCCCCCTTGTATTTTATTTTTTGTTTTCATAGACTTCTTTTTTTATCTTTTTAATTAACATTAAAATAAAAAAAAACCACAAAAACATTAGGCTAGTTCTTTTTCTATTAAATTAACTTTGTTAATTAACCTTTAATTATCTTAACATTTTTCCAAAACTAAAATTAAATAGATTTAGGTCATTTTCTCAAAATAAAATAAAACAACAAAAAAGATTTTATTCTTAGATTTTTAGAGGTTATTTTCAGATTCGCGCGTGCTTATTTTATTGTAACTGTCTATTGGTTTGTAATAGCTTAGCTAAGACTTTTTATACTTTACTACTTTTGATTCCCCCAATTTTTTGACATATAAATAATCCCCCTCCCCGAAGCCTTGTAATAGCGTAGGATTTACAATTCCCGCACTTTAAATTCCTGTACATATATTAACTGTTTAGATGTATGCTAACTAGGATTGCATGACAAGATTAACTCTTAACTTAAAATCAACAGTAGCTCACCATGACATGCAAGAATAACATAACTGAAAATTGACACACTTGCACATGCCACTCCTAGGGTACACCTCACTTGGTTGCCTCAATTGTGGTCATTAAGTATAGGATGTTTTAGAGGTCGTCCTTCTGTCCAAAGATCAAAGTTTCCTCGAAACGGTTGTCTCGGAAAAATGATCTAAGACATTAGGATTACCGCTAAGGCGTCCTAACGTTGCTTTAGTGACCACACGTCTCTTAAATCGAATTGACCCGAAAACTCCAACGACGGTGCTACCTACTCCTCAATAGTGGGATAGCACTGTCTAAAGGACACTTGCACAGTCTAATTCCTTTTTGAGTAGGTAGATGTTCTTAAGTACTTGCTCCTTTTAAAACAAAACAAAACTTTTCGCACTTACACTTTCTTCAAAAACAAAACTCTTTTCAAAACCCACAAACACAAAGAAAAGCAAAATTTTGAAAACATAGTGAGCAAGTACCTAAGATCCCGTGGATAACCACGGATAGAAAGGGTGCTAACACCTTCCCTTTCTATAATCTACCTCCCGAACCCGAGAAACATCTCGAAAAGGAATTTTTCTGTGCTTTTGTCCTTTCCCTTGTTGGATAAAATAAAAGACGGTTACGAGTCTTGATTAACCACGACATTTTGCGAAAACAAACATAAACGCGAACCAACATTCCAAAATAGTCAGTTCTCGTTCCCACCGATCACAAGAATGAGTATCAGAATGGCGTCCCTGTTTGGAGCATATTTGAACTGTATCTGAAAGCTGAATCTGAATGAGTATCAGAATAGCATCCGTATCTGGAGCGTATCTGAACTGTATCTAAAAGCTGAATGAGAATGAGTATCAGAATGACGTCTGTGTCTGAAGCGTATCTGAACTGTATCGGAAAGCTGAATGAGAATAAACCCGTGCGGGATTGCTTTAGCTTGTCAGGTAGATAATTGTCCAGGCTTGTTTCAGGTATCAATCTCTAACCGTTTGCAAATTGTTGATGATAGCCACCAGCTGACTGATCTTTCCTAAAGAGATGAAAGATTAGTTGTATGCAATGTCATGATGTATGAAATGCATTGTACAATTATGTTCTATCAAATGAATGAAATTATGTTGTATGCATTTGTGTCATAGATGTTTATGACATATGGATGCGATGTATGGGCATGTAAGCTATGCTGCTGTAATACTGTTGGATTAGGGAAAATAAATCCTTGACTGCTGCCGGGGATGTGGAATGTAAGTCTTCATGTTTTGAAGTGCTGATGAGTTGATGAGCTTCTATTTGTTAGAGAAATGAACTTTCTTGTAAGGGAAACGCCGTGTATTGCTTATGAAATCCTGTTTGAGGAATCCTGAGAAATTGGACGACTTCTACTGGGGAGTGATAACTTGAAGTTTTGTTCTGTCGGGAATGTGAGAGATCTTGACATCATTAAGCTGCACACTGTGGGGAATTTTATAGTCTAAAGATATTATCCTATTTCTTAAAGCCATTAGTGATTTTCTTTCTATTTTTGTTCATTTGTAAACAGTAGTTAAGTTCAAATGCATATGTTCAAAAATAAATCATTGGATGTTTTTGTAAATAAAATACATAAATAAAGAAACAACAGATAGATTCGCACTTTCAAAGGGGTATCTTTGTATTAACTTGAATAAATATTTTTGTACAATGAGACAAACATTCTAGTAAGGGAATGTCATCGTAAAAAATGAAAATTTGATACAAAGAAAGGATAGCTATGTGCAATAATCCAGTGGGGTTCCCATTCTGCTATAGCTTTCGTGTCTCTGAGCGTCTTGTCCGAAGTTGATTGGATTGATTAGACCCATTGAGTTTGTCAGTCGAAGCCAAAGGTTGTCTTCAAGGTGATCCAACGGGACATAGTCATACGCTTTAATTCCCTAACTTTTGCCCGCCCTTTTGGGTTTTCAGTCCACCGGGATACCCTTTTTTGCCCAAGTCGTTCTTTCGGGTTTTCAACTTGCCGGGTGTACATATTTTTTTGTTTTATCCCTAATTATTGCCTGACCTTTTTGGTTCACCGGGATGCCCTTGTTTTTCCTAGGTGTGTCAACCTAGCGGGTCTCTTATGCGTAGTATATTTTGAATATGTCCGTATTCACAGGGTGCGTCAGGTCGTCGCCATCCATAGTAGTTAAGATCATTGCTCTACCAGAGAATATGCTTTTGATCACAAATGGTCCTTCGTATGTAGGAGTCCATTTCCCCTGGGATCACCCTGCGGCAGTATGATGCGCTTGATCACCAGATCCATGACTTGATACACTTGGCGTCTGACCTTTTTGTTGAAAGCTTTGATCATCCGTTTTTGATACATTTGACCATGACAGACAACAGTAAGCCTTTTCTCATCAACCAAGTTCAGTTGATCAAGTCGAGTTTGGATCCTGTCATCTTTATTCAACCCTGCATCCTTCATGATTCTCATAGAAGGGATCTGGACCTCAATAGGCAAGACAACCTCCATGTCGTATACTAGAGAGTAAGGTGTTGCCCCGGTTGATGTACGCGCCGTGGTACGGTAACCGTGGAGAGCAAATGGTAGCATCTTATGCCAGTCTTTGTAGGTTACTTTCATTTTCTGTATGATCTTTTTAATGTTCTTATTTTCGGCTACGATATCACCATTCATCTTTAGCCGGTAAGGGGAAGAATTGTGGTGCTGGATCTTGAATTGCACGTGCAGTGTGGTGATCATAGTATTGTTGAGATTCGTACCATTATCTGTGATGATCCTCTCTGGGATACCATACCGACATATGAGATTCCGTTTGATGAACTGGGCCACAACATTCTTGGTTACAGAAGCGAAAGAAGTCGCCTCAACCCACATCGTGAAATAGTCAATGGCCACCAAGATGAAGCGGTGTCCATTAGAGGTTGTTGGCTTGATTTCCCCAATCATATCAATGCCCCACATAGCAAAGGGCCAAGGAGCCATCAATACATTCAAAGGAACCAGAGGCATGTGCACCTTGTCAGCATAGATATGACAATTATGACAGGTTCGTGAATGTTGATAGCAATCTTCTTCCATGGTAGACCAGTAATAACCTGCCCGTAGGATCTTCTTTTCCATCGTATTCCCACTGGAATGGGTGCCAAAAATGCCTTCATGTAGATCAACCATGATCTTCTCTGCCTCAACCTTGTCTACACAACAAAGTAATACAGAGTCGTGGTTGCGTTTGTAGAGAATGCCATTACTAATGAAGAACTTAGCATAGAATTTCCTTAAGAACTTCTTATCATTGACTGAAGATCCTTTAGGATATTCTTGAGCCTTGAGATACCTCTTAACTTCGTAGAACCAAGGACGGTCCACTACTTCTGTAGTATTGATCTCGTGACAGTGAGCTGGTTCATCCATTCGTTCAATGGTGATCTGGGGAGCCTCGTTATCCCATTTGAGTTTAAACATGGATGACATTGTGGCTAGCGCATCCGCTAGTTGACTTTCTTCTCGCGATAAATGCTCAAAGGTAATCTTCTCAAAATGTAGGATTAATGTCAACATATGTTCTTTGTAGGGGATGATGTTAGGGTGATTCGTGTCCCATTCTCCTTTAATATGACTGATGACCAAGGCTGAATCTCCGAATACACTTAAGGATTTGATCCCCAAATCTATGGCAGCTTTGAGACCAAAAATGCACGCTTCGTATTCTGCCATGTTATTTGTACAGTTGAAGCAGAGTCTTGTAGTAAAGGGAGTGTGACATCCTTCAGGGGATATGAGTACAACACCTATTCCATTGCCGAGTGCGTTGGACGCCCCTTCAAAAACCAGGGTCCATCGGGATCCTTGTTCAGGTCCGTCCTAAGGTCTGAGTTCTTCACATTTGTTTACCATCATGATGTCTTCATCTGGGAATTCGAATTCATGAACTGGTAGTCATCCACAGCTTGATGAGCAAGGGGATCGACTAGTACACTGCCCTTTTATTGCTTTTTGGGTAGTATATTAAATGTCATATTCCGTCAGGATCATCTGTGTGATACGGTGGGAGAACTGACTTAGGTGTTTTGCGTTTGATCGCAAATGTTGCGGTTAGCAAGAGTCGCCACCAAATTTTCTTTTATCCAAAAGGAAAGGTGAAAAAGCACAGGAAATACCTTTGAGATTATTTCTTGAGTTCGGGGGGTAGATTATGAAAAGGGAAGGTATTAGCACCATTTTCATCCATGGTTTTCCATGGGCTCTTAGTTACTTGCTAGATAACTTGCTTTTGTTTGAAATTGTGCTTTGTGTGGTTTTTTGAAAGTATTTTATAAAGAGGCTATTGTTTAGGCAATCTTTGTAATGATTCTTGTTTGTAAGAATGTATACAAAGATGTTGATCTTTTAAAAATGTTTTCAAGTTTTGTAAGATGTTTTGAAAAGTGTAGGTGTTTGTTTTGAAAATAGCAAGGATGTTTTTGTTTTGAAATGGAGCAAGTAACTAGGAACAATCTACCTACTCAAAAGTCTTTCATGTTCATTTCCTTTATCCTTTGACATTGTTATCTTACCATTGATTTGGTAAGTAACCCTATCTTTGGATGTAAACGGGACGGGCGTGGGTCATCGTATAACCATGATTAGCAATGTTGCAAGGTATCTTAGCATTTTTCTTTAGGGACTAAGATCATTTTTAAAGGCAACTTAGATAGCATCATAGAGGGACTATGATCTTGTATTTTTGCTTGTTTTTACTAAGATACCTCACATGCGTAATATGACCATTTATAAGGCAACCAAGTGGATTTTACCCTAGGGGTGTGTCATACCCCAAATTTTGACCTAAGATACCACCTCCCATCTGCATTATTACATAGCAAGCGTTCACAAGCGATTCGACCTATTTTTTCCAATTCTCGAGTCAGATTTCAAAAATTCATAACTTCTTCAAATTTCGACAATTTTTTAGTGGTTCTTTTACATATGATTCTCCTTTGCAACAACTACAACTTTTATTTACAAGACAAGAGATGATTATGCTTTGAAAATCCACCAAAAAATAGAAACGTTAGAAATTGTTGTGAATTTAGTGAAATTTAACTGGTTTTTACCTGACTTTATTAAATCATGATTTTTTTCCTCCATTTTTTATCATCTTTCTTTTATTTTCATAAAAAGAAAATCCACAAAATATATTTAGTTCATATCAGTTTTACTTTATCCAAAATATAATTTTTTTTTATATTTTTGTTAGTTTCATTTAATTTATATATTTAATTCATTGATAATTCAAAAAATCTCAAAATACATATAAGTTCTTTTGCTTTTTACATTTTTTTGAGTATGTAAGTCTATTTTGTGTTTCTTTAGTTGCAATTCAAAAATTTGAAAATATATGGTTTGATTTTTCATTTATTTTTATTTCTTTTATGATTAATTTTGGTGTAAATTTTGAATATAATTCCATTTGAAATATTTTTAAGTTGAATTATTAATAGATTTTAGAACCAATTTTAATATCTCTTTTATTTCACTTTTGTATTTTTCAGTTTAGTTTTTACTAACCATTTATTTTATTATTATTGTCATTACTATTATTATTAGTATTATAATTATTATGCTATGTCCAAATAAGTTTGTCCTCGTGCTGCACAAAATCTGTCCAAAACTGCATGGCCCCTGCACAAGTAATGCCAAGAAAAACAGTCACATAATCTCTGCTGCCCTGTTATAAGACCAGCACATCAGTCCAAAAATTGCATCAAATAACACACACCAAAACCTGTATCAAAAAGCCATAAATCAGATCATCATATTTGTTCAAACTCACCAAATCTTCCCTCCCAAAACCTCATTCTTATTCACTATAAAACAGGCAGATATACGATCGAAATAGGGGGTGAGAGAGAAAACGAGATAGTTCACAAAAGAGAAAAACACAAACTTGCAGAAGCAGGATAGCCTGCATAACTCAAAACCCGTTTCAAACTGCAAGCAGGATAGCCTACATAAACCAAAGCCTGTACAAACAGCAAGCCTAGTCAAAAATACCAACAAACCATTCCACTCAAAACATAAACAATAGATCCAAGCCTACTTTCAAAAAACCACAAACTGTAAACAGAAGCAAACCTTCTAACCTGCACCATTTTGAACCAAGCTCCAATCATACCAGTAAATTCGCACCAACACCGACGGGTAGCTCACAACAATAGTGCTAGAATTTTAGGAGAAAAGGGGAGAAAATAATCTGCAGAATTTGAAGAATAAGCAACATTTATTCTCTACAGTTTCAGAAGAAATCAATTCTATTACAAGATTTTCCAACAAGATTTTCAGAAGAGCAGAAGAAATTAAAAGAGCATATTACCTCATCTCTGGATTTCTTTATTATTTCATCATCAAAAATCGAAATCATCAGACTTGCTCTGATCTTGTAAGTCTCCCTACTTTTTTTCTCAAAATCTGTTGCTATGCTTGTTATAATGATGTATGCTGTGAACTAGTTGTCGTTGCTGCATTTTTTGTTGTTGATGTTTCAATAAACCAGAACCCCTGAGATTGTTATTGTTGTCTCTCTTACCATGAATATTTGTCGCCTTGTTGATTTGATGTTTAGCTGCATGAAAAAACCAGAAGAGGGTTTATTTGTTATTGTCGTGAGCAAGGAAGTTTGTTGCTTATAATTTTATCAAAGAGGATTTAGAAGAGAGATAGAAAGAGTTCGAAAGAGGGAGCAGGGTGTTCGATTTCGATTTAGAAGAGAAAGAGTTCGAAAGAGGGAGCAGGATTCGTTGTTGGTGTTGTTCGATTTCTATTTAGAAGAGAGGGAGAGAGAGTTCGAAGAGAGAAAGAAAGAGTTCGAAAGAGAGATCAAAGAAAGAGTTCGAAAGAGAGATCGAAGAGAGAGTGATCGAAGAGAGAGTTCGAAAGAGAGATCGAAGAGAGAAAAAAGAGTTCGAAAGAAAGGAACTGCACGTTTTCTTCTTCCCATTTGGATTTGTTAATTAAAAAGGATAATCAGTATTCAATTAGGTTTTATTGGGAATTAACAGACAAATAGCACAAATGTCCACCTACAGCCGTTCTAATCTCCAAAATGACTCTAGGGTTTCTTTAATCCCTTGGACAGATTTGAATGAGCCTCAACCCGGCCCATAACCCCTTTTTTTGGTAACCTAAACAAAAAACACCTTTGGACTTAACTGATTTGGGCCTCAGCGCCCATGATCCCTTATTTCACACCTTGTTCTTAATTCTTGCACCACCTTTTGTTTTAACTAATTAGTTTCTTTAAGTTTTATTGTTAATAGGTTTTTTTTAAATAAATAATCACATAGTTTTAGATAAAACCCAATTAATTAGTTTAGTTTTATAATTTATTTAAATCTTGATATTTCATTTTTAGTTTGGTCAGCATTTTAGTTAATTTTGTTAGTTTTTTTAACTAGTCTTTTATTGATAAGTTTGTAAGTTATCTCTTTGAATTTATTGCCCCTTATGATGTTCCTCCCATGATACATGTTGGTTGAGTTTGTGATAATTTCAATTTAATTCCATGGCTTCTCTCTTGGTTTTATTTTAAAATCTTGGAGTGTTTATACTTTTAGTTTTAATCTTCATGTTGCTTGCAAAATCCAAGGGAATTGTTTAATTTTTGTCGACTTCATGTCATCAAAAAAACATCGTGCGAATACCCTCATTCATCCTCCGTTTATTATTTCGTTAAAAACTTAAGATAATTTTCCCAAATATTCAATTTTTCAAAACTCACACCTTTTAAGTCAAAACTTCGACGTTAGGTCGTCGTATCTTCAAACTCTCGCCCACACCTATTTTTAGCCAAATGAACCATTTTAATCAAACAAACAATTTTAACCAAAAATAGATATTTCAAAAGGTTCCTATAGAATACTATAGATACATTGGGTGCTAATACCTTCCCATTGTATAACCAACCCCCGAACTCTAGACCTCTTTTCAAAACGCCTTGTATTTTCATTACTTTTAAAGTATTATTTTACATTGCATATTTTAGGGTTTTATTTCGCTCTTTTCCCTTTTCCCTTGGAAATAATAAAGCGCAGTGGCGACTCTTGCTTTTGTGAGACGAATTAATTAATAGTTCAATCTCCGATTAGGGATGTCAGTTTGGACCTGTTAATGGGGATCCCCGCGGGGAACGCCCTGTTCGGGGCCCCAAAGATGGGGAATTTTCTCCCGTGGGGGCGGGGATGGGGAGAAAAATTCCCCCGAGAGCATTTCGGGGACGGGGACGGGGAATACACCCCCCGCCCCGCGGGGACCCCGCCCCGCGGGGACCCCGCCCCGCCTATTATTTTAATATAGTTAATTTAATATATATATTTTAGATTAGGTTTTTTAGTCATTTCCTTTATGTTTATTTATAAAAATAAATAAATAAATATTCATGTATTTATTAAGAGAGAGAAATGTAAATATTAGACCCTAAAAAGTATTATAGTTCATTTTGTTGAATTTTATAGCATTTTATAGAAATTTATAAAAAAAATATTATTATTTTGTGTTCCATTAGTATTTTTAATAAAAAATAATAAATGTCAAATACTAGTATTTTTTAATAACATAATAAATATGTGAATTCTTTGTGCTTTTTATTTTTATAGAAAATATAAACATTTTAAAAAAATAAAATATTAATGAATAAATGTAGGATCTATGGGGATCCCCGCGGGGAACGGGGATCCGCGGGGAACGGGGATGGGGATAGAAATTCCCCCGTGACGGAGATCGGGGACGGGGACGGGGAATGAATTTGATGGCGGGGAAAAAGATGGGGAAGTGTCCCCCCGGCCCCGCCCCGCCCCATTGACATCCCTATCTCCGATTTACCCCGCTACATTTTTTATTGCTACAGGGTGCTTGTGTGCAAGTGTATTTTTTCATGCTTGATTTTGTCTTGAATTAGGGTTTTCTAAGTATTGATTTTAGTCTTTCCATAAAAACCCTAATTACTAACATATTATGTATAAAAGAGATAAATTGCAGAATTTAAAGTTACTACGCTATTACAACATTTATGGGAGGGGGTGTACAAATTGAATGAGGATTGCAAGAATGTAAACCTAGTTAGTCTATTACAATCATATTGAATTGATATCAATGTACAAGGAAATTAAATGAATATAATGTACAAAATGAATAAATGTACAAAAATGCAAAATGTGAAGTAAGTGGATATATGTTTGATTTTTAGGAAATAAATGATTTTGTCTTAATATAATTAATTTAAAGAAAAACAATTAATAAAAACTAAACCCTAATTTGCAAAGAAAAGATTTTTTAAGCAAAACCCTAAATCTATAAATTAAAATAAAAGAAATTAAGTTTTGTAAGAAAAGTGTTTTTTGGTATTTTTTGACTTGAAAATATTTATATTGTTATAAAATATTTTTGGCCTTTTTTATATTAAAATAATATATTTTAATAGGTGTAAAGAGAAAAATAAATACTAACCTAGTTTTAATTTAATTTACAAGACTAGTTAATAAAAATAAATAATGTATAGTTAAATAAAATATTTTTTGTGGGAAAAATAAAAATAAAATAAGTCAAAATATAAATCTATCATTTTTTATATTTTTTTATGATTTTTTTAGTATTTAGAAAAATATTTAAGAAAATAAATGAAATAAAAAATAAGAAAAAAAAAATAAACTGGGCCAGGGGCATACAAGTGAAACAGGGGGTTAACTAGAAAAAAAAACAAAAAAAATGAAACAAGCCCAAAGAGGCCCAGCGCCCTGCAAAAAACTCAGAAATGCAAAACATGTAAAAAAATGCAAAAGGGTACCACTAGGGCTCAAACCCAGGTCCCAAAGGTTACAGGCGCGCGCTTCTACCACTGGGGTAGCTATACATCCGTTAACATAGGCAAATAAATAAATATACAAGGCAAAACGCGCCCTGATGACTTCATCTTCAACCTCCAGCCAGACCAACTGTAACTTGCTCATTTCTCATCAAAAATGACAACTGTAAACATGAAACTTGTAGCAAATTTTCTCACGATTTCAGAAATATAAATCATTAAAACTATAGATCAAAGATAAGCATTAATTTTAATGGCCCTAATCTGAACCCTAAAAATCTCAGAAATTTCAGTTTCAAAATTCTCTAAGCTCAAGCAAAATTAATTGAAACTATGGATATGGTTAGCTTTAGGGAAATGATATCTACATGTTTTGTTCACAAATAAATCATTGATGATGCATGTATGAAGAGTTCCAAGTTAAGAAAACTTACCTCAAAACTGGAAATCGTGTTTTGAGTTTGAGCTTGTTTCAAGTGATGGTGATGATCAGGTTAGCTTCCTTGAGGTCCCAGGAAGTTAATGCAATGATTAGCTTGAACAATGGATGGCTGAAATGGTCTGGAGAAGTCAATGTGTAGAGCTGAGTTTTTGAAAATGGAGGATGGTGTTAATGGTGTTACAGTTCTGTAACAGGGTGTGGGATCACTTCTATATGATGTTTAGAAACTTTAGAAACCAAAAGACCAAGAAACGCACGAGTAGATTATAAGTTTCAAGTTTTTGGTCAGTTTTTGTGAAAATGAAAGTATGAGATGTGTTTTCTGAGTTCTAGCTATTTTCAGTGGTCAAGCATTCGTCAATTTGTGTCAAATGGTTGGTGCATGTATAAACAAAAGTTCTTGAGAGCTTTGGACAATCAGAAGTACAAGTTTCTAGCTTTTGACTAGGTTACTTGATTTTAAAGAAAAGAGGGAAACAAGTTTCAAGAAGAGGTACAAGTATGGGATGAGTGATCGTAAGTGTTTGAAACATTTCTCATGAGTTATAGGACTTTTTTAATCAGAAGAGAACATGTGCAAGGCTAAAGAACAAGTTTTGTACAAAAAGTCACTTTATCAAAATGGAAATGTAACCTTTCTTCCAAAAATGGATAAAAAGCATGTCCATGCATTGAATGCTTGAAGTGAGGCCTCTAACAGCTGTGTAAACCATTAATTATGGAGTTTCTAACAAGTTTGAGGCCTGAAAAGTAGTGGTTATGCAACATAGTTTGAATTTGAATTTTTTTCATCACTAAAATGACTTGAAATAAAGTGATAAAACCCTAACTTCATCTATTCGATTCTCCCTACTAAAGAATGATCTCTAGGAGTTCTTGGACATTTTGGAAATCTTGCAATGTTCTATAGAACCCATCTTTGAATTTCTTTTGAAGACTACCCTTGGAACTATATGAAAAAGTGTCATGAAGTTAGGTCAAAATCCTGGCCAAATTAGGGCAAAATTTCACCAAGTGTTTAGTTTCATGACCACATGTCTTAAAATTATAACTTGAGATCCAAGAATTTTTGGAAGTAGTTGTGTAAAGAAAAGCTGCAGATTTCATGGAGATCTAAAACTTTCATGTTGGAAGTTTCTCTTGAATCATCTTGCATCATGGTGAAAATTTTGTTCAAAGTTGTGAAAAAACATGAAATTTCCAACACTTAGAAAAATTTCTGAGTTTAGAAATTTTGACTTTTCAAAATGAAATCTTGACTTTTTGATTTCTTGATGAATAAGTTTCATATTTTTACATGTTTTTATGAATTGTGATCTATGGCACTTGAATTTGACCAAAAAGTCAAAGTTTGACTTTTCAGTATACAATTGACTTTTGATCAGTTGACTGAAAAATTCATCTGTCAATCCAATGGACTTGCAATGTTTTGAACCATGTAATTAGGTCAAAATGATGCAATTGGACTCTTGAGGTCATGTCTTAAACCAATTGACCATTTTCTAGGTCAAAAATCAGAAATTGCCCTTTCCTAGTGAAAACCCTAATTTTGACCATTTTGCCCTTTTGGAGATTTGATCAAATTTCTTGAGGAGTTGTGGTCCAAACTTGATAAAATGATACATATGAGTTTAAAATGTTGATATGGATAAAAAATTATGAAGTTTGACTGTAAATTGACCATAATTGACTTTTCCCCCAATACAACTGATTTTTAGGTCAACTGCTCAATTGACTGATCAAAAATGTAATCCAAGGCTTGAAAATTGTCACAAGTAATCTTGGGGGTCCATAATGATCCATGAAAGTCATATGGGGCATTATAAGTTCAAAAATCCTTGTGCAATCTCAAACCCTAATTTTGGTCATTAGTGCTTAAGGAGGTGTCTTGAGCTGATCAAACCCAAATGCAGTCTTGAGTCATGTAGATCTTGTGAGAAAATTATTGATAAGTAAGAGGGAAAATTTTAGGGTACAACAGCTGCCCCTGTTCAATCTTCTTAAGCCCGAAGAGTTAGATTGACAAGTTTTTCCATTCGGGACTCGAAGATGGAAGATGATTGGACACTAGAGTGCCCAGAAATTTGCACTCGGTGATGTGATGGTTGAGGGAATGGGCTTAAAGATGCCATTTAGAGAGGTGATAGAAATTTGTTGGAGATGGGCTTGTAGATGCCATCCAAAAGTGATTTCTAAATTGTAATTTGTAAGCTGAAAGAATGAGTATCAGAATGGCGTCCGTGTCTGGAGCGTATCTGAACCATATCTAGAGGCTGATTTTGAATGAGTATTAGAATGGCATCCATGTTTGGAGCATATCTGAACTATATACGAAGGCTGAATCTGAATGAGTATCAGAATGGCGTCCGTGTCTGGAGTGTATCTGAACTGTATCTGAAAGTTGAATCTGACTGAGTATCAGAATGACATCCGTGTTTGGAGCGTATCTGAACTGTATCTGAAAGCTGAGTCTGAATGAGTATCAGAATGGCATCCGTGTCTAGAGTGTGTCTGAACTGTATATGAAAAGTGGACTCTGAATGAGTATCAGAATGGCATCCGTGTCTGGAGCGTATCTGAACTGTATATGAAAACTTTGAACATTGTTAATGGTAGCTGTTAACCTTATCTTGAAAGGTAAAATGTTAGCTAAAATGCAAAGTCATGTTGTATGAAATGCATGGTATGATGCATTCGTGCTATCAATGTTTATGATATATGGATGTGATGTATGCGCATGTGAGCTAATCTGCTGCACTACTTGTTGGATTGGGGAAAATAAATCCCTGACTGCTGCTGAGGATATGGAGTGTAAGCCTTCATGTTGTGAAGTTGAAGTGTTGATGAATTTCCTCTTAGAGAAATGAACTCTGTTGTAAGGGAAATGTCGTGTACTGCTTGTAAAATCCTATTGAGGAAATCCTGAGAAATGGGACGTCTTCTACTGAGGATTGATAACTGGAAGTTTTGTTCCGCTGGGGGTAAAACTGCACACTGCGGGGTTTTTTGGAAATAACTTAGGGATACTTCCCTACCTCTTAAAGCCATCATTGATTGTCTTTCTATTTTTTTTTATTTGTAAACAGTAATTATATTCAAATGCATATGTTCAAAAATAAATCATTTGACGTTTTTGTAAACAAAACACAAGAGTAAAGAAAAATAGATAGTTTTGCACTTTCAAAGGGATATCTTTGTATTGACTTTGAGTAAGTATTTTTGTACAATGAGACAAACATTCTAGTAAGAGAATGCTGTCGTAAAAAAAATGAAAATTTTGATACAAAGAAAAGATAGCTATGTGCAATAATCCCATGGGGTTCCCATTCTGCTATAGCATTCGTATCTCTGAGCATCTTTTCTATTTGTTGCCTCGTCCTAAGATGATTGAATTGATCTGAACCTCTAAGTTTGTTAAGTTGTCCATACAGTGATCCAACGGGACATAATCATATGCTTTAATTCCCTAACTTTTGCCTGGACTGCCCTTTCGGGTTTTCAGTCCACCGGGATACCCTTTTTTGCCTAAGTCGCCCTTTCAGGTTTTCAACTTGCCGGGTGTACAAATCTTTTTTGTTTTATCCCTAATTTTTGCCCGAACCTTTTTGGTTCGCCGGGATGCCCTTGTTTTACCTAGGTGTGTCAACCTAGCGGGTCTCTTATGCGTAGTATCTTTTGACTATGTATGCGTTCGCAGGGTGTGGCAGGTCGTTGCCATCCATGGTGGTCAAGATCATTGCTCCACCAGAGAATATGCTTTTGATTACAAACAGTCCTTTGTATGTAGGAGTCCATTTTCCCCTGGGATCACCTTGCGGCAGTATGATACATTTAATCACCAAATCTCCAACTTGATACACTTGGCATCTGACCTTTTTGTTGAAAGCCTTGATCATCTGTTTTTGATACATTTGACCATGGCAAACAACAATATGTCTTTTCTCATCAATCAAGTTTAGCTGATCAAGTCGAGTCTGGATCCAATCTTCTTCATTTAACCCTGCGTCCTTCATAATTCTTAGAGAGGGGATCTGGACCTCAATAGGAAAGACTGCCTCCATGCCGTATACCAGAGAGTAGGGTGTTTCCCCGATAGATGTGCAAGCTGTGGTACGATACCTGTGGAGAGCGAATGGTAGCATTTCATTCCAGTCTTTGTACGTGACTGCCATTTTTTGTATGATCTTTTTGATGTTCTTATTTGCGGCTTCGACAACACCATTCATCTTTGGCCGGTAAGGGGAAGAATTGTGATGCCGGATCTTGAATTGTTCGCACAGTGCGGTGATCATAGTATTGTTCAAGTTCGTACCATTGTCTGTAATGATCCTCTCCAGGATACCGTAACGACATATGAGATTCTGCTTGATGAACCGGGCGACAACATTCTTGGTAACGGAAGTGAAAGCAGCTGCCTCCACCCACTTTGTAAAATAGTCAATGGCCACTAAGATGAAGCGGTGTCCATTGGAGGCTGTTGGCTTGATTTCCCCAATCATATCAATCCCCAACATAGCAAAGGGCCAAGGAGCCATCAAGACATTCATAGGAACCAGAGGTACATGCACATTGTCAGCATATATCTGACACTTATGGCAGGTTCGAGATTTTTGATAGAAATCTGCTTCCATGGTAGACCAGTAATAGCTTGCCCGTAGGATTTTCTTTTCCATCGTATGACCACTGGAATTGGTGCCAAAAGTGCCTTCATGTAATTCAGCCATGATCCTTTTAACTTCAGCCTTGTCTACGCACCGAAGTAACACAAAGTCATGGTTGTGTTTGTAGAGAATGCCATTATTAAGGAAGAACTTAGCAGAGAATCTTCTTAAGAACTTCTTGTCATTGATTTAAGCTCCTTCTGGATATTCTTGGGTTTCGAGATACCTCTTGACTTCGTGAAACCAAGGATGGTCCACTACTTCTTCAGTATTAATCTCGTGACAGTGTGCTAGTTCATCCCTTCGTTCAATGCTGATCTGGAGAGCCTCGTTATCCCATTTAAGTTTAAACATAGATGATATTATGGCCAGTGCGTTTGCTAGCTGATTTTCTTCTCGCGGGAAATGCTTGAAGGTAATCTTCTCAAAGTGTGGGAGCAATGTCAAAACATGTTCTTAGTAAGGGATAAGGTTAGGGTGTTTGGTGTCCCATTCCCCTTTGATCTGGCTGATAACCAAAGCTGAATCTCCGAATACATTCAAAGATTTGATCCCCAAATCTATGGCAGCTTTGAGACCAAAGATGCACGCTTCGTATTCCGCCATGTTATTTGTACAATTAAAGCAGAGTCTTGCCATAAAGGGAGTGTGACATCCTTCCGGAGATATGAGTACAGCACCAATACCATTGCCGAGTGCGTTAGATGCCCCATCAAAAACCAGGGTCCATCGGGATCCCTTTTTAGGTCCGTCATATAGCCTAAGTTCTTCACAGTTGTTTACCATCATGATGTCTTCATCTGGGAATTCGAACTTCATGGACTGGTAGTCTTCTACAACTTGGTGAGCAAGGTGATCAACTAGTACACTGACCTTTATTTCTTTCTGGGTAGTATACTGTATGTCATATTCTATCAAGATCACCTGCCATCTTGCTATTCTCCCAGAGAGAGTAGGTTTCTCAAAGATGTATTTTATTGGATCCATTTTAGATATCAACAAGGTAGTATGGGTCAGCATATACTGTCTTAGCCGGCGAGCAGCCCATGCCAGAGCACGGCAAGTTTTCTTGAGAAGTGAATATCTTGTTTCACAGTTGGTAAACTTTTTGCTCAGGTAATAAACATCATGCTCTTTTCAGCCAAACTCGTCATGCTGCCCCAACACACACCCCATTGAATTTTCCAAAATGGTCAGATACATGATCAACGGTCTTCCCTCGACTGGTGGAATCAAAATAGGAGGCTCTTGTAGGTACTATTTAATATTGTCGAAAGCAGTTTGGCACTCATCACTCCATTTGACTACTTGATCTTTCTTCAGTAGTTTGAAGATTGGTTCACAAGTAGCTGTCAGGTGAGAAATGAATATGGCAATGTAGTTCAAACGTCCCAAGAATCCTCTGACTTCCTTCTCAGTACGAGGAGCAAGCATCTCTTGTATCGCTTTCACCTTGGCAGGATCTACTTCAATACCCTTATTGCTGACGACAAAACCTAGGAGTTTACCAGACCTTACTCCAAACGTGAATTTTTTTTGGGTTCAACCTCAGCTTATACTTCTTTAGTCTCTCAAACAGTTTCTGTAAATGATCAAGATGCTCTTCTTCTGTTTGAGATCTAGCTATCATGTCGTCCACATAGACCTCTATTTCGTGATGTATCATGTCGTGAAATAGAGCTACCATGGCATGCTGATAGGTTGCCCCAGTATTCTTCTGTCCGATTGGCATAATCTTGTATAAGAATGTCCCATATTGTGTGACAAAGGTTGTCTTTTCCATGTCCTCAGGCGCCATTTTGATTGTTATAGCCTAAGAAATCGTCCATGAAGGAAAACACGTTGTGTTGTTCCATATTGTCGACAAGAATATCAATGTGGGGAACTGGGAAGTCATCCTTAGGGCTTTCCCTATTCAAATCTATATAGTCCACGCACATTCGTACCTTGCTGTCTTTTTTGGGCACGGGAACAACATTGGCAACCCATTACGGATAAGAGGTGACGACCAAGAGTCCAGCGTTGAATTGCTTCTTAACTTCAACTTTAATCTTATCTGACATATCTGGTCGCATTCGACGGACCTTTTGTTTTACTGGTGGGCAGTCCTCTTTTGTAGGTAGACGATGTACCACAATATCTGCATCAAGTCCTGGCATGTCCTTATACGACCAGGCAAAGATCTCAACATACTCGTGTAGCAACTGAATCAGACACTCTTTGACACTGGGTTCCAGATTGGCACCCACCTTGACCTCTCTTTTGTCTTCTTTGATACCTATATTGATTGTCCACTGGTTCCTCACATGGCTGAATGGTTCTCTCTTCTTGTTTTAGTAATCTGGCAAGTTCCCCTGGTACTTCACAATCTTCCTCACCTTCGTCTTCGACTTGGTAGATTAGATTTTCAGAGTCACAAAAAGCCATAGCAGAACCGTTACCCATGGGATCCCGAATGGATGTAGACCTGCATTGTGAGTGTGAGTGTGTGTAAGAGTATAGCTATTTTTGAAAGAAATGAAAATGTAAAAAGAAAAAAAATGAGCACAAAGCTTGTATGCAAAAACGTCCATGATTCAATGATGTTATATGAAAATGAGATAATAACCCTTACAAATGAACCATTGTGCCTCGGGTAAGACACAAGGTTTTAAGAGTCTGAATCTTTTTAATATTACAGATCCAAAAAAATGTAAAGACAAATTACTGCGGGATAAAAGTGATCGGGACGAAATCACTAGCCTCCTAGTTGCTGAGCCCTCCACTGACAATTGGGAAAATCCAGTCCTCCAGGTTGTAGCCATCTTCGTCATCCTCTACTGCATTGACTTCGCGGTTGCTGATCTTCAAGGGTGGTCCTCCGGCACGAGCACGGCGTACAACCTTTTGGGCACCTGAAGTGAAACCTAGACCAAACTTGTCAGATTTGTATGGGATATCTAGGAGTTGTCCCCAAATAGTGCACACACCTTCTTCTATCACTGCCTTGGCATCCTTCAAAGATGACATCCTAGGTGGAGGCCTTGTGATCTTGGGAACTTGAGACACAACCTTGGTTATTGCCATATCTTGCGATACTTCTTCAAAGTGCTGGAATGGAGTTTCAATAAATTCACCATCTAATTCCACATATCTGAAGGAATTAAGATGGCTGATCATATACTCTTCTTCTGCATGAACGGTGATGATTTTCCCCTGAATTGAATATTTCAGCATTTGGTGCAACATAGAAGTAACAGCGCCGACATTGTGAATCCATGGTCGGCCTAGCAAGCAGGAATATGAAGGGCGGATATCCATTACATAAAAAGTTGAGTCAAATGTTTGGGTTCCAACCTTTATGGGGATATCCACTTCCCCATGCACCATCCTTTTTGAGCCGTCAAAGGCCCTCACTATGATGTTGCTTGGTTTCAATGTCAATCCTTCGTAGTCAAGCCTATCAAGAGCCTTTTTAGGAAATACATTCAGAGATGAGCCAATGTCCATCAAGACATGAGCCAAAGTTGTGTCCCTGCATTCCACTGAGACATGTAATGCCTCATTATGCTTCCTTCCTCTTGGCGTTAAATCAGCATCTGAAAAACCTAAACCATTATCTGTAGTCAAGCTGGCTATGCAGTCTTGGAACTGATCAGCAGATGTTTCTTGGGGTACATGGGCAGTTTTCAGGAATTTTACCAAGGCAGTTGCATGCGCCTCGGAACATAATAGTAAAGCCAGCATGGAAATTTTAGATGGAGTTTGCCCCAGTTGCTCAACTACATTGTAGTCGCTTATTTTTATGATCTTTAGAATTTCCTCCATCTCTTTTCGGGAGGTCTCAGAATAGCCAATGATTGTGCCTTCATCCGGACAGGCTCAATCATAATACTTTTACCTCGAGTCTCAGCTGACTCGGCAGCAGGAATGTCAGTAGGAGTGATAACAGGGGTTGTATCAGCTTTGTTAGTCGGAGTATTAGTAGAGATAATTGTAGGACTGGGAACAACCTTGGGAGGAGCAACAACGACAAGAATGATTATGGGTCCAGAAACTGCTTTTGAGGGAGCAATTTCTGGAGAGAATATCCTTATGCTTCGGGTAATCTTGCTAGTCCCTGCAATATTATGGATATTGGAGTCAACCTTCTCAGAACTTGAATCTTCAACAACTAGCCGATCTTGTTTGATACCGTGGTAGTAGACACCCCCTTCATAATTCCATGGTACGGTTTTGTCTGATGAATACGGGATTGGTCCAGGCATTGTAATTATCAAAGGAGCTACTTTTGGAACTGACGTAATTCTAACGAGTCTTTTGGTGTAGACCCTGGAAGAATTGTCGGAAATGGTCATGATGGAAATATCATTATAAGAAACAGGTGGAACAGAAGTCTTTTCAAACAAAATTTCCTTGTTGTCTATTAGACACTGAACGCCTGCTTTCAACAAAGGACAGCTGGTTGGTGAGGACAAATAGAAATGACAGCTTTCATCACAGCCTGGGAATACACCGACAATCAACAAGTTCTTTTTGATAGTCATGAGCATCGAATTCAATCTCTTTGGCTTCAAGGAGGTCTCGACTTTGTTCTTTAGAGCCCAACAGTTGTTAGTGTCATGGCCGGGACTCTCAGAGTGGTATACACAATGGGAATTAGGATGATAGTGAGGAGAGGTTATGTTAGGGTTCTTTGGAGCTTCTTTTAAGGTCACTAGATTGGATCTTAACAAATGTGTAAATACTTGAGATAGTGTCATATTAATTATGGTGAATTGTCTGACTGGTCTTTCCATTCTTGGTTGGTTGTTTCTTTCCTGAACAGGCGCAAGTTTAGAAATCATAACAGCCCCCACCATTGGATGGTGTTCGGCCCTATCTTCATTTCCCTGAGGATATACAGTAACAACTTCTTTCTTTCCGATGAATGGTTTCCTTACAGCGGCATAGGCTGCATCTTTTTGAATCTTTCCATTCTTTATCCCGACTTCTACCCTTTCTCCGGTCAATATCAATTCAGTAAAACCTGCCAATGAACTCCCAATTAAGTGATTGAAGAAGGGACCAGACAAGGTGCCCAAAAACATGTCTACCAACTCTCTTTCAGATAGGGGAGGTTGAACTCTTCCAGCCAAGTCCCTCCATTTTTGCGCATAGTCCTTGAAGCCTTCACTTGAAACCATGGCCATACTCTGGAGTTGAGTACGGGTGGATGCAAGATCATCATTGTATTGGTATTGCTTGTAAAAGGCTGCAGCAAGATCTTCCCAGTTATGAACATTGGCTCTTTCTAACTGATAAAACCAATCTAGTTGAGTTCCAGACAGACTGTCTTGGAAGAAGTGTACCCATAAGTCTTTGTCAGTGGTATAGGGCTGGATTTTCCTCACATAGGACCGGAGATGCATTTTAGGGCATGAAACTCCGTCATATTTGGCGAACACAAATGCTTTGAATTTTGGAGGAATGACAATCCACGATACTAGTCCCAACTCCTCAAAGTCCAATCCAGACACTTTTTGGATTTCCATTGCACTCAACCGCTCTTCTAGATGCTTATACTGCTCGTCGGCTGGAGGGTATTGTTCTTCAGAATAGTCTTCTTCTTCCTCTTCCTCTTCTGACTCTAACTGGATAACTGTTTCCTTTCCTTTCCCATCTTGATTATCTTTCTCACCGGATGTCGTTTCAAAGTCTAAAGCCGTTCTTGTTTGCCCTTGGAATCTTCTTCCCATGTTTAGAACTCCTGTTATCTTCTTCGTCTTCTTTTTCTTCTCCTCAGCCAACAAGGTCTTCAACTCTTCTTGTCATTTGGCTAGAGTTAAGAACAACTGTTGAAACTGTGCATTCTGAGCTTGGAGGTCCTTCACCGTTTGCTCGAGATCCATCTTACTGAAATAAACAGTAGAGAGATGAGGAGACTTGTTGCAAGAAACCTCCTTATGTTATAATGAATGATAAATGTGTATGCAATGATTTCAAGGATCTTAAAGATTCAAATTTGTTTTAGACAAAAAGGAAACACACATTATATTAATAAATTAAAGCTTTGAGTACATCAATGCCTTCTTGGGAAAAATAATACAAAAACTCTAAGATAAAAAGGTAGTACGCATCCTTTTTGGTGCGATGTAGGCATTCAGGTTCCTCTCCTTATGAAGCAGCCTAGTGAGTTCCAAAACCTTCTTCTCGCTTGCGTAAAATTGGGCTTCGAAAGTATCTCGCTCCCCCTTTAGTTGTATCTAATCTCTTTGTAGGTCTTCAAGAGAGGTGGGCATGTCAGGATGCAGGATAGTGTATGGAACATCTCCTTCCATGACAGGCTCCATGATTACCGGGAGAATGGAGGGATAAGGCATCATAAGACTCTGAGCACGAGTTCGTACCCATTTGAGGTAAGGCTCAAGAGGGATGGAATTCTTATTCCCCAAAGTCTTGTTATCTACCTTGTTCAACATCCTCCAAGCTCGGATAAATCTCTGGCGAAGACCTTGATCGTCGTTCTCATAGTCAAACACCAAACCTTGAATCAACATCTCGTGTGGGACATCCCTTCGGGCATAACCAAACTGTCTTATGGCTAAGCAGGGGTTGTAGGTGATACCTCCCCTAATGCCAAGTAAAGGGACATTAGGAAATTCTCCACAACGGTCGACAATAGTAACATTCTCTATGGATCGGGAACACCAATGAATGTTTGAATGTTTGAGCGTCATTAACCTTTGTGACCACCTTGAACCTTGCTCATTCTTCAATACAGATTGGGGAAGATGCGAAATAAACCATCTTGCCAAGAGAGGAGTGCAACACATAAGAACACCTCTTTTCCTCATTGTGCAAGTGTGAAAAGAATGTAGGATGTCCCATAGCAAAGTAGGCACCGAGTTGCGGGATATGAAGATTTTGACGGTGTTCACGTCTATGAGTTGGTTAGGATATGGAAACAAAACCATCCCATAGATGTGGAGAGCCACAATTTTCTCAAAGGCTTGTAAATCCGAGTTCCAACAATTTTGGGCTTTCTCAAACAAGAACTTTGCTAGGAAACCTTTGACACCATTCCTTGTTTCCCAATGAGTTGTGACATCAGATGAGTGCAAGTGTAGAGCTTGAGAAATCTCTTCTGGATTTGGGTCTCTTTCCGTGCCATTGAAATGTAGTTGATTGAGAATTGGAATCCTCAAGAGTCGGGATAATTCTTCCAAAGTAGGCACAGGCTGATAGTTGGGAAATGTGAAGCAATGGTGTAAAGGATCAAAGAACTAAAAGAGCACCTTTATCATGTCCTCATCTGTGTTGGAAGTGACCAAGTTGAGTAGGCGACCATGTCTCTCGGTGAATGGAGAGTTTTCAGGAATCCTTGAAGCTAGCTCTTTAAGTTGTGGAGGTATCCTTACAAGGTTGACTTGAATAGTTTTCCTGCGAAGAGAATCCATATCCTACAAAACAGAACAAAGATAAATCCCAAGATCCTTGAAATGGTTAGTGAATGATTATGATGTTATGATGTCCATGATGTTATGTACAAGTATGTATATACAAACAAAGAAAACAAGTCCTTAGGTTTAGGCTTGCATGGAGTCTCATAGGTAAGTACCCTCTTGAATTTTAGTTGGCTCAACCTGTCCTAGTAATAGTAACCGGATTCTAAGGAGCTCAATATCACTGGTCTGTTTCCTTGGTCATTGTTTCAGCACAAGCCTCTTTAACGGCGACCAAAATATCCGAAGAAACCAAAACCTCAATGAGTGTAGTATCGAGTATCTACCAACTTCGGACTGCACCAAAGTCGGTCATCTCACTACATCCTAAAGGCCAAGTTGGTCAAGTAAAGGTTCTAGAAGTTCATTAGTGCTTCAAGACATCACTCAGCGGCCCCGTATTCTCTTTGATTAACTCAAAGGCTACTGGTACCCACAAATATGTCGCACTAACGTAGCTATTGCTTAGAACATGTCGGTATACCCCGCACAGTTTCCATAATGTATTGCTACTTACCTATAATGTATCCCAAATTCGGGTAGAGGATTCAAACCCAAACAGAAAACCATAATGTAGAGCATATAATTCAAACAATGAAATCAAGTAAATATGATCTAACCCTAAGATAACCCCACTTAAAAAAAATTCCCCAACAGAGTCGCCAGTTCTATGATACGGTGGGAGAACTGGCTTGGGTGTTTTGTGTTTGACCGCAAATATTGCGGTTAGCAAGAGTTGCCACAGACTTTTCTTTTATCCAAAAGGAAAGGTGAAAAAGCACAGGAAAGACCTTTAAGATTATTTCTTGAGTTCGGGGGGTAGATTATGAAAAGGGAAGGTATTATCACCCTTTTCATCCATAGTTTTCCATGGGCTCTTAGTTACTTGCTAGATCACTTGCTTTTGTTTGAAATTATGCTTTGTGTGGTTTTTTGAAAGTATTTTATAAAAAGGCCGTTGTTTAGGCAATCTTTGTAATGATTCTTGTTTGTAAGAATGTATACAAAGATGTTGATCTTTTGAAAATGTTTTCAAGTTTTGTAAGATGTTTTGAAAAGTGTAGGTGTTTGTTTTGAAAATAGCAAGGATGTTTTTGTTTTGAAATGGAGCAAGTAACTAGGAACAATCTACCTACTCAAAAGTCTTTCATGTTCATTTCCTTTTTCCTTTGACATTGTTATCTTACCATTGATTTGGTAAGTAACCCTATCTTTGGATGTAAACGGGACGGGCGTGGGTCATTGTATAACCATGATTAGCAATGTTGCAAGGTATCTTAGCATTTTTCTTTAGGGACTAAGATCATTTTAAAAGGCAACTTAGATAGCGTCATCGAGGTACTATGATCTTATATTTTTTCTTGTTTTTGCTAAGATACCTCACATATGTAATATGGCCATTTATAAGGCAACCAAGTAGATTTTACCCTAGGGGTGCTTGTGTGCAAGTGTATTGTCTTCATGCTTGATTTTGTCTTGAATTAGGATTTTCTAAGTATTGATTTTAGTTTTTCCATACAAACCCTAATTACTAACATATTATGTATAAAAGCAATAAATTGCGGAATTTAAAGTTACTACGCTATTACAATATTTGTGGGAGGGGGGTGTACAAATTGAATGGGGATTGCAAGAATGTAAACCTAGTTAGTCTATTACAACCATATTGAATTGATATCAATATACAAGGAAATTAAATGAATATAATGTACAAAATGAATAAATGTACAAAAATGCAAAATGTGAAGTAAGTGGATATATGTTTGATTTTTTAGGAAAAAGGGATTTTGTCTTAATATAATTAATTTAAAGAAAAATAATTAATAAAAAGTAAACCCTAATTTGCTAAGAAAAGATTTTTTTAAGCAAAACCCTAAATCTATTAATTAAAATAAAAGAAATTAAGTTTTGTAAGAAAAGTGTTTTTTGGTATTTTTTGTCTTGAAAATATTTATAGTAATATAAAATATTTTTGGCCTTTTTTATATTAAAATAATATATTTTAATAGGTGTAAAGAGAAAAATAAATACTAACCTAGTTTTAATTTAATTTACAAGACTAGTTAATAAAAATAAATAATGTATAGTTAAATAAAATATTTTTTGTGGGAAAGATAAAAATAAAATAAGCCAAAATATAAATCTATCATTTTTTTTGTACTTTTTATGATTTTTTTAGTATTTAGAAAAATATTTAAGAAAATAAATGAAATAAAAAATAAGAAAATAAAATAAACTGGGCCAGGGACGTACAAGTGAAACAGGGGGTTAGCTAGCAAAAAAAACAAAAAAACAAAACAAGCCCAAAGAGGCCCAACGCCCTGCAAAAATCTCAGAAATGCAAAACATGTAAAAAAATGCAAAAGGGTACCACTAGGGCTCGAACCCAGGTCCCAAAGGTTACAAGCGCGCGCTTCTACCACTGGGGTGGCTATACATCCGTTAACATAGGCAAATCAATAAATATACAAGACAAAATGCGCCCTGATGACTTCATCTTCAACCTCCAGCCAGACCAACTGTAACTTGCTCATTTCTCATCAAAAATGAAAACTGTAAACATGAAACTTGTAGCAAATTTTCTCACGATTTCAAAAATGTAAAGCATTAAAACTCTAGATCAAAGATAAGCATGAATTTTAATGGCCCTAATCTGAACCCTAAAAATCTCAAAAATTTCAGTTTCAAAATTCTCTAAGCTCAAGCAAAATTAATGGAAACTATGGACATGGTTAGCTTTAGGGCAATGATATCTACATGTTTTATTCACAAATAAATCATTGATGATGCCTGTATGAAGAGTTCTAAGTTAAGAAAACTTACCTTAAAACTGGAAATCGTGTTTTGAGTTTGAGCTTGTTTCAAGTGATGGTGATGATCAGGTTAGCTTCCTTGAGGTCCCATGAAGCTAATGCAATGATTAGCTTGAACAATGGATGGCTAAAATGGTCTGGAGAAGTCAATGTGCGGAGTTGAGTTTTTGAAAATGGAGGATGGTGTTAATGGTATTACAGTTCTGTAACAGGGTGTGGGATCACTTCTATATGATGTTTAGAAACTTTAGAAACCAAAAGGCCAAGAAACGCACGAGTAGATTATGAGTTACAAGTTTTTGGTCAGTTTGTGTGAAAATGGAAGTATGAGATATGCTTTCTGAGTTCTAGCTCTTTTCAGTGGTCAAGCAATCGTTTGTTTGTGTCAAATGGTTTGTGTATGTATAAACAAAAGTGCTTGAGAGCTTTGGACAATCAGAAGTACAAGTTTCTAGCTTTTGGCTAGGTTACTTGATTTTGAAGAAAAGAGGGAAACAAGTTTCAAGAAGAGGTACAAGCATGGGATAGGTGATTGTAAGTGTTTGAAACATTTCTCATGATTTATAGGACTTGTTTGATCAGAAGAGAACAAGTGCAAGGTCCAAGAACAAGTTTTGTACAAAAAGTCACTTTATCAAAATGGCAATGTAACCTTTCTTCCAAAAATGGATAAAAAGCATGTCCATGCATTGAATGCTTGAAGTGAGGCCTCTAACAGCTGTGTAAACTATTAATTATGAAGTGTCTAACAAGTTTAAGGCCTGCAAAGTAGTGTTTATGTAGCATAGTTTGAATTTGAATTTTGTTCATCACTAAAATGACTTGTATTTAAAGTGATAAAACCCTAACTTCATCTCTTCGATTCTCCCTACTCAAGAATGATCTCAAGGATTTCTTGCACATTTTGGAAAGCTTGCAATGTGATCTACAACTCATCTTTGAATTGATTTTTAAGATACCCCTTGGAACTATATGAAAAAGTGTCATGAAGTTAGGTCAAAATCTTGGCCAAATTAGGGCAAAATTTCACTAAGTGTTTAGTTTCATGACCACATGTTCTTAAAATTATAACTTGAGATCCAAGAATTTTTGGAAGGAGTTGTGTAAAGAAAAGTTTCATATTTCATGGAGATCTACAACTTTCATGTTGGAAGTTTCTCTTAAATCATCTTGCATCATGGTGAAACTTTTGCTCAAAGTTGTGAAAAAACATGAAATTTCCAACACTTAGAAAAATTTATACGTTTAGAAATTTTGACTTTTCAAAATGAAATATTGACATTTTAATTTCTTGATGAATAAGTTCATATTTTGACATGTTTTGAGGAATTGTGATCTATGGCACTTGAATTTGACCAAAAAGTCAAAGTTTGACTTTTTAGTATACAAATGACTTTTGATTAGTTGACTGAAAAATTCATCTGTCAATCCAATGGACTTGGAATGTTTTGAACCATGTAATTAGGTCAAAATGATGCAATTGGACTCTTGAGATCATGCCTTAAACCAATTGACCATTTTCTAGGTCAAAAATCAAAAATTGCCCTTTCCCAGTCAAAACCCTAATTTTGACCATTTTGCCCTTTTGGAGATTTGATCAAATTTCTTGAGGAGTTGTGGTCCAAACTTGATAAAATTATACATATGAGTTTAAAATGTTGACGTGGATAAAAAATTATGAAGTTTGACTGTAAATTGGCCATAGTTGACTTTTTCCCCAATACAACTGATTTTTAGGTCAACTGCTCAATTGACTGATCAAAAATGTAATCCAAGGCTTGAAACTTGTCATGAGTAATCTTAGGGGTCCATAATGATCTATGAAAGTCATATGGGGCATTAGAAGTTCAAAAATTCCTATGCAACCTCAAACCCTAATTTTGGTCATCATTGCTTAAGGAGGTGTCTTGAGCTGATCAAACCCTAATGCAGTCTTGAGTCAAGGAGATCTTGTGAGCAAATTCTTGATAAGTGAGAAGACAAATTTTGGGGTACAATAATCTGCCATCTCGCTATTCTCCCAGAGATGGAAGGCTTCTCGAATATGTATTTTATTGGATCCATCTTGGATATCAATAGGGTTGTATGGGTCAGCATATACTGTCTTAGCCAGCGAGCAGCCCATGCCCGAGCGCATCAATTTTTCTCAAGCAGTGAATATCTTGTTTCACAGTCGGTAAAATTTTTACTCAGGTAATAAATAGCATGCTCTTTTCGGCCAGAATCGTCATGCTGCCCCAGCACGCACCCCATTGAATTTTCCAAAATAGTTAGATACATGATCAAGGGTCTTCCCTCGACTGGTGGCATTAAAACAGGAGGCTCTTGCAGGTATTATTTGATCTTGTCGAAGGAATTTTGGCATTCATCATTCCATTTGACTACTTGATCTTTCTTCAGTAATTTGAAGATTGGTTCACAAGTAGCTGTTAAGTGAGAAATGAATCTGGCAATGTAGTTTAGCTGTCCTAAGAATCCTCTGACTTCCTTCTCAGTACGAGGAGAAGACATTTCTTGTATTGCTTTCACCTTGGTAGGATCTACTTCGATACCTTTACCGCTGATGACAAAGCCTAGGATTTTTCCGGACCTCACCCCAAATGTGCACTTATTCGGGTTTAACCTCACCTTGTACTTCTTTAACCTCTCAATCAGTTTCTGTAAATGATCAAGATGTTCCTCTTCAGTTTGAGATCTGGCTATCATGTCATACACATAGAACTCTATTTCGTGATGTATCATATCGTGAAATAGAGCTACCATGGCACGCTAATAGGTTGCCCCAGCGTTCTTCAACCCGAATGGCATAACCTTGTAACAGAATATGCTCCATTGTGTGACAAAGGTTATTTTATCCATGTCCTCAGGCGCCATTTTGATTTGGTTGTAGCCTGAGAAACCATCCATAAATGTGAACACTTTATGTTGTGCGGTGTTTTCAACCAAAATATCGATATGGGGAAGTGGGAAATCGTCCTCAGGGCTTGCCCTATTCAAATCTCGGTAGTCCATGCACATTCGCACTTTGTCGTCCTTTTTAGGCACGAGAACAACATTGGCGACCCATTGTGGGTAGGAGGTGACGGCCAAGAATCCGAATTTGAATTGTTTCATGACTTCAGCCTTAATCTTCTCTGACATGTCTGGTCGCATGCGACAGACCTTTTGCTTTACCAGAGGGCAGTCTTCTTTTGTTGGTAGACGATGTACCACGATATCAGCATCAAGTCCTGGCATGTCTTCATACGACCAGGAAGAGATCTCAACATAATCATGTAGCAACTGAATCAGAAGTGTTGTACCCCAAAATTTGCCCTCCCATATTCTTCAAAATTTGCCAAGTCAAAGCTTCAAACATCTCCCCAAGGGTTGCACAGTTCAAGGGCCTCCTAACAGTAAAAAATTAGGGTTTTGGTTCTAACAAAGAAAATGAAGTTTCCAAGGGTCCAATCAAGTCCCATATGCTTATAAACATGGTCAATCATCCTCATACCAAGTTTCAAGACTCACAGCACAAAATTGCACAGTCAAAAACCCTAATTGCACTACAGTCAACTGTAGGGGCAAAATGGTCATTCGACAGTCAAAAGTCCAATTTTTTGATCAATACTTCATTTTGAAGCCACAAACATCATTTGATCAATTCTTGATCATGATTCTCAAAGCTTGGCTCAAAAATCATCAAGATGCAAAAAGTTTCCATATTTGGACAGTTGAAAAAGTGAACTGTAAATTGACCAGGGCATAACTTCCACATGGATTATCAGAAAATTTCCATCCAAATCTCATTTTGAAGAGAAAGACATTACCTACAACTCCCCTTCACACTTCAAGTCCAAGAAGTGCTCTCACAAAAAGTTATCAATTTCAACATTATAGGTCATTTTCAAAAGTCAACAAAAAGGGACTTTAAGTCAAAGGCCATAACTTGAGATTGGTAAATCAAAAAGACATGGGACAAAAGGCATTGGTTAGAGGACTCAAAGACCTTTCCAAAATGTCCAAGAACATGAGCAAAGCTTAAAAATTGAGCAAGTTATGCCTTGTGGAGATTGGGAAATTTTTGGATATTTTGAAAAGTCAACATTGCTTCAAATGACCTAAAAATGCTAATGGGCCTCTTTTTCTTCCACAATTCATCATCCAAGGCATGTGCACGACCATTTGGCCCAAAGGGAAGTTTTTTATCATTTTTATTTATTTATTTGGATTTTTAATCATTAATAATTCATTTAATTAAAATAAATAGGTGAAAAATACTAAACCTAACATTTTGAATCTTTTTGTGCATAAAATAATCTCAATATTTCGTGCAAATCAGGTTAGGAAAGAATCAAAGGTGATTGGATATGATTGAGGCCAAAATAGAATGAAAAAGATTTGAAAATTATGGCATGGAAAATCAAATATTGTTTCATCAATTCCTTGATTCTTTGGCTCAAATTCTTTGACCTAATCACTCACATACATATACACATGCTAACCCTCGTGCCAAAAGACTCCCAGCTGCGCCATACACAGAAAACCACACTTGAGTTTTTTGCTTAAAAATTAAAAACTGAAAACTAGGTTTTAGGGTTTTTCAAGATCAAACAACTATTCCATTGGCTTGCTGAGGCTTCAAGGAAGGAATTTGGATCAAAACCATAAGCTCTAACACCAAGAAACGTGAGAATCATCGTGACCTGTACAGAAAATATTTTACATTCGTGCATCTCGATTCATGCATCTTTAGCAATTTTTAACATTTGATTTATGTTCATTATTCAATTCTGAAGCTAACTGTGTGGTTTGATTTTGTTTTCGTGCCCCATTGAAGGATTCACCATTAAAGATATTTAGGGTTACCAAGCTTTTGATTTGGGCATTTCCAAATGCTGTAAAATTAGAGGATCACAATACCATGGTTAAAACTAGCAGGCTTGGACGATTTAGAAACGACCCTCGCGCCTAATTTATGTGGCCGGACGGCCTAATCGTTATTTTCAGATATGGCATATTTTGGGGGGGTTTAAAACCCCCGCTAACCGTTTTCTATTTTCAGGAAATAAACAAGCCAAGGAAGAAGAAGGGTATGTGGCCAGCGCTGGTTGGTTCGTTCAAATTTTCGCGCGGAAAAGAAAGCATTAACGTTGTTTATTTTATTATGTTTATTGATTGTATAAAATACAAAGAAGTAAAGCAGCGCGTTTGGCAAGGCATAGCATTGGTATTCATCAAGACCTGGGTTCGAGCCCTAGGTCCTCACCCCTTTCATATTATTTTTCCTTTAATTGTTATCCCATGCAGATTCAACACAAGGTTCCACCATATGCTCCTCAATCCACTGCGCCACATGTCCTAAGGCACTCAATCAAGGGCCAGGATCCAGAGACCATGGTGAACCTCAGTCAACACACATGCGCGCTAGTGGAAAAGTCAAAGAGGCCAAAGGTAAATGGGCCTAAATTACTGGATTTCACCTCCTACTGGGGACAGAACCCCCCAAGGTTTGCAAGTCTTTTATATTTTTTTCATTTTTTTTATTTTAATTCAATTATTATTTTTAATTAGTTAATTAATTTAATTATTTTTCATAAAAAACATAAAAACAATAAAAAATCAGAAAAAAGATAAAAATAAGTATTTTTATTTAATATTTTAATATTTTGTAAATAAAACCTTTATTAATTAATTAGTTTTAATCTAGGGTTAATCTTAATATTTTTCAATAAAACTTAAAAATTGGTAGGATTAGGGTTTCAAGCATTTTTCATCCTTTTTTTATTTTACTATATTAATTATTAATTCTTAATTAGTTATTTTTATAAATCAAGTTGCAAGTAATTAATTAGGCTTAATTTTAGATAAGTGTCATATTTCCTTAATAAATAAAAAAAATTAGAATTAGGGTTAATTTCATTTAATTCTCATAAAAAAAATCATAAATACAAAAAATACCAAAAATAATTCTCTTTCATTTTAATTTTCATTAATCTAATCATTTAATTTAATTTCGCAAAAAGGGTCCAACGCCCTCGTTTCTAATTTTAATTCAATTCGCGTATTTATTTCTTTTTCTTTTGATTATTTATGTACCTCTCCCAAAGCCGTGTAAATTTTATCTCTCGCACTTTTACTTTACTTTCTTTACTTTCTGTCAAATCGGGTCCTAGAAATTTTGGCGATGTGGACCCGCGCCTTTTGTAATAGTTTAGAACTTTACCTTTCCCGCACTTCTTTTAACTGTAAAATAAATGCATGCAAGAATGAATGGCCCTAAATAAAAACAAACGTGTAGATCACCAATAACATGACAAGATAAAATAAATGAATCTGACACACAAATCACACACCACCCCTAGGGTACGCCTCACTGTTGCCTTGCCTCGAAAGGTGATCGTCGAGTAGAGGACGTCTTAGTAAGTCCTCATGATCCGGGAACCTGGCATGAGGGTAGCTTCTAAGGTGTCTTCCCATTGCTCTGGTGATCACCATGTCCCGAACTTCGAATTGACCCGAACACCTCCAACGGTGGTGCTACCTACCTCTCAATGGTGGGATGGCACTACTTTAAGGACATTTACACAGACGAATTCCTTAGGGTAGGTAGACGACTCTAGATACTTGCTCTAATTTCAAAACAAATCAAAAATACTTTTCACACCAACACATTTTCAAAAAGCTTTCGAAAGCAATTTTTCAAACACTCTTGAGGACCGATACAAGAGTCGAACTGAAATTTTCAAAGAAACTTTTTCAAACCCACTCACCTTGAAAAGAAAACAAACATTTTTGAAAACACAAATGAGCAAGTATCTAAGAGCCCATGGATAACCATGGATAGAAAGGGTGCTAACACCTTCCCTTTCTATAAATCTACCTCCCGAACCGAGAACTAATCTCAATAAGGAATTTTTCTGTGCTTTTGTCATTTACATTTGGAGAAAATAAAAGACGGTGGCGACTCTTGCTTCCGCGATATTTCGCGAACCAGCGTTAAACAGTCAGTTCCAGATCCACCGATCACAGAACTGGCGACTCTGCTGGGGACTTAACTTAAAGTGAGGTGTACCTTAGGGTTAGTTCATAACTGTGTTTTCAATTGTATTGCTTTGCTTGCTTTAAATTGTGGGACTGTCTTGGGAGTTCTATAGATCCTAACCCGGATCTGGGGGATACCTTCTTAGAAAGTAGAAACAAGACTGTGAGGGAACTGTGCGGGGTATACCGACATGGTTGAAACAGTCTGCTACGTTGATGTGGCACTTTGGTGTGTACCGGTAACCCTTGAGTTCAGTCAAGGAGAGTACGAGGCCTCCGCGTGGTATCGTGAAGCATCAACAGACCTTAGGAACCTTAATTGAACTATCTTGGCCTCTTTAGGGTAGTGAGATAACTGACTTTGGTGCAGTCCGAGGTTGGTTGATACTCGATACTACACTCAATTGAGGGTTGCTTTCCTGGAATATTTCGGTCGCCAGTTCAGTGGCTAAATCGAAACGATGAACAATGAAAGCAATCCCGTGATATTGGGACCCTTAGAACCCGGTTACTTCTAATAGGACAGGTTGAACCCACCAACTTCAAGAGGGTACTACCCAGACCCCATGCTGGCCTTAAACCCTAAGGGCTTGTCTTGTGTGCCTTGTGTGCCTTACATGTTTGTCTTTGTAAATATCCGTGGTGTGTTTAATCATAGCATCATGACATCATCCAACATCATATGCATTGACTAACCATTTCAGGGGTTCGAATCTTCATCTTTGTTCTTGTTTTGTAGGACATGGAAACTGTTCGTAGAAAGACAATTCAAATCAGTCTTGTAAGGATCCCTCCTCAGCTTAAGGAACTTATATCCAGGATTCCCGAAAGCTCTTCATTCAGTGAAAGACATGGAAGACTCATCAGCTTGGTCAACACCAACATTGAGGAAGATATGATAAAGGTCCTGTTCCAGTTCTTTGACCCTCTGCATCACTGTTTCACCTTCTTGGACTATCAGCTGGTACCTACATTGAAGGAGTTCTCCCAGCTCCTGAAGATCCCTATCCTTGATCAACTACCCTACAACGGTACGGAAAAGGAACCCAAGCTTGAAGAGATTGCTAAAACCTTGCACCTACAGTCATCTGACCTCAAGGGACATTGGGAAGTTAGAAGTGGTATCAAAGGGTTCTTAGCCAGGTTTCTGTTTGAAAAGGCCCATGAATGTTGGAACTCCCTTGACTTACAAGCTTTTGAAGAAGTTATGGCCCTCCTTGTCTATGGTTTGGTGTTGTTCCCTAACCCAGATCAGCTTATAGATATCAGTGCTGTCCAGATCTTTATGTCCAGGAATCCTATACCTACGTTGCTGGGGGACATCCTCCACTCATGTTACACTCGAACCATGAGAAAAAGAGGTGTCCTTATGTGTTGCACTCCTCTCCTGGGAAGGTGGTTTATTTCGCACCTTCCACAATCAGTTTTGAAGAACGAGCGGGGTTTGAGATGGTCACAACGGTTAATGACTCTTACACATGCAGATATACATTGGTGCCCTCGGTCCAGAGAAGATGTCACTATCATTGATCGTTGCGGGGAGTACCCTAATGTTCCTTTACTTGGAATCAGAGGAGGTATTACTTACAACCCATGCCTGGATTGGAGACAGTTTGGTTATGCTCGGAGGGATGGCCCTCATGACATGCTAATTCCTGACATAGTTTTTGACTTCGACAACGATACTCAAGCACTTCGCCAGAGATTTATCAGAGCTTGGAGGATGCCAAGTAGGATAGACAGCAAGACACTGGGGTACAGGAACTCCATCCCGTTGGAACCTTATCTCAAGTGGGTACGTGCCCGCTCCCAGAAGTTAGTAATGCCTTATCCTCATATGCTCCCTGTGATCAAAGAGCCAGTCTCGGAAGGAGAGGTGTCCCACACTATTCAGCACCCTGATATGCCCACATCCTGGGAAGAGATGCAGAAGAGTTGGATCCAGCTTAAGGAAGAACGGAATTCTCTTGAGACCAGTCTACATGCTAGTGAAAAGAAGGTCTTGGAGCTCACCCGCCTGTTGCATGAGGAGAGGAATCTCAACACTTACATAGCTCCAAAGAGGATGCGTAGTATATTTTGGGATTGATTTGCTTTTGTATTATTTTGCCCATGAGGCTTTGATGTACTGAACAATTATTTCCTTAATGATAACGTGTGTTCCTTTTTGTCTACAACAAATTTGAACTTTCGAACCCTTGAATGCATTGCATAAACACATATCATTCATCATGTGCATGGCAGGTTTTCCTCTTTTCAGGTTGCTTACAGTTCTTCGTTGTTTATTTCAGCATTATGAATCCTGACTCATCATCAACCGAGATGTCCATCAAAGCTCTTCAGGTGCAGAATGTGCAATTTCAGGAACTAATCATGGGTTTGGCTCAGGGCCAAGAAGAGCTGAAGGCTCTGCTCCTGAAGAAGGAAAAGAAGAAGAAGAGGAGAACTGTCCTTTTTAACTCGGGCCGAAGGTTTGGAAATACTCTGCAAAATGAAGAGGCTGGTTCTTCCATTGGCAAGGGTACTCCTCAAGCGGAAAAAGGTCCAAGCCCGGTAGTCTCCGACAACGAGACTGATTTTGATGAAGAGCAATATCCTCCGGCAGAAGACCGTTACAAGCAGTTGGTGGACAGGCTGAATGCTATGGAGATACATCAGGTACCTGGGCTGGATTTCGGAGATTTGGGTTTGTCTACCGGTGTGATTATTCCTCGTAAGTTCAAAGCACCATCTTTCACTAAGTACGACGGGGCGTCTTGTCCCAAGCTACATCTCAGGTCCTATGTTCGAAAGATTCAACCGTACTCAGTGGATAAGAATTTGTGGATCCACTTCTTCCAGGAGAGTCTTTCAGGGACTCATCTCGAATGGTTGTATCAGCTGGATGGGACCAAGGTTCGTAACTGGGAGGAGTTGGCTACTGCTTTCTATAAGCAGTATCAATATAATGCCGACCTTGCCCCTATACGTACCCAACTCCAGGGTATGTCGTTAGGTTCAAGTGAAGGTTTTAAAGAGTACGCTCAGAAGTGGAGGGATCTGGCTGGCAGGGTGCAGCCTCCGTTGACTGATCAGGAGTTGGTAGACATGTTCTTGGGGACCCTATCTGGGCCATTTTTCAACCATCTTATTGGGAACTCGTCTGCAGGGTTTACTGATCTCATTCTGACTGGAGAGAGAATTGAGGCTGGGTTGAAGTCTGGTAAGATTCCGAAGGGTGCATCTACAAGTTCAGAGAAGAAACCCTTCAAGAAGGATGCTAGTGCTGTGTACGGGTCCAGGAGACAAGAGAAATCTGAGCGCCGCCAATCTGTCAGTGCGGTAATGATTGCTAAGCCTGCTGCCGCTCCTCGGCAAACCAATCCTCAAAGGACTGAAAGACCCCGGAGAGAGTTCACCCGCTTGAGCATGACCCTATCCCAAATCTTGCCGCAGTTACTATCCACCAATCTAGTGACTACCAGAGAGGCTCCAAAAGCTGTGAACACTGCCTCCCCCAAATACAATCCAAATGCCCGCTGTGCTTATCACTCCGATAGCCCGGGGCATTCCACTGATGACTGTTGGGCCTTAAGGAACAAGCTGCAGGACCTTATTGACGCCAAGGAGGTACAGTTTGAGGCATCTGAGAAGCCTAATGTAGTGACAGCTCCCTTGCCTGCTCATGGAGTGAATGTTGTTGGGGACAAAGATGAAGTGGATGAAGCTGAGTTTGATAGCTGGATTTACCCGGCAACCGACAGTGGACCTAACAATTGGAGTGCAAAGGACAATCTACCTGTTTCTCTTGTTACTAAGTAATGAATTCCTATGTGTGATACGGTGGGAGAACTGACTAGGGTTTTGCGTTTATTTTTGCAAATGTTTCGGTTGAGCAAGAGTCGCCACCGACTTTTTATTTTATCCTAAGGAAAGGTTTAAAAAGCACAGCAAAAACCTTTGAGATTTTTCTTGGGTTCGGGGAGTAGATTATAAAAGGGGAAGGTATTAGCACCCCTTCTATCCATGGTTATCCATGGGCCCTTAGATACTTGCTTAGATCAACTTGCCTTGGTTTTCAATTGTTTGAAATGGTGCTTTGTGTATGGTTTTGAAAATGTTTTTGAAAAGATGCCTTATATAGGCTACCCTTGTAACAATTCTTTACTCGAATGTTTTACAAAAGGTGTTTGGTCTTTTAAAAAGATGTTTCAAGGTTTTTGAAAGTTTGCTTTGAAAGTGTTTGTGAAGTGGGTTTTGAAATAAGGCAAGTGTTTTCTTGGAAAGTTGACAAGTACTTAAGAGTTCATCTACCTTAAAATTTTCTCAAAGATTTTTGTTATATTTTAAACCTTTTGACAATTTTGTTCCACCATTGCATTTGGTGGACAATCTTGTTTTAGGAGATGAAAGGGACGGGCGCGGGTCATCGTTTAGACCATAATTGCAATTGTGTTAAATGTCTTTGGGCAATTTTCTTTAAAAGGGACTTGATCATTCATTTAAGCAACATTTTGTGGGACTATGATCATTTTGATTGTTTGTTTTTACCCAAAGAAATTCAACATACAATATGGCCCAATTGTTTGAAGGCAACAAAGTGGAATACCCTAGGGGTGCAAGTGTGAAATGTGTTGTCCATTTTTCATGCTCATTTATCTTGTATTAGGTCCCACTATTTTTGTTCGTTTTTATTCGCATACAAAACCCTAATTCTAGCATAGTATGTTTAGAAAGCGATAAAAGTGCGAAATTTAAAATCCTACGCTATTACAACATAATAATATGGGGAGGGGGGTACAATGTTTCAAATGGGGATATTTAGACAAGAAATTGAAACCTAAGACTATTACATCAATTTTGAATTTATACAATTTAATGTACAATAGTTAAATAAAAATGGAATAAAATATGTAAGATGCGAAAATGTTTTGTATGTATGAAAAGAAGTATTATTTATGTGAAATAAACAAGAAAATAAAAAGATATTATTTTGGAGTATTTTGGAATTTAGGGCAAAAACCCTAACTTTAATCAAAGGAGTATTTAATCAATTAATTCATGTAATACTTATTATTTATATACAAAAATAAAATAAAATATGGTATATTTGTAAAAAGGCATTTTTTAGTATTAAATATTAAGAAATAAAATATATACATTTTTTTTGGTATTTTTATCCTAAGTATATTAATATACCTATTTATTTATATTATTTATAAAAATTATGTTTTATACACATTAATCAATAATGTTCAATATAAAAAGTATTTATTATATTTTTTTTTATGAAATATTTTCAGGAAGTAAAAATAAGATAAAAATATGTATAAAAATATATTTGGCATTATCTTAATATTTTAAACAAAAAAAGTATACATATGTATATTTTATTTATTTATGTACAAACAAAAGAAATAATCAAATAAACATGCAATAAATTCAAAAAATGATGGAAAAAATATTTTTAGGTTTTTAATATGCTGAGAAAAAATAAATGAACCAATCACAAAAAGGCAAAAGTCAAAAATATTAAAAATGAAGCAAATGGGCTCAGGGGTGCAAAACCAAAAAGGGTGGTGTGAAAAGCAACTCAGAAGCAAGCCCAGCCCAAAATCACCTTTCTTCAACCTTTGAACAAAAATGTTCAGAAAACACGCGCCAAGAGCTCCATTTGAATGTCCTGATTCTTTGATTTTTTGAACAAACTTCCAACACAAAAAATGTTAAGCATGAAACCACGATTCTAACCATATGCATAACTTGATCTAACTCTCTAAGATGAGGGAGAATTTCTCCTCCCCCAAATCCTAACCTAGTTTTTCTGCCATTTTCAAACTCCAAATTCTCACAACTCAAGCAAAAGAAATGAAAAGTAAAAACATGGACATGTTCAGTGGCATGAGTAGAACCTTGTTTCTTCACAAACTTAAAGCTAATGATGCCTAATAAGAGAGATACGAATTCAAAATTTTACCTATTCAGTTGAACTTCTATCTGGAGATGTAGGAACTTTCAGTGCAAGGTGATGATTGGAGAAGCTTCCTTGAGGTCCAGGGATGCTATTCCAATGTTTACTTTGTCTTGAAAGCTTCTGAATCAAGCTAGAGAACTTCACCTGCAAGTCAGAAATGTGAAAATGGTGGAAGTGGTTAGAGCAATTACAGGTCGTGCCTTAGCTTTTGGATAGCTTGCATAGGTGGTAAGGAAGGTATATGAACTGGTTTTGGCAAGAATGCTTGAGAGAAATAGAAGTTGGCACTCAAACTGCAGAGGCAACTCTGTTTTTGCAGTTTTATGGTGTTTTCTGGTTTGAGGATGTTTTTGAGGTAAATGGCTCGTGCCAAGGCTTGGTTATGATGTGTGTAGTGTGTTTGATAACTTAGTTCTTGTGTATCTAAGCTGAGATGGAAGTTGTGTTATGTTATGGCACTTTTCTTCACTCTTAAGCAACAAAATGCAACTTGATGTTTTAGGTCAGTAGGGGACCTCTAATCCTGCTGCAAAGCTTCTCTTGATCAGAGTAACTTATCCATAATCTTGTGCCAAAGAGATTTAGTTTGTACTTGCTTGATTTTCAATTTGACATAAAGTGAACTTTTGCAAAAATGGATAGTTTACTTTTTCCAAATTGGGATTAATCCTCTAGACAAAGCTTGAACTCAAAGAACTTGGTCTTGGCACAAAGAATATGCATTAAATTTATGAGTGTAACTTGGTTTAAGGACCTGTAATCTAATCTAAAGCATGCTGAGTTCAAATTGCAAGGTTATGAACATGTAACTTGGTCATGAATAAAGTGGTTTTTTGCTATATTGTGAAATTCGATTCTCTCTAACCATGAGGTTGTTTGAGAAGTTTTTGGACATTTTGGAAAGCTTGGAATGTGTACTACAATCCATCTTTGAAGTGCAATTTGAAATTCCAAGTGGAAGTGTATGGAAAATGGCCTTGAAGTGGGGTAGAAAACCTTGTCAAAATAGGTCAAATTTCACTAAGTTAAGAATGGTTTAGTGCCCTTATTCAAAAATTTGTAACTTGAGATACAAGCTTCAAATGAGAAAACTTTGTGAATCAAAGTTGTAGATTATGCAACAAGCTACAACTTTCATGTTTTGACTTTTGTTTTAATCCAAATGAATCATGGTGAAAAAGTGGGGCAAAGTTGGGAAAAAATTAGGGTTTTTCATAACTTAGAAAAATTCTAAGTTATGAAAAATTCCATTTTAAACCCTAATTTGCATTTCTTGGTTTCTTGGTGAACAAGTTTCATGATTTGGCAAGTTTTGATGGAAAATGAATCTTGACTCTTGATTTTGACCAAAAAGTCAAAGTTTGACTTTTCAGTATACAGTCAAAATTGATCAATTGACTGGGAAATTCAACTGTCAATCCTGTGTACTTGGGATCTTTTGAGTTTGTTGATCATGTCAAGATAATTCCATGGGGTCCTTGAGTCCATGTGTGAGCTTGGTTTGTCATTGGCTAGGTCAAACAGTCAAAAATTGCCTTTGTGCAGTCAAAACCCTAAAAATGACCATTTTGCCCTTTTGGTGATCTGATCAAATTTCTTGGGGAATTGTGATCCAAACTTGATCAAATGATTCATATGAGTTCATAATGTTGATGTGGGTCAAATTTCATGAGGTTTGACTGTCAATTGGCCACAGTTGACTTTTTCCCCAATACAGTTGATTTCTAGGTCAACTGTCCAATTGACTGTGCAAAACTTGGAATCAAGACTTGAAACTTGATATGGGTAAACTTGGGAGTCCAATATGAAGCATGAAAGTCATCTTAGGCATTTTAGGTCAAAACATCTTTGTGCAAACACAAACCCTAATTTGAGTCCACAGTGCAAGGAAAGGTTTTGAGCAGATGAAACCCTAACTAGATCTTGAGCTTCAAGGGCTTTGTGGTGAGAAATCAATGAGAAATGGAAGGGCAAATTTTGGGGTACAACACTATGTTTTGGTATTTGTAATAAACAATAAATTGAACTATATGGCCCGGTGTCTTACCCGAGGCACCGTGGTTTTATTTGTGAGGGCATATAAATTGTCATTTCATATATCATAAATGAAAATCTTGGACGTTTTCTCGCATCTCAAATCTTACGCTCCTTTTCTGTCTTTCCTTCCTTTATATATTTCAAAACAGCTGTATTTACACACATTCACTCATACAGGTTCCAATCCACTCTGGATCTCACTGGTAACGACTCTGCTACTGCCAGTTATGACTTCGAAAATCCGATCAACTTAGCCGAAGACGAAGGTGAAGATGATTGCGAAGTTCCTGGCGAGCTTGCAAGGCTTTTACTTCAGGAAGAGAGGGCAATTCAACCACACGAAGAGCCAGTGGAGACAATAAATCTGGGTACTGAGGTAGACAGAAAGGAGGTAAAGATTGGTGCCAACCTAGAGCTCAGCGTGAAGCAACGGTTGACTAAGATGCTACATGATTATATGGAGATCTTTGCCTGGTCCTACGAAGACATGCCCGGGTTGGATACCGATATTGTGGTCCATCACTTGCCTACTAAGGAAGACTGCCCTCCGGTTAAGCAAAAGGTCCGTCGTATGTGTCCAAAGATGTCGGAGAAGATTAAAGCCGAGGTTATGAAACAGTTTGACGCTGGGTTCCTTGCAGTGACTTCTTACCCTCAGTGGGTTGCTAATGTGGTGCCGGTACCAAAGAAGGACGGTAAGGTCAGAATGTGTGTTGATTACAGGGATCTGAATAGGGCCAGCCCCAAGGATGACTTCCCCCTACCTCACATTGATGTCCTTGTTGATAATACAGCTCAGCACAAGGTGTTCTCTTTCATGGATGGCTTTTCAGGTTACAACCAGATCAAGATGGCACCTGAAGACATGGAAAAGACTACATTTGTTACTCAGTGGGGAACCTTCTGCTACAAGGTCATGCCTTTTGGACTGAAGAACGCTGGGGCAACCTACCAACGTGCCATGGTTGCTTTATTTCATGACATGATCCATCATGAGATAGAAGTGTATGTTGATGACATGATCGCAAGGTCCCAGACTGAGGAGGAACACCTAGATCATCTGCAGAAGTTGTTTGACCGTTTGAAACTGTACAAGCTAAGATTGAACCCGAACAAGTGCACCTTCGGAGTAAGATCTGGGAAGTTGCTAGGCTTCGTTGTAAGTGATAAAGGTATTCAAGTGGACCCTGCCAAGGTTAAAGCTATTCAAGAGATGCCAGTTCCTAAGACAAAGAAGTAGGTCAGAGGCTTTTTAGGACGCCTGAATTACATTGCTCGCTTCATCTCACACCTGACTGCTACCTGTGAGCCAATCTTCAAGCTGCTGAAGAAAGATCAGGTAGTATGTTGGAATGATGAATGTCAGGCTGCTTTTGACAGAATCAAGGAGTATCTCCAGGAACCACCTATCCTTATGCCACCGGTTGAAGGGAGACCTCTGATATTATACCTGACAGTGCTCAACAACTCAATGGGGTGTGTGCTGGGGCAGCATGACGAGTCTGGCCGAAAAGAGTATGCCATTTATTACCTTAGCAAAAAGTTTACCGACTGTGAGACCCGATACTCACTGCTTGAGAAAACTTGATGCGCTTTGGTATGGGCTGCTCGCCGGCTGAGACAGTATATGCTGACTCACACTACCTTGTTGATCTCAAAAATGGATCCTATAAAGTACATATTTGAAAAGCCTGCTCTGTCTGGGAGAATAGCAAGATGGCAAATGATCTTGACGGAATACGACATTCAATACACGACTCAGAAATCCATCAAGGGAAGTGTATTGGCAGACCACTTGGCACATCAGGCAGTCGACGACTATCAGTCAATGAATTTCGAGTTTCCGGACGAAAGTATCATGATTGTGACTGATTGTGAAGTACCTGGACCGGATGAAGGACCTGAGGAAGGATCCCGATGGTCTATGCACTTTGACGGAGCCTCCAACGCTTTGGGTAACGGTATCGGCGCTGTAATCATATCACCGCAAGGCACTCATACTCTGCTCACTGCCCGGCTATGTTTCAACTGTACCAACAACATGGCAGAGTATGAGGCATGCATCATGGGTCTTCAAGCTGCGATTGACCTAAGGATCAAGTTTTTGAGTGTCTTCGGAGATTCCGCTCTCGTGATCAATCAGATCAAAGGAGAGTGGGATACGAAACATCCGAATCTTATTCCTTACAGAGAATGTGTGTTGACCTTGATCCCCCACTTCACGAAGATAACCTTTGAACATTTCCCAAGAAAGGAGAATCAGCTGGAGGACGCGTTAGCTACAATGTCTTCCATGTTCAAGGTTAAATGGGACAATGAGGCTCCCCGGATCATCATCTGGAAACTAGACGAACCGGCATACTGTTGTGATCTCGAGACTGAATTGGTGACTGAGAAGCCTTGGTACCATGAGGTGAAGAGATATCTGGAGGCTCAAGAATACCCTGAAGGGGCCTATGTCAATGATAAGAAGTTTCTGAGAAGGTTCGCAGCGAGGTTCTTCCTTAGCAACGGCATCTTGTACAAGCGAAACCATGATTCGACCTTACTGCGTTGTGTGGACAAGAATGAAGCAGAAAGGATCATGAAAGAGTTACATGAAGGGACCTTCGGAACACATTCCAGTGGGCACACTATGGCAAAGAAGATCCTACGGGCAGGGTATTACTTGTCCACAATGGAAGCTGACTGCTACCAACATTCCAGGACATGCCATAAGTGCCAGATTTATGCAGACAAGGTGCATGTTCCTCCAGTTCCTCTGAATGTTCTGACTGCGCCTTGGCCATTTGCAATGTGGGGCATAGACATGATCGGTGAGATTAAACCTACGACATCTAATGGACATCGCTTCATCCTAGTAGCGATTGATTATTTCACGAAGTGGGTCGAAGCAGCCTCATATGCTACGGTAACCAAGACTGTTGTGGCACGGTTCATTCGGCATAATCTGATCTGTCGGTACAGCGTCCCTGAACGAATTATTACAGACAACGGTACCAATCTGAATAATAAGATGATCACTGAGCTCTGCGAGCAGTTCAAAATACAGCACCACAATTCTTCTCCTTACAGACCGAAGATGAATGGGGCTGTAGAAGCAGCAAATAAAAACATCAAGAAAATCATGCAGAAGATGACAGTGACTTATAAAGATTGGCACGAGATGTTACCGTTCGCTCTACATGGGTACCGTACCTCAGCTAGGACGTCAACCGGGGCAACTCCTTTCTCTTTGGTTTATGGTATGGAGGCAGTCTTACCGATCGAAGTGAAAATACCCTCTCTCCGGATAATGAAGGATGCAAATCTGAACGAAGATGATTGGATCCAGACACGACTTGATCAGTTAAACCTTATTGATGAAAAGAGGCTTGCTGCTATCTGTCATGGTCAGACGTATCAGAAACGAATGATCAGGGCATTTAACAAAAAGGTCAGACCACATGAATATCAAGTTGGGGATCTGGTAATCAAGCGAATCATCCTTCCTCAGAGTGATCCAAGGGGCAAATGGACCCCTACGTACGAAGGGCCATTTGTGGTTAAACATGTGTTCTCAGGAGGAGCCATGATTCTAACCAATATGGATGGTGACGACCTTCCTCACCCCGCCAATGCAGACATAGTAAAAAGATACTACGCATGAAAAAGACCCGCTAGGCTGACATGCCTAGGCAAAAATTAGGGCTTCCCGACGAACCAAAAGGGTTCAGGCAAAATGAGGGATAAAATAAAAAAATCTGTACACCCGGCAAGTCGAAAACCTGAAAAGGCGGCTTGGGCAAAAATGGGTATCCCGGTGGACTGAAAACCCGAAAGGGCAGTCCAGGCAAAAGTTAGGGATAAAGCGTAATACTATGTCTCATTGGATCACTTTGCATCCAGAATCCGGTATCTACATCAAGTTCAAACGGCATCGATCAGTCAGCTTCATCTTCAACCAAGGTCATCAAGTGATGAGACGCTCGAAGATATAAAGGCGATAGCAGAGTTGAAACCCAGTGGGATCATTCATTTCACACAGCTGTTTTATTTTCTCTTGTACAAAATTTGTATAAACTCTTTTGCTCGGCGGCGTTCTCTTACTAGGACGTCAGCCTCTTGTACACAAAACGCCTATTTACAGGCCATTCAGAAATCAATACAAATATACCTTTCAGTTAAAAGTGCCAATTGTTTTTCCTTTTCTGTTTTGTTTTGCGAAGAACGTCCAAGGTTCAATTTGTGATATATGCATTGACAATAATTTGCTAACTCATGAATATTTGCATACGAAACAAAGGATTAATTACATGTAACATTAGAAACAGGGGCAATAAAGAGTTGTCTACGCAATCTAATTGTTCTATCCACTAAGGTACCAAGGTAGGTTCAACTAAAGAACATAACCAGATATCCTAATTCCCCAGAGAGCGAGCCAGCCAGTCAGAGCACTCTCAGGCAAAGCTATTGTCAAACCTTAAGGAAGTTGGGTATACTCCCGCAGATCTCAACCTTCCCCAGCAGCATACAGTCTTAACAAGCATCCCCGACAATCTTGGTCTAAAGATTGTTCCCCGGCGGTATACCAAACGTTCAAATGGAGCTACTTCCCGGTACAGTTCAAATTTCCCCAGGAGAGTCCAATCTGGCTCCCCAGGAAAGTTGGAATCCATCTCCCCAAGCAGTAAGCTTATCCCCAGTAGATTCTGGAAGCTTATCCTCGCAGAACACGAACGCGTCCCCCGGCTTTATTCAAAGAGTTATTTCCTTACTAGGATATAACTGGGTTATCCTCAGCCAAAAGCCACGGAAAGAGCGTCCTCGACGAAGCCCTCTTATCCCCAGCGAAGTCTATCAACACTTCCGACACAACAAGGGTATCCCCAACAATTTATTACCAACACTCCAGCAAAGTACCTCTCTTCCCACAGAGTATTGCTTCCCAGCAAGATCGGTAGAGTACCTTTCTCCCTGCAGAGTAATCCATTCGCCAAGTTATTCCCTAACGAAGTCATCTTCTCCTACCGGTATTCTTGCAACTATCATCCCTAGCGGAAGCAAAGATCTATTCTCCAACATCAGCCCAGGAGTGACTTCCCGGCACCCGTCAAGGATTTATTTTCCTAAAACGAAAAAATACATACATAAACATCGCACTTCCATACATCATAGCATGCATATACGCATCATATCCTACAAATCTCATTTATGTTGAGAACATCATTGCTTGATCCATATCCCGCATTGCATACGACTGACCTTTACCTTTCAAGAAATATTCAGTTAAGTTCTCAATCATATTTCAAGACCTAGACCGGTTCAGTTAAGTTAACTCCAAAGATTTCTCTGTTTCTTATCCAGTCAAAGGCCTTCTCTGGTTCAGTCAGATCAACCCTAAGATCTCCCTGTTTCTTACCCAGTTGAAGACATTTCAAGACCTAGACCGGTTCAGTTAATCGACTCCAAAGATTTCTCTGTTTCTTATCCAGTCCAAGGCCTTCTCTAGTCCAGTTAAATCGACCCCAAACAGGTTTTCCTGATAAAGACTCAGTAGAAGTTATCCAAGATTCTCTCAATGATTGCTGTTGAGGTTGTAGTCGCCTATGGTTCTCTCCCCGATACTGCGGAGGTGGTAATCCCAAGATTCGCTCAACGATTGCTGTTGAAGTTGAAGTTATCCAAGATTCTCTCAATGATTACTGTTGAGGTTGTAGTCGCCTATGGTTCTCTCCCCGATACTGCGGAGGTGGTAATCCCAAGATTCGCTCAACGATTGCTGTTGAAGTTGAAGTTATCCAAGATTCTCTCAATGATTGTTGTTGAGGTTGTAGTCGCCTATGGTTCTCTCCCCGATACTGCGGAGGTGGTAATCCCAAGATTCGCTCAACGATTGCTGTTGAAGTTGAAGTTATCCAAGATTCTCTCAATGATTGCTGTTGAGGTTGTAGTCGCCTATGGTTCTCTCCCCGATACTGCGGAGGTGGTAATCCCAAGATTCGCTCAACGATTGCTGTTGAAGTTGAAGTTATCCAAGATTCTCTCAATGATTGCTATTGAGGTTGTAGTCGCCTATGGTTCTCTCCCCGATCCTACGGAGGTGGTAATCCCAAGATTCGCTCAACGATTGCTGTTGAAGTTGAAGTTATCCAAGATTCTCTCAATGATTGCTATTGAAGTTGTACTCGCCTATGGTTCTCTCCCCGATCCTGCGGAGGTGGTAATCCCAAGATTCGCTCAACGATTGCTGTTGAAGTTGAAGTTATCCAAGATTCTCTCAATGATTGCTATTGAGGTTGTAGTCGCCTGTGGTTCTCTCCCCGATACTGCGGAGGTAGTAACCATCCCTGGTTCATTCATCACCGTTTGAAGCTCCAGATCAGGCTCCTGTAACCAGTCAGGACACATCTATACAAAGCATCTGAAGACCAGTTCCCGCAACATGTCAGGTACTCATCTTTCTTTTGCAGGTACGCAGGTTCTCACTAAGGAATCTCTTACGCGATCAACATCCAGATGGCATCTATAAGCCCATCCACCTTCCATCATATCTTAGCATGGCATCTATAAGACCATCATCCTATCCATCAATCTCCAAATGGTATCTATAATCCCATTCCACCATCACACTGCTACTATGTGAGCGCAAATTTCTGGGCACTCTAGTGTTCAATCATCTTCCACCTTCGGATTACGAAAGGCACGTCAGCCAATCTGCATCCTCAGGTCTAAGAAGATTGAACAGGGGCAACTGTTGTACCCCAAAATTTGCCCTCCCATATTCTTCAAAATTTGCCAAGTCAAAGCTTCAAACATCTCCCCAAGGGTTGCACAGTTCAAGGGCCTCATAACAGTCAAAAATTAGGGTTTTGGTTCTAACAAAGAAAATGAAGTTTCCAAGGGTCCAATCAAGTCCCATATGCTTATAAACATGGTCAATCATCCTCATACCAAGTTTCAAGACTCACAGCACCAAATTGCACAGTCAAAAACCCTAATTGCACTACAGTCAACTGTAGGGGCAAAATGGTCATTTGACAGTCAAAAGTCCAAATTTTTTATCAATACTTCATTTTGAAGCCACAAAAATCATTTGATCAATTCTTGATCATGATTCTCAAAGCTTGGCTCAAAAATCATCAAGATGCAAAAAGTTTCCATATTTGGACAGTTGAAAAAGTCAACTGTAAATTGACCAGGGCATAACTTCCACATGGATTATCAGCAAATTTCCATCCAAAGCTCATTTTGAAGATAAAGACATTCCCTACAACTCCCCTTCACACTTCAAGTCCAATAAGTGCTCTCACAAAAAGTTATCAATTTCAACATTATAGGTCATTTTCAAAAGTCAACAAAAAGGGACTTTAAGTCAAAGGCCATAACTTGAGATTGGTAAATCAAAATGACATGGGACCAAAGGCATTGGTTAGAGGACTCAAAGACCTTTCCAAAATGTCCAAGAACATGAGCAAAGCTTAAAAATTGAGCAAGTTATGCCTTGTGGAGATTGGGAAATTTTTGGATATTTTGAAAAGTCAACATTGCTTCAAATGACCTAAAAATGCTAATGGGCCTCTTTTTCTTCCACAATTCATCATCCAAGGCATGTGCACGACCATTTGGACCAAAGGGAAGTTTTTTATCATTTTTATTTATTTATTTGGATTTTTAATCATTAATAATTCATTTAATTAAAATAAATAGGTGAAAAATACTAAACCTAACCTTTTGAATCTTTTTGTGCATAAAATAATCTCAATATTTCGTGCAAATCAGGTTAGGAAAGAATCAAAGGTGATTGGATATGATTGAGGCCAAAATAGCATGAAAAAGATTTGAAAATTATGGCATGGAAAATCAAATATTGTTTCATCAATTCCTTGATTCTTTGGCTCAAATTCTTTGACCTAATCACTCACATACATATACACATGCTAACCCTCGTGCCAAAAGACTCCCAGCTGCGCCATACACAGAAAACCACACTTGAGTTTTTTGCTTAAAAATTAAAAACTGAAAACTAGGTTTTAGGGTTTTTCAAGATCAAACAACTATTCCATTGGCTTGCTGAGGCTTCAAGGAAGGAATTTGGATCAAAACCATAAGCTCTAACACCAAGAAACGTGAGAATCATCGTGACCTGTACAGAAAATATTTTACATTCGTGCATCTCGATTCATGCATCTTTAGCAATTTTTAACATTTGATTTATGTTCATTATTCAATTCTGAAGCTAACTGTGTGGTTTGATTTTGTTTTCGTGCCCCATTGAAGGATTCACCATTAAAGATATTTAGGGTTACCAAGCTTTTGATTTGGGCATTTCCAAATGCTGTAAAATTAGAGGATCACAATACCATGGTTAAAACTAGCAGGCTTGGACGATTTAGAAATGACCCTCGCGCCTAATTTATGTGGCCGGACGGCCTAATCGTTATTTTCAGATATGGCATATTTTGGGGGAGTTTAAAACCCCCGCTAACCGTTTTCTATTTTCAGGAAATAAACAAGCCAAGGAAGAAGAAGGGTATGTGGCCAGCGCTGGTTGGTTCGTTCAAATTTTCGCGCGGAAAAGAAAGCATTAACATTGTTTATTTTATTATGTTTATTGATTGTATAAAATACAAAGAAGTAAAGCAGCGCGTTTGGCAAGGCATAGCATTGGTATTCATCAAGACCTGGGTTCGAGCCCCAGGTCCTCACCCCTTTCATATTATTTTTCCTTTAATTGTTATCCCATGCAGATTCAACACAAGGTTCCACCATATGCTCCTCAATCCACTGCGCCACATGTCCTAAGGCACTCAATCAAGGGCCAGGATCCAGAGACCATGGTGAACCTCAGTCAACACACATGCGCGCTAGTGGAAAAGTCAAAGAGGCCAAAGGTAAATGGGCCTAAATTACTGGATTTCACCTCCTACTGGGGACAGAACCCCCCAAGGTTTGCAAGTCTTTTATATTTTTTTCATTTTTTTATTTTAATTCAATTATTATTTTTAATTAGTTAATTAATTTAATTATTTTTCATAAAAAACATAAAAACAATAAAAAATCAGAAAAAAGATAAAAATAAGTATTTTTATTTAATATTTTAATATTTTGTAAATAAAACCTTTATTAATTAATTAGTTTTAATCTAGGGTTAATCTTAATATTTTTCAATAAAACTTAAAAATTGGTAGGATTAGGGTTTCAAGCATTTTTCATCCTTTTTTTATTTTACTATATTAATTATTAATTCTTAATTAGTTATTTTTATAAATCAAGTTGCAAGTAATTAATTAGGCTTAATTTTAGATAATTGTCATATTTCCTTAATAAATAAAAAAAATTAGAATTAGGGTTAATTTCATTTAATTCTCATAAAAAAATCATAAATACAAAAAATACCAAAAATAATTCTCTTTCATTTTAATTTTCATTAATCTAATCATTTAATTTAATTTCGCAAAAAGGGTCCAACGCCCTCGTTTCTAATTTTAATTCAATTCGCGTATTTATTTCTTTTTCTTTTGATTATTTATGTACCTCTCCCAAAGCCGTGTAAATTTTATCTCTCGCACTTTTACTTTACTTTCTTTACTTTCTGTCAAATCGGGTCCTGGAAATTTTGGCGATGTGGACCCGCGCCTTTTGTAATAGTTTAGAACTTTACCTTTCCCGCACTTCTTTAAACTGTAAAATAAATGCATGCAAGAATGAATGGCCCTAAATAAAAACAAACGTGTAGATCACCAATAACATGACAAGATAAAATAAATGAATCTGACACACAAATCACACACCACCCCTAGGGTACGCCTCACTGTTGCCTTGCCTCGAAAGGTGATCGTCGAGTAGAGGACGTCTTAGTAAGTCCTCATGATCCGGGAACCTGGCATGAGGGTAGCTTCTAAGGTGTCTTCCCATTGCTCTGGTGATCACCATGTCCCGAACTTCGAATTGACCCGAACACCTCCAACGGTGGTGCTACCTACCTCTCAATGGTGGGATGGCACTACTTTAAGGACATTTACACAGACGAATTCCTTAGGGTAGGTAGACGACTCTAGATACTTGCTCTAATTTCAAAACAAATCAAAAATACTTTTCACACCAACACATTTTCAAAAAGCTTTCGAAAGCAATTTTTCAAACACTCTTGAGGACCGATACAAGAGTCGAACTGAAATTTTCAAAGAAACTTTTTCAAACCCACTCACCTTGAAAAGCAAACAAACATTTTTAAAAACACAAATGAGCAAGTATCTAAGAGCCCATGGATAACCATGGATAGAAAGGGTGCTAACACCTTCCCTTTCTATAAATCTACCTCCCGAACCGAGAACTAATCTCAATAAGGAATTTTTCTGTGCTTTTGTCCTTTCCATTTGGAGAAAATAAAAGACGGTGGCGACTCTTGCTTCCGCGACATTTCGCGAACCAGCGTTAAACAGTCAGTTCCAGATCCACCGATCACAAGAAGCTTCTTGACACTGGGTTCCAGATTGGCACCCACCTTGACTTCTTTCTTGTCCTCTTCGGTACCTAGGTTAACTATGTCCACTGGTTCTTCGTGGGGCTGTATGGTCCTTTCTTCTTGTTGTAATAACCTGGCAAGTTCCCTTGGAACTTCACAATCTTCCTCATCTTTGTCTTCAGCTTGGTAGATTATATTTTCAGAGTCACTGAAGGCCATAGTGGAATCGTTAACCATGGGATCCCGAATGGATGTAGATCTGCATTTTGAATGTGAGTGTGTGTAAGAGTATAGCTATCTTTGAAAGAAATAAAAATATAAAAATAAAGACAAAGAGCACAAATTTTGTATGCAAAAACGTCCATGATTCATTGATGACATATGAAAATGAGGTAACAACCCTTACAAATGGACCGTTGTGCCTCGGGTAAGACACAAGGTTTTAAAATTCTGAATTGTTTAATTATTACAGGTCCGACAAAATTTAAAGACAATTACTGTTGGATAAAAGTAATTGGGACAAAATCTTTAGCTTCCCAGTTGCTAAGTCCTTCATTGATAGTTGGGAAAATCCATTCCTCCAGGTCGTAGTTGTCCTCATCATCCTCCACTGTGTTGATTCCGTGGTTGCTGATCTTCAAGGGTGGTCCCCCGGCACGAGCACGGCGTACAACTTTCTGGGCTCCTGAAGTGAAACCCAAACCAAATTTGTCAGATTTGTATGGGATATCTGGGAGTTGGCCCCAAATAGTACACCCACCTTATTCGATCACTGCATTGGCATGTTTCAAAGACGACATCTTTAGAGGAGGCCTTGTAATCTTTGGGATTTGGGAAACAACCTTGGTTACTGCCACAGTTTGTGGGACTTCCTCGAAATGTTGAAACAGAGTTTCAATGAATTTACCATCCAATTCCACGTATCTGAAGGAGTTTAAGTGACTGACCATATATTCCTCTTCTCCATGGACATTAATGATTTTTCCCTCGATTGGATATTTCAGCATTTGATGTAATGTAGAGGTAACGGCGCCAGCGTTGTGAATCCATGGTCGACCCAATAATCAAGAATAGGATGGGAGAATGTCAATCACGTAAAAATTTGAATCAAATGTTTGGGTTCTAACTTTTATGGGGATGTCCACCTTCCCATGCACCATTCACTTTGAACCGTCGAAGGCCTTTACCACTATGTTGCTGGGTGTTAAGGTCAAACCATCACAGTCAAGTCTATCAAGAGCCTTCTTAGGCAGCACATTCAAAGACGAACCAATATCAACCAAGACATGGGAAAAAGTTATGCCCCTGCATTCGACAAATATATGTAACGTCTCGTTATGCTTCCTCCTTCTAGGTGTCAGGTTAGCATCAGAAAAGCCTAAACCATTGTCAGCGGTTAAACTGGCCACGCAGTCTTGGAACTGATCATCAGAGGCTTCTTGTGGTACATGGGAAGTTTTAAGAAATTTCACCAAGGCCTTCGCATGAGCCTCGAAGCATAACAATAAAGCCATCATGGAAATCTTTGATGGAGTCTGCCCTAGCTGTTCGACTATGTTGTAGTCGATTCTCTTTATAATTTTCAAAATTTCTTCCATCTCCTTCTGGGAGGCCTCAGGGATATATACTGATTACGCCTTCATCTGGACAGGGTCAACCAGAATCCCTTTACTCCGAGTCTCGGTCGACTCGATGGTAGGAGTATCAGCAGGTGTAACTATAGGAACTGTAGTAGTAGTAGTAGTGTCAATAGGAATAAGAACAAGGATGATCACATGACCGGTAATAGTTTTCGGAGGAGCAATCTCTGGGGAGAATACTCTTCCAATTCAGGTTATCTTGCTGGTTCCCACAATGTTGCTGATGTCGGGGCCAGCCTTCTCAAAAATTGAGTCTTCATCAGCTAGACAATCCTGTTTGACACCGTGATAGTAGACATTGCCCCCATAATTCCATGGGACAGTTTTATCTGATGAGTACGGGATTGGTCCAGGCATAGTAATTATCAGTGGAGCTACTTTGGGAACCGATGTAATCCTAACGGGTCTTTTGGTGGAGACCCTTGAAGAATTGGCGGAAATGATTACTATTGAAACATCATTGTAAGAAATGGTTGGAACGCGAGTCTTTTCAAACAAAATCTCTTTGTCATCCATTAGGCGTTGAACACCTGCTTTCAATAAATGACAGCCATTTGGTAGGGAGGAACAGACGTGACAGCTTTCGTCACAGTCCGAAAATAAACTTACCTTCAATAGATTCTTCTTGATAGTAAGGAGAGGAGTAATGAGTTCATCAACAATAGTAACGAACATATCTTCTTCAACAGCGTTAACATCACGGCCATGCTTGGGCATAGGAGCGGTGATAACATTTTGGATCTCAGGAGCATCGAATTCAATTTCTTTGGCTTCGATAAGGTCTTGAACCTTATTTTTCAAAGCCCAACAATTGTTAGTATCATGGCCTGGACTTTCTAAATGGTATGCACAACGAGCATTAGGATGGTAATGAGGAGAGGTTGTGTTAGAATTCTTCGGAGCTTATTTCAAAGTTACCAGATTAGATCTCAACAAATGTGGCAGGACTTGAGATAGTGTCATATTAATCTGGGTAAATTGTCTTACTAGCCTTTCTGTTCTAGGTTGGTTGCTCCTTTGTTGAGTAGGTGCAGGCTTAGGGATCATGACAGCCCCCACCATTGGACGGTGTTCAGTTCTATCTTGATTCCTTTGAGGATATACAACACAAACTTCTTTCTTCCTAATAAATGGTTTTCTTACAGCAGCGGAGGATGGGTCTTTTTAGATCTTCCCACTCTTAATCCCAGCTTCCACTCTTTCTCCGGTCAAGATTAATTCAGTGAAGCCTGTTGAAGAGCTTCCAATTAGATGATTAAAGAAAGGACCAGACAGGGTACCTAGAAACATGTCTACTAACTCTCTTTCGGACAGGGGGGTTGGACTCTTCCTGCTAAGTCTCTCCATTTCTGAGCATAGTCTTTGAAACCTTCACTTAAAACCATAGCCACACTCTGGAGTTGAGTACGGGTGGGAGAAAGATCTGCGTTGTACTGATACTGTTTATAGAAAGCAGTAACAAGGTCTTCCCAATTATGGATATTGGCCCTTTCCAGTTGATAGAACCAATCTAGCTGAGTCCCGGATAGACTATCTTGAAAGAAGTGGACCCATAAATCTCTATCAGCAGTGTGAGGCTGTATCTTCCTCACATAAGATCAGAGATGCATCTTGGGACACGAAACCCCGTCATATTTAGTGAACACTGGTGCCTTGAATTTTGGTGGAATAACAATCCCAGATACCAAACCCAGCTCTTCAAAGTCCATCCTGGGCACTTTCTGAATTTCCATTGCACTTAGACGTTCTTCCAGATGTTTGTATTTGTCGTCGGCCGAGGGGTATTGCACTTCAGAGTAATCTTCTTCTTCTTCCTCTCCAGATTCTGGCTTGACAACCGCTTCCTTGCCTTTCACTTCTTGATTATCCTTTTCACCAGATGACGTTGCAAAGTCTAGGGTTCGCCTGGCTTGTCCTTGGAACCTTGTTCCCATATTCAGAACTCTGATTATTTTCTTTGCTTTCTTCTTCTTTTCTTCAACCAACAAAGTTTTAAAATCCTCTTGTCCTTTGTCTAGAGTCAAGAAAATCTATTGAAACTGAGCATTCTGCGCCTGAAGGTCTTTTATTGTCTGCTCGAGATCCATCTTACTGAAATAAATAGTAGAAAGATAAGGAGACTCGTTGTAAGAAACCTGCTTATGTTATGATGAATGGTAAATGCATATGCAGTGATTTCAAGGTATTTAGAGATTTAATTTGCTTTAGACCAAAAAGGAACACATGTTATATTAATAAATCAAAGCTTGAGTACATCATGCCTCTTTTGGGCTTACAAAGAAATACAAAAACTCTAAGATAAAAAGGTTGTACGCATCCTCTTTGGTGCGATGTAGGCGTTCAGGCTCCGCTCCTCATGAAGTTTCCTAGTGAGTTCCAAAACCTTCTTCTCGCTGGCGTAGAATTGAGCCTAGAAAGTGTCTCGCTCACCCTTAAGTTGTATCCAATCCCTTTGTAAGTCTTCAAGAGAGGTAGGCATATCAGGATGTAGGATAGTATAGGGAACATCTCCTTCCACAATAGGCTCTACGATAACCGGGAGAACGGAGGGGGTAAGGAATTATAAGACTTTGAGCACGAGTTCATACCCATTTGAGGTAAGGCTCAAGAGGGATAGAATTATTATGCCCCAATGTCTTGCTATCTACTTTGTTCAACATCCTCCTAGCTCAGATAAATCTCTGGCGGTGACCTTGATCGTCATTTTCGTAGTCAAATACCAAACCTTGAATAAGCATCTCATGTGGACCATCCCTCCGGGCATAACCAAACTGTCTTAAAGCTAAATAGGGGTTGTAGGTGATACCTCCCCTAATGCCAAGTAAGGGGACATTAGGGAATTCTCCATAACGGTCGACGATTGTAACATTCTCTATAGACCGGGAACACTAATGAATGTCTGAATGTTTGAGTATCGTCAACCTATGTGACCACCTTAAACCTTGCTCGTTCTTCAATATAGATTGGGGAAGATGCGAAATAAACCATCTTTCCAAAAGAGGAGTACAACACATAAGGATACCACTTTTCCTCATAGTGCGAGTGTGAAAAGAATATAGGATGTCTCCTAGCAAAGTAGGCACTGAGTTACGAGACATGAAGATTTTGACGGTGTTCACATCTATGAGTTGGTCAGGATTTGGAAACAAAACCATCCCATAGATGAGGAGATCCACAATTTCATCAAAAGCTTGCAAATCCAAAGAGTTCCAACAGTTTTGGGCTTTCTCAAACAAGAAATTTGCTAAGAAACCTTTAACACCACTCCTTGTTTCCCAATTAGTTGTGACATCAAATGGTTGCAAGTGTAGAGCTTGAGAAATCTCTTCTGGCTTTGGATCTCTTTCCGTACCGTTGAAAGGTAGTTGATTGAGAATGGGAATCCTCAAGATTTGAGAGAATTCTTCCAAAGTTGGCACAAGTTGATAATCGGGAAATGTGAAGCAATGATGTAAAGGATCAAAGAACTGGAAGAGCACCTTCATCATGTCTTCATTAGTGTTGGAGGTAACCAAGTTTAGTAGGCGACCATGTCTTTCATAATGGAGAATTTTCAGGAATCCTTTATGCTAGCTCTTTAAGTTGAGGAGGGATCCTTACAAGATGAGGAGGTCTTTTACTGTCTGCTCGAGATCCATCTTACTGAAATAAATAGTAGAAAGATGAGGAGATTCGTTGTAAGAAACCTTCTTATGTTATGATGAATGGTAAATGCATATGCAGTGATTTCAAGGTATTTAGAGATTTAAATTTGCTTTAGACCAAAAAGGAACACATGTTATATTAATAAATTAAAGCTTGAGTGCATCATGCCTCTTTTGGGCTTACAAAGAAATAAAAAAACTCTAAGATAAAAAAGTTGTACGCATCCTCTTTGGTGCGATGTAGGCGTTCAGGCTCCGCTCCTCATGAAGTTGCCTAGTGAGTTCCAAAATCTTCTTCTTGCTGGTGTAGAATTGACCCTCGAAAGTGTCTCGCTCACCCTTAAGCTGTATCCAATCCTTTTGTAAGTCTTCAAGAGAGGTAGGCATATCAGGATGTAGGATAGTGTAGGGAACATCTCCTTCCACAATAGGCTCTACGATAACCGGGAGAACAGAGGGGTAAGGCATTATAAGACTTTGAGCACGAGTTCATACCCATTTGAGGTAAGGCTCAAGAGGGATGGAATTATTATGCCCCAATGTCTTGCTATCTACTTTGTTCAACATCCTCCAAGCTCGGATAAATCTCTGGCGGTGACCTTGATCGTCATTTTCATAGTCAAATACCAAACCTTGAATAAGCATCTCATGTGGACCATCCCTCCGGGCGTAACCAAACTGTCTTAAAGCTAAATAGGGTTTGTAGGTGATACCTCCCCTAATTCCAAGTAAGGGGACATTAGGGAATTCTCCATAACGGTCTACGATTGTAACATTCTCTATAGATCGGGAACACCAATGAATGTCTGAATGTTTGAGTGTCGTCAACCTACGTGACCACCTTAAACCTTGCTCGTTCTTCAATACAGATTGGGGAAGATGCAAAATAAACTATCTTTCCAAAAGAGGAGTACAACACATAAGGATACCACTTTTCCTCATAGTGCGAGTGTGAAAATAATGTAGGATGTCTCCTAGCAAAGTAGGCACTGAGTTACGAGACATGAAGATTTTGACAGTGTTCACATCTATGAGTTGGTCAGGATTTGGAAACAAAACCATCCCATAGATGAGGAGATCCAAAATTTCATCAAAAGCTTGCAAATCCAAAGAGTTCCAACAATTTTGGGCTTTCTCAAACAAGAAATTTGCTAAGAAACCTTTGACACCACTCCTTGTTTCCCAATTAGTTGTGACATCAGATGGTTGCAAGTGTAGAGCTTGAGCAATCTCTTATGGATTTGGATCTCTTTCCGTACCGTTGAAAGGTAGTTGATTGAGAATGGGAATCCTCAAGAGTTGGGAGAATTTTTCCAAAGTTGGCACAAGTTGATAATCGAGAAATGTGAAGCAATGGTGTAAAGGATCAAAGAATTGGAAGAGCACCTTCATCATGTCTTCATTAGTGTTGGAGGTAACCAAGTTTAGTAAGAGACCATTTCTTTCGGTGAATGGAGGATTTTCAGGAATCCTTTATGCTAGCTCTTTAAGTTGAGGAGGGATCCTTACAAGATTGACTTGAATGGTTTTCCTGTGAATAAAATCCATGTCATACAAAACAGAACAAAGATAAATCCCAAGATCCTTGAAATGGTTAGTGAATATGAGTATGATGTTATGATGTTTATGATGTTATGTACAAGTATATATATACAAACAAAGCAAACAAGTCCTTAGGTTTAGGCTTGCATGGAGTCTCATAGGTAAGTACCCTCTTGAAGTTTAGTTGGCTCAAACCTGTCCTAGTAATAGTAACCGGGTTCTAAGGAGCTCAATATCACAAGTTTGTTTCTTTGGGCATTGTTTCAGCGCAAGCCTCTTTAATGGCGACCAAAATATCCCAAAAAACCAAACCTCAATGAGTGTAGTATCAAGTATCTACCAACTTCGGACTGAACCAAAGCCGTTCATCTCACTATGTTCTAATGGCCAAGTTGGTCAAGTAAAGGTTCTAAAAGTTCATTAGTGCTTCATGACATCACTCAGCGGCCCCGTATTCTCCTTGACTACTCAAGGGCTACCGATACCCACAAATATGTCGCACTAACGTAGCTATTGCTTAGACCATGTTGGTATACCCCGCACAGTTTATACAATGTATTGCTACTTACCTATAAGGTATCCCAAATCCGGATAGAGGATTCAAACCCAAACAAAGAACCATAATGTAAAGCATACAAGTCAAACAATGAAAGCAATTAAATATGATCTAACCCTAAGGTAACCCCACTTTAAGTGTTTTGCGTGGGAGAACTGACTTGAGTGTTTTGCGTTTGATTGCAAATGTTGCGGTTAGAAAGAGTCGCCACCGACTTTTCTTTTATCCAAAAGGAAAGGTGAAAAAGTACAGGAAAGACCTTTGAGATTATTTCTTGAGTTCGGGGGGTAGATTATGAAAAGGGAAGGTATTAGCACCCTTTCCATCCATGGTTTTCCATGGCCTCTTAGTTACTTGCTAGATCACTTGCTTTTGTTTGAAAATGCATTTTGTGTAGTTTTTGAAAGTATTTTGTAAAGAGGCCATTGTCTAGGAAAACTTTTGTAATGATTCTCGTTCGTAAGAATGTATACAAAAGTGTTGATCTTTTGAAAATGTTTTCAAGTTTTAAAAGATGTTTTGGAATTATTGGTTTTTGTTTTGAAAATATCAAGGATGTTTTTGTTTTTAAATGGAGCAAGTAACTTGGAACATTCTACCTACTCAAAAGTCTTTCATGTTCATTTCCTTTTTCCTTTGACATTGTTATCTTACCATTGATTTGGTTAGTAACCCTATCTTTGGATGTAAAAGGGACGAGCGTGGGTCATCGTATAGCCTTGATTAGCAATGTTGTAAGATATCTTAGCATTTTTCTTTAGGGGCTAAGGTCGTTTTTAAAGGCAACATAGATAGCGTCGTCGAAGGTCTGTGATCTTGTATTTTTGCTTGTTTTTGATAAGATACCCCACATGCATAATATGGCCATTTTTGTAAGGCAACAAAGTGGGTTTATCCTAGGGGTGTTTGTGTGCAAGTGTATTGATTTACATGCATTGTTTTGTATTTGATTAGGGTTTTCTATTGATTGGTTTTAGTCTTTCCATACAAAAACCCCAATTGCTAGCATTTTGTATATAAAGCGATAAATTGCGGAAATTAAAATTACTACGCTATTACAATACTTAGGGGAGAGGGTGTACAAATTACAAATGGGGAATATTGCAAGAATTTAAATCTAAATAAATATTACAACCATATTGAATTTTGAATAAATGTACAAAATGAACAAATAAAATACAAGGATGTAGATGTAAAAAGAAATATGATTGTTGATTGTTTTTTATGAAAAGAATTTTTTGACCTAATTAAATAAAATAATTAGCTAAGAAAAATAAGGAAATTAAGATTAAAATAGTAAACTAAATTAATTTAAAGAAAATAAGTTTTTTAGGGTTTTTGTGAATTTAATTAAACTAGTAAAATAATAATAATTAAATAAAAATCCTAAGTTCTAAATTGATTTTAATTTTACAAGAAAAATAAATAATATAATATAATAATAATTAAAATTAAATTATCTAAATAAAAAAGAAATTAATTGAAGAAAAGGTTTTTGTTCTTTTATTTTTGTAAAGAAAAATAAACTAAATTGATATAAATAATAAAATATAAATATTTTTGGAAAAAAATTATAATAATGATAATAATAGTAATAAAAATAATAAAAGAAAAATATGAAATTAAAATAAAATGAAGGAAAAATTAATAGAAAAATGGAAAATAAAATAATGGGCCAGGGGTGTGGATAGTAAGGCAGGGGGGTCAGAAGCAGTAAAAAAGTAAAGCCCAAAGGGGGGAAGGCCCAGCGCTGCAAAAAAGGGTAAGAAAATGTCAAAAAATGAAAAAAGTCATGCTGGGGCTTGAACCCAGGACCTCATGGTGACAGACGCGCGCTTTAACTACTGGGGTGGTGATACATCCATTAACTTATGTAAAACAACAAATATATAACCAAAGTCTTGCCCTAAATGTACTTCATCTTCAAGCTCCATCCAGAAGCCCTACAACTTGTTCATTTCTCAACCATTTGTAAAAACGTAAACATGAAAGTTGTGTAAAATTTCACCACGATTCCAGAAATGTAAACAACTTAAACTAATTCTAAGAAATGAGCATGAATTTTGAATGGTACCAAATTCTGACCTAACTTTTCCAGGATGTTCAGATTCAAAATTCTAACTCCTTAAGCAATATAAATGAAAACTAAAGACATGGTTAGCTTCAGGACAATGATACCTACATTTCTTATTCACAAATGAACCATTAATGATGCATGTATGAAGAGTTCAAAAGTCAGAAAACTCACCTTGGAAGATGGTATCGTGTTTTGAGTTTGAGCAGATTTTAATGAGTTCCAATGATTGGATTAGCTTCCTCAAGTTCCCAGGAAGCTAGTATGATGCTTAGCTTGAGCTGAAAGTGCCTGGGGAGTTTTGGAGAAGTCCAAGTGTAAAGCTATGTTTATGAAAATGGAGGATGGTGTTAATGGTGTTACAGTCTTGTAACAGGGTGTGGGATAATTTCTAAATGATGTTTAGAAACTTTAGGAACCAAAAGGCTTGAAAATACACCAGGGAGATGTGAGTTTCAAACTTTTGGTCAGGTTAGGCAACAATGGAGGTATGTCATGCAGTTCTGATTTCTTGGTGTTTTTAGGGCTTTTGCATGTGTGTGTTTTGTTTCCAAGGACTTGTACATAAGTAATGAGAAGGTTTTCGTGCTTGGGAGGGTAGAAGTACAAGTTCTAGACTGATTGCTATGTCACTTGATTTTGAAGAAAAGTGGGAGCTTGGTTCCAAGATGAAGTACAAGCATGGGCTGAGTGATTGTAAGGCTTGAGACAAACTTCTCTTGAGTTATAGGACGTGTATGATAAGAGGAAAACCATTGCAAGGCTCAAGAATAAGTTTTGTGCATAAAGCTACTTTTTCAAAATGGCATTGTGCACTTTCTTCCTAAAATGGATATAAAGAATGGCATTGCATTGTATGCTTGAGTTGAGACCTCTAACAGCTGTGAAAGTAATTAATTATATAGTTCCTAACAAGTTTGAGGTCTATAAAGTAGATATTATGCAGCATAGGTTTGAATTTTGAATCTTTGTTCATCACAAAATGACCTATAATTTTGGTTTGAAACCCTAATTTCCTCTCTTCGATTCTCCCTGCTCAAGAATGATATCAAGGAGTTCTTAGACATTTTAGAAATCTTGTAATGTGATCTACAACCCCTCTTTGAATCACTTTTGAAAATTCCCATTGGAACTATATGAAAAAATGCCATGAACTTAGGTCAAAATCTTGCCTAAACTAGGGCAAAATTCCACTAAGTGTTTAATTTCAAGACCATGACTTTATGAATTAATAACTTGAGATCTAAGCAATATTAGAAAAAGTTGTGTAAATAAATGTTTTAAATATCATGGAGATCTACAACTTTCATGTTGAAAGTTTCTTTTGAATCATCTTGCATCATGGTGAAAATTTTGCTCAAAGTTGTGGAAAAATATGAAGTCACACTTAGAAAAATTTCTAAGTTAGAAAACTTTGACTTTCAAAAATGAAATCTTGAATTTTTGATTTCTTGATGAATAAGTTTCATATTTTGACATGTTTTTATGAATTGTGATCTTTGACACTTGATTTTGACCAAAAAGTCAAAGTTTGACTTTTGATCAGTTGACTGAAAATTCACTATCAATCCAATTGATTTTGAACAATGTTTTGAGTCATGCCATTAGGTCAAAATGATGACATTGAACTCTTGAGATTATGCCTCAAACCAATTAACCATTTGTTAGGTCAAAAATCAGAAATTTCCCTTTCTCAATAAAAACCCTAATTTTGACCATTTTGCCCTTTTGATGATTTGATCAAATTTCTTGAGGAATTATGGTCCAAACTTGATCAAATGATACATATGAGTTTATAATGTTGATGTGGATCAAAATTTATGAAGTTTGACTGTAAATTGGCCATAGTTGACTTTTTCCCTAATTCACCTGATTTTTAGGTCAACTGCTCAATTGATTGAGCAAATATGTGATCCAATACTTGATACTTGACATGAGTAATATTGGGGGTCCATAATGATTCATGAAAGTCATATGAAGCATTAAAAGTTCAATTATCCTTGTGCAATCTGAAACCCTAATTCCAGTCATCAGTGCTTAAGGAGGTGTCTTGAGTTGATCAACCCTAGTGTAGTCTTGAACCAAGAGAGATCTTTGTGAGAAAATATTTGATAAGTGAGAGGGAAATTTTTTGGGTAAAACAGCTGCCCCTGTTAAATCTTCTTAAACCTGAAGAGTTAGATTGGCGGATTTGCCATTCGTGACTTGAAGGTGGAAGATGATTGGACACTAGAGTGCCCAGAAATTTGCACTCGATGATGTGGTGGTTGATGGTGTAGGGAATGGGCTTAGAGATTCTATTTAGAGAGATGATGGAAAATTTGTTGGAGATGGGCTTACATATGCCATCCAAAAATGATTGTTGGCAGGAATGAAAGAACTGTCAGAATAAATCTCTGGTCGATTTATACTGAAATAGTGGATGTGTTGGGTTGAGTACTAGAATAATATCCATAAATGGATTGTATTTGGCTCACATACGAGAGTTGAAACTTGAATGAGTATCAGAATGACGTCCGTGTCTGGAGCGTATCTGAAGTATATCTGGAAGTTGAATCTGAACAAGTATCAGAATGACGTCCGTGTCTGGAGCGTATCTGAACTGTATCTGAAAGCTGAATTTGAATGAGTATCAAAATGGAATATGTGTTTGGAGCGTATCTGAATTGTATCTTAAAGCTGAATCTGAATGAGTATCAAAATGGAATCCGTATCTGGAGTGTATCTGAACTGTATTTGAAAGCTGAATGAGAATGAGTATCAGAATGGCGTCTGTGTCTGGGGCATATCTAAATTGTATCTGAAAGCTGAATCTGAATGAGTATCAGAATAGCATCCATATCTGGAGCGTATCTGAACTGTATCTGAAAGTTGAATGAGAATGAGTATCAGAATGGCATCCGTGTCTGGAGCGTATCTGAACTGTATCTGAAAGTTGAATGAGAATAAACCCATGCAGGATTGCTTCAGCTGGTCGGGTAGATAATTGTCCTGGCTTGTTTCAGGTATCAATCTCTGACCGTTTACAAATTGTTGATGATAGCCATCTGCTGACCAATCTTTCCTGAAGAGATGAAAGATTAGTTGTATGCCATGTCATGATGTATGAAATGCATTGTACAATGATGTTCTATAAAATGAATGAAATTATGTTATATGCATTTGTGTCATAGATGTTTATGACATATGGATGCGATGTATGGGCATGTAAGCTATGCTGTTGTAATACTGTTGGATTAGGGAAAATAAATCCTTGACTGCTGCTGGGGATGTGGAATGTAAGTCTTCATGTTTTGAAGTGCTGATGAGTTGATGAGCTTCTATTTGTTAGAGAAATGAACTTTGTTGTAAGGGAAACTCCGTGTATTGCTTGTGAAATCCTGTTTGGGGAATCCTGAGAAATTGGGCGACTTCTACTGGGGAGTGATAACTGGAAGTTTTGTTCCGTTGGGGATGTGAGAGAGCTTGACATCATTAAGCTGCACACTGTGGCGAATTTTATAGTCTAAAGAGATTATCCTATTTCTTAAAGCCATTAGTGATTGTCTTTCTATTTTTGTTCATTTGTAAACAATAGTTACGTTCAAATGCATATGTTCAAAAATAAATCATTGGACGTTTTTGTAAACAAAACACATAAATAAAGAAAAAATAGATAGTTTCACACTTTCAAAGGTGTATCTTTGTATTAACTTGAATAAATATTTTTTGTACAATGAGGCAAACATTCTAGTAAGGGAATGTCGTCGTAAAAAATGAAAATTTGATACAAAGAAAAGATAGCTATGTGCAATAATCCCGTGGGGTTTCCATTCTGCTAGAGCCTTTGTGTCTCTGAGCGTCTTGTCCACTTGTTGCCTTGTCCGAAGTTGATTGGATTGATTAGACCCGTTGAGTTTGTCAGTCGAAGCCAAAGGTTGTCTGTAAGGTGATCCAACGGGACTAGTCATACGCTTTAATTCCCTAACTTTTGCCTGGACCGCCCTTTCGGGTTTTCAGTCCACCTGGATACCCTTTTTTGCCCAAGTCGCCCTTTCGAGTTTTCAACTTGTCGGGTGTACATATTTTTTTCTTTTATCCCTAATTTTTGTCCGAACCTTTTTGGTTCGTCGGGATGCCCTTGTTTTGCCTAGGTGTGTCAACCTAGTGGGTCTGTTATGCGTAGTATCTTTTGACTATGTCCGTGTTCACAGGGTGCGGCAGGTCGTCGCCATCCATAGTGCTTAAGATCATTGCTCCACCAGAGAATATGCTTCTGATCACAAATGGTCCTTCGTATGTAGGAGTCCATTTTCCCCTGGGATCACCCTGCGGCAGTATGATGCGCTTGATCACCAGATCTCCGACTTGATACACTTGGCGTCTGACCTTTTTGTTGAAAGCCTTGATCATCCGTTTTTGATACATTTGACCATGACAGACAGCAGTAAGCCTTTTCTCATCAATCAAGTTCAGTTGATCAAGTCGAGTTTGGATCTAGTCATCTTCATTCAACCCTGCATCCTTTATGATTCTCAGAGAAGGGATATGGACCTCAATATGCAAGACAACATCCATGCTGTATACCAGAGAGTAAGGTGTTGCCCTAGTTGATGTGTGTGTCGTGGTACGGTAATCGTGGAGAGCGAATGGTAGCATCTCATGCTAGTCTTTGTAGGTTATTGTCATTTTCTGTATGAACTTTTTGATGTTCTTATTTGCGGCTTCGATGACACCATTCATCTTTGGCCGATAAGGGGAAGAATTATGGTGCTGGATCTTGAATTACGCGCATAGTGCGGTGATCATAGTATTGTTGAGATTTGTACCATTGTCTGTGATGATCCTCTCTGGGATACCGTATCGACAGATGAGATTCAGTTTGATGAACCAGACCACAACATTCTTGGTTACAGAAGCGAAAGAAGCTGCCTCAACCCACTTCGTGAAATAGTCAATAGCCACCAAGATGAAGCGGTGTCCATTAGAGGTTGTTGGCTTGATTTCCCCAATCATATTGATGCCCCACATAGCAAAGGGCCAAGGAGCCGTCAAGACATTCAAAGGAACCGGAGGCACATGCACATTGTCAGCATAGATCTGACACTTATGACAGGTTCGTGAATGTTGATAGCAATCTGCTTCCATGGTAGACCAATAATAACCTGCCCGTAGGATCTTCTTTGCCATCGTATGCCCACTGGAATGGGTGCCAAAAGTTCCTTCATGTAGATTACAAGAAATTCACTACCTCACAAGAAATTCACTGACTGCGAAACCAGATACTCGCTTCTCAAGAAGACTTGTTGTGCATTGGCTTGGGCAACGAAAAGATTGAGGCAATACATGTTAACTCACACTACATGGTTAATAGTAAGAATGGATCCTTTAAAGTATGTGTTCGAAAAATCAGCTCTTACAGGAAGGATTGCCCGATCGCAGATGTTACTATCAGAGTACGACATCCAATAAGTTACTCAAAAGGCCATCAAAGATAGTGTACTAGCTGACCATCTAGCTCATCAGCCATTACCAAAATATCAACCAATGAAGTTCGACTTTCCAGATGAAGATGTCATGGTTGTAGGTGACTACAAAATACCAGGGCCCGGCGAAGGACCTGAACCAGGGGCACGTTGGACACTCATGTTCGACAGGGCTTTAAACACACTAGGGCACGGTATTGGGGCAGTTTTGACTTCTCCGAAGAATTTTCACAAGCCTTATACTGCAAGGTTATGTTTTGAATGCACCAATAATATCGTTGAATACGAAGCTTGTATCTTGGGTCTAGAAGCTGCCATCGATTTAAGAATCAAACATCTCGAAGTATTTGGAGACTCGACACTAGTCATATATATCATGTCAACAACAAATGGGACACTAAACATCCCAAATTGATCCCATATCGGGATCATGTTGTAAAACTAGCTACAAAATTCACTGAGATTACCATAAGTCATATTCCGAGAGAAGAAAGTAAGATGGAAGACGCCTTGGTAACATTATCATCCATGTTTAAAGTAACTTGGCCGAATCACGAACCACGTGTTACGATCATACATTTTGAAGAACCTACACATTATCTTGCTATTGAAGAGGGACCAGATAACAAGCCTTGGTTCTATGACATCAATAGGTACCTTGAGAAACAAGAATATCCAGAAAATGCCTCTATCTTTGATAAGCGAACTCTGCAAAAACTAGCCTCAGAATTATTTGAGTGGTGACGTGTTATACAAAAGAAACTACGATATGATGTTACTCAGGTGTGTGGAGAAACAGGAAGCAGATACACTTATGAGAGAAATCCATGAAGGTACTTTCGGAACGCATACAAATGGACATGCCATGGCCAGAAAAATCCTGTCAGCGGGTTATTATTGGTTGACAATGGAAGCCGATGGCTACCATTATACAAAGACATGTCACAAATGCCAAATCTACATTGAAAAAATGAATGTGCCGCCAACTCCTCTAAATGTTATGAGTTCTCCTTGGCCATTTTCGATGTGGGGGATTGATATGATAGGCATGATCGAACCGAAAGCATCTAATGGACATAGGTTCTATACTAGTTGCCATTGATTACTTTACCAAATAGATAGAAGCAACATCCTACTCAAACGTGACAAGTCAAGTGGTTACTCGATTCATCAAGCAAAATCTCATATACAGATAAGGGGTCCCAAGCAGAATCATTACGGACACTGGGTCCAATTTGAACAACAAAACAATGAAGGAATTATGCGATAGTTTCAAGATCGAGCATCATAATTCCTCACCATATCAACCCAAGTTGAACGGGGCAGTTGAAGCTGCCAATAAGAACATCAAGAAAATCATTCAGAAAATGGTGAATACATACAAAGATTAGCATGAAATGCTTCCCTCTTCTTTACATGGCTATCGTACTTCCGTACGTACATCAACAAGTGCAACTCCTTTCTCTCTGGTATACAACATGGAAGCAGTCCTTCCGGTTGAAGTAGAAATTTATTCAATTCGAGTTCTAATGGAAACAAAGCTTGAAGAAGCAGAGTGAGTCCAAGTGCAACTTGATCATCTTAACCTCATTGAAGAAAAACGCTTGATAACTTTGTGCCATAGTCAGTTATATCAAAATTAGATGAAGAAAGCATTCGTCAAGAAGGTCCGTCCTCGAGTGTTCAAAGAAGGAGATTTGGTGCTCAAGAAGATTCTGCTACCTCGCCTTGATTCACTTGGTAAATGGAAACTCAACTACGAAGGTCCTTACGTGGTAAAAATGACATTCTCCAGTGGTGGTCTCATCCTTACAACAACGGATGAGGAAGAACTACCACATTAAACGAATTTAGACGCAGTAAAAAAATACTATGTATAAAAAGCTCGCTAAGTTTGAACCCTAAATGGATGACTTAGGCAAAAATAAGTGTCTCGTTGGATTGAAAACCCTAAAGGGAAATCCAGGAAAAAATTAGGAACATACACAAAAAAAATTATCTTGGTGGATTGAAAACCCGAAAGGGCGATCCAGGAAAAGTTAGGGATCTTGCTCAGAAATAAAAAACAAAAAGACTTCAATCTAAGAACCACGACTGTGACCATAAAGGAAAGGATTGATCCAAATCATTTGACTCTGAAGCAAAGGAGATTGAATCTATCAAAAGGATATTGGGGAAAGAGTAGTAACAATTATCATTTTCATTTCCATTTTCAGTTTTAAAACATTCTGTAATTACCACTTTCAAGAAATTGCATCTTGTACTCTCGCCTATTCAGAGGCATATTTATCAATAAAATATTGACTTTTTCAAATCTTTCAATTGTGTTTTTCCTTTTCGGACTTGTTTGCGAAATACTACGATCTTTTTTTATAATACTGCGTTGAATTCATTTTGGGGATTTGACAAATAAAAGCATTTGATATAACATCAAAAAGCATTTTGGTTAGAAAAACATCAAAAGACGTCCACGCCTACGTCCACGCCTACACATGCGCCCGCGATACAAATAGAAAAATCTTGATGACACCTTTCATTTTGTTTAAATCCATTCAAAGATACCACAACGACACCACATACAACATTGGGGAGTCGGTGATACAAAACCAATGGTTTAAGAGGAGAGAATATCAGGAAAAAAATTCATTACATTTTAGGGCATATACACACATTTGGTGCATATTTAAACATTTAGGGCATACATAAAATACTTGATGCATGTACATTATGGGTTCCATATCAATCTAGGACATTATGCATATACATCATACATGGCATTTTTTAAACACACTTTCGATAAAACCAATATCTTGGGGTCCTTTGGCAGTTTAGCAAAATAAGCAGTTACCTTGGTTGAGATCAGACACAACCGATAAAACTCCGATCTCATCTTTGATCTAGTTATCTAAGATTCGATCACCAAAACACTTTTCAATCATCTACCCCTAGGTTATGGTAGGTGTGCGAATTACCAGGTTCATATTATTCATTCCCTAGGTTGAAATGAATACGTGAATCTCTCTTTGTGCCGTTTATCCCCTAGATCATGGTAAACGCACAAATTCTTTAAATATATGTCCCCTAGGTTGTGATAGGTATGTGAATTTTCAGGGTTATACTATTCATCCCCTAGGCTGTAATGAATAACATAAGTCTATCTCTGTTGTCTTTTATCCCCTAGGTCGTGAGAAATGCACAGGTTCATCCTCGTACTGTTTACTCTCTAGGTTATAGTAAACATAACAAAATCTGCATAATTCGTTGCGTCAGTCTCCATGCAACAATGTATTATCAAACTCTATTTATCCCCTAGGTTGCGACGAATAAACAAAATTAGAATTATAAACTTACTATATTAGTCTCGTAGAATTAGTAAGTCAACTTTCAAACTTGTATTATTTACCTCATAGGTTATGGTAAATATGCGAAAAATCTATGATCCCTTTAAATATTGACGAGTTATATGCGTCGTCGTATCTAAGTCAAAATCAAAACTCTCTGCTCAAACTGTGGTAAGATGATACATCATTATCTTTTCCTATTTTTCATACTCTTGGGAACGTTGTATAGTATATCCTTATAAATCATTCAGACAAATTTTGGGGTCTTCCATTATTTAATAAACCTCCGATTCGAATGCGCGAGACCTGCATATTCTCGCGCTATTCAATCGAAGAGTAATTAAATAGCGGCAGCTGTCATACCTCAATTTTGCCCTATTGATTTTTATTAATTTATTCTTTATTATTAACAGTTTAATTATAAAATTTAGATTACTAGGGATAATTTTATTGTGGGGTTTAAACCTTAAAGAGGGGGTGTATTTTAATAAAGGGTTCATGGTTTTTTTCTCTCTAAATCAGAAAAGCTCATATAATTTACTTCTAGGCCCATTAAGGTTTGTTTTGATTTATGTTAACAGTTAGGCCCATTAAGGTTTGTTAAAAGTTTGCTAATTAATAGAGAGGGGGGTGTATTGTCTTAAATGGACCATTAAAATATGATGGCCCAATAAGACAATTGTGCTGGTCCGGTTCAAAATAGAAAGGGTGTGTGCATTTTTCCTAAAAAAATCTGTTGCTACAGTGTTTATTGGGACGACCCATTAAGAGTTCTTTTTTGAGGCCCAATAGTTGGATAATTTTGGCCCATTTATCAAAAAGCCTGCTTTTTTTTACAAAATTATTTTATGTTTGTATAATAATAATAATTATATCCATTATTTTTATTATTTTTAAGTCTAATTAATCATAATTATTTTGTTTATTTTTTAAACATGTTGACTAAGGTCAACCAAATCCATTTAAGGGTTTTTGAAACCCTAAGCGCCCTGTTATTCTTCCTCAGGCCCAAAAACCAGACCCAATAAACGCACACTGTACAAATTCAACCAAGAAAAATGCGTATGAAACTAAAACGAAATAAGATCTTCATAAAATCAAATCTTGGATTAAATCAGATCTGGAGATTAATATTTTTTTCTATTCGCTGAAAATGAATCTATACAATAACAAGTACAAGTATAAATTACAAAACCGTAATCTCAAACAAAATCTTTCTAAATCAATCACTAAATCAAATCGAATCCCTAAAACAAAATAAAATCTTCTAATTCCTAACATATTACGAATATAACAACAATCATAAACAAAATTCCTAAATTGTCTAAAAACTAAACCAATAAATAAAACCTAAAAATTCTAAGAAGTAAAAAAATGGGAGAAGAACAAGTTGACAGAGGGAAGAAGAAAAGAAGTTTAGGGCTTTAATATCTGAAACCCTAAAGTTCTTCGCTGCACCGCCGCTACACTTCCACCACCTTAGTACCTGCAAACAAAAGAAGAAGAAGTGAGACATCAGAAGGAGGATTCGGGAAATCAAAACTATACGACCAGTATCACGGCAGGAGAGGTAACACGAATCACTTAGCTTTAAGGCTCTTAATTATTGTTGTAATGTTTGCATGATTGATGTTTGAATATCGTGTTTCTGGAAATTTTGGGTTTTTTAGAGTTAAGGTTCTAACCTAGTGTTATGGTTCATAGATCCTAGGGTTAGGGTTCTTAGGGTTGGTTGAAGATCAGGATTAAGGTTCATAGTTTTTGTGTGTTCTGAGTTTTGGATAGTTAGGGTTCATCATGAACCCTTAGGGTTCTACGAACCCAGATGAAGATCTACGACTGAAGGCTTTGAATGTTTGAAGTTTCCAGATAAATGTCAACCAGAAAACTGGGAAAATGGGTGTTTAGTGGTGGTTCATAGGAAGACGGCGTGACCAAGGAGATTTCTAGCCGCTTGAGTTTTAGAGAAAGGTTAGAGCCTCTCTCTCTATAGGTTTCTACAAAGAATTTTGTTGGGTCATTGTAGAGAGAGGAAGAGAAAGAAAAAGTGGGATCTCAACCCAGTAAATGGTTTTTATAACCCCCCATGATTTTGTGACTGTGTGTCCAGAAACCTTATCGTGTGCTTCTCATCGCAACCTTCAGATCAGCACCAAATATCCTATAAGCGCGTGTCCATAGTGAGTCCATGGTATCCCATACCTTGTCTAAATAGATCACATTATGTTTTGGGCCCGAGCTCATGATATCCATGCACCTTTTTTTTTTGTCTTGTTATGCTAATGTAACTCTCACCCCCTTGCGTTATTGGGTCAAGTCCAATATCTGGACTTAGGCCATTGCTTCGTATACTCCCCTTATTTACTACACAGTTCAAAACAACATCCCCAATGCGTTTGGGCCTGGATTCAATATCTGAATTCAGGGCCCTACTTCCAACACCCCCTTGTTTTACTAGCTTAACGCAAAACACCCCCCCCCCCCCCCCCCTGTGTTTTGTAAATTTCTTTTATTATTTATAATTATCATTTTTATAATTTAATATATTTATAAATTCTAATATTATTTTACTATTATTATTAAAAATGAAATATTTTTCTACTAACTCATAATAATTTTTATTGCATTAAAATTATTTTGGCCATGCATTAAAATTATTTTTTATATATTAATAACATTTAAAAAAATACACTAACCAACACCAAACCTTTTTTTTAATATAACTTAATTAATTCAAAAACAATTTTCAAAAAGGATTACGAGGATGCTTTTAAATCAACTGCAAACTTCGTCTAACAACTCCGCTATTCACACACCTAGACTTTGTACAAGGGGAATTCAAAACATCTTCGTAATCCATAAAAAACACCAACCAACTATGAACTACAAATTAGGACTCTGATTCCTCATAAGAGGATACGTAGGCATACAATATAAAATCGTGGCGAGTTCCCCTAATAAAAAATTAAAACCCTATTTCCTAAACCGTAATTCTAAACCCTAGTATCCTTACGAACAAGGTAGATGAGGGGTGCCTAACACCTTTTCTTTGTCTAAGAACGAGTCAAATAACTTAGAATATCTGACCAAATTAGGGTTATCCTTTATATTCCATTCCTAAAGATAAAAATTAAGGGTGGCGAATCTCATTTTAAAACTGGTTATTACACCAGGGTTAAAAATAAAACTTTTGTCGGTGATTTCATTAATGATGTTATGAGGTAGTTGAATATACATGTGGTTAGTGTGGGGTGGTGTTGTAGAGTGGAAATTTTTAACTATGAGATTAAGGCCATGTAGTATGCACAACCCACAACCCACAACCCTAAACCCTAAACCCTAAACCCAAGTGGATGTATCTGAAAGAATATGAGCTTAACCTATACCTCCATTCAAACCCCTCTTTTGACACATTCTTTATATCGATAGTAGAATTCTAGGTGGAAGAACCTGTAGTAGCAGAGAAGGATAGTAAATATGCACGAGACCAAAACTTATGAAAGGGGAGACATGCCCAAAGTTTATCAGTATTTTGAAGCATATCTCAAACCAACTTGCCGATGAGGGATGTATTTCCATTTCTTTGGGCAAGTAATTTTTTTCCAACAAACCAAATGAATACATGTGGTGGTATAACCCTTCTAGATAAAGTCTTGAGTCATATGATCAATTGTATCATAAATGCTTTGAGGGATCCAAATGGTTTGCATGTAATAAAAAGTGATGGAGGTGAAAACTAAAGTAGCAATGACTAATCTTCTAGGCATGTTGAGAGGCTTATTTTTCCAATAATACATGTGAGTTTTTTCTTCTTCCCATGATTAGGTTAACATCAAATATTTTAGCCCTACATTTGAGAATAGGAAGTCCAAGATATTTGTACAAAGAAGTAATACTATAAATGCTAGGCATTAATGTTAATTGTTGGACAAATGACTCCAAATACAATAGAGGGGTGAATTATGTTGACATGAAAAGTGATGTCCAATTAAAAATTCTTTGATAAATATAATAGTTTAAAACATTTTTGTAAATCAAACAAAAAATAGGCCATAAAATATCCAAAAAAGAGGAACTTTAAGTAAAGGAAAGATGAAAACACAAGTAGAAATATAAAAAAAAGGTTTGAGATAATTGCACCAGAAATTTATAGAGGTTCGGCCTAACCATTAGGTCTAATCTTCTCCCTAAGAGATTCCATTAGATATATATATATATATATATATATATAAATATGAGTTTTTCACAGTTTATACTTATTAACCTTCTTACAATCAAACTAGAGTGTTACACTGACTATCTTCAAAACAAAATAAGAGATTTAACACCAGGATAATCTCAGAATCAAACAAGATATTTTATACTAGGCTAAGCTCAATGATCAACCATGAATTTTAACGGACAATCACATAAATGACATGAGAGATTTTAGACCAGGTTATGCTCACGAACCAAACTGAGATTTTGATGGACAATCTCAAGAACCAAATGAGGGTTTTTATTGGATTAGCTCACAAACCAAAAAAATTTCTTAGTAGATATTACACAAGAGATAAATTCCTCTTGAGTAAATTATATTACTAACCCTAACACTAGAATAAACAAAAAGAAAGTCTCGCTGTTGTTTTTCACTCTTAAAGTAGTAAGACAATTTAGTAAAAGAAAAAAGAAATGAGAAATAAGACATTAGTGAGTGAGAAAGTATATATAAATATTTTTTCGTGTGTTTTGAAAATGAGAAGAGACACTTTATTTATAATGAAAATTCAGGCTCGAAAAAGAAAAAGGATACACAAGCCTTTAAATGTCATAATAAATTAAGCCATAGGGTTAATCAATCATGAGCTTCAAAATACGACAACACTAACCCCCATAAAGAAAAACCTGAAACGGCTAATATCTTAACTGATTATGAGTTTTATTAATTAATTAAGAAGCTTTAAACATTATTTTAATTGATTGATTAAGGTCCTTAATCAATTAGACAGTGCATACAAGCTTCCTAAATGATTAGGAACATCCTTCATCAATTCCACAAACACCTTAATGGTTCTTCTATAGACTTTAACGTGTTTTAGAAATTTTATAAAGGTTAAAACACTTTTAGGTGAGTGCCTGAATTGCCTTAATAATTTAATATTTACTCTAATATCTTTAAAAAAACTCTAATCACTCAGACACAGATCAAACGAGTTTTTACACTTATATTTTTTCACAATATTTGAAGCTTCAAGACCCTTTACCCGATTCACCATTTATTCAAAAATTTATTTTGGACTTGACTTATTTTAACTAGTGATTCTCGATGAGGCTTCTTGATAGACATCGATAGATATTTCTTGACTGTGGATCATTAGGTATTCCATCGAGTGTCGCTTAACATTGGATGTTGTCCTTATACGGGCTTTGGAAACTTAATCTTACAAACTAAACATCTTGATCATATTGGTCGTGATTCATGGAGACTTCAAATCATAGTGTTGTCATCATTAAAACTATTGAGATTATATAATCACACTATATATTATACCAACAAACACATAGGTCCACAAATTTATTGATTTGTCTGAGGGATGTCAGAGGAGTGGAAAGCTTGAGACTTTGCAATGTTCATCATTATACCTTAACCAAGAATAAATAAATTTGTCAAATGGGTTGACACTAGTTCTAATTTGAGACTTTTTATCCTTTGCAAATAGGAGAACACCATTAGCAAAAAAAAAAACAAAGGTGAAACAAATGAGGTTTATTCCATAAACCACTACATAACAACATATGTGATGGGAATACAAAGTTTCTCCATGAAAATCATTAATAGGAAAGGTGATATTGAATCCCCTTTACAAAGGACATGGTAAGGCTTTAAGGTTAGCATTTTATTCACATTACACAAAATAAATAAAAAATAATAAGGTGTTGCAATGCATAATTAGGTGAATGGTGAGTTGCGGAAATCCAAATTCAAATGCCCATACCTGACTGAAAATTGTGTTTGTTAGAGCATATATTTTATGAATTAGGGCTATTAAATAATAAGAAATGGTTGAATCAAAATACAAATCGAGAAAGTTGATTTCACGAAGTTGTAGACATTGTTATCCACTTTTTACTAGTGTTGTATGAAGAAAATGCATGGAAATCCATCAGAACCATAGGCTTTAAAAGGCTTCAATGAATTTAAGTCATGTGTGACTCCTACTTTGGTGACGGGGTTGACGAGTGAAGCCATGTCGTCGTCATCTATCAACAAATGACAGGGGGTGGTTTGAAAAGTGGTTAGGCTAGTGTTATTATTGTAGAAGAGATCTTTTAAAAAAATTATAAGCTTCTTGTTGGATGGTGGTGCTATCATTGGTTCAAATTCCACTAGAGAGCTTGATTTAATGCATTATAGTGAATATCCTCCGGAATGAAGATGTTGTTGTAATCTCTTATGTGCATAATTTTCAAGTTATTAATCTTTAGTTTACATTTATGATAATAGAAATGCTGAAATAGTTTAACGAGTCAAAACATTTTTCTTTTTTTCATTTATCGTCTTTCGTTAATTATTGTAAAATAGTCAAATGCGACATATATTATAAGAATGAAGTAATATTTGTCTCAAAAATTAATATTTTTGTATGCTCTCTTACATTTAAAAATCGAGGCAAGAACTTATCACACTTAGGAATAAAAATCACCTATTTCTCCGATCTTCTCGCTTCCTTCGACCTTCGTCTTCATTCATACAACATTTTTTTTTGTTTTTATGGTTCTCTTTCACATTTCCTCTTAAGGTGTAAAAAAAACACAAGAAAGAGGGAGTTTGAATTGAAATTTGAATCAAAAACTTTTCTTTTAAAAATAATCTCCTTTAAATCAAATATGTTTTCCTTATTCTTGATAATAACAATAATTAAGAACAAGAAGTAAAGAACAATGTCTTAATCCTTTAATCACACAGATTATTACAATGCACAAGCTAACTGCAAGTGACTAACGTTACCTCTAAGACACACTAATCTTAGGCTTCTCAAGGATTTTGACCTAACTGGTCCCTTAAGGAAAATCAAACAATAATCAAACTGATTATTACAATGCACAAGCTACCCGCAAGTGACTAACAATAACCTCAAGTCTTCCGAGTCTTCAGAATAGCGTCTTCAAAATCTTCAGCACTTGGTCATGAGAACCTTCTCTAGAACCTTGGATCTTCAGAACTTCAAGTCTTCAGAGTCTTTAGAACTTCTGTCTTCAGAGTCTTCAACACTTGGTCTTTAGAATCCTTTGCAGAACCTTGGGTCACCAGAACTTCAAGTCTTCAGAATCTTCAGCACTTGGTCTTGAGAATCCTTTATCTTCAGAAACATGAGTCTTCAACATCTGGATATCCGTAGAAACTTATGTCTTCAGATCTTCTGACTGGTTTCTTTAGAACATGTTGTCTTCAGAAACACAAGTCTTTAGCATCTGGACTTCAATAGAATTTCTGTCTTCAAATCTTCTGTTTGGTTTCTTTAGAACACATTGCCTACAGAAACATGAGTCTTTAGCATCTGGACTTAAGTTGAAACTTATGTCTTTAGATCTTCTGACTGGTTTCTTTAGAACACGTTGTCTTCAGAAACACGAGTCTTTAGCATAAGGACTTAAGTACAAACTTCTGTCTTCATATCTTCTAACTGATTTCTTTAGACTTCACATTAGAGCCTACACTTCAGAGTCTTCTGGAGTGTCTTGCTACTATTCATCAGAATTTGGGTAGCACAAAAGCGAAACTAATTCTCTTCTAATATCTTGGCCACGCCATCCATCAGAAGCAGAACCTGTTTGTTAAATACTCAAAAATAACAAACATTAGAGTATCAAAATTGTTCATACAAACATACTCATTTGTTATCAACAAAACTCAAAGATAATATTGTAGAACCAAATCTTGTTTTAACAATTTTCCCCTTTTTAATGATGACAAAAATGTGTATTTTGATGACACAATTTTGTTCATATAATCAGAAAAAGTGAAAATAAAAATGTAAGTGTAATACGGTGGGAGAACTGACTTAGTTGTTTTGTGTTTTATCGTAAATGTTGCGGTTAGTAAGAGTCGTCACCGACTTTTCTTTTATCCAAAAGGAAAGGTGAAAAAGCACATGAAAGACCTTTGAGATTGTTTCTTGAGTTCGGGGGGTAGATTATGGAAAGGGAAGGTATTAGCACCCTTTTCATCCATGGTTTTCCATGGGCTCTTAGTTACTTGCTAGATCACTTGCTTTTGTTTGAAATTATGCTTTGTGTGGTTTTGAAAGTATTTTGTAAAAGAGACCATTGTTTAGGCAACCTTTGTAATGATTCTTGTTCGTAAGAATGTATACAAAGATGTTTGTCTTTTTGAAAATGTTTTCAAGTTTGTAAGATGTTTGAAAGTGTATGTGATTGTTTTGAAAATAGCAAGGATGTTTGTTTTGAAATGGAGCAAGTAACTAAAAGTAATCTACCTACTCAAATGTCTTTCTTGTTCATTTTCTTTTCCTTTGATATTGTTGTCTTACCATTGATTTGATAAGCAACCCTATCTTTGGATATAAACGGGACGGGCGTGGGTCATTGTATAGCCATGATTAACAATGTTGCAATGTATCTTAGCATTTTTGAGGGACTAAGATCATTTTTGTAAGGCAACTTTGAATAGCGTCATCGAGGGTCTATGATCTTGTATTTGTTTGCTTTTGCTAAGACATTTTACATGCGTAATATGGCCATTTTGTATAAGGCAACTAAGTGGAGTAACCCTAGGGGTGTCTTGTGTGCAAGTGTGTCATTTTCATACTTGATTTTGTCTTGGATTAGGATTTTCTATTTGGTTGATTTTATCTTGTCATACAAACCCTAATTACTAACATTTTATATAAAAGCGATAAATTGCGAAATTTAAAGATTACTACGCTATTACAATACTTTGTGGGAGGGTGATACAATTTATGAATGGGGATTTGCAATCATATAAACCTAATTAAGCTATTACAACCAAATTGAATATGTACAAATATTGGAATAAGTAATATACAAGATAAACTAAATATGTAAATATGTATGAATGTAAAGAAGATTTTATTTGGTTTTCATGTGAAAAAAGTTTTAATCCTAAACCTAATAAACAAATCAAGATTATTTCAAATTAATTAAGGAAGTAAATTATTTTTTTAGAAAATATTTTGATTAAACCCTAATTCTAATTTATTAAAAGGAAATAATTTTCTTTAAGTATTTGTATTTTTGTCTTGAAAAATAATGTATGGTATTTATGAGGTATTTTGGTCTTTTGTATTGTTAAAATAAATATTTAATAGGTGTGAAGAAAAATAAATATTTAACCTAATTCTATTTTAATTTACAAGTTTATTAAAAAAGATAGTATATAACTTAAATAAAAAATAAATATTTTTTATAAGAAAATAAAATAAAATAAAACAAAATATAATACTTATCATTTTTATATTTTTTATGATTAAGAAAATATATTTGATAAAATAAAAATAAAAATAAAATAAGTAAATAAAATATTTGGGTCAGGGGTGCTGCAAGCAAATAGGAGGCAGAAAGTTAGCAAAAAAAAAACATAAGGCCCAATGTGCTGAAGCCCATGCTGCAAAAAAAAAACAAAAAAATGGAAAAAAGTATGAAAAATTGCAAAAGGCAACGCCAAGGCTCGAACCCGTGACCTAGGAAATTTTTGCGCGCTGCCTTACCACTGGGGTGGCTGTACATCCGTTAGTCTAAATGAAAGCAAAAATACATAACATAGAACACTTCCTTGCCCTGTACTTCATCTTCAACCTTTGGCCAGCTGGACCCTCTGTAACTTTTTCATTTCTCAATAAAAGTTGAAAGTGATAACATGAACATTATAGCATTTTACCTCACGATTCTAACCATATGCATAACTAAAACTATAAGTCCAAGATCAGAGAGAATTTAATTGGCCCTAATTCTTAACCTAATTTTTCCAGAAACTTCAAACTAAAAATTCTCTAAACTCAAGCCAAATAAATGCAAGCTATGGATATGTACAACTTCGTAGCATTGATGTCTACATTCTATATTCACAAATGGAAAGCTAACTATGCCTGTATCAAGAGTTAGAAAAACAGAAAACTCACCTTGAAAATGAAAATCGTGTTTTGAAAATGAGCTTATTTTAGGATGCTGTAATGATCAGGTTAGCTTCCTTGAACCTCTAGGAAGCTAATGCAATGCTTAGCTTGTCTTGAGGGTGGCTGGAATGGTCTGGAGAAGTCCACCTGTGTTACTCTGTTTTTGAATTTCAACAATGGGGAAGATGGAGTTACAATGATGTTTCAGGGTGTGGGATGGTTTACTTGTATTGTAAGGAAGCTTGGGAAAGCAAAAGGCCTGAAAACGCACGAGTGGAATGGAATATTCAGTTCACAAGTCAGAAATGGCAAGTTTGGAGGCTTATTATGCAATTTCTGATTATAAGGTGTTTCAAGGCTTGGGCATGCATGGTTTTAGTTGCAAAATGATGGATTTATATAGAGCAAAAGGTTGGAGGATTTGTGTTTGCTCAGAAGTACAAGATCACATGTCTTGCTACATTTCTTGTTTTTAAAGCAAGTGTGAGAAGTGACTTCTTAAGGCATCAATCTGAGCTTATAGGGTGGCTTGAAGCTCTAAACACGTTTTGTTCAGGTTTAGAGACTTGGTTTGTGCATAAAGAACAAGTCCAAGGCTCAAGAAATGAAATTTTTTTGCAAAAAGCATGCTTTTCTAAAATGGCAATGTTGCCTTTCTTCCAAAAATGGCTATTTCCTTGTACAATGCATTGAACGCTTGGCTTTATGGCATGAAAACCTGTGAAATTCATTAATGGTTGAGTGAAAAACGAGTTTGAGGCCTTAAAAGTGAAGATTGTACATCCAATTTGTAAATTTGAAAACTTGTTCTTCATGGAAATGACCTATAATCAAGTTTGAAAACCCTAACTTCATCTCTTCGATTCTATCTACTAAAGAATGATCTCAAGGAGTTCTTGGACATGTTGGAAATATTGTAATGTGCTCTACAACCCATATTTGAAATGCTTTTGAATATTTCTCTTGGAACTAGGTGAAAAGTTGTCATGAAGTTAGGTCAAAAACCTGCCTAACTAGGGCAAAATTTCACTAAGTTATTTTAGTTCATGAGCATGTATTCACAAAATTATATCTTTAAATCCAACCATATTTAGGAGAAATTGTGTGAAGCAAAGTTGTAGATTTCATGGAGATCTACAACTTTCATGTTGGGAACTTCCTTTGAATCAGTTTGTATCATGGTGAAAATTTGGCTTAAAGTTGGGAAAAAATAAGAAATTTTCTATACTTAGAAAATTTTTTAAGTTAGACTTTTTCAACTTTTCAAATCCAAATCTTAAATATTTGGTTTCTTGATGAACAAGTTTCACATTTTGACATGTTTTGATGAATTATGATCCTTGGCACTTGAATTTGACCAAAAAGTCAAAGTTTGACTTTTCAATGCACAGTTGACTTTTGATCAGTTGACTGAAAAATTTATCTGTCAATCCAATGGATTTGTAATGTTTTGAACAATGTCATTAGGTTAATATGATGCAATTGAACTCTTGAGATCATGCTTTAAACCAATTGACCATTTTCTAGGTCAAAAATCAGAAATTGCCCCTTCTTAGTCAAAACCCTAATTTTGACCATTTTGCCCTTTTGATGATTTGATCAAATTTCTTGTGGAATTATGGTCCAAACTTGATCAAATGATACCTATGAGTCTAATATGTTGATATGGATAAAAAATTATGAAGTTTGACTGAAAATTGGCCATGGTTGACTTTTTTCCCCAATACAACTGATTTTTAGGTCAATTGTCCAATTGACTGATCAAAAGTGTGATTCAAGGTTTGAAACTTGACATAAGTAATATTGAGGATCCATGATGATACTTGAAATCCATATGAAGCATTGATAGTCCAAAAATCCTTGTGCAAACTCAAACCCTAATTTTGGTAATCAGTGCATGAGGAGGTGTCTTGAGTTGGTCAAACCCTAATGCAGTCTTGAGTCAAAGAGATCTTTTGAGAAAATTCTTGATAAGTGAGAGGGAAAATTTTGGGGTAAAACAACTGCCCCTGTTCAATCTTCTTAAACCTGAAGAGTTAGACTGGCGAGTTTTGCCATTCGTGACTCGAAGGTGGAAGATGATTGGACATTAGAGTGCCCATAAATTTGCACTCGATGATGTAATGATAGGAGGAATGAGCTTACAGATGCCATTTGGATAGGTGACAGAAATTTGTAGGATATGGGCTTAAAGATGCCATCAAAGGTGATTGTTGAATTGTAATTTGTAAGCTGGAAGAATGAGTATCAAAATGGCGTCCGTGTCTATAGCGTATCTGTACTGTATCTGAAAGTCGAGTCCGAATGAATATCATAATGGCATCCATGTCTGGAGCATATCTGTAATGTATCTGAAAGTTGTATCCGAATGAGCATCAGAATAGCGTCCGTGTCTGGAGCGTATCTGAACTGTATCAAGAGTTGAGATCCGAATGAGTATCAGAATGGCATCCGTATCTGGAGCGTATCTAAACTGTATCAAAAGGTTAAATCTGAATGAATATCAGAATGACATCCGTGTCTGGAGCGTATCTGAACTGTATTTGAAAGTTGAAATCTGAATGAGTATCAGAATGGCGTCCGTGTCTGGAGTGTATCTAAACTGTATCTGAAAATTCTGAACATTGCTAATGATAACTGTTAATCTTATCTTGAAAAGGGTAAAATGTTAGCTTAAAATGCCCAGTCATGATACATGAAATGTATGAATAATGGGATTATGTTGTATGCATTCGTGTTTATCAATGTTTATGATATATGAATATGATGTATGCGTATGTGAGTTGATTTGCTGCACTGCTGTTTGATTTAGGGAAAATAAATCCCTGACTGCTGTTGAGGATATGGAGTGTAAGTCTTCATGTTGTGAAGTTGAAGTGTTTATAAATTTCTGTTTAGAGAAATAAATTATGTTGTAAGGGCCATGCCATGTACTATTTGTAAAATCCTATTGGGGAATCCTGAGAAATTTGACGACTTCTACTGGGGATCAATAATTTGAAACTTTGTTCCGCTGGGGATTTAAACGACATACTGCAGGAGATTACTTATCGAATGGCTTAGAGACATTTCACTATCCTTTCAACCTATCAGTAATTTTCTTTCCTATTTTGTTTTATTTGTAAACAGTAATTATGTTCAAATGCATATGCTCATCAATGAATCATTGAACGTTTTTGTAAACAAAACACAAGTGTAAAGAAAAGACAAATAGTTTTTTGCACTTTCAAAGGAATATTTTGTATTGGCTTTGAATAAAATATTTTTGTACAAGGAGACAAACATTCTAGTAAGAGAATGCTGTCGTAAAAAAGAATGAAAATTTTGATACAAAGAAAAGATAGCTATGTGTACAAAAAATCCCATGGGGTTTCCATTCTGCTATAGCCTTCGTATCTCCGAGCGTATTGTCTATTTGCTGCCTCGTCCGAAGATGATTGAATTGATCAGAACCTCTGAGTTTGTCAGTGGAAGCCAAAGGTTATCTGTAAAGTGATCCAACGGGTCATAGTCATACGTTTTAATTCCATAACTTTTTCCTGGACCGCCCTTTTGGGTTTTCAGTCCACCAGGAAACCCCTTTTTGCCCAAGTAGCCCTTCCGGGTTTTCAACTTGCCGGGTGTACAATTTTTTTTGTTTTATCCCTAATTTTCTCCCGAACCTTTTTGGTTCTCTGGGATGCCCTTGTTTTTCCTAGGTACGTCAACCTAGCGGGTCTCTTATGTGTAGTATCTTTTTACTATGTCCATATTTGTAGGGTGTGGTAGGTTGTCGCCATCCATGGTAGTCAAGATCATTGCACCACCAGAGAAAATGTTTTTGATCACAAATGGTCCTTCATAGGTAGGAGTCCATTTGCCCCTGGGATCACCTTGTGGCAAGATGATGTGTTTGATCACTAGATCTCCAACTTGATACACTTGGCGTCTGACCTTCTTGTTGAAAGCCTTTATCATCCGCTTTTGATACATTTGACCATGGCAAACAACAGTAAGTCTCTTCTCATCAATCAAATTCAGTTGATCAAGTCGAGTCTGGATCTAACCGTCTTCGTTTAACCTTGCATCCTTCATAATCCTTAGAGAGGGTATCTGAACCTCGATAGGCAAGACAACTTCCATGCCATAAACCAAAGAATAGGGTATTTCCCCGGTTGATGTGCGAGTTGTGATATGATATCCGTGGAGAGCGAATGGTAACATCTCATTCCAGTCTTTGTATGTCACTGTCATTTTCTGTATGATCTTTTTAATGTTCTTATTTGCAGCTTCGACATCACCATTCATCTTTGGCCGATAGGGAGAAGAATTGTGATGTTGAATCTTGAATTGCTCGCACAATGCGGTGATCATAGTGTTGTTGAGATTTGTACCATTGTCAGTGATGATCCTTTCCGGGATACCGTATCGGAAAACGAGATTTTTCTTGATGAAACGGGCAACAACATTCTTGGTAACGGAAGCGAAGGAAGCTGCCTCCACCCATTTTGTAAAATAATCAATGGCCACTAAGATGAAGCGGTGTCCATTGGAGGCTGTCGACTTGATTTCCCTAATCATATCTATTCCCCACATAGCGAAGGGCCAAGGAGCTATCAAGACATTCAGAGGAACCAGAGGCACATGCACCTTGTCAGCATAAATTTAGCACTTATGGCAGGTTCGAGAGTGTTGATAGCAATTTGCTTCCATGGTAGACCAGTAATAGCCTTCCTGTAGGATTTTCTTTGCCATTATATGCCCACTAGAATGGGTGCCAAAAGTGCCTTCGTGTAATTTGGCCATGATCCTTTCTGCTTCAACCTTATCTACACACCGAAGTAACATAGAGTCATGATTGCGTTTGTATAGGATGCCATTACTAAGGAAGAACTTAGCAGAGAATCTCCTTAAGAATTTTTTATCATTGATTGAAGCTCCTTCTGGATATTCTTGAGCCTCGAGATACCTCTTGACTTCGTGAAACTAAGGCTGGTCCACTAATTCTTCAGTATTAATCTTATGACAGTGTGATGGTTCATCCATTCGTTCGATGGTAGTATGGGGAGCCTCGTTATCCCAATTAAGTTTAAACATAAATGACATTGTAGCTAGAGCATCTTCTAGCTGATTTTCTTCTCGCGGGAAATGCTCGAAGGTAATCTTCTCAAAGTGTGGTAGCAATGTCAAAACATGTTATTTGTAAGGGATAAGGTTAGGATATTTGGTGTCCCATTCCCCTTTGATCTGACTGATGACCAAAGCTGAATCTCCAAATACATCCAAGGATTTGATCCCTAAGTTTATGGCAGCTCTGAGACCAAAGATGCATGCTTCGTATTCTGCCATGTTGTTCGTACAATTAAAGCAAAGTCTGGAAGTAAAGGGAGTATGACAACCTTCCGGAGATATGAGTACAACATCGATACCATTACCAAGTGCATTGGATGCTCCATCAAAGAACAGGGTCCATCGGGATCCTTGTTCAGGTCCGTCATATGGCCTGAATTCTTCACAATTGTCTAATGTCATGATGTCTTCATCCGGAAAATCGAACTTCATGGACTGGTAGTCTTCCACAGCTTGGTGAGCAAGGTGATCGGCTAGTACACTACCCTTTATAGCTTTTTGGGTAGTATATTATATGTCGTACTCCGTAATGATCATCTGCCATCTAGCTATTCTCCCAGAAAGAGCAGGCTTCTCGAAGATGTATTTTATCAGATCCATTTTAGATATCAACAAGGTAGTATGAGTCAGCATATACTGTCTTAGTCGGCGAGCAGCCCATGCCAGAGCACAGCAAGTTTTCTCGAGCAGTGAATATCTGGTTTCATAGTCGGTAAGCTTTTTGCTCAGGTAGTAAATAGCGTGCTCTTTTCGGCCAGACTCGTTATGATGCCCCAATACACACCCCATTGAATACTCTAAAATAGTCAGATACATAATCAACGGTCTTCCCTCGACTGGTGGCATCAACACAGGAGGCACTTGTAAGTACTCTTTGATTTTATCAAAAGCAACTTGGCACTCGTTGTTCCATTTGACTACTTGACTACTTGGCACTCGCCTTTTCCCCTTTTCATTGCGATATAGATCTAGAGCTTGGCTCTAGTCTCTACCATCCAACTTTGTTACCACATGAAACAAGTTGAAGAAAGTTTTCCTAGCACAATATTTTCCGCCAAGCAAGACGACTATGCTAAGAGCCAATATCAATGGTTTTAAACAAAAGGAAAGTGAAACTCCCTTCAAATCATGGGAAAGATACAAAGACATGTTGCGACTTTATCCACATCATGGTCTAGAAGAATGGTTGATCATCCATACCTTTTACAATGGTCTCTTGTACAACACAAGACTAATGACTGACGCTGCAGCTGGCGGCACACTGATGGATAAACCTTATCATGACACTTATCAACTTATCAAAAGTATGGCTCAAAACCATTACAAGTGGGGAAGCGATAGAACCATTATGGAGAAACCTGAAATGAAAGGCATTATGTACGAAGATAGAAGTTTAGACCAAGTTAACGCTAAGGTAGAAGCTCTTACCCAAAAGATAGAAAATTTGACCACAACTCCCGCAGCCACCGTGGCTGCAGTAGCTCCAACATGCAATTTATGCAAACTTGACACACATGTTGCGCCTGAATGTCCACTTTTAACAGGAGTACCAATTGATCGAGTGAATTATGCTCAAGGAAACCCATACGGTAATACCTATAATCTTACCTGGAAAAATCATCCAAACTTTTTGTACAAGAATAACAATGTATTATATGCACCTGGGCAAGCTCCTACTACACCACGAGGATACTAGAAAGCCGCACATATTACTCCAAATTTTTCTAGAAAATCCAATATAGAAATCATGATAGAAAACTTCGTAGCAACTCAAGCTTAACAAAACAAATATTTTCTAAATTAAAACATACACACTAGTGAACAAATAAAGCAGCTATTAAACAAGGTTGATGCTCTTGTCACTCATAACAAAATGCTTGAAACACAAATCTCTCAAGTGGCTTAACAACAAGCAGCTACAACTAATCCAGCTGGCACTTTTGCTGGCCAACCACAACAAAATCCAAAAGGTCATGCTAATGCTATAAAAATTAGGAGTGGAATGGAAGTAGAAGGACCAACTGGCCCAAGAACCAAAAATCCAGCCGTGTACCAGAGTACTGGTAAACCAACTGAGGAAGAAGACGAACCAAAAGAAGATGAGAAGGGAGATGAAAGCGCAAAGGTAAAAGAGAAAGAAAAACCCTACGTACCTCCGCCATTGTACAAACTATTGATACCATACCCTCAACGGTTAGCTTAATCTAAAAATATAGGGCAATTTAAGAAAATCGTTGAACTTCTGAAATAGCTAAATATCACTATAGCTTTTACAAAAGCCATCTCGCAAATTCCCTTCTATGCTAAGTTCCTTAAAGAAATTTTATCTAATAAGAAAAAGCTCGAGGATAATGAAACTGTTATGCTTACTGCAGAATGTAGCTCTATAATCCAAAATAACATGCCCCCTAAGCTGAAAGACCCTAGTAGCTTTTCCATACCATATGTAATCGGAAAGCTCGTCATAGATAAAGCTTCGTGCGACTTGGGAGCCAGTATTATTCTAATTCCCTTATCAATCTGCAAAATATTAAATATGGGAGAATTGAGACCGCCAAGAATGTCCGTACAACTAGTTGATTGTTCAGTGAAGTTTCCTTTAGGAATGCTCGAAAATGTTCCTGTACGTATTGGATAATTTTATATCCCTACTAACTTCATTATTATGGATATCATGGAAGATTCCAACATCCCTATTATATTAGGAAGACCATTCCTCGCCACTGCCGGAGCCATAATAGATGTAAAAAGAGGTAAACTCACATTTGAGGTTGGCGAAGGAAAAGTCGAATTCTTCCTCTCACAATTCTTCAAATAACCGGCTATAGATGGTTCTTGTGGTTTCTTGGACGTCATTGATGAATGTATTAAGGAAATGGAGAAACAAAAGACCAAATATTCAGAAGCTCTAAAAATTCCAATACCTCCAATCCTTGGAGATGATAATTGGTGTGATGAATACAAGAATGACAATTTAAGTGAATGTCTCATGCTAACTCCTGACCCTTTGCCTTGCTTAAGGAAACCAACTGTCGAACTTAAAACATTACCAAAAGATCTAAGATATGAATTCCTGGACATAGAGCTCGAACAACCCGTCATAGTCAGTGCAGAATTAGGACATATAGAAACATAAAAATTACTACAGGTCCAAAGGAAAGACTCGACTGCTTTAGGCTATAACATCTCAGATCTAAAAGGAATAAGCCCCTTAATATGCATGCATCACATTATGCTTAAGGAAGACTTCAAGACCTTAAGAGAACATCAGAGAAGAATAAACCCAGTTCTAAGTGATGTAGTTAAGAAATAAGTACAAAAGTTATTAGAAGTAGGAATCATATATCTAATATACGACAGTAAATGGGTCAGCCCAATACATGTTGTACCAAAGAAAGGAGGTTTTACTGTTGTCAGCAATGCAAAAGGTGATTTCGTAGCACGACGTACTCAAACCGGATAAGATGTGTATTGACTATAGGAAGTTAAACGAAGCCACTCGAAAGGATCATTTTCCTTTACCTTTCATTGATCAAATGCTCGAACGACTAGCTAAGCATTCCCATTATTTCTATCTGGATGGTTATTCGGGATTTTTCCAAATCCCTATACACCCCAAAGATCGAGAAAAGACTATATTCACTTGTCCTTATGGTACATTTGCCTATAGACTTTGGACTATGCAATGCTCCCGCAACATTCCAAAGGTGCATGATATCAATTTTCGCTATTTTATCGATGACATCATGGAAGTATTTATGGACGATTTCTCTGTCTGTGGCCAAATCTTTGAAGGATACTTATCGAACTTAGAAGTTATACTTGAACAATGCGTAAAAGTTAATCTCGTATTAAATTGGGAAAATTCCATTTCATGGTCTGACAAGGAATCATACTTGGACACATAGTATTCGACAAGGGGATTGAGGTTGACAAAGCAAAAATAGAAGTTATAGAAAATCTTTAACCTCCAAAAATCGTAAGAGAAATACGAAGTTTCTTAGGATAGGCCAATTTCTACTGAAGATTCATTAAGGACTTATCTAAAATTACCAAACCACTAGCTGATTTGTTAATGGAAGACACTGAATTCAATTTCGACGATAAATGCTTAAAAGCATTTGAACAATTAAAAACACCTCTTATTATTGCACCTATTATGAAATTACCTGATTTGGGATTACCGTCAGAAATCATGTGTGACGCTAGTGACTATGCTGTAGGTGAAGTTTTACGACAATGAAAAGATAAAAAGCTTCGTGCAATCTATTACGCCAGTAGAACCTTAGATCCTGCACAGATGAACTACGCCACAACCGAAAAGGAACTTTTGGCAGTCGTTTTCGCCCTAGATAAATTTCGTTCTTACCTAGCAGGAGCAAAAATAATTATCTATACTGATCATGCTGTGATTAGATACCTATTAAGCAAAAAGGATGTCAAACCGAGATTACTCAGATGGATCTTACTCCTACAAGAGTTTGATTTAGAAATCAAAGACAAAAAAGGAACTGAAAACATAGTAGCTGACCACTTATCTAGAATGGAAGGCATTAAGCCTGAACAAGTTCCTATCAACGATAATTTCCATTACAAACAACTCATATCCCAGTTAGAAAACAACACCATTGAATGCCCTGTAACTCTTAATACTAAGACTGACGAATTCGCTGAAGCAGTTCACACTAAGAACACATTGCCATGGTATGCCGACTTTGTTAACTATTTGGACGCTGGAGTGCTTCCCCCGGATCTAACCTATCAACAAAAGTAGATGTTTTTCCATGATCTTAAACACTATTATTGGGATGAGCCTCTGCTATTCAAGAGAGGTGCCAATGGTATTTTCCGAGGATGTGTCCCCGTAGATGAAATAGAAAACATAATTTCCCATTGTCATGCTGCTCCCTATGGTGGACATGCATGCACTTCAAAGACTTGTGCTAAAATCTTACAAGCTGGCTCTATTGGCCCAACTTATGGAAAGATGTCCACATTACATTCATAAATTGCGACTGATGCCAACGCATTGGCAACATCTCCATACGCGAGGAGATGCCTCAAAAGGGCATTTTAGAAGTAGAAGTCTTTGATGTGTGGGGAATTAATTTCATGGGACCTTTCTCATCCTCTTTTGGAAATAAATACATACTCGTTGTTGTTGATTACATATCAAAATAGATCGAGGCCATAGCTTCTCCAACAAATGACGCACGAGTAGTAATTAGGCTTTTTAAAAATATAATTTTCCCCAGATTTGGTGTGCCAATACTTGTTAAAAGTGATGGTGGTTCTCATTTCATTTTGAAAATCTTTGAAAAACTATTAGTGAAATATAGAGTCCGACACCGTGTAGTAACACTACATCATCCCCAAACAAGTGGGCAAGTAGAAGTCTCCAATAGAGAGATTAAGAAAATCTTAGAAAAAACAGTTGCCACTTCTAGGAAAGATTGGTCGTCCAAATTACATGAGGCGCTATGGGCATATAGAACAGCCTGTAAGACACCCATAGGAACAACACCGTTCAAAATAGTTTATGGAAAATCGTGTCATTTGTCAGTAGAACTCAAGCATAAAGCCTATTGGACCATCAAAACCCTCAACTTAGGTTACATTGCCGCAGGTGAAAAGAGAATCCTAGACATCCATGAGTTAGACGAACTTAGACTTGATGCATATGAAAATTCCAGGATCTATAAAGAAAGAACAAAAAATTTGCACGACAAGCACACCTCTTATTATTGCACCTATTATGAAATTACCTGATTTGGGATTACCGTTAGAAATCATGTGTGACGCTAGTGACTATGCTGTAGGTGAAGTTTTAGGACAATGAAAAGATAAAAAGCTTCGTGCAATCTATTACGCCAGTAGAACCTTAGATCCTGCACAGATGAACTACGCCACAACCGAAAAGGAACTTTTGGCAGTCGTTTTCGCCCTAGATAAATTTCGTTCTTACCTAGCAGGAGCAAAAATAATTATCTATACTGATCATGCTGTGATTAGATACCTATTAAGCAAAAAGGATGTCAAACCGAGATTACTCAGATGGATCTTACTCCTACAAGAGTTTGATTTAGAAATCAAAGACAAAAAAGGAACTGAAAACATAGTAGCTGACCACTTATCTAGAATGGAAGGCATTAACCCTGAACAAGTTCCTATCAACGATAATTTCCATTACAAACAACTCATATCCCAGTTAGAAAACAACACCATTGAATGCCCTGTAACTCTTAATACTAAGACTGACGAATTCGCTGAAGCAGTTCACACTAAGAACACATTGCCATGGTATGCCGACTTTGTTAACTATTTGGCCGCTGGAGTGCTTCCCCCGGATCTAACCTATCAACAAAAGTAGATGTTTTTCCATGATCTTAAACACTATTATTGGGATGAGCCTCTGCTATTCAAGAGAGGTGCCAATGGTATTTTCCGAGGATGTGTCCCCGTAGATGAAATAGAAAACATAATTTCCCATTGTCATGCTGCTCCCTATGGTGGACATGCATGCACTTCAAAGACTTGTGCTAAAATCTTACAAGCTGGCTCTATTGGCCCAACTTATGGAAAGATGTCCACATTACATTCATAAATTGCGACTGATGCCAACGCATTGGCAACATCTCCATACGCGAGGAGATGCCTCAAAAGGGCATTTTAGAAGTAGAAGTCTTTGATGTGTGGGGAATTAATTTCATGGGACCTTTCTCATCCTCTTTTGGAAATAAATACATACTCGTTGTTGTTGATTACATATCAAAATAGATCGAGGCCATAGCTTCTCCAACAAATGACGCACGAGTAGTAATTAGGCTTTTTAAAAATATAATTTTCCCCAGATTTGGTGTGCCAATACTTGTTAAAAGTGATGGTGGTTCTCATTTCATTTTGAAAATCTTTGAAAAACTATTAGTGAAATATAGAGTCCGACACCGTGTAGTAACACTACATCATCCCCAAACAAGTGGGCAAGTAGAAGTCTCCAATAGAGAGATTAAGAAAATCTTAGAAAAAACAGTTGCCACTTCTAGGAAAGATTGGTCGTCCAAATTACATGAGGCGCTATGGGCATATAGAACAGCCTGTAAGACACCCATAGGAACAACACCGTTCAAAATAGTTTATGGAAAATCGTGTCATTTGTCAATAGAACTCAAGCATAAAGCCTATTGGACCATCAAAACCCTCAACTTAGGTTACATTGCCGCAGGTGAAAAGAGAATCCTAGACATCCATGAGTTAGACGAACTTAGACTTGATGCATATGAAAATTCCAGGATCTATAAAGAAAGAACAAAAAATTTGCACGACAAGCACATATCTAGGAAAGAGTTCAATGATTGCGACGTAGTGCTCCTGTATAATTCTAGACTTAAACTATTCCCAGGAAAACTTCAATCTAGGTGGTCTGGTCCGTTTGAAATAACTAATGTTTTTCCGAGTGGAGCTATTGAAATTAGAGGGAATTCTAGCGAACCGTTTATCATAAACGAGAAGCGCTTGAAGAAATATCATTGCATAGAAAATAGAGACTATTCCACTAGTTTCCATCTTGCAGAGCTACCCTCTCACTCCCAGATTTAATCACCTATTAAAATTATGTTGAGCTTACGACATAAAACAAAGCGCTTGGTGGGACACAACCCACTTTCTAGTCTTTTATCTTGCTTTTCTAATTTTTTATTCTTTGTGTTTTCTTGCTTTTTTTTCCATTATAGTTTTGCAGTACTGTTCTCTATCGTTAACCACTACTAACTTAATTCTAATTGTCAACTTACTTACAAGCTAACCTAATTTTTAGCTAACCATACTGTTGTACCCCAAAATTTTCCCTCTCATATTTTCCAAGGTCTTCCCCTACATGGTTGGTCACAAATCCTTTCCTAAGAAAAAGAAAATTTATAAGTAGTGTTTTCAAGTTTCCTTCGATTGGCATCTCCAAAATACCCTTCGATTGGCATTTCAGCAAAGCCTTTCGATTGGCCTTGTGTGATACGGTGGGAGAACTGACTTGAGGTTTTGCGTTTGTATTCGCAAATGTTGCGGTTAGCAAGAGTCGCCACCGACTTTTTATTTTATCCTAAGGAAAGGTTAAAAAGCACAGCAAAAACCTTTTGAGATGTTTTCTTGGGTTCGGGGAGTAGATTATAGAAAGGGAAGGTATTAGCACCCTTTCTATCCATGGTTATCCATGGGCTCTTAGTTACTTGCTTAGATCACTTGCCTTTTGTTTTCAATTGTTTTAAATGGTGCTTGAGTGTGTGGGTTTGAAAATATTTTGAAAAGAGGCCAATGTGGTGGCAACCTTTGTAATGATCCATGTTGGGATGTATACAAAGGTGTACGTCTTTTGAAAAGGTTTTCATTTTGTTTTTTGAAAGTTTTGTTTTGAAAGTGTTGTGATGTGTGACTTTGAAATTAGGCAAGTGTTTTATTTTGCAAGTTGGATTCAAGTAACTAAGAGGTTATCTACTCCTAAATTTCTCAAAAGATTATTGCTATACTTTAACCCTTTTAACAAGTTTGCTCCACCATTGTATTTGGTGGGCAACCTTGTGTTAGGATGTGAAAGGGACGGGCGCGGGTCATCGTTTTAGGCCATAATTACAATGACGTTAAATGTCTTTGGGCAATTTCTTTAAGGGACTTGATCATTTGTTTTTGTTTGTTTTGAAAAGTTTTGTCGAGGGACTATGATCATTCAAACTGTTTGCTTTGCCCAAAGATGTTCAACATACAATATGGCCCATTTATTTGAAGGCAACAAGCGGAAAACCCTAAGGGGGTGCAAGTGTGATTTGTGTGTCCATTTTCATGCTTGTTTATCTTGTATTAGGTCAAACTATATTTTTTTTTAATCGTTTTTTCGCATACAAACCCTAATTCTAACATGTTATCATTAGAAAGCAATAAAGTGCGAAATTAAAATTACTAAGCTATTACAAAACCAAATATGGGAAGGGGGGTACAAATGTTCAAATGGGGATATTGACAAGAATTTAAATCTAAATTATTACATCATTTTGAATATTTGCAAAGTAAATAAATTGCATAATTAAATGTAAATTAAATAAATATGTGAAATGCAAAAAGAAAGTTTTTATGTGTATGAGAAAATATTATTTATGTAAAAGAGAAAAGAAAATAAAAATGTATTATTTGTTTTGAGTATTTTAAATTTAGGGCAAAAACCCTAATTTTAAAGGAAATGCATTATTACCTAATTTAATACAACTATTTATTTATTATTTTCAAAAATAAAATAAAATGAAGTATATTATGGAAAAAGGTATTTTTATATCAAATATTAATAAAATGAAAAAAATTCAAGTATTTTTTATATTTTAGCTTAAGTATATTAAATAACATATATATATATATATATTAAACCCTAAATATGTATTATACACAAAAATAAATATTTATTTAATATTTTAATAAATAAATAAAAAGAGTATTTTTTGTGTGAAATATTTTCAGAAGGTAAATAAAAATAAAAATTGTATTTACATTATTTTTATATTTATCCTAATAATAGTATATATATACTTATGCATAAATAAAGAAACAAATCAAATAAATATGCCATAAATTCAGAAAATGATGGAAAAAATATTTTTTATTTTTAAATGTCATGAGAAAAAATAAACAAAGTCAACCAAAAAAGAAAAAGTCAAAAAAGATTAAAAATAAGACAAATGGGCTCAGGGGGTGTAATAGCAATTAAGTGGTGTGAAAAGTGAAATAACACAGGCCCAGCCCACTGACCATTGTCTTCAACCTCCAGCTTCAAACATTTGAAAAAACGCGCGCCCCTGTTCTTCAATGTCTAACTCCTGATTCTTGGCTTTTCAGCAAAAACTCATAACACAAGAAATGTTCAGCATGAAGAGACGGTTCTAACCATATAAAGAACTTGACCTATCTCTCTAAGATGAGGGAGAATTTCTCCTCCCCCAAATCCTAACCTAATTTTTCTACCATTTTCAAACTCCAAATTCTCTCTACTCAGGCAAAAGAAATGAAATGTAAGGATATGTACATGTTCAGAGCTATGAGTAGGACCTTGTTTCTTCACAAACTTAAGGCTAAAGATGCATGATAAGAGAGATACGAGTTCAAAGTTTTACCTGTGCAGTTGAACTTCAATCTGGAGAATGAGGAACTTTCAGTGCAATGTAATGATTGGAAAAGCTTCCTTGAGGCCCAGGGATGCTTTTTCAATGCTCACTTTGTATTGAACCTTCTTGTATCAAGCTGCAGAACTTCAACTGCAAAAGGAGAAATTAAAAATGGTGGAAACTGTTAGAGTGATTACAGGTCAGGTTTTAGGCCATGGTTAGTTTGCATATGTTGTATGGAAGGTGTATGAATTGATTTTGGTGAGAATGCTCGAGGGAAGTGGGAGTTTGCACTCAATCTGCAGGGGCTCCCCTGTTTGTGCAGTTTCAAGGTGATTTTGAGATGGAGAGTGTTTCAGATGGCAAGGGCTCGTGTGTTAGCTTGGATTTGGTCTATGGAATGTGTTTGATAACTTCTCTCCTCTGTTTCTAAGCTGAGATGAGATATGTGATAAGTTATGCAATGTTACTTGAAAATGAAGCAAGCAATGGTCACTTTTGTTGTTAGGTCAGTAGGGGCCTCTAATCCTGCTGCATAATCTTCTCTTGATCAGAGCAACTTGTCCATAATCTTGTGCCAAGAGGATTTTGCTTGTACTTGCTTGGATTTCAAATTGACATAAAGCTAGCTTTTTACAAAAATGGATAAAGCACTTTATCTAGTTTAGCATTAATCCACTATGCAATGTTAGAACACAAAGAACATGGCCTCAACTCATTGAATATGCATTAAATTATTGAGTATGGAATGGTTCAAGGACCTGTAATCAAGCATAAAGCAAACTGATTTCAAATTGGCAAGATTATGAACATGTCTTGATGAAGAACAAAAGTGAATTTTTGCCAACTTGTGAAATTCGAATCTCTCAAGTTATGAGGTTGTTTGATGAGTTCTTGGACATTTTGGAAAGCTTGGAATGTGTAATACAATACATATTTGAAATGCAAATCAAGATTCCAAGTGGAAGGGTATGAAAAGTGGCCTTGAAGTAGGGTAGAAAACCTTGTCAAAATAGGTCAAATTTCACTAAGTTAAAAGATGGTTTAGTGCCCTTATTCAAAAAACTATAACTTGAGATACAAGCTTCAAATGAGAAAACTTTGTGAATCAAAGTTGTAGATTATGCAACAAGCTACAACTTTCATGTTTTGACTTTTGTTTGAATCCAAATGGATCATGGTGAAAAGATGGGGCAAAGTTGGGAAAAAATTAGGGTTTTTCATAACTTAGAAAAATTCTAAGTTATGAAAAATTCCATTTTCTAACCCTAATTTGCATTTTGAGATTTCTTGGTGAACAAGTTTCATGATTTGGCAAGTTTTGATGAAAAATGAATCTTGACTCTTGATTTTGACCAAAATGTCAAAGTTTGACTTTTCAGTATACAGTCAAAATTGATCAATTGACTGGGAAATTCAACTGTCAATCTTGTGTACTTGGGATCTTTTGAGCTTGATGAACATGTCAAGATAATTCCATGGGGTCCTTGAGGCCATATGTGAGCTTGATTTTCCATTGGCTAGGTCAAACAGTCAAAAATTGCCTTTGTGCAGTCAAAACCCTAAAAATGACCATTTTGCCCTTTTGGTGATCTGGTCAAATTTCTTGGGGAATTGTGATCCAAACTTGATCAAATGGTCTATATGAGTTCATAATGTTGATGTGGATCAAATTTCATGAGGTTTGACTGTCAATTGGCCACAGTTGACTTTTTCCCCAATACATCTGATTTCTAGGTCAACTGTCCAATTGACTGGGCAAAACTTGGAATCAAGACTTGAAACTTGGTATAGGTAAACTTGGGAGTCCAATATGAAGCATGAAAGTCATCTTAGGCATTTTAGGTCAAAACATCCTTAGGCAAACACAAACCCTAATTTGAGTCCACAGTGCAAGGAGAAGTCTTGAGCAGAGGAAACCCTAACTGAATCTTAATCTTCAAAGATCTTGTGATGAGAAAATGTTGAGGAAATGGGAGGGCAAATTTTGGGGTACAACAGTTGCCCCTGTTCAATCTTCTTGGACCTGAAGAGTTAGATTGGCAAGTTTGCCTTTCGTGACTCGAGGGTAAAAGGAGATTGGACACTAGAGTGCCCGGAAATTTGCACTCGCATGCTGGAGTCTCAACAATGTGGTGTCGGGAATGGGCTTATAGATGCCATTTGGAGAGATGGTGGATAGGGAGATGGGCTTATAGATGCCATCTGGAAGTGTTGATCGCACAAGAGATTCCTTAGCGAGAACTTGTGTATTTGAGAAAGACGGATGTTTTCCTGGCTTGTTACAGGTGTTTGATCTTCAGTCTCCTTATGCAGATATGCCCTGGCTAGATACAGGTATCGAATCTACAATCGGTTGTTCACAGATGTGCCCTGGCTGGATACAGGAGTCGAATCTGGAAATAGTCGTTTAATAGATGTGCCCTGGCTGGATACAGGAATCGAATCTTCGAACTCTTCAGACGTGCCCTGGCTAGATACAGGAGTCGAGTCTGGAAATGTGGTCAACAGATATGCCCTGGCTGGATACAGGAATCGAATCTGGAGCTGTTGTAGTTGATAGATGTGCCCTGGCTGGATACAGGAATCGAATCTTCGAATTCTTCAGACGTGCCCTGGCTAGATACAGGAATCGAGTCTAGAAACTGATCACTCTCAGACGTGCCCTGGCCAGATACAGGTATCGAATCTGGAATTGTGACAGTTGAAGGTAGTCGTTTTTGAGATTGTCTTTTTCCTGAAAAGGCAAAGGCATAAGTTGTATGCAATGTCATGATGCATGATATGCATGATGTCATGATGTTCAACATGAGATGTTGTATGCGTTTCATCATGTATGTAAGCAAGATGTATGAAAATGTAAAATGTTTATGAATGTGATTTCGTCTTTGGAAAATAAATCCTTGACGAACGGCCGGAGAAATGCTATGTGGAAGAGATATTTGGCCGAAGTTTTGCTGAGAGGCCTGTTGAGGACTTTAATGATGGATTCCGCTGAGGATAATGATGATAAACTCCGCTGGGGAACTCCGAAGATAAACTCTGCTTGAGAATACCGAAGATAGACTTCGCTGGGGATTTGAAGGAACTTTGCCGAGAGCGGTCTTCCGTGGCTTTTAGCTGAGGATAACCCAGTTATAAGTCCTTGTGAGGAAATAACTCTAAATAAAACTCGGGGGAGACGTCCGTGCTTCGCAGGGGATAAGCTTGTAGAATCTACTGGGAATGAGTTTTAAGACCTGCCGGGGAATGTTGTGCCTTTTCAGGATCAACGGGGAATCAACTCCGCTTGGGGAAAGTATTGTCGCATCCTGTCTTATTCTGCGGGGAATTGAGGTGATTTGGCCACATTCTTCAGTTGAACCTACCTTGGTGCCTTGGCGGACAAAACAACCAGACTGCATTAGACAACTCCACATTGCCCATGTCTTTGATGTCACCTGTAATTAATCTCTTGTTTCACATGCAAACATTTATGAATCAGCAATTTAATGTCAAATGCATATATCAAAAATGAACATTGGACGTTCTTCGCAAGACAAAACAAGAAAGGAAAACAATGGTAATTTGTATGGACAAGTGAACTTGTATTGATTTAAACTTTGCCTGTGAATAGGCGTTTTTGTACAAGAGGCTGACATCCTAGTAAGAGGATATCGCCAAATAGTATAGAGTTTACAATTTGAAAAAGGAAACAAAACAGCTATGTGAACAATCCCACTGGGTTCCAACTCTGCTATCGCCTTTATGTCTTTGAACATCTCATCGCTTTGCTACCTAGTTGAAGATGAAACTGATTGGTCGATGCCAAAACCTGAGCCAGATAGTTGATACCGAATTCCGGATGCGAAGTGATCCAATGAGACATAGTGTTACGCTTTTATCCCTAACTTTTGCCTGGACCGCCCTTTCGGGTTTTCAGTCCACCGGGATACCCATTTTTGCCCAAGCCGCCCTTTCAGGTTTTCGACTTGCCGGGTGTACAGATTTTTTTATTCATTTCATCCCTTACTTTTGCCCGAACCCTTTTGGTTCGCCGGGAAGCCCTTATTTTTGCCTAGGTATGTCAACCTAGCGGGTCTTTTATTTATGCGTAGTATTTTTTCACTATGTCTGCATTGGCGGGGTGAGGAAGGTCGTCACCATCCATGGTGGTTAGGATCATGGCTCCTCCTGAGAACACACGCTTAACCACAAATGGCCCTTCATACGTAGGGGTCCATTTGCCCCGGGGATCACTTTGAGGAAGGATGATGCGTTTGATTACCAGGTCCCCAACTTGATACTCTTGCGGTCTGACTTTCTTGTTAAATGCCCTGATCATCCGTTTCTGATACGTTTGACCATGACAGATAGCAGTGAGCCTCTTTTCGTCAATCAGATTTAATTGATCAAGTCGAGTTTGGATCCAATCATCTTCATTCAAGTCTGCATCCTTCATTATCCGGAGAGAGGGTATCTGGATTTCAATTGGCAGGACTGCCTCCATGCCATAGACCAAGGAGAAGGGAGTTGCCCCGGTTGACGTCCTTGCTGAGGTGCGGTACCCATGAAGAGCGAACGGTAACATCTCGTGCCAATCTTTATAGGTCACTGTCATCTTCTGCACAATTTTCTTGATGTTTTTATTGGCTGCCTCTACAGCCCCATTCATCTTCGGCCGGTAGGGAGAAGAATTGTGGTGCTGTATCTTGAATTGTTCACAGAGTTCAGTGATCATTTTGTTATTGAGATTGGTACCGTTGTCCGTAATGATTCTTTCCGGGACGCCGTACCGACATATTAGATTATGCCGGATGAACCGTGCCACAACGCTCTTGGTTACCGTGGCGTAGGAAGCTGCCTCAACCCACTTCGTGAAGTAATCGATCGCCACCAAGATGAAGCGATGCCCATTGGATGCCGTCGGTCGGATCTCACCGATCATATCGATGCCCCACATTGCGAAAGGCCAAGGTGCCGTCAGGACATTCAAAGGAACTGGAGGGATATGCACCTTGTCAGCATAGATCTGGCACTTATGACAAGTTCGGGAGTGTTGGTAACAATCGGATTCCATTGTGGACCAGAAATATCCTTCCCGAAGGATTTTCTTAGCCATGGTGTGTCCACTGGAATGGGTTCCAAATGTACCTTCATGCAGTTCTACCATGATCTTCTCTGCTTCAGCCTTATCCACACAACGCAGCAGAGTCGAATCATGATTCCGTTTGTAGAGAATGCCGTTGCTGAGGAAGAATTTTGCAGCAAACCTCCTCATGAACTTCTTATCATTGACAGACGCACCTTCAGGGTATTCCTGAGCTTCCAAGTACCTCTTCACCTCATGATACCAGGGTTTTTCAGTCACCTTCTCAGCCTCGAGCTCACAGCAGTATGCCGGTTCATCCAACTTCCAGATAATGATTCGGGGAGCCTCATTGTCCCATTTAACTTTGAACATTGAAGACATTGTGGCTAGTGCGTCCGCTAGCTGATTCTCCTCTCTGGGGAAATGCTCAAAAGTTATCTCTTCAAAGTGGGGGAGCAAGGTCGACACATACTCCTTGTAAGGAATAAGATTCGGGTGTTTCGTATCCCACTCGCCTTTGATCTGATTGATCACGAGAGCGGAATCTCCAAAGACGCTTAGAAATTTGATCCTTAAGTCGATTGCAGCTTGTAAACCCATGATACATGCCTCATATTCTGCCATATTGTTGGTGCAGCTGAAACATAATCGGGCGGTGAGGGGAGTATGAGTTCCTTTGGGAGATATGATTACAGCGCCGACGCCGTTACCCAAAGCATTGGAGGCTCCATCAAAATGCATAGACCATCGGGATCCTTCCTTAGGTCCTTCATCCGGTCCAGGTACTTCACAGTCAGTTACTACCATGATGTCTTCGTCCGGAAAATCAAAGTTCAATGATTGGTAATCGTCCACAGGTTGGTGTGCCAGATGATCTTCCAGTACACTTCCCTTAATTGCTTTCTGAGTTGTATACTGGATATCATATTCTGTTAAGATCATTTGCCATCTCGCTATTCTTCCAGACAGAGCGGGCTTTTCAAATATATACTTGATGGGATCCATCTTTGAAATCAATAAGGTAGTGTGAGTCAGCATATACTGTCTCAGCCGGCGAGCAGCCCATACAAGAGCGCAGCAAGTTTTCTCAAGCAGTGAGTAACGAGACTCACAGTCGGTAAACTTTTTGCTCAAGTAATAAATAGCGTGCTCTTTTCGGCCAGACTCGTCATGCTGCCCCAGCACACACCCCATTGAATTATCAAGCACTGTCAAGTATAGTATCAGAGGTCTTCCTTCCACCGGTGGCATAAGAATGGGTGGCTCTTGGAGATATTCCTTTATCCTTTCAAAGGCGGCCTGACATTCATCATTCCAGCGTACTACTTGATCTTTCTTCAGTAATTTGAAGATTGGCTCACAAGTAGCGGTCAGATGTGAGATGAATCGGGCAATGTAATTCAGTCGTCCTAGGAAACCTCTGACTTCTTTCTCTGTTTTTGGAGTCGGCATCTCTTGTATGGCTTTTACCTTGGCAGGATCCACCTGAATACCTTTATCACTTACAATGAAACCTAGCAACTTTCCGGATCTTACCCCAAAGGTGCATTTGTTGGGATTCAACCTCAGCTTGTATAACTTGAGTCGATCAAACAACTTCCTCAGATGGTCAAGGTGCTCCTCCTCAGTTTGAGACCTCGCTATCATGTCATCAACGTATACTTCAATCTCATGATGGATCATATCATGAAATAAAGCAACCATGGCACGTTGATAGGTTGCCCCAGCATTTTTCAATCCGAATGGCATGACCTTATAACAGAAGGTGCCCCACTGAGTCACAAAGGTAGTCTTCTCCATATCCTCCGGAGCCATCTTAATCTGATTATACCCTGAAAAACCATCCATGAAGGAGAACACCTTGTGTTGAGCTGTGTTATCAACAAGGACATCGATGTGAGGTAGGGGGAAGTCATCCTTGGGGCTGGCCCTGTTCAAATCCCTGTAGTCAACACACATTCTGACTTTACCGTCCTTCTTCGGCACTGGCACCACATTGGCAACCCACTGAGGGTAAGAAGTCACTGCAAGGAACCCGGCATCAAACTGTTTCATAACCTCGGCCTTGATCTTTTCAGACATCTCTGGACGCATCCGTTGGACTTTTTGCTTTACCGGAGGGCAATCTTCCTTGGTTGGCAGGTGGTGAACTACAATGTCGGCATCCAAACCAGACATATCTTCATAGGACCAAGCAAAGATCTCCATGTAGTCTTGTAGCATCTGGATCAATCGTTGCTTCACGCTGAGCTCTAGATTGGCACCAATCTTGACCTCTTTCCTATCTGTCTCAGTACCCAAGTTAATTGTCTCCACAGGCTCTTCATGTGGTTGAATAGCCCTCTCTTCCTGGAGTAGCAGTCTTGCGAGTTCACCAGGCACTTCGCAATCATCTTCACCTTCGTCTTCGGCCAAGTTGATCGGATTTTCGAAGTCATAACTGGCGGTAGCAGAGCTGTTACCAGTAAGATCCAGAGTGGATTGAAACCTGTATAAGTGAGTGTGTGTAAATACAGCTGTTTTGCAATATATATAACACAGAAAGGAAAAGAGCAAAAGATTTGAAATGCAACAAACGTCCAATGTTTTGATTGATGATATATGAAAATGTCATACAAAAAGCCCTCACAAATGGAGCTACGATGCCCCGGGTAGGACACCGAGCCAACAAAGTTTTAACATATTGTTTGTTACAAATTGGAAATCAAAAGAAATCAATTACTGCGTGAGAAATGTGATAGGGGTAAAATCCTTTGCCGTCCAGTTGCTTGGTCCGTTGCTGGTAGTCGGGTAGATCCAACTGTCAAACTCAGCTTCCTCCACATCCTCCTCGATAGCATTCACCCTTGAGCTGGAAATAAACACCGGAGCCTTTCCGATCTTCTCTTTGCGCACCGCCTTCTGAGCCTCTGCAGTAAAGCCTAGCCCAAACTTGTCGTTCTTCTGAGTGACGTCAGGAAGCTGACCCCAGTGTGCACAATTGCCTTTCTGAACCACAGCCCGGGCATCCCTTAGGGAAGCCATCTTCAAGGAATCATTCTCTTCGGCTATTGTCTCTGCAGCTGCTGAAATTGGATGCACCTCCTCGAAGTGTTGAAAGGGGGTTTCAATGAACTCTCCGTCCATCTCAATGTACCTGAAGGAATTCAAATGGCTCACCATATACTCCTCTTCTCCTTGCACAGTGACGATCTTCCCCCTGACGGGATACTTCAGCTTCTAGTGCAAGGTGGAGGTCACTGCCCCAGCTTTATGGATCCAAGGTCGACCCAACAGACAAGAGTATGATGGACGTATATCCATCACATAAAAGGTAGAGTCAAACACTTGAGAGCCCACACGAATAGGGATGTTAACCTCTCCATGAACCATCCTTTTGGAACCGTCAAAGGCCCTGACGATGATATTGCTGGGTTTCAACTCCAGGCCTTCATAATCCAGACGATCTAAAGCCTTTTTCGGTAGAACATTCAAGGAAGAACCAGTATCCACCAATACATGTGCCAGAGTAGTGCCCCTGCATTCAATAGAGACATGCAGGGCATCATTGTGGTCTCTTCCCTTCGCGGTCAGGTCAGCATCTGAAAATCCCAAGCCATTGTCTGCTGTCAGATTTGCTATGCAATCAGTGAACTGGACTGCAGACGTCTCCTGCGGCACATGGGCCGTCTTGAGAAATGAGATCAAGGCCTTAGCATGGGCCTCAGAGCATAACAATAAGGAGAGCAGGGAGATCTTGGAGGGTGTATGCCTCAACTGCTCGACAACATTAAAATCGCTCTTCTTTATGATTTTCAGAATCTCCTCCATTTCTTGTCGGGAGGCCTCAGCATTCATGGGTATTGGTGCCTCCATCCGGGCAGGCTCTTCTTCAATCCCTTTGCCCCGAGCATTTGATGACTCGGCAGCAGGGGAAACAATTTGATCAGCAACAGGAACAGGTAAACTTGTAGGTTTTATGAGGAGGGGTTTTCGAATAGCGGGCGGCGCAATGTCAGGCGAGAAGAGCCTGCCACTGCGGGTAACTTTGGCTGGACCAGTGATATCGCAGATACTGGCGCTAGTGTCAAATTCTTGTTTGATTCCATTTACATACACGTCTGCCCCATAATGCCAAGGGACAGCTTTATCAGACACGTAGGAGAGGGGCCCCGGAACAGTAATGATCACAGGCGCAACTGTCATGATTTGAATAGGCTTCTTCGGGGGAGCCTTGATTGGATTTTTGAAGATGGTAATCACAGAAACTTCTTTCATCGGAACCAATTGAACAGAAGTCTTTTTGAATAGAATTTCCTTGCTATCCATTAGGCCTTGGATGCCTAACCTCAGCAAGGGACAATCAGATAGGGAAATAGCACAGAACAGGCAACCTTCACCGCATCCCGGAAATAAACCGGCCCGCAGTAGGTTCTTCTTAACAGTCTTCAGAGGGGTAACAACTTCATCTACCGAAACAGCGTACACTTCTTCCTCAATGGCATTTACCCTATGCTGGGGCATAGGAGCCGTTACAACATTTGGTCTTTCTGGCGCTTCAAACTGAATTTCCTTTGCGTCGATCAGATCTTGCACTTTGTTTCTCAAGGCCCAGCAATCATCAGTAGTGTGCCCGGGACTATCAGAATGATAAGCACACCGGGCATTTGGGTTATATTTAGGAGACGCAGTGTTAACGACCTTAGGAGCTTCTTTGAGGGTTACCAGGTTGGTGGATAACAGTTGGGGTAAAATTTGAGATAAGGTCATACTTAGTCGGGTATACTGCCTCTTGGGCCTTTCGCTTCTTTGTTGATTGTACTGCTGAGGAGCAGCAACAGGTTTGGAGATGACCAAAGCATTGACAGCTTGGCGACTTTCGGGCTTGACTTGTCTTCTAGGACCATAGACGGCACTTGCTTCTTTCTTAAACGGCCTCTTCTCAGCACTTGTAGAGGCAGCCTTCTGTATTTTGCCTGACCTGATGCCAGCTTCAATTCTTTCTCCCGTCAATATCAAGTCTGTGAATCCAGCGGAGGAGTTACCAACCAAATGATTGAAAAACGGACCAGACAAAGTCCCCAGAAACATATCAACCAGCTCTCGATCAGTTAATGGAGGCTGCACCCTGCCAGCCAAATCTCTCCATTTTTGAGCGTACTCTTTGAACCCTTCACCCGTTCCTAGAGACATACCCTGAAGTTGGGTACGTGTAGGAGCGAGATCAGAATTGTATTGGTATTGTCTGTAGAATGCGGTTGCCAAATCCTCCCAGTGTCGGATGCTAGCCCCATCCAATTGGTAGAACCATTCAAGCTGTGACCCCGAGAGGCTATCTTGGAAGAAGTGAATCCAGAGGTTCTTATCCGCCGTGTAAGGTTGGATTTTCCTTACGTACGACCTTAGATGCAGCTTTGGGCAGGAGACCCCATCATACTTGGCGAAGGCAGGCGCCTTAAACTTGTGTGGAATGACTACCCCAGAAGATAACCCCAAATCTCCGAAATCCAGTCCTGGCACATTCTGAATTTCCATGGCGCTCAAGCGGTCCTCCAATTGTTTGTATCTGTCAGCAGCAGGTGGGTATTGTTCGTCATTATAGTCCGTCTCGTTGTCGGAGACTGCGGGACTGGGAGCTCCTCCCCCTTGGGGACTGTTTTTCTCAGCAGAAGAAGTGGTTGGATCAGCTTCGTTGTGGAGTGTGTTCCCAAATTTGCGTCCGGTGTTGAACAATGCATTCCTCTTTTTCTTCTTCTTCTTCAGGAGTAGAGTCTTCAACTCTTGCTGACCTTGGGCTAGGCTTAGGACCATCTCTTGAAATTGTGCACTTTGGGCCTGAAGGGCCTTGATTGCTTGCTCACTGGATGATTATGGGTTCATGATGACTGTTCACACAAACAGCGAAGAAAATTAAGCAACCTGTGAAATAGGGTACCTGCTATGCATATGGTGCAATGGAATGTGTATGCTTTATGTTTTCAAAGACAAACAAGATTCAACTTTGTAGACAAAAAGGGAAACACACTTCATTAAATTAAAATTTCAATTGTTCAACAACTTGCCCTTAGGCATTACAGGAATGAAAAATACTGAAAAGGAAATAAAACTGCAAAAGGAAACATCAAAGCTCATCAATGCTCCCATGGCCTCCTCTTTTCAGTGCTGATGTAGTTGTTCAAGACCCGTTCTTCCTCCAATTGCTTAGTCAGCCTCTGGATCTTCCGTTCCTGCTCGTTGAATTTCTCCCGATAGAAATCCCTTTCTTCCTTAAGCTGTGCCCAAGATCTCTTCATGGTGTCAAAATCAGTAGGTATCTGAGGAGGGAGGACAGTTGGAGGAACCCCATCTTCATTGGGGGATTCAAGGATGATTGGTCTGACAGCTTCGTACGGCATACCTAACTTCTGAGCACGGATGCAGACCCATTTGCAATAGGGCTTCAATGGCAGAGAAGTCTTTGGTCCTAACTCCTGTGGGTCAGCTTTGTGGATTCTGTCCCAAGCTTTAATGAATCCCTGGCGTAGTTTGTCACTGTCTGCCTGAAACTCAAAATGGAAATGAGGAACCAGCAACTCATGAGGCCCATCTCCTCTGGCTCTTCCAAACTGACGGAGAGCTAAACACGGATTGTAAGAGATTCCTCCTTGGATACCAATCAACGGGACATTAGGGTATTCTCCGCAACGGTCGATAACAGCCACCTCATCCAAACCTCTGAGAGTCCAGGTGATGTCATTATCAGTGAGAGACATTAACCTCCGAGCCCAGCCTTTTCCTTCTTCATTCTTCAGCATGAACCTAGGAAGGTGCGAAATAAACCACCTTACTAGTAAAGGAGCACAACACCACGGAGTCCCCCGTTTTCGAGCAGTACGAGCATAGAGTTGTTGTAGAATATCACCCAAAAGAGTGGGTACCGGATTCCGAGACATGAAGATCCTTATGACATGGATACTGATAAAAGTGTCAGGGTTGGGAAACAATACCAGACCATAGATCAAAAGAGCCAGAATATCCTCATATGCCTTGAAGTCCAAGTCATTCCAGAAATCATTAGCCTTGCCAACCAGAAATTTGACCAAAAAGCCCTTGACCCCATTTCTAGTTTCCCAGTTGGACAATATCTCTTCTTTGGTCAAGGGGAGAATTGCAGCAATCTCTTCAGGCCTAGGAGTCTCTTCCAAACCAGTGAATGGAGTTTGTTCCAAGACAGGGATCCCAAGCAGATAAGAGAACTCTTCCAGGGTAGGAACCAGCTGGAAGTCTTGAAAGGTGAAACAATGATGCAGAGGGTCATAAAACTGAGTCAGAACACTTATCAGTTGTTGGTCCCAATTTGCAGTGATCAAGCCAAGGAGAGAACCATGTCTGTTGATGAAGGAGGTAGTGTTTGGAATCCTTCCAACCAGATCCTTGAGTAAAACTGGTGGTGGAACAAAGTTGAGCCGGACAGTATTTCTACGCACGGGCATCATAATGTCCTACAAAACAGAGCAAAGATGAAACCTTTTTTGTCTTTGAAATGGGTTAGTCCTTTATACAGGATGCATGCAATGGTATGATGGAATGATGCTACGATGAAACACACCACAAATATTCACATAGGCAGATAAGGCACACAAGTCACACAAGACACCCTTAGGTTTCAGGCCAGCATGAGTTTCAGGTATTACCCTCTTTTGGTTTTGTTGGTTAAAACCTGTCCTATCAAAAGTAACCGGGTTCTAGAGGATCTCAAATCATTGGCTACCCTCAATCGGTCATAACTCCAGCATCGCAATCTTTTCTCGCGGCCAGAACCATCTCGAGAGTTTAGCCTCAATGAGTGTAGCATACTGCTACTGTCCTAATAGCCAAGTTGGTCAATTTAGGGTTCTAAGGTTGGTTGGTGTTTAATGACCCCTTAGAAGACCTATATTCTCCCCGTTACAACACAAGGGATATAGGTACAGACTAAGATGCCACACCAACGTAGCCACTGTTTCACCCATGTCGGTCTACGCCGGACAGGTCCCTCACAGATTATGCTACCTAAAAAGGGTATTTCCCAGATCCGGGTTAGGATCTATAAAACTCCGATACAAAGCCCACAAATGTAAAAGCAAACAAGACAATCAATTGAAAACAAAGGTGATCTAAACCCTAAGGTTACTCCACTTTTAAGTCATATCCCCAGCAGAGTCGCCAGTTCTGTGATACGGTGGGAGAACTGACTTGAGGTTTTGCGTTTGTATTCGCAAATGTTGCGGTTAGCAAGAGTCGCCACCGACTTTTTATTTTATCCTAAGGAAAGGTTAAAAAGCACAGCAAAAACCTTTTGAGATGTTTTCTTGGGTTCGGGGAGTAGATTATAGAAAGGGAAGGTATTAGCACCCTTTCTATCCATGGTTATCCATGGGCTCTTAGTTACTTGCTTAGATCACTTGCCTTTTGTTTTCAATTGTTTTAAATGGTGCTTGAGTGTGTGGGTTTGAAAATATTTTGAAAAGAGGCCAATGTGGTGGCAACCTTTGTAATGATCCATGTTGGGATGTATACAAAGGTGTACGTCTTTTGAAAAGGTTTTCATTTTGTTTTTTGAAAGTTTTGTTTTGAAAGTGTTGTGATGTGTGACTTTGAAATTAGGCAAGTGTTTTATTTTGCAAGTTGGATTCAAGTAACTAAGAGGTTATCTACTCCTAAATTTCTCAAAAGATTATTGCTATACTTTAACCCTTTTAACAAGTTTGCTCCACCATTGTATTTGGTGGGCAACCTTGTGTTAGGATGTGAAAGGGACGGGCGCGGGTCATCGTTTTAGGCCATAATTGCAACGACGTTAAATGTCTTTGGGCAATTTCTTTAAGGGACTTGATCATTTGTTTTTGTTTGTTTTGAAAAGTTTTGTCGAGGGACTATGATCATTCAAACTGTTTGCTTTGCCCAAAGATGTTCAACATACAATATGGCCCATTTATTTGAAGGCAACAAGCGGAAAACCCTAGGGGGTGCAAGTGTGATTTGTGTGTCCATTTTCATGCTTGTTTATCTTGTATTAGGTCAAACTATATTTTTTTTTATCGTTTTTTCGCATACAAACCCTAATTCTAACATGTTATCATTAGAAAGCAATAAAGTGCGAAATTAAAATTACTAAGCTATTACAAAACCAAATATGGGAAGGGGGATACAAATGTTCAAATGGGGATATTGACAAGAATTTAAATCTAAATTATTACATCATTTTGAATATTTGCAAAGTAAATAAATTGCATAATTAAATGTAAATTAAATAAATATGTGAAATGCAAAAAGAAAGTTTTTATGTGTATGAGAAAATATTATTTATGTAAAAGAGAAAAGAAAATAAAAATGTATTATTTGTTTTGAGTATTTTAAATTTAGGGCAAAAACCCTAATTTTAAAGGAAATGCATTATTACCTAATTTAATACAACTATTTATTTATTATTTTCAAAAATAAAATAAAATGAAGTATATTATGGAAAAAGGTATTTTTATATCAAATATTAATAAAATGAAAAAAATTCAAGTATTTTTTATATTTTAGCTTAAGTATATTAAATAACATATATATATATATATATTAAACCCTAAATATGTATTATACACAAAAATAAATATTTATTTAATATTTTAATAAATAAATAAAAAGAGTATTTTTTGTGTGAAATATTTTCAGAAGGTAAATAAAAATAAAAATTGTATTTACATTATTTTTATATTTATCCTAATAATAGTATATATATACTTATGCATAAATAAAGAAACAAATCAAATAAATATGCCATAAATTTAGAAAATGATGGAAAAAATATTTTTTATTTTTAAATGTCATGAGAAAAAATAAACAAAGTCAACCAAAAAAGAAAAAGTCAAAAAAGATTAAAAATAAGACAAATGGGCTCAGGGGGTGTAATAGCAATTAAGTGGTGTGAAAAGTGAAATAACACAGGCCCAGCCCACTGACCATTGTCTTCAACCTCCAACTTCAAACATTTGAAAAAACACGCGCCCCTGTTCTTCAATGTCTAACTCCTGATTCTTGGCTTTTCAGCAAAAACTCATAACACAAGAAATGTTCAGCATGAAGAGACGGTTCTAACCATATAAAGAACTTGACCTATCTCTCTAAGATGAGGGAGAATTTCTCCTCCCCCAAATCCTAACCTAATTTTTCTACCATTTTCAAACTCCAAATTCTCTCTACTCAGGCAAAAGAAATGAAATGTAAGGATATGTACATGTTCAGAGCTATGAGTAGGACCTTGTTTCTTCACAAACTTAAGGCTAAAGATGCATGATAAGAGAGATACGAGTTCAAAGTTTTACCTGTGCAGTTGAACTTCAATCTGGAGAATGAGGAACTTTCAGTGCAATGTAATGATTGGAAAAGCTTCCTTGAGGCCCAGGGATGCTTTTTCAATGCTCACTTTGTCTTGAACCTTCTTGTATCAAGCTGCAGAACTTCAACTGCAAAAGGAGAAATTAAAAATGGTGGAAACTGTTAGAGTGATTACAGGTCAGGTTTTAGGCCATGGTTAGTTTGCATATGTTGTATGGAAGGTGTATGAATTGATTTTGGTGAGAATGCTCGAGGGAAGTGGGAGTTTGCACTCAATCTGCAGGGGCTCCCCTGTTTGTGCAGTTTCAAGGTGATTTTGAGATGGAGAGTGTTTCAGATGGCAAGGGCTCGTGTGTTAGCTTGGATTTGGTCTATGGAATGTGTTTGATAACTTCTCTCCTCTGTTTCTAAGCTGAGATGAGATATGTGATAAGTTATGCAATGTTACTTGAAAATGAAGCAAGCAATGGTCACTTTTGTTGTTAGGTCAGTAGGGGCCTCTAATCCTGCTGCATAATCTTCTCTTGATCAGAGCAACTTGTCCATAATCTTGTGCCAAGAGGATTTTGCTTGTACTTGCTTGGATTTCAAATTGACATAAAGCTAGCTTTTTACAAAAATGGATAAAGCACTTTATCTAGTTTATGATTAATCCACTATGCAATGTTAGAACACAAAGAACATGGCCTCAACTCATTGAATATGCATTAAATTATTGAGTATGGAATGGTTCAAGGACCTGTAATCAAGCATAAAGCAAACTGATTTCAAATTGGCAAGATTATGAACATGTCTTGATGAAGAACAAAAGTGAATTTTTGCCAACTTGTGAAATTCGAATCTCTCAAGTTATGAGGTTGTTTGATGAGTTCTTGGACATTTTGGAAAGCTTGGAATGTGTACTACAATCCATATTTGAAATGCAAATCAAGATTCCAAGTGGAAGGGTATGAAAAGTGGCCTTGAAGTAGGGTAGAAAACCTTGTCAAAATAGGTCAAATTTCACTAAGTTAAAAGATGGTTTAGTGCCCTTATTCAAAAAATTATAACTTGAGATACAAGCTTCAAATGAGAAAACTTTGTGAATCAAAGTTGTAGATTATGCAACAAGCTACAACTTTCATGTTTTGACTTTTGTTTGAATACAAATGGATCATGGTGAAAAGATGGGGCAAAGTTGGGAAAAAATTAGGGTTTTTCATAACTTAGAAAAATTCTAAGTTATGAAAAATTCCATTTTCTAACCCTAATTTGCATTTTGAGATTTCTTGGTGAACAAGTTTCATGATTTGGCAAGTTTTGATGAAAAATGAATCTTGACTCTTGATTTTGACCAAAAAGTCAAAGTTTGACTTTTCAGTATACAGTCAAAATTGATCAATTGACTGGGAAATTCAACTGTCAATCTTGTGTACTTGGGATCTTTTGAGCTTGATGAACATGTCAAGATAATTCCATGGGGTCCTTGAGGCCATATGTGAGCTTGATTTTCCATTGGCTAGGTCAAACAGTCAAAAATTGCCTTTGTGCAGTCAAAACCCTAAAAATGACCATTTTGCTCTTTTGGTGATCTGGTCAAATTTCTTGGGGAATTGTGATCCAAACTTGATCAAATGGTCTATATGAGTTCATAATGTTGATGTGGATCAAATTTCATGAGGTTTGACTGTCAATTGGCCACAGTTGACTTTTTCCCCAATACAACTGATTTCTAGGTCAACTGTCCAATTGACTGGGCAAAACTTGGAATCAAGACTTGAAACTTGGTATAGGTAAACTTGGGAGTCCAATATGAAGCATGAAAGTCATATTAGGCATTTTAGGTCAAAACATCCTTAGGCAAACACAAACCCTAATTTGAGTCCACAGTGCAAGGAGAAGTCTTGAGTAGAGGAAACCCTAACTGAATCTTAATCTTCAAAGATCTTGTGATGAGAAAATGTTGAGGAAATGGGAGGGAAAATTTTGGGGTACAACACCTTGCAATAGGATCCTTCGATTGGAATTCCTAAAAATTCCTTCGATTGAAGTATCATAGCTTCCTTCGACTGGAGCATCAGAGCTTCATTCGATTGGAGCATCAGAGCTTCCTTCAATTGGATCATCAGAGGTTCCTTCGATTGGAGCATCAGAGCTTCCTTCGATTGGAGCATGAGAGGTTCCTTCTATAAGAGCATCAAAGCTTCCTTCGATTGGAGCATCAGAGCTTTCTTCAATTGGAGCATCAGAGCTTCCTTCAATTGTAGCACCAGAACTTCCTTCTATTTGAAACATCAGAGCAAAGGCCCTTCGATTGGGATTCCAAAAGAGTCCATTCGAAGAAGCTTTAGAAGAGCCATTCGAAGAAGCTTGCAAGGGAGTCCATTCGAAGGAGGCCATCAGCCCAATCGAAGGAGGGCATTCGAAGGCCAGTTACGCAATAGCAAATTCAAAAAGGGACAAGATCCCATGTGTTTGGCCAACGTTACAAAATCCTATTCATGACTTTCAAACACAATCAAGGTTGTTTAAGTCTTTACCTTCTTGTCCCCTCTACCCCCTCTATATAAAGAGATCAAAAGTGTTGCAAAAGGGAGGAGAACGATAAAACAGTGGAGAGAGGCTGCCCACAAAATTCATTAAAGGTTTCCATAATTTTCCAAGCAAAAATCCATCCTTCAACAAAATCAGACACACCTAGAAGCCCTAGATCGAAGGTGCTCACCTCCAGCAAACGCCCAAATCGAAGACTAAATCTGCTGGTAAGAAAGGGTAAATTGTCAAACTTTACATTTGCATAACACATCATTACTTGTTGTTACCTTCAATTTGCCATCCTAGACATGATCAAAGGGCTTGGGTTTGGCACCAAAGTCATGTTCTTCGTTTCCTAACATTTGCTGCAGACATAGCATAAGAACACCCAGCAAGCGCATGATCGAAGGACCTGGGTTTCGATACCCAAGTCCTGCATTCGTTTCGCTAACGTACTTCTGTAGGGACAACATTCCAGATCAAAGGAGATGCCTTCTCTGGATCGAAGCCATAGCCTCCTGGATCGAAGAAGGCATCCCCTTCTAGATCGAAAGAAATACTCTTTCCCTGGGTCAAAGGACGCCCATCCTTCTTGGATCCAAGACTTCATCTACCTCCAAATCGAAGAGACCATATCTCTTCCCTTTGAGATTGAATTCCCCTTTTCATCACCCCAATCGAAGGGTGCTTCATTGTACTTTTATTTTGTATTTGTCTCTTTTCTTTATTTTTTTTCTTAGTAGACCTTTTACCTTTTAGCATTAAAATAAAAATCACAAAAAATATTAGGCTAGTCATTTTTCTAATTAAATTAATTTTTGTAAATAAATTAATTAATTATTTTAACATTTTTTTTCTTAAAATTAAAATTAAAATAGACTTAGGCCTTGTTTTCTTTTATACCAAAAACAACCAAAAAGATTTCTTTTCTTTAGGATTTTTTTAGACGTCTTTTCTATTTCACGCGCGTTTATTTAATTCCATATTTTACTATTTATTGTATCTGTTCACTGGATGTAATAGATAAAAATTAGGATATTTGACTGCTTTATCCCCTTTGTCCCTGTATAATGTAAACCCCCCTCCCGAAGCCTTATAATAGCGTAGGATTTATAATTCCCGCACTTTAAATACATGTACATATATTAACTTCTTAGATAACTGGGATTGTATGACAAGATATGAAAACAAAAGGTAGAACACCTAAATGTTTAAAGATAAAATAACTGAAACACAACACAATTACACACAAGCACCTCTAAGGTACGCCCATTTTGGTTGCCTTTTAAAAAACAGTCATGAGGCAGGAATGCTTTAGCAAAGACCCGTAAAAATCAAAAGATCATAGTCCCTCGATGACCCTACAGTTGCCTCCTCGGTAAATGATCTAGTCCCTAAAATAGAATTTCTAAAGCATCTCCATAAATTTCCTTCGTGACTGTAACGTCCCTTCGATTATCCCTCAACATCCAACGATAGGGCTACCTACTCACTAATAGTAGGATAGCGTTGTCTAAAGGATAGGAGGAAAAGAACGATCCTTTTTTAGTACAATAAAGTAGTTAGCTGTTAGAAGTTTGCTCCAAAACATTTTTTTGCACTTACACATAAATACTACTTTTCAAAAACAATTTCAAAACATTTACTTTGTTAACACTCTTGAGGACTGATACAAGAGTTAAACACAAAGTAAATCGCCACACTAAGGCATTTTTTCAAAACATATTCAAACACAAAGCACAAAAGCATTTTAAAAAAATGAGCAAACCTCTAAGAGCCCGTGGAAAACCACAGATGGAAAAGGTGCTAACACCTTCCCTTTCCATAATCCACCCTTACTCATAAACATCTCGAAAAGGTCTTTTTCTGTTCTTTTCACCCTTTCCTTTGTTGGATAAAAGAAAAGACAGTGGCGACTCTTGCTTACCGCACATTTGCGAATACAAAATGCAAAACCAGTAAATAATAGTTGGTTCTGCCACCATAAAACACATACTAACTAACGATGCAATAAGTTGAAACCATGGACGTAGCTTTCATAGGAAGAGCCCAGAGGAGGCGTTTTGAGGCACTGGCTGCGAGAGAAAAGACACTTACTTTCTACCCTGATGGCCCTACCATGACCATCATAGGTATTAGAGATATTGTAATATATTTGCTGAACCAGGTAGGTTGGGATACTTCTCCTTTAAGAAGAAGATTTAGTTCTTATAGAAAGCTAACCTTAGAGTTCCTAAGCTCAGTCGTCTTTTTTCCTGACAGTGGTTTAGGATTTAATCGAGGCCTAACCACCTTTAGAATGTTTGGTATTGAATACCATTATAATAATCGTGAACTTTCTAACCTGTTAGGATTTCCTAGTGGCCCACATGTTTTTACCTATACCCAAGAATACCTACTCATGGACCGTAAACTTTGATATTTCTAGGATAGTATATCCAAAGATAGCAACCCCGAGCTTGATAACATTTTTTCTGAAAGTATTCATAACCCAACTATCCACTACTTCCATAAGTTCCTTGCTCATACCCTTTTCGGGAAATCGTAAAACATTACTTCTGTGTTCAGAGATGAGCTCTTCATCATGTATTGTGCCTCCAGAAACTGCCTTGTTAATGTCACTAACTATATGATAGCTAACCTTGACCGTATTGCTCAAATTGATCATGCACCTATCTTGGTGGGAGGTCTAGTGACCATGATAGCAAATGCTATCGGAATGCAACAACCACTCTTAGAACTCCACCTCTAGGTAAATTCTGACTAATGGATATATGATTCTGTTTCAACACCGACATAATTAGAAAACTTGGCCCTAGTGAATTTGAACTTCTCATCAACAACCAGGTTATGCAACTATTCACCTTACCAAATCCAATAACATGTATTCATAACCGAAATAACTGGCTTTTTGATATGGAAGTACAACTAACTTCACCTCCTGTTTCTCCCGAAACACCTCAAATTTATGACCACAATGATGCTTTCCTTTTTTATACCTAAACAAATCCCGAAACTCCACCTTTCTACCACCATTTTCCACCCACCGAGAAACCTACCCCTTCATGTGCTTCTATTGCGTCATTTTCCTCTGCACCTCCCTCTATTGATCACGATACTGCCTTACTTGCTATGAAAACCAAGTTAAAATGCTTAAAGGAAGAAGTCACTAAATTGCACATCGAGTTCCATGGTTTTATGGACTTAGTGACAAAGAAGGTGGACCACATCTTCCAGAATATCTACTCCCCTGCTCTCAATACTAACCATAGTGGCTGACATTGCTTGACATGCTGTATCTCTAGACTTTATTGTTTTTTTCTTCTGTTTACATTATGTTTACTTTCTATTTCTACATCTCAGGCTATTGTTAGAAATATTTAAAGTTTATGGATTATATTAATATATTTGGCACTACATCTGATATTAACATTTATGCTATGCTTTATTGTTACATTATTACTCTACTTCGTACTGATATACAAATATCTCTATGTGCCTGAATGTATCGTTATGTAAAATTTCTTATTAATTAGGGAAATTAGGAGTTTTATACTGTGTCGTTCGCCATAAATCCTATGACGGCCCCCATACTCTTATGAAGTGTGCTACTCGGCACACATTCTGTGCCCCCCAGGATAGAACAAAAACATGCGCCATGTATTTGTTTCAAACATATACAAAATTCATTCCTTTCTTTTCATCTTCTTCCACTACCGTTAAACCCCATTAAAAATCTTTCTCCATATTCTTCACCTTTGACAATCCCACATCCTCTATTTCAAAAATTATCATTAAACACCATTAAAATTCAATCATTGCATTATATATTGTTATGTTATTTAAGCACTTGAGGAATAAATATCAAAACCCACAACGTTCTGTCAATTTCGTAACTGAACCCATTCCACCTTCCTTGCATCCAATTATGTCTCGAAGAGTTCAACACCCAAGAGGAGAGCCTGACCTTTCCAGAATCGTATTCGGAAACGACGAAGCCGGGGTACATCAAGAAGCTCAGTACCAGAAGTTTTATAAATGTTCGGTTACCGCTACACGGTATGTTGATGTTAACTATCTATGTGAGTTGGGATTGTTAGATAGTGTATAATGGTTACTTCATAATTCTGACCTATTCTATGCCTACACACTGAACCACCCAACTTACGAACCTTTGACCTTGGAATTTTTGAGCTCCTTCTCTTATAACACTCCAGCAGATGACAACATGTACCTCACTGACACTACCGACTTTAAATTGTTTAACGACGAATATTCTATGAATCAAGAGGCTTTGAGTGATTTGTTACGTTTTCCTCGTATAGGAGAAGTGTACTACTGAATCCCCCTAGAAGTCGATAAGGCATCAACATCATTTGGTCTATGGCATGCTTTAACTGGTGAGCGACCTTCAAGTTGGGAGGGTCTTTTTGCTTCATCTATCCATAATCCTTCAATCCATTACTTTCATCACATCCTTTCCAATACTATTTTCGGGAGGGAAAACAACAACAAAGTTAATTCCAAAGAATTGTTTTTCATGCACTACATCTTCACGCCTGGTTGGAAGATCAATGCAAGTGCATTCCTCTTGGCACACATCCATTATGTCTGTGCACGAGGTACTACCCCTTTTTGTATTGGAGGGTTAGTCACTTCTATAGCACTTGCTTTGAACTTAGGGGACAAACTAGCGAATCTTCCTTCACTACCAGCTCTATTTATTGATTGATAATTGTCGTGCTGGACACCTTATTTAGGCTGGAGATGGTGGAAGATATAATCTTATGGTGCAGAACAAAGTAGTTCTGAGTATTATTTTGCCAAATCACCAGCTTACCAATGTAACCGATATGGATAAGTGGTGTTATGATCTAAGTGATCCTGCTTCTGGCAAGAATACCTGAAATGATCAAGGTGGTCCAAGCAATGTTGCGCCCTATGAAATGGAGCAAGTACTAGAACAAGATGCTCAGCAACCTGCCACCCATCAACACACTGCACAAATTCCTTATGAGAATCTTACAGGTTCATCATTTGGGCACCAACCTCAAAGAAGAAGAAACTAGATGCATCCAGCTACTCTTGATGACATTTATGCTGAAATACTGCGTCATAATGAAGCTAAAGCTCAACATTATCAGAGGATGGAAGCACAACATAACGAGATGATGTAAGAAGTCTGACAACTTCAGAGAGATCAACATAACTACGTCTACTGGCATGACCATAATTTGTTGGAGCTTACTGAAGAGATGCCAGCATTGACTTATCGAGTTGATGGACTACATGATTTTGTCACTCATGCAAGACTACATGGATATGGTGTAGAGACTTTCCAAGGAAGAGATGATGCACGTGGACGAGCACGAGCACGGGCACGTTGCGGAGCACGTGGCCGAGGCGAAGAGTAGTCATTCATCTCATTTTTCTTCCTTCCTTTCTCACCTTACTTCGTTACATTGGGGACAATGCTGAATCTAAGTTCGGGGGAGGAAGCTTTACCGCTTTATTTAGTTTCCATTTTATGTTTTCTAAGTAGATTTACATTATTTGCAAATTTCCCTTCAATAAAACAATTTAAGTTCTATCAAGTCATTATATGTTGATTTTCGTTCATTATTTGACTCTCTCACTTTCTTGAGCCATAACAAAAACTTTTACTTGACATATTCAAAGAGTATATAGGTTTCTCACTTCTAAAGATATGTTAGAAATTTTGAGTGAGATTTAAACAAAATTGATACCATTTTAACACTCTAAAATCCCCGTTTACGCGAGATCGGTTTAAGTACCTATTATACCAAAACCTCAATCTTTAAAGTAACCCTGATTAGTTTATATAAGCAATTGAAGCTACCGGCAAAAAAATACACATAGCCGCCACTTAAATTTATTTATCCCGAAGGAAAGAGAAACATCGAGAAAACCCCAAGAGGATGGATAAGATGATCTTACGACCAAGATAAAGGGTAAGGAAGTCGATTATGCAAGAGGAAGGTATTAGCACCCCTCACATCTGTTGTACTCAACGGGATCCATTTTGTTTGTTTGCTTCTAAGGGTGTGTTTATCTATAACTATACTTGCTAAGAAAGAAATGGTTTTTTATTAGTGTGTTCATGAGGGTCTCGCAACCCTTTGCCTACGTATCCAGTGAAGGAATCATAACACCGTAGTTCTTTTAAAAAATGTTGGTTTGTTGGTGTTTTTTAGTGGGCGACGTTAACACACGCATTCCAGCAATAAGCACAGTTGTATCGTGGTAGAACGAAGATAACATGCCCTTTGGGGGAAGTTTTGATTGGTTGAGTGTTTTGCGAGTTTTAAAATGAATTCGAAAATGTTTAAATGCTTTTGGATTTTAGATTTGTGAATGAGAAGTTTTAATTATTTACAAAATAAAATCTAAAGGGGAAAGTTTACCCTAATGTTATTATGTACTTGTTGATCTAAAAGTCTACCTCGACATAAGATGATCGAAACAGGATTTAATCGCCTCATGGAGCTACCTAAGGGAGTATGATATCAAGATCTGAACAAGCAAACGAATAAATAAAATTTAAATTCTACATATTTTTTATGGTTTTTTTAATCAATTTAAATAAAAAATGAATTCAAAAATAAATTAAAACCTACTTCTAAAATATTCTAATATTTTTTGTGGTTTTTTAGTAAAGAAAAAAATTAAAAGAAAATTAAAATCTAACTCCAAATGTATTATAATATTTTTGTGATTTTTAATTTATTATAATATATATTTTTTGTTGTTTTTATTTTTTAAGGAGATAATTTAAACTAAACAAATTGTAATAATTTAAACAAAATGTAAAGTTTATACAAGAAAAATGAAAAAAGGAAAAAAATGGTCCACGCGGGTGTTGAACCCGAGACCCCCAGTTTAACCTCTTAAAGCTCTTACCGCTGCGCCAAGCTTATTCATCTGTTAGTTTAACAACTCAAAAAATTTAAAAATCAAAACTCAGAAAATGGGTTGGGCTAGGCCCAAACCCGGATCCATCTGAATAGAGAGGGACTTAGATTGTTGGGAACCCTAATTTTTTTGAAAAGGAGCGCCGCAGATCTCTTTCATGGGGAAAGCAAAAGAATTTTGCAACTTTAAATCTGATTTATCTTTCCAATAAATCAAAACAAACATAATAATTATCTCCTTCCATCTCATTAACCTTCCCCAAATTTACGCTCTTCCCCTTAGTTTCTATGGATTTATGTTAAACGTTCTCGCCGTTAAAGATGCATCGGACAAACTTCGACAGGTAAAGCTCGGTGTTCTCTTCTTCTTAAATCCTTTGTAATGTTCTGTATGTGCTTGTATTGACACTCTAAAATTGAAGCATATCAGAATTGAACATGTGATGAAATATGATAATGGAAGAACGAAGTTGCAAGTGATGTCGCGATCCTGTGATGAAGAATAAGAAATGGCGACGAAGCTCGCACACAGACAGAGGGAAATCGCGTAGCGATTAAACATAATAGTTGAGGCGAAGATGAGAGAGGAACTGAGATGGAGTGAGACTAATGTTAAATCAGAGAGAGGTGTACTAAGTCTTACGCTGTGGCCGTTTGATGCAAGGAGGAGGAAGACAGCGGGGAGGAGTTGAGGATCCGCGATACCGTCCGTACTAGTGTAGCAGAGATATTGTTGCACAGAGGAGGTATGGTCAGTCGGAGTTAACGGAGTGGTCACGGAAGGAAGTGACAAAGGGTTTATGGTGGTTCGGCTCTAGCGGGTAAAGGTAGAGAGGAAGGAGTTTGGAGGGAGTGGGTAGCAGTGTGGTTATAGTCGCCGAGAGCGTTTGAGGTGGGGATTGAAGGAAATTGTTGGAAGACTGGTGAAGAAGGAGACCATGGAAGATAAGCGTACGGAGGGGTATCGACGAGGTTGACAGAGAGATAATGGTGCAGAAGGATTGGCGGAAGAAGGGTGCCGAGGAAGATGGAGAGGGAGTAATGAAGTTGGAGAAGCGGAGAATTTTATGTATAAAGGTATTTATTTGATAAAGGTCAAGGGATCAATTTCAAATTCAATCGTTTCTTTTGATATTTTTCTCTCCTTATACTCTCTCGGCCTCACCCCAGTTTCAGCTTCCGGGAACAAAATAACCCAACTTCTCAACCGATAAATCTCTCTCTCTCTCTCTCTCTCTCTCTCTCTCTCTCGTGGTTCAAAAGCAACAATAACAAACACAGTTTCGGGTCTATTTCTATGCTAATGATATTTTCTCAGGTTACTACTCAAACAACACTTATGATTTCCTTTTGAACGATTTTCATTTAAAGTCTTTGCTCTTTAACTTTTTATTCTTTATTTATGAAAGATAAAAAAACTTTGACTTACTTGTTTCTACGCTCTAATTATCGCAGCCTTACTCAGGTGAAGGGAACTAAAAAAAGTGAATGGAAAAAATCGTGTATAATCAACAACATGTAGTTCAACAGTATGTAGTTCAACACCAAATTATGGTAATGGGAAAAAACACAGAAGTTAATATCATATAATATGCGAAGGATGAAGAAATGTTTACCTATCGGAGCCTCTTCGACGGATTTCTTCAAGAGAAAGTGAGGTCCAGATCTTCCTTCTTCTTCCTCTGATAAAGAGGTAATGATTTTGATACTTCTGTGGAGTTGCGGGTATGTTGGAACATAAGTATTTTGAACTAAGTTTTGTATTTCTTATGCCACTCTTTCTCTTTTCTTTTTGCTTCTAAAATCTGATTATGGAATTTTGTTGTTGTTGCTTCTAATGCTTAACTGCAGTTTGAAGAATTTCATGCTTGGGGAAAGACTTGAAGCTTCAACTTTTTACGGTATAACCGAACTATATTTCTTCCATATTTTTTCTTTTTATGTAATATGAAGATGGTTTAAATATTGATTGGAATGACCTTTTGAGAGGCAAAAATTGAAATTGAAAATTGGTTTGAGGGAGTTTGCTGTCTACATTTTTTGATAAATTGCCAACTGTTTTTTGCTTTCTTTGGTAGCATTTTTGCTTTTCTAATTTGGTGTAATCTCTGGCTGTTTGTGGATTGATGCAAAATTATGTTATGCAAGTTCTGGTAGGTTTTACAGTAGAATGGGAAGCAGCAGTTTTGCCCCTTTTTTGGACTGTTTTTGTGTAGGTTTTGGAGCGGAGAGGGAAAGTTTATGGACTGGTATGCAACAGACTTTTAGAGCTTGTAGCAGGGCTACATGTCACTGTTTTATGCAGGTTGTGACAGGATTTTGGCTTGAAGCATGTTTTGGACTGTTTTGCATAAAGTTTTAGCAACAACACTGATTTGGACAAATTGGACAGCAAGGCATAAAGTTTTGGAAATTGGCTTGAAGCTATATTGTGTTTTAGATAATAGGCTTCATGAAATTGATGAACTTGTAAATGTATTTTTTATATGAATTTTATTATGTATGTAATGGCAATTTAATTTGGATTTTGTAACGAATGTAAATGTTTCTTTGTATTTAGCTGAAATTAAATGAATGAATTTTTCGTATTTTGAATCAAGATTTTAAATGTTGAATCCGTGAATGAGACTTGAATCTTGAATGAAGTATGGTAGAAATCAATGAATGATGAACTTGTCTTGATAATCTTTGAATCTTTTAATGACCATGAAATAAATGTCGAATATTTGATATCTTAAACAAAATAATGAATGAAGACAATGGACTTTGATATTTGTAACTCGGAGATGTACTCCGTTGCTCATTTTTACTTTGTATACCAAGGAATCACACGAAGAAAACTTCTTAGTCTATGATAAAACATTGACGAATCATCCTTAAGACCTTGAACCAAGATTTGTTCTTCATTTCACGCTATATTTCAATCTCAACTCCACAATAATCATCTTGATGCATAAATCTTCCATTAATCACATAATGTGACATGAACCAAAAGAGTGCCTTGAATAAATAAATTCTCGAAAGAAAACTTAATACACTCTTTACTGAGACAAAGTGTTTTCCAGTTGATGAAATTAACATAGGCATAAACGCCTTGAAATGAAGATGATTTGAGAACACGAGGATGAAACCTAGCCCAAAAGATTCTCCCCTGAAGTAATTATAGAAACCATAGGATCAACAATTCAAATTCACCTGAGATGCACATTGAATGAAGAAGGCAACTTGAGATATTGAGAATCTACAAAATCCTGGTTCGAAGTCTTCTCAGTTGAAAATATAGGTGAGAACCTTAACATCAACAAGTTGTAACCCTAACATCTTGCTCTTGAGACGTATTTGAAGTAGATGAAAGAGAAATTTCACAATAACCATAGATCCAAAACCCTAGTCCCTTGACAAAAAATAGGGAAATAAACCCTAATCCAGGCTCTGATGAGTTTGAATGAGAAACAAACTTGTAACTTGATGAGAAAGAAATCCATGATAACCTTACTCCAAAACTTAATTCCATAGTCCACTAATCAAGAACCAAATGAATTTGTTTATATTTGATGAAGAAACTTCAAACCAAAATTAAACTAAAGGATGGCACAACCACTGATGCTTTAAACCGAAGTTCCTTATTCAATGAAATGTGTAGCAGTATAAATGTTTAAGACTAAGCCATTGGATTGACTTGACTTGTGCAGATCAAAATAAAAATCGCCACCACGCTTTATTGTTTCCAAAGGAATGGGAAAAGAGAGAATAACCCAAAAGAGGGGGGAAAGATTCAAGGTAAGGGGGTTGGTTATGCAAATGGAAGGTATTAGCACCCTAAACATCTACGGTACTCCGCAGAAACCTCTTTGTAAAATCTGTATATTTTGGCTATAAAATACTGTATGTAAAATGGATGGTGGAGGTGAGAAAAGAAATATTTTTTATGATTTTTGCACTCGCCGCGGTTTCGAACCTTTAGTGCCTACTTACCACCTTCCGTGTAATAGGGGATTAGGGTACTCGTAGTTCACCTTTAAAAAAATTTAAAACAAGTGTGTTGGTTAATTTGATGAGATAAAACATCATCGTAATTGTCTGTGTGGAAAACATACTTACCACCCACAATCATGAGAAAGGAGAATTTGCATGATCTCAAAGGGGAGGATATGGCTTGGCTTTTAAAATCAACAATGCCTCAATCAACACCCAAGTGGAAAATATCTCACTTCACTACATATTGTAGAAGTATAGTTGTTTTCACCACTACAAGGATTGACAAGAGTCTAATCTTTATAGAAAATTTTAAAGTAAAAGCAAAAATGGCTAAATGGTTTGAATGAGATTGATTGACTTTTAGTATTTTCACAAAAATTTCAAGGTATTATTAAGTTGATTGAAGTTTATTTATGAAAATGTTTTGAAAATGCATGGACCTAAGTCCAAGTTTATTATGAAAATGGTTCAAGTTTAGAAACAAGAAGAGTTTTCAAAAGGAGGGAGAAGATTTTTGAAATTAAAGAAGATGGGAGGAGATGAAGGGACTATCCTAAAGCATAAGGTAAAAGCTAGGGAGAAAAACCATCTAACCAACAAGAAGCCAACACTTGACATTATGAGTCAAGATATAATTCCCATTCTTTGGATTGAAACCAAGCAAGCAAAGATACTAGACCTCTTGAGAAGACCAAACTTCAAGTGTATTAAGTCTTAAAAAAACATTGGGCAGAGTAACGACAGTATACAGATGGATTCCAGATTACAGACAAAGTGTGTAATCATAATAACCTGCACACAAAACAAACAAACAACCCAATGTCTTGAGGTAAACCTCAAAAGCTCCAGATAAAATATCAATTAAGGTTACAAGGTCTCTAACATAGGCCAAGGTCTCTAATCCTAAGTCCAAGAAGTCCAATACTCCATAATGCCAAGGATAGTAACAAAATAGTCCAAGTATAATTAATGTTTTTTATGGTTCATGTTGATTATTAAGTATATTTAAAAGGAAAAGAAAAGCTCAAGTGATCAAAATAAAAAAATAAATGCCATAAAAAAATAAATACTCAAGTCAGCAAAGATAAAAATGGCATAAAAGTAAATGCTCAAGTGAGCAAAGAGGAAAATAGCATGAAATCTAAATGCTAAAGTAAATGGTACATAAAGTAAAGAGCATAAAAATAAAAGCATAAAATGAAGTCAATTGTTAGAAGTTAATGGTTAGTTGGATGACTATCTTGAAACTTGCATTTGAAACTAATTAGAGGATTCGTAGAACCAAAGCCTCTCAACAACAAGTTGCATTTTCTTTTTTTCAAGTATATCATCCATTTAATAAACCTCAAGGTAACATTTAATGATCAATGATATTTAAGTGATCAGCGTTGACCAAAATTGATGAAGATCTATTGGAGGATTGGTAGAACCAAAGCCTCCTAACAATGAATCTCAAGGTTATTGGATCAAAGAGTTCAAATTAACATACTTGGGCTTGCAAATATAGGTTTGGTCCACAAATGATCATTTTCTCGAATCAGGACAAAATTTAGCATTATGTTAAGCAATTGTAAGTGGACTTATGTATAAGTCGCACCTATTTTGAGGTCGGTCAATAGAAATCTATGTATGTCATTTTTGGATGAATGATATATAGATCATTATCGTTTAACATGTAGCACAAATAAAAAATAAAGGGATAAGATGAAGAGGGAGGGGGAATGATAAGCTAATTTTAATCATTACCTTAAACTTCTTTCATCTTTAAATTCAATCACTCATCTTGATGGATTAAACTACTAAACATATCATTAATCCAAAGCACCAAAAATGAATGGAATAATTCACTCTTTGGTAGATTTAAATTAATGAACATTTATTCGACTTCGTCTACACCCAAAGTCCATTAAATTTAAAGAGAAATTGGACATTTAAAATTGCAATTCAAATCAACAATCAAAAAGAGTGAGTAGAAAAAGATAGATGGATCAAAACATCCCCAAAACAAGGTAGAAAAAGCATTTTTGTTCTGTTACAATCAATTGCACTGCTGATGCAATCGGTTGCATCAGTATTTTTTTTCTTTAAAAAATATGTGAATTTGTTTTGTGACAATCAATTGCACCATTACAGCAATCGATTGCACCCTGTTAAAATCAGCATTTCAAAAGGCCAAATTCTTGTTCAAACTTTCCATCAAACACCTTATGATCATGGATTCAATTGAGCACGAAAATTCCATCAAATTATGAGAAAATAACACCAATGGAATCACAAAATAATTCTCAATGAATCAAGCCCAAAGATCAACAAGAGATCACACTGTGAAAGATGAAAAATCCAACTTACCAAAGGTAGATCTAGAGAATTATCAAAACAACTTCAAGAATTTTCTCTAATTCAGTCCCAGGAATTAATTGCCCAAGCTTGGATGTAGAGAATTGATGAAGAAAAAGTGTTTGGATGAAGGTTTAGTTCAAAGATTAGTAAGCTTCAATGAAAAGCTTACTAACTTTTTTTGAAAATGGAGCTTTGAGTGAATTTGTTAGATGGAGAGAATTGAGAGATTTTTTAACAAGGTAGATTTGACTATCAAAAGCTTGTGATTTGAATAAAATGAGGGCTCTATTTTTAGAGTTTAGGCTTGGGATTAGTGGTGATTTGGTAATTAATTCTTGGAGCCAAAATTTGAATTAATGACATATCTTTCAAAAAAAAAATGAAAATTTGGAGCCAAAATTTGAATTAATGATATATATTTCAAAAAATGAAAAATTGGCACAAAAATTTGAATTAATGATATATATTTCAAAAATGAAGAAAATTGGAGCCAAAATTGACAAGCTTGAAATTGCTGATTTTTTATCAAATTTTCACTCTATGCAATCGATTGCAGTCTAGGCTCAATCGATTGTATCCGTGTATTTTTTTTCAAAAATGGTGCAAAATTCACTCTGTGCAATCGATTGCACCCTAAGAGCAATCGATTGTACTGTGAAAAAAATGAAATTTTTTAATTATTTTTCTTAGCAAATAGAGATTTTAGGGAAACAATTTCAGAAAACCTTATTTGTCATATGCTTTGACTCGATACCTACAAAACACAAATATACAAAGACAAAGAAAAATATTTTTTGTATTTTGATTAGAAGTTAGCCAACAACACATATACAAAATACACAACTAAGGTGCTTGGAGATTCCTCAAGAACAAACTTAAAGATAGGAGATAGAAAAAGAGGAAGAACCAACCCTAATGTGATCTTGTTATGATCGAGTTGATATGATATGATAGGGGAATCTTAGGGGAAAAAATTGGGCTACAAGAGCTGCCCTTATTTAAGTGTCTTCTATCCGGAGATGCGAAGATTAAAAATCTTTGTATTGACGCGATTGAAGATGCTTAAATATAAAACAAGCCCTATTTTTGGCCCTAAGATACCATGCAATACTTATGAATATGAATGCAAATGAATAAGTCTAAAAGGACACAAGACACCACTGGGGATGTAGCAAAGGAAACAAGGATAAAAAAGATACCGACTCACAGATGACAGTGAACTACCAACTCAATGGTTGAAGGTAAAAGATCAAAAAAGATACTGACTCACAGATGATGGTTAACAAACAACTCAATGGTTGAAGGTAGAAGACCAAAAAAGATACCGACTTATAGATGACGGTAAACTACCAACTCAATGGTTGAAGGTAGAAGATAAAAAAGATACCGACTCATAGATGACATTAAACTACCAACTCAATGGTTTAAGGTAGAAGATAAAAAAAGATATCGGCTCACAGATGACGGTAAACTACCAACTCAATGGTTGAAGGTAGAAAATCAAAAAGATACCAACTCATAGATGATGGTAAACCACCAACTCAATAGTTGAAGATAGAAGATCAAAAAGATACCGAATCATAGATGATGGTAAACTACCAACTCAATGGTTGAAGGTAGAAGATCAAAAAGATACCGACTCATAGATGACGGTAAACTACCAACTCAATAGTTAAAGGTAGAAAAAAATAGAATAGTACCAAATTGACAAAGGGATAGTAAACTACCAACTCAATGGATGAAGGTAGAAAAGTAATAAGATACCGACTCATAGATGATGGTAGACTACAAACTCAATAGTTGAAGGTAGAAGATAAAGAGATACCGACTCAAAGATGACGGTAAACTACCAACTCAATAGTTGAAGGTAGAAGATAAAAAAGATACCGACTCACAGATGACGGTAAACTACCACCTCAATGGTTGAAGGTAAAAGATAAAAAAGATAGCGTCTCATAGATGACGGTAAACTACCAACTCAATAGTTGAAGGTAGAAGATAAAAAAGATATTGACTCATAGATGATGGTAAACTACGAACTCAATAGTTGAAGGTAGAAGAAAAAAAGATACCGAAACATAGATGATGGTAAACTACCAACTCAATGGTTGAAAGTAGAAGATCAAAAAGATACCGACTCATAGATGACAGTAAACTACTAACTCAATAGTTGAAGGTAGAAAAAAACAGAATAGTACCAAATTGACAAAGGGATAGTAAACTACCAACTCAATGTATGAAGGTAGAAAAGTAATAAGATACCGACTCATAGATGATGGTAGACTACCAACTCAATAGTTGAAGGTAGAAGATAAAGAGATACCGACTCACAGATGACGGTAAACTACCAACTCAATAGTTGAAGGTAGAAGATCAAAAAGATACCGACTCACAGATGACGGTAAACTACCAACTCAATGGTTGAAGGTAGAAGATAAAAAAGATACCATCTCATAGATGACGGTAAACTACGAACTCAATAGTTGAAGGTAGAAGATCAAAAAGATACTGACTCATAGATGACGGTAAACTACCAACTCAATAGTTGAAGGTAGAAGATCAAAAAGATATCGAATCACAGATGAAGGTGAACTACCAGCTCAATGGTTGAAGGTAGAAGATCAAAAAGATACCGACTCACAGATGACGATGAACTACCAACTCAATAGTTGAAGGTAGAAGATCAAAATGATATTGACTCATAGATGACGGTAGACTACCAACTCAATAGTTGAAGGTAAAAGATCAAAAAGGTACTAACTCATAGACGACGATAAACTACCAACTCAATGGTCGAAGGTAGAAGATCAAAAAGATACCGACTCACAGATGAAAATGAACTACCAACTCAATAGTTGAAAGTAGAAGATCAAAAAGATACCAACTTATAGATGACGGTAAACTACCAACTCAATAGTTGAAGGTAGAAGATCAAAAATATACCGACTCATAGATGAAGGTAAACTACCAACTCAATAGTTGGAGGTAGAGAAAAAAAACATATTGATAATAACAAGTTTCCCCAAAATTCTGGCATTTCACTTAGAACAGGTCTTAACTTCTTCTTTAACCAAGGCATTCCGCCTGGAAAGGGTAATATAAGTTGTCTCAAATAAAGAGATTTCCACTTGTAAAGATTTCTCAACGAACTATCTCTGTCATATTGAAAAGACTTGCCATCCATTGGAGTAATTTGACAACAAACTGCAAACTATCCACTCATAGAGAAGATAGCAAAAAAGTGACGCCGACTTTTACGGGGAAGTATAAGTTGCTCAAATAAAGAGACCTGCTACTTGCTGTTATGGGGAGGATTGTAAAAATGATTTCATGGGGAAAGAAATATGGCTTCCTGGGGAAAGAAATATGGCCTCTTGGGGAAATGCCAACATACTCCTATCAAGGAGATATAGTCTTCTCGTGCCAAAATAAATGCACATTCTCAAACCAGGGCTTGAAGCTTGCAGAAATCCAAAGTAATAATATTGTTAGGGATCATAGATTCATACCAGAAATAAACCTGAATGAACTAGTAAACCAAAATAACACCTCATGAGAAATAAACTCAAAGGAGAATCGCATTCTATCCAGACAAAGAGCTGTACAGGAAGGCTAAAGCAAAAATCTTCCACGAGGGATAACTCAATGGGGAAATTGAAAGAATATACACTTTCTACTTAAGGTTGACACTCTATTGGAGAGAGGATAATACAACTCTGTAAAACAGGGTAATAGGCTAACAAAAAATTAATGAATGCAAATGAGCAATGATTTGATAAATTTAACTATGCATGATGTATGTATGAATGTATGAGTGTTATTATGTGTATGCTTACAAAACAAACATATAACATTAGGGATAACCAGATAAAACTAACTCGGGTAACGTTAATACTCGGCTAAATCATATCCAAGATGAAAATTTCATAAGGAAATAAGCACCAACTGAGGAAACAAATTCCCACTTCACGACTTAACTTCACTGGGAAGGAACATAGATCTGGAAATAATCACATCATAGCAACAAATCAGTACAGATACATGGATATAACATCCCCCTCCTGGCTTCACTGAGAATATCATACAGACTTCAATGGGGAAAACAAATGTTTCACGGTCTGTACTTCTACTGGGGTTTTCAATACTGATCTCAATAAGGCAGATGAAAACCATATCGTCAAAACATTAACTAAGGATTTCGTGCTGACTTCTTTGGGGAAATATCATACAAACTTCACTAGGGGAGATAATGCCTCATCGTCGAGATATCAACTGGAGACCTCGTACTGACTTCATTGGGGAAATATCATACATACTTCACTAGGGGAGATAGTGCCTCATCATCGAGATACCAACTGGAGACCTCGTGATGACTTCATTGGGGAGGACAACACCACATCATCGAGGGGAAATCGAGATACATTCTTCAATATTGAGATTGAGTATTGCACTAACCTCTCTGGGTAGAAAGTATGAAACCTCATGGGGATAACAACTTGGGAAGTTAAGAAGTTAAAGATTACAGCAAGAAATCAAACTTATGGGGATTTTAAATCAAACCCAACACTCAGTGGGTGAAAACCCAAAAAGTTGATAACCATTTCAACACTTCTTAAATAAAACATTGCCCTTTCCTGACTATCGGGCAATCAAACAAAATGCAAGTACTGCTGAAAGGAGATGCTTCACAAATGAGTCCAACTCAGCATGCAAGGGGAGCAAAGACTTTTATTAAATTGGTGAAGCCTTCACTGGGGAATCTGTGATAGAGGCTTCCGACCATGCAAACCTAAAATAAAAAATGAACCAAGACTTGACTGGGGACAATGGGATCACAAACCCGATACCGCACCATACATCAATTGGTATCATCTCTATCTATCTGAGAAACACAAGAAGATCATATGTATATCAGCAAAATTGATCTGGGAGAACCTTCTTGGGAAGTTAAAATTACAGTAAGAAGTCAAAATTATGGAGATTTTAAATCAAATCCAGCACTTGGCGGAAGAAAACCCAAAAAGTTGATAACCATTTCAACACTTCTTAAATAAAACATTTCCCTTTCCTGACTATCGGGAAATAAAAAAAAAGTACTTCCGAAAGGAGATGCTTCACAAATGAGTCCAACTCAGCATGCACGGGGAGAAAAGACTTTTATTAAATGAGTGAAGCCTTCACTAGGGAATCTTGGATATAGTCTTCATATCATGCAAACATGAGATTCAAATGAAACAAGACTTGGTTGGGAAAACAAGATCATAAACCCAACACCGTGTTAGAACATAGTTTTATTCTACAACCCTTTTAAGAGTTTTGATGATAACAAACACAAAGAACAAATATGCACTCTAAATTTGTGTTTTATGTTGTACAGAAGTTCTGACTGAAACGACATCAGAAGTTAAGCCACATAAGCATTTAAGCTGAGTAATCAGAATATTCTGAAGTATGATGATCAGAATTTACGCTAAAGTAAAAGATATCCTGGTTCTGAATAGAAGTCTAATGCACCAGCAAATCCTTATGTCTCTGACTTATCAAGATCTAAAGCAAAGCAGCATGCAAGATTCCTAAGTTCTGAAGCGTTACTTTTCCATTAAGGCAGTATCATGTGCAACGACTTCATTAAGACAAGAATCTTCTCAGTATGTGTTGTACCCCAAAATTTTCTCTCTCATTTATCAAGTATTTTCTCACAAGATCTCCTTTTGTTCAAGACTTCACAAAGGTTGATCAGCTCAAGACACCTCCTTAAGCACTGATGACTGAAATTAGGGTTTGAGATTGCACAAGGATAATTGAACTTTTAATGCCTAATATGACTTTCATGGAACATTATGGACCCCCAAGATTTCTCATGTCAAGTTTCAAGTCTTGGATCACATTTTTGCTCAGTCAATTGAGCAGTTAACCTAAAAATCAACTATATTGGAGAAAAGTTAAATGTGGTCAATTTATAGTCAAACTTCATAATTTTTTATCCATATCAACATTGTGAACTCATATATGTCATTTTATCAAGTTTGGATCACGATTCCTCAAGAAATTTGATCAGATCATCAAAAGGGCAAAATGGTCAAAATTAGGGTTTTGACTGAGAAAGGGCAATTTCTGATATTTTACCTAGCAAATGGTTAATTGGTTTGAGGCATGATCTCAAGAGTTCAATTGCATCATTTTAACCTAATGGCATGACTCAAAACATTGCTCAAGGTTATTTGATTGATAGTTTATTTTCAGTCAACTGATCAAAAGTCAACTGTACACTGAAAAGTCAAACTTTGACTTTTTAGCCAAAATCAAGTGTCAAAGATCACAATTCATCAAAACATATCAAAATATGAAACTTGTTCATCAATAAATCAAAAAGTCAAGATTTCATTTTGAAAAGTCAAAGTTTCCAAACTTAGAAATTTTTCTAAGTGTTGAAAACTTCATATTTTTTCATAACTTTGAGCCAATTTTTCACCATGATGCAAGATGATTCAAAAGAAACTTTAAACATGAAAGTTGTAGATCTCCATGAGATATAAAACATTCCTTTACATAACTTCTCCTAGAAATGCTTGGATCTCAAATTATTAATCCATGAAGTCATGGTCATGAAACTAAAACACTTAGTGAAATTTTGAGCATTTTTGGTCAGGATTTTGACCTAGCTTCTTGGCCAAGTTTCACATAGTTCCACTTGTATTTTGCAAAAGTTATTCAAAGATGGATTATAGAGCACATTAAAATATTTCCAAAATTTCATAGAACTCCTTGAGATTATTCTTGAGCAAGGAGAATCAAAGAGAGGAAGTTAGAGTTTCAAACTGAAATTAAAGGTCATTTTTGTGATGAACAAGAATTCAAATCTCAAGCCTATGATGCACAAACTTGCTTTGCAGGCCTATAAACCTCAAAATCTCTCCCTAATCAGAAGAATACACTTGCTTTTGAGCTATTATCCATTTGATTCAAGCTTTATCCTAGATAATTTTCCATTAATGGCACAAAGGCACCATTGCCATTTACATAAATCAAGATTTATGCAAAGTCAACTTGCATTGAGCTTTGCACTTGTTCCTTACGCACAATCTTCCTTTACAAAGTCAGATAAGCATGTTTAAAGTTGGTAACCACTCTAGATAGCTTTTACCTTGCCTTGAAACCATACTTGTCAAGCTTGCTTCAAAAACAAGTCAAAATCCCATAACTTGTGATCTTGTGATTCTGACCACCTCAAGTATCCAAACCTCTTGCTTATACATAAGGGCACTATATGCAAGCTAACACATGATTTCACAAGCCTGGAAACTCCCTAAAATTCCCTGAGATCAGAATTAGCACACAAACTCCATTTTGTGTCATTTCTGACTTTAAATTCCAAACTCACATTTCACTCGTGTGTTCTCACTCAAATTCAATAATAGAGCTTCCATACACCATTTAGAATTCATCCCACACCCTGTTACATGACTGTAACACCATCTTCCATTTTCAAAAACAGAGCTTTGCACTTGGACTTCTCCAACACAATTCAGCCATCTCCAGTACAAAATAAACATTGCATTGGCATCCTGGAGGGTCACTGAAGCTATTCTGATCATCACAACACCTTGAGGAGTTCTCAAACTCAGAATGCAATTTCCAGTTTTGAGGTAAGTTTCCTTAACTTTGAACTCTCTCTACAAGCATCTTTTGTGCATATATTCTGAAGCAAAAATGTAGATATCATTTCCCTGAAGCTGTACATATCCATAGTTTTCATTTACATGGCTTGAGCTTAGAGAATTTTAAGTTTGAAGTTTCTGAAAAAATTAGGGTTCAAATTAGGGCCAGAGAATTTCTCATTCATCTTTGATCTATAGCTTTAGTTTTTTACATGGTTAGGTTCGTGAGGAAAAGTAACACAACTTTCATGTTTCCATTTTCCATTTTTGTTGAGAAATGAATGAGATACAGTAGGTCTGGCTGGCTGAAGGGTGAAGACAAAGTACAAGTCATGGAGACATTTTACATTATGTATTTATTCTTTTATTTAAGTTAACAGATGTACAACCACCCCAGTGGTAAGGCAGCACGCGTTATTGATAGATGTCCTAGGTTCGAACCTTAGCGCTGCCTTTTGTTATTATTATTTTTACATGTTTACACTTTCTTTGGTTTTTGCAGCGCCTGGGCCCCAAAATATTGGGCCTTCATGTTTTTTTCTAACTTGATGGCCCCTGTCTCATTTCAGCACCCCCTGGCCCATTTTCTTTCTTCTATATTTTTATTTTCTTTATTACTATTATTATTATTATTAATATTATTTTTATTTTTATTTAATAAAAATAAAAAATATTTATATTTATTATTTATATTTATTTAGTTTATTTTTCTTCATGAAACTAAAAGAACAAAAAATATTTCCTTTAATAAATTAATTTCCCTTTTTTAAATACTTAGATAATTAGTCTTAATTATTATTATATTATTTTCTTGTAAACTAAAATCAATTTAGAGCTTAGGACTTTTATTTTATTTACTAGTTTAATTAAATTCACAAAAATCCTAAAAAAAATTGTTTTTAATAAATTAATTTCTTTTATTAACTTAATCTTAATTTTCTTTTTAGTTAATTATTTTATTTTAGTTAACTATGTAAAAAAAACCTCTTTTATGAAAACTAAACAAAAATCACATTTTCTTTTTACATTTGCATTCTTGCATTTTTATTTATTCATTTTTTATACAATATTCAATATGGTTGTAATAATTATTTATATTTAATTTTCTTGCAATTCCCCATTTGTAATTTGTACACCCCTCCCCTAATGATGTAATAGCGTAGTAATTTTAATTTTCGCAATTTAATGCTTTATATACAAATGCTAGTAATTAGGGTTTTGTATGGAAAAATTAAAACCAACAAACAAAAAACCTTAATTCAAAGACAAATCAAGCATGTAAACCAATACACTTGCACACATACACCCCTAGGGTAAATCAACTTTGTTTCCTTATAAAAATGGCCATATTATGCATGTGAGGTGTCTTAGCAAAAACAATCAAAAAATACAAGATCATAGTCCCTCGATGACGCTATCAAAGTTGCCTTTCAAAAATGATCTTAGTCCCTCAAGAGAATTGCTAAGATATCTTACAACATTGCTAATCATGGTTATACGATGACCCTTGCCCGTCCCTTTTACATCTAAAGATAGGGTTACTTACCAAATCAATGGTAATATAACAATGTCAAAGGAAAGAGGAAATAAACATGAAAGACTTTTGAGTAGGTAGATTACTCCTTGTTGCTTTCTCAATTTCAAAACCAAAACATCCTTGCTATTTTCAAAACAAACACTAACACTTTCAAAACCATCTTTCAATCTTGAAAACATTTTCAAAGGATAAACACTTTTTGTATACATTCTTACGAACGAGAATCATTACAAAGTTTGCCTAAATAATGGCGCCCTTTTCAAAATACTTTCAAAAACCACACAAAGCACATTTTCAAACAAAGGCAAGTGATCTAGCAAGTAACTAAGAGCCCATGGAAAACCATGGATGAAAAGGGTGCTCACACCTTCCCTTTTCTTAATCTACCCCCCGAACTCAAGAAATAATCTCATAGGTCTTTCCTATTCTTTTCAAACTTTCCTTTTGGGTAAAAGAAAAGTCGGTGGCGACTCTTGCTAACCGTAACATTTGCGATCAAACACAAAATAACCAAGTCAGTTCTCCCACCGCGTTACAGAATTGGCGACTCTGCTGGGGATTTTTTAAAAGTGGGGTTACCTTAGGGCTAGATCACATTTATTTTCTTTCATTGTTTGACTTGTATGATTTGCATTTTGGTTGGTTCTTTGTTTGGGTTTGAATCCTCTACCCGGATTTGGGATACCTTATAGATAATTAGCAATACGTTGTAGAAATTGTGCGGGGTATACCGACATGGTATAAGAAATAGCTACGTTGGTGTGACATATTTGTGTGTACCGGTAGATCTTGAGTAGTCAAGGAGAATATGGGGCCGCTGAGTGATGTCATGAAGCACTAACGAACTTCTAGAACCTTTACTTGACCAACTTGGCCATTAGGACGTTGTGAGATGAACGACTTTGGTGCAGTTCGAAGTTGGTAGATACTCAATACTACACTCATTGAGGTTTGGTTTTTTGGGATATTTCGATCGCCATTAAAGAGGCTTGCGCTGAAACAATGCCCATGGAAACAAACTAGTGATATTGAGCTCCCTTAGAACTCGGTTACTATTGCTAGGACAGGTTTGAGTCAACTAAACTTCAAGAGGGTACTTACCTATAAACTCTATGCAAGCCTAAACCTAAGGACTTGTCTGCTTTGTGTGAATATGATTATTTGTATATAAATTTTCTTACTTTGCATACTTGTACATAACATCATGACATCATACTATAGAATTTTCAATAACCTTTTCAAGGATCTCGAAGGCCTTTGATGCAAGGTTACATTGAATGAGACGTCTAGCAAGGGGCAACAGGATTTATTTTCCTCTAACCAAACACCGTCAAAGATCAAGTACAACAACTTGAGTCAAGGGCTACAACCCACTTGACATGGTGAGCTTAATTCTCGTGGAAGGACATCCACCGATACAAAGTTCCCAAATCAAAACTGTAAGTGACTACTAACATTTACCCCGCGAGATCCTTGAAAACATGCATCCATATATCATGCATCATATCATAACAGGTAATCTCCAGTACGAGTCTCTCATGTTCTTGCTATTTATTTCAGCAATGGCTCTCCAACAAGACAACAGAGATCTTCAAACTCAAGAGGTTTTATTCATGGAAATGTTCCTTAACCTATCCAGGGGGCGGGAAGAATTGAAAACACTCCTCGCTGGGAATCTGACCAAGAAACGTCCTGATAACAACAAGGATGACTAGGTTGAACAACTGCAGGTTGAGATGGAAGCAATGAGAATCCAAATGCTGGAGCAGATGGCTCTTATGAAAAGCCTAGCCCAGGGGCAAGAAGAGCTGAGGACCATTGTCAATCAGTTCCATAAAGACAGATGCAACCGTATGAAACAAATACTCGAGGTTGGGGACCAAGTCATTGAGCAACCTCCGAGAAGACAAGAGGTTAGACCTTTCTAAATTGCTACTACCTCACGGGTCCGATAATAGCCTCGCCAACAACAACAGGGCAATCAACGTAAGCGAAATACATCTAAAAGACGCTTTACTGAAATCAACATATCATTGGCTCAAGAATTGCAACACATGTTGGAGACCAAGCTGGTTACGTTAAAAGACCCCCCTCAGAATCCCAACACAGCCTCCCCAAGGTACAATCCAAATGCAAGATGTGCGTACCACTCCAACAGTCCTGGACATGACACCAATAGCTGTTGGACGTTGAGAAATAAAATTCAAGATCTGATTGATGAAGGAACGTTAGAATTCGCACCAGATGGTCAACTGGAATTCTTCTTCCGTCCCTCAAAGGCTCACCACCTAAAGTGACAAGTTCAGACAAAGAGGCTTCTGTTCATTTGAATTTTCAATTGTAATCTCTTTTGTTGTTTAAACAATTATCTATTAATGTCAAACCTTGTTTCATTAGTGCATTGCATATGTTTGTCTTGAATTCATCCTTTCGTTTTCACTATATTTAAACTATGTTTTTTACTCTCTTGTTAAAAGTTACAAGCCTTTAGAGGGAGGATGACGAAAACAATGCCTTAATATCATACAATATGCTTTTGGACAGACCTTGCTGACGATGTACATGCGTTCTTTTAAATCCTAAACACTAGAGTTATAAGGAAGATAATCCATAGTAAACCCCTTTGAGCCAAAGAAGTAGGAATTTTCTTTTTCACACAAATTGAAACCTTTAATCAAAACCTAGGGCAGGGTAGTCTCTTAGTTATTTCAAACGGGCGCTTAGCCGCAAACTCTCATCTTGTAATACAACGAATGACATCAAAAACATTCCTCTGGAATCAAAAGATATTAATGGTTCCCTACCAAATAGGAAATCATTATCTCCCCAAAAAAGAAAAGCCCACTAAGTCAAAACCTACAAAGGAGACTTAAGAAAAAAATCGGGGCATCCCGGTGACTGTAATCTCAAAACAAGAACAGTCAGGCAAAAATCAGGGATAACAAATCAAACAGAGGTCACTGCAAATCCTCAACAACATGAAAAATGTTGCAAAAGTGATCGCCTTCCGATAGACTAAACTTGTCTAAACCATCACCAAAACGTCATTCCAGACTCAATTGGAGTTCAAATGCACAATTAGCTGAGTTTAGGATTGAAGAACATCACGAAGAACAGACGGGTACAAATTCACTTTGAGGATTATCCTTTGTTTCTTATACCGTGAAACAAGCCACGTTATAACCCTTCAAAAGTCCTAATTGAAGCATGGGTTAGTTCGAAAGCATACTGTTACAAAAGGTATCCTGACTCCTGTAAGGCTTTACTCAAAATCCTGAATTGAATTTTTCTTACAAAATTTCTTGCTAAAAACGCATTTTCAAAATTTCAAGACAAGCATAAACTTTGCATTATTTGAATATCGCTGTTTGCATATGGATATTTGTTTGACAGCGGAGAAATTCACACAACGAATATCCGATGAACGAAAGCTCTCTCAGTGGACAAAATCACCTCAAGTGGGATGAAACTTCCAATGACAAATCTCCTATAAACAAGGGGGCATGACATGTCACTATCCAGCACACCTGGGGTAGTCAAGTCAAGATTCCTAGAAATCTCTTAAGAAATGTAGAATAACCAGGGGCAGGTCTCCATCTCCATCACTTGGGGAATTGAACGGGTTACGTACAGTCAAACATTTCCTGGCAATGCCAAAAACACTTGCTACTAGGGGCAGTAACAAATCTCCCCAAAATCCTTCTCATAGGATGGCTCCCAGCCAGAGTTTCAATCTCTGAAAACCTTTTCCCAACTGAGTCGACCAAAAGAATCCTCGAGGATTTTCCCCAGTGAAGTCACTATCTTCTCCAACAGGCTGACAACATGGTTTCCTTCCCCAACAAACTACGGATTCCCCAGCTTGAGGTGGCCTCTCCGACTACTACAAATCAAAGGACCACAACTCCTCTTCCCCAGTAGGCTACTCTATAATCCCCAGCAATTTACTGTAAAGCCTGGACCTGACCAGATATCAGTTCAACTTCGTCCATCAAGAGATAACTCCCGATAGAGAGACGGACAACCGAGACTCCTAATATCTTTTCCCCAAGCAGGAATCAACACTCTCCAACAAAGTATTCTCAAATAAAGTCGATATTCCCCAGCGGAGTTCTCCTTAACAAAATAGGAATCCTCAGTGGAAACATTCTAAAACATTCAATACAAATTTCAGATACAGTTCAGATACGCTCCAGATACAGATGTCATTCTGATACTCATTCAGATTCAGCTTTCAGATATAGTTCAGATACACTCCAGATACAGATGCCATTCTGATACTCATTCAGATTCAACTTTCAGATACAGTTCAGATATGCTCCAAATACAGATGCCATTCTGATACTCATTCAGATTCAGCTTTCAGATACAGTTCAGATGCGCTCCAAAATACAAATGCTATTCTGATACTCATTTATATTTGGATTTCAAATACAGTTCAGATACACTCCAAATATGGATTCCATTCTGATACTCATTCAGATTCAGCTTTCAGATACAGTTCAGATACACTCCAGATACGGATGCCTTTCTAATACTCATTCAGATTCATCTTTCAGATACGCTCTAGATATGGATGCCATTCTGATACTCATTCAGATTCAGCTTTTAGATACAGTTCAGATACACTCCAGATACGGATGCCATTCTGATACTCATTCAGATTCAACTTTCAGATACAGTTCACATGCACTCCAGATACGGATGCTATTCTGATACTCATTCAGATTCATCTTTCAGATACAGTTCAGATCCGCTCCACATACAGATGCCATTCTGAAACTCATTCAGATTCAGCTTTCAAATACAATTCAGATACACTCCAAATACGGATGCCATTCTGATACTCATTCAGATTCAGCTTTCAGATACAGTTCAGATATGCTCCGGATACGGATGCCATTCCGATACTCATTCAGATTCAGCTTTTAGATACAGTTCAGATGCGCTCCAAATACGGATGCTATTCTGATACTCATTCAGATTCAGCTTTCAGATACAGTTCAGACATGCTCCAGATTTGGATGCCATTCTGATACTCATTCAGATTCAGCTTTCTGATACAATTCAGATGCGCTCCAGATACCGATGCTATTTTGATAATCATTCAGATTTAGCTTTCAGATACAGTTCAAATATGCTCCAGATACAGATGCCATTCTGATACTCATTCAGATTCAGCTTTCAGATACAGTTCGAATGTGCTCCAGATACGAATGCTATTCTGATACTCATTCAGATTCAGCTTTCAGATACAGTTTAGATACGCTCCAGATACGAATGAGATTCTGATACTCATTCAGATTTATCTTTCAGATACAGTTCAGATACGCTCCAGATATGGATGTCATTCTGATAATCATTCAGATTCAGCTTTCAGATACAGTTCAGATGCACTCCAGATACGGATGCTATTCTGATACTCGTTCAGATTCAGCTTTCAGATACAGTTCAGTTATGCTCCAGATACAGATGCCATTCTGATATACATTCAGATTCATCTTTCAAGTACAGTTTAGATGCGCTCCAGATATAGATGCTATTCTGATACTCATTCAGATTCAGCTTTCAGATACAGTTCAGATACGCTCCAGATATGGCTGCCATTCTGATACTCATTCAGATTCAGCTTTCAGATACAATTCAGATGCGCTCCAGATACATATGCTATTTTGATACTCATTCCGATTCAGCTTTCAGATATAATTCATATACGCTCTAGATACGGATGCCATTCTGATACTCATTCAAATTCAGCTTTCAGATACAGTTCAGATACGCTCCAGATACATATGCCATTCTGATCTCATTCAGATTCAGCTTTCGAATATAATTCAGATATGCTCCAGATATATATACCATTCTGATACTCATTCAGATTCAGCTTTCAGATATAGTTCATATAGCTCCAGATACGTATGCCATTCTGATATCATTCAGATTAAGATTTCATATACAGTTCAGATACGCTCCAGATACGGATGTCATTCTGATACTCATTCAGACTCAACTTTCAGATACAGTTCAGATGCGCTCCAGATACGAATGCTATTCTGATACTCATTCAGATTCAACTTTCAGATATAGTTCAGATACGCTCTAGATACGGATGCCATTCTGATACTCATTCAGATTCAGCTTTCAGATACAGTTCAGATACGCTCCAGCTGCGGATGCCATTCTAATACTCATTCAATACATTTCTCCATTCAGATAGAATCACAACATAGATTCATTCTGACACTCCCTCACACAGCTTCCAGATACATACGACACAATCTCATTTATTTTGAGAACATCATTGTACCATACATTTCATACATCGTGAAATTTCATACAACTAACCTTTCATCTTTTCAGGAAAGATAAATCAACAGAAAATTATTGTCAAAATTTTCAGCAAGTCAAATACAGATCAATTCCCAAGAAAGGATTGGTCAACCATCTACATAGCAGATGCTTTCTCTGGTTCAGATAAATCGCTAAAATATTTACTCTGATTCTCTCCAGTTAAAGAATATTCAAGACCTCTTTTGGTCCAGTTTAAATCTCTCAACGGTTTATCTTGATACTTTCCAAAAAGAAACATTTCTGGTTCAGATAAATCTCTCAATGATTTGTTCTGATTCTTCTCCAGATCCTTGTCGGTTCAGTTTAAATCTCTCAGCGTTTTATTCTGATTCTTTCCTGCAGACGTCTTTATCTGGTTCAGATAAATCACCCAAAGATTTATTCTGATTCTTTCCAGTTAAAGAATATTCAAGATCTCTTTTGGTTCAGTTTAAACCCCTCAACGGTTTATCCTAATACTTTCCAAAGGAACACTTCTAGTTCAGATAAATCGCTCCAATATTTATTCTGATTCTTCCCAGTCAAACAACATACAAGACTTCTTCTGGTTAAGATAAGCCGCTCCAAAGACTTATTCTGATTCTTTTCCATTTGAAATCAAGTTCAGACTTAGTCCATTTTCTGTCAACAGTCACCCGTGGATGGCATCTACAAGCCCATCTCTGACAAATCTCCATCATTCCTCCAAATGGAATCTATAAGCCCATTCAAAATTCATCTTCGAGTGCAAATTTATGGGCACTCTAGTGTCCAATCATCTTCCACCTTTAAGTCACGAATGGCGGATCCGTCAATCTAGCTCTTCAGGTCTAAGAAGATTGAACAGGGGCAGCTTTTGTACCACAAAATTTTCCCTCTCATTTATCAAGTATTTTCTCATGAGATCTCCTTTTGTTCAAGACTGCACAAGGGTTGATCAGCTTAAGACACCTCCTTAAGCAATGATGACTGAAATTAAGGTTTGACATTGCACAAGGATAATTGAACCTCTAATGCCTCATATGACTTTCATTGATCATTATGGACCCCCAAGATTTCTCATGTCAAGTTTCAAGTCTTGGATCACATTTTTGCTCAATAAATTGAGTAGTTAACCTAAAAATCAACTATATTGGGGAAAATGTCAACTGTGGTCAATTTACAGTCAAACATCATAATTTTTTATACATATCAACATTGTAAACTCATATATGTCATTTTATCAAGTTTTGATCACAATTCTTCAAGAAATTTGATCAGATAATCAAAAGGGCAAAATGGTCAAAATTAGGGTTTTGACTAAGAAAGGGCAATTTCTGATTTTTGACCTAGAAAATGGTTAATTGGTTTGAGGCATGACCTCAAGAGTTCAATTGCATCATTTTGACCTAACGGAATGACTCAAAACATTGCTCAAGGTTATTTGATTGATAATTGATTTTCAGTCAACTAATCAAAAGTCAACTGTACACTAAAAAGTCAAACTTTGACTTTTTGGTCAAAATCAAGTGTCAAAGATCACAATTCATCAAAACATGTCAAAATATGAAACTTTTTCATCAAGAAATCAAAAGTCAAGATTTCATTTTGAAAAGTCAAAGTTTCCAAACTTTGAAATTTTTCTAAGTGTTGAAAACTTCATATTTTTTCACAACTTTGAGCCAATTTTTCACCATGATGCAAGATGATTCAAAAGAAACTTTCAACATGAAATTTGTAGATATCCATGAGATCTAAAACATTTATTCACACAAATTCTCCTATAAATGCTTGGATATCAATTTATTAATCCATGAAGTCATGGTCATGAAACTAAAACACTTAGTGAAATTTTGAGCATTTTTTGTCAAGATTTTGACCTAACTTCTTGGCCAAGTTTCACATAGTTCCACTTGTATTTTACAAAAGTGATTAAAAGATGGATTATAGAGCACATTAAAAGCTTTCCAAAATGTCAAAGAACTCCTTGAGATCATTCTTGAGCAAGGAGAATCGAAGAGAGGAAGTTAGGGTTTCAAACTGAAATTATAGGTCATTTTTGTGATGAACAAGAATTCAAATCTCAAGCCTATGCTGCAAAAACTTTCTTTGCATGCACAAAGGAACCATTTCCATTTACATAAATCAAGCTTAATGCAAAGTCAACTTGCATTGAGCTTTTCACTTGTACCTTCTGCACAAGCTTCCTCTACAAAGTCAGATAAACATGTTTAAAGTTGGTAACCACTCTAGATAGCTTTGTACCTTGCCTTGAAGCGATACTTGTCAAGCTTGCTTCAAAAATAAGTCAAAATCCCATAACTTGTGATCTTGTGATTCTGACCACCTCAAGTATCCAAACCTCTTTCTTATACATAAGGGCGCTATATGCAAGCTAACACACGATTTCACAAGCCTAGAAACTCCCTAAAACTCCCTGAGATCAGAATTGGCACACAAACTCCATTTTTGTGTCATTTCTGACTTTGAATTCCAAACTCACATTTCACTCGTGTGTTCTCACTCAAATTCAATCACAAAGCTTCTATACACTATTTAGAATTCATCCCACACCCTGTTACACGATTGTAACACCATTTGCACCATCTTCCATTTTCAAAAACAGAGCTTTGCACTTGTAATTCTCCAGCACGATTCATCCATCTCGAGTACAAACTAAACATTAAATTAGCATCCTGGAGGGCCACTAAATCTATTCTGATCATCACAACACCTTAAAGAGTGCTCAAACTCAAAATACGATTTCCAGTTTTGAAGTAAGTTTCCTTAACTTTGAACTCTCTCTACAAGCATCTTTTGTGCATATATTCTGAAGCAAAAATGTAGATATTATTTCCCTGAAGTTGTACATATCCATAGTTTTCATTTACATGGCTCGAGCTTAGAGAATTTTAAGTTTGAAGTTTCTGAAAAAATTAGGGTTCAAATTAGGGCCAGAGAAATTCTCATTCATCTTTGATCTATAACTTTAGTTGTTTACATGGTTAGATTCGTGAGGAAAAATATCACAACTTTCATGTTTGTATTTTCCATGTTTGTTGAGAAATGAATGAGATATAAGTGGTCTGCCTGGCTGAAGGTTGAAGACGAAGTACAGGTCATGGAGACATTTTACATTATGTATTTATTCTTTCATTTAAGTTAACGGATGTACAGCCACCCCAGTGGTAAGGCAGCGCGCGTTATTGGTAGAGGTCGTGGGTTCGAACCTCAGCGTTGCCTTTTGTTATTTTTTTCACATTTTTACATTGTCTTTGGTTTTTGCAGCGCTTGGGCCCCAAAATATTGGGCCTTCATGTTTTTTTTTCTAACTTGCTGACCCCTGTCTCATTTCAGCATCCCCTGGCCCATTTTCTTTCTTTTATATTTTTATTTTCTTTATTATTACTATTATTATTATTATTATTATTATTATTATTAATATTATTTTTATTGTTATTTAATAAAAATCCAAAAATATTTATATTTATTATTTATATTTATTTAGTTTATTTTTCTTCATGAAACTAAAAGAACAAAAAACATTTCCTTTAATAAATTAATTTCCCTTTTTTAAATACTTAGATAATTAGTCTTAAATATTATTATATTATTTTCTTGTAAACTACAATCAATTTAGAACTTAGAACTTTTATTTTATTTACTAGTTTAATTAAATTCACAAAAACCCTTAAAAACTTGTTGTTTTTAATAAATTAATTTCTTTTATTAACTTAATCTTAATTTTCTTTTTAGTTAATTATTTTATTTTAGTTAACTAAGTAAAAAAAAACCTCTTTTATGAAAACCAAACAAAAATCACATTTTCTTTTTACGTTTGCATTCTTGCATTTTTATTTATTCATTTTTTTTTTTACAATATTCAATATGGTTGTAATAATTATTTAGATTTAATTTTCTTGCAATTCCCCATTTGTAATTTGTACACCCCCTCCCCTAATGATGTAATAGCGTAGTAATTTTAATTTCGACAATTTAATGGTTTATATACAAATGCTAGTAATTAGGGTTTTGTATGGAAAGATTAAAACCAACAAATAGAAAACCCTAATTCAAAGACAAATCAAGCATGTAAACCAATACACTTGCACACATACACCCCTAGGGTAAATCCACTTTGTTGCCTTATAAAAATGGCCATATTATACATGTGCGGTGTCTTAGCAAAAACAATAAAAAATACAAGATCATAGTCCCTCGATAACACTATCAATGTTGCCTTTCGTAAATGATCTTAGTCCCTCAAGAGAATTGATAAGATATCTTACAACATTGCTAATCATGGTTATACGATGACCCTTGCCCGTCCCTTTTACATCCAAAGATAGGGTTACTTACCAAATCAATGGTAATATAACAATGTCAAAGGAAAAAGGAAATAAGCATGAAAGACTTTTGAGTAGGTAGATTACTCCTAGTTGCATGCTCAATTTCAAAACCAAAACATCCTTGCTATTTTCAAAACAAACACTAACACTTTCAAAAACATCTTTCAAACTTGAAAATATTTTCAAAGGATAAACACTTTTTGTATACATTCTTACGAACGAGAATCATTACAAAGTTTGCCTAAACAATGGCGCCATTTTCAAAATACTTTCAAAAACCACACAAATCACACTTTCAAACAAAAGCAAGTGATGTAGCAAGTAACTAAAAGCTCATGGAAAACCATGGATGAAAAGGGTGCTAACACCTTCCCTTTTCATAATCTACCCTGTTGTACCCCAAAATTTGCCCTCCCATTTCTCAATGATTTCTCATCACAAAACCTTTGAAGCCCAAGATCCAGTTAGGGTTTCATCTGCTCAAGACTTCTCCTTGCACTGTTGACCCAAATTAGGGTTTGTGTTTGCACCAAGATGTTTTGACCTAAAGTGCCTAAGATTACTTTCAAGCTTCATATTGGTCTCCCAAGTTTATCCATACCAAGTTTCAAGCTTTGATTCCAAGTTTTGCTCAGTCAATTGGACAGTTGACCTAGAAATCAGCTGTATTGGGGAAAAAGTCAACTGTGGCCAATTGACAGTCAAACCTCATGAAAATTGACCCACATCAATATTATGAACTCATCTGGACCATTTGATCAAGTTTGGATCACAATTCCATAAGAAATTTGATCAGATCACCAAAGGGGCAAAATGGTCATTTTTAGGGTTTTGACTGCACAAAGGCAATTTTTGACTATTTGACCTAGCCAATGGCAAACCAAGCTCATATATGGACTCAAGGACCCCATGGAATTATCTTGACATGCTCAACAAACTCAAAAGATCCCAAGTACACAAGATTGACAATTGAATTTCCCAGTCAATTGATCAATTTTGACTGTATACTGAAAAGTCAAACTTTGACTTTTTGGTCAAAATCAAGAGTCAAGATTCATTTTTCATCAAAACATGTCAAATCATGAAACTTGTTCACCAAGAAATCACAAAATGCAAATTAGGGTTAGAAATTAGAATTTTTCATAACTTAGAATTTTTCTAAGTTATAAAAAACCCTAATTTTTTCCCAACTTTGCCCCACTTTTTCACCAAGATCCATTTGGATTCAAACAAAAGTCAAAACATGAAAGTAGTAGCTTGTTGCATAATCTACAACTTTGATTCACAAAGTTTTCCCATTTGAGGCTTGTATCTCAAGTTACAAAGTTTTGAATAAGGGCACTAAACCATTCTTAACTTAGTGAAATTTTAACCTATTTTGACAAGGTTTTCTACCCAACTTCAAGGCCATTTTCCATACCCTTCCACTTGGAATTTCAATTTGCACTTCAAAGATGGATTGTAGTACACATTCCAAACTTTCCAAAATGTCCAAGAACTTCTCAAACAACCTCATGGTTAGGGAGAATCGAATTTTGCAAAATGAGAAAAAGTCACTTTTGTTCTTGGCCATGTACATGTTCATAACACTATGCATTTCAATCTCAGCTTGCATATTTTGATTACAGGTCCTTAAACCATCCAACACTCATAAATTTAATGCATATTCTTTGTGCCAAGGCCATGTTCTTTGTGTTCTAGCATTGCATAAAGGATTAATCCCAAAATAGATAAAGCATTTCTTCCATTTTTGCAAAAGGTAGCTTTATGTCCAATTACAAATCCAAGAAGTACAGTCCATATCTAATTGGCACAAGTTTATGAGTTAATCACACTGATCAAGGAGGGATTATGCAGCATAGTATGAGGGCTTGTACAGGCTAGAGGCACAAAGTAACCATTGCTTGCTTAAAGTGTAAGAAACACATCATAACTTGAAACAACTCTCATATCAGCTTGCAAACACTTAAGTGAACTTGTGAAACACACTCAAGACATCTCAACCAAGCTATTGCACGACCCTAACACCTCCAATCCCTCCCAAAACTCAGAATCACCTTGAAACTGCTCAAACAGAGCAACCTCTGCAGATTGAGTTCCAACTCTCAATCCTTTCAAGCTCTCTTGCCCAAACCAGTTCACATACATTCCCTAGCATCTATGCAAGCTAACCATGACTTGAAACACGACCTGTAATCCCTCTAACCAGTTCCACCATTTTCAGTTTCTTGTTTTGCAGGTGAAGTGCTCCAGCACGATTCAAAAGCTTTCAAGACAAAGTAAACATTGGAATAACATCCCTGGACCTCAAGGAAGCTTTTCCAATCATCACCTTGCATTGAAAGCTTCCTCATTGCCAGATAGAACTTCAACTGAACAGGTATTTTGGTGAACTTCTATCTCTCTTATTAAGAATCATTAGCTCTAAGTTTATGAATAAACAATGTTCTACTCATGCCACTGAACATGTACATGTTTTTACTTTTCATTTCTTTTGCTTGAGCTGTGAGAATTTGAGGTTTTAAAATGGCAGAAAATCTAGGTTAGGATTTGGGGGAGAAGAAATTCTCCCTCATCTTAGAGAGTTAGATCAAGTTCTGCATATGGTTGGATTCGTCTCTTGATGCTGAACATTTGTTATGTTATGAGTTTTCATTAATAAGCCAGGAATCAGGAGTTAGAAGATTGAGAACAGGGCGCGCGTTTTTGAATAACATAGTTCAGAGGTTGAAGAAAGGTTGCATTGGGCTGGGCTTGCTTTGTGTTTTCTTTTTGCACCATACAACTTGTTCTGAACCCCCTGAGCCCATTTGCTTTATTTTTAATGTTTTTTGACTTTTTCTTTTTTTAATTAACTCATTTATTTTTTCTCAGCATATTAAAAATTTAAAAATATTTTTTCTCACCATTTTTGAATTTATTAGGTATTTAGTTGATTTTTCTCTTAGTTTGAACATAAATAAATAAATATATATGTTTTGTTTAAAATATTAAAATATTAGAAATACATTTTACACACTTTTATTTTGATTCTACTTTCTGAAAATAGTTTATAGAAAAAATACCTTTATTATTATTATTATTATTATTATTATTATTAAATATTAAAAATTACTAATTAATATAATACTTATCTTGTAAATAATATAAATGTACATATATATATTAATACATTTAGGGTAAAAATATCAAAAATATACATATTTTTATTTTTATTAATATTTAACACCAAAAAGACATTTTTATAAATATACTATATTTTATTTTATTTTTGTATGTAAATAGTAAATATTATATGAATTAATTAATTAATATCCCTTTTGATTAAAAATTAGGGTTTTACCCTAAATTTGAAAATACTCCAAAAATAAGACCTTTTTATTTCTATTTTTATTTTCACATAAATAATATTCTTTTTTTTCATACACATAAAAAATCCCTTTTTACATTTTGCATATTTATTTCAATTTCCATTTAATTATACAATTATTTGTCTTGTAAATATTCAAAGAAAATGATGTAATAGTTAGGTTTAAATTCTTGTCTAAATATACCCCATTTGAAACATTGTACCCCCCTCCCCATATTATTGTGTTGTAATAGTGTAGGAATTTAAATTTCGCACTTTAACGCTTTCTAAACATACCATGCTAGAATTAGGGTCTGAATGCGAATAAAACGAACAAAATAGTTGGACCTAACTTGAAGATAAATAAGCATGAAAATGGACAACACATTTCACACTTGCACCCCTAGGGTATTCCACTTTGTTGCCTTCAAATAATTGGGCCATATTGCATGTTGAATTTCTTTGGGTAAAACAAACAATCAAATGATCATAGTCCCTCAAAATGTTGCCTAAATGAATGATCAAGTCCCCTTTTAAAGAAAAAATTGCCCAAAGACATTTAACACTATTGCAATTATGGTCTAAACGATGACCCGCGCCCGTCCCTTTCACCTCCTAATATAAGATTGTCCACCAAATGCAATGGTGGAACAAAATTGTCAAAAGGTTTAAAACATAACAAAAATCCTTGAGAAAACTTTAGGGTAGATAACTCTTAAGTACTTGTCAATTTGCAAAGAAAACACTTGCCTAATTTCAAACCACACTTCACAAACACTTTCAAAACCAACTTTCAAAAAAACCTTGAAACCTCTTTTCTAAAGACAAAACACCTTTTGTAAAACATTCGAGTAAAGAATTGTTACAAGGGTAGCCTATACAAGGCATCTTTTCAAAACATTTTTCAAAATCAAACACCAAACACCATTTCAAACAATTGAAAACCAAGGCAAGTTGATCTAAGCAAGTACTTAAGAGCCCATGGATAACCATGGATAGAAAGGGTGCTAATATCTTCCCTTTCTATAATCTACTCCCCGAACCCAAGAAAAATCTCAAAGGTTTTTGCTGTGCTTTTTTAAACCTTTCCTTAGGATAAAATAAAAAGTCGGTGGCGACTCTTGCTCAACCGAAACATTTGCGAAAACAAACGCAAAACCCTAGTCAGTTCTCCCACCGTATCACAGAACTGGCGACTCTGCTGGGGACTTACTTAAAAGTGGAGTAACCTTAGGGCTTAGATCACCCTCTTGCATGACTAATTGTTTGATTTGTTTGCTTTATACTTTGGCTCTATTGTTTGGGTTTGCAATCCTACACTCGGATTTTGGGAAACATTTCATAGATAGCAATACGTTGTGGAAACTGTGCAGGGTATACCGACACGGTCGAAGCAATAGCTATATTAGTGCGACATATTTGTGAGTATCGGTAACCCTTGAGTTCAATCAAGGAGAGTACGGGGCCGCTGAGTGATATCACTAAGCACTAATGACCTAGAACCTTACTTGACCATCTTGGCCTTTTATTAGGAGTAGTGAGATGACCGGCTTTGGTGCAGTCCGAAGTTGGTAGATACTCGATACTACACTCATTGAGGGTTGTTTTCTTGGAATATTTTGGTCGCTAGTTAAGTGGCTAAACCAAAGCAATGAACAATGAAAACAATCCAGTGATATTGAGCTCCTTAGAACCCGGTTACTATTTATAGGACAGATTTTTAAGCCAACTACACTCAAGAGGGTACTTACCTATGAAACCCCATGCAAGCCTGAAACTAGGGTTTGGTGTGATTTGCTTGTACATGTGTTTTGTGCATACATCATAAACATCATAAAACATCATATGCATTCACTAACCATTTCAAGGGTTTGGATCTTCATCTTTGTTCTTGTTTTGTAGGTCATGGAAATTCCTCGCAGAAATACCATTCAAGTCAACCTTGTGAGAATCCCTCCTCAACTCAAGGAGCTCACCTCAAGAATTCCGGAAAATTCATCCTTCAGTGAAAGACATGGTAGACGTCTCAGCCTAGTCAACACCAACATTGAAGAAGACATGATGAAAGTGCTATTCCAGTTCTTTGACCCTCTTCACCACTGTTTCACCTTCCCTGATTACCAGTTGGTACCCACTTTGGAGGAGTTTTCTCAACTCCTAAGAATCCCTATCCTTAATCAACTACCATTCAACGGTACAGAGAAGGAACCAAAGCCGGAAGATGTTGCTCGAGCATTACATCTACAACCATCCGACATCAAGGGGCATTGGGAAACCAGAAGCGGCGTCAAAGGATTCTTAGCAAAGTTCTTGTTTGAGAAGGCACAAGAATGTTGGAACTCATTGGACCTACAAGCCTTTGAAGAGATTGTGGCACTCCTTATCTATGGGTTGGTCTTGTTCCCAAATCCTGACCAATTGGTAGATGTCAACGCCGTCAAAATCTTCTTGTCCAGAAATCCAATACCAACATTGCTTGGGGACATTCTTCACTCATTTTACACACGAACAATGAGGAAGAGGGGTGTTCTCATGTGCTGTACTCCTATCCTTGCAAGGTGGTTTATTTCGCACCTTCCACAATCTGTCTTGAAGAATGACCAAGGTACAAGGTGGTCCCAACGGTTGATGACTCTTACTCATTCTGATGTGCATTGGTGTTCTCGGTCCAGAGAAAATGTCATCATTGTCGATCGTTGCGGAGAATTTCCTAATGTTCCTTTACTTGGAATCAGGGGAGGTATCACCTACAATCCTTGTCTAGCTTTGAGACAATTTGGATATGCACGGAGGGATGGCCCTCATGATATGTTGATTCCTAGCCTAGTTTTTGACTTCGACAACGATGCACAAGGACTTTGCCAAAGATTCATCAGAGCTTGGGGAAAACTCAACAAGGTTGATAGCAAGACTCTGGGACACAAGAACTCCATCCCTCTTGAGCCCTATCTCAAGTGGGTACGAGCCCGAGCCCAAAGTCTAATGATGCCTTATCCTCATGTACTCCCAGCAATTAAAGAGTCCGTCAATGAAGGAGAGGTTCCCTACACCATCCTACATCCAGACATGCCTACATCGTGGGAGGAAATGCAGAAATGTTGGATTCAGCTCAAGGAGGAACGGAATACTTTTGAAGCTAGCTTCTACTCCAGTGAGAAGAAGGTTCTAGAGCTTACCCTCCGACTCCATGAGCAAGAGGCCCTCAATACCTACATCGCACCAAAGAGGATGCGCAATGTCTTTTTGCCTTGAAAAGTTATTTTGTAATATTTGGCCCATGGGGCATTTATGTACTAACAAACTTCTTCTTATTAATATGACGTGCGTTCTTCTTTGTCTGAAACAATTTTGAATGTTCTAAATCCTTGAATGCATTGCATACATAAGCATACCATTCATCATGTGCATAAGCAGGTCTCACTCCAGGTTTCCTTATCTGTCTGCTGTTTATTTCAGTAGGATGGATCTCGAGCAAACAGTCAAAGACCTACAGGCTCAGAATGCGCAGTTCCAGCAACTCCTGATGACCTTGGCTAAGGGTCAGGAGGATATCAAGACTCAATTGGGGAATAAGGACCCAGTAAAAAAGAAGAAAAAGAGGATTGGGGTGGCTACTTTGGGGAGAAGATTTGACGGAGAAGCTCGAAGAGTGCTTGAATTTCCTCTGACTTCTGATGAAGGGACTAGTAAAAGAGATGGAGTTGCGGTGCCTTCCGAGTCTGATGCGGAGGAAGAAGAGGTTGAAGAGGATGAAGATTATTCTGACCAACAATACCCTCCAGCTGATGATAAGTACAAGGGTTTAGAAGACAGATTGGCCTCCATGGAATTACAAAGAGTACCGGGTTTGGATTTTGAAGACTTGGGTCTGGTTGCCGGGATTGTGATTCCCCCAAAATTCAAAGTGCCAGTGTTTGTGAGGTATGATGGGCTGTCCTGCCCCAAAATGCATCTCAGGTCCTACATGAGAAAGATTCAACTCTATACGGCAGATAAAAATCTCTGGATTCATTTCTTTCAAGACAGCCTTTCGGGAGCTCAGTTGGAGTGGTTTTATCAGCTAGAAGGAACCAGTGTCAGAAATTGGGAAGATTTGGCCACCGCTTTCTACAAACAATACCAGTATAATTCTGACCTTGCTCCTACGCGTACCCAACTTCAGGGTATGTCACTAGGAACAAGTGAGGGATTCAAAGAATATGCACAAAAATGGAGGGATTTGGCTGGCAGGGTGCAGCCTCCTTTAACCGATCGTGAGCTCGTTGATATGTTTCTTGGGACCCTATCTGGGCCATTTTTCAATCATCTAATTGGTAACTCTTCCGCGGGGTTTACCGATTTGATCTTAACAGGCGAAAGAATAGAAGCTGGCATCAAGTCAGGAAAGATTCAGAAGGGTGTTGCTGCAGGTGTTGAGAAGAAGCCTTTTAAGAAGGAGACAACTATGGTATATTCTCAGAGAAGAGCAGGGAAGATGGAGCGTCGGCCAACTGTGGGGACCTTAATGATTCAAAACACTCCAAGTGATCAGCCTCGCTATAACCAGTCCAGACCAAATCAACAACGGGTGGAACGGCCACAACGGCAGTTCACCCGTATTAATATGACTCCAGCGCAAGTGCTTCCCCATCTATTGAAGTTGAATCTCGCCACCATCAAGGAGGCACCAAAGAATGTGAATACATCCTCTCCGCATTATCATGCCAATGCTAAATGCGCCTACCATTCAGACAGTGTTGGACACGACACCAATGATTGTTGGGCACTCAAGCATAAAATCCAAGACCTGATAGAGGCTAAGGAGGTAGAGTTTGACGCTCCAGAGAAGCCTAATGTGATATCTACACCCATGCCGAAGCACGGCCGAAATGTCAACGCCATTGAAGAAGATTTGTATGTTGCTGATGTCAGTGATCTGACTACTCCACTGTTAACTATTAAGTTGAATCTGTTGAGGGCCGGGATCTTCCCGGGATGTAAGGAAGACTGCTATTGTTGTTACTCTCTGCCGTTTGATTGTCCGTTACTGAAGAAAGGCATCCAAGGCCTTATGGATAGTCGACAAATTTTGTTTGAAAAAGTTTCTGCTGTTCCAGTTCATACTGAAGATGTCTCAATCATAACCATTCACGCCAATCTTTCCAAGGCCGTCAAAAAGCCTGTTAAGATTACACCAGCTACGAAATCTGTTCCTTTGAAGATAACAATGCCAGGGCCTGTTCCCTATGTTTCTGAGAAGTCGATACCTTGGAACTATGGCGGCGACGTCTACTACCATGGTATCAAACAAATCGAAATAATTGAAGAAAGTTCGGACGATGAAGAAGCCATCATTAGTAACATTGCGGGCACTAGCAAAATCACCAGGAGCGGGAGAATATTTTCTCCAGAGATTTCCCCTCCAAGAGCAGTCTTTGGACCCTCATCAGCCGACAAGGTCATCCCTGCACCAATAAAACTCTCTGCTAGAACTCCTTTGATTGAAGATGTTGTTGTTCCTAGTACTGTCTCTCCTACCGCTGCTGACAAAGGTAAGGGAATCCAAGATGAGTCCGTCAGGACGAGGGCTTAACCCTTGGTAATCCCGGAAACCTCCAAGAAGGAAATGGATGAGATTTTGAGGATAATCAAGAGAAGTGATTACGATGTAGTAGAACAGCTGGGGCAAACCCCCTCCAAGATCTCCATGCTGGCACTACTACTTTGCTCAGAAGCACACGCTAAAGCCCTGATAAAATTCCTGAAGGCAGCCCACGTGCCCCAGGAAACCTCTGCGGATCAATTTCAATACTGCGTGGCTAGCCTGACTGTGGACAATGGATTAGGTTTTTCTGACGCCGACCTAAATCCTAAAGGCAGAAACCACAATGATGCTTTGCACATTTCAGTCGAGTGTCGCGGAACTACTCTCGCACATGTCTTGGTTGATACTGGTTCGTCACTGAATGTATTGCCTAAAAAGGCCTTGGACCGACTAGATTGTGAAGGGTTGGAATTGAAGCCGAGTGATATTGTTGTCAGAGCTTTCGATGGTTCGAAGAGAATGGTCCATGGAGAGGTTGAAATCCCCATCAAGATAGGCACCGAGGTGTTTAAATCCACTTTCTATGTGATGGACATCCGTCCATCATACTCTTGCTTGCTGGGTAGGCCTTGGATACACCATGCTGGGGCAGTTACCTCCTCCTTGCATCAGATGTTGAAGTATCCTGTCAAGGGAAAGATCATCACTGTCCATGGCGAAGAAGAGTACATGATTAGCCACTTAAATTCTTTCCGGTATGTGGAGGTTGAAGGAGAGTTCATTGAGACACCGTTTCAACATTTCGAAGAAGTCCTTCCTGAAATAGCAGTAGCAAAGTTGGCAGCCGAGACACCAAGACAGATGGCCAGGATGGCATCTCTGGAGGACGCAAGGGCCGCAATAAAAGAAGGGAAGAATTCAGCATGGGGGCAGTTACCCGACTTTCCGCATAAGACTGACAAGTTTGGGTTAGGGTTCACAGCCGCCGGCCAGAAAGCTATGCGCCGTGCGAAGATTGAAAGGGCGCCAATCAAAATTTCTCCCTACGGAATCAACGCCTTGGAAGATGAAGACAAGGAGGGCAACATTGTGGAGTGGATTTATCCAACTGTCAAAGGAGGATTGAGCAATTGGGAGGCTAAGGACTTTGTCCCCATCACTTTTATTCATCAGTAATTTATTTGTTAAACATTTCTTATTGGGTCTGTAATATTTACTTTCAAACAATCCGTACACTATCTTTTCACCTCCTGCCTTGCCCGGGGCATGTAGGTCCATTTGTAAGGGTTTTTATTATTTTTCATATCCATATGCCATGTTTAATGATTCATTGGACGTTTTTCATTTGATAAACTGCTTATGTTCATTTTCTTTCCTTTTGCATTTTTTTGTTTAAGGATGGCTATCCCTTACACACACCCACACTCACCAATGCAGGTACCCATCCACTCCGGATTCCATGGGTGACTATTCTGCTATATCTTTCAATAACTCTGAGGATCTGGTCAATCTAGCCGAGTATGAAGATGACGAAGGTTGTGAAGTACCCGGGGAACTAGCCAGACTTCTGCAACAAGAGGAAAGGGCCATCTTACTGCATGAAGAGCCATTAGAAACTGTTAACTTGGGAACCGAGGAGGACCGAAAGGAGGTGCAGGTGGGTGCCAATCTGGAACCGAGTGTCAAGGAACGCTTGATACAGTTGTTGAATGAGTATGTTGAAATCTTCGCTTGGTCTTATGAAGACATGCCGGGTTTAGACACAGACATCGTGGTTCACCGCCTCCCCACAAGAGAGGATTATCCACCGATCAAGCAAAAAGTTCGCCGAATGAGGCCTGACATGTCTGAAAAGATCAAGGCAGAAGTAATGAAACAATTCGATGCTGGCTTTCTGGCTGTTACGTCCTATCCTCAATGGGTCGCTAACATTATGCCAGTACCTAAGAAAGATGGCAAAGTCAGGATGTGTGTGGACTACCGGGATTTGAATAGGGCCAGCCCTAAAGATGATTTCCCGCTACCTCACATTGACATCTTGATCGACAATACAGCTCAGCATAAAGTGTTTTCCTTCATGGATGGATTCTCGGGCTACAATCAAATCAAAATGGCCCCTGAGGATATGGAGAAAACAACTTTTGTCACACAGTGGGGCACTTTCTGTTACAAGGTGATGCCGTTCGGGCTGAAGAACGCAGGGGCAACTTATCAACGCGCCATGGTAGCTTTATTTCATGATATGATACATCATGAGATTGAAGTTTACGTAGACGATATGATAGCTCGGTCACAAACAGAGGAAGAGCACCTTGAACATATAGAGAAGCTGTTTTCCAGGTTAAAAGAATACAAGCTCAGGCTGAATCCAAGTAAATGCACTTTTGGAGTTAGGTCTGGTAAACTCCTGGGATTCATTGTAAGCAACAAAGGCATTGAATTCGATCCCGCAAAAGTAAAAGCAATACAAGAGATGCCTGCTCCCCGTACTGAGAAGGAAATTAGAGGATTCTTGGGGCGCATAAACTATATTGCCAGATTCATCTCACATCTGACTTCTACCTGTGAACCGATTTTCAAACTATTGAAGAAAGATCAGGTAGTCGAATGGAACGACGATTGCCAAGCTGCTTTTGATAGAATCAAGGAGTATTTGCTAGAACCTCCTATTCTGATGCCACCCGTCGAAGGAAGACCATTGATCATGTATTTGACCGTCTTGGATAACTCAATGGGGTGTGTTTTGGGCCAGCATGACGAGTCTGGTCGAAAAGAGCATGCTATTTATTACCTTAGCAAAAAGTTTACCGACTGTGAGACTCGTTACTCACTGCTCGAGAAAACTTGCTGCGCTTTGGTATGGGCTGCTCGCCGACTAAGGCAGTATATGTTGACTCATACTACCTTGTTAATTTCCAAAATGGATCCTATCAAGTATATCTTCGAAAAGCCCGCTTTATCTGGAAGGATAGCCAGATGGCAAATGATCTTAACTGAGTATGACATCCAGTACACCACCCAAAAAGCTATAAAAGGGAGTGTACTAGCTGACCATCTGGCTCATCAAGCTATCGAAGACTATCAACCCATGAGATTTGACTTCCCAGACGAGGACATCATGAATTTGGACAACGTTGAAGGTGACAGACCGTATGACGGACCTGAAAAGGGATCCCGATGGACCCTGTACTTTGATGGTGCTTCAAATGCGCTTGGAAACGATATTGGCGCAGTACTCATTTCTCCGGAAGGTTGTCACACACCTTTCACGGCCCGACTTTGCTTCAGCTGCACAAACAACATGGCTGAATACGAAGCTTGCATCTTTGGTCTCAAGGCTGCTATAGACTTGGGGATCAAATCTTTGATCGTATTTGGAGACTCGGCTTTGGTTATCAGTCAAATCAAAGGAGAGTGGGATACCAAACATCCTAATCTTATCCCATACAAAGAACATGTTCTGACATTGTTGCCTCATTTCGAGCAAATTACCTTCGAGCATTTCCCGCGAGAAGAGAATCAGCTAGCAGATGCTCTAGCCACAATGTCCTCCATGTTTAAACTCAACTGGGATAACGAGGCTCCCCAAATCACCATCGAGCGAATGGATGAACCGGCGCATTGCCACGAGATTAATACCGAAGAAGTAGTGGAACAACCTTGGTTCCATGAAATCAAAAGGTATCTCGAGACCCGAGATTATCCTGAAGGGGCTTCCGTGAATGACACGAAGTTCTTAAGGAAATTTGCTGCTAAGTTCTTCCTGAGCAACAACATCCTTTACAAACGAAGCCATGATTCTGTGTTACTCCGATGCGTAGATAAAACTGAAGCAGAGTTGATCATGACTGATATACACAGCGGCACATTTGGCACTCACTTGAGCGGGCATACAATGGCTAAGAAGATCCTAAGGGCAGGCTATTACTGGTCTACCATGGAAGCTGACTGCCATCAACATTCCCGTACTTGCCACAAGTGTCAAGTCTATACTGACAAAGTTCATATTCCCCCGGTTCCTCTCAACGTCCTGACTGCTCCGTGGCCCTTTGCAATGTGGGGCATTGATATGATTGGAGAGATCAAGCCCACGGCTTCCAACGGACATTGCTTCATCCTGGTTGCCATTGACTATTTCACCAAATGGGTCGAAGCAGCTTCCTTCGCCTCTGTGACTAAAAATGTGGTTGCCCACTTTATCAAGCAAAATCTCATATGTCGGTATGGTGTTCCAGACAGGATCATCACAGACAACGGTACAAATCTGAATAACACGATGATCACTGCATTGTGCGAACAGTTCAAGATTTATCATCACAATTCATCTCCCTATCGGCCGAAGATGAACGGTGCTGTTGAAGCTGCGAACAAAAACATTAAGAAGATCATTCAGAAAATGACAGTCACTTACAAAGACTGGCATGAGATGTTACCGTTTGCTCTGCATGGATACCGTACGACGATACGTACTTCAACCGGGGCAACCCCATTTTCTTTGGTTTATGGCATGGAAGCTGTTTTGCCTATGGAAGTCCAGATCCCTTCTCTAAGGATCATGAAGGATGCAGGTTTGAATGAAGATGATTGGATGCAAACCCGACTTGATCAACTCAATCTGATCGACGAAAAGCGACTGGCTGCTATATGCCATGGTCAGACGTATCAAAAGCGAATGATCAAGGCCTTCAATAAGAAAGTCAGACGTCAAGTGTATCAAGTCGGAGACCTCGTAATCAAGCGGATTATCTTGCCGCAAAGTGATCCCAGGGGCAAATGGACGCCTACATATGAAGGACCATTTATGATCAAGAGCATATTTTCTGGTGGTGCAATGATTCTGACCACCATGGACGGCGACGATTTGCCGCACCCTGCGAATGCAGACATAGTCAAAAGATACTACGTATAAATTAACCCGGCAAGTTGAAAACCCGAAAGGGCGGCTTGGGCAAAAATGGGCATCTCGGTGAGCCGAAAACCCGAAAGGGCGGTTCAGGCAAAAATTAGGGATAAAAATAAAAAAAATTTGTACACCCGGCAAGTTGAAAACCCGAAAGGGCGTCTTGGGAAAAAATGGGTATCCTGGTGGATCGAAAACCCGAAAGGGCGATTCAGGCAAAAGTTAGGGAGTTAAAGCGTATGACTATGTCTCGTCGGATCACTTCAAAGACAATTTCTTCATCAACCGGTTCCAGGCTTCTGATCAATCCAGTCATCGTCAAACGACGCTTTGAATGGACAGATATTCAGGGTTGCGAAAGCTATAGCGGAATGGAATCCCATGGAATTATTTCACATAGCCATCTTTATTTTGTATAAACTTTTCAAATATTTACGACAAAATCCTCTTACTAGGATGATTGTCTCCTTTGTACAAATATACTCATAGAAAATCAATACAAATACTTTTCCCAGAAATTTGTGTCATTTCCTTTTCTTTTCTCTTGCACTATTTGTTTTATTTTGAGAAACGTCCAATGTTTTGTTAAATAGGCATATGCATTTGAAACATAATCATTCTCTTATGAGTCGGGAAAGAGGATTACTGATAGGTCAAAGGTACAATTGGATATCTTGATACCTTTCAAAGGAAACCCCCGGGAGATTTGGAATCCATATCCCTAGCAAGTCTTGAAGCTCATCCCCAGTAGATTCTGGAAGCTTATTCCCCGCAGAGAACGGACGTCTCTCCCGAGTTTTATTCAAAGTTATTCCTCACAAGGCCTTATAACTGGGTTATCCTCAGCTAACAACCACGGAGGATCGCACTCTCCAGAATTCTTCATATCCCCAGCGGAGTTCATCAAAATTCCCCAGCAGTAACTTATCTTTGCAAATCCCCAGCCAGAGAATCCTCCGGAATTCAATTCCCCTCAGAGTTTAAGTTTCAGTGTCCCCAGCCGAGCTAAAGCTTCAAATTATCAATCCCCAGCGGAGCCAGACTAATGAACCTTCTCCCCACAGAGTTTTAGGAGAATAAATCTTGAGTTCCCCAGTGAAGTCGCCAGAGACACTTCCCACCGAACTGAAGATTCCCGGTCTTGTAGCCCCAGCATAAGTCTGCTAGATTGGTGCTCCCCAGTAGAAGTCATCAGGAATTCCCCAGAGGTTTGGTATACAACCCAAGCTCCTTATTCCCCAGTCACAGCCAAGGAATTATTCTTCCCGGCAGCAGTCAGGATGCTTTTATCTTCAGCCACCCAGGATTCATCTATCCCTAGCAAGACAGTTCATCAGCTTACATGCGCATTCATTACATTCATATCATAAACATTGATATAACATATATTGCATCATACATTTCATGCAACATAATTTTGTGTTCAGCTGACATTTTGTCCTTTTCAGGATAAGAATAAAAAGCTATCCTTAACAGTTTCAGATGCAGTGTTACACGGATTCATCATCAAGCAACCCTACACCGGTTCTTATTCAAATCCAAGACTTCTGAAAACAGTTTATAGATTCTTCCCAACAACGGATGTTAATCTATCGACTTGTTCAGATGCAACTTTCTGAAAGCAGCTTACGGACGCTTCCCAACAACGGATGCTGCTCTATTGCTTATTCAACCTCAAGATTTCTGAAAACAGTTCACGGGTTCTCCAAGTAACGGATGTTAACCTATCACTTGTTCATATTCTTCTCAAGACTTCTGAAAACAGTTTATGGATTCTTCCCAACAACGGATGTCAATCTATCACTTGTTCAGATGCAACCTTTTGAAAACAGTTTACGGAAGCTTCCCAACAACGGATGCTGCTCCATTGCTTATTCAACTTCAATATTTCTGAAAACAGTTCACGGGTTCTCCGAGTAACGGATGTTAACCTATCGCTTGTTCAGACCCTTCTCAAACTTCTGAAAACAGTTTACGGATTCCTCCCAACAACGGATGTCAATCTATTGCTTGTTCAGACCCCCAGTTCAGAGATGGTCCAAAGCTTGGACACCTTCCTGATATTCCCTTCTAGATTGCATCTCTAAGCCCATCCCCGACAGGATTTCTGTTACCCTCTCAAGATGGCATCTCTAAGCGCATCTCCAAATGGCATCTCTTAGCCCATTCCCGCATTCATTGCTTTGACGAGTGCAAATTTCCGGGCACTCTAGTGTCCAATCTCCTTTTACCCTCGAGTCACGAAAGGCAAACTTGCCAATCTAACTCTTCGGATTCAAGAAGATTGAACAGGGGCAACTGTTGTACCCTAAAATTTGCCCTCCCATTTCTCAATGATTTCTCATCACAAAACCTTTGAAGCCCAAGATCCAGTTAGGGTTTCATCTGCTCAAGACTTCTCCTTGCACTGTTGACCCAAATTAGGGTTTGTGTTTGCACCAAGATGTTTTGACCTAAAGTGCCTAAGATGACTTTCATGCTTCATATTGGACTCCCAAGTTTATCCATACCAAGTTTCAAGCTTTGATTCCAAGTTTTGCTCAGTCAATTGGACAGTTGACCTAGAAATCAGCTGTATTGGGGAAAAAGTCAACTGTGGCCAATTGACAGTCAAACCTCATGAAAATTGACCCACATAAATATTATGAACTCATATGGACCGTTTGATCAAGTTTGGATCACAATTCCATAAGAAATTTGATCAGATCACCAAAGGGGCAAAATGGTCATTTTTAGGGTTTTGACTGCACAAAGGCAATTTTTGACTATTTGACCTAGCCAATGGCAAACCAAGCTCATATATGGACTCAAGGACCCCATGGAATTATCTTTACATGCTCAACAAACTCAAAAGATCCCAAGTACACAAGATTGACAGTTGAATTTCCCAGTCAATTGATCAATTTTGACTGTATACTGAAAAGTCAAACTTTGACTTTTTGGTCAAAATCAAGAGTCAAGATTCATTTTTCATCAAAACATGCCAAATCATGAAACTTGTTCACCAAGAAATCACAAAATGCAAATTAGGGTTAGAAATTAGAATTTTTCATAACTTAGAATTTTTCTAAGTTATAAAAAACCCTAATTGTTTCCCAACTTTGCCCCACTTTTTCACCAAGATCCATTTGGATTCAAACAAAAGTCAAAACATGAAAGTTGTAGATTGTTGCATAATCTACAACTTTTATTCACAAAGTTTTCCCATTTGAGGCTTGTATCTCAAGTTACAAATTTTTGAATAAGGACACTAAACCATTCTTAACTTAGTGAAATTTTAACCTATTTTGACAAGGTTTTCTACCCAACTTCAAGGCCATTTTCCATACCCTTCCACTTGGAATTTAAATTTGCACTTCAAATATGGATTGTAGTACACATTCCAAACTTTCCAAAATGTCCAAGAACTTCTCAAACAACCTCATGGTTAGGGAGAATCGAATTTTGCAAAATGAGAAAAAGTCACTTTTGTTCTTGGCCATGTACATGTTCATAACACTATGCATTTCAATCTCAGCTTGCATATCTTGATTACAGGTCCTTAAACCATCCAACACTCATAAATTTAATGCATATTCTTTGTGCCAAGGCCATGTTCTTTGTGTTCTAGCATTGCATAAAGGATTAATCCCAAAATAGATAAAGCATTTTTTCCATTTTTGCAAAAGGTAGCTTTATGTCCAATTACAAATCCAAGAAGTACAATCCATATCTAATTGGCACAAGTTTATGAGTTAATGACACTGATCAAGGAGGGATTATGCAGCATAGTATGAGGGCCTGTACAGGCTAGAGGCACAAAGTAACCATTGCTTGCTTAAAGTGTAAGAAACACATCATAACTTGAAACAACTCTCATATCAGCTTGCAAACACTTAAGTGAACTTGTGAAACACACTCAAGACATCTCAACCAAGCTATTGCATGACCCTAACACCTCCAATCCCTCCCAAAACTCAGAATCACCTTGAAACTGCTCAAACAGAGCAACCTCTGCAGATTAAGTTCCAACTCTCAATCCTTTCAAGCTCTCTTGCCCAAACCAGTTCACATACATTCCCTAGCATCTATGCAAGCTAACCATGACTTGAAACATGACCTGTAATCCCTCTAACCAGTTCCACCATTTTCAGTTTCTTATTTTGCAGGTGAAGTGCTCCAGCACGATTCAAAAGCTTTCAAGACAAAGTAAACATTGGAATAGCATCCCTGGACCTCAAGGAAGCTTTTCCAATCATCACCTTGCACTGAAAGCTTCCTCATTGCCAGATAGAACTTCAACTGAACAGGTATTTTGGTGAACTTCTATCTCTCTTATTAAGCATCATTATCTCTAAGTTTGTGAATAAACAATGTTCTACTCATGCCACTGAACATGTACATGTTTTTACTTTTCATTTCTTTTGCTTGAGCTGTGAGAATTTGAGGTTTGAAAATGGCAGAAAATCTAGGTTAGGATTTGGGGGAGAAGAAATTCTCCCTCATCTTAGAGAGTTAGATCAAGTTCTGCATATGGTTGGATTCGTCTCTTGATGCTGAACATTTGTTATGTTATGAGTTTTCATTAATAAGCCAGGAATCAGGAGTTAGAAGATTGAGAACAGGGCGTGCGTTTTTGAATAACATAGTTCAGAGGTTGAAGAAAGGTTGCATTGGGCTGGGCTTGCTTTGTGTTTTCTTTTTGCACCATACAACTTGTTCTGAACCCCCTGAGCCCATTTGCTTTATTTTTAATGTTTTTTGACTTTTTCTTTTTTTAATTAACTCATTTATTTTTTCTCAGCATATTTAAAATTTAAAAATATTTTTTCTCACCATTTTTTGAATTTATTAGGTATTTAGTTGATTTTTCTCTTAGTTTGAACATAAATAAATAAATATATATGTTTTGTTTAAAATATTAAAATATTAGAATTACATTTTACACACTTTTATTTTGATTCTACTTTCTGAAAATAGTTTATAGAAAAAATACCTTTTTTATTATTATTATTATTATTATTAAATATTAAAAATTACTAATTAATATAATACTTATCTTGTAAATAATATAAATGTACATATATATATTAATACATTTAGGGTAAAAATATCAAAAATATACATATTTTTATTTTTATTAATATTTAACACCAAAAATACATTTTTATAAATATACTATATTTTATTTTATTTTTGTATGTAAATAGTAAATATTATATGAATTAATTAATTAATATCCCTTTTGATTAAAAATTAGGGTTTTACCCTAAATTTGAAAATACTCCAAAAATAAGACCTTTTTATTTCTCTTTTTATTTTCACATAAATAATATTCTTTTTTTTCATACACATAAAAAATCCCTTTTTACATTTTGCATATTTATTTCAATTTCCATTTAATTATACAATTATTTGTCTTGTAAATATTCAAAGAAAATGATGTAATAGTTAGGTTTTAATTCTTGTCTAAATATACCCCATTTGAAACATTGTACCCCCCTCCCCATATTATTGTGTTGTAATAGTGTAGGAATTTAAATTTCGCACTTTAACGCTTTCTAAACATACCATGCTAGAATTAGGGTTTGAATGCGAATAAAACGAACAAAATAGTTGGACCTAACTTCAAGATAAATAAGCATGAAAATGGACAACACATTTCACACTTGCACCCCTAGGGTATTCCACTTTGTTGCCTTCAAATAATTGGGCCATATTGCATGTTGAATTTCTTTGGGTAAAACAAACAATCAAATGATCATAGTCCCTCAAAATGTTGCCTAAATGAATGATCAAGTCCCCTTTTAAAGAAAAAATTGCCCAAAGACATTTAACACTATTGCAATTATGGTCTAAACGATGACCCGCGCCCGTCCCTTTCACCTCCTAATACAAGATTGTCCACCAAATGCAATGGTGGAACAAAATTGTCAAAAGGTTTAAAACATAACAAAAATCCTTGAGAAAACTTTAGGGTAGATAACTCTTAAGTACTTGTCAATTTGCAAAGAAAACACTTGCCTAATTTCAAACCACACTTCACAAACACTTTCAAAACCAACTTTCAAAAAAACCTTGAAACCTCTTTTCTAAAGACAAAACACCTTTTGTAAAACATTCGAGTAAAGAATTGTTACAAGGGTAGCCTATACAAGGCATCTTTTCAAAACATTTTTCAAAATCACACACCAAACACCATTTCAAACAATTGAAAACCAAGGCAAGTTGATCTAAGCAAGTACTTAAGAGCCCATGGATAACCATGGATAGAAAGGGTGCTAATACCTTCCCTTTCTATAATCTACTCCCCGAACCCAAGAAAAATCTCAAAGGTTTTTGCTGTGCTTTTTTAAACCTTTCCTTAGGATAAAATAAAAAGTCGGTGGCGACTCTTGCTCAACCGAAACATTTGCGAAAACAAACGCAAAACCCTAGTCAGTTCTCCCACCGTATCACATACCCCTCGAACTCAAGAAGTAATCTCAAAGGTCTTTCCTGTTCTTTTCAACCTTTCCTTTTGGATAAAAGAAAAGTCGGTGGCGACTCTTGCTAACCGCAACATTTGCGATCAAACGCAAAATAACCAAGTCAGTTCTCCCACCTTGTTACAGTATGGAAAGTGTATTAAGTGTTCATTATCACGTTTCAATTTGGACAGATTTCCACGCCTATATAAGCAAGTTCAAAGAGTAAATCGTTCACGATTTCGCACGACTGCTCTCTACATTCTCAAAAAGGATTAAAAAATTCATATGCATTCTACATTCAATTTGTGTAATACATCACAGCAGTGATACAATTTTTGTAACGAAAAACAAATAGTACACAGTAAACTTTTTCTTTTATTAAGATATTTTTCCTTGAGATAAACCGGGTTGTGGTTATACTCAAGAAGACTTTGGCAGTTGTCAAAGTAGATTTGTAATAAGTTTGATTAGTGAATTAAGTCCTCATTGGAGAGAGGTGAAATCACTTTGGCGGGTGGACTAGAGTAGTTTGAGATCAAGCGAACCAGGATAAAAATCTCGTGTCTATTGCTTTTGATTTTTAAGTTTCAATTCAACCCCCCTTCTTGTGTTTTTCACTTCTTCACACCGAGCCACACATCAATTGGTATCATCTTCAATTATCTGAGAAACACAAGAAGATCATACTTATTCCAACAAAAGTGCACTGGGATAGCCTTCTCGAGGAATCAAGAAGTTAACATTATAACAAGAGGTCAAAATTACGGGGATTTTAAATCATACTCAACACTTGGTGAGAGAAAACCCAAAAATTTGACAACTGTCTCAAAACTTCTTAGAAAATATACTGCCCTTGTCTAGCTACTTGGGGAACACATAATAACAATAATTTCAAAAATGGAAGGAGCAATGCTCTACAAGAGATTTCATATCAATTCTAAATACACAAAGGGAGAAAGAACTTCATCAAATGAGCAAAGGATTCATAGCTCTTTTTAACCTCTGTTTAATCACCACCTGATTGGGTAAAGAATCACACTCAACTGGAGAAGTCTGTAACAAGATTGGAAAAATGAGATTATAAACCCAACACCATAACACAACCTGTAGGAAACCCTTTAATTGATCAACAATTGTTAAAGGAAACCAGACACACATCTATAAAATAGATCACAAGAAATAATCCTACTTGAGGAAGATTCTCGGCTTGGGGGTAGACATAGCAAATATCTTGATGAAATCTGGATATGCCCTTGGAAACCAATCTGGTGTCCCAAGCTTACCGTGCTGATCAAGGTAACTTTCATAACTTGCCTTTGGCTGCATGCTTTTAGGATAACCTTTATGATCAAATGGCTTATAGAGATTTGTTCAATCTCGATGTAACTGCCCTAGATTGGCTAAATGTTGCATCCTCTTTGCTCCGCAAATCTTCTCGGGAACATGCCTTTTATTGATACTCAAATGTAAACTTCTATGATATCAAGCAGTTGTTTTACAAGAAGAAAATTTTTATTCTAAGAATTAAAATTCTAGTGCAATAATTATGTAAGTCTTGAAGATTTTATTTGAAATGATGTCGTAAAACCTTGTGAACGAATCACTAGCCAGGATGAGACATGGATTTTTTGTATGAAAGATAACAAAAGCGTATGATACCAATCACAATAATTTAGAAAAATTAATGGGAGTCAGGAAAAACTATCTCATTGGAGTATGCTTTCGAAATAAACCATGTTTCAATTAGGACTTTTGAGGGTTGTAACATGGTCTGGTTTATGGTTTTAGAAGAAAAGATTTAATGCTCAAAAATATTTGGTGCCCACCCCCTTCATGATGCTCTTCAGTCCTAAGTTCAGTTAACCTGACACGAACATTCATCTCTCAAAAGAAATTTCGAGATGGTTGAGGAATCAAACAAGGTTTTCTTTGGACATGCAATTCACTCACTCCTGCTTATTTTGAATTTCTTGCCACACGACTCTATTCTTTGCTGAGTATTTCACACTATAATCCTTTATCGCATTTTAGGCTTTCCATTTCTTCCTTGATTTCCGGACAAATTCCTTTTGACTTTGACTCTGAAGTGCAGCAGGATGCCCTGACTTTTGCCTAAGCGACTTGTTTTTTCAAGTTTCGACTTAGCGGGGCTTTTTGTCTCTTTCTTTTTTCATCATCATTTTTTATTTATTACTTTTTTTAATTCTTATCATCTTTTTATTTTTCTATTTTTGAACATGTCGCGTGACTTCGAGTCATTTTTGACTTGTTGGAAGAATTGTGACTGCCCTATTTCTGGGTAGATAAAAAATAACCATTGTTGTATCGTCATCTATTGATCTCTTGGTGTGCGACATATAGCCATTAAGATACCGTCAATTGACGCACCCTCCTGATAAGTGAAGATTAACCATTTCGGTTTTTACTTTCCTCAACCTTTCGAGGGATAACCATTGTTGTATCCTTAGATGCGCACTCTTGATGAGATCTGTATACTCAATCAGATTAATTGAACACTATCTTGCCCCGGTTTAAAAATGAGTATTTTTTTCTGAATAGAAAAAGAAACTCCTACTTCAAGGCTCCAAGGATTTAACAAAGGTTTCACTCCCTTATATCTCCGGTGTTTGAGGATTTGAAACAATGCATGTACATCGTCAACAGGGTTTTATCCAAAAGCATACAACCATAAAATTTGTGTTTTAATATCATCATCCTCCCTCCAATCTCTGCCTAGGCGAGAGAATGGATAACAAGTTGGTATCATATAGAATTTTAAAATTGAAAACAAATACGAGTGAAACGAATGAATTTCTTAAAGATAAACATGCTCATTATATTAAGATTCAACATTCAAATGAAAAAAAGTTCTTACATGCAAATAGTACAATGATAAACAAGAAAAATTACAAATGAGAAAGCAGTAAAAATGATAATAAACTAAGATGGCTAATCATCCTTAAACTCCAGGGCATTCTTCAATCACGTTTGAGAAGTGAGTTAACATCTTTGAAGGATAAGATCCCACTGTTTATCAACTTTTGTACTTCTATCTTCAATGGAAAACAATCTCAATGTCATGCCCAGGGCGCCTTGGTGAAAATCACATAAAGCATTAGCCTTGTAACACCAAGGAATTACTTCTGGGATAGTTGGTGGTGATCTTGTATAAACCAAATTCTTTTGTAACAAATCAGACAATAATTCAGCACACGTCATATGAATTGGGTCAAATGGAGTTTTCCTTTGATCAGTAACTTACTGGGTCTGTTGACAAACTGGAGAAACATGAGGTAAGTTGAACACAAGGATGACAGAAGAAACATGCTGATTCTGACGATAATTGTTTCTTCCTGTGGTTCTCTTCTTGGAAAAGTTATTATCAAACTTCTTCACACCACTAGCTGAGCCACCATCTTTAGATGAACATCCCTTTCAGACATCCTCTTCTAGAAGCACTCCCACATTCACTTTTTCAGGGAAATCACTAGGCACATTGACTATCACCTTCTCATGAAAGAATGACTTCAGAGTTTCTGTGAAGACCTTTTCCATCTCTTCTTCCTTCCTAGAAGGATTGACTTGGGCAACAACCAAAGTTATAACCAAAGCAGTTAGATACTCCATACCATCCTTCAAAGTAGTTACCTCTTTGTGGAGTTCAAATATCTCTTTCTTAATGTTTTCCATCTTCTCTTAGCACGAGTGTTGCACTGACGAGATAACTTGACTTCTGAAGACAAAGAGCAGATGATAAGACTCTGGGAAACTCTCAAAATCAAGACAGAAGTGAGAATGATGCATGATATGTAATGCATATGATTTTTTAAAAGTTTTAAAACCAAGTTTTCAAATAAATTTGGAACATTATAAATGAATTGCAAACATAAATTAAAAGACATAATTGGGATAACTGAAAAACTCATTTCATTAATAATGGGAGGATTACATTGGAAGTACAAGACTTCACTAATCCTAAACAGAAGAAAGAGAAAGCTAAATCCTCAGGTCCAAATGAGCTGCATCCAATTAAGATCCAACACCGTGTTGTAAAATCTTCTTGAGCTTGAATTTGGAATGCTAAAGGAAAATAAATCCTCTTGCACTCTTCTCTTCTACTTTGCTGATAATCGGGAAAATAAATCACTGATACAAAGGATTTGGGAACTAGATCAAGAGCGTAGAGAAATCCATCTTCAAGATAGTTAGGAAAATTTGAAGTCCCGAGGAATAGATACCAAGGATTAAGGATTTCTCAATTCTTCTGAATCAGGACTCTTGACATTGTACTTCTTAGTACTCTTTCTAAAATCCATAATTACAAAACTTGTGATGTTTGCAAGCAAAAGTCTTAAGTTCCTAAACATTTGGTTAAAACAATGATCATGGGTGCATGGATGCATGATGCAACAATCACACACAAGATCACAAACATAGGATTCATAGGTTCAGCATCGCGAGCATGAGGTCTAAGGTACTACCCATAAGGTATGATCTAAAAGTTTGTCACCTGCCGGTCAAGGTTCTAGAGGTTCCCAGAGTCTACATCCTTCCTTCGGATATTACTAACTTCCCGATTAACTTGGTAATTAGTAATATTCTCAAGAAAAAACCGTCCGAGCATAGTATCGTGTGACAACTATTTTTGGATTACTCCGTCATAACTTCCGTACTACACCTAAAAGGCCAAGATGGGTTAGGTAATCCACGGTCCTCAGTTTCAGCAGGCTCCCAGGTCAAAAGCAGCACGTCTTCTCGATTACTCAGTAAATGACACTATAGTCAAAGGGGCCTCCACTGAGCGTGGGATCTCATGTCTTCTTTTTTGGGATTACTCCCTCAAAGTTAACATGAATATATCGCCCGTCCTATCTTAAGTTTTCCCAAGTCCGGGTATAGGGCTTATAAGTAATCACCAAGCACCCTGAAAACCAGGAAAATCCACATAAACATATGCACAACATATAACACCTAAACAACAATAGCACATATACAGTTATAAACAAAGATAGGCTCAACCCACTTAAGGATGGACCAGCAAGAGGTCAATCTTTACCTAGTGAAGTCGCCAATTTTTTCTATAGAAGTAGAAATGTTTAAGACTAAGTCATTGGATTGACTTGACTTGTACAAATCAAAATAAAAATCACCACCGCACTTTATTATTTCCAAAGGAATGGGAAAAGAGCGAATAACCCAAAAGAGGGGGGAAAGATTCAAGGTAATGGGGTTTGTTATGCAAAGGGAAGGTATTAGCACCCTGAACATCTACGCTACTCCGCATGAACCTCTTTGTAAAATATGTATTTTGGCTATAAAATATTGTATGTAAAATGGATGGTGGAGGTGAGAAAAGAAATATTTTTTATGATTATTGCACCTGCCGCGGTTGCGAACCTTTAGTGCCTACGTACCACCTTCCGTGTAATAGGGGATTAGGATGCTCGTAGTTCACCTTTAAAAAATTTTAAAACAAGTGTGTTGGTTAATTTTATGAGATAAGACATCATCGTCATTGTTCGTGTGGAAAACATACTTACCACCCACAATCATGAGAAAGGAGAATTTGCATCATCTCAAAGTGGAGGATATAGCTTGGATTTTAAAATCAACAATGCCTCACTCAACACCCAAGTGTAAAATATCTCACTTCACTACATATTGTAGAAGTATAGTTGTTTGCATCACTACAAGGATTGACAAGAGTCTAATCTTTTGAGAAAATTTTAAAGTAAAAGAAAAAATGGCTAAATTGTTTGAATGAGATTGATTGACTTTTAGTATTTTCACAAAAATGTCAAGGTATTTTTAAGTTGATTGAAGTTTATTTATGAAAATATTTTGAAACTGCATGGACCTAAGTCCAAGTTTATTATAAAAGTGGTTCAAGTTTAGAAACAAGAAGAGTTTTCAAAAGGATGGAGAAGATTTTTGAAATTAAATAAGATGGGAGGAGATGAAGGGACTATCCTAAAGCATAAGGTAAAAGCTAGGGAGAAGAACCATCTAACCAACAAGAAGCCAACACTTGACATTATGAGTCAAGATATAATTCCCATTCTTTGGACTGAAACCAAGAAAGCAAAGATACTAGACCTCTTGAGAAGACCAAAATTCAAGTGTATTAAGTATTCAAAAAAAATTGAGCAGAGTAACGGCTGTATACAGATGAATTCCAGATTACAGACAAAGTGTGTAATCACAATAACCTGCACACAAAACAAACAAACAACCCAATGTCTTGAGGTAAACCTCAAGAGCTCCTAACAAAATATCAATTAAGGTCACAAGGTCTCCAACATAGGCTAAGGTCTCTAATCCTAAATCCAAGAAGTCCAATACTCCATAATGCCAAGGATAGTAACCAAATAGTCCAAGTATCATTAATTTTTTTTTATGGTTCATGTTGATTATTAAGTATCTTTAAAAGGAAAAGAAAAGCTCAAGTGAGCAAAATAAAAAAATAAATGCCATAAAAAAATAAATGCTCAAGTGAGCAAAGATAAAAATGGCATAAAAGTAAATGCTTAAGTGAGCAAAGATGAAAATAGCATGAATGTAAATGCTAAAGTAAATGGTACATAAAGTAAGAGCATAACAATAAAAGCATAAAATAAAGTAAATTGTTAGAAGTTAATGGTTAGTTGGATGAGCATCTTGAAATTTGTGTTTGGAACTCATTAAAGGATTGGTAGAACCAAAGCCTCTCAACAACAAGTTGCATTTGCTTTTTGTCAAGTATATCATCCATTTAATAATCCTCAAGGCAACATTTAATGATCAACGATGTTTAAGTGATCCGCATTGACCAAAATTGATGAAGATCCATTGGAGGATTGGTAGAACCAAAGCCTCCTAACAATGAATCTCAAGGTTATTGGATCAAAGGGTTCAAATTAACATACTTGGGATTGCAAACATAGGTTTGGGTCACGAATGATCATTTTCTCGAATCAGGAAAAAATTTAGTGTTATACTAAGAAATCATAAGTGGACTTATGTAGAAGTCGCACCTATTTTGAGGCTGGTCAATAGCAATCTATGTACTTCATGTTTGGATGAATGATATAGAGATCATTATCCTTTAACATGTAGCACAAATAAAAAAGAAAGGGATAAGATGAAGAGACAGGGAAATGATAAGATAATTTGGATCATTACCTTAAATTTCTTTCATCTTTAAATTTAATCACTCATCTCGATGGAATAAAGTACTAAGCATATCATTAATCCAAAGCACAAAAAATGAATTGAATAATTCACAATTTGGTAGATTTGAATTAATGAACATTTATCCAACTTCATCTACACCCAAAGTCCATTAAATTTAAAGAGAAATTGGACATTTAAAATTGCAATCCAAATCAACAATCAAAAGGAGTGAGTAGAAAAAGATAGATGGATTAAAACAGCCCCAAAACAAAGCAGAAAAAGCATTTTTGTTCTTTTACAATCGATTGCACTGCAAACGCAATCGATTGCATCAGTGTTTTTTTTTTTAAAAATACGTGAATTCGTTCTGTGACAATCGATTACAATATTACAACAATCGATTGCACCCTAATAAAATCAGAAAATCAGCATTTCAAAAGGCCAAATTCTTGTTCAAACATTCCATCAAACACCTTATGATCATGGATTCAATTGAGCACGAAAATTCCATAAAATTATGAGAAAATAGCACCAATGGAATCAAAAAATAATGCTCAATGAATCAAGCCCAAATATCAATAAGAGATCACATTGTGAAAGATGAAAAATCCAACTTACCAAAGGTAGATCTATAGAATTATCAAAACAACTTCAAGAATTTGCTTCAAATAAGCCCCAAGAATCAATTGCCCAAGCTCGAATGTAGATCATTGATGAAGAAAAAGTGTTTGGATGAAGGTTTAGCTCAAATATTAGTAAGCTTTAATGAAAAACTTACTAACTTTTTTTGAAAATGAAGCTTTGAGTGAATTTGGTAGATGGAGAGAATTGAGAGATTTTTTAGCAAGGTAGATTTGCCTATCAAAAAGCTTTTGGTTTGAATGAAATGAGGGCTCTACTTATAGAGTTTAGGCTTGGGATTAGTGGCTGTTGTACCCCAAAATTTTCCCTCCCATATTTCTCAAGACATTGCAAGAATAATCTCCAAATGGCTCAAGATTGCTCAAGAGTTGGACAGTCAAATCATCTCCTAAGGCAGTCAACCTCAAATTAGGGTTTTTGTGTTGCATCAAGGTCCTTACATCCAAATGATCTCAAGTGCTCCAAAATGTCCTAATATGTCCTCAAGGTCATCCATGTCAAATTTCAAGCCTTGCAGAGGAAGTTTGGTCAGTCAATTGCTCAAAGGGTCCAAAAGTCGACTGTGCTAGGGCAAAAATCAACTGTGACCTACAAATAGTCAAACTTCAAGATTTTTTGTCAACATTATCATTTTGAAGGATATTTCATCATTTGATCAAGGGTTGATCATGATTCACCAAGGATTGCTCAGAATTCATCAAGATTCAAAAGTTGCTAAATTAGGGTTTTGCAGGAAAAGTCAACTCAACTTTGACCAAGGATAACTTTCTCATAATTTATGAGAAATGACCCATCCAAAGCTCATTTTTAAGAGGATGAAATTTACTACAATCCATATTCATACCCCAAGATCAAGAAATGCACTCACAATAAGTTACAAATTTGGACATTATAGGTCATTTTTGAAAGTCAACAAAAAGACCTTTTTTGCCAAAGCTTATAACTTGAGCATGGAATATCAAAATGAGATGAGACCAAAAGGGTTGGTTAGAGGACATCTCAAGATTTCTAAAAAGTCAAGAACACTTCCAAAAGTTCAAAATTGAAGAAGTTATGCATTGTTGAAGTTGGGCATTTTTCCAAAATTGCCAAAAGTCAACTATCCCCAAAACTTCAAATTTTTTCAAATGGGCCCACTTTTTTCCACTTGATTTGATCTTGTCACACTACACACGTGTCCTATCTTCAGTCTTGTGTCCATTTATTGATTTTTCTATTTTATTTTATTTTTATTGAATTAATTCATTTTAAATCAATTTAAATCCAAATAAAATCCAAATATTGATCATTTAGGATCTTTTTGATTGATATAGGTCTTAAATATCATCATGGACATAATCAAAATCCGAATCAAGCCATATCATGAACAAAAAGATGCAATTTGGACAATTTTGGAAGCTTTTTAATGGTGAATCAAATCACATCTTCAAACATCAATGCATAAGGATTCAGCCCAAAGAAGTTTACCTAATTCATTCCATATTACTTATACAATACAAAGGCACGAGAATTAGAACCTAGAGGCTGCATAAACATCAAAACCAAATTTGAGAAAAACTTGAAAAAGCTTGAAACTGAAATCTGTCTTAGAGGTGCTTTCAACACAAAATCTCAACACTATTCTCTTGCTGGACATCCACTGAGTCAGTAGCAATCAAAAGCAAGCTTCCAGACCCCCTCAATCGCGCTGTAACTCTCCCTTAAAATCGCTCTGCACTTGAAACCGTAACTCCATATTTCTGCATCTTTTGAACAAATCTTTGGTATAATCATGTTTATCGTTCAAATTCTAAGATTTCTGCATCATTTGATTGCATTTTCATGAGCCACAACCCTATAACCGAACCTAGGGTTTTGGAAGTTTGTTTTTGGGCGTTTTCTTTACAGGTGAAATCAAGGCCATTAATGGACATAGACTTGCTCAGGATGTCCAGACAAACGTGTCCATGGTTTTGGAATTGATTTTTATAGCCTAGAACTAATTTTAGGAGCAAGCTATGGATTTAGCTGCGGATGCAAATCCGCAGGTAAAAAAACCAGGTTTCAGTGGAGAAGATGAAGACGTGGCCTCATCCTATTGCACCATTCAAACTTTTGCGCTTTTTTATTTTTAATTCTGGCATCTGTTTTGTTTTCCAATATATTAATTGTTACCTAATCCATTAACGAATGAAACATATTGGCTCAGTGGCGAAGGCATTAGTGTGAGAGCCAACAAGACCTGGGTTCGAATCCCAGGTCCCCATATTATTTGTTGCATTTTTCAGCCAAATAATCCCATGCAATATCAAAGGCGTAACATACCATAGTCCCACCTTCAGATGCTTGCCAGATGGCCCCAGGCCAGATCTGGTGGTCAAGAATGAAGGTCCATCAAGCTCTCCAGTCAACATGCACGTGGAGAATCCAGAAAGTCAGCCCAGGCCAGCGCCTGTTGGACCTTGAAAATTGCTATCTCACCACCTTTTGGGCCCAGAACCCCCCTTTGGTTATTTTTTTTTCTATTTCTTTCTTTATTTATTTTGTATTATTATTTTTATTATTTAAATCACTAGCCAATTAGAAATTTTCCTCATAAAATCAAAAATCAAAAAATATATATTTTATTTATTAAAATTAAATTCAACATTTTTTTTGTAAATAAATATTAATTTAATTAATTTAGTTTTAATTAGGTATAATTTTTAACATCTTTTGCAAATAATTAAAATTAATTTAGATAATTAGGTTTTACTAACTTTAAATCAAATTTATTTTTATTTCCTTTAAATACTCAAAAATCCAAAAATATCTTTTTTAATTAATTAATTTATTTATTTAAATAACTTAGTATTATTTCCTTTTAACTCAAAAATAACAAAAAAATCTTTTCTTTCAAAAGAGGGTCAAAACCCTAAAAAAATGCGCCCGATTTAATTTTTTCGCATGCGATCCATTTTACCATATTGATGTAATTGTTCCCCGGAATGTAATAGCTTTAATTAGGACTGTTTAACTTATTTTGTCACTTTATTTTACTTTCCGCATCTTAAATTCAAGGGTTGCTTTTGGCGATGTAAATACCCGACGCCTTGTAATAGTTAGATTTAATTTCCGCAAATTATAAACTATTAGATGTTTGATAAATAGGGAATGCATGACAAGATCAAATGTTTGAACCTAAAATCAACATAGCTCACCCATGACATGTACAAAGACAAATTAACTGAAAATAACACACTCACACATGCGCACTCTTAGGGTACACCTCACTTGGTTTCCTTCGAACGCGATCATTGAGTATAGGAAGTTTTAGAGGTCGTCCTCTTGTCCAAAGATCATAGTTGCCTCGAAACGGTTGCCTCAAAAAAATGATCTAAGACATTAGGGTTACCGCTAAGGCGTCCTAATATTGCTTTAGTGACCGCACGTCCCTTAATTGAATTGACCCTTAAACTCCAACGACGGTGCTACCTACTCATCAATAGTGGGATAGCGTTGTCTAAAGGACATTAGCACAGATTGATTCCTTTTTCGAGTAGGTAGATGGTTCTTAAGTACTTGCTCCTTTCAAAACAAAAATAAAACTTTTCGCACTTACACTCTTTTCAAACAAAAACTTCTTTCAAACCCACAAACACAAAGAAAAGCAAATTTTTGAAAACACTTTGAGCAAGTACGTAAGAGCCCGTGGATAACCATGGATAGAAAGGGTGCTAACACCTTCCCTTTCTGTAATCTACCCGCCGGACCCGAGAAACATCTCGAAAAAGGAATTTTTCTGTGCTTTTTTCCTTTCCTTGTTGGATAAAATAAAAGACGGTGGCGACTCTTGCTAAACCGCAACATTTGCAAACACAAACGCAAAAACCTCAAGTCAGTTCTCCCACTGTATCACAGAACTGGCGACTCTGCTGGGGACTTCTTAATAAGTGGGGTGTACCTTAGGATTAGATCATTGTGTTTTCAATTGTTTGCTTTGTATGCTTTACATTTGTGGGCTTGTATTGGAGTTACTATAGATCCTAACTCGGATCTGGGGGATACCCTTTAGGTAAGTAGCAATAAACTATGAGGGAACTGTACAGCGTAGACCGATGCGGTTGAAGCAGTAGCTACGTTGGTGTGGCACTTTAGTTTGTATCGATATCCCTTGTGGCGCAACGAGGAGAATATGGGTCTTCTAAGGGGTCATTAAGCACCAACTGACCTTAGAACCTTTAAATTGACCAACTTGGCCATAGAACAATAGCAGTATGCTACACTCATTGAGACCAAACTCTCGCGATGATTTCGGCCGCAAGAAAAGGTTGCTAAACTGGAATTATGACCGATCGAGGGTGGTCAGTGATATTGAGATCCTCTAGAACCCGGTTACTATTTTTAGGACAGGTTTGAACCAACTGAACTGAAAGAGGGTAGTACCTAAGCTCCTTGCCAGCCTGAAATTTAAGGGCTATTGTGTGACTTGTGTGCCTTCAAAACTTGAACTACTTGCACTTTCTTGTTATCTGACAACATGAGTTCCTTGCAGGTTTTGTTTACAGTCCTTATCCAATAATTTGGATTTATTGCAGGGTTTACTTACAGCACCTCACACTTTTGCTTAAATGCATAGCATACACATCATAACATCATGCCTTAACATTTTCTTAACCATTTCAAGGATCTCGAGGGTTTGTGATGCAGGTTATGATAAATCAAATGTCTAGCAAGGGGCAAAGGGGATTTATTTTCCTCTAGCCAATGTCGTCTAGAGATCAAAACACGATAACTTGATTTAGGGGCTATGACCCACTAGATATGGTGAGCTTGACTCTTGAAGAAGGACTCTTAACAACACGAAGTTTCTTCAATCAAAGCTGTGAAATTCAAATTCTAACAAGTTTCCTGTTTACCCCGCGAGATCCTTGAAAACATTGCATACATATCATTGCATAACAGGTCTCCCAATACAGGTCTCTCATGTTCTCGCTATTTATTTCAGCAATGGCTTTCCAACCAGACAACCAAGATCTTCAAACTCGAGAAGCTCAGTTCAGGGACGTATTCCTAAACCTATCCAAGGGGCAGGAGAGTTGAAAACACTCCTCGTGGGGAACTTGGTCAAGAAAAGTCCTGAAGACAATAAGGACGAACGGCTGGAACAACTGCAAGCTGAGTTCAGTGCCATGAAAACCCAGATGCTGGGGCAGATGGCTCTTATCCAAGGCTTAGCTCGGGAACAAGAAGAGCTGAGAACCATTATCAACCAGCTTCATCAAGACAGATACAACAACATGAAGCAAACAGTCGGGGCCGGAGGCCAAGTCATTGATCAGCTTTTGAGAAGTCAAAGGTTTGGTTTGATGAAGAATAGACCTCTCCAAGTTGCTACTACCTCACAGGTCCAACAACAAACTTGCCATAAACAACGGGTTAATCAGAGTAAGTCGGATACGCCCAAGAGGAAATTTACCAAGCTCAACATGTCGCTGTCTCAGGCTTTACAACACCTGTTGAGATTGAATCTGGTGACGTTAAGGGACCCTCCTAAGAATCCCAACATAGCCTCCCGAAGGTACAATCCTGATGCAAGTGTGTGTTGTACCCCAAAATTTTCCCTCCCATATTCTTCAAGGTTTATCAAGAATCATCTTCAAGTGGTTCAAGATCTTTTAAGGGTTGCACAGTCCAAATGCCTCCTAAGCCAGTCAAAATTAGGGTTTTGGTTCTCTCAGTGAATTTGAGGTTTTCAAGGGCTCAATCAAGTCATATATACCCATATACATTGCCAAACATCTACATGCCAAGTCTCAAGACTCACAGGGTCAAACTGCACAGTCAAAAGTTTCATTTGCTTCATAATCAACTGCAGGGGCAAAATGGTCATTTGGCAGTCAAAAGTCAAATTTTGTGGTCAACATCTTATTTTTAAGCCACAATCATCATTTTATCAAGTCTTGATCATGATTCCACAAGCATGGCTCAAAAATCATCAAGATGCCAAAACTTGCTATTTTTGGACAACAGAAAAGTCAACTATATCTTGACTAAGGCATAACTTTTTCATGGTTCATCAGAAAAATCCCATCCAATGCTCATTTTGAAGGGGATGAAATTTCCTACAAATCATCTTCACATTCCAAGTCCAAGAAATGCTCTCACAAAAAGTTATCAATTTCTACATTATAGGTCAATTTCAAAAGTCAACAAAAATGCACTTTAAGTCAAAGACCATAACTTGAGATTGGTAAATCCAAATGACATGGGACCAAAGGCATTAGTTAGAGGACTTCAAGACCTTTCCAAAATGTCCAAGAACATGTTCATATGATCAAAATTGAGCAAGATATGCATTGGAGAAGTTGGGAAATTTTCATGAATTTGCAAAAGTCAACTATCCTTAAAACTTCAATTTTTGACAAAAGGGCCCACTTTCTTCCACTTGATTCAGCCTTGTCATGCCACACACGTGTCCCATGATTAATTTCAAGATCAAACATTTATTTTTCCATTTTATTTAATTTTTATTGATTTAATTCATTTTAAATCCATAATAATTCAAATAAAATCTAAAAATTAATGGAATAGCATCTTTGTGATTTGAATAGCTTTTATATGTCATATGCCAGCTAACCAATTCGTGCTAAGCCTTTTTTGTGCATAAAATCCTAGATTTGAACCAAATATGGAAAGGCTTTCAATGGTGGTCAACCAAATCTCCAAACTTCAATACACCAAGATACAAGCCCAAATTTAAACCTAGACTGCTTGCCTTATACATATACAAGAAGCCTAAACCTAATTCACGACCTAAGCATTGCTAAAACGGCCAAAGCAAAACTAAAAAATTGTTGGAAAAGTGAGAGATCAAGAACAAGGTTGCAGGCGTTTTCAGACCAAAATAAGAACGCGACCTTCTTCCTTGCTATCCACTGAAGCTAAAGCGATCACAAACCCATCATGAGACCACCTACAAAGCGCTGTAGGTCATCACAAACTCGTCTCTGAACACGAAACTTGAATTCTCTATTCTTGCATTTTTTTCTCAAAAACGTTAGCATATTCATACTCCTTGCTTGATTTCTAACGTAACTGTAATATCCAATTTCGTTTTTAGGCCCTGAATTGTGATGCCCGATTCTAGGGTTCATCCTTTTGCATTTTAGGTATTTTGTTTCCAGGTACAATTGGAACAAATCATGAGTATGGATGAACTCAGGGGACATGGACGATCCTGACCATGGGCTTGGATGGCATTTTTGCAGCCTAGGGATGGTTTTAGGAAAGAGCCTACGGAACTTCCTGCGGATAAAAATCCGCAGGTAACTGAACCAGGGATTTGGAGAAGACGACCACACGTTGTTCTCCCATTCGTTCTTTCAAACAATCGCGTATTTTTTTATATTTTTTAAGCATATGTGTTGGTTTACTAATATATTAACCAGTTATTATTATTATTTCAATTGAAGCAATTGGCTCAGTGGTTAAGGCGAGCAGGCATTGAACGTTGGGACCTGAGTTCGAATCCCAGGTCCCCCAAAATATTCATTCTTTTTTTCTTCACATAATTGCGTGCAGGGTTCAAAAGAAGGTGTACCATATGCCTCACGAATTAGTGCGCCAAGTGGCCTCAAACCCAGATCCAATGGCCTAGAGTGGATGACCACCATGCACCCAGTCAACACGTGCCATGGAGAAGTCAGAAAGTCAAACCAGGCTTGAGGAATTGGGCCACAAAATTACTTCTTCACCTTCTTCTGGGCCCAGAACCCCCTTGGTTCATTCCTTTTTCTTTTTATTTTATATTTTCTAGTTTATTTATTAATTATTTTTCTAATTATTATTATTATCACTAAAATTAACATAATTAATTTTTCACAAATAAAAATTCAGAAAACTAAAAAATGTAAATATTTTATTTATTATTATTAATTTCATTTAGTTTAATTATGTTGTAAATAAATACTAACTTAAATTAATTTAGTTTAATTAGGTTCAATTTTAATTTTCTTTTACAATAAATAAAATAAATTAGACTTAGGTTTTTTACTAACTTTTGACTTGATTCCTTTTATTTTTATTTTCATTAAAACTTAAAAAACTAAAAAATATTTTTCTTTTAATTATTAATTAATTAGTAAATTAGGTTTGATTTGAATTAATTACAAAAAAGGACCAAATTCAATTCTTTTCTCAAAAAGGGTCAAAACCCTAAGGACGTCCCGATTCAATCTTTCGCGCGTATATTTATTTTAATTCATTATATTTATGTATCTGCTCAGCAATGTAATAGTTAATTAGAACTTTATCGCTTTCTTTAATTTCTCGTATTTATTTTCCAAAGGGTTATGTTTTTGGCGATGTATATACCTGCGCCTTGTAATAGCGTAGATTCAATTTTCCGCAATTTATTTCCCGCACAATTATTAACTGCTAAAAATGCATGAAAGACTTGTATGAAAAATAAAATCAAAGCGTAGCTCACAAATAAGATGTACAAGATAATCTTAACTGAATTTAACACACATGCACATGCCACTCTTAGGGTATGCCTCACTTGGTTGCCTCGACGTGGTCATCAAGTATAGGGTGTTTTAGAGGTCGCCCTCCTGTCTAAGGATCCAGTTACCTTGAAACAGTTGCCTCGGATGAAAAGGATCTAGGACATTAGGGTTACCGCTAAGGCGTCCTACTTTTGCTTTGGTGACCACACATGTCCCTATAGTCGAATTGACCCGAATAACTCCAACGAAGGTGCTACCTATTTCTCAATAGTGGGATAGTACTGTCTAAAGGACTCTTACACAGCCTAATTCCTTAGCGTAGGTAGATTTCTCCTGGGTACTTGCTCTTTCGAAAAAAACAAAAAACATCTTTTCGCACCTACACTTTCAAAAAGTTTTCAAACAAATACTTCATACACTCTTGAGGACTGATACAAGAGTTACCTAGAAGTTTTTCAAACTAAACTTTTTCAAACCCACATACACTTGAAAAGCAAACAATTTTTGAAAACATAGTGAGCAAGTACCTAAGAGCCCGTGGATAACCACTGATAGAAAGGGTGCTAACACCTTCCCTTTCTATAAATCTACCTCACGAACCGAGAGACATCTCGAAAAAGGAATTTTGTTGTTCTTTTGTCCTTTCCATGTTGGAGAACATAAAAGACGGTGGCGACTCTTGCTTACCGCGACATTTCGCGAACCAGCTTTAAAACAGTCAGTTCTATTTCCACTGATCACAGAACTGGCGACTCTGCTGGGGACACTTAATAAGTGAGGTGTACCTTAGGATTAGACCACTTCTGTTTTCAATTGCTTGCTTTGATTTGCTTTAATATTGTGGGCCTGTCTTGGAGTTTCATAGATCCTAACCCGGATCTGGGGGATACCTTTTAGAAGTAGCAACAAATTGTGAGGGAACTGTGTGGGGTATACCGACACGGTTGAAGCAGTTGCTACGTTGATGTGGCACTTTGGTGAGTACCGGTAACCCTTGAGTCAAGTCAAGGAGAGTACGGGGCCGCCACATGGTGTTGTGAAGCATCAACTGACCTTAGGAACCTTACTTGACCATCCTGGCCTCTTTAGGGGTAGTGAGATGACCGACTTTGGTGCAGTACGAAGTTGGTAGATACTCGATACTACACTCATTGAGGGTTGTTTTCTTGGAATATTTTGATCGCCAGTTCAGTGGCTAAATCAAAACAATGAACATAGAAAACAACCCAATGATATTGAGCTCCTTAGAACCCAGTTACTTTTGATAGGACAGGTTTGAGCCCACCAACTTCAAGAGGGTAGTACCTAGACCTCATGCTGGCCTAAACTCTAAGGGTTGTCTGGTGTGACTTGTGTGCCTTATCATGTTTGCCTTTTGTGAATACTTGTGGTGTGTTTTTATCATAACATCATAACATCATACAACATCAAATGCATCTACTAACCACTTCAAGGGTTCGAATATTCAACTTTGTTCTTGTTTTGTAGGACATGGAAACTATCCGCAAAAAGACAATTCAGGTCAACCTTGTAAGGGTCCCTCCTCAGCTTAAGGAGCTTACATCCAGGATTCCCGAGAACTCTTCCTTCAGTGAAAGGCATGGTAGACTCATCAGCTTGGTCAATACCAACATTGAAGAGGATATGGTGAAAGTGTTGTTCCAGTTCTTTGACCCTTTGCACCATTGTTTTACTTTCCCGGATTATCAATTGGTGCCTACTTTGGAAGAGTTTTCTCAGCTTCTGAGGGTTCCCATTCTCAGTCAACTACCCTACAACGGTACGGAAAGGGAACCAAAACTTGAAGAGGTTGCTAAAGCATTACACCTACAACCATCTGACATCAAGGGGCATTGGGAAACCAGAAGTGGTATCAAAGGATTCTTGGAAAAGTTCCTGTTTGAGAAAGCACAAGAATGTTGGAATTCCCTTAACCTACAAGCCTTTGAAGAAGTTGTGGTACTCCTTGTCTATGGGTTGGTGTTGTTCCCGAATCCAGATCAACTTATAGATATAAATGCTGTCAAGATTTTTATGTCCAGAAATCCCATACCTACATTGCTTGGGGACATCCTCCACTCATGTTACACTCGAACCATGAGAAAAAGAGGTGTTCTCATGTGCTGCACTCCTCTCCTGGCAAGGTGGTTTATTTCGCACCTTCCACAATCAGTTTTGAAGAACGAGCGATGGTTAATGACTCTTACACATGCTGATATACATTGGTGTTCTCGGTCTAGAGAAAACGTCACTATTATTGATCATTGCAGAGAGTTTCCTAATGTTCCTTTACTTGGAATTAGAGGGGGAATTACTTACAACCCATGCCTGGCTTTGAGACAGTTTGGATATGCTCGGAGGGACGGCCCTCATGACATGTTGATTCCTGACATAGTTTTTGACTTCGATAACGATGCACAAGGACTTCGCCAGAGATTCATCATAGCTTGGAGGATGCCCAACAGGGTAGATAGTAAGACACTGGGGCACAAGAACTCCATCCCCCTTGAACCTTATCTCAAGTGGGTACGAGCCCGCTCCCAGAAGCTGGTGATGCCATATCCTCATGTTCTCCCTGTGATCAAAGAGCCAGTTTTGGAAGGAGAGGTGCCATACACCATTCAACATCCTGACATGCCGACATCTTGGGAAGAAATGCAAAAAAGCTGGATCCAACTCAAGGAAGAACGGAATTCTCTTGAAACCAGTCTACATGCCAGTGAGAAGAAGGTCTTAGAGCTCACCCGCCTACTGCACGAGGAAAAGACCCTCAACACTTACATCGCTCCAAAGAGGATGCGCAGTGTCTTTTGGGATTAAGTATTTTGTAATATTTCACCCATGAGGCATTGATGTACTGAACAGATTATTTCTTAATATAACGTGTGTTCCTTTTTTGTCTACAACGAATTTGAATTCTCGAACCTTTGAATGCATTACATAAATAGCATATCATGCATCATGTGCATAACAGGTACCCCTTTTTACAGGTTGCTTAATCTTCTTCGCTGTTTATTTCAGCAATCATCATGAATTCTGAGCCTACTACTGAACAAGCTATCAAGGCCCTCCAGGCCCAGAACGCCCAGTTCCAAGAGCTGGTCATGAGCTTAGCCCAAGGTCAACAGGAATTGAAGACTCTGCTTTTGAAGAAGAAGAAGAATAAGAGGACTGTGTTGTTCAATACCGGACGCAGATATGGGAATACACTGCAGAATGAGGCTGATCTGGCTACTTCCTCTGTGGGGAAGGACAATCCCCAAGAAAGAAGGGTTCCTAGTCCCGTGGTCTCCGACAACGAGACAGATTACAATGATGAACAGTACCCCCCTGTTGAGGACATGTACAAGCAACTAGAGGACCGTCTAAGTGCCATGGAGATTCAACAGGTGCCCGGGTTGGATTTTGGAGATCTAGGTTTATCTTCTGGGGTGGTGATCCGACACAAGTTCAAGGCACATGCCCTTGCGAAGTACGACGGGGCTTCCTGCCCTAAGCTGCATCTCAGATCATATGTAAGGAAGATCCAACCTTACACTGCAGACAAGAACCTATGGATCCATTTCTTCCAGGATAGCCTTTCAGGGGCTCAACTCGAATGGTTCTATCAGCTGGATGGAGCCAGTATTCGAAACTGGGAGGACTTGGCTACTGCATTTTATAAGCAGTATCAGTACAATTCCGACCTCGCTCCTACGCGTACCCAACTCTAGGGTATGTCACTGGGGACGGGCGAAGGATTCAAGGAATATGCGCAAAAGTGGAGAGACCTGGATGGCAGGGTGCAGCCACCGTTGACTGACCGTGAACTCGTGGACATGTTCTTGGGGACCCTGTCTGGTCCGTTCTTCAACCATCTGATTGGTAATTCTTCTGCAGGGTTTACAAACCTCATTCTGACTGGTGAAAGGATAGAAGCTGGTATCAAGTCTGGGAAGATACAAAAGGGTGCCTCCTCGAGCACTGAAAAGAAGCCCTTCAAGAAAGAATCTAGTGCTGTGTATGGTCCCAGAAGACAAAATAAACCGGAGCGCCGCCAAGCTGTCAACGCGGTGGTAATTTCAAAGCTTGCTGCTGCTCCTCAGCAATATAACCAACCAAGGGGTGAGAGACCCAAAAGGCAGTACACTCGGCTCAGTATGACCCTGTCTCAGATATTGCCGCAACTACTGTCAACCAATCTGGTAACTGCCAAGGAAGCTCCGAAGGTTGTAAACACAACCTCTCCAAAGTACAACCCCAACGCCCGCTGCGCTTATCACTCTGATAGCCCGGGGCATACTACCGATGATTGTTGGGCTCTAAGGAATAAGGATCAGGACCTTATTGATGCTAAGGAAATACAATTCGAGGCGCCCGAAAGGCCCAATGTTGTGACTGCTCCCATGCCCCAGCATGGAGCTAATGCTGTGGAAGAAGACCTGTATGTAGCCTATGTGGATGAGATTGTTACTCCGTTGTTGACTGTCAAAAGGAACCTGTTGCTAGCCGGTTTATTTCCGGGATGTGGTAAATGTTTCCTTCTATGTGCTGTTTCACCTGCTGGTTGTCCTTTGTTGAAGTCAGGCGTCCAAAACCTGATGGATAACAAAGAGATCTTGTTCGAGAAGGTTGTTGTTCCTGCTATCCCTGCTGAAGAAGTGTCCATTGTTACTATTTTCAACAATTCTCCTAAGGCTCCCTCAAAGAAGCCTATCAAAATCATGTCTACTCAAAAGATTGCCCCTATCATCATTACTGTTCTGGGGCCCATCCCTTATACCTCTGACAAAGCTGTCCCGTGGCACTATGGGGCAGATGTTTATGTGCTTGGAGTAAAACAAGAGTTTGATACTAGTACCGGTGTCAACAACATCACCGGGCCTGCCAAAGTCACCCGTAGTGGTAGACTCTTCTCACCAGATATTGCACCTCCAGCTATTCAGAGACCTATTATCATCACACCTGCAAGTGTGCCCACTTCCCTGCCTGACCAAGTTCCTATTTCTACCCCTGCTGCCGAGTCATCTGACGCTCGGGGCAAAGGGATTGCTACTGATGTGCCTGCCCAGACGGAGGCACCAAAGACAACCAATGTTGAAGCTTCCAGGCAGGAGATGGAAGAGATTCTTAAAATTATCAAGAAGAGTGATTTCAGTGTAGTTGAGCAGCTGGGGCACACCTCCTCTAAAATTTCTATGCTATCACTGTTGTTGTGTTCAGAGGCCCATGCCAAGGCCCTGATTTCCTTCCTGAAGACAGCCCATGTGCCACAAGAAACGTCTGCTGATCAATTTACCGATTGTGTGGCCAACTTGACTGCTGATAATGGGTTGGGTTTCTCTGACGCCGATCTGACTGCCAAAGGAAAGAACCATAACGACACCCTGCATGTCTCCATTGAATGCAGGGGCACTACTCTTGCCCATGTGTTGGTAGACACCGGTTCTTCGTTGAACGTATTACCCAAGAAGGCCCTAGACAGGTTGGATTGTGAGGGTTTAGAGCTCAAGCCTAGTAACATTGTTGTCCGGGCCTTTGACGGGTCGAAGAGGATGGTACATGGGGAAGTTGACATTCCAATCAGGGTTGGTTCTCAAGTTTTTGATTCTACTTTCTATGTGATGGACATCCGACCATCCTATTCTTGTTTGCTGGGTCGTCCATGGATCCACAAGGCTAGAGCTGTGACCTCCACATTACATCAAAAGCTTAAGTACCCGGTCAGAGGGAAGATCGTAACAGTTCAAGGGGAAGAAGAATATATGGTCAGCCACCTCAACTCGTTCCGGTACATAGAGATGGATGGGGAGTTCATTGAGACCCCCTTTCAACACTTTGAAGAGGTGCCTCAGACACTGGCGTCAGCAGAGACTGTGACTGAAGAAGATTCTCCGTTGAAGATGGCCTCCTTAAAGGATGCCCGGGCTGTTATCGAGAAGGGTGGGTGCGCAAACTGGGGCCGACTTCCTGATTTCACTCCGAAGACTGACAAATTTGGTTTGGGTTTCACTGCAGAAGCTCAGAGGGCTGTTCGTAAGGCAAGGATTGGAAGACCTCCTGTGTTCATCACCAACCCGAGAGTAAATGCTATTGAAGACGAAGCGGAAAAATCTGAATTCGACAGCTGGATCTACCCAACGACCGACGGTGGACCAAGCAACTGGACTGCGAAAGAATTCGTACCTATTACTTTTGTCACTCAGTAATGAACTCCTTTGTTTTAAATTTGTAACGAACAATAATTTGAAACCTTATGGCCCGGTGTCTTACCCGGAGCACCGTGGCTTCATTTGTGAGGGCTTTTGTGTGTCACTTTCATATATCATTAATAAAAGCATTGGACGTTTTTACATTTCAAATCTTGCGCTCCTTGTCTTTCTTTATTATATATTGCAAAACAACTATATTTACACACACTCACCTATACAGGTTCCAATCCACTCTGGATCCCACTGGTAACGACTCTGCTACTGCCAGTTATGACTTCGAAAATACGATCAACTTAGCCGAAGACGAAGGTGAAGATGATTGTGAAGTGCCTGGTGAGCTTGCAAGACTGATACTCCAAGAAGAGAGGGCCATTCAGCCACATGAAGAGCCAGTGGAAACGGTAAATCTGGGTACTGAGACAGACAGAAAGGAAGTCAAGATTGGTGCCAATCTGGAGGCTAGTGTTAAACAACGGTTGATTCAGATGTTGCATGACTATGTGGAAATCTTTGCCTGGTCTTACGAAGACATGCCTGGGTTGCATACCGACATTGTGGTTCATCACTTGCCTACCAAGGAAGACTGTCCTCCGGTAAAACAAAAGGTCCGCCGTATGCGTCCAGAGATGTACGAGAAAATCAAGGCTGAGGTTATGAAACAATTTGATGCCGGGTTTCTAGCAGTGACTTCTTACCCTCAGTGGGTTGCCAACGTGGTTCCAGTGCCGAAGAAAGATGGTAAGGTCCGAATGTGTGTTGATTACAGGGATTTGAACAGGGCGAGCCCTAAGGATGACTTCCCTTTGCCTCACATCGACGTTCTGGTTTATAACACTGCTCAGCATAAGGTATTCTCCTTCATGGACGGGTTCTCCGGTTATAATCAAATCAAGATGGATCCTGAAGACATGGAGAAGACCACTTTTGTTACTCAGTGGGGCACCTTTTGCTACAAGGTCATGCCTTTTGGGTTGAAGAATGCTGGGGCAACCTACCAACGTGCCATGGTTGCTTTATTTCATGACATGATCCATCATGAGATCGAAGTATATGTCGATGATATGATTGCAAGGTCCCAAACTGAGGAGGAACACCTTGACCATCTACAGAAGCTGTTTGACCGGTTGAAGTTGTACAAGCTGAGGTAGAATCCGAACAAATGCACCTTCGGGGTGAGATCTGGAAAATTGCTAGGCTTCGTCGTAAGTGACAAAGGTATTCAAGTGGACCCTGCCAAGGTGAAAGCCATACAAGAGATGCCAGTTCCCAAGACTGAAAAAGAAGTCAGAGGCTTTCTAGGACGTTTGAATTACATTGCCCGATTCATCTCACACCTAACTGCTACTTGTGAACCAATCTTCAAGCTACTGAAGAAAGATCAAGTGGTACGTTGGAACGATGAATGCCAGGCCGCTTTCGAAAGAATCAAAGAGTATCTCCTAGAGCCACCCATTCTTATGCCGCCGGTTGAAGGGAGACCTCTAATCTTATACCTGACAGTACTTGACAGCTCAATGGGGTGTGTGCTGGGGCAGCATGACGAGTCTGGCCGAAAAGAGCATGCTATTTATTACCTTAGCAAAAAGTTTACCGACTGTGAGATCCGATACTCACTGCTCGAGAAAACTTGCTGCGCTTTGGTATGGGTTGCTCGCCGGCTGAGACAGTATATGTTGACTCACACTACTTTCTTGATTTCAAAAATGGATCCAATTAAGTACATATTCGAAAAGCCTGCCTTGTCCGGAAGAATAGCAAGATGGCAGATGATCTTGACGGAATATGACATCCATTACACGACTCAGAAAGCAATCAAGGGAAGTGTGTTGGCAGTCCATTTGGCACATCAGGCAGTGGATGACTACCAGTCCATGAACTTTGAATTTCCGGACGAGAATATCATGGTAGTGACTGATTGTGAAGTACCTGGACCGGATGAAGGACCTGAGGAAGGATCCCGATGGTCTATGCACTTTGATGGAGCCTCAAACGCTTTGGGTAACGGTATTGGCGCTGTGATCATATCTCCAAAAGGCTCTCATACTCTACTTACCGCCCGACTATGTTTCAACTGCACTAACAACATGGCGGAGTATGAGGCATGCATCATGGGTCTTCAAGCTACAATTGACTTAAGGATTAAGTTTCTGAGTGTCTTCGGAGATTCCGCTCTCGTGATCAGCCAGATCAAAGGCGAGTGGAATACGAAACACCCAAACCTTATTACTTACAAGGAGTATGTATTGACATTGCTTCCCCACTTCGAGGAGATAACTCTTGAACACTTCCCAAGAGAGGAGAATCAGTTGGCGGACGCGCTAGCTACGATGTCTTCTATGTTCAAAGTAAAATGGGACAACGAGGCGCCCCGGATCATTATCTGGAAATTGGATGAACCTGCACATTGCTGCGATCTTGAGGCTGAAGAGGTAACTAAAAAACCCTGGTATCATGAAGTGAAGAGGTAATTGGAAGCTCAAGAATACCCCGAGGGTGCATTTGTTAATGACAAAAAGTTTCTGAGAAGGTTCGCAGCAAAGTTCTTCCTCAGCAACGGCATTCTCTACAAGCGAAACCATGATTCGACCTTACTGCGTTGTGTGGATAAGACTGAAGCAGAAAGGATCATGGCAGAATTGCATGAGGGTACCTTCGGAACTCATTCCAGTGGATATACTATGGCAAAGAAAATCCTTCGGGCAGGATATTTCTGGTCCACAATGGAAGCCGACTGTTACCAACATTCTCGGACATGTGATAAATGCCAGATCTATGCTGATAAGGTGCACATTCCTCCAATACCTCTGAACGTCTTGACAGCACCTTGGCCTTTTGCAATGTGGGGCATTGATATGATCGGCGAGATCAGACCTACGGCATCCAACGGGCATCGCTTCATCCTGGTAGCGATCGACTACTTTACAAAGTGGGTTGAAGCAGCTTCCTATGCTACAGTAACTAAGAACGTCGTGGCACGGTTCATTCGGCATAACCTGATCTGTCAATACGGTGTAACAGAGAGGATCATTACGGATAATGGTACCAATCTTAACAATAAGATGATCACTGAGCTCTGCGAGCAATTCAAGATACAGCACCACAACTCTTCTCCCTACCGGCCGAAGATGAATGGGGCTGTCGAAGCGGCAAACAAGAACATCAAGAAGATTGTGCAGAAGATGACAGTGACCTACAAAGATTGGCACGAGATGTTACCGTTTGCTCTTCATGGGTACCGTACCTCAGCAAGGACGTCAACAGGGGTAACACCCTTTTCCTTGGTCTATGGCATGGAGGCAGTCTTGCCTGTTGAAGTCCAGATACCCTCTCTCCGGATAATGAAGGATGCAGGTTTGAGCGAAGATGACTGGATCCAGACTCAACTTGATCAATTAAACTTAATTGACGAAAAGAGACTCGCTGCTATTTGTCATGGTCAGACGTACCAAAAACGGATGATCAAGGCATTTAACAAGAAAGTCAGACGACAAGAGTATCAAGTCGGGGATCTGGTAATCAAACGCATCATTCTACCTCAAGGTGATCCCAGGGGCAAATGGATCCCCACGTACGAAGGGCCATTTATGGTTAAGAACATCTTCTCGGGAGGAGCGATGATTCTAACTACCATGGATGGTGACGACCTTCCTCACCCCGCCAATGCAGACATAGTAAAAAGATACTACGCATGATCAAAAGACCCGCTAGGTTGACACACCTAGGCAAAAATAAGGGCTTCCCGGCAAACCAAAAGGGTTCGGGCAAAAATAAGGGATGAAATGAAAAAAAATCTGTACACCCGGTAATTCGAAAACCTGAAAAGGCGGCTTAGGCAAAAATGGGTATCCCGGTGGACTGAAAACCCAAAAGGGCGGTCCAGGCAAAAGTTAGGGATAAGCGTAATACTATGTCTCATTGGATCACCTTGCATCCAGAATTCGATATCAACTATCAGGTTCAGACGGCATCAATCAATCAGCTTCATCTTCAACTAAGCAGCCAAGTGATGAGACGCTTGAGGACATAAAGGCGATAGCAGAGTTGGAACCCAGTGGGATTTTTCACATAGCTGTTTTGTTTTCCTTTTCACAAATTGTATAAACTCTATGCTGTTCGGCGGCGTTCTCTTACTAGGACATCAGCCTCTTGTACATAAACGCCTATTTATAGGCAAATTTCAAAATCAATACAAGTTCACTTTTTCAGACAAATTGCCAATTGTTTTTCCTTTATCTGTTTTGTTTTGCAAAGAACGTCCAATGTTCATTTCTGATATATGCATTTGACATTAATTGCTGATCACAAATATTTGCATACGAAACAAAGGACTAATTACAGGTGACATCAAAAACAAGGGTAATAAGAGTTGTCCAAGCGATCTAGTTGCTCTGTCCACCAAGGTACCAAGGTAAGTTCAGCTGAAGAATGTAACCAGGATACTTTCAATCCCTGTAGAGTAAGACAAGATTCAGCAATACTCCATCCAAGCATAGTCGGTCTCCCGTCAGCCCTAAAAAGGCACAGTATCTCCAACAAGTCAGCGATACTCTCCCCAAGCAGAGTTAGTCTACTGTCAGCCTTAAGGAAGTTGGGTATCCCCAGAAGATCTCAATATTCCACAGCGGAGTATACATATGTTCCTAAGCAAGCACCCCCATCAGTCTTAATATAAGATTGTTCCCCGGCGGAATACAGACACCCCAGTGGAGCCACTTCCCCAATACAGTCCAAAAGTTTCCCCAGGAGAGTTGAATCATCCTCCTCAGTAGATTCTGGAAGCTTATCCCCAGTAGATTCTGGAAGCTTATCACCTGCAGAGTACATGCATCTCTCCCCGACCATATTCAAAGGTTATTCCCCACCAGAGCTTATAATTGGGTTATCCTTAGCTAATTACCACGGAAAGATCATCCTCGGCAAAGTTCTTCCTATCCCCAGCGGAGTTCGTCAAATGCCCTCAATAAAGCTTCTCAACAGAATCCCCAGCGAAGTTATCATCAAAATCTCAGCGAAGTATCTCTTCCCACAGAGTAGTTCCCCGCAGAGTAATATCTTCACCAAGTTTATTCCCCAACGAAGTCATCTTCTCCTACCAGTTTATTCTTGCAATCATCATCCCCAGCGGAAACGAAGAACTCTACTCTTCAACATCAGCCCAGGATTCAACGAACTGCCCGGCAGTCGTCAAGGATTTATTTTCCTAGACGAAAATACATTCATAGACATTTCACATTTCATACATCTTGCTTACATACATGATAAAGTGCATACGACACTATCTCATTTTGAACATCATGACATCATGCATTTCATACATCATGACATTGTATACGACTAATGTTTTGCCTTTTCAGGAAAAGGTCAATCAAAAGATATTACCATCAACATTTTCAAGTTCCAGATTCGATACCTGTATCTAGCCAGGGCATATCTGTGAGTGATTGATTGTAGATTCGATACCTGTATCCAGCCAGGACATGTCTGCATGAAGAGTTTAGAGATTCGCTACCTGTATCTAGCCAGGGCATATCTGTAGACGACCAGTTCCAGATTCGATACCTGTATCTAGCCAGGGCATATCTGTGAGCGATTGATTGTGGAATCGATACCTGTATCTAGCCAGGGCATATCTGCATGGAGAGTTTAGAGATTCGATACCTATATCCAGCCAGGGCATATCTATAGACGACTAATTCCAGATTCGATACCTGTATCTAGCCAGGGCATATTTGTAGACGACTAATTCAGATTTGTTACCTGTATCTAGCCAGGGCATATCTGTAGACGACCAGTTCCAGATTCGATACCTGTATCTAGCCAGGGCATATTTGTAGACGACAAATTCCAGATTCGATACCTGTATCTAGCCAGGGCATATCTGTGAGTGATTGATTGTAGATTCGATACTTGTATCCAGCCAGGGCATATCTGCATGAAGAGTTTAGATATTCGATACCTGTATCCAGCCAGGGCTTATCTGTAGATGACAAATTCCAGATTCGATACCTGTATCTAGCCAGGGCATATCTGTGAGTGATTGATTGTAGATTCGATACCTGTATCCAGCCAGGTCATATCTGCATGAAGAGTTTAGAGATTTGATACCTGTATCCATCCAGGGTATATATGTAGATGACTAATTCCAGATTTGATACCTGTATCTAGCCAGGGCATATCTGTGAGTGATTGATTGTAGATTCGACACCTGTATCTAGCCAGGGCATATCTGCATGAAGAGTTTAGAGATTCGATACCTATATCCAGCCAGGGCATATCTGTAGACGACCAGTTCCAGATTCGACACCTGTATCTAGCCAGGGCATATCTGTGAGCGATTGATTGTAGATTCGATACCTGTATCCAGCCAGGGCATATCTGCATGAAGAGTTTAGAGATTCGATACCTGTATCCAGCCAGGGCATATCTGTAGACGACAAGTTCCAGATTCGATACCTGTATCTAGCCAGGGCATATCTGTGAGCGACTGATTAGAGGTCTACGCCTGTATCCAGCCAGGAAAGCTATCTCGATCAACCTTTTGAAGTTCAAGATTCGATACCCGTATCTAGCCAGGGCATATCTGTGAGCGATTGATTGTAGATTCGATACCTGTATCTAGCCAGGGCATATCTGCATGAAGAGTTTGAAGATCAACCCCTGTAACAGGCCATGAAATTATCTTTCTTTATCAGGTACGCAAGTTCTCGCTAAGGAATCTCTTACGCGATCGAAACTTCCGGATGGCATCTTTAAGCCCATCTCCACAATTATCCATTACACTTCCAAATGGCATCTATAAGCCAATTCCCGACAAGATTCTATCACATCTCCAGATGGCATCTATAAGCCCATCCTCCTATCCACCATCTCTCCAAATGGCATCTGTAAGCCCATTCCCGACATCACATTGCTGATATTCTACTATGCGAGTGCAAATTTCTGGGCACTTTAGTGTTCAATCATCTTCCACCTTCGGATCCCGAAAGGCACGCAAGCCAATCTACATCCTCAGGTCTAAGAAGATTGAACAGGGGCAACTGTTGTACCCCAAAATTTTCCCTCCCATATTCTTCAAGGTTTATCAAGAATCATCTTCAAGTGGTTCAAGATCTCTCAAGGGTTGCACAGTCCAAATGCCTCATAAGCAGTCAAAATTAGGGTTTTGGTTCTCTCAGTGAATTTTAGGTTTTCAAGGGCTCAATCAAGTCATATATGCCCATATACATTGCCAAGCATCTACATGCCAAGTCTCAAGACTCACAGGGTCAAACTGCACAGTCAAAAGTTTCATTTGCTTCATAATCAACTGCAGGGGCAAAATGGTCATTTGGAAGTCAAAAGTCAAAGTTTGTGGTCAACATCTTATTTTGAAGCCACAATCATCATTTGATCAAGTCTTGATCATGATTCCACAAGCATGGCTAAAAAATCATCAACATGCCAAAACTTGCTATTTTTGGACAGTAGAAAAGTCAACTGTATCTTGACCAAGGCATAACTTTTTCATGTTTCATCAGAAAAATCCCATCCAATGCTCATTTTGAAGGGGATGACATTTCATACAACTCATCTTCACATTCCAAGTCCAAGAAATGCTCTCACAAAAAGTTATCAATTTCTACATTATAGGTCAATTTCAAAAGTCAACAAAAATGCACTTTAAGTCAAAGACCATAACTTGATATTGGTAAATCCAAATGACATGGGACCAAAGGAATTGGTTAGAGGACTTCAAGACCTTTTCAAAATGTCCAAGAACATGTTCATATGATCAAAATTGAGCAAGATATGCATTGGAGAAGTTGGGAAATTTTCATGAATTTGCAAAAGTCAACTATCCTTAAAACTTCAATTTTTGACAAAAGGGCCCACTTTCTTCCACTTGATTCAGCCTTGTCATGCCACACACGTGTCCCATGATTAATTTCAAGATCAAACATTTATTTTTCCATTTTATTTAATTTTTATTGATTTAATTCATTTTAAATCCATAATAATTCAAATAAAATCTAAAAATTAATGGAATAGCATCTTTGTGATTTGAATAGCTTTTATATGTCATATGCCAGCTAACCAATTCGTGCTAAGCCTTTTTTGTGCATAAAATCCTAGATTTGAACCAAATATGGAAAGGCTTTCAATGGTTGTCAACCAAATCTCCAAACTTCAATACACCAAGATACAAGCCCAAATTTAAACCTAGACTGCTTGCCTTATACATATACAAGAAGCCTAAACCTAATTCACGACCTAAGCATTGCTAAAACGGCCAAAGCAAAACTAAAAAATTGTTGGAAAAGTGAGAGATCAAGAACAAGGTTGCAGGCGTTTTCAGACCAAAATAAGAATGTGACCTTCTTCCTTGCTATCCACTGAAGCTAAAGCGATCACAAACCCATCCTGAGACCACCTACAAAGCGCTGTAAGTCATCACAAACTCGTCTCTGAACACGAAACTTGAATTCTCTATTCTTGCATTTTTTTCTCAAAAACGTTAGCATATTCGTACTCCTTACTTGATTTCTAACGTAACTGTAATATCCAATTTCGTTTTTAGGCCCTGAATCGTGTTGCCCGATTCTAGGGTTCATCCTTTTGCGTTTTAGGTATTTTGTTTCCAGGTACAATTGGAACAAATCATGAGTATGGATGAACTCAGGGGACATGGACGATCCTGACCATGGGCTTGGATGGTATTTTTGCAGCCTAGGGATGGTTTTAGGAAAGAGCCTACGGAACTTCCTGCGGATAAAAATCCGCAGGTAACTGAACCAGGGATTTGGAGAAGACGACCACACGTCGTTCTCCCATTCGTTCTTTCAAACAATCGCGCGTTTTTTTTATTTTTTAAGCATATGTGTTGATTTACTAATATATTAACTAGTTATTATTATTATTTCAATTGAAGCAATTGACTCAGTGGTTAAGGCGAGCAGGCATTGAACGTTGGGACCTGGGTTCGAATCCCAGGTCCCCCAAAATATTCATTCTTTTTTTCTTCACATAATTGCGTGCAGGGTTCAAAAGAAGGTGTACCATATGCCTCACGAATCAGTGCGCCAAGTGGCCTCAAACCCAGATCCAATGGCCTAGAGTGGATGACCACCATGCACCCAGTCAACACGTGCCATGGAGAAGTCAGAAAGTCAAACCAGGCTTGAGGAATTGGGCCACAAAATTACTTCTTCACCTCCTTCTGGGCCCAGAACCCCCTTGGTTCATTCCTTTTTCTTTTTATTTTATATTTTCTAGTTTATTTATTAATTATTTTTCTAATTATTATTATTATCACTAAAATTAACATAATTAATTTTTCACAAATAAAAATTCAGAAAACTAAAAAATGTAAATATTTTATTTATTATTATTAATTTCATTTAGTTTAATTATGTTGTAAATAAACACTAACTTAAATTAATTTAGTTTAATTAGGTTTAATTTTAATTTTTTTTTACAATAAATAAAATAAATTAGACTTAGGTTTTTTACTAACTTTTGACTTGATTCCTTTTATTTTTATTTTCATTAAAACTTAAAAAACTAAAAAATATTTTTCTTTTAATTATTAATTAATTAGTAAATTAGGTTTGATTTGAATTAATTACAAAAAAGGACCAAATTCAATTCTTTTCTCAAAAAGGGTCAAAACCCCAAGGACGTCCCGATTCAATCTTTCACGCGCATATTTATTTTAATTCATTATATTTATGTATCTGCTCAGCAATGTAATAGTTAATTAGAACTTTATCGCTTTCTTTAATTTCTCGTATTTATTTTCCAAAGGGTTATGTTTTTGGCGATGTATATACCCGCGCCTTGTAATAGCGTAGATTCAATTTTCCGCAATTTATTTCCCGCACAATTATTAACTGCTAAAAATGCATGAAAGACTTGTATGAAAAATAAAATCAAAGCGTAGCTCACAAATAACATGTACAAGATAATCTTAACTGAATTTAACACACATGCACATGCCACTCTTAGGGTACACCTCACTTGGTTGCCTCGACGTGGTCATCAAGTATAGGGTGTTTTAGAGGTCGCCCTCCTGTCTAAAGATCCAGTTGCCTCGAAACGGTTGCCTCGCATAAAAAGGATCTAGGATATTAGGGTTACCGCTAAGGCGTCCTACTATTGCTTTGGTGACCACACATGTCCCTATAATCAAATTGACCCGAATAACTCCAACGACGGTGCTACCTACTTCTCAATAGTGGGATAGTACTGTCTAAAGGACTCTTACACAGCCTAATTCCTTAGCGTAGGTAGATTTCTCCTGGGTACTTGCTCTTTCGAAAAAAACAAAAAAACATCTTTTCGCACCTACACTTTCAAAAAGTTTTCAAACAAATACTTCATACACTCTTGAGGACTGATACAAGAGTTACCTAGAAGTTTTTCAAACTAAACTTTTTCAAACCCACATACACTTTAAAAGCAAACAATTTTTGAAAACTTAGTGAGCAAGTACCTAAGAGCCCGTGGATAACCACAGATAGAAAGGGTGCTAACACCTTCCCTTTCTATAAATCTACCTCCCGAACCGAGAGACATCTCGAAAAAGGAATTTTGCTGTGCTTTTGTCCTTTCCATGTTGGAGAACATAAAAGACGATGGCGACTCTTGCTTACCGCGACATTTCGCGAACGAGCTTTAAAACAGTCAGTTTTATTTCCACCGATCACAGTGTGCATATCACTCCAACAGCCCGGGGCATGATACTAACATCTGTTGGACGTTGAGCAACAAAATTCAAGACCTGATTGATGAAGGATAATTGGAACTCACACAAGACGGTCAGATTGAATTCTTTTGCCATTCCCCCAAGGTTCTCCATTTGAAGTGACAAGTACTGAGACGAGAAGACTTTTTGTTCATTAGAATTTTCAAGTTGTAATTTTCTTTTGATTGTTCGAACATTTATTCATGTCAAACTTTGTTACTTTATCAATGCATTGCATATGTCTGTTTTGAATCAGTCCATTCGTATTCACTATATTCAAATTGCTTTCATTTTTGTGATGTTCAACTCTCGATTAAAAAAATTCTAAGCCTTTAGAGGGAGGATGACGGAAATGATATCAAAATCTCTACAGTATGCTTTTGAACAGACCCCGCTGATGAGGTACAGGCATTGTTTCAAATCCGAAACAGTGGAGTTATAAGGAAGATAATCCCTAATCAACCCCTTTGAGTCAAAGAAGTTGGAGTTTTTCTTTTCACAAATTAAAACCCTTAATTATAACCTGGGGCAGGGTAGTTTTCTCAGTTAATCTAGGTGCACCATGAATGACATCAAAGAAGTCCTTCCAAAATAAAGACGGTGATGGCTCCCCATAAGCGTCCAGACAGGCAGTCATTATCTCTCAAAATAAAAGCCCAATAAATCAAAACCTATGAAGAAGACTTAAGAAAAACTGGGGCACCCCGCTGACTGTAAATACAAAGAGAAACAGTTCAGGCAAAAGACAGGGATAATAAAATCAAAAAGAGGTCCTAAAAACTCTCAACAAAAATGACTGCCTGTTCAAAATAAATTGTCAGTATCCGAACCATCACTTGAATATCAGAGCAAAGACTCAAACGGGATCTAATGCATGATTAGCTGAGTTTAGGATCGAAGACCATTACGAAGAACGGGTGGGTACAAATAAAATTTGAGCCTTTATCCTTTGTTTCTTAAACCGTGAACCAGACCACGTTATAACCCTTAAAAGTCCTAGCTGAAGCATGGGTTAGTCCGAAAGCATACTGTTACAAAAGGTATCCTGACTCCTGTAGGGCTTGCTGTAAATCCTGAGTTGACATCACATTTTACAAAAAAATTGTCTGTTTTACTAGAAAAATGCATTTTCAAAAATTTCAAAACAGACATAAGCTTTGCATTCTTAAAATAATATTGTTTGCATATGACTATTTGTTCAACAGAGAAATTCGCACGACGAATATCTAGTGAACAAAAAACCTTCTCAATAAAAAGGGTCACCTCAAGTGGAAAAAACACCTCCAACCAAGGGGCACAACATGAGCATTGTCCATCATCTATGGCAGTTAAGTCAAGATTCAAGGAATCTCTCAAAATGCCAAATAGCCAGGGGCAAATCTCCATCTGAATCAATTGGGGTATTGGATATAAATTCCAGCAATGAATCTTGCATGATCAAACATCTTCTGGTAGTATGGCAACACGATGCTACTGACAGTGACAACTCCCTACATCCTGAGAGCGTGGACATAGTCAGAAAATACCGTGCATGAATAAAGACCCGCTAGGTTGACTGGCCTAGGAAAAAATAAGGGCTTCCCGGCGAACCAAAAGGGTTCGGGCAAAAATTAAGGGATGAAAATGAAAAAAAAAACTATACACCCGGCAAGTCGAAAACCTAAAAAGGCGGCTTGGGCAAAAAAGGGTATCCCGGTGGACTGAAAATCTGAAAAGACAGTCCAGGCAAAAATTAGGGATCAAAGCGTATGACTATGTTCCATCACCTCGTCACTTGCCTACCAGAAGAAGACTTGTCATTTCAATCAAAAGATACCAAGAACCTCATAGGTTGGTATAATACTCGATCCAACGGGCCTCCGCATGCACCTTCTCCCGCAGAAACAGGGGCAATAAAAATTGTCCAAAGCTTTACAGTTGCTCTATCCATCAGGTACAAAGATAGATTCATCTGAAGAATATGGCTAAGATACCTTCACTCCCCGCTGAGTAAGACATTAAAGATAGCTCTCCCCAACTGAGACTTACAACTGTGAATGAATGAATCGGTAATACGCTCCCCAAGCAGAGTTTATCTACCATCAACACTGAAAAGGCTTAATATCCCCGACAGTATTAATATTCCCCAACGGATTATAAGAATATTTCCCGGCAGAATACAAGATACCCCAGTGAAGTTAGAATTTTCCCAGCACATCCTAAAAAAGCTTCCCCAACAGAGTCAAAGCATCATTCCCAGTAGACTCTGGAAGTCTATCCCCAGCGGAGTACAAAATAAATCTCCCCAATCGAGTTCAAAGGATCATTCCCAACAGAACTCAAAGGATTATCCCCACAAGAGTCTAACAGGGTTATCCCCAGCAAGCTGCAACTGAAAGATCATCCCCCAACGAAGTTCTTTCCTTTCACAAACAGGAATTCAATCCTCAATAGATTCAATATCACCCGCAAAGATAATCCATCCCTAGCGGATTTCATCATCGGAATCCTCAGCAGAGCATCTCTTCCCCACAGAGTAATCTCCTCATCAGTTTATTCCCCAATGGAGTTCTCTTCTCTTGCAGGTTTATTATCTTCGTTCATCATCCCCGTCGGAAACGAAGAATTCAACTCATGTCTCCAGCAGCTATCCGGGATTTATTTTCCCCAACTAAAACATCACATTTCCATACATCATGAGACATGCATATACGCATCATATAATACAATCTCATTTATGTTGAGAACATCATTGCTTGATCCATATCATGCATTGCATACGAACTGACCTTTGCATTTCATGAAAGATGCAGTTAAATTCTCAACTATGTGGAAGACCTTCTCTGGTCCAGTTAAATCGAATCCTAAAGATTTTTCTGATGCCGATCCAGTTGAAGTTATCCCAAGACCTTGTCTGGTCCAGTCAAATCGATTCCTAAAGATTTTTCTGATGATGATCCAGTTAAAGGCCTTCTCTGGTCCAATCAAATCGATTCCTAAAGATTTTTCTGATGCCGATCCAGTTGAAGTTATCCCAAGACCTTGTCTGGTCCAGTCAAATCGATTCCTAAAGATTTTTCTGATGATGATCCAGTCAAAGGCCTTCTCTGGTCCAGTTAAATCGATTCCTAAAGATTTTTCTGATGCCGATCCAATTGAAGTTATTCCAAGACCTTGTCTGGTCCAGTTAAATCGATTCCTAAAGATTTTTCTGATGCCGATCCAGCCAAAGGCGCCAAGACCTCCTCTGGTCCAGTCAAATCGATTCCTAAAGATTTTTCTGATGCCGATCCAGTTGAAGTTATTCCAAGACCTTGTCTGGTCCAGTTAAATCGATTCCTAAAGATTTTTCTGATGCCGATCCAGCCAAAGGCGCCAAGACCTCCTCTGGTCCAGTCAAATCGATTCCTAAAGATTTTTCTGATGCCGATCCAGTTGAAGTTATCCCAAGACCTTGTCTGGTCCAGTCAAATCGATTCCTAAAGATTTTTCTGATGATGATCCAGTCAAAGGCCTTCTCTGGTACAGTTAAATCGATTCCTAAAGATTTTTATGATGCCGATCCAGTTGAAGTTATCCCAATACCTTGTCTGGTCCAGTTAAATCGATTCCTAAAGATTTTTCTGATGCCGATCTAGCCAAAGGCGCCAAGACCTCCTCTGGTCCAGTCAAATCGATTCCTAAAGATTTTTCTGATGCCGATCCAGTTGAAGTTATTCCAAGACCTTGTCTGGTCCAGTTAAATTGATTCCTAAAGATTTTTCTGATGCCGATCCAGCCAAAGGCGCCAAGACCTCTTGTCTAGTCCAGTTAAGTTGATTCCTAAAGATTTTTCTGATCCAGTCAAAGTTTATTCCAAGACCTTGTCGGGTCCAGTTAAATCGATTCCTAAAGATTTTTCTGACGCCGATCCAGTCAAAGTCCAGACCACCTATCAACAATCTCCAAATGGAATCTGTAAGCCCATTCCCGACATCACAATGCTGACACCACTTCATGCGAGTGCAAATTTATGGGCACTCTAGTGTTCAATCATCTTCCACCTTCGGATCACGAAAGGTCCGAAAGCCAATCTATATCCCCAGGTTTAAGAAAATTGAACAGGGGAAACTGTTGTACCCCAAAATTTTCCCTCCCATATTTCTCAAGACATTGCAAGAATAATCTCCAAATGGCTCAAGATTGCTCAAGAGTTGGACAGTCAAATCATCTCCTAAGGAAGTCAACCTTAAATTAGGGTTTTTGTGTTGCATCAAGGTCCTTACATACAAATGACCTCAAGTGCTCCCCAATGTCCTAATATGTCCTCAAGGTCATCCATGTCAAATTTCAAGCCTTGCAGAGGAAGTTTGGTCAGTCAATTGCTAAAAAGGGTCCAAAAGTCGACTATGTTAGGGCAAAAATCAACTGTGACCTACAAATAGTCAAACTTCAAGATTTTTTGTCAACATTCTCATTTTTAAGGATATTTAATCATTTGATCAAGGGTTGATCATGATTAACCAAGTATTTCTCAGAATTCATCAAGATTCAAAAGTTGCTAAATTAGGGTTTTGCAGGAAAAGTCAACTCAACTTTGACCAAGCATAACTTTCTCATACTTTATGAGAAATTACCCATCCAAAGCTCATTTTGAAGAGGATGCAATTTCCTACATTCCATATTCATACCCCAAGATCAAGAAATGCACTCACAATAAGTTACAAATTTGGACATTATAGGTCATTTTTGAAAGTCAACAAAAAGACCTTTTTTTGCCAAAGCTTATAACTTGAGCATGGAATATCAAAATGAGATGAGACCAAAAGGGTTGGGTAGAGGACATCTCAAGCTTTCTAAAAATTCAAGAACACTTCCAAAAGTTCAAAATTGAAGAAGTTATGCATTGTTGAAGTTGGGCATTTTTCCAAAATTGCCAAAAGTCAACTATCCCCAAAACTTCAAATTTTGTCAAATGGGCCCACTTTTTTCCACTTGATTTGATCTTGTCACACTACACACGTGTCCTATCTTCAGTCTTGTGTCCATTTATTGATTTTTCTATTTTATTTGATTTTTATTGAATTAATTCATTTTAAATCAATTTAAATCCAAATAAAATCCAAATATTGATCATTTAGGATCTTTTTGATTGACATAGGTCTTAAGTATCATCATGGACATAATCAAATCCGAATCAAGCCATATCATGAACAAAAAGATGGAATTTGGACAATTTTGGAAGCTTTTTAATGGTGAATCAAATCACATCTTCAAACATCAATGCATAAGGATTCAGCCCAAAGAAGTTGACCTAATTCATTCCATATTACTTATACAATACAAAGGCACGAGAATTAGAACCTAGAGGCTGCATAAACATCAAAACCAAACTTGAGAAAAACTTGAAAAAACTTGAAACTGAAATCTGTCTTAGAGGTGCTTTCAACACAAAATCTCAACACTATTCTCTTGCTGGACATCCACTGAGTCAGTAGCAATCAAAAGCAAGCTTCCAGACCCCCTCAATCGCGCTGTAAGTCTCCCTTAAAATCGCTCTGCACTTGAAACCGTAACTCCATATTTCTGCATCTTTTGAACAAATCTTTGGTATAATCATGCTTATCGTTCAAATTCTAAGATTTCTGCATCATTTGATTGCATTTTCATGAGCCACAGCCCTATAACCAAACCTAGGGTTTTGGAAGTTTGTTTTTGGGCGTTTTCTCTACAGGTGAAATCAAGGCCATTAATGGACATAGACTTGCTCAGGATGTCCAGACGAACGTGTCCATGGTTTTGGAATTGATTTTTATAGCCTAGAACTAATTTTAGGAGCAAGCTACGGATTTAGCTGCGGATGCAAATTCGCAGGTAAAAAAACCAGGTTTCAGTGGAGAAGACGAAGACGTGGCCTCATCCTATTGCACCATTCAAACTTTTGCGCTTTTTTATTTTTAATTTTGGCATCTGTTTTATTTTCTAATATATTAATTGTTACCTAATCCATTAACGAATGACACATATTGGCTCAGTGGCGAAGGCATTAGTGTGAGATCCAACAGGACCTGGGTTCGAATCCCAGGTCCCCATATTATTTGTTGCATTTTTCAGCCAAATAATCCCATGCAATATCAAAGGCGTAGCATACCATAGTCCCACCTTCATATGCTTGCCAGATGGCCCCAGTCCAGATCTGGTGGTCAAGAATGAAGGTCCATCATGCTCTCTAGTCAACATGCACGTGGAGAATCCAAAAAGTCAGCCTAGGCCAGCGCCTGTTGGGCCTTGAAAATTGCTATCTCACCACCTTTTGGGCCCAGAACCCCCCTTTGGTTATTTCTTTTTCTATTTCTTTCTTTCTTTATTTTGTATTATTATTTTTATTATTTAAATCACTAACCAATTAGAATTTTTCCTCATAAAATCAAAAATAAAAAAAATAAATTTTATTTATTAAAATTAAATTCAGCTTTTTATTTTTGTAAATAAATATTAATTTAATTAATTTAGTTTTAATTAGGTATAATTTTTAACATCTTTTGCAAATAATTAAAATTAATTTAGATAATTAGGTTTTACTAACTTTAAATCAAATTTATTTTTATTTCCTGTAAATACTCAAAAATCCAAAAATATCTTTTTTAATTAATTTATTTATTTATTTAAATAACTTAGTATTATTTCCTTTTAACTCAAAAATAACAAAAAAAATCTCTTCTTTCAAAAAAGGGTCAAAACCCTAAAAAAATACGCCCGATTTTATTTTTCCGCATGCGATCCATTTTACCATATTGATGTAATTGTTCCCAGGAATGTAATAGCTTTAATTAAGACTGTTTAACTTATTCTATCGCTTTATTTTACTTTCCGCATCTTAAATTCAAGGGTTGCTTTTGGTGATGTTAATACCCGACGCCTTGTAATAGTTATATTTAATTTCCGCAAATTATAAACTGTTATATATTTGATAAATAGGGAATGCATGACAAGATCAAATGTTTGAACCTAAAATCAACATAGCTCACCCATGAGATGTACAAAGACAAATTAACTGAAAATAACACACTCGCACATGCGCACTCTTAGGGTACACCTCACTCGGTTTCCTTCGAACGCGGTCATTGAGTATAGGAAGTTTTAGAGGTCGTCCTCTTGTCCAAAGATCATAGTTGCGTCGAAACGGTTGCCTCAGAAAAATGATCTAAGACATTAGGGTTACCGCTAAGGCGTCCTAATATTGCTTTAGTGACCGCACGTCCCTTAATCGAATTGACCCTTAAACTCCAACGACGATGCTACCTACTCATCAATAGTGGGATAGCGTTGTCTAAAGGATATTAGCACAGATTGATTCCTTTTTCGAGTAGGTAGATGGTTCTTAAGTACTTGCTCCTTTCAAAACAAAAATAAAACTTTTCGCACTTACACTCCTTTCAAACAAAAACTTCTTTCAAACCCACAAACACAAAGAAAAGCAAATTTTTGAAAACACTTTGAGCAAGTACCTAAGAGCCCGTGGATAACCACGGATAGAAAGGGTGCTAACACCTTCCCTTTCTGTAATCTACCCCCCGGACTCGAGAAACATCTCGAAAAAGGAATTTTTCTATGCTTTTTTCCTTTCCTTGTTGGATAAAATAAAAGACGGTGGCGACTCTTGCTAAACTGCTACATTTGCGAACACAAACACAAAAACCTCAAGTCAGTTCTCCCACCGTATCACAGTGGTGATTTGGTAATTAATTCATGGAGCCCAAATTTGAATTAATGACATATCTTTCAAAAAAATGAAAATTTGGAGCCAAATTTTGAATTAATGATATATATTTCAAAAAATGAAAAATTGGCACCAAAATTTGAATTAATGATAAATATTTCAAAAAATGAAAAATTGGCACCAAAATTTGAATTAATGATATATATTTCAAAAATGAAGAAAAATTGGAGCCAAAATTGACAAGCTTGAAATTGCTGATTTTTTTTCAAAATTTCACTTTGTTCAATCGATTGCACTCTAGGCTCAATCGATTGTATCAGTGTATTTTTTTCAAAAATGGCGCAAAATGCACTTTGTGCAATAGATTTCACCCTAAGAGCAATCAATTGTACAGTGAAAAAAAATGAATTTTTTTAATTATTTTTCTTTGCAAATAGAGATTTTAGGAAAATAATACCGAAAAATCTTATTTGTCAGATGCTTTGACTCGGTACCTACAAAACACAAATATTCAAAGACAAAGACAAATATTTTTTGTATTTTGAGTAGAAGTTAGCCAACAACACATATACAAAATATACAACTAAGGTGCTTGGAGATTCCTCAAGAGCAAACTTAAAGATAAGAGATAAAAAAAGAAGAAGAACCAACCCTAATACGATCTTGTTATGATCGAGTTGATATGATAGGATAGGGGAATCTTAGGGGGAAAAATTTGGGTACAACAAAATGCATGATATGCAAATGAACTAGTGAAGATGATGTAGATGAAATGCAAAGTCTAAGCCACACAAAAGTAAAACAGGTAGGCCAAATTTGGTGTATGACAACTTCCCCTATTTAATCGTCTTAAACCTAAAAGTGAGATTGGCGACATCCTTTCGAATATTTAAGGTAGAAGATGATTAAATATCAAGATGTTTGCTATGAATGAAAAATGAATTTTCTGGTGAATTGGTCATGATGGGTAAATGCGGTTTGAATAATGATAGCTTGTACTGGGGGTAACGGTGCCAATACAAGGTTCTCGGGGAAGTGGGCGTTAAAGTGACTGAAAAAATATGGTTGATGATGTCGTGGTGACTGAAAGTAGGATTAATGACAACATGATAACTTAAAGACGGCGGGTAGAACTCGACGATAACAGAGAATCTACCGTGTGGGATTCGCGACCCAAAAAGAAAGTTTAAGACAACGGATGAAAATCGGCGTATGACCTATGACCCAAGAGAAAGGATAACATGAGGGTAACGTCTACGGGTGACCTACAACCCTAGCAAAGATAATATGAGGGACAGATCTCCGGGAGACCTACGTCCCTAGAAATGATAATATGAGGGTAAGATCTACGGGTGACCTATGACCTTAGAAAAGATAATGTGAGGGTAAGATCTACGAACGACCTATGACCCTAGAAAAGATAGCGTGATGGTAAGATCTACGGAAGACCTATAACCCTAAAAAAGATAACATGAGGGTAATATCTATGGATGACCTACGACCCTGGAAAAGATAGCATGAGGGTAAGATCTACGGACGACCTGTAACCATAGAAAAGATAACATGAGGGTAAGTTCTATGGACGACCTACGACCCTAGAAAATATAACTTGAGGGTAAGATCTACGGACGACCTACGGCCCTAGAAAAGGTAAAGTGAGGGTAAGATCTACCGACGACCTACGACCCTAGAAAAGATAAAGTAAGGGTAAAGTCTATGGATGACCTACGACCCTAAAAAAGATAAAGTGGGGGTAAGATCTATAGACGACCTACGACCCTAGAAAAGGTAAAGTGAGGATAAGATCTACAAACGACCTACAACCCTATAAAAGACAACGTGAGGGTAAGATCTACGGATGACCTACGACCTTGGAAAAGGTAACATGAGGGTAAGATCTACGAGAAACCTATAACCCTAAAAAGATAGCATGAGGGTAGGATCTACGGACGACCTATAACCCTAAAAAGATAACATGAGGGTAAGATCTACAGACGACCTACAACCCTAGAAAAGATAACATGAGGGTAAGATCTACGGACGACCTGTGACCATAGAAAAGATAACGTGAGGGTAAGATCTATGGATAACCTACGACCCAGGAAAAGAAAACGCAAAGGTAAGATCTACGGATGATCTACGGCCCAAGAAAAGATAACGCGAGGGTAAAGTCTACGGACGACCTACGACCCTAGAAAAGATAAAGTGAGGGTAAAGTCTACAGACGACCTACGACCCTAGAAAAGATAAAGTGAGGGTAAGATCTACAAACGACCTATGACCCTAGAAAAGATAAAGTAAGGGTAAAGTCTACGGATGACATAAGACCTTAAAAAAGATAAAGTGAGGGTAAGTATAACACGGTGGGAGAACTGACTTAGGGTTGTTTGCGTTTGATTGTAATTGTTGCGGATAGCAAGAGTCGCAACCGACTTTTCTTTCATCCAAAAGGAAAGGTTGAAAAGAACAGGAAATACCTTTCGAGATTATTTGAGTAAGGTGGGTAGATTATGGAAATGGAAGGTATTAGCACCATTTCCATCCGTAGTTATCTACGGGCTCTTATTTGCTTGCTATATCACTTGCTTTTTGATTGAAAATGTGTTTGTGGTGTGGGTTTTGAAAGTATTTTGAAAAGGAATGTCTTTGTAGTGGTTCTAGTCTCTATAAGAACTTGTACAAAGTGTTTTGTCTTTTGAAAAATGTTTCAAAGTAAAATTGTGGATGTATAAAATGTTTTTGTTGTGAGCAAGCGAGCAACTAGGAGCATCTTACCTACTCAAAAGGTCTTAAACGTTATTTTCCTTCTCCTTTAGATATTGATATCTTACCATTGATTTGGTAAGAAGCCCCATCATCGGATGTGAAGGGACAGACGTGGGACGTTTGTATAGTCATAGAAGGAAACCTATGAGACATTTTAGCAATGTCGTTTGGGGACTAGATCGTTTACCGAAGGTAACATTGAGGGACTACGATCTTTTAATGAGGGTCTTTGCTAAAACACCCATATTCGAGGGACATGACTATTTTTCCAAGGCAACAAGTGGGATTATCCTAGGGGTGCATGTGTGTGAGTAGTGTGTTTGATTGCATGCATTTTGTCTTTTGAACTTTTGGTTATCTACTTGTTATTTTTATCTTACCATACATCCTAGGTACTAGAATTTATAAAAAAAAATGCAGAAAGATAAAATCCTACACTATTATAACCATATTGAATATCATGAAAATATAAAGGAAAAAATAAAATAAAAGCAAGAAGAAAGGGAGTCTTTCGATTTAGGAAGAAACGCCCTTCGGTTTGGGGTCTGGAATTAGTAGAGTCATGCCCTTTGATTGGCCTTTCTGCCTCCTTCGACAGGGGGCTGGACTCAGTGTAGGCGTGCCTTTCGTCTAGGCCTGGAAGCCATCATGGTTCCGTCCTTCGCTTGAGACTTGGAGACAGCAAGGTTCTGGCCTTGGTTTGAGGCCTGGAGGCAGCAAGGTTCATTCCTTCATTTGAGACCTGGAAGCAGCAAGGCTCATGCTTTTCCATAGGCTCCTTGCTAACTCCTTCGACTGTAAGCATGTTGCATCCTCAGATTATGGTTCGAAAGGCTTGTGCAGCTAGCCAATCGAAGGGTATAATAAACCTGTCTTAAATTCTTAAAATGCAACATTCAAATGTAACTACAGTCCAGGGGTTAGCACAAAACCATGGGGTCTCAAAGTCCAAAGCCTAACTAATCAGAGTTGAGTTTCCAGCATATGGGCAGTCAGAATCGAAAGCTAAAACATGGTCTAGCTCCATATATGAAATATCTACATTTTTCTTTATTGGCATGTGCACTTGATATTAAAATAGAATAGACTCAAGCTTGAAGGAAACTTACCTCTTGAAGTTCTTAAATCGAAGGGAAATGTAAGTGCTTTCTTTGATGGAGAATGGGAGTTCGTTGGGACCTTCCTGAGGCTAATCCAGTTACCACTTTGTGAAAGCAGTGACTGAATCGAAAGAGGTTGTGTGAGTGGATCGAAGGCTCTTTTATATCAAGTGATGGAATTACTCCAAGGCCTATTGTATGATAGTTAGGGAAGTGGGTCGAAGGGTAGTTTGATGGTCACTTGGAGGGTGAATTGAAGGTTCTTACTTAGTGTATAGAAGCGTTTGAAAAAGAATGTTGGGAAGTTTTTGAGAATTTGAGAATTTTCACAAGTGTCTACTTGTAATCCTTCAGGCGCCCCTAACATGTGTGGTGATGTCTCCTATTTATAGATGGCCTGGGCTGATGTTTTAGGAGGGAAAATAAAAGGTTCAAACAAAAAATGTATGCTGTATTTATAGCTTTCGAGGGAAAGTGTTTTTATCCCATTTTGGTGCAAGGAATAAGGCAGCATTGCAGGACTGCTGTGCAACAGTTTTTGGAGTTTTATGGCCAGTGTATCAGGTCTGAACCTGGAAGCCCATGGGACTTGGCCAATAAAAGTTTGGAATCTCAACCTTTTGTGTTGACCCCCTAGTCTTGTCTTACGACCAGACTCTTCAACAACCATTTCTTTTTCAAATCAAAGTGTCATTCGAATGACTCATGTGGATATCCTTTGAAGGGGGCCAAATAAGTGCCTTTCGATAATGCCCTTCATGGGTTCCTTCGAATGGTCCAAATACATGCTTTTGGGATGAGTCGGTAAAACATGTCATTTGATTGGGACATCCAGACGTGCCTAGCAAGCCCTTTGAATGCACCACCGTGGTACTTCTTTCGCATGAGGCAATGGAATAGTGCAGAGTTTGTGAGTTGAAGCAGGCCATTTTCAAGGGAAATACTGCACACTCAAATTTTCCTGCAAATGGGCCATATGGCCAAACGAAAGAATGTATGCAGGAGGTTCCTACCTTGTGACCTTATGCAGACATGCTCAAACAATTTTTTTTAAAAAGGGAGCCACATGTCCAAATGAAAGGCATGACTAAGAGCTTGTGCTGAAGGATTCACACACCCCAAACGAAGGATGCATGCAGGGGATGAAAGGGTCAATCGAAGCTTGCAATATTGGGAAAGCCATTGCCCCAAACGAAAGAGGCCTGCAGGGGACAGGATGTGTAATTGAAAGAGGGCAGAAGAGAGGCTTTAACCTCATGAGTCAAAGGAGGTCATCAGGAGGATTTTTGCCTTGTGAATTAAATCTATTTGATGGGAAGTGTTTCCCTGTCGAAGCTTGTAACAAATTACTTCAAAGGGTTACTTTGGCCTTGTGCATGTTATTATGGTAGGAAATTATGTCTTGTATGTCTTAGCTAACACGCAGGGAAGATGCTATATGGCCAAACAAAAGATTTTCACACACGTACAAGCGAAGTCTAGTGTTTAAACGAAACAGGAAATGATCTTGCCCAAATGAGTCCAATGCTTCAATCGAAGCATGAAATGAACTTTCCCCAAAGGAGTCCAGCGCCCAAACGAAAATGCAACCAAAGCCAGAGTGTCCAATCGAAGGATGCAAAAATTGAAAAGAACTTGCTTTTCCTTTAATTTTGTCAAAAAGAGCATTTTCATATGGTTTGTCTTTTTAGCAATTTCCTCTTTAATTTTGATGCTGAAAAGTCCAAAAAGATTTGTATAAGCTTGAATTTTTGGGAGCCCTTTTTGAGAAATTTCTTGAGTAATGAGAGGGAAAATTTTGGGGTACAACAGATGCCCCTGTTCAATCTTCTTAAACCTGAAGAGTTAGATTGGCAAATCTGCCATTTGTGACTTGAAGGTGGAAGATGATTGAACATTAGAGTGCCCAGAAATTTGCACTTAATGACATTGTGGTTGAGGTGTAAGGAATGGGCTTAAAGATTCCATTTGGAGAAATGATGGTGATTTGGCGGAGATGGGCTTATAGATGCCATCCAAAAGTGATTGTTGACAGAAATTAGACTAAGTCTAAGCTTGACTCCAACTGGGAAAAGAATCAGAATAAACCTTTGGTAGATTTAAAACTGAACCTAGCAGAAGTCTTGAATAATCTTTAACTGGGAAGAATCAGGATAAACTTTAGAGTGATTTATCTGAACCAGGGAAAGCATCTACTGGGAAAGAATCAGGATAAACCATTGAGAGATTTAAACTGAAACAACAAAGGTCTTGAATATTCTTTAACTGGAAAGAATCAGAATAAATCTTGGAGCGATTTATTTGAACCAGAGAAGATGTCTGCAGGAAAGAATCAGGGTAAACCGTTGAGAGATTTAAACTGAACCAGCAGAGGTCTTGAATGTTCTTCAACTGGAAAGAATCAGAATAAAACTTGGAGCGATTTATCTTAACCATAAAAAGAGTCTACCAGAAAGGAATCGGGATAAACTTTTGATCAATTTAAACTGAACCAGTAGAAGCCTTGAATATTCTTTAACTGGAAAAAATCAGAATAAATCTTGGAGTGATTTATCTGAACCAGAGAAAGAGTCTACCGGAAAGGAATCAGGATAAACCATTGATCAACTTAAACTGAACCAGCAGAAGTCTTGAATATTCTTTAACTAGAAAGAATCAGAATAAATCTTGGAGCGATTTATCTGAACTAGATAAGATGTCTACGGGGAAAGCATCAGAATAAACCATTGAGAGATTTAAGCTGAACCATCAGAGGTCTTGAATGTGCTTTAACTTGAAAGAATCAGGATAAATCTTGGAGCGATTTATCTGAACCAGAGAAAATTTCTACGGGAAAGAATCAGGATAAACCGTTGAGAGATTTAAACTGAACCAGCTGAGATCTTGAATGTTCTTCAACTGGAAAGAATCAGAATAAATCTTGGAACGATTTATCTGAACCAGAGAAAAGTCTAAAGGAATCAGGATAAACCATTGATCAATTTAAACTAAACCAGCAAAAGTCTTGAATATTCTTTAACTTGAAAGAAACAGAATAAATATTGGAGTGATTTATCTGAACCAGAGAAGATGTCTACGGGGAAAGCATCAGAATAAACCGTTGAGGATTTAAACCGAACCAGCAAAGGTCCGAAGGATGTATTTTTCATGTAGATAGTCACCCTGTCCTGTTTTGGGAATTGATCTACCATCGATTTATTCACAGATAATTGCTTTGTCTTGTTGAAAATTTGATGATAATTTTTTATTGATTGATCTTTCCTGAAAAGGTAAAGAGTTTGTTGCATGTAATGCCATGATGTATGAAATATATGGTGTAATGATGTTTCTCAAAATAAATGAGATTGTGATATATGTATTTGTGTTGTCGACGTTTATGATGTATGGATGCAATGTATGCACATATTAGTTATTCTGCTGCTGTGCTGTTTAGGTTTGGGGAAAATAAATCCCTGATTGTTGTTGAGATTGTGATGTGTAAGCCTTCATATTTTGTTGAAATTAAGGTATTGGTAGATAGGTTTCCGTCATTAGAGAAGTAAACCCTGTCGGGGAAGGGAAACGTTGTGCATTACTTGTGGACTTGGTGAAATCCTGCTGGGGAATTCCTTAGCAACTGGGCGACTTTCATTGGGGAATCTTTAGAGCAGTAACTAGAAGTTTTGCTCTGTCAGGATATGAAAGCAACAAATACCATTAGGCTGCATACTGGAGATGCGACAGTGATCCTGTAGCAGGATGTCCTTTCTTCTACTCCATTAGAGAAAGTACATGCGGGGATTTTATGGAATGGCCATAGATATTATCCTGTTTCTTAAAGCCATTAGCAATTGTCTCTCTGTTCAGTTTTCCTTTTTCATGTGTTCATTTGTTAATAGTAATTACGTTCAAATGCATATGTTCAAAAATAATCACTGGACATTTTTGCAAACAAAATAGAAAAGTAAAAGAAAAACAGATAGTTTTGCACTTTTAAAGGAATATCTTTGTATTAACTTGAATAAGTATTTTTGTACAAAGAGACGAACATCCTGTCGTACCCCAAATTTGCCCTACCCCTACGATCATAATTTCAAGATTTAAAATAGAAGAAATATTTAATTAAAGATGGTACAACAGTATCTGATGGCCCATATTTTATCCAAGACTAGGGGGTGTATTTTAATTCTGTAAAGCGGGGCTTTCTAAATCAGAAAGACTCGTGTATTCGTGAACCCATTTGCGAGGCATGTTGGCCAATGATCCATGAGATTTGAAAAGAGAAAATTGTTTCAAAACTAATAATTACTAAGTTATAAAATTATTAAAGTGACTTAAGTTTAAGTAGCTATTAATAATTAAAATTTTAAAAGATATTTAAGTGTTATTTATTTTTAGTAGAAAAAGGGGGTGTAATTTCAGAATTACATTAAATAACCCATTTGTCATTATGTTGTTTTAATAAATTATTAATACAAACTGTTATTTTTATTAGAAAAAGGGATAGCATTATTGTTACTGCTAAGTTTTATTATCATTAAATAACAATATGTTAGATTTTATTTTGATACTTATAAGAAAGAGGGTTTGTTTAAAATAATCAAGATTGGGCTACGAAAAGGCCAATTGGGCCTGACTGTATTAAAAAATAATAAACTTTTTACAGTAACATTTTCATTAATCCTTAATTAAAGCTTGTTTATTTATTAAAAGTTTTTTTATTTAAGTGTAACAGCATTGGGCCTGGTTAAAAAGAAAAATGTTTGCTGAATAAAAAAAAAGGACGTGTTGGGCTGGATTAACAGTTTTTGCGCAACCCCAATTGAAAAGAAAAGAAGTTTTTTGCTGTAAAAAAATAATAAAAATACTATTTTTTTGTTGGTTAAAATAATTTAAATAAGCAGGCCCAATTTGGAAGAATAATAGCCAAGGCCCAATTGAAATAAAAACCTTTTTTGGAGTAAAGAAAAACAATTGTGTTGGGTTATATCATTAACTAAGTGTTGGCCCAATTAAACAGAAAAATAGCAATTGTTCCAATCTCATCCAAGAATCACGCACATTTTGGGACACAAACGGTTACTGTAGAAATCAGTAAAATCAAATCAAATCTTATTAAATCTTCAAATCCTAGAAAATTTTCAAACAACAACCAAATCCAGGAATTTGAACACTAAATCAAATCTGTCCAAATCCCAAATTACAATATAATATCTTTACAATCTAAAATTACAGTCAAATCAATAATCAATCAAAAGAATTTCAATCCATAATTTCTATCTGTAATTCCTAATCTATGCTAACAAATCTCATAAACCCTAAAATCTAAACAACCTATAAATATAGAACAACAACAGTACAAGGGAGGCGATTTGGAAGACAGAAGAAGAACAACAAGCATACAGAGAAGAGGAGGAAAATTCCTATACAGAGACGGAGGTATCTCACTATTGAAAGACCCGTGGTTAGGGCGATTGGGGTTTCATTATCTGAAACCACAACTGTCGTGTGAATCACCACCGCTAGCCATCGCATCCACCACCATCTTCAACCATTCGTCGCTATAATCTCTACTGGCCTACGAATAAAAACGAGAGACGAAGATCAATAAGCAGTAAACTAGAGATCCATAGTACTAAGACGCAAAAAGGGTAAATTCGCTTAACTTTTGTTTTGTCCTAACATTAATTTGGGGTTATTGGGTTTGATTGTGCAATGAGGGAGGGGTTTGTTATTGCGCCGCCGTGAGAGGATTTAGGGGCTAGGTTAGAGAGGAAGAGAGGAGGAAGGTCGTGAGAAGAAGAAAGAGGGAGGTGATTTATTGTAATAAAACAAGAATGAAAATAAAAACGTGAAAAAACATTATTTGGTATTTCGTTCAGATCCTATATTTGCGCGCCCATAATAGTAATCATGTTCCCTCATTATCATCCATTAGATATGCATCAGACGGCCATAGGCCAAGTCTCCACCGTAAGTTTCGTGCACCCGTGCTTACACAATCACAACGGCCTTTTCCCAAAAGCATAATGGGCCGACCCAGTTTCTATACGCACCCCCCTTTTCATTTAATTTCTAAACTCCTAAATAGATTAACACCCCCCCCCCCCCCCCGAAAATTGTATTTGGGCCTAAACCCAGATTACTAGTTACACCCCTTGCTTTTACTTATTAACTATAAATTGCACCCCCTGGAATTAACTAAATATTTTCTACTTTTTTATATAATTCTTATATTTTCTATTTTTGTTATAATTATTATATTATTTTATCCTTTTATTTATTTTATAATAATAATTATTATTTATGTTAATTCCTATTTATTTTATTAATTATTATTATTATTATCATCCAATTATTTTTATTTTAAACTCATTCATATGTATTTTCTTTATTTGCATTAAATATTTTTTAATCATGCACTAATCAAGATTTTTTTTGCAATTTATACGATAAAAAACACTAACAAATATCAAACTATTTTTTCGCAACAAATTAATCTATACAATTGTTTTTGCAAAAGAGTTTCAAATGGATTTTGACTAACCGCCTATTTAGCCAAAATCTCCGCAATCACTACAACCGATCCAAATACGAGGTGATTCAAAATACATTTTCAACCCCTTAAAAACACCAATTCCATATGAACTATGAATTGGGACTCTGATTCTTCATAAGAGGATATGAAGGCATACGATCAAAAATCGTGGCGAGTTCCCCTAATAAAGTTTAAAACTTGTTTCCCCAACTCAAACTTAAAACCTAGTATCCTTGTGAACAAGGTATAGGAAAGGTGCCTAACACCTTTCTTTAGTCTAAAGAAGTCTGAAACCTAGAATCTCTGTCTACGAATTAGGGTTTTCTGTTAGATTCCCTTCCCTAGGATAAAAACTAATAGTGACGACTCTTGATTTAAAAATCCAGTTGCTACAGCTGGTGACTCTGCTGGGGACTTCAACTTTAGGTTTTAGGGTTTTTACTTTGGGGTTATTTATTTATTTATTTATTTAATTTAATTATTTATTACATTATTTATTTATTGCATTTATTTATTTATTTTCGATTCTTTTATCATATATTTACTTCGTGGCAGGAATTCTTATTTCAAAAATGTTTCAATGACCCTTAGAAAGAAGGTTCGTCTAATAGCTTAGGGTGTACATCATCCCTGCGAGTTTATGTGAAGACTTTTCCTAGAGTCGGTGGACTTCCGAAAAAGGAATACTTATAGAGAGATTTCCTCTTGACGTGTAGGACTTTGGAAGGACACCCATGACTCTTTGTAACGGCCTTAACCTAAAATCTCATGACGAGACCTTTCGCGACTTCGAGACGAAATTCCAGTCTGTAAAGAGGCTCCACCTAAGGGAGGCCCTTGAGCCCTTTCCCTCTGGTGTTATTCATGACACCCTTAAGGAAGCCACCTTCTGGGAGGGTAGATCAACCGTAGGTCAAAATTAAGGAACTTACCTTCTAAGGGTACCTATCACAAAAAACTCGCCACTAAGCCATACATTCATGCATTCATATACGTCACATATTCATCATTTTGTTTATCTGTCTTATTCACAGGGTGCAAAACAAATAACAATAAAATCAAGATCTCGGTGAATGTCTTAAAAAAATGGATACCAGAGGGACACAACTTGTCCGCGTCAATGCCTTCCGGCCTGACATTTCTGAAATTAAAACTATAAAGGGGAAATTATCTGAGAGAGTTCTGAAGGTGTACGCTCGCCGCTATGGGGATACCCTTGAATTAACCAGAGTTGAGGTTCAAATGGACGCTGTTTCTGCCCTCATTAAGTTTTATGACCCTCCACTGAGATGTTTTACCTTTCAAGACTTCCAGCTAGCACCGGCTCTGGAAGAATTTGACAAAATTCTGAATTTTTCCAAAGAGAAGGCATACATATGTATCAGACAAAATATTGAAGTCAAATTTTTGGAAAAAGGCTTAGGGATCCCTTACCCTGAGTTAATTCAAAATTACCGAAGAGAAGATCCAATACAATGAATCAAAAGGATATACTTGGAAGCTAAGTGTGATACGGTGGGAGAACTGACTGTGGTTTTGCGTTTGTTTTCGCAAATGTTTCGGTTGAGCAAGAGTCGCCACCGACTTTTTATTTTATCCTAAGGAAAGGTTTAAAAAGCACAGCAAAAACCTTTGAGATTTTTCTTGGGTTCGGGGAGTAGATTATAGAAAGGGAAGGTATTAGCACCCTTTCTATCCATGGTTATCCATGGGCTCTTATGTACTTGCTTAGATCAACTTGCCTTGGTTTTCAATTGTTTGAAATGGTGCTTTGTGTGTGGTTTTGAAAATGTTTTGAAAAAGATGCCTTGTATAGGCTACCCTTGTAACAATTCTTTACTCGAATGTTTTACAAAAGGTGCTTGTCTTTTTGAAAAGATGTTTCAAGGTTTTTTTGAAAGTTGTTTTGAAAGTGTTTGTGAAATGTGGTTTAAAAATAGGCAAGTGTTTTCTTTTGCAAATTGACAAGTACTTAAGAGCTATCTACCCTATAGTTCTCAAAGATTTTTGTTATATTTTAACCCTTTTAACAATTTTGTTCCACCATTGCATTTGGTGGACAATCTTGTGTTAGGAGGCTAAAGGGACGGGCGCGGGTCATCGTTTAGACCATAATTGCAATAGTGTTAAGTATCTTTGGGCAAATTTCTCTTTGAAAGGGACTTGATCATTTTTAGGCAACTTTTCGAAAGCGTCATTGAGGGACTATGATCATTTGATTGTTTGTTTTGCCCAAAGAAACCTAACATGCAATATGGCCCAATTATTTGAAGGCAACAAGTGGAATACCCTAGGGGTACAAGTGTGATATGTGTTGTCCATATTTCATGCTTGTTTATCTGGAAATTAGGTCAAACTATTTTGTTCTTTTTATTTGCATACAAACCCTAATTCTAGCATGGTGTATTTAGAAAGCGTTAAAGTGCGAAAAGTAAAATTCCTACACTATTACAACACAATATGGGAAGGGGGTACACATGTTCAAATGGGGGGATATTTAGACAAGAATTTAAAACCTAGCTATTACATCAATTTTTGGAATATTTACAAGATAATTGATTGCATAAATTAAATGGAAAAAAAAATAAAGATGCAAAATGCAAAAAAAGGTTTTTATATGTATGAAAAAAAAAGTATTATTTATGTCAAATAAATAAAATAAAAAAAGTATTATTTTTGGAGTTTTTGTATTTTAAGGGTAAAACCCTAATTTTTATTAAGTAATATATATATTATTTAATTTATACAAGTATTTGTTTATTATGTACAAAAATAAAATAAAATGAAGTATATTTATAAAAAGTATTTTTTTTATGTCAAATATTAACAAAATAAAAAATATAGGTATTTTTGTATTTTAACCTAAATATACTAATAAATATATATATATATGTATTAATTTCTAAATATGTATTATATATAAAAAATAATAATATTTAATATTTATAAAAAATATATATTTTGCATAAAATATTTTCAAAAAGGAAAATGTAATAAAATCAGAAAATAAAGTATATTTGCATTATTTTTCCTATCTATTCTAAATAATATATATATATATATATATATATATATATATATATATATATATATATATATATATATATATATATATATATATATATATATATATATATATATATATATATATATATATATATATAGTATATATATATATATATATATATATATATATATATATATATATATATATATATATATATATATATATATATATATATATATATATATATATATATATATATATATATATATATATATATATATATATATATATATATATATATATATATATATATATGTACAAATGTCCATATAAACCAATAAATACTTAAAAAATATAAAAATGGTGTAAAAAATATTTTTCATGTTTTTAATATTATTAACAAAAATAAATAAGTCAAAATGAAAAAAGAAAAGTAAAAAAATCATGAGAATAAACATAATGGGCTCAGGGGGTATGAAACCAAAAATGTGGTGTGAAAAGAAAATCAGAAGCAAGCCCAACCCATGAAGCTTCTTCTTCAACCTCTGAACAAAAACGTTCAAAAAACGCGCGCCTGTACTTCCAATTCAAACACCTGGATTCTTTGATCTTTTGCACAAACTTCCAACATAAGAAATGTTAAGCATTGAATCACGATTCTAAATATATAAAAAACTCATCCTAACTCTCAGAAATGAGAGAATTTTGACATTCCCAAATCCTGACCTAAGTTTTCTGCCATATTCAAACCTTAAATTCTCACAGCTCAAGCAAAATAAATGAAAAGTAAAAGCATGTACAGATTCAGGGGCATGAGTAGAACACTTCTTATTCACAAACTTAGAGCTAATGATGCCTAGACTAAGAGTTAGAAGTTCAAGAAAATACCTGTTCAGTTGAAGTTCTATCTGGCAATGGGGGAGCTTTCAGAGCAAGATGATAATCTGTACAGCTTGCCTGAAGTGTGGTGATGCTATTCCAATGCTTACTTTGCCTTGAGACACCTTGAATCGAGCTATGGACCTTCAACTGCAAAATAAGAAAGTGAAAATGGTGGAACTGGTTAGAGGAATTACAGGTCGTGTTTTAGGTTTTGGTTAGCTTGCATTGATGCTAGGGAATGTGTTTGATGAGCTTTGGGCAAGAAATCATGCAAGGGATGAGAGTTGGCACTCAAACTGCAGTGAGAACTCTGTTTTAGCAGTTTTAGGGTGGTTCTGAGTTTGTGGAGGTATATGAGGTATTGGAGTCGTGTGCTAGCTTAGTTAGGATGATTAGAAGGTGTACAAAACAATTTCTTAAGTGTTCTAATGCTGAGATGAGAGTTATGGTCTGTTATGCCACTTTTCTTCACACTTAAGCAAGCAAAGCCAAGTTGATGTTCTAGGCAAGTAGAGGCCCCCTAAACATGCTGCTAACCTTGTCTTGATCAAAGTGTTTTTCTCATAATCTTGTGCCAATTGGGTTTGATCTGTACCTCTTGGATTTGCATTATGACATAAAGCTTGCTTTTGCAAAAATGGCCATTTTGCTTTTTCCAAAAATGGCTTAATTCAAAATGTAATGCATAAACTCATGAGACAAAGCCTTAGTACAATGAACATGCATTAAATTATTGAGTGTTGGATGGTTTAAGGGCCTGTAATGTAGCATAAACCAAGTTGACTTGAAGATGTCATAAGTTATGAACATGTACATGACCAATTCAAAAGTGAGTTTTTTCCATATTGCAAAATTCGAATCTCTCAAGTTATGAGGTTGTTTGATGAGTTCTTGGACATTTTGGAAAGCTTGGAATGTGTACTACAATCCATCTTTGAAATGCAAATTGAAATTCCAAGTGGAAGTGTATGGAAAATGGCCTTGAAGTTAGGTAGAAAACCTTGCCAAAATAGGTTGAAATTTCACTAAGTTAAGAATGGTTTAGTACCCTTATTCCAAAAATTGTAACTTGAGATACAAGCCTCATTTGGGTAAACTTTGTGAATAAAAGTTGTATATTATGCAACAAGCTACAACTTTCATGTTTTGACTTTTGCTTGAATCCAAATGAATCTTGGTGAGAAAGTGGGGCAAAGTTGGGAAAAAATTAGGGTTTTTCATAACTTAGAAAAATTCTAAGTTATGAAAAATTCTCATTTCAAACCCTAATTTGCAATTTTTGATTTCTTGGTGAACAAGTTTCATGATTTGGCATGTTTTGATGAAAAAGGAATCTTGACTCTTGATTTTGACCAAAAAGTCAAAGTTTGACTTTTTAGTATACAGTCAAAATTGATCAATTGACTGGGAAATTCAACTGTCAATCTTGTGTACTTGGGATCTTTTGAACTTGTTGAGCATGTCAAGATAATTCCATGGGGTCCTTGAGTCCATATGTGAGCTTGGTTTGCCATTGGTTGGGTCAAACAGTCAAAAATTGCCTTTGTGCAGTCAAAACCCTAAAAATGACCATTTTGCCCTTTTGGTGATCTGATCAAATTTCTTGTGGAATTGTGATCCAAACTTGATCAAATGGTTCATATGAGTTCATAATGTTGATGTGGGTCAATTTTCATGAGATTTGACTGTCAATTGGTCACAGTTGACTTTTTCCCCAATACAGCTGATTTCTAGGTCAATTGTCCAATTGACTGGGCAAAACTTGGAATCAAGACTTGAAACTTGATATGGATAAACTTGGGAGTCAAATATGAAGCAAGAAGGTCATCTTAGGCATTTTAAGTCAAAACATCTTTGTGCAAACACAAACCCTAATTTGGGTCAACAGTGCAAGGAGAAGTCTTGAGCAGATGAAACCCTAACTGGATCTTGATCTTCAAGAGCCTTGTGATGAGAAATGTTGAGAGAATGGGAGGGCAAATTTTGGGGTACAACAGTTGCCCCTGTTCAATCTTCTTGAATCTGTAGAGTTAGATTGGCAAGTTTGCCTTTCGTGACTCGAGGATAAAAGGAGATTGGACACTAGAGTGCCCTTAAATTTGCACTCGTCAAAGTAATGGATGCGGGAATGGGTTAGAGATGCCATTTGGAGATGGGCTTAGAGATGCCATCTGGAGGGGTGACAGAATCTTGTCGGGGATGGGCTTAAAGATGCCATCTGGAATGAGTATCAGGAAGGTGTCCATGCTTTGGACCATCTTCGAACTGGGGGTCTGAATAGGCAATAGATTGACATCCGTTGTTGGGAGGAATCCGTAAACTGTTTTCAAAAGTTGCATCTGAACAAGTTGATAGATTAACATCCGTTGTTGGGAAGAATCCATAAGCTGTTTTCAGAAGTCTTGAGAAGTAACTGAACAAGCGATAGGTTAACATCCGTTACTTGGAGAACCCGTAAACTGTTTTCAGAAGTCTTGAAGTTGAATAAGAAATAGAGAAACATCCGTTGTTGGGAAGCGTCCGTAAACTGTTTTCAAAAGTCTTGAGAAGAAACTGAACAAGCGATAGGTTAACATCCGTTACTTGGAGAACCCGTAAACTGTTTTCAGAAGTCTTGAAGTTGAATAAGCAATAGAGCAGCATCCGTTGTTGGGAAGCGTCTGTAAACTGTTTTCAAAAGTTGCATCTGAACAAGTGATAGATTAACATCTGTTGTTGGGAAGAATCCATAAACTGTTTTCAGAAGTCTTGAGAAGAAACTGAACAAGTGATAGGTTAACATCCGTTACTTGGAGAACCCGTGCACTGTTTTCAGAAATCTTGAATTTGGAGAAAGAACCGGTGTAAGGTTCCCTGATGATGAGCTCGTGTAAAACTGCATCTGGATGGATCTGGAATAAGAATCAGAATATTACCATGTCTGGGTCATATCTGAACTATTCCTGGAAAGAATCTCGAAAAATAATGATTTTAGTCTTTCGGCTGATCTTACCTGAAAGGTAAAGAGTTAGTTATATGCAATGTCATGATGCATGATACAATGTATGTTATGTGATATAAATGTAAATGAATGCGCATGTAAGCTGGAGAGCCGTCTTGCAAAGGATAGATGAATCCGAGATGGCTGGAGATAACAGTATCTTGACTGCTGCCGGGAAGAATAATTCCTGGTCGTTGCTGGAGAAAAAGGAGCTTGGGTTGTATACCAATCTTCTGGGGAATTCCTGATGACTTCTACTGGGGAGTACCAATCTAATAGACTCATGCTGGGGAGGTAAGACCGAGAATCTTCAGTTTGGCAGGAAGTATCTCCGGCGACTTCACTGGGGAACTCAAGATTTCCCCTCCTAAAACTCTGTGGGGAGAAGGTTCACTAGTCTGGCTTTGCTGGGGAGCGATAATTTGAAACCTGAGGGGAATTGAATTCCGGAGGATCCCCTTGCTGGGGGATTGTAAAGATAAGTTATGCTGGGGAATTTTGATGAACTCCGCTGGGGATAGGAAGAATTTTGGCGAGTGCGATCTTCCGTGGCAATAAGCTGAGGATAACCCAGTTATAAGCCCTTGTGAGGAATAACTTTGAATAAAACTCGGGAGAGACGTCCGTACTCTGCAGGGGATAAGCTTCCAGAATCTACTGGGGATAAGCTTCAAGACTTGCTGGGGATATGGATTCCAAATCTCCTGGGGGTTTCCTTTGAAAGGGTATCAAGATATCCAACTGCACCTTCAACATATCAGTAGTCCACTTTCCTGATTCATAAGGAAATGATTATGTTCAAATGCATATGCCTATTTAACAAAACATTGGACGTTTCTCAAAATAAAACAAATAGTGCAAGAGAAAAAGAAGAAGGAAATGACACAAATTTCTGGGAAAAGTATTTGTATTAACTTTCTCTGAGTATATTTGTACAAAGGAGACAATCATCCTAGTAAGAGGATTCTGTCGTAAAATATTGAAAGATTTATACAAAGTAAAGGATGGCTATGTGAAATAATTCCATGGGATTCCCTTCCGCTATAGCTTTCCCAACTCTAAATATCTGTCCATTCAATGCTCCGTTTGCCGATGACTGGATTGATCAGAAGCCTGGAACCGGTTGATGAAGAGATTGTCTTTGAAGTGATCCGACGAGACATAGTCATACGCTTTAATTCCCTAACTTTTGCCTGAATCGCCCTTTCGGGTTTTCGATCCACCGGGAAACCCCTTTTTGCCCAAGCTTCCCTTTCGGGTTTTCAACTTGCCGGGTGTACAGATTTTTTTGTTTTTATCCCTAATTTTTGCCTGAACCGCCCTTTCGGGTTTTCGATCCACCGGGATGCCCATTTTTGCCCAAGCCGCCCTTTCGGGTTTTCGACTTGTCGGGTTATCTTATGCGTAGTATCTTTTGACTATGTCTGCGTTCGCAGGGTGTGGCAAATCGTCGCCGTCCATGGTGGTCAGAATCATTGCGCCACCAGAAAATATGCTTTTGATCACAAATGGTCCTTCATATGTAGGAGTCCATTTGCCCCTGGGATCACTTTGTGGCAAGATAATCCGCTTGATCACGAGATCTCCGACTTGATATACTTGCCGTCTGACTTTCTTATTGAAGGCCTTGATCATTCGTTTTTGATACGCCTGACCATGGCATATAGCAGCAAGTCGCTTTTCGTCGATCAGATTGAGTTGATCAAGTCGGGTCTGCATCCAATCATCTTCATTCAAACCTGCATCCTTCATAATCCTTAGAGAAGGAATCTGAACTTCCATAGGCAAAACAGCTTCCATGCCATAAACCAAAGAAAATGGGGTTGCCCCAGTTGAAGTACGTGCCGTCGTACGGTATCCATGCAGAGCAAACGGTAACATCTCATGCCAGTCTTTGTAAGTGACTGTCATTTTCTGAATGATCTTCTTAATGTTTTTGTTCGCAGCTTCAACAGCACCGTTCATCTTCGGCCGATAGGGAGATGAATTGTGATGATAAATCTTGAACTGTTCGCACAATGCGGTGATCATTGTGTTATTCAGATTTGTACCGTTGTCTGTGATGATCCTGTCTGGAACACCATACCGACATATGAGATTTTGCTTGATAAAGCGGGCAACCACATTTTTAGTAACAGAGGAGAAGGAAGCTGCTTCGACCCATTTGGTGAAATAGTCAATGGCAACCAGGATGAAGCGATGTCCATTGGAAGCCGTGGGCTTGATCTCTCCAATCATGTCAATGCCCCACATTGCAAATGGCCAAGGAGAAGTCAGAACGTTGAGAGGAACCGGAGGGATATGAACTTTGTCAGCGTAGACTTGACATTTGTGGCAAGTACGGGAGTGTTGATGGCAGTCAGCTTCCATGGTAGACCAGTAATAGCCTGCCCTTAGGATCTTCTTAGCCATTGTATGCCCGCTCAAGTGAGTGCCAAATGTGTCGCTGTGTATATCGGTCATGATCAACTCTGCTTCAGCTTTGTCTACGCATCGGAGTAACACGCAATCATGGCTTCGTTTGTAAAGGATGACGTTGCTCAGGAAGAACTTAGCAGCGAATTTCCTTAAGAACTTCTTGTCATTTACGGAAGCTCCTTCGGGATAATCTCTAGTCTCGAGATACCTTTTAATTTCATGGAACCAAGGTTGTTCCACTACTTCTTCGGTATTAATCTCGTGGCAATGTGCAGGTTCATCCATTCGCTCGATGGTGATTTGGGGAGCCTCGTTATCCCAGTTGAGTTTAAACATGGAGGACATTGTAGCTAGGGCATCTGCTAGCTGATTCTCTTCTCGCGGGAAATGCTCGAAGGTGATTTGCTCGAAATGAGGCAACAATGTCAGGACATGTTCTTTGTATGGGATAAGATTAGGATGCTTGGTATCCCACTCTCCTTTGATTTGACTGATGACCAAAGCCGAGTCCCCAAATACGATCAAAGATTTGATCCCCAAGTCTATAGCAGCCTTGAGACCAAAGATGCAAGCTTCATACTCAGCCATGTTGTTTGTGCAGCTGAAGCAAAGTCGGGCCGTGAAAGGTGTGTGACAACCTTCCGGAGAAATGAGTACTGCGCCAATACCGTTTCCAAGTGCATTTGAAGCACCATCAAAGTACAGGGTCCATCGGGATCCCTTTTCGGGTCCGTCATACGGTCCGTTACTTTCAATGTTGTCCAAATTCATGATGTCCTCGTCCAGGAAGTCAAATCTCATGGGTTGATAATCTTCGATAGCCTGATGAGCCAGATGGTCAGCTAGTACACTCCCTTTTATAGCTTTTTGGGTGGTGTACTGAATGTCATACTCAGTTAGGATCATTTGCCATCTAGCTATCCTTCCAGATAAAGCGGGCTTTTCGAAAATATACTTGATAGGGTCCATTTTGGAAATCAACAAGGTAGTATGAGTCAACATATACTATCTTAGTCGGCGAGCAGCCCATACCAAAGCGCAGCAAGTTTTCTCGAGCAGTGAGTAGCAAGTCTCACAGTCGGTAAACTTTTTGCTAAGGTAATAAATAGCATGCTCTTTTCGACCAGACTCGTCATGCTGGCCCAAAACACACCCCATTGAGTTATCCAAGACGGTCAAATACATGATCAATGGTCTTCCTTCGACGGGTGGCATCAGAATAGGAGGTTCTAGCAAATACTCCTTGATTCTATCAAAAGCAGCTTGACAATCGTCGTTCCATTCAACTACCTGATCTTTCTTCAAGAGTTTGAAAATTGGCTCACAGGTAGAAGTCTGATGCGAGATGAATCTGGCAATATAGTTCAAGCGCCCCAAGAATCCTCTAACCTCCTTTTCAGTACGGGGAGCAGGCATCTCTTGTATTGCTTTTACTTTTGCCGGATCGACTTCAATGCCTTTGTTGCTTACAATGAATCCCAGGAGTTTACCAGACCTAACTCCAAAAGTGCATTTACTGGGATTCAGCCTGAGCTTGTATTCTTTTAACCTGGAAAACAACTTTTCTAGATGTTCAAGGTGCTCTTCCTCTGTTTGTGACCGAGCTATCATATCGTCTACGTAAACTTCAATCTCATGATGTATCATATCATGAAACAAAGCTACCATGGCGCGTTGATAAGTCGCCCCTGCGTTCTTCAGCCCGAACGGCATCACCTTGTAACAGAAAGTGCCCCATTGCGTGACAAAAGTTGTTTTCTCCATATCCTCGGGGGCCATTTTGATTTGATTGTAGCCCGAGAATCCATCCATGAAGGAAAACACTTTATGCTGAGCTGTATTGTCGATCAAAATGTCAATGTGTGGCAGCGGAAAATCATCTTTGGGGCTGGCCCTATTCAAATCCCGGTAGTCCACACACATCCTGACTTTGCCATCTTTCTTAGGTACTGGCACGATGTTAGCGACCCATTGAGGATAGGACGTAACAGCCAGAAAGCCAGCGTCAAATTGCTTCATTACTTCTGCCTTGATCTTTTCAGACATGTCAGGCCTTATTCGGCGAACTGTTTGCTTGATCGGTGGACAATCCTCTCTTGTGGGGAGCCGGTGAACCACGATGTCTGTGTCTAAACCCGGCATGTCTTCATAAGACCAAGCGAAGATTTCAACATAATCATTCAACAACTGTACCAAGCGCTCCTTGACTCTTGGTTCCAGATTGGCACCCACTTGTACCTCCTTCCGGTCTTCCTCGGTCCTTAAGTTGACAGTTTCCAATGACTCTTCATGAGGTAAGATGGCCCTTTCCTCTTGCTGTAGAAGTCTGGCTAGTTCCCCGGGTAATTCACAACCTTCGTCATCTTCATACTCGGCTTGATTGACCAGATCTTCAGAGTTATTGAATGATACAGCAGAATAGTCACCCATGGAATCCGGAGTGGATGGGTACCTGCATTTGTGAGTGTGGGTGTGTGTAAGGGATAGCCATCCTTAAACAAAAATGCAAAAGGAAAGAAAATGAACACAAGCAGTTTATCAAATGAAAAACGTCCTATGAATCATTAAACATGGCATATGGATATGAAAAATAATCAAAACCCTTACAAATGGACCTACATGCCTCGGGCAAGGCATGAGGTGAAAAGATAGTGTACGGATTGTTTGAAAGTAAATATTACAGACCAAATAGGAAATGTTTAACAGATAAATTACTGATGAATAAAAGTGATGGGGACAAAGTCTTTTGCCTCCCAGTTGCTCAATCCTCCTTTGACAGTTGGATAAATCCACTCTTCGATGTTGCTCTCTTTGTCTTCGTCTTCCAAAGCGTTGACTCCGTAGGGAGAAATTTTGACTGGCGCTCTTTCAATCTTCGAACGGCGCATAGCTTTCTGGCCCGCGGTAGTGAACCCTAATCCAAATTTGTCTGTCTTATGTGGAATGTCAGGTAACTGCCCCCATGCTGAATTCTTCCCTTCCTTTATTGCGGCCCTTGCATCCTCCAGAGATGCCATCCTGGCCATCTGCCTCGGTGTCTCAGCTGCCAACTTCGCTATTGTTATTTCAGGAAGGACTTCTTCGAAATGCTGAAAATTCATTTCAATGAATTCCCCTTCAACCTCCACATATCGGAAAGAGTTCAAGTGGCTAATCATGTACTCCTCTTCACCGTGGACAGTAATGATCTTTCCCTTGACAGGATACTTCAACATCTGATGTAAGGAGGAGGTGACTGCCCCAGCATGGTGTATCCAAGGCCTACCCAGCAAGCAAGAGTATGACGGACGGATGTCCATCACATAGAAAGTAGATTTAAACACCTCGGTGCCTATCTTGATGGGAATTTCAACCTCTCCATGGACCATTCTCTTCGAACCATCGAAAGCTCTGACAACAATATCACTCGGCTTCAATTCCAACCCTTCACAATCTAGTCGGTCCAAGGCCTTTTTAGGCAAAACATTCAGCGACGAACCGGTGTCGACCAAGACATGTGCGAGGGTGGTTCCTCAACACTCGACTGAAATGTGCAAAGCATCATTGTGGTTTCTACCTTTAGGAGTTAAGTCGGCATCAGAGAACCCTAATCCATTGTCCGCAGTCAGGCTAGCCACGCAATTTTGAAATTGATCTGCAGAGCTTTCCTGGGGCACATGGGCTGCCTTCAGGAATTTTATCAGAGCTTTAGCGTGCGCTTCCGAGCAAAGTAGCAGTGCCAGCATGGAGATCTTTGAGGGGGTTTTCCCCAGCTGTTCTACCACATCGTAATCACTTCTTTTGATTATCCTCAAGATCTCATCCATTTCCTTCTTGGAGGTTTCAGGGATGACCAAGGGCTGAGCCCTTGTCCTGACGAGCTCATCTTGGATTCCCTTACCTTTATCAGCAGCGGTAGGAGAGACAGCACTAGGAACAACAACATCCTCAATCAAAGGGGTTCTAGCAGAGAGTTTTATTGGTGCAGGGATGACCTTGTCAGCTGACGAGGGTCCAAAGATTGCTCTTGGAGGGGCAATCTCTGGAGAAAATATTGTCCCGCTCCTGGTGATTTTGCTAGTGCCCGCAATGTTACTAATGCTGGCTTCTTCATCATCCGAACTTTCTTCAATTATTTCGATTTGTTTGATACCATGGTAGTAAACGTCACTGCCATAGTTCCATGGTATGGACTTCTCAGAAATATAGGGGACAGGCCCTGGCATTGTTATCTTTAAAGGAACAGATTTCGTAGCTGGCGTGATCTTAACAGGCTTTTTGACGGCCTTGGAAAGATTGGCGTGAATGGTTATGATTGAGACATCTTCAGTATGAACTGGAACAGCAGAAACTTTTTCAAACAAAATTTGTCGACTATCCATAAGGCCCTGGATGCCTTTCTTCAGTAACGGACAATCAAACGGCAGAGAGTAACAACAATAGCAGTCTTCCTTACATCCCGGGAAGATCCCGGCCCTTAACAGATTCAACTTAATGGTTAGCAATGGAGTAGTCAGATCATTGACATCAGCAACATACAAATCTTCTTCAATGGCATTGACATTTCGGCCGTGCTTCGGCATGGGAGCCGATATCACATTAGGCTTCTCCGGAGCGTCAAACTCCACCTCCTTCGCCTCTATCAGGTCTTGGATTTTATGCTTGAGTGCCCAACAATCATTGGTGTCGTGCCCGACACTGTCAGAATGGTAGGCGCATTTAGCATTAGCATGATAATGCGGGGAGGACGTATTCACATTCTTTGGTGCCTCCTTGATGGTGGCGAGATTCAACTTCAACAGATGGGGAAGCACTTGCGCTGGAGTCATATTAATGCGGGTGAACTGCCGTTGTGGCCGTTCCACCCGTTGTTGATTTGGTCTGGACTGGTTGTAGCGAGGCTGCTCATTTGGAGTATTTTGAATCATTACGGCCCCCACAGTTGGCCGGCGTTCAGTCTTCCCTGCTCTTCTCTGAGAATATACCACAGCTGTCTCCTTCTTAAAAGGCTTCTTCTCAACACTTGCAGCAACACCCTTCTGAATCTTTCCTGACTTGATGCCAGCTTCTATTCTTTCGCATGTTAAGATCAAATCGGTAAACCCCGCGGAAGAGTTACCAATTAGATGATTGAAAAATGGCCCAGATAGGGTCCCTAGAAACATATCAACGAGTTCACAGTCGGTTAAAGGAGGCTGCACCCTGCCAGCCAAATCCCTCCATTTTTGTGCATATTCTTTGAATCCCTCGCCTGTTCCTAATGACATACCCTGAAGTTGGGTACAAGTAGGAGCAAGGTCAGAATTATACTGATATTGTTTGTAAAAAGCGGTGGCCAAATCTTCCCAATTTCGGACGCTGGTTCCCTCTAGCTGATAAAACCACTCCAACTGAGCTCCAGAAAGGCTGTCTTGAAAGAAATGAATCCAAAGGTTTTTATCTGCCGTATAGGGTTGAATCTTTCTCACGTAGGACCTGAGATGCATTTTGGGACAGGACAGCCCATCATACCTCACAAACACTGGCACTTTGAATTTTGGGGGAATCACAATCCCAGCGACCAAACCCAAGTCTTCAAAATCCAAACCCGGTACTCTTTGTAATTCCATGGCGGCCAATCTGTCCTCTAGCCCTTTGTATTTATCATCAGCTGGAGGGTATTGCTGATCAGAATAATCTTCATCCTCTTCGACCTCTTCTTCTTCCGCATCAGACTCGGAAGGTACCGCAGCCCCACCTCCTTTGCTGGTTCCTTCATCAGAAATAGGAGGAAATTCAAGCACCCTCCGAGCTTCTCCGTCAAATCTTCTCCCCAAAGTAGCCACCCCGAGCCTCTCTTTCTTCTTTTTCACTGGGTCTTTATTCCCCAATTGAGTCTTGATATCCTCCTGACCCTTAGTCAAGGTCATCAGGAGTTGCTGAAACTGTGCATTTTGAGCTTGCAGGTCTTTGACCGTTTGCTCGAGATCCATCCTACTGAAATAAACAGCAGACAAATAAGGAAACCTGGAGTGAGACCTGCTTATGCACATGATGAATGGTATGCTTATGTATGCAATGCATTCAAGGATTTAGGACATTCAAAATTGTTTCAGACAAAGAAGAACGCACGTCATATTAATAAGAAGAAATTTGTTAGTACATAAATGCCCCATGGGCAAAATATTACAAAATAACTTCTCAAGGCAAAAAGAAATTGCGCATCCTCTTTGGTGCGATGTAGGTGTTGAGGGCCTCTTGCTCATGGAGTCGGCGGGTAAGCTCTAGAACCTTCTTCTCACTGGCGTAGAAGCTAGCTTCAAAAGTATTCCGTTCCTCCTTGAGCTGAATCCAACTTTTCTGCATTTCCTCCCACGATGTAGGCATGTCTGGATGTAGGATGGTGTAGGGGACCTATCCTTCCTTGACGGGCTCTTTAATCACAGGGAGAACATGAGGATAAGGCATCATCAGACTTTGGGCTCGGGCTCGTACCCACTTGTGATAAGGCTCAAGAGGGATGGAGTTCTTGTGTCCCAGAGTCTTGCTATCAACCTTGTTGGGTCTTCCCCAAGCTCTGATGAATCTTTGGCGAAGTCCTTGCGCATCGTTGTCGAAGTCAAAAACTAGGTCCAGAATCAACATGTCATGAGGGCCATCCCTCCGTGCATATCCAAATTGCCTCAAAGCTAGGCAAGGGTTGTAGGTGATACCTCCTCTAATTCCAAGTAAAGGAACATTAGGGAATTCTCCACAACGATCGACGATGATGACATTTTCTCTGGACCGAGAACACCAATGTACATCAGAGTGAGTAAGAGTCATCAACCGTTGGGACCACCTTGAGCCTTGGTCATTCTTCAGGACAGATTAGGGAAGGTGCGAAATAAATCACCTTGCAAGGAGAGGAGTACAACACATGAGAACACCCCTCTTTCTCATTGTTCGTGTGTAAAATGAGTGAAGAATGTCCCCAAGCAATGTTGGTATTGGGTTTCTAGACAAGAAGATTTTGACGGCATTGACATCTACCAATTGGTCAGGATTTGGGAACAAAACCAACCCATAGATAAGGAGTGCCACAATTTCTTCAAAGGCTTGTAGGTCCAATGAATTCCAACATTCTTGTGCCTTCTCAAATAAGAATTTTGCTAAGAATCCTTTGATGCCGCTTCTGGTTTCCCAATGCCCCTTGATGTCGGATGGTTGTAGATGTAATGCTCGAGCAACATCTTCCGGCTTTGGTTCCTTTTCCGTACCGTTGAAGGGTAGTTGATTAAGGATAGGAATTCTCAGGAGTTGAGAAAACTCCTCCAAAGTGGGCACCAACTGATAATCAGGGAAAGTGAAACAGTGGTGAAGAGGGTCAAAGAACTGGAATAGCACTTTCATCATGTCTTCTTCAATGTTGGTGTTGACTAGGCTGAGCAGTCTACCATGTCTTTCACTGAAGGGTGAGTTTTCCGGAATTCTTGAGGTGAGCTCCTTGAGTTGAGGAGAGATTCTCACAAGGTTGACTTGAATGGTGTTTCTGCGAGGAACTTCCATGACCTACAAAACAGGAACAAAGATGAAGATCCAAACCCTTGAAATGGTTAGTGAATGCATATGATGTTTTATGATGTTTATGATGTATGCACACAACATATGTACAAGCAAATCACACCAAACCCTAGTTTCAGGCTTGCATGGGGTTTCATAGGTGAGTACCCTCTTGAGTGTAGTTGGCTTAAAAACCTGTCCTATAAATAGTAACCGGGTTCTAAGGAGCTCAATATCACGGGATTGTTTTCATTGTTCATTGTTTTGGTTTAGCCACTTAACTAGCGACCAAAATATTCCAAGAAAACAACCCTCAATGAGTGTAGTATCGAGTATCTACCAACTTCGGACTGCACCAAAGCCGGTCATCTCACTACCCCTAATAAAAGTCCAAGATGGTCAAGTAAGGTTCTAGGTCATTAGTGCTTAGTGACATCACTCAACGGCCCCGTACTCTCCTTGATTGAACTCAAGGGTTACCGGTACTCACAAATATGTCGCACTAATATAGCTATTGCTTCGACCGTGTCGGTATACCCCGCACAGTTTCCACAATGTATTGCTATCTATGAATGTTTCCCAAAATCCAGGTGTAGGATTGCAAACCCAAACAATAGAGCCAAGATATAAAGCAAATAATTCAAACAATTAGTCATGCAAGAGGGTGATCTAAGCCCTAAGGTTACTCCACTTTTATTATTCTCCCCAGCAGAGTCGCCAGTTCTGTGATACGGTGGGAGAACTGACTGTGGTTTTGCGTTTGTTTTCGTAAATGTTTCGGTTGAGCAAGAGTCGCCACCGACTTTTTATTTTATCCTAAGGAAAGGTTTAAAAAGCACAGCAAAAACCTTTGAGATTTTTCTTGGGTTCGGGGAGTAGATTATAGAAAGGGAAGGTATTAGCACCCTTTCTATCCATGGTTATCCATGGGCTCTTAGGTACTTGCTTAGATCAACTTGCCTTGGTTTTCAATTGTTTGAAATGGTGCTTTGTGTGTGGTTTTGAAAATGTTTTGAAAAAGATGCCTTGTATAGGCTACCCTTGTAACAATTCTTTACTCGAATGTTTTACAAAAGGTGTTTGTCTTTTTGAAAAGATGTTTCAAGGTTTTTTTGAAAGTTGTTTTGAAAGTGTTTGTGAAATGTGGTTTAAAAATAGGCAAGTGTTTTCTTTTACAAATTGACAAGTACTTAAGAGCTATCTACCCTAAAGTTCTCAAAGATTTTTGTTATATTTTAACCCTTTTAACAATTTTGTTCCACCATTGCATTTGGTGGACAATCTTGTGTTAGGAGGTGAAAGGGACGGGCGCGGGTCATCGTTTAGACCATAATTGCAATAGTGTTAAGTATCTTTGGGAAAATTTCTCTTTGAAAGGGACTTGATCATTTTTAGGCAACTTTTCGAAAGCGTCATCGAGGGACTATGATCATTATTTGATTTTTTGTTTTGCCCAAAGAAACCTAACATGCAATATGGCCCAATTATTTGAAGGAACCAAGTGGAATACCCTAGGGGTGCAAGTGTGATATGTGTTGTCCATATTTCATGCTTGTTTATCTTGAAATTAGGTCAAACTATTTTGTTCTTTTTATTTGCATACAAACCCTAATTCTAGCATGGTGTATTTAGAAAGCGTTAAAGTGCGAAAAGTAAAATTCCTACACTATTACAACACAATATGGGAAGGGGGGTACAAATGTTCAAATGGGGGGATATTTAGACAAGAATTTAAAACCTAGCTATTACATCAATTTTTGGAATATTTACAAGATAATTGATTGCATAAATTAAATGGAAAAAAAAATAAAGATGCAAAATGCAAAAAAAGGTTTTTATATGTATGAAAAAAAAAAGTATTATTTATGTCAAATAAATAAAATAAAAAAAGTATTATTTTTGGAGTTTTTGTATTTTAAGGGTAAAACCCTAATTTTTATTAAGTAATATATATATTATTTAATTTATACAAGTATTTGTTTATTTTGTACAAAAATAAAATAAAATGAAGTATATTTATAAAAAGTATTTTTTTATGTCAAATATTAACAAAATAAAAAATATAGGTATTTTTGTATTTTAACCTAAATAAACTAATATATATACATATATATATATATACATATATATATATATATATATATATATATATATATATATATATATATATATATATATATATATATATATATATATATATATATATATATATATATATATATATATATATATATATATATATATATATATATATATATATATATGTATGTATTAATTTCTAAATATGTATTATATATAAAAAATAATAATATTTAATATTTATAAATAAAAGTATATTTTGCATAAAATATTTTCAAAAAGGAAAATGTAATAAAATCAGAAAATAAAGTATATTTGCATTATTTTTCCTATCTATTCTAAAGAATATATATATATATATATATATATATATATATATATATATATATATATATATATATATATATATATATATATATATATATATATATATATATATATATATATATATATATATATATATATATATATATATATATATATATATATATATATATATATATATATATATATATATATATATATATATATATATATATATATGTACAAATGTCCTAATAAACCAATAAATACTTAAAAAATATAAAAATGGTGTAAAAAATATTTTTCATATTTTTAATATTATTAACAAAAATAAATAAGTCAAAATGAAAAAAGAAAAGTCAAAAAATAATGAGAATAAACATAATGGGCTCAGGGGGTATGAAACCAAAAATGTGGTGTGAAAAGAAAATCAGAAGCAAGCCCAGCCCATGAAGCTTCTTCTTCAACCTCTGAACAAAAACGTTCAAAAAACGCGCGCCTGTACTTCCAATTCAAACATCTGGATTCTTTGATCTTTTGCACAAACTTCCAACATAAGAAATGTTAAGCATTGAATCACGATTCTAAATATATAAAAAACTCATCCTAACTCTCAGAAATGAGAGAGAATTTTGACATTCCCAAATCCTGACCTAAGTTTTCTGCCATATTTAAACCTTAAATTCTCACAGCTCAAGCAAAATAAATGAAAAGTAAAAGCATGTACAGATTCAGGGGCATGAGTAGAACACTTCTTATTCACAAACTTAGAGCTAATGATGCCTAGACTAAGAGTTAGAAGTTCAAGAAAATACCTGTTCAGTTGAAGTTCTATCTGGCAATGGGGGAGCTTTCAGAGCAAGATGATAATCTGTAGAGCTTGCCTGAAGTGTGGTGATGCTATTCCAATGCTTACTTTGCCTTGAGACACCTTGAATCGAGCTATGGACCTTCAACTGCAAAATAAGAAAGTGAAAATGGTGGAACTGGTTAGAGGAATTACAGGTCGTGTTTTAGGTTTTGGTTAGCTTGCATTGATGCTAGGGAATGTGTTTGATGAGCTTTGGGCAAGAAATCATGCAAGGGATGAGAGTTGGCACTCAAACTGCAGTGAGAACTCTGTTTTAGCAGTTTTAGGGTGGTTCTGAGTTTGTGGAGGTATATGAGGTATTGGAGTCGTGTTCTAGCTTAGTTAGGATGATTAGAAGGTGTACAAAACAATTGCTTAAGTGTTCTAATGCTGAGATGAGAGTTATGGTCTGTTATGCCACTTTTCTTCACACTTAAGCAAGCAAAGCCAAGTTGATGTTCTAGGCAAGTAGAGGCCCCCTAAACATGCTGCTAACCTTGTCTTGATCAGAGTGTTTTGCTCATAATCTTGTGCCAATTGGATTTGATCTGTACCTCTTGGATTTGCATTATGACATAAAGCTTGCTTTTGCAAAAATGGCCATTTTGCTTTTTCCATAAATGGCTTAATTTAAAATGTAATGCATAAACTCATGAGACAAAGCCTTAGCACAATGAACATGCATTAAATTATTGAGTGTTGGATGGTTTAAGGGCCTGTAATGTAGCATAAACCAAGTTGACTTGAAGATGTCATAAGTTATGAACATGTACATGACCAATTCAAAAGTGAGTTTTTTCCATATTGCAAAATTCGAATCTCTCAAGTTATGAGGTTGTTTGATGAGTTCTTGGACATTTTGGAAAGCTTGGAATGTGTACTACAATCCATCTTTGTAATGCAAATTGAAATTCCAAGTGTAAGTGTATGGAAAATGGCCTTGAAGTTAGGTAGAAAACCTTGCCAAAATAGGTTGAAATTTCACTAAGTTAAGAATGGTTTAGTACCCTTATTCCAAAAATTGTAACTTGAGATACAAGCCTCATTTGGGTAAACTTTGTGAATCAAAGTTGTAGATTATGCAACAAGCTACAACTTTCATGTTTTGACTTTTGCTTGAATCCAAATGAATCTTGGTGAGAAAGTGGGGCAAAGTTGGGAAAAAATTAGGGTTTTTCATAACTTAGAAAAATTCTAAGTTATGAAAAATTCTCATTTCAAACCCTAATTTGCAATTTTTGATTTCTTGGTGAACAAGTTTCATGATTTGGCATGTTTTGATGAAAAAGGAATCTTGACTCTTGATTTTGACCAAAAAGTCAAAGTTTGACTTTTCAGTATACAGTCAAAATTGATCAATTGACTGGGAAATTCAACTGTCAATCTTGTGTACTTGGGATCTTTTGAACTTGTTGAGCATGTCAAGATAATTCCATGGGGTCCTTGAGTCCATATGTGAGCTTGGTTTGCCATTGGTTGGGTCAAACAGTCAAAAATTGCCTTTGTGCAGTCAAAACCCTAAAAATGACCATTTTGCCCTTTTGGTGATTTGATCAAATTTCTTGTGGAATTGTGATCCAAACTTGATCAAATGGTTCATATGAGTTCATAATATTGATATGGGTCAATTTTCATGAGATTTGACTGTCAATTGGTCACAGTTGACTTTTTCCCCAAAACAGTTGATTTCTAGGTCAACTGTCCAATTGACTGGGCAAAACTTGGAATCAAGACTTGAAACTTGATATGGATAAACTTGGGAGTCCAATATGAAGCAAGAAGGTCATCTTAGGCATTTTAGGTCAAAACATCTTTGTGCAAACACAAACCCTAATTTGGGTCAACAGTGCAAGGAGAAGTCTTGAGCAGATGAAACCCTAACTGGATCTTGATCTTCAAGAGCCTTGTGATGAGAAATGTTGAGAGAATGGGAGGGAAAATTTTGGGGTACAACACTAACGCACTCAAATTTTCTAATTATAAAGAATGGGAATTTTTTGTCGATTGTTTAGGGCTACTGGTATTTGATGTAATTTTATTTCCTCGGACTGAGGACTATATTGACCCTGCGACCATTAGCATATTTTGGGGTCGAAAGTCTTTAATACGGATCCAACTCCCGCTTTGCTTGCTGTCATTTATTACACCTTGCATATGATGTACGAAAAGAGAAAAGGCATGCTAAATTGTTGCATCCCACTTCTATATACTTGGTTCATGACTCATCTTTACAAATAAGACTATATGATTCCGAACTTGACCAGACGCGAGTGGCCACAAAAATTAAGGTCTCTCACCGCAAACTCGGTATTATGGTATGCCAGGAAGATGGATATTGGGGACATCATTATTAGCTGTGGGGACTTTCCTAATTCCCCATTGATCGGATCTCGAGGTTGTATTAATTACAACCCTACTTTGGCCCTACGACAATTAGGGTATCCTTTGGGAGACAGACCATCGGACAAATAACTCCAACCATTGATCATACATGACATGGGTATAGAAGACCAAGAGTTGCTTAACAAGGTTATCCGGGATTGGAACAAGGTTAACAAAAGGAAAGCCGAAAGAAAGAATACCATAGCAAGAGAACCCAACACCAGATGGGTCCGAGATAGGGTACAAATTATCAAGCTTCCACTCGATATAGATCCAGAATATAAGTCAGAGGTCCCAGAGATTATGCCTACATCCTTGGAAGAAGTCGACAATATGAAGAGCGCCCTAAAGCAAGCTCAAAGGGAAAAATAAGAGCTAGAACTCAACCTTCTCAATCTGGCCAAAGAGAAGAAGCAGATGCAGCTCATACTCGAGTCAAAGGACCAACAAATTGAGAGAGATCAAAAGGCATTGGAGAAAGAGAGTCTCAAATGGAAACGTATAACTGAAGGGCTGTTGAGTGCGACATTCAACTTAGACTCCCACAACCATAAGTTAGAGGAGGCTGCTACTGAAATTGGAAGGTTAACCAGATGGTAAAAAAAGGCAACACATGACAAAAAGGTGCTAGAGGAAAATCTAAGAGCCCAAATCCAAAGTTTGGCGCAAGCTTCCTTAGATCAAGAAGAACAAGTAAAGTACCTCACCACTGAACTTCAAGATAGCCAAGAATTAGAGGTCAAAGCACGCCTTGAAAGGGTAGAGGCATAAAGACTCCTGACTCAGAGAACTCAAGAATATGAGCATGTATGTCTAGAGCTACATGGCCTCCAAAAGGATTTCCTCATTCAGCGGAGACTTTATACGGAAATGAGGGGTGAAAAGATGTATTGGGAAGAGAATTATACCAAGATCGCCCAAGAAGGGAGAGATAACCATAAGATAATCCCACATCTTTATCAAGAGTATTAGTATTATAAGGAAAGACATGAAAAGCTTTCCTTCTTAGCAAACAATCTCATTGAAGATATCCCTCGAAGTTTGAGAGATGCAGAAAGTGTAATGGTCCCTCTTCCAAAGGATGTTGAGGACTCTCTCCATCTTTGTCGAGCAATGGTTGATGGTTTCAGAGCACACATCCGCAAGCGCACCTAGAAGATTGATTTCCCTATATTTATGTTTATGCAAACAAGTTTTGGTTTAAAGTTGTAATATTTTTCAATATCCGAACTATGTTACCTTCAGGAAAGGCATTTTGTTTCCCTATCTCATTGGCGTATCTAGTTTTTTTAAAAAGATGGTCACCGAATAAAAAAAAAGCAACAATGAATGCATACCCAAATGAATAAGACATTTAAAACAAGAAACCATTTCATGTTCATACACATCCATCTGCATACGAGCATTCATAAACACCTACATTGAAACTCATATTTTTTTATAAAAACAAATCTCTCCAGTTAAAACATTGGTAGAAGAAGATCTCCACCTCCTTGGCCTCCATATCAAACCAAGGCCTACCAACAAAAAGAAATGGAGAAAATCGAGGAAACTCAGGCTGCATTCAAAGAGGATCTCGACCAAGTGAAAAGGGATGTCACTTCAATGAAAGGAGATCTGAGTCAAGTTCTCCTAGCTTTGAAGAACATCATTGACAGGCAAGACCAGATTCCAGGGTAGCTTTCGAAGAAGTAGCCCAAACAATTGGTGCATCAAGCCGTCACCAACCAAGGAAAGAGACAGAAGCAGGACTCCAAAAGTCCATCATGGCCCAACAAGAAGTTGAAACTGAAGGGTTTGTCCCACCGCCACCAAAAGCAGGGGCATCACATACCCTAAAGATTCTAACCAATAATGAAGACAACTACTTGGACCTGCAATACAGAGACCACGACCCAGAAGATGCCAACCAAGCACCCTTAAAGACGACTGGTACTCATGTTGTTGATAATCCACTGGTAATGAATCAATACAAAGCTCTGGAGGAAAGATTAAAAGTTATGGAGGGTTTTGACGCTTTCAATGTAGACGCTCTCGAAATGGGCTCAAAGTACCTAACATTGAAAAATACAAAGGGCTCACTTGTCCAAGAAATCATATGTGCATTTATTGCAGGAAGATGCATGCCCATGCCCACGATCAGAAGTTGATGATTCATTGTTTCCAAGATAGCTTGAGTGAGGCATCTTTAGACTGGTACATGCAATTGGAGCGAATACATATTCAAACCTGGGCAAATCTTGCTAGTGCTTTTTTAAAGCATTATAAATATAACTTGGTCATGGCACCTACACGCATGTAACTCCAGAATCTTTCCCAGAAAAAAGAAGAATCCTTCAAAGAGCATGCTCAAAGATTGAGGGAAATGACATCCCGCGTGCAACCCCCACTGCTAGAAAAGGAATTAGTAGACATGTTCATGGGAACTTTGTAGGGGTTGTATTATGAGAAGATGGTAGGAAGTATCTCGTCGGGATTCTCAGATCTAGTAACTATCGGAGAGAGAATCGAGAATGGAATAAAAAATGGGAAGATATCAGGTGGACCATCAAATACTCCCTATAATTCAAAAAAGCCTGCTTCAAATTTCCCAAAGAGAAAAGATGGAGAAATCAATGTGGTAGCCTCACAACCAAGGGCACCACAACCATTAATGATCCCATAAGGGAAGCAACAAGATAGATTTAAAAGGCCACAAAGAAGCTTTGATCCACTCCCTATGCCACCCAACCAGTTATTACAACACTTGGTTAAGGCATCATTGGTGGAAATCAAACCTCTAGCTCCTCCAGTCGGGCCACTCCTGCGAAGATACAATGTCGACGCCAGGTGCGAATACTATGCTAGTTCTCCAGGGCACACCATAGAGCAATGTTGGGCATTCAAACACAAGGTGCATGATTTGTTGGAATCTCATGACATCACTTTTAAGAAACCTAACATTAAATCAAACCATATGCCTCCCCATGGTGGGCCAATAATAAATGCAATTGAAGTAGTCACTGACTTTGGGGCAATCAGACAGGCAAAAACCCCAATCAACTTGTTGAAGGAATATCTGTTCGAATGTGGATTCTTGTTAGAGCATAATTAAGCCTTCGAAAGAACCCTGCAAAAGCTAGTGGACCAGGGGATAGTACAATTCAGACCATACCCTGAAGAAAAAAATGTAGCTGCTATTGAAGGGAAGAAGCCACTGGTAATCCCCTGCCAAGGCCCAAATCTTAAAAAGAAAACTCTAGTGATCCCGTGGGAAGAATCAAGAGAGACCACAAGAATGGCGACCAAGAATGATCTTCTAATATCAGCAATCTCAAAGGCCACAATGGTAATTAAGGGACCATCACCTATCCCTTATGAAAATAATAACACAGTACCATGGAGTTACGACTCAGCCGTGTACATTAATGGAGTGAAGCAAGAAAATAAGACCTCACCAAGTCAGGGAACTGAAATTTCAAATATAGCAGGGACAGGGGGTATGACCCGAAGTGGTCAAATTTTGGAGCAGAACCATCAAAGAAGAAGGATGAGACTCCAACAAAGGACAAGGGAAAGCAATAGTATATACAAATCAAGAAACATAACCTCTAATCAAAAACTTTACCGATCAAGAGGCAGAAGAATTTATGAAAATAATCAAAAGAAGTGATTACATAGTGGTGGATCAGCTTCACCAAACTCCAGCGAAAATCTCCATACTCTCACTACTCATCAACTATGAAGAGCACCAAGATTCTTTGATGAAGGTACTAAGTTCAGCTCACATCGTGGAAGAAATTTCAATAAATTAATTTGACAATGTCGTAGCAAACCTAACATCTGGATCATACCTGGGTTTCATCAACAATGAATTGTCGCCAAAGGGTCGAGCTCATAACAAGGCACTCCATATTACTATGAAAATAGGTACTACCCATTTATCCAGGGTTCTCACTGATACCGGTTCTTCCCTCAATGTGTTGCCAAATTCAAGTCTGATAAAGTTATTAATAGATGACATTGTGATGAGGCCAAGTTCTACAATAGTGAAAGCATTCGACGGTTCTCGAAGCTCGGTGTTAGGAGAGGTGGATCTTCCAGTTAAGGTTGGGCTGCATTTTTTCCATATCACTTTCTAGGTCATGGATATAGAACCAGCATACACTTGCTTACTGGGGAGTCCTTCGATCCATGCAGCAGGGGCAGTCACCTCGACCCTGCATAAAAAATTAAAGTTCCTAGTGGAAGGGAAATTGATCATAATCAACGGTGAGGAAGACATCTTTGTAAGCCACATTGAATCGTATATATATATATCAGTGCCGATGAAGACTGTATAGCTACCCCGTTCCAAGACTTGGAAATTGATTCAATGGTGACTTTACCAGTCGAGAAGGGTAACAAGCCTAAAGTGACATCATGGAGAGATCTGCAAGCAACTATGGGATGTAATGCCTCGAAAGGCCGGGGAAAGCTCCCAGAAATTCCTGAGAAGAAGAATCGCTTTGGCTTGGGCTATGAATCATCGAAAGCTACTCTGAAAGGCAAAGCACGCTTCGCTCCGATCTGAGAGACTTTTGTCAGCAAAGGAACAGAGCATGGCGGACATGTGGTAATGATATCGAGCAAAATCAATACCAAAAGGGAAACTGACTTCATCAGAGAAGGCGCCCCAGGACAAGAACTCAAAGGATGGACAACTATGGAGATTCCCGAGATATTTTTCTTTCCTAAGTAATTTTTCTTGTTTTTGAAAGAACCTATGTCAAGCCCGAGGCATATGGGTTTCTTGTAAGGGTTTCCCCCATTTTGTTTCAGACAACATTTATAATTAATAAAAGTTATATTCTGTTTTCAATTAAGATCCTTGTCTTTCTTTTGCATTTATCTCTTAAATTTTTTTAAAATGGCAATACTTCCTCTGCATACGCATTTTCAAAATCCCAGATACTAAAATATTCACCAAAATATGATAAATGTGCAGATCCATGCCCAAAATTACCGATAATGTTACTGCTGCGACCCGATATAATTTTGATGCTCCTATCAACTAAGACGTAGAGGAAGATGATGAAGATCTTGAACTCTCTAAGGAAATGGCAAGAGAAATAGAATGAAAGGCTGACAACATACAACCATATCGAGAGGCTATCGAGACCATTAATCTGGGCACATGGGAAGATCCGAAAGAAATCAAGTTAGGTGCAATGTTAGAGCAGAGCGTCAAAGACAAGTTGATCAAGTTATTACATGAGTATGTGGATATATTCTCATGGTCTTACAGGGACATGCCTGGGTTGGATATAGACATCGTGGTGCACAAACTACCTCTCAAAGAATGGTGTTCTCCAATTAGGCAAAAACTTAGGAGAACTCGTCCAGATATGTTCCACAAAATAAGAGAAGAGGTTCTTAAACAACTTGATTCAGGGTTCTTAGTAGTGGTAGATTATCCACTCTGGATAGCTAACATTGTGCCAGTACCCAAGAAAGACGACAAGGTATGCATGTGTGTGGATTATCGAGATCTGAACAAAGCAATCCCCAAAGACGATTTCCCGTTACCCCATATAGATGTTCTAGTGGATAACACGACTCAAGCCTTAGTATTCTCATTCATGGACGGCTTCTCGGGCTATAATCAAATCAAAATGGCGCCCGAAGACATGGAAAAGACTACCTTCATGACACCTTGGGGAACTTTCTCCTACAAAGTAATGTCATTTGGTCTCAAGAATGCAGGGGCAACCTATCAGAGGGCAATGGTCACATTAATCCATGATATGATCCACAAAGAGGTTGAAGTGTACATAGATGATATGATCGCCAAAACCCATACGGAGGAGGAACACATCATACATTTATAAAAGATATTTGAATGGTTATGCAAGTTCAAACTGAGGTTAAATCTGAACAAGTGTACATTTGGCATCAGATCAGGCAAATTATTGGGTTTTATTGTAAGCCAGCAGGGTATCAAAGTGGACCCCGACAAAGTAAAATCTATACAAGGGATGCCAGTGCCGAGGATATAAAAGGAAGTGCGTGGTTTCTTAGGGAAATTGAATTACATCTCAAGGTTTATATCGCATCAAACAGTTACATGCGAGCCAATATTCAAGTTATTACGTAAAAATCAGATGGTAGTATGGAATGATGATTGTCAAACTGCCTTCGAGAAGATAAAACAGTATCTGCAAGAGCCACCAATCTTAATGCGGCCAGTCCCCGGAAGACCACTCATCATGTATCTGACAGTGCTCGAAGGATCAATGGGTTGTGTTTTGGGACAGTAGGATGAAACAGGTAGAAAGGAGCATGCGATTTATTACCTCAGTAAGAAAGTCACTGACTGCGAAACAAGGTACTCACTCCTCGAGAAAACTTGTTACGCATTGGCTTCGGCTGCCAAGAGATTAAGGAAATATATGTTAACCCACACTACGTGGTTAGTAGCAATAATGGATCCTCTAAAGTACGTGTTTGAAAAGCCATCTCTTACCGGGAGAATCGCACGATGGCAAATTCCAGTATCAGAATACAACATCCAATATGTCACTCAGAAGGCCGTCAAGGGTAGTATATTAGTTGTCGTCTAGCTCACCAACCGCTGCCATAATACCATCCTATGAAGTTAGACTTTCCAGACAAAGACGTCATCGTTAAAGCCGACTATGAAATACCAAGACCCGACGAAGGACCCGAGCCAGGGGTACGTTGGAAACTCACGTTCGACGGGGCTTCAAATGCACTAGGGCACGACATAAGGGCAGTTTTGACTTCTCCAAAGAACTATCACAAGCCATATACCGCAAGATTATGTTTCTACTGCACCAACAACATTGCTGAGTAAGAAGCTTGCATACTAGGACTGGAAGTTGCAATTGATCTGAGAATAAAGAACCTCGAAGTATTTGGGGACTCTGCATTAGTCATATATCAGGTTAATGGCGAATGGGATACAAAACACCCGAAAATGATTCCATATCGGGATCATGTTTTGAAGTTGGCCGCGGAGTTCACCGAGGTCACTTTCAGCCATATCCCGCGAGAAGAAAATCAAATGGCAGACGCTGTGGAAACTCTATCAGCTATGTTCAAGGTAACCTGACCGAATCATGAACCACGCATCACAATTAGACATTTCGAAGATCCCGCACACTGTCTTGCTATTGAAGAAGGACCGAAAAATAAGCCTTGGTTCTACAACATCAAGAAGTACCTGGAAAAGCAAGAATATCCATAAAATGCCTCTATCATTGACAAGCAAACCCTGCGAAGGTTGGCTTCAAAATTCTTTGAGTAATGGGGTGCTATACAAAAGAAACTGCAACATGGTATTACTCAGTTGTGTGGAGAAGCAAGAAGAAGATACGCTTATGAGAGAAATCCACGAGGGTACTTTCGGAACTCATACGAACGGGCATGCCATGGCTAGAAAGATTCTGTGAGCAGGATATTATTGGTTAACAATGGAAGCCGACTGTTATCACTACATGAAGACCTGTCATAAATGTCAAATCTACGCCAATTAGTTAAATGTGCCACCAACTCCTCCGAACGTCATGAGCTCCCCTTGGCCATTCTCAATGTGGGGAATTTATATGATTGGCATGATCGAGCCGAAAGCATCCAACGGACACCGTTTTATACTGGTAGCCATTGACTACTTTACCAAATGGGTAGAAGCGGCGTCCTACGCCAACGTGACAAGCCAAGTGGTTACACGCTTCATCAAGCATAATATCATATACAGATACGGTGTCCCAAGCCGGATAATTACAGATAACGGGTCCAATTTAAACAACAAAATGATGAAGGACCTGTGCGATGACTTCAAAATCGAGCATTATAATTCCTCACCAAACAGACCAAAGATGAATGGGGCCGTCAAAGCAGCCAACAAAAATATCAAGAAAATCATCCAGAAGATGGTGAAGACGTACAAAGATTGGCACGAAATGCTTCCCTTTTCTCTACATGGATATCTCACTTCGGTACGCACATCAACAGGCGAGACTCCTTTCTCACTGGTATATAGCATGGAGGCAGTACTTCCAGTTGAAATCGAGATACGATCACTTCGGGTTCTAATGGAAACAAAGCTGGAAGAAGCAGAATGGGTGCAAACACGGCTCGATCAGCTTAACCTTATTGAAGAAAAACGATTGATAGCTTTATGCCACAGTCAGCTGCATCAAAAGCGGATGAAGAGAGCCTTAGACACGAAAGTCTGCCTCGAATATTCAAAGAAGGGGATCTAGTGCTCAAGAAGATTCTGCTACCTCACCTCGATTCACGTGGTAAATGGACACCCAACTATGAAGGTCCATACATAGTCAAAATAGCATTCTCCGAAGGTGGTCTTATCCTCACAACAATGGATGGGGAAGAACTACCACATCCGAAAAATTCAGACGCAGTAAAAAAAAATACTATGTATATAAGGCTCGCTAAGCTCGAACCCTAAACGGGTGACTTAGGCAAAAAGGAGCATCCCGGTGGATCAAAAACCCTAAAGGGAAATCCAGGAAAAAATTAGGGGCATATAAAAAAAATTATCTCGGTGGATTGAAAACCCGAAAGGGCAATCCAGGAAAAAGTTAGGGATTTCATTCAAAAATAAATAAAGAACAAAAAGACTGCAATCTAAGAACTACGACTACAAACCACAAATGGAGAGATAATTCAGAATCATACAACTCAGAAGCAAAGGAGATAAGGGCTATTAAAAGGATATGGGGAAACAGCAGTAACAATTATCATTTTTCATTGTTGTGATATGGTGGTAGAACCGACTTTTAATACTGGTTTGCGTTTTTTGTTTGCAAATGTCACGGTAAGTAAGTGTGGCCACTGTTGTACCCCAAAATTTTCCCTCTCATATTTCTCAAAACATTGCAAGAAAAATCTCCAAGTTGCTCAAGTTTGCTCAAGAGTGGGTCAGACAAATCATCTCCTAAGGTAGTCAACCCCAAATTAAGGTTTTGTGTTACATCAAGATCCTTGAGTCCAAATGAACTCAAATTCTCCTTAATGTCCTAATATGTTCTCAAGGTCATCCATGTCAAATTTCAAGCCTTGCAGAGGAAGTTTGCTCAGCCAATTGCTCAAAGGGTCCAAAAATCGACTATGCTAGGGCAAAAGTCAACTGTGACCCAAATACAGTCAAACCTCAAGATTTTTTGTAAACATTCTCATTTTTAAGGATATTTCATCATTTGATCAAGGTTTGATCATGATTCATCAAGGATTGCTCAAAATTCATCAAGACTCAAAAGTTGCTAAATTAGGGTTTTGTAGGAAAAGTCAACTCAAATTTGACCAAGCATAACTTTCTCATACTTTATGAGAAATGACCCATCCAAATCTCATTTTGAATAGGATGAAATTTCCTACAATCCATATTCTTACCCCAAGATCATAAAATGCACTCACAAGAAGTTATAAATTTGGACATTATAGGTCATTTTTAAAAGTCAACAAAAACACCTTCTTTTCCAAAGCTTATAACTTGATAATGGAATATCAAAATGAAATGAGACCAAATGGGTTGGTTAGAGGACATCTCAGGCTTTCTAAAAAGTCCAAGAACACTTCCAAAAGTTCAAAATTGAAGAAGTTATGCATTGTTGAAGTTGGGCATTTTTGAAAAATTGCCAAAAGTCAATTATCCCCAAAACTTCAAATTTTGTCAAATGGGCCCATTCTTTTCCACTTGATTAGAACTTTCCACATTGCACACGTGTCCTAGCTTCAGCCTTGTGTCCATTTATCAATTTTATTATTTTATTTGATTTTTTGTTGAATTATTTCATTTTTAATCAAATTAAATCAAATAAAATCCAAATATTGATTGCTTGATATCTTGTTGGTTATTTCAGGACTGAATCATCATCATCAAGGGTATCAAACTCGTATCAAGCATTCCATGTGCAAAAATATTGAGTTTTTCCAATTTTGGAAGGTTTAGTAATGGTGAATCAAATCAAATCCCATGGCATTGATGTGCAAAGATTCAAGGCATATTTGTTAACCTAATACATTCTATCATACATATACAAGAAAAAGCACACGAAAACAAGGTTAGAGGCTGCAAGAACACTGAAAACAAAACTTGGAAAAAGTGGTGAAAATTGCAAAACTAAAATCACACTTAGAGGCAAATTCAGAAGCCAAGAACGATTTCAATCGTTTCCTTGATAATCACTGAGTCAGAATCAATCGAAATCAAGCTCTCATATCCATCAAAACACGCTGTAAGTGTCCCGTTTCTTGGCCCTGTCTTCAAAACCTTAACTCTCTATTCTTGCATCTTTTTGGCAAATCTTTGATATATTTGTGACTCTCATGAGATTTCTAAGCTTTTGGCAATATTTGATTTCATTTATATGGACTGTAATCTCATAATAACATGGTTAGGGTTTCGTGTTAGATTTTAGGGATTTGCGTTGCAGGTGAAATTGGATCTCGTGATGGACATGGTTGCACTCAGGGGAGAGAAACGAACCTAACCATGTCTTTGGTGGTCATTTTTATGGCCTAGATTCAATTTTGGTATTGACCTACGAATTTAGTTGCGGATCTAAATCCGCGGGTAAATTTACAGGGGATGGAGGTAGGGGATGGAGATATGGCAGTTCCCCAGTGGACCATTCAAATCTTCGCGCACTTTTTTTTATATTCTGGCATATTAATGTATTTTCCCATATTATGTTTTGTTCTTATATGATTAACAAAATGAAGCGAACGACCTAGTATAAGGGGAGCTGGCAGTCACGTACAGGACCTGGGTTCGAATCCCAGGTCCTCCAAATTGCATTTGTTATTTTTCTACAGGTTATCCAGTGCAAATCCAAGCGCATGGCCTATCATACATCCTCAAATATCAAAGCGCCAGATGGCCCAAGGCCAAATCTGCTGATCCAAGATGATAGTCTACCATGGGACCAAGTCAAAAGGTGCACATGGAGTTCACAAAGTCAACCAGGCCTGCGCCAATTGGGCCATGGAATTGCTGAGCAAACCCCCAAAACAGGCCCAAACCCTCTCTTCTCTATATTTCTATTTTATTTTTGTTTTGATTATTTATTTATTGTTTTTATTTAATCATTAACCAATCAAATCTTTTTCTCAATAAAATTAAAACCAGAAAATATTTTCTTTATTAAATTAAATTTCAATATTTTATATTTTTATTAACAATATTAATTAATTAATTTAGGCTATTAATTAGGAATAACTTTAATATATTTTTCAATAATTAAAAATAACTTAGACATAATTAGGTTTTTATTAACATTGATCAATTTTATTTTCTTTCTTTAAATAACAAAAAACCCAAAAAATATTTATTTTTATTAATTAGTTTAATTAATTTAATTTAATAATTAATTTAGGATAGGTTATTTCTGAAAAGTCAAAAATAACAAAAAAAAAATCTTTTCTTTAATAACAAAGGGTCAAAACCCTATTTGCGCTCGATTTAATTTCCCGCACGCGATCTATTTATTCAATATTGTACTTGTTCCCGGAATGTAATAGATAATTAGGACCATTTATTTATCGCTTTATTTATTTTTCCGCATTTAAATTTCAAAGGGTTGCTTTTGGCGATGTAAATACCCGACGCCTTGTAATAGTTAGTTAAATTTCCGCAATTTAATTTCCGCAAATTATAACTGTTAGATGTTTGATAATAGGAATGCATGACAAGACTGAATGTTTTAACCTAAAATCAACATAGATAACCATTAACATGTACAAAGATAAAATTAACTGAAAACGACACACTCACACATGCGCACTCTTAGGGTACACCCCATTTGGTTTCCTTCGTACGCGGTCATTGAGTATAGGTCACTTTAGAGGTCGCCCTCTTGTCTAAAGATCATAGTCTCCTCGAAACGGTTGCCTCGGATATTGTTGCCTCAAAACAAATGATCTAAGACATTAGGGTTACCGCTAAGGCGTCCTAGCATTGCTTTAGTGACCGTAAGTCCCTAAATTCGAATTGACCCTTAAAACTCCAACGACGATGCTACCTGCTCATCAATAGTAGGATAGAATTGTCTAAAGGAAGATAGCATAGAACGATTCCTTTTTCGAGTAGGTAGATGGTTATTAAGTACTTGCTCTTTCAAAAAACAAAATCTTTTTCACACTTACACTTTTCGAACAAAGTTTTCAAAAACACTTCATACGCTCTTGAGGACGGAAGCAAGAGTTAAATCGAAGTTTTCAAAACAAAAACTTTTTCAAACCCACAAGCACAAAGAAAAGCAATTTTGAAAACAATATGAGCAAGTACCTAAGAGCCCGTGGATAACCACGGATAGAAAGGGTGCTAATACCTTCCCTTTCTATAATCTACCCCCCGAACCCGAGAAATATCTCGAAAAAGGAATTTTTATGTGCTTTTTTCCTTTCCTTGTTGGATAAAATAAAAGTCGGTGGCGACTCTTGCTTACCGCGACATTTTGCGAATACAAACGTAAAACGCAAACCAGCATTCTAAAAAATAGTCAGTTCTTTCCCACCGTATCCCAGAACTCGGGACTCTGTTGGGGAACTTATAAGTTGGTTGTACCTTAGGATTAAATCATTGTGTTTTCAATTGTTTGCTTTGTATGCTTTATATTTGTGGGCTTGAATCGGAGTTACTATAGATCCTAACTCGGATCTGGGGATACCCTTTAGGTAAGTAGCAATAAACTGTGGGGGAACTGTACGGCGTAGACCGATACAGTTGAAGCAGTAGCTACGTTGGTGTGGAATTTTAGTATGTACTGACATCCCTTGTGTTGGAATGAGGAGAATATGGGTCTGCTAAGGGGTCATTAAGCACCAACTGACCTTAGAACCTTTAAATTGACCAACTTGGCCATAGAACAGTAGCAGTATGCTACACTCATTGAGACTAAACTCTCGCGAAGATTCCGGCCGCAAGAAAATGTTGCTAAACTGGAATTATGACCGATTGAGGATAGTCAATGATATTGAGATCCTCTAGAACCCGGTTACCATTTTTAAGACAGGTTTAAACCAACTGAACTGAAAGAGGGTAGTACCTAAACTCCTTGCCAGCCTGAAATCTAAGGGCTCTCTGTGTGACTTGTGTGCCTTTACCATGTTTGTTATTTGTGGATACTTGTGGTGTGCTTTCTATCATGACATCATGACATCATAACATTGCATACATCTTGCATTGAACTAACCCATTTCAAAGACAGGAGGGATTCATCTTTGTTCTGTTTTGTAGGTCATGGCACCCATGCGTAGGAACACCATCCGGATCAACTTTGTCTAGGTTCCCACTATGCTTAAAGAGTTGGTTGCAAAGATGTCTGACACTACTTCTTTCATCAGAAGACATGGGCATCTTCTTAGTTTGGTCACTTCCAAATTGGACGAGCAGATTATGAGTGTCCTAGTCCAGTTTTATGATCCACTGTACCATTGCTTTACTTTTCAGGACTACCAGTTGGTCCCCACCTTGGAAGAGTTCTCTGATCTGCTCGGTATCTCTATTCTGGAGCAGACCCCGTTCACAGGTTGGGAGAAGATCCTTAGGACAGAAGAGATTGCTTCAGCCCTTCATATGACAAAGGATGAGGTAATGGCTAATTGGGAAACTCGTAGTGGAGCAAAGGGCTTTCTGACTAAGTTCTTGGTTGGTAAGGCTAATCATTTCTGGGATAGTCTAGACTTCAAGGCATTCGAAGATATTCTGGCTCTTTTGATATATGGATTGGTATTGTTTCCTAACTTTGACTCCTTTGTTGATGTGAATGCAGTAAAAATCTTCATCTCTGGTAATCATGTACCCACTCTCTTGGGTGACATTCTTCATCAGCTTTATGCCCGTACTGCCCAGAAGCGGGGAACCTTGATGTGCTGTGCTTCATTATTGGCGAGGTGGTTTATTCCTCACCTCCCTAAATCAGTTTTAAAGAAGAAGGAAGGCATGGGCTGGGCTTATAGAGTTATGTCTCTCTCCCACAATGACATCATTTGGACTATTAAGGGTATGGACGAGGTGGCTATTATTGATCGCTGTGGGGAATACCCCAATGTTCCACTGATAGGAACCCATGGGGGAATTACTTACAATCCATGCTTGGCCTTACATCAGTTTGGGCGATCCAGAAGGGAAGGACCTCATGAGCTGCTAATGCCTAGTATCATCTTTGATTTTTAAGGGAAAGGGACGAGCAACGCCGCATATTCATAAGGGCTTGGGATAGAGTTCACAGATCTGATCCACACGAGCTGGGTCCAAAGACTTCTCTTTCGATGGAGCCATATCTTAGATGGGTTCGCATCTGTTGTACCCCAAAATTTTCCCTCCCATATTCATCAACATTTCTCATCACAAGGCTCTTGGAACTCAAGATCAAGCTAGGGTTTGCTCTGCTCAAGACACCTCCTTGCACTATTGACCTAAATTAGGGTTTGAGTTTGCACAGGGATATTTTGACCTACAATGCCCAAAGTGACTTTCATACTTCATTTTGGACTCACAAGTTTGTCCATACCAAGTTTCAAGCCTTGATTCAAATTTTTGTCCAGTCAATTGGGCAGTTGACCTAGAAATCAGTTGTATTGGGGAAAAAGTCAACTGTGGCCAATTGACAGTCAAACCTCATGAAATTTGACCCACATCAACATTATGAACTCATATGAACCATTTGATCAAGTTTGGATCACAATTCCACAAGAAATTTGGTCAGATCACCAAAAGGGCAAAATGGTCATTTTTAGGGTTTTGACTGCACAAAGGCAATTTTTTGACTGTTTGACCTAACCAATTGCAAATAAAGCTCACACATGGACTCAAGGACTCAATGGAATTGTCTTGACCCATTCAACAAGTTCAAAATATCTCAAATGTATAGGATTGACAGATGAATTTTTCAGTCAACTGATCAAAATTTGACTGTACACTGAAAAGTCAAACTTTGACTTTTTGGTCAAGATCAAGTGCCAAGAGTTATTTTTCATCAAGACATGTCAAATTATAAAACTTGTTCATTAAGAAACCCAAAAATGCAAATTAGGGTTTAAAATGGAAAAATTTCATAACTTAGAAATTTTCTAAGTTATGGAATTTTCTTATTTTTTCCTAACTTTGTCCCATTTTTTCACCAAGATGCAAATGGATTCAAACAAAACTTGCAACATGAAAGTTGTAGTCCATCACAAAGTCTACAACTTTAATTCACAAAGTTTTCTCAAAAGAAGCTTGTATCTCAAGTTATGATTTTTGGAACAAGGGTACCTAAAACTTTTAACTTAGAGAAAATTTGCCCTAATCTAGGCAGGATTTTGACCCATCTTCTTGGCCACTTTTCACATAGTTCCACTTGGAGTTTCAAGTTTCATTTCAAAGATGGATTACATTACATGTTCCAAGCTTTCCAAATTGTCCAAGAACTCCTCAAACACCCTTGTGGTTAGAGAGAATCGAATGCTTGAAGTTGGCAAAAACTCACTTTTGTCCATGGCCAATACATGTTCATACCAATTTGCAAATCTGATCTAGCTAGCTTGGTTCACAATTACAGGCCTCAAAACCAGTTTGTACTCCATAATTTAATGCATATCCATTGAGTTAAGGTATTGTCTTGGTCATTAGGGCATTGTACACAAGATTAAGCCCTAAATGGTAAGAGGTATATTGCCATTTTTGCAAAAGGTTACTTTATGTCAAAACACTAAGCATTGAGCCTTGAACAAAATCTGATACTGCAAACCAAATCCATGAATTAGAGGGGCCAAGAGTGTTGTGTGCAGGGTGATAGGAGGGCATGTACAAAGCTATAACATCACTTCCACACTCTTGCTTCAAGAAGAAGAAAAGTTGAAAATCATACTCCATCTCACACATCTGTTAAAACCAACTTACACAAACATTGTAAACAAATTTGGTACCTCCTAACAAGCCAGAAACACGACCCCTTCATCACTCAAACCTCCTCATACTCAAAATCTCCATTTTTCTGTAAAACAGAGTCAGTTCTGCAAACTTCAAGCCATAGCCAAATTTCATCGTGCGTTTTGCCCAAAGATACTTCAAACACCTTCCAACCAACATATTTAAGCTATCCAGATCACCCATTGCTAGATGTAACACCTTTAACACACATTGCCATTTTTGTTTCAAAGCTTTGCAGGTTGAGTTCTGTGGCACGATTCAAGCTACTTCAAAACAAACCAAGCATTGGAAAAGCTTCCTTGGACCTCAGGCAAGCTCAAAAGAAGCTCAAACACCCTTGAAAGTTGCTGCATTGGCCAACTCGAAGTCAACTGAAACAGGTATTTCATGGACTTCTATCTCTATATTTAGGAATAGTTAGGCTTAGGTTTGTGAATGAAATATGTTGTACTCATAGCCCTGAAGCCATACATATGCTTAGTTTTCATTTACATTAATCGTGCTAAGAGAATTTCACTCATGAACTTTCTGAAAAAACTAGGTTAAGAATTAGGGCCAGAGAAATTCTCTCTGGTCTTTGGGAGTTAGCTTAAGTTTTTTATATGGTTGAATTCGTTGTTTGATGCTCTACAAGTTTCATGTTATGAGTTTTGTCAAAAATCAAAGAATCAGGAGATAGCCATTGATGTACAGAACGCGTGTTTTGTGAACAAGAGGAAGAAGATGAAGTCTGACTGGGCTGGGCCTAGTTGTTCTTTGCTTTTGACACCCCACTTTTCTGTTTACACCCCCCTGGCCCATTTATTTGAATATTTGTCATTTTGATATTTTTATTTTTTATTCTGACTTTATTATTTTTAGTCCAAATATAAAAAATGCCAAAAAATTATTTTCTATATTTTTCATATTTATTTGATATTTATTTTTATCTTACTAGTATAAACATGTAAATAATCTATTTTCTTTTTATTAAAACTTAAAGAATAATGTAAAAAAATATGCTTATTTTTATTTATTATTTTTATACACACTTAAAAAACATTTTCTTGAATATACACATTTTTGTAAATAATTAATTTCTATTTTTATATATTTAATATATTTAGCTCCTTAGAACCCGGTTACTATTTATAGGACAGGTTTTGAGCCAACTAAACTCAAGAGGGTACTTACCTATGAAACCTCATGCAAGCCTGAAACTAGGTTTTTTGTGTGACTTGCTTGTACATGTGTTTGTGCATACATCATGAACATCATAAAGCATCATATGCATTCACTAACCATTTCAAGGGTTTGGATCTTCATCTTTTTTTGTAGGTCATGGAACCTCTTCGCAGGAAAACAATACAAGTCAACCTTGTGAGAATCCTTCCTCAACTCAAGGAGCTTACTTCCAAGATTCCAGAGAATTCACTCTTCAGTGAAAGACATGGTAGACTTCTCAACTTGGTCAACACCAACATTGAAGAAGACATGGTGAAAGTTCTCTTCAAGTTCTTTGACCCCTTACACCACTGCTTCACATTCCCTAATTATCAGTTGGTGCCTACTTTGGAGGAATTTTCTCAACTCTTGAGAATTCCTATTCTTAATCAGCTACCCTACAACGGTACAGAAAAAGAACCAAAGCCTGAAGATGTTGCTCAAGCATTACACTTGCAACCATCTGACATCAAGGGGCATTGGGAAACCAGAAGTGGTGTCAAGGGATTCTTGGCAAAGTTTCTGTTTGAGAAGGAACAAGACTGCTGGAATTCTCTTGATCTACAAGCCTTTGAAGAGATTGTGGCACTCCTCATCTATGGGTTGGTCTTGTTCCCAAACCCTGATCAACTTATAGATGTGAATGCTGTCAAGATTTTCATATCCAGGAATCCTATACCTACATTGCTTGGGGACATCCTACACTCATTTTACACACGAACAATGAGGAAAAGAGGTTTTCTCATGTGCTGTACTCCTCTCCTAGCAAGGTGGTTTATTTCTCACCTTCCACAATCAGTTTTGAAGAATGAGCAGGGTTTAAGGTGGTCACAACGATTGATGACCCTCACGCATTCTGATGTACATTGGTGTTCTCGGTCCAGAGAAAATGTCATCATCATTGATCGTTGTGGGGAATTCCCTAATGTCCCACTACTTGGCATTAGGGGAGGCATTACTTATAACCCCTGTTTAGCTCTAAGACAGTTTGGATATGCTCAGAGGGATGGCCCTCATGACATGCTGATTCCGGACCTAGTTTTTGACTTCGACAACGATGCGCAAGGACTTCGACAAAGGTTCATCAGATCTTGGAGGATGCCTAACAAGGTGGATAGTAAGACACTGGGGCACAAGAATTCCATCCCCCTTGAGCCTTATCTCAAGTGGGTACGAACCCGCGCCCAGAATCTTATGATGCCATACCCTCACATTCTCCCCTTGATCAAAGAGCCTGTTATGGAAGGAGAGGTTCCATACACCATCCTACATCCTGACATGCCAACATCGTGGGAAGAAATGCAAAAGAGTTGGATCCAACTCAAGGAAGAACAGAATACTTTCGAAGCCAGCTTCTATGCCAGTGAGAAGAAGGTTTTGGAGCTTACCCGCCGACTTCACGAGGAGGAGACTCTCAACACTTACATCGCGCCAAAGAGGATGCGCAATGTCTTTTTACATTAATAATTTTGTAATATTTCGCCCATGGGGCACTTATGTACTAACAAATTTCTTCTTAATATGACGTGCATTCTTTTTTGTTTGCAACAAATTTGAATTTATGAACCCTTGAATGCATTACATGAATAATATACCATTCATCATATGCATAAACAGGTCTTCACGCCAGGTTTCCTTATCTTTCTGCTGTTTATTTCAGCAAGATGGATTTGGAGCAAACGACAAAGGATCTACAGGCACAAAATTCACAGTTCCAACAACTCCTCACGACCTTGGCAAAGGGTCAAGAGGACCTCAAAGTTTTGTTGGAGAAGAATAAAGAGAAAAAGAAAAAGAGACCTGGAGTAGCCACTTTGGGAAGAAGATTTGAGCATCAGGCCAGGAGAGTTCTCGAGTTCCCCTCAACGTCTGACGAAGGGGCCGGTAAAGGGAAAGGGACTGTTGTGCCTTCTGAATACGAGGTTGAAGAGGAGGAAGAGGAAGAAGACGAAGACTACTCAGAACAACAGTATCCACCAGCGGATGATAAATATAAGAACCTTGAAGATAGACTGGAAGCTATGGAGTTGCAGAGGGTTCCCGGATTGGATTTTGAAGAATTAGGGCTGGTAGCTGGGATTGTTATCCCTCCCAAGTTCAAGGTGCCAACATTTGCCAAGTATGACGGTCTGTCATGCCCAAAGATGCACCTAAGGTCGTATGTCAGAAAAATACAACCCCACTCATCCGATAAAGACCTCTGGGTACACTTTTTCCAAGACAGCTTGTCTGGCACGCAGTTAGACTAGTTTTATCAACTCGAGAGATCAAAGGTTCACAATTGGGAAGACTTGGCAGCTGCTTTTTATCGTCAATATCAATACAATGTTGATTTGGCGCCAACTCGTACTCAGTTACAAAGTATGGGGATGGCTTCCAATGAAGGGTTTAAAGACTATGCCCAGAAGTGGCGTGATCTGGCGGGAAGGGTGCAGCCACCGTTATCAGATAGAGAGTTAGTTGACATGTTTCTAGGGACCCTGTCTGGCCCCTTCTTCAATCATCTGATCGGAAGTTCTTCCGTGGGATTTACTGAACTGATTTTGACCGGCGAAAGGGTTGAGGCCGGTATTAAGAGTGGAAAGATTCAAAAGGATGCTTCCGCATCCACGGCTGTTAAGAAACCTTTCCCAGCCAAGAAGGAAGCATCTGCTGTGTATTCTCAGAAGGGATTGGGAAGAACTTAGCGCCAGCCGACTGTAGGGGCTGTGATGATTCAAAACTCGTCAAATGATCAACCTCGTAACAATCAGTCGAGACCTAATCAACAATGGGTGGAAAGGCCACAACGGCAGTTCACCCGCATCAACATGACACCCGCTCAGGTACTTCCTCATTTGTTGAAGCTGAATCTGACCAGTTTAAAAGAAGCGCCAAAGAACCCTAACACCTCTTCTCCATACTACCACTTCAATGCCAAGTGTGCTTACCATTCCGACAGTGCTGGGCACGATACCAATAATTATTGGGTGCTTAAGAATAAAATCCAGGATCTGATTGATGATAAGGAAGTAGAATTTGATGCTCCTGAGAAGCCCAATGTTATATCTGCTCCGATGCCCAAGCACAGCCACAATATTCACGCTGTTATGGAGGACACTCATGTTACTGATGTTGTTGACCTGCTCACGCCATTACTTGTGATTAAGGAAAATTTGTTGAGAGTTGGGATCTTTCCTGGTTGTGATAAAGACTGTTATTTTTGTTTGAACATACGAGGTGATTGCCCAATGTTGAAGTCAGGTGTCCAACGCCTGATGGATACTCAAGAGATACTTTTCCAGAAAACCCATGTTGATACCTTCAATCCTGTTACTCTTGTTACTTCTGCTACTTCAACCAACGATATTGCAATCATAACCATTTCCGACAATCCTCCCAAGGCTTGTAAAAGGCCTGTCAGGATTACATCCAACTCTGAATGTGTACCATTAAAGATCACCATGTCGGGACCTGTCCCGTACCATTCAAGCAAAACAATACCATGGAACTATGGGGGAGAAATCTTCTACCATGGTATCAAACAAATCGAAACAGTCCAAGAGATTTTTGAAGAAGAAAACCCTGATATAGGGAACATCGCGGGTACAAGCAAGATAACCCGCAGTGGCCGAATCTTTTCTCCGGAGATTGCTCCCCCTCGAGCAGTTTTCGGACCCTCGAAGGCTTCTGCACCTGTTGGACCATCTGTGCAAGGCCCAGTGATTGAAGAATTGGATACTCCTGTAGTAAGACCATCTGCTGAAACTACCGACAAGGGTAAGGGGATACTGGAAGGGCCTGTCAGGACGAAGGCTCATGATGTGGTTATCCCTGAAACCACTCAGAAAGAAATGGATGAAATCTTGAAAATAATCAGAAAAAGTGAATACGACATTGTGGAACAATTAGGGCAGACCCCTTCTAAAATTTCAATGTTGGCTCTTCTACTCTGTTCTAAGGCCCACGCTAAGGCCCTGATCAAATTCTTGAAGGCGACACATGTTCCCCAAGAGACTTCGGCTGACCAGTTTCAAGAATGTGTGGCCAGTCTTACTGCTGATAATGGCCTTGGCTTTTCCGATGCTGACTTAACTCCCAAAGGAAGGAAACACAATGACGCGTTACATGTTTCAGTGGAATGTCGGGGAACCACTCTCGCCCATGTCTTAGTTGATACTGGTTCTTCCTTGAATGTGCTGCCAAAGAAAGCCTTAGACCGTTTGGACTGCGAAGGACTGACTCTCAAACCTAGTAACATCATTGTGAGGGCTTTTGATGGTTCCAAGAGAATAGTTCATGGAGAGGTTGATATTCCTATCAAGGTAGGCACATAAGTTTTCAACTCCACCTTCTACGTGATGGACATCCGTCCGTCATATTCATGTTTGATAGGAAGACAGTGGATCCATTATGCTGGGGCAGTTACCTCCTCTTTGCACCAGATGCTGAAATATCCTGTTAAGGGTAAGATTATAACGGTGCACGGCGAGGAAGAGTACATGATAAGCCACCTCAACCCCTTCCGTTATGTGGAGCTGGATGGCGAGTTCATCGAAACGCCTTTCCAACATTTTGAGGAAGTTTCTCCCAAGGTAGCAGTTGCGAAGACAATGGTTGAGGTGCCTATCGTTCCCAAGCATGTATCTAGGATGGCATCTCTCAAGGACGCAGAGGCGGTGATCAAAGAAGGGAAGAGTACAATATGGGCACAATTGCCTGACTTTCCCCATAAGACAGACAAGTTTGGGTTAGGGTTTATAGCTGCAGGACAGAAGGCTATGCGTTGTTCCAAGACTGGAGGGCCACCTATAAGGATCACTCATCACGGAATTAACGCTGTTGAGGATGAAGATGAAGAGAGCCACTTTGAAGATTGGATCTTTCCGACCATCGAAGGGGGTTTGAGCAACTGGGAAGCAAAGGATTTTGTTCCCATCACCTTTATCAACCAGTAATTTTATCTTTGAACAATTTCCCATTTCTATGGTCTGTAATAACTAAAACAATTCGCACACTATTTTCACCTCATGCCTTGCCCGGGGCATGTAGTTCCATTTGTAATGGTTTGATTTTCTTCATAATCATATGCCATGTTTTAATGAATCATTGGACGTTTTTCATCTATAAATTATTGTGTTCATTTTTCTTTCCTTTTGCATTTTTGTTTGTTTAAGGATGGTTATCCCTTACACACACCCACACTCACAAATGCATGTACCCATCCATTCCGGATTCCATGGGCAACTGTTCTGTTTCAGCCTTTGATAACTCTGAAGATTTGGTCAATCACGCTGAGTACGAAGTTGACGAAGATTGTGAAGTGCCGGGAGAGTTAGCCAGACTTCTACAACAAGAAGAGAGGGCCATTCTGCCTCATGAAGAGTTGCTAGAAACCATCAACTTTGGGACAGAAGAGGACAGGAAAGAAGTAAAAGTGGGTGCCAACCTGGAACCAAGTGTCAAGGAGCACTTAGTGCAGTTGTTGAACGAATATGTCGAAATCTTCGCCTGGTCTTATGAAGACATGCCAGGGTTAGACACAAATATTGTGGTTCACCGTCTCCCTACAAGAAAAGATTGTCCAACGATCAAGCAAAAGGTTCGCCGAATGAGGCCTGACATGTCTGAGAAGATTAAGGCTGAAGTAATGAAGCAATTCAATGTTGGCTTTCTGGCTGTTACTTCCTATCCATAATGGGTTGCTAACATCGTGCCCGTACCTAAGAAGGACGGCAAAGTCAGAATGTGCATGGACTATCAGGACTTAAATAGGGCTAGCCCTAAAGACGATTTTCCACTATCGCATATCGACATTTTGGTTGACAACACCGCTTAGCACAAGGTGTTTTCCTTCATGGACGGATTCTCGGGATATAACCAGATCAAAATGGCCCCTGAGGACATGGAGAAAACTACTTTTGTCACGCAATGGGGTACCTTCTGCTACAAAGTGATGCCGTTCGGACTGAAGAACGCAGGGGCAACCTATCAATGTGCCATGGTAGCTTTATTTCATGATATGATACATCATGAGATCGAAGTTTACGTAGACGACATGATAGCTCGATCACAGACAGAAGAAGAACACCTTAATCATTTGCAAAAGCTGTTTGCCAGGTTGAAGGAGTATAAACTCAGACTGAACCCAAGCAAGTGCACTTTTGGAGTTAGGTCTGGTAAACTTTTGGGATTTATTGTCAGCAACAAAGGCATTGAGGTTGATCCAGCTAAAGTAAAGGCTATACAAGAAATGCCTGCCCCCCATACTGAAAAGGAGGTTAGAGGATTCTTGGGACGCTTGAACTATATTGCGAGGTTCATCTCTCACCTGACATCTACTTGTGAGCCAATTTTCAAACTGTTGAAGAAAGATTAGGTAGTTGAATGGAACAGTGATTGTCAAGTTGCTTTTGATAAGATCAAGGAGTATTTGCTAGAACCTCCTATTCTGATGCCACCCGTCGAAGAAAGGCTGTTAATCATGTATCTGACTGTTCTGGATAACTCAATGGGGTGTGTGTTGGGCCAACATGACGAGTCTGGCCGAAAAGAGCATGCCATTTATTACCTTAGCAAAAAGTTTACCGACTTTGAGACTCGCTACTCACTGCTCGAGAAAACTTGCTGTGCTTTGGTATGGGCTGCTTGCCGGCTGAGGCAGTATATGTTGACTCACACCACTTTGCTGATTTCCAAGATGGATCCGATCAAGTATATCTTCGAGAAGCCTTCTTTATCTGGAAGAATCGCTAGATGGAAAATGATCCTGACTGAGTATGATATCCAGTATACTACCCAAAAATCTATAAAGGGGAGTGTACTAGCTGACCATCTAGCTCATCAAGCCGTCAAAGATTACCAATCTATGAGATTCGACTTCCCTGACGAGGACATCATGACATTGGACAACATTGAAGGTAACAGACCGTATGACAGACCTGAACAAGGATCCCGATGGACCCTGTACTTTGATGGTGCTTCAAATGCACTTGGAAACGACATCGGTGCGGTACTCATTTCTCCGGAAGGTTGCCATACACCCTTCACTGCCCGACTTTGTTTCAGCTGTACCAACAACATGGCCGAATATGAAGCTTACATCTTTGGTCTCAAGGATGCTATAGACTTGGGAATCAAATCTTTGGTCGTATTTGGGGACTCGGCTTTGGTTATCAGTCAAGTCAAAGGAGATTGGGACACCAAACATCCTAATCTTATCCCATACAAAGAACATGTCCGGACGTTGTTGCCTCATTTCGAGCAGATTACTTTCGAGCACTTCCCGCGAGAAGAAAATCAGCTAGCAGATGCTCTGGCTACAATGTCTTCCATGTTTAAACTCAACTGGGATAACGAGGCTCCCCAAATTACAATCGAGCGAATGGACGAACCAGCGCACTGTCATGAGATTAATACCGAAGAAGTAGTGGAACAACCCTGGTTTCTTGAAATCAAAAGGTATCTCCAGACTAGAGAATACCCCGAAGGAGCATCCGTCAATGACAAAAAGTTCTTAAGGAGATTTGCTGCCAAGTTCTTCCTAAGCAATGGCATCCTTTATAAGCGCATCCATGATTGTGTTCTACTTCGTTATATGGACAAAGCTGAAGCAGAGTTGATCATGACTGAAATACACAGTGGCACATTTGGCACCCACTTGAGCGGACATACGATGCCTAAAAAGATTCTAAGGGCAGGCTACTACTGGTCTACCATGGAAGCTGATTGTCACCAATATTCTCGTACTTGCCACAAGTGCCAAGTCTACGCTGACAAGGTACACATTCCTCCTGTTCCTCTCAACGTTCTGACAGCTCCTTGGCCATTCGCAATGTGGGGCATTGACATGATTGGAGAGATCAAGCCTACGACATCCAATGGACATCACTTCATCTTGGTCGCTATTGACTATTTTACCAAGTGGGTCGAAGCAGCTTCCTTTGCCTCAGTTACAAAGAAAGTGGTTGCCCGCTTCATCAAGTAGAATATCATATGCCAGTACGGTGTCCTCGACAGGATCATCACAGACAACGGTACGAATTTGAACAATACTATGATCACCGCTCTATGTGAGCAGTTCAAGATTTATCATCACAATTCATCTCCCTACCGGCCGAAGATGAACGGTGCTGTTGAAGCCGCAAACAAAAATATTAAGAAGATCATTCAAAAGATGACAGTCACCTACAAGGACTGGCATGAGTTGTTACCGTTTTCTCTGCATGGATATCGTACCACGACACGTACTTCAAAAGGGGCAACCCCATTTTCTTTAGTATATGGCATGGAAGCTGTGCTACCCATGGAAGTTCAGATTCCTTCCTTAAGGATTATGAAAGACACTGGTTTGAGTGAAGATGATTGGATTCAGACCCGGCTTGATCAACTTAATTTGATCAACGAGAAGCGACTTACTGCTGTTTGTCATTATCAGACGTATTAAAAACGCATGATCAAGGCTTTCAACAAGAAATTCAAACGTCAGGTATATCAAGTCGGAGATCTTGTAATCAAGAAGATCATCTTGCCGCAAAGTGATCCCAGGGGCAAGTGGACTCCTACTTACGAAGGACCATTTATGATTAAGAGCATATTTTCTGGTGGGGCAATGATTCTGACCACCATGGACGGCGATGACTTGGCACACCCTGCGAACACAGACATAGTCAAAAGATACTACGCATAAAACAACCTGACAAGTTGAAAACCCGAAAGGGCGACTTGGGCAAAAAATGGGCATCCCGGTGAATCGAAAACCCGAAAGGGCGGTTCAGGAAAAAATTAGGGATAAAACAAAAAAATCCGTACACCCGGCAAGTTGAAAACCCGAAAGGGCGACTTGGGCAAAAAGGGATTTCCCGGTGGATCGAAAACCCGAAAGGGCGGTCCAGGCAAAAGTTAGGGAATTAAAGCGTATGACTATGTCTCGTCGGATCACTTTAAGAACAATCTCTTCACCAACAAGCTCCAAGCTTCTGATCAACCCAGCCATCGGCGGACGAAGCAACGAATGGACAAAATATTCAGAGTTGTGAAGGCTATAGCAGAATGGGAATCCCATGGAATTGTTACACATAGCCATCTTTCTTTTGTATAAAATTTTTCAATTTTTACGACAACATTCTCTTACTAGGATGTCTGTCTCCTTTGTACAAAAATACTCACAAAAGTTAATACAAAAATACTTCAAAGTGCAGAAATTTGCTTGCCTTTCTCTTCTTTTTTCACTTATGTTTTATTTGAAAACGTCCAATGTTTTGTTAAATAGGCATATGCATTTGAATATAATCACTGCTTACAAATAAAACAAAATTGAAAAAGGATAATTACTGATAGGTTGAAGGAGTAGGAAGAAATCTTTATGCCATTCCAGAAGAAATCCCCTACGATACATCATTCAGATCCTCAATAAGGAGAAATTTGGAGTATATTTCCCCGGCGAAGTTAAGCTTCAAGATCCACAGCGGAGCCAGTGTAGTCTAAAACTTGATTCCCCAACTGAGTTAAGCTTCAAAATTCCCATCAGAGTTAAAACTCCCGATCCTCAGTGAAGCCCGAAAGCCTTGAAATAAATATCCCTAGCGGAATTAGAATACTCTAAACCTTCTTCCCCAGCGGAGTTAAAATTCCCAACTATCAATCCCCAGCGGGAACCATTCATTTTTCCCCAGTTTCCCCAGCAGGATATCTTAAAAGTCTGAGAATCAATCAGATAACAGTTAACTCTTGGTCTTATCCTCAACTAGGAATCCCCAGTAGATTGGCATACAATCCAAGCTCCTGATTTCTCAAGCAGAGTAAAGCATTCTCCCCACAGAGTTATTTCCCAGCAGATTGAAGATTCTCAGTCTCATTTCTCCAACAGAAGTCTCCCAGGTTTTAACTCCTCAATAGAGATTTTCAAAGTTTTCCTTATTCCCCAAGCAGTCAGCATTCAGTAAGGATTTCTCATCTTTAGTAATCAAAGATTTTTTGGAATCCCCAGCTTTGGTCAAGGATTTACTTTCACCCGACAGCAATCAAAGATTTCATTATCTCCAGTTATCAAGGATTTATTTTCCTCAGCAAGACAGCTACTCAGTTTATATGCACATCCATTACATTCATATATCATAAACATTGATGAAATACAGTTCATTGCATCATACATATCATGCAACATAACTTTGTGTTTTAGCTAACATTCTACCCTTTTCAGGATAAGATTAAAAGGCTATCGTTAACAATTATTCAGATACAGTATGGATACACCCCAGACACGACGGTCATTCTATTACTCATTCAGAATTTCAAGTCAAGTACAGTATGGATACACCCCAGACACGACGGTCATTCTACTACTCATTCAGACTCCAGCAATCAGATACAGACTAGATACGCTCCAGACACGGTCGCCATTCTATCTCTCATTCAGATTCAACTATCAACTACAAGTTCAGATACGCTCCAAACACGGATGCAATTCTGGCCTTTACACCAGCAGTCTGATTCCCCCGGTGCAGTCGCCACGAAAGTCATTCTGTCACTTATTCAGATCCTAGTTACAGTACGGATACACCCCAGACACGGCGGTCATTCTACTACCCATACGGATCTCAACTTCAGATACAGTCCAGATATGCTCCAGACACGGTTGCCATTCTGTCACTCATTCATAGTTTATCCCCAGCACACAGTTGCTCCATACGCAGATGTTTCTCTGTTATCTAGATACAATACAGATACACTCCAGACACGGTAATCATTCTGATATACATTCAAAGTTCAAATACAGTTACAGCTCAGATACGCGCCAGACACAGACGCCATTCTTTTGCTCATACAAACTCAGTCTCCAGATACAGTTCAATGGCATTCCAGACACGGATACCATTTTGAAGCTCATTCTTCTGACCTACAACATTGCAAATCAACAAACATCCTTGGATGGCATCTTTAAGCCCATCTCCAGCAAAATTCTACCATCTCCAAATGGCATCTTTAAGCCCATTTCCTTAGCTATTTTTCTGACAAGTGCAAATTTACGGGCACTCTAGTGTCCAATCCTCTTTTACCTTCGAGTCACGAAAGACAAACTTGCCAATCTAACTCTTCAGGTTCAAGAAGATTGAACAGGGGCAACTGTTGTACCCCAAAATTTTCCCTCCCATATTCATCAACATTTCTCATCACAAGGCTCTTGGAACTCAAGATCAAGCTAGGGTTTGCTCTGCTCAAGACACCTCCTTGCACTGTTGACCTAAATTAGGGTTTGAGTTTGCACATGGATATTTTGACCTACAATTCCAAAAGTGACTTTCATACTTCATTTTGGACTCACAAGTTTGTCCATACCAAGTTTCAAGCCTTGATTCAAATTTTTGCCCAGTCAATTGGGCAATTGACCTAAAAATCAGCTGTATTGGGGAAAAAGAATTGTGGCCAATTGACAGTAAAACCTCATGAAATTTGACCCACATCAACATTATGAACTCATATGAACCATTTGATCAAGTTTGGATCACAATTCCACAAGAAATTTGGTCAGATCACCAAAAGGGCAAAATGGTCATTTTTAGGGTTTTGACTGCACAAAGGCAATTTTTTGACTGTTTGACCTAACCAATGGAAAATCAAGCTCACACATGGACTCAAGGACTCAATGGCATTGTATTTACCCATTCAACAAGTTCAAAAGATCTCAAATGCATAGGATTGACAGATGGATTTTTCAGTCAACTGATCAAAATTTGACTGTACACTGAAAAGTTAAACTTTGACTTTTTGGTCAAGATCAAGTGCCAAGAGTTATTTTTCATCAAGACATCTCAAATTATGAAACTTTTCATCAAGAAACCCAAAAATGCAAATTAGGGTTTAAAATGGAAAAATTTCATAACTTAGAAATTTTCTAAGTTATGAAATTTTCTTATTTTTTCCTAACTTTGTCCCATTGTTTCACAAGGATGCAAATGGATTTAAATAAAACTTGAAACATGAAAGTTGTAGTAAATCACAAAGTCTACAACTTTGATTCACAAAGTTTTCTCAAAAGAAGCTTGTATCTCAAGTTATGATTTTTGGAACAAGGGTACCTAAAACTTTTAACTTAGAAAAAATTTGCCCAAATTAGGCAGGATTTTGACCCATCTTCTTGGCCACTTTTCACATAGTTCCACTTGGAGTTTCAAGTTGCATTTCAAATATGGATTACAGTACATGTTACAAGCTTTCCAAATTGTCCAAGAACTCGTCAAACACCCTTGTGGTTAGAGAGAATCGAATGCTTGAAGTTGGCAAAAACTCACTTTTGTCCATTGCCAATACATGTTCATACCAATTTGCAAATCTGATCTAGCTAGCTTGGTTCATAATTACAGGCCTCAAAACCAGTTTGTACTCCATAATTTAATGCATATCCATTGAGTTAAGGTATTGTCTTGGTCATTAGGGAATTGTACACAAGATTAAGCCCTAAATAGTAAAAGGTATATTGCCATTTTTGCAAAAGGTTACTTTATGTCAAAACACTAAGCATTGAGCCTTGAACAAAATCTGATACTGCAAACCAAATCCATAAATTAGAGGGGCCAAGAGTGTTGTGTGCAGGGTGATAGGAGGGCCTGTACAAAGCTATAACATCACTTCCACACTCTTGCTTCAAGAAGAAGAAAAGTTGCAAATCATACTCCATCTCACACATCTGTTAAAACCAACTTACACAAACATTGTAAACAAGTTTGGTACCTCCTAACAAGCCAGAAACACGATCCCTTCATCACTCAAACCTCCTCATACTCAAAATCTCCATTTTTCTGCAAAACAGAGTCAGTTCTGCAAACTTCAAGCCATAGCCAAATTTCATCGTGAGTTTTGCCCAAAGATACTTCAAACACCTTCCAACCAACATATCTAAGCTATCCAGATCATCCATTGCTAGCTGTAAGACCTTTAACACACATTGCCATTTTTGTTTCAAAGCTTTGCAAGTTGAGTTCTGTGGCACGATTCAAGCTACTTCAAAACAAACCAAGCATTGAAAAAGCTTCCTTGGACCTCAGACAAGCTCAAAAGAAGCTCAAACACCCTTGAAAGTTGCTGCATTGGCCAACTCGAAGTTAACTGAAACAGGTATTTCATGGACTTCTATCTCTCTATTTAGGAATAGTTAGGCTTAGGTTTGTGAATGAAATATGTTGTACTCATAGCCCTTAAGCCATACATATGCTTAGTTTTCATTTACATTAATCGTGCTAAGAGAATTTCACTCATGAACTTTCTGAAAAAACTAGGTTAAGAATTAGGGCCAGAGAAATTCTCTCTGGTCTTTGAGAGTTAGCTTAAGTTTTTTATATGGTTGAATTCGTTGTTTGATGCTCTACAAGTTTCATGTTATGAGTTTTGTAAAAAAATCAAAGAATCAGGAGATAGCCATTGATGTACAGAACGCGTGTTTTGTGAACAAGAGGAAGAAGATGAAGTCTGACTGGGCTGGGCCTGGTTGTTCTTTGCTTTTGACACCTCACTTTTCTGTTTACACCCCCTGGCCCATTTATTTGAATATTTGTCATTTTGATATTTTTATTTTTTATTTTGACTTTATTATTTATTGTCCAAATATAAAAAATGCCAAAAAATTATTTTCTATATTTTTCATATTTATTTGATATTTATTTTTATCTTACTAGTATAAACATGTAAATAATCTATTTTCTTTTTATTAAAACTTAAAGAATAATGTAAAAAAATATGCTTATTTTTATTTATTATTTTTATACACACTTAAAAAACATTTTCTTGAATATACACATTTTTGTAAATAATTAAATTCTATTTTTATATATTTAATATATTTAATATATATATAATATATATAATATATATATATATATATATATATATATATATATATATATATATATATATATATATATATATATATATATATATATATATATATATATATATATATATATATATATATATATATATATATATATATATACTTTATTTTGTTAAGTAATTAAAATAAAAAAACATAAAATAATACATTTTCATTTTTATTAATATTTTACACTAAAAATATCTTTTTTACAATATACTTTTATTTTTTGTATAAATTAATATATTGTTATATATAGTTAATAAATAATACTATTTATTAAGAATTAAGGTTTTTGCCCTAAATAACAAAATAATTAAAATTGATATTTTTTTTATTATTTGCATTTCACATTAAAAAATACTTTTTACATACATAAAAACTTTTTGCATAATACATTTTATTTGACATTTATTTATTGTATTTTATTCAATTATTGTACATTTAAATATTGCCTATACATTCGATTTGGTTGTAATAATTTAGAATTTAATTTTTTGTCAAATAACCCCAATTCAAATTTGTACCCCCCTCCCTATATCATGTTGTAATAGTGTAGCATTTAAATTCTCGCACATTTAAAAGCTTCCAATTATGCCATGCTTAGACTTAGGGTTTGTATGCAAAATAAAATCAACAACTAGCTTGACCTAATCAAAGACAAATATGCATGAAAAACAAACACAATGCACACTTGCACCCCTAGGGTTACAATCCACTTGTTGCCTTCAAAATGGGCCATGGTTGCATGTCAAGTACTTTGGCAAAACAAAAACAAACAAAAAGATCATAGTCCCTCGATGGCGCTATCTGAGTTGCCTAAACAAAATGATCAAGTCCCTCAAGAAAATTGCCAAAAATACTTGACATAATTGTTATCATGGTCTATACGATGACCCGCGCCTGTCCAATTTAACATCCTAACACAAGGTTGTTCACCAAATACAATGGTGAAACAACACTGTTAAAAGGGTTAAAACATAAGAAAGATCTTTGAGTAAAATAGGGTAGATAGTTGTTAGTTACTTGATCAAAAGCTTGCAAAAACATCTTTGCTATCTTCAAAACACACTTCACCACACAAATTTCAAAACCCTACTTTCAAACATTGGAAACTTTAAAAAGACAAAAAGACCTTTGTATACATTCAAACAAGAATCATTACAAAGGTTGCCACAACGATGGCCTATTTTCAAAACATCTTTCAAAACCACACGCAAAGCACCATTTCAAACAATTGAAAAGCAAAGCAAGTGATCTAAGCAAGTAACTAAGAGCCCATGGATAACCATGGATAGAAAGGGTGGTAATACCTTCCCTTTCTATAATCTACTCCCCGAACCCAAGAAAACATCTCAAAGGTCTTTCCTGTGCTTTTTGACCTTTCCTTAGGATAAAAATAAAAAGTCGGTGGCGACTCTTGCTAAACCGAAACATTTGCGAACACAAACGCAAAATCCCAAGTCAGTTCTCCCACCGTATCACAACATTCGTGCCCAAAAGCTGGGAATGCCGTATGAAGCCGTCTTGCCTATCATTGTTGAAGTTGTTGTTGAAGAGGGGGTTCCTCCTACTATCTTACACCCTTACATGCCTACTGACATTGGGGTATTGAAGAGGTCCTGTATGCAGCTAAGGGAAGAGCGGGATACTTATAGAGAAAAGTATCACGAGCAAGAGCGAAAGATCCAGAAGTTGACTAGGCAGTTGGAGAAAGAGCAGATCATCAATGACTATGTCAGCACTAAAGGCAAACGACCATGGGAGCGTTGATGTCCTTTGATTACTTACAGTTTTTATTTACTTTTCAGTATTTCCTTTCTTGTAACGCCTTAAGGGCAATTTGTTGAACAATTAATTTCAAAGTTTATCTAATAAAAGTTTGTTTCATTTCTTGTTTACGAATTTGAATCTCTCGATGTCTTTGAAATCATATCATACGCATTTCATTCCATGCACCTCATAACAGGTACCCTTACAGGTTTTCTCATCTTCTTCGCTGTTTATTTCAGCATCATGTCTTCTGAACCATCGACTGAACAAGCAATCAAGGCTCTACAGGCTCAAAATGCCCAATTCCAAGAGCTGTTCATGAATCTAGCTAAGGGTCAGCAAGATCTGAAGACCCTTATTCTGAAAGAGAAGAAGAAGAAGAAGAGGACAGTCCTGTTTAACACAGGTCACAGGTTCGAAAACAGGCTACGCGATGAAGTTGATTTGACCACCTCATCTGGAGGAAAAGATAGTCAGGAAGAAAGGAGGGCTCCTAGCCCTGTGGTTTCAGACAATGACACGGACTTCGACGAAGACCAGTATCCTCCGGCCGAGGATAGATACAAGCAACTGGAAGACCGTTTGAGTGCGATGGAAGTTCAGAAAGTGCTTGGTCTAGACTTTGGTGATTTGGGACTGTCGTATGGGGTGGTGATTCCCCACAAGTTCAAAGCGCCAGCTTTTGCTAAGTACGATGGAGTTTCTTGTCCGAAACTACACCTCCGTTCATATGTAATGAAGATTCATCCGTACACCGCTGATAAGAACCTATGGATCCACTTCTTCCAAGACAATCTCTCAGGGATTCAGCTTGATTGGTTTTACCAGTTAGAAGGAGCCAGTATCCGCAGTTAGGAAGATTTGGCTGCTGCTTTCTACAGGCAGTACCAATACAATGCCGACCTCGCTCCTATTCGTACCCAACTCCAGGGTATGTCTATGGGAACGGGCGAATGTTTCAAAGATTATGCTCAGAAATGGAGGGATCTCGCTGGAAGAGTGCAACCACCCTTGGTTGATAGGGAGCTAGTTGATATGTTTCTGGGGACCTTGTCTGGTCCATTTTTCAACCATCTAATCAGAAGTTCTTCATCTGGGTTTACAGAGCTAATTATGACCGGTGAAAGGATTGAGGCTGGTACTAAGTCTGGTAAAATACAGAAGGGTGCTTTATCAAGCACCGAGAAGAAGCCTTTTAAGAAGGAGTCCAATGCTGTTTACAGTTCGAAAAGCTAGAATAGACCTGATCGCCGCCAAGCTGTTAATGCGGTTGTTATTTCAAGACCTGCTAGTTCTCCTCAACACAACAATCAGCTAAAGGCCGAGAGACCGCGAAGGCAATTCACTCAGCTCAACATGACATTATCTCAGATTCTGACGCAGTTATTGAAAACCAACTTGGTGATTCCGAGGGAGGCCCCGAAGAATCCAAATACAACATCACCGAAGTACAATCCTAATGCCCGTCGTGCTTTTCACTCTGATAACCCGGGACATGATACAGATGATTGTTGGGCTTTGAAGAACAAAATACATGACTTAATTGATGCTAAGGAGATTGAGTTCGAGGCGCCCGAAAGACGTAATGTTGTGACTTCTCCTATGCCCAAGCATGGAGTAAATGCTATAGATGAAGACTTGTTTGTGGTTTCTATGAATGACATTATTACCCCTTTGATGACTGTGAAGAAGAACCTTTTGTTAGCTGGTTTATTTCCGGGCTGTGACGAAGGTTGCCGTATGTGTTCTGCCCTACCAACTGGTTGCCATCTTTTGAAATCAGGTGTTCAACGCCTGATGGATAGTAAAGAAACTCTGTGTGAGAAGACTGTTGTTCCTTTATTTCATACTGAAGAATTTGCTATTATCACCATTTTCGACGATTCTTCCAAGGCTTCCTCGAGAAAGCCTGTTAGAATTACATCTGTTCCAAGAATCGCACCATTGATCATCACTGTTCCTGGGCCTATCCCCTACACATCTGATAAAGTTGTCCCTTGGCACTACGGGGCTGATGTTTATTTTCATGGAGTTAAACAAGAGTTGGATGCTGGTACTGATGTCAGCAATATTGTTGGACCTGCTAAAGTCACCCGCAGCGGAAGACTTTTCTCCCCTGATATCTCTCCACCAACTGCCCAGAAACCTGTTGTTATTACACCTGCCAGTGTACCTGCTACTCTTCCTGTTCAAGTTCCCATTCTTACCCCTGTTTCCGAGTCATCTGACACTCGGAGCAAAGGGACCACCAGTGAGCCTTCCGAGACGGAGGCACCGAAGAAGATTACTGTTGAAGCCTCTAGACAAGAGATGGAGGAAATTTTGAAAATCATCAAAAAGAGCAACTACAACATGGTCGAGCAGCTGGGGCAAACCCCATCCAAAATATCTATGTTGTCATTGTTGCTATGCTCAGAGGCCCATGCCAAGGCTCTGATTGCTTTCCTGAAGACTGCACACGTACCTCAAGAAACATCAGCTGATCAGTTTAAAGATTGCGTGGCTAGTCTGACTATTGATAATGGTTTGGGTTTCTCTGATGCCGACTTGACTGCTAAGGGGAAGAATCACAATGATTCCCTGCATGTGTCTATTGAATGCAGGGGCACTACTCTTGCTCATGTATTGATGGATACTGGTTCCTCATTGAACGTTTTGCCTAAGAAAGCTCTAGACCGGTTGGACTGTGAAGGTTTAGAGTTGAAGCCAAGTAACATTGTTGTTAGGGCCTTTGGTGGGTCAAAGAGAATGGTACACGGTGAAGTGGATATTTCGATCAAGGTCGGTTCTCAGGTTTTTGCATCTACATTCTATGTGATGGACATTCGGCCATCTTATTCTTGTTTGTTGGGTCGTCTGTGGATCCACAAAGCTGGGGTAGTGACGTCTACGCTCCACCAGAAGCTAAAGTACCCGGTAAAAGGGAAAATTATGACAGTACAAGGAGAGGAGGAGTACATGGTGAGCCACCTCAACTCTTTTCGATATGTAGAAATGGATGAGGAGTTCATTGAGACCCCATTTCATAATTTTGAAGAGGTTCCCCAGACACTGGCGTCAACTGAGACTGTTGTTGAAAATCCTTCTATGAAGATGACTTCCCTCAAGGATGCCCGGGCTGTTGTTGAGAAAGGTGGGTGTACAAATTGGGGCCAACTCCCTGATTTTACACAGAAGACTAACAAGTTTGGTTTGGGTTTCAGTGCAGAAGCTCAAAGGGATGTTCGGAATGCACGGGTCGGAAGACCTCCCATGTTCATCAGCAATTCGGGAGTGAATGCCATTGAAGACGATGTGGAAGAGTCTGAGTTCAACAGCTGGATCTATCCTACTACTGATGGAGGACTAAGCAACTGGACCACAAAGGACTTCATTCCAATTTCTTTTGTTACCCAGTAATGAGACTTTTGTTTTGAATTTCTAACAGATAATGTTTTAAACTTTACGGCCCAGTGTCTTACCCGGGGCACCGTGGCTTCATTTGTGAGGGCTTTATGTTTGTCATTTACATATATCATTAATAAAAGCATTGGAAGTTTCTTGCATTTCAAATTTTGGCGCTCCTTGTTTTTTTATTACATATTGCAAAACAGCTATTTTACACACACTTACATATACAAGTCTACATCCACTCTGGATCTCACTGGTAACGACTCTGCTACTTCCAGTTATAACTTCGAAAGTCCGATCAACTTAGCCGAAGACGAAGGTGAAGATGATTGCGAAGTTCCTGGTGAACTTGCAAGACTGTTACTTCAGGAAGAGAGGGTTATTCAGCTGCACGAAGAGCCGGTGGAATCAGTGAATCTGGGTACAGAGATAGACAAGAAAGAAGTTAAGATCGGGGGAAATCTGGAGTTTAGTGTGAAACAACGGTTGATTCAGATGCTGCGTGACTACGTTGAGATCTTTGCCTGGTCTTATGAAGATATGCCTGGGTTGGATACCGATATTGTGGTTCACCGATTGCCTACCAAGGAAGAATGTCCTCACGTAAAACAGAAGGTTCTCCGAATGCGCCCGGATATGTCTGAGAAAATCAAGGCTGAAGTTCTGAAACAGTTTGACGCCGATTTTCTAGCAGTTACTTCTTACCCGCAGTGGGTGGCCAATGTGGTTCCTGTGCCGAAGAAGGATGGTAAGGTTCGAATGTGTGTCGACTATAGGGATCTGAACAGGGCGAGTCCCAAGGATGATTTCCCTCTACCTCATATCGATGTTCTGGTTGACAACACCGCACATCATAAGGTATTCTCCTTTATGAATGGTTTCTCCGGTTATAATAAGATTAAAATGGCTCCCGAAGACATGGAGAAGACAACTTTTGTTACTCAGTGGGGTACCTATTGCTACAAGGTCATGCCTTTTGGATTGAAGAATGCTGGGGCAACGTATCAGCGTGCCATGGTCGCTTTGTTTCATGACATGATCCATCATGAGATCGAGGTATTCGTCGACGATATGATTACAAGATCTCAGGCTGAAGAAGAGCATCTTGACCACCTTCAGAAGCTATTTGACAGGTTGAAGTTGTACAAGATGAGGTTGAACCCGAACAAGTGCACCTTCGGGGTGAGATCTGGTAAGCTGCTGGGTTTCGTCGTAAGCGATAAAGGTATTCAAGTGGATCCTGCAAAGGTGAAGGCTATACAGGAAATGCCAGATCCCAAAACAGAGAAAGAAGTCAGAGGCTTTCTGGGACATCTGAACTATATTGCCCGATTCATCTCGCATCTGACTGCTACTTGTGAGCCAATCTTCAAGTTACTGAAGAAAGATCAAGTGGTACGATGGAATGATGAATGTCAGGCCGCTTTCGAAAGGATCAAAGAGTATCTCCAAGAGCCACCCATTCTGATGCCTCCAGTTGAAGGGAGACCTTTGATCTTGTACTTGACAGTACTCGACAACTCAATGGGGTGTGTGTTGGGGCAACATGATGAGTCTGGCCGAAAAGAGCATGCTATTTATTACCTTAGCAAAAAGTTTACCGACTGCGAGACCCGATACTCGTTGCTCGAGAAAACTTGTTGCGCTTTGGCATGCGCTGCTCGCCGGCTGAGACAGTATATGTTGACTCACACTACTCTATTGATATCAAAAATGGATCCAATCAAGTATATCTTCGAGAAGCCTGCCTTGTCCGGAAGAATAGCGAGATGGCAGATGATCTTGACTGAGTATGACATCCAATATACGACCCAAAAGGCAATTAAGGGAAGTGTGTTGGTAGACCATTTGGCACATCAGGCAGTGGATGATTACCAGTCTATGAACTTTGAATTCCCAGACGAGAATATCATGATAGTAACCGACTGTGAGACACTTGGACCGGATGAAGGACCTGAGGAAGGATCCCGGTGGTCTATGTACTTTGATGGAGCTTCGAACGCTTTGGGTAATGGCATTGGCGCCGTGATCATATCTCCTAAAGGCTCTCATACTCCGTTCATCGCCCGACTATGTTTCAACTGCACCAACAACATGGCGGAGTATGAAGCATGCATCATGGGTCTTCGAGCAGCAATTGACCTAAGGATTAAGTTCTTGAGTGTTTTCGGAGATTCCGCTCTCGTGATCAGTCAGATCAAAGGCGAGTGGGATACGAAACACCATAATCTTATTCCTTACAAGGAGTATGTATTGACGTTGCTCCCACATTTCGAGGAAATAACCTTTGAACACTTCCCTAGGGAGGAAAATCAGTTGGCGGACGCGCTGGCTATGATGTCTTCTATGTTCAAAGTCAATTGGGACAACGAAGCTCCCCGAATTATCATTGAAAGATTGGACGAACCTGCACATTGCTGTGACATTGAGACTGAAGAGGTAGCAGATAAACCCTGGTTTCATGAGGTGAAGATATACCTTGAGGCTCAGGAATACCCCGAGGGGGCATCTGTTAATGACAAGAAGTTTCTGAGGAGGTTCGCGGAGAAGTTCTTCATCAGCAATGGCATCCTTTACAAGCATAACCATGATTCAACCTTACTGCGTTGTGTGGATAAGAATGAAGCAGAAAGGATCATGGCAGAGTTACATGAAGGTACTTTTGGAACCCATTCCAGTGGACATACCATGGCAAAGAAAATCCTTCGGGCAGGATATTATTGGTCCACAATGGAAGCCGACTGTTATCAGCATTCTCGGACCTGTCACAAGTGTCAAGTCTACGCTAAGGTGAACATACCTCCAGTCCTCTGAACATCTTGACAGCACCTTGGCCTTTTGCAACGTGGGGCATTGATATGATCGGCGAGATCAGACCTACAACATCCAACGGGCATCGTTTCATCCTGGTAGCAATTGATTATTTTACAAAGTGGGTTGAAGCAGCTTCCTTTGCTACCGTAACCAAGAACGTCGTGGCACAGTTCATTCGGCACAACCTGATTTGTCGATACGGTGTACCAGATAGGATCATTACAGAAAATGGTATGAATCTCAACAATAAGATGATCACCGAGCTCTGCAAGCAGTTCAAGATACATCATCACAACTCTTCTCCTTACCGGCCGAAGATGAATGGGGCTGTTGAAGCGGCTAATTAAAACATCAAGAAGATCGTGCATAAGATGACGGTGACGTACAAAGACTGGCACGAGATGTTACCATTTTATCCTCATGGGTATCGTACCTCAGTGCGAACGTCAACAGGGGCAACGCCCTATTCCTTGGTATATGGCATGGAGGCCGTACTGCCCATTGAAGTTCAGATACCCTCTCTTCGGATCATGAAAGATGCAGGTTTGAGCGAAGATGACCGGATCCAGACTCGGCTAGATCAACTGAACTTAATCAACGAAAAGAGACTCACTGTTATTTGTCATGGTCAGACGTATCAAAAGCGGATGATCAAGGCGTTTAACAAGAAAGTTAGAAGACAAGAGTATCAAGTTAGGGATCTGGTGATCAAGCGCATTATCCTACCTCAAGGTGATCCCAGGGGCAAATGGACCCCTACCTACGAAGGGCCATTTGTGGTTAAGAACATTTTCTCAGGAGGAGCTATGATTCTAACCACCAAAGATGGTGACGACCTTCCTCATCCCGTCAATGCAGACATAGTGAAAAAATACTATGCATAATCAAAGACCCGCTAGGTTGACTGGCCTAGGCAAAAATAAGGGCTTCCCGACGAACCAAAAGGGTTCGGGCAAAAATAAGGTATGAAAATGAAAATCTGTACACCCGCAAGTCGAAAACCTGAAAAGGCGACTTGGTAAAAAATGGGTATCCCGGTGGACTGAAAACCCGAAAGGGCGGTCCAGGCAAAAATTAGGGATCAAAGCGTAACACTATGTCTCATTGGATCACCTTGCATCTAGACTTCGGTATCAACTATCAAGCTCGGACGACACTAATTAATATGATCTACCTTCAACCAAGTAGCAAAGTGATGAGATGCTCGAGGATATAAAGGCAATAGCAGAATTGGAACCCAGTGGGGTTGTTCACATAGCTGTTTTGTTTTTCACAATTTGTGTAAATTCTATCCGCTCAGCGGAGTTCTCTTACTAGGACGTCAACCTCTTGTACAAAAACGCCTATTTACAGGCCAAACTTCAAAATCAATACAATTCATTTTCAAAGAAATTTCAAACTGTTTTTCTTTATCTGTTTTGATTTGCAAAGAACGTACAATGTTCATTTTTGATATATGCATTTGACATTAATTGTTGCTCATGAATATTTACATGCGAAACAAAAGACGATTACGGGTAACATCAGAAATAGGGGCAATAAAAATGGTCCAAACTATACAGTTGCTCTGTCCACCAGGTACAAAGGTAGATTCAGCTGAAGAACCTGGCTAAGAAACATTCACTCCCCGCAGAGTAAGACAATTATGATAGCTCTCCCCATCTGAGACTTGCAACCGTGAATGAATTGGTAATATTCTCCCCGAGCAGAGTTTATCTACCATCAGCACTAAAAAGGCTTGATATCCCCGACAATCTTAATATTCCCCAACGGAATATAAGAATTCTCCCCGGCAGAGTACAAGATATCCCCAGTGGAGTTAAAATTTTCCCAGCGCAGTCTGAAAAAGCTTCCCCAGTGGAGTTGAAGAATCATCCCCAGTAGACTCTGGAAGTTTATCCCCAGCGGAGTACAAAAATAAATCTCCCCAGCCGAGTTCAAAGGATCATTCCCAGCAGAACTCAAAGGATTATCCCCATAAGAGTCTAAAAGGTTATTCCTAGAGAAGTCGCGACTGGAGATCATCCCCAGCGGATTTCTTTCCTTTCACAAACAGGAATTCAATCCCCAATAAGATTCAATATCACCAGCAACAATAATTCATCGCGACGGAATTTATCAGTGGAATCTTCAGCAGAACATCTCTTCCCCACAGAGTAATCTCCTCATCAGTTTATTCCCCCAACGGAGTCATCGTCTCCTGCAGGTTTATTCTCTTCGTTCGCCATCCCCAACAAAAACGAAGAATCCAGCTCTATTCTTCAGCAGCTATCCGAGAGTTATTTTCCCCAGCTAGAAATATTACATTTCCATACATCATGATACAGGCATATACGCATCATACCACACAATCTCATTTATTTTGAGAGCATCATTGCTTGATGTATATCATGCATTTCATACATCATGACATTGCATATGACTAACTCTTTACCGTTTCAGGGAAAGACGAATCAATAAACGCCGTTGACTACTTATATGACCTGGTAGTCCCCTCAAAAACTACATCTATTGAGGGTTGTTTCAGCGGATTCCTCAGAAAGATGCTCTCACAAGACGTTCGTCTAGTTCAGTTAAATCAATTCTAAGATTTTTCTGATTCTTATCCAGTCAAAGTTAATCCAAGACCTTCTCTGGTTCAGTCAGATCGACGCTAAGATCTCCCTGATTCTTACTCCAGTTGAAGATATTCCAAGACTTTCGTCTGGTTCAGTTAAATCGATTCTAAGATTTTTCTGATTCTTATCCAGTCAAAAATCCAAGACCTTCTCTGGTTCAGTCAGATCGACGCTAAGATCTCCCTGATTCTTATTCCAGTTGAAGATATTCCATGACTTTCGTCTGGTTCAGTTAAATCGATTCTAAGATTTTTCTGATTCTTATCCAGCCAAAGTCAATCCAAGACCTTCTCTGGTTCAGTCAGATCGACGCTAAGATCTCCCTGATTCTTATTCTAGTTGAAGATATTCCAAGACTTTTGTCTGGTTCAGCTAAATCGATTCTAAGATTTTTCTGATTCTTATCCAGTCAAAGTTAATCCAAGACCTTCTCTGGTTCAGTCAGATCAACGCTAAGATCTCCCTGATTCTTACTCCAGTTAAAGATATTCCAAGACATTCGTCTGGTTCAGTTAAATCGATTCTAAGATTTTTCTGATTCTTATTCAGTCAAAGTTAATCCAAGACCTTCTCTGGTTCAGTCAGATCGACGCTAAGATCTCCCTGATTCTTATTCCAGTTGAAGATATTCCAAGACTTTCATCTGGTTCAGTTAAATCGATTCTAAGATTTTTCTGATTCTTATCCAACCAAATTCAATCCAAGACCTTCTATGGTTCAGTCAGATCGACGCTAAGATCTCCCTGATTCTTATTCCAGTTGAAGATATTCCAAGACTTTTGTCTAGTTCAGCTAAATCGATTCTAAGATTTTTCTAATTCTTATCCAGTCAAAGTTAATCCAAGACCTTCTCTGGTTCAGTCAGATCGATGCTAAGATCTCCCTGATTCTTATTCCAGTTGAAGATATTCCAAGACTTTCGTCTGGTCCAGTTAAATCGATTCTAAGATTTTTTTGATTCTTATCCAGCCAAAGTCAATCCAAGACCTTCTCTGGTTCAGTCAGATCGACGCTAAGATCTCCCTGATTCTTATTCCAGTTGAAGATATTCCAAGACTTTCGTCTGGTTCAGTTAAATCGATTCTAAGATTTTTCTGATTCTTATCCAGTCAAAGTTAATCCAAGACCTTCTCTGGTTCAGTCAGATCGACGCTAAGAGCTCCCTGATTCTTATTCCAATTGAAGATATTCCAAGACTTTCGTCTGGTTCAGTTAAATCGATTCTAAGATTTTTTCTGATTCTTATCCAGTCAAAGTTAATCCAAGACCTTCTCTAGTTCAGTCAGATTGACGCTAAGATCTCCCTGATTCTTATTCCAGTCGAAGGTACTCCAAGACTTTCTCACCGGTTCAGATAAATCTCTCAACGGTTTATTCTGATTCGTTTTCTGTTAAAATCAAGTTCAGACCTTCTATCAACAATCTCCAAATGGCATCTGTAAGCCCATTACCGACATCACAAGGCTGATACCACTTCATGCGAGTGCAAATTTCTGGGCACTCTAGTGTTCAATCATCTTCCACCTTCGGATCACGAAAGGCACGAAATCCAATCTACATCCTCAGGTTTAAGAAGATTGAACAGGGGCAGCTGTTTTACCCAAAAATTTTCCCTCTCATATTTCTCAAAACATTGCAAGAAAAATCTCCAAGTTGCTCAAGTTTGCTCAAGAGTGGGTCAGACAAATCATCTCCTAAGGTAGTCAACCCCAAATTAGGGTTTTGTGTTGCATCAAGATCATTGAGTACAAATGACCTCAAATTCTCCTTAATGTCCTAATATGTTCTCAAGGTCATCCATGTCAAATTTCAAGCCTTACAGAGGAAGTTTGCTCAGCCAATTGCTCAAAGGGTCCAAAAATCGACTATGCTAGGGCAAAAGTCAACTGTGACCCAAATATAATCAAACCTCAAGATTTTTTGTCAACATTCTCATTTTGAAGGATATTTCATCATTTGATCAAGGTTTGATCATGATTCATCAAGGATTGCTCAAAGTTCATCAAGACTCAAAAGTTGCTAAATTAGGGTTTTGTAGGAAAAGTCAACTCAACTTTGACCAAGAATAACTTTCTCATACTTTATGAGAAATGACCCATCCAAAGCTCATTTTTAATAGGATGCAATTTCCTACAATCCATCTTCATACCCCAAGATCAGAAAATGCACTCACAAGAAGTTATAAATTTGGACATTATAGGTCATTTTTGAAAGTCAACAAAAACACCTTTTTTGCCAAAGCTTATAACTTGAGCATGGAATATCAAAATCAAATGAGACCAAAAGGGTTGGTTATAGGACATCTCAATATTTCTAAAAAGTCCAAGAACACTTCCAAAAGTTTAAAATTGAAGAAGTTATACATTGTTGATGTTGGGCATTTTTGCAAAATTGTCAAAAGTCAATTATCCCCAAAACTTCAAATTTTGTCAAATGGGCCCATTCTTTTCAACTTGATTTGAACTTGCCACATTGAACACGTGTCCTAGCTTCAGCCTTGTGTCCATTTATCAATTTTATTATTTTATTTGATTTTTTGTTGAATTATTTCATTTTTAATCAAATTAAATCAAATTAAATCCAAATATTGATTGCTTGATATCTTTTTGGTTATTTCAGGACTGAATCATCATCTTCAAGGGTATCAAACTCGTATCAAGCATTCCATGTGCAAAAAGATTGAGTTTTGCTAATTTTGGAAGGTTTAGTAATGGTGGATCAAATCAAATCCCATGGCATTGATGTGCAAAGATTCAAGGAATATTTGTTAACCTAATACATTCTATCATACATATACAAGAAAAAGCACACGAAAACAAGGTTAGAGGCTGCAAGAACACTGAAAACAAAACTTGGAAAAAGTGGTGAAAAGTGCAAAACCAAAATCACACTTAGAGGCAAATTCAGAAGCCAAGAACGATTTCAATCGTTTCCTTGACAATCACTAAGTCAGAATCAATCCAAAGTAAGCTCTCATATCCATCAAAACGCGCTGTAAGTGTCCCGTTTCTTGGCCCTGTCTTCAAAACCTTAACTCTCTATTCTTGCATCTTTTTGGCAAATCTTTGATATTTTTGTGACTCTCATGAGATTTCTAAGCTTTTGGCAATATTTGATTTCATTTATATGGACTGTAATCTCATAATAGCATGGTTAGGGTTTCGTGTTAGATTTTAGGGATTTGCGTTGCAGGTGAAATTGGATCTCGTGATGGACATGGTTGCACTCAGGGGAGAGAAACGAACCTAACCCTGTCTTTGGGGGTCGTTTTTATGGCCTAAATTCAATTTTGGGATTGACCTACGAATTTAGCTGCGAATCTAAATCCGCAGGTAAATTTACAGGGGCTGGAGGTAGGGGATGGAGACGTGGTAGTTCCCCAGTGGATCATTCAAATCTTCGCGCATTTTTTTTATATTCTGGCATATTAATGTATTTTCCCATATTATGTTTTGTTCTTATATGATTAACAAAATGAAGCGAACGGCCTAGTGGAAAGGGGAGCTGACAGTCACGTACAGGACCTGGGTTCGAATCCCAGGTCCTCCAAATTGCATTTTTTATTTTTCTATAGGTTATCCAGTGCAAATCCAAGCGTATGGCCTATCATACATCCTCAAATATCAAAGCACCAGATGGCCCAAGGCCAAATCTGGTGATCCAAGATGATGGTCTACCATGGGACCAAGTCAAAAGGTGCACATGGAGTTCACAAATTCAACCAGGCCTGTGCCAATTGAGCCATGGAATTGCTGAGCAAACCCCCAAAACAGGCCCAAACCCTCTCTTCTCTATATTTCTATTTTATTTTTGTTTTGATTATTTATTTATTGTTTTTATTTAATCATTAACCAATCAAATCTTTTTCTCAATAAAATTAAAACCAGAAATATTTGCTTTATTAAATTAAATTTCAGTATTTTATATTTTTATTAACAATATTAATTAATTAATTTAAGCCATTAATTAGGAATAACTTTAATATATTTTTCAATAATTAAAAATAACTTAGACATAATTAGGTTTTTATTAACATTGATCAATTTTATTTTCTTTCTTTAAATAACAAAAAACCCAAAAAATATTTATTTTTATTAATTAGTTTAATTAATTTAATAATTAATTTAGGATAGTTTATTTCTTAAAAGTAAAAAATAACAACAAAAAAAATCTTTTCTTTAATAACAAAGGGTCAAAACCCTATTTGCGCTCGATTTAATTTCCCGCACGCGATCTATTTATTCAATATTGTACTTGTTCCCAGAATGTAATAGATAATTAGGACTATTTATTTATCGCTTTATTTATTTTTCCGCATTTAAATTTCAAAGGGTTGCTTTTGGGGATGTAAATACCCGACGCCTTGTAATAGTTAGTTAAATTTCCGCAATTTAACTTCCGCAAATTATAACTGTTAGATGTTTGATAATAGGAATGCATGACAATACTGAATGTTTTAACCTAAAATCAACTTAGATAACCATTAACATGTACAAAGATAAAATTAACTAAAAACGACACACTCGCACATGCGCACTCTTAGGGTACACCCCACTTGGTTGCCTTCGTACGCAGTCATTGAGTATAGGTCACTTTAGAGGTCGCCCTCTTGTCTAAAGATCATAGTCGCCTCGAAACGGTTGCCTCGGATATTGTTGCCTCAAAACAAATGATCTAAGACATTAGGGTTACCACTAAGGCGTCCTAGCATTGCTTTAGTGACTGTAAGTCCCTAAATTCGAATAGACCCTTAAAACTCCAACGACGATGCTACCTCCTCATCAATAGTACGATAGCATTGTCTAAAGGAAGATAGCATAGAACGATTCCTTTTTCGAGTAGGTAGATGGTTCTTAAGTACTTGCTCTTTCAAAAAACAAAATCTTTTTCACACTTACACTTTTCGAACAAAGTTTTCAAAAACACTTCATACACTCTTTAGGACAGAAGCAAGAGTTAAATCGAAGTTTTCAAAACAAAAACTTTTTCAAACCCACAAGCACAAAGAAAAGCAATTTTGAAAACAATATGAGCAAGTACCTAAGAGCCCGTGGATAACCACAGATAGAAAGGGTGCTAATACCTTCCCTTTCTATAATCTACCCCCCGAACCCGAGAAATATCTCGAAAAAGGAGTTTTTCTGTGCTTTTTTCCTTTCCTTGTTGGATAAAATAAAAGTCGGTGGCGACTCTTGCTTACCGCGACGTTTTGCGAATACAAACGCAAAACGCAAACCAGCATTCTAAAAAACAGTCAGTTCTTTCCCACTGTATCACAGCCACCATCTTTTATTTTATCCAACAAAGGAAAAGGGAAAAAGAACAGAAAAAACCTTTTTTGAGATGTTTCTGAGTACGAGGGGTAGATTATAGAAAGGGAAGGTGTTAGCACCCTTTTTATCCATGGTTTTCCATTAGCTCTTAGATACTTGCTCATTTTGAAATTGCTTTTGTATGTGTTTTGAAAAGCTTTGGAAATGCCTTAGTGCAGCGTTTCACTTTATGGTAACCCTTGTGTCAGTCCTCAAGAGTGTGATAAAGCGTTTTTGAAAACATTGTTCGAAAAGTGTAAGTGTGAAAAAATGGGTTGTTTTGAGCAAGTACTTAAGAGTTTCTACCTACTCGAAAAAGACTGTCAGTTTTCTTATTTCCTTTAGATAGTGCTATCCTACTATTAAGGAGCAGGTAGCTTCATCGTTGGAGTTTGAGGGACAATCAAAAGGGATGATTACGATCACCTAAGGAAACAGGGCAAGATCTCTTAGTAACTGTCCTAAAGTTCTAAGATCGCATTTTGTTTTACCGAGGCAACCTTCGAAAGGGACTTGCAATCTCTGAATTAGAGGACAATCATTAAGAATTCTCATGTTCGAGAATAGTAACCGTATTTCCGAGGCAACCGAAGTGAGAGATACCCTAGGGGTGAGCATGTGCAAGTGTTTGATTTCAGTTTATTTATCTTTGCACATTTAGGGTGATCTACCATTTTAATCATTTAATCTTTCCATTCAATCCTATGATCATTCATATAACAGTTAATAGTAGCAAAAAAAAAATTAGAGAATCTTAAACCTAGCTATTACAAGGCTTTGGGGGATGGGGATTACATAACCAGAACGAGGATTCAACAGTAAATAAAAGCAGTAAAATAAATCCTAGTTAAAAACTATTACAACCCGTAATCAGATACAATAATAATAAATGATAATAATTATATGAAAGTAACTAACACACGCGACTTGGAAACGACGTCTAAAAATCTAAAATGTTCTAAGTAAGAGAGAATTATTTTTGTTATTTTGTTTATTTAGGAAAATATTAAATTAATATTAATTGATGAAATGAAAAGAAAATTTGAAATTAATTCTAGATGACCTAATATTTTTGGCATTTTTATTTGAGAAACAATACTTAAGAATTATAACTAATTTCCTAATTGATTTTAATTATAGAAAAATGAACCAATTACCCTAATTAATACTAGTTATTTAATTAACAAAAATTATTTTTAGCTAAATATTTAATTCCTATCTTTTTGTGATTTTATTGATTTTTATTTTAAATAAAAAAAAGATTTTGAAATAAATAAAAACAAAATAAATAAAGTAAAAGGAAACAATAAGAATAAGAAGAAAAAAATGAATCTGGGCTTGGTGTAACCCCAGCTGGGGGGTGCCTTACTGAAATTCCAGGACCCATATGTGATGGCCCAATTGTTAGCGTGCATTCCAGTGTGATCAGCCTCTGGGAGATTCACCGTACACTATCTTTGCTAGACGTTTAGATATGATCACGTGATGTACTTGATGGTTGAGATCAGGGGTGCATGTTGGACATTTGATGGTGAGGCACATGGGATCTGCAAGAAATAACTCAGAAAATAGGAAAATGTTGAGACCTAGGATCGAACCCAGGTTCTTCCTCTCAAAGGGTAACACCTGGACCAACTGTGCTGGAAAGTTATGTTGTATATATAATAAATAAATAAAACATAAGCCAAACAAAACACCATTCCTAGAAAGCGCGCGTGGATTCAAACCTTCCAATGGGATGCTGCCACCTGATCTTCTTCTTCATGGGGCTGTCGTTTTTGATACCAGACCTTTACCTACGAACAAAATTGTCACTAAAAGCTATAGTGAAAGTTTTTGTCCATAGCTATAACCCTGCAACATCTCAAAACACAATACAAGCAATATTAATCAGAACCAAAGGCATGAATCAATTGCTCATGACCTCCTGAATACAATACCACCCCTAATGTGGTCCAATTTGGCCTGTATATGGAGTTCCCAATTTGGGACCTCAAAACCCTAGTAATGGCACATGCTTTTTCCTGTACTAAACATCAAATTAAACAATCCAGAATCATTGCAAGTATGATAATAAACATGAATGTATAGCTAAAACTTGTTTATGCTGGATAAATCAATGAAATCGAATTTAAGAAAATATGCAAACCGTGATGAAGGTTGGGCGCGATTCTGCAAGTTTCAGGGTTTAGGAATGATTGCAAAGGCTTCAATGAATGTTCAGGAGTGTTGTTGTGTCCTTAGAATGCTCTGAATTGGCCTCTAGAGGAATATATGGTTTTCAATTTCTTGGCCAAAATTTGGAATTTGTTCTTGCTGTATGAAGCAAATGCACAACCTCCTGGTCCTTGTTAGGGTTCACAATGCTTGTGTATATGTACTGAATCAATCTAGGGTAGCATAATTGGAAAGAATCACAAGATGTAATGGTTATTACTTTTGATTCAAATCTTTCCACATTTGGAGATTTCCTCTTGTTTTCAATCTTGCACGTTTTTCCTTGGCTATAGACAGCTTGTATGATCTATAATTCAATGCAAAACAAATCTCATTCCATTGATTTTATTTATTTTGATTTTATTTGATTTTATTTGAATTTTATTTGAATTTTAAATAAATGAAATCCAAATAAATTAGATAAATAGATAAATGAGGCAAAGGAGGGTCCCGTTGGTCGTGAGCCATGCTAGGGATAAGATTCAATCTTGAAAAAGATGGGCCCGTGTTGAAAAAATACAATTTTGAGCATTGTTGACTTTGTGCAAATTTCCACAAATGGCCAACTTTGACAATGCATATCTCTCTCAATTTTGACCCTAAGAGGGTGTTCTTGGACTTTTTAGAAATCTTAGGGTGTCCTAAAAACAACCTTTTTGGTTTCATCTTAATTGGATCTTCCATGTTCATGTAAGGAGTTATGACCCAAAAGGTGTTTTTATTGACTTTTTGAAATGATATATAACGTATGAACTTGTATCTTTTGATTGAGGCATTTCTTGACCTTGAGGGATGAAGATGAGTTGTAGGGAATTGGATTCTCTTCAAAATGAGCCTTGGATGAGAAATTTACTGATAAAGTATGAGAAAGTTATGCCTGGTCAAAGTTTGGTTGACTTTTCCTATAGGAACCCTAATTTAGCAACTTTTGAGTTTTGATGAATTAGGAGCATTCCTTGACGAATCATGATCAAACCTTGATCAAATGATGGATATCACTTCAAAATGTTTATGTTGACCAAAAATCTTGAAGTTTGACTGTATGTGGGTCACAGTTGACTTTTGAACTAGTATAGTTATTTTTAGGCATTTGATCAGTTGACTGAGCAAACTTGTTGTGCAAGACATGACACTTGGAATTGATGATCTTGAGGACATATTAGGACAATGGAAAATAGTTGGGGTCCTTGGAACTCAACTATCTTGATGAGGAGTGAAACCCTAGTTTGAGGCTTATTATTTTAAGAGGAGGATTTGTCTGGTCAATCCTTAGTCAACTTAAGCAATTGAGGACCTTTAGGAGTATGTATTGTGGGAAAATGGGAGGGAAAATTTTGGGGTACAACAGCTGCCCCTGTTAAATATTCTTAAACCCGAGGATTTAGATTGGCTTGTCTGCCTTTCGTGATCTGAGGGTGGAAGATGATTGAACACTAGAGTGCCCAGGAATTTGCACTCGCATGAAGTAATATTGATGGTTGATGACGTCGGGAATGGGCTTACAGATGCCATTTCGAGAAGATGACAAAATATCATTGTAGATGGGCTTAAAGATGCCATCCAGAGAATGTGACAGGGAGTCGTCCGAGATGGGCTTAAAGATGCCATCCAAAACAATGATGATTTCGTGAGATATTCCTATGTGGGAATTCTCGTCACTGTCGTTAGGGAGGACTTCGCCAGGGAATGTTGATTTATGTCCTGGGAAATAGAGTCTAGGAGCATTGGTTTTCCATTACTCTATTGAGGAATTAACTCTTGATTGATGAGATAAAAGTGAGCTATTATCTGGTCGAGTCGAGGCTTCACAATGACTGGTTGAGGATGATAAGGCTAATTGCTATCTGGTCGTATTCCAGGCTTCACAACGACTTACTGGGGTAATTTAAAATCTACCATATCTGGTCGGGTCCAAGTTTTACAGTGTTGTAAACTGTTGTCCAAAGATAAAAGAGAAGGAGCCTGTATAGGGCTTTATCAGGACAAGTCCATGTAAAACTGCATCAGGTAATTCATAAAAAGGATCCTGGATAGTAGAGATATGAGAAGGAACCTAGGTAGTAGGTGTTGTACCCAAAAATTTGCCCTCCCATATTTCTCAATACATGTCAAGTGAGGTCCTCAAATTGCCCAAGGAAGTCCAAGGGTTGACCAGACAAACTCTCTCCTAAGGCAGTCTACCTCAAATTAGGGTTTCATTTTGCATCAAGATGCTTGATTCCAAAGGATCCCAAATGCTCACCATTGTCCTAATATGTTCTTAAGATTATCCATGTCAAGTTTCAAGCCTTACAGAGAAGATTTGCTCAGTCAATTGCTCAAAGACCTAGAAATTGACTGTGTTAGGGCAAAAGTCAATTGTGGCCCACATACAGTCAAACTTCAAGATTTTTGGTCAACATCCTCATTTTGAAGTATTATTCATCATTTGATCAAGAGTTGATCATGATTCCTCAATGATTGCTCACAATTCATCAAAACCCAAAAGTTGCTAAATTAGGGTTTTGCAAGAAAAGTCAACTCAAATTTGACCAAGCATAACTTTCTCATACTTTATCAAAAATGACCCATCCAATTCTCATTTTGAAGAGGATGTAATTACCTATAATTCATATTCAGCTCCCAATTTCAAAATATGCACTCACAAGAAGATATGAATTTGGACATTATAGGTCATTTTGAAAAGTCAACAAAAACACCTTTTGGCTCAAAGCTTCATACATGAACATGGAAGGCTCAATTGAGATGAGACCAAAAGGGTTGATTAGAGGACATCTTAAGCTTTATAAAAAGTCAAAGAACACCTCTCTAGGGTCAAAATTGAGATAGTTATGCATTGACTAAGTTGACCTTTTTTGCAAAATTGCCAAAAGTCAAATGTGTCCAAAATTGCATTTTCGCTAAATGGGCCCAACTTTTTATGCTTGCACTGAGTTTGTAATGTGGTCCACGACACATAAGGCCATCCATGCATTATTATCTTATTATTTTGATTTATTTTGGTTTCAATTTTAAGAAAAAATCAAATTAAATTAGATAAATAATTTGGATTTGATTTGATTTGATCTTTGCATTGAATGATGGATCAAATATGCTGAAAATAAACAAGGAAATCGTGCCATGCTATGAAAGGGAAAGAAATATTTGAAATTAAATATCTTTGAAGAAAGATTGAAATTTCCATATCTCTTAGGATTGGCTCCAAGAATGTTAACCTATGGTTGGCCTCTCATATAAAAAGAAGTTTTCAAACCCTAAAGGAGGAGGAGAACGGACGCAGCCGGCCTAGGAGAGAAAAGAAAATTCCAAAAAATTCAAAGAAGTGTGCAATCTTCAAACACCTAGATTAGACCTTCTTCCTTCGATTCCAATCGCTCCCTCATCTTGCTGAGGTTCCCAAGAGTAAAACCATACCATTAGCAAGGCTTGTAGCATCCTCAAATAATTAAGTTCATAACTTTCCATTGGTAAAATTTCTTTGACTTCAAACTCGCGCAATACTTGATATAATTCATATTGATCATACACATGTGTTTCTACTGATGTTTATGTGTTTCTACTGATTTCTATTACTAAGACGTACTAACATTGCTTTAGTGATCGTACGTCCCTTACGAATTAACCCTTACAAATCCAACGACGGAGCTACCTATTTCTCAATAGTAGGATAGCGTTGTCTAAAGGAAACGAGAACATAAACGATCTTTTTTCGAGTAGGTAGATAACTTTTAGGTACTTGCTCAAAACAACAAATCTTTTACACCATACACTTTCAAACAAACTTTTCAAACTAAAGTTTTCAAAACACTTCGTAACACTCTTGAGGACAGAAACAAGGGTTAAAACGAAGTAAAACAAAACTTTTCAAAACAAGCACACACAAGCAATTTTTCAAAATGAGCAAGTACCTAAGAGCCCATGGATAACCATGGATAGAAAGGGTGCTAACACCTTCCCTTTCTATAATCTACCCCCCGTACTCAGAATATCTCGAAAAAGGATTTTTTTTCTGTGCTTTTTTTCTTTCCGGTTGGATGAAATAAAAGTAGGTGGTGACTCTTGCTTACCGCGACATTTTGCGAACAAAAAATGCAAAACACAAACCAGCATTTCCAAAACAGTCAGTTCTGCCACCATATCACAGAACTGGCAACTCTGCTGGGGATAAATAAGTGGGGTATACCTTAGGATCTAGGTCATCATAATTGCTTCTCCTGTTTGTTTTGATTGCTTTACTTTCAAAGGTTTTTGTTTGGGAGTTACTATAGATCCTAACCTGGATCTGGGGACACCTTTTAGGTAAGTAGCAATAAACTGTGAGGGAACTGTACAACGTAGACCGATATGGTTGAAGCAGTAGCTACGTTGATGTGGCACATTGGTTGGTACCGGTATCCCTTATGGAGAAACGAGGAGAATATGAGGCCGTTGCGTGGTGTCGTTAAGCATCAACTGACCTTAGAACCTTTAATCGACCAACTTGGCCATTAGAAAGTAGTGAGATAGCCGGCCTCGGTGTAAAGCTGAGAACTGGTTGATACTCGATGCTACACTCATTGAGACCATACTCTCGAGATAGTTCCGGCCGCAAGAAAAGATTGCGTGAGCTGAAACCATGACCGGTGGAGGATGGTCAGTGATATTGAGATCCTCTAGAACCCGATTACTTTTGCTAGGACAGGTTGAAACCAACTGAACATCAAGAGGGTACTACCTTTGACCTCATGCAAGCCTTAAACTTGAGGGCTTTGTGTGACTTGTTTGTCTTTGCCATGCCTATTATCTGCTATACCTCTTGTTTTTTTTCATGACATCATGCATCATAACATGGCATTCATACTTCATTACACTAACCATTTCAAAGACCAAGGGAATTTATCTTTTTTCTGTTTTGCAGATTATGGCTTCCGTGCCCAGAAATACCATCCAAGTTAACTTTGTGCAAATACCTGCTCAACTTAAAGAGTTTGCCTCAAGAGTTTCTGAGACTTCTATGTTCATTAAGATACATGGTCAGCTTCTTAGCCTGGTCACCTTAAAGCTTGATGAGCAGTTGATGAGTGTACTTTTCTAGTTCTTCGATCCCGTGCATCATTACTTCACCTTTCCAGATTACCAGCTGGTTCCCACTTTGGAAGAGTTCTCTCACTTATTGGGCATATCCATCCTTGAGCAGGTACCCTTCACATGTTTGGAAGAGGTTGCTAGACCAGAAGACATTGCCTTGGCTCTGCATCTGAAACGAGCTGATGTAGTATCCAATTGGGAAACACGAAGCAGGGTCGAAGGTTTCCTAGCCAAATTTCTGATAGACCAGGCTCAACTATTCTAGGATAATTTGGATTTTCAGGATTTCGAAGATATCTTGGCTCTCCTCATCTATGGTTTGGTTCTCTTCCTGAATCCAGATTCCTTTATAGATGTACACGCTGTCAAAATTTTCCTTTCTCGCAATCCCGTGCCTACCCTGCTGGGTGATATCTTGCAGGCCCTCTACACTCGTACTGTGCGAAGAAGAGGAACTCTTATGTGTTGCATGTCGTTGCTATCAAGGTGATTTATTTCGCACCTCTCTAAGTCCGTGCTGAAGAACGAAGAAGGTTTGGGATGGTCCTACAAAATAATGTCACTTGCCCATACAAACATTATTTGGTGTTCCCGGGCTATGGAGGACACCGCTGTTATTGATCATTGTGGGGGATACCCTAATGTCCCATTGCTTGGAATCAGAGGAGGTATAACCTATAATCCTTGTCTAGCTTTGCGACAATTTGGTCGTGCTCAGAGAGATGGCCCCCATGAGCTACTTCTTGAGAATATTGCATTTGACTATAAGGAGGACGTTGAGGAGCACCTCCAGAGGTTTATACGAGTTTGGGGCATGGTGAACAGATCTGACCCCCAAGAGTTGGGACCAAGGACTTCCCTTCCTATGCAGCCTTACCTACAATGGGTCCGAGCTCGTGCCCAGAAGCTTGGGATGCCCTATGAGGCTGTGTTACCAGTGATTGTGGAGCCCACCAATGAAGAGGGTGTTCCTTACACAGTTCTTTATCCTTACATGCCCACTGATCCTGGGGCATTGCAGAGGTCTTGGATTCAGCTGAAAGAGGAGAGGGATACTTACCGGGAAAAGTACCACGAGCAAGAAAGGAAGATCTTGAATCTCACCAGGCAGCTCGAAGAAGAAAGAGTGATCAATGACTACATCGGTACAAAGAGGAAGCGTCCATGGGACTTTTGATTTTGCCTTTCTAGTTTTAGATTTGTTTTCCATTTACTTCTTTGTAACGCCTTAAAGGCATTGTTGAACCTTTTACAAGTTAATGTAATAAAGTTTGTTTATTTTTGGTTTGCAAATTTAAATTTCCCAAAGTCTTTGAAATCATTACATGCGCATCCCATTATCATGCACACCATTACAGGTTTCTCATCTTCTTTGTTGTTTATTTTAGCAGAAATGTCTTCTGATCAAGCCATCAAATATCTTCAGGCACAGAACGCCCAATTCCAACAGATGTTCTTAAGCTTGGCTAAAGGGCAAGAAGATTTGAAGACCCTGATTCTGAAGAGAAGAAGAAGAAGAAGAAGGTTGGCATTCTGAACATGGGTAGAAAATTCAGAGAAAGGATAAGACAATCATCTGATATGACCTCCTCATCCAAATATGGGGAGAACCAAGAAAGGACAAAGGATCCTAGTCCAACAGTTTCTGATAACGATACAGATTATGATGATGAGCAATATCCTCCTGCCGAGGATAGGTACAAGCAATTAGAAGACCTTCTGAGTGCTATGATGATTCAGAAGATCCCTGGTTTGGATTTTGGAGATCTGGGATTGGTATCGGGAGTGGTGATCCCTCATAAGTTCAAAGCTCCGGTTTTTGCCAAGTACGATGGAGTATCCTGTCCAAAACTCCATCTCCGCTCGTAAGTCAGAAAAATCCAACCCCACACTGCTGATAGAAATTTGTGGGTACACATCTTTCAAGATAGTCTGTCAGGGACTCAACTTGAATGGTTTTATCAGTTGGAAAGAGCCAGTGTCAGAAACTGGGAAGACCTTGTTGCTGCTTTTTACAAGCAGTATCAGTATAACGTCGACCTTGCTCCCACTCGTACTCATCCCCAGAGTATGTCTATGGGTACAAGTGAAGGTTTTAAAGACTATGCTCAAAAGTGGAGAGACTTGGCTGGAAGAGTCCAACCCCTTTTGTCTGATAGGGAGTTTGTTAACATGTTTCTAGGGACGCTACCTGGTCCATTTTTCAATCATCTGATCAGCAGTTCGTCATTTGGGTTTATTGAGTTGATTTTGACTGGAGAGAGAGTAGAAGCTGGCATTCGAAGTGGTAAAATACAGAAGGATACTTCATCAAGTGCAGTAAAGAAGCCTTTCACTGGTAAGAAGGAAGCTAGTGCGGTCTATGGCTCGAGGGGCCAAAGCAGACCTGAACACCGTCAAGCAGTAAATGTGGTAGTGATATCAAGACCCACAGTTGCTCCACAATGCAACAATCAACAAAGAGGGGAAAGACCACATAGGCAGTTCACTCGGCTCAATATGACCTTGTCTCAAATTCTACCACAATTATTGAAGACCAATATGGTAACTCTAAGGGAAGCCCCGAAGAACCCCAACACCATTTCTCCTCACTATAACCCGAATGCCCACTGCGCCTATCACTCTGAAAGTCCAGATCATGATACAAACAACTGTTGGGCCTTGAAAAACAAAGTGCAAGACTTAATCGAAGCCAAAGAGATTGAGTTTGACACTCCGGAGAAGCCCAAAGTCATAACTGCTCCCATGCCCAAACATGGTTATGGAGTAAATGCTATATACGATGATTTATTTGTGACCTCTGTGGAAGAAATTTCTACTCCTTTGATGATAGTTAAGAAGAATTTGTTGTTGGCAGGTTTATTTTCGGGCTGTGGTGAAGGTTGCCACATGTGTTCAATTCTGCCTGCTGGTTGCCACTTATTGAAATCAGGTGTTCAGCGCCTGATGGATAATAAAGAGATCCTGTTCGAAAAGACTATGATTCCGTTGGTTCCAATTGAATATGTTGCCATCATAACCATTTCCGCCAATCCTTCCAAGGTTTCCTCGAGAAAACCTGTTAGGATTACACCCATCCCAAGAATTGCTCTGTTAATAATTAATGTCCCTGGTCCTATCCCATACACTTCAGATAAGGCTGTCCCTTGGCATTATGGTGCTGACGTGTATTACCATGGAGTTAAAGAATAATTGAAGAGTGAGGAAGCTAATGTTGATGTCAGCAATATTGTCGGGGCTAGCAAGGTCACCAGAAGCGGAAGACTCTTTTCTCCCGAGATTTCCCCTCCGACTGTTCACAAACCTGTTGTCATTCCATCTGCTAGTACATCAACTACTATCCTAGTTCCTATTCCAGTCATCACCCCTGTCACCGAGCCATCTGGGACTCGGGGCAAAGAAATCATAGGTGAGCCTGCCCGGACGGAGGCATCTAAGAAGATCATTGTAGAAACCTCTAAACAAGAGATGGAGGAAATTTTGAAAATAATCAAGAAGAGCGACTACAACATATTCGAGCAGCTGGGGTAGACCCCGTCAAAAATCTCCATGTTGTCCTTGTTATTGTGTTCTGAAGCCCATTCAAAGGCTTTAATTGCATTCCTCATAACTGCGCATGTGTCGCAGAAAACTTCAGCCGATCAATTCAAAGATTGCATAGCTAGCCTGACTGCCGATAATGGGTTGGGTTTCTCAGATGCAGGTCTGACAGCTAAAGGAATAAATCATAATGATGCTCTGCACGTCTCGATCGAGTGTAAGGGCACCACTATGGCCCATGTACTGGTGGATATCGGGTCCTTATTGAATGTTCTGCCAAAGAAAGCATTAGACCGTCTAGACTGTGAAGGTTTGATTCTAAAACCGAGCGTATTATGGTCAGGGCTTTCGACGAGTCAAAGAGAATGGTGCACGGGGAGGTGGACATCCCTGTCAAGGTGGGTTCTCAGACTTTTTCATCCACCTTCTACGTGATGGATATCAGACCACCATATTCTTGCTTGCTGGGTCTCCCTTGGATTCATAAGGCTGGGGCAGTGACTTCCACACTCCATCAAATACTGAAATATCCGGTGAAGGGAAAGATTGTCACGGTACGAGGTGAAGAGGAGTATATGGTGAGTCATCTTAATTATTTCTGCTACTTGGAGATGGACGGGGAATTCATCGAAACCCCTTGTCAGAACTTTGAAGAGATCCCTCAGACCTTGGCGTCAACTGAAGTTTCTACCAACAAACCTCCGCTAAAGATGGTTTCTCTCAAGGATGTCAGGGCTGTAATTGAAGAAGGTGGGTGTACCAATTGGGGTCAGATCCCTGATTTCACGTACAAAACTGACAAATTTGGTTTGGGCTTTACTACCGGGGCTCAAAGGGCTGTTAGGCGCGCACGGATTGGAAGACCTCCTCTGCACATCAGCAATTAAGGAGTTAATGCAATTGAAGATGGTGAAGAGGATTCGGACATTGACAACTAGATCTACCCTACAACCAATGATGGACTAAACAACTGGACAGCAAAGGACTTCATACCTATTTCTTTTATTCCACGGTAATTGACTTTTGTTTTAAGAGTTGTAATAGACAGTTTGAAACTTTACGGCCTGGTGCCTTGCCCGAGGAACCTTGGATTTGCTTATGAGGGCTTATTATTTGTCATTTCATATATCATTAATAAAACATTGGACGTTTCTTTCATTATAAATTTTGCGCTCCTTGTTGTTCTTTTTCTGTCTCTCGCTTTATCAAAAACAGTTATTCTCTTACACACACTCACGTATCATAATGCAGATCCATATCCACTCTAGATCCCATTGATAACAACTCTGCTACTGCTAATTATGACTTCGAAAATCCGATCAACCAAGCCGAGGATGAAGGTGAGGATGATTGTGAGGTGCCTGGAGAACTTTCCAGACTATTACAGAAGGAAGAAAGGGCCATACATCCTCATGAAGAGCCATTCGAATTAGTGAATTTGGGTACAGAGGAAGACATGAAAGAGGTTAAGATAGGTGCGAATCTGGAGCCTAGTGTCAAACGACGGTTGATACAGATGTTACGCGACTATGTTGAAATCTTCGCCTGGTCCTATAAAGACATGCCTGGTTTAAACACTGATATTGTGGTACACCGCCTGCTGAGTAAAGAAGATTGTCCTCCGGTAAAGTAGAAGGTTCGCTGTATGCGCCCTGAGATGTCTGAGAAAATCAAAGTTGAGGTCATGAAACAGTTCGACGCAGGATTTTTAGCTATCACTTCTTATCCGCAGTGGGTTGCCAACGTTGTTCCGGTGCCTAAGAAGGATGGTAAGGTACGGATGTGTGTGGATTATAGAGATCTGAATAGGGCAAGCCCCAAGGATGATTTCCCACTTCCTCACATCGATGTTCTGGTCGATAACACCGTGCAGCATAAGATCTTCTCCTTCATGGATGGTTTTTCTGGCTACAACCAAATCAAGATGGCTCCTGAAGACATGGAGAAGACAACCTTCGTTACACAGTAGGGTACCTTCTGTTACAAGGTAATTCCTTTTGGGTTGAAAAATGTTAGGGCAACTTATCAGCGCGCCATGGTTGCTTTGTTCCACGACATGATTCATCATGAGATTGAAGTTTATGTTGATGATATGATAGCAAGGTCCCAGGATGAGGAAGAACACCTTGATCATCTCCAGAAACTGTTCGACAGGTTGAAGACATACAAGATGAGGTTAAATTCTAACAAGTGCATCTTCGGGGTAAGGTCTGGTAAACTTCTGGGTTTCATCGTCAGTGATAAAGGTATTCAGGTAGATCCTGCAAAGGTAAAAGCTATACAAGAGATGTCAGCTCCCCGCATAGAAAAGGATGTTAAAGGATTTTTGGGACGTCTGAACTACATCGCCCGGTTCATCTCACATCTGACTGCTACTTGTGAGCCAATCTTCAAGCTGCTGAAGAAAGATCAGGTGGTAAAGTGGAATGAGGAATGTCAGACCACTTTCGAAAGAATCAAGGAATACCTTCAAGAGCCACCAATTCTGATGCCTCCAGTTGAAGGAAGACCTTTGATTTTATACTTGACAGTACTGGACAATTCAATAGGGTGTGTGTTGGGGCAGCATGACGAGTCTGGCCGAAAAGAGCACGCTATTTACTACCTTAGCAAAAAGTTTACCGACTGTGGGACCCGATACTCATTGCTCAAGAAAACATGTTGCGCTTTGGCATGGGCTGCTCGCCGGCTGAGACAATATATGTTGACTCACACCACTTTGTTGATATCAAAAATGTATCCAATCAAGTATATCTTCGAAAAACCTGCTCTCTCCGGAAGAATAGCGAGATGGTAGATTATCCTAACCGAATATGACATCCAATACACCAACCAAAAAGCAATCAAGGGGAGTGTATTGGCGGATCATTTGGCGCATCAAGTAGTGGATGACTACCAATCCATGAATTTCGAGTTCCCGGATGAGAACTGTGATGCGGTGGGAGAACTGACTTGAGGTTTTGCGTTTGTGTTCGCAAATGTTTCGGTTTAGCAAGAGTCGCCACCGACTTTTTATTTTATCCAAAGGAAAGGTCAAAAAGCACAGGAAAGACCTTTGAGATTGTTTTTGGGTTCGAGAGGTAGATTATGAAAAGGGAAGGTGCTAGCACTTTTTCATCCATGGTTTTCCATGGGCTCTTAGTTACTTTTTTTAGATCACTTGCTTTTGCTTTTTAATTGTTTGAAATGGTGCTTTTGTGTGTGGTTTTGAAAGTATTTTGAAAAGAGGCCTTTGTCTAGGCAACCTTTGTAATGATTCTTGTTTGAATGTATACAAAGGTGTTTGTCTTTTGAAAAATGTTTCAATGTTTGAAAGTTTGTTTTGGGAAATGTTTTGAAATGTGTTGTGTATTTTTTGAAAATAGCAAGGACGTTTGCAAGTTTGATCAAGTAACTAGGAGTTGTCTACCCTACTCAAAGATCTTTCCTATACATTTTTAACCCTTTGACATTGTTGTTTTACCATTGCATTTGGTAAACAACCCTGTGTTTGGATGTTAAACGGGACAGGCGTGGGTCATCGTATGACCATGATAACAATGTTTCCAAGTATCTTAGCAAGTTTTTTAAGGGTCTAGATCATTTTTGTGTAGGCAACCAAGATAGCGTCATCGAGGGACTATGATCTTTTTGTTTTGTGTTTGTTTTGTTTTGCCAAGATACCTAGCATGCATACCATGGCCATTTTTAAGGCAACAAGTGGATGAAACCCTAGGGGTGCTTGTGTGCATTGTGTTGTCATTTTTCATGCATTTTTGTCTTGTGTTTAGTCAAGCTATTTATTTTGATTTTTGGTTATCATACGAAACCCTAATCTTACTATCATGGCATATTTGAAAGCAATAAAATGCGTAAAAGTAAATCTACAACTATTACATCATTGATATGGGGAGGGGGATACAAGTTTGAATAGGGGGATATTTGCAAGAAAATAAAACCCTAATACAACTATTACAACCAAATTGAACTCATTGTGCAAATAAATAAATAGATAAATATCTAAATATGCAATTAAACATAAATATGCAAAAATGATTTTGTATTTATTTTTATGTATGTAAAAATAAGTTTATTTAATGTCTATAAATAATAAGAAAATAAATGATTATTTTTGAAAGGGTGGAAACCCTAGTTTTTGTTTTAATAAAATATATATATTATATTGTTTATTTATTCATTTATGTATAAAGAAAATAAATAAAAATATTCAAAAAAATATTCAAAAATAAAATATGTGAGAAAATATTATTTTATATGTATAAATAATAAAAATATATAATATATAATATTTTTATAATATTTACAAGTTTCTATTTAAGAAAATAAATGTATATATTATTTAATAACTATTCTTATGCTAAAAAAATAATAAAAATAATAAAATAAAATGTGAAAATTTAAGAAAATATTTTTGGTGATTTTTTATATTTAGAAAAAATAATAAAAGTCAGAAATGAAAATAGAAAATGGAAAATATAGAAAAATAAAATCAATGGGCCAAGGGGGTGCAGGAAGCAAGCATGGGGGTGCCAATAGTCAGAACAAGCAAGCCCAGCCCAAAGTCCAGCTTCATCCCTGTCCTTGAGACTGAAACACGCGCGCCATAGTTCAAATCTCTATCTCCTGAATTTGTGCTTAAAAACAAAAACTTGCAACATGAAAGTTATAGCTCTTGATCACACGATTCTAACCATGTAAAAAACTTAATCTAACTCTCAAAGACCAGAGAGAATTTCTCTGGCCCTAAATCTTGACCTAGTTTTTTCAGAAAGTTCAACTATCAAATACTCCTAGCTCAGTTAACATAAATGAATTCTATGCATATGTACAACTCAAGGGCAATGAAGACTACATTTTTTCTTCACAAACCTAAGCCTAATGATTCCTAAATAAAGAGATAGAAGTTTGAACTTTACCTGCTTCAGTCAAGCTTGAGTATGGCAATGTAGGGGTTGTGAGTGAGGCCTGAGATACTTGTGAGCTTGCTTGATGTTCCCTTGACCTTCCCCAATGCTTAGTTTGCTTTGAACTTGCCTGAATCTCCCTATAGAACTAAACCCGCAAACTCAGAATTCAAAAATGGTGAAGTGTGTAAATGGAGTTACAGTGACTTGGGAATGGTTGGGATAGCTTAGGTATGTTGTATGGAGTGTGTTGGAACTGGTTGCAAGCAAAACGCACGAGTGGATTTTGTTTTGGAAGTCAAACTGCAGAACCTGCCCTGTTTTGACAAGAACTTGGTGTTTTGATGTTAGAGGGTGTTTGAGAGGTTGCTAGCTCGTGTTTTTGGCTTAGTGTAATGTGAAAAACTTGTTTGGAATGAATACAACACTTGGTTATATCAGATTCAAGAGTTGTGTGGACTTTTGCCAATAACTTGTTTTTGAAGTAAAAAGTGAGAAGTGACCATGCCAAGGTTGTACAGGCTTGTATCCTAGCTGCACAAAGTGGGTGAACTTTGCCTCATATTAGGGGGCTCTGTTTGCAGCAAAAGGCTTGGTGCAATGCTCAAGAGAAACAAATTTTCAAAAGTTGTGCTTTATGTAAATGACATTGTTAACTTTTTGCCAAAAATGGATTAATTCAATGTGTAATGTTCCATAGATCAGAACAATGCCTCTAACCAATGTGTTTGCATTTAATTTATGAGTGTGGAAGGGTTTAAGGACCTGTAAACCAAGTACAAGCATGGTTGGACAGATTTGTAACTTGTATCAACATGAAAAATGCCATGGACAAAAGTGATGATTTTCCATTTTCAATCCTTCGATTCTCCCTAACCACAAATGATTTTGGAGAGTTCTTGGACATTTTGGAAAGCTTGTAAAATGCTCTACAATCCATCTTTGAAATTAATTTTGATATTCCACTTGGAACTATGTGAAAAATTTCCATGAAGATAGGTCAAAATCCTGCCTAAACTAGGGCAAAATTTCACTAAGTTAGAAAGTTTTTGGACCCTTGTTCATAAAATCATAACTTGAGATCCAAGCATCTTTTGGGAAAACTTTGTGAATCAAAGTTGTATATTTTGTGGAGTACTAAAACTTTCAGGTTGGAAGTTTTTTTTGAATCCAATTGCATCATGGTGAAAAAGTTAGGAAAAGTTGGGAAAAAATAAGAAATTTTCATAACTTAGAAAATTTCTAAGTTATGAAAATTTTCCATGTTTAACCCTAATTTTCAAAATTAGTTTTCTTGGTGAACAAGTTTCATGTTTTGACACATATTGATAAAAAATGACCCTTGGCACTTGATTTTGACCAAAAAGTCAAAGTTTGACTTTTCAGTGTATAGTTGATTTTTGATCAGTTGACTGGAAAATTCATCTGTCAATCCAATGCATTTGAGATCTTTTGAACCTTGTGATTAGGTCAAGATGATTACATTGAGTACTTGAATCCATTCTTGAACCAAATTTGCCATTGGCTAGGTGAAAAATCAGAAATTGCCCTTCTGTAGTCAAAACCCTAAAAATGACCATTTTGCCCTTCTGATGATCTGATCAAATTTCTTGAGGAGTTGTGGTCCAAACTTGATCAAATGGTTCATATGAGCCTATAATGTTGATGTGGATAAAAAATTATGAGGTTTGACTATAAATTGGCCACAATTGACTTTTTCCCCAATACAATTGATTTTTAGGTCAACTGTCCAATTGACTGGGCAAAAATTTGATTCAAGGCTTCAAACTTGGTATGGGCAATATTATAAGTCCAACATGAAGTATGAAAGTCACATTGAGCATTGGAAGTCAAAAAATCCTCGTGCAAACTCAAACCCTAATTCAGGTTAACAGTGCAAGGAGATGTCTTGAGCAGAGCAAACCCTAATTCTGTCTGGAGTCCAAAGAGTCTTGTGAGGGGAAATCTTGATAAAATGAGAGGGCAAATTTTGGGGTACAATAACTGCCCATGTTCAATCTTCTTGAACCTGAAGAGTTAGATTGGCGAGTTTGCCGTTCGTGACTCGAAGGTAAAAGATGATTGGACACTAGAGTGCCCTTAAATTTGCATTCATCAAAGCATTGAGGGAATGTGCTTAAAGATACCATTTGGAGATGTGATAGGATTCTTGTTGGATATGGGCTTAAAGATGCCATCCAAGAATGTTTGGTTAATATCAGGAGAATGAACATCAGAATGGTATCCGTATCTGGAACGTATCTGAGTTGTATCTGGAGATTGAATCTGTATGAGCATTGGAATGGCGTCCGTGTATGGAGCGTATCCGAGTTGTAACTGTATTTGATTCTTGAATGAATAGCAGAATTACTTTCGTGTCTGGAGTGTATCTGTATTGTATCTGAATCTGAAATCTGAATAAGCAAAAGAATGACATATGTGTCTGGAGCATCTCTGGGTTGGGGATAAAGTTAGAATGAGTGACAAAATGGCTTCCGTGTCTGGAGCGTATCTGGACTGTATCTTGAAGTTGAGATATGTATGAGTAGCAGAATGACTTCCGTGTTTGGAGTGTATCTGAACTGTAACTGGGATCTGAATAAGTGACAGAATGACTTCCGTGTCTGGAGTGTATCTGAACTTGAAATCGATAGTTGAATCTGAATGAGAAATAGAATGGCTTCCATGTCTGGAGCGTATCTAATCTGTATCTTATTGTGGAATTCTGAATGAGTAAAAGAATGGCATCCGTGTTTGGAGCGTATCCGTACTGTATCTTGACTTGAAATTCTGAATGAGTAATAGAATGAATTCCATGTCTTGGAGTGTATCCGTACTGTATCTGAGATTGAGATCTGAATGAGTAGCATAATAACTTCCATGTCTTGGAGTGTATCCTTACTGTATCTGAAATCTTTGAATATTTGTTAAAGAGAGCTTTTAACCTCATCCTGAAAAGGGTAAAATGTTAGCTGAAACATAGAGTTATGTTGCATGAAATGTATGATGCAATAAATGTGCTTTATCAATGTTTATGATGTATGAATGTAATGTATGCGCCTGTAAGCTGATTATCTGTCTTGCTGAGGAAAATAAATCCTTGATAGTTGGAGATAATAAAATCCTTGATTGCTGCCGGGGAAAATAAATCCTTGACCGCTGTTGGAGATTCAAAATCTTTGATTGCTGAGGATGAGAAATCCTTAGACGACTGTTGGGGATATAAAATCCTCGGCGACTTGTGGGGATTATCAAAAACTTTGACAACTTCTGTGGGGATGTGAGAATCCTTCATGACTTTCCTGGAGATATGGACCCTTCAAGTCTGCTTGAGACACCTGCTTGGGGAATCCAGAGAACTTTGATGACTATGGCTGGAGATTACACAATAGGAATCCTTACTCGGCTGGGGAATAAGGAAACTCTGACAAATCTCTACTGGGGATTAGATGAAAGAAAACCTTGATCTGCTGGAGAATAAGGAAGACTTTGATGGCTTCTGCGGGGAACCATGAATGAGAAACTTCGATCTCCTGGGGAAATTGAATTCTTGGGGGCTCCATTGGAGAAAGGAGAATGAGAATCTTCGATCTGTAGGGGATTAAAAATTCTGACAAATTCATGCTGAGAAGTAATGAAAACTCTGGCAACTTCACTGGGGAATCAGAAGTGAGAATCTTCAATCTGCTAGGGGAATTTGAATCCTTGGGGACTTCAAGCTGGGGAGTTAAGAATGAGAATATTCATTATGTTGGGGAGTAAGAAACTTTGTGGGGAGTAGCTATACTATTGGAGAGTGAGCTATCCTGCTGAAGGGTAAGTTCAAGACTCTGGGGGAAGAGGTTTATTCCTGTTTAGAAGAAGTTCAGGAGTTTGGGTTGTATGCCAATCTACTGGGGAATTATCCGGAGGTTGGGGATAAAAGTTAATTGTTATCTGGTTGATTCTCATACTTTAAGACAACTTGCTGGGGAAACTGGGGAAAACTGAATGGTTTCTGTTGTGGATTGGAAATTTGACTCTGTTGGGGAAGAAGGTTTCATCTTTGCTGGGGATTCATGACCCAAAGTTTTGCTCCGCTGAGGATTGGGAGTTTGAAAACTTAACTCTGATGGTGGATTAAGGGTTTGAATTATAACTCCGCTGGGGATTGGGAGTTTGAAGTCTGGACTCTGACGGGGATTCTGAAATTTAATTCCACTGGGGATCTAGATGATGTACTGCAGGGGATTTCTCTTGGAATATCCTAAAGACGTTTTCCTATCCTTTCAACCTGTCAGTAATTATTCTTTCACATTTCGTTTATTTGTAAACAATGATTATATTCAAATGCATATGCTCATTTAATAAATCATTGGACGTTTTCAAATAAAACACAAGTGTAAAGAAAAAGAAAAGGCAAATAGTTTTCTGCACTTTGAAGTATCTTTGTATTAACTTTGTGTAAGTATTTTGTACAAAGGAGACAGACATCCTAGTAAGAGAATGTTGTCATAAAAAATGAGAAAAATTTATACAAAGAAAGATGGTTATGTGTAAAAATTCCATGGGGTTCCCATTCTGCTATAGCCTTCATAACTCTGGATATCCTGTCCATTCGTTGCTTTGTCCGAAGATGATTAGATTGATCAGAAGCCTGGATCTTATCTGTGAAGAGATTGTCTTAAAGTGATCCGACAAGACATAGTCATACGCTTTAATTCCCTAACTTTTTCCTGGACCGCCCTTTCAAGTTTTCAGTCCATCGGGAAACCCTTTTTTGCCCAAGTCGCCCTTTCGGGTTTTCAACTTGCCGGGTGTACAGATTTTTTTGTTTTATCCCAAATTTTTGCCTGAACCACCCTTTCGGGTTTTCGATTAACCGGGATGCCCATTTTTGCCCAAGTCGCCCTTTCGGGTTTTTAACTTGCCGGGTCGTTTTTGCGTAGTATCTTTTGACTATGTCGGCGTTTGCAGGGTGCAGCAGGTCGTCACCGTCCATGGTGGTCAGGATCATTGCCCCACCAGAAAATATGTTTTTGATCACAAATGGTCCTTCATAGGTAGGAGTCCATTTGCCCCCGGGATCACTTTGCGGCAAGATGATCCGTTTGATTACAAGATCTCCGACTTGATATACCTGGCGCCTGACTTTCTTGTTGAAAGCCTTAATCATGCGTTTCTGATACGCCTGACCATGGCAAATAGCAGTAAGCCGCTTTTCATCAATCAAGTTAAGTTGATCAAGCCGGGTCTGAATCTAATCATCTTCACTCAAACTGGCATCCTTCATGATTCTCAAGGAGGGAATATGGACCTAGATAGGTAAAACAACTTCCATGCCGTATACCAAAGAATAGGGTGTTGCCCCAGTTGATGTTCGTGCCATGGTACGGTACCCGTGCAGAGCAAATGGTAACATTTCATGTCAGTCCTTGTAGGTGACTGTCATCTTTTGTATGATCTTCTTGATATTTTTGTTCGCAGCTTCGACATCACCATTTGTGATCGGTGGATCTGGAACTGACTATTTAACGCTGGTTCGCGAAATGTCGCGGAAGCAAGAGTCGCCACCGTCTTTTATTTTCTCCAAATGGAAAGGACAAAAGCACAGAAAAATTCCTTAAAGAGATTGCTCTCGGTTCGGGAGGTAGGTTATAGAAAGGGAAGGCGTTAGCACCCTTTCTATCCATGGTTATCCATGGGCTCTTAGATACTTGCTCATTTGTGTTTTCAAAAATGGTTTGTTTGCTTTTCAACTGTGGGTTTTAAAAAAGTTTCTTTGAAAATTCCAGTTCGACTCTTGTATCGGTCCTCAAGAGTGTTTGAAAAATTGCTTTCGAAAGCTTTTTGAAAAGGTGTCGGTGTGAAAAGTATTTTTGATTTGTTTTGGAATTAGAGCAAGTATCTAGAGTCGTCTACCTACCCTAAGGAATTCGTCTGTGTAAATGTCCTTTAAGGTAGTGCCATCCCACCATTGAGAGGTAGATAGCACCACCATTGGAGGTGTTCGGGTCAATTCGAGGTTCGGGACATGGTGATCACCAGAGCAATGGGAAGACACCTTAGAAGCTACCCTCATGCCAGGTTCCCGGATCATGAGGACTTACTAAGACATCCTCTACTCGACGATCACCTTTCGAGGCAAGGCAACAGTGAGGCGTACCCTAGGGGTGGTGTGTGATTTGTGTGTCATGTTCATTTGCATTTATCTTGTTCATGTCAAGGTGATCTATGCGTTTGTTTTTATTTATTGTCATTCATTCTTGCATGCATTTATTTAATAGTTAAAAAGTGCGAAAAGGTAAAGTTATAAACTATTACAAAAGGCGCGGGTCCACATCGCCAAAATTTCCAGGACCCGATTTGACAGAAAGTAAATAAATAAAGAATTAAAGTACGAAAGATAAATGTCCGAGTTTACAAGGCCTTGGGAGAGGTACATAAAAATTATACGAAAAGAAAATAAATGCGCGATTTGAGTTAAAATTAGAAACGAGGGCGTTGGACCCTTTTTGCGAAATTAAATTAAATGATTAAATAAAGGAAATTTAAAAAGAAAAAAAAAGAAATTATTATTTTTGAGATTTTTTGTATTTATGAATTTTTAATGAGAAAGATTAATTAAAATAAAATATTAACCCTAATTCTATAACTTTTATTTATTAAGAAAAAATATTAAAGTTAAACCTAAATTAACCTAATTATTTACATACAATTTTGATTTATAAAAATAACTATATTTTAATAATTAATTATTATGAAAGAAAAGAAACAAAGATAAAAATTATTACAAACCCTAATTCTACCAAATTTTAGATTGATTAAGAAAAATATTAAAATTTAACCCTAAGTTTAAAAGCTAAAATCAATTAATGAAGTTTATTTACAAAAAAACATTAAGTGAAAATACTTATTTTTGTCTTTTTTTCTGATTTTTTATTGTTTTTATGTTTTTTATGAAAATTAATTAAATTAGAGGAATTAATAAAAAAGAACAATAATTGAAAAAAATAAAAAATATAATGAAAGGAATATTGCAAACCTAGGGGGGTTCTGTCCCCAGATAAGAGGTTTTTGCTTAGCAATTTGGGCCCAATTGTCCCTGGCCTTGTGGACTTTTCAGGAAGCGTGTAAGTGCGTTGACTGAGGTCTACCATGTTCTTCAGATCATGGCCTTCTGATTGTTTCCATTGGCCAAGTGGCAAGCTAGATTTGAGAGATGCATGGTGGTCTACAACACTGAAACTGCACAGAAATATTAGTGGAAAAATAATATGGAAAGGGTGAGGGACCTGGGATCGAACCCAGGTCCTAGAGATTACCACTACCAAGCCTTGCCACTGGAGCACTCTACACGCGTTGTATAATGAATAACAATCAATTAATATAAAATAAAACAAAGCGTTGGTGTCTTTTTAGCGCGAATTTTTAAACGAACCAACCACTGATGGCCACCTAAGCGTCTTCCTCGTTTTGTTCTTTTTTCCCTGAAACAAAAGATGGTTAGCGGGGGTTTTGAACCCCCCCAAAACAAGCTTGTTTTCAAAATAGCGAATAGGCCGTCCGGTCACAGAAATTAGGCGCGAGGGTCGTTTCCAAATCGTCCAAGCTTGCTGGTTTCATTCATGGTGTTGGCATGTCCTAATTTTACCAAATTTGGAAACGCCCAATTTAGAATTCAAGGAACCCTAGCCTGCATCAATGGTGGAATCGTGTATAGCACATGAAAACTTAATTGAATTATGTAGTTAGCTTCAGAATTAGTCAAGGAACATAAATCAATAATCAAAAATTGCTAAAGATGCATGAATCGAGATGCAAGAATGTCAAATATTTTCTGTACAGGTCACCATCGTTCTCACGTTTCTTGAGGTTAGGATGGTTGGTTTTGATTTGAAAACCTTCCTTGAAGCCTCAGGAAGGTGATGGAACAAGTCTCTTTACTTGAATCGACCTAGAACTTGGTTTTCAGTATTGGACTTTTCTTGAAAAATTTCAAGTTTGCTTAGGGATTTCTAGCGCAGCTGGGACCTTTTGAGGAGTAGGGTTTGCATTAGTATGTATAGGTGAACGATTAGGGTAAGAATTCAGAGCCAAAGGATCAAGGAATTGATGGAGAGGATATTGATTTTCATGGCAAAATATTTCAAATCTTTTTCAAGCATATTTGATACAAATCATGGCCAATTGACTTGATTCTTTCTATATTTGGTCTTACACGAAATCTTAAGCTTATTCCTTGCATAAAAAGATTTGATTGCATTGGTTTGGTATTTTTTATATATTTTAATTAATTAAATGAATTATTAATAATAAAAAATCCAAATAAATAAATAAAAATGATAAAAAACTTCCCTTTGGGCCACATGGTCGTGCACATGCCTTGGATGATGAATTGTGGAAGAAAAAGAGGCCCATTAGCATTTTTAGGTCATTTGAAGCAATGTTGACTTTTCAAAATATCCAAATATTTCCCAACTTCCACAAGGCATATCTTGCTCAATTTTTAAGCTTTGCTCATGTTGTTGGACATTTTGGAAAGGTCTTTGAGTCCTCTAACCAATGCCTTTGGTCCCATGTCATTTTGATTTACCAATCTCAAGTTATGGCCTTTGACTTAAAGTCCCTTTTTGTTGACTTTTGAAAATGACCTATAATGTTGAAATTGATAACTTTTTGTGAGAGCATTTCTTGGACTTGAAGTGTGAAGAGGAGTTGTAGTAAATGTCTTTATCTTCAAAATGAGCTTTGGATGGAATTTTTCGGATAATCCATGTGAAAGTTATGCCTTGGTCAAGTTACAGTTGACTTTTTCAACTGTCCAAATATGGAAACTTTTGCATCTTGAGACTTTTTGAGCCAAGCTTTGAGAATCATGATCAAGCATTGATCAAATGATGTTTGTGGCTTCAAAATGAGATGTTGACCAAAAATTTGAACTTTTGACTGTCAAATGACCATTTTGCCCCTACAGTTGACTAGTGCAATTAGGGTTTTTGACTGTCCAATTTTGTGCTGTGAGTCTTGAAACTTGGTATGAGGATGCTTGACCATGTTTATAAGCATATGGGACTTGATTGGACCCTTGGAAACTTCATTTTCTTTGTCAGAACCAAAACCCTAATTTTGACTGTTTAGGAGACCCTTGAACTGTGCAACCCTTGAGGAGATTTGAAGCTTTGACTTGACAAATCTTGAAGAATATGGGAGGGCAAATTTTTGGGTACAACAGTTGCCCCTGTTCAATCTTCTTAGACTTGAGGATGCAGATTGGCTAACGTGCCTTTCGTAATCCGAAGGTGGAAGATGATTGAACACTAGAGTGCCCAGAAATTTGCGCTCACATAGTAGCAGTGTGATGGTGGAATGGGCTTATAGATGCCATTTGGAGATTGATGGATAGGATGATGGGCTTATAGATGCCATGCTAAGAGATTGATGGAAGGTGGATGGGCTTATAGATGCCATCTGGATGTTGATCGCGTAAGAGCTTCCTTAGCGAGAACTTGCATACCTGCAAAAAGAAAAATGATTACCTGACCTGTTACGGGAGCTGGTCTTCAAATTCTTTGTGTAGATGTGTCCTGACTGGTTACAGGAGCTGAATCTGGAGCTTCAAACGGTGATGAATGAACCAGGGATGGTTACTACCTCAACAGGAACGGTGAGAGAACCTTGGATGACTTCAACCTCAACAGCAATCATTGAGAGAATCTTGGGCGACTTCGACTTCAACAGTATCATTGAGCGAATCCGGGGATGATTACTACCTTCGCAGTATCGGGGAGAGAACCACAGTCGACTACAACCTCAACAGCAATCATTGAGAGAATCTTGGGCGACTTCGACTTCAACAGTATCATTGAGCGAATCTTGGGATTACCACCTCCGCAGTATCGGGGAGAGAACCATAGGCGACTACAACCTCAATAGCAATCATTCAGAGAATCTTGGATAACTTCAACTTCAACAGCAATCATTGAGCGAATCTTGGGATTACCACCTCCGCAGTATCGGGGAGAGAACCATAGGCGACTACAACCTCAATAGCAATTATTGAGAGAATCTTGGATAACTTCAACTTCAACAGCAATCGTTGAGCGAATCTTGGGATTACCACCTCCGCAGTATTGGGGAGAGAACCATAGGCGACTACAACCTCAATAGCAATCATTGAGAGAATCTTGGATAACTTCAACTTCAACAGCAATCGTTGAGCGAATCTTGGGATTACCACCTCCGCAGTATCGGGGAGAGAACCATAGGCGACTACAACCTCAATAGCAATCATTGAGAGAATCTTGGGTATCTTCTACTAAGCCTTTATCAGGAAAATCTGTTTGGGGTCGATTTAGCTGGACTAGAGAAGGCCTTGGACTGGATAAGAAACAGAAAATCTTAGGGTCGATTAACTGAACCGGTCTAGGTCTTGAATGTCTTCAACTGGGTAAGAAACAGGGAGATCTTAGGGTCGATCTGACTGAACCAGAGAAGGCCTTGGACTGGATAAGAAACAGAGAAATCTTTGGAGTCGATTTAGCTGAACCGGTTTAGGTCTTGAAATATGATTGAGAACTTAACTGAATATTTCCTGAAAGGTAAAGGTCAGTCATATGCAATGCGTGATATGGATCAAGCAATGATGTTCTCAACATAAATGAGATTTGTAAGATATGATGCGTATATGCATGCTATAATGATGTATGTGATGTTTATGAATGTATGTTTTTTGTCTAGGAAAGTAAGTCCTTGACGGGTGCCGGGAAATCACTCCTGGGCTGATGTTGCAGAACAGATTTTGCTTCCGCTGGATGATAGTTGCAAGAATACCGGTAGGAGAAGGTAACTCCGTTGGGGAATAAACTTGGCGAATGATTACTCTGCGGGGAAGAAAGTTCTTCAGCAATTTTGCTGGGAAGCAATACTCTGTGGGGAGAAGAAGTACTTTGCTGAGTGTTGATAATAACTTGCTGGGGATACCCTAGTTGTATTGGAAGTGTTAATAGACTTCGCTGGGGATAAGAAGATTTCGTCGAGGACGCTCTTTCCGTGGCTTTTGGCTGAGGATAACCCAGTTATATCCTGGTAGGGAAATAATTCTTGAATAAAGCCGGGGGACGCGTTCGTGCTCTGCGAGGATAAGCTTCCAGAATCTACTGGGGATAAGCTTACTGCTTGGGGAGATGAACTCCAAATCTCCTGGGGAACTAGATTGGACTCTCTGGGGGGAAGTTTTGAGATGTATTGGGAAAGTGACTTCATTGACTGTCTGATATACCGCCGGGGAACAATCTTCAGACCAAGATTGCCGGGGATACTTGTTAAGACTGTGCATATGCTGCTGGGGAATGTTGAGATCTGCTGGAGGATACCCAATTTCCTTAAGTTTTGATAATAGCTTGGGGAGAGTGTACTGACCTGCTGGCTCACTCTCTGGGGAATTAAGATATGCCGGTTGGGTTTTTTAGCTGAACCTACCTTGATACCTTTGGAGGATAGAACAATTAGATGGCTTAGACAACTCTTTTATTGCCCCTGTTTCTAATGTTACCTATAATTGACCCTTTGTTTCGTATGCAAATATTTATGAGTTAGCAAATTATTGTCAATGCATATATCACAAATTGAACCTTGGACGTTCTTCGCAAAACAAAATAGAAAAGGAAAAACATTTGGCAATTTTAACTGAAAAAGTGATTTTTGTATTAATTTTGAATTTGCCTGTAAATAGGCGTTTTATGTACAAGAGGCTGACGTCCTAGTAAGAGAACGCCGCCGAACAAAAGAGTTTATACAAATTTTGTACAAGAGAAAATAAACAGCTGTGTGAAATGAATGATCCCACTGGGTTTCAACTCTGCTATTGCCTTTATATCTCCGAGCGTCTCATCACTTGATGACCTTGGTCGAAGATGAAGCTGACTGATCGATGCCGTCTGAACTTGATGTAGATACCGGATTCTGGATGCAAAGTGATCCAATGAGACATAGTATTACGCTTTATCCCTAACTTTTGCCTGGACCGCCCTTTCGGGTTTTCAGTCCACCGGGATACCCATTTTTGCCCAAGCCGCCTTTTCAGGTTTTCGACTTGCCGGGTGTACAGATTTTTTTTATTTCATCCCTCATTTTTCCAGAACCCTTTTGGTTCGCCGGGAATCCCTAATTTTTGCCTAGGCATGTCAACCTAGCGGGTCTTTTTTATGCGTAGTATCTTTTTACTATGTCTGCATTGGCGGGGTGAGGAAGGTCGTCACCATCCATGTTGGTTAGAATCATGGCTCCTCCTGAGAACACATGTTTAACCACAAATGGCCCTTCATACGTAGGGGTCCATTTGCCCCTTGGATCACTCTGAGGAAGGATGATTCGCTTGATTACCAGATCCCCAACTTGATATTCCTGTGGTCTGACCTTTTTGTTAAATGCCCTGATCATTCGTTTCTGATACGACCATGACAGATAGCAGCAAGTCTCTTTTCATCGATTAAGTTTAGCTGATCAAGTCGTGTCTGGATCCAATCATCTTCACTCAGATATGCATCCTTCATTATCCGGAGAGAGGGTATTTGTACTTCGATCGGTAAGACTGCCTCCATACCATAAACCAAAGAGAAAGGAGTTGCCCCGGTTGACGTCCTAGCTGAGGTACGGTACCCATGTAAAGCGAACGGTAACATCTCGTGCCAATCTTTATAAGTCACTGTCATCTTCTGCACGATTTTCTTGATATTTTTATTTGCTGCTTCTACAGCCCCATTCATCTTCGGTCTGTAAGGGGAAGAATTGTGGTGCTGTATTTTGAACTGCTCGCAGAGCTCAGTGATCATCTTATTATTCAGATTAGTACCGTTGTCTGTAATGATCCTCTCTGGGACGCCGTACCGACAGATCAGATTATGCCGAATGAACCGTGCCACAACAGTCTTGGTTACCGTAGCATAGGAAGCTGCTTCAACCCACTTCGTGAAGTAATCAATCACTACTAGGATGAAGCGATGCCCGTTAGATGCCGTAGGTTTAATCTCACCGATCATGTCTATGCCCCACATTGCAAACGGCCAAGGCGCAGTCAGAACATTCAGAGGAACTGGAGGAACATGCACCTTGTCTGCATAAATCTAGCATTTATGGCATGTCCGAGAATGTTGGTAGCAGTCAGCTTCCATGGTGGACCAGAAATACCCTGCCCGAAGGATCTTTTTTGCCATAGTATGTCCACTGGAATGTGTCCCGAATGTCCCTTCATGTAGCTCTTCCATGATCCTTTCTGCTTCTGTCTTATCCACACAACGCAGTAAGGTCGAATCATGGTTTCGCTTGTACAGGATGCCGTTACTAAGGAAGAACTTAGCTGCGAACCTTCTCAGAAACTTCTTATCATTGACAGAGGCGCCTTCAGGATACTCCTGGGCTTCCAGATATCTCTTCACCTCATGGTACCAAGGCTTCTCAGTCACCAATTCAGTCTCGAGATCACAACAGTATGCCGGTTCGTCCAGTTTCCAGATGATGATCCGGGGAGCCTCATTATCCCATTTGACCTTGAACATAGAAGACAATGTAGCTAACACGTCCGCCAGCTGATTCTCCTCTCTCGGAAAGTGTTCAAAGGTTATCTTCGTGAAGTGGGGGATCAAGGTCAACACACATTCTCTGTAAGGAATGAGATTCGGATGTTTCGTATCCCACTCTCCTTTGATCTGATTGATCACGAGAGCGGAATCTCCGAAGACACTCAGAAACTTGATCCTTAGGTCGATCGCAGCTTGAAGACCCATGATGCACGCCTCATACTCCGCCATGTTGTTGGTACAGTTGAAACACAGTCGGGCAGTGAGTGGAGTATGAGTGCCCTGAGGAGATATGATTACAGCGCCGATACCGTTACCCAAAGCATTGGAGGCTCCGTCAAAGTGCATGGACCATCGGGATCCTTCCTCAGGTCCTTCATCCGGTCCGGGTACTTCACAATCAGTTACTATCATGATGCTTTCATCCGGAAACTCGAAGTTCATTGACTGATAGTCATCTACGGCCTGATGTGCCAAGTGGTCTGCCAATACACTTTCCTTGATGGCTTTCTGAGTTGTGTACTGGATGTCGTATTCCGTCAAGATCATTTGCCATCTTGCAATTCTCCCAGACAGAGCAGGCTTTTCGAATATGTACTTTATAGGATCCATCTTTGAGATCAATAAGGTAGTGTGAGTCAGCATATACTGTCTCAGCCGGCGAGCAGCCCATACCAAAGCGCAGCAAGTTTTCTCAAGCAGTGAGTATCGGGTCTCACAGTCGGTAAACTTTTTGCTAAGGTAATAAATGGCATGCTCTTTTCGGCCAGACTCGTCATGCTGCCCCAGCACACACCCCATTGAATTGTCGAGCACTGTCAGATATAGTATCAGAGGTCTCCCTTCAACCGGTGGCATAAGGATGGGTGGTTCTTGGAGATACTCTTTGATTCTGTCGAAAGCATCCTGACATTCATCATTCCAACGTACTACCTGATCTTTCTTCAGCAGCTTGAAGATTGGCTCACAGGTAGCAGTCAGGTGCGAGATGAATCGAGCAATGTAATTCAGGCGTCCTAAAAAGCCTCTGACCTCTTTCTCTGTCTTAGGAACTGGCATCTCTTGAATAGCTTTAACCTTGGCAGGGTCCACTTGAATGCCCTTATCACTTACGACGAAGCCTAGCAACTTTCCAGATCTTACCCCGAAGGTGCACTTGTTCGGGTTCAACCTCAGCTTGTACAGTTTCAACCGGTCAAAAAATTTCTGCAGATGATCTAGGTGTTCTTCCTCAGTCTGGGACCTTGCGATCATGTCATCAACATACACTTCTATCTCATGATGGATCATGTCATGAAATAAAGCAACCATGGCACGTTGGTAGGTTACCCCAGCGTTCTTCAGTCCAAAAGGCATGACCTTGTAGCAGAAAGTGCCCCACTGAGTAACAAAGGTAGTCTTCTCCATGTCTTCAGGAGCCATCTTGATCTGATTGTAACCTGAGAAACCATCCATGAAAGAGAACACCTTATGCTAGGCTGTATTGTCAACAAGGACATCAATGTGAGGTAGGGGGAAGTCATCCTTGGGGCTGGCCCTGTTCAGATCCCTGTAGTCGACACACATTCTGACCTTACCGTCCTTCTTTGGTACCGGCACCACATTAGCAACCCACTGAGGGTAAGACGTCACTACAAGGAAACTGGCGTCAAACTGTTTCATGACCTCGGCTTTGATCTTCTCAGACATCTCTGGACGCATACGGCAGACCTTTTGCTTAACTGGAGGGCAGTCTTCCTTAGTAGGCAGGTGGTGGACCACAATATCGGTGTCTAACCCGGGCATGTCTTCGTAGGACCAGGCGAATATCTCCATATAATCATGTAGCATCTTAGTCAACCGTTGCTTCACGCTGAGCTCTAGGTTGGCACCAATCTTTACCTCCTTTCTGTCTACCTCAGTACCCAGATTTATTGTCTCCACTAGCTCTTCGTGTGGTTGAATTGCCCTCTCTTCCTGAAGTAACAGTCTTGCAAGCTCGCCAGGCACTTCGCAATCATCTTCACCTTCGTCTTCGGCTAAGTTGATCGGATTTTCGAAGTCATAACTGGCAGTAGCAGAGTCGTTACCAGTGAGATCCAGAGTGGATTGAAACCTGTATGAGTGAGTGTGTGTAAATACAGCTGTTTTGAAATATATATAAAGGAAGAAAAGACTGAAAAGGAGCATAAGATTTGAAATGCGAGAAAACGTCCAAGATTTTCATTTATGATATATGAAATGACAATTTATATGCCCTCACAAATAAAACCACGGTGCCTCGGGTAAGACACCGGGCCATAGAGTTCAATTTATTGTTTATTACAAATAACAAAACAAAGAAGTTTATTACTGCGTAACAAAAGTAACAGGAGTATGGTCTTTGGCAATCCAATTGGTCAATCCGCCATCAGTTGTCGGGTAGATCCAGCTATTGAACTCAGCTTCACCCACTTCATTGTCCTCCCCAACAGCATTCACTCCTGGATTGGTAATGAGCACAGGAGGTCTTCTGGTCTTTGCCTTCCGCATAGTTTTCTGTCCCTCTGCCGTAAAACCCAGTCCAAATTTGTCAGTTTTCTGTGTAAAGTCGGGAAGCCTGCCCCAGTTAGTACATTCACCTTTCTGAACCACAGCCCGGGCATCCTTTAGGGAAGCCATCTTCAAGGGAACATCCTCTTCGACCGCTGTTTCTGCTGCTGCTGAAATTAGAAGTACCTCTTCGAAATGCTGAAATGGGGTTTCAATAAACTCCCCGTCCATCTCAATGTATCTGAAGGAATTCAAATGGCTCACCATATACTCCTCCTCTCCCTGCACAGTGACAATCTTCCCTCTGACGGGGTACTTCAGCTTCTGGTGCAAGGTAGAGGTCACTGCCCCAGCTTTGTGGATCCAAGGTCGACCCAGTAGACAAGAATAAGATGGACGGATATCCATCACATAGAAGGTAGAGTCAAACACCTGAGAGCCCACACGAATAAGAATGTCAACCTCTCCATGAACCATCCTCTTGGAACCGTCAAAGGCTCTGACGATGATATTGCTAGGTTTCAGCTCCAGACCTTCACAATTCAGACGGTCCAAGGCCTTCTTAGGTAGCACATTTAAGGAAGAACCAGTGTCCACCAACACGTGCGCCAGAGTAGTGCCCCTGCATTCAATAGAGACATGCAGGGCGTCATTGTGGTCTCTTCCCTTCGCAGTCAGGTCAGCATCTGAGAAACCCAAGCCATTGTCTGCTGTCAGATTTGCTACGCAGTCAGTGAACTGAACTGCAGATGTTTCCTGTGGCACATGGGCCGTCTTGAGAAAGGAGATCAAGGCCTTAGCATGGGCCTCTGAGCACAGTAACAAGGAGAGCATGGAGATTTTGGAGGGCGTATGCCCCAGCTGTTCCACAATGTTGAAGTCACTCTTCTTTATTATTTTCAGGATTTCCTCCATCTCTTGTTGGGAGGCCTCAGCATTTATAGGTATCGGTGCCTCCATCCGGGCAGGCTCATCTTCAATTCCCTTGCCCCGAGCATTGGATGACTCGGTAGCAGGGGAAACAACTTGATCAGTAACAGGAACAAGTACACTTGTAGGTGTTATAAGGAGGGGTCTTCGAGTAGCGGGCAGTGCAATGTCAGGCGAGAAGAGCCTGCCACTGCGGGTAACCTTGGCTGGGCCAGTGATATCGCAGATACTGGCGCCAGTGTTGAATTCTTGTTTGATTCCATTCACATATACGTCTACCCCATAATGCCAGGGGACAGCTTTATCAGATACGTAGGGAAGAGGCCCCAGAATAGTGATAACAACAGGTGCGACAGTCATGATTTGGACAGGCTTCTTCGGGAGAACCTTGATTGGATTATTGAAGATGGTAATCACAGAAACTTCTTCTACCGGAACCAACTGAACAACAGACTTTTTGAACAGAATCTCCTTACTGTCCATCAGGCTTTGGATGCCTAACTTCAGCAAGGGACAACCAGATAGGGAAACAGCACAGAACAGGCAACCCTCACTGCAACCCGGAAATAAACCGGCCAGCAGTAGGTTCTTCTTGACAGTTATTAAGGGAGTGGCTAGATCATCCACAGAAACAGCGTACACCTCTTCATCAACAGCGTTTACCCCATGCTGAGGCATAGGAGCAGTAACCACATTCGGCCTCTCAGGCGCTTCAAACTGTATCTCCTTTGCTTCAATAAGGTCTTGCACCTTATTCCTTAATGCCCAACAGTCATCAGTGGAGTGCCCCGGGCTATCAGAATGATAAGCACAACGAGCATTTGGGTTGTATTTGGGGGAGGCAGTGTTCACAGCCTTTGGCGCCTCTCTGGTAGTCACTAGATTGGTGCATAGTAACTGCGGCAAGATTTGGGATAGGGTCATGCTCAAACGGGTGAACTCTCTCCGGGGTCTTTCAGTCCTTTGAGGATTGGTTTGCCGAGGAGCGGCAGCAGGCTTAGCAATCATTACCGCACTGACAGATTGGCGGCGCTCAGATTTCTCTTGTCTCCTGGACCCGTACACAGCACTAGCATCCATCTTGAAGGGTTTCTTCTCTGAACTAGACGATGCACCCTTCGGAATCTTTCCAGACTTCAACCCAGCCTCAATTCTCTCTCCAGTCAGAATAAGATCAGTAAACCCTACAGACGAGTTACCGATAAGATGGTTGAAAAATGGCTCAGATAGGGTCCCCAAGAACATGTCCACCAACTCCCGATCAGTCAACGGAGGCTGCACTCTGCCAGCCAGATCCCTCCACTTCTGAGCGTACTCTTTAAAACCTTCACTTGAACCTAACGACATACCCTGGAGTTGGGTACGTGTAGGGCAAGGTCGGCATTATACTGATACTGCTTATAGAAAGCAGTAGCCAACTCCTCCCAGTTACGAACCTTGGTCCCATCCAGCTGATAGAACCATTCGAGATGAGTCCCTGAAAGACTCTCCTGGAAGAAGTGGATCCACAAGTTCTTATCCACTGAGTATGGATGAATCTTCCGCACGTACGACCTGAGGTGTAGCTTGGGACAGGATGCCCTGTCATACTTGGTAAAGGATGGTGCTTTGAACTTACGAGGAATGATCACACCAGTAGACAAACCCAAATCTCCAAAATCCAGCCCAGACACTTGTTGTATCTCCATAGCATTCAGCCTGTCCTCCAACTGCTTGTAACGGTCTTCTGCCGGAGGATATTGCTCTTCATCAAAATCAGTCTCGTTGTCAGAGACTACCGGACTAGGACCTTTTTCCGCTTGAGGAGTACCCTTGCCAATGGAAGAACCAGCCTCTTCATTCTGCAGAGTGTTGCCAAACCTTCGGCCCGAGTCGAAAAGAATAGTCCTTCTCTTCTTCTTCTTCTCCTTCTTTAGGAGCAGAGCCTTCAGCTCTTCTTGGCCCTGAGCCAAACCCATGATTAATTCCTGAAATTGCGCATTCTGCGCCTGAAGAGCTTTGATGGACATCTCAGTTGATGATGAGTCAAGATTCATGATGCTGAAATAAACAGCGAAGAACGGTAAGCAACCTGAAAAGAGGAAAACATGATATGCACATGATGAATGGAATGCGTATGATTTATGTTTTCAAAGACAATCGGGAATCAACTTTGTAAACAAAAAAAGGAACACACTTCATTAGATTCAACTTTGAAACTGAAATTATTCAACAGGTTGCCCTTAGGCGTTACATGACAGGAAATGCTGAAAAGGGAAATAAAACTGTAAAAGAACATCCAGAGCTCCTTATTGATCCCATGGTCTCCTCTTCTCAGTACGGATGTAGTCATTCAGAGCTCGCTCATTCTCCAACTGCTTTGTCAGCTTCTGGATCTTTAATTCCTGCTCGTTGAACTTTTCCCGGTAAGAATTCCGTTCTTCTCGCAGTTGCGACCAAGACCTCTTTAATGTCTCATAATCAGTAGGTATCTGAGGAGGAAGGACAGTTGGAGGAACACCATCTTTGTCAGGACACTCGAGAATGACGGGTCTGACAGCTTCATACGGCATACCTAACTTCTGAGCACGGATGCGAACCCATTTGTAGTAGGCTTCCATAGGTAAAGAAGTCTTTGGCCCTAACTCCCGTGGGTCAGCTTTATGAACTTTGTCCCAAGCCTTGATGAACCTACGACGCAACTCGTCACTATCCACCTGAAACTCAAAACTGATGTGAGGCACCAACATCTCATGGGGGCCTGCTCTTCTGGCTCTTCCAAACTGACGGAGTGCTAGACATGGATTGTAAGAGATTCCTCCTTGGGTACCAATCAGAGGAACATTAGGGTATTCCCCGCATCGATCAATAATAGCTATCTCATCCAACCCTCTGCAAGTCCAAATGATGTCTTTATCGGTGAGAGACATTAACCTATGAGCCCAACCTCTTCCTTCTTGGTTCTTCAGCACGAACTTAGGGAGGTGTGAAATAAACCACCTCACCAACAAAGGGATACAACACCATAGGGTTCCTCGTCTTCGGGTAGTACGAGCATGAAGTTGTTGCAAGATGTCACCCAAGAGAGTGGGTACAGGATTCTGAGACATAAAGATCCTTATGGCAGTGACATTGATGAAGTTGTCAGGATTAGGAAACAAGACTAGCCCATGGATTAAGAGAGCTAGGATATCTTCATATGCCCTAAAGTCCAGGTCATTCCAGAAGCTGTTAGCTTTACCAATCAGAAACTTGGCCAAGAAACCTTTAACTCCGCTTCTAGTTACCCAGTTGTCTGTTACCTCTTGATGTGTCAAGGGAAGGGCTGCAGCAACATCCTCAAGCCTGAGGGTCTTTTCCCAACCAGTAAAGGGAGCCTGATCCAAGATAGGGATACCAAGCAAATCAGAGAACTCTTCCAGGGTAGGGACCAGCTGGAAGTCTTGAAAGGTGAAGCACTGGTACAGAAGGTCATAGAACTGGGTCAGAAAACTCATCAACTGTTGATCCCGCTTTGCAGTGACTAAACTGAGAAGAGAACCATGCCTCTGAATGAAGGAAGTGGTATTTGGAATTCTGCTAACCAACTCTTCAAGCAACTCAGGTGAATGAACAAAGTTGAACCGGATAGTATTCCTTCGCACAGGCATCATGGTGTCCTACAAAACAGAGCAAAGGTGAAACCCTCTTGTCTTTGAAATGGTCAGTCCTTATGTAGGATGCATGCAATGCTCATGAAGTCATGATGTTATGATAAAGCACACCACAAATAGATACAAAGGCAAACATGGTAAGGCACACAAGTCACACAAGGAAAGCCCTTAAAATTTAGGCCAGCATGAGGTCTAGGTACTACCCTCTTTCAGTTTGTTGGTTCATACCTGTCCTATCAAAGTAACCGGGTTCTTAGAGGATCCCAATATCATTGACTACCCTCAATCGATCATAACTCCAGCATCGCAATCTTTTCTTGCAGCCAGAACCATCACGAGAGTTTAGCCTCAATGGGCGTAGCATACTGCTACTGTTCTAATGGCCAAGTTGTGTCATTTAAGGTTCTAAGGTTGTTGGTGCTTAATGACTCCTTAGAAGACCCATATTCTCCTCTTTGCAACACAAGGGATATCGGTACAGACCAAGGTGCCACACCAATGTAGCCACTGCTTCACCCGTGTCGGTCTACGCCGGACAGGTCCCTCACAGCTTATGCTACCTAAACAGGGTATCCCCAGATCCGAGTTAGGATCTATGTAACTCCCATGCAACCCACAAATTTAAAGCAGACAAGTCAATACAATTGAAAACACAGTTATGAACTAACCCTAAGGTACACCTCACTTTAAGTATTGATCCCCAGCAGAGTCGCCAGTTCTGTGATCGGTGGATCTGGAACTGACTGTTTAATGCTGGTTCGCGAAATGTCGCGGAAGCAAGAGTCGCCACCGTCTTTTATTTTCTCCAAATGGAAAGGACAAAAGCACAGAAAAATTCCTTAAAGAGATTGCTCTCGGTTCGGGAGGTAGGTTATAGAAAGGGAAGGTGTTAGCACCCTTTCTATCCATGGTTATCCATGGGCTCTTAGATACTTGCTCATTTGTGTTTTCAAAAATGGTTTGTTTGCTTTTCAACTGTGGGTTTTAAAAAAGTTTCTTTGAAAATTCCAGTTCGACTCTTGTATCGGTCCTCAAGAGTGTTTGAAAAATTGCTTTCGAAAGCTTTTTGAAAAGGTGTCGGTGTGAAAAGTATTTTTGATTTGTTTTGGAATTAGAGCAAGTATCTAGAGTCGTCTACCTACCCTAAGGAATTCGTCTGTGTAAATATCCTTTAAGGTAGTGCCATCCCACCATTGAGAGGTAGATAGCACCACCATTGGAGGTGTTCGGGTCAATTCGAGGTTCGGGACATGGTGATCACCAGAGTAATGGGAAGACACCTTAGAAGCTACCCTCATGCCAGGTTCCCGGATCATGAGGACTTACTAAGACATCCTCTACTCGACGATCACCTTTCGAGGCAAGGCAACAGTGAGGCGTACCCTAGGGGTGGTGTGTGATTTGTGTGTCATGTTCATTTGAATTTATCTTGTTCATGTCAAGGTGATCTATGCGTTTGTTTTTATTTATTGTCATTCATTCTTGCATGCATTTATTTAATAGTTAAAAAGTGCGAAAAGGTAAAGTTCTAAACTATTACAAAAGGCGCGGGTCCACATCGCCAAAATTTCCAGGACCCGATTTGACAGAAAGTAAATAAATAAAGAATTAAAGTACGAAAGATAAATGTCCGAGTTTACAAGGCCTTGGGAGAGGTACATAAAAATTATACGAAAAGAAAATAAATGCGCGATTTGAATTAAAATTAGAAACGAGGGCGTTGGACCCTTTTTGCGAAATTAAATTAAATGATTAAATTAAGGAAAATTAAAAAGAAAAAAAAGAAATTATTATTTTTGAGATTTTTTGTATTTATGAATTTTTAATGAGAAAGATTAATTAAAATAAAATATTAACCCTAATTCTATAACTTTTATTTATTAAGAAAAAATATTAAAGTTAAACCTAAATTAACCTAATTATTTATATGCAATTTTGATTTATAAAAATAACTATATTTTAATAATTAATTATTATGAAAGAAAAGAAACAAAGATAAAAATTATTACAAACCCTAATTCTACCGAATTTTAGATTGATTAAGAAAAATATTAAAATTTAACCCTAAGTTTAAAAGCTAAAATCAATTAATGAAGTTTATTTACAAAAAAACATTAAGTGAAAATACTTATTTTTGTCTTTTTTTCTGATTTTTTATTGTTTTTATGTTTTTTTATGAAAAATAATTAAATTAGAGGAATTAATAAAAAAGAACAATAATTGAAAAAAATAAAAAATATAATGAAAGGAATATTGCAAACCTAGGGGGGTTCTGTCCCCAGATAGGAGGTTTTTGCTTAGCAATTTGGGCCCAATTGTCCCTGGCCTTGTGGACTTTTCAGGAAGCGTGTAAGTGCGTTGACTGAGGTCTACCATGTTCTTCAGATCATGGCCTTCTGATTGTTTCCATTGGCCAAGTGGCAAGCTAGATTTGAGAGATGCATGGTGGTCTACAACACTGAAACTGCACAGAAATATTAGTGGAAAAATAATATGGAAAGGGTGAGGGACCTGGGATCGAACCCAGGTCCTAGAGATTACCACTACCAAGCCTTTCCACTGGAGCACTCTACACGCGTTGTATAATGAATAACAATCAATTAATATAAAATAAAACAAAGCGTTGGTGTCTTTTTAGCGCGAATTTTTAAACGAACCAACCACTGATGGCCACCTAAGCGTCTTCCTCGTTTTGTTCTTTTTTCCCTGAAACAAAAGATGGTTAGCGGGGGTTTTGAACCCCCCCAAAACAAGCTTGTTTTCAAAATAGCGAATAGGCCGGCCGGTCACAGAAATTAGGCGCGAGGGTCGTTTCCAAATCGTCCAAGCTTGCTGGTTTCATTCATGGTGTTGGCATGTCCTAATTTTACCAAATTTGGAAACGCCCAATTTAGAATTCAAGGAACCCTAGCCTGCATCAATGGTGGAATCGTGTATAGCACATGAAAACTTAATTGAATTATGTAGTTAGCTTCAGAATTAGTCAAGGAACATAAATCAATAATCAAAAATTGCTAAAGATGCATGAATCGAGATGCAAGAATGTCAAATATTTTTTGTACAGGTCACCATCGTTCTCACGTTTCTTGAGGTTAGGATGGTTGGTTTTGATTTGAAAACCTTCCTTGAAGCCTCAGGAAGGTGATGGAACAAGTCTCTTTACTTGAATCGACCTAGAACTTGGTTTTCAGTATTGGACTTTTCTTGAAAAATTTCAAGTTTGCTTAGGGATTTCTGGCGCAGCTGGGACCTTTTGAGGAGTAGGGTTTGCATTAGTATGTATAGGTGAACGATTAGGGTAAGAATTCAGAGCCAAAGGATCAAGGAATTGATGGAGAGGATATTGATTTTCATGGCAAAATATTTTAAATCTTTTTCAAGCATATTTGATACAAATCATGGCCAATTGACTTGATTCTTTCTATATTTGGTCTTACACGAAATCTTAAGCTTATTCCTTGCATAAAAAGATTTGATTGCATTGGTTTGGTATTTTTTATATATTTTAATTAATTAAATGAATTATTAATAATAAAAAATCCAAATAAATAAATAAAAATGATAAAAAACTTCCCTTTGGGCCACATGGTAGTGCACATGCCTTGGATGATGAATTGTGGAAGAAAAAGAGGCCCATTAGCATTTTTAGGTCATTTGAAGCAATGTTGACTTTTCAAAATATCCAAATATTTCCCAACTTCCACAAGGCATATCTTGCTCAATTTTTAAGCTTTTCTCATGTTCCTGGACATTTTAGAAAGTTCTTTGAGTCCTATAACCAATGCCTTTGGTCCCATGTCATTTTGATTTACCAATATCAAGTTATGGCCTTTGACTTAAAGTCCCTTTTTGTTGACTTTTGAAAATGACCTATAATGTTGAAATTGATAACTTTTTGTGAGAGCATTTCTTGGACTTGAAGTGTGAAGAGGAGTTGTAGTAAATGTCTTTATCTTCAAAATGAGCTTTGGATGGAATTTTTAGGATAATCCATGTGAAAGTTATGCCTTGGTCAAGTTACAGTTGACTTTTTCAACTGTCCAAATATGGAAACTTTTGCATCTTGAGACTTTTTGAGCCAAGCTTTGAGAATCATGATCAAGCATTGATCAAATGATGTTTGTGGCTTCAAAATGAGATGTTGACCAAAAATTTGAACTTTTGACTGTCAAATGACCATTTTGCCCCTACAGTTGACTGTAGTGCAATTAGGGTTTTTGACTGTGCAATTTTGTGCTGTGAGTCTTGAAACTTGGTATGAGGATGCTTGACCATGTTTATAAGCATATGGGACTTGATTGGACCCTTGGAAACTTCATTTTCTTTGTCAGAACCAAAACCCTAATTTTGACTGTTTAGGAGACCCTTGAACTGTGCAACCCTTGAGGAGATTTTGAAGCTTTGACTTGACAAATCTTGAAGAATATGGGAGGGCAAATTTTGGGGTACAACACCATTCATCTTCGGTCGATAGGGAGATGAATTGTGATGTTGAATCTGGAACTGTTCGCATAGAGCGGTGATCACAGTGTTGTTCAGGTTTGTACCGTTGTCAGTGATGATCCTGTCAGGGATGCCGTACCGGCAAATGAGGTTCTGCTTGATGAAGCGGGCAACCACATTCTTTGTGACGGATGCGAAGGAAGCTACTTCGACCCACTTGGTAAAGTAGTCAATGGCCACAAGAATGAAACGGTGTCCATTGGATGCTGCAGGCTTGATCTCTCCAATCATGTCGATTCCCCACATAGAGAATGGCCAAGGAGCTGTTAAGACATTGAGAGGAACTGGAGGTATATATACCTTGTCAGCATAGATTTGACATTTGTGACAAGTACGGGAATGTTGATGGCAGTCAGCTTCCATGGTAGACCAGTAGTAGCCTTCCCGTAGAATCTTCTTAGCCATCGTATGTCCGCTTGAGTGAGTGCCAAAGGTACCATTTTGCAGTTCAGCCATGATCTGTTCAGCTTCAACTTTGTCCACACAACAGAGCAGAATGCAATCATGATTGCGCTTGTATATGATACCATTGCTTAGGAAGAACTTAGCTGAGAACCTCCTTAAGAACTTTTTATCGTTGACTGAAGCTTCTTCAGGTTATTCTTGTACTTCGAGATACCTTTTGATGTCATGAAACCATGGTCGGTCCACTACTTCTTCAGTATTAATCTCGTGAAAATGTGCAGGTTTGTCCATCCGCTCAATGGTGATTTGGGGAGCCTCATTATCCCAGTTAAGTTTAAACATGGATGACATTGTAGCTAGCGCATCTGCTAGCTGATTCTCTTCTCGCGGGAAGTGCTCGAAGGTAATCTGCTCGAAATGTGGTAACAATGTCAAGACATTTTCTTTGTAAGGGATGAGGTTTGGATGTTTAGTATCCCATTCTCCTTTGATTTGACTGATAACCAAAGCTGAGTCTCCAAATACAATCAAAGATTTGATTCACAAGTCAATGGCAGCCTTGAGACCAAAGATACAAGCTTCATACTCGGCCATGTTGTTGGTGCAGCTGAAGCAGAGTCTGGCGGTGAAAGGTGTATGGAAACCTTCTAGAGAGATAAGTACCGCGCCGATACCGTTTCCAAGTGCGTTGGAGGCACCATCAAAGTATAGGGTCCATCGGGATCCTTGTTCAGGTCCGTCATACGGTCTGTTCTTTTCAATGTTATCCAAAGTCATGATATCCTCGTCGGGGAAGTCGAACCTCATGGATTGGTAATCTTCGACAGCTTGATGGGCCAGATGATCGGCTAGTACACTCCCCTTTATAGATTTTTGGGTTGTGTACTGTATATCATATTCTGTCAGGATCATCTGCCATCTAGCTATTCTTCCAGATAGAGCAGGCTTTTCAAAGATGTACTTGATCGGATCCATCTTAGAGATCAGCAAAGTGGTATGAGTCAACATATACTGCCTTAGCCGGCGAGCATCCCATACCAAAGCGCAACAAGTTTTCTCGAGCAGTGAGTATTGGGTCTCACAGTCGGTAAACTTTTTGCTAAGGTAATAAATGGCATGCTCTTTTCAGCCAGACTCGTCATGTTGGCCCAATATGCACCCCATTGAATTCTCCAGGACAGTCAAATACATGATTAGCGGCCTTCCTTCGACGGGTGGCATCAAGATAGGAGGTTCTAGAAAATACTCCTTGATTTTATTGAAAGCAACTTGACAGTCATCGTTCCATTTAACCACCTGATCTTTCTTCAACAGCTTGAAGATTGGTTCACAGGTAGATGTTAGGTGAGAAATGAACCTTGCAATGTAGTTTAGGCGTCCCAAGAAACCTCGGACCTCCTTCTCAGTGCGAGGGGCCGGAATTTCTTGTATAGCTTTGACTTTGGCAGGATCAACCTCGATGCCTTTGTTACTGACTATGAAACCCAAGAGTTTACCAGACCTGACTCCGAAAGTGCACTTGTTAGGGTTCAGTATGAGCTTGTACTCTTTCAACCTGACAAACAACTTTTGCAGATGGTCGAGGTGTTCTTCTTCAGTTTGTGAACGGGCTATCATATCGTCTACGTAGACCTCTATCTCATGATGTATCATATCATGAAACAAAGCTACCATGGCGCGTTGATAGGTTGCCCTGGCATTCTTCAGTCCGAATGGCATCACCTTATAACAGAACGTACCCCACTGTGTAACAAAAGTAGTTTTCTCCATGTCTTCAGGTGCCATTTTGATCTGGTTGTACCCTGAAAATCCGTCCATGAAAGAAAATACCTTGTGCTAAGCTATATTGTCAACCAAGATGTCAATGTGCGGTAGCGGAAAGTCATCTTTAGGGCTAGCCCTATTTAAATCTCTGTAATCCACGCACGTCCTGGCTTTGCCTTCCTTCTTAGGCACGGGCACAATGTTAGCAACCCATTATGGATAGGATGTAACAGCAAGAAAACCAGCATTGAACTGCTTCATCACTTCAGCTTTGATCTTTTCAGACATGTCAGGCCTCATTCGGCGAACTTTCTGTTTAACTGGTGGACAGTGTTCTCTTGTAGGGAGACAGTGAACCACAATATCTGTATCAAGTCCCGGCATGTCTTCATAGGACCAGGCGAAGATCTCGACATATTCATTCAACAGCTAAATTAAGCGCTCCTTGACACTTGGCTCTAGATTGGCACCCACTCTAACTTCTTTTCTGTCTTCCTCTGTTCCCAAGCTGATTGTCTCTAACAACTCCTTGTGAGGTAGAATAGCCCTTTCTTCCTGTTGTAGCAGTCTAGCCAACTCTCCAGGAACTTCACAGTCTTCATCACCTTCGTACTCGGCATGGTAGACCAGATCTTCAGAGTCACTGAAGGCCATAGAAGAATTGTTACCCATGGAATCCGGAATGGATGGGTACCTGCATTGGTTAGTGTGGGTGTGTGTAAGGGATAGCCACCTTTAAACAAATAAAATGTAAAAAGAAAGAAAATGAACACAAAATTTTATATGTGAAAACGTCCATGATTCATTAAAATGGCATATGAAGATGAAAAAAATCAAACCCTTACAAATGGACCTATGTACCTCGGGTAAGGCACAAGGTTAAAAGTGTACAAATTGTTTAAGAATTATTACAAACCAACATAAATGTTTGAAAGATAAATTACTGATTGATGAAAGTAATGGGAATAAAGTCCTTTGCTTCCCAATTGCATAATCCTCCTTCAATGGTAGGGAAAATCCAGTCTTCTAGATTGCTCTCCTCTTCACCATCCTCTAAAGCACTGACTCCATGATGGGTGATCTTCACTGGTGGCCCTCCATCCTGGGAGCGGCGCATAGCCTTTTGAGCAGAAGTAGTGAAACCCAAGCCGAATTTATCATACTTGAAAGGAAAATCGGGAAGTTGCCCCCAGATTGTGCTTCCTCCTTCTTCAATAACAACCTTTGCATCTTTGAGTGACGACATCTGAGGAGGAGGTCGGGTAATCATGGGTACAGAAGCCACTGTCATGGTTGCTGCAATCTCCTAAGCTACCTCCTCAAAATGCTGAAAGGGGGTTTCGATGAATTCACCATCCAATTCTACGTAGCGGAAAGAATTAAGATGGCTTATCATGTATTCCTCCTCACCGTGAACTGTCAGAATTTTCCCCTGAACAGGGTACTTGAGCTTCTGATGCAGAGTAGACGTAACGGCTCCAGCATGATGAATCCAGGGTCTTTCCAACAAGCAAGAATAGGAGGGACGGATGTCCATGACATAGAATGTGGAGTTGAAGGTTTCAGTTCCCACTTTAATAGGGATGTCCACCTCCCCGTGGACCATCCGTTTAGAACCATCAAAGGCTCTGACAATGATGTTGTTGGGCTTCAAGGTTAAACCTTCACAATCTAGCCTATCCAATGCCTTCTTTGGTAAGACGTTCAGCGATGAACCAGTGTCTACCAGAACATGTGCCAGAGTAGTCCCTCTGCATTCCACCGAGACATGCAGAGCGTCATTATGTTTTCTCCCTTTGACTGTTAGGTCAGCATCGAAGAATCCTAAACCGTTGTCTGCTGTCAGGCTAGCTACACATTCTTGGAACTGGTCCGCGGAGGTTTCCTGGGGAACATGGGCCGTTTTCAAGAATTTTATCAAAGCTTTGGCATGAGCTTCTGAACAAAGTAGCAAGGCCAGCATAGAGATTTTTGAGGGGGTTTTCCCCAGTTGCTCAACAACATTATAATCGCTTTTCTTGATTATTTTCAAAATTTCCTCCATTTCTTTTTTAGAGGTTTCAGGGATGATCAACGGATGAGCCCTCGTCCTGACGGGCTCTTCTTGGATCCCTTTCCCTCTATCATCAGCAACAGTAGATGGGATAACTTTAGGAATCACAACTTCTTCAATAATTGGAGTTCTCGCAGATATGTTGACCGGTATAGGAGTAACCTTAGGAGCAGCTGAGGGTCCGAAGATTTCCTTTGGAGGCGCAATCTCTGGAGAGAAAATTCTTCCACTGCGGGTGATTTTACTCGCTCCGGCAATGTTTCCAATGTCGGAAGTCTCTTCATCAGAACTCTCTTTAGTTGATTCAATTTGTTTAACACCGTGATAGAAGATCTCTCCCTCATAATTCCACGGTATTTATTTGTTGGACTTGTACGGGATAGGCCCCGGCATGGTTATCTTCAAAGGTACAATCTTTGGATCGGATGTAATCTTAACAGGTCTTTTGGAGACCTTGGAAAGATTGGCGGATATGGTAATTATCGAAACATCATTGACAGGAGTCGGTGTAACAGGAGTCTTTTCAAAAAGGATTTCTTGATTATCCATTAGGCGTTCGATGCCTAACTTCAACAGCGGACAGTCGGTTGGTAAGGATGAACAAAGGTCGCAATCTTCTTTACAACCTGGGAAAATCCCAGCTTTCAACAAATTCAGCTTGATTATCGGTAGCGGAGTCATCAAATCATCAACAGTAGCAACAAATAGATCCTCTTCAACAACATGGGCATTGTGACCATGCTTTGGCATTGGAGCAGAGATCACATTAGGCTTTTCAGGGGCATCGAATTCAACTTCTTTAGCATCTATTAAATCCTAAATCTTATTTTTGAGGGGCCAACAACTGTTGGTGTCATGCCCCAGGCTGTCTGAATGATAAGCACACTTGGCATTCGCATGGTAGTAGGGATAAGATGTATTCAGATTCTTCGACACCTCTTTCAAACTTGCAAGGTTTAACTTCAATAGGTGAGGGAGAACCTGAGCAGGTGTCATGTTGATCCGGGTGAATTGTCGTGCAGGCCTTTCCACCCTTGCTTGGTTGGTTCTGGGTTGATTGTTTCTAGGCTGATAAGTTGCAGACTTCTGAATCATTACAGCCCCCACCGCTGGCCGAAGCTCAACTCTTCTCTGAGAGTAGACAGTTGATATCTCTTTCTTTGTTGGAAAGGTCTTTTTGATGGCAGCGGAAGCAGATGCATCCTTTTGAATTTTCCCGCTCTTGATTCCGGCTTCAACTCTCTCACCAGTCAGAATCAACTCGGTGAACCCCGCAGACGAACTTCCAATCAGGTGATTGAAAAAGGGGCCTGACAGTGTACCCAAGAACATATCTACCAGCTCCCTCTCAGATAGAGGTGGTTGTACTCGCCCCGCCAAATCTCTCCATTTCTGGGCATACTCTTTGAAACCTTCATTTGATACCATGCCCATACTCTGTAATTGAGTACGGGTTGGTGCTAAGTCCGCATTATATTGATATTGTCTGTAGAAGGTAGCTTCCAAATCCTCTCAATTGTGCACATCAGACCTCTCTAGCTGGTAGAACCAATCTAACTGCGTCCCCGAAAGACTGTCCTGGAAGAAATGAACCCATAGATCTTTATCAGAAGAATGAGGTTGTATTTTTCTGACGTAAGACCGCAGATTCATCTTTGGACAAGACAAACCATCGTACTTAGAAAATATAGGCACCTTGAACTTAGGGGGAATGACAATCCCAGCAACCAAACCTAACTCTTCGAAATCCAGCCCAGGCACTCTTTGCACCTCCATAGCTGCCAGGCGCTCTTCCAGATTCTTGTATTTGTCGTCTACAGGAGGGTACTGTTTTTCAGAATAGTCTTCATCCTCTTCATCTTCTTCTTCCTCAGACTCAGATTGCACTACAGTTCCTTTACCCTTTCCTACCCCTTCATCAGATGTTGAGGGGAAATCCAAGACTCTTCTAGCTTGGCCTTCAAATATTCCTACCAAATTAGCCACACCAACCCTCTTCTTTTTCTTTTTCTCCTTTTCCTTTTCCAGAAAGGTTTTGAGCTCCTCCTGACCCTTTGCCAAGGTCATGAGTAGCTGTTGGAACTGTGAACTCTGTGCTTGTAAGTCTTTGACCGTCTGCTCTATATCCATCTTGCTAAAATAAATAGCAGAGAGATAAGGAAAGCTGGTGTGAAGACCTATTTATGCATATGATGAATGATGTGTTATTCATGTAATGCATTCAAGGATTCAGAAATTCAAATTTGTTGCAGACAAAAAAGAAGACACGTCATATTAATAAGAAGAATTTGTTAGTACATAAATGCTCCATGGGCAAAATAATACAAAATTCTAATGTAAAAATACGTTGTGCATCCTCTTTGGTGCAATGTAGGTGTTGAGAGTCTTCTCTTCGTGAAGTTGGCGAGTAATTTCCAAAACCTTCTTCTCACTGGCGTAGAATTGGGCTTCAAAAGTATTGCGTTCTCCCTTGAGTTGTATCCAACTCCTTTGTAAATCTTCTAGTGATGTTGGCATGTCAGGATGTAGGAGGGTGTATAGAACCTCTCCTTCCATAACAGGCTCTTTGATCACAGGAAGAATGTACGGGTAAGGCATCATAAAACTCTGGGCGCGGGTTCGTACCCACTTGAGGTAAGGCTCAAGGGGGATGGAATTCTTGTGTCCCAAGGTCTTACTGTCCACTTTGTTGGGCATCCTCCAAGCTCGGATGAACCTTTGTCGAAGTCCTTGATCGTCGTTGTCGAAGTCAAAAACCAAGTCTGAAATCAACATGTCACGAGGGCCATCCCTTCGGGCTTACCCAAGTTGTCTCAGAGCTAAGCAGGGGTTGTAGGTAATGCCTCCCCTAATGCCTAGTAGAGGGACATTAGGGAATTCCCCACAATAATCAATGATGATAACATTTTCTCTGGATCGAGAACACCAATGAACATCTGAATATGTAAGAGTCATTAATCGTTGTGACCACCTCAAGCCTTGCTCATTCTTCAAGAATGATTGGGGAAGGTGAGAAATAAACCACCTTGCTAGAAGAGGAGTATAGCACATGAGAACACCTCTTTTCCTCATTGTTCGTGTGTGAAATGAGTGGAGGATGTCCCCAAGAAATGTAGGCACCGGGTTGCGAGCCATGAAAATTTTGACAGCACTGACATCTATAAGCTGGTCAGGATTTGGGAACAAGAGCAACCCATAGATGAGAAGAGCTACAATCTCCTCAAAAGCTTGTAAGTCCAATGAATTCCAGCAGCTTTGGGCCTTCTCAAACAAGAACTTTAACAAGAAACCCTTGACACCACTTCTAGTTTCCTAATGGCCTATGATATCAGATGGTTGCAAGTGTAGGGCTTGAGCAACATCTTCAGGCTTTGGATCTCTTTCCGTACCGTTGTAGGGTAGTTGATGGAGAATAGGAATCCTCAAGAGTTGAGAAAATTCCTCCAAAGTAGGCACAAGCTGGTAATCAGGAAATGTGAAGCAGTGGTGTAGAGGGTCAAAGAACTGGAAGAGAACTTTCACCATGTCTTCCTCAGTGTTGGTGTTGACTAAGTTGAGAAGACGACCATTCCTCTCGGTGAATGGAGAATTCTCAGGAATCCTTGAAGCTAGCTCCTTTAGTTGAGGAGGAACTCTTACAAGGTTGACTTGGATAGTTTTCCTGCGAAGTGAATCCATTACCTACAAAACAGGAACAAAGATGAAGATCCAAATCCTTGAAATGCTTAGTGGATGCATATGATGCTTCATGATGTCCATGATGTTATGCACAAGTATATATGTACAAACAAGTCACACAAGTTCCTAGTTTCAGGCTTGCATGGGGTTTCATAGGTAAGTACCCTCTTGAAGTTTAGTTGGCTCAACCTGTCCTATAAATAGTAACCGGGTTCTAAGGAGCTCAATATCACTGAATTATTTTCTGTGTTCATTGTTTCAGTTTAGCCACTTGACTGGTGACCGAAATATTCCAAGAAAACAACCCTCAATGAGTGTAGTATCGAGTATCTACCAACTTCGGACTGCACCAAAGCCGGTCATCTCACTACCCCTAAAAAGGCCAAGATGGTCAAGTAAAGGTTCTAAAAGTCCATTAATGCTTCATGACATTACTCAGTGGCCCCGTATTCTCTTTGATTAACTCAAAGGCTACCGGTACCCACAAATATGTCGCACTAATATAGCTATTGCTTCAACCATGTCGGTATACCCCGCACAGTTTCCATAACGTATTGCTATTTACCTATGAATGTTTCCCAAATCTGGGCAGAGGATTTCAAACCCAAACAATAGAACCAAATGTAAAGCAATCAAGTCAAGCAAGATAAGCATGTAAAGGTGATCTAAAACCCTAAGGTAACCCCACTTTTAGATTATTCCCCACCAAAGTCGCCATTTCTATGATGCGGTGGGAGAACTGACTTGAGATTTTGTGTTTGTGTTTGCAAATGTTTCGGTTTAGCAAGAGTCGCCACCGACTTTTTATTTATCCAAAGGAAAGGTCAAAAAGCACAAGAAAGACCTTTGAGATTGTTTTTGGGTTCGGGGGGCATATTATGAAAAGGGAAGGTGCTAGCACCCTTTTCATCCATGGTTTTCCATGGGCTCTTAGTTACTTGTTTTAGATCACTTGCTTTTGCTTTTCAATTGTTTGAAATGGTGCTTTTGTGTGTGGTTTTAAAAGTATTTTGAAAAGAGGCCTTTGTCTAGGAAACCTTTGTAATGATTCTTGTTTGAATGTATACAAAGGTGTTTGTCTTTTGAAAAATGTTTCAATGTTTGAAAGTTTGTTTTGGGAAATGTTTTGAAATGTGTTGTGTATTTTTTGAAAATAGCAAGGACGTTTGCAAGTTTGATCAAGTAACTAGGAGTTGTCTACCCTACTCAAAGATCTTTCCTATACATTTTTAACCCTTTGACATTGTTGTTTTACCATTGCATTTGGTAAACAACCTTGTGTTTGGATGTTAAACGGGACATACGTGGGTCATCGTATGACCATGATAACAATGTTGCCAAGTGTGATCGGTGGATCTGGAACTGACTGTTTAACGCTGGTTCGTGAAATGTCGCGGAAGCAAGAGTCGCCACCGTCTTTTATTTTCTCCAAATGGAAAGGACAAAAGCACAGAAAAATTCCTTATTGAGATTGCTCTCGGTTCGGGAGGTAGATTTATAGAAAGGGAAGGTGTTAGCACCCTTTCTATCCATGGTTATCCATGGGCTCTTAGATACTTGCTCATTTGTGTTTTCAAAATGTTTGTTTGCTTTTCAAGGTGAGTGGGTTTGAAAAAGTTTCGTTTAAAATTTCAGTTCGACTCTTGTATCAGTCCTCAAGAGTGTTTGAAAAGTTGTTTTCGAAAGCTTTTTGCAAAGTGTCGGTGTGAAAAGAAGTTTTTGATTTGTTTTGAATTAGAGCAAGTATCTACGAGTCATCTACCTACCCTAAGGAATTAGTCTGTGTAAATGTCCTTGAGGTAGTGCCATCCCACCATTGAGAGGTAGGTAGCACCACCGTTGGAGGTGTTCGGGTCAATTCGAGGATTAGGGACAGTGTGGTCACCAGAGCAATAGGAAGACACCTTAGAAGCTACCCCCATGCCATGTTCATGGACATGAGGACTTACTAAAACATCCTCTACTCGACGACCACGTTTCGAGGGGCAAGGCAACAGTGAGGCGTACCCTAGGAGTGGTGTGTGAATAGTGTGTCATTTTCAGTTATTATTTGTCTTGTCATGCATTGGCGATCTACGCTTTGATTTTATTTTTGGGCATACATTCTTTCATGTGATAGTTAGCAATTTAAAGGTGCGGAATTTAAAGTGCGAAAAATAAAGGTCCTACGCTATTACAAGGCGCGGGTCTACATCGCCAAATTAAACCAAGACCCGATTTGAATAAATAAAATGCGGAAGGTAAATGTCCTAATTATCTATTACAAGGCTTCGGGGCAAATACATTATAATTAAAAAAGGGAAATAAAAGTAATCGTGCGAAAAGAAATAAAAATCGAGAGTGCGAGGGCGTTGGACCCTTTAAAGGAATTAAATATGAAATTAGAAGTGAATTAATGATTAAAGAAAAAGAAATTATTTTTTTGGTTTTTGGTATTTAATGAAAAAAGGGAAGATTAATTGAAATTAGAAATTTAAATAAAAAACCTAATTCTAGCTTGTTTTTAATTATTAAAAAAATGTTTAAGTTTCGACCTAATTTAACCCTAATTAATTAATTATAAGTTATTTACAAAAATAATTAATAATTAATAGTGACAAGAAAAAGATTATTTATTAAGAAAAAGAATTAAAAAAAAGATAAAAGACCTATTTTTATGTTTTTAATTATTTAAGAAAAAGCATTAAAGTTAAAACCTAAAATTAAAACTAAATTAATTATGAAATTTATTTACAAAATAATATTAAATAAAACATATTTTTATTTTTTTATGATTTCTGATTTTTTTGTATTTTATGAAAATTAATTTTTATGGATTTAAATAAAACAATTAACATAATTAAACTAAATAAAAGAAAAGAATAAAAAGAGAAAAAAAATGCAAACATGGGGGGTGGTTGACCCAATTTGGAGGTCAATGGTAAGCAATTTGGGCCCATTAGGAGGCTGGCCACGTTGACTTTTCTGATTGTGTATGGAGCTGTTGACCAATGCATATGGTGATCTGCACGTCTTGGCCATTGGATGGAGTCTTGGTGACATGTGGCGTGCCAAGATGTTAGGTGTATGATGGAACCTGGGAAGAGAATTGTACCTGAACGCCTTACAAACAAAATTATGAAGAATATGGGAGACCTGGGAATCGAACCCAGGTCCCAATGCTTGCAACTAGCATTTTCCACCAACTGAGCCATTTAACACATTCGTTAATGTAATGAAAGGCAAATAATATATGTGAAAGTAATGACTAGTGGTCTGCACCAAGAAAAAGCGCGCCAGCATTTGATTTACCCCATCATGTCATGACACCTAAGCATCTTCTCCGTTCTTGTACCTGTAATAAAAGGCAAATAGCGGGGGTTTTAAACCCCCACTAACTACAATACACAATAATAGCGATTAGAGCATGGTTCATCAGAAATTGAGCGCGAGGTATGGATTTTGTCCTTCAGAATGTCACGATTTCAATGGTGCAGGTCTTGCTGTCTAATTTTTCCATATGAAAGAGTCCCTAATTTCAAAATTCTACAACCCTAAAGAGCTCCCATGGTGGATTCTTATACAGGCCTTAAAAACTCAATTGGATGGCACCGTTAGCTTTAGAATGATTAAGTTAGTATAAATCAAACATTAGAAATCAAAAACACTGCATGAATCATGAAGCACGAATATGAAAATGTTTGGGAATAGGGCAACGTGGTTCTACCAGTTCTTTGCGTGAGGAGGTCTGATTTTTATTGGAAAAGATTCCTGGTCGTCTTGGCAAGCTTCTGAAATAGTTTTGAGGCCTTGAATTGTACTCTAGCTATCAAAACAGTTTTCAGTTTTTTATGAAAAAATGCAAAGTGTTCTTGAGGTCTGAGGCGCAGCTTGCTTGTTGTTGTGATTAGGTTTAGGTTTGTACATATATGTGGGATGAATTAGGTTAGAAATCCAAGCCAAAAACCTTTGCATTGATGATTTGGATCCTTGATTTTCCATGTAATCTTTTTCAATCTTTTTGTCATGAAGAACATGCCAATCATGGAAGATTTGCCTTTTTTGGACATGAAACGAATTGCCACCTTGCATTAGTTGGATTTGCTGCAACAAAAAGATTTAAAAGCATTATTTTGTATTTTTCTCATATTTAATTTTAATTAAATGAATTAATAGGATTATAAATTCAATTAATTAATTAAAAATAAGAAAATAACTTCCCTTTGGGTCAATGGGTCGTGCATAGCTTTTGGGTGATGATTCTTGGAAGAAATTGAGACCCATTAGCAATTTTGAGGCATTTGAAGCAAAGTTGACTTTTCAAAATTCCCAAAACTTTCCCAACTTCCACAAGGCATATCTTGCTCAAGTTTTAAGCTTTGATCATGTTCTTGGACATTTTGGAAAGGTCTTGAAGTCCTCTAACCAATTCCTTTGGTCCCATGTCATTTTGATTTACCAATCTCAAATTATGGTCTTTGACTTAAAGTGCCTTTTTGTTGACTTTTGAAAATGACCTATAATGTAGAGATTGATAACTTTTTGTGAGAGCATTTCTTGGATTTGAAGTGTGAAGACGAGTTGTAGGAAATGTCATTCTCTTCAAAATGAGATTTGGATGGAATTTTTATGATAAACCATGTGGAAGTTATGCCTTGGTCAATTTGCAGTTGACTTTTCCAACTGTCCAAAAATAGAAACTTTTGCATCTTGAGACTTTTTGAGCCATGCCTTGAGAATCATGATCAAGAATTGATCAAATGATGTTTGTGGCTTCAAAATAAGATGTTGACCAAAAATTTTGACTTTTGACTGTCAAATGACCATTTTACCCCTGCAGTTGACTGTTGAGCAATTAGGGTTTTTGACTGTGCAATTTTATGCTGTGAGTCTTGAAACTTGGCATAAGGATGCTTGACAATGTTTATAGGCATGTGGGACTTGTTTGGACCCTTGGAAACTTCAACTTCTTTGCCAGAACCAAAACCCTAATTTTTGACTGTTAGGAGGCCATTGAACTGTGCAACCTTTGGGAGATTTTGAAGCATGCTCTTTGCAAATCTTGAAGAATATGGGAGGGCAAATTTTGGGGTACAACACCAAGTATATTAGCAAGTTTTTTGAGGGTCTAGATCATTTTTGTGTAGGCAACTAAGATAGCGTCATCGAGGGAATATGATCTTTTTGTTTTGTGTTTGTTTTGTTTTGCCAAGATACCTAGCATGCATACCATGGCCATTTTTAAGGCAACAAGTGGATGAAACCCTAGGGGTGCTTGTGTGCATTGTGTTGTCATTTTTCATGCATTTTTGTCTTGTGTTTAGTCAAGCTATTTGTTTTGATTTTTGGTTATCATACGAAACCCTAATCTTACTATCATGGAATATTTGAAAGCAATAAAATGCGTAAAAGTAAATCTACAACTATTACATCATTGATATGGGGAGGGGGATACAAGTTTGAATAGGGGGATATTTGCAAGAAAATAAAACCCTAATACAACTATTACAACCAAATTGAACTCATTGTGCAAATAAATAAATAGATAAATATCTAAATATGCAATTAAACATAAATATGCAAAAATGATTTTGTATTTATTTTTATGTATGAAAAAATTAGTTTATCTAATGTCTAAAAATAATAAGAAAATAAATTATTATTTTTGAAAGGCTGGAAACCCTAGTTTTTGTTTTAAGAAAATATATATATTATATTGTTTATTTATTCATTTATGTATAAAGAAAATAAATAAAAATATTCACAAAAATATTAAAAAATATAATATGTGAGAAAATATTATTTTATATGTATAAATAATAAAAATAAAAATATATAATATTTTTATAATATTTACAAGTTTCTATTTAAGAAAATAAATGTATATATTATTTAATAACTATTCTTTTGCTAAAAAAAATAATAAAAATAATAAAATAAAATGTGAAAATTTAAGAAAATATTTTTGGTGATTTTTTATATTTAGAAAAAAATAATAAAAGTCAGAAATGAAAATAGAAAATGGAAAATTTAGAAAAATAAAATCAATGGGCCAAGGGGGTGCAGGAAGCAAGCATGGGGTGCCAATAGTAAGAACAAGCAAGCCCAGCCCAAAGTCCAGCTTCATCCCTGTCCTTGAGACTGAAACACGCGCGCCATAGTTCAAATCTCTATCTCCTGCATTTGTGCTTAAAAACAAAAACTTGCAACATGAAAGTTATAGCTCTTGATCACACGATTCTAACCATGTAAAAAACTTAATCTAACTCTCAAAGACAAGAGAGAATTTCTCTGGCCCTAAATCTTGACCTAGTTTTTTCAAAAAGTTCAACTATCAAATACTCCTAGCTCAGTTAACATAAATGAATTCTATGCATATGTACAACTCAAGGGCAATGAGGACTACATTTTTTCTTCACAAACCTAAGCCTAATGATTCCTAAATAAAGAGATAGAAGTTTGAACTTTACCTGTTTCAGTCAAGCTCGAGTATGGCAATGTAGGGGTTGCGAGTGAGGCCTGAGATACTTGTGAGCTTGCTTGATGTTCCCTTGACCTTCCTCAATGCTTAGTTTGCTTTGAACTTTCCTGAATCTCCCTGTAGAACTCAACCCGCAAACTCATAATTCAAAAATGGTAAAGTGTGTAAATGGATTTACAGTGACTTGGGAATGGTTGGGATAGCTTAGGTATGTTGTATGGAGTGTGTTGGAACTGGTTGCAAGCAAAACGCACGAGTGGATTTTGTTTTGGAAGTCAAACTGCAGAACTTGCCCTGTTTTAACAAGAACTTGGTGTTTTGATGTTAGAGGGTGTTTGAGAGGTTGCTAGCTCGTGTTTTTGGCTTAGTTTAATGTGAAAAACTTGTTTGGAATGAATACAACACTTGGTTATATCAGATTCAAGAGTTGTGTGGACTTTTGCCAATAACTTATTTTTGAAGTAAAAAGTGAGAAGTGACCAAGCCAAGGTTGTACAAGCATGTATCCTAGATTCACAAAGTGGGTTAACTTTGCCTGATATTAGGGGGCTCTGTTTTCTGAAAAAGTCTTGGTGCAATGCTCAAGAGAAACAAATTTGCAAAAGTTGTGCTTTATGTAAATGGCATTGTTAACTTTTTGCCAAAAATGGATTAATTCAATGTATAATGTTCCATAGATCAGAACAATGCCTCTAACCAATGTGTTTGCATTTAATTTATGAGCGTGGAAGGGTTTAAGGACCTGTAAACCAAGTACAAGCATGGTTGGACAGATTTGCAACTTGTATCAACATGAAAAATGCCATGGACAAAAGTGATGATTTGCCATTTTCAATCCTTCGATTCTGCCTAACCACAAATGATTTTGGAGAGTTCTTGGACATTTTGGAAAGCTTGTAATATGCACTACAATCCATATTTGAAATGAATTTTGAGATTCCACTTGGAACTGTGTGAAAAATTGCCATGAAGATAGGTCAAAATCCTGCCTAAACTAGGGCAAAATTTCACTAAGTTAGAAAGTTTTTGGACCCTTGTTCATAAAATCATAACTTGAGATCCAAGCATCTTTTTGGAAAACTTTGTGAATCAAAGTTGTAGAATTTGTGGAGGACTACAACTTTCATGTTGGAAGTTTTATTTGAATCCAATTGCATCATGGTGAAAAGGTTGGGAAAAAATAAGAAATTTTCATAACTTAGAAAATTTCTAAGTTATGAAAATTTTCCATTTTAAACCCTAATTTTCAAAATTAGGTTTCTTGGTGAACAAGTTTCATGTTTTGACACATCTTGATGAAAAATGACCCTTGGCACTTGATTTTGACCAAAAAGTCAAAGTTTAACTTTTCAGTGTATAATTGATTTTTGATCAGTTGACTGGAAAATTCATCTGTCAATCCAATGCATTTGAGATCTTTTGAACCTTGTGATTAGGTAAAGATGATGCCAATTAGTACTTGAATCCATGCTTGAAACCAATTTTCCATTGGCTAGGTGAAATATCAGAAATTGCCCTTCTGCAGTCAAAACTCTAAAAATGACCATTTTGCCCTTTTGATGATCTGATCAAATTTATTGAGGAGTTGTGGTCCAAACTTGATAAAATGGTTCATATGAGCCTATAATGTTTATGTGGATCAAAAATTATGAGGTTTGACTGTAAATTGGCCACATTTGACTTTTTCCCCAATACAGCTGATTTTTAGGTCAATTGTCCAATTGACTGGGCAAAAATTTGATTCAAGGCTTGAAACTTGGTATGGGCAATCTTATAAGTCCAACATGAAGTATGAAAGTCACATTGAGCATTGGAAGTCAAAAAATCCTTGTGCAAACTCAAACCCTAATTCAGGTTAACAGTGCAAGAAGATGTCTTGAGCAGAGCAAACCCTAATTCTGTCTGGAGTCCAAAGAGTCTTGTGAGGGGAAATCTTGATAAAATGAGAGGGAAAATTTTGGGGTACAACAAGAACATCATGTTGGTGACCTACTGTGAAGAACCTAGACCGGATGAAGGACCTGAGGAAGGATACCAATGGTTTATATATTTTGATGGAGCATCAAACGCATTGGGTAATGGCATTGGCGCTGTAATTATATCTCCTGAGGGTTGTCATACTCTGTTCACCTCTCAATTATGTTTCAACTGCACCAACAATATGGCAGAGTATGAAGCATGTATCCTGGGTCTTCGAGCTGCTATTGACCTGAGGATTAAGTTCTTGAGTGTATTCGGAGATTCTGCTCTAATGATCAGTCAGATCAAAGGCGAGTGGTATACGAAGCACCCAAATCTTATTCCTTACAAAGAGTATGTACTAACATTGCTCCCACACTTTGAGGAGATAACCTTTGAACACTTCCCCAGAGAAGAGAACCAGTTAGCAGACGTGCTAGCTACCATGTCTTCTATGTTCAAAGTCAGGTGGGACAATGAAGCTCCCCAGATTACCATCGAGAGGTTGGAAGAACCCGCACATTGCTGTGACATTGAGACTGGAGAGGTAAAAGATAAACCCTGGTTTCAAGAGGTAAAGAGGTATCTTGAGGCTCAAGAATACCCCGAGGGGGCATCTGTTAATGATAAGAAGTTTCTGAGAAGATTCATTGCGAAGTTCTTCATCAGTAATGGTATCCTTTATAAGCGTAACCATGATTCAACCTTACTGCGATGTGTGGACAAGAGAGAGGCCGAAAGGATCATGGAAGAGCTACATGAAGGTACCTTCAGAACTCATTCCAGTGGACATACCATGGCGAAGAAAATCCTACGGGCAGGATATTACTGGTCTACTATGGAAGCCGATTGTTATCAGCATTCTCGGACCTGTCATAAGTTCCAAGTGTATGCTGATAAGATGCATGTACCTCCAGTTCCTCTAAGTGTTTTGACAGGTCCTTGGCCTTTTGCAATGTGGGGCATTGACATGATCGGCGAGATCAGACCTACTGCGTTTAACAGGCATCGCTTCATTCTGGTAGCAATTGATTGTTTCACAAAGTGGGTTGAGGCAGCTTCCTTTTATATAGTAACCAATAACATCGTGCCGCGGTTTATCCGACACAATCTGATCTGTCGATACGGTGTACCAGAGAGGATCATTATGGACAATGGTAAAAATCTCAACAACATGATGATCACCGAGCTCTGCAAACAGTTCAAGATACAACATCATAACTCTTCACCCTACCGGCCGAAGATGAATGGGGTTGTTGAAGCGGCTAACAAGAATATCAAGAAGATTGTACAAAAGATGACGGTGACATACAAAGACTGGCACGAGATGTTACCATTCGCTCTTCATGGGTACCGCACCTCAGCACAGACATCAACAGGGGCAACACCCTACTCTCTGGTGTATGGCATGGAGGCGGTCCTACCCATCGAAGTCAAGATACCCTCTCTCAGGATTATGAAGGATGCGGGTTTGAACAAAGATGACTGGATCCAAACCCGGCTTGATCAGCTGAATTTAATCGATGAAAAGAGGCTTACTGCTATTTGTCATGGTCAGACGTATCGGAAGCGAATGATTAAGGCATTTAACAAGAAAGTCAGACGCCAAGAATATCAAGTCGGGGATCTCGTGATCAAACGCATCATACTGCCGCAAGGTGATCCCAGGGGCAAATGGACCCCTACATACGAAGGGCCATTTATGGTTAAGAACATTTTTTTGGGAGGAGCTATGATTCTAACCACCATGTATGGTGACGACCTTCCTCACCCCGTCAATGCAGACATAGTGAAAAAATACTACGCATAATCAAAGACCCGCTAGGTTGACTGGCCTAGGCAAAAATAAGGGCTTCCCGGCGAACCAAAAGGGTTTGGGCAAAAGTAAGGGATGAAAATAAAAAAAAACTATACACCCGGCAAGTCGAAAACCTGAAAAGGCAGCTTGGGCAAAAAAGGGTATCCCGGTGGACTGAAAACCCGAAAGGGCGGTTCAGGCAAAAATTAGGGATTGAAGCGTAACATTATGTCTCATTGGGTCATCTTGCGACCAGACTTCGGTATCGACTATCAAGCTCGGATGGCGCCAATCAATCTGATCTACCTTCGACCAAATAGCAAAGTGAGGAGACGCTCGAAGATATAAGGGCAATAGCAGAGTTGGAACCCAATGAGATTGTTTCACATAGCTGTTTTTCTTTCTTTTTCATAAATTGTATAATTTCTATCTTTCGGCAGTGTTCTCTTACTAGGACGCCCGTCTCTTGTTCAAAAACGCCTATTATGGGCCAACTTCAAAATCAATACAATTCATTTTTACAAGAAATTTCAAATTGTTTTTCTTTTTCTGTTTTGTTTTACAAAGAACGTCCAATGATTCATTTTTGATATATGCATTTGAAAATAATTGCTGCTCATAAATATTTACATGAAAAAACAAAAGACAATTATTCGTAATTCCATGAACAGGGGAAAACAAGAAGTGTCCAAAGCTTACAGTTGCTCTACCCACCAGGTACAGGGATAGAGCCAGCTTGAGAATATGACCAGAGGTATATACACTCCCCGCATAGTAGGGAGTATCCGAAGACAGTGGTGTTAGTTCTCCCCAACTGAGGTTCATAATCGCGAATGAGTCAGCAAAATTCTCCCCAAGAAGAATTTATCTATCACCAGCAATAGAAATTCACCACCAGTTGAGTTTATTTCTCAAAATCAGCGTGATCCATCAACGGAGTATCTCTGCTCCCACAAAGTCATTCTCCCACAGGGTTATTCTCAAACAGAGTCTCTCCTAACAGAATGTTCTCGAGCAGAACAGACGCGAGTCTCCAGCTAATCATCTTCGGTCAATATCCCCAACGAGAACGAAGAACTCAACTCCTTATACTCTTCAACAGCATTCCGGGGTGTATTCTCCTCATCCGGAGAATATCACAAGAACATTGCATATCCATACATCGTGGCATGCGCATACGCAGCATGCAACACAATCTCATTTATTTTGAGAACATTATTACTCAATACATTTCATACATCATGACATTACATACGACTAACTCTTTACCTTTCAGGGAAAGATGCAATCAAGTTCTGTCAAGTGTTCTCTAGTTCAGTCAAACCGACACTAAGGTTTCTATTCTAGTTGAAGACATTTTAAGACTTTCGTCTGGGTCAGCCGAATCGCTGCTAAGATTCCCCTGATTTCTATGCCAGTCAAAGTTAATCCGAGACCTCTCCTGGGATCAGTCAAATCGACACTCAGATTTCTCTCCCAGTTGAAGTTCCCATAAGTTTCCCCTGGTTCAGTCAAATCGATACTAATATTTCTATTCTAGTTCAAGCTTTGAATCTCGGAAATCGACCGGAAAATAGCTTAACCCTCAGCAAGTTATTGTGAAACCTGGAAATTGACCAGATAGTAGTACAAGATACCATGAAGCCTGTAATAGACCAGATAACAATATAAGACGCTGTGAAGGTTGGAGCACGACCAGATAGCGGCGAAGGACACTGAAACCTGGGACACAACTAGATAATAGTATAAGGTACTACGAAGCTTGGAATTCGACCAAATAGCAGTTTACCTTGCCAATTACTATGAAGCCCGAAAATCGATCGGATATCAGTATGCCTTAAATTCAAGTTGAAACTCGGATACGACCGGATAACCACTTAATTCCTTCTGAAGCCTTGAGAACGACTAGATAAGAATTGAGAAATTGCAAAGCCTAGAGCACGACGAGATAGCAGTTCATTTTCACATCCTAGACTAAGAGATGATTCCCTAGTAGAGTAACGGACAACTGAATCTCCTAAAATTCTATTTCTCCCAAGACAGAGACCAGCATTCCCCAGCGAAGTCCTCCTCAACAACAGGTATACGGGTTCTCGCAAAGGAATCTCTTATGCGATCAACACTTCATCGGATGGCATCTTTAAGCCCATCTTCCGTCATTGAATTCCAAATGGAATCTATAAGCCCATTCCCGATATCGCAAGACAAGTACCACTTCATGCGAGTGCAAATTTCTGGGCACTCTAGTGTTCAATCATCTTCCACCTTTAGACCACGAAAGGCAGACAAGCCAATCTACATCCTCAGGTTTAAGAAGATTGAACATGGGCAGCTGTTGTACCCCAAAATTTTCCCTCCCATATTTCTCAATACATGTCAAGTGAGGTCCTTAAATTGCTCAAGGAAGTCCAAGGGTTGACCAGACAAACTCTCTCCTAAGGTAGTCTACCTCAAATTAGGGTTTCATTTTGCATCAAGATGCTTGAGTCCAAAGGATTCCAAATGCTCATCATTGTCCTAATATGTTCTCAATATCATCCATGTCATGTTTCAAGCCTTGCAGAGAAGATTTGCTCAGTCAATTGCTCAAAGACCTAGAAATCGATTGTGTTAGGGCAAAAGTCAACTGTGGCCCACATACAGTCAAACTTCAAGATTTTTGGTCAACATCCTCATTTTGAAGTATTATTCATCATTTTATCAATGTTTGATCATTATTCCTCAAGGATTGCTCATAATTCATCAAAACCCAAAAGTTGCTAAATTAGGGTTTTGCAGGAAATGTCAACTCAACTTTGACCAAGCATAACTTTCTCATACTTTATCAAAAATGACCCATCCAAATATCATTTTGAAGAGGATGTAATTACCTACAATTCATATTCAGCTCCCAATTTCAAAATATGCACTCACAAGAAGATATGAATTTGGACATTATAGGTCATTTTGAAAAGTCAACAAAAACACCTTTTGGCTCAAAGCTTCATACATGAACATGGAAGACTCAATTGAGATGAGACCAAAAGGGTTGATTATAGGACACCTTAAGCTTTCTAAAAAGTCAAAGAACACCTCTCTAGGGTCAAAATTGAGAGAGTTATGCATTGACCAAGTTGACCCTTTTTGCAAAATTGCCAAAAGTCAAATGTGTCCAAAATTGCAATTTTGCTAAATGGGCCCAACTTTTTATGCTTGCACTGAGTTTGTAATGTGGTCCACGGCCCATAAGGCCATCCATGCATTATTATATTATTATTTTGATTTATTTTGGTTTCAATTTTAAGAAAAAATCAAATTAAATTAGATAAATAATTTGGATTTGATTTGATTTGATCTTTGCATTGAATGATGGATCAAATATGCTGAAAATAAACTAGGAAATCGTGTCATGCTATGAAAGGGAAAGAAATATTTAAAATTAAAGATCTTTGAAGCAAGATTGAAATTTCTATATCTCTTTGAATTGGCTCCAAGAATGTTAACATATGGTTGGCCTCTCATATAAAAAGAAGTTTTCAAACCCTAAAGGAGGAGGAGAACGGACGCAGCCGGCCTAGGAGAGAAAAGAAAATTCCAAAAAATTCAAAGAAGTGTGCAATCTTCAAACACCTGGATTAGCCCTTCTTCCTTTGATTCCAATCGCTCCCTCATCTTGCTGAGGTTCCCAGGAGTAAAACCAGACCATTAGCAAGGCTTGTAGCATCCTCAAATCATCAAGTCTGTAACTTTCCATTGGTAAAATTTCTTTGACTTCAAACTCGTGCAATACTTGATAAAAATTCACATTGATTGTACACATGTGTTTCTACTGATGTTTATGTGTGTTTGGACGTAGCACATGCGAAGCTAACACCCAGAATCACGTTATGTCATTGTTGATCGTGATTAGGGTTCCAAGTTCGAATCTGATGATGCACAAGGAGTTAGCCAATTTAGAGGCCAAAATCGTGATCAGAGGATCTTTTTAAGATATTTGGCATTGTTTGTTTTTTGGTTTGACTGATATTTGCAGGTGACCCACCAGAGAATACGGTAGAAACCACCGGCTTCGGTGGTTGGACTGACCGGTCTCTGGTCAACCAGCCTGCGTGGCTTTTTCTTATAATTCCATTGGTTGGACCAAACACTAATTTTCTCTCACCCCATCTGATTGGCCCATGCTTGCTAACGCGTGCAATTTATTTGCTGATCTGGATCTAGGGCTTTGTTTTCCTTTTGTTTTATTTATTTCACAAATATTATGACTAAATATTCCAGCGTAGTTGGAAATGGGAGAGGCTATAAGGTACCTGTCCTGGGTTCGACCCCAGGCGTGGTGCTTTTGCATTTTCTTGAATTTCTCTATAGGTTCCAGTAGGCCATGCTCTGTGGATTCCATCATGAGGCATCAAGATCCAACTGTCAGATTCGTTAGCTAGCCAAGATCTAACGCCTTTCACTGAAGGACCATCCTGCGTCCCAAGTCAATGAGTGCAGCGAATCGAACAAAGTCAAATGGGCCTGGTTTAGTTGGGCTCAGAATTTCCAACCACACCCCCACTATTTGCTGATACAGGCCCATCTTAATCTTTCTTTGCTTATTTATTTTAATTCCTTTATTATTTTGCTTATTTATTTTAAGTCACAAATTAATTTCTTTTTTTTCACAAAAAAATCATAAAATCAAGAATTCACAAAAAAAATAGAATTAAATTTTAATTTTATCAAAAATTAATTTTGTTAATATAATTTAGTTTAATTTTATTTAGGGAAATTCTAACCTTTTTATATAATTAAAACCAATTAGAAAAATTAGGGTTAGGCTCTTGATTTAATATTTATTTCTTCCTCAAAAATAAAAAAATAAAAAAATAGGTTAATTTAATTATTTTTCTTAAATTAAAATTAATTGGTAATTAGGTTTTTATTCAATTGAGCTTTATTTTCTCAAATAACAAAAACGAAAAAAAATGTTTTCTTCCTTTAAATTACAATTAGGTTTAGTCGGGGTCAAAACCCTAATTATCTTGTATTTAATTCATCGCGCGCGTTTGTTATTTTTGCAATATTGATGTAACTGTCCACGGTATGTAATAGCTTAATCTAGGACTTTCTTTTATTTTTCGTCTTTTACGGGTTTTTTGGCTATGTAATTAATCCCCTCCCCGAAGCCTTGTAATAGTGTAGGTTTTATTTTCTCGCATTTTAATTCTCGCAAATATTAACTGTTTAGATGTATGTTGATAGGATTGTATGACAAGATTGCATGATAATTTAAAACGGCTAGAAAACTCTAATGTGCAAAGATAATAACTGAAATCAAATCACTCGCACATGTGCACTCCTAGGGTATACTCTCACTTCGGTTGCCTTCGGTAAACGATCATTAAGTATATGGTTTCTTAGTGGTTGCCCTCCTGTCTAACAAAGATCAAAAGTCCCATTCAGAAATGTTGCCTCGGAAACATCGCCTCGGAAACGTTGCCTCGAATATGATCTTAAGACTTTAGGTTTTTTACTAAGACGTCCTAACATTTCTTTAGTGATCGTATGTCCCTTACGAATTGACCCTTACAAATCCAACGACGGTGCTACTTATTTCTCAATAGTAGGATAGTGTGATCGGTGGATCTGGAACTGACTGTTTAACGCTGGTTCGCGAAATGTCGCGGAAGCAAGAGTCGCCACCGTCTTTTATTTTCTCCAAATGGAAAGGACAAAAGCACAGAAAAATTCCTTAAAGAGATTGCTCTCGGTTCGGGAGGTAGGTTATAGAAAGGGAAGGTGTTAGCACCCTTTCTATCCATGGTTATCCATGGGCTCTTAGATACTTGCTCACTTGTGTTTTCAAAATTGGTTTGTTTGCTTTTCAATTGTGGGTTTTAAAAAGTTTCTTTGAAAATTTCAGATTGACTCATGCGTCAGAGTGTTTGAAAAATTGTTTTGAAAGCTTTTGAAAAGTGTCGGTGTGAAAAGATTTTGATTTGTTTTGTTTTTAAAGAGAGCAAGCATCTACGAGCCGTCTACCTACCCTAAGAAATTCGTCTGGGTAAATGTCCTTTAAAGTAGCGCCATCCCACCATTGAGAGGTAGGTAGCACCATCGTTGGAGGTGTTCGGGTCAATTCGAAGGTTCGGGACATGGTGATCACCAGAGCAATAGGAAGACACCTTAGAAGCTACCCTCATGCTAGGTTCCCGGATCATGAGGACTTACTAAGACATCCTCTACTCGACGATCACCTTTCGAGGTAAGGCAACAGTGAGGCGTACCCTAGGGGTGGTGTGTGCGATTTGTGTGTCGTTTTCATTGATATTTGTCTTGTCATGTTCATTGTGATCTACGCTTGATTTTATTTAAGTCCATACATTCTTTCATGCTTTTGTTAACAGTTAATATTTGCGGGAAAGGTAAATTCTAAACTATTACAAATGGCGCGGGTCCACATCGCCCAAATTAAACCGGACCCGATTTGACAGAAAAGTAAATAAAGCAAAGTAAATAACGAAATTGAAAAGTGCGAGAAGTTTACGTTACAACGCTTTGGGAGAGATACATAATTATTTAAGCAATAAAATAAATACGCAAATTAAACAATTAAAAATATGGGCGTTGGACCCTTTTGCAAAATTAAAATTAATAAGGAATTAAAATTAAAATTAATAGAAATTATTTTTGGGTATTTTTATGTTTTTTAAGATTTAATAGAAAAAAGAATTAATTAAAATTAACTAACCCTAATTCTAATGGTTTTTAAGTTTGTTATGAAAATATTAAAATATAACCTAAATTAAACCTAAATTCTTTTATGTACAATTTAATTATGAAAATAAAATAAGTAATATTATTATTATGAAAAAAAGGAAAATTGAAAAGGAATAAAAAGTTATTAAACCTAATTCTATATTTTTGGATTTTTTATGAAAAAGAATTAATATTGCAAACCCTAATTTAAATTGAATTTATTTACATGCTAATTTATTTATAAGGAAATAATTAAAATAAAAATTATTTATCACATTTTTGTCTTTTCTGATTTTTTATGATGTTTTTTCATATTTTGTAAAAATAATAATTAATTTAAACAAATAAAGAAAATAAAATAACAATAAAAAATAAAATAAGAAAAATGTAGAGAAAGCAAACCAGGGGGGGTTCAGGCCCCAATTGTGAGGTGTTGTTGTGAAATTCTGGCCCATTTAGCATAGCCTTCTTTGACTTTTTTGCTAGCATGCTGGTACGTTGACTGGAGTGTAACGTGTTCTCCAATCTATAGCCCTTGATCTGATGCTGGGATGGACGTGGCAAGTTGGATTGGAGGGACGCATGGTGGTCGCTAGCGCTGAATCTGCATGGGATGACATATAGAAAAATAATGTTGAAATATGCAAGACCTGGGACTTGAACCCAGGTCATGAGGGTTAATAACATCACACCTTGCCAGCTGAGCCATTGAACGCTTTTGATATATTAATAACAAAGAAATAATATGATACGAAACAACGCGCTAATGGGTTTGCGCGCAAAAATTCAAATCAGCCTATCACGCTTGGCCACGACTTCATCGTCTTCCTATTCCTGAAAACATAAAAACATATGGCAAAGGTTTCTTAAGCGTGGTTTTAAGGATGTTTTGAGAAAATAGCGATTAGCTCATCTCTAAACATAAATTAGGCGCGAATATATGTTCATGATCGTCTGAGTATGCTCTATCCAATGGTGGTACTGTGGTGTCCCAATTTTGCTTCGTTTCAAAAGCCCCAAATTTGCAAACCTGTAAACCCTAGAAATCGCGCATGGTACAATTGTATATACAGCATAACAATTAAATTAAACATCATGGTTAGCTTTAAAACATCACAATGAATATAAATCCACAACTAGAATGCCATGAGAGTGCCTAGAATATGATATATGATTATGAGTTTTTTGCTGTACAGGGAAGGTCCTCGTTACCAATTCTTGAGGCTTGAATGGATATTAATGATTGGAATGTGTTCAGGGCAATCTTGGCAAGCTATTGAAACAAATTTTGCACTTTGAATCGACCTCTAGAGTGGTTTTCAGAATTGAACTTTTGGCAAGAATTTCAAGTTTTGTCCAATGGTTTTCTGCGCAGCTTTTAGTCTCCTATGATTAGGTTTTGATTCATGCTTATGTACTGAGGCTATTAGGTTAACAAAAGTAGAACAAATCCATGGCATTGATAGTTTTTGCAAATTTGATTTCATAAGATCTTTCCATATCTTTTTCACATGTATTTTTGTGTCAATTAGCCTAAATCAAACCAAATCTTTCCATGTTAGGATGTGCACGAAATATTGAGGCTGAAATGTGTACAAAAAGATTTGTTAAGGCAAGTTTGATATTTTTCATGTATTTAAATAATTTAAATGAATTAATATAAATAATAATTCAAATAAATAAATAAAAAATGAGAAAATACTTCCCTTTGGGCCAAGTGGTCGTGCACATGCTTGGAATGATGAATCATGGAAGAAAAATGGGCCCATTAGCATTTTTAGGTCATTTGAATCAATGTTGACTTTTCAAAATATCCAAAAATTTCCCAACTTCCACAAGGCATAACTTGCTCAATTTTTAAGCTTTTCTCATGTTTTTGGACATTTTGGAAAGGTCTTTGAGTCCTCTAACCAATGTCTTTGGTCCCATGTCATTTTGATTTACCAATCTCAAGTTATAGCCTTTGACTTAAAGTCCCTTTTTGTTGACTTTTGAAAATGACCTATAATGTTGAAATTGATAACTTTTTGTGAGAGCATTTCTTGGACTTGAAGTATGAAGATGAGTTGTAGGAAATGTCTTTATCTTCAAAATGAGATTTGGATGGGATTTTTCTGATAATCCATGTGAAAGTTATGCCCTGGTCAATTTCAGTTGACTTTTTCAGCTGTCCAAATAAGGAAACTTTTGCATCTTTGATGATTTCTGAGCCAAATTTTGAGAATCATGATCAAGCATTGATCAAATGATGTTTGTGGCTTCAAAATGATATGTTGAACAAAATTTTGAACTTTTGACTGTCAAATGACCATTTTGCCCCTACAGTTGACTGTAGTGCAATCTAGGGTTTTGACTGTGCAATTTTGAGCTGAATGCCTTGAAACTTGATATGAGGATACTTGACCATATTTGTAGGCATATGAGACTTGATTGGGCCTTTGAAACCTTCAATTTCTTGGTCAGAACACAAACCCTAGTTTTGACTGCATAGGAGACCTTTGCCCTGAGCAACCCTTAGGGAATTTTGTGACTTGGCTTGGCAATTTCTTGGAGAATATGGGAGGGCAAATTTTGGGGTGCAACAGTTGCCCCTGTTCAATCTTCTTAAACCTTAGGATGCAGATTGGCTGACGTGCCTTTCGTAATCCGAAGGTGGAAGATGATTGAACACTAGAGTGCCCAGAAATTTGCGCTCACATAGTAGTGTGATGGTGGAATGGGCTTATAGATGCCATTTAGAGATTGTTGGGTAGGATGATGGGCTTATGGATTCCATCTGGATGTTGATCGCATAAGAGATTCCTTAGCGAGAACCTGCATACCTGCAAAAAGAAAAAGAGTACCTGACACGTTGCAAGAACTGGTTTTTAGATGCTTGATACAGATGTGTCCTGACTGGTTACAGGAGCTGGATCTGGATCTTCAAACGGTGATGAAGTTGTCTCTACTGACAGGTTGTTTCCAAGGACGGGTGGTATTTAACGACGGGTGTCTATAGCGACTAGTGTCTATGACGAGTGTCTATAACGACAAGTGTCTATACTGACGAGTGTCTATACCGACGAGTGTCTATACCGACGAGTGTCTATCACGACGAGTGTCTATGACAAGTGTCTATAACGACAAGTGTCTATACTGACGAGTGTCTATCACGACAAGTGTCTATCACGACGAGTGTCTATCACGACGAGTGTCTATCATGACGAGTGTCTATCACGACGAGTGTCTATCACGACGAGTGTCTATCACGACGAGTGTCTATCACGACGAGTGTCTATCACGACGAGTGTCTATAACGACGAGTGTTTATACTGACGAGTGTCTATCACGACGAGTGTCTATCACGACGAGTGTCTATAACGACAAGTGTCTATCACGACGAGTGTCTATCACGACAAGTGTCTATACTGACGAGTGTCTATCACGACGAGTGTCTATCACGACGAGTGTCTATAACGACCAGTGTCTATCACGACGAGTGTCTATAACGACGAGTGTCTATCACGACGAGTGTCTATCACGACGAGTGTCTATCACGACGAGTGTCTATCGCGACGAGTGTCTATACTGACGAGTGTCTATAACGACGAGTGTCTATCACGACGAGTGTCTATCACGACGAGTGTCTATACTGACGAGTGTCTATAACGACGAGTGTCTATACTGACGAGTGGAAGTAATTTTAACTGGACATGTCTTCTTGGACTGGATGGGCATCAGAAAAACCTTTGGGATTTAACTGGGCTTGTCTTCTTTGACTGGATTTGTCTTCTTTGACTGAATTCGTCTACTTTGACTGGGTTGGTCTCTTTTGACTGTATTTGTCTACTCTGACATAGCTGATCATTTACATGTATCCTTCCTGAAATGTCAAGGTCAATCATATGCAGTGCATGATATGGATCAAGTAATGACATAAATTTGTATGATATAACGCGTCTATGCATGCTATAATGATGTATGCGATGTTTTATGTATGTATGTTTTCGTCTAGGAAAGTAAATCCTTGACGGGTGTCGGGAAGTCATATCCTGGGCTGATATTGAAGAATAAGCTTTCGCTTCCGCTGGGGATGATGACTGCAAGAGTACCGGTAGGAGAAGATGACTCCGTTGCGGAATAAACTTGGCAAATGGAAGATTCTACGGGGAGAAAAATACTCTAGCGACCATGCTGGGAAGTGATACTCTGTGGGGAGAGAGATACTTTGCTGAGTTGATAATGGTAACTTGCTGAGGATACGCTTGTTGTTGGAAGTGTTGATGGACTTCGCTGGGGTAAGAAGACTTCGTCGAGGACGCTCTTTCCGTGGCTTTTGGCTGAGGATAACCCAGTTATATCTTGTTAAGTAAATAACTCTTTGAATAAAGCCGGACGACGCGTTCGTGTTCTGCAGGGAGTGAAAGTATCTGGGTCGCATTCTTCAGCCGAACCTATCTTGGTACCTCGATGGACAGAGCAACCGGATCTTTTAGACAACTCATTATTGCCCCAGTTTCAGTGGGAGAAGGCACTTGTAGGAGTACTTGACAAGTCTTCTGGTAGGCAGGTGCCGAGATGCTGGGACATAGTCGTACGCTTTGATCCCTAACTTTTGCCTGGACCGCCCTTTCGGGTTTTCAGTCCACCGGGATACCCATTTTTGCCCAAGCCGCCTTTTCAGGTTTTCGACTTGCCGGGTGTACAGATTTTTCATTTCATCCCTTTATTTTGCCCGAACCCTTTTGGTTCGCCGGGAAGCCCTAATTTTTGCCTAGGCATGTCAGCCTAGCGGGTCTTTGATTTTGCGTAGTATTCTTTTCGACTATGCCCATTCTCTTAGAATGTAGGGAGTTGCCCCTGGCTGTTTGGCCTTTACGACCAGAAGATCCTCATTTGATCGTCCAATGCCCCAAGTGACTTAGACGGAGATTTGCCCCAGGCTATTTGGCCTTTGAGAGATTCTCCGAATCTTGACTTAACTGCCCCAGATGATGGACCATGATCATGTCATGCCCCTTGATTGGAAGTACTTTTGTTCACTAGGTTTTCATCGTGTGAATTTCCCTGTTATTCCAACAAAAAGTCATATGCAAACAAAGTTATGTTAAAAATGCAAAGCCTATGTCTGTCTTGAAGATTTTGAAAATGCATTTTTTCATAAAACAAGTGACTGTTTGTAAAACGTGATGTCAACCCCGTATTTTACCGTGAGCCTTAAGGAGTCAGGATACCTTTCGTAACAGTATGCTTTCGAACTAACCCATGCTTCAGCTAGGACTTTTGAGGGTTATAACGTGGCCTGGTTCACGGTTTAAGAAACAAAGGATAAAGGCTCAAATTTTATTTGTACCCACCCGCTCTTCGTGATGTTCTCCAAACCTAAACTCAGTTGATCATACGTTGGACCTTGTTTGAGTCTTTGTCCTGATGTTCCAATGATGGTTCAGATATTGATAACTTATTTGGAATAGGCAGTCATTTTCCTTTTTGTCGAGGGTTTATATGACCTCTTTTCTTTCTTGATTTTGTTATCCCTGTTTTTTTTTTGCCTGAACTGTTTCCTTTTTTGGAATTACAATCAGCGGGATGCCCCAGTTTTGTAAGTCTCCTTCATGGGTTTTGACTTATTGGGTTTTTATTTATGATTTGTTTTTTTGTTGATAATGACTGCCTGTCCTTATGATTGTTCGGAACCATCACTGTCTTTTGTTTTTTTGGAAAAAACTCATTTGGTGCCATTCATTGTGCACTTGGATCAACTGAGAAGACTACCCTGCCCCGAGTTATGATTAAGGGTTTCAATTTTCGAAAATAAAAAACTCCTACTTCTTTGGCTCAGAGGGGTTGACGAGGGATTATCATCCTTATAACTCCAGTGTTTAGGGATTGAAACAATGCCTGTACCTCATCAGCAGGGTCTGTTCAAAAGCATACTGTAGATTGTGGTATCGTTTTCGTCATCCTCCCTCAAGGGGCTTAGAATTATTAACCGAGTGTTGAACATCACAAAATATGAAAACAGTTTTAGGCATAGTAAACATAATTACTTCAAAACAGACAAATGTAGTGCATTAATGAAATAACCAAGTTTGACATAAAACAAAATGTTTGAACAATTGAAAGAAAATTGCAACTTGAATAGTCGAATGAACAAAAAACTAATCCTAGCCATGTCTTGGAAAGGGAGCAGTGATCACATTGGGAGCCTCTGGGGAGTCGAGCTGGACTTCCTTTGCGTCAATTAGATCTTGAACCCTGTTTCTCAAAGTCCAACAGTCATCTGTAGCGTGCTCCGGGCTGTCAGAATGATAGGCGCAGCGAACATTGGGGTTATACCTTGAGGGTGTCCTGTTAGGATTCTTCGGGGGATCCATGAGGGTTACCAACTTGGTTTCCAGCAACTGTGGCAATATTTGTGTCAAGGTCATGCCGAGGGGAGTAAATTGCCTCTTAGGTCTCTCTTCCCTTTGTTGATGGTGACACTGAGGAGCACCGGCCGGCTTTGCAATAGCTACTGCGTTGACAGCACTAGATTCTCTCTTGGATGGTTTCCTCTCAGTGTTCGAGGAGTCACCATTTTGTATTTTCCCTGACTTGATGCCAGCTTCGATTCTTTCTCCGGTCAAGATCAGATCTGTAAACCCAGCAACAGAATTCCCAATCAAGTGGTTGAAGAATGGACCAGACAGGGTCCCCAAGAACATGTCGACGAGCTCGCGGTCAGTCAAGGGCGGCTGTACCCTTCCAGCAAGGTCCCTCCATTTCTGAGCATATTCTTTGAAACCTTCACCTGTACCCATAGACATTCCTTGAAGTTGAGTGCACGTGGGAGCAAGGTCGGCATTGTACTGGTAATGCTTGTAGAATGCCGTGGCTAAATCCTCCCAGCTGCGGATGTTGGCTCCACTCAGTTGATAGAACCACTCGAGCTGAGTCCCTGAGAGACTCTCTTGGAAGAAGTGGATCCATAAGTTTTTGTCAGCTGTATAGGGCTGGATCCTCCTTGTGTAAGCCCTGAGATGCAATTTGGGACAGGATGCCCCGTCGTATTTAGCAAAGGCGGGTGTGTGATCGGTGGATCTGGAACTGACTGTTTAACGCTGGTTCGCGAAATGTCGCGGAAGCAAGAGTCGCCACCGTCTTTTATTTTCTCCAAATGGAAAGGACAAAAGCACAGAAAAATTCCTTATAGAGATTGCTCTCGGTTCGGGAGGTAGATTATAGAAAGGGAAGGTGTTAGCACCCTTTCTATCCATGGTTATCCATGGGCTCTTAGATACTTGCTCAATGTGTTTTCAAAATTGTTTGCTTGCTTTTCAATGTGGGTTTAAAAAGTTTCTTTGAAAAATTTCAGATCGACTCATACGTCAGAGTGTTTGAAAAATTTGCTTTGAAAGCTTTTGAAAAGTGTTGGTGTGAAAAGTCTTTTGATTTGTTTGAAATTAGAGCAAGTATCCTTGAGAACCTACCTACCCTAAGGAATTCGTCTGTGTAAGAGTCCTTAAAAGTAATGCTATCCCACCATTGAGAGGTAGGTAGCACCACCGTTGGAGGTGTTCGGGTCAATTCGAGGTTCGGGACGTGGTGATCACCAGAGCAATGGGAAGACACCTTAGAAGCTACCCTCATGCCAGGTTCCCGGATCATGAGGACTTACTAAGACATCCTCTACTCGACGATCACCTTTCGAAAGGCAACAGTGAGGCGTACCCTAGGGGTGGTGTGTGCGAATCGTGTGTCATGTTTCAGTTATTTGTCTTGTCATGTTTGTCGTGTTCTACGCTTGATTTTAATTAAGACATTCATTCTTGCATGCACATTTAACAGTTATAAAGTTTGCGAAAAATAAATCTAAGGCTATTACAAAGGCGCGGGTCCACATCGCCAAAATTAAACCGGACCCGATTTAGCGGAAAATAAGTAAAGCGATAAAATAAAGTGCGAAAAGTAAAGTTACATGGCTTTGGGAGATTTACAAAATTATAATAAGCGATATAAAATAAATGCGCGAAATAAGGGAATTAAAACAAAACTAGGGCGTTGGACCCTTTTGCAAACAATTAAAATTAATAAGGAAATTAAAATTAAATGTTTTTGTTATTTTTGTATTTTTTAGATTTAATAAGGAAAAGAAATTAATTGAAATTAAATTAAACGGCAAACCCTAATTCTAATATTTTTTTATTTATTATGAAAGAATTAAAATATAATCTACATCAAACCCTTATTTATTTATGTGCAATTTTTAATTTATGAAAATAAATAAACAATATTATTATTCTAAAAAAAGGAAAAATATTAAAAGGAATAAAAAAAATCAATTAACCTAATTCTATTTTGTTGGATTTTTGTTATGGAAAAAATATAAATTAAACCTAATTTGAAATTACATGCTAATAACATAATTATAATAAAATAAATATTACTTTTTGGTCTTTTTCTGATTTTTATATTTTTTGTAAAAAAAATAATTACTGAATTAAAACAATAAATAAATAAAATAAGAATTAAAAAGATATAAGGGAAATAAATGAAATTTCAAACCAGGGTGGGGTGTTGTCCCAAAATTGGAGGTATAGGCCTGGGAATTCTGGCCCAATAAGCATGGCCCTCGTTGACTTTGCCAATTGTATGCTAACGTGTTGACTTGGTCCTAGCATGTTCTTTGCATCGTGGGCGTTGCTCTGGTTGTGTAGGACGCGTGGATGGCCATGCTTTGAGAGAACATGATGTACCTGGATGTCAGCGCTGCATAGGATCAATTATTGAAAAATAGCATTGGAATTTTGCCAGACCTGGGACTTGAACCCAGGTCTTGAGAGTCACATGCATAGCGTGTTACCACTGAGCCAAACGCGTTAATTGATATATTATTATAAACAAATAATGAAAAAGCAAAACCAACGCCTATTAACTAAAACGCGCGCGAATTTGAATTGGCCAGTGGCTGATGGACACGATGCCTTCGTCTTCCCCACACTGTAAAACAGATCACTATGGGAACGGTTTTTGTAGCGTTGCCAAAAAGTCTCTACTGAAAAATAGCGATTAGAACCATGGGCATCATAAATTGTTCGCGAGGTATGTGTTTGCTTCGTCTTAACCTGCTCAATTCAACCATGATACTCACGAGCCCTAATTTTTCCTCTACGCAAAAGCCCCAATTTGAGAAACCTGCAACCCTAAAAAATATACATGGCATAATCGCCTATAATACAGAAAAACACAATTGGAAATATCAGTTAGCTTCAGAACTTCATCATGAACATGATTCAACCATTAAATTGTACAAAGGATGCTTAGAATGTGATGCTCAATTATGAAATTCGTGCTGTACAGTTCAAGTCCGAGATACCAATTCTTGGTGTTTGAGAGAAAGCTTATGATTGGATTTTGATCAGGGGAACTTTGGCAAGCTATTGAGACAGAAATTGGGACCTGAATCCACCTCTAACCACCCTTTCAGATTTGAGTTTTAAGGCAATTTTTCAAGTGTTGTAGAGAGCTTCTGAGCGCAGCTTGCCGTCTAATCCTTTTAGGTTTTCCATCCTGCATATGTAGTGATCATTTTAGGTTAACAAAATTCCACAAAATCTCTTGTATTCAATGGTTTCAAGATTTGATTTTACAAGATATTTTTGAATCTTTTTTCATGTGTAATTTTGTTCAATCATGCCAAATCACACCAAAACTTGCCATAATCAATCAAGCACGAAATATTGAGATTAGCATGTGCACAAAAAGATTTTTTTAGGTTAGGTTTATATTTTTCATGTATTAAAATGATTTAAATGAATATAAATTAATATAAATTCAAATAAATAATTAAAAAATATGAAAATACTTCCTTTTGGGCCTAATGGTCGTGCATAGGCTTGGCATGAAGAAACTTGGAGGAAAAATGGGCCCATTTGCATTTTTAGACCTTTTGCATCAATGTTGACTTTTCAAAATTCCTAAAAATTTCCCAACTTCCACAAGGCATAACTTGGTCAATTTTTAAGCTTTTCACATGTTCTTGGACATTTTGGAAAGGTCTTTGAGTCCTTTAACCAATGCCTTTGGTCCCATGTCATTTTGATTTACCAATCTCAAGTTATGGCCTTTGACTTAAAGTCACTTTTTGTTGACTTTTGAAAATGACCTATAATGTTGAAATTGATAACTTTTTGTGAGAGCATTTCTTGGACTTGGAACATGAAGATGAATTGTAGGAAATGTCTTTCTCTTCAAAATGAGCTTTGGATGGAATTTTTCTGATAATCCATGTGAAAGTTATGCCCTGGTCAATTTCAGTTGACTTTTTCAGCTGTCCAAATATAGCAACTTTTGCATCTTTGATGATTTCTGAGCCAAATTTTGAGAATCATGATCAAGCATTGATCAAATGATGTTTGTGGCTTCAAAATGATATATTGACCAAAAATTTGAACTTTTGACTGTCAAATGACCATTTTGCCCCTACAGTTGACTGTAGTGCAATCTAGGGTTTTGACTGTGCAATTTTGAGCTGAATGCCTTGAAACTTGACATGAGGATACTTGACCATCTTTTTAAGCATATGAGACTTGATTGGGCCTTTGAAAAGTTCATTTACTTGACCAGAACTCAAACCCTAGTATTGACTGTATAGAAGACAGTTGAGCTGCACCACCCTTGGGGAATTTTGTGACCTTGACTTGGTAATTTCTTGATGAATATGGGAGGGCAAATTTTGGGGTACAACAGTTGCCCCTGTTCAATCTTCTTAGACCTGAGGATGCAGATTGGCTGACATGCCTTTCGTAGTCCGAGGGTAGAAGATGATTGGACACTAGAGTGCCCAGAAATTTGCGCTTCACATGGTAGCAATGATGATGAGGGAATGGGCTTATAGATGCCATTTGGATGTTGCTTGGATAGGATGATGGGCTTATAGATGCCATCTGGACGTTGATCGCGTAGGAGAGTCCTTAGCGAGGACCTGCATACCTGCAAAACAGAAAAATGAGTACCTGACACGTCGCAGGGGCTGATTTTAGATGCTTGATATAGATATATCCTGACTGGTTACAGGAGCTGGGTCTGGAGCTTCAAACGTTGATGAATGAACCAGGGATGGTTACTGCCTTAGCATGGATGGTAAGAGAATCCTGAATGATTTCAACCTCAACAACGCTCGTTGAGAAAATCTTGGTGAGAATTACCATCTTCGTAGTGTCAGGAAGAGAACCAAAGGACATTATAATCTCAAAGGGAGTCACCTCACTCACCGTTGGAGAGGGAACTATAGGAAATTATAATCTGAAAGGAAATATCACCTCACGCTCATGCCGGAGAGGGAGACATCTGAAGAAGGAATTACCACCTCACGCGCCGTTGGAGAGGGGACCATAAGAGAATATCACCTCACGCTCATGCCGGAGAGGGAAACATCTGAAGAAGGAATTACCACCTCACACGCCGTTGGAGAGGGGACCATAAGAGAATATCACCTCACGCTCATGCCGGAGAGGGAAACATCTGAAGAAGGAATTACCACCTCACACGCCGTTGGAGAGGGGACCATAAGAGAATATCACCTCACGCTCATGCCGGAGAGGGAAACATCTGAAGAAGGAATTACCACCTCACACGCCGTTCGAGAGGGGACCATAAGAGAATATCACCTCACGCTCATGCCGGAGAGGGAAACATCTGAAGAAGGAATTACCACCTCACACGCCGTTGGAGAGGGGACCATAAGAGAATATCACCTCACGCTCATGCCGGAGAGGGGAACATCTGAAGAAGGAATTACCACCTCACACGCCGTTGGAGAGGGGACCATAAGAGAATATCACCTCACGCTCATGCCGGAGAGGGAAACATCTGAAGAAGGAATTACCACCTCACACGCCGTTGGAGAGGGGACCATAAGAGAATATCACCTCACGCTCATGCCGGAGAGGGAAACATCTGAAGAAGGAATTACCACCTCACACGCCGTTGGAGAGGGGACCATAAGAGAATATCACCTCACGCTCATGCCGGAGAGGGGAACATCTGAAGAAGGAATTACCACCTCACACGCCGTTGGAGAGGGGACCATGAGAGAACTTCTACTGAGTCTTTATCAGAAAAATCTGTTTGGAGTCGATTTAACTGGACTAGAGAAATCCTTGAAATATGTTTGAGAATTTCAACTGCATCTTTCCTGAAAGGTAAAGGTCAGTTATATGCAATGCATGATATGGATCAAGCAATGATGTTCTCAACATGGATGCGATTTATATGATATGATGCGTACATGCATGCTATAATGATGTATGTGAAGTTTTATGTATGTGTTTCATCTAGGAAAATAAATCCTTGACGGGTGCCGGGAAGTCATATCCTGGGCTGATGTTTGAGGAAGAGATTTTGCTTCCGCTGTGGATGATTCGTTGTAAGGATACTGGTAGGAGAAGATAACTCCGTTGAGGAATAAACTTGGCAAATGAAATAATTCTGCAGGAGAAAAGATACTCTAGCGATCATGCTGGGGAGTGCTACTCTGTGGGGATAGCGATGCTTTGCTGAGTTGATGAAGATAACTCCGCTGGGGATACCGTTGATGAGTTATGCTGGGAGATTTGATGAATTCCGCTGGGGACATCCTTGTTGTGCTGGAAATGTTGATAGACTTCGCTGGGGGTAGGAAGATACTTTGCCGAGGCCGCTCTTTCCGTGGCTTTTGGCTGAGGATAACCCAGTTATATCCTGTTACGGAAATAACTCTTTAAATCAAGCCGGGACGACGCGTTCGTGCTCTGAGGGGATAAGCTTCCAGAATCTACTGGGGATAAGCTTATTGCTTGGGGATATGATTTCCAACTTTGCTGGTGAAGCTGGATTGGACTCTTCTGGGGAGTTTTGATATGCTGGAGGATGATCCCTTTGAATGGTGGTATACCGCCGGGGAACAATCTTTAGACCAAGACTGCCGGGGATGCTTTATGTATACGGCTGGGGAAGTATTGAGATCGGCTGGAGGATACTCAATTCCCTTGATATTTGACAATTTTGCTTGGAGAGACATGTATTGTTTTACTGAACTACTCTCTGGGGGATTGAGATACTCGATCATGTTCTTTGGCTGAACCTACCTTGGTACCTTGGAGGAGAGAACAATTAGACTGCTCAGACAACTCTTTTATTGCCCCTGTTTCCATGGGGAGGCCCATGTGGGATGCTGATAATTGTTGAGGGTCAAACCTTCTTCTGGTAGGCAGGTGACAAGATGACAGGACATAGTCGTACGCTTTAATCCCTAACTTTTGCCTGGACCGCCCTTTCGGGTTTTCAGTCCACCGGGATACCCATTTTTGCCCAAGTCGCCTTTTCAGGTTTTCGACTTGCCGGGTGTACAGCTTTTTTTCATTTCATCCCTCATTTTTCCCGAACCCTTTTGGTTCGCCGGGAAGCCCTTATTTTTGCCTAGGTGTGTCAACCTAGCGGGTCTTTGATTGTGCGTAGTATTTTTCCGACTATGTCCACGCTCTTAGAATGCAGGGAGGTGCCCCTGGCTGCTTGTGTTGCCATATTACCAGAAGATGTCTGATCGGGCAAGATTCGTTGCTGGAGTGCCCCAAGTGACTCAGGCAGAGATTTGCCCCAGGCTTTTTGGCCTTTTGAGAGATTCTCCGAATCTTGATTGGACTGCCCCAGATGATGGACAATAGTCGTGCCGTGCCCCTTGATTGGAAGTGCTTTTGTTCACTAGGTATTTCTCGTGCGAATTTCCCTGCTGTTCAAACAAAAAGTCATATGCAAACAAAGTTATGTTAAAGATGCAACGCCTATATCTGTCTTGAAGATTTTGAAAATGCATTCTTTTTTTCATAAAACAAGTAAATGTTTGTAAAACGTGATGTCAACTCCATATTTACCGTGGGCCTTCAGGAGTCAGGATACCTTTCGTAACAGTATGCTTTCGAACTAACCCATGCTTCAGCTAGGACTTTTGAGGGTTATAACGTGGCTTGGTTCACGGTTTAAGAAACAAAGGATAAAGGCTCAAAGTATTTGTACCCACCCGCTCTTCGTGATGTTCTCCAAACCTAAACCCAGTTGATCGTGCGTTAGACCTTGCTTGAGTCTTTGCTTTGATTTTCCGGTGATGATTCGGATGTTGATAACTTATTTTGAATAGGCAGTCATTTTTTTCTTGTTGAGGGTTGGTAAGACCTCTTTCTTGTCTGATTTTTGTTATCCCTTTATTTTTTTGCCTGAACTGTTTCCCTTTTTTGGGATTACAGTCAGCGGGATGCCCCAGTTTCATAAGTCCCCTTTGTAGGTTTAGACTTTTTTGGGCTTTTCATTTATAAAATTTTTTTCGATAATGACTGCCTGTCCTTTTGATTGTTCTGAACCATCACTGTCTTTGTTCGTTTTGTAAGGACCTCCTTGGTGCTATTCGTTATGCACTTGGATCAACTGAGAGACTACCCTGCCCCAGGTTGTGATTAAGGGTTTTAAATTTCGAAAAGAAAAACTCCTACTTCTTTGGCTCAGAGGGGTTGACGAGGGATCATCATCCTTATAACTTCAGTGTTTAGGATTTGAAACAATGCCTGTACCTCATCAGCGGGGTCTGTTCAAAAGCATACTGTAGATTATGGTATCGTTTTCGTCATCCTCCCTCAAGAGGCTTAGAATTAAAGATCAAGTGTTGACATCAGAAAAAATATGAAAACAGTTTGCATATAGTGAATGCGAATATATTGATTCAAAATAGACATAAGCGATGCATTAATGAAATAACAATGTTTGACATGAATAAATGTTTAAACAATCAAAGAAAAATGCAACTTGAACATTCGAATGAACAAAAGTTTTCTAGTTTGAATTAGTCACTTCAGATGGGAGATTCTCAGCAGAAGAATTTCATTTGGCCACCCGGCATGAACTCCAGCACCCTTCCGTCGATCAAGTCCTGGATCTTGTTCTTCAAGCTCCAACAGTCATTGGTTTCATGTCCAGGACTGTCAGAATGGTAGGCACATCTTTTATCAGGGTTATAGGTAGGAGCAGAAGTGTCAGGATTCTGGGGAAGACCCTTCAAAGTAATCAGATTGACCTCCAACAAGTGTTCCAGCATTAGAGATGGTGGTATGCCAGTCTCAGTGAAATGTCTTCCAGGCGTGTATCGCTTACGCCGATTACCCCGTTGATACTGGGCTTGTGAAGTAGTAGCAATTTGGAGAGGTTCATTCTTCACCATACCAGACTTTGGTCCTCTTGGTCGCTGATCAAAGACTTGGTCCCTGACTTGGGCTGGTTGCTTCATGTCTTGATGAAGCTGACTGATCATGGCTCTCAGCTCTCCTTGTTCCTGAGCTAAACCTTGAATGAGGGCCCTTTGCCCCAGCATCTGGGTTTTCAATGTGTCTACCTCAGCTTGTAGACGTTTCAGCTGTTCGTCCTTGTCATCTTCAGGACTCTTTCTGATCAGATTCCCCATGAGGAGCGTCCTCAACTCTTCCTGTCCCTTGGATAGACTCAGGAAGATCTCTTTGAACTGAGTCTCTTGAGTGTGAAGGTCCTGGTTATCTTGTTGTGAGGCCATTGCTGAAATAAACAGCGAGAAAGGTAAGTGACCTGCAAAAGGGATACCTGTAATGCGATGATGTGTATGATATGCATGCAATGTTTTCAAGGACCTCACAGGGTAAACAAGAAAATTGTTAGCATCGGGATTTATAGCTTGATTGAAGGAAACCCATGTTGTTGAGAATTCTTCTTCAAGGGTCAAAGGCTCACCATATCCAGTGGGTCATAGCCCCTGACAACCTTGGCTAGAGGAAAATAAATCCTCTTTACCCCTTGCTGAATGTTTGATTCATCATGACCTGCATCACAAGCCCTTGAGATCCTTGAAATGGGTTAGGATGTATGCAGGATGCATGCAATGGTATGATGTTATGGTATGCATGGGGTAATGTGAGTAGCCCTGTTATGAGTCCCAATTAAGGACATAAACAAAACTTGCAAGAAACTCAAGTAAAACCTGTCATGGGTCCCAATTAAGGACCAAATAAAACCTGCAAAACACTCAATAAACCCTGTTAGGAGTCCCAGTTAAGGACTATAAACAAAACCTGCAAGCAACTTGGTAAACTTGTTATGAGTCCTAATTAAGGACTATGGACCAAACCTGCAAGTAATTCATGGGTCAGTTTAACAAGCATGCAAGTAGGCAAGTACGAAGGCACACAAGTCACACAACAGAGCCCTTAGAGTTTAGGCCAGCATGAGGTCTAGGTGTTACCCTCTTGAAGTTGGTTGGTTCATACCTGTCCTAATCAAAAGTAACCGGGTTCTTAGAGGATCCCAATATCATTGACTACCCTCAATCGGTCATAACTCCAGCATCGCAATCTTTTCTTGCGGCCAGAACCATCACGAGAGTTTAGCCTCAATGGGCGTAGCATACTGCTACAATTCTAAAGGCCAAGTTGTGTCAATTAAGGTTCTAAGGTTGTTGGTGCTTAATGACTCCTTAGAAGACCCATATTCTCCTCGTTGCGACACAAGGGATATCGGTACAGACCAAGGTGCCACACCAACGTAGCCACTGCTTCACCCGTGTCGGTCTACGCCGGACAGGTCCCTCACAGCTTATGCTACCTAAACAGGGTATCCCCAGATCCGGGTTAGGATCTATGTATCTCCGATGCAACCCACAATAGTAAAGCAGACAAGTCAATACAATTGAAAACACAGTGATCTTAGTCCTAAGGTACACCTCACTTTTAGTTTAATTCCCCAGCAGAGTCGCCAGTTCTGTGATCGGTGGATCTGGAACTGACTGTTTAACGCTGGTTCGCGAAATGTCGCGGAAGCAAGAGTCGCCACCGTCTTTTATTTTCTCCAAATGGAAAGGACAAAAGCACAGAAAAATTCCTTATAGAGATTGCTCTCGGTTCGGGAGGTAGATTATAGAAAGGGAAGGTGTTAGCACCCTTTCTATCCATGGTTATCCATGGGCTCTTAGATACTTGCTCAATGTGTTTTCAAAATTGTTTGCTTGCTTTTCAATGTGGGTTTAAAAAGTTTCTTTGAAAAATTTCAGATCGACTCATACGTCAGAGTGTTTGAAAAATTTGCTTTGAAAGCTTTTGAAAAGTGTTGGTGTGAAAAGTCTTTTGATTTGTTTGAAATTAGAGCAAGTATCCTTGAGAACCTACCTACCCTAAGGAATTCGTCTGTGTAAGAGTCCTTAAAAGTAATGCTATCCCACCATTGAGAGGTAGGTAGCACCACCGTTGGAGGTGTTCGGGTCAATTCGAGGTTCGGGACGTGGTGATCACCAGAGCAATGGGAAGACACCTTAGAAGCTACCCTCATGCCAGGTTCCCGGATCATGAGGACTTACTAAGACATCCTCTACTCGACGATCACCTTTCGAAAGGCAACAGTGAGGCGTACCCTAGGGGTGGTGTGTGCGAATCGTGTGTCATGTTTCAGTTATTTGTCTTGTCATGTTTGTCGTGTTCTACGCTTGATTTTAATTAAGACATTCATTCTTGCATGCACATTTAACAGTTATAAAGTTTGCGAAAAATAAATCTAAGGCTATTACAAAGGCGCGGGTCCACATCGCCAAAATTAAACCGGACCCGATTTAGCGGAAAATAAGTAAAGCGATAAAATAAAGTGCGAAAAGTAAAGTTACATGGCTTTGGGAGATTTACAAAATTATAATAAGCGATATAAAATAAATGCGCGAAATAAGGGAATTAAAACAAAACTAGGGCGTTGGACCCTTTTGCAAACAATTAAAATTAATAAGGAAATTAAAATTAAATGTTTTTGTTATTTTTGTATTTTTTAGATTTAATAAGGAAAAGAAATTAATTGAAATTAAATTAAACGGCAAACCCTAATTCTAATATTTTTTTATTTATTATGAAAGAATTAAAATATAATCTACATCAAACCCTTATTTATTTATGTGCAATTTTTAATTTATGAAAATAAATAAACAATATTATTATTCTAAAAAAAGGAAAAATATTAAAAGGAATAAAAAAAATCAATTAACCTAATTCTATTTTGTTGGATTTTTGTTATGGAAAAAATATAAATTAAACCTAATTTGAAATTACATGCTAATAACATAATTATAATAAAATAAATATTACTTTTTGGTCTTTTTCTGATTTTTATATTTTTTGTAAAAAAAATAATTACTGAATTAAAACAATAAATAAATAAAATAAGAATTAAAAAGATATAAGGGAAATAAATGAAATTTCAAACCAGGGTGGGGTGTTGTCCCAAAATTGGAGGTATAGGCCTGGGAATTCTGGCCCAATAAGCATGGCCCTCGTTGACTTTGCCAATTGTATGCTAACGTGTTGACTTGGTCCTAGCATGTTCTTTGCATCGTGGGCGTTGCTCTGGTTGTGTAGGACGCGTGGATGGCCATGCTTTGAGAGAACATGATGTACCTGGATGTCAGCGCTGCATAGGATCAATTATTGAAAAATAGCATTGGAATTTTGCCAGACCTGGGACTTGAACCCAGGTCTTGAGAGTCACATGCATAGCGTGTTACCACTGAGCCAAACGCGTTAATTGATATATTATTATAAACAAATAATGAAAAAGCAAAACCAACGCCTATTAACTAAAACGCGCGCGAATTTGAATTGGCCAGTGGCTGATGGACACGATGCCTTCGTCTTCCCCACACTGTAAAACAGATCACTATGGGAACGGTTTTTGTAGCGTTGCCAAAAAGTCTCTACTGAAAAATAGCGATTAGAACCATGGGCATCATAAATTGTTCGCGAGGTATGTGTTTGCTTCGTCTTAACCTGCTCAATTCAACCATGATACTCACGAGCCCTAATTTTTCCTCTACGCAAAAGCCCCAATTTGAGAAACCTGCAACCCTAAAAAATATACATGGCATAATCGCCTATAATACAGAAAAACACAATTGGAAATATCAGTTAGCTTCAGAACTTCATCATGAACATGATTCAACCATTAAATTGTACAAAGGATGCTTAGAATGTGATGCTCAATTATGAAATTCGTGCTGTACAGTTCAAGTCCGAGATACCAATTCTTGGTGTTTGAGAGAAAGCTTATGATTGGATTTTGATCAGGGGAACTTTGGCAAGCTATTGAGACAGAAATTGGGACCTGAATCCACCTCTAACCACCCTTTCAGATTTGAGTTTTAAGGCAATTTTTCAAGTGTTGTAGAGAGCTTCTGAGCGCAGCTTGCCGTCTAATCCTTTTAGGTTTTCCATCCTGCATATGTAGTGATCATTTTAGGTTAACAAAATTCCACAAAATCTCTTGTATTCAATGGTTTCAAGATTTGATTTTACAAGATATTTTTGAATCTTTTTTCATGTGTAATTTTGTTCAATCATGCCAAATCACACCAAAACTTGCCATAATCAATCAAGCACGAAATATTGAGATTAGCATGTGCACAAAAAGATTTTTTTAGGTTAGGTTTATATTTTTCATGTATTAAAATGATTTAAATGAATATAAATTAATATAAATTCAAATAAATAATTAAAAAATATGAAAATACTTCCTTTTGGGCCTAATGGTCGTGCATAGGCTTGGCATGAAGAAACTTGGAGGAAAAATGGGCCCATTTGCATTTTTAGACCTTTTGCATCAATGTTGACTTTTCAAAATTCCTAAAAATTTCCCAACTTCCACAAGGCATAACTTGGTCAATTTTTAAGCTTTTCACATGTTCTTGGACATTTTGGAAAGGTCTTTGAGTCCTTTAACCAATGCCTTTGGTCCCATGTCATTTTGATTTACCAATCTCAAGTTATGGCCTTTGACTTAAAGTCACTTTTTGTTGACTTTTGAAAATGACCTATAATGTTGAAATTGATAACTTTTTGTGAGAGCATTTCTTGGACTTGGAACATGAAGATGAATTGTAGGAAATGTCTTTCTCTTCAAAATGAGCTTTGGATGGAATTTTTCTGATAATCCATGTGAAAGTTATGCCCTGGTCAATTTCAGTTGACTTTTTCAGCTGTCCAAATATAGCAACTTTTGCATCTTTGATGATTTCTGAGCCAAATTTTGAGAATCATGATCAAGCATTGATCAAATGATGTTTGTGGCTTCAAAATGATATATTGACCAAAAATTTGAACTTTTGACTGTCAAATGACCATTTTGCCCCTACAGTTGACTGTAGTGCAATCTAGGGTTTTGACTGTGCAATTTTGAGCTGAATGCCTTGAAACTTGACATGAGGATACTTGACCATCTTTTTAAGCATATGAGACTTGATTGGGCCTTTGAAAAGTTCATTTACTTGACCAGAACTCAAACCCTAGTATTGACTGTATAGAAGACAGTTGAGCTGCACCACCCTTGGGGAATTTTGTGACCTTGACTTGGTAATTTCTTGATGAATATGGGAGGGCAAATTTTGGGGTACAACAGGGTGCCTTAAACTTGTGCGGGATCACTACCCCAGAAGACAGACCTAAATCCTCGAAGTCCAGGCCAGGCACTTTTTGTATCTCCATAGCACTTAGCCGGTCTTCCAACTGTTTGTACCTATCCTCAGCCGGAGGGTACTGTTCGTCATTGAAATCTGTCTCATTGTCAGAGACCACTGGGATGGGAATCCTTCTCTCATGGGGGCTGTCTTTCCTAACTGATGGAGTTGTCCTCTCAGCTTCATCCTGCGGTGTATTCCCAGACCTGCGTCTAGGGCTGAACAACACAGTCCTCTTCTTCTTCTTTTTCTTCTTCAAGAGCAAAGCCTTCAGATCTTGTTGCCCCTGGGTCAAATTCATGATCAGCCCTTGGAACTGGGCGTTCTGAGCCTGGAGGGCCTTGATAGTGTGCTCGGTTGAGGATTCAGGATTCATGACGAGAGTGCTGAAATAAACAGCGAAGAAGGTAAGCAACCTGTCGAAAGGGTACCTGCAATGATGTGTATGATATGTATGCAATGATTTCAAGGACCTCGCGGGATAAACAAGAAAATTTGTTAGAACTTGGGAACTGGTGGCTTGATTGAAGGTACTTCATATTGTCGAGAGTCCTTCTCCAAGGGTCAAAAGCTCACCATATCAAGTGGGTCATAGCCCCTGACAACCTTGGCTAGAGGAAAATAAATCCTCTTTGCCCCTTGCTAGATATTTGATTTATCATGACCTGCATCACAAGCCCTTGAGATCCTTGAAATGGGTTAGGATGTATGCAATGGTATGATGTTATGGTATGCACGGGGTAATGTGAATAAACCCTGTTGTGAGTCCTTAATTAAGGACTGCAAACCAAAACCTGCAAGCAATTTAGTACAACCCTGTTATAAGTCCCAATTAAGGACTATGAACAAGACCTGCAAGACATTCGGTAAACTTTGTTATGAGTCCTAATCAAGGACTATAAACAAAACCTGCAAGAACTCAAGGGTTAGATAACAAGCATGCAAATAGGCAAGTACAAAGGCACACAAGTCACACAAGAGAAACCCTTAAGGTTTAGGCCAGCATGGGGTCTGGGTAGTACCCTCTTTCAGTTGGTGGGTTCAACCTGTCCTATCAAAGTAACCGGGTTCTAAGGATCCCAACATCACGGGGTTGCTTTCATTGTTCATCGTTTCGATTTAGCCACTGAACTGGCGACCGAAATATTCCAGGAAAGCAACCCTCAATTGAGTGTAGTATCGAGTATCAACCAACCTCGGACTGCACCAAAGTCAGTTATCTCACTACCCTAAAGAGGCCAAGATAGTTCAATTAAGGTTCCTAAGGTCTGTTGATGCTTCACGACACCACGCGGAGGCCCCGTACTCTCCTTGACTGAACTCAAGGGTTACCGGTACACACCAAAGTGCCACATCAACGTAGCAGACTGTTTCAACCATGTCGGTATACCCCGCACAGTTCCCTCACAACCTTGTTGCTACTTTCTAAGAAAGGTATCCCCAGATCCGGGTTAGGATCTATAGAACTCCCAAGCAACCCACAATTATAAAGCAAGCAAAGAAGACAATTGAAAACATAGTTATGACCTAGCCCTAAGGTACACCTCACTTCAAGTTTTAGTATTCCCCAGCAGAGTCGCCAGTTCTGTGATCGGTGGATCTGGAACTGACTGTTTAACGCTGGTTCGCGAAATGTCGCGGAAGCAAGAGTCGCCACCGTCTTTTATTTTATCCAAATGGAAAGGACAAAAGCACAGAAAAATTCCTTAAAGAGATTGCTCTCGGTTCGGGAGGTAGGTTATAGAAAGGGAAGGTGTTAGCACCCTTTCTATCCATGGTTATCCATGGGCTCTTAGATACTTGCTCACTTGTGTTTTCAAAATTGGTTTGTTTGCTTTTCAATTGTGGGTTTTAAAAAGTTTCTTTGAAAATTTCAGATCGACTCATGCGTCAGAGTGTTTGAAAAATTGTTTTGAAAGCTTTTGAAAAGTGTCGGTGTGAAAAGATTTTGATTTGTTTTGTTTTTAAAGAGAGCAAGCATCTACGAGTCGTCTACCTACCCTAAGGAATTCGTCTGGGTAAATGTCCTTTAAAGTAGCGCCATCCCACCATTGAGAGGTAGGTAGCACCATCGTTGGAGGTGTTCGGGTCAATTCGAAGGTTCGGGACATGGTGATCACCAGAGCAATAGGAAGACACCTTAGAAGCTACCCTCATGCCAGGTTCCCGGATCATGAGGACTTACTAAGACATCCTCTACTCGACGATCACCTTTCGAGGCAAGGCAACAGTGAGGCGTACCCTAGGGGTGGTGTGTGCGATTCGTGTGTCGTTTTCATTGATATTTGTCTTGTCATGTTCATTGTGATCTACGCTTGATTTTATTTAAGTCCATACATTCTTTCATGCTTTTGTTAACAGTTAATATTTGCGGGAAAGGTAAATTCTAAACTATTACAAATGGCGCGGGTCCACATCGCTCAAATTAAACCGGACCCGATTTGACAGAAAAGTAAATAAAGCAAAGTAAATAACGAAATTGAAAAGTGCGAGAAGTTTACGTTACAACGCTTTGGGAGAGATACATAATTATTTAAGCAATAAAATAAATACGCAAATTAAACAATTAAAAATATGGGCGTTGGACCCTTTTGCAAAATTAAAATTAATAAGGAATTAAAATTAAAATTAATAGAAATTATTTTTGGGTATTTTTATGTTTTTTAAGATTTAATAGAAAAAAGAATTAATTAAAATTAACTAACCCTAATTCTAATGGTTTTTAAGTTTGTTATGAAAATATTAAAATATAACCTAAATTAAACCTAAATTCTTTTATGTACAATTTAATTATGAAAATAAAATAAGTAATATTATTATTATGAAAAAAAGGAAAATTGAAAAGGAATAAAAAGTTATTAAACCTAATTCTATATTTTTGGATTTTTTATGAAAAAGAATTAATATTGCAAACCCTAATTTAAATTGAATTTATTTACATGCTAATTTATTTATAAGGAAATAATTAAAATAAAAATTATTTATCACATTTTTGTCTTTTCTGATTTTTTATGATGTTTTTTCATATTTTGTAAAAATAATAATTAATTTAAACAAATAAAGAAAATAAAATAACAATAAAAAATAAAATAAGAAAAATGTAGAGAAAGCAAACCAGGGGGGGTTCAGGCCCCAATTGTGAGGTGTTGTTGTGAAATTCTGGCCCATTTAGCATAGCCTTCTTTGACTTTTTTGCTAGCATGCTGGTACGTTGACTGGAGTGTAACGTGTTCTCCAATCTATAGCCCTTGATCTGATGCTGGGATGGACGTGGCAAGTTGGATTGGAGGGACGCATGGTGGTCGCTAGCGCTGAATCTGCATGGGATGACATATAGAAAAATAATGTTGAAATATGCAAGACCTGGGACTTGAACCCAGGTCATGAGGGTTAATAACATCACACCTTGCCAGCTGAGCCATTGAACGCTTTTGATATATTAATAACAAAGAAATAATATGATACGAAACAACGCGCTAATGGGTTTGCGCGCAAAAATTCAAATCAGCCTATCACGCTTGGCCACGACTTCATCGTCTTCCTATTCCTGAAAACATAAAAACATATGGCAACGGTTTCTTAAGCGTGGTTTTAAGGATGTTTTGAGAAAATAGCGATTAGCTCATCTCTAAACATAAATTAGGCGCGAATATATGTTCATGATCGTCTGAGTATGCTCTATCCAATGGTGGTACTGTGGTGTCCCAATTTTGCTTCGTTTCAAAAGCCCCAAATTTGCAAACCTGTAAACCCTAGAAATCGCGCATGGTACAATTGTATATACAGCATAACAATTAAATTAAACATCATGGTTAGCTTTAAAACATCACAATGAATATAAATCCACAACTAGAATGCCATGAGAGTGCCTAGAATATGATATATGATTATGAGTTTTTTGCTGTACAGGGAAGGTCCTCGTTACCAATTCTTGAGGCTTGAATGGATATTAATGATTGGAATGTGTTCAGGGCAATCTTGGCAAGCTATTGAAACAAATTTTGCACTTTGAATCGACCTCTAGAGTGGTTTTCAGAATTGAACTTTTGGCAAGAATTTCAAGTTTTGTCCAATGGTTTTCTGCGCAGCTTTTAGTCTCCTATGATTAGGTTTTGATTCATGCTTATGTACTGAGGCTATTAGGTTAACAAAAGTAGAACAAATCCATGGCATTGATAGTTTTTGCAAATTTGATTTCATAAGATCTTTCCATATCTTTTTCACATGTATTTTTGTGTCAATTAGCCTAAATCAAACCAAATCTTTCCATGTTAGGATGTGCACGAAATATTGAGGCTGAAATGTGTACAAAAAGATTTGTTAAGGCAAGTTTGATATTTTTCATGTATTTAAATAATTTAAATGAATTAATATAAATAATAATTCAAATAAATAAATAAAAAATGAGAAAATACTTCCCTTTGGGCCAAGTGGTCGTGCACATGCTTGGAATGATGAATCATGGAAGAAAAATGGGCCCATTAGCATTTTTAGGTCATTTGAATCAATGTTGACTTTTCAAAATATCCAAAAATTTCCCAACTTCCACAAGGCATAACTTGCTCAATTTTTAAGCTTTTCTCATGTTTTTGGACATTTTGGAAATGTCTTTGAGTCCTCTAACCAATGTCTTTGGTCCCATGTCATTTTTATTTACCAATCTCAAGTTATAGCCTTTGACTTAAAGTCCCTTTTTGTTGACTTTTGAAAATGACCTATAATGTTGAAATTGATAACTTTTTGTGAGAGCATTTCTTGGACTTGAAGTATGAAGATGAGTTGTAGGAAATGTCTTTATCTTCAAAATGAGATTTGGATGGGATTTTTCTGATAATCCATGTGAAAGTTATGCCCTGGTCAATTTCAGTTGACTTTTTCAGCTGTCCAAATAAGGAAACTTTTGCATCTTTGATGATTTCTGAGCCAAATTTTGAGAATCATGATCAAGTATTGATCAAATGATGTTTGTGGCTTCAAAATGATATGTTGACCAAAATTTTGAACTTTTGACTGTCAAATGACCATTTTGCCCCTACAGTTGACTGTAGTGCAATCTAGGGTTTTGACTGTGCAATTTTGAGCTGAATGCCTTGAAACTTGATATGAGGATACTTGACCATATTTGTAGGCATATGAGACTTGATTGGGCCTTTGAAACCTTCAATTTCTTGGTCAGAACACAAACCCTAGTTTTGACTGCATAGGAGACCTTTGCCCTGAGCAACCCTTAGGGAATTTTGTGACTTGGCTTGGCAATTTCTTGGAGAATATGGGAGGGCAAATTTTGGGGTGCAACAGATAGCGCTGTCTAAAGGAAACGAGAACAGAAACGATCTTTTTTTGAGTAGGTAGATAACTGTTAGGTACTTGCTCAAAACAACAAATCTTTTACACCATACACTTTCAAACAAACTTTTCAAACTAAAGTTTTCAAAACACTTCATAACACTCTTGAGGACAGAAACAAGGGTTAAAACGAAGTAAAATAAAACATTTCAAAACAAGCACACACAAGCAATTTTTCAAAATGAGCAAGTACCTAAGAGCCCATGGATAACCATGGACAGAAAGGGTGGTAACACCTTCCCTTTCTATAATCTACCCCCCGTACTCAAAATATATCGAAAAAAGGATTTTTTTTTTCTGTGCTTTTTTCCTTTCCGGTTGGATGAAATAAAAGTCGGTGGCGACTCTTTCTTACCGCAACATTTTGTGAACAAAAAATGCAAAACGCAAACCAGCATTTCCAAAACAGTCGGTTCTTCCACCATATCACAGTAGGGTTACTTCAAAATAAATCCTGGGTAGTAGGGCTGCTTCAGAATAAAGCCTGGGTGGTAGGACTGTGAGATGGAACCTGGGTAGTAGGGTTACTTTGAAATAAAATCCTGGGTAGTAGGGCTATGAGAAGGAACCTGGGTAGTAAGGTTACTTTGAAATAAAGCTTGGGTAGTAGGGCTATGAGAAGAAACCTGGGTAGTAGGGTTACTTCGAAATAAAGTCTGGGTAGTAGGGTTGCTTCGAAATAAAAGCCTGGGTAGTAGGGCTATGAGAAGGAACCTGGGTAGTAGGGTTACTTTGAAATAAAGCATGGGTAGTAGGGCTGCCTCATTTGATCATGTAGATTAGTTGACCCGTTTGGTTTCAGGAATTGATTTTCCATTAGTTGTTTGCAGATATGACATGTATAGCTTCATGGATTTAACCTTGAACTGTTGGAATTATTGATGATAACCATCTTTCTTGAAAAGGTACATGATTAATTATATGCGATGCATGAAATGCATTGTGTGATGATGTTCTCAAAATAAATGAGATTATGTTGTATGCAATATGTATGCGCACGTCATGATGTATGAATATGAAATGCTATTGTGACATATCCGAGTCAGGGAAAATAAATCCCTGACTGCTACTAGAGAGTACTGGAAATTGAATTCTTGATCATTGTAGAAAAAGTGGTTCTTCTACTTCTGCTGTGGATGATGAGTAGAGATAATTTGTCGAGGATTTTCTCTTTCTATTTGAGGATGTTCTGCCGGGGATTGACTCTGCTTGAGAATTGATTCTGCTTGAGAATAACTCTGTGGAGGGAGATGCTTGTTGGAAGATTCAGCTGATGTAGAGAAATAAGCTTTGTTGGGGAATGAGCTTCCACAGTTTGTGAAATAAACTCTACCCGGGAGGAGGTTTTATGAACCATTAAAACTGGGCTGGGGAAAACAGACTTCAGCTCTCTGAAGTAACTTTGCTTGAGAAAGTAATTCCTACTTGGGGAAGAAGAGACCAAAACTTTGGTTGTTTTTACGATGTGGGGAACATAGACATCACTAGGACGTATGCTAAGGATACGGCGATGACTTTGCATCAGGATATTTTTGCCCCTGTGCCTGCTGGATATTTTATGGATGGATCTATGTCGTGGTTATACTTGAACATGTATTGTATGAGTGTCAGAATGTCATCCGTCTTTGGATCGTATCTTCACTGTACTTGAAACATGTGTTGAATGAGGATCAGAATGACATCCGTCTCTAGACCGTATCTGCGCTATATTTGAAACATGTGTTAGATGAGTGTCAGAATGAAATCCGTCTCTGGATCATATCTGCACTATACTTGAAACATGTGTTGAATGAGTGTCAGAATGACATCCGTCTCTGGATCGCATCTGCACTGTACTTGAAACATGTGTTGGATGAGTGTCAAAATGACATCCGTCTCTGGATCGTATCTGCATTGTACTTGAAACATATGTTGAATGAGTGTCAGAATGACATCGGTCTCTGGATCGTATCTGCATTGTACTTGAAACATGTGTTGAATGAGGGTCAGAATGACATCCGTCTCTGGATTGTATCTGCACTGTACTTGAATAGAATCTAGAGTAGGTGCCAGATGACATCCTTCCTTGGATAATACCTGAACCATTTCTAGATGAGAATCTGGAGTAAGTGTCAGGATGACATCCGTCTTTGGATCGTACCTGAACCGTTTCTAGATGAGAATCTTGAATAAGTGTAAGGATGACATTCATCATTGGATCGTACCTGAACCGTTTCTAGATGATGTGTTGAAATAAGTGTCAAAATGACATTCGTCTCTGGATCGTATCTGCACTGTACTAGGATAGAATCTGGAGTAGGTGTCAGGATGACATCCATTTTTGGATCATACCTGAATCGTTTCTAGATGATAATCTGCTTTATTCAGAATGTTTCCATTGGGAAAACCCGAGAAGCTTGGTGACTTCATTGGGGAATTTTCGTTGGAGAAGTAATTTGGAGATTTTGCTATGCCGAGGGTATGATAACACCTGACATCAATAGGTTGTAAGCTGAGAATATGGCGGTGACCTTGTAATAGAATGCCCCTGTCTTGATACCTGTTGTAGAAAATATCAACCGGGGATTTTGTAGATGGTTTGACTATTATCCCAACTCTTGGAGTCCTTGGTGAATGCAGATCAGGGTAATAAACCTTCTACTGATTAGACAAATGACAAGATGATGGGGCGTAGTTGTACGCTTTAATCCCTAACTTTTTCCTGGACTGCCTTTTCATATTTTCAGTCCACCGGGATACCCTTTTTTGCCCAATCCTCCTTTTTAGGTTTTCGACTTGCCATGTGTACATATTTTTTGTTTTTGTCCCTAATTTTTTCATAGGCCAGTCAACCTAACGGGTCTTTGTTTATGCATAGTATTTTCTGACTATGTCCACGTTCACCGGGTACGGAGAATTGTCACTATCCATAGTAGTAAGTGTTGTCACACTGCCAGGAGGTGTTTGTTTGATCGTACATGATTCGTTGTTGGAATTCATGCCCAATGCCCCAAGTGATTTAGATGGAGATCTGCCCCTGGCTATTCGACATCTTTGAGAGATTACTTGAATCTTGACTTGAATTCCCCAGGTGATGGATAATGATCATGTCGTGCCCCTTGGTTGGAAGTGTTTTTCCACTTGAGGTGGTCCTTTTCATTGAGAAGGTTTTTGTTCACTTGATATTCGTCATGCGAATTTCTCTGATGTTGAACAAATAATCATATGCAAACAATGGTATTTTAAGAATGCAAAGCTTATGTCTGTCTTGAAGTTTGAAAATTCATTTTTTAGTAAAACAAACAAATTTCTGTAAAAGTGTGATGTCAACTCAGGATTTATAGCAAGTCCTACAGGAGTCAGGATACCTTTTGTAACAGTATGCTCTCGAACTAACCCATGCATCAACTAGGACTTTTAAGGGTTGTAATGTGGCATGGTTCACAGTTTAAGAAACAAAGGATAAAGGCTAAAAATTTATTTGTACCCACTCGCTCTTCGTGATGTTCTTCAGTCCTATGCTCAGTTAATTGTGCATTTTGAATCCCAATTGAGTCTGGCATCTTGACCTTGATGTTCGGGTGATAGTTCAGTAACTGAAAATTTATTTTGTAGAGGCAGTCATTTTTATAATCTTCTTTTTGTCGAGGATTTGTAGTAACCTTTTTTTTCTTCGTTATCCCTTCTTTTGCCTGAACTGTTTCTTTTGCGATTACAGTCAGTGGGATGCCCTAGTTTTTTCTTAATCTCCTTCATAGGTTTTGACTTAACGGGCTTTTCTTTTGAAAAATAATGACTGTCCACTTTGATGATTATGCAGAACCATCACCGTCTTTTGATTTGGAAGGACGTCTTTGATGTCATTCATTGTGTACGAAGCAAAATATTGCAACTGAATGCGCGTCTAAATTGACTGAGAAACTACCCTGCCCAAGGTTATGATTAAGGGTTTTAATTTGCGTGAAAAGAAAAACTCCTACTTCTTTGGCTCAAAGGGGTTGACTAGGGATTATCTTCCTTATAACTCCACTGTTTGGGATTTGAAACAACGCATGTACATCGTTAACAAGGTTTGTTCAAAAGCACATTGTATGGATTGTGGTATCGTTTTCGTCATCCTCCCTCTAAAGGCTTAGAGCTTTTGATCGAGAGTTGAATATCACAAAAAGGAAGTAAAATACAATTTAAGTATAGTGACAACGAATGAAATAATTCAAGATAAACATAAGCAATGCATTGATGAAATAACAAAGTTTGACATAAATAAGTGTTCGAAGAAATCAAAAGACAATTACAACTAGAAAATTCTAATGAACGCAAAGCCTTCTTGTCAGAACTTGTCACTTTAGATGATTTGCCTTTGAGGAATGGCCTAAGAATTCCAGCTGACCATCTTGTGCGAATTCTAGTGCTCCTTCATCAATCAGGTCTTGAATTTTATTTCTCAATGTCCAACAGCTATTGGTGCCATGTCTGGGACTGTTGGAGTGGTACGCACATCTTGCATTTGAATTGTAACTTGGGGAGGCTGTCTTGGGACTCTGAGGAGGGTCCTTTAATGTAACCAGCTTGGCCTCTAACATGTTTTGCAATGCTTGAGCCAATGACATGTTGATTTTGGTAAAGCGTCTTTTAGATGTATTCCGCTTATGCCGATTGCCCCTGTTGTTGTTGGCGAGGTTGTGGTTGGGCTTGTGACATAGAAGAAATTTGGAAAGTTCTACTCTCCAAGCCAACTTTTTGTCCCATCAAGGGTTAATGAATGACTTGACCCCTAGCCTCGACTATTTGTTTCATACGGTTGCATCTGTCTTGATGAAGCTTGTTGACAATGGTCCTCAGCTCTTCTTGTCCTCGGGCTAGGCTTTGGATAAGAGCCATCTGCCCCAACATTTGGATTCTCATTGCTTCCATCTCAACCTGCAGTTGTTCAACCTGGTCATCCTTGTTGTTATCAAGACGTTTCTTGGTCATTTTCCCAGCGAGGAGTGCTTTCAATTCTTCCTTCCCCTTGGATAGGTTTAGGAATATTTCCATGAACCGGGCCTCTTGAGTTTGAAGATCTCTGTTGTCTTGTTGGAGATCCATTGTTGTAATAAACAGCGAGAACACGAGAGACCTGTACAGGAGCCTACCTGTTATGCGATGACATGTATGATTTGAAAATGTTTTCAAGGATCTCGGGGGGGAAACAAGAAAAGTGTTAGGCGTTAAACTTTACAACTTTGATTGAAGCACTTCATATCGTTGAAGGTCCTTCTATGAGAGTCAATTTCACCATATCGAGTGGGTCATAGCCCCTGACTCAAGTTTTTGAGTTTTGATCTTCTGACGACATTGGCTAGAGGAAAATAAATCCCCTTGCCCCTTTCTAGACGTCTGATTTATCATAACCTGCATCACAAACCCTTGAGATCCTTGAAATGGTTAAGGAAATGTTGTGGCATGATGTTATAATGTGTATGTTATGCGTTAAGAAAAAGTGTAAGGTGATGAAAACAAGTGAACCCTGCAAGAAATCCAAGTTATTGGATAATGACTATAAACAAATCCTACAAGGAAATCATGTTGTCAGATAAAAAACCCTGCAAGTAGTTCAAGTTGAAAGCAAACAAGTTACACAAACAACCTTAGGTTTAGGCTTGCATGGGTTTTAAGGTAGTACCCTCTTGAAGTTGGATTGGTTCAACCTGTCCTATAATAGTAACCGGGTTCTAAGGGATCTCAATATCACCGATCTTTCCCCCCAAATTTCGTTCCGATAGACAATTGACTTGCCACCAAACAAAACGCAAGAGTCAAACCTCAATGAGTGTAGCATCGGGTATCAATCGACTTTGGGTTTACACCAAAGACGATTATCTCACTACATCCTAAAAAGCCAAGTCGGTCAATTAAGGTGCTAAGGTCAGTTGACGCTTTATGATACCACGCAACGGCCCTGTATTCTCCTTGATTACTCAAGGGCTACCGGTACAAACCAAAGTATCGCATCAACTTAGCTACTATTTCCACCGTGTCTGTATACCCCACACAGCTCCGTCATAATTTATTGCTACTTACCTAAAAGGAATTCCCCGACCTGAGTTTAGGATCCAAACAACCCAAACAGATACCCTTAAAAGTGTAATTGCAAGCTTCTCAAGTCATATTTAAAGCATTTGTTTTGATGAAGACAACATGGATATCAACATTCAAAGGATGTGCAAAAAGCTTATCAACATCATATAAAATTCTTGAAGATTATAGAAGAATTATTGAAGAATCATCAAATGTCAAAATGGTATAAATAATTCTTAATCTTGAATATAGATGTTCACAAAAATATGCATTCATCAACATACACATATCCCATAATTTTAACATCAAGAAAAACTTTGTTTGAAATATTTTTCAAAAAGTATTTTTGAAAATAACCCTTTAGGAACCGGTTCCTCCCTAACAGGGAACCGGGTTCCAGACTTTCTCAAAAAACATGTCCCTGGTTTTTGTACCAGGAACCGGGTTGTACCAATAGGGGAACTGGTTCCTGCGTAATATTTTTGAAATCTGACTTATAACGTTCACTAAGAACCGGGTTCTGTCAGTGTCGGAACCGGTTCCTAGCGAACCAGTGCATCTTTTCTTTTGGTTTTTGAACATTTTTCAAGTGGTATCTTTTCATGAATGCATTGCAACTTTTCATATGAATTGGCATGAATGAAGAGGTTCTTGTGACTTTATAAAATGCTGCAGATTTTCTTATTTCAAAAATATACAAGAATGCTTCAATTTTCAAATTAACAAATATACTTCTTCAATAAACAATTTTTCATCATTCACATTTGAATTCATATTTTCATGTGTTCATAATTTTGTGAAACTTGCCATATACACTTTCATTATCATTACAAGTTTCATACATACATTGTGAACATTTATATACATTGTTTGAGAATTGTTTATATCTTGAAGAAGAAGATCAATTGAAGATTGATAAAGCTATCCATATATTTCAAATCAATCATTGTATTACTTAAAGAATTTATTCCCTTACTATCCAGGATTGTTGGAAGTAAGTGTTGTGATTTGAAGAGGATTGTTCTTCATTCACATTAGTGTTTGTTTGGTCTTAAAGGTGTTAAGAACCTTTGATCACCCTATAGGTTAGATAGTAAGCATAGGCTGTACAATCATTCTAACTATAGTGAAATCTCTTTCGTGTTGGAAAGGGGACTGGAGTACTCTCGGATTGTGAGGGGAACCAGGATATATCACCGTGTTCTTTACTTTTCCGCATTTATCGCTTTCATCACCATAATCAGGAAAAGATAAAGATATAATCAAAACCTTCAAACACTTAACCAAAAAATTACTACAAGTATTCTCATTAAACCGAATAAATTTTATAAGACCTAATTCACCCCCCCCCCCCCCCTCTTAGGCACTCTGAGACTTACAATTGGCATCAGAGCAAGTTATAGGTAACTTGTTCCTAAAGATCCAGAATGGCTTTCGCAAATCCAAATCAAAATTCGGTTTTCAAAGATGGTGGTAGTAACAACAAGCCTCCACTGTTTTGTGGTGAATACTTTGACTTTTGGAAAATTCACATGAAGGCTCATCTTGAAGCGCAAGGAGAAGAAATATGGAATGTTGTTGAGAATGCTCCATTTACTCCGGTGTGTGTTGTCAATGGTGTTGGGTCATCAAAGCCTAAAGCATCATGGGATGACGATGACAAGAAAAAAGTTCTCTTTGACAAAAAGGTAATCAATATTCTCCAAAGTTCTCTTAGTATGGATGAATTTTTCCAAGTATCGACATGTACAACGGCAAAGGAAATTTGGGACACTCTTGTAGAAACTCATGAAGGAACCGCCGAAGTAAAAAGGTCTAGATTGAACACTTTGAGTCAAGAATATGAATTATTCAGAATGTTGCCCGGAGAATCCATCCTTGACTTGCAAAAGATATTCGTTCACTTGACAAACCATTTGAAGGCACTTGGTAAAACTTTAACAAACGATGAATTAAATCTTAAAGTGCTTAGATCTTTAACAAGGGAATGGCAACCAAAAGTGACGGCAATATCCGAAAAGAAAAGCCTAGCAACTATGACTTCCGCAACACTTTTCGGAAAGCTTCAAGAATATGAGACGGAACTTGGAAGACTTGAAAAACATGAGAATAATGAGAAGAAATCCAAAGGCATTGCTTTGAAAGTTGATTCAAAAGAAAGTCAAGATAAAGATGCATCGGAGGAAGATGAAAATCTCTTGCTTCTTGTAAAAAGGTTAGGAAAAATTTTTGGTCATAAAAATAATCTTCATAATGCTAACTTTGTCAAAAGAAAGAAATTCTATAAGCATAAAGACAAAGAAGCCTCCACATCAACACAAGATGTCACATGCTATGAATGTGGAAAGCAAGGTCACATAAAGCCGGATTGTCCAAAACTCTCCAAGAAAAATGGATTCAAAGGTAAAAAGGAGTTCAAGAACAAAAAGGCTTATGTTTCATGGGAAGATAATGAGATAAGTTCTTCATCCGATTCGGAAAGCGACGAATGTGCAAATCTAGCATTGATGGCTTCACATCACTCCAATGATAAAGAAGAGGTTAGTAATGAATTTAATCTTTTTGATGATGATGTTCAAGGTGCTATTTATGAACTCTTGGGAGAATGCAAAAGTTTATACAAAAAGGTGTAAAATCAAGAAAAAGAACTTTTAATTTGTCTAGAAAAAATTGACACCATGACTAAAGATTTTGATCTTCAAAAACAAAATTTTATTAAAGAAAAGGAAAACTTTGCATGCTCCAAGTGTGAATCAAATGTCTTTCAAATTGTTCAATTGAAAAGAGTCATTGAACGATATGAAAAAGGACAAATAGGATTGGAAGGATTACTAAGCCAACAACGTTATCCAAATGATAAAAGAGGTCTTGGTTATGTGAATTCTAAGAAACCAAGTAACAATCCCACTGTTTTTGTAAAGGCTAGTAATAGTTCCAATCCCAAGAAAGTAGAAAAGAAGCAAGTTGTTCATAATCATCAAAAGAAAAAGGCTAATGTATCGAAAAAGAAAACATTTCCTAAAAAGAAATCTTATCCTTCTAGATATAGAAGTAACTTTGAACCTACTTGTTTTTATTGTGGTATTAAAGGCCATACACCTAATGCTTGCTATGTTAGAAACTTTAGTATAGCAAGTGGGCATTATGTGTGGGTGAAAAAGGGAACTAACTATGAAGGACCCAAGGCAACTTGGGTACCTAACAAAGAATAATTTGTTTTTGTAGGTATGCTTGAAATCCACATCAAATGTTTGGTATCTTGATAGTGGATGTTCAAAGCATATGACAGGAGATGTACACCAATTTTCATATCTAGTACATAAAGCCAAAGGGTATGTCACCTATGGAGACAACACCAAAGGAAATATTATTGGCGTTGGAATAGTTGGCACACCTCCATCCATTCAAATTGAGGATGTTCTCTATGTTGAAGGATTAAAGCACAATCTTCTTAGCATAAGTCAACTTTGCGATAGAGGGTTCAAGATCAAATTCAACAAAGATGAATGCCTTATTATGGATGAGGCAACCAATGAGGTAAAACTCAAAGGTATAAGAACTAACAATATTTTTATGATTACTCTAGATGATTTGTCTATGAAGGTACAATGTCTTATGGTAAACAACAATGACGCTTGGTTATGGCACAAGAGGATTGCTCACATTCACATGGAGCACTTGAACAAATTGATTAAGCATGACTTAGTTATTGGTCTACCAAAGATAAAGTTCATCAAAGACAAATTATGTAGCGCTTGCCAAAAGGGCAAACAGGCCAAAACAACTTTCAAATCTAAGAATGTGGTGTCTACTACAAGGCCACTACAATTGTTACACATGGATCTCTTTGGTCAATCAAGAACAAAAAGCTTTGGAGGTAATGTATACGCATTGGTTATTATTGATGATTTTTCTAGATATTCTTGGACTTTGTTTCTTGTGCAGAAAAGTGATTCCTTTAAACCTTTTAAGAAGTATGCTAAGCAAATCCAAAATGAAAAATCACTAAAGATTGTATCCATAAGAAGTGATCATGGTGGAGAATTCCAAAATGCACAATTTGAAGAATTTTGTGAAGAACATGGTATCTCTCATAATTTTTCAGCACCAAGAACTCCACAACAAAATGGAGTAGTTGAAAGAAAGAATAGGTTTCTAGTGGAACTTGCAAGAACAATGCTTAGTGATGCAAATCTTCCTAAATATTTTTGGGCGGATGCGGTTAGTACGGCATGTTATGTTGGAAATCGAGTTATCATTATACCTATAATAAAGAAGACTCCATATGAACTCTTCAAAGGAAGAAAGCCAAATATTGTTCACTTTCACATTTTTGGATGCAAGTGCTTTGTCCTTAACAATGACAAAGACAATCTCGATAAGTTTGACGAGAAATCCGACGAAGGTATATTTCTTGGTTATTCGCTTTCTAGTAAAGCATATAGAATTTATAATAAAAGAACTTTAACTATTGAAGAATCTATGCATGTATCTTTTGATGAAACTAACCCCCTCCAAGGAGGAAGTAGTTGTTTGTGATGATGATGATCCTATAAATTTACTCCCGGAAGAACTTTCAATTGATCAAATTGAGAAATCACCGGAAAATTCAGAAAACATTGTTCAACAATATTCAAACATCAATGATCTACCAAAAGAATGGAGAACTCATAGAGACCGTCCTATTGACAAAATTATTGGTGACATTAGCCAAGGAGTATCAACAAGATTGAATCTAAAAGATGCTTGCTTAAACATGGCGTTTGTTTCTCAAATTGAACCTACCAAAGTTGATGAAGCCTTAGGAGATGATAAATGGATTATTGCTATGCAAGAAGAATTAAATCAATTCGAGAGAAATCAAGTTTGGGAGCTTGTTCCTAGACCAAGTGGTAAACACATCATAGGTACCCGATGGGTGTTTAAGAACAAACTTGATGAGAATGGTCTAATTGTTCGAAACAAAGCAAGGTTGGTTGCCCAAGGTTACAATCAAGAGGAAGGAATCAACTTTGACGAAACATTTGCTCCGGTTGCAAGGTTAGAAGCTATACGTCTTTTACTTGCTTATGCTTGTTCATTAAATTTTCAGCTTTTTCAAATGGACGTCAAAAGCGCATTCTTGAATGGATACATCAATCAAGAAGTCTATGTCAAACAACCTCCGGGATTTGAAGACTTCAAACATCCTACACATGTCTTTAAGTTGAGAAAGGCTCTTTATGGCTTAAAGCAAGCACCAAGAGCATGGTATGATAGACTTAGCAATTTTTTGTGTGAAAAAGGTTTCGAAAAGGGTAAGGTTGATAAAACCTTGTTCATTAAGAAAATCCAAAGTAACACTTTATTGGTTCAAGTCTATGTTGATGATATCATTTTTGGATCGACTAACAAAGAAATGTGTGAGGAATTCTCATTGATGATGCAAGGAGAATTCGAGATGTCTATGATGGGAAAGATGAACTACTTTCTTGGACTACAAATTAAGCAACTAGAAGATGGAATCTTCATCAATCAATCTAAGTATTGCAAAGAACTATTGAAAAAGTTTGATATGGAACATTGTAAAGCAATGAATACTCCAATGGGCTCCAGAACATATGTCGATCAAGATGAATCCCGTACTCCAATTGATATTACAAAATACAGAGGTATGATTGGCTCTTTATTGTATTTGACGGCAAGCCGTCCTGACATCATGTTTAGTGTTTGTCTATGCGCTCACTTTCAAGCAAATCCAAAGGAATCACACCTCATGGCAGTTAAAAGGATAATGAAGTATCTTAAAGGAACAACCAGTGTCGGCTTATGGTATCCTAAAGGTAGTATTTGCACTTTAATTGGTTATTCTGACGCGGATTATGCAGGTTGTAAAACTGATCGTAAAAGCACAAGTGGTACTTGTCACATTATTGGAAATGCATTAGTATCATGGGCTTGTAAAAAGCAAGCATGTGTTGCTCTTATCACGGTCGAAGCAGAATACATAGCAGCGGGTAGTTGTTGTGCACAAATTCTTTGGCTCAAGCAACAACTCCGTGATTACGGACTTGATCTCGGATGCATTCCTCTTCGATGCGACAATACAAGTGCTATCAATATTACAAAGAATCCGGCCATGCATTCAAGAACAAAACATATAGATATTCGACATCATTTTCTCCGTGATCATGTTCTTAAAGGAGATGTCGAAGTCACTTTTGTGGATACTCGTAACCAACTCGCAGATATCTTCACAAAACCGCTTGCTCGGGAACCTTTCTTCAAAATCCGAAGAGAACTTGGTATTTTGGATGAAGGTGATATCTAAAGGTTTCTCATAAGGTGCACGTCTTAATTCTTCAACAAGAATTTCTTATGTCTCAGTACACTCTGCTTCTACTCCTTCTTTTATATGTTTTTATCGTCTTATTTTTTAAAATATGTATTTGTTTCACTCTTTTTCCCCATCCTTTTTGATGTTAACAAAGGGCGAGAAGAATATGCATATGTGTTGTTTTGTTTCAAAGAAATTGCAGGCCCAACTAAATATCTATTATACTCACTCCAAAGTTCAAGGAATCATGGACTTAGGGGGAGCATACAATTTAGGGGGAGCCTTGCATTTGCTCAACATATTTGCTACTCAAAACAACATAAAACAATTCAAGAATCGTTTTCAAGACTTGGTTGTCATCATCAAAAAGGGGGAGAATGTAATTGCAAGCTTCTCAAGTCATATTTAAAGCATTTGTTTTGATGAAGACAACATGGATATCAACATTAAAAGGATGTGCAAAAAGCTTATCAACATCATATAAAAGTCTTGAAGATTATAGAAGAATTATTGAAGAATCATCAAATGTCAAAATGGTATAAATAATTCTTAATCTTGAATATAGATGTTCACAAAAATATGCATTCATCAACATATACATATCCCATAATTTTAACATCAAGAAAAACTTTGTTTGAAATATTTTTCAAAAAGTATTTTTGAAAATAACCCTTTAGGAACTGGTTCCTCCCTAACAGGGAACCGGGTTCCAGACTTTCTCAAAAAACATGTCCCTGGTTTTTGTACCAGGAACCGGGTTGTACCAATAGGGGAACCGGTTCCTGCGTAATATTTTTGAAATCTGACTTATAACGTTCACTAAGAACCGGGTTCTGTCAGTGTCGGAACCGGTTCCTAGCGAACCAGTGCAGCTTTTCTTTTGGTTTTTGAACATTTTTCAAGTGGTATCTTTTCATGATGCATTGCAACTTTTCATATGAATTGGCATGAATGAAGAGGTTCTTGTGACTTTATAAAATGCTGCAGATTTTCTTATTTCAAAAATATACAAGAATGCTTCAATTTTCAAATTAACAAATATACTTCTTCAATAAACAATTTTTCATCATTCACATTTGAATTCATATTTTCATGTGTTCATAATTTTGTGAAACTTTCCATATACACTTTCATTATCATTACAAGTTTCATACATACATTGTGAACATTTATATACATTGTTTGAGAATTGTTTATATCTTGAAGAAGAAGATCAATTGAAGATTGATAAAGCTATCCATATATTTCAAATCAATCATTGTATTACTTAAAGAATTTATTCCCTTACTATCCAGGATTGTTGGAAGTAAGTGTTGTGATTTGAAGAGGATTGTTCTTCATTCACATTAGTGTTTGTTTGGTCTTAAAGGTGTTAAGAACCTTTGATCACCCTATAGGTTAAATAGTAAGCATAGGTTGTACAATCATTCTAACTATAGTGAAATCTCTTTCGTGTTGGAAAGGGGACTGGAGTACTCTCGGATTGTGAGGGGAACCAGGATATATCACCGTGTTCTTTACTTTTCCGCATTTATCGCTTTCATCGCCATAATCAGGAAAAGATAAAGATATAATCAAAACCTTCAAACACTGAACAAAAAAATTACCACAAGTATTCTCATTAAACCGAATAAATTTTATAATACCTAATTCACCCCCCCCCCCCCCCCTCTTAGGCACTCTGAGACTTACAAAAAGTAAATCAAACAAGACAAGCCAAAGAAGCAATTAAAATGACCTAGATCCTAAGGTAAACCCCACTTTATAAATCATGTCCCCAGCAGAGTCGCTGATTCTGTGATATGGTGGCAGAACCGACTTTTAATACTGGTTTATGTTTTTTGTTTGCAAATGTCACGGTAAGCAAGAGTCACCACCGTCTTTTATTTTATCCAACAACGGAAAAGGGAAAAAGAACAGAAAAAAACTTTTTCGAGATGTTTCTGAGTACGGGGGTAGATTATAGAAAGGGAAGGTGTTAGTACCCTTTCTATCCATGGTTTTCAAAGGGCTCTTAGATACTTGCTCATTTTGAAATTGCTTTTGTGTGTGTTTTGAAAAGCTTTGAAAATTCCTTAGTGCGGCTGTGATGCGGTGGGAGAACTGACTTGAGGTTTTGCGTTTTTTGTTCGCAAATGTTTCGGTTTAGCAAGAGTCGCCACCGACTTTTTATTTTATTCAAAAGGAAAGGTAAAAAAGCACAGAAAAGACCTTTGAGATTTTTTTTGGGTTCCAGGGGTAGATTATGAAAAAGGGAAGGTGCTAGCACCCTTTTCATCCATGGTTTCCCATGGGCTCTTAGTTACTTGTTTTAGATCACTTGCTTTTCTTTTTCAATTGTTTGAAATGGTGCTTTTGTGTGTGGTTTTGAAAGTATTTTGAAAAAAGGCCTTTGTTTAGGCAACCTTTGTAATGATTCTTGTTTGAATGTATACAAAGGTGTTTGTCTTTTGAAAAATGTTTCAATGTTTGAAAGTTTGTTTGGAAATTGTTTTAAAATGTGTGTGATAGTTTGAAAATAGCAAGGATGGTTTGCAATTTGATCAAGTAACTAGGAGTTATCTACCCTACTCAAAAGTCTTTCCTACACATTTTTATTCCTTTGACATTTTGTTTTAAGGGACTAAGATCATTTGTTTTAAGGCAACATTTTGATAGCGTCATCGAGGGACTATGATCTTTTTGTTTTGTTTGATTTTGCCAAGATACCTAGCATGCATACCATGGCCATTTTAAGGCAACAAAGTGGATGAAACCTTAGGGGTGCTTGTGTGCAATGTGTTGTCATTTTTCATGCATTTCTTGTCTTGTATTTAAGTCATGCTATTTGTTTTGATTTTTGATCTTTTGCATATAAAACCCTAGTTTACTATCATGGTATATGAAAGCGATAAAATGCGTAAAGTAAATCTAAACTATTACAACATTATTATGGGAAGAGGGGTACAAGTTTGAATAGGGGGTATTTGCACAAAATAAAACCCTAATTTACTATTACAACCCAATTGAATTTATACAATAAATAAATGAACAATTATTTAAATGTACAATAAAATGTAAATATGCACAAATGTTTTTGTATTTATTTTATGTATGTAAAATAAATTTATTCAAGTCTTAAAAATAAGAAAATAAAATGATTATTTTTTGAAAGGGTAAAAACCCTAATTTTGGTTTAAAAGAAAATATGCTTTATATTATTTATTTATTCACTTTTTGTTTAAGAAAAATAATAATAATATATACAAAAATGTTTAAAAAATTAAATATTGTATGAAAATATTAATTTAAGTGTATAAATAATAAAAATAAAAATATATAATATTTTTGTATTGTTTACAAGTTTTATTTAGAAAAATAAGTTATATTATTATTAATAAACTATTTTTGTGCCCTAAAAATAATAAAATAAAATACAAAAAATTAAGAAAATATTTTTGAGATTTTTCAATGTTTAGAAAAAATAAATAAAGTCAGAAAATATAAAAGAAATGAAAAATATACAAAAATAAAACAAATGGGCTAAGGGGGTGCATAAAGCAAAAGGGGGATGTAGAAAGAAACAAGCCCAAGCGCGCCAGGCCTACTTCACTTCATCCCTGTCCTCTGATCAAACGTGCGTGCACCCTGGTTCTGTGCTTGAATCTTGTTCTCTCTATTGCTTGCATGAAATCAAAAACTTACAACATGAAAGTTATAGCATTTTCAATCACGATTCCAACCATATCCATTTTGTGACCTAACTCTCAAAGGACAGAGAGAATTTCAGTGGCCCTAAATTTTAACCTAGTTTTTCAGCAACTTCAACATCCAAATTCTCCTAGCTCAGTTGATATAAATAAGAACTATGCATATGTACAGCTCAAGGACATTAAGGACTACATTTTTTCTTCACAAACCTAAGCCTAATGATGCCTAAATAGGGAGATAGAACTTTGAAAATTACCTTGTTCAGTTGAGTTTGGTTATGGAAATGTAGCAACTTTGAGTGAGGCCTGAAGTACTTGTGAGCTTGCTTGAACTTCCCTCAACCTTTCCCAATGCTCAGCTTGCTTTGAAATGGCTTGAATCTCCTTGTAGAAGTCAACCTGCAAACTCAGAAATTGAAAATGGTGAAGCTTGAAAATGAGGTTACAGTTGCTGAACAATGGCTTGGACAACTTAGGTGTGATGTATGGAGTGTGTTTGAAGTGGTTCAAAGCAAAACGCACGAGCCAATTTGGTTTTGGAATGTGATTTGCAGAGATGACCCTATTTTGGGCAGAAATGGTGATTTCTGTGTTTAAGGGTGTTTGGGAGCTTGGAAAATCGTGTTTCTTGCTTGCAACAATATGCTGAGGTTGTTTGAAATGATACAAAGACTTGTTTTTATCAGATGGAAGAGTTGTGGACTTTTTGCAAGCTTACTTGCTTTTGAAGCAAAAGTTGAAATGACAAAGGCAAAGGTTGTACCTGCTAGCTCTTTAGCTGCACATAGTTGGTGAACTTTGCCTGATCTTTGTGGACTTTGTTTGCAGCAAGAGGTTAGGTTCATGGCTCAAGATAAACAAAGTTGCTAAAAGCAAACTTTATCAAAGTAGCATTGTTACCTTTTTGCCATTTTTGGATTAAACCCTTGTACAAAGCTTCAAAGATCAAAACAATTCCATTAACCATTGTATTTGCATTATATTTTGGAGTGTAAAAAGGATTAGGGAATGTAATTCAAGTACAAACATGATTCAAATTGATTTGCAAGTTGTAACATGGTGCAAAATGCCTTTGATAAAAGTGAGAATTTTCCATTTTCATTCCTTCGATTCACCCTAACCATAAATGATATTGGAGAGTTCTTGGACATTTTGGAAAGGTTGTAACATGCTCTACGATACATATTTGAAATGCATTTTGATATTCCACTTGGAACTAGGTGTAAAGTTTCCATGAAGTTAGGTCAAAAATCTGCCTAAACTAGGGCAAAATTTCACTAAGTTAAAAAGTTTTTGGACCCCTATTCACAAAATCATAACTTGAGATCCAAGAATATTTTGGGAAAACTTTGTGAATAAAAGTTTTATATTTTGTGGAGGAATACAACTTTCATGTTGGAAGTTTTGTTTGAATCCAATTTCATCATGGTGAAAAAGTTGGGAAAAGTTGGGAAAAATAAGAAATTTTCATAACTTAGAAAAATTCTAAGTTATGAAAATTTTCAAACTTAAACTCTAATTTTCAAAATTAGGTTTCTTGGTGAACAATTTTCATGTTTTTACACATCTTGATGAAAAATGACCCTTGGCACTTGATTTTGACCAAAAAGTCAAAGTTTGACTTTTCAGTGTACAATTGATTTTTGATCAGTTGACTGGGAAATTCATTTGTCAATCCAATGCTTTTGAGATCTTTTGAACCTTGTGATTAGGTCAAGATGATGCCATTGAGTCCTTGAAATCATGCTTGAACCCAATTTGCCATTGGCTAGGTCAAAAATCAGAAATTGCCCTTCTACAATCAAAACCCTAAAAATGACTATTTTGCCCTTTTGATGATCTGATCAAATTTCTTGAGGAGTTGTGGTCCAAACTTGATCAAATGGTTCATATGAGTCTATAATGTTGATGTGGATTAAAAATTATGAGTTTTGACTGTAAATTGGCCACAGTTGACTTTTCCCCCAATAGAGTTGATTTTTAGGTCAACTGTCCAATTGACTGGGCAAAAATGTGATTCAAGGCTTGAAACTTGGTATGAGAAATCTTATAGGTCCAACATGAAGTATGAAAGTCATAAGAGGCATTGAAAGTCCAAAAATCCCTGTGCAAACCCAAACCCTAATTTCAGGTCAACAGTGCAAAGAGGTGTCTTGAGCTGAGCAAACCCTAATCTGGTCTTGAGTCCAAGAAGTCTGGTGAGGAGAATCTTGATAAAACGAGAGGGAAACTTTTGGGGTACAACAGCTGCCCCTGTTCAATCTTCTTGAACCTGAAGAGTTAGATTGGCGAGTTTGTCGTTCGTGACTCGAAGGTAAAAGATGATTGGACACTAGACTGCCCGTAAATTTGCACTCGTCAAAATGTAGTTGAAGAAATGGGCTTAAAGATGTCATTTGAAGATGTGATAGAATATTGTTGGAGATGGGCTTAAAGATTCCATCCAAGAATGTTTGTTGAAATGTATGTTGTAAGTCAGAAGAATAAGTATCAGAATGGTATCCGTGTCTGGAACGTATCTGAACTGTATCTGGAGACTGAATCTGTATGAGCAATGGAATGGAGTCCGTGTCTGGAGCGTATCCGAGCTGTAACTTTATTTGATTCTTGAATGAATAACAGAATAACTTTCGTGTCTGGAGTGTATATGTATTGTATCTAAATCTGAATTCTGAATAAGCGAAAGAATGGCATCCGTGTTTGGAGCGTATCTAGACTGTATATTGAATAGGAAACATAATGACTTCCATGTCTTAGAGTGTATCTGAGCTGGGGAAAATCAGAATGAGTGACAGAATGGCAACCGTGTCTGGAGCGTATCTGGACTGTATCTGAAGTTGAGATCTGTATGAGTAGCAGAATAACTTCCGTGTCTGGAGTGTATCTGGACTGTAACTGGGATCTGAATAAGTGACAGAATGACTTCCGTGTCTGGAGTGTATCTGAACTTGAAATTGATAGTTGAATATGAATGAGAAATAGAATGGCTTCCGTATATGAAGCGTATCTAATTTGTATCTGATTGTTGAAGTCTGAATGAGTAACATAATGACTTTCGTGTCTGGAGTGTATCCGTACTGTATCTTGACTTTGAATTCTGAATGAGTAATGGAATGACTTCCATGTCTGGAGTGTATCCGTACTATATCTTGACTTTGAATTTTGAATGAGTAACAGAATGACTTCCGTGTCTGGAGTGTATTCGTACTGTATCTAAAATCTTTGAATATTTGTTAAAGACAGCTGTTAATCTTATCCTGAAAAGGGTAAAATGTTAGCTGAAACACAAAGTTATGTTGCATGAAATGTATGATGCAATAAAATGTGTTTTATCAATGTTTATGATATATGAATGTAATATATGCGCATGTAAGCTGATTTGTTGTATTGCTGAGGAAAATAAATCCTTGATAGCTAGGGATAATGAAAATCCTTTGACTGCTGCCGGGGAAAATAAATCCTTGACCGCTGCTGGAGATTCAAAATCTTTGACAACTTCTGTGGGGATGTGAGAATCCTTCATGTCTTGAAGTTGGAGTATTGACAAAAATTCTGCTTGGGGAAGTAATTCCATGTACTGCCTGAGAAATCTGCTTGGGAAATCCAGAGAACTTTGAAGACTTCCACTGGGGTTTAAATAACAGCAATCCTTACTCGGCTGGGGAATAGGGAAAACTCTGGTGATTTCACTAGGGAATCAAGAATGAGAATCTTCGATTTGCAGGGGATTAAAAATTCTGACAAATTCATGTTGGGGAGTAATGAAGACTCTGGAAACTTCATTGGGGAATCAAGAATGAGAATCTTCATTCTGTTGGGGAGTAAAAACTCTGTGGGGAGTAGTTATACAGTTGGGGAGATCAGGAGTTTGGGTTGTATGTCAATCTACTGGGGATTCAAGAATGAGAATCTTCATTTTGTTGGGGATATCAGGAGTTTGGGTTGTATGTCAATCTACTGGGGAGTCAAGAATGAGAATCTTCATTCTGTTGGGGATATCAGGAGTTTGGGTTGTATGCCAATCTACTGGGGAGTCAAGAATGAGAATCTTCATTCTGTTGGGGATATCAGGAGTTTGGGTTGTATTCCAATCTACTGGGGAGTCAAGAATGAGAATCTTCATTCTGTTAAGGATATCAGGAGTTTGGGTTGTATGCCAATCTACTGGGGAGTCAAGAATGAGACTCTTCATTCTGTTGGGAATATCAGGAGTTTGGGTTGTATGCCAATCTACTGGGGAGTCAAGAATGAGAATCTTTATTATGTTGGGGATATCAGGAGTTTGGGTTGTATGCTAATCTACTGGGGAATTATCCTAGGTTGGGGATAAAACAAAAGTTATCTGTTATCTGGTTGATTCTTAGATTTTAAGACAACTTTCTGGGGAATTTGGGGGAAACTGGATGGTTTCTGCTAGGGATTGATAGTGGGAAATTTGACTTGACTGGGGAAGAAGGTTCCATCTCCGCTGAGGGTCTGTAGTTCAAAATTTTTTCTCCGCTGGGGATTGGGAGTTTGAAGTTTTAACTCTGATGGGAATTAAGGGTTTGAAATTATAACTCCGATGGGGATATGTATTTCAAGTTTTTAGCTCTGATGGGGATATGGATGATGTACTGCAGGGGATTTCTCTTGGAATAGCCTGAAGACTTTTTCCCATACTTTCAACCTGTCAGTAATTATTCTTTCCCATTACGTTTACTTGTAAACATGTGATTATATTCAAATGCATATGCTCATTAATAAATCATTGGACGTTTTCAAATAAAACACAAGTGTAAAAAGGAAAAGACGAATAGTTTTCTGTACTTTGAAGTAGCTTTATATTAACTTTGTGTAAGTATTTTGTACAAAGGAGACAAACATCCTAGTAAGAGAACGTTTTCATAAAAATGAGAAAAATTCATACAAAGAAAGATGGATATCTTGTCCATTCGTTGCTTCGTCCGAAGGTGATTGGATTGATCAGAAACCCGGAGCTTGTCTGTGAAGAGATTGTCCTTAAATTGATCCGACGAGACATAGTCATACGCTTTAATTCCATAACTTTTTCCTGGACCGCCCTTTCGGGTTTTCGATCCACCGGGAAACCCTTTTTGCCCAAGTCGCCCTTTCGGGTTTTCAACTTGTCGGGTGTACAGATTTTTTTATTTATCCCTAACTTTTGCCTAAACCGCCCTTTCGGGTTTTCGATTCACCAGGATGCCCGTTTTTGCCTAGGTGTGTCAACCTAGCGGGTCATTTATGCGTAGTATCTTTTGACTATGTCTGCGTTCGCAGGGTGCGGCAGGTCATGGTGGTTAAGATCATTGTCCCACCAGAAAAGATGTTTTTGATCACAAATGGTCCTTCGTAAGTAGGAGTCCATTTTCCCCTGGGATCAATTTGTGGCAAGATGATCCGCTTGATTACAAGATCCCCGTCTTGATATACCTGACGCCTGACTTTCTTGTTGAATGCCTTGATCATCCGCTTTTGATACGCCTGACCATGGAAAACAGTAGTAAGTCGCTTTTCGTCAATCAAATTAAGTTGATCAAGTCAGGTCTGAATCCAATCGTCTTGACTCAAACCAGCATCCTTCATGATTCTCAAAGAGGGAATCTGAACCTCGATAGGTAAAACAGCTTCCATGCCGTATACCAAAGAATAGGGTGTTTCCCCAGTTAATGTGCGTTCCGTGGTACGATACCCGTGGAGAGAAAACGGTAACATCTCATGCCAGTCCTTGTAGATGACTCTCATCTTTTGTATAATCTTCTTGATATTTTTGTTTGCAGCTTCGACAGCACCGTTCATCTTTGACCGATAGGGAGATGAATTGTGATGTTGAATCTGTAACTGCTCACACAAGGCGGTGATCATAGTGTTGTTAAGGTTTGTACCGTTGTCAGTGATGATGCTTTCGGGGATGCCGTACCGGTAAATGAGGTTCTGCTTGATGAAGCGGGCAACCACATTCTTTGTGACGGATGCGAAGGAGGCTGCTTTGACCCACTTGGTAAAATAGACAGTGGCCACCAAAATGAAACAGTGTCCATTGGATGTTGTAGGCTTGATCTCTCCAATCATGTCGATTTACCATATAGCGAATGGCCAAGGAGCTGTTAATACATTGAGAGGAACTGGAGGTATATGTACCTTGTCCGCATAGATTTGACATTTATGGCATGTTCGGGAATGTTGATAGCAGTCAGCTTCCATGGTAGACCAGTAATAGCCTGCCCGTAGAATCTTCTTAGCCATTGTATGTCCGCTAGAGTGAGTGACAAAGCTGCCATTGTGCAGTTCAGCCATGATCTGTTCAACTTCAATCTTGTCCACACAACGGAGTAGAATGAAATCATGATTGCGCTTGTATAGGATACCATTGCTCAAGAAGAACTTTACCGAGAATCTCCTTAAGAATTTTTTGTCATTGACTGAAGCTCCTTCAGGGTATACTTGAGCCTCGAGATACCTTTTGACTTCATGAAACCAAGGTCGGTCCACTATTTCTTCGGTATTAATCTCGTGACAATGTGCAGGTTCGTCCATCCACTCAATGGTGATTTGGGGAGCCTCATTATCCCAGTTAAGTTTAAACATGGATGACATTGTAGCTAGAGCATCTGCTAGATGATTTTCTTCTCGCGGGAAGTGCTCGAAGGTAATCTGCTCGAAATGTGGCAACAATGTCAAGACATGTTCTTTGTAAGGGATGAGGTTTGGATGCTTAGTATCCCAATCTCCTTTGATCTGACTGATGACCAAAGCGGAGTCCCCAAACACATCTAAGGATATGATTCCCAAGTCTATGGAAACCTTGAGTCCAAAGATACAAGCTTCATACTCTGCCATGTTGTTGGTGCAGTTAAAGCAAAGCCTGGCTGTGAAAGGTGTATGGCAACCTTTTGGGGAGATAAGTACTGCACTGATACCGTTTCCAAGTGCATTAGAGGCACCATCAAAGTACAGGGTCCATCGGGATCCTTGTTCAGGTCCGTCATATGGTCTGAAATCTTTAACATTGTCCAATGTCATGATGTCTTCGTCAGGAAAGTCGAACCTCATGGATTGGTAATCTTCGACAGCTTGATGAGCCAGATGGTCAGCTAGCACACTCCCCTTTATAGCTTTTTGGGTCGTGTACTGTATATCGTATTCTGTCAGGATCATCTACCATCTAGCTATTCTTCCAGACAGAGCAGGCTTCTCAAAGATGTACTTGATCGGATCCATCTTAGATATCAACAAAGTGGTATGAGTCAACATATACTGCCTCAGCTGGCGAGCAGCCCATACCAAAGAGCAGCAAGTTTTCTCGAGCAGTGAGTATTCTCTCTCACAGTCGGTAAACTTTTTGCTAAGGTAATAAATGGCATGCTCTTTTCGGCCAGACTCGTCATGTTGGCCCAGTACGCACCCCATTGAATTCTCTAGGACAATCAAATACATGATTAGCGGTCTTCCTTCGACATGTGGCATCAAGATAGGAGGTTCCAGCAAATACTCCTTGAATTTATCAAAAGCAATTTGACAATCATCATTCCATTTAACCACCTGATCTTTCTTCAATAGCTTGAAGATTGGTTCACAGGTAGATGTTAGGTGAGAAATGAACCTAGCAATGTAGTTTAGGCGTCCCAAGAAACCTCTGACCTCCTTCTCAGTGCGAGGAGCAGGCATTTCTTGTATAGCTTTGACTTTGGCAAGATCAACCTCGATGCCCTTGTTGCTGACAATGAAACCCAAGAGTTTACCGAACCGGACTCCGAAAGTGCACTTGTTAGGGTTCAGTCTGAGCTTGTACTCCTTCAAACTGACAAACAACTTTTGCAAATGGTCGAGGTGTTCTTCTTCTGTTTGTGATCGGGCTATCATGTCATCTAAGTAGACCTCTATCTCATGATGTATCATATCATGAAACAAAGCTACCATGGCGCGTTGATAGGTTGCCCCAGCATTCTTCAGTCCGAATGGCATCACTTTGTAGCAGAACGTACCCCACTGTGTAACAAAAGTAGTTTTCTCCATGTCTTCAGGTGCCATTTTGATCTGGCTGTACCCTGAAAATCCATCCATGAAAGAAAATACCTTGTGCTGAGCTGTATTGTTAACCAAGATGTCAATGTGCGGAAGTGGAAAGTCATCTTTAGGGCTGGCCCTGTTTAAGTCTCTGTAATCCACGCATATTCTCACTTTGCCGTCCTTCTTAGGAACGGGAACAATGTTAGCAACCCATTGTGGATAGGAAGTAATAGCAAGAAATCCAGCATTGAACTACTTCATAACTTCGGCTTTGATCTTTTCAGACATGTCGGGCCTCATGCGGCAGACTTTTTTCTTAACTGGTGGACAGTTTTCTCTTGTGGGTAGACGGTGTACCACAATGTCTGTATCGAGTCCTTGCATGTCTTCGTATGACCAGGCGAAGATCTCATCATATTCATTCAACAGTTGAATTAGGCGCTCTTTGACACTTGGCTCTAGGTTGGCACCTACTCTAATTTATTTTCTGTCTTCCTCAGTACCCAAGTTGATTGTATCTAATAGATCCTCATGAGGTAGAATAGCCTTTTCTTCCTGTTGTAGCAGTCTAGCCAATTCTCCCGGCACCTCACAATCTTCCTCACCTTCGTATTCGGCATGGTAGACCAGATCTTCAGAGTCACTGAAGGCCATAGCAGAATTGTTACCCATGGAATCCAAAATGGAAGGGTACCTGCATTTGTGAGTGTGGGTGTGTGTAAGGGATAGCCACCTTTAAACAAATAAAATGTAAAAGGAAAGACAATGAACACAAAAGTTTATATGTGAAAACGTCCATGATTCATTAAAATGGCATATGAAGATGAAAAAATCAAACCCTTACAAATGGACCTATGTGCCTCGGGTAAGGCACAAGGTTAAAAGTGTACGAATTGTTTGAGAATTATTACAAACCAACAGAAATGTTTGAAAGATAAACTACTGCGATATGAAAGTAATTGGAACAAGATCTTTTGCTTCCCAATTGCACAGTCCTCCGTCAACAGTAGGGAAAATCCAGTCTTCCAAGTTGCTCTCCTCCTCACTATCCTCTAAAGCATTGACTCCATGATGGGTGATCTTCACTGGTGGCCCTCCAGCCCGGGAGCGATGCACAACCTTTTGACTAGCCGAAGTGAAACCCAAGCCGCATTTGTCTGATTTAAAAGGAAAGTCAGGAAGCTGCCCCCAGATTGTGGATCTTCCTTCTTCAATCATAACCTTTGCATCTTTGAGAGACGACATCCGAGGCAGAGTTCTGGTAATCATGGGTATTGAAGCCACTGTCTTGGTTGCCACAATCTCCTGAGCTACCTCTTCAAAATGCTGAAAAGGGGTTTCGATGAATTCCCCATCCAATTCAACATAGCGGAAAGAATTTAGATGGCTTATCATGTATTCCTCTTCGCCATGAACAGTTATAGTTTTCCCCTGGACAGGGTACTTGAGCATTTGATGCAGAGTTGAAGTGACAGCTCCAGCATGGTGAATCCAGGGTCTTCCCAACAGGCAAGAGTAGGAAGGACGGATGTCCATCACGTAGAATGTGGAGTTGAAGGTTTCATTTCCCACTTTGATCGGGATGTCCACCTCCCCGTGAACCATCCTTTTGGAACTATCAAAGGCTCTAACAATTATGTTGCTGGGCTTCAAGGTTAGACCTTCACAATACAATCTATCCAAAGCTTTCTTCGGCAAGACGTTCAGCGACGAACCAGTGTCTAGCAGTACGTGTGCTAGGTTAGTCCCTCTGCATTCCACCGAGACATGCAAAACATTATTATGTTTTCTCCCTTTTGATGTTAAATCGGCATCGGAGAATCCTAGACCATTGTCAGTTGTTAAGCTAGCTACACATTCCTGGAACTGATCTGCGGAGGTTTCCTGTGGCACGTGGGCCGTCTTTAAGAATCTTATCAAAGATTTAGAGTGAGCCTCTGAACAGAGTAGCAGGGCCAACATAGAAATATTTGAGGGGGTTTGCCCCAGTTGTTCCACAACATCATAATCGCTTTTCTTGATTATTTTCAAAATTTCTTCCATTTCTTTTTGAGAGGTTTCAGGGATGACCAACGACTGAGCCCTCGTCTTGACAGGTTCTTCTTGGATCCCTTTCCCTCTATCATCAGCAGCAGCAAAGGGGACTACTTCAGGAGTTACATCTTCTTCAATAATTGGAGTTCTCGCAGATATGTTGACCGGTACAGGGGTAACCTTAGGAGCAGCTAAGGGTCCAAAGATTGCCTTTGGAGGCGCAATCTCTGGAGAGAAAATTCTTCCACTGTGGGTGATTTTGCTCGTTCCAGCAATGTTTCCAATGTCAGAAGTCTCTTCATCAGAAATCTCTTCAGTTGATTCAATTTGTTTAATACCGTGGTAAAAGATATCTCCCCCATAGTTCCATGATATTGATTTGTTGGACTTGTACGGGACGGGCCCGGGCATGGTTATCTTCAAAGGTGCAATCTTCGGAGCCATGTAATCTTAACAGGTCTTTTGGAGACCTTGGAAAGATTGGCGGATATGGTTATTATTGAAACATCATTGACAGGAGTCGGTGTAATATGAGTCTTTTCAAAAAGGATTTCTTGGTTATCTATTAGGCGTTGGATGCCTAACTTCAACAATGGACAGTCGGTTGGTAAGGATGAACAAAGGCAGCAATCCTCTTCACAACCTGGGAAAATTCCAGCCTTCAGCAAATTCAACTTGATTATCGGTAACGGAGTCATCAAATCATCAATAGTAGCAACAAAAAGATCCTCTTCAACAGCATGGGCATTGTGGCCATGCTTTGGCATTGGAGCAGAGATTACATTCGGCTTTTTAGGGGCGTCGAATTCAACTTCTTTAGCATCTATTAAATCTGGAATCTTATTCTTGAGGGCACAACAATTGTTGGTGTCGTGCCCTATACTCCCTGAATGATAAGCACACTTGGCGTTTGAATGGTAGTAAGGAGAAGCTGTATTCGGATTCTTCGGGGCTTCTTTCAGACTGGAAAGGTTTAACTTCAAGAGATGGGGTAGGACCTGAGCAGGAGTCATGTTTATCTGGGTGAATTGCCATACAGGCCTTTCCACCCTTGCTTGGTTTATTCTTGGTTGATTGCTTCTGGGCTGATCAGCTGCAGACTTCTGAATCATTACGACCCCCACTGCTGGCCGGCGCTCAACTCTTCCTTGACCTCTTTGAGAGTAGACAACTGATACTTCTTTCTTTGTTGGAAAAGTCTTTTTGATAGCAGCGGAAGCAGATGCTCTTTTTGAATTTTCCCGCTTTTTATGCCGACTTCAACTCTCTCACCAGTTATAATCAACTCGGTGAACCCCACAGAAGAACTTCCAATCAGGTGATTAAAGAAAGGACCTGATAGAGTCCCTAAGAACATATCCACAAGCTCTCTTTTAGATAAAGTTGGTTGTACTCGTCCCGCCAAGTCTCTCAATTTCTGGGCATACTCTTTGAAGCCTTCATTTGAGACCATGCCCATACTCTGTAATTGAGTACGGGTTGTTGCTAAGTCCGCATTATATTAATACTGTTTGTAGAAGGCGGCCGCCAAATATTCCCAATTATTCACATCATACCTCTCCAACAGGTAAAACCAATCCAGCTGCGTTCCCAAAAGACTGTCCTGGAAGAAATGGACCCACTGGTCTTTGTCAGAAGAATGTGGTTGGATTTTCCTGACATAAGATCGTAGGTGCATCTTGGGACAAGATAACCCATCGTACTTAGAAAACAGAGGTACTTTGAATTTAGGAGGGATCACAATTCCAGAGACCAACCCTAGTTCCTCAAAATCCAGCCCAGGCACTCTCTATACCTCCATAGTTGCCAGACATTCTTCCAATTTCTTGTATTTGTCATCTGCAGGAGGGTACTGCTGTTCAGAATTGTCTTCATCCTCTTCTTCTTCTTCTTCTTCCTCAGACTCAGATGGCACTGCAGCTCCCTTTCCTTTTCCTACCCCTTCATCAGATGTTGAGGGGAAATCCAGGACCCTTCTAGCTTGACCTTCAAATCTTCTACCCAAGGTAGCCACACCAACTCTCTTCTTTTTCTTTTTCTCTTTTTCCTTCTCTAGTAAGGTCTTGAGCTCCTCCTGCCCCTTGGCCAAGGTCAGAAGTAGCTGTTGAAACTGAATTATGCGCTTGTAAGTCTTTAATCGTCTGCTCAATATCCATCTTGCTGAAATAAACAGCAGAGAGATAAGGAAACCTGGTGTGAAGACCTGTTTATGCATATGAGAATGATATGTATTCATGTAATGCATTCAAGGATTCAGAAATTCAAATTTGTTTTAAACAAAAAAAGGAACACACGTCATATTAATAAGATAGAATTTGTTAGTACATCAATGCCCCATGGGAAAAATAATACAAAATTCTAAGGTAAAAAGAAGTTGCGCATCCTCTTTGGTGCAATGTAGGTGTTGAGAGTCTGCTCTTCGTGAAGTTGACGAGTGAGTTCCAAAACCTTCTTATCGCTTGCGTAGAATTGGGCTTTGAAAGTGTCGCGTTCTCCCTTGAGTTGTATCCAACTCCTTTGTAAATCTTCAAGTGATGTTGGCATGTCAGGATGTAGGAGGGTGTATGGAACCTTTCCTTCCATAACAGGCTCTATAATCACACGGAGAATGTAGGGGTAAGGCATCATAAGACTTTGGGCGCGGGTTCGTACCCACTTGAGGTAAGGCTCAAGAGGGATGGAATTCCTGTATCCCAAGGTCTTACTGTCCACCTTGTTGGGCATCCTCCAAGCTTGGATAAACCTTTGTCGAAGTCCTTGGTCGTCATTGTCGAAGTCAAAAACCAAGTCTGGAATCAGCATGTCATGTGGGCCATCCCTTCGGGCATACCCAAATTGTCTCAGAGCCAAGCAAGGGTTGTAGGTGATGCCTCCCCTAATGCCTAGTAGAGGGACATTAGGGAATTCCCCACAATGGTCAATGATGATGACATTCTCCTTTGATCGAGAACACCAATGAATATCTGAATGGATAAGAGTCATCAATCGTTGTGACCACCTCAAACCTTGCTCATTCTTCAAAACTGATTGGGGAAGATGAGAAATAAACCATATTTCCAGTAGAGGAGTGCAACACATGAGAACACCTCTTTTCCTCATTGTACGAGTGTGAAAAGAGTGGAGGATATCCCCAAGCAATGTAGGCACCGGGTTGCGAGCCATGAAGATTTTGACAACACTCACATCTATAAGTTGTTCAGGGTTTGGGAACAAAACCAACCCATAGATGAGAAGAGCTACAATCTCCTCAAAAGCTTGTAAGTCCAATGAATTCCAGCAACTTTGGGCCTTCTCAAACAGAAACTTTGACAAGAAGCCTTTGACATCACTTCTAGTTTCCCAATGTGTCTTGACATCAGATGGTTGCAAGTGTAGGCCTTGAGCAACATCTTCAGGCTTTGGATCTCTTTCCGTACCGTTGAAAGGTTGTTGATGGATAATAGGAATCCTCAAGAGTTGAGAAAATTCCTCCAAAGTAAGCACAAGTTGGTAGTCAGGAAATGTGAAGCAGTGGTGTAGGGGGTCAAAGAATTGGAAGAGAACTTTCACCATGTCTTCCTCAGTGTTGGCAGTGACTAAGTTGAGAAGACGACCATGCCTTTCGGTGAATGGAGAATTCTCAGGAATCCTTGAAGCTAGCTCCTTGAGTTGAGGAGGAATTCTTACAAGGTTGACTTGGATATTTTTCCTGCGAAGTGAATCCATTACCTACAAAACAGGAACAAAGATGAAAATCCAAATCCTTGAAATGGTTAGTGGATGCATATGATGCTTCATGATGTCCATGACGTTATGCACAAGTATATATGTACAAGAAAATCACACAAGTTCCTAGTTTAGGCTTGCATGAGGTTTCATAGGTAAGTACCCTCTTGAAGTTTAGTTGGCTCAACCTGTCCTAGAAATAGTAACTGGGTTCTAAGGAGCTCAATATCACTGGACTGTTTTCTGTGTTCATTGTTTCAGTTTAGCCACTTTACTGACGACTGAAATATTCCCAGAAAACAACCCTCAATGAGTGTAGTGTCGAGTATCTACCAACTTCGTACTGCACCAAAGCCGATCATCTCACTACCCCTAAAAAGGCCAAGTTGGTCAAGTAAAGGTTCTAAAAGTCCATTAGTGCTTCATGACATCACTCACCGGCCCCGTATTCTCTTTGATTGACTCAAAGGATACCGGTACCCACAAATATTTCGCACTAATATAGCTATTGCTTAGACCATGTCGGTATACCCCGCACAGTTTCCACAACGTATTGCTATTTACCTATGAATGTTTCCCAAATCCGGGTAGAGGATTCAAACCCAAACAATAGAACCAAAGTGTAAAGCATATAAGTCAAACAAGATAAGCATGTAAAGGTGATCTAAACCCTAAGGTAACCCCACTTTTGGTATGGTTCCCAGCAGAGTCGCCAGTTCTGTGATGCGGTGGGAGAACTGACTTGAGGTTTTGCGTTTTTTGTTCGCAAATGTTTCGGTTTAGCAAGAGTCGCCACCGACTTTTATTTTATCCAAAAGGAAAGGTAAAAAATCACAGGAAAGACCTTTGAGATTGTTTTTTGGTTCGAGGGGTAGATTATGAGGTGCTAGCACCCTTTTCATCCATGGGCTCTTAGTTACTTGTTTTAGATCACTTGCTTTGCTTTTTCAATTGTTTAAAATGGTGCTTTTGTGTGTGGTGTTGAAAGTATTTTGAAAAGAGGCCTTTGGTTAGGCAACCTTTATAATGATTCTTGTTTGAATGTATACAAAGGTGTTTGTCTTTTGAAAAATGTTTCAATGTTTGAAAGTTTGTTTGGAAATTATTTTGAAATGTGTGTGATAGTTTGAAAATAGCAAGTGTTGTACCCCAAAATTTTCCCTCCCATTCTCTCAACATTTCTCATCACAAGGCTCTTGAAGATCAAGATCCAGTTAGGGTTTCATCTGCCCAAGACTTCTCCTTGCACTGTTGACCCAAATTAGGGTTTGTGTTTGCACAAAGATGTTTTGACCTAAAATGCCTAAGATGACCTTCTTGCTTCATATTGGACTCCCAAGTTTATCCATATCAAGTTTCAAGTCTTGATTCCAAGTTTTTCCCAGTCAATTGGACAGTTGACCTAGAAATCAGCTGTATTGGGGAAAAAGTCAACTGTGACCAATTGACAGTCAAATTTCATGAAAATTGACCCACATCAACATTATGAACTCATATGAACCATTTGATCAAGTTTGGATCACAATTCCACAAGAAATTTGATCAGATCACCAAAAGGGCAAAATGGTCATTTTTAGGGTTTTGACTGCACAAAGGCAATTTTTGACTGTTTGACCCAACCAATGGCAAACCAAGCTCACATATGGACTCAAGGACCCCATGGAATTATCTTGACATGCTCAACAAGTTCAAAAGATCCCAAGTACACAAGATTGACAGTTGAATTTCCCAGTCAATTGATCAATTTTGACTGTATACTGAAAAGTCAAACTTTGACTTTTTGGTCAAAATCAAGAGTCAAGATTCCTTTTTCATCAAAACATGCCAAATCATGAAACTTGTTCACCAAGAAATCAAAAATTGCAAATTAGGGTTTGAAATGAGAATTTTTCATAACTTAGAATTTTTCTAAGTTATGAAAAACCCTAATTTTTTCCCAACTTTGCCCCACTTTCTCACCAAGATTCATTTGGATTCAAGCAAAAGTCAAAACATGAAAGTTGTAGCTTGTTGCATAATCTACAACTTTGATTCACAAAGTTTTCCCAAATGAGGCTTGTATCTCAAGTTACAATTTTTGGAATAAGGGTACTAAACCATTCTTAACTTAGTGAAATTTCAACCTATTTTGGCAAGGTTTTCTACCTAACTTCAAGGCCATTTTCCATACACTTCCACTTGGAATTTTAATTTGTATTTCAAATATGGATTGTATTACACATTCCAAGCTTTCCAAAATGTCTAAGAACTCATTAACTTGAGAGATTCGAATTTTGCAATATGGCAAAAACTCACTTTTGAATTGGTCATGTACATGTTCATAACTTATGCCATCTTCAAGTCAGCTTGGTTTATGCTACATTACAGGCCCTTAAACCATCCAACACTCAATAATTTAATGCATGTTCATTGTGCTAAGGCTTTGTCTCATGAGTTTATGCATTACATTTTGAATTAAGCCATTTATGGAAAAAGCAAAATGGCCATTTTTGCAAAAGCAAGCTTTATGTCATAATGCAAATCCAAGAGGTACAGATCAAATCCAATTGGCACAAGATTATGAGCAAAACACTCTGATCAAGACAAGGTTAGCAGCATGTTTAGGGGGCCTCTACTTGCCTAGAACATCAACTTGGCTTTGCTTGCTTAAGTGTGAAGAAAAGTGGCATAACAGACCATAACTCTCATCTCAGCATTAGAACACTTAAGCAATTGTTTTGTACACCTTCTAATCATCCTAACTAAGCTAGCACACGACTCCAATACCTCATATACCTCCACAAACTCAGAACCACCCTAAAACTGCTAAAACAGAGTTCTCACTGCAGTTTGAGTGCCAACTCTCATCCCTTGCATGATTTCTTGCCCAAAGCTCATCAAACACATTCCCTAGCATCAATGCAAGCTAACCAAAACCTAAAACACGACCTGTAATTCCTCTAACCAGTTCCACCATTTTCACTTTCTTATTTTGCAGTTGAAGGTCCATAGCTCGATTCAAGGTGTCTCAAGGCAAAGTAAGCATTGGAATAGCATCACCACACTTCAGGCAAGCTGTACAGATTATCATCTTGCTCTGAAAGCTCCCCCATTGCCAGATAGAACTTCAACTGAACAGGTATTTTCTTGAACATCTAACTCTTAGTCTAGGCATCATTAGCTCTAAGTTTGTGAATAATAAGTGTTCTACTCATGCCCCTGAATCTGTACATGCTTTTACTTTTCATTTATTTTGCTTGAGCTGTGAGAATTTAAGGTTTGAATATGGTAGAAAACTTAGGTCAGAATTTGGGAATGTCAAAATTCTCTCTCATTTCTGAGAGTTAGGATGAGTTTTTTTATATATTTAGAATCGTGATTCAATGCTTAACATTTCTTATGTTGGAAGTTTGTGCAAAAGATCAAAGAATCCAGGTGTTTGAATTGGAAGTACAGGCGCGCGTTTTTTGAACGTTTTTGTTCAGAGGTTGAAGAAGAAGCTTCATGGGCTGGGCTTGCTTCTGATTTTCTTTTCACACCACATTTTTGGTTTCATACCCCCTGAGCCCATTATGTTTATTCTCATGATTTTTTGACTTTTCTTTTTTCATTTTGACTTATTTATTTTTGTTAATAATATTAAAAACATGAAAAATATTTTTTACACCATTTTTATATTTTTTAAGTATTTATTGGTTTATATGGACATTTGTACATATATATATATATATATATATATATATATATATATATATATATATATATATATATATATATATATATATATATATATATATATATATATATATATATATATATATATATATATATATATATATATATATATATATATATATATATATATATATATATATATATATATATATATATATATATATATATATATATATATATATATATATATATATATATATATATATATATATATATATATATATATATATATATATATATATATATATATATATATATATATATATATATATATATATATATATATATATATATATATATATATATATATATATATATATATATATATATATATATATATTATTTAGAATAGATAGGAAAAATAATGCAAATATACTTTATTTTCTGATTTTATTACATTTTCCTTTTTGAAAATATTTTATGCAAAATATACTTTTTTTTATAAATATTAAATATTATTATTTTTTATATATAATACATATTTAGATTAAAATATATATATATTTTTTATGAAATATATTTAGATTAAAATACAAAAATACCTATATTTTTTATTTTGTTAATATTTGACATAAAAAAATACTTTTTATAAATATACTTCATTTTATTTTATTTTTGTACATAATAAACAAATACTTGTATAAATTAAATAATATATATATTACTTAATAAAAATTAGGGTTTTACCCTTAAAATACAAAAACTCCAAAAATAATACTTTTTTTATTTTATTTATTTGACATAAATAATACTTTTTTTTTCATACATATAAAAACCTTTTTTTGCATTTTGCATCTTTATTTTTTTTTTCCATTTAATTTATGCAATCAATTATCTTGTAAATATTCCAAAAATCGATGTAATAGCTAGGTTTTAAATTCTTGTCTAAATATCCCCCCGTTTGAACATTTGTACCCCCCTTCCCATATTGTGTTGTAATAGTGTAGGAATTTTACTTTTCGCACTTTAACGCTTTCTAAATACACCATGCTAGAATTAGGGTTTGTATGCAAATAAAAAGAACAAAATAGTTTGACTTAATTTCAAGATAAACAAGCATGAAATATGGACAACACATATCACACTTGCACCCCTAGGGTATTCCACTTGTTGCCTTCAAATAATTGGGCCATATTGCATGTTAGGTTTCTTTGGGCAAAACAAACAATCAAATGATCATAGTCCCTCGATGACGCTTTCGAAAAGTTGCCTAAAAATGATCAAGTCCCTTTCAAAGAGAAATTTGCCCAAAGATACTTAACACTATTGCAATTACGGTCTAAGCGATGACCCGCGCCCGTCCCTTTCACCTCCTAACACAAGATTGTCCACCAAATGCAATGGTGGAACAAAATTGTTAAAAGGGTTAAAATATAACAAAAATCTTTGAGAACTTTAGGGTAGATAGCTCTTAAGTACTTGTCAATTTGCAAAAGAAAACACTTGCCTATTTTTAAACCACATTTCACAAACACTTTCAAAACAACTTTCAAAAAAACCTTGAAACATCTTTTCAAAAAGACAAACACCTTTTGTAAAACATTCGAGTAAAGAATTGTTACAAGGGTAGCCTATACAAGGCATCTTTTTCAAAACATTTTCAAAACCACACACAAAGCACCATTTCAAACAATTGAAAACCAAGGCAAGTTGATCTAAGCAAGTACCTAAGAGCCCATGGATAACCATGGATAGAAAGGGTGCTAATACCTTCCCTTTCTATAATCTACTCCCCGAACCCAAGAAAAATCTCAAAGGTTTTTGCTGTGCTTTTTAAACCTTTCCTTAGGATAAAATAAAAAGTCGGTGGCGACTCTTGCTCAACCGAAACATTTGCGAAAATAAACGCAAAACCACAGTCAGTTCTCCCACCGTATCACAGCAAGGATGGTTTGCAATTTGATCAAGTAACTAGGAGTTATCTACCCTACTCAAAAGTCTTTCCTACACATTTTTATTCCTTTGACACTGTTGTTTTACATTGCATTTGGTAAACAACCCTATCTTTGGATGTTAAACGGGACGGGCGTGGGTCATCGTATGACCATGATAGCAATGGTGCCAAGTATCTTAGCAAGTTTAAGGGACTAATATCATTTGTTTTAAGGCAACATTTTGATAGCGTCATCGAGGGACTATGATCTTTTTGTTTTGTTTGATTTTGCCAAGATACCTAGCATGCATACCATGGCCATTTTAAGGCAACAAAGTGGATGAAACCCTAGGGGTGCTTGTGTGCAATGTGTTGTCATTTTTCATGCATTTCTTGTCTTGTATTTAAGTCATGCTATTTGTTTTGATTTTTGGTCTTTTGCATATAAAACCCTAGTTTACTGTCATGGTATATGAAAGCGATAAAATGCGTAAAGTAAATCTAAACTATTACAACATTATTATGGGAAGAGGGGTACAAGTTTGAATAGGGGGTATTTGTACAAAATAAAACCCTAATTTACTATTACAACCCAATTGAATTTATACAATAAATAAACGAACAATTATTTAAATGTACAATAAAATGTAAATATGCACAAATGTTTTTGTATTTATGTTATGTATGTAAAATAAATTTATTCAAGTCTTAAAAATAAGAAAATAAAATGATTATTTTTTGAAAGGGTAAAAACCCTAATTTTGGTTTAAAAGAAAATATGTTTTATATTATTTATTTATTCACATTTTGTTTCAGAAAAATAATAATAATATATACAAAAATGTTAAAAAAATTAAATATTGTATGAAAATATTAATTTAAGTGTATAAATAATAAAAATAAAAATATATAATATTTTTGTATTATTTACAAGTTTTATTTAGAAAAATAAGTTATATTATTATTAATAAACTATTTTTGTGCCCTAAAAATAATAAAATAAAATACAAAAAATTAAGAAAATATTTTTGAGATTTTTCAATGTTTAGAAAAAATAAATAAAGTCAGAAAATATAAAAGAAATGAAAAATATACAAAAATAAAACAAATGGGCCAAGGGGGTGCAGAAAGAAAAAGGGGGGGTGTAGAAAGAAACAAGCCCAAGCGCGCCAGGCCCACTTCACTTCATCCCTGTCCTCTGAACAAACGCGCGCGCACCCTGGTTTTGTGCTTGAATCCTGTTCTCTCTATTGCTTGCATGAAATTAAAAACTTACAACATGAAAGTTATAGCATTTTCAATCACGATTTCAACCATATCCATTTTGTGACCTAACTCTCAAAGGACAAAGAGAATTTCAGTGGCCCTAAATTCTAACCTAGTTTTTTCAGCAACTTCAACATCCAAATTCTCCTAGCTCAGTTGATATAAATAAGAACTATGCATATGTATAGCTCAAGGACATTAAGGACTACATTTTTTCTTCACAAACCTAAGCCTAATGATGCCTAAATAGGGAGATAGAACTTTGAAAATTACCTTGTTCAGTTGAGTTTGGTTATGGAAATGTAGAAACTTTGAGTGAGGCCTGAAGTACTTGTGAGCTTTCTTGAACTTCCCTCAACCTTTCCCAATGCTCAGCTTGCTTTGAAATAGCTTGAATCTCCTTGTAGAAGTCAACCTGCAAACTCAGAAATTGAAAATGGTGAAGCTTGAAAATGAGGTTACAGTTGCTGAACAATGGCTTGGACAGCTTAGGTGTGATGTATGGAGTGTGTTTGAAGTGGTTCAAAGCAAAACGCACGTGCCAATTTGGTTTTGGAATGTGATTTGCAGAGATGGCCCTGTTTTGGGCAGAAATGGTGATTTCTGTGTTTAAGGGTGTTTGGGAGCTTGGCAAATTGTGTTTCTTGCTTTCAACAATATACTGAGGTTGTTTGAAATGATACAAAGACTTGTTTTTATCAGATGGAAGAGTTGTGGACTTTTTGCAAGCTTACTTGCTTTTGAAGCAAAAGTTGAAATGACAAAGGCAAAGGTTGTACTTTCTAGCTCTTTAGCTGCACATAGTTGGTGAAGTTTGCCTGATCTTTATGGACTTTGTTTGCAGCAAGAGGTTAGGTTCATGGCTCAATATAAACAAAGTTTCTAAAAGCAAACTTTATCAAAGTAGCATTGTTACCTTTTTGCCATTTTTGGATTAAACCCTTGTACAAAGCTTCAAAGATGAAAACAATGCCATTAACCATTGTATTTGAATTCAATTTTGGAGTGTAAAAAGGATTAGGGCCTGAAATGAAAGTATAAACATGATTCAAACTGATTTGCAAGTTGTAACATGGTGCAAAATGCCTTGGACAAAAGTGAGAATTTTCCATTTTCATTCCTTCGATTCTCCCTAACCATAAATGATCTTTGAGAGTTCTTGGACATTTTGGAAATCTTATAACATGCTCTACAATCCATCTTTGAAATTAATTTTGATATTCCACTTGGAACTAGGTGAAAAGTTGCCATGAAGTTAGGTCAAAAATCTGCCTAAACTAGGGCAAAATTTCACTAAGTTAAAAAGTTTTTCGACCCCTATTCACAAAATCATAACTTGAGATCCAAGAATCATTTGGGAAAACTTTGTGAATAAAAGTTTTATATTTTGTGGAGGACTACAACTTTCATGTTGGAAGTTTTGTTTGAATCCAATTGCATCATGGTGAAAAAGTTGGGAAAAGTTGGGGAAAAATAAGAAATTTTCATAACTTAGAAAAATTCTAAGTTATGAAATTTTTCAAACTTAAACCCTAATTTTAAAAATTAGGTTTCTTGGTGAACAAGTTTCATGTTTTGACACATCTTGATGAAAAATGACCCTTGGCACTTGATATTGACCAAAAAGTCAAAGTTTGACTTTTCAGTGTACAGTTGATTTTTGATCAGTTGACTGGGAAATCCATCTGTCAATCCAATGCTTTTGAGATCTTTTGAACCTTGTGATTAGGTCAAGATGATTCCATTGAGTCCTTGAACTCATACTTGAACCCAATTTTCCATTGGCTAGGTCAAAAATCAGAAATTGCCCTTCTACATTCAAAACCCTAAAAATGAATATTTTGCCCTTTTGATGATCTGATCAAATTTCTTGAGGAGTTGTGGTCCAAACTTGATCAAATGGTTCATATGAGTCTATAGTGTTGATATGGATTAAAAATTATGATGCTTGGGTGTAAATTGGCCATAATTGACTTTTTCCCCAATACAACTGATTTTTAGGTCAACTGTCCAATTGACTGGGCAAAAATGTGATTCAAGGCTTAAAACTTGGTATGAGCAATCTTATAGGTACAACATGATGTATGAAATTCATAAGAGGCATTTAAAGTCCAAAAATCCCTGTGAAAACCCAAACCCTAATTTCAGGTCAACAGTGCAAGGAGGTGTCTTGAGCTGAGCAAACCTTAATCTGGTCTTGAGTCCAAGAAGTCTGGTGAGGAGAATCTTGATAAAATGAGAGGGAAAATTTTGGGGTACAATAGCGGAATTTCACTTTATGGTAACCCTTGTGTCAGTCCTCAAGAGTGTGATAAAGCGTTTTTGAAAACTTTGTTTGAAAAGTGTAAGTGTGAAAAAACTGGTTGTTTTGAGCAAGTACTTAAGAGTTTCTACCTACTCGAAAAAGACTGTTTGTTTTCTTATTTCCTTTATATAGTGCTATCCTACTATTAAGGAGTAGGTAGCTTCATCGTTGGAGTTTGAGGGATAGTCGAAAGGGATGATTACGGTCACCTAAGGAAACAAGGTAAGATCTCTTAGTAATTGTCCTAAAGTTCTAAGATCGCATTTTTTTTATAGAGGCAACCTTCGAAAGGGACTTGCAATATCTGAATTAGAGGAAAATCATTAAGAATTCTCATGTTCGAGAATAGTGACTGTATTTCTGAGGCAACCGAAGTGGGAGATACCCTAGGGGTGAGCATGTGCAAGTGTTTGATTTTAGTTTATTTATATTTGCACATTTAGGGTGATCTACCATTTTAATCATTTAATCTTTCCATTCAATCCTATGATCATTCATCTAACAATTAATAGTAGTGAAAAAATAAAATGTGAGAATCTTAAACCTAGCTATTACAAGGCTTTGGTGGATGGGGATTACATAACCAGAACGGGGATTCAACAGTAAGTAAAAGCAGTAAAATAAATCCTAGTTAAAAACTATTACAACCCGTAATCAGATACAATAATAATAAATGATAATAACTAGATGAAAGTAACTAACGCGCGCGACTTGGAAACGACGTCTAAAAATCTAAAATTTTCTAAGTAAGAGAGAATTATTTTTGTTGTTTTGTTTATTTAGGAAAGTATTAAATTAATATTAATTGATGAAATGAAAATAAAATTTGAAATTAATTCTAGATGACCTAATATTTTTGGCTTTTTTATCTGAGAAATAATACTTAAGAATTAAAACTAATTTCCTAATTGATTTTAATTATAGAAAAATGAACCAATTACCCTAATTAATACTAGTTATTTAATTAACAAAAATTATTTTTAGCTAAATATCTAATTCCTATCTTTTTGTGATTTCATTGATTTCTATTTTAATTTAAAAAAATATTTTGAAATAAATAAAAACAAAAAAAATAAAGTAAAAGGAAATAATAAGAATAAGAAAAAAATGGATATGGGCCTGGTGTGACCCCAACTGGGGGTGCCTTCCTGAAACTCCAGCGCCCATATGTGATGGCCCAATTGTTAGCACGCATTCCAGTGTGATCAGTGAAGATGTGAAAAACACAAGAAGGGGAGTTGAATTGTAAAACTTAAAACAAATGGTTCGACAACACAGAATTTTTATCCTGGTTCGTTTGATCTCAAACTACTCCAGTCCACCCGTCAAGGTGATTTCGCCTCTCTCCAACGAGGTCTTAATCCACTATTTTCAAAGGATTACAACAGCTACTTTAACAATTGTTAAAGTCTTCTTGAGTATAACCACAAACCGGTTTCTCTCAAGGAAATCTTTCACAAATAATTGAATAAGGATGTGTTAACGTTTTCTAACAAAACAATATATCACAACTGTGATAATTACACAACTTAAGCTTGGAATAAACTAAATTATCTAAAGCGTTTGAATAAGCGTGATTTTAAGGCTTTGCAAATTATGTGAGTGCATGCGTACGTCTTTTCTCAAGCAGACTTGTTTATATAGGCAAGGCAAAGATACGTTGTCCATAAAGCCAGTTTAATGACAATAACGCACTTTCCTTTTGAAGAAGATCTTATCTGATGAGAGCCGTTAGCATTTAATTCTGTCTTGAATACTTAATAACGCTTCAGAGTCTTCTTTGCTTTAACTTATGATAACGCTTCAGAGTGTTGATGACTTGGTAAAGATCTTTGATCAGAGTCAGAGTGTATTATGTATGCGCAGATTCTGGTCATCAAGCTTCAGCGTATAATCTGGTAGCTTCAACGTGTAGCACATATTACTGATCTTCTGATGCTGATTCCATCAGAACTTCTGCATATACAAAACATAATTTTAAGAAGCATATTTGTTTTATATATATATATCTTTGAATTTATTTATTCTTTGTATTTTGTTATCATCAAAACTCTAGTCAAGGGTTGTAGAATCAAACCATGTTCTAACAATCTCCCCCTTTTTGATGATGACAAAACCCAGATTTTTCAATTAAAAATAAAGAATAAAAAGTATAGAATTAAGAGGAGAAAACTCCCCCTGAGTTGATTACTTCCCTTTAATTCCATGAGTCTTTGAGCATTAGAACCTTACTGTATCTTTCATCAGAGTTTTGTACCTGTTCAAGCTTTTCAGAAGAGAGAAATTTAAATAGATCAGAATGTCTGAGACTTATGTCTCAGTAATCCATTATTGAAAAATATCATTCTTTCTCCCCCTTTTTGTCAGTTATCAAAAAGAACATATAATCAGAGTTAAAATGCTTTTATATTAAAAACTAGATTTAACGAAAAGTTCAGAACAATGTAAGAATATTACAGATAAACATGTTTTAAAAACGAGGAAATTCTAAGAGGGAGGAGGTAGACGCGTGAACAAAGCTTCCAACATGCTCTTGATCTGGTTGTTGGTTTCTTGTTGCTGGGTTAACATGCTCGTGATTTCATCAATTTTGTTGTCCTGTTTATCCATTCTTTCCTTCATCAACATATCAGATCTTTTCAGGTCTTCTAGAGTCTGCCTTTCATAGGAGGAAGCTTGAGGATCTTCAGAAACTGGATGCTTCTCAGAGCATTCTGCAATATCCTCTTTTTGACCCAGTTCTTCAGCAGGAATCACCTGCTCTAGAGTAACAGTCAGATTGAGATCTTCTGACTCTGGTTGAACTTTGTGTGCTGGACGATGTTCAGACCAGGGAGCATTGTCCAGAGGGAGAACTTCTTCCTTGAGCAGCTGGCTCAGAACCTGATCTTCAATTACTTTCAGTAGATTGCTGAAGTTCTGTTAAACTTGTTAGTAGCTCTGTTCTTGCATCTTATGAGTTTCAGAACATACCCATCTTCTGAACCTTGTCCAAAGGTAGTCTGATGCAGCAGGATCAATCAGCTCAAGACTAGCTTGCTTCAGAGAAGTGATCCACTTCTATACTTCTGTTTCAAACATCAATAAGCTGGTACCAACATCTGAAGAGGGTTCAGATGGTTTTGGTTTTGGGATAGCTGTTTTGTGGGTTATGGCAGCAATACGTTCAAAAACCGTTAGATCAATGACAGTCTTGATGTTGTCATCTGGATTGTTCTTTGGTGAAGGAGTGGGAGAGTCTGGAATAATTATTGGACTGGTTGGGGAGTTTGGTGGAGTTGATTCTAGTGAGTATGGAATTTGGGGAAAATCCAGAATGGTTAGGGGCATACGGATGGCCAGAGGTTCAGTGATTCCAGGAATGGGAATGGTATCAGAATCAATGGTTTGGTTTGATTGATTGTTATGAGGTTCTGGTTCACAGGATTCAAAAGGTTGAGCCTCAGAAGTTTGAACTTCTGGTTGAAATAGTTTAGGTTGTGGAGAAGGTGGATGAATTTCTGATTGAGGAGATGGAGGTAGTGGAATTTCTGGTTGTGGAGAGAGGGGAATATCTGGTTGTGGTGCTTCTGTGGTGGTTTCAGGGTTTGGATTTTCTGGCATGGGAGCAGAAGTATGTTGGTCAAAGGTTTCTATATCTGATAGAACTTTTGCAAGTTCTTGTTGGGTTGCTTCAGTATTTGGATTTGGAGGTTGGGAGCGAGATCTTCTAAGAGTTAAGGTTTCTGAGGGGTCGAATTCAATGTCAAAGTCATCAAATGTTTGTGGTGTGGGGTTTTCTGCTTGAGTGGGAATAGGTATAGATGTTGATACAGAAATTGAGTTTAAAACAGTTACAGAAGAAGGATTACCTCTCTTTTTAGTAGTCCGTTGGGATGATCCTTCTGCTACAGCTTTCCTTTTCTTGGTTTTCTTCAACACAACTTATGGAGCCTTCTGCTGCAGGTCCTTAATGTTCAAATCTGGTGTTGTACCATCCGCCTTGCATGCATCCAGATATCTGACTATTATATCAGGTTTAGAATCAATCTCTAAGAATAGAGGAAAGTTATCCAGAGGGATTCTTCTGCTGAAGATTGCTGCAAAAGAAGTGACACTGGGTTCCTTCTTGACGTTCTCAATTAGCTTCATTTTCTTCAGATTCTTTGCATTCAGCTGTTTTCCAATAGTAGCTTCCAAAGAGCTGATTTCCTGAGCTTCTGTAAGATGATAAATCAGCTTATTCTCTGTTAGAATATCTGATATAAGCCTTCCTAGGGGTCTCCAGTCCCTTTTTGTGCGCTCCTCTTCTCTGGTTTCCTTGACACTAGTCCTTAGATGGTTAAACAACAGATGAGCCAGATTCACCTTAATCTTCTGGGAGATGAAGTAGATCAGAAATTGTTGACCAATATTGATGTAGTCAGGAGAGCTGGTAGGCTTCCTGTGGTTTATACATCCCAAAATAATCTTGGCCCATTTTCTGTGATGGTCTTTTAGATCCCTTATCTTGCTGGAGGGAAGACCCAGAGTGAAGATTTCTCTAGCAATTAGGGCGACATCAGCGCATCTTTCAGCCATGTCAATGCATCGTACACCACCACCACTGTAGCCTATTAATCTTGCAATGAGGTCCTCAGTGATGACTATCTTCTTCCCCATTATGTATGAAGTAACTTGATGGTTGGAAGATGAAGCATGAATCCAAAATTCCTTCACAAGGATTGGGAATGTTGGACCCACCAGTCGGTCAAAATATTTGTCCCTGCCTTGAGCTTTTACTTCTTCAGAGAGATTAAATTCGTTCTCTTGAAGACTGTTGAAGTCCACAATCAATTCTGAAAGAACTTCTAGATTTTTGATGGGTGTGAGAAGAGTTCTGTAGGGTTCTTCGTATTGTTCAGAGGAATCTGTTTTCTGAGAACTGGAAGTAGGGTTGCTTGAGGAAGCCATGTTCACACGAAGGTTTTGAGAAGAGATTGAAAGGGTTTTGAGAAAGGTTCCAAACTGAAATCAATAAGTTTGTAGAGAAAATGAAAGTGAAAGTAAAAAAGTGTAAGTGGTGAGAGATGTGTTTAAATAGGTTTTTAATAAAGATTTTGAAAATATAAACGGCAAGAGAGAGAAATAAATTATAATGATTATGAGAATTTAATGATAGCTGATTTTGGGGGATTCAGAAAGATATTGAAACGGTTACCCATGACATGTGTCCCAATGCATCCAATCAGCGCTTTTGACCTTTCAGAAACGTGAACGCGTGTTCAGCCTCAGAAAGTAGCTGATGACTGGATGACACTTGTTTGCTTGAGTGAACTACACATTTCTATCCTTGATGGATAGATTCTGATATAATCTGTACTTCTAAAGATATGAAGAAAGATTGATCAGTAGTTCACAGAAAGATAAACAAAGTTCTGAAGGTTAAGATATGGAATCAAAACAGTTTTATTCTGGGCAGAGCTTCATGCTGAGATGTTTCATAATGAAGTTGAACCTATCTTCAGAAAGAGGTTTTGTAAAGATATCAGCCCATTGATGGTTTGTGTTAATAAATTTTAAATTTAGAATCCCTTTCTGAATATAGTCCCTAATAAAATGATGTTTTATTTCTATATGCTTAGCCCTAGAATGCAAAATAGGATTTTTACTGAGACAAATAGCAGAAGTATTGTCACAGAGGATAGGGATGTTACTCTCAAATATTTTGAAGTCCTCAAGTTGACTTTTCATCCAGAGCATTTGTGTGCTGCATCCAGCTGCTGCTATGTATTCATCTTCTGTTGTTGATAGAGCTATTGTGGATTGTCTTTTGCTGGACCATGAGATCAGATTTTCTCCCAGAAACTGGCAGCTTCCATAAGTGCTTTTACGTTCTACTCTGTCTCCAGCGAAATCAGCATCACAATATCCTATCAAGCTGTAATCACTTGTTTTTCTATAAAACAAACCCAGATTAGTAGTACCTTTTAGATACTTGAAAATCCGCTTAACTGTTGTTAAGTGAGATTCTCTAGGATCTGATTGGAATCTAGCACAAATGAAAACACTGAATAGAATGTCAGGCCTTGAAGTCGTCAGATAGAGAAGAGAACCAATCATACCTCTGTAGACCTTCTGCTCTACCTTTTTACTTACCTCTTCTCTTTCCAGAATGCACGTGGGATGCATTGGAATCTTTGATGGCTTACATTCTGAGAGATCAAATTTCTTCAAAAGTTCTCTGACATATTTGCTCTGATGAATGTAAGTTCCTTCTGGGGTTTGATTAATCTGAATGCCCAGAAAGAATTTTAGTTCCCCCATTAGGCTCATCTCAAATTCTGCCTGCATACATTTAGCAAACTTTCTTCCTAGAGAGGGTTTAGTGGATCCAAATATGATGTCATCAACATAAATCTGACATACTAAAATGTCATTCTTAACTGTCTTACAGAACAAGGTTGTGTCCACTTTCCCTCTGGTGAATTCCTTTTCTAGCAGGAAGTTACTTAGTCTTTCATACCAAGCTCTGGGAGCTTGTTTCAGACCATAGAGTGGCTTCTTTAGTTTGAAAACATATTCTGGATTTTTGGAACTTTCAAAACTAGGGGGTTGGTGCACATATACCTCTTCTTCTATATAGCCATTTAAGAATGCACTCTTAACATCCATCTGATACAGAGTGATGCCTTTATTAACAGCAAATGAAATTAGGAGTCTGATAGATTCTAACCTGGCGACTGGAGCAAAGATTTCTGTATAGTCTATTCCCTCTTGCTGACTATAACCTTGTGCTACCAGTCGTGCTTTGTTTTTGATGACTTCACCTTGTTCGTTCAGTTTGTTTCTGAACACCCATTTTGTACCAATGACGTTGAATCCTTTTGGTTTGGGAACTAGATCCCATACGTCAATTCTTGTGAATTGATTTAGCTCCTCTTGTATTGCTAGAATCCAGTCATTGTCCAGAAGTGCTTGATCAATTGTTGTTGGTTCAATTAGAGAAACCAGTCCCATGAGGGATTCTTCAGAGTTTCTGAAGCTAGATCTTGTTCTGATTGGATCTTCCTTCCTTCCTAAGATTGTTTCTTCTGGGTGATCCATGCTGCTTCTGGATGGTCTTTTCTAGAGTTGATCAATAGAAGGTGCTGGATTGCTTGCAGTTACTCTTTCTGATGTTGAGGAAGTGTCTCTGTTGAGAGCTTCTGATGATTTGTCTTCAGTACCTGTGAGTTCAACTTCCATACCTGCAAGGAATTCATTCTACTTTGACTTTTAAGAGTTAAGCTTATCATCAAAACGAACACTGATTGACTCCTCCACAATCTATGTTTCTATATTGTATACTCTGTACCCTCTTGAGCGTTCAGAATATCCTAACATAATACACTTTTGTGCTTTAGAGTCAAACTTGTTCAAATAATTTTTTGTATTCAAGACAAAACATGTACATCCAAATGGGTGAAAATAGGAAATGTTGGGCTTTCTATTCTTCCACAATTCATATGGAGTCTTTTCCAGAATAGGTCTTATGGAGATTCTATTATGAATGTAAAACACTGTGTTTATTGCCTCTACCCAGAAGATCTTAGTAACGTTAGTCTCGTTGATCATGGTTCTGGCCATTTATTGCAATGTTCTGTTCTTTCATTCTACAACTCCATTTTGCTGGGGAGTTCTAGGACAAGAGAAATCATGCAGAATGCCTTTATCATTAAAGAATAACTCAAATTTTTTTTTTCAAATTCTCCACCATGATCACTTCTGACTTTGACGATTCTAAGATCCTTTTCATTCTGAACTTGGTTGCAGAAGGTAACAAACACTGAGTGTGACTCGTCCTTGTGCCTTAAGAACTTTACCCATTTCCATCTGCTATAGTCATCTACGATTACTAACCCATACTTCTTGCCACTGACTGAAGCAGTTTTAACTGGTCCAAATAAGTCAATGTGCAGAAGTTCTAATGGCTTGGAGGTGGAAACAACGTTTTTGGATTTGAAAGTTGGTTTTGCAAACTTGCCTTTCTGACATGCTTCACACAGAGCATCTGAATTGAACTTCAGGTTAGGAAGTCCTCTGACCAGATTGAGTTTGTTAATCTGAGATATTCTTCTCATACTAACATGTCCCAATCTTCTGTGCCAGATCCATTGCTCGTTGTTAACATACAGTAGACATTTTACATTCTGACTTTTTAGTTCATAAAGTTTTATTTTATAAATGTTGTTTTTCCTCTTTCCATTAAATAGGATAGTCCCATCTTTCTGACTAACAGCTTTGCATGAATTTTGATTGAAGATTATATCATAACCGTTATCACTTAATTGACTTATGGATAACAGGTTATGCATTAATCCATCAACTAATAAAACATTACTTATAAAGGGAAGATTTCCATTACCTACTGTTCCAGAGCCAATGATCTTTCCTCTCTGATTGCCTCCAAAGCCTACGTGGCCTCCAGGCTTAAGTTCCAGGCTTTGGAACATATGCCTTCTTCCCGTCATGTGTCGTGAGCAGCCAGATCCAGGTACCATGATTGGTGTTTTTGCTTTGCTGCTAAAGATATCTGCCACATGTATTATTTTATCCTTAGGTACCCACATTTTCTTGGGTCTTGATTTGTTAGTTTTACCAAAACTCTGGTTGAATTTTGGTTTGACAGAGTAATCACTACTTGTATATTATATGTCATGTGTGTGCCCATATATAAAGTGTGAATCAAGTGGAGTATGTTTTATAACTAAATCCATGGCATTTTTTGGTGTAGGTACCTTACCTTGATATCCTATCCCTTTTCTGCCATTTCTGCTAACTCCATAGATCATTGAAGCCATTTTGCTTATGTCTATGTTTTTAGCTAGAAACTTCTGAAAGCTGTGATCATACTCCTTGATGATCTCATCAGCATTGTTGGGAGTTGCAGGGATTATTTCCTTCTGAGAGTTTTGCAATTGGTTTTCTAATTTTGAAATTTTATCTTTTAACTCAGAATTCTCCAATTTGAGACTCTGATTTTTATCAGAGTCAGAAGCAAGATTCCTTTTCAGGTTTCTGATTTTGACTCTGATCTGCTGATATCTTTCCAGAATTTCATTAAGACTTTCAGCTAGTTCAGCCTTAGTAAAGTTTATAGTAAAGTCAGGGAATACCTCTTATGTATCTGATTCAGAGTCAGACTCAGAAGTTTCACTGTCTTCTGTTATGTTTTCCATGAGAGCTATGTTTTCTCTTTCATCATCTGATTCTGAGTCAGCTTCAGATGTGTCAGAATCATCCCATGTAGCCATGAGACTTTTCCTTCTGAATCTTTGGGCAATCACTTTTGTAGTGCCCTTGCTCGTTACATTCATAGCAGATGATGTCTTTGTTGTTTGGCTTTCTGTTTCCTAAAGAGCCTTCAGATCTTCTGTGTCCAGAGGAGGATTCTGACCTTTTGTATCTGGAGAAAGATTCATTCTGATTTTCTGATCTTCTAGGATTTCTGAACTTCCTTTGCCTCTGCTTCCACAATTGGTTCACCCTTCTGGAGAGGAGAGACAGTTCATCTTCTTTTGACGAGGACCCATCAGAGGTTTCTTCCATAGCCTGCAAAACTTTGGAGTCAGATTTTCTGTTAGATTTTAAAGCTAATGGCTTACCTTGCTTTTGAGGTTCATCTGCTTCTAGCTCTATCTCGTGACTTCTGAGGGAGCTGACAAGTTCCTCCAGAGAGATTTTGTTGAGATCCTTGGCTAGCTTAAGCGCTGTGACCATTGGCCTCCATTGTTTTAGCAAGCTTCTGATGATCTTCTTAACGTGATCAGCAGTGGAATACCCTTTGTCAAGAACTTTTAGACCAGCAACAAGAATTTGAAATCTTGAGAACATAGTTTCTATTGATTCACTCTCTTCCATCTTGAATGCCTCATACTTCTGAATGAGTGCAAGGGCTTTGGTTTCTTTGACTTGAATGTTGCCTTCATGCGTCATTCTCAGAGAGTCAAACATATTCTTTGCAGTGTCTTTGTTTGATATCTTCTCATATTCTGAATAAGAGATGGCGCTGAGAAGAATTGTTCTGGCCTTGTGATGATTTCTGAATTCACGCTTTTGCTGATCAGACATCATTTTCCTGTCAATCTTCTGACTACGTCCATCCACTGGGTGCGTGTATCCATCAGTCACCATGTCCCACAGATCATCATCATGGGCCATAAAGAAACTCTCAATTCTGTCTTTCCAGTAGTCAAAGTTCTCTCCATCAAAGATTGGAGGTTTGCCACTAAATATGTCCCTTTCTTCATTGTTGTCATTGCTGATGTTTTGACTTGGTCCTGCCATTGTGTTTTTCTGACGCTGGATCTTGTACTGACACGGTTAAGTGTTATAAGCTCAGAACCAGGCGCTCTGATGCCAATTGAAGATGTGAAAAACACAAGAAGGGGGGTTGAATTGTAAAACTTAAAACAAATGGTTTGACAACACAGAATTATTATCCTGGTTCGTTTGATCTCAAACTACTCCAGTCCACCCGTCAAGGTGATTTCGCCTCTCTCCAACGAGGTTTTAATCCACTATTTTCAAAGGATTATAACAGCTACTTTAACAACTGTTAAAGTCTTCTTGAGTATAACCACAAATCGGTTTCTCTCAAGGAAATCTTTCACAAATAATTGAACAAGGATGTGTTAACGTTTTCTAACAAAACAATATATCACAACTGTGATAATTACACAACTTAAGCTTGGAATAAACTGAATTATCTAAAGCGTTTGAATAAGCGTGATTTTAAGGCTTGGCAAATTATGTGAGTGCATGCGTGCGTCTTTTCTCAAGCAGACTTGTTTATATAGGCAAGGCAAAGATACGTTGTCCATAAAGTCTGTTTAATGACAATAACGCACTTTCCTTTTGAAGAAGATCTTGTCTGATGAGAGCCGTTAGCATTTAATTCTGTCTTGAATACTTAATAACGCTTCAGAGTCTTCTTTGCTTTAACTTATGATAACGCTTCAGAGTGTTGATGACTTGGTAAAGATCTTTGATCAGAGTCAGAGTGTATTATGTATGCGCAGATTCTGGTCATCAAGCTTCAGCGTATAATCTGGTAGCTTCAGCGTGTAGCATATATTACTGATCTTCTGATGCTGATTCCATCAGAACTTCTTCATATACAAAACATAATTTTAAGAAGCATATTTGTTTTATATATATATATATATATATATATATATATATATATATATATATATATATATCTTTGAATTTATTTATTCTTTGTATTTTGTTATCATCAAAACTCTAGTCAAGGGTTGTAGAATCAAACTATGTTCTAACAATCAGCCTCTGGGAGATTCACTGTACACTATCTTTTCTAGACGTTTAGATCTGATCACATGATGGACTTGATGGTTAAGATCAGGGGCACATGTTGGACATTTGATGGTGAGGCACATGGGATCTGCAAGAAATAACTCAGAAAATAGGAAAATGTTGAGACCTGGGATCGAACCCAGGTCTTTCCTCTCAAAGGGTAACACCTGGACCAACTGCGTTGGAAAGTTATGTTGTATATATAATAAATAAATAAAACATAAGCCAAACAAAACATTATGCCCAGAAAGCACGCATGGATTCAAACCCTCCAATGGGATGCTGTCACCTAATCTTCTTCTTCATGGGCTGTCGTTTTTTATACCAGACCTTTACCTACGGACAAAATTGTCACTAAAAGCTATAGTGACAGTTTTTGTCCATAGCTATAACCCTGCAACATCTTAAAACGCAATACAAGCAATATTAATCAGAACCAAAGGCATGAATCAATTGCTCATGACCTCCTGAATACAATACCACCCCTAATGCGGTCCAATTTGGCCTGTATATGGAGTTCCCAATTTGGGACCTCAAAACCCTAGTAATGGCACAAGCTTATTCCTGTAGTAAACATCAAATTAAACCATCCAGAATCATTGCAAGTATGATAATAAACATGAATATATAGCTAAAACTTGTTTATGCTGGATAAATCAAGGAAATCGAATTTAAGAAAATATGCAAACTGTGATGAAGGTTGGGCGCGATTCTGCAGGTTTCAGGCTTTGGGAATGATTGCAAAGGCTTCAATGAATGTTCAGGAGTGTTGTTGTGTTCTTAGAATGCTCTGAATTGGTCTCTAGAGGAATATAAGGTCTGCACTTTCTTGGCCAAAATTGGGAATTTGTTCTTGCTGTATGAAGCAGATGTGCAGCCTCCTGGTCCTCATTAGGGTTCACAATGCTTGTATATATGTAATGAATCAATCTAGGGTAGCATAATTGGAAAGAATCACAAGATGTAATGGTTATTACTTTTGATTCAAATCTTTCCACATTTGGAGATTTCCTCTTGTTTTCAATCTTGCACGTTTTTCCTTGGCTATAGACAGCTTGCATGATCTATAATTCAATGCAAAACAAATCTCATTCCATTTATTTTATTTATTTTGATTTAATTTGATTTTATTTGAATTTTAAATAAATAAATGAGGCAAGGAGGGTCCCATGGGTCGCGGACCATGCTAGGGATAAGATTCAATCTTGAAAAAGATGGGCCCATGTGGAAAAAATGCAATTTTGAGCATTATTGAATTTGTGCAAATTTCCACAAATGGCTAACTTTGACAATGCATATCTCTCTCAATTTTGTTCCTAAGAGGGTGTTATTGGACTTTTTAGAAAGATTAGGATGTCCTCTAAACAATCTTTTTTGTTTCGTCTTAATTGGAACTTCCTTGTTCATGTAAGGAGCTTTGACCCAAAAGGTGTTTTTGTTGACTTTTTGAAATGACCTATAATGTATGAACTTGTATCTTTTGATTGAGGCATTTCTTGACCTTGAGGGATGAAGCGGAGTTGTAGGGAATTGGATTCTCTTAAAAATGACCCTTGTATGAGAAATTTCTAATAAAGTATGAGAAAGTTATGCCTGGTCAAAGTTTGGTTGACTTTTCCTATAGGAACCCATAATTTAGCAACTTTTGAGTTTTGATGAATTAGGAGCATTCCTTGAGGAATCGTGACCAAAACTTGATCAAATGATGGATGCCACTTCAAAATGTTTATTTTGACCAAAGATCTTGAAGTTTGATTGTATGTGGGTCACTGTTGACTTTTGACCTAGTATAGTTGATTTTCATGCATTTGAGCAGTTGACTGAGCAAACTTGTTGTGCAAGGCATGAAACTTGGCATGGATTATCTTGAGGATATATTAGGACAATGGAAAACACTTGGGGTCCTTGGAACTCAACCATCTTGATGAGGAGTGAAACCCTAGTTTGAGGATTATTATTTTAAGAGGGGGATTTGTCTTGTCAATCCTTAGTCAACTTGAGCAATTGAGGACCTCTAGGAGTATGTCTTGTGTGAAAATGGGAGGGAAAATTTTGGGGTACAACAATTGCCATTTACAGTTTTAAAACTTTCTGTAATTACCTCGTTCTAGGAATTGAATCTTGTATCCTCGCCTATTCAGAGGCATATCAATAAAATACCTGCTTTCTTTACATCTTTCAAAATGCATTTTTCTTTTCTCTGACTTGTTTACAAAATACTATGATTATTACTTGTGAATATTGTCTTGAAATCATTTCGGGGATTAACAAATAAAAGCTTTGATAAAACATCGAAAAGCATTTTGGTTAGAAAAATATCAAAAGAAAACCCACGTCTATGTCCACGCCCATGTCTACGCGTACAACACAAAAGTCTATACGTATGCCAATACATGCGTCTACGTCTGCACTCGCGCTTACAAAAAAAAATCAATGTTCAAAATCTTGCTAACACCTTTTTACCACATTCAAATCAACTTCAACAAATCTACGACAACACAACATACAACGCCAACGGATTGGTAACTCTAAGCCAATGGTTTAAAGGAGAGAACGTTAGAAATAGTCTTCATAACATTTCCAAGCATACGCGCATTTTACACACATTTCATACATACATTTTGCATATCCAAAGCATACATACACTTTACATTTTTGCATACAATACGCATATATTCAGGGTTCCATATCAACGTCAAACATCATATATTTTGCATACATCTAAACATCTCAATATCAAACATCATACGCATATATCATACATCAAACAAACAATCTCACCCTCGATTTAGCTATTTAAGGGTCAACCAACAAAACACTTCTCCCACGATCCAACCCGTCACCTAAGTCTCCATGCAGTATTGAACGGAATTCCATACATTTCCTCTAAGCCTCAATGTACTCTCACAACTTACTACGTTGGCTCTAAGCCTCAATGTATTCGCAAATCTCCGTACATTGCCTCTAAACCTTAATGTACTCTCGCAACTCACTATGTTCCCACTAAGCCTCAACGTATTCGCAAGTCTCCGTACATTGCCTCTAAGCCTCAATGTACTGTCACAACTCACTATGTTGCCTCTAAGCCTCAACGTATTCGCAAATCTCTGTACATTGCCTCTAAGCCTCAGTGTACTCTCATAACTCACTATGTTGCCTCTAAGCCTCAACGTATTCGCAAATCTCTGTACATTGCCTCTAAGCCTCAATGTACTCTCACAACTCACTACACTGCCTCTAAGCCTCAACGTATTCTCAAATCTTTGTACATTGCCTCTAAACCTCGTTGTACTCTCACAACTCACTATGTTTCCTCTAAGCCTCAACGTATTTGAAAATATCCGTACATTGCCTCTAAACCTCAATGTACTCTCACAAATCACTACGTTTCCTCTAAGCCTCAACGTATTCGCAAATCTCCGTACATTGCCTCTAAGCCTGAATGTACTCTCACAGCTCACTACGTTGCCTCTAAGCCTCAACGTATTTGCAAATCTCCGTACATTGCCTCTAAGCCTCAATGTACTCTCACAGTTCAATATGTTGCCTCTAAGCCTCAACGTATTCACAAATCTCTGTACATTGCCTCTAAGCCTCAATGTACTCTCACAGCTCACTACATTGCCTCTAAGCCTTAACGTATTCGCAAATCTCCATACATTGCCTCTAAGCCTCAATGTACTTCTCAAAACTCACTACGTTTCCTCTAAGCCTCAACGTATTCGCAAAAAAACTCGGTACATTGATTTTGAGCCTCGATGTACTTTTCCTCATCCAACCCACTACTTCAAACTCGGGTGAGCGATATATCATCGGCTTCGCTTATTTCCTCAAGACTCATGAGGGTATGCTACATCAGCGTGACCTTATGACTAGTCGGACAAATTTTGGGTATTCCAGGTATTCAATAAACTCCCAATCAGAACGTGCCAGGCCCGTGCATTCTTACGTTATTCGATTGGAAGATAATTGAATAGGGGTAACTGTCGTACCCCAAATTTTCCCTACCCCTACTATCATAATTTCAAGATTTAATATAGAAGAAATATTTAATTAAATATGGTACAATAGTATCTAATGGCCCATCTTTTATCCAAGACTAGGGGGTGTATTTTAATTCTGGAAAGCGGGGCTTTCTAAATTAGAAAGACTCGTGTATTCGTGAACCCATTCGCGAGGCATGTTGGCCAATGGCCCATGAGATTCGAAAAGAGAAAATTGTTTCAAAACTAATAATTACTAAGTTATAACATTATTAAGGCGACTTAACTTTAAGTTGCTATTAATAATTAAATTTATTAAATATATTTAAGTGTTATTTATTTTTAGTAGAAAAAGGGGGTGTAATTTCAGAATCACATTAAATAACCCATTTGTTGTTATGTTGTTTTAATAAATTATTAATACAAACTGTTATTTTTATTAGAAAAAGGGATAGCATTATTGTTACTGCTAAGTTTTATTATCATTAAATAACAGTATGTTAGATTTTATTTTGATACTTATAAGAAAGAGGGTTTGTTTACAATAATCAAGATTGGGCTACGAAAAGGCCAATTGGGCCTGACCGTATTAAAAAAATAATAAACTTTTTACAGTAATGTTTTCATTAATTCTTAATTAAAGCTTGTTTATTTATTAAAAGTTTTTTTATTTAAGTGAAACAACATTGGGCCTGGTTAAAGAAAAATGTTTGCTGAATAAAAAAAAGGACGTGCTGGGCTGGATTAACAGTTTTTGCGCAACCCCAATTGAAAAGAAAATAATTTTTTTGCTGTAAAAAAATAATAAAAATACTATTTTTTTGTTGGTTAAAATAATTTAACTAAGCAGGCCCAATTCGGAAGAATAATAGCCAAGGCCCAATTGAAATAAAAACCTTTTTTGCAGTAAAGAAAAACAATTGTGATGGGCTGTATCATTAACTAAGTGCTGGCCCAATTAAACAAAAAAATAGCAAATGTTCCAATCTCATCCAAGAATCACGCACATTTTGGGACTCAAACGGTTACTGTAGAAATCAGTAAAATCAAATCAAATCTTATTAAATATGCAAAGCCCAGAAAATTTTCAAACAACAACCAAATCCAGGAATTTGAACATTAAATCAAATCTGTCCAAATCCCAAATTACAGTATAATATCTTTACAATTCAAAAATTACAGTCAAATCAATAATTAATCAAAAGAATTTCAATCCCTAATTTCTATCTGTAACTCCTAATCTACACTAACAAATCTCATAAACCCTAAAATCTAAAAAGCCTATAAATACAGAACAACAACAGTACAAGGGAGGCGATTTGGAAGACAGAAGAAGAACAACAAGCATACAGAGAAGAGGAGGAAAATTCATATACAGAGACGGAGGAATCTCACTATTGAAATACCCGAGGGTAGGGTGATTGGGGTTTCATTGTCTGAAACCACAATCGTCGTGTGAATCGCCACCGCTAGCCATCGCATCCAACGCAATCTTCAACCATTCGTTGCTACAATCTCTACTGGCCTGCAAATAAAAAGGAGAGACAAAGATCAATAAGAAGTAAACTAGAGATCCATAATACCAAGATGCAAAAAGGGTAAATCCGCTTAGCTTTTGTTCTGTCCTAACATTAATTTGGGGCTATTGGGTTTGATTGTGCAATGAGGGAGGGGTTTGTTGTTGCGCCACTGTGAGAGGATTTAGGGGCTAGGTTAGAGAGGAAGGGAGGAGGAAGGTCGTGAGAAGAATAAAGAGGGAGGTGATTTACTGTAAAAAAACAAGAATGAAAATAAAAATGTGAAAAAACATTATTTGGTATTTCGTTCAGATCCTATATCCCCGCGCTCAAAATAGTAATCATGTTCACTCATTATCGTCCATTAGAAACGCATCAGACGGCCATAGACCAAGTCTCCACCATAAGTTCCGTGCACCCGCACTTACACAATCACACCGGCTCTTTCCCAAGAGCATAATGGGCCGACCCAGTTTCTATACGCACCCCCATTTTCACTAAATTTCTAAACTCCTAAACAGATTAGCACCCCCCCCCTTGAAAACTGTATTTGGGCCTAAACCCAGATTACTAGTTACACCCCTTGCTTTTACTTATTAACTATAAATTTCCCCCCCTGGAATTAACTAAATATTTTCTACTTTTTTATATAATTCTTATATTTTCTATTTTTGTTATAATTATTATATTATTTTATCCTTTTCTTTATTTTAAAATTATTATTATTATTTATGTTAATTCCTATTTATTTTATTAATTATTATTATTATCATCCAATTATTTTTATTTAAAACTCATTCATATGTATTTTCTTTATTTGCATTAAATATTTTTTAATCATGCACTAATCAACATTTTTTTGTAATTTATACAATAAAAACACTAATAAATATCAAACTATTTTTTCCCAACAAATTAATCTAAACAATTGTTTTTGCAAAAGGGTTTCAAATAGATTTTGACTAACCGCGCATTTAGCCAAAATCTCTGCAATCACTACAACCGGTCCAAATTCCAGGTGATTCAAAATACATTTGCATCCCCTAAAAAATAACAACCACATACGAACTACGAATTGGGACTCTGATTCCTCATAAGAGGATACGTAGGCATACAATCAAAAATCGCGGCGAGTTACCCTAATAAAGTTTAAATCTTGTTTTCCCAACTCAAACCTAAAACCTAGTATCCTTTTGAACAAGGTAGATGAAAGGTGCCTAACACCTTCCTTTCGTCTAAAGAAGTCCGAAACCTAGAATCTCTTTCTGCGAATTAGGGTTTTTTGTTAGATTCCCTTCCCTAGGATAAAAAATAATAATGTCGACTCTTGATTTAAAAATCCAGTTGCTACACATCCTAGTAATAGAATGTCGTCATAAAAATGAAAATTGATACAAAGAAAGGACAGCTATGTGAAATAATCCCATGGGGTTTCCATTCTGCTATGGCATTCATGTCTTTGAGAGTTTCATCCACTTGCTGCTTTGTCCGAAGCTGATTGGATTGATTAGAACCGTTTGAGTTTGATGATTAATATTGAAGATTGGCTATAAGGTGATCCAACAGGACATAGTCATGCGCTTTAAATCCCTAACTTTTGCCTGGACCACCCTTTTGGGTTTTCAGTTCACCAGGATACCCTTTTTGCCGAAGCTTCCTTTTCAGGTTTCCTGCTTGCTGGGTGTAACGATTTTTTTTGTATTTATCCCTAATTTTTGCCTAGGCCAGTCGACCTAGCGGGTTTTTTTTCATGCGTAGTATCTTTTAACTATGTCCGCGTTTACAGGGTGCGGAAGGTCGTCACCGTCCATAGTGGTTAAGATCATTGCCCCACCAGAAAATATGTTTTTAATTGCAAATGGTCCTTCGTATGTAGGAGTCCGTTTTCCCCTGATATACCTGACGTCTGACCTTCTTGTTAAAGGCTTTAATCATGCATTTTTGGTACATCTGGCCATGGCAGACAACCGTAAGCCTCTTCTCATCAATCAAGTTCAACTGGTCAAGTCGAGTTTGAATCCATTTATCTTCATTCAACCCTGCATCCTTTACGATTCTCAGAGATGGTACTTGGACTTCAATTGGTAGGACAACTTCCATACGTATAACAAAGAGAAAGGAGTTGCCCCAAGTTGATGTGCGCGCCGTGGTACGGTAACCGTGGAGAGAAAATGGTAACATATCATGCCAGTCCTTATAGGTCACTGTCATTTTTTGTATGATCTTCTTGATGTTTTTATTAGTGGCTTCTAAAGCGCCATTCATCTTCGGCCGGTAAAGAGAAGAGTTATGTGCTGAATCTTGAATTATGCGCATAGTGTGGTGATCATAGTATTTTTGAGATTGGTACCATTATCTGTAATGATTCTCTCTGGAATACCATACCGACAAATAAGATTTTGTTTGATGAATCGGGCCACAACATTCTTGGTAACAGAAGCGAACAAAGCTGCGTCGACCCACTTCGTGAAGTAATCAATGGCAACCAAGATGAAGCAGTGTCCATTAGAAGCTGTAGGTTTGATATCTCCAATCATGTCAATTATCCACATTGCAAATGGCCAAGGAGCAGTCAGGATGTTTAGTGGAACTGGCGGCACATGTACCTTGTCAGCATAGATCTTACACTTATGACAGGTTCGTGAATGCTGATGACAATCTGCTTCCATGGTGGACCAGTAGTATCCTGCTCGGAGGATATTTTTAGCCATCGTGTGCCCACTAGAATGGGTGCCAAAGGTGCCTTCATGTAGATCAGCCATGATCTTGTCTGCCTCACTCTTGTCTATGCACCGAAGCAAAGTGGAGTCGTGGTTGCGCTTATAGAGAACTTCGTTACTGAGGAAGAACTTAGCAGAGAATCTTCTCAGGAATTTCTTGTCGTTTATTAAAGCTCTCTCCGCATACTCTTGGGCCTCGAGATATCTCTTAATTTCATGGAACCAAGGATTGTCCATTACTTCTTCAATATTAATCTCGTGACAGTAATCTGGTTCGTCCATCCGTTCAATGGTGATCTGAGGAGCCTCATTACCCCACCTGATTTTGAACATGGATGACATAGTGGCTAGCGTGTCCGCTAGTTGATTTTCCTCTCGTGGAAAATGCTCAAAGGTAATTTCCTCAAAATGTAGGATTAATGTCAACACATGTTCTTTGTAAGGGATGAGATTAGGATGCTTCGTGTCCCATTCTCCTTTGATCTGACTGATGACTAAGGATGAATCTCCGAATACACTTAAGGACTTGATTCCCAAATCTATGGCAGCTTTGAGACCCATAATAAATGCTTTACATTCCGCCATATTATTGGTACCGTTAAAACACAGTCTAGAAGTGAAGGGAGTATGGCAGCCTTCAGGGGATATGATGATAGCGCCTATGCCGTTGTTGAGTGTGTTGGAAGCTCCATCAAAAACCATGGTCCATCAGGATCCTTATTCAGGTCCGTCATATGGTCTAAGTTCTTCACAATTGTTTACCACTAAGATGTATTCGTCCGGGAATTCAAAATTCATGGATTGATAGCCATCTCCAGCCTGATGAGCCAGGTGATCGGCTAGCACACTCCCCTTTATTGCTTTTTGGGTAGTGTACTGAATACCGTATTCGGTCAGGACCATCTGCCATCTTGCTATTCTTCCCGAGAGGGCGGGCTTCTCGAATATGTACTTAATTGGATCAATCTTGGATATCAATAAGGTAGTGTGAGTCAACATATACTGTCTTAGCCGACGAGCAGCCCATGCCAGAGCGTAGCAAGTTTTCTCCAGCAGTGAATATTTGGTTTCACAGTCTGTAAACTTTTTTCTCAGGTAGTATATTGCATGCTCTTTTCGGCCAGACTCGTCATGTTGCCCCAGCACACACCCCATTGAATTTTCCAAGACTGTTAGATACATGATCAAACGTATTCCCTCAACTGGCACCATCAAAATGGGAGGCTCTTGAAGGTACCCTTTGATCCTATCAAAGGCAGCATGGCAGTCATTGTTCCATTCCACCATTTGATCTTTCTTCAGTAATTTGAAGATTGGTTCACAAGTAGCGGTTAGGTGGGAAATGAACCTGGCGATGTAGTTTAGCCGTCCTAAGAATCCCCTAACTTCCTTCTCAGTGTGAGGAGCAGGCATTTCTTGTATTACTTTTACCTTTGCAAGGTCCACTTCAATACCTTTGCTGATGACAACGAATCCTAAGAGCTTGTCGGACCTTAATCCAAAACTCCATTTATTCGGGTTTATGATCGGTGGAAATAGAACTGACTGTTTTTTAAGTTGGTTCGCGAAATTTCACGGTAAGCAAGAGTCGCCACCGTCTTTTATGTTCTCCAACAAGGAAAGGACAAAAGCACAACAAAATTCCTTTTCGAGATGTTTCTCGGTTCGGGAGGTAGATTTATAGAAAGGGAAGGTGTTAGCACCCTTTCTATCCGTGGTTATCCACGGGCTCTTAGGTACTTGCTCACTATGTTTTCAAAAGATTTTTGCTTTTCTTGTGTTTGTGGGTTTTGAAAAAGTTTCGTTTGAAAGGTGGAAATAGAACTGACTGTTTTTTAAGCTGGTTCGTGAAATGTCGCGGTAAGCAAGAGTCGCCACCGTCTTTTATGTTCTCCAACAAGGAAAGGACAAAAACACAGCAAAATTCCTTTTCGAGATGTTTCTCGGTTCGGGAGGTAGATTTATAGAAAGGGAAGGTGTTAGCACCCTTTCTATCTGTGGTTATCCACAGGCTCTTAGGTACTTGCTCACTATGTTTTCAAAAGATTTTTGCTTTTCTTGTGTTTGTGGGTTTTGAAAAAGTTTCGTTTGAAAAATTTCTAAGTAACTCTTGTATCTGTCCTCAAGAGTGTATGAAAAATTTGTTTGAAAACTTTTTGAAAGTGTAAGTGTGAAAAGTATTTTGTTTGTTTTTGAGAGAGCAAGTACCCATGAGAAATCTACCTACTCTAAGGAATTAGGCTGTGTAAGAGTCCTTTAGACAGTACTATCCCACTATTGAGAAGTAGGTAGCACCGTCGTTGGAGGTATTCGGGTCAATTCGATTATAGGGACATGTGTGGTCACCGAAGCAATAGTAGGACACCTTAGAAGTAACCCTAATGTCCTAGATCCTTTTTTTATCCGAGGCAACCGTTTCGAGGCGACTGGATCTTTAGACAGAAGGGCGACCTCTAAAACACCCTATACTTGACGACCACGTTCGAGGCAACCAGTGAGGCGTACCCTAGGAGTGGCATGTGCATGTGTGTTGTTTTTCAGTTTATATTTACCTTTGAACATGTCATTGGTGATCTACGAGTTGTTTTTAATTTTCATCCAAGTCTTGCATGCATATTAACAGTTAAGAGTGCAGAAAATAAAGTACGGAAATATGAATCTACGCTATTACAAGGCGCGGGTCTATACATCGCCAAAAACAAAAACCCGTTTTGGAAAATAAATACGGAAAATTAAAGAAAGCGGTAAAACCTAATTAACTATTACATCCTTTGAGCAGATACATAAATAATCAAAATAAGAATAATGTGCGAAAAGAAATTAAATCCGGAAAGTCTTAGGGTTTTGACCCTTTTGAGAAATAAAGAAATTTTGGTCCTTTGCATTTAATTAAATATTAACCCTAAACTAATTAATTAATTTTTTAATTAAAAGAAAAAAGTTTTTTTGTGTTTTTTAAGTTTTTAATGAAAATAAAAAGAAAAAGGAAATTAAAAGTCAAGAAAACCCTAGTTCTAAGTTTATTTTATTTATTATTAAAAAAGGTCAAAATTACCTATTTAAACTAATTAATTTGTTAGTATTTTATTTACAAAATAATGAATTAAAGTGAAATTAACAATTAGTAATAAAAAATATTTATATTTTAATAGTCTGAATTTATTATGAAAATTAATTTGTTAGTTAATAATAATAATAATAATAATTAGTTAAAAGAATTAAAAGGAAAAAGAAAATAAAAAGAATAGTAAAACCAGGGGGGGTTTGATGGCCCAATGTAGGTTTGAAGAAGCAATTTGGCCCATTAAACATCAGGCCTTTTTGACTTTTGCGATCAACTGCACCAGCGTTGACTGAGGATCAGGGTGAGGATCATCCTTTGGCCTTTGGATCTGTCTGTTGAGACACTTGGCATGCTGATCTGTGAGGGTATATGGTGGAATCCTTGACAAGCGCTGCATGTGAAGATGTTATGAAAAATAATAGAACTATTTTGGGGGACCTGGGAATCGAACCCAAGTCCCAATGGTTGCCAACCACGTCAACCTCCACTAAGCCAAACGCCTGTAATTGTTAGTATAGAGGATAATGAAAATATTATGTAAACCACAACGTGTATGCTGAGAAAACAAACAAAGTGCGCCTTTTATTTGAATAGACCAATAGCCTGCTTCCACGTCTTGTCTTCTTCGCTTGGCCTGTAACAAAAACAATCAAATAGCGGGGGTTTTAAACCCCCACAACTCTCATGGACGAAAAATAGCGATTAGATGTACATTAAATATAAATAGGGCGCAACATGTCCATTGTGTTCGTCACGTTCAGACGGTTTCAACCATGGGCATGGGAGGTTCCAATTTTGCCTGTGCTGTAAAGCCCTAATTTTGAAGCTTGAAAAACCTAGAATTCTCCAATGGCAGTTTTCGTTTCAAGGCACCATAATCAAATTAATATGTACCATTAGCTTCAGAATGGTGTTAGCAATGCAAAGCAATGATCATAACATGTTAATGATGCATAAAACTTGAGTTTCGATTATGGAAAAGAGTGGGCAAACCGTACGACTGTTCTTGGGATTCTTTGGGTGTTAACACTTGATTTTGATTGCACTGCGTTCCTGAGTGTCCCAGCAAGGTGTTGGAATCAAGAAAAGGCTTTGAATTGGCCTGGAAGGTTGAATTCAGTTTTGACTTTGTTCTTGATTTTTTCAATATGGTAATGGTGTTTTTGCAGCAGCTTGCACGTCCAAGGCTTTAGGATTTGGTTATGCTCTTATAGTAGAATGGAATTAGGGTTCAATCTTGGTCAAAGATCCATGAAATAATGTTTTCAATATTTGATTTCAATCAAATCTTTTTGCACATTTTTGATTGACAAAACTTGCTAAAATTGGATATTTTGGTCCCCTTGATGTGTACACGAGATCTTCAGCTTGTCTTGAGTTCATTTGTATCACAAAAAGATTTGAAAACCATATCTTTTGAATTTTCCTACAATTAAATGAATTAATATTAATAAAAATTCAATTAATTAATTAAAAATAATAAAATAAACCAATTTAAGTTCAATGGGTCGTGCATAGGCCTTGGACAAAGTTTAAAGAAAGAAATTTGAGGCCCATTAGCAAAAACAAGGTGTTTTGAGCAAAGTTGACTTTTGCAAATTCACAAAAATTTCCCAACTTCTCCAATGCATATCTTGCTCAGTTTTGATCATATGAACATGTTCTTGGACATTTTGGAAAGGTATTGAAGTCCTCTAACCAATGCCTTTGGTCCCATGTCATTTGGATTTACCAATCTCAAGTTATGGTCTTTGACTTAAAGTGCATTTTTGTTGACTTTTGAAATTGACCTATAATGTAGAAATTGATAACTTTTTATGTGAGCATTTCTTGGACTTGGAATGTGAAGATGGATTGTAGGAAATGTCATCCCCTTCAAAATGAGCATTGGATGGGATTTTTTTGATGAACCATGAAAAAGTTATGCCCTGGTCAAGATACAGTTGACTTTTCTACTGTCCAAAAATAGTAACTGTAAGTGTTTAGTTATTGGCATGTATTTTTGGTAAAACCAGGTGTGTGAATGTCATGACTGATGTCATAACATTCTGGATTATTAGGTACTTTATGCAGAAAAAGAATGGCATACAGTAGCTGCTATTTATGAGTGTGTATCTGAGCATTTTGCAATGATCATATTTATTACTTTCTACCAAAATCAGTAAACAGGATTTATGTTGTCATAACAAATGTTAAGACATCCTGTACTGATCTAACAGTTATGCAGTTTGGTTAATTCTGAGATTTTTCAGGAATTTGGTTCATACATTCCAGAACAGAATCTCACGTGGACTTTAGGTTAACCTAGCTCAACCCTAATCTGGTTGGTAAAATCTTGTGACCAAGTCTTGAGGTTAACCCTAATTAACCCTAGCTTTTCGAGGAAGCCCTAACTGAAGAAACAACTGCATATATATTCAACAGGAAAGCTGATTGGAAATTAACTTTTTGATAGAAGATCAATTAGGGGCAGTATAGTTTTAACTGCTGTAATCCAAGCAAGTATCATTGTGATAAGTGACTTGGAGTAGGTTTTGATTGTAAGGGTTGTGTATCACTCAAAGCTTTAAAGCAAGAGTGTTTTGTGTCACTTGACTAAAGCTTTGAAGCAAGGTCAAGTTAGGTTTATGTATCACTCAAAGCTTTTAAGCACGAGTGGTTGTGTTACTTGATTAAAAGTTGTGAAGCATAATCAAGTGTATGTTCTGAAGAGTGTCTTCATTAGTTCATTAGTCAATTGTTTAGTATCACTGCTGTGATTGAGGGGGAGTGAGTAGGAACTCAGGTTTAAGTTGAACTTAGATTGAAGTTACATTGGGTAGGTCTTAAGTGAAGGAGATAAACTGGTTGGTTTATTCCTGAATTAATATCTCTTATAGTGGATTTCCTCCCTGGCTTGGTAGCCCCCAGAGTAGGTGTTGTTTCACACTGAACTGGGTAAACAATTGACTGTGTTCTTTACTGTTTATTTTTTATTTACTGTCTTATAGAAAGTCAGATACGGTGTCATAACATTCACTATGACATTGAGTATCTGCTGCCAGAATTTCAATTGGCATCAGAGCAGGCACTCTGCCTGTCTTACTGGGTGAGATCTAGGGATATCACTTTCTGGCGCTATGGACAAAGAAGGAGTTTTTGGCAACAGACCACCCATTCTGGATGGATCAAATTATGACTATTGGAAACCTAGTATGATTGCCTTCTTAAAATCACTGGATAAAAAGGCTTGGAGAGCTGCTGACAAAGGATGGAACCATCCCACCATAACTGAGAAAGATAGGACAATCAGTCTGAAGCCTGAGGAAGAATGGAGCAAAGAAGAAGATGAGTTAGCCCTGGGTAATTCCAAAGCTTTAAATGCCTTGTTCAATGGAATTGATAGAAACATTTTCAGACTAGTACATCAATGTGAACTGGCCAAGGAAGTTTGGGACACTCTCAAAACTACACATGAGGGCACATCCAAAGTAAAAATGTCAAGGCTTCAAATGCTGACTACCAAATTTGAGAACCTAAGGATGATGGAAGATGAAACCATTCATGAGTTTCACATGAACATCTTGGAAATTGCCAACACCTCAGAAGCATTGGGAGAAAAGATGTCAGAAGAAAAACTGGTGAGAAAGATTCTCAGATCCTTGCCTAAAAGATTTGCAATGAAGGTAACTGCTATAGAGGAAGCCCAGGATATCAGCAAGTTGAAGGTAGATGAACTCATTGGGTCTCTTCAGACCTTTGAGATGGGGATCAGTGACAATGTTGACAAGAAAAACAAGAGCATAGCACTTGTATCCAACACTGAAGATGAAAACAAGGAAGACTAGTACTTTGACAGTGGGTGTTCTAAGCACATGACTGGAATCAAGAACCTTCTCAATAATGTTAAACCTCACACCACTAGTTTTGTGACCTTTGGAGATGGTGCTAGAGGAGAAATCAAAGGAGTTGGTAACTTGGACTGCCCTGGAGTTCCAAATCTAAATGAAGTATTATTGGTAAAAGGCCTGACTGCTAATCTCATTAGTATCAGTCAATTATGCAATCTAGGATTCAAGGTCAACTTCTCAAAATCTGAATGTCTTGTAACTAATGAGAATCAAGAAGTTGTAATGAAAGGAGTCAGATCTAAAGACAACTGTTACTTGTGGGAGCCTGAGAACACTAATTACTCCACTGTGTTTTCTATTGCCAAAGAAGAAAAAGAGGTGAAACTGTGGCACCAAAAACTTGGCCATCTTCATCTAAGAGGAATGAAAAGGATTATATCCATGGAGGCAGTCAGAGGGATTCCAAGACTACAAATTGATGAAGGAAGAGTTTATGGTGAATGTCAGGTTGGTAAGCAGACTAGGATGTCACATCCAAAGTCAAGACATCTGACCACCTCTAAGGTTCTAGAACTACTACATATGGATCTGATGGGACCAATGCAGGTGGAAAGTCTTGGTGGAAAAAGATATGCCTATGTTGTTGTGGATGATTTTTCCAGATTCACCTGGATTAACTTCATTAGGGAAAAATCTGATGTATTTGAAGTTTTTAAAGAACTGTGCAAAAGAATTCAAAGAGAAAAAGAAGGGTGTATTGTCAGAATCAGAAGTGATCATGGCAAGGAATTTGAAAACAGTAAGTTTAATGAGTTCTGTTCCTCAGAAGGAATTAGTCATGAATTCTCTTCTCCTATAACTCCTCAACAAAATGGAGTTGTAGAAAGGAAAAATAGGACCATACAGGAATCTGCCAGAGCAATGATACATGCCAAAAGACTTCCTATTCATTTTTGGGCTGAAGCTATGAATACAGCATGTTATGTCCATAACAGAGTCACTTTGAGAAAGGGAACCTCATCCACCATTTATGAACTCTGGAAAGGAAGAAAGCCAACTGTGAAGTACTTCCATATATTTGGTAGCAAATGCTATATTCTGGCGGATCGTGAACAAAGGAGAAAGTTGGACCCTAAAAGTGATGAAGGAATATTTCTAGGATACTCCACCAACAACAGAGCTTATAGGGTATTCAATTCCAGGACCGAAGTCATGATGGAATCAATAAATGTCATAGTTGATGATTATCATGAGGAAACAGATATCCCTTGTAATGTTGAGACATTCTTTGAGACTCCAACTCAACAGAATGACCTACCTAACACCACTGCAGCAGACTCTGAATCCAAGGAAGCTAGCAAAATCCCTTCCATCAGAATTCAGAAAGATCATCCTAAAGAACTCATCATAGGAGATCCTAACAGTGGAGTCATTACAAGATCTAGAGAAATCATCTCAAACTCTTGCTTTGTGTCTAAAATTGAACCAAGAAATGTTAAGGAGGCTTTAACTGATGAATACTGGATTGGTGCAATGCAAGATGAATTGAACCAATTTAAGCAACATGAAGTTTGGGAGTTAGTTCCTAGACCAGAGGGAACAAACATAATTGGCACAAAATGGATATACAAGAACAAATCAGATGCTGAAGGAGTTGTCACCAGTAATAAGGCAAGACTTGTTGCCCAAGGATACACTCAAGTTGAAGGGGTTGATTTTGATGAGACCTTTGCCCTTGTAGCCAGACTGGAATCTATCAGACTCCTATTGGGAATTTCTTGTCTCCTGAAGTTCAAGTTATTTCAAATGGATGTAAAAAGTGCCTTCCTAAATGGGTACTGAAATGAGGAAGTTTATGTGGAACAACCTAAAGGTTTTGTGAATCCAAACCACCCTGATCATGTCTACAAATTGAGGAAGGCTCTATATGGCCTGAAACAAGCTCCTAGAGCATGGTATGACAGGTTAACAAAATTTCCCTCAGACAAAGGATACAGAAAAGGAGGCTTGGATAAAACCCTCTTTGTCAAAAATGAAGGAGGGAAGTTAATGGTAGCTCAAATATATGTTGATGACATAGTGTTTGGGGGAATGTCAGATAGAATGGTTAAACATTTTGCTGACCAAATGCAGGCTAAATTTGAAATGAGCCTCATGGGAGAATTGACCTACTTTCTTGGACTGCAAGTCACACAGATGGAAGACTCAATTTTTCTATCTCAAAGCAAGTATGCAAAGAACATTGTCAAGAAGTTTGGTATGGAGAATTCCATTCACAAAAGGACTCCTGCTCCTACTCATTTAAAGCTATCTAAAGACTCAAGTGGGGTTAAGGTGGACCAAAGCCTGTACAGAAGCATGATAGGAAGTCTGTTGTACTTAACAGCCAGCAGACCTAACATTGATTTTGCAGTTGGAGTTTGTGCAAGATACCAAGCTGATCCCAAAGTCAGTCATATAAACCAAGTGAAGAGAATCTTGAAGTATGTAAGTGGAACTTACAACTATGGCTTGCTATACTCTCATGGTTGTGAACCAACTTTGACTGGTTACTGTGATGCTGATTGGGCTGGAAGTGCTGATGATAGAAAAAGTACCTCTGGAGGATGTTTCTTCTTAGGAAACAATCTGGTCTCCTGGTTCAGCAAGAAACAGAACTGTGTGTGTCTCTCTACTGCTGAAGCTGAATACATTGCAGCTGGTAGTAGCTGTTCTCAAATGATCTGGATGAAACAAATGCTTACTGAGTATAATGTCACACAAGATGTTATGACATTGTACTGTGACAATCTGAGTGCAATCAACATTTCCAAGAATCCTATTCAGCATAGCAGGACCAAGCATATTGACATTAGACATCACTTTATCAGAGACCTTGTAGAGGAGAAGACGATTAAATTGGAACATGTTGCCACTGAGCTACAGCTGGCTGACATTTTTACCAAGGCACTTGATACAAATCAATTTGAAAATTTGAGGGGCAAGTTGGGTATTTGCCAACATGAGGAATTGTAGCAATTAATTTTGCTTAAAACAAGGGTTGAAGGAGTTTTGTTTGTTAAGTCTATTTTGATTGGGTTAATCATATGTTTTCCCATTTCTTTCAAAATTATTAAGAAGTTGAATAGACACTCATTTACTTCCTTCCTCTCTCGGTTCTGCAACAAATCCCATTCTCTCAATCAAAGATTTCTCTCTCGTTGCTACTGGTTTTCTAAGACTATCAAAATGTCTCAAACATCATCCTCATCCAAGACGACTGTTTCATCTGCTTCCTCTGATCGAGATTCTAGGGCAATCACATCATGCATGGATTCTGAAGTCCTGGAGATTACTCCTCTTAGAGTACTGGCAACCAACCCCTCTAAGGTTAAAAAGCTGAGAACAAGGCATGCAGGAAGGTCTCAAGCTACTTCATCAGGTAATCCCTCCCAACCTTCATCTTCTGTTCCAAATAGGGAAGGCTCAGCTTATGTTCATCAAGCAATAGCCAGGCTTGTTACAAGAATTCTGAGTGAGAACCACTCTGTGCCCGGCATTTCTCTTCCTTTAAATCAAGAATCAGCAAGTCCAAATGATGACATAAATCCAGATGTCTCTGAGAATGTTGAGACACCGAATGACAACATTCAGAAATCATCTGATAATCTTGATGATCTCCAGAACCCTTCAGAGAAGGAGGTTGAACCCCCCGTTATTGATGTGGATGAAGACTACTCAGACAATGACCTAATTGCAAATATCAACCCTAGCATAGCTAGGAGAATGATGAACAGAAAAGGCAAGCAGGATATTGTAAAATGTCTGACCAAAGAGAAGACTGCTGATGTTGCTCACAAGAAAACCAGGTCTGAAGGCAAGACTGGTGTAGAAACTGTGAAGACTGGACTGTCCAAAGGTAAGGTGAAAACCCGAGTACATGCTGGGAGTCTCTCAAAGCCTGTGAGACAATCAATAACAAAGAAAAGGAAAGAGCCTGAACCTTCTGATTCTAATGAGGAATCAGAATTTGAAATTGATGCTGAAGACATTCCTCTCAGAAGGAAACTCCCTTCCAGCAAAATGGCTAAAGTTCCTGAAGTCCCCACTGACAACATTTCATTTCACCACCCTGAAAATGCCAACAAATGGAAGTATGTTTGCTTGAAAAGAATAGCCTTGGAAAGAGAACTGAACAATGGTGCTATGGATTGTAAGGAGATCATGGTCCTAATCAAAGCTGCTGGACTAATGAATACTGTGGTAAAGTTTACCAAATGCTATGAAAATCTTGTCAAGGAATTCATAGTGAATTTGTCTGATGAATGTGTTGATGGAAGGTCAGCTGACTTTAAATGTGTCTATGTGAGAGGAAGAAAGGTTAATTTCTCTCCCTCTGAAATTAACAAATTCCTTGGAAGACCAGACGAGGCTTGCCCTGAACTAGAGGTTACTGACAACCAAGTATGCCAAACCATCACAGCAAATCAAGTAAGGAGCTGGCCCTTAAAAGGCAAGTTGAATGCAAGCAAGCTAAGCATGAAATTTGCCATCCTGCACAAGATTGGTGCAGCCAACTGGGTTCCTACCAACCATAATTCAACCATCTCCACAGGATTGGGAAGATTCATTTATGCTGTTGGAACCAGGACAGAATTTGACTATGGCAGGTATATCTTTGATTAAACTTTAAAACATGCTGGAAGCTATGCTGTTAAAGGCCCTATTTCCTTCCCCTCCCTCCTATGTGGTATTGTCCTTGCTCAGTATCCTGACATTTTAGTGGAAAGAGATACTGTATGCAAAAGAGCCCCTGCTCTTGGGTTGCACTATAAGCTATTCCAGGGAACTCATGTTCTTGACATTGTCATGACATCGGCTGAGACATCATCTGTCAAACCCCAGTCCAAGACATCTGATGTTATAGCTGTGCTGAAAGAAACCTGCAAAGAGCTGGAGACAAGGAAAAGGACTCTTGAGAACCTAATTGCCAGATTAGAACAGGAGGAGACTGAAGGACAAAGAAGGGAAGAGGATGCTACTGAAGATCAGCTTAATGCTCAAGAAAGTGTCTCCTCTGAAGATGACAGTGCTTAAAAGTTTGGTGGAGTTGTCAAGCTTGATGCTGGTTCCTGTTGCTGCAAGTGATTTCAGATTTTTTGTTGTTTTTATCACTCATTTTGGATGACTATATAACATATAAGTACATGTATCTTTGGCCTATTTGTGGCTAAAGAGGGGGAGTTATTTTGTGTTAATTACTTGGTAGACATTATTTTTTTCTGCAGACATATTCATTCTGCTGCTCTCTATTCTCTGATTGTTTAGGGGTTTTAGCCAAAAATTTGCCAAAGGGGTAGTTTGTAAGTGTTTAGTTATTGGCATGTATTTTTGGTAAAACCAGGTGTGTGAATGTCATGACTGATGTCATAACATTCTGGATTATTAGGTACTTTATGCAGAAAAAGAATGGCATACAGTAGCTGCTATTTATGAGTGTGTATCTGAGCATTTTGCAATGATCACATTTATTACTTTCTACCAAAATCAGTAAACAGGATTTATGTTGTCATAACAAATGTTAAGACATCCTGTACTGATATAACAGTTATGCAGTTTGGTTAATTCTGAGATTTTTCAGGAATTTGGTTCATACATTCCAGAATAGAATCTCACGTGGGCTTTAGGTTAACCTAGCTCAACCCTAATCTGGTTGATAAAATCTTGTGACCAAGTCTTGAGGTTAACCCTAATTAACCCTAGCTTTTCGTGGAAGCCCTAACTGAAGAAACAGCTGCATATATATTCAACAGGAAAGCTGATTGGAAATTAACTTTTTGACAGAAGATCAATTAGGGGCTGTATAGTTTTAACTGTTGTAATCCAAGCAAGTATCATTGTGATAAGTGACTTGGAGTAGGTTTTGATTGTCAGGGTTGTGTATCACTCAAAGCTTTAAAGCAAGAGTGTTTTGTGTCACTTGACTAAAGCTTTGAAGCAAGGTCAAGTTAGGTTTATGTATCACTCAAAGCTTTGAAGCACGAGTGGTTGTGTTACTTGATTAAAAGCTGTGAAGCATAATCAAGTGTATGTTCTGAAGAGTGTCTTCATTAGTTCATTAGTCAATTGTTTAGTATCACTGCTGTGATTGAGGGGGAGTGAGTAGGAACTCGGGTTTAAGTTGAACTTAGATTGAAGTTACATTGGGTAGGTCTTAAGTGAAGGAGATAAACTGGTTGGTTTATTCCTGAATTAATATCTCTTATAGTGGATTTCCTCCCTGGCTTGGTAGCCCCCAGAGTAGGTGTTGTTTCACACTGAACTGGGTAAACAATTGACTGTGTTCTTTACTGTTTATTTTTTATTTACTGTCTTATAGAAAGTCAGATACGGTGTCATAACATTCACTGTGACATTGAGTATCTGCTGCCAGAATTTCAGTAACTTTTTGCATCTTGATGATTTTTGAGCCATGCTTGTGGAATCATGATCAAGACTTGATCAAATGATGATTGTGGACCCAAAATAAGATGTTGACCAAAAATTCTGACTTTTGACTGTAAAATGACCATTTTAACCCTGCAGTTGATTGTGAAGCAAATGAAGCTTTTGACTGTGCAAACTGGCATTGTGAGACTTGAAACTTGATATGTAGGTGCTTGAGGATGTATATAGGCCCATGAGATTTGATTGGACCACTGAAAACCCCAAACTCCTTGAGAGAACCAAAACCCTAATTTTGACTGGCTTAGGAGGATGTTTGACTGTGCAACCCTCTGAGAGATCTTGAACCATTTGAAGATTGATCTTGACAAATCTTGAAGAATATGGGAGGGTAAATTTTGGGGTACAACAGTAGTTCTGTGATCGGTGGAAATAGAACTGACTGTTTTTTAAGCTGGTTCGTGAAATGTCGCGGTAAGCAAGAGTCGCCACCGTCTTTTATGTTCTCCAACAAGGAAAGGACAAAAGCACAAAAAAATTCCTTTTCAAGATGTTTCTCGGTTCGGGAGGTAGATTTATGGAAAGGTAAGGTGTTAGCACCCTTTCTATCCGTGGTTATCCACGGGCTCTTAGGTACTTGCTCACTATGTTTTCAAAAGATTTTTGCTTTTCTTGTGTTTGTGGGTTTTGAAAAAGTTTCGTTTGAAAAATTTCTAAGTAACTCTTGTATCTGTCCTCAAGAGTGTATGAAAAATTTGTTTGAAAACTTTTTGAAAGTGTAAGTGTGAAAATTATTTTGTTTGTTTTTGAGAGAGCAAGTACCCATGAGAAATCTACCTACTCTAAGGAATTAGGCTGTGTAAGAGTCCTTTAGACAGTACTATCCCACTATTGAGAAGTAGGTAGCACCGTCGTTGGAGGTATTCGGGTCAATTCGATTATAGGGACATGTGTGGTCACCGAAGCAATAGTAGGACACCTTAGAAGTAACCCTAATGTCCTAGATCCTTTTTTTATCCGAGGCAACCGTTTCGAGGCGACTGGATCTTTAGACAGGAGGGCGACCTCTAAAACACCCTATACTTGACGACCACGTTCGAGGCAACCAGTGAGGCGTACCCTAGGAGTGGCATGTGCATGTGTGTTGTTTTTCAGTTTATATTTATCTTTGAACATGTCATTGGTGATCTACGAGTTGTTTTTAATTTTCATCCAAGTCTTGCATGCATATTAACAGTTAAGAATGCGGAAAATAAAGTACGGAAATATGAATCTACGCTATTACAAGGCGCGGGTCTATACATCGCCAAAAACAAAAACCCGTTTTGGAAAATAAATACGGAAAATTAAAGAAAGCGGTAAAACCTAATTAACTATTACATCCTTTGAGCAGATACATAAATAATCAAAATAAGAATAATGTGCGAAAAGAAATTAAATCCGGAAAGTCTTAGGGTTTTGACCCTTTTGAGAAATAAAGAAATTTTGGTCCTTTGCATTTAATTAAATATTAACCCTAAACTAATTAATTAATTTTTTAATTAAAAGAAAAAAGTTTTTTTGTGTTTTTTAAGTTTTTAATGAAAATAAAAAGAAAAAGGAAATTAAAAGTCAAGAAAACCCTAGTTCTAAGTTTATTTTATTTATTATTAAAAAAGGTCAAAATTACCTAATTAAACTAATTAATTTGTTAGTATTTTTTTAAAAAATAATGAATTAAAGTGAAATTAACAATTAGTAATAAAAAATATTTATATTTTAATAGTCTGAATTTATTATGAAAACTAATTTGTTAGTTAATAATAATAATAATAATAATAATAATAATTAGTTAAAAGAATTAAAAGGAAAAAGAAAATAAAAAGAATAGTAAAACCAGGGGGGTTTGATGGCCCAATGGAGGTTTGAAGAAGCAATTTGGCCCATTAAACATCAGGCCCTTTTGACTTTTGCGATCAACTGCACCAGCGTTGACTGAGGATCAGGGTGAGGATTATCCTTTGGCCTTTGGATATTTCTGTTGAGACACTTGGCATGCTGATCTGTGAGGGTATATGGTGGAATCCTTGACAAGCGCTGCATGTGAAGATGTTATGAAAAATAATAGAACTATTTTGGGGGACCTAGGAATCGAACCCAGGTCCCAATGGTTGCCAACCACGTCAACCTCCACTAAGCCAAACGCCTGTAATTGTTAGTATATTGGATAATGAAAATATTATGTAAACCACAACGCGTATGCTGAGAAAACAAACAAAGCGCGCCTTTTATTTGAATAGACCAATAGCCTGCTTCCACGTCTTGTCTTCTTCGCTTGGCCTGTAACAAAAACAATCAAATAGCGTGGGTTTTAAACCCCCACAACTCTCATGGACGAAAAATAGCGATTAGATGTACATTAAATATAAATAGGGCGCAACATGTCCATTGTGTTCGTCACGTTCAGACGGTTTCAACCATGGGCATGGGAGGTTCCAATTTTGCCTGTGCTGTAAAGCCCTAATTTTGAAGCTTGAAAAACCTAGAATTCTCCAATGGCAGTTTTCGTTTCAAGGCACCATAATCAAATTAATCTGTACCATTAGCTTCAGAATGGTGTTAACAATGCAAAGCAATGATCATAACATGTTAATGATGCATAAAACTTGAGTTTCGATTATGGAAAAGAGTGGGCAAACCGTACGACTGTTCTTGGGATTCTTTGGGTGTTAACACTTGATTTTGATTGCACTGCGTTCCTGAGTGTCCCAGCAAGGTGTTGGAATCAAGAAAAGGCTTTGAATTGGCCTGGAAGGTTGAATTCAGTTTTGACTTTGTTCTTGATTTTTTCAATATGGTAATGGAGTTTTTGCAGCAGCTTGCACGTCCAAGGCTTTAGGGTTTGGTTATGCTCTTATAGTAGAATGGAATTAGGATTCAATCTTGGTCAAAGATCCATGAAATAATGTTTTCAATATTTGATTTCAATCAAATCTTTTTGCACATTTTTGATTGACAAAACTTGCTAAAATTGGATATTTTGGTCCCCTTGATGTGTACACGAGATCTTCAGCTTGTCTTGAGTTCATTTGTATCACAAAAAGATTTGAAAACCATATCTTTTGAATTTTCCTACAATTAAATGAATTAAATGAATTAATATTAATAAAAATTCAATTAATTAATTAAAAATAAGAAAATAAATCAATTTAAGTTCAATGGGTCGTGCATAGGCCTTGGAAAAAGTTTCAAGAAATAAATTTGAGGCCCATTAGCAAAAACAAGGTGTTTTGAGCAAAGTTGACTTTTGCAAATTCACAAAATTTCCCAACTTCTCCAATGCATATCTTGCTCAATTTTGATCATATGAACATGTTCTTGGACATTTTGGAAAGGTATTGAAGTCCTCTAACCAATGCCTTAGGTCCCATGTCATTTGGATTTACCAATCTCATGTTATGGTCTTTGACTTAAAGTGCATTTTTGTTGACTTTTGAAATTGACATATAATGTAGAAATTGATAACTTTTTATGTGAGCATTTCTTGGACTTGGAATGTGAAGATGGATTGTAGGAAATGTCATCCCCTTCAAAATTAGCATTGGATGGGATTTTTTTTATGAACCATGAAAAAGTTATGCCCTGGTCAAGATACAGTTTACTTTTCTACTGTCCAAAAATAGTAACTTTTTACATCTTGATGATTTTTGAGCCATACTTGTGGAATCATGATCAAGACTTGATCAAATGATGATTGTGGACTCAAAATAAGATGTTGACCAAAAATTCTAACTTTTGACTGTAAAATGACCATTTTAACCCTGTAGTTGATTGTGAAGCAAATGAAGCTTTTGACTGTGCAAAATGGCATTGTGAGACTTGAAACTTGATATGTAGGTGCTTGAGGATGTATATAGGCCCATGAGACTTGATTGGACCACTGAAAACCCCAAACTCCTTGAGAGAACCAAAACCCTAATTTTGACTGGCTTAGGAGGATGTTTGACTGTGCAACCCTCTGAGAGATCTTGAACCATTTGAAGATTGATCTTGACAAATCTTGAAGAATATGGGAGGGAAAATTTTGGGGTACAACAGTTGCCCCTGTTCAATCTTCTTAAACCTGAGGATGTAGATTGTCTTGCGTGCCTTTCGTGATCCGAAGGTGGAAGATGATTGAACACTAGAGTGCCCAGAAATTTGACTTGCATAGTAGAATATCAGCAGCGTGATGGCGGGAATGGGCTTATAGATGCCATTTGGAGAAATGATGGATGGGAGGATGGGCTTATAGATGCCATCTGGAGATGTGACAGAACCTTGTCAGGAATGGGCTTATAGATGCCATTTGGAAATGTAATGGATAGTTATGGAGATGGGCTTACAGATGCCATCGGGAGGTGTGACAGACTTTGTCGGGAATGGGCTTATAGATGCCGTTTGGAATTGTGTGTCGATCGCGTAAGAGATTCCTTAGAGAGAACTTGCGTACCTGAGAAAGAAAGATAATTTCCTGGCCTGTTACAGGGGTTGATCTTCAAACTCTTCATGCAGATATGCCCTGGCTAGATGCAGGTATCGAATCTGGAATTAGTCGCCCACAGATGTGCCCTGGCTAGGTACAGGTATCGAATCTGGAACTCCAAAAGGTTGGTAGGTTGTCTCTACTGACAGGTTATCTCAGAAAAATCTTTAGGGATCGATTTAACTGAACCAGGTTTTGTCTTTCTTGACGAGTTGTCTCTGTGGACGGGTTGTCTTCACGGACGAGTTGTCTTTATTGACAGGTTGTCTTCACTGACGGGTTGTCTTCAACGACGGATTGTCTTTAATGATGGATTGTCTTTAATGACGGATTGTCTTCAATGACGGGTTGTCTTCAATGACGGATTGTCTTTAATGACGGATTATCTTTAATGACGGATTGTCTTCAATGATGGGTTGTCTTCAATGACGAGATATCTTCAATGACGGGTTGTCTTCAATGACAGGATGTCTTCAATGACGGGTTGTCTTTAATGACGAGATGTCTTCAATGACGGATTGTCTACATTGACGGATTGTCTTCAATGACGGGTTGCCTTCAATAACGAGATGTCTTCAATGACGGGTTGTCTTCAATGACAGGATGTCTTCAATGACGGGTTGTCTTTAATGACGGGATGTCTTCAATGACGGATTGTCTACATTGATAGGTTGTCTTCACTGACGGGTTATCTTTAATGACGAGATGTCTTTAATGACGAGTGTCTATAATGACGGGTGTCTATAATGACGGGTGTCTATAATGACGGGTGTCTATAATGACGGGTGTCTATAATGACGGGTGTCTATAACGACGAGTGTCTATAACGACGAGTGTCTATAATGACGAGTGTCTATAACGACGAGTGTCTATAACGACGGGTGTCTATGACGACGGGGAATTAATTTTAACTGGACTTGTCTTCTTTAACTGGATGAGCATCAGAAAAACCTTTGGGATTTAACTTGACTTGTCTTTTTTGACTGGATTTGTCTTCTTGGACTGGATTGTCTACTTTGACATAGCTGATCATTTAACTGTATCCTTCCTGAAAGGTAAAGGTCAGTCATATGCCATGCATGATATGGATCAAGCAATGATGTTCTTGACATAAATGAGATTGTATGATCTGATGCGTATATGCATATATCATGATGTATAACAATATGATGTTTATGAATGTATCTTCGTCCGGGAAAATAAATCCTTGACGAATGCCAGGAAGTTCGTTGAATCCTGGGCTGATGTTGAAGAGTAGAGTTCTTCGTTTCCGCTGGGGATGATGATTGCAAGAATAAACCGGTAGGAGAAAATGACTCCGTTGGGGAATAAACTTGTTGGAGAGATTACTCTGCGAGGAATTACTCTGTGGGAAGAGATACTTCGCTGATATTTTGATGAGAACTCCACTGGGGATGCCATTGATAAGCTTTGTTGGAAGATTTGATGAACTCCGTTGGGGGATAAGAAGAACTTCGCCGAGGACGATATTTCCGTGGTAATTAGCTGAGGATAACCCAGTTATAAGCTCTGGTGAGGAATAACCTTTAAATAAAGCCGGGGAGAGCGTTCGTACTCTGCAGGGGATAAGCTTCCAGAATCTACTGGGGATAAGCTTCCAGAATCTACTGGGGAGGATAATTCAACTCTCCTGGGGAAACTTTTGGACTGTACTGGGGAATTGACTCCACTGGGGTGTCTGTATTCCATCGGGGATCAATCTTATATTAAGACTGTCGGGGATGCTTGCTTAGGAATACCTGTATACTCTGCTAGAGAATGTTGAGATCTTCTGGGGGATACCCAACTTCCTTAAGGCTGACAGTGGACTAACCCTGCTTGGGGGAGAGTATCGCTGACTTGCTGGAGATGTTGTGCCTCTTCAGGGCTGCTGGGAGATCAACTCTGCTTGGGGAGAATTGTTGAATCTTGTATTACTCTGGGGGGAGTGGAGGTAACTTGGTCATGTTCTTCAGCTGAACTTACCTTGTACCTGGAGGACAGAGCAGTTTGTACAGTTCGGACAATTCTATTGCCCCAGTTTCTGTGGGAGAAGGTACCTGTGGAGGTGTTTGAGAACTGCCGATTGACAAATATTCTTCTGGTAGGCAAGTGACAAGATGGCGGGACATAGTCGTATGCTTTGATCCCTAAATTTTGCATGGACCGCCCTTTCGAGTTTTCAGTCCATCGGAATACCCTTTTTTGCCCAAGCCGCCTTTTCAGGTTTTCGACTTGTCGGGTGTACAGATTTTTCATTTTCATCCCTTATTTTTCCCGAACCTTTTTTGGTTCGCCGGGAAGCCCTTATTTTTTCCTAGGTGTGTCAACCTAGCGGGTCTTTGATTGTGCGTAGTATTTTTTCGACTATGTCCATGCTCTCAGGATGTAGGGAGGTGCCCCTGTTGTTGTGTTGCCATGTGACCAGAAGATCTTCGTTTGATCAGCAAGATTCGTTGCGGGAATCATGCCCAATGCCCCAAGTGATCCAGATGGAGATTTGCCCATGGCTGTTTGGCATTTGAGAGATTCTTCGAATCTTGACTGGACTGCCCCAGATGATGGACCATGATCATGTCTGCCCCTTGGTTGGAAGTACTTTCGTTCATTTAGATATTCGTCGTGCGAATTTCTCTGCTGTTTGAACAAATAGTCATATGCAAACAATGTTATATCAGGAATGCAAAGCTTATGTCTGTCTTGAAGTTTTTTTGAAAATGCATTTTTTTATAAAACAAGTGAATGTTTGTAAAACGTGATGTCAACTCGTTGTTTTACTGCAAGCCTTAAGGAGTCAGGATACCTTTGTAACAGTACGCTTTCGAACTAACCCGTGCTTCAGCTAGGACTTTTTGAGGGTTGTAACGTGGCCTGGTTCACGGTTTAAGAAACAAAGGATAAAGGCTCAAAGTATTTGTACCCACCCGCTCTTCGTGATGTTCTTCAAACCTAAACTCAGCTAATCGTGCGTTAGACCTTGTTTGAGTCTTTGCTCTGATATTCTGGTGATGGTTCGGATATTGACAGTTTATTTTGAATAGGCAGTCATTCCTTTTTTTGTCGAGGGTTAGTAGAACCTCTTTCTTTTCGATTTTATTATCCCTGTTTTTTTCCTGAACTGTTTCTTTTGTCTTTACAGTCAGCGGGATGCCCCCGTTTTGTAAGTCTCCTTCATAGGTTTTGACTTAATGGTTTTTTTTTTATTTTGAGAGATAATGACTGCCTGTCTTTATGATTATTCAGAACCATCATTGTCTTTTGTTTAGGAAGGACTTCTTTAATGTCGTTCATTGTGCACTTGGATTAACTGAGAGAACTACCCTGCCCCAGGTTATGATTAAGGGTTTAAAATTTTTTTTGTGAAAAGAAAAACTCCTACTTCTTTGGCTCGAAGGGGTTGACGAGGGATTATCTTCCTTATGACTCCAGTGTTTAGGAATTGAAACAATGCATGTACCTCATCAACGGGGTCTGTTCAAAAGCATACTGTAGATTGTAGTATCGTTTTCGTCATCCTCCCTCAAGAGGCTTAGAATTATCAATCGAGAGTTGAACATCAAAAAATGAAAGCAGTTTTAAGCATAGTGAACATAATTACTTCAAAACAGACATGTGTAATGCATTAATAAAATAACAATGTTTGACATGAATAAAATGTTTGAACAATCAAAGAAGAATACAACTTGAACATTCGAATGAACAAAAGTTTTTTTTTCAATCCTAGCCATGCTTTGGCAAGGGAGTAGTGATCACATTGGGAGCTTCGGGCGCTTCGAACTGGACCTCCTTTGTGTCGATCAGATCCTGAACCTTGTTCCTCAGAGTCCAACAATCATCTGTAGCATGCCCCGGGCTGTCAGAATGATAAGCACAACGGGCGTTGGGGTTATACCTTGAAGGAGTCCTATTGGGATTCTTAGGAGGGTCCCTTAGAGCTACCAGATTGGTCTCCAGCAATTGTGGCAATATCTGGGACAAGGTCATGCTGAGGGGAGTGAATTGCCTTTTAGGTCTCTCTTCCCTTTGTTGGTTGCGATGTTAGGGAGCACCGGCCGGTTTTGAAATAACTACCGCGTTGACAGCTTGGCGGTGTTCGGACCTATTCTGCCCTCTTGAACCATAGACATCACTAGATTCTTTCTTGGATGGTTTCTTCTCAGTGTTCGAGGAGTCACCATTCTGTATCTTTCCAGACTTGATACCAGCTTCAAATCTCTCCCCAGTCAAGATAAGGTTTGTAAACCCAGCAGAAGAATTCCCAATCAGATGGTTGAAGAATGGACCGGACAAGGTCCCCAGGAACATATCGACGAGCTCACGGTCAGTCAAAGGTGGCTGCACCCTTCCAGCCAGGTCTCTCCACTTTTGAGCATATTCCTTGAATCCTTCACCCGTCCCTAGTGACATACCTTGGAGTTGGGTACGCGTAGGAGCGAGGTCGGAATTGTACTGATACTGCTTGTAGAATGCAGTAGCCAAGTCATCCCAGTTACGAATATTGGCTCCATCCCGCTGATAGAACCATTCGAGTTGAGTCCCTGAAAGACTTTCCTGGAAGAAATGGATCCATAAGTTCTTGTCAGCAGTGTAAGGTTGGATCTTCCTTACATATGATCTGAGATGCAGCTTAGGACAAGACGCCCCGTCGTAATTTGAAAAAGAAGATGCCTTGAACTTGTGTGGGATCACCACCCCAGAGGATAGACCTAGATCTTCGAAGTCCAGGCCGGGCACTTTCTGTATCTCCATAGCGCTTAACCGGTCTTCGAGCTGCTTGTACTTGTCCTCCGCTGGAGGGTACTGTTCATCATTGTAATATGTCTCGTTGTCGGAGACCACGGGACTAGGAACCCTTCCCCCTTGGGGACTGTCTTTCCCTACGGAGGAAGTAGCCAGATCAGCCTCATTTTGTGATCCATTCCCAGATCTGCGTCTAGGATTGAACAAAACAGTCCTCTTCTTCTTCTTCTTCTCTTTCAGAAGCAGAATCTTCAAATCCTGTTGACCCTGGGCTAGGCTCATAACCAACTCTTTAAACTGGGCGTTCTGGGCCTGGAGGGCCTTGATAGCTTGTTCATTGGATGATTCAGGATTCATGATGATTGCTGAAATAAACAGCGAAGAAGATAAGTGACCCGTCAAAAGGGTACCTGTAATGCAATGATATGTATGATATGCATGCAATGTTTTCAAGGTTCTCGCGGGGTAAACAAGAAACTGTTAGAATTTGAATTTGTAGCTTGATTGAAGGAACTGCATATTGTTGAGAGTCCTTCTTCAAGAGTTAAGGCTCACCATATCGAGTGGGTCATAGCCCCTGACTCAAGTCATCAGCCTGGCTAGAGGAAAATAAATCCCCTTTGCCCCTTGCTAGACATTTTTGTTCATCATGACCTGCATCACAAACCCTTGAGATCCTTGAAATGGATTAGTCCTTATGTAGGATGCATGCAATGTTATGATGTTATGCTATGCATGGAGTGATATAAGTAGGCCCTGTAATGAGTCTCTATTAAGGACTGTAAACAAAACCTGCAAGGAACCCGTGTCGTTAGATAACAAGTATGCAAGTAGTTCAAGTATGAAGGCACACAAGTCAAACAAAAGAGCCCTTAGATTTTAGGCCAGCATGAAGTTTAGGTACTACCCTCTTTCAGTTTCGTTGGTTAAGACATGTCCTATCAAAAGTAACCGGGTTCTAGAGGATCTCAATATCATCGACTACCCTCGATCGGTCATAACTCCAGCATCACAATCTTTTCTTGCGGCCAGAACCATCGCGAGAGTTTAGCCTCAATGAGTGTAGCATACTGCTACTGTTCTATGGCCAAGTTGGGTCAATTTAGGGTTCTAAGGTCGGTTGGTGCTTAATGACTCCTCAGAAGACCCATATTCTCCTCTTTGCAACACAAGGGATATCGGTACAGACCAAGGTGTCACACCAACGTAGCCACTGCTTCACCCGTGTCGGTCTACGCCGGACAGGTCCCTCACAGCTTATGCTACCTAAAAGGGTATTCCCCAGATCCAGGTTAGGATCTATGTAACTCCAAAGCAGGCCCACAATTTTAAAGCAATCAAAACATATAATTGAAAACATAAGAGTGGTCTAATCCTAAGGTACACCTCACTTATTAAGTACTCCCCAGCAGAGTCTCCAGTTCTGTGATCGGTGGAAATAGAACTGACTGTTTTTTAAGCTGGTTCGCGAAATGTCGCGGTAAGCAAGAGTCGCCACTGTCTTTTATGTTCTCCAACAAGGAAAGGACAAAAGCACAACAAAATTCCTTTTCGAGATGTTTCTCGGTTTGGGAGGTAGATTTATAGAAAGGGAAGGTGTTAGCACCCTTTCTATCCGTGGTTATCCACAGGCTCTTAGGTACTTGCTCACTATGTTTTCAAAAGATTTTTTCTTTCTTGTGTTTGTGGGTTTTGAAAAAGTTTCGTTTGAAAAATTTCTAAGTAACTCTTGTATCTGTCCTCAAGAGTGTATGAAAAATTTGTTTGAAAACTTTTTGAAAGTGTAAGTGTGAAAAGTATTTTGTTTTTTTTTTGAGAGAGCAAGTACCCATGAGAAATCTACCTACTCTAAGGAATTGGGCTGTGTAAGAGTCCTTTAGACAGTACTATCCCACTATTGAGAAGTAGGTAGCACCGTCGTTGGAGGTATTCAGGTTAATTCGATTATAGGGACATGTGTGGTCACCGAAGCAATAGTAGAACACCTTAGAAGTAACCCTAATGTCCTATATCCTTTTTTTATCCGAGGCAACCGTTTCGAGGCGACTGGATCTTTAGACAGGAGGGCGACCTCTAAAACACCCTATACTTGACGACCACGTTCGAGGCAACCAGTGAGGCGTAGCCTAGGAGTGGCATGTACATGTGTGTTGTTTTTCAGTTTATATTTATCTTTGAACATGTCATTGGTGATCTACGAGTTGTTTTTAATTTTCATCCAAGTCTTGCATGCATATTAACAGTTAAGAGTGCTGAAAATAAAGTACGGAAATATGAATCTACGCTATTACAAGGTGCAGGTCTATACATCGCCAAAAACAAAAACCCGTTTTGGAAAATAAATACGGAAAATTAAAGAAAGCGGTAAAACCTAATTAACTATTACATCCTTTGAGCAGATACATAAATAATCAAAATAAGAATAATGTGCGAAAAGAAATTAAATCCGGAAAGTCTTAGGGTTTTGACCCTTTTGAGAAATAAAGAAATTTTGGTCCTTTGCATTTAATTAAATATTAACCCTAAACTAATTAATTAATTTTTTAATTAAAAGAAAAAAGTTTTTTTGTGTTTTTTAAGTTTTTAATGAAAATAAAAAGAAAAAGGAAATTAAAAGTCAAGAAAACCCTAGTTCTAAGTTTATTTTATTTATTATTAAAAAAGGTCAAAATTACCTAATTAAACTAATTAATTTGTTAGTATTTTATTTACAAAATAATGAATTAAAGTGAAATTAACAATTAGTAATAAAAAATATTTATATTTTAATAGTCTGAATTTATTATGAAAATTAATTTGTTAGTTAATAATAATAATAATAATAATTAGTTAAAAGAATTAAAAGGAAAAAGAAAATAAAAAGAATAGTAAAACCAGGGGGGGTTTGATGGCCCAATGGAGGTTTGAAGAAGCAATTTGGCCCATTAAACATCAGGCCTTTTTTACTTTTGCGATCAACTGCACCAGCACTGACTGAGGATCAGGGTGAGGATCATCCTTTGGCCTTTGGATCTGTCTGTTGAGACACTTGGCATGCTGATCTGTGAGGGTATATGGTGGAATCCTTGACAAGCGCTGCATGTGAAGATGTTATGAAAAATAATAGAACTATTTTGGGGGACCTGGGAATCGAACCCAGGTCCCAATGGTTGCCAACCACGTCAACCTCCACTAAGCCAAACGCCTGTAATTGTTAGTATAGAGGATAATGAAAATATTATGTAAACCACAACGCGTATGCTGAGAAAACAAACAAAGTGCGCCTTTTATTTGAATAGACCAATAGCCTGCTTCCACGTCTTGTCTTCTTCGCTTGGCCTGTAACAAAAACAATCAAATAGCGGGGGTTTTAAACCCCCACAACTCTCATGGACGAAAAATAGCGATTAGATGTACATTAAATATAAATAGGGCGCGACATGTCCATTGTGTTCGTCACGTTCAGACGGTTTCAACCATGGGCATGGGAGGTTCCAATTTTGCCTGTGCTGTAAAGCCCTAATTTTGAAGCTTGAAAAACCTAGAATTCTCCAATGGCAGTTTTCGTTTCAAGGCACCATAATCAAATTAATCTGTACCATTAGCTTCAGAATGGTGTTAGCAATGCAAAGCAATGATCATAACATGTTAATGATGCATAAAACTTGAGTTTCGATTATGGAAAAGAGTGGGCAAACCGTACGACTGTTCTTGGGATTCTTTGGGTGTTAACACTTGATTTTGATTGCACTGCGTTCCTGAGTGTCCCAGCAAGGTGTTGGAATCAAGAAAAGGCTTTGAATTGGCCTGGAAGGTTGAATTCAGTTTTGACTTTGTTCTTGATTTTTTCAATATGGTAATGGAGTTTTTGTAGCAGCTTGCACGTCCAAGGCTTTAGGGTTTGGTTATGCTCTTATAGTAGAATGGAATTAGGGTTCAATCTTGGTCAAAGATCCATGAAATAATGTTTTCAATATTTGATTTCAATCAAATCTTTTTGCACATTTTTGATTGACAAAACTTGCTAAAATTGGATATTTTGGTCCCCTTGATGTGTACACGAGATCTTCAGCTTGTCTTGAGTTCATTTGTATCACAAAAAGATTTGAAAACCATATCTTTTGAATTTTCCTACAATTAAATGAATTAAATGAATTAATATTAATAAAAATTCAATTAATTAATTAAAAATAAGAAAATAAATCAATTTAAGTTCAATGGGTCGTGCATAGGCCTTGGACAAAGTTTCAAGAAAGAAATTTGAGGCCCATTAGCAAAAACAAGGTGTTTTGAGCAAAGTTGACTTTTGCAAATTCACAAAATTTCCCAACTTCTCCAATGCATATCTTGCTCAATTTTGATCATATGAACATGTTCTTGGACATTTTGGAAAGGTATTGAAGTCCTCTAACCAATGCCTTTGGTACCATGTCATTTGGATTTACCAATCTCAAGTTATGGTCTTTGACTTAAAGTGCATTTTTGTTGACTTTTGAAATTGACCTATAATGTAGAAATTGATAACTTTTTATGTGAGCATTTCTTGGACTTGGAATGTGAAGATGGATTGTAGGAAATGTCATACCCTTCAAAATTAGCATTGGATGTGATTTTTTTGATGAACCATGAAAAAGTTATGCCCTGGTCAAGATACAGTTGACTTTTCTACTGTCCAAAAATAGTAACTTTTTGCATCTTGATGATTTTTGAGCCATGCTTGTGGAATCATGATCAAGACTTGATCAAATGATGATTGTGGACTCAAAATAAGATGTTGACCAAAAATTCTAACTTTTGACTGTAAAATTACCATTTTAACCCTACAGTTGATTGTGAAGCAAATGAAGCTTTTGACTGTGCAAACTGGCATTGTGAGACTTGAAACTTGATATGTAGGTGCTTGAGGATGTATATAGGCCCATGAGACTTGATTGGACCACTGAAAACCCCAAACTCCTTGAGAGAACCAAAACCCTAATTTTGACTGGCTTAGGAGGATGTTTGACTGTGCAACCCTCTGAGAGATCTTGAACCATTTGAAGATTGATCTTGACAAATCTTGAAGAATATGGGAGGGCAAATTTTGGGGTACAACATGGTTCAACTTTAGTTTGTATTTCTTTAGTGTTTCAAATAGCTTCTGTAGATGTTCAAGATGTTCCTCTTCAGTTTGAGATCTGGCTATCATGTCATCCACGTATACCTCTATCTCGTGATGGATCATATCGTGAAATAAAGCTACCATGGCACGCTGATAGGTTTCCCCGGTGTTCTTCAACCCAAATGGCATAACTTTGTAACAGAACATGCCCCACTGTGTGACAAAGTTCGTTTTCTCCATGTCCTCATGTGGCATTTTGATCTGGTTATATCCGGAGAAACCTTCCATGAAGGAGAATACTTTATGCTATAGAGTTTTGTCAACCAGAATATCGATATGGGGAAGCGGGAAGTCATCCTTGGGGCTTGCCCTATTCAAGTCTCTGTAATCCACACACATACGTACCTTACCTTCCTTTTTAGGCACTAGAACAACATTGGCGACCCATTATGGATATGAGGTGACAACTAAGAATCTGGAGTTGAACTGCTTCATGACTTCAGTCTTTATTTTCTCTGACATTTCTGGCCGCATGCGATGGACCTTCTGTTTTACCGGAGGGCAGTCTTCTTTTGTCGGTAGACGATGTACTACAACATCAGTGTCGAGTCCAGGCATGTCTTCATATGACCAAGCAAAGAGCTCAACATAGTCATGTAGTAACTTAGTTAAGCGGTTTTTGACACTAGGCTCCAGGTTGGAACTTACCTTGACTTATTTCTTGTCCTCTTCAGTACCTAAGTTAATTGTTTAAATCGGCTCTTCATGGGGTTGTATGGTCCTTTCTTCCTATTGCAATAACTTGGCTAGTTCCCCTGGTACCTCACAATATTCCTCACCTTCATCTTCGGCTTGGTAGATCAGATTTTCAAAGTCACAATAGGCCATAGCAGAATCGTTACCCATGGGATCCCGAGTGGATGTGGATCTGCATTTCAATATGTGAGTGTGTGTAAGAGCATAGCTATCTTTGATAAAATAAAAGGTAGAAAAAGAAAAACAAAGAGCATAAAATTTGCATGCAAAAATGTCCATGGTTTATTGATGACATATGAAGATGAAGTAACAACCCTCACAAATGGACCATTGTGACTCAGGTAAGACACAAGGTTTTAAAGTCTAAATTATTTAAATATTACAAGTCCGAAAAATTTAAAAGATAATTACTCTTGAATATAATTAATAGGGACAAATTCTTTGGCCTCCCAATTGTTGAGTCCTCCGCTGATGGTTGGAAAACTCCACTCGTCCATGTCACAACTGTTATCATTGTCTTCCAATGCATTGACTCCCTGATTACAGATGCGTAAAGGTGGTCCCCTGATGCGAGTTCGTCGAACAGCTCTCTGGGCCTCCGAAGTAAAACCCAAACCAAATTTGTTGGATTTGTAGGGAATATATGGAAGTTGACCCCAAATGGTACATCTATCTTCCTCAACTACTGCTCTAGCATCCTTCAGAGAGGCCATTATTAATGGAGGTCTGGTGACCTTTAGAGTCTTGGTAGTAGTCTTGGTTGCCGCAACTGTTTGTGGGACCTCCTCAAAATTTTGAAACGGGGTCTCAATGAAATCACCGTCCATTTCCACATACCTGAAATATTTCAGGTGGCTAACCATGTATTCGTCTTCCCCATGGACTGTGATGATTTTCCCCTTGATTGGGTACTTCAACATCTGATGTAGGGTAGAAGTGACAGCACCAGTGCCATGGATCCAGGGTCGACCCAATAGACAGGAATAAGAAGGGCGGATATCCATCACACAGAAAGTTGAATCAAAAGTCTGAGTTCCAACTTTTATAGGGATGTCTACTTCTCTGTGCACTGTTCTTTTAGAACCATCAAAGGCCCTCACCACAATGTTGCTAGGCTTTAATGTGAGTCCTTCGAAATCTAATTGGTCAAGAGCATTCTTGGGTAAGACATTCAGCGACAAATCCGTATCCCCCAGAACATGGGTGTGATACGGTGGGAGAACTGACTTGAGGTTTTGCGTTAGTGTTCACAAATGTTTCGATTTAGCAAGAGTCGCCACCGACTTTTTATTTTATCCTAAGGAAAGGTCAAAAAGCACAGGAAAGACCTTTGGGATGTTTTCTTGGGTTCGGGGTGTAGATTATAGAAAGGGAAGGTATTAGCACCCTTTCTATCCATGGTTATCCATGGGCTCTTGGTTACTTGCTTTAGATCACTTGCTTTTCTTTTCAATTGTTTGAAATGGTGCTTTGTATGTGGTTTTGAAAGATGTTTTGAAAAGAGGCCATCATTGTGGCAACCTTTGTAATGATTCTTGTTTGAATGTATACAAAGGTGTTTTTGTCTTTTGAAAAGTTTTCAATGTTTGAAAGTAGGGTTTTGAAATTGCGTAGTGAAGTGTATTTTGAAGATAGCAAGGATGTTTTGTGCAAGCTTTTGATCAAGTAACTAAGAGTTGTCTACCCTATTTTACTCAAAGATCTTTCTTATGTTTTTAACCCTTTTAACAGTGTTGCTTCACCATTGTATTTGGTGAACAACCTTGTGTTAGGATGTTAAACGGGACAGGCGCGGGTCATCATATAGACCATGATAGCAATAGTGTCAAGTATTTTTGGCAATTTTCTTGAGGGACTTGATCATTCTGTTTAGGCAACTCAGATAGTGTCATCGAGGGACTATGATCTTTTGTTTTGTTTTTGTTTTGCCAAAGTACTTGACATGCATACCATGGCCCATTTTTAAATGCAACAAGTGGATTGAAACCCTAGGGGTGCAAGTGTGCATTGTGTTTGTTTTTCATGCATTTTTGTCTTTGATTAGGTCAAACTATTTGTTGGTTTTGATTTTGCATACAAACCCTAATTCTCTAATCATGGCATAATTGAAAGCTTAAAGGTGCGAGAATTTAAATTCTACATTATTACAACATGATATAGGGAGGGGGTACAAATTTGAATAGGGGAGTATTTTGCAAGAAATTAAACCCTAATTACTATTACATCCAAGTTGAATTTGCAAGGCATAATATTTAAATGTACAATATTTAAATAAAATACAATAAATAAATATTAAATAAAAAGTTTTATGCAAAAAAGAATTCTTTATTTATTCATGTATGCAAAAAGTATTTTTAATGTGAAAGATATAAAGAAATAAATAAAGATTATTTTTATTTGTTTTTAGGGCAAAAACCCTAATTTCTTAAGAAATGGTACTATTTATTATTTATATACAAAATGTATCAATATGTACAGAAAATAAAAGTATATTTGAAAAAAGTATTTTTTTAGTATAAAATATCAATAAAAATAAAAATGTATTATTTTTGTGTTTTTATTCTAAGTATTTAATAAAATAAAAATAAAATATGTGTATATATATATATTAAATATATTAAGTGTGTATAAAAATAAAATAAATTATTTACAAAAATGTATATATTTCAAGAAAATATTTTCAAATGTGAATAAAAATAATAAATGAAAATAAAAGTATTTTTTACATTATTTTTAAGTTTAAAGAAAATAATATAAAGTAATTAAGCATTTTAATATTAGAAGTAATTGAAATAAATACCAAATAAATATAAAAATTCATGAAAATATTTTTTAAGTATTTTTTATGTTAGAAAATAAAATATCAAAGTCAGAAATGAAATAAAAATGCAAAAATAATAAAAATACAAGAAATGAGCCAGGGGGGTGTGAAACTGAAAAATGGGGTGTGAAAAGCAGGAAGTAGCCAGGCCCAGCCCAGCTACTTCATCTTCTTCCTCTGTCCAACAGAAATTTGAAAAACGCGCGCTAGCTACACAGACCTGTATCTCCTGTATTTGTGATCCTTTGACAAAACTCAAAACATGAAACTTGTAGAGCATCAAACAACGAATCTAACCATATAAAAAACTCAAGCTAACTCTCAAAGACCAGAGAGAATTTCTCTGGCCCTAATTTCCAACCTAGTTTTTTCAGAAAGTTCATGGATGAAATTCTCCTAGCACGATTAATATAAATGAAAACTGAGCACATGTATGGTTTCAGGGCTATGAATACAACATCTTTCATTCACAAACCTAAGTCTAACTATTCCTAAATAGAGAGATAGAAGTTCATGAAATACCTGTTTCAATTGAGTTCGAGCTGGACAATGCAGCAACTTTCAATGGTGCCTGAGGTTCTTTTGAGCTTGCTTGATGTCCCCTGAAGCTTTCCCAATGCTTAGTTTGTTTTGAAGTGGCCTGAATCGTGCTACAGAACTCAACCTGCAAAGCTTCCAAACAAAAATTGTGATGTGTGTTAATGGAGTTACAACAACTTGTGAATGGTCTGGATAGCTTAGGTATATGGTTTGGAATGTGTTTGAAGTGAATTTGGACAAAACGCACGAGGGGATTTGATTGTGGCTTGCAATATGCAGAACTGGCCCTATTTTACAAGAAAATGTGGTTTTTGAGTATGAGGAGGTTTGAGAGGTCAAGGGCTCGTGCTTCTGGCTTGCTAGGGTATGAGAAACTTGTTTCAAAACTTTGCTTGAGTTGGTTTTATCAGATATGTCAGTTATCTTGTGTTTGACAAGTTTCTTGGTTATGAAGCCAAATGAGAAGTGACAAAGAGCAGGCCTGTGTAGACTAGCTCTAACTCTGCATACATTGTGTAAGCTTGGCCCCAAGTTTGTGGATTTGGTTTGCAGCCTAAGATCTTGTTCAAGGCTCAAGGATTCTATTTGACATAAAGTAAGATTTTGACAAAAATGGCAAAGTTACCTTTTCCTATTTTTGGATTAATCTAGTGTATAATACTCTAATGTTCAAAACAAAACCTTAGACCAATGGATTTGCATTTAATTATTGAGTACAAATTGGTTTAGAGGCCTGCAATTGTGAACTAAGCTAGCTTGGTCAGATTTGGCAAGTGGTATGAACATGTATTGGCCATGGTTACAAAGTGAGTTTTTGCCAACTTCAAGCATTCGATTCTCCCTAACCACAAAGGTGTTTGAAGAGTTCTTGGACAATTTGGAAAGCTTGAAACATTTAATATAATCCATATTTGAAATGCAACTTAATACTCCAAGTGGAACTATGTGAAAAATGGCCAAGAAGATGGGTCAAAATCCTGCCTAAACTAGGGCAAAATTTCTCTAAGTTAAAAGTTTTAGGTACCCTTGTTCCAAAAATCATAACTTGAGATAAAAGATTCTTTTGAGAAAACTTTGTGAATAAAAGTTGTAGACTTTGTGATGTACTACAACTTTCATGTTGTAAGTTTTGTTTGAATCCATTTGCATCTTGGTGAAAAAATGGGACAAAGTTAGGAAAAAATAAGAAAATTTCATAACTTAGAAAATTTCTAAGTTATGAAATTTTTCCATTTTAAACCCTAATTTGCAATTTTGGGTTTCTTGATGAACAAGTTTCATAATTTGACATGTCTTGATGAAAAATGACCCCTGGCACTTGATTTTGACCAAAAAGTCAAAGTTTGACTTTTCAGTGTACAGTCAAATTTTGATCAGTTGACTAAAAAATTCATCTATCAATCCTGTGCATTTGAGATATTTTGAACTTGTTGAATGGGTCAAGATAATGTCATTGAGTCCTTGACTCCATGGTTGAGCTTGATTTGCCATTGTCTAGGTCAAACAGTCAAAAATTGCCTTTGTACAGTCAAAATCCTAAAAATGACCATTTTGCTCTTTTGGTGATCTGATCAAATTTCTTGTGGAATTGTGATCCAAACTTGATCAAATGGTTCATATGAGTTCATAATGTTGATGTGGGTCAAAATTCATGAGGTTTGACTGTCAATTGGCCACAATTGACTTTTTCCCAATACAACTGATTTCTAGGTCAACTGTCCAATTGACTGGGCAAAGATTTGATTCAAGGCTTGAAACTTGGTATGGACAAACTTGTGAGTCCAACACTAAGTATGAAAGTCACTTTGGGCATTGTGGGTCAAAACATCCCTGTGCAAACTCAAACCCTAATTTAGGTCAACAGTGCAAGGAGGTGTCTTGAGCAGAGCAAACCCTAGCTTGGTCTTGAATTCCAAGAGTATTGTGATGAGAAATGTTGATGAAATGAGAGGGAAAATTTTGGGGTACAACAATGGGCTAACATAGTTCCCATGCACTAAATGGAAACATGCAAGGCATCATTGTGTTTCCTTCCTTTGGGAGTTAAATCAGCATTAGAAAAACCCAGTCCATTATCAGCAGTTAGACTGGCCACACAATTTTCAAATTGATCAATGGAAGTCTCTTGGGGTACGTGGGCGGTCTTCAGAAGTTTTACTAAGGCCTTGGCGTGTGCCTCAGAGCATAAAAGCAGAGCCAACATTGATATTTTTGAGGGGGTCTACCCCAACTGTTCTACGATGTTGTAGTCACTTTTCTTTATTATCTTTAGTATCTCTTCCATCTCCTTTCTAGAAGCTTGAAGAATGACCTCTGGATGTGCCTTCTTTTGGATAGAATCAAATGATACCTCTTTTCCCTTTGTCTCGGTAGCAGGGATAGTAGGATGGTCAACGGGAGTGTCACTAGGAATGCTTGTAGGAGTAGTAGCGGGAATAATTACAGGAGGAGCGATGGTCTTTGGAGAGATATCGGGGGAGAAAACTATTCCGCTTCTTATTATTTTACTGGTTCCAATGATATTGTCGACGTCAAGATCAGTGTCTTTAGAAATTTTGTCTTTGATAGCCAAAAGATCTTTCTTGACGCCATGGTAATAGACGACAACCCCATAGTTCCAGGGAACATCTTTATTCTAAGAATATGGTATTGGCCCTGGCATGGTGATGATTAGGGGAGTATACTTTGGAACAGATGTAATCATGACGAGTCTTTTGGTGGAGACCTTGGGAGGATTGTCGAAAATGGTGATTATTGAGACATCTTCACAGGAATTTCTGGTAAAAGTAATTTTTTCAAACAAGATTTCTTTGTTAACCATCAGGTGCTGGACGCCCATCTTCAGTAACAAACACCCATTTTGTAGAGACATACATAAGCGACAACATTCGTCACAGCCCGGAAACAGACCGACGTGCAATAGATTATGTTTAACGGTCAAAAGGGGAGTAGTTAAATCATCAACGGAGGAAACAAAACAGTCATCATCAACAGCGTTGACACCTTGACCATGTTTGGGCATTGGTGTCGTTATTACATTAGGTGTTTCTGGGGGGTCAAACTCAATCTCTTTCACCTCGATAAGATCTTATACTTTATTCTTCAAGTCCCAACAATCGTTTGTATCATGCCCCGAGCTTTTGGAATGATAGGCATATCGAGCATCTGGGTTGTAGCGAGGAGAAGTAGTATTGGGGTTCTTGGGAGCTTCCTTTAGAGTAACTAGATTGGACTTCAAAATATGTGGAAAAACTTGGGACAAGGTCATGTTGATCCGGGTGAATCGTCTCATGGGCGCCTCTGGCTTGTGTTGATAGTTTCGCTGCTGATTTGGTACAAGATTGGAAATCATAATAGCCTCTACCGTCGGGCGACGTTTAGTTTTGTTTTGATTTCTGTGGTCATATGCAACACTGACCTCCTTCTTTTCGGTAAAGGGTTTCTTCATCGTGCTCGAGGATACATCTCTTTGAATTTTTCCATTCTTTATATCGGCTTCTACCCGCTCACCAATCATGATTAGTTTAGTAAATCCAGTCGAAGTGCTTCCGATCAAATGGTTGAAGAATGGACCAGATAACGTGCCTAAGAAAACATCCACCAATTCGCTGTCAGATAGAGGGGGTTAGACTCTTCCCGCGAGATCCCCCCATTTTTTAGCATAAATTTTGAAACCTTCACCAGCACCCATAGACATGCCTTGCAACTTTGTTCGATTTGGAGATAGGTCAGCATTATACTGGTATTACTTATAAAAAGCGGCAGCCAAATCTTCCCAATTGTGAATATTGGTTCATTCCAACTGATAGAACTAATCCAACTACGTCCCTGACAAACTTTCTTGGAAGAAGTGTACCCATAGGTTTCTATCAGCAGTATGGGGCTGAATCTTCCTGACGTATGACCTTAAATGCAGCTTAGGACAAGAGACACCGTCATATTTAGCCAAAGTGGGGACCTTGAATTTCTGCGGGATGACAACCCCTGAGACAAGTAATAGCTCTTCAAAATCCAACCTGGGTACCCTCTGGATCTCCATAGCATTGAGGCGATCCTCCAACTGCTTGTATTTATCGTCAGTTAGAGCATATTGTTCTTCAGAATAGTCAACCTCTTCCTCTTCTTCAGACTTTGGGTGTTTATTTCATTCCTTGTTTTTTCCTTCTTGATTATCTCCTTCACCTGATGAGGTTGCGAAATCTAGAGTTCGCATGGCTGGCCCTTTGAACCTTCTTCCCAGATTCAAAACACCAACTGGTTTCTTCGCTTTCTTCTTCTTCTCTTTGATCATCAAAGCCTTCAAGTCCTCTTGTCCTTTAGCCAGAGCCAAGAACATTTGTTGGAATTGAGTGTTCTGCGCTTGAAGATCCTTTACTGTCTTTTCAATATCCATCTCACTGAAATAAACAGTAGAAAGATAAGGAGACTTGTTGTAAGAAACCTGTTTGTGTTATGATGATTGAAAATGAATATGCAAATGATTTCAAGGAAATTAGAGATTTAAATTTGTTTAGACAAAAAGGAAACACACGTTATATTAATAAATCCAAGATCGAGTACATCATGCCTCTTTGGGCTTACAATGGAAGAAATAAAATACAAAAACTCCTAAGACAAAAAGGTTGAACGCATCCTATTTGGTGCAATGTAGGCGTTCAAACTCCGCTCTTCATGAAACTTCTTGGTGAGTTCCAAAACTTTCTTCTAACTGTCGTAGATTTGGCCTTCAAAAGTGTCTCGCTCTTCCTTTAGCTGAATCCAATCCTTTTGTAAGTCTTCGAGAGAGGTAGGCATGTTGGGATGAAAGACAGTATACGGGACATCTCCTTCAGCAACAGGCTCCATGATAACAGGGAGGATGGAGGGGTAAGGCATTACAAGACTCTAAGCATGAACTTGTACCCACCTAAGGTAAGGCTCAAGGGGAATGGAATTTTTGTGTCCCAATGTCTTACTATCCACTTTGTTTACCATCCTTCAAGCTCGTATAAACCTCTGACGACAGCCTTGGTCGTCGCTCTTGTAGTCGAACACCATACCTTGGATGAGCGCATCATGTGGACCATCTCTTCATGCGTACCCAAACTGTCGCAGAGCTAAGAAAGGATTATAAGTGATACCTCCCCTAATGCCAAGCATAGGGACATTAGGGAATTCCCCACAACGGTCGATGATAGTAATATCTTCCAAGAATCGAGAACACCAATGGATATTTGAATGTCTGAGTGACATCAGCCTATTGGACCATATCAAGCCATGCTCGTTCTTCATAATGGATCGCGGGAGATGCGAAATAAACCATCTAGCCAACAGAGGAGTACAACACATGACGGCCCATCTTCTCTTCATGGTGCGAGAGTGGAGAGAATGCAAGATATCTCCCAGCAAAGTAGGCACTGGATTGTGAGATAAAAAGATTTTGACAACATTCACATCTATAAGTTTGTCAGGATTTGGAAATAGTACCATCCCATAGATGAGTAGAGCCAAAATTTCTTCGAAAGATTGTAAATCTAGAGTGTTCCAATAGTCTTGAGTTTTTTCCAACAGGAACATGGCTAGGAACTCTTTGACACCACTTCTTGTTTCCAAATTAGTTGTGACGTTGGATTGTTGCAAGCGTAAAGCTCGGGAAACCTCTTCAGGGCTTGGGTCTCTTTTGGTACCGTTGAAAGGTAGTTGATTTAGAATAGGAATTTCCAAGAGTTGAGAGAATTCTTCCATAGTAGGTACAAGCTGGTAATCGGGGAAGGTAAAGCAATGGTGCAAAGGGTCGAAGAACTGGTAAAGCACCTTCATCATATCTTCATCAAAGCTTTAGGTAACCAAGTTGAGAAGTCGACCATGTATTTTGGTGAATGGAGAATTCTCAAGGACCCTTGATGATAACTGCTTGAGTTGAAAAGGTACTCGTACAAGGTTGTCTTGGATTGTGTTCCTGTGAGTGGGAGTCATGTCCTACAAAACAGGACAAAGATGAATCTCAAAATCCTTGAAAAGGTTAGTCTAAAATGATATGGTTTGATGTCATGATGTTATGTACAAGCATTTGCACAAGTTAAATCAAACAAGTCCTTAGGTTTAGGCTTGCATGAGGTTTATAGGTAAGTACCCTCTTGAAGTTTAGTTGGTTCAACCTGTCCTAGAAAGTAAACGGGTTCTAGGGAATTTCAATATCACTGATCTTTCTTCATCGGGCATTGTTTCAGCGCAAGCCTCTTTATTGGCGACCGAAATATCCCAGAAGTCTGATCTCAATGAGTGTAGTATTGAGTATCAACCAACTTAGGACTGAACCAAAGTCGGCTGCCTCACTACTTCCTAATGGCCAAGTTGTTCAAGTAAAGGTTCTAAAGCCAGTTAGTGCTTCATGACACCACACATCGGCCACATATTCTCCTTGACTACTCAAGGGCTATCGGTACCAACAAATGTGTCACACTAACATATCTATTGCTTAGACCATGTCAGTATAACCCGCACAGTTTCCACAACTTATTGCTACTTACCTAAAAAAGGTGCCCCATATCCGGGTAGAGGATCAAAACAAACCCAAACAAGGAACCATAATGTAAAGCAAACAAATCAAACAAAGGAAATCAAGTAAAGGTGGTCTATCCCTAAGGTAACCCCACTTTTAAGTAAATCCCCAGCAGAGTCGCCAATTCTGTAACACGGTGGGAGAACTGACTTAGGGTTGTTTACGTTTGATCGCAATTGTTGCGGATAGCAAGAGTCGCCACCGAATTTTCTTTTATCCAAAAGGAAAGGTTGAAAGTAATAGGAAAGACCTTTCGAGATTATTTCTGAGTAAGGGGGGTAGATTATGGAAAGGGAAGGTATTAGAACCCTTTCCATCCGTAGTTATCTACGGGCTCTTATTTTCTTGTTAGATCACTTGCTTTTTGTTTGAAAATGTGTTTGTGGTGTGGGTTTTGAAAGTATTATGATAAGGTATGTCTTTGTAATGGTTCTTGTCTCTATAAAAATGCGTACAAAGTGTTTTGTCTTTTGAAAAATGTTTCAAAGTGAAATTGTGGGTGTAAAAAATGTTTTTGTTGTGAGCAAGCGAGCAAATTGGAGCATCCTACCTAACCAAAAGGTCTTAAATATTCTTTTCCTTCTCCTTTAGATATTGTTATCTTACCATTGATTTGGTAAGAAGCCTCATCATTGGATGTGAATGGACGAGTGTGGGACGTTTGTATAGTCATAGAAGGCAACCTATGGGACGTTTTAGCAATGTTGTTTAGGGACTAGATCGTTTGTCAAAGGCAACATTGAGGGACATTGAGGGACTACGATCTTTTATCGAGGGTATTTGCTAAAACGCCCATATTCGAGGGACATGACTATTTTTCCGAGGCAACAAATGGGATTATCCTAGTGGTGCATGTGTGTGAGTGTGTGTTTGATTGCATGCATTTGTCTTTTGAACTTTTGGTTATCTACTTGTTGTTTTTATCTTACCATACATCCTAGTTACTAGCATTTATATAAAAATAATAAAATGCAGAAAGATAAAATCCTATTGAAGTTTTGAAAAGTTTTGAAATTTCATGGTCAAAACGTGTTTCCAGTAAAAAGCAAGTGTTGCAACTAGAACCAGGGAAATGAGAGCATCACAATGATATCAAAGTGTTGAAGAATTGATAAAGGAATCTACCTATTAAAGTTGAGTTGCAGAGCTCTGAAACTGGACTTCTATGGAGCAATATAGGGCACGATTCTTGAATTTAATTATATGGTTAGCTTCATGAAAGATCAAGGAAGGGGAATTGATGGAAAAATTGGATTGAAAAAGGCTTGTATATGGATTTCGAAGTTCCTGGATTTTGAGTTATGGAATAAGTTTGGCAGGTTGATTCTGGCTATCCAAGCTTGAGGAAATGAATGAGGAATGACCCTCTATTTATAGGGAATCAAATGGAATGTCCAAGTGTGTGAAATGATGAAGTTTGGAGGGAAATCGTGTGAAGTTGCAGCATGAACAAAGTGTGACTTGTTTATCATCAAAACTCATCCAAATTGTGCGTTTCATGTTGCTAAACGCCTTTGGAAAGTTGCTAAACATGATTAGAAGAAAAAACGCGTGGAAAACTTGTGATTAGAAGCCAAAACAAAGATTTCAAAATCTAACTTAGATGAAACTTTAGTTTCAAGTTACCAAATTCAAATCAATGGCATTCTCAACTCAAGGGGTCTTAAGGCCTAATTCTTGAAGCTTTAGAAGGTTATAAGCTTTGTAATGGGAAAATAATGGAGACAAATTGATGCTTGAGTTGAAAGTTATAACGAGTCAAAGTTGGAAAAAATGTTGACTTTCCATACTTAGAAATATTTCAAATTTTCTTCAAAAATGACTTATAATGTCTTGCATCCAAACATAGTCTTCCACTTGGAATTTACTCTTGACCAAAAAAGATGGCATGAAGCAGATCCTTTTAATGACATTTTGAAACTTGAACCATGCAAAATCTCCAAAAATTGAGAGAGTTATGACTTGTTGAAGTTGGCAAAATTTCATAAAATGACCTATAATCTTTTGTATCCTTAAGGTAACTTCCATCCATTTTCTCACTTTTCACATGAAAGAAGGCATAAAGTTCACATACTCAAGATCATTATGGAAAAATAATGGGCTCAATATGATAAAAATTGACCAAGTTATGATCATTTGAAGTCACACATGGAAAATTGGGGATTCATCCTGAGGACTTATAATCTTTCTATGTCATCAAGTTTCTTCAACATGAATACTCCTTGGAACTTTTGAAGTGATTTGTTAATAACTCTTTTAAGAGAAGGATGTCTTTGTAATCAATCAAAAATACCAAAATATGAGCAAGATATACTCCTTTGAAGTTCAAAACCCTATCTCATAGATTAAGAAACATCCCTTGAGGAACTTTGACAATTTTGAACAAACTTATTGTACCAACACAAATGCTTTGTAAGTATAAGTTGTTAAGGATGATAATGAGAACTAAAAGCAACCACAACCACTTCCATATCTTGAAAATTGAGAGAAATATGCATTTGTGACCAATGGGAACAAAGCCTTGTCCAAGCATGACAACTTCTCCAATCAATCCGTTGTGCTTTTGAACCAAACTTGATAACTTTGAAATGTGGTGAACCAAAATAACCTTGCCATGCCGTTCCTTCCAAAACAAATTCAATGGTGAGGTTTGAACTTCTCAAGCTTTATTGACTAGGGCATGTAAATAAACTCATGAACCCATAGAGCAACTTGTTAAATCTCATTGTCTTTACCTATATTAATAACAAGCAAGACAAACCAACATTGAATTTTATTAATTAAGAGGAGAAATCAAGACAAAAATATCCATGATCAAAAAAGAACACAAGTCAAGGTGCTTGATGATTCCTCAAAGAGAAAAGCTAGATAGGGAGGAGAACTAAGAAACCTAATGTGATCTTATTGTGAATAAATCAACATGGTATGATGAAGGGATCTTAGGGGGGGAAATTGGGGTACAACAGCTGCCCTTAATTAAGTTTCTTCTATCCGGAGATACGAAGCTTAAAAATCTTCGTGTCGACGCGATCGAAGATACTTAAATATAAAACAAACCCTATTTTTGGCCCTAAGATGCCATGCAATGCTTATGAGCATGAATGCATATGAAAAAGACCAAAGAGACGCAAAACGCCACCGAAGATGTAATAATAAATAAAATAAAGAAACAAGAGAGTAACCCAACCAAGAAAATAAATCACTGGTGGATCAGAAAGACCTGAATCAGAGAGGAAGGTAAAATGGTCAAATGATACACCAACTTCCACTAAAGGCGAAGCTACCAATGTTCACCGAAGGCAGAGAGAAAGAATCATCGGTGTTTACTGTCGATGACCTGCCAACTTTCACTGAAGGTAGGAAGAAAAGAAATATCATAGCATCGTTGTTCACTGATGATGAACTACCAACATTCACTGAGGGTAGCAAAAAGATAACAAACACCAAGTTTCACTGATGGTGATCTACCAACTTTCACTGAAGGTAGAGAGAAAATAAATAACAACACCGACGTTCACTGAGGGTAGTAAAAAGATAACAAACACCAACTTTCACTGATGGTGATCTACCGAATTTCACTGAAGGTAGAGAGAAAAGAAATAACAACACCGACATTCACTGAGGGTAGCAAAAAGATAACACCAACTTTCACTGATGGTGAACTACCAACTTTCACTGAAGGTAGAGAAAAGAAATCAGGGCATCACCGTTCACTGATGATGAACTACCAACTTTCACTGAAGGTAGAGAGAAAATATATCAGAGCATCATCGTTCACTGACGATGAACTACCAACGTTCACTAAGGGTAGCAAAAAGATAAAAAAACACCAACTTTCACTGATGGTGAACTACCAACTTTCACTGAAGGTAGAGAGAAAAGAAATCAGGGCATCACCGTTCACTGACGATGAACTACCAACGTTCACTGAGGGTAGCAAAAAGATAACAAACACCAACTTTCACTGATGGTGAACTACCAACTTTCACTGATGGTGAACTACCAACTGTCACTGAAGGTAGAGAAAAAATATATCAGAGCATCGCCATTCACTGAAGATGAACTACCAATGTTCACAGAGGGTAGCAAAAAGATAACAAACACCAACTTCCACTGATGGTGAACTACTAACTTTCACTAAAGGTAGAGAGAAAATATATCAGAGCATCATTGTTCACTGATGATGAACTACCAACGTTCACTGAGGGTAGAAAAAAGATAACAATTTTCCCTAAAATTCTGGCATTTCACCTAGAACGGGTCTCAACTTCTTCTTTAACCGAGGCACTTTGCCTGGAAAGGGTAAGCTGTCTCAAATAAAGAGACTACCACTTGTAAATATTTCACAATGAACTATCTCTGCGATATTGAAAGTCTTTCCATCCACTGGAGTAATTTGGGCAACAGGCTGCAAACTATCCACTCAACAGTTACGTCGGCTTTTACAGGGAAGTACATGTTGCTCAAATAAAGAGACCTGCCACTTGCTGTTATGGAGGATTGTAAAAACAAATACTTTCCGGGGAGAACAGTATGGCTTCATGGGGAATGAAATATGACTTCTTGGGGAAATGCCAGAATATTCCTTCTGAGGAGATAAAGTCTTCTTGTGCAAAATAAATGCACAAACCAAAACTCGAAGTTTTCAGAAATCCAAAGTAAATAATATTACTGGGAAACCAAAGATTCAAATCAGAAATAAACTGGAATGAAATAGTCAATCAAAATACAACATTTGAGAAATAAACTCAAGAGGGAAGACCAAATCCATTCAAACAAGGAGTTGTACAGGAAGGCTAAAGCAAAATTCTTCCACGAGGGATAACGCAGTGAGGAGATTGAAAGAATATACGCTTTCTGCTTAGGGCCAACACTCTATTGAAGAGAGGACAATGTAACTCTGCAAAATAGGGTGATATGTCAACAAAAATATTAACAAATGTTAATGAGCAATGATTTTCCAATTTTAGCTATGCATGATGTATGTATGAATGTATGAGTGTTATCGTGCGTATGCTAGAAAAACAGAAGTACAACACTGGGAGTGTTGTACCCCAAAATTTTCCCTCCCATATTCTTCAAGATTTGGCAAGATCAAGCTTCAAATGGATTAAGGATTGCACAGTCCAACACCCTCCTGACACAGTCAAAATTAGGGTCTTGGCTTTTACAAGGAAGCTGAGGTTTTCAAGGGTCCAATCAAGTCCCATATGCCTATATACATTGTCAAACATCCATATGCCAAGTTTCAAGACTCACGGCACCAAGTTGCACAGTCAAAAGCCCTAATTGCTTCACAGTCCACTGCAGGGGTAAAATGGTCATTTGACAGTCAAAAGTCAAAAATTTTAGTCAACATCTTATTTTGAAGCCACAATCATCATTTGATTAAGTCTTGATCATGATTCCTCAAGCATGGCTCAAAAAGTCTCAAGATGTCAAAAGTTTCTATTTTTGGACAGCTGAAAAGTCAACTGTAAATTGACCAAGGCATAACTTTTTCATGGTTCATCAGAAAAATCCCATCCAATGCTCATTTTGAAGGGGATGACATTTACTACAACTCATCTTCACACTCCAAAATGAGGCTGACCAAGCTGCTTCTTCTGTAGGGAAAGGCAGTCCCCAAGCGGGAAGGGTTCCTAGTCTTGTGGTCTCTGACAACGAGACAGATTTCAATGATGAGCATAACCCTCCCGCTGAAGACAGGTACAAGCAGTTAGAGGATCGTCTGAGTGCCATGGAAATCCAACAGGTGCCTGGGTTGGATTTTGGAGATCTGGGTTTATCTTCTGGGGTGGTGATCCCACACAAGTTCAAGGCACCCTCTTTTGCGAAGTATGACGGGGCTTCCTGCCCTAAGCTACATCTCAGATCTTATGTGCGGAAGATCCAACCGTATACTGTGGACAAGAACTTATGGATCCATTTCTTCCAGGAGAGTCTTTCAGGGACTCATCTTGAATGGTTCTATCAGCTGGATGGAACCAACATTCGTAACTGGGAGGACTTGGCTACTGCTTTTTACAAGCAGTATCAGTACAATGCCGACCTCGCTCCTACACGTACCCAACTCCAGGGTATGTCGCTAGGATCGGGAGAAGGTTTTAAAGAGTACGCGTAGAAGTGGAGGGATCTAGCTGGCAGGGTGCAGCCACCGTTGACTGACCGTGAACTCGTGGACATGTTCTTGGGGACCCTGTCTGGGCCGTTCTTCAACCACCTGATTGGCAATTCTTCTGCAGGGTTTACAGACCTCATTCTGACGGGGGAGAGAATAGAAGCTGGTATGAAATCGGGGAAAATACAGAAAGGTGCATCCTCAAGTTCTGAAAAGAAGCCTTTCAAGAAGGAAGCTAGTGTTGTGTATGGTCCCAGAAGACAAAATAAACTAGAACACTGCCAAGCTGTCAACGCGGTGGTGATTTCAAAGCCTGTTGCCGCTCCTCGACAACCTAACCAACCAAGGGGTGAGAGACCCAGAAGAGAATACACTCAGCTTAGTATGACCTTGTCTCAGATCTTGCCGCAACTGCTGTCAACCAACTTGGTAACTGTCAGAGAAGCTCCGAAGGTGGTAAACACAACCTCTCCGAAGTACAATCCCAACGCCCGTTGTGCTTATCACTCTGATAGCCCGGGGCATTCTACTGATGATTGCTGGGCCCTGAGGAATAAGGTTCAGGACCTTATCGATGCTAATGAAATACAGTTTGAGGCGCCCGAAAGGCCCAACGCTGTGACTGCTCCTATGCCCCAGCATGGAGTAAATGCTATTGACGAAGACCAGTATGTAGTCTCTGTGGATGAGATTGTTACTCCTTTGTTGACCGTCAAGAGGAACCTGTTGCTAGCCGGTTTATTTCCTGGTTGTAGCAAGGGTTGCCTTCTGTGTGTTGTTTCACCTGCTGGTTGTCCGTTGCTGAAGTCAGGCGTCCAAAACCTGATGGATAGCAAAGAAATCTTGTTCAAGAAGACCGTTGTTCCTATTGTCCCTACTGAAGAAGTATCCGTTGTCACCATTTTCAACAATCCTACCAAGGCTCCCCCGAGGAAGCCCGTCAAAATCATGTCTGTTGCACCTATCATCATTACTGTTCCGGGGCCCCTCCCCTATAAATCTGACAAGGCTGTCCCATGGCACTATGGGGCAGATGTGTATGTGCTCGGAGTAAAACAAGAGTTCAATACCAGTACCGGCATCAGTAACATCACCGGTCCTGCTAAAGTTACTCGCAGTGGCAGGCTCTTCTCGCCTGATATTGCACCTCCTGCTATTCAGAGGCCTCTTGTTATCACACCTGCCAGTGTGCCCGTTTCCCCTCCTGATCAAGTTTCTACCCCTGCTGCCGAGTCATCTGACACTCGGGGCAAAGGGATTGCTGATGTGCCTGCCCAGATGGAGGCACCGAAGACTGTTAATGTTGAAGCTTCCTAGCAAGAGATGGAAGAAATCCTTAATATTATCAAGAAGAGTGATTTCAACGTCGTTGAACAGCTGGGGCACACCCCCTCTAAGATCTCTATGCTATCACTGTTGTTGTGTTCAAAGGCCCATGCCAAGGCTCTGATCTCCTTCCTGAAGACGGCTCATGTGCCACAAGAGACGTCTGCCGATCAATTTACTGATTGTATGGCCAACTTAACCGCTGATAATGGTCTGGGTTTCTCTGACGCTGATCTGACTGCCAAGATAAAGAACCACAACGATGCCCTGCATGTCTCCATTGAATGTAGGGGAACTACTCTTGCCCATGTGTTGGTAGACATCGGTTCTTCGCTAAACGTATAGCCCAAAAAGGCCTTAGACAGGTTGGATTGTGAGGGTTTGGAGTTGAAGCCTAGTAACATTATTGTCCGGGCCTTTGACGGGTCGAAGAGGATGGTACATGGTGAAGTGGACATTCCAATTCGGGTTGGTTCTCAAGTCTTTGATTCAACATTCTATGTGATGGACATCCGACCATCCTATTCTTGTTTGCTGGGTCGTCCTTGGATCCACAAGGCTGGGGATGTGACCTCCACTCTACATCAGAAACTCAAGTACCCGGTCAGAGGGAAAATTGTTACAGTGCAAGGGGAGGAAGAATACTTGGTTAGCCATCTTAACTCATTCCGGTATATAGAGATGGACGGGGAGTTCATTGAGACCCCCTTTCAACACTTTGAAGAGGTGCCTCCAACATTGGCATCAGCCGAGACTGTGACTGAAGATAGTTCTCCTTTGAAGATGGCTTCTTGAAGGATGCCCGGGCTGTGGTTGAGAAGGGTGAGTGTGCAAACTGGGGCAGACTTCCTGACTTTACTCCAAAGACTGACAAGTTTGGGCTGGGTTTCACTGCAGAGGCTCAGAGGGTTGTACGTAAAGCAAAGATTGGAAGACCTCCCGTATTCATCACTAACCCGGGAGTGAATGCTATTGAAGGCGATGCGGAGGAATCTGAATTTGACAGCTGGATCTACGCAACGGCCGACGGTGGACTGAACAATTGGACTGCCAAAGATTTCATACCTGTTACTTTTGTTACTCAGTAATGAACTCCTTTGTTTTTAAATTTGTAACGAACAATAATTTGAAACTTTATGGCCCGGTGTCTTACCCGGGGCACCGTGGCTTCATTTGTAAGGGCTTATTACTTGTCATTTCCATATATCATGAATAAAAACATTGGACGTTTTTCGCATTTCAAATCTTGTGCTCCCTTTCTTTATATATTGCAAAACAGCTATATTTACACACACTCACCTATACAGGTTTCAATCCACTCTGGATCTCACTGGTAACGACTCTGCTACTGCCAGTTATGACTTTGAAAATCCGATCAACTTAGCCGAAGACGAAGGTGAAGATGATTGCGAAGTGCCTGGTGAGCTTGCAAGACTGTTACTCCAGGAAGAGAGGGTCATTCATCCACATGAAGAGCCAGTGGAAACGGTAAATCTGGGTACTGAAACAGACAGAAAGGAAGTCAAGATTGGTGCCAACCTAGAGCTCAGTGTGAAACAACGGTTGATTCAGATGTTGCATGATTATGTGGAAATCTTTGCCTGGTCCTACGAAGACATGCCTGGGTTGGACACCGACATTGTGGTTCATCACCTGCCTACCAAGGAAGGCTGCCCTCCGGTTAAACAGAAGGTTCGCTGTATGCGTCCAGAGATGTCCGAGAAGATCAAAGCAGAGGTTATGAAACAATTTGATGCCGGGTTTCTAGCAGTGACTTCTTACCCTCAGTGGGTCGTCAACGTGGTTCCGGTGCCGAAGAAAGATGGTAAGGTCCGAATGTGTGTTGATTACAGGGACTTGAATAGGGCCAGCCCTAAGGATGACTTCCCTCTACCTCACATTGACGTTCTGGTTGACAACACTGCTCAGCATAAGGTATTCTCCTTCATGGACGGCTTCTCCGGTTATAATCAGATCAAGATGGCTCCTGAAGACATGGAGAAGACCACTTTTGTTACTCGGTGGGGCACCTTCTTCTACAAGGTCATGCCATTCGGGTTGAAGAATGCTGGGGAAACCTACCAACGTGCCATGGTTGCTTTATTTCATGACATGATCCACCATGAGATTGAAGTATACGTCGACGATATGATTGCAAGGTCCCAAACTGAGGAGGAACACCTTGACCATCTACAGAAGCTGTTTGACCGTCTGAAGTTGTACAAACTAAGATTGAATCCAAACAAATGCACATTTGGGGTAAGATCTGGGAAGTTGCTAGGCTTCGTCGTAAGCGACAAAGGTATTCAAGTGGACCCTGCTGTTGTACCCCAAAATTTGCCCTCCCATTTCCTCAACATTTTCTAATCACCAAAGCCTTTGAAGATCAAGATCCAGTTAGGGTTTCATCTGCTCAAGACTTCTCCTTGCACTGTTGACCCAAATTAGGGTTTGTATTTGCACAAAGATATTTTGACCTAAAATGCCTAAGATGACTTTCATGCTTCATGTTGGACTCCCAAGTTTATCCATACCAAGTTTCAAGTCTTGATTCCAAGTTTTGCCCAGTCAATTGGACGGATGACCTAGAAATCAGCTGTATTGGGGAAAAAGTCAACTGTGGCCAATTGACAGTCAAATCTCATGAAAATTGACCCACATCAACATTATGAACTCACATGGACCATTTGATCAAGTTTGGATCACAAATCTACAAGAAATTTGATCAGATCACCAAAAGGGCAAAATGGTCATTTTTAGGGTTTTGACTGCACAAAGGCAATTTTTGACTGTTTGACCTAGCCAATGGCAAACCAAGCTCACATATGAACTCAAGGACCCCATGGAATTGTCTTGACATGCTCAACATGTTCAAAAGATCCCAAATACACAAGATTGACAGTTGAATTTCCCAGTCAATTGATCAATTTTGACTGTATACTGAAAAGTCAAACTTTGACTTTTTGGTCAAAATCAAGAGTCAAGATTCATTTTTCATCAAAACATGCCAAATCATGAAACTTGTTCACCAAGAAACCAAGAAATGCAAATTAGGGTTTGAAATGGAATTTTTTTTCATAACTTAGAATTTTTTCTAAGTTATGGAAAACCCTAATTTTTTCCCAACTTTGCCCCACTTTTTCACCAAGATTCATTTGGATTCAAACAAAAGTCAAAACATGAAAGTTGTAGCTTGTTGCATAATCTACAACTTTGATTCACAAAGTTTTCTCATTTGAAGCTTGTATCTGAAGTTACAAATTTTTGAATAAGGGCACTAAACCATTCTTAACTTAGTGAATTTTTGACCTATTTTGACAAGGTTTTCTACCTAACTTCAAGACCATTTTCCATACACTTCCACTTGGAATTTCAATTTTCATTTCAAAGATGGATTGTATTACACATTCCAAGCTTTCCAAAATGTCCAAGAACTTCTCAAACAACCTCATGGTTAGGGAGAATCGAATTTCACAATATGGCAAAAACTCACTTTGTTCATGACCAAGTTACATGTCCATAACCTTGCAATTTGAACTCAGCATGCTTTAAGCTAGATTACAGGTCCTTAAACCAAGTTACACTCAATAATTTAATGCATATTCTTTGTGCCAAGACCATGTTCTTTGAGCTAAAGCATTGTATGAAGGTTTAATCCATTTTTAGATAAAGCAAAATAGCCATTTTTGAAAAGTCATACTTTATGTCAAATTGAAAATCCAACAAGTACATTGCAAATCTGATTGGCACAAGATTATGAGCATAACACACTGATCAAGAGAAGCTTTGCAGCAGGATTAGGGGTCCTCTACTGACCTAGAAACACAAGTTGCCTTTGTTTGCTTAAGAGTGAAGAAAAGCACCATAACTCACACCAACTTCCATATCAGCAAAAGAACACAAAAACAAAGTTATCAAACACGTTTCACACAACACAACCAAGCTAATACACGAGCCCTTAGCCTTCAAAACACCCTCCATCTCAGAATCACTCTCAAACTGCAAAAACAGGGCAGGCCCTGCAGTTTGAGTGCTATCTCTCATTTCTCTCGAGCTCTCTTGCCCAAACCAATTCACACACCTTCCATACCATCTATGCAAGCTAACCAAAAGCAAAAGCACGACCTGTAATCACTCTAACCACTTCCACCATATTCACATTTCTGACTTGCAGGTGAAGTTCTCTAGCTCGATTCAGAAGCTTTCAAGACAAAGTAAACATTGGAATAGCATCCCTGGACCTCAAGGAAGCTTTTCCAATCATCACCTTGCACTGAAAGTTCCTACATTTCCAGATAGAACTTCAGCTGAACAGGTATCTTGGTGAACTCGTATCTCTCTTATTATGCATCATTAGCTTTAAGTTTGTGAATAAACAAGGTTTTACTCATGCCACTGAACATGTACATGTTTTTACTTTTCATTTCTTTTGCTTGAGCTGTTAGAATTTGAGGTTTGAAAATGGCAGAAAATCTAGGTTAGGATTTGGGGGAGGAGAAATTCTCCCTCATCTTAGATAGTTAGATCAAGTTATGCATATGGTTAGAATCGTCTCTTCATGCTGAACATCTTTTATGTTATGAGTTTGCATTGAAAAGCCAGGAATCAAGAGTTGGAAGATGAGGAACAGGGCGCGCGTATTTTCAAACATTGTTTGCTGGAGGTTGAAGACAGGTCTTCTGGGCTGGGCCTGGAACATTTTTCTTATTTGCACCACATAATTGCTTTTACACCCCCAAGGCCCATTTGCTTATTTCTTTGACTTTTTGACTTTTTCTTTTTTGATTGACTTTGTTTATTTTTTCTCATGACATAAAAAATATAAAAATATTTTTTCTCACCATTTTTGATTTTGTTAGGCATTTATTTTACTATCTTTTAGTTTATACATAAATAGATATATATATATATTTTGTTTAAAATACTAAAAAAAATAGTACAAATGCATTTCTATACATTTTTATTTTTGTTTTACTTTCTGAAAATATTTTATAGAAAAATTACTTTTTTTTATTAAATATTAAATATTATTATTTTTATATATAATACATATTTAGAACTTAATACATAAATATATATATATATATATATATATATATATATATATATATATATATATATATATATATATATATATATATATATATATATATATATATATATATATATATATATATATATATATATATATATATATATATATATATATATATATATATATATATATATATATATATATATATATATATATATATATATATATATATATATATATATATATATATATATATATATATATATATATATATATATATATATATATATATATATATATATATATATATATATATATATATATATATATATATATATATATATATATATATATATATATATATATATATATATATATATATATATATATATATATATATATATATATATATATATATATTAATATATTTAAAATAAAATACCAAAAAATATACATATTTAATTTTATTATTATTAAACACTAAAAAAATCATTTTTACAAATATATTTCTTTTCTTATTTTATTTTTGTGTATAAATGATAAATATTGTATATATTAATAAATAATACATTTTGTTTAATAGTATTAGGGTTTTGCCCTAAACATAAAAAACTCCAAAAATTAATATCTTTTATTTTCTTTTTATTTTTAATACTTTTTTTCATACATATACAAAACATTTTTGCATCTTGCATATTTATTCTATTTTTATTTAATTATTGTACATTAATTAAATTGTAAATAAATCAAAATTGATGTAATAGTTTTAGGTTTAAATTCCTTGTCAAAATCCCCATTTGAAACATTGTACCCCCCTCCCTATATTATTATGTTGTAATAGCGTAGGAGTTTAAATTTCGCACTTTATCGCTTTCTAAATATACAATGCTAGAATTAGGGTTTATATGCGAATAAAATGAACAAAATAGTTATGACCTAATCTCAAGACAAACAAGCATGAAAATGGACACACAAATCACACTTGCATCCCCTAGGGTATTCCACTTTGTTGCCTTCAAATAAATGGGCCATATTGCATGTTAGGTCTCTTTGGGTAAAACAAACAAATCAAATGATCATAGTCCCTCGATGACGCTTTCAAAATGTTGCCTAAACAAATGATCAAGTCCCTTAAAGAAAATGCCCAAAGATACTTGGCACCATTGCAATTATGGTCTAAACGATGACCCGCGCCCGTCCCTTTCACATCCTAACATGAGATTGTCCACCAAATACAATGGTGGAACAAACTTATTAAAAGGGCTAAAACATAGCAATAAACTTTGAGAAATTTAGGAGTAGATAACCTCTTGGTTACTTGAATCAAACTTGCAAAAACAAAACACTTGCCTATTTTCTAAAACAAACCTCACAACACTTTCAAGACAATCTTCAAAAACAAATGAAAACCTTTTCAAAAGACATACACCTTTGTATACATCCCCACATGGATCATTACAAAGGTTGCCACCACATTGGCTTCTTTTCAAAACATTTTTCAAATCCACACACACAAAGCACCATTTCAAACAATTGAAAACAAAAGGCAAGTTGATCTAAGCAAGTAACTAAGAGCCCATGGATAACCATGGATAGAAAGGGTGCTAATACCTTCCCTTTCTATAATCTACTCCCCGAACCCAAGAAAACATCTCAAAGGTTTTTGCTGTGCTTTTTAACCTTTCCTTAGGATAAAATAAAAAGTCGGTGGCGACTCTTGCTAAACCGCACAAGTACGAATACGAACGCAAAACCATAGTCAGTTCTCCCACCGTATCACACCTGCCAAGGTGAAAGCCATACAAGAGATGCCAGTTCCCAAGACAGAGAAAGAAGTCAGAGGCTTTCTAGGACGACTGAACTACATTGCCCGATTCATCTCACACCTAACTGCTACCTATGAACCAATCTTCAAGCTACTGAAGAAAGATCAAGTAGTACGTTGGAATGATGAATGTCAGGCCGCTTTCGACAGAATCAAAGAGTATCTCCAAGAACCACCCATTCTTATGCCACCGGTTGAAGGGAGACCTCTAATCTTATACCTGACAGTACTTGACAGCTCAATGGGGTGTGTGCTGGGGCAGCATGATGAGTCTGGCCGAAAAGAACACGCCATTTACTACCTTAGCAAAAAGTTTACCGACTGTGAGGCCCGATACTCACTGCTCGAGAAAACTTGTTGCGCTTTGGTATGGGCTTCTCGCCGGCTGAGACAGTATATGTTGACTCACATTACTCTGTTGATCTCAAAAATGGATCCGATCAAGTACATATTCGAAAAGCCCGCCTTGTCTGGAAGAATAGCAAGATGGCAGATGATCTTGACTGAATATGACATCCAGTACACGACTCAGAAAGCAATCAAAGGAAGTGTATTGGCAGACCATTTGGCACACCAGGCAGTGGACGACTACCAGTCAATGAACTTTGAATTTCCCGACGAGAACATCATGGTAGTAACTGATTTTGAAGTACCTGGACCGGATGAAGGACCTGAGGAAGGATCCCGATGGTCTATGCACTTTGACGGAGCCTCCAACGCTTTGGGTAACGGTATCGGCGTTGTGATCATATCCCCAAAAGGCACTCATACTCCACTTGCTGCCCGGCTATGCTTCAACTGCACCAACAATATGGCGGAGTATGAGGCATGCATCATGGGTCTTCAAGCTGTAATTGACCTAAGGATCAAGTTTCTGAGTGTCTTCGGAGATTCCGCTCTCGTGATCAATCAGATCAAAGGCGAGTGGGATACGAAACACCCAAAACTTATTCCTTACAAAGAGTGTGTGTTAACATTGATCCCCAACTTCACGGAGATAACTTTTGAACACTTCCCAAGAGAGGAGAATCAGTTGGCGGACGCGCTGGCCACGATGTCTTCCATGTTCAAAGTCAAATGGGATAACGAAGCTCCCCGGATCATTATCTAGAAACTGGATGAACCTGCATATTGTTGTGATTTTGAGACGGAAGAGGTAACTGAAAAACCCTGGTATCATGAGGTGAAGAGGTACTTGGAAGCTCAAGAATACCCCGAGGGTGCATCTGTCAATGACAAGAAATTCCTGAGAAGGTTCGATGCAAAGTTCTTCCTCAGCAATGACATTCTCTACAAGCGAAACCATGATTCAACTTTACTGCGTTGTGTGGATAAGACTGAAGCGAAAAGAATCATGGCAGAACTGCATGAAGGTACCTTTGGAACGCATTCCAGTGGACACACCATGGCAAAGAAAATCCTTCGGACAGGATATTTCTGGTCCACAATGGAAGCCGACTGTTACCAACATTCTCGGACATGTCACAAGTGCCAGATCTATGCAGATAAAGTACACGTTCCTCCAGTCCCTCTGAATGTCTTGACTGCACCTTGGCCTTTTGCAATGTGGGGTATTGATATGATCGGCGAGATCAGACCTACGGCATCCAACGAGCATCGCTTCATCCTGGTAGCGATTGATTACTTCACAAAGTGGGTTGAAGCAGCTTCTTATGCTACGGTAACCAAGAACGTCGTGGCACGGTTCATTCGGCACAACCTGATCTGTCGATATGGTGTACCTGAGAGGATCATTACGGACAATGGTACCAATCTTAATAACAAGATGATCACTGAGCTCTGCGAGCAATTCAAGATACAGTACCACAACTCTTCTCCTTACCGGCCGAAGATGAATGGGGCTGTAGAAGCAGCTAATAAGAATATCAAAAAGATTGTGCAGAAGATGACAGTGACCTATAAAGATTGGCACGAGATGTTACCGTTCGCTCTTCATGGGTACCGTACCTCAGCAAGAACGTCAACCGGGGCAACCCCCTTTTCCTTGGTCTATGGCATGGAGGCAGTCTTGCCGATTGAAGTCCAGATACCCTCTCTCCGAATAATGAAGGATGCAGGTCTGAGCGAACATGACTGGATCCAGACTCGACTTGATCAGTTAAACCTAATTGACGAAAAGAGACTGACTGCTATTTGTCATGGTCAAACGTATCAAAAACGGATGATCAGGGCATTTAACAAGAAAGTCAGACCACAAGAGTATCAAGTTGGGGACCTGGTAATCAAGCGCATCATTCTTCCTCAAAATGATCCCAGGGGAAAATGGACCCCCACGTACGAAGGGCCATTTGTGGTTAAACATGTCTTCTCAGGAGGAGCCATGATTCTAACCACCATGGATGGTGACGACCTTCCTCACCCTGCCAATGCAGACATAGTAAAAAGATACTACGCATGATAAAAGACCCGCTAGGTTGACACACCTAGGCAAAAATAAGGGCTTCCCGGCAGACCAAAAGGGTTCGGGCAAAAATAAGGGATGAAAAATGAAAAAATTTGTACACCCGACAAGTCGAAAACCTGAAAAGGCGGCTTGGGCAAAAATGGGTATCCCGGTGGACTGAAAACCCGAAAGGGCGGTCCAGGCAAAAGTTAGGGATTAAAGCGTAATACTATGTCTCATTGAATCACCTTGCATCCAGAATCCGGTATCAACCATCAGGTTCAGACGGCATCGATCAATCAGCTTCATCTTCAACTAAGCAGCCAAGTGATGAGACGCTCGAAGATATAAAGGCGATAGCTGAGTTGGAACCCAGTGGGATTATTCCTTTCACATAGCTGTTTTGTTTTCCTTTGCACAAAATTGTATAAACTCTCTTGTTCGGCGGCGTTCTCTTACTAGGACGTCAGCCTCTTGTACATAAAACGCCTATTTACAGGAAAATTCCAAAAATCAATACAAATTCACTTTTCAGACAAATTGCCAGTTGTTTTTCCTTTTTCTGTTTTGTTTTGCAAAGAACGTCCAATGTTCAATTTTGATATATGCATTTGACACTAATTGCTAACTCATAAATATTTGCATGCGAAACAAAGGACTAATTACAGGTGACATCAGAAACAGGGGCAATAATGAGTTGTCTAAGTGATCTAGTTGCTCTGTCCACCAAGGTACCAAGGTAAGTTCGGCTGAAGAATGTAACCCAGATACCTTCACTCCCCGCCGAGTAAGATAAGATACAGCCATACTCTCCCCCGAGCAGAGAAGGCACAATATTCTCCAGCAAGTCAGCAACACTCTCCCCAAGCAGAGTTAGTCTACTGTCAGCCTCAAGGAATTTGGATTATCCCTCGAAGATCTCGACATTCCCCAACAGAGTATACAAACATTCCTAACAAGCATCCCCGACAATCTTGATCTAAGATTGTTCCCCGGCGGTATACCGGACATCCAGTGGAGCCATTCCCCAGTGCAGTCCTAAGATCCCCCAGGAGAGTTGAATCAATCTCCCCAGTAGGAAGCTTATCCCCAGTAGATTCTGGAAGCTTATCACCTACAGAGTACATACGTCTCTCCCCGACCATATTCAGAAGGTTATTCCCCACCAGGGCTTATAACTGGGTTATCCTCAGCTAATTACCACGGAAAGATCGTCCTCGGCGAAGGTCTTCCTATCCCCAACAAAGCTCACCAACGGTATCCCCAGTGGAGTTATCATCAAACCTCAGCGAAGTATCTCTTCCCACAGAGTATTTCTCTTGCAGAGTTATCTCTTCAGCAAAGTTTATCCCTCAACGGAGTCATCTTCTCCTACCGGTCTATTCTTGCAACCATCATCCCCAGCGGAAATGAAGAACTTCACTCTTCAACATCAGCCCAGGATTCAATCTCCCGGCATTCACCAAGGATTTATTTTCCTAGACGAAAATACATTCATAAACATCACATCTTCATACATTATAGCATGCACATACGCATCATGAACATACAATCCCATCTATTTTGAGAACATCACGCATTTCATACATCATGACATTGCATACAACTAATGTCTTGCCTTTTCAGGGAAAAGGCCAATACAAAGATGATTACTATCAACGGTCGCAATTCCAGATTCGATACCTGTATCCAGCCAGGGCATATCTATTGACGACTGATTCTAGACTCGATTCCTGTATCCTGCCAGGGCACGTCTGAAGAGTTTGAAGATTTGATTCCTGTATCCAGCCAGGGCATATCTGTTGACGACTAATTCCAGACTCGATTCCTGTATCCTTCCAGGGCACGTCTAAAGAGTTTGAAGATTCGATTCCTGTATCAAGCCAGGCATATCTGTTGACGACTAATTCCAGATTCGATTCCTGTATCCAGCCAGGGCACGTCTGAAGAGTTTGAAGATTCAATTCCTATATCCAGCCTGGGCATATCTGTTGATGACTAATTCTAGACTCGATTCTTGTATCCTGCCAGGGCACGTCTGAAGAGTTTGAAGATTCGATTCCTGTATCCGGCCAGGGCATATCTGTTGACGACTGATTCCAGACTCGATTCCTGTATCCTGCCAGGGCACGTCTGAAGAGTTTGAAGATTCGATTCATGTATCAAGCCAGGGCATATCTGTTGACGACTAATTCTAGACTCGATTCCTGTATCCTTCCAGGGCACGTCTGAAGAGTTTGAAGATTCGATTCCTGTATCAAGCCAGGGCATATCTGTTGACGACTAATTCTAGACTCGATTCCTGTATCCTGCCAGGGCACGTCTGAAGAGTTTTAAGATTCGATTCGTGTATTCGGCTAGGGCATATCTGTTGACGACTAATTCCAGACTCGATTCATGTATCCTGCCAGGGCACGTCTGAAGAGTTTGAAGATTCGATTCCTGTATCTAGCCAGGGCATGTCTACATAAAGAGTTTGAAGATCAACCCCTGTAACAGGCCAGGTAATTATCTTTCTGTCTCAGGTACGCAAGTTCTCGCTAAGGAATCTCTTACGCGATCGACACTTAGATGGCATCTATAAGCCCATCCACATACCATCTCTCCAAATGGCATCTATAAGCCCATTCCCGACAAGGTTCAATCACACCTCCAGATGGCATCTATAAGCCCATCCTCCTATCCATCATCTCTCCAAATGGCATCTGTAAGCCCATTCCCGTCATCACACTGCTGATACTCTACTATGTGAGTGCAAATTTCTGGGCAATCTAGTGTTCAATCATCTTCCACCCTCGGATCACGAAAGGCACACAAGCCAATCTACATCCTCAGGTTTAAGAAGATTGAACAGGGGCAACTGTTGTACCCCAAAATTTTCCCTCCCATATTCTTCAAGATTTGGCAAGATCAAGCTTCAAATGGATTAAGGATTGCACAGTCCAACACCCTCCTGACACAATCAAAATTAGGGTCTTGGCTTTTACAAGGAAGCTGAGGTTTTCAAGGGTCCAATCAAGTCCCATATGCCTATATACATTGTCAAACATCCATATGCCAAGTTTCAAGACTCACAGCACCAAGTTGCACAGTCAAAAGCCCTAATTGCTTCACAGTCCACTGCAGGGGTAAAATGGTCATTTGACAGTCAAAAGTCAAAAAATTTGGTCAACATCTTATTTTGAAGCCACAATCATCATTTGATTAAGTCTTGATCATGATTCCTCAAGCATGGCTCAAAAAGTCTCAAGATGTCAAAAGTTTCTATTTTTGGACAGTTGAAAAGTCAACTGTAAATTGACCAAGGCATAACTTTTTCATGGTTCATCAGAAAAATCCCATCCAATGCTCATTTTGAACGGGATGACATTTCCTACAACTCATCTTCACACTCCAAGTCCAATAAATTCTCTCATAAAAAGTTATCAATTTCTACATTATAGGTCATTTTCAAAAGTCAACAAAAAGGCACTTTAAGTCAAAGACCATAACTTGAGATTGGTAAATCAAAATGACATGGGACCAAAGGCATTGGTTAGAGGACTTCAATACCTTTCCAAAATGTCCAAGAATATGTTCATAGCTTCAAAATTGAGCAAGATATGCATTGGAGAAGTTGGGAAATTTTTGGGAACTTTCAAAAGTCAACTTTGCCTAAAACACTTCATTTTTGCTAATGGGCCTCAAATTCCTTCTTGAATCTTTCACCAAGGCTTATGCACGACCCATTGAGCTTAAGATGATTTATTTTCTTATTTTTAATTAATTAATTAAATTTTTATTAATATTAATTCATTTAATTGATTTTAATTGTAGGAAATTCAAAAGATATGATTTTTAAATCATTTGTGAAGCAAATAAGGCTAGGGCAAGCTGGCAATTCGTGTGCACCTCAAAAGACCTCAAAATCTCCATGATTGGCAAGGTTTTGGTAAAGAAAAGATTGAAAAAGATTTGATTGGCAATCACACATTCAAACCATAATGTAATGGATTTATGGGCCTAATTTTAACCTAATTCTCTTCACATACAAAGGCTGAAGCAAACCCTATTCCAAACAACGTGAAAGCTGCCATAAAACTCCATAACCAAATTGCAAAAATTTCAAGAAAAGTTCAAAATTGAAATCAGTGTTCCAGGCGAGTTCAAAGCCCATTCTTGATTCAAATACCTTGCTTGAGTCTCCAGAAGCAGTTTGCAATCAAAAACGAGCACTAAAGCCACAAGAATCGTCAGAAACGGTTCAACCTTGTGTACATGTTTTTTTGAATTGCATATCATGATTCATGCGCATTTGATACATGTTGTTGAGTGTTTTGTATTCACAGGACTCACATGAAGCTTTTGACATGGTTTAATTGCATTGAAACTCACAGAATTACAATTCACCATGAATGGATTTTGGGGTTTTCGAGCTTTTAAATTAGGGCTTTCTTATTGAGGAAAAATCAGGCCTTGAGACACATACAGTTAAACTTAGAAGCTCAAGACGAATTGAATGGAATCCTCGCGCTCAATTTATATCAACCCTAACTCTAATCGTTATTATTCGTGGTTGTAGTTAGTGGGGGTTAAAACCCCCGCTACTTGTTCTTTATTTTTGCAGGAAAAGCTGAAGAAGACAATACGTGTATGAACGTGACTGGGTGATTCAAATGAGTGGCGCGCTTTTTGTGTTCCCAGCATAATGGTTATTTTTCATATATTATTTTTATTGGTTATTAAGTTTACAAATGCGCATCATGGTTCAGATGGTTGTAGACGTGGCTGGTAAACACTGGGACCTGGGTTCGATTCCCAGGTCCCCCATATAATTCTTCATATTTTTCACAACATGTTCCAATGCAGTGCTTGTACCAAGTTCCACCATACGTCATCACGCCTAAGCTTGCCAAGTGCCCCTGATGCCCAATCCAATGGCCAGGAGATGAAGTCCATGATGCTCCCTAGTCAACCAACAAGCGCATGATTGTGAAAGTCAAACGTGGCTTGGTCTTCTTGGGCCAGAACTTCTCAATTTTACCTCCATATGGGCCATCTTACCCCCCTTGGTTTGCATTTGTATTTTTATTTTCTTTTCTTTTAAATTTCTTTTAATTGTTTTAATTATTATTATTAATTCACCACAAATTAATTTTTCCATAATAAAAATCAGAAAATCAAAATTGTGAATATATTGTAATTATTTATTAATTTCACCATTAACTTATTTTTGTAAATAAATACTAATAATTAACTTAGCTTAATTTAGGTTTAAATTTTAATCCTTTTTCTTAATAAATAAAAATTGCATAGAATTAGGTTTTGACATTTTTAATCATTTTCTTATTATCATCATTATTAATTATTATTATTTTTGTAAATAACATGTAAATTAATTAATTAGTTTAAATTAGTTTAACTTTAACATTTTCATTAATAATTAAAATAAACTTAGAACTAGGGTTTTCTTTTGACTTTTAATTTATTTTATTTTCATTAAATACAAAAACATAAAAAACATCTTTCTTGTAAATAATTAATTAAAATAGTATTAGGTTTAATTTTAATTTAATTTCAAGCAAAGGACAAAAAACTCATAATTGCTCAAAAGGGTCAAAACCCTAGGACGTCTTGATTTTAATTCTTTCGCACGTTATTTTTTTTATGTGATTATTATGTAACTGTTTCCGGAATGTAATAGTAATTAGGTTTATTGCTTTTCTTTACTTCCCGTACTTTATCAAAAACGGGTCTTTGTTTTTTGGCGATGTATAGACCCGCGCCTTGTAATAGCGTAGCTTTTACCTTTCCGTATTTTATTTTCCGCACTCTTAACTGCTAAATTGCATGAAAGAATGTATGATAATTAAAAACAACTCGTAGCTCACCATTGCATGATCCAAGATAAATGTTAACATGAAAACAACACACAATGCACATGCCACTTCTAGGGTACGCCTCACTCGTTGCCTCGAAAGTGGTCGTCAAGTATAGGGTGTTTTAGCGGTCGCCCTTATGTCTAAGATCCAGTTGCCTCGAAACGGTTGCCTCGGATTAAAAAAGGATCTGGGACATTAGGGTTACTTCTAAGGTGTCCTACTATTTCTTCGGTGACCATACTGTCCCTACAATCAAATTGACCCGAACACCTCCAACGACGGTGCTACCTACTTCTCAATAGTGGGATAGCACTGTTTAAAGGACTCTTACACAGCCTAATTCCTTAGAGTAGGTAGATTTCTCATAGGTACTTGCTCTCTCAAAAAAACAAAAACAATCTTTTCGCACTGACACTTTCAAAAGGTTTTCAAACAGATTTTTCATACACTCTTGAGGACAGATACAAGAGTTACTTAGAAATTTTTCAAACGAAACTTTTTCAAAACCCACATACACTTGAAAAGCAAACCATTTTTGAAAACATAAGAGCAAGTACCTAAGAGCCCGTGGATAACCACGGATAGAAAGGGTGCTAACACCTTCCCTTTCTATAAATCTACCTCCCGAACCGAGAGACATCTCAAAGAAGGAATTTTGTTGTGCTTTTGTCCTTTCCATGTTGGAGAACATAAAAGACGGTGGCGACTCTTGCTTACCGCGACATTTCGCGAAACCAGCTAAAAACAGTCAGTTCTATTTCCACCGATCACAGGGAGTAACCAGACAAAACCATCTCGAGCACAAACAAAACTCGGCTAAATCACATCCAAGATGATCATTCCAAGAAAAAGTAAGCCCCAACTGAGGAAACATAACCTACTTCCTGCTTCAGCTTTACTGGGGAGAAACACAATCCGAAAGTAAACAAAACAAAGTGACAAAATAGTATAGATACGCGAATAGGACATCCTTGTCCAGGCTTCACCGAAGAAACAAATGTTTTCAAGAGTAACACTTCTACTGGGGATTGCAAAACCAATCTCAAGCAAAGTAGATGGTCACTAAATCATCAAAACATTCACTGGGGAATTCAGGCCCACTTCATTGGGGAGATTAATCACCACATCCTTAAAGGGAAAACCATAATACGTTCTTCACTAGAGAAATCGGGAACCTGCATTCTTCAAAAGTGATTACGGTACCGACTTCTTTGGAAAAAGAACTTCCATTAGACCGAATGAAAACTTCACTGGAGAAATCTCGGATTAAAACCTTACTTCATGAAAACTCAGACAACGAGGAGAAATGAATCCAAACTTGACCGAGGATACCGAATTCTCGAACCCAATACGGTGAATCATCTTGAGTAAACTTTCCCGAGGGGAACAAAAACTTCTTAAAACAACTGGAGTTTTTCCATTCCTGGGATCACCATTTTTGTTTTTGTTATTTTTTCGCATCACAAATTCTAAAGTAAAATCAAATTGTAAATTCTTTTTGAAAAATCGATTTTGTTATTTAATCTTTTTGCTTTGAAAGTTATTATCAATAATAAATGGAGTCTTTGCAAGCTAAACAAAATAAGAAACACAAAGAATTGGGTAACAGCTCAAACTTTATTAATAGAATGGTAGTCTGCGAATGGCAAGAATCCATAGATGATTACAAAGTTTGGAAAATGGTAATATATAATAGAAATGATACATCGAGATACAATGACCACTATCCCCTCTAACAATTTTTGAAATCCCGAGCAGCAGCTTCCGTTGGAGTATGATGAGGATTCAAGAAGATTGTTGCTTCAATGATCAGATCTTGCATGATGCAGTTACTTGCCAAGAAAGTCCCTAACTTTTGCTTAAGCTGCCCTTGCGAGTTTTCAACTTAGCGAGAAATTTATTATGTTTATGTCTCTAACTTTTTCCTAGATCACCCTTTCGGGTTTTCGGCCTATCGAGACACTCTTTTTTTCCTAAGCCGCCCTTTTGGATTTTCAACTTAGCGAGTTGTTCTTTTATTTCTTTAGGCGAAGTATTTCTTGATTGCATCAGCATTCATGGGACGTGGGAACTCCTCGCCATCCATAGTTTCAAGAATTAATGCACCACCAGAGAAGGCTTTCTTGATAACATATGGGCCTTCAAAATTGGGAGTCCACTTGCCCCAATAATCAATGTTGAAAGACATGATCTTCCTGAGTACAAGGTCGCCTTCTCTGAATTCACGAGGTTTGACCTTTTTATCAAAAGCTTTCTTCATTCTTTTCAGATATAATTTTCCATGACACAAAGCTGTCATCCTCTTCTCTTTGATCAGATTCAATTGGTCAAACCGTTTTTGGACCCATTCAACCTCTGTCAACTTGGTTTCCATTATCACACGTAAAGAGGGAATCTCAACCTCGACTGGAAGTACAGCTTGCATTCCGTACACCAGGGAGAATGGGGTTGCTCCTGTTGAAGTGCGGACAGACGTTCGATATCCATGCAAAGCAAAAGGGAGCATTTCATGCCAATCCTTATAAGTAATGACCATTTTCTGGATAACTTTCTTGATATTCTTATTAGAAGCTTCAACACCCCCATTCATCTTTGGCATATACGGAGAGGAATTATGATGGACAATCTTGAATTATTCACACAACTTTGTCATCATTTTATTGTTCAAATTCGAGACATTATCGGTGATAATTCTGCTCGGCACACCATAACGACATATAAGATTATTCTTGATGAAGCGCACAACCACCTGCTTAGTAACATTAGTGTGATCGGTGGAAATAGAACTGACTGTTTTTTAAGCTGGTTCGTGAAATGTCGCGGTAAGCAAGAGTCGCCACCGTCTTTTATTTTCTCCAACAAGGAAAGGACAAAAGTACAGCAAAATTCCTTTTCGAGATGTTTCTCAGTTCGGGAGGTAAATTATAGAAAGGGAAGGTGTTAGCACCCTTTCTATCCGTGGTTATCCACGGGCTCTTAGGTACTTGCTCTTATGTTTTCAAAATGGTTTTCTTTTCAAGTGTGTGTGGGTTTTGAAAAAGTTTCATTTGAAAAATTTCTAAGTAACTCTTGTATCTGTCCTCAAAAGTGTATGAAATGTTTGTTTGAAAACTTTTGAAAGTGTCAGTGTGAAAAGTATTTTGTTTGTTTTTAGAAAGAGAGCAAGTACCTATGAGAATCTACATACTCTAAGGAATTAGGCGGTGTAAGAGTCCTTTAGACAGTGCTATCCCACCATTGAGAGGTAGGTAGCACCGTCATTGGAGGTATTCGGGTCAATTCGATTGTAGGGACAGTGTGGTCACCGAAGCAATAGTAGGACACCTTAGAAGTAACCCTAATGTCCTAGATCCTTTTTATCCGAGGCAACCGTTTCGAGGCAACTGAATCTTAGACAGAAGGGCGACCTCTAAGACACCCTATACTTGACGACCACGTTCGAGGCAACCGAGTGAGGCGTACCCTAGGAGTGACATGTGCATGTGTGTTTTTTCCAGTTAATGTTTATCTTGTATCATGCATTTGTGAGTTATGGATTGTTTTTAATTTTCATACAAGTCTTTCATGCATATTAAAAGTTAAGAGTGCGGAAAATAAAGTGCGGAAATTAAATCTAAACTATTACAAGGCTTCAGGTATTTACATCGCCAAAAACAAAAACCTGTTTTGAAATAAAGTGCGGAAAGATAAGAAAGCGGTAAATCCTAATTACTATTACATCCTTTGAGCAGATACATAAATAATCAAGAATAATGATAATGCGCGAAAGAAATAAATTGGACGTCCTTAGGATTTTGGCCCTTTTGAGAAATAAAGAAAATTGTCCTTTTTGCAATTAATCAAATATATAACCTAAACCTAATTAATTAATTAATTATTTACAAGGAAAATGTTTTTTATGTTTTTTTTTTTATATTTATGAAAATAAAAAGAAAAGGAATTAAAATTAAGAGTTAGAAAAAACCCTAAGTCTAATTTATTTTATTTATTAAGAAAAATGTCAAAGTTAACCTAATTAACTAAATTAATTAATTTACATTTTATTTACAAAAATAATAATAATTAATAAATAATAATAATAAGAAAACATGATTGAAAATTGTCAAACCCTAATTCTATATGATTTTTATTTATTTATGAAAAGAAAATTAAAATTGACCTATTAAACTAAATTTATTTGGTTAGTATTTTATTTACAAAAATAATTATTAGTGAATTTAATAAATAATAAAAATATTTACAATTTGTGGTCTCTGAATTTATTATGAAAATTAATTTGTTAGTTAATAATAATAATAATAATAATAATAATAATAATAATTAGTTAAAAGAATTAAAAGAAAAAATAAAAAGAATAGTAAAAACCAGGGGGGGTTTGATGGCCCAATGGAGGTTTAGTGAAGCAATCTTGGCCCAATAATGATCAAGCCCTTGCTGACTTTTGGAATTGCCTGGAGGCACATTGACTAGGGAGCATGGTGTGGAGCACCCTTTGGCCTTTGGATGCACGCTTATGGCCACTTGGCAAGCTTTGAGGTGAGATGCATGGTGAAACGCACTGGGCATCCTGCATAGAATCATGTTATGAAAATAGAAATAAATATTGGGGTGGACCTGGGAATCGAACCCAGGTCCCAACAATTGCCAGACACGTCCCTTTCCACTGAGCCATTGTGCTGCGTTTGTTATTATGATAGATAATAAAAATAATATATAAAAAAAAACTCAATTATGCTGGAAACCAAAAAAAGCGCGCATTATATTTGAATAAACCAATAGCTGGCTTCCACGTCTTGTCTTCTTCACCTGGCCTGTAAAAAAAATAAAGCATATAGCGGGGGTTTTTAACCCCCACAAACTGCAAATGCAAAAAAATAGCGATTAGAAGTACGTGTTATATAAAAAGGGCGCGATGGTTGGGTTGAATTCGTCTGGCCTTGACGAATTCAACCATATGCGTTATGAGGTCCAATTTTGCTGTATGTGAAAAGCCCTAATCTGAGAGCTCTGAAACCCTAGGATTCAACAATGGTGGTTCACGCTTCAGGGCGCCATAATGCAATTCAATCACACTAATAGCTTCGTATGAGTCCTATAAACATAACACAATCAATAAAAGATGTTAAAAATGCATGAATCGATAGTTATGATTTTGAAAAAAAGTGGTAAACCGTATGACTGTGTAGAACGATTCTCTGAGTGTTAGGGCTTGTTCTTGATTGCAAATCGTCCCTGAATGTCCCAGCAAGGTATTGGAATCAAGAAAGGGCTTTGAATTGGCCTGGAAGGTTGAATCCAGTTTTCAACTTTTCTTCAATTTTTGGAATTTGGTTTATGGTGTTTGATAGCAGCTTGCACATCCAAGGCTTTAGGTTTTGCTTCAGTACATATAGTAGAATGAAAACCAGGGCAAATTTTGGTCAAAGATCCATTGTATTGAAGATTGTATATTTGATTTTCAATCAAATCTTTTAGCATCCTTTTGATTGAGAAACCTTGCCAATTTTGGATGATTTCGTCTCCTTGATTGACAAACGAAATTTCCAGCTTGCCCTGAGTATTTTTGCTCCACAAAAGATTTGAAAAACATATCTTTTGAATTTTCCTACAATTAAATCAATTAAATGAATTATTAATCAATTAAAAATCCAAATAATTAATAAAAATAAGAAAATAATTCAATTTAAGTTCAATGGGTCGTGCATAGGCCTTGGGCAATGTTTCAAGAAAAAATTTGAGGCCCATTAGCAAAAACAAGGTATTTAGGCAAAGTTGACTTTTGCAAATTCCCAAAAATTTCCCAACTTCTCCAATGCATATCTTGCTCAATTTTGATCATATGAACATGTTCTTGGACATTTTGGAAAGGTCTTGAAGTCCTCTAACCAATGCCTTTGGTCCCATGTCATTTTGAGTTACCAATCTCAAGTTATGGTCCTTGACTTAAAGTGCCTTTTTGTTGACTTTTGAAATTGACCTATAATGTGGAAATTGATAACGTTTTGTGAGAGCATTTCTTGGACTTGGAATGTGAAGATGAATTGTAGGAAATGTCATCCTCTTAAAAATGAGCATTGGATGGGATTTTTCTGATGAACCATGAAAAAGTTATGCGTTGGTCAATTTACAGTTGACTTTTTAGCTGTCCCAAAATAGAAACTTTTGGCATCTTGATGATTTTTGAGCCATTCTTGTGAAATCATGATCAAGAATTGATCAAATGATGATTGGGGTTTCAAAATAAGATGTTGACCAAAAATTTTGACTTTTGACTTCCAAATGACCATTTTACCCCTGCAGTTGACTGTGAAGCAAACAGGACTTTTGACTGTGCAACTTGACCCTGTGAGTCTTGAAACTTGCCATGTAGATGCTTGAGGATATGTGTAGGCCTATGGGACTTGATTGGACCATTGAAAACCTCAAATTTACTGAAGGAACCAAAACCCTAGTTTTTGACTGGCTTAGGAGATGTTGGGACTGTGCAACCCTTGAGAGGTTTTGAACCATTTGAAGATTGACCTTGACAAATCTTGAAGAATATGGGAGGGAAAATTTTGGGGTACAACAGTTTTCCCTGTTCAATCTTCTTAGACCTGAGGATATAGATTGGCTTGTGTGCCTTTCGTGATCCGAAGGTGGAAGATGATTGAACACTAAAGTGCCCGGAAATTTGCACTCACATAGTGGAGTATTAGCAGCGTGACAGCGGGAATGGGCTTACAGATGCCATTTGGAAAGATGGTGGATAGGGGGATGGGCTTATAGATGCCATCTGGAGATGTGACAGAACCTTGTCGGGAATGGGCTTATAGATGCCATTTGGAATTGTGATGGATAGTTGTGGAGATGGGCTTATAGATGCCATCGGAAGGTGTCGATCGCGTAAGAGATTCCTTAGCGAGAACTTGCATACTTTGAGAAAGAAAGATAATTTCCTGGCCTGTTACAGGGGTTGATCTTCAAACTCTTCATGCAGATATGCCCTGGCTAGATACAGGTATCGAATCTACAATTAATCGCTCACAGATATTCCCTGGCTAGATACAGGTATCGAATCTGGAACTTCAAAAGGTTGCTTACAGACGTGCCCTAGCTGGATACATGTGTCGAATCTCTAAACTATTCATGCAGATATGCCCTGGCTGGATACAGGAATCGAATCTACAATCAATTACTCACAGATATGCCCTGGCTAGATACAGGAATCGAATCTGGAATTCTTCGTCTACAGATATGCCCTGGCTGGATACAGGTATCGAATCTCTAAACTCTTCATGCAGACATGCCCTGGATAGATACAGGTGTCGAATCTACAATCAGTTACTCACAGATATGCCCTGGCTGGATACAGGTATCGAATCTGGAATTCTTCATCTACAGATATGCCCTGGCTGGATACAGGTGTCGAATCTCTAAACTCTTCATGCAGACATGCCCTGGCTAGATACAGGAATCGAATCTACAATCAGTTACTCACAGATATGCCCTGGATGGATACAGGTATCGAATTTGGAATTGGTCATCTACAGATATGCCCTGGCTGGATACAGGTATCGAATCTCTAAACTCTTCATGCAGACATGCCCTGGCTGGATACAGGAATCGAATCTACAATCAGTTACTCACAGATATGCCCTGGCTAGATACAGGAATCAAATATGGAATTCTTCGTCTACAGATATGCCCTGGCTGGATACAGGTATCGAATCTCTAAACTCTTCATGCAGACAAGCCCTGGCTAGATACAGGTGTAGAATCTACAATCAGTTACTCACAGATATGCCCTGGCTGGATACAGGTATCGAATCTGGAATTGGTCGTCTACAGATATGCACTGGCTGGATACAGGAATCGAATCTCTAAACTCTTCATGCAGACATGCCCTGGCTAGATACAGGAATCGAATCTACAATCAGTTACTCACAGATATGCCATGGCTAGATATAGGAATCGAATCTGGAATTGCGACAATTGATAGTAATCATCTTTGTATTGACCTTTTTCCTGAAAAGGCAAAACATCAGTTGTATGCAATGTCATGATGTATGAAATGCATGATGTCATGATGTTCAAAATGAGATAGTGTCGTATGCACTTTATCATGTATGTAAGCAGGATGTATAAAATGTCTATGAATGTATTTTCGTCTAGGAAAATAAATCCTTGACGAATGTCGGGAAGATAACTCCTGGGCTGATGTTTGAAGAGTAGAATTCTTCGTTTCCGCTAGAGGTGCTGATTGCAAGAATAAACCGGTAGGAGAAGATGACTCCGTTGGGGAATAAACTTGGCGACGAGATTACTCTGCGGGGAATACTCTATGGGGAGAGGTACTTTGCTGAGGTTTTATGATAACTCCGCTGGGGATTCCCTTGATAAATTATGATAGGGAATCTTGATCAACTCCGCTGGGGGTAGGAAGGCCTTCGCCGAGGACGATCTTTCCGTTGTAATTAGCTGAGGATAACCCAGTTATAAGCTCTGGTGAGGAATAACCTTCTGAATAAAGTCGGGGAGAGACGTATATACTCGGCAGGCGATAAGCTTCCAGAATCTACTGGGGATAAGCTTCCAGAATCTACTAGGGAGATTGATTCAACTTTCCTGGGGAAATTCTTGGACTGTATTGGGGAATGGCTCCACTAGAGTGTCTGGTATTCGGCCGGGGAACAATCTTATATTAAGACTGCCGGGGATGCTTGTAGAGGAATATCTATACTCCGTTGGGGAATGTTGAGATCTTCTGGGGATACCCAACTTCCTTAAGGCTGACAGTAGATAACTCTGCTTGGGGGGAGAGTGTTGCTGACTTGCTGGAGATACTGTGCCTTTTCGGGCTGATGGGAGACCACTTCTGCTTGGGGAGAGTATGGTTGAATCTTGTCTTACTCTATGGGGAGTGGAGGTAGCATGGTTACATTCTTCAGCCGAACTTACCTTGGTACCTTGGTGGACAGAGCAACTAGACCGCTTAGACAACTCATTATTGCCCCTGTTTCTAATGTCACCTGTAATTAATCCTTTGTTTCGTATGCAAGTATTTATGAGTTAGCAATTAGTGTCAAATGCTTATATCAAAAATGAACATTGGACGTTCTTTGCAAAACAAAACACAAAAAAGAAAAACAATTGGCAATTTGTATGGAAAAGTGGATTTGTATTGATTTTGAATTTTGCCTGTAAATAGGCGTTTATGTACAAGAGGCTGACGTCCTAGTAAGAGAACTCCGCCGGACAACATAGAGTTTATACAATTTTGTGAAGGAAAACAAAACAGCTATGTGAAAAATAATCCCACTGGGTTCCAACTCTGCTATCGCCTTTATGTCCTCAAGCGTCTCATCACTTTGCTGCTCAGTTGAAAAATGAAGCTGATTGATCGATGTCGTCTGAACCTGATAGTTGATGCCGGATTCTGGATGCAAGGTGATCCAATGAGACATAGTATTACGCTTTATCCCTAACTTTTTCCCGGACCGCCCTTTCGGGTTTTCAGTCCACCGGGATACCCATTTTTGCCCAAGCCGCCTTTTCAGGTTTTCGACTTGCCGGGTGTACAGATTTTTTTCATTTCATCCCTTATTTTTGCCCGAACCCTTTTGGTTCACCGGGAAGCCCTTATTTTTGCCTAGGTATGTCAACCTAGCGGGTCTTTTATTCATGCGTAGTATCTTTTTACTATGTCTGCATTGGCGGGGTGAGGAAGGTCGTCACCATCCATGGTAGTTAGAATCATAGCTCCTCCTGAGAAGATATGTTTAACCACAAATGGCCCTTCGTACGTAGGGGTCCATTTGCCCCTGGGATCACTTTGAGGAAGAATGATGCGCTTGATTACCAGGTCTCCGACCTGATACTCTTGTGGTCTGACTTTCTTGTTAAATGCCCTGATCATCCCTTTTTGGTACGTTTGACCATGACAAATAGCAGTGAGTCTCTTTTCGTCGATTAGATTTAATTGATCAAGCCGAGTCTGGATCCAGTCATCTTCGCTCAAACCTGCATCCTTCATTATCCGGAGAGAGGGTATCTGGACTTCGATGGGCAAGACTGCCTCCATGCCATAGACCAAGGAAAAGGGTGTTGCCCCTGTTGATGTCCGTGCTGAGGTACGGTATCCATGAAGAGCAAACGATAACATCTCCTGCCAATCTTTGTAGGTCACTGTCATCTTCTGCACAATCTTCTTGATATTCTTATTTGCCGCTTCGACAGCCCCGTTCATCTTTGGCCGGTAGGGAGAAGAGTTGTTGTGCTGTATCTTGAATTGCTCGCAGAGCTCAGTGATCATCTTGTTGTTAAGATTGGTACCATTATTCGTAATGATCCTCTCAGGTACACCGTATCGACATATCAGGTTGTGCCGAATGAACCGTGCCACGACGTTCTTGGTTACGGTAGCATAGGAAGCTGCTTCAACCCACTTTGTGAAGTAATCAATCGCTACCAGGATGAAGCGATGCCCGTTGGATGCCGTAGGTCTGATCTCGCCGATCATATCAATTCCCCATATTGCAAAAGGCCAAGGTGTTGTCAAGATGTTCAGAGGAACTGGAGGAATGTGCACCTTATCAGCATAGATCTGGAATTTGTGACACGTCCGAGAATGTTGGTAACAGTCAGCTTCCATTGTGGACCAGAAATATCCTTCCCGAAGGATTTTCTTTGCCATAGTATGTCCACTGGAATGTGTCCCGAAGGTACCTTCATGTAGCTCTGCCATGATCCTTTCTGCTTCAGTCTTATCCACACAACGCAGTAATGTCGAATCATGGTTTCGCTTGTAAAGAATGCTGTTGCTGAGGAAGAACTTTGCCGCGAACCTTCTCAGAAACTTCTTTTCATTAATAGACGCACCCTCGGGGTATTCTTGAGCTTCCAGGTACCTCTTCACTTCATGATACCAAGGTTTTTCAGTTACCTCCTCAGCCTCAAGATCACAGTAATATGCAGGTTCATCCAATTTCCAGATAATGATCCGGGGAGCCTCGTTGTCCCATTTGACTTTGAACATAAAAGACATCGTAGCTAACGCGTTCGCCAACTGATTCTCCTCTCTTGGGAAATTTTCAAAAGTTATCTCCGTGAAATGGGGGATCAACGTCAACACACACTCTTTGTAAGGAATAAGGTTTGGGTGTTTCGTATCCCACTCGCCTTTGATCTGATTGATCACGAGAGCGGAATCTCCGAAGACACTCAGAAACTTGATCCTTAAGTCAATTGCAGCTTGAAGACCCATGATGCATGCCTCATACTCCGCCATGTTGTTGGTGCAGTTGAAACATAACCGGGCAGTAAGTGGAGTATGAGTGCCTTTGGGGGATATGATCACAGCGCCAATACCGTTACCCAAAGCGTTTGAGGCTCCGTCAAAGTGCATAGACCATCGGGATCCTTCCCCAGGTCCTTCATCCGGTCCAGGTACTTCACAATCAGTCACTACCATGATGTTCTCGTCTGGAAACTCGAAGTTCATAGATTGATAGTCATCCACTGCCTGGTGTGCCAAATGGTCTGCCAATACACTTCCCTTGATTGCTTTCTGAGTCGTGTACTGGATGTCGTATTCTGTCAAGATCATTTTCCATCTTGCTATTCTCCCGGATAGAGCAGGCTTTTCGAATATGTACTTGATAGGATCCCTTTTTGAAATCAAGAGAGTAGTGTGAGTCAACATATATTGTCTCAGCCGGCGAGCAGCCCATACCAAAGCGCAGCAAGTTTTCTCGAGCAGTGAGTATCGGGTCTCACAGTCGGTAAACTTTTTGCTAAGGTAATAAATGGCATGCTCTTTTCGGCCAGACTCGTCATGCTGCCCCAGCACACACCCCATTGAGCTGTCAAGTACTGTCAAGTATAAGATTAGAGGTCTCCCTTCAACCGGTGGCATAAGAATGGGTGGTTCTTAGAGATACTCTTTGATTCTGTCGAAAGCAGCCTGACATTCATCGTTCCAACATACCACTTGATCTTTCTTCAGCAGCTTGAAGATTGGTTCACAGGTAGCAGTTAGATGTGAGATGAATCGGGCAATGTAGTTCAGCCGTCCTAGAAAGCCTCTGACTTCCTTCTCTGTCTTGGGAACTGGCATCTCTTGTATGTCTTTTACTTTGGCAGGGTCCACTTGAATACCTTTGTCGCTCACGACGAAGCCTGGCAATTTTCCAGATCTCACCCCAAAGGTGCACTTGTTTGGGTTCAATCTCAGCTTGTACAACTTCAGACGGTCAAACAGCTTTTGCAGATGGTCAAGGTGTTCCTCCTCAGTTTGGGACCTTGCAATCATATCGTCGACATATACCTCTATCTCGTGATGGATCATGTCATGAAACAAAGCAACCATGGCACGTTGATAAGTTGCCCCAGCATTCTTCAACCCAAAAGGCATGACCTTATAGCAAAAGGTGCCCCACTGAGTAACAAAAGTGGTCTTCTCCATGTCTTCAGGAGCCATCTTGATTTGGTTATAACCTAAAAATCCATCCATGAAGGAGAACACCTTGTGCTGAGCAGTATTGTCAACCAGAACGTCGATATGAGGCAGAGGGAAATCATCCTTAGGGCTGGCCCTATTCAAATCCATGTAGTCAACACACATTCGGACCTTACCATCCTTCTTCGGCACTGGAACCACGTTGGCAACCCACTGAGGGTAAGAAGTCACTGCTAGAAACCCGACATCAAATTGTTTCATAACCTCAGCCTTGATTTTCTCGGACATCTCTGGACGCATACGGCGGACCTTATGTTTAACCGGAGGGCAGTCTTCCTTGGTAGGCAAGTGATGAACCACAATGTCAGTATCCAACCCAGGCATGTCTTCGTAAGACCAGGCGAAGATTTCCACATAATCATGCAACATCTGAATCAACCGTTGTTTCACACTGAGCTCTAGATTGGCACCAATCTTGACTTCCTTTCTGTCTGTCTCAGTACCCAGATTTACCGTTTCCACTGGCTCTTCATGTGGCTGAATGGCCCTCTCTTCCTGGAGCAACAGTCTTGCAAGCTCACCAGGCACTTCGCAATCATCTTCACCTTCGTCTTCGGCTAAGTTGATCGGATTTTCGAAGTCATAACTGGCAGTAGCAGAGTCGTTACCAGTGAGATCCAGAGTGGATTGGAACCTGTATAAGTGAGTGTATGTAAATATAGCTGTTTTGTAATATATAAAGAAAGAAAGGGAGCACAAGATTTGAAATGCGAAAAACGTCCAATGTTTTTATTCATGATATATGAAAATGACAAGTAATAAGCCCTCACAAATGAAGCCACGGTGCCCCGGGTAAGACACCGGACCATAAAGTTTCAAATTATTATTCGTTACAAATTTAAAACAAAGGAGTTCATTACTGAGTGACAAAAGTAATAGGTATGTAGTCTTTGGCAGTCCAGTTGCTTGGTCCACCGTTGGTCGTTGGGTAGATCCAGCTGTCGAATTCGGATTCCTCCACGTCACCTTCAATAGCGTTCACTCCCGGGTTGATGATGAGCACAGGAGGTCTTCCAGTCCTTGCTTTGCGAACAACCCTCTGAGCTTCTGCAGTGAAACCCAGCCCAAACTTGTCAGTCTTCAGAGTAAAATCAGGAAGTCGGCCCCAGTTTTCACAGTCACCCTTCTCAACCACAGCCCGGGCATCCTTTAAGGAAGCCATCTTCACCGGAGAATCTTCTTCAGTCACAGTCTCTGCTGATGCCATTGTCTGAGGCACCTCTTCAAAATGTTGAAAGGGGGTCTCAATGAATTCCCCATCCATCTCTATGTACCGGAACGAGTTAAGGTGGCTGACCATATATTCTTCTTCCCCCTGCACTGTAACAATCTTCCCTCTGACCGGGTATTTAAGCTTCTGATGTAATGTGGAGGTCACAGCCCCAACTTTATGGATCCAAGGACAACCCAGCAGACAAGAATAGGACGATCAGATGTCCATCACATAGAACATGGAGTCAAAGACCTGAGAGCCAACCCTAATTGGAATGTCAACTTCACCATGTACCATCCTCTTGGACCCGTCAAAGGCCCGGACAACAATGTTACTTGGCTTGAGCTCTAAACCCTCACAATCCAGCATGTCTAGAGCTTTCTTGGGCAATACATTTAATGAAGAACCAGTGTCTACCAACACATGGGCAAGAGTAGTGCCCCTGCATTCAATGGAGACATGCAGGGCATCATTATGGTTCTTTCCTTTGGCAGTCAGATCGGCGTCAGAGAAACCCAACCCATTATCAGCAGTCAAGTTGGCCACACAATCGGTAAATTGATCAGCAGACGTTTCTTGTGGCACATGGGCCGTCTTCAGGAAGGAAATCAGGGCCTTGGCATGGGCCTCTGAACTCAACAGCAGTGATAGCATAGAAATCTTTGATGGGGTGTGCCCCAGCTGCTCGACTACATTGAAACCACTCTTCTTGATAATTTTGAGAATCTCTTCCATCTCTTGCTTGGAAGCTTCAACAGTGGTTGTCTTTGGTGCCTCCGTCCGGGCAGGCACATCAGTAGCAATCCCTTTGCCCCGAGCGTCAGATGACTCGGCAGTAGGGGTAGAAACAGGAACTTGATCATGAAGGGAAACATGCACACTGGCAGGTGTGATGATAAGAGGTCTCTGGATAGTGGGAGGTGCAATATCAGGTGAGAAGAGCCTACCACTACGAGTGACTTTAGCAGGCCCGGTGATGTTACTGACGCCGGTACTAGCATCAAACTCTTGTTTTACTCCAAGCACATAAACATCTGCCCCATAGTGCCACGTGACAGCTTTGTCGGACGTATAGGGAAGGGGCCCCGGAACAGTGATAATGATAGGTGCAATCTTGTGAACAGGCATGATTTGGACAAGCTTCTTTGAGGAAGCCTTAGGAGAGTTGTTGAAAATAGTGACAATAGAAACTTCTTCAGTAGGGATAACAGGAACGACAATCTTCTCGAACAAGATATCTTTATTATCCATCAGGCTTTGGATGCCTGACTTCAATAAAGAACAACCAGCGGGTGAAACGGCACATAGAAGGCAATCTTTACTACATCCCGGAAATAAACCGGCTAGCAACAGGTTCCTTTTGACAGTCAACAACGAAGTAACAATATCTTCCACAGAGGCCACATACCGGTCTTCTTCCACAGCATTTGCTCCATGTTGGGGCATGGGAGCAGTCACTACATTGGGCCTTTCGAGCGCCTCGAACTGTATTTCATTAGCATCAATAAGGTCCTGAACCTTATTCCTTAGAGCCCAACAATCATCAGTAGTATGCCTCGGGCTATCAGAGTGATAAGCACAACGGGCGTTGGGGTTGTATTTCGGAGAGGTCGTGTTCACTACCTTCGGAGCTTCTTTGACAGTTACCAGATTGGTTGACAGCAGTTGCGGCAATATCTGAGAGAGGGTCATGCTGAGCCGAGTGTACTGCCTTTTGGGCCTCTCACCCCTTGGCTGGTTGTATTGCTGAGGAGCAGCAGCAGGCTTTGAAATTACCACCGCGTTGACAGCTTGGCGGTGTTCCGGTTTATTCTGTTTCCTCGAACCATAAACAGCACTAGATTCCTTTTTGAATGGTTTCTTTTCAGAACTTGAGGATGCCCCTTTCTGTATCTTCCCTGACTTAATACCAGCTTCTATCCTCTCACCCGTCAGAATGAGGTATGTAAACCCTGCAGAAGAATTACCAATCAGGTGGTTAAAGAATGGACCAGACAGGGTCCCCAAGAACATGTCCACGAGTTCACGGTCAGTCAACGGTGGCTGCACCCTGCCAGCCAGGTCTCTCCACTTTTGCGCGTACTCCTTAAAACCTTCACCCAATCCTAGCGACATACCCTAGAGTTGGGTACGTGTAGGAGCGAGGTCGGCATTGTACTGATACTGCTTATAAAATGCAGTAGCCAAGTCCTCTCAGTTACGAATACTGGTTCCATCCAGCTGATAGAACCACTCGAGTTGAGCCCCTGAAAGGCTATCCTGGAAGAAATGGATCCATAGGTTCTTGTCTGCAGTATATGGTTGGATCTTCCTCACATAAGATCTGAGATGCAGCTTAGGGCAGGAAGCCCCGTCATACTTCGCAAACGAAGGTGCCTTGAACTTGTGTGGGATCACCACCCCAGAAGATAAACCTAGATCTCCAAAATCCAACCCAGGCACCTGTTGAATCTCCATAGCACTCAGACGGTCCTCTAGTTGCTTGTACCTGTCCTCAGCAAGAGGGTACTGTTCATCATTGAAATCCGTCTCGTTGTCGGAGACCACAGGACTAGGAACCCTTCCCCCTTGGGGACTGTCTTTCCCTACAGAGGAAGCAGCTTGATCAGCCTCATTTTGCAGTGTATTACCAAACCTCCGTCCAGTGTTGAACAATACAGTTCTCTTCTTCTTCTTTTTCAACAGCAGAGTCTTCAATTCCTCTTGACCTTGGGCTAAGCTCATGACCAGCTCTTGAAACTGGGCGCTCTGGGCCTGGAGGGCCTTGATAGCTTGTTCATTGGATGATTCAGGATTCATGATGAGACTGCTAAAATAAACAGCAAAGAAGATTAAGCAACCTGTAAAAAAGAGTACCTGTTATGCACATGATGCATGATATGCTATTTATGCAATGCATTCAAGGGTTCGAAAGTTCAAATTCGTTGTAGACAAAAAAGGAACACACATTGTATTAGGAAATAATCTGTTCAGTACATCAGGGCCTCATGGGCAAAACATTACAAAATAATTAATCCCAAAAGACATTGCATCCTCTTTGGAGCTATGTAAGTGTTGAGAGTCTTTTCCTCGTGCAGTAGGCGGGTGAGCTCCAAAACCTTCTTCTCACTGGCATGTAGACTGGTTTCCAGAGAATTCCGTTCTTCCTTGAGTTGGATCCAGCTCTTTTGCATTTCTTCCCAGGATGTAGGCATGTCAGGATGTTGGATGGTGTAGGGCACCTCTCCTTCCAAAACTGGCTCTTTGATCACGGGGAGAACATGAGGATATGGCATCACAAGCTTCTGGGAGTGGGCTCGTACCCACTTGAGATAAGGCTCCCAGGGGATGGAGTTCTTGTGCCCTAGTGTCTTGCTATCTACCCTGTTGGGCATCCTCCAAGCTCTGATAAATCTCTGGCGAAGTCCTTGCGTATCTTTGTCGAAGTCAAAAACTATGTCAGGAATCAACATGTCATGAGGGCCATCCCTCCGAGCATATCCAAACTGTCTCAAAGCCAGACATGGGTTGTAAGTAATGCCCCCTCTAATTCCCAGTAAAGGAACATTAGGAAACTCTCCGCAACGATCAATAATAGTGACATTTTCTCTGGACTGAGAACACAAATGTATATCAGCATGTGTAAGAGTCATTAATCATTGTGACCATCTCAAACCCCGCTCGTTCTTCAAAACTGATTGTGGAAGGTGCGAAATAAACCACCTTGCCAGGAGAGGAGTGCAGCACATGAGGACACCTCTTTTTCTCGCGGTTCGAGTGTAACATGAGTGGAGGATGTCCCCAAGCAACGTAGGTATAGGATTCCTGGACATGAAGATCTTGACAACATTGATATCTATAAGCTGATCTGGATTCGGGAACAACACCAACCCATAGACAAGGAGTGCCACAACTTCTTCAAAAGCTTGTAGGTCAAGGGAATTCCAACATTCTTGTGCTTTCTCAAACATGAACTTTGCCAAAAATCCTTTGGTACCACTTCTAACTTCCCAATGTCCCTTGATGTCAGATGGTTATATGCGTAATGCCTTAGCAACCTCTTCAAGTTTTGGTTCCCTTTCCGTACCGTTGTAGGGTAGTTGACTAAGGATAGGAATCTTCAGAAGTTGAGAAAACTCTTCCAAAGTAGGCACCAATTGATAATCCGAGAAGGTAAAACAGTGGTGCAAAGGGTCAAAGAACTGGAACAACACTTTCACCATATCCTCTTGAATGTTGGTGTTAACCAAGCTGATGAGTCTACCATGCCTTTCACTGAAGGACGAGTTCTCGGGAATCCTGGATGTAAGCTCCTTAAGCTGAGGAGGGATCCTTACAAGGTTGACCTGAATTGTCTTTCTGGGATAGTTTCCATGTCCTACAAAACAAGAACAAAGATGAAGATTCGAACCCCTAAAGTGGTTAGTGGATGCATATGATGTTGTATGATGCTATGATGTTATGATAAAAACACACCACAAGTATTCACAAAAGGCAAACATGATAAGGCACACAAGTCACACCAGACAGCCCTTAGAGTTTAGTCCAGCATGAAGTTTAGGGTACTACCCTCTTGAAGTTGGTGGGCTCAAAAACCTGTCATATCAAAAGTAACCGGGTTCTAAGGAGCTCAGTATCATTGGGTTGTTTTCTGTGTTCATCGTTTTGATTTAGCCACTGGACTGGCGATCAAAATATTCCAAGAAAACAACCCTCAATGAGTGTAGTATCGAGTATCTACCAACTTCGGACTGCACCAAAGTCAGTCATCTCACTACCCTAAAGAGGCCAGGATGGTCGAGTAAGGTTCCTAAGGTCAGTTGATGCTTCACGACACCACGCAGCGGCCCCGTACTCTCCTTGACTTGACTCAAGGGTAATCGGTACTCACCAAAGTGCCACATCAACGTAGAAACTGCTTCAACCGTGTCGGTATACCCCGCACAGTTCCCTCACAGTTTGTTGCTACCTAAAAGGCATCCCTCAGATCCGGGTTAGGATCTATGAAACTCCTAAAACAGGCCCACAATATTAAAGCAATCAAAATAGGAAATTGAAAACATAAGTATGATCTAATCCTAAGGTACACCTCACTTTAAATATCCCCAGCAGAGTCGCTAGTTCTGTGATCGGTGGAAATAGAACTGACTGTTTTTTAAGCTGGTTCGCGAAATGTCGCGGTAAGCAAGAGTCGCCATCGTCTTTTATTTTCTCCAACAAGGAAAGGACAAAAGCACAGAAAAATTCCTTTTCGAGATGTTTCTCGATTCGGGAGGTAGATTATAGAAAGGGAAGGTGTTAGCACCCTTTCTATCCGTGGTTATCCACAGGCTCTTAGGTGCTCGCTCTTATGTTTTCAAAATGGTTTTCTTTTCAAGTGTGTGTGGGTTTTGAAAAAGTTTCGTTTGAAAAATTTCTAAGTAACTCTTGTATCTGTCCTCAAGAGTGTATGAAATGTTTGTTTGAAAACTTTTGAAAGTGTCAGTGTGAAAAGTATTTTGTTTGTTTTTATAAAGGGAGCAAGTACCTATGAGAATCTACCTACTCTAAGGAATTAGGCGGTGTAAGAGTCCTTTAGACAGTGCTATCCCACCATTGAGAGGTAGGTAGCACCGTCATTGGAGGTATTCGGGTCAATTCAATTGTAGGGACGGTATGGTCACCGAAGCAATAGTAGGACACCTTAGAAGTAACCCTAATGTCCTAGATCCTTTTTATCCGAGGCAACCGTTTCGAGGCAACTGGATCTTAGACAGGAGGGCGACCTCTAAGACACCCTATACTTGACGACCACGTTCGAGGCAACTGAGTGAGGCGTACCCTAGGAGTGGCATGTGCATGTGTGTTTTTTTTCAGTTAATGTTTATCTTGTATCATGCATTTGTGAGCTATGGATTGTTTTTAATTTTCATACAAGTCTTTCATGCATATTAACAGTTAAGAGTGCGGAAAATAAAATGCGGAAATTTAATCTAAACTATTACAAGGCGTCGGGTATTTACATCGCCAAAAACAAAAACCCGTTTTGAAATAAAGTGCGGAAAGATAAGAAAGCGGTAAATCCTAATTACTATTACATCCTTTGAGCAGATACATAAATAATCAAGAATAATGATAATGCACGAAAGAAATAAATTGGACGTCCTTAGGGTTTTGGCCCTTTTGAGAAATAAAGAAAATTGTCCTTTTTGCAATTAATCAAATATATAACCTAAACCTAATGAATTAATTAATTATTTACAAGAAAAATGTTTTTTATGTTTTTTTTTATATTTATGAAAATAAAAAGAAAAGGAATTAAAATTAAGAGTTAGAAAAAACCCTAAGTCTAATTTATTTTATTTATTAAGAAAAATGTCAAAGTTAACCTAATTAACTAAATTAATTAATTTACATTTTATTTACAAAAATAACAATAATTAATAAATAATAATAATAAGAAAACATGATTGAAAATTGTCAAACCCTAATTCTATATGATTTTTATTTATTTATGAAAAGAAAATTAAAATTGACCTATTAAACTAAATTGATTTGGTTAGTATTTTATTTACAAAAATAATTATTAGTGAATTTAATAAATAATAAAAATATTTACAATTTGTGGTCTCTGAATTTATTATGAAAATTAATTTGTTAGTTAATAATAATAATAATAATAATAATAATTAGTTAAAAGAATTAAAAGAAAAAATAAAAACAATAGTAAAAACCAGGGGGGTTTGATGGCCCAATGGAGGTTTAGTGAAGCAATCTTGGCCCAATAATGATCAAGCCCTTGCTGACTTTTGGAATTGCCTGGAGGCACGTTGACTAGGGAGCATGGTGTGGAGCACCCTTTGGCCTTTGGATGCACACTTATGGCCACTTGGCAAGCTTGGAGGTGAGATGCATGGTGAAACGCACTGGGCATCCTGCATAGAATCATGTTATGAAAATAGAAATAAATATTGGGGTGGACCTGGGAATCAAACCCAGGTCCCAACAATTGCCAGACACGTCCCTTTCCACTGAGCCATTGTGCTGCGTTTGTTATTATGATAGATAATGAAAATAATATATAAAAAAACTCAATTATGCTGGAAACCAAAAAAAGCGCGCATTATATTTGAATAAACCAATAGCTGGCTTCCACGTCTTGTCTTCTTCACCTGGCCTGTAAAAAAATAAAGTAGATAGCGATGGTTTTTAACCCCCACAAACTGCAAATGCAAAAAATAGCGATTAGCAGTACGTGTTATATAAAAAGGGCGCGATGGTTTGGTTGAATTTGTCTGGCCTTGACGAATTCAACCATATGCGTTATGAGGTCCAATTTTGCTGTATGTGAAAAGCCCTAATCTGAGAACTCTGAAACCCTAAGATTCAACAATGGTGGTTCACGCTTCAGAGCGCCATAATGTAATTCAATCACACTAATAGCTTTGTATGAGTCCTATAAACACAACACAATCAATAAAAGATGTTAAAAATGCATGAATCGATAGTTATGATTTTGAAAAAAAGTGGTAAACCGTATGACTGTGTAGAACGATTCTCTGAGTGTTAGGGCTTGTTCTTGATTGCAAATCGTCCCTGAATGTCCCAGCAAGGTATTGGAATCAAGAAAGGGCTTTGAATTGGCCTGGAAGGTTGAATCCAGTTTTCAACTTTTCTTCAATTTTTGGAATTTGGTTTATGGTGTTTGATAGCAGCTTGCACGTCCAAGGCTTTAGGTTTTGCTTCAGTACATATAGTAGAATGAAAACTAGGGCAAATCTTGGTCAAAGATCCATTGTATTGAAGATTGTATATTTGATTTTCAATCAAATCTTTTATCATCCTTTTGATTGAGAAACCTTGCCAATTTTGGATGATTTTGTCTCCTTGATTGACAAACGAAATTTCCAGCTTGCCCTGAGTATTTTTGCTCGACAAAAGATTTGAAAAACATATCTTTTGAATTTTCCTACAATTAAATCAATTAAATGAATTATTAATCAATTAAAAATCCAAATAATTAATAAAAATAAGAAAATAATTCAATTTAAGTTCAATGGGTCGTGCATAGGCCTTGGACAATGTTTCAAGAAAAATTTTGAGGCCCATTAGCAAAAACAAGGTGTTTTAGGCAAAGTTGACTTTTGCAAATTCCCAAAAATTTCCCAACTTCTCCAATGCATATCTTGCTCAATTTGGATCATATGAACATGTTCTTGGACATTTTGGAAAGGTCTTGAAGTCCTCTAACCAATGCCTTTGGTCCCATGTCATTTTGATTTACCAATCTCATGTTATGGTCCTTGACTTAAAGTGCCTTTTTGTTGACTTTTGAAATTGACCTATAATGTGGAAATTGATAACTTTTTGTGAGAGCATTTCTTGGACTTGGAATGTGAAGATGAATTGTAGGAAATGTCATCCTCTTAAAAATGAGCATTGGATGGGATTTTTCTGATGAACCATGAAAAAGTTATGCGTTGGTCAATTTACAGTTGACTTTTTAGCTGTCCCAAAATAGAAACTTTTGGCATCTTGATGATTTTTGAGCCATTCTTGTGAAATCATGATCAAGAATTGATCAAATGATGATTGGGGCTTCAAAATAAGATGTTGACCAAAAATTTTGACTTTTGACTGCCAAATGACCATTTTACCCTTGCAGTTGACTGTGAAGCAAACATGACTTTTGACTGTGCAACTTGACCCTGTGAGTCTTGAAACTTGCCATGTAGATGCTTGAGGATATGTGTAGGCCTATGGGACTTGATTGGACCATTGAAAACCTCAAATTTACTGAAGGAACCAAAACCCTAGTTTTTGACTAGCTTAGGAGATGTTGGGACTGTGCAACCCTTGAGAGGTTTTGAACCATTTGAAGATTGACCTTGACAAATCTTGAAGAATATGGGAGGGAAAATTTTGGGGTACAACAATTAGCATACGAAGCAGCCTTCACCCACTTGGTGAAGTAATCAATTGCTACCAGGATGAAACGGTGTCCATTCGAAGCTTTGGGTTCTATCATCCCAATCATGTCAATACCCCACATGGAGAAAGGCCACGAGGAGAAAATCACATTGAGAAGTGTCGGAGGCACATGAACCTTATCTGCAAAAATCTGGCATTTATGACACTTCTTTGCAAATTTGTAACAATCAGATTCCATTGTCAGCCAATAGTAACCTGTCCTTAGCATCTTTTTAGCCATCGAATGTACATTGGCATGAGTGCCAAATGAACCTTCATGAACCTCATGCATCAACATGCCTGCTTCGTGTCTATCCACACATCTGAGCAAGACCATGTCATAATTTCTTTTATACAACACATTTTCACTGAGGAAGAAACTGCCAGCCAATCTTCTCAATGTCTTTTTATCTTTATTCAAAGCACCAATCGGGTATTCCCGAGTCTTAAGAAAATGCTTGATGTCATAATACCAAGGTTTTTCATCTGCTACCTCCTTTGTTGTACACACATGAGCGGGCCTATCCAGTTGCTGAACCATAATTCGAGGTATATCATTCCAAGTATTCACTTGGTACATAGAAGCCAGAGTTGCCAGAGCATCAGAGTTGCCAGAGCATCCGCCATCTGATTTTCATCTCTTGGAATATGATGGAATTTAACTTTATTAAATAAGGATAACAACCTTGTAGCATAATCTTTGTAAGGGATCAAGCCGAGGTGACGAGTATCCCATTCTCCTTTAATCTGATTTATTACCAAAGCTGAATCGCTGTGCACATCAAGAATTTTAATTCTGAGATCAATAGCTTCTTCGAGACCCATGATGCAAGCCTCATATTCTTCCATATTATTAGTACAATCAAATTTTAACCTTGCGATAAAAGGAATGTGCAATCCATTTGGAGTGACAATTACAGAACCAATTCCTTTACCATAAGCATTCACAGCTCCATCAAATATAAAACTCCAACGAGATTCAGGATCAGGACCTTCCTCAGGAAATGGTTCCTCACAATCATTTACTTTCAGGAACATCACATCCTCATCGAGGAATTCATATTCTACAAACTGATGGTCCTCCACTGGTTAGTGAGCAAGATAATCTGCCAACACACTACTTTTAATATCTTTTTGAGTGCGGTATTCGATATCATATTCAGATAACAACATCTTCCAACGGGAAATTCTCCCAGTAAGAGCAGGATTTTCAAAAATGCACTTGATTGGATCCATTTTGGAGATCAACCAAGTAGTGTGATTCAACATATACTGCCGCAAACGCTTTGCCACCCAAGCCAAAGCACAACATGTCTTTTCCAACATGGAATACCGCAACTCACAATCAGTGAACTTTTTACTGAGATAATAAATGACATACTCTTTCTTCCCTGTTTCATCTCGTTGTCCCATAATACAGCCCATGGAATTATCAAACACTGTCAGATACATAATCAACAGTCTTCCTTCGACAGGAGGGAGCAATATAGGAGGTTCAAGCAGATATTCTTTAATACTTTCAAATGCCCTTTGGCATTCATCCATCCACACACAACCTTGATCTTTCTTTAACAACTTAAAGATTTGTTCACATGTTGCAGTCATGTGGGAGATGAATCTGGAAATATAATCCAAACGCCTGAGGAACCCTCTGACTTGCTTTTCAGTTCTTGGCGCTGGCATCTCTTGAATTTCTTTGACTTTATCAGTGTCAACTTCAATTCCTTTATGACTAACAATGAAACCCAACAATTTCCCTGATCGAACAACGAAGGTGCATTTATTTGGATTCAAGCAGAGATGATACTTCCTCAAACGCTGAAACAACTTCAACAAATCTTCTACATGCCCTTCTTCAGTATGGGATTTGGAAATCATATCATCAACATATACTTCGATTTCATTGCGCATCAGATCATGGAATAGGGTTGTCATAGCCCTCTGGTACGTTGCACCAGCGTTCTTCAACCCGAAGGGCATCACTTTGTAACAGAATGTTCCCCAGGGAGTGATAAACGTTGTTCTTTCCATGTCCTCCGGAGCCATTCTTATTTGATTATACCCGGAAAATCCATCCAAGAACGATAATACTTTGAATTTTTCTGTGCTATCCACTAACATATCAACGTGTGGCAATGGAAAATCATCTTTTGGACTAGCTTTATTTAGATCTCTGTAATCTACGCACATTCGAACTTTTCTGTATTTTTTCGGTACTCGGACAATATTGGCAATCCATTGAGGATACACTGACGTCACAAGAAAACCAACATTAATCTGCTTTAGAACCTCCTCTTTGATCTTCACTGCCATATCTGGGTGAGTTCTTCTCAACTTTTGTTTAATTGGCGGTCACTCTGGCTTCAACGTCAAACGGTTCTCTACAATATCCGTATCTAGACCAGGCATATCTTGATAAGACCAAGCAAAAATATCCACATACTCTTTCAACAGCTCAACCAACCTGCTCTTCACATCAGGATGCAGCAATGCTCCAATCTTGACTTCCTTCAGATCTTCTTCTGAACCCAAATTGATCACTTCCAATGGCTCTTTATATGGCTGAATGGTATTTTCCTCGTTCTCAAGAAACCGTGAGACCTCTTCTGGAATCTCATCATAATCTTCTGGTTCGGCCCCATACACAGGACATTCAAAGTTGGGAGAGGGTGCAGGGTCATTGTATTCAACGGGTTTTTTAATTAATCTGCACATATGATTGCTTTTAGAAACTGACACATATAACAAGTGATCATGAAGATTGAATTTCAGTTATTTATTTATTTTGAAAGGTTTTTTCTGATTACCATTTTCCAAGAAAAAGCAGAAAATAAAGACACAATTTGGGAAACAAAGACAACTTTTATTATTGATTTTAAAAGTCACAGCAAAGAGATAAGCCCTACAACATTAATACTTCCACCTTGGGCAGAGTGAAAGGTTTTCAAAAAGATTAACAAAACAAATTACTTTGAAACATGTATGCAAGAGGTAACATCAATGGTGATCCAGTTCTGAACTCTAACTCCGTGCGTCACATGATTCGGAATTTCTTGCTCTGCTTCATCTTCCACAATGGAATTAATCCTGGAAATAGTTGGATGAAGATAAACCCCACTACAGAAGATGTCTTGATACTTGCTCGTTGCATACTTCAGCTTCATGCTCTTACCTTTGTCATTCTTCAAAGAGAATCCCAAGCCGGCTCTGTTCTTGTTCTTGGGTGGATCCACAATCTATCCCCATACCTTGCTATGACCCTTTCGCACAACTTGTTGCGCATCCTTAAGCGAAACCATGGAATTATCATTTCCTCTTATGTTGTCAATGGATAAGGCTTGGAACTGGGTTCCGACAGCAGCTTCATCCGCCTCCACGATGCTGAAAGAGGACAAATGAGATATCAATAATTCTTGTTCCCCATTTATTATTACCACTTTCCTTTCACGTACAAACTTCAGTTTCTAGTGTAAAGTTGAAGTGACAGCCCCTGCCTCATGAATCCACGACCTTCTTAGCAAACAGCTATAAGCGGGTACAATATCCATGACCTGGAAAGTTATCTGAAACAAATGTGGTCCTATATGAATAGGCAAGTCCACTTCACCAATAACAGATTTCCTTGATCCATCAAACGCTTTCACAATAATGCCACTCAGGCGCATAGGCATTCCTTGATATTTCAACTTCATAAGAGTGCTCCTCGGTATAACGTTCAAAGCGGATCCATTATCAACCAGCACATTGGATAGTGAATCATTCTTGCAATTCATAGAGATGTGGAGGGCCAGGTTGTGATTCCTTCCTTCCTCTGGTAATTCATCATCGCAGAAACTCAAATTATTACATGACGTAATGTTCCCTATTACGCTGTTGAGTTGGTCTATAGGCATATCACTCTCTACAAAAGCTTGGTCCAATACCCTCATCAAGGATTCTCTGTGAGCAGAGGAGTTCATAAATAACACCAAGATAGATGTTTTTGAAGGAGTCTGCAGTAGCTGATCTACGATTATGTAGTTGCTCATCTTGATTATCTTCAAAATACCATCCACTTCTTTCTCTAACGTAGCCCCACTAGTCTCACCCGTAGCATTCTTGGGTTCAACATTCTCAACAATTTTCTTTCCAACACTGACATCTCCTCGAACAACTGGTGCAAACACATGACCGCTTCGGGTCACCCTGCTATTTTCAGTCAATATTTCTGACATCAGGCATTGGCTGGATGGGAACTTCCACCCGATCCTCTAAGATTGTAGCATTGTATTTGTAGGGCACAGCCTTATCTGACTTGTAGGGGTTAGGACCCGGCAAACTAATCACTAATGGGGTAACAACTAGCTTTCTATAATATTTAACTTCAAGATGGGCGGGTTTCCAGTAAAAAGCAAGTGTTGTAACTAGAACCAGGGCAACGAGAGCATCACAATGATATCAAAGTTTTGAAGAATTGATGAAGGAATCTACCTATTGAAGTTGAGTTGCAGAGCTCTGAAATTGGACTTCTATGGAGCAATATAGGGCACGATTCTTGAATGTAATTATATGGTTAGCTTCAAGGAAGATCAAGGAAGGTGAATTGATGGAAAAATTGGATTGAAAAAGGCTTGTATATGGATTTCGAAGTTGCTGAATTTTGAGTTATGGAATAAGTTTGGTAGGGTGATTCTGGTTATCTAAGCTTGAGAAAATAAATGTGGAATTACCCTCTATTTATAGGGAATCAAATGGAATGTCCAAGCGTGTGAAATGATGAATTTTGGAGGCAAATTGTGTGAAGTTGCAGCATGAACAAAGTTTGACTTGTTTATCATTAAAACTCAGCCAAATCGTGTGTTTCATGGTGCTAAACGCCTTTGGAAAGTTGATATACATGATTAGAAGCAAAAACGCGTGGAAAACTTGTGACTAGAAGGCAAAACAAAGATTTCAAAATCTGACTTGTGATGAAACTTCAATTTCAAGTTACCAAATTCAAATCAATGGCATTCTCAACTCAAGGGATCTTAGGGCCTAATTCTTGAGCTTTAGAAAGATGAGGTTACAAGATTTGCAATGGGAAAAGAATGGAGACAAATGGATGCTTGAGCTGAAAGTTATAACGAGTCAAAGTTGGAAAAAAATGTTGACTTTCCATACTTAGAAATATTTCAAATTTTCTTCAAAAATGACTTATAATGTCTTGCATCTAAACATAGTCTTCCACTTGGAATTTGTTCTTGACCAAAAAATATGGCATGAATTATATCTCTTGAATGACATTTTGAAACTTGAACCATGCAAAATATCCAAAAATTGAGAGAGTTATGACTTGTTGAAGTTGGAAAAATTTCATAAAATGACCTATAATATTTTGTATCCTTAAGGCAACTTCCATCCATTTTCTCACTTTGCACATAAAAGAAGGCATAAATTTCACATCCTCAAGATCATTGTGGAAAAATAATAGGCTCAAGGTGATAAAAATTGACCAAGTTATGATCATTTGAAGTCACACATGGAAAATTGGGGATTCATCTAGAGGACTTGTAATCTTTCTACTTCACAAGTTTCTTCCACATGAAAACTCCTTGGAACTTTTGAAGTGATTTGTTAATAACCCTTTAAATAGAATGGTGTCTTTGGAATCACTAAAAAATACCAAAAGATGAACAAGATATACTCCTTTGAAGTTCAAAACCCTAGCTCCTAGATTAAGAAACATGCCTTGAGGAACTTTGACAATTTTGAACAAACTTATTGTACCAACACAAATGCTTTATAAATATAAGTTGTTGAGGATGATAATAAGAACTCATAGCAACCACAACCACTTCCATATCTTGAGAATTGAGAGAAATATGCATTTGTGACCAATGGGAACAAAGCCTTGTCCAAGCATGACAACTTCTCCAATCAATCCTTGTGCTTTTGAACCAAATTTGATAACTTCAAAATGTGGTGAACCAAAATAACCTTGCCATGCCATTCCTTCCAAAACAAATCCAATGGTGAGGTTTGAACTTCTCAAGATTTATTGACTAGGGCATGGAAATAAACTCATTAACCCATGGAGCAACTTGTTAAATCTCATTGTCATTACCTATATTAATAACTAGTAAGACAAACCAACATTTCATTTTATTAATTAAGAGTAGAAATCAAGACAAGGTCAAATATTCATGATCCCAAAAGAACACAAGTCAAGGTGCTCGATGATTCCTCATAAAGAAAAGCTAAATAGGGAGGAGAACTAAGAAACCTAATGTGATCTTATTGTGAATAAATCAACATGGTATGATGAAGGGATCTTAGGGGCAAAAATTGGGGTACAGCAAATACTGCCCACTCAAATTTGCCTGTAAAGAGGCCATATAGCCAAACGAAAGAATGTATGCAGGAGGTTCCTGCCTTGTTGTTGTACCCCAATTTTTTCCCCTAAGATCCCTTCATCATACCATATTGATTCAATCACAACAAGATCACATTAGGGTTCTTGGTTCTCCTCCCTACCTTTACCTTTGTTCTTTGAGGAATCACCAAGCACCTTGACTTGTTTTCTTTTGTAATCATGAATATTTTGTCTTGATTTTTCCTTTTAATTAATAAAATGCAATGTTTTTTTGTCTTGCTTGTTACTAATGTAGGTAAAGGCAATGAGATTTAGCAAGTTGCTCCATGGGTTCATGAGTTTATTTCCATGCCCTAGTCAATAAAGCTTGAGAAGTTAAAACCTTACCATTGGAGTTGTTTTGGAATAAATGGCATGGCAAGGTTATTTTGGTTCACCAAATTTCAAGGTTATCCAAATTGATTCAAAAGTACAAGGGGTTGATTGAAGAAGTTGTCATGTTTGGATAAGGGTTTGTTCCCATTGGTCACAAGTGCATATTTCTATCAATTCTCAATATATGGAAGTGGTTTTGGTGGCTATGAGTTATCATTTTAATCCTCAACAACTTCTATTTACAAAGAAATTGTGTTGGTACAAGAGGTTTGTTCAAAATTGTCAAAGTTCCTCAACGCATTTTCTTGATCTAGGAGCTAGGGTTTTGAACTTCAAAGAAGTATATCTTGCTCATATTTTGGTATTTTTGAGTGATTCCAAAGACATCCTTAACTTAAAAGGGTTATTAACAAATCACTTCAAAATTTTCAATGATTTTTCATGTGGAAGAAACTTGATGATGAAGAAAGATTACAAGTCCTCTAGATGAAGCCCCATTTCCCCATGTGTGACTTCAAATGATCATAACTTGGTCAATTTTTATCACCTTGAGCCCATTATTTTTCCATAATGATCTTGAGGATGTAAAATTTATTCCTTTTTTTATATGAAAAGTGAGAAAATGTATGTGTGATCGGTGGATCTGGAACTGACTGTTTAACGCTGGTTCGCGAAATATCGCGGAAGCAAGAGTCGCCACCGTCTTTTATTTTCTCCAAATGGAAAGGACAAAAGCACAGAAAAATTCCTTATAGAGATTGCTCTCGGTTCGGGAGGTAGATTATAGAAAGGGAAGGTGTTAGCACCCTTTCTATCCATGGTTATCCATGGGCTCTTAGGTACTTGCTCATTGTGTTTTCAAAAATGGTTTGCTTGCTTTTCAATGTGGGTTTAAAAAGTTTCTTTGAAAATTCCAGTTCGACTCTTGTGTCAGAGTGTTTGAAAAATTGTTTTGAAAGCTTTTGAAAAGTGTCGGTGTGAAAAGATTTTTGTTTGTTTTTGAAGAGAGCAAGTATCCATGAGAACCTACCTACCCTAAGGAATTCGTCTGTGTAAATGTCCTTAAAGTAGTGCCATCCCACCATTGAGAGGTAGGTAGCACCACCGTTGGAGGTGTTCGGGTCAATTCGAGGTTCGGGACATGGTGATCACCAGAGAAATGGGAAGACACCTTAGAAGCTACCCTCATGCCAGGTTCCCGGATCATGAGGACTTACTAAGACATCCTCTACTCGACGATCACCTTTTGAGGCAAGGCAACAGTGAGGCGTACCCTAGGGGTGGTGTGTGCGATTCGTGTGTCGTTTTCATTTGTATTTGTCTTGTCATGTTAAAGTGATCTAAGCTTGATTTTATTTGTCCATTCATTCTTGCATGTTTTGTTTAACAGTTAAAAAATATTTGCGAGGAAAAGTAAATCTACAGCTATTACAAACGGCGCGGGTCCACATCGCCAAAATTAAACCGGACCCGATTTGACAGAAAAGTAAATAAAGCAAAAGAAATAAAAGTGCGAGAAGTTTAGTTACATGGCTTTGGGAGAGATACATAATTATTTAAATGACATAAAATAAATATGCGAAATTAAATAGAAATTAAGAACATGGGCGTTGGACCCTTTTGCAAAATTAAATTAATATGATGAAATTAATTAAGAGAAAAGAAATTGTTTTTTTGTTTTTTGGTATTTTTGTGTTTTTTAAGATTTAATGAAAAAAGAGAATTAATTAAAATTGAAATTGAATGCAAACCCTAATTCTAGTGACTTTTGAATTTGTTATGAAAGTATTAAAATATAACCTAAATTAAACCTAAAATTTTTTATGTACAATTTAATTATGAAAATAAATAAAATAAGTAATATTATTATGAAAAAAGGAAAATTAAAAGGAATAAAATTTATTAAACCTAATTCTACATTTTTTATATTTTTGTTAAAAGAATTAAAGTTAAAGCACCTAATTTAAATTAATTAATTTACATGCAATTTGTTTATGAAAATAATTAAAATAAAATATTTATTATGTTTTTGTCTTTTCTGATTTTTATGAGGTTTTTGTATTTTTGTAAAAAAAATTATTAATTAAATCAAAACAATAACATAAATAAAACAATAATTGAAAAAAATAAAATATGAAGAAAATGGCAAACCAGGGGGGGGGGGGTTCAGGCCCCAATTGTGAGGTATGCTTTAGGAATTCAGGCCCAATGCGCTGAGGCCTTTTTTGACTTTCATGGCTTGCGTGCATCAACGTTGACTCACGTTTATGGTGCTCTTCAATCCCAGCCTTTGATTTGGATTTGTTAGACGCGTGTATGGTTTGATCTGGAGGATACATGGTGGTTTCCAACACAAGCGCTGCATGGGAATCATTATGGAAAAACAATATTGAAATATGCAAGACCTGGGACTTGAACCCAGGTCATGAGGGTTACCAACATCACACCTTGCCAGCTGAGCCACTACAACGCGTTTATTATATAATAGACAAACAAATATTATAAAGAAAACAATCAACGTTAATGAATCCACGCGCGAAAATTCAAACCAGCGTATCACGTGTTGCCACGGTTTCGTCTTCCTCGTGTGCCTGAAACACAAAAACAACAACGACGGTTTTTCATGCGTTTTATTAGGCCGGCTATGGGAAAATAGCGAATAGGCCTTAGAGTGTCAATAAATTAGGCGCGATGGCATGTTTAGGATCGTCCAGGTCTGCTGATTACAACCATGGCATTCTTGAAGGCCAATTTTACTTGGTCTTAAAATCCCCAATTTTGATTCCTGTAAACCCTAGAACGCAAGCATGGTGAAATCGCATATGTAGCATAAAAATTCAATTAAACATAATGGTTAGTTTTAGAATCTTATGAGGAATAAGAATCCATGAACAGAATGTTATAAAAATGCTTAAAACATGAAACACGATAATCAATTTTTCTCTGTACAGTTTTGATTCAATATACCAATTCCTGGCGTTTGAATGGATGTTAATGACTGGAATATGTTCAGAGAGACTTGAGGAAGCTAATGGAATAGGAATTAGGCCTTGAATCGCCCTGGAAGGTTGTTTTCAGAATTGAGTTTTTAAGGAATTTTTCCAAGTTTGCAATGGCCTTTCTTGCGCAGCTTTCTGTGTATGTGCATTAGGGTTATGATCCTGGCATATATATGAATCAATTAGGTTAACAAATTGGATCCAAATCTCTTGTAATCATTGATTGAATATTTGATTTTTTTCCACCATAATTTTCATATCTTTTTCATGTGCTCTTGTATCAATTATGCTCAAATCAAATCAAATCTTCCTATTTTTGAATGTGCACGAAATATTGAGGGCAAAACATGCATGAAAAGATTTATTAGGTCAAGTTATATATTTTCCACATATTTAAATGATTTAAATGAATTAATATGAATAATAATTCAAATAAATAAATAAAAAATGAGAAAATACTTCCCTTTGGGCCAAGTGGTCGTGCATATGCTTAGAATGATGAATCATGGAAGAAAAATGGGCCCATTAGCAATTTTAGGTCATTTGGATCAAAGTTGACTTTTCAAAATATCCAAAACTTTCCCAACTTCCACAAGGCATAACTTGCTCAAGTTTAAAGCTTTTCTCATGTTCTTGGACATTTTGGAAAGGTCTTTGAGTCCTCTAACCAATGTCTTTGGTCCTATGTCATTTTGATTTACCAATCTCAAGTTATGGCCTTTGACTTAAAGTCCCTTTTTGTTGACTTTTGAAAATGACCTATAATGTTGAAATTGATAACTTTTTGTGAGAGCATTTATTGGACTTGAAGTATGAAGATGAGTTGTAGGAAATGTCTTTCTCTTCAAAATGAGATTTGGATGGAATTTTTCTGATAATCCATGTGAAAGTTATGCCTTGGTCAATTTCAGTTGACTTTTTCAGCTGTCCAAATAAGGAAACCTTTGCATCTTGATGATTTCTGAGCCAAATTTTGAGAATCATGATCAAGCATTGATCAAATGATGTTTGTGGCTTCAAAATGATATGTTGACCAAAAATTTGAACTTTGACTGTCAAATGACCATTTTGCCCCTACAGTTGACTGTAGTGCAATTTAGGGTTTTGACTGTGCAATTTTGAGCTGAATGCCTTGAAACTTGATATGAGAATGCTTTACCACATTTGTAGGCATATGAGACTTGATTGGACCTTTGAAAACTTCCTTTTCTTGATCAGAACACAAACCCTAGTTTTGACTGTATAGGAGCCCTTTGCATTGTGCAACCCTTGAGGAATTTTGCAGCTTGACTTGGCAATTTCTTGAAGAATATGGGAGGGAAAATTTTGGGGTACAACAGTATGGAAGATGCCCTAAGGATACAAAATATTATAGGTAATTTCATGATTTTTTGCCAACTTCAACAATTCATAACTCTCTCAATTTTTGGAGATTTTGAATGGTTCAAGTTTCAAAATGTCATTCAAGAGGTCTATTTCATGCAATATTTTTTTGGTCAAGATAAAATTCCAAGTGGAAGGCCATGTTTGGATGCAAAACATTATAGGTCACTTTTGAAGAAAAATTTGAAATATTTCTAAGTATGGAAAGTCAACCTTTTTTCCCCAACTTTGACTCAATGCAACTTTCATCTCAAGCATCCATTTGATTCCATTCTTTTTCCCTTGCAAAGCTTGTAACCTCATATTTCTAAAGCATCAAGAATCATGCCTTAAGACCCCTTGAGCTGAGAATGCCATTGGATTGAACTTGGTAACTTGGAACTACAGTTTCTTCATAAGTCCAAATTTGAAATTCATGTTTTGGCCTCTAAACATCAAATTAGCACATGTTTGTGATCTAAACATGTTTAACCAAGTTGACAAAGTGGATTAGAGCCTTAAAACGCAAGGATTGGATGAGTTTTGATGGAAATCAGATCACACTTTGCTCGTGCATCAGGTTCACACGATTTCCCTCCAAACTTCATCATTTCACATGCTTGAACATTCCATTTGATTCCCTATAAATAGAGGGTCATCCCCCATTCATTTCCTCAAGCTTTGAGAGTCAAAAACACTCTGTCAAAACCTCACACGAACTTCAAATTTTTGAAATCAGTTTCTGAGATTCCAGCCTTTTCTTCCAAAATTCTTTGCACATTCATCTTCCTTAAGCATCATACAAACTCTCCAGCACTTAAACCAAGCAAAACGAGCTATAATCCAAGCTACAGAAGTCCAGTTTCAGAGCTTCTTTCTTGAACTTCGAAAAGGTAGAATTCTCCACCCTTTGGATCCAAATAAAGCCCTAACCTATTCTACACCTTCTCCTGATTCTAGTGCTTCTTACATTTTTTAAATCCATTGAGAATTGAGAGAGAAATCTCAAATTGAAGGTGCTCTCTATTTTCTGGGTTTTTGATTCATATCTCTTTGTATACTTTTTATAAATTTGGCGCGATGGTGGTGTTAGGATCGTCTTAAAGAGAAGAATCCAATGATACTGGTCTGGGATCCTAATTTTACCGTTTGAAAGATCTCACAAAATCACCATTGCAGAATGACTGGAGGTTGAAGACGATGACATGTGTCGTCTTAGCCAATGATAGCGTGCCAAACGTTTTAATTTCATTGGTTGCCTTTTTTCTGATTCCCTGCGCATCTTACTAAGGTCCATATCAAGCACACCGCGTTTGGTCCATTGGATTAGCTTACTAACGTGTTTTGACTATGATCTGATGGCCCATATCTTTTTGGTTTTATTTTATTTTCTAATTTTATATTTTAATTGATTTAATTTTCAAAAATCCATAACTCTTTTATTTTTTATCCAAAAATTATGAAAAAATTCACAAAAATACTTTGAATTATTTTTGATCTCATGAATATTTTTTTTCATATTTTTATTTTGAAAATTGATATTTTTTATATTTTTTGCATTGTTTGCTTTGTTTTAATTACCTTAAAAATACTTTCTGACATTTCTTAATTCTAAAAAATTTAATAAATATCATTTTGCATATTTCAGACTTTTTGATAATTTTATGGGATTTTACATTGATGTTTACTTTTTTTGATCTATTTTCTATTTGTTTGAACAATTTTAATTAGTTTTAAAATAGTTTCTGACTTTTAAAAAATTGCCAATATAGTTGATATTTTTCTTTCTTATTTCCATTTTAAAACAATTTTAAAACCTTTTTTAATGTATATATTAAATTCAATATTATTTTGTGATTATTTTCTGCTGAACTTGGGTTGAATTTTGATCATGAACTTTATTAACATCATTGGATCCATGGTGTTGAGTCTAACTCCATAAAAATGGATGAATGATTTTGATAATAGTTTGATTTAAATTTAATTCAAATGTGGTTTGTATATTCTTTCCCACCCCTCTTCATCTTGTCCCTTTCTTATTGCACTAAGTGTTATTGGAGCATGATCTCTATATCATGTCTCAAAACAAATGGTGCATAGATTGCTATTGACCGCCCTCAAAATAGGTGTGACTTCTATATAAGTCCACTTAGGATTGGTTAACATAGCGCTAAATTTTGTCCCGATTCGAATAAATGATCATTTGTGGCACAAACCTATGTTTGCAAGCCCAACTATGTTAATTTGATCCCTTTGATCCAATAACCTTGAGATTCATTGTGTGGAGGCTTTGGTTCTACCAATCCTCTAATGGATCTACAACACTTTTGGTCAACGCGGATCACTTAAACATCATTGATCATTAAATGGTACTTTTGAGGATTCCAAATGGATGATATACTTGACAAAAAGCAAATGCAACTTGTTTTGTGGAGGCTTTGGTTCTACCAATCCTCTAATGAGTTCCAAATGCAAGTTTCAAGATGGTCATCCAACTAACCACTAATTATTACATTGTTTTTACTTTATGCCCTTTTATTTTTTATTTTTCATTTTTATGCTTTATGTACCATTTACTTTAAGCATTACATTTCATGTCATTTTTATTTTGCTCACTTAAGCCTTTTCTTTTCTCTTCTACGACACCTAATAATCAACATGAACCATAAGAACCTTTAAAATACTTGGACTATTTGGTTACTATCCTGGGCATTATGGAGTATTGGACTTGTTGGACTTAGGAATAGAAACCTTGGCCTATATTGGAGACCTTGTGACCTCATTTGATATTTTGTCTGGAGTTCTTGAGGTTTACCTCAAGACATTGGGTTGTTTGTTTGTTTTGTGTGCAGGTTATTGTGATTACATACTTTGTGTGTAATCTGGAATTCACCCGTATACAGCCGTTACTCTGCCCAATTTTTGTGAAGACTTAATACACTTCAAGTTTGGTTCTCACAAGAGGTAGTATCTTTGCTTGCTTGGTTTCAATCCAAAGAATGGGAATTCTATCTTGACTCATAATGTCAATTATTGGCTTCTTGTTGGTTAGATGGTTCTTATCCCTAGATTTTACCTTATGCTTTAGGATAGTCCCTTATTATCCTCCCATCTTCTTTATTTTCAAAAATATTCTCCCTCCTTTTGAAATACTCTTCTTGTTCTTTTATTAAAAACTTGAACCACTTTCATAATAAACTTGGACTTAGGTCCTAGCATTTTCAAAACATCTTTCACAAATAAACTTCAATCAACATTAATAATACCTTGACATTTTTGTGAGAAGAATAAAAATCAATCAATCTCATTCAAACCATTTTTCCATCTTGGCTTTCATCTTAAACTTTTCTCAAAATATTCGACTCTTGTCAATCCTTGTAGTGATGCAAACAACTATACTTCTACGATATGTAGTGAAGTGAGATATTTCCCACTTGGGTGTTGAGTGAGGCATTGTTGATTTTAAAATACAAGCCATATCCTCCACTTTGAGATGATGAAGATTCTCCTTTCTCATGATCGTGGGTAGTAAGTATATTTTCCACACGGACAATGACGACGATGTCTTATCTCTTAAAATCAACCAACACACTTATGTTTTAAAAAATCTTTAAAAGAGGAACTACGTGTACCCTAATCCCCTATTTCACTAAAAGGTGGTACGTAGGCACTAAAGGTTTGCAACCACGGCGGGTGCAAAAATCATAAAATATATTTCTTTTCTCACCTCCACCATCCATTTTTATACAACATTTTATAGCCAAAATAAACAGATTTTACCAAGAGGTTCCTACGGAGTACCGTAGATGTTTAGTGTGCTAATACCTTCCCTTTGCATAACCAACCCCTTACCTTGAATCTTTCCCCCTCTTTTTGGGTTACTCGCTCTTTTCCCATTCCTTTGGAAACAATAAAGCGTGGTGGCGATTTTTATTTTGATCTGTATAAGTCTAGTCAATCCAATGGCTTAGTCTTAAACATTTCTACCGCTACACTTGTAACCTTATGCAGACATGCTCAGACGAAAGTTTATAAAAAGGGAGCCACATTTCCAAATGAAAGGCATGACTAAGAGCTTGTGCTGAAGGATTCACACACCCCAAACGAAGGATGCATGCAGGGGATGAAAGGCTCAATCGAAGCTTGCAATACTGGGAAAGCCATTTCCCCAAATGAAAGAGGCCTGCAGGGGATAAAATGTGTAATCGAAAGAGGGAAGAAGATAGGCTTTGACCTCCTGAATTGAAGGAGGTCATCAGGAGGCTTTTTTCCTTGTAAATTGAAGTTATTTGATGGGAAGTGTTGTCATGTCGAAGCTTGTAAAAAACTGCTTCAAAGGGTGACTTTGGCCTTGTGCATGTTATTATGGTAGGAAATTCTGCCTTGTATGTCTTGGCTAACACGCGGGGAAGATGCTATGTGGCCAAATGAAATATTTGCACACACGTTCAAGCGAAGTCTAGTGTTTAAACAAAAAAGGAAATGATCTTGCCCAAATGATTCCAATGCCTCAATTGAAGCATGAAATGAACTTTCCCCAAAGGAGTCCAGCGCCCAAACAAAAGATGCAACCAAAGCCAGAGTGTCCAATCGAAGGATGCAAAAATCGAAAAGAACTTGTTTTTCCTTTAATTTTGTCAAAATGAACATTTTCATTTGGTTTGTCTATTTAGCAATTTCCTCTTTAATTTTGATGCTGAAAAGTCCAAATAGATTTGTATAAGCTTGAATTTTTGGGAGCCCTTTGTGAGAAATGTCTTGAGGAATGAGAGGGAAAATTTTGGGGTATAACAGTAAGATCTATGGATGACCTATGACCCTAGAAAAGATAAAGTGAGGGTAAAGTCTACAGACGACCTACGACCCTAGAAAAGGTAAAGTGAGGATAAGATCTACGGATGACCTACGACCTTAGAAAAGATAATGTAAGTATTGAGAGTTGGGGAGTACAATGTACTGGAACTATGACTTCTTTGGTTGGTAGTGTAATGACAGATGTCAGCTAGGAATTATGAGGATGATATTCTTTTTGGGAATGTTTTATGATTTGGGGCTTTCGTGCAAGGTACCAAATCTGGCTCATGCTTCATACCCATTTTGAAGTGTATGACGTAATGATCCATTTTGATGGATATGCTATGCATTTGAGGATGCAATGTAATATGCCATGATGATTATTGTATGCAGAGTGTAAAATATTAGGATCATTTGGATCCGTTGCCCATTGTCTTGAGATGCCAATACAGATTGGTGCCTAAAAACTTTGAGAATTGAGTTATAGCCCTGTCGAGTTCACTGAGGATTAAATCTTGATGAGGAAGAGTAGCTTGATCTGATTTTCCTCACATGATGGACTTCTTGTGGATGACTGAGTAGAAACATGGATCTCATTAAATTCCCCAAGTTTCTCGGTGTTGGAGAATTAGGTGCTCAGCCGTCTGTAAGGAGGTGACGAGGATGAAAGCTTGGTTGAGGTGACTGTTATGACTTGCTACCTGCATAGAAAAACAACACTTGAACGCCACGACATTCCCTTGGGATGCCTGCATATCCATGTAATGTCGTGTTTCGCATCTTAGCTTGTGATTTATTATTGTCTTATGGTCTTCAATGCAATGCTTAACAAAGAATTTAAATCACAATTCGCATACAAAAATAGAGTAAAAAGGACATCACAAAGACTTTTTTGGTGAAGGGGACATTTTATTAATGAGTCTGGCCTGTGAATAGGAATTCATACATGGAAACGACTCCTTAATGAGGAAGTTGCAAAGAAAAGTCAAAATACAACAGGTGAAATAGCAATAAGAAAAATCACAAACTTCCACTAAAACTGATATTGCTATAGTTCCCATATCTTGGATCGTCCTAGTGCTAAGCTTCCGAAGGATAATTGTTGAATTGATCCATCTAGTGTTAGGGGGTGTTCTTGTTATTCGTGAAGAATTTTAAAAATGCAGTCTCTCGCTTTTTGTCGTTAATTTTTGCCTGGACCGCCCTTTTAGGTTTTCAATCCACCGGGACACCCATTTTTGCCTAAGCCGCCCTTTCGGGTTTTAGACTTAGGAAGTCTTTTTATGCATCGTATTTTTTGACTAAGTCTGAATTGACTGGAAGTGGAACGTCTTCCCCATCCATGCTTGTAAGGATTAGACAACCTCTTAAGAAAGCTTTCTTCATGATGTACGGCCCCTCATAATTGGGAGTCCACTTGCCTCTTGGATCATAGTGAATTGGGAGAATCTTCCTTAAGACCAGGTCACCTGTGTGGAACTCTCGAGGTCAAATCTTATTATCAAATACTCTCTTGAGATGTTGTTGATATAACTAACCATCACAAATGGCTGCTAGGCGCTTCTCTTTGATGAAATTGAGTTGGTCGAGCCTTGTTTGAATCCATTCAGCTTCATCAGGTTTAGTATCCATCAGAACCCTTAATAAAGGAATCTCCATTCGACTGGGAGCAACGCATCCATACCATAGACTAGTGAAAAAGGAGTTGCCCCAGCGGAAGTATGCACCGAAGTTCGATAGTCATGCAGGGTGTTGCAATTGGACTTAAAATCAGAGTCGCCACTACTAGTTTTATATCCTAAGGAAGGGCATCTAATAGGAAACCCTAATTCGCAAGACAGAGATTCTAAGTTTCGGACTTCCTTAGACGAAAGGAAGGTGTTAGACACCTTTCATCTACCTTATTCTTAATGAAATTCTGGCTGCAGATACTCAATGTCACGTCCAATGTTATGACACCGTATCTGACTTACTATATGACAGTAAATACAAAAGCAGTAAATAACACAGTCAATTGTTTACCCAGTTCAGTGCAACAACACCTACTCTGGGGGCTACCAAGCCAGGGAGAGAATCCACTATAAGAGATGTTAATTCAGGAATAAACCAACCAGTTTATCTCCTTCACTTAAGACCTACCCAATGCAATTCTGATCTAAGTACAACTTAAACCTGAGTTCCTACTCACTCCCCCTCAATCACAGCAGTGATACATAAACCAATTTGACTTAAGAATTGATGAAGACACTCTTCAAAAACACACACTTGATTAAGCTTCACAGCTTTTTAATCAAGTAACACAATCACTCGTGCTTCACAGCTTTGAGTGATGTACACAACTAACTTGACTCTGCTTCACAGCTTTAGTCAAGTGACATTCAAACACTCTTGCTTCAAAGCTTTGAGTGCTACACAACCCTTACAATTGAAACCTATTCCAAGGCACTTATCACAATGATAATTGCTTGGAGTACAATAAACAAATCTATACAGATTACAAAATTGATCTTCTAATCAATCAGCAGGGATCCTTGAAAAACCGCAGCTCTGTTGAATATATAGCAGCTGCAACTTCATTTAGGGTTTCTAAAAACCTAGGGTTGATTCCGTTTGACCTAAAGACCAGGTCACAGTACTTTAATGATCAGGTTAGGATTGAGCTAGGTTACTCCTCAGAAAACGCAGGATTCTGTTTAGGAAGGACTGAGTTATTTCCTGAAAAAACTCAGACTTATCCAATCCTGCAATCCTGTTAGTTCAGAACAGGATGTCATAACATCTGTTATGACATCTGAGAAAACCTGTCTACTGATTTAGCAAAATGTGATCATTTTGCAAACATGCTCAGATACACACTTATAAACATCAGTATTTGAATTACAATATTTTTCTGCACATGTACCTATTGAGTTAGTACAACCTGAACTAGAATGTTATGACATCAGTCATGACATTCACACATACACTTGGGATTTACCAAAAATGCAAGCCAATACCTAAACACCTACAAACTCCCCCTTTGGCAGATTTTTGGCTAAAGTTCCTAAACAATCAGAGATAGATAGATAGCAGCAGAAATAAGAGACAGCAGAAAAATATAGTGTCAAGTACTAATTAAGCAGTACCAAAAATATTCTCCCCCACTTTAGCCACAAATGGGCCAAAGATTACATGTTTATAAAGTTATACAGTTATCCAAAACAAAATAATGAGATCAGCAGCTGACAACAGCAGAACACACTTCCAAACTCCACCAGCAACACCACCAAGCAGCAATCAACCTTCAAGCACTGTCATCAGACTCAGAAGAGCCAGTTTCTTCAATGTTGAGCTGTCCTTCAGCTTCTATACCTTCTTCCCTTCTGCTTTCTTCAGCTTCCTCCTTCTCTAGCCTGGCAATCAGAGCTTCTAGGGTCCTTTTTCTAGCATCCAGATCTTTGCAAGTTTCTTTTAAAACAGCTATGACATCTGATGTCTTGGACTGGATCTTTGCAGACGATGTCTCAGCTGATGTTATGACAATGTCTGGAGCATGGGATCCCTGAAACAGTTTGTAGTGCAGGCCAAGGGCAGGGGCTCTTTTGCAGACTGTATCTCTTGCTACAAGGATGTCAGGGTATTGTGCAAGGATGATTCCACAAAGGAGGGAGGGAAAAGCAATTGGTCCTTTGACAGCATAACTGCCAGCATGCTTCAAGGTTTGTTCAAAGATGTACCTTCCATAGTCAAAGGCAGTCTTGGTTCCTACAGCATAGATAAATCTCCCCAATCCTGTGGAGATGGTTGATTTGTGATTTGTAGGCACCCAGTTGGCTGCACCTATTTTATGCAAGATGGCAAATTTCATGCTGAGTTTACTAGCCTTCAGCTTCCCTTTCAATGGCCAGTACTTTACTTGCCTGGAAGTGATGGTCAAGCACACTTCATTGTCAGTTGCCTCTAGATCAGGACAATCCTTATTTGTTCTTCCAAGAAACTTGTTGATTTCTGATGGAGAGAACTTGACCCTTCTTCCTCTAACAAACACACTCTCAAAGTCAGCTGACCTCCCATCAGCACAATCATTGGACAGATTCACTACAAACTCTTTAACCAGATTTTCATAACATTTGTTAAACTTCATCACTGTCTTCATTAGCCCAGCATACCTGATCAGATCTATGATGTCTTTGCACTCCAAGGCATCATTGTTGAGTTCTCTCTCCAAGGCTATTCTCTTCAGGCACACATACTTCCATCTGTTTGCATTGTCAGGATGATGAAAGGAGATGTTGTCTGTTGGCACTTCAGGCACTCTAGCAATCTTGCTGGAGGGGAGCTTCCTTCTTATGGGAGTATTGTCAATGTCAATCTCAAATTCTGATTCATCATCAGAATCAGAAGTTTCAGGTTCTTTGCTTTTCTTGGAGATTGGTTGTCTAGCAGTCTGCACCTGTGCCTTCTTCCCTTTTGTCTGAATTTTCTCAGCCATCACTTCAGCCTTGGATTTCTTAGCATCAGGTTTAACAGTCTCACTACTCTTTCTTTTCATCAATCTCCTAGCAATGCTAGGGTTCACATTAGCAATCAGTTCATTATCTGAGTAATCTTCATCCACATCAATGATAGGTGGACCAGCAGCCTTTTCAGAGGGATTCTGAATGTTGTCTTTTGGTGTCACAACATCCTCAGTGACATCTATATTTTCAGAACCTTCCACATTTGGACTTTCTGATTGATTCAAAGGGATAGAAATCCCCGGTACAGATTGGTTGCCACTCAGAATGCTAGTAACCAGTCTAGCAATCGCTTGGTGTACTTGAACTGATCCTTCTTTATTAGGTATAGAAGACGAAGGAAGAGAAGAATTACCAGAGACTGTAGCTTGAGCTCTTCCTGAATGTCTGGTCCTGAGCTTTTTGACTCTGGCTGGGTCAGTTGCCATTTCCCTGAGAGGAGTGACCTCAAGAACTTCAGATTCTATGCATGTAGTGATTGCCCTAGAATCTTGATCAGATGACGACGATGATGAGTGAGACGAAGCCGCCATGGTGGAAGACGATGTCTGAGACATTGTGTTTAACGTTGAGTAATAGTAGCAGTTTGAGAAAACTCTTTGATTGGGAGGAGGAAACAGGTTGCAAGGATGAGAGAGGTAGGGAGTACAAGGGAGTCTCTTCAACTTCTTAAGGCTTTTGAAGGAATTGTGAATGAATATGATTAACCCACTAAATATAGACTTAATAAAATTAATCCCTTCAACCCTTGTTTTCAGCAAAACTAATTGCTATAATTTATCATGTTGGTGAATACCCAATCTGCCCCTCAAATTTTCAAGTTTATTTCCAACACGCGCCTTGGTAGAAGAATCAGTCAGCTGAAGCTTAGAGAAGCTATGTTCCAGTTCAAATGACTTCTTCTCTTCAAAGTCAATAGGGTTCAAGGAGATGTTGAATGTTTTCAGATTATCACACCACAATGTCACAACATCTTGTGTAACATTGTACTTAGGTAGCATCTGTTTTGACCAGATGTTTTGAGAACAGAATTTATGAGACTTGTTCTTTCCAACATCCTTGTCAAGATGACTTAAGGTTCTGACAACACATTCTTTTTCAAGTTTATTTGCCACATCACATATATTATCAGCCTGTAGTTTTGGAGTTCTTCTGACAGCTTCCATAGGAATAGCTCTTTTTATTCTTCCAAGCTTATGCTGCCACTGTTTCATCTCTTTTTCTTCTTTGATGATTTGACTCATAGTGGAGATATCAGTGTTCTCAGGCTGCCACACATAACAGTTATCTTTGGATTTGATTCCTCTCATTACAACATCTAGTTTTTCATTAAATACTAGACATTCAGATCTTGAGAAGTTGACCATGAATCCTAGATCACATAATTGACTGATGCTAATGAGATTAGTAGTCAATCCTTTTACCAGCAGTACCTTATTCAGACTTGGAACTCCAGGGTAGTCCAAATTACCAACTCCTTTGACTTCTCCTTTAGCACCATCTCCAAAGGTCACAAAACTGGTGGTGTGAGGCATAACATTATTGAGGAGATTTTTGAATCCAGTCATGTGTCTGGAACATCCACTGTCAAAGTACCAATCTTCCTTTGCAGAGATCTTCAGGGAAGTGTGAGCTATTAGTGCAGTAGCCTTTTTCTTCCATTGAGGAGTGTGTGGTACCCTTTTCGACTTAGGTTTGACATTTGAGTTCTGATTCGGATATCCATGTAATCTGAAGCAGAAGGGCTTTATGTGACCATATTTCCCACAATGATGACATCTCCATCTTTGGTACCTCTTCTTTATATGTCTCTGTCCCTGATGTTGAGAGTAATGTTGAGACATCCGTTTTGACATTTGCTTCCCGGTAACAAATTTCTTTGTTTCCACAAATCCTAGGCCAGATTTATTTCCCATATTTTGTCCAGCCTGAAGGATCTCTTCCAATTTGTCTGTTCCATTGGTCAACATCTTGACAGATTTGGTCATTTGATTCAGTTGTGAGTTCAGCAGTTGAACTTCTCCTTCTAAATGACTTATAGTTTCAAGATTTGCCCTCTTTTCAGCCTCCAGCTTTACAATGAGTTTTGATTGTTTCTCATTTTGCACACAGACTTCACCACTTCTGATACACAATTTCTTGTAGGTATCAGCCAGTTCTTCAAATGTCACTTCTTCATCACCGGTGTCACTTTCAGAAGTACAAACACTAGTTAGGGCAGTAACTAGTTTGGCAGATTCTTCTTCAGAATTGCTTTCTGAATCATAGTCAGACCAGGTAACAGTCATTCCTTTCTTTTGCTTCTTAAGAAAGGTAGGACATTCAGCTCGAATATGTCCATATCCTTCACATCCATGGCATTGAATACCTCTGCCTTGGTTTCCCTTATCTTCTGACCTTGGTCTTCTGCAGTCAATGTCAGAAGGAATGTTATGAACATTAGACTTTGACTTTGGGTCCATTCTTTTGATGAGCCTGTTGAACTGTCTTCCAAGCATGGCAATGGCTTCTGATATGTTTTCTTCTTCATCTTCCTTGTATTCAACATCAGTGTTGGATACAAGTGCTATGCTTTTGTTCTTCTTGTCACCATTATCAGTGATCCCCATCTCAAAAGTCTGAAGAGACCCAATAAGTTCATCCACTTTTAACTTGCTAATGTCCTGGGCTTCCTCTATGGCAGTTACCTTCATTGCAAATCTTTTAGGCAAGGATCTGAGAATCTTCCTCACCAGTTTTTCTTCTGACATTTTTTCTCCCAGTGCTCCTGAGGTGTTGGCAATCTCCAAGATGTTCATGTGAAACTCATGAATGGTTTCATCTTCCATCATTTTTAGATTCTCAAACTTAGTGGTCAACATCTGAAGCCTTGACATTTTTACTTTGGAAGTGCCCTCATGAGTAGTTTTGAGAGTATCCCAAACTTCCTTGGCCAGTTCATATTGATGTACTAGTCTGAAGATGTTTCTACCTATTCCATTGAACAAGGCATTTAAAGCTTTTGAATTTCCCAGAGCTAACTCATCTTCTTCTTTACTCCAATCTTCCTCAGGCTTCAGACTGATTGTCCCATCTCTTTCAGTTATGGTGGGATGAATCCATCCTTTGTCAGCAGCTTTCCAAGCCTTTTTGTCCAGAGATTTTAGGAAGGCAATCATACGAGGTTTCCAGTAGTCATAATTAGTTCCATCCAGAATGGGTGGTCTATTTCCAAAAACTCCTTCTTTGTCCATAGTGCCAGAAAGTGATATCCCTAGATCTCACCCAGTAATACAGGCAGGGTGCCTGCTCTGATGCCAATTGAAATTCTGGCTGCAGATACTCAATGTCACGTCCAATGTTATGACACCGTATCTGACTTACTATATGACAGTAAATACAAAAGCAGTAAATAACACAGTCAATTGTTTACCCAGTTCAATGCAACAACACCTACTCTGGGGGCTACCAAGCTAGGGAGAGAATCCACTATAAGAGATGTTAATTCAGGAATAAACCAACCAGTTTATCTCCTTCACTTAAGACCTACCCAATGCAATTCTGATCTAAGTACAACTTAAACCTGAGTTCCTACTCACTCCCCCTCAATCACAGCAGTGATACATAAACCAATTTGACTTAAGAATTGATGAAGACACTCTTCAAAAACACACACTTGATTAAGCTTCACAGCTTTTTAATCAAGTAACACAATCACTCGTGCTTCACAGCTTTGAGTGATGTACACAACTAACTTGACTCTGCTTCACAGCTTTAGTCAAGTGACATTCAAACACTCTTGCTTCAAAGCTTTGAGTGCTACACAACCCTTACAATTGAAACCTATTCCAAGGCACTTATCACAATGATAATTGCTTGGAGTACAATAAACAAATCTATACAGATTACAAAATTGATCTTCTAATCAATCAGCAGGGATCCTTGAAAAACCGCAGCTCTGTTGAATATATAGCAGCTGCAACTTCAGTTAGGGTTTCCAAAAACCTAGGGTTGATTCCGTTTGACCTAAAGACCAGGTCACAGTACTTTAATGATCAGGTTAGGATTGAGCTAGGTTACTCCTCAGAAAACGCAGGATTCTGTTTAGGAAGGACTGAGTTATTTCCTGAAAAAACTCAGACTTATCCAATCCTGCAATCCTGTTAGTTCAGAATAGGATGTCATAACATCTGTTATGACATCTGAGAAAACCTGTCTACTGATTTAGCAAAATGTGATCATTTTGCAAACATGCTCAGATACACACTTATAAACATCAGTATTTGAATTACAATATTTTTCTGCACATGTACCTATTGAGTTAGTACAACCTGAACTAGAATGTTATGACATCAGTCATGACATTCACACATACACTTGGGATTTACCAAAAATGCAAGCCAATACCTAAACACCTACACTTAAGGATACCAGGTTTAGGTTTAGATTTTAGGTAAAAAGGGTTTTAATTTTTTAATAGGGGAACTCGCCACGATTTTAGTCGTATGCCTAAGTCTTCTTATGAGGAATCAGATTCCCAATTCGTAGTTCATATGGGTTTGTGTTTTTTAGGGGTTTTAAAAGTATTTTGAATTGCCTCGCATTTTGACCGGGTGTAGAGATTGCAGAATTTTTGGACCAAATGCGCGATTAGTCAAAATATATTTGGAACCCTTTAGCAAAAATTAGTTGTTTAGATTAGTTTATTACGAAAAAAGATTTGATGTTTGTTAGATTTTGTTAATAATACTAATTATGAAATTTCTTAATTAATGCATGAAAAAAAAGATATTTTAATGCAATATATAAAAAATATATACATGAGTTTCTAAATAAAATAATTCATTTACATATCATAATAAATAGTATTAAGAAAATAAAGTGAAAATAATAATTATTATTATATAAAAGAAGGAAATAATAACAATATAAAAAAAATAAGAAAATATAATATAAAAAAATAGAAAATAATTAATTAGCCAGGGGGTGCGTTTTATGTTGGGTAGTAAAAAGGGCAGGGTGTGAAAAGTCAGGGCCTGAATTCAGATATTGAATTCAGGCCCAGCAAGCCTGTGGGTGCATTATTGTGACTGGTAAGTAAAACAGGGGTGCAATTAAGGACTGGGCCCCAATTCAGATATTGAACTGGGCCAAAAAGGTAAAGGGTGGTGTATTTTTGGTCTTGTTTCAGTAATTGGGCAAAAGGGGGGTACGAGCAGTAATTGGACTGGGCCTAAATGCTTTTGGAAAGGGTCTGTTGGATTGGGTGTGTGAGGGTGTATAGGCATACGATGGACTTGGTCTCACGGCCGTCCAATAATGATCAAACCGACAGGATGGAAGGTGCATAATCATTACCGTATACACGCGTGTATCGAATCACATCAGAATATAAAGATGTTTTTTTAATTTTTGTTTTTTCATTTTTAATTAACCCTTTCTCTCTCTCTCGTTCAACAACCATCCTTCACTTTCTTCCATCCGAAACCCTAGCCCTAATACACTACCGCAGCGGCGCCCAATTCCGAATCCCTTCCCTTATCACAAAATCAAACCCAACAACCCCAAATCAATATTAGAACACAAAGAAAGCTAAGTTATTTTACCCCTTTCGCGTTTTCGTATTCTGACTTCAAGCTTTTGGTCTGATTCAATGCTAATCTCTCTCGATTTTCCTGATTCGCAGGTCTTGGTGATGTTTCAAAAGCGGAGTAATGGCGGTGTTCAGTGGCGGTACGATTAACTGTCAGCGACCGTTAGGGTTTCATATGTTGAAACCCTAATTTCCTTCTCCCTTCTTCAACAATTGGTATATGCTTCGATCTCTTCTCCTTATCCAGCAATTTCTTTCCCCTCTTCTATATTTCTAGTTAGTATTTATAGGGTTAGTATTAGGTCTTTGTAGAATTTGTTGTTACAAAATTGTTTAACTCAGATTGGGGACTTAGATTTAGGGATTAGAATTATTGTAAACGATTTTGATTTGAGATTTATTTGCGATTTTTTATTTGTTCTTGTAATAAGGGTTTCAGACAGATTGTAACTAATTCTGAGATTTGAATTGCAGATTTGATTTAGTGTTAATTTGAACAGTATTTGTTAGCCTCGTGAAATGTGCGTAATTTCCTTATGATTTGCACAGTGTACATTAATGAATTTGGGCCTTGCGTCATTTTTTTTTGTTTTATCCATCTGTAGCAACTGGATTTAAAATTAGAGTCGCCACTATTAGTTTTTATCCTAGGGAAGAGAATCTAACAGAAAACCTTAATTCGCAGACAGAGATTCTAAGTTCCGTACTCAATTAGACGAAAGGAAGGTGTTAGGCACCTTTCGTCTACCTTTTTCACAAGGATACTATGCTCTAGGTTTAGGTTTGGGGTAAAATGGATTTTTAGTTTTAATTAGAAAGACTCACACGATTTTTGATTGTATGCCTATGTATCCTCTTATGAGGAACCAGAGTCCCAATTCGTAGTTCGTATGGCTTGGTGTTTTTTAGGGGTTTGCAAACATATTTTGAATTACCTCGCACTCGGTCGGGAGTGGTGATTGCAGAGATTTTGACTGGATGCGCAGTAAGTCAAAACTAGTTTGACACCCTTTTTGCAAATAATAGTTGATTAGTTTAGTTTATTGTGAAAAATTAGTTTGATGATTTGTTTGTGTTTTTTAATCGTATTAATTGTGAAAACCTTGATTAATGCATGATTAGAGAAAAAATGATGCAAATAATATATAAAATAGTATGCATTTTTTAAATAAAATAGATTTATTTGATCATATAATAATATTTAAATCGTAAATATATTAATAATAATATTGACATAAAAAAGGGATTATAAATAATAAGCTATAATTATAATAATAATAAATTTAAGTAACTACAACAATATATAATAATTATATAAAGATAGGATAATAATAATAAAAAAATCATTATTTGATAATAACAATTATTATAAATAAATAATATGTGTATATTTATAAAAAAATAGAAAAATAATTGAATTATAAAAGAAAATAAATAAAATTAAATAAGTTCAAGGGGGGTGTAAATTTTAGTCGTGTAGTAAAACAGGGGGGTGCGGTTAATAGTAGGAAGTAGGAAACGTTAGGCCCAATTATTATTCAGACCAAGGGGGGTGCGTTTTCATTTTGAATTTACAAATAATTGAAAGGGAGGTGTGAATATCAATGAGCTTAGGCCCATTACACTAGGAGCTGAGGCCAGGCGCAATCGGGTGCAGCGAGGGTGTACGCTAGCTAACACAGACTTGGCCTAGTGGCCGTCTGATCCTGATCTAATGGGTGCAAATTGAGGGAGTACGATAGCCAAGATGGGCGCATCACATGGGATCGATACGGATTAATATTGTTTTAATTTCATTTTTTTGTTTTTTCATTTCATTCTGTTTTACAGAACTTCATCTTCATCTCTTTTCTCTTTCTCTTCGGCCCGGTACAAACCCTTTTTCCACCTTCTCTAAATCCTAACTTGTGATGGCTTCATCGTCAGCCTTCAACCTCATCCCAAACATAGATCTAATCCCCTCTATTATCAACCTACCCAACAAGAACCCAGATATAAGAACAAACAACAACAACAAAAGAAGCTAAGTCTCTTGAACCTTTCGTGATTGGTCTTATTCTGAACTTCGTCTGGTCTGGGTGCTGACTCTTCTTCCTTTTCGTTTTTTGTTGCATGTTGGAGGTGGCGTGGAGGCAACGATGATAGCAACGGCGGTGATGGTTGAATACGCGATTAGGGTTTCAGACAATGAAACCTGAATCGCTCCTTGCTTTGGAAAACCCCTTGTTCTTCCTTCTACTGTAAAAATGGTTTTCGGTCCCTCTATCTTCTTCTTGATCTCGTCCTCTCTCTGTAAAACCCTCTGCCCCGTTTTTGTCTCCAATTTTCTTTTCTTTTCTGTTAGTTAGTATGTATATATAGGTTTATTTTAGATCTAGGTTTTGAACAAATTTCTGTTTTGATTAGCATGAATTAGGGAGAGTAGAGATAATTAGGGATTTGTTCATTGATTGTGTTTGTAAATGATTTGGTATATGTTGGATTTGATTGTAATTGATTTTGTGTCAATTTGATTGTTTTAGGTTGGACTCTGTTACAAATTTGTCCATACTGTAATAACTTTTTCTGGGTGGGATTGTATTAATGATTTTGCATTCGTTTAGATTTTATTCAATAAAAATAAAATACAAATTTGTATTTGATTCATTGTTAATCTCTACAGTATTCGTTAACGGCAAAAAAAACATGTGCAATATTTTATTGGTACAGTAGTTGTTCTTTTGGGCCTGTGCTAAAATCTGACTTTTTTTATCCAGCATGTGTTTTGAAATCGGGCCAAAATTCCTTCTCAACCCAACAATAATTTACACCTTTATACAAACCAGGCCCAATACTTGTCCACTCAAAACAAATTCCAATAAGTGTTTTTTTTAAACTCACTATCTAATAATAATAAAAAATGTTTCAATAATAACATTTTATTGTAACAGTAAATAGAACGTTAATTGGCAAAATGATCCAGCCAACTTCTTTTTTAAAAATAAAACTCTCCATAAAAAATGTTTAATAACCTAGTATTTATATAATTTTATAAAAGTAAATTCACTATAATAATAAAAAAAATGTTTTTTATTAATCCATTAAAATAAAACAGTAAAACAAGGAGAAATAGGCTAATCTCAAAGGACTTTAATGGGCTTAGTTAAAACGTAATGAGCCCGTATTCCAAATTGCACCCCCCTTTTTACTGTCAACAATAATGCTTTAAATGTATTTAATTAAAAAAAATTACTTAATAATTATTTGAAAAAATTTCTATTTTTCGAATCGCATGGGCCATTGGCCAACATGCTTCGTAAAAGAGCCTACGGATACATGGGTCTTTCTGATTTAGAAAGTCCCACTCTCCTGAAAAATACACCCCCTAGTCTTGGATAAAGATGGGCCATCAGATACTGTTGTACCATCTTTAATTAAAAATCTCTTATATTTTAACCTTGCAAATATAATCGCAAAGGTAGGGCAAATTTGTGGTACGACAGTTGCCCCTACTCAATTATCTTTCAGTCGAATAGCGTGAGAAAACTTGAGTCTTGCACATATTGATTGGAAGTTTATTGAATACTTGAAGTATCCCCAAAATTTGTCCGACAAACATAAAGTTACACTGAAATAACATACCCTTACGAGTCTTTGGGAAAGTAGGCAAAGCTGATGATATATTGCTTACCAGGGTTTGATAACGAGGCTGGTGATTTTACGAGCGCAATTTTGTATGTCCTAGTTTGGTTTTTGATTACTCATCCATTTGGGGGATGAATACAACAATGATTGATGATGCATGGCTGCTTGAAGACTGAGGCCATGAATTATGTTTGTGAATCACTGCATGACGTCTGAGGTGATGAGCTAAATCTTGTATTTTTGAACATTGCTGCATGAAGTCTGAGGCGATGATCGGTGTTTATGGAATAACGAAATGTATTGCTGCATGAAGTCTGATGCAATGGGTTAAAGTTTTTTTCTTCTGAGCATCGTTGCATGAAGTCTACGGCGATCAGCTAAACTTTGTTTTCTCTCGAGCATCGCTATATGAAGTCTGAGATGATGGTCTTGAGTTTGGAACATATTGCTGCATGAAGACTAAGGCAATGGGTTAGATTCACAAATCACTGTGTGAAGTCTGACGTGATAAGCTAAATTTGGTTTCGAACATCGTTGCACGAAGTCTGAGGCGATGGTCTAGAATTTGAAACACATTGCTGCATGAAGTCTGAGGCAATGGGTTAGGTTCACAAATCACTGTGTAAAGTATGATGTGATAAGCTAAATTTGGTTTTGAACATCGCTGCATGAAGTCTGAGGCAATGATCTGTGTCGCAGAATAAGATACACATTGCTGCATGAAGTCTGAGGCAATGGGTTAGGTTTGCAAATCACTGCGTGAAGTCTGATGTGATAAGCTAAATTTGGTTTCGAACATCGCTGCAAGAAGTATGAGGTAATGGGTTAGGTTCGCAAATCACTACGTAAAGTCTGATGTGATAAGCTGGGTTGTGAGAATATGTTGCGGCTTAGAGGCAACATAGTGAGTTTTGCGAATACATTGCGGCTTAGAGGCAATGTGTTGAATTTGAGAATACATTACGGCTTAAAGGCAATGTAATGGGTTCGGAGAATACATTGCGGCGTAGAGGAAATGTAATGCGTTTTGACAATACATTGCGGATTAGAGGCAATGTAATGGGTTTTGAGAATACATTGCGGCTTAGAGGCAATGTAGTGGGTTTTGAGAATACATTGCGGCTTAGAGGCAATGTAATGGGTTTTGAGAATATATTGCAACTTAGAGGCAATGTAATGGGTTTTGAGGATACATTGCGGCTTAGAGGAAATGTAATGGGTTTTGAGAATACATTGCGGCTTAGAGGCAACATACTGGGCTTGCAAGGAACTCATCACTGCGGGAAGACTTAGGTGATGGGTTGAACGTGTCACGACATGAAGACTGAGGTGACGGGTTGAATCATAGGAGGAGTATTTTGTTGGTTGACCCTTAGATAGTTAAATCGAGGGTTATACTGTTTGTTTACTATGTGATACATGTGTACGTATGCATATTGAATGTTGAATGTATGCAAAATGTATGATGTTTGACATTAATATGGAACCCTGAGTGTATTGAATATTGAAATGTATAGGGTATGTATGCTTTAGATATATGCCTTGAAATGTTATGAAGACCATTTCTTGCATTCTCTCCTTTAAACCATTGGCTTAGAGTTACCAATTCCTGGCGTTGTATGTTGTGTCATTGTAGCATTGTTGAACTTGAAAGCAGTGGACAATGTTATCAAAATTTGAACATTGATTTTCTATTGTAAGCGCGGGCGTAGACGTAGACGTAGATAATGGCATATGCGTAGATTCGTATGTTGTAAGTGCAGGCGTAGACGTGTGTATTGGCTTATTTGTGACCTTTGTGTTGTAAGCGCAGGCATAAGCGTAGACGTATGTAGATTCGTATATTGTGAGTGCAGGCGTAAGCGTAAACGTATGTATAGAATTGGCAAGAGTACACATGTTCGTGAATGCGTGCGAATGTAGACTTTGTGTTGCTAGTGTGGATGTAGGAGTAGATTTGTATATAGACTTTGTTTTGTTGAGTGCAAGCATAGGCGTAGACATGTGTATGGACGTAGACTTCGTGTACGAACGCGTAGATATGCATATATACAGGTGTAAACATGTGTTTAGATTTTTGTGTTGCAATATGTAGGAGTAGCCATGTGCGTAGACGTAGACGTGGATTTTCTTTTGATATTTTCCTAACCAAAATGTTGTTTTCCGATGTTTTGTCAAATGCTTTTATTTTGTTAATCCTCCGAAATGATTTCAAAACAATATTCATAAGTAATGATCGTAGTATTTTGTAAACAAGTCTGAGAAGAGAAAAAGCGCAATTTGAAAGATGCGAAGAAAGCAAGTGTTTTATTGATATGCCTCTAAATAGGCGAGAATACAAGATGCAATTCCTAGAAAGAGGTAATTACATAAGGTTTTAAAACCATAAATGGCAATAAAAATGATAATTGTTACTGCTGTTCTCCAATATCCTTTTAATGATCTTATCTCCTTTGCTTCTGAATTATATGATTCAGATCTATCTCTCCCTTCACGGTTCGTAGTCGCAGTTCTTAGATCGCAATCTTTTTGTTCTTTATTTCTTTGTATGAAATTCCTAACTTTTGCCTGGATTGCCCTTTCAGGTTTTCAATCCACCGGGATAATTTTTTTATATGCCCCTAACTTTTTCTTGGATCGCCCTTTAGGGTTTTCGATCCACCGGGATGCTCCTTTTTGCCTAAGTCGCCTGTTTGAGGTTCGAGCTTAGCGAGCTTCTTATACATAGTATTTTTTGACTGCGTCTGAATTTTCCGGATGTGGTATTTTTTTCCCAGCCATTGATGTGGGGATAAGACCACCACTGGAGAATGTTGTTTTGACTACGTATGGACCTTCGTAATTCGGGGTATGTTCACCACGTGAGTCGAGGCGAGGCAGCAAAATCTTCTTTAGTACTAGACCATGTCGTGGTTCATCTTGTGTAGTATACTGTTACTTTGAAAGAAACCTAAGGCTATATTCCATAGAGTTCGTTTGTCGATGCTAGAGGCCTTTTCTGGATGTTCTTGTTTTTTCCAGGTACTTCTTGATGTCGTAAAACCAAGGCTTGTCATTTGGTCTCTCTTTGTTAGCAAGGCAATGTGCGGGCTCTTCGAAGTGTATGTTTGTGATGCGCGGTTCGTGGTTTGACCAATTTATATTTAACATAGACGATATAGTTGCTAGGCCGTCCGCCATTTGATTTCCTTTTCGTGGGGTATGACTGAAAATGATCTTTGTGAATTCCATAGTCAGTTTTAAAAACATGATCCCGATATGGAATCAGTTTTGGATGCTTGGTATTCCGTTCACCATCGGTTTGGTATATGGCTTGTGAGTATTCTTTGGAGAATTCAAAATTGCCCCTATATCGTGCCTCAGTGCATTGGAAGCCTCGTCGAACGTGGATACCCAATGTGCCCCTGGCTCGGGTTTTTCGTCAGATCTTGGTATTTCGTAGTTGCTTATTTTTATAGTACCGTATGTATTTGGCCTTGGCCTGTTTCTGTAGATATTCAATAACTCGATCAGCTTCTTTGTGGCTCCGCTATGACATTTCCCCTTAGCTTGATTTCTTCCGGGTCTTCCCCCGTGCTCAGATTAATGGTGTTAATAGCCTCTTGATATGGTTGCATATTATTAGCTTTTCTTTTTATTTCCCTCGCCATTTTCTCAGAGAGTTCAAGATCTTTATCATCTTCCTCTTTAGATGGGTTGATAGGAGCATAAAAGTTATATCGGATCGCAGTAGTAGCATTATCGATGGTTTTGGGCATGAATTTGCACCATTATCATGTTTTGGCGCAGATTTAGTATATGAATATTTGAAAATGCATGTGCAGAGAAAGTATTTCCATTTTTTAAATTTATGATATAAATGCAAGAGAAAGACAAGGATATTAATTGAAAACAAAATATATCTTTTATTAATCATAAATATTGTCTGAAACAAAACGGGGAACCCTTACATGCAACCCCTATGCCTCGGGCTTGACATAGGTTCTTTCAAAAACAAGAAAAATTAATTTGGAAAGAAAAAGATCTCAGGAATCTCCACGACGGTCCATCTTTTGAGTTATCCTTCTGGGGCGCATTCTCGGGAGAATTCAGTCGCCCCTTCGGTGTTGGCCTTGTTGGATATTTTCGCCACATGTCCGCCATGCACTACTCCATTGCTGACAAAAGTCTCTTGGATTGGAGGAAAATATGCTTCGCCCTTCAGAGCAGATTTATATTTTTCTTTAGGGTATTGTCCGAACTAGACTATCCCTTGGTCCCCTAGCCTTTGTAGAGCTCTTTCGAAAGCTTCATTGTGTTCTTGCGGGAGTCCATATCCCAACCGATATTCTTTCAGTAAGTTTATTGGGGTCTTTGCTTGTCTGCTTGCCCCAGAGTCAGTTACTACTTCAATTGCATTTATTGTTAGCCCATCATGCGATGATGTAGGGTCTGATGTGATGTATTGAGAATCCAACAATTCCTGCACCTTGTGTTTGAAAGGACAACACTGTTCTATGGTATGTCCAAGAGAATTAGCATGATACTCGCATCTGGAGTTGGCATCGTATCTTCATGGGAGTGGCCCGACTAAAGGAGCTAGAGGCTTGAGCTCCACCAAGGATGCCTTAACTAGCTGTAGAAATAACTGGCTAGGTGGCATGGGGAGTGGTTCAAATTTCCTAGGTGGCCTTCTGCCTTGCTGTTGTCCTTCGAGCAACTTGTATGTTATTGATACTTTTGAAAAACAGCAAGCGGCGGTCTCTTCATGAGCAACTTGTGTGTTATTGATACCTTTGAAAAACAGCAAGCGGCGGTCTCTTCATGAACAACTTGTGTGTTATTGATACCTTTCAAAAACAGCAAGCGGCGGTCTCTTCATGAGCAACTTGTGTGTTATTGTTCTCTTGAAAAACAGCAAGTGGCGGTCTCTTCATGAGAAACTTGTATGTTATTGATACCTTTGAGAAAACAGCAAGCGGCGGTCTCTTCATGAGCAACTTGTGTGTTATTGTTCTCTTGAAAAATAGAAAGCGGCGGTCTCTTCATGAGCAACTTGTATGTTATTGTTACCTTTGGAAAAAAAACAGCAAGCGGCGGTCTCTTCATGAGCAACTTGTGTGTTATTGTTCTCTTGAAAAACAGCAAGCGGTGGTCTCTTCATGAGCAACTTGTATGTTATTGACACCTTTGAAAGGAAGCAAGTGGCGGCCTCTTTATTTAAGCAGCTTGTGTATCCCCAACAATAATGCAAACGACACCTCTTCGGAAAAGTTCCATGGGGAAATTTTGTATTTTATCCTTTTCAAGCGATATCTTGGTTAAAGAAGAAATGTGTTACCGTTCTTGGTAAAATTCAGAAGTCAGAAATGTTTATTTCCAGTCTCAGTACTGATTCCAATCATTTGCCAGTCTCAGTACTGACGTCAATCTTTTCCTTTGCCAGTCTCAGTACTGATGTCAATCATTTCCTTTTCCAGTCATAGTGCTGATGTAAATAATTTCTTTTTCAGTCTCAATACTGATGTAAATCATTCAAGAGTCTCTCATTGGAAGCCTATGTCTCTGTCTCCCCAGTGGAGTTATAATCTCTTTCCCTGTGGGATTACTGTATAATGTGATTGGTTTCTCCAGTAGTAGTTTGTCTCATGCGGCATCATTCCTTGTTAAATTCAAAATCTTACATTCATACCATATCATAAACATAATTGCGGTATCTTAAAGCCAAAAATTGTGTATTCTATATTTAAGTCCCTTCAATCTCGTCGAAATGAAGATCCCAATCTTCATATCTCCAGATAGAAGAAACTTAAATAGGGGCAGCTGTCATACCCCAATTTTTGACCTAAGATCCCATTTTTATTTTTGCATTTTTATACAAAAGTCAAGGTCACTAAATACAGTCGGTTTTAACCTCTCACCTTCGAGCATTGATTATGCAGAAATTGTCAAGTGTTTTGAACATTCTTAGCCTATGTATCACTAACTTCTAATCAAGCACGAAATGTGTGTTTTTTTGTTTCTTTGATTTCATGTGCTGACAGGTCTCCTTCGATTCAGCCTTTCGATTGGATAAGTTTGCTGCCTGCAAGCCTGCTTCGACTGGACAAGTTTACTGCCTGCAAGCCTGTTTCGATTGGACAAGTTTACTGCCTGCAAGCCTGCTTCGATTGGACAAGTTTACTGCCTGCAAACATGCTTCGATTGGGAAACATTGCTTCCTTCGAACACGGGCTTTCGATTGGGAAATATGTTTGTTTCGATCCACATGCTTCGATTGGGCAACATTGCTTCCTTCGAACACGGGCTTTCGATTGGGCAATATGTTTGTTTCGATCCACATGCTTCAATTGGGCAACATTGCTTCCTTCGAACACGGGCTTTCGATTGGGAAATATATTTGTTTCGATCCAAGATTCGTTTGGGCATGTGGCTCCCTTCGTGCAAGTCTTTGTTTGAGCATTGACCTTTTTGTGTGCTTGCTTGGAGTCACAAAGTTTAGACCTCCTCCATGCAGGCTTCGACTAGGTTTGTACTAGCTTCGACTGGACAACATTTCTCTTTAGTATGTTGCATTTCCATCCTTGACAAACTTCAACACATGGTTGATGGCCCCCTCAAAAGACATATAGTGGTGGACTTGAGGGGCATACATATGAGTCCCTGTCGAAGGGTACGCCTTACTAGTCCATTCGAAGCACACATTTGGCCCCTTCAAATGATGCACAAAGATGATTCATTCGAAGGACACTTGTTGGAGGAAAGTCAAACAATGTGTTGGAAGAAGAATATGGTCGAAGGAGGGTCAAAATGAAAGGATAAAATATTCAAAGATGCTTGCTGCCAAGTTCAGACATGGTACACTGGCCAAAACTGCTGCATAGCAGTCCTGAAACACTGTCCCATTCTTGCACCGAAATAGCACACAACCACTGTCCCTCGAAGGCTACAAAGAGCAGTTTACTCAAAATTTTCAAATTATTTTGTTTTCCCTCCAAAAGCTTCAGCCCACTTTGCCTATAAATAAGAGGCTCCAACACATGTTTAAGAGAGGATCTTTGGACCAGAGGGACGAATCCCCCAAATTTTCTCAAACACAACAAATCTCTCAAGTCCCTTCAACACTTGTGAGAACAAACCCAGCATCACATACTTACTTCCTTCGATTCTGAAGAACAAGTACTCTTTAGTATCCTTTGAATCCAGTTTGGAAAGAAACATAAGACTTGTTTCTTTTCTTCCTTCGAATCCAGCATTCCAAGCACAGTTGTTGGCCCTCTCTTTCAAATCCAGAACCTTAGGCCTCCACTCAAGGTCCCACACCCATTCAAAGCCTCCATCAAAGTAAGTCACTCTTACCCTTGAACCTTTCATTTCATGCCATAACATGTAAATAATCTTTTTGTTCGCTTCAAGCATGTATATACCATTGTTCCTTTCGTTTCCACCCTGTTAACATGTTTTTAAAAGTTAACCCTTTCGTTTTGCTTTCTGTTTACCTGAACTTGCTTTAACTGTTAAACTTTTTACCAAACAAATACTAGCATGGCCTCAGGCCATGTTGCCATTTAATGCTTTAAATGAAAGAAACAGGAAACAGGAAATAGGAAACGAAGCTTCTGGCTTCTATCCTCTTTCTCCAGGTCGAACGAAAGAGACAACCAGGAGTATGAAACGAAGCCTTTGGTTTCCACTGACTTCCAGGCCCAGCCAGAGACACGCTCACACTGATTTCACTGGCCCAATCTAAGAAGGCAACAAGGCAGAAAGGCCCAGCCAAAGGCACACTTGCACTAAGTCCAGGCTCAGACGAAAGGCACTCCCATGCTGGTGCCAGCCTTCAATCGAAGTACATGACCTGACTGGTGCCCAAGCCTAATCGAAAGACGTGACTTTGTTGTTGCCAGCCCCAATCGAAGGAGGCCAACAGAATGCAAATCGAATGGTGCTACTACCTGGGTTGAAAGACACTCATTTTTCTTACTTTTATCTTATTTTTCCTTCATATTTTTATGCCTTTCGATACGGTTGTAATAGCGTAGGATTTTATCTTTCTGCATTTTATTTACTTTGTACAAATGCTAGTAATTAGGCGTGTATGGCAAGATAAAATCAACAAGTAAACAAACCAAAAAAATCCAAAAAAAAAACTCTTTAATCCTTACTTGAATATATCTTAAAACCCGCAAAACACTCAACAAATCAAAACTCCCCCCAAGGGCATGTTATCTCCGTTCTACCGCGATACCGGCCGTGCCTATTGCTAGAATGCGTGCGTTAATGTCGCCCATTAATAAACACAAACAAATCAACTTTTTTCTAGAGGAACTACGGTATTTTGATTCCTTCATTGGATACATAGGCAAAGGGTCGCGAAACCCTCACGAACACAATAATAAAAACTCATTTCTTTCCCCTTAAGCAAACATAGTTGTAGATAAATACACCCTTGTATATAACAAACAATTTTAACCAAAAAAACAGATATTCCAAAAGGTTCCTGCGGAGTACCGCAGATGCATTGGGTGCTAATACCTTCCCATTGTATAACCAACCCCCGAACTCTTGATCTCTTTCAAAAATGCATTGTATTTTCATTACTTTTAAGTATTATTTTACATTGCATATTTTAGGGTTTTATTTCGCTGTTTTCCCTTTTCCCTTGGAAATAATAAAGCGCGATGGCGACTCTTGCTTTTGCGAGTCGAGTTAATTAATAGCTCGATCTCCGATTTTCACCGCTACAGAATTGGCGACTCTGCTGGGGAATGATTGACCTCTTGCTGGTCCATCCCTAAGTGGGTTAAGCCTAGTTTGTTTTATCTGTTTTATCATTATTTGATTGTTTGATTATATGTTTATATTGTGGTTATTTGGGTTTTTGCAAAGGACAAGTCCTATACCCGGACTAAGTTACACTTAGGAATAGGACGGGCGGTATAGTCATGTTAACTTTGAGGAAGTAATCTCGAAGAAGGAGGCATGAAATCCCCCACTCAGTGGAAGCCCCTTTGAACGTAGTATTTGTTTACCAAGTAATCGGGAAGACATTATTGCTTTCGACCTGGGAGCCAGAGAAGCTAAGAACCGTAGAACCCTAACCCATCTTGGCCTCTTAGGTGTAGTGCGGAGACTATAACGGAGTAATTCGGAAGTAGTTGTCACGCGATGCTGCACTCAGACGAATTTCTCTTGAGAATATTACTAATTATCGAGTAATCGAGACGTTGGTAATATCCGAAGGAGAAATGTAGACTCTGGGAACTTTTAGAACCTTGTTCTATAGGTGTGATTAAACCTTTAGTACGTACCTTGGGGATGGTTTTTACCTTTGACTCCATGCTCGTGACTTTGAACCTTTCGACTTTATTTGTGACCTTGCTTGTGGTTGTTGCATAGCCATACCTTCATGCATACATAAAACCCTTTTCACTTGACTTTCAAGGAATTTGGAAGCCTTTCTTTGTAAACATCACAAGTTTCGTCAAGCTCAATGGATCTTGGGTGTTGATGGGGTGAAAACCCTAATCCACCAAAATGGATGATTGATCTTGATGATAACTTGATCAACACTTTGATCCAATTTAAAATTCATCTTCTATCTTCATACTTTGATGTTTACAACTTAATATGTTGAGTTCCTTGAAAGTCAAATAAAAACTCTCTTTTGCATATCATGCATCATTCTACATTTTTTGTTTCACTTTCAAAGGTCTTTTTCCAAGTCTTATTTTTCCTTTGGTCTCACCAGTACAACACTCGCGCTAAGAGAACAATGGAGAATATCAAGCAAGAGGTTTCTGAACTCCATAGAGAGTTGACTAATTTGAAAGCTAGTGTGGAGCACTTAACTGGTTTGGTCGAAATTTTGGTTTCCGCCCAAGTCAATCCTTCTAAGAAAGAAGAAGTGATGGAAAAGGTCTTCACTGAAACTCTGAAATCATTCTCTCATGAGAAGGGGATGGTTAATGCACCTAATGACTTTCCTGACAAGGTGAATGTGGAAGTGCGTCTAGTCTGCTTTTTGTAATTTTTCTTGTTTATCAAAAAATTGTTTGCATGTAAGAACTTGTTTGCATCTGAATGATTATCTTAATACAATGAGTATGTTTGTCTTGAAGAAATTCATTTGTTTCACCCATATTTGTTTTCAAATTTTAAATTTCTTTTTGCATTATGATACCAACTTGTTGCCCATTCTCTTGCCTAGGTAGAGATTGAAGGGAGGATGATGATCTAAAAAAAACACAAAATCTCTGGTTGTATGCTTTTGAATAAAATCTTGCTGACGATGTACAGGCATTGTTTCAAATCCCTAAACACCGGAGATATAAGGAAGATAATCCCTTGCTAACCCCTTTTGATCCTTTGAAGTAGAAGTTTCTTTTCTATACAAAAAACCTCGAATTTTAACCTGGGGCAGGGTAGTTTTTCAATTAATCCGATTGAGTGTTCAAAATTCATAAGGAAGATATTTCTGAAGAGAAACTACGAGGGCTATCCTTCATGTATAATGAATCCAGAAGATGCGGAACCACAATGTTATCCCTCATTCATCAAGAAACGAGGCATTCACAATCCTCTCAACAAGCAAATACAAGCTAATGTCACACTTTTGTTCAAAAAATAAAAAAAAATCAAGAAGAAAAAAAAGAAAGCCTTCTAAGTCGAAAAACTTGAAAACGTGCGGCTTAGGAAAAAATTAGGCAATCCCGCTGGACTATCAATTCAAAAGAATTAGTTCAGGCAAAATTTAGGGAAAATAAAATTGCAAGGAAAGGAATACAAATAAAATTCCTCAGCAAAGAATAAATTGGTGACTACAAACACGAAGACATAAGGGTGGTTGCTACTCCGAAAGCCTCGTCGTTTCCTTAACCGTCACAAAATCCTTTTGAGAGATGAACACTCATGTTGAATTAACTGAACATAAGGTTGGAGAACATCATGAAGAATGGGTGGGCACCTATAAATTTTGAGCCTTAAAAATCTTTTTCTAAAAAAAACCATGAACCAGGCCACGTTACAACCCTCAAAAGTCCTAATTGAAGCAAGGTTATTTTGAAAGCATACTTCAATGAGATAGTGTTCCTGACTCCCATGAATGTTTTCTAAATAGTTATGTTGGTATCATATGATTTTCCTACACAAAAATAAATGGTGCTCTAACTCGCAAAATTTGTGCGATATCTTTTCAAAATCTTCAAGACTTACATAACTGTTGCATTAGAATTTTCATTCTCATAATAAAATTTTTATAACTACAACACATTTGTTTGATATCAAGGAAGCTCACATATAAGCACTAATGATGAGTTTATTCTTTTAAGGCTTGAAACTATGTTGAGTAATTGGCGAATCATTTCAAGAAAAAAAATCATATCCAGGGGCATGTCACCTGAAGACCGTAAGCACGGACATGTTGCTTCTCCCAGTTAATGCTTTCCCAACTTGTTTACTCTTTTGGGCAAAATTTGAAGACTTTGTTGTGCCAACTACAGTCAATCCGGGGCAATCACATCGAGATTTGATGAATCTCTCTAAGAGTTTGAAGACACCAGAGCATGGTGAATGCCAGGTCTTTTGTAAAATCCTCTTGAGACGATTTCTCCTCATCAACATATAGCTTGGGGCATTTTAGAAGTGAAGTTATTCGCAAGAATTGTCGTGCAACATGCAGCTTATCAGCAGTAAACTTGGGGCATCCAAAATTAGTCCCAGGGGCAATCCAGATTTGTTAAGATATGTGATATGTATTGCACACATTATCAGAGGGCGGTGTTCCCAGTATCTCCAGCTAAGCAAGACTCTTTCTAGCTAAAGCATTGTTCGTGTTGTTATCCTTTTAATGGATTGTTGACAATAGAAGATTGGACTTTGGGTTTTCTACCGAAAATACTTTCCTCTCCAGAGAGATTTAAGCCTTGTAAAAGGACTTTACTCCAATGATGACTTTTGTTCTATCTCCAGTAATGTTCCCATCTTGTTGAGATTAGCTGAGTGTCGGGTTGTGCTGTGATGTCTTATCATCTTCTGTCTATCTCCTCAATTTGTTTTGTCAGCATATACATGACATTCATTTATTCATTCACACTTGCATCATGCACACACATTGATATTTGTTGATGTTCTTGATCTGTATACTTTGGTTATCATATTTCCTCTCCAAATAGAGTGTCAACTTAAGCAGAAAGTGCGCCTCCTTTATAATTCCCCACTGAGTTAACTCTCGTGGAAGAATCTTGCTTTAGCTTTCCTTTTCCATCTCTGGATAGGATAAATCCCCATTTGAGTTGTTTCCTCATTGGGTGGAGTCTTGTTTGACTGTTTTCTCTCCAGTTTATTCCTGGATTGAGCTTTGTCTCTTGTGAACGATACCCTGTGGATATCTCTAGGCTGTGAAACCTAGATGGAGAGTGCATTTATTTTGCAATTTAAATACTTGGTCTTCTCAGGAAGAATCTATTCATGGTTTCCCATTGAAGATGAACTTTATTCCCTAGTAGTGTTATCATAACCTTCTTCTGGAATATCGATGTGACAACAAGCGACTGACTCCTTATTTGAGCAGTTTGATTATTTCTAAATTCCTTTATGTTATGACAAATGGCGGTCTCTTCATGAGCAGTTTGTCCATCCCTGATGAAATTATTGATTCTCACCTCCAGCAATATCTTCACGATATTTTATTGATACCTTTGAAAAAACAGCAAGCGAAGGTCTCTTCATGAGCAACTTGTGTGTTATTGATACTTTTGGAAGAAAAAAAACAGCAAGCGGCAGTCTCTTCATGAGCAACTTGTGTGTTATTGATATCGTTGAAAAAACAGCAAGCGGCAGTCTCTTCATGATCAACTTGTATGTTATTGATACTTTTGAAAAACAGCAAGCGGCGGTCTCTTCATGAGCAACTTGTATGTTATTGATACTTTTGAAAAAAACGACAAGCGGCGGTCTCTTCATGAGAAACTTGTGTGTTATTAATACCTTTTAAAAAATAGCAAGCGGCGGTCTCTTCATGAGCAACTTGTGTGTTATTGATACCTTTAAAAAAAACAGCAAGCGACGGTCTCTTCATGAGCAACTTGTATGTTATTGATACTTTTGAAAAACAGCAAGCGGCGGTCTCTTCATGAGAAACTTGTGTGTTATTGATACCTTTGAAAAACAGCAAGCGGCGGTCTCTTCATGAGCAACTTGTGCGTTATTGATACCTTTGAAAAACAGCAAGCGGCGGTCTCTTCATGAGCAACTTGTGTGTTATTGTTCTCTTGAAAAACAGCAAGCGGTGGTCTCTTCATGAGCAACTTGTATGTTATTGATACCTTTGAGGAAACAGCAAGCGACGGTCTCTTCATGAGCAACTTGTGTGTTATTGTTCTCTTGAAAAACAACAAGCGACGGTCTCTTCATGAGCAACTTGTATGTTATTGTTACCTTTGAAAAAAAATAGCAAGCGGCGGTCTCTTCATGAGCAACTTGTGTGTTATTGTTCTCTTGAAAAACAGCAAGCGGCGGTCTCTTCATGAGCAAATTGTATGTTATTGACACCTTTGAAAGGAAGCAAGTGGCGACCTCTTTATTTGAGCAGCTTGTGTATCCCTAACAATAATGCAAACGACACCTCTTCGGAAAAGTTCCATGGGGAAATTTGTATTTTATCCTTTTCAAGCGATATCTTGGTTAAAGAAGAAATGTGTTACCGTTCTTGGTAAAATTCAGAAGTCAGAAATGTTTATTTCCAGTCTCAATACTGATTCCAATCATTTGCCAGTCTCAGTACTGACGTCAATCTTTTCCTTTGCCAGTCTCAGTACTAATGTCAATCATTTCCTTTTCCAGTCATAGTGCTGATGTAAATAATTTCTTTTTCAGTCTCAATACTGATGTAAATCATTCAAGAGTCTCTCATTGGAAGCCTATGACTTTGTTTCCCTAGTGGAGTTATAATCTCTTTCCCTGTGGGATTACTGTATAATGTGATTGGTTTCTCCAGTAGTAGTTTGTCTCATGCGGCATCATTCCTTGTTAAATTCAAAATCTTACATTCATACCATATCATAAACATAATTGCGGTATCTTAAAGCCAAAAATTGTGTATTCTATATTTAAGTCCCTTCAATCTCGTCGAAATGAAGATCCCAATCTTCATATCTCCAGATAGAAGAAACTTAAATAGGGGCAGCTGTCATACCCCAATTTTTTACCTAAGATCCCATTTTTATTTTTGCATTTTTATACAAAAGTCAAGGTCACTAAATACAGTCGGTTTTAACTTCTCACCTTCGAGCATTGATTATGCAGAAATTGTCAAGTGTTTTGAACATTCTTAGCCTATGTATCACTAACTTCTAATCAAGCACGAAATGTGTGTTTTTTTGTTTCTTTGATTTCATGTGCTGACAGGTCTCCTTCGATTCAGCCTTTCGATTGGACAAGTTTGCTGCCTGCAAGCCTGCTTTGACTGGACAAGTTTACTGCCTGCAAGCCTGTTTCGATTGGACAAGTTTACTGCCTGTAAGCCTGCTTCGATTGGACAAGTTTACTGCCTGCAAACATGCTTCGATTGGGCAACATTGCTTCCTTCGAACACGGGCTTTCGATTGGGCAATATGTTTATTTCGATCCACATGCTTCGATTGGGAAACATTGCTTCCTTCGAACACGGGCTTTCGATTGGGAAATATGTTTGTTTCGATCCACATGCTTCAATTGGGCAACATTGCTTCCTTCGAACACGGGCTTTCGATTGGGAAATATATTTGTTTCGATCCAAGATTCGTTTGGGCATGTGGCTCCCTTCGTGCAAGTCTTTGTTTGAGCATTGACCTTTTTGTGTGCTTGCTTGGAGTCACAAAGTTTAGACCTCCTCCATGCAGGCTTCGACTATGTTTGTACTAGCTTCGACTGGACAACATTTCTCTTTAGTATGCTGCATTTCCATCCTTAACAAACTTCATCACATGGTTGATGGCCCCCTCAAAAGACATATAGTGGTGGACTTGAGGGGCATACATATGAGTCCATGTCGAAGGGTACGCCTTACTAGTCCATTCGAAGCACACATTTGGCCCCTTCAATTGATGCACAAAGATGATTCGTTCGAAGGACACTTGTTGGAGGAAAGTCAAACAATGTGTTGGAAGAAGAATCTGGTCGAAGGAGGGTCAAAATGAAAGGATAAAATATTCAAAGATGCTTGCTGCCAAGTTCAGACATGGTACACTGGCCAAAACTGCTGCATAGCAGTACTGAAACACTGTCCCATTCTTGCACTGAAATAGCACACAACCACTGTCCCTCGAAGGCTACAAAGAGCAGTTTACTCAAATTGTTCAAATTATTTTGTTTTCCCTCCAAAAGCTTCAGCCCATTTTGCCTATAAATAAGAGGCTCCAACACATGTTTAAGAGAGGATCTTTGGACCAGAGGAACGAATCCCCCAAATTTTCTCAAACACAACAAATCTCTCAAGTCCCTTCAACACTTGTGAGAACAAACCCAACATCACATACTTACTTCCTTCGATTCTGAAGAACAAGTACTCTTCAGTATCCTTTGAATCCAGTTTGGAAAGAAACATAAGACTTGTTTCTTTCCTTCCTTCGAATCCAGCATTCCAAGCACATTTGTTGGCCCTCTCTTTCAAATCCAGAACCTTGGGCCTCCACTCAAGGTCCCACACCCATTCAAAGCCTCCATCAAGGTAAGTCACTCTTACCCTTGAACCTTTTATTTCATGCCATAACATGTAAATAATCTTTTTGTTCGCTTCAAGCATGTATATATCATTGTTCCTTTCGTTTCCACCCTGTTAACATGTTTTTAAAAGTTAACCCTTTCATTTTGCTTTCTGTTTACCTGAACTTGCTTTAACTGTTAAACTATTTACCAAACAAATACTAGCATGGCCTCAGGCCATGTTGCCATTTAATGCTTTAAATGAAAGAAACAGGAAACAGGAAATAGGAAACGAAGCTTCTGGCTTCTATCCTCTTTCTCCAGGTCGAACGAAAGAGACAACCAGGAGTATGAAACGAAGCCTTTGGTTTCCACTGACTTCCAGGCCCAGCCATAGACACACTCACACCGATTTCACTAGCCCAATCGAAGAAGGCAACAAGGCAGAAAGGCCCAGCCAAAGGCACACTTGCACTAAGTCCAGGCTCAGACGAAAGGCACTCCCATGTTGGTGCCAGCCTCCAATCGAAGTACATGACCTGACTGGTGCCCAAGCCTAATCGAAAGACGTGACTTTGATGTTGCCAGCCCCAATCGAAAGAGGCCAACAGAATGCAAATCGAAGGGTGCTACTGCCTGGGTCGAAAGACACTCATTTTTCTTACTTTTATCTTATTTTTTCCTTCATATTTTTTATGCCTTTCGATACGGTTGTAATAGCGTAGGATTTTATCTTTCTGTATTTTATTTACTTTGTACAAATGCTAGTAATTAGGCGTGTATGGCAAGATAAAATCAACAAGTAAACAAACCAAAAAAATCCAAAAAAAAACTCTTTAATCCTTACTTGAATATATCTTAAAACCCGCAAAACACTCAACAAATCAAAACTCCCCCAAGGGCATGTTATCTCCGTTCTACCACGATACCGGCCGTGCCTATTGCTAGAATGCGTGCGTTAATGTCGCCCACTAAAAAACACAAACAAATCAACTTTTTTCTAGAGGAACTACGGTGTTTTGATTCCTTCATTGGATACGTAGGCAAAGGGTCCTGAAACCCTCACGAACACAATAATAAAAACTCATTTCTTTCCCCTTAAGCAAACATAGTTGTAGATAAATACACCCTTGTATATAAAAAACAATTTTAACCAAAAAAATAGATATTCCAAAAGGTTCCTGCGGAGTACCGCAAATGCATTGGGTGCTAATACCTTCCCATTGTATAACCAACCCCCGAACTCTTGATCTCTTTCAAAAACGCATTGTATTTTCATTACTTTTAAGTATTATTTTACATTGCATATTTTAGGGTTTTATTTCGCTCTTTTCCCTTTTCCCTTGGAAATAATAAAGCGCGATGGAGACTTTTGCTTTTGCGAGTCGAGTTAATTAATAGCTCGATCTCTGATTTTCACCGCTACACATATCCCAACCGATATTCTTTCAGTAAGTTTATTGGGGTCTTTGCTTGTATGCTTGCCCCAGAGTCAGTTACTACTTCGATTGCATTTATTGTTAGCCCATCATGCGACGATGTAGGGTCTGATGTGATGTCTTGAGAATCCAACAATTCTTGCACCTTGTGTTTGAAAGGACAACACTGTTCTATGGTATGTCCAAGAGAATTAGCATGATACTCGCATCTGGAGTTGGCATCGTATCTTCATGGGAGTGGACCGACTGAAGGAGCTAGAGGCTTGAGCTCCACCAAGGATGCCTTAACTAGCTGTTGCAATAACTGGCTAGGTGGCATGGGGAGTGGGTAAAATTTCCTAGGTGGCCTTCTGCCTTGATGTTGTCCTAGTTGGATCACTAATGGTTGTGGTACCCTTGATTATGACGCTACATAATTAATTTCTCCCTCTTTTCCTTTGGGGAAGTTTGAAGCAAACTGTTTTGAATTGTAGGGAGAATTTGATGGTCCCCCCGATATCTTCCCACTTTTTATCCCAGTCTCGATTCTTTCTCCGATGGTTACTAGGTCTGAGAACCCCGAAGAGATACTTCCAACCATCATCTCATAATACAGCTCGTGCAAAGTTCCCATGAACGTGTCTACTAATTCCTTCTATAACAGTGGTGGTTGCACACGGGATGCCAACTCCCTCCATCTCTGAGCATACTCTTTGAAGGACTCTTCTTTCTTCTGGGACAAATTCTGGAGTTGCATGTGGGTAGGTGCCATGTCCAGGTTATTTTGTAATGCTTTAGGAAAGCATTAGCAAGATCTTCCCAAGTTCGAATATGCGTTCTCTCTAATTTCATATACCAGTCTGAAGATGCCCCACTCAGGCTATCTTGAAAATAGTGAATCATTAACTTCTGATCGTGGGCATGGGCATGCATCTTCCTACAATACATGCGAAGACGATTTCTTGGGAAAGTGAGCCCCTTGTATTTTTCAAAGTCAGGTACTTTGAATTTGGTGGAATCACCACATCAGGAACTAGGCTCATTTCAAGAGCGTCTACTTCAAAAGTGTCAAAACCCTCCACAGCTTTTAATCTTTCCTCCAGAACTTTATACTGATTCATCTTCAGTGGATTATCAACAACATGAGTACCAGTTGTCTTTGAAGGCGCTTGGTTGGCATCCTCTGGGTCGTGGTCTTCGTATTGCATGTCCCAGTAGTTGTCTGCATTATTTGTTGGAATTTGTAGGGTATGAGATTCCCCTGCTTTTGGTTGCGTTAGGACAAACCCTTCAGTTTCAAATTCTTGTTAGGCCATGAAGGACTTTGGGATTCCTTCTTCTAGCTCTTTCCTTGGTTGGTGACCGCTTGATGCACCAATAGTCTGGGCTACTTCTTCGAAATCTGCTCTGGGAATTTGGTCTTGTCTGTCAATAATGTTCTTAAAAGCTAGGAGAACTTGACTCAGATCTCCTTTCATTAAGGTGACGTCACCCTTTACTTGGTTGAGATCCTCTTTGAATGCAGCCTGAGTTTCCTCGATTTTCTCCATTGCTTTTTGTTGATAGGCCCTGGTTTGATATGGAGGCCAAGGAGGTGGCGATCTTCTTCTACCAATGGTTTAGCTGGAGAGATGTTTGTGAAAAATGAGTTTTGACATGATATGCGGGTGTTCTATAAATGCATGTGTGCGAATGGATACGTATGAATATGAAATGGTTACTTGTTTTGAATGTCTTATTCACTTGGGTATGTATTTTTCTTTTGCTTATTATTTTACTTAACGACTATCTTTAAAATAGATACGCAAACGCGATGTGGAAACAAAATGTCTTTATTGAAGGTAACATAATTCAGATATTGAAAAATATTACAATCTTAAACCAAAACATGATTTGCATGAAATCAAGCAAAAGGAAATAAGTCTTCTAGGCGCCTGCGGATATCCGATCTGGAAGTCATCCACCTTGACCTGACAAAGCTTGAGAAAATCTTCAGCACGTTATTTCCTTTTCGTGGCCTTGATTTCAGACATGTTTGGCGTGTTGACACGGGCAAGTTGTTTCCTTCGGTATCCATTTTTAAATACATTCACCGAGATCTTCATTTTATTTTTTTTGTACCCTGTGAATAAGACAAAGAAACGGGTGACAAATATATGATGAATGTATGACGAATACATGAAATATATGAATGTGTGGGTGTATGATTGAGTGACGGGACTTTTTGTAATAAGTACCCTTATAAGGTAGGTTCCTTAATCTTGACCTACAGTTGATCTACCCTCCCAAAAGGTGGCTTCCTTAAGGTTGTCATGAATAACACTAGAGGGGAAAGGCACAAGGGCCTCCCTTAGGTGGAGCCTCTTTACGGACTGAGACTTTCGTCTCAAAGTCGTGAAAGATCTCGTCATGAGAGTTTTGGGTTAAGGTCATTACAAAGAGTCACGGGTGACTTTCCAAAGTCCTACTCGTCAAGAGGATATCTCTGATAAGTATTCCTTTTTCGGAAGTCCACCAACTCTAGGAGAAGTTGTCACATAAACTCGCAAGGATGATGTACCCCCTAAGCTAATAGATGAACCTTCTTTCTAAGGGTTATCGAAAATATTCTTTTGAAATAAAAACCCGCCACATAGAAAATATATAATAATAAAGAAAAATAGACAATAAATAAATAAATGCAATAAATAAATTAATGCAAATAAATAAATAAAAACCAAAAAGAGACCTAAAACCTAGGGTTAAGGAGAGTCCCCAGCAGAGTCGCCAGCTGTAGCAACTGGTTTTTAAATCAGAGTTGCCACTATTAGTTTTTATCGTAGGGAAGGGAATCTAACCGAAAACCCTTATTCTCAGACAAAGATTCTAAGTTTCAAACTCAATTAGATGAAAGGAAGGTGTTAGGCACCTTTCGTCTACCTTGTTCACAAGGATACTATGCTCTAGTTTATGGTTTGGGGTAAATTGGATTTTTAGTTTTAATTAGAAAGACTAGCCACGATTTTTGATTGTATGCCTACGTATCCTCTAATGAGGAATCAGAGTCCCAATTCGTAGTTCGTATGGGTTGGTGTATTTAGGGGTTTGCAAACATATTTTGAATCACCTCGCACTCGGTCGGGAGTGGTGATTGCAGAGATTTTGACTGGATGCGTAGTAAGTCAAAACTAGTTTGAAACCCTTTTTGCAAAAAATAGTTGATTAGTTTAGTTTATTGCGAAAAATTAGTTTGATGATTTGTTTGTGTTTTCTAATCGTATTAATTGCGAAGACCTTGATTAATGCATGATTAGAGAAAAATTTGATGCAAATAATATATAAAATGGTATGCATTTTTTAAATAAAATTGATTTATTTGATCACATAATAATATTTAAATAGTAAATATATTAATAATAATATTCACATAAAAAAGGGATTATAAATAATAAGCTATAATTATAATAATAAAAAATTTAAGTAACTACAACAATATATAATAATTATATAAAAATACAATAATAATAATAAAAAAATCATTATTTGATAATAATAATTATTATAAATAAATAATATGTGTATATTTATAAAAAATAGAAAAATAATTGAATTATAAAAGAAAATAAATAAAATTAAATAAATTCAGGGGGGTGTAAATTCTAGTTGTGTAGTAAAACAGGGGGTGCGGTTAATAGTAGGAATTAGGAAACGTTAGGCTCAATTATTATTCAGACCAAGGGGGTGCGTTATCGTTTTGAATTTAGCAAATAATTGAAAGGGAGGTGTGAATATCAGTGGGCTTAGGCCCATTACACTAGGAGTTGAGGCCAGACGTAATCGGGTGCGGCGAGGGTGTACGCTAGCTAACACAGACTTGGCCTTGTGGCCGTCTGATCCTGATCTAATGGATGCAAAACGAGGGAGTACGATAGCCAAGATGGGCATGTTGCATGGGATCGATACAGATTAATATTGTTTTAATTTCATTTTTTTGTTTTTTCATTTCATTCTGTTTTACAGAACTTCATCTTCATCTCTTTTCTTTTTCTCTGCGACCCGATACAAACCCTTTTTCCCCTTCTCTAAATCCTAACCCGCGGTGGCTTCATCATTAACCTTCAACCCCATCCCAAACGTAGATCTAATCCCCTCTATTATCAACCTACCCAACAAGAACCCAGATATAAGAACAAACAACAACAACAAAAGAAGCTAAGTCTCTTGAACCTTTCGTGATTGGTCTTGTTCTGAACTTCGTCTGGTCTGGGTGCTGACTCTTCTTCCTTTTCATTTTTTGTTGCATGTTAGAGGTGGCGCGGCGGCAACGATGATAGCAGTGGCGGTGATGGTTGAATACGCGATTAGGGTTTCAGACAATGAAACCCTAATCGCTCCTTGCTTCAGAAAACCCCTTGTTCTCCCTTCTACTGTCAAAATGTTTTTCGGTCCCTCTATCTTCTTCTTGATCTCGTCCTCTCTCTGTAAAACCCTCTGCCTCGTTTTTGTCTCCAATTTTCTTTTCTTTTCTGTTAGTTAGTATGTATATGTAGGTTTATTTTAGATCTAGGCTTTGAACAAATTTCAGTTTTGATTAGCATGAATTAGGGAGAGTAGAGATAATTAGGGATTTATTCATTGATTGTGTTTGTAAATGATTTGGTATATGCTGGATTTGATTGTAACGGATTTTGTTTTACTGTCAATTTGATTGTTTTAGGTTGGACTCTGTTACAAATTTGTCCATATTGTAATAACTTTTTCTGGGTGGGATTATATTAATGATTTTGCATTCGTTTAGATTTTATTCAATAAAAATAAAATACAATTTTGGATTTGATTCATTGTTAATCTCTACAGTATTCGTTAAAGGCAAAAAAAACATGTGCAATATTTTATTGGTACAGTAGTTGTTCTTTTGGGCCTGTGCTAAAATCTGACTTTTTTTATCCAGCATGTGTTTTGAAATCGGGCCAAAATTCCTTCTCAACCCAACAACAATTTACACCTTTATACAAACCAGGCCCAATACTTGGCCACTCAAAACAAATTCCAATAAGTGTTTTTTTTAAACTCACTATCTAATAATAAAAAAAATGTTTCAATAATAACATTTTATTGTAACAGTAAATAGAACGTTAATTGGCAAATGATCCAGCCAACTTCTTTTTTAAAAATAAAACTCTCCATAAAAAATGTTTAATAACCTAGTATTTATATAATTTTATAAAAGTAAATTCACTATAATAATAAAAAAATGTTTTTTATTAATCCATTAAAATAAAACAGTAAAACAAGGAGAAATAGGCTAATCTCAAAGGACTTTAATGGGCTTAGTTAAAACGTAATGAGCCCGTATTCCAAATTGCACCCCCCCCCCCCCTTTTTACTGTCAACAATAATGCTTTAAATGTATTTAATTAAAAAAATTACTTAATAATTATCTGAAAAAATTTCTATTTTTCGAATCGCATGGGCCATTGGCCAACATGCCTCGTAAAAGGGCCTACGAATACATGGGTCTTTCTGATTTAGAAAGTCCCACTCTCCTGAAAAATACACCCCCTAGTCTTGGATAAAGATGAGCCATCAGATACTGATGTACCATCTTTAATTAAAAATCTCTTCTATTTTAACCTTGCAAATATAATCACAAAGGTAGGACAAATTTGCGGTACAACACCAGCATACGTTATTTTAATATGACTAGGCCCAATTGGCCTTCTTTTTTTTGTGACTTAATGATAAATGTTTTCATTTAAACAAAAACTTTTAATAAATTATATAATAAATATTTAACGCAATACTATTTGATAATGAGTCATTATATATATATATATATATATATATATATATATATATATATATATATATATATATATATATATATATATATATATATATATATATATATATATATATATATATATATATATATATATATATATATATATATATATATATATATATATATATATATATATATATATATATATATATATATATATATATATATATATATATATAAAGAAATCTCTTAAAGATTAGAAAAAGTTTTATCACTAATAATAAAATGAATGACAAATGGGCTAGCTTACTGTTTTGTTTACTTCGAATTGGGCCCAATATTGATAAATAGTTTATACAAAAAATGATCAATAAAACAATTTTTTAATAATAATTTTTTTCAAATAAAACAGCGATAATAAAAATGACAGATGGGCTATTTTTTTAAAAGAACCATAATGGGCCTTTAATAACCTTACCCCTCTCTTTGCTATTTACCAACAAGAATGGAAATGGGCCAAACGAAATGGGCTTGCATATTGAATTTTCACCTCCTTTACTAAAACAGTAAAACCTTTAGTGGGCTTTATATAATTAAGAACTTAATTTCCTTTTGAAATATTTTTAATATTCGAATCTCGTGGGCCATTGGCCAACAAGCTTCACAAATAAGCCCACGGGTATATGGGTCTATCTGATTTAGAAAGCCTCACTCCCATGCATTAAGACACACCTCTTTGTTGACTTTGGATTCTAAAAAAATGGGTCTATCATACCCTTAAGGGTCTTGAGGAAATAGACAAAGCTGATGATATATCGCTTGCCAAGGTTTGAGGACGAGGCATATGTTTTTGAGCTTGAGAGAATAGCATTGTATGTTTTGGTTTGACTTTGTTTATTCACCCATTTGGGGGGGATGAATAAAACCACACCTGATAACGCATGGCTTTTTGGAGACAGAGGCAATGGGTTATGTTTGCGAATTGCTTTGTGGAGTCTTAGGTGATGAGTAAAATTTGGATTTCGAACACCACGCCATGGAGTCTTAGGAAATGATCTATGATGCGAGTGTCACACGTTACTGCATGGAGTCTTAGGTAATGGGTGAAGAGAGGGAAACACATCGTTGCATGGAATCTTAGACAATGGGTCATGTTACACTGTTGCACGGAGTCTTAGGCAATGAACTAAGTTTCACGCATTATTGCATGGGGTCTTAGGTAATGGGTAAGATGAGGGGAATACATCGCTGAATGGAGTCTTAGGCAATGTACCGAGCTTCGTGCATTACTGCATGGAGTCTTAGGTAATGAATCTACATGGTAGAGGAAAACATCACCACGTGGAGTCTTGGGTGATGAGCTGAACACGTCATGACATGGAGTCTTAGGTGGCGGGTCTTATTTGGCTTTTGAACATTGCAGCGTGGAGTCTTAGAAAATGTACTGGGTTTTGCACATTACTGCATGGAGTCTTAGGTAATGACCTACGTTGTAGGGAACACATCACTACATGGAGTCTTAGGTGATGAGCTGAACATATCACTGCATGGAGTCTTAGGTGACGGGTTGAATTTTGTAGAAGAAGGATGTTTTTATGATTAACCCTTAGATAGTTAAATCGAGGATGAGATCATTTATTTGTTGTATGATGTATGTGTATGATGTCTGATATTGATATGGAACCCAGAGTGTATGTGTATTGGGCGTCTGTGTATGCCAAATGTGTGCAAAGTGTGTGTAAAATGTGTGTATTCCTTAGAATGTTATGAAGATGTTTCCGGCATGCTCTCCTTTAAACCATTGGTTTTGAGTTACCAATTCCACGGTGTTGTATGTTGCATTGTCGTAGTATCTTTAAATTGATTTGAATGTGGTGAAAAGTATTAGCAAGTTTTTGATGGTTGTATTGTAAGCGTTGGTGTAGGTGTAGGTGTAGACGTGTGTATGGATGCAGACGTGGATATTTTTTTGATGGTTTTCTAACCAAAATGATTTTTTGATGTTTTATCAAATGCTTTTATTTGTCAATTCCCCCGAAATGTTTTCGACACAATATTCACAAGCAATAAGCGTAGTATTTTGTAAACAAGTCTGAAAAAGGAAAAATAAAATTTGAAACGTGAAAAGAAAGCAATTTTTTATTGATATGCCTCTGAATAGGCGGGAGTACAAGATGTAATTCCTTGATAGAGGTAATTACAGAAATTTTCAAAACTGTAAATGGCAATGAAAATGATAATTGCTACTGTTGTTCCCCAATATCATTTTAATGGATCCTATCTCCTTTGCTTAGGAGTTGTATGATTTGAATCCGTCTCTTCCTTTGTGGTTCGTAGTAGTAATTCTTAGATCGCATTCTTTTTGTTCTTTATTTCCTTTGCATAAAATTCCTAATTTTTTCCTGGATCGCCCTTTAGGTTTTTCGATCCATCGGGACGTTCCTTTTTGCCTAAGTCATTCATTTAGGTTTCGAGCTTAGTAAGATTTTTATACATAGTATTTTTTAACTGCGTCTGAATTTTCCGAATGCGGTAGTTCTTCCCCATCCATTGATGTAAGGATGATACCACCATATGAGAATGGTGTTTTCACTATGTATGGACCTTCGTAGTTGGGTTTCCATTTACCATGTGAGTCGAGGCGAGGTAGCAGAATCTTCTTGAGCATTAAATCCCTTTCTTTGAATATTCGAGGACGAACTTTCTTGTCGAAGGCCCTCTTCATCCACTTCTGATTTAGTTGATTGTGGCATAAAGTTTTCAAGCATTTTTCTTCGATGAGGTTGAGCTGATCGAGTCGCGTCTGAACCCATTCTGCTTCTTCTAACTTTGTTTCCATTAAAACCCGAAGTGATGGTATCTCTATTTCTACTGGAAGCACTGCCTCTATACCATATACCAAAGAGAAAGGAGTCGCGCCTATTGATGTGTGCACGAAAGTGCGATAGCCATGTAGAGCAAAAGGAAGTATTTCGTTCCAGTCTTTGTATTTCTTTACCATTTTCGGAATGATCTTCTTGATATTTTTATTGGCTGCTTCGACGGCTCCGTCCATCTTGGGTATGTATGGTGAGGAGTTATGATGTTCGATTTTGAAATTGTCGCTCAATTCCTTCATCATCTTGTTGTTAAAATTTAACACGTTGTTGGTAATAATCCTTCTTGGAACCCCGTATCTGCATATGAGATTCTTCTTGATAAATTGCATAACCACCTTTCTTGTCACGTTGGCATAGGATGCTGCTTCTACCCACTTGGTGAAGTAATCAATGGCTACTAGTATGAAACGGTGTCCGTTGGATGCTTTCGGTTCAATCATGCCAATCATATTAATTCCCCACATTGAAAATGACCGAGGGGAGCTCATGACATTCAGAGGAGTTGGTGGCACATTTATCTTATCGGCATAAATCTGGAATTTGTGACACATTTTTGTATAGTGGTAACAATCGGCTTCCATTGTTAACCAATAATATCCTACCCGTAGAATCTTTCTAGCCATGGCGTGCCAATTTGTATGAGTTCCAAAAGTTCCCTCGTGCAGGGTCTTCAAAGTGTCTGATTCTGATGTGTGGTTCATGATTCGACCAAGTTACTTTGAACATAGTTGATAGAGTTGCCAGAGCATCTACCATTTGATTTTCTTCTCGTGGGATGTTACTGAAAGTGATCTCTGTGAATTCCGCAGTCAACTTTAAAACATGATCCCGATATGGAATCAGTTTTGGATGTGTTAGTATCCCATTCGTCGTTGACTTAGTATATTACTAGTGCAGAGTCTCCAAATACTTCGAGGTGTTTGATTCTTAGGTCAATGGCAGCTTCCAGTCCTAGTATACAAGCTTCATTCTCGGAGATGTTGTTGGTGCAGTCAAAGCACAACCTTGTCATATAGGGCTTGTGATAATCCTTTAGAGAAGTCAAAATTTCCCCTATAATGTGCCCCCAGTGCATTTGAAGCCCCGTCAAACATGAGTGTCTAGCGTGCCCCTGACTCGGGTCCTTCGTCAGGTCCTGGTATTTCATAGTCACTTATAACCATGACATCTTCGTCTGGAAAGTCGAACTTCATAGGTTGATATTCTGGCAGCGGTTAGTGAGCTAGATGATCAGCTAGTATACTACCCTTGATGGCCTTCTAAGTGACATATTGGATGTCGTATTCTGATAGTAGCATCTGCCATCGGGCGATTCTCTCGGTAAGAGCCATTTTTTCGAACATGTACTTTAGAGGGACCATTCTTGCTATTAACCATGTAGTGTGGGTTAACATATATTGTCTTAACCTCTTAGTAGCCCAAGCCAAAGCACAATAAGTTTTCTCGAGGAGCGAATACCTAGTCTCGCAGTCAGTAAATTTCTTGCAGAGGTAGTAAACTGCATGCTCTTTTCTTCCTGTTTCATCCTGCTGTCCCAAAACACAACTTATTGATCCTACGAGCATTATTAGATACATGATGAGTGGTCTTCTGGGAACTGGTGGAATTAAGATCGGTGGCTCTTGTAGATACTGCTTTATTGTCTCGAAGGCTATTTGGCAATCATCATTCCATACTATCGTTTGATCTTTTCACAATAATTTGAATATAGTCTCACATGTAGCTGTTAGATGCGATATGGACCTTGAGATATAATTCAATCGCCCTAAGAAACCATGTAATTCCTTTTCTATCCTCGGTGCTAGCATCCCTTGTATAGCTTTTACTTTGTCGGGGTCCACCTTGATACCATGCTGACTTACAATGAAACCCAACAACTTGCTTGATCTGACGCCAAATGTACATTTATTCGGATTTAACCTTAGTTTGAACTTGTGCAGCCGCTCGAATAACTTTTGTAAATGTATGATGTGTTCCTCCTCCATATGGGATTTGGAAATCATATCATCTACAAACACTTCAACCTCTTTGTGAATCATATCATGGAATAGTGTGATCATAGCCCTTTGATAAGTTTCCCCTGCATTTTTGAGACCGATTGGAATTACTTTGTAGAAGAAGGTTCCCCATAGTGTCCTGAAGGTAGTCTTTTTCATGTCTTCGGGTGCCATTTTGATTTGATTATAGCCTGAGAACCCGTCCATGAATGAGAATACTGAGGCTTGAGCCGTGTTGTCTACCAACACATCTATGTGATGTAATGGGAAGTCGTCCTTGGGACTTTCTTTTTTCAGATCTCGATATTCCACACACATGCATACCTTACCATTTGTAATACGGTGGGAGAACTGACTTGGGTGTTTTGTGTTTGATCGCGATTATTGTAGATGGCAAGAATCGCCACCGACTTTTCTTTTATCCAAAAAAGGAAAGGGTGAAAAGAACAGGAAAGACCTTTAAGATATTTTCTTGAGTTCAGGGGGTAGGTTATGAAAAGGAATGGTGTTAGAACCCTTTTCATCCATAGTTATCTATGGGCTCTTAGTTTCTTTCTAGCTCACTTTTAAAATTGCTTTGTTTGAAATGTGTTTGTGGTGGGTTTTGAAAGTATTTTTGAAAAGCTCCTTCGTTTAGGAAAACTTTGTAATGATTCTCGTCTCTATAAGAATGCATACAAAGTTTTGGACTTTTTGAAAATAATTCATGTTTTGAAAGTCTTTTGTTTTGTTTGAAAAGATGTTTGTCTTTGAAGATGGATTATGAGAAAGCAACTAAGAACGTTCTACCTCCTCAAAAGTCTTTTATTCATTTCTCTCTTCCTTTGACATTGCTATCTTACCATTAATCGGTAAGAAGCCTTATCTTTGGATGTGAAGGGACGGGCGTGGGTCATCGTATAGTCATGGATAGCAATGTTGTGAGATACCTTAGCATTTCTCTTGAGGGTCTAAGATCATTTGTAAGGCAACAATCGTAGCGTCATCTAGGGACTATGATCTTGTATTTTTTATTGTTTTTGCTAAGATGTCTCACATGCATAACATGACTTTTTCTCAAGGCAACAAAGTGGAGTTAGACCTAGAGGTTTAAGTGTGCAAGTCTTTATCTTTCATGCTTGATTTATCTTGGATTAGGGTTTTCTAGTTATTGATTTTATCTTGCCATTCAAACCTTAATTTACTAGCATTTATATGAGCGATAAATTATGGAAAATAAATTTCTACACTATTACATCATTAGGGGATGGTGTTGGCTCCTAAATTCGACACCTTTGTTTTGTTGATGTCAGCCATTAAAGCTGAAGGATGTCTTCGACTGGCTAAGTCTGTCGAAATGCCCGTCGAAAGATGGCAAAGTACTTAGAAGATTTCTTCCAAGGAAGAAGGTTGGTTGCCTTCGACGTCGAAGGAGTTTCTCGTCGAAGATGTCTCTTGACGAAAGTGTTCGATGGTTCAGAGTGGAGCAGTTTGAAATTCAAGCTTTTGGAGGGAAAAAGGTTTCCAGCAGTTACTACGTGCAAACGTGCAAGGATCTGGAGCGTCGAACGTGGAGAGCGTGCCAAGTGGATTGATCTCGAAGCAGTGTAACTGCCCGACGGTTACTTGGGATGTTTTAGTATAAATAGTAGTAGACATGTAGTTTCTCGCGTGTGTTCACAGTTCTATACAAAGTCACTCATATAGATTCGAGTACCCAGCGTGTGAGAAAGAATTGTTGAGAAATGTATGTGTGAAACACCAATTTTATTAATCAAAGTCATTTACTTTTTCCAGAAATTTACTTGCTTTCCTCTTTACATTCTTGTCGAACCTTTTACTTTAAAGCCTTGTTTATTTTACCAAGTCTTTCCTTCATGCAATTTATTTAAAACCTCTTTATTTAAAGCCTTATCCAATTCAATCAAACTTCAAAATCAACCTATGTCCTAGGATCAATCTGATCGATCCTGCGAGTAACCAAATAAGTAACCATTTGGAGGATCAGCGGTTGTTTACCAAAACCCAAGGTAAACAAATTGGCACGCCCAGTGGGACTGTGTGTTGATTGTTGAAAATAATCTCATCTTTTCGAGTTGTATGTTATTGAGAAGTGGTAGAATATACACTAACGATAACAATACTGCCAGAAGAAGGGAAGAGATGGCGAATCCGCCAAACAATAACGAAATCCCACAAACGAGTGTGGGAGCAACGGTTAGTATGACCGTAAGTGAAGCGACAAATGTTGGTTCGACACCAGCAGTATCGGTCACAACCACGGGGCTAATACCTTCGTTAACAGGCCCCAGGATGACTTTGGGAACTCCCCCACCAAGGGGAAATTTAGGCACAAGGCCTTTGGTTCCCCCAGGATTTATTCCATTCTATGGTATGCCAACTTCTGAAGTGGCAAGCCTGACGAATGCTGCGTCCACTTTTTCAGACCCTTTTGTGAGTGCCTCTTCGCCACTCCAAGGCTTTGGAATAGGCATGGCGAATAGAAATAGGACCCAACTCTTAGGAGGAACGTCCCAAGTAGCCCATGGCCTTACAAATGCCTCGACAGCAGTCTTGAGGCAACAAATGGACGAAAGCAACCATGATATGGTGCAAATGTTGGCACAAACTTTGAGTACAGTGCTAAACCCTCTAATACAAAACACTACTCAATCGAATCAGCAAGTGACAGCGCAAATGACGCGTTTGGCTGACTTCTTTGGAGTACCCCAACCTATTCGACAGCCTCAAAGGGCGCAGATAAGGGGAAACCAGGGGATATTTTTAGAGGAAGAAACCACCATTAACCAGGCTCAACAACCTGTCGAAGAAAACCTTAGGGCACGATTAGAACAACCTGTCGAGGAACCTAGGGTAATAGCCCCAGAGGTAAGGTTGGTTAACAGAAACCAAAATGCTGACGAAGTGGTCCAGCATATCCAATACCAAAACATGGGTTTGGAAAACAATCTGGCAACCATGATTGAAAGGATCATGACTCAGAATGGGATGAACATGGGCTTTCGAAGGCCCAACTTTACATCTCCATTGTCAGAATACGTGTTACAAACGGACTTACCTCCTAGATGCAAAGTCCCCAAATTTACTAAGTTCTCTGGGGACACGACAGAATCTACTGTCGAGCATGTGGCGAGATATTTGATCGAAGCGGGTGACATTTCGAATAACGAAAACCTAAGGATCAAATACTTCCCAAGTTCTTTAACAAAGAACGCTTTTACTTGGTTTACAACTCTCCCCCCCCCAATTCGATCCATCATTGGACCCAGTTGGAAAGATTGTTCCATGAACAATTCTACATGGGGCAAACCAAGATAAGCCTGAAAGAACTGGCCAGTGTGAAGAGACGTTTCACTGAACCTATAGACGAATATCTGAATAGGTTTAGGTTGCTCAAGGCGAGATGTTTTACACAAGTGCCAGAACATGAGTTGGTTGAAATAGCCGCAGGCGGTTTAGATTATTCCATTAGGAAGAAGCTAGACACCCAATACCTAAGAGACATGGCCCAACTGGCCGATAGAGTTCGACAGGTAGAACGCCTCAAAGCTGAAAAAGCCAAGGCAACGAAAACTCACAAGAGAGAGGATAGCGTACGTTGAGATGGATGACGAAGATCTAGAATCCTTCGACGATGCTTTAACTGTCGAAGAAGGAGAAGTCGATTTAGCAGAACTGAAACAAGGGCCACCATACTCTTGTAAACTGTTAGTCCCCTCAAATGGGAAAAATCCCATTGGTCCAGAAAGGACCAACGATAGGTTCCCAAAAAAGACTTATAGTTTTGACATCACAAAATGTGATGAAATATTCGACTTGCTGGTTAAAGATGGCCAAATGATAGTACCCCCAGGGGTAAAAGTGCCTCCTCTTGATCAAAGGAAGAAGAGAGGTTTTTGCAAATATCATAATTTTTTGGGCCATAAAACTTCTCAATGTTTTCTTTTCAGGAATCTTGTGCAAGACGCTATCGAAGAAGGGAGATTGAAGTTTGCTGACAAATCCCCTATGGCTGTCGACTCAAATCCATTGCAGGCTGAAGCCCACTATGCCGAACCCTCTGAGGTGAACGTGATAGAGGCAACCAGGATCCAGTCGAAGAAGCCAGGAATTACCATGGTCGAAGTCTCAAAGGACCACATCAACATGCCAGTCTTTGGCAGTTTTTCTGGAAATTTATCCAGGAAGACAATTGAAGCTGTTCAGAAAGCGGTCGAAAACCCAAAGTCGGAGACCGCTGAAGCACAAAAAACTGGATCAAAACCCAGCTCCCACTTGGCCACTGTTCAAGGCCAGACGAAGAATCTGGGGATACAAATGAAGCAGTTAACTCTTGCTAACAAAGATACAATGAATATCAACATGGTCGAACTTTCTGACCCAAAAGCATCAGAAGAGGCCATGAGGCAAGAACAAGCTAATAAGACTGCTTTCCCTCGGGAAAATGAAAACTTGGCAGATTTTCTACAAAGATGCCAGAAGAAGAAATCAGAGGTGATGCTGTGTCCAAGATGCAGTTCGATCTTTGATAAAAAAGCCGCTGAGCACATTCAAGGCGTAAGAGCAGCGAATAAGAGAAGGGAGAATGTTGACCTTCGACATGATCCCAGAAGAGCCTCCCAAAGAGGTTCTAACCAAGAAAAGAGGCCAATGACTTTTAGGCCTCCAACAAATGTGCCAGTAGACACTTGGTACAAAACCTCTGGTCGGAAAAGGCCAAGTGAGGAGAAATGGCATTCTTTCGATGTACCAAGAGGTTCCTCCTTGCCTCAAAAGAAAGAGCCTCAAGTTGCTGCCCCTAAGGTTGCACAAGTGTCCAGCAACTACAAGGGTAAGAATCCTATGTCTCGATCTCAATGGAGGAGATATCAAAGGAGACGAAAAGCTGAAAGGGAGGCTGCCAACGAACCTAAGGCAGAAACTAGTTCGAATGTTCCTCAAAGGAAACAAAGGAAACCTCTAGAAAGGGAGCCAGTTACCAACAGGCTAGTTTGGCCTAACCAAAGTGAAGTCGAAGACGAAGACGATGCTGAGTCCGATGATACTTTGGATATAATGGTGAATATAGTTTCAGTGCTGCCCAAAGAATTCAATCGACAGGTAGAAGTCGAAGCAAGTGACTGGGAAGTGGAGCAAGAAATGGCCAAACATAGGCCAGTGTGCTATTTTGTCATGGACAATGGCACTACTGAGGAACAAAATGGCTTCTTCGAGCCACCTACAGAGGCGATGAAAAATCACCTCAAGCCTTTATTCATAAGGGCTAAACTCGAAGAAACTACTGTGAATAAAATATTGGTCGATTGTGGGGCAACCATCAATATTATCCCTCACTCTATGCTAAGGAAAATTGGCAAAAGAGATGAGGACATTAAGCCTCACAACATGGTCCTGTCGAACTATGAGGGCGGCATAGGGACCACTATGGGAGTGATCCAGCTAGATATCAAAGTAGGGTCGATCCTTCGACCAACGATGTTTATGGTCATATCGGCCAAACCTAACTACAATCTTTTGTTGGGCCGTGAATGGATTCATGGTGTTGGCGTTGTGCCTTCATCGATGCACCAAAGGCTGCTGCTATGGCGTCCAGATGGGATGGTCGAAAACATAGAGGCAGATCAAAGCTATTACCTTGGCGAAGTGAATCACCTGGGTTTGGCAGATTTCGACAAGAACTTGGCTCACATAGGGCCATGTCCAACACCTGACTTCGACATGGCGCCAGCGCCAAACACCTTTTGTTCCCTATACCTGCATCCTGAGCATGGTTTCCAATGGGACAGAGAAGACTTGTCCCACATAGACTTCAGTGGGTTAACTGATATCCAACCAACTGGTTGGGGAAGTGAATTCAGTGATAATGACTGAGTCACAATCTTTGAAGCGAATTTCGGCTTATGTGGCCGAAACCAAGATGATAACGGCTCTCGAAGCCGAAGTAAAGTACATGGCCACACAGGCCAATGATCAACAATTATCTGCTGTAGGCCCAGGAAAGGATTTCGATCCAAAACCTCCTGATATCATGCCAGAAGAAATGCAGGAACAGAGGCTCGACGCCATCTATGACGATGAGCCTTTGGGCTTTGAAAAGGACCCCTTGGCGAACAACATTAAAATGTTAGCGCAAGACCCTTTAGAAGAAATCAACTTAGGCGAAGGATCAGAGAAAAGGCCAACTTACATCAGCGCCAAAATCGATCCAGAACTTAGGTTGGAAGTAATCCAATTGCTGAAAGAGTTTAAAGACTGTTTTGCATGGGATTATGACGAAATGCCTGGTCTCGACAGAGGATTGGTAGAACTTCAGTTGCCAATCAAACCTGGGAAGAAGCCAATCAAGCAAAATCCAAGGCGCTTCGCTCCAGAAATACTGTCGAAGATCAAGACGGAGGTCGAAAGACTTCTGAAATGCAAATTCATCCGTGTTACAAGGTATGTCGAATGGATTGCAAACATTGTGCCAGTAATCAAGAAAAATGGTACGTTAAGGGTGTGCATAGATTTCAGAGATTTGAATGCTGCCACCCCCAAAGATGAATATCCTATGCCCGTGGCGGAAATGCTAGTCGATTCTGCCGCTGGTTATGAATACCTGAGTATGCTCGATGGTTATTCAGGATATAATCAAATATTCATTGCTGAAGAAGATGTGTCGAAAACAACTTTTCGATGCCCTGGGGCCTTAGGCACTTACGAATGGGTAGTGATGCCTTTTGGCCTAAAGAACGATGGGGCAACGTACCAGCGAGCAATGAATACTATCTTCCATGATTTTATTAACACTTTTATGCAAGTTTATATTGATGATATTGTTATAAAATCTGTTTCCAGGAAGAATCATATTGACCACCTTCGACAATCGTTCGAAAGAATGATAGAACATGGTCTGAAGATGAACCCTTTGAAGTGTGCGTTTTGTGTGAAAGCTGGAGATTCTTGTGCTTCGTCGTCCACAAGAAAGGAATCGAAATCAACCAGAACAAGACGAAGGCAATTCTGGAAGCGAAAGCGCCATCGAATAAGAAGGAATTGCAATCTCTCTTAGGCAAGATAAATTTCTTAAGGAGGTTTATATCTAATCTAAGTGGGAAAGCTCAGCCCTTTTCACCCTTACTTCGACTGAATAAAGAGGGGTTCGAATGGGGGCAGGAGCAACAAGAAGCCTTCGACAAAATCAAAGGGTACCTCACTAAGCCACCTATTTTGGTGCCTCCTTGTAGCAATAGGAGTATGAGATTGTACATAGCTGCATCCGACAAAACTCTGGGAAGCATGTTAGCCCAAGAAGATGAGAATGGAGTCGAAAGACCCATTTACTATCTCAGTAGAGTTTTGAACGATGCAGAAACTAGATATAGCGAAGTTGAAAAATTGTGTCTATGTCTGTATTTTTCTTGTACAAAACTCAAGCAATATATAAAACCAGTTGATGTTTATGTTTCGTCTCATTTTGATGTTTTCAAATATATGTTGTCGAAACCTATCTTGCATAGTCGAATTGGCAAGTGGGCATTAGCATTAACTGAATATTCCTTGACCTTTATGCCTCTTAAGGCGGTAAAAGGACAAGTGGTTGCAGACTTCATAGTCGACCACTCAATTCAAGTCGAGGATATTGATTATGTGGAGATAGAGCCTTGGAAATTCTACTTCGATGGTTCCAGCCATAAAGATGGAACAGGGGTAGGAGTCTTGATTATTTCTCCAGATAAAATTCCAACAACATTCAAGTACAAAATATCAGGTTCTTGTTCGAACAATGAGGCTGAGTATGAAGCTCTAATTACTGGCCTTGAGATATTGTTGGAATTGGGGGCAACTCGAGTCGAAATCATGGGAGACTCAGAGTTAGTCATTAAGCAAGTCACAAAGGAATATAAATGCATAAGGGAGAATCTCATTATGTACTTTGTGATAGCAAATCGTTTATTGAAAAAATTTGAAGGATGTCACAAAGGAATATAAATGCATAAGGGAGAATCTCATTATGTACTTTGTGATAGCAAATCGTTTATTGAAAAAATTTGAAACGATCAATATTCGACACATACCCAGAGTCGAAAATCAAATAGCCAATGACTTGGCACAAATTGCATCTGGGTATAAGATTTCGAAAACGAAATTACAAAGAGCAATCGAAGTTCGAGAAAAGATAAAAGCAACTTGTCTATCACCATCAGACTTGGAATCGACGAGACTAGGATATGCTGATCACAGTAACTTCGAGATTTCGTTCATTGATAATTTGTCAGAGCAAGATTGGAGGAAACCCATTGTGGATTATCTTCAAAATCCAGGAGCTTCGACAGAACGAAGAACAAAGTATAGGGCGTTGAGTTATGTACTCATGGGTAATGAGTTATTCAAGAAAACGCCTGAAGGGGTATTGCTAAAATGCTTAAGTGAAACTGAGGCATACGTAGCCCTTTCGACTACGCATGCTGGGGCATGTGGGGCTCACCAAGCAGGTCAAAAGATGAAATGGTTGTTGTTTCGACAAGGACTATATTGGCCCACTATGCTGAAAGATTGTGTTGAGTTCACCAAAGGTTTCCAAGAGTGTCAAGTTCATACAGGCATCCAACATGTACCAGCAAGCGAACTTCACTCAATAGTGAAGCCTTGGCCCTTTAGAGGATGGGCGTTGGACCTCATTGGAGAGATTCGACCAGCATCATCAAAGAGTCAGAAATACATACTGGTAGGCATTGATTACTTTACTAAGTGGATCGAAGCTATCCCTTTAGTCAATGTAGACCAGGAAAATGTCATTGAATTTATTCAAAAGAACATTATCTTTCGATATGGAATTCCTGAGACAATAACAACTGATCAAGGATCAGTTTTTACTGGTCGAAAGATGCAAGAATTTGCTCAGGAAACAGGTTTCAAACTCCTAACATCAACCCCTTATTATGCACAGGCGAATGGTCAAGTCGAAGCAGCTAACAAAGTGGTGATTGGCTTGATAAAGAAACATGTTGGGAAGAAACCAAAGAATTGGCACAAGACGTTAGACCAGATTTTATGGGCTTGTCGAACGTCCCCAAAAGAAGCCACTGGTACAACACCGTATAGGCTAACTTTTGGCCATGATGCAGTGTTGCCAGCAGAAATTTGTCTTCAATCTGCAAGGGTTCAGAGGCATTATGATATTCCTTCTGAAGTTTATTGGAACATGATGTTAGATGAACTGGTGGGTTTAGACGAAGAGAGATTACGCGCTCTCGACCTACTCAGACTTCAGAAGAAAAGAGTAGAAGACTCTTATAATAAAAAGGTAAAACCTAAGGTATTTTTGCCTGAAGAACTAGTTTGGAAAGTAATTCTTCCCATGGATCGAAGAGATCGAAGCATGGGGAAATGGTCACCCAAATGGGAAGGACCCTTCAGAGTTATCCAAACTTTTTCTGGTGGAGCCTATGAAGTCGAAGAATTAGGTGGAGATAAAAGGCTCTTGAGAGTAAATGGCAAATATTTGAAAAAATACAAACCTATACTTCAAGAGATAAAAATAAAATGATAAAAGAACAAGACTAAATTAACCATAAAAATGCCAAAATGGAAATTTTATAAATTTCAGCCAAGATGGCAATTGTCGTCGAATATGGATTACAAAATATGGTTACAAAAGAGAATCAATCAAAAGGGAAGAGAGTCCTTGAGTCGAATGTACTTGGCTTGCTGCAGCTCCAACCTTTTCTTGCACCAGGCGTTCTCCTGCACTATTTTGGCAATCTGAGCGTCGAAGCCTTGGGCCCTCTCAGCGAATTCCAGGCCTTGTTTGATTTCAGTTTGGCTCTCGGTGTCTGAGATGGTCGAAAGAAGCTCCTCCTTGCGTATAGTGTTGGCATTTATCTTCGCTTCTATCTCTGTGATTTGTGCCCGGAAGGAAGCATTCTCTCGATCAATGGCATCGACTTCTTCCTGCGTAGATGCTTTTTGTTTCGACAACTCCGCAATTCGAGAAGTCGTATCCGAGACAGCAGTTCACGCAGAGGAGCTTTTGCCATACAACACCTCAAGCTGACTGTTAAACCCCCTTTGGCGCCTGTAATCTGCTGAGACTTGATCGATCATAGAGTGTAACTCCATGATCAAGCCTGAGACTTCTGGGGCTACAGCTAACAAGTCGACAGCATTCAAGACATCCTTCAAACATGATGGAGCAGTGGGGTCCCCCTCTAAAGCCTTCATCAGGTCCCTCTTGAAGAACTGGGCCTTAACCTTCGCCAAAGCGTCATCGAGAGGAGAGGTTTCAGTAGACTTCCCCGACAGGATAGGAACTTCCTGACTAGAATCAGACGAACTCTTGCTCTCGATGATTGCGTTGAGATAGCTAACAGGGTCAGTTTGTTTCAAGAGTTCTAAGTCCTCTTTTGACCTGTGCTTCGTTGAGGTAACCCTTGCAACAGTATTGTCTTGGGTTTGAGGCTGTTGAATGTTAGGTGCCTCGACTTGTTGCTCTTCGACTCGGACTGGGGCAGTACCAGCGTTGACTTGTGGTTCTTCGCTAGCATCACCCTGGTGCCCTTCGCCAGCGTCATCTTGGTGCTCTTCGCTAGCGTCACCCTGGTGTCCTTCGCCAGTTCCACCTTGGTTCTCTTCGTCAGCAGCATCTTGATTTTCTTCGCCAGCATTGCCTTGGTCCCTTTCTTCATGATTCTCTTCTGACAGATCCACCACCTGAACCGCTTCTGGCTGTTGTTCCTCCACCAGAGGTTCCTCTGTTGGTTTTTCTACCGTTTCAGCATTGGCCTCATTCTCAGTATGGGCTTCGTCATTTCCCAAGCCTTTTTCCTAAGGCCTGCTGAGTTCAGCAGATTCCAGCGTTTTAGAGGTCCTTGGCGGAGAACTTTCAGTGGTGTCCTAAAAAAGGAAAGAAGACAAATCTTCAGAGATCGAAAGAGACACAATCGAATATGGGTATCTATACCTAAGTTATAAAAGGGTCTAAGAGATTACCTGTGGGTTAGCTTCAGCCCCAGGGCTGGAATTGTCACTTTCGACAGGTTTGTTAAGGAGAATGTTTAGTTCCTCCTCAGTTGGCTCCTCAATGATCACTGGAGGTGGCCTAGGCTTTCTCCCAGCAACCTTTATTCTGATGGTTCGACCTTCAGGAGCAGGAGGAGGAACAGGAACATCCTTCGTCAACTTTCGCCTCTTTAGAGGGGCAGGAGGAGAATCACTTTCTTCATCGCTCCCAGATTCGACCACCAGGGCTGGCCGTTTCTTGGGCGAAGGTGCCTAGAAAACCAATGGGAATTCGATTTAACAATTACATCGAAAGTGAAAAGTCGAAAGCCAGGAAAAAATGATGAAAGTCTGGTTACCGATATAGAAGGCTTTTTCGACGAGCCTTCCCCCTGTTGGTTGCTTGTGGTCTTCGCCGGCGCTGTAGTCTTCGCCGACGGTGGAGGTTTTGTTGAAGGGCCTCCTCCCTGTTGGCCTTCTGTAGCTTTCTTGGCTACAGGCTTTCGAACAACTGAAAGCAAATAAAAAGTTAACAGGCTAGCAGTCGAAAAAGAAGACAAAGTAATGTAAAAGGATGAACTTACATTTCTTTATTTTGTCCAACACAAGGACAAATGACTTCTGCAGCTCATCCATGAAGTCCTTCTCGTCGAAGAAGTACTCAGCATAATAGCTTTTCCACCACTCCTCGAAGGATGGTGAACAAAGAAAATTGAGCTGGTAGTCAAACAACGAGAGAACTGTTCGACCAGCATATCTTCCGATATGCTTGATGGCAGCTTCTTCTGTGTAATCATTGCAGAAGTACATCATTGACTTCTCTCGTTGAAAAATCGGAGAAGGTAGGGTTTGGATAATACCAAACTGGCGAGATACCAGGTTTGGTTGGTATGCAATCAGACTCAAATGAGTCTTAGAGCTCCTGAATCGAAGAGGCATGATCCTTGGTGTGAGGAACGCCTCCCACAGTATTGTATGGTCATCAACATTAGGACCACTCGACGTCCTTGGATGTGGCCTTGTGAACCATGCTGGGCCTACCTTCCGTCGAGCAAACAGAGCCATAGTTGAAACAAACTCTTTCCTTCGAGCAAACACCAGAACGAAGTTGGTGAAGGTTTGCTGAAACTCCAGTCCATCGTCCATAGGTGTCAACAGAGCCAGCCTGGTTCCTTCGACGCGTCTGTTCGCTATCTCTGGAGCCTGATCGTTTATCTGAACCTTCTTAGGCAAGAAAGATTCGAAAGTGGCATTGAGCCACAGTTGGAGCAGCCAAAAAGGCCCAGCAAGTAGCAAGCTGGCCCTGTTCTCGATAATTTTTAGAAGAGTTGCCCCATTGCTGATCGAATCATAGAGGCTAGCCAGAATTAGTTCTGCCAAACAGATGTTTTGGCGATGATGCAGTTGAGTAGCAAGAGTGACCATCTTTTTGGTCACCTGTAAAGACTTCGAGCAGAATACAAAGCGAGTCAGCCATAAGGCTAGAAACGCTATGTGTTCGACATCCGACACAGCATCTGTCGACCTGTCATGATAATGGTTGATGAAAGTGGTGTATGTTGGTTTGGTCTCAGAGAAGCCAATTTGGTCCTCCGACATCTCCTCCGGATCGAAGTAATCCCCGGTGGGTCGAAGGCCAGTAATAGCGGCCACATCGAAGAGTGTGGGGGTTAGCATCCCACAGGGAAGATGGAAAGTAAAGTGGGAGTAGTCGCAGAACAGCAGAGAGGCTATCAGCATCTCCGGAGAATAGTTCAGACCTGTCTTCGACAACATCACCAGGTCGAAGATCCCCATATCCTTCCAGATCGAAGTTTGATGCTTCTCCATCTTTTCTAGCCAAGTAACATAATCAGGGGTAAGGCTAGGGCCAGACCTGAAGGCCCTAACACCTCTGTTGAAAAAGCGGAGGTCGATTTTTTCATGTGCAGGGTCTTCATTGTCTTCTGCGTCTTTCTTGGCACATGCAACCGGTTTGAGTCTCTCGACTACCGGGAAATAGCTCTTGATCTTCATAGCCTCAGAGATACTGGGATACATGGGGCCAGACATTGCAAAGATCTGGTTGGAGTATCCAACCGGGATCATCAAGTGGCGTGAGTAGGCGTCGTGAACGGCGATGTCCAAGGGTTCAGGAACCCTTCGTTTGCCTGTGGAAGTTACCACTGGAGCAGTGACGAAAACCTTGGGTTTAGCATTTTCAGATGGTACAGCAGCACTAGGAACAGTAGAACCAGATGCCATGGTTTAGTGTTGAGTTTGAAATAAGGTTGAAGACGAAGTGAAAGAGGAAGAGTTTCTGCAAAGATAACAAGCTTGTATGAAAACAGAGAAGTTTGAGAGCTAGATGGCGTAAAAAGTCCCACAATGGGGTACTTACTGCTATTTATAGTAGTGGGAAAAATCCCCAAAAACGAGGACATTAAATGCCATTTAATGCTGCAGGAGTTAGTGGGACGCGTGGCATCCCCCTGTTGTTTTAGCCGTTCTGCAGAAATAGAGGGATGCAGCGTGCGTCCTCGTTTTTGAGAATTGTCATAATGACAAATTCTGAAATGACGTTTGGTACTGCACGCCGTACTGAAAGTGACGTCCTAGGTACGGAACAATGATGGTTTTCTTGGGATTGCCAATAGTTGGTAGAAAACAACAAAAAGTGCACAAGTTAATTTGTTACTAAGCGTGGAAAGACAGGTGTCGAATGGCGTTTCAAAGAATGCCTTTTTCTTTCAGAGTCGAAATAAGGCATTCTTGGGGGGCAATTTGTTGGCTCCTAAATTCGACACCTTTGTTTTGTTGATGTCAGCCATTAAAGCTGAAGGATGTCTTCGACTGGCTAAGTCTGTCGAAATGCCCGTCGAAAGATGGCAAAGTACTTAGAAGATTTCTTCCAAGGAAGAAGGTTGGTTGCCTTCAACGTCGAAGGAGTTTCTCGTCGAAGATGTCTCTTGATGAAAGTGTTCGATGGTTCAGAGTGGAGCAGTTTGAAATTCAAGCTTTTGGAGGGAAAATGGTTTCCAGCAGTTACTACGTGCAAACGTGCAAGGATCTGGAGCATCGAACGTGGAGAGCGTGCCAAGTGGATTGATCTCGAAGCAGTGTAACTGCCCGACGGTTACTTGGGATGTTTTAGTATAAATAGTAGTAGACATGTAGTTTCTCGCGTGTGTTCACAGTTCTATACAAAGTCACTCATATAGATTCGAGTACCCAGCGTGTGAGAAAGAATTGTTGAGAAATGTATGTGTGAAACACCAATTTTATTAATCAAAGTCATTTACTTTTTCCAGAAATTTACTTGCTTTCCTCTTTACATTCTTGTCGAACCTTTTACTTTAAAGCCTTGTTTATTTTACCAAGTCTTTCCTTCATGCAATTTATTTAAAACCTCTTTATTTAAAGCCTTATCCAATTCAATCAAACTTCAAAATCAACCTATGTCCTAGGATCAATCTGATCGATCCTGCGAGTAACCAAATAAGTAACCATTTGGAGGATCAGCGGTTGTTTACCAAAACCCAAGGTAAACAGATGGGGTATACAAATTTTCAAATGGGGATTGCAAGAAATTAAATCCTAATTATCTATTACAACCATATGGAATTTGAATAAATGTACAAGAAATGAAATGAATATAATGTACAAGTATGAATGGATAAGGAATGGATTATGTTTGGATTTTGTTAAGAAAAATAGTTTTGATCTAATTAAATTAAAAGAAAATAATTAACTAAAATAAGAAAATTAAAATTAAGTTAATAAAAGAAATTAATTTATTAAAGAAAACAAGTTTTTTAGGATTTTGTTTGTGAAAAAGTTTTAATTAAATTAAACTAGTATAAAAAATAATTATTTAAAAGAAAACCTAGGTTCTAAGTTAATTTTTAATAAAAGAAAACAAACTTGGTTCTAATGTTAATTTTTGAGAAAAGAAATTAATTTGTTTAAAAAAAATATTTTTAATGTGTGAAAATAATAATCAAAATCCTAACTTATAATTAATTTACAAATTAATTATCAAAGATAAAATAAAAGGTGATTAAAATAAATTTATTTTTATGTCAAAAATTAATTTAATTAAATAAAAGCCTAAATTTATTTTTTTTATGATTTTTGTATTAAGTAAAATATATTAAAAGAAAATAAATAAATGAAATAAGAAAAAATAGAAAATAAAATGGGCCAGAGGCTGTGTAAGTGAAACAGAGGGTGAAGGGATAGAAAAAATGGTACAAGGCCCAATGGTGGAGGCCCAGGCGCGCCTAACAAATAAAAAAAATCAGAAAATGTTATGAAAAATGGCAAAATGTGGCATTGGGGCTCGAACCCAGGTCACAAGGGTGAAAGGCACGTGCTTCTACCACTAGGGTGGTGTTTTATCCCAAAATTTGCCCTCTCATTTATCAAAACTCTTCTCACAAGATCTCTTTGACTCAAGAATGGATTAGGGTTTGGTCAGCTCAAGACATCTCATCTTGCACTGATATCCCAAAATTAGGGTTTGAGTTTGCACAAGGATTTTTGGACTATCATTGCTTCATATGACTTTCAAACATCATTATGAACCCCTAAGATCACTCATGACAAGTTTCAAGCCTTAAACCATATTTTTGATCAGTCAATTGGACAGTTGACCTAAAAATCACCTGTATTGGGGGAAAAAGTCAACCATGGCCAATTTACAGTCAAACTTCATAATTTTTTATCCACATCAACATTTTAAACTCACATGTATCATTTGGTCAAGTTTGGATCACAATTCCTCAAGAAATTTGATCAAATCACAAAAAAGGCAAAATGGTCAAAATTAGGGTTTTGACTGAGGAAGGGCAATTTCTGATTTTTAACCTAGAAAATGACCAATTGAGTTCAACCATGATTTCAAGGATTCAATGGCATCATCTTGACTTAATTACATAGCTCAAAACATCTCAAATACATATGATTGACAGATGAATTTTGCAGTCAACTGATCAAAAGTCAACTGTACACTGAAAAGTCAAACCTTGACTTTTTAGTCAAAATCAAGTACCAAGGGTCATAATTCATCAAAACATTTCCAAATGTGAAACTTGTTCATCAAGAAAACCAAATTTGAAAATTAGGGTTTTGAATTTGAAATTTTTCTAACTTAGAAATTTTCTAAGTATAGAAAATTTTCTTATTTTTTCCTAACTTTACACCACTTTTTCATCATGATGCATATTGATTCAAGGAAAGTCCCCAACATGAAAGTTGTAGACCTCCATGAAATCTACAACTTTTCTTCACAAACTTTTCCCTAAAGATGCTTTGATCTCAAGATATAAATTTGTGAATACATGGTCATGAACTTGTTAACTTAGTGAAATTTTGCCCTAATTTAGGCAGGTTTTGGACCCAACTTCATGGAAACTTTTCACCTAGTTCCAAGAGGTATCTAAAAATAAATTTCAAAAATGAATTATAGAACACATTGCAAGCTTTCCAAAATGTCCAAGAACTCCTCAAGATCATTTTTGAGTAGGGAGAATCGAAGAGATGAAGTTGGCAATTTCTCACTTTTTGTCCAAGCCATTTCATGAAGAACTAAGTTGCAAATCAATCCTATGCTGGATAATTCATGTTGTACAGGTCCTAAACTTATTCCACACTCCTTAATTAAATGCTTACTCAGTTGACAAAGATTTGATCCATGCTTTTGAACCTTTATCCAACTTGTAATTCCATTTATGGCAAAAAGGTTTCATTGCCATTTTGAAAAAGAGCAACTTTTGCAAACTTTGCAATCTTGAGCATTGGACCTGTCCCCTTGATACATGCAAGTAACACAGAACAAAGGCAACTTGTAGGGAAGAAATACCAACCCTAAGGAATCCAGTACAAGCATGTGAGCTTTGTCTTATCACTTTGCTTCAAGTACAAAAAAAGTTGCAAAAAGGCTAGGGCTTGCACAACTGATAGAGGATTGACACAAAACCATTTCAATACTAATATACAAATAATATACAACACAAAGCACGATTGGCAAGGACCTGAAACACTCCCAAGCTGAAAAACACCAAAAAACTATCCAAAACACACAGTTTCTGCACAAGCATACCCATCTTCCATTTGGCTCGTGCATTTTGAGTTTGGATCATTCAAACACCTTATATACTTGATACCTAGTCAATCCAAGCCATCATCCCTATTCTGTAATTACTCCTCCACCATCTACCATTGTTGACTTCAGAGCTTGCAGTTGGACTTGGCCAAGGAGTTCTAGCTACTTTCAGAGCAATGTAAGGGTTGGAATAGATTCAGGGAAGCTCAAGCAAGCATCAGGCCTCCATTAAAGTCACTCCATTTTCATACACGATTCCAGCTAAAGGAGGTAAATTTTTCAAACTCTATCTCTTTGTACAGGCAACCATAGGCCACGATTTGTGTAAAAAATATAGTCCTCATCATAACGAAGTTGTACATATCATTATCTTGCATTGATTTTACTTGTGCTAAGAGAATTTAAAACTTGAAATTTCTGGAAATATTAGGTCAAGATTTAGGGCTGTTTAAATTCTCCTTGATCTTTGATAATTAGTTTACATAACTTATATGGTTGGAATCGTGAGTTCAAGTACTATAATTTTCATGTTATAAGTTTTTATTTTCATGGAAGTATGAGGAAGTTACAGGGTATTCGGCCAAGGCTTGAGGAAGAAGATGAAACAGGGCAAGGGCGCGTTTTGGGATATGTTTTTTTTGTTTCACTAAAGATAATGGAAGTATAGCCACCCCAGTGACAAAGCAGCGCGCTGGTGAGACCCATGTCCTGGGTTCGAACCTGCGTGCTACTTTTGTTATTTTTCACTCTTTTTATTTTCCATTTTCACATTTTTTGCAGGTTGGGCTTGTCTATTGGGCCAGTGTTTTTTTTGCTAGCATCTCACCATCAAATCTGCTTTATCACCCCCTTTGCTAACTCTTTACATTTTCATTTTTTATTTTTATTTTTTTTTGTTTTCATGTTTAATATTTTTAATATTTTCTTTAAAACATAAAAATGCCAAAAATATAAATTAATAATATTACATTTTTATTTTATTTTTTTTATTATTTCTCATATAAAAATATAGTTTATTTTAATAGGATATAATTTATTTTCTTAATAAACTTGTAAATATAATTAGATATATTTAGTTTAATTTATTTTGCATTTCATACTTATAAATACCTATTCTTGCATATATTTAATTTTATATTTTTTATATAATATTATTTATTATTTTTATACAAGAAAATATATAAATTGATGCATATAAAAACTTTATTTTCCTTTTAAAATAATAATTAGGGTTAAACCCCTTTTAAAAATTATTTCCTTTACCTTATATTTTTAGGTTTAGATTAAATTTTCTTTTACATAAAAACAAGACACAAAAACCTTTTTACATGTACATTGCATTGCATTTTATTTTAATATTGTATTGTATTTATCTTAATTCGTACAAATTCGATTTGGTTGTAATAATTTATTTAGGTTTATATTCTTGCAAATCCCTATTCAAATCTGTATTTCCCCCTTCCCATAAATTGTTGTAATAGCTTAGAAATATTTACATTACGCAATTTATCGCTTTATATGCCATGATTAGTAATTAGGGTTTGTATGACAAGAACAAAACAAAGCAAATAGAAAACCCTAAATACAAGACAAAATCAAAGCATGAAAATGATACACTTGCACACAAGCACCCTTAGGGTTTCTCCACTTGGTTGCCTAAAAACAAAAATGGCCATGTTACGCATGCGAAGTATCTTGGAAAAAACAAAACAAACATAAAGATCATAGTCCCTCGATGACGTTATTCAAAGGTTGCCTTACAAAATGATCTTGGTCCCTCAAAAATGCTAAGATACTTTACAAACATTTCTAATCATGGTTATACGATGACCCACGCCCGTCCCGTTTACATCCAAAGATAGGGTTACTTACCATATCAATGGTAAGACAACAATGTCAAAGGAATAGAAAATGCATAAGAAAGACATTTGAGTAGGTAGATAGCTTCTAGTTACTTGCTCCATTTCAAACAACAATCCTTGCTATTTTCAAAACAAACACATACACATTTCAAAACATCTTACAATCATTGAAAACATTTTCAAAAGACAAACATCTTTGTGTACATTCTTACGAACGAGAATCATTACAAAGATTGCCTAAACGAATGGCCTCTTTTACAAAATACTTTCAAAACCACACCAAACACAATTTCAAACAAACAAAAGCAAGTGATCTAAAGCAAGTAACTAAGAGCCCATGGAAAACCATGGATGAAAAGGGTGCTAGTACCTTTCCTTTTCATAATCTACCCCCCGAACTCAAGAAATAATCTCAAAGGTCTTTCCTGTGCTTTTTCAGCTTTCCTTTTGGAAAAAAGAAAAGTCGGTGGCGACTCTTGCTAACTGCAACATTTGCGATCAAACGCGAAGCCTCAAGTCAGTTCTCCCACCGCATCACAGAACTGGCGACTCTGCTAGGGAATCTTATAAAAGTGGGGTTACCTTAGGGTTTAGATCACATTTATTTGCTTACATTGTTTGACTTGTTTGCTTTACATTATGGTTCTTTGTTTGGGTTTGAATCCTCTACCCGGATTTGGGAAAACATTATAGGTAAATAGCAATATGTTGTGGAAACTGTGCGGGGTATACCGACATGGTCTAAGCAATAGCTATGTTAGTGTGACATATTTGTGGGTACCGGTAGCCTTTGAGTTAATCAAAGAGAATACGGGGCTGCTGAGTGATGTCATGAAGCACTAATGAACTTCTAGAACCCTTTACTTGACCAACTTGTCCTTTAGGATGTAGTGAGATGACCGGCTTTGGTGCAGTCCGAAGTTGGTAGATACTCGATACTACACTAATTGAGGTTTGGTTTCTTGGGATATTTCGGTCACCATTAAAGAGGCTTGAGCTGAAACATTGACCAAGGAAACAATCCAGTGATATTGAGCTCCTTAGAACCCGGTTACTATTGTTAGGACAGGTTGAGCCAACTAAACTTCAAGAGGGTACTTACCTATAAAACCCCATGCAATCCTAAACTAAGAACTTGTTTGATTTGCTTGTATATGCATACCTGTACATAACATCATGGACATCATGAACATCATATGCATCCACTAACCATTTCAAGGATTTTGGAGATTCATCTTTGTTCCTGTTTTGTAGGATATGGATTCACTTCGCAGGAAAACTATCCAAATCAACCTTGTAAGAATTCCTCCACAACTCAAGGAGCTAGCTTCAAGGATCCCTGAGAACTCTCCATTCACTGAGAGGCATGGTCATCTACTCAACTTGGTCACCTCCAACACAGAGGAAGATATGATGAAGGTTATCTTCCAGTTCTTTGACCCTTTGCATCATTGCTTCATATTTCCTGACTATCAGCTTGTGCCTACTTTGGAAGAATTCTCTCAACTCTTGAGGATTCCTATTCTCAATCAACTACCTTTCAACGGTACGGAAAGAGATTCAAAGCCAGAAGAGATTGCTCAAGCCTTGCACTTGCACTCATCTGATGTCACAGCCCATTGGGAAACTAGAAGTGGTGTCAAAGGCTTCTTAGCAAAGTTTCTGTTTGAGAAGGCCCAAAGCTGCTGGAATTCCCTAGACTTGCAAGTTTTTGAGGAGATTGTGGCTCTTCTTATCTATGGGATGGTCTTGTTCCCCAATCCTGACCAACTCGTAGATGTGAGCACCGTCAAAATCTTCATGTCACGCAATTTGGTGCCTACATTACTAGGGGATATCCTACACTCTTTTCACACTCGTACAATGAGGAAAAGAGGGGTCCTTATGTGTTGCACTCCTCTCCTAGAAAGATGGTTTATTTCTCATCTTCCCCAATCAGTCTTAAAGAATTAGCAAGGATTAAGGTGGTCACAAAGGTTAATGATGCTCAAACATTCGGATATTCATTGGTGCTCTCGATCCAAAGAGAATGTTATCATTGTTGACCATTGTGGGGAATTCCCTAATGTCCCTCTACTTGGAATTAGGGGGGGCATCACCTATAACCCATGCTTGGCTCTAAGACAGTTTGGTTATTCCCGAAGGGATGGCCCATATGATATGCTGATTCAAGGCCTGGTATTCGACTATGACAACGACGATCAAGGACTTTGCCAAAGATTCATCTGAGCTTGGAGGATGCTAAACAAGGTGGATAGCAAGACTTTGGGACACAAGAATTCCATCCCTCTTGAGCCTTACCTCAAGTGGGTACGAACCCGCGCTCAAAGTCTTATGATGCCTTATCCTTCCATTCTCCCAGTGATTATTGAGCCTGTTAAGAAAGGAGAAGTTCCATACACTATCCTACATCCTGACATGCCCACATCACTCGAAGATCTACAAAGGTATTGGATACAACTCAAAGGAGAGCGAGATACTTTCGAAGCCCAATTCTACGCAAGCGAGAAGAAGGTTTTGGAACTCACTAGGCTACTTCATGAGGACCAGACTCTAAATACTTACATAGCACCAAAGAGGATGCGTAATACTTTTTTATCTTAGAATTTTGTATTGTTTTGCCCAAGGGGCATTGATGTACTCAATTCTATCTTATTAATATAACGTGTGTTTCTTTTTGTTTAAAACAAATTTGAATTTTTAAATCCTTGAAAGCATTGCATGTATACATATCATTCATCATGACATAAACAGGTCTTTTGCAACAAGATTCCTCATCTCTCTACTGTTTATTTCAGTAAGATGGATCTCGAACAGACGGTCAAAGATCTTCAAGCTCAGAACATGCAGTTTCAACAGTTACTCATGACCCTAGCCAAGGGGCAAGATGAATTGAAGACTCTGTTAGCTGAAGAGAGAAGGAAGAAACCAAAGAAAGCCACTGGGGTTTTGAATATGGGAAGAAGATTTCAGGGACAGACTAGAAGGACCTTGAATTTTGCAACCACTTCCGGGGAAGGAGAAGGAAAAGGAAAAGAAACAGCAGTACCATCAGAATCTGAAGAGGAGGAAGAAGAGGAAGACTACTCTGAGGAACAATACCCTCCGGCTGATGATAAGTACAGACATCTTGAAGAGCGTTTAAGCGCTATGGAAATACAAAGGGTACCAGGTCTAGACTTTGAGGAATTGGGGATAGTATCAGGAATTGTAATCTCACCAAAGTTCAAAGTGTTGTTGTTTGCAAAATATGATGGGGTGTCATGTCCTAAAATGCACCTTTGTTCATACGTGAGAAAGATTCAGCTGAACTCTACCAATAAAGACCTATGGGTGCATTTTTTCCAAGATAGTTTATCCGGAACACAACTCGGTTGATTTTACCAACTAGAAAGGGACGACGTCCACAACTGGGAAGACCTTGCCGCAGATTTCTATAAACAATACAAGTATAATGCAGATTTGGCGCCTATCCGTACTCAACTTCAGAGTATGGCTATGGCTTCAAATGAGGGTTTCAAAGATTACACGCAAAAATGGAGAGATCTAGCTGGGAGAGTGCAACCCCCTCTGACTGAAAGGGAGTTGGTGGATATGTTCTTAGGTACTCTATCAGGCCCTTTCTTCAACCATTTGATTGGGAGTTCATCTGCTAGATTTACTGAGTTAATATTAACTGGAGAAAGGGTAGAGGCTGGCATAAAAAGTGGAAAGATTCATCTGCCTCTACAGCTGTGAGAAAGCCTTTCATCAGAAAGAAGGAGGTATCTGCTGTTTATCCACAAAGGAACCAAGGGAGAGTTGAACGCCGACCAATGGTAGGGGCCTTTATGATCCCAAAATCTACATCTGATCAACCAAGAGGTAACCAACCAAGGGTTGAAAGGCCAGTCCGATAATTCACCAGAATTAATATGACTCTAGCCCAGGTTTTACCACATCTGCTGAAATCTAATTTGGTGACTTTGAAGGAGGCTCCAAAGAATCCCAACATGGCGTCCCCCCATTATCACCCGAATTCTAGATGCGCATACCATTCCGAAAGTCCGGGCCACGATACCAATAACTGTTGGGCTTTGAAAAACAAGATTCAAGACCTCATAGATGCAAAAGAGATTGAGTTTGAGGCGCCAGAGAAACCAAATGTCATTTCCGCTCATATGCCTAGACATAGTCACAACGCCAATGCTATCGAGGAAGATTTGTTTGTTGCTACAGTAGATGAACTCTTAACTCCGCTCCCGGTCATTAAGATGAATTTGTTGAAAGCTGGTATATTCCCAGGTTGTAATAAAGACTGCCATATTTGCCTATCCTCATCATTTGTTTGCCCTCTGTTGAAAACAGGTATCCAACGCCTGATTGACAACCAAGAAATTTTGTTTGAGAATGCTCTTGTTTCAACCATTCCAGTTAAAGACGTTTCAATCATAACCATCTCCGCCAATCCTTCTAGGGCCCCCAAAAGACCCGTTAGGATTACACTAGTTCTGAAGACTACTCCTCTCATAATTACAATGCCTGGGCCGGTCCCATACGAATCAGACAAGACAGTACCATGGAATTACAGCGGAGAAATCTACTACCATGGTATTAAACAAGATGGGTCGACCACCGAAGAAATGAGCTCCAAAGAAGAAAATCCCGACATTAGCAATATTGTCGGAACTAGTAAGATTACCCGTAGCAGTAGAATCTTCTCTCCAGAGATTGCCCCTCCAAAGGCAGTTTTTGGACCTGTGGCCATTCCGAAGATTACCTTTGTACCAATAACCATACCTGCAAGTTCACCTACCGACAAAGACGACGCGACCCCTATTGTTATCCCTACCAATACTTCTACTATTGAAAATTGAGGAAAAGGCATTCAAGAAGAGCCTTTCCGAATGAAGGCTCAGTCACTAGCTATTCCCGAAACATCCAAGAAGGAAATGGAAGAGATCCTGAGGATAATAAAGAAGAGTGACTATGATGTGGTTAAACAGTTGGGACAAACTCCCTCCAAGATCTCCATGCTAGCATTGCTGCTGTGCTCTGAGGCACATGCAAAAGCTCTGGTAAAAATTTTGAAGACAACCCATGTGCCACAAGAGACGTCTGCTGACCAATTCCAAGATTGTGTGGCCAGTTTGACAGCTGATAATGGCCTAGGCTTCTCTGATGTTGATTTGACACCCAGAGGGAGAAAACACAACGAGGCATTACATGTCTCTGTGGAGTGTAGAGGAACGACTCTGGCCCATGTCTTCGTAGACACGGGTTCATCTTTGAACGTCTTACCGAAGAAATCCCTTGATAGATTGGATTGCGAAGGGTTGACTCTAAAACCCAATAACATAGTTGTGAGAGCATTTGATGGTTCGAAGAGGATAGTCCACGGGGAGGTGGACATCCCAATAAAGGTGGGAACTCAGACCTTCAATTCAACCTTCTATGTGATGGACATCCGTCCTTCTTATTCATGTCTGTTAGGACGCCCCTGGATCCATAATGTCGGTGCCGTCACCCCCACACTACACCAAATGCTAAAGTACTCGGTCCAAGGAAAGATCATAACTGTCCATGGAGAGGAGGAGTACATGATTAGTCATCTGAATTCCTTCCGATATATGGAGTTGGATGGCGAGTTCATTGAAACCCCTTTTCAACATTTCGAAGAGGTCTCTCAAAAAGTAGCGGTAACCAAGGCAGTATCTTCGATTCCCAAGATCACAAGACCTCCACTTTGGATGTCCTCTCTAAAGGACGCCAAGGCAGTAGTGGAAGAGGGTGGATGCACCATCTGGGGGCAGCTTCTGGACATCCCGTATAAATCATACAAGTTTGGCTTGGGGTTTACTTTAACTGCTCAGAAGGCTGTGCGTCGTGCCCGTGCTGGAGGGCCACCTTTGAAGATTAGTAACCGAGAGGTCAACGCAGTGGAAGATGTTGAAGAAGATGGCAGCTTGGAAGATTGGATATTTCCTACTATCAACGGAGGACTCCGCAACTGGGAAGCCAGAGACTTTGTCCCGATAACTTTCATCTCTCAGTAATTTATCTTTTACATTTCTGTTGGACTTGTAATATTCACAAACAATTCGCACTTTAAAAACCTTGTGTCTTACCCGAGGCACAATGGTCCATTTGTAAGGGTTTTTATTTCATCTTCATATGACATTCAATGAATCATGGATGCTTTTTCACATACAAACCTTTTGTGCTCATTGTCTTTCTTTTACATTTTATTGTTTAAAGATGGTTATACCCTTACACACACCCACACTCACAAATGCAGGTACCCCTCCATTCTGGATCCCATGGGTAACGATACTGATATAGCCTTCAGTGACTCTGAAGATCCAATCTATCAATCCGAATATGAAGGTGAGGAAGATTGTGAAGTGCCAGGGGAATTGGCCAGACTACTACAACAAGAGGAAAGAACTATTCAGCCTCATGAGGAACCATTGGATACAATCAACTTGGGTACCGAGGAAGATAAAAAGGAAATCAAAGTGGGTGCCAACCTAGAGCCGAGTGTTAAGGAGCGTCTAATTCAGCTATTACATGATTATGTTGAGATCTTTGCCTGGTCATATGAAGACATGCCAGGACTTGATACAGACATTGTGGCACATCATTTACCCACAAGAGAAGACTGCCCACCAGTGAAATAAAAAGTTTGTCGCATGAGACCTGACATGTCAGAAAAGATCAAAGCGGAACTTATGAAACAATTCAATGTCGGATTCTTATCCGTCACTTCCTATCCTCAATGGTTTGCCAACATTGTTCATGTGCCTAAAAAGGACGGCAAAGTATAAATGTGTGTGGATTATAGATATTTAAACACGGCCGACCCTAAAGATGATTTTCCACTTCCCCACATCGACATCCTGGTTGACAATACAGCCCAGCACAAAGTATTTTCCTTCATGGACGGATTCTCAGGCTATAATCAAATCAAAATGGCACCTGAGGACATGGAGAAAACTACATTTGTCACACAGTGGGGCACGTTCTGCTACAAAGTGATGCCATTCAGACTGAAGAATGCAGGGGCAACCTATCAACGCGCCATGGTAGCTTTGTTTCATGATATGATACATCACGAGATAGAGGTCTATATAGATGACATGATAGCCCAATCCCAAACTGAAGAGGAACACCTTGATCACTTGCAAAAGTTGTTTGTGAGGTTGAAGGAGTAAAAGTTAAGATTGAATCCAAACAAGTGTACATTTGGAGTCCGGTCCGGTAAACTCTTAGGTTTCGTCGTCAGCAATAAAGGCATCGAGGTTGATCCTGCCAAGGCTAAAGCGATACAAGAAATGACTGCTCCTCGCACTGAGAAGGAAGTCAGAGGATTCTTGGGACGCCTAAACTATATTGCAAGATTCATTTCTCACTTGACAGCTACTTGTGAGCCAATCTTCAAACTGTTGAAGAAAGATTAAGTAGTTAGTTGGAACGACGAATGCCAAATTTCTTTTGACAAGATCAAAGAGTATTTACAAGAGCCTCCTGTTTTGATGCTACCAGTCGAGGGAAGACCACTGATCATGTATCTGACCGTTTTAGAGAACTCAATGGGGTGTGTTTTGGGGCAGCATGACGAGTTTGGCCGAAAAGAACATGCTATTTACTACCTGAGCAAAAAGTTTACCGACTGTGAAACCACATATTCACTGCTCGAGAAAACTTGTTGCGCTCTGGCATGGGCTGCTCGCCGGCTAAGACAGTATATGTTGACTCATACCACTTTGTTGATATCTAAGATGGATCCGATAAAGTACATCTTCGAAAAGCCTGCTCTATCTGGAAGAATAGCTAGATGGAAGATGATCCTAACAGAATATGACATATAGTACACTACCCAGAAAGCTATAAAGGGATGTATGTTAGCTGATCATCTTGCTCATCAAGCTGTAGAAGATTATCAGTCCATGAAGTTTGAATTCCCGGATGAAGACATCATGACATTAGGCAACTGTGAAGAGATCAGACCATATGACGGACCTGAACAAGGATCCCGATGGACCCTGTTCTTTGATGGGGCATCTAATGCACTTGGTAACGGTATCGGTGCTATACTCATATCTCCGGAAGGATGTCATACTCCCTTTACTGCCAGACTGTGCTTCAACTGTACGAACAACATGGCAGAATACGAAGCATGTATCTTTGGTGTCAAGGCTGCCATAGACTTGGGAATCAAATCTTTATATGTGTTTGGAGATTCAGCTTTGGTCATCAGTCAGATCAAAGGAGAGTGGGACACTAAACATCCAAACCTTATCCCTTACAAAGAACATGTTTTGACATTGCTACCACATTTTGAGCAGATTACCTTCGAGCATTTACCACGAGAAGAAAATCAGCTAGCAGATGCGCTAGCCATAATGTCATATATGTTTAAACTTAATTGGGATAACGAAGCTCCCTAGATCACCATTGAACGAATGGACGAACCAGCACACTGTCACGAGATTAATACTAAAGAAGTAGTGGACCAGCCTTGGTTTCATGAAGTCAAGAGGTATCTCGAGGCTCAAGAATATCCAGAAGGAGCTTCAATCAATGATAAAAAGTTCTTAAGGAGATTCTCTGCTAAGTTCTTCCTGAGTAATGGCATCCTGTACAAACGCAATCATGACTCCATTCTGCTCCGGTGTGTGGATAAGATTGAGGCTGAGAAGATCATGGCTGAGCTACATGAGGGCACTTTTGGCACCCACTCCAGTGGGCATACGATGGCAAAGAAAATCCTACGGGAAGGCTACTACTGATCTACCATGGAAGCAGATTGCTATCAACACTCCCGGACCTGTCATAAGTGTCAAATTTATGCTGACAAGGTGGATGTACCTCTGGTTCCTTTAAATGTATTGACAGCTCCTTGGCCCTTTGTTATGTGGGGAATCGATATGATTGGGGAGATCAAGCCTACAGCCTCCAATGGACACCGCTTCATTCTAGTGGCCATTGATTATTTTACAAAATGGGTCGAAGCAGCTTCCTTCACATCCGTTACTAAGAATGTTGTTACCCGCTTCATCAAGCAGAATCTCATTTATCGGTATGGTATTCCATAAAGGATCATTACTGATAATGGTGCAAACCTTAACAATACTATGATCACCGCCTTATGCGAGAAGTTCAAGATTCAACATCATAATCCATCCCCCTATCGGCCAAAGATGAATGGTGCAGTCGAAGCTACTAATAAAAACATTAAAAAGATCATACAGAAAATGACAGTCACCTACAAGGACTGGCATGAGATGCTTCCATTTGCTCTCCACGAGTACCATACCACGGCTCGCACATCAACTGGGGAAACACCCTATTCTTTGGTTTATGGCATGGAGGTTGTCTTGCCTATTGAGGTTCAGATCCCCTCTTTGAGAATCATGAAGGATGCAGGTTTGAATGAGGATGATTGGATCCAGACTCGACTTGATCAATTGAACTTAATTGATGAAAAGAGACTTACTGTTGTTTGCCATGGTCAGATGTATCAAAAACGGATGATCCAGGCTTTCAACAAGAAAGTCAGACGCCAAGTATATCAAGTTGGAGATCTAGTGATCAAACGCATTATCCTGCCACAAAGTGATCCCAGGGGCAAATGGACTCCTACCTATGAAGGACCATTTGTAATCAAGAACATCTTCTCCGATGGGGCAATGATCTTAACCACCATGGATGGCGACGACCTGCCGCACCCTGCGAACGCGGACATAGTCAAAAGATATTATGCATAAGAGACCCGCTATGTTGACACATCTAGGCAAAAAATGGGCATCCCGGCGAACCAAAAGGTTAGGGCAAAAATTAGGGATAAAATATAAAAAAGTTGTACACCCGGCAAGTTGAAAACCTGAAAGGGCGACTTGGGCAAAAAAGGGTTTCCCGTTGGACTGAAAACCCGAAAGGGCGGTCCAGGCAAAAGCTAGGGAATTTAAGCGTATGACTATGTCTCGTCGGATCACTTTAAGGACAATCTCTTCATTAACGAATTCGGAGCTTTGGATCAATCCAATCATCTTCGGATGAAGCAACGAATAGACAAGATATTCGGAGATACGGAGGCTATAGCAGAATGGGAACCCCATGGGATTATCACACATAGCTATCTTTCTTTGTATAAATTTTTCTTATTTTTATGACACTATCCTCTTACTAGGATGTATGTCTCCTTTATACAAAATACTTATTCAAAGTAAATACAAAGATATCTCTTTCAAGTACAGAAAACTATTTGTCCTTTTTCTTTACACTTGTGTTTTGTTTGCAAAAATGTCCAATGATTCATTGATGAACATGTGCATTTGAACATAATTACTGTTTGCAAATAAACAAAATGAAAAAAGACAATTACTGACAGATTGAAAGAATAGGAAAACGTCTTTAGGTTATTCCATGAGCAATCCCCACAGTATATCACTTAAATCGCCAGCGGAACTAAAACTTCAAACTATCAATCCTCGGCGGAAACCATCCAGTTCCTCCAAATTCCCCAGCAAGTTATTTGAAGCCTGAAATCCATTCGGATAACAATTGACTTCTGTTACGCCTTAATAGAACCAAGACTCCCATCTATCCCCAGTAGAAGTCATCAAAATTCTCTGGATTCCCCAAGCAGATTCCTCGAGCAGTATACGGCATTGCTCTCACAACAAAATTTTTGTCAATGATCCAATTTCAAGATATGAAGGATCCACATTATCCTCAGCAAACAGTCAAGGATTTATTTTCCTCAGGCAAACAGCAATACAGCAAATTGGCTTACATGCACATACATTACATCCACATATCATAAATATTGGAAAATACATATATTGCATCATATATTTCATGCAACATAATTTTATGTTTCAGCTAACATTTTACCCTTTTCAGGATAAGATTAACAGCTACCGTTAATAATATGCAATCATGATACAGTACGGATACGCTCCAGACGCGGAAGCCATTCTTTTACTCATTCAGATTCAACCTTTTGATACGGTACGGATACGCTCCAGACACGGAAGCCATTCTGTTACTCATTCAGATTCAACCTTTTGATACAGTTCAGATACGCTCCAGATGCGGATGCCATCCTGATACTCATTTAGATTCAGCTTCTAGATACAATTCAGATACGCTCCAGATACGGATGCCATTCTGATACTCATTCAGATTTCAACTTTCAGATACAGTTCAGATACGCTCCAGATACGGATGCCATTCTTATACTCATTCAGATTTCAACTTTCAGATACAGTTCAAATACGCTCCAGATACGAATGCCATTCTGATAATAATTCAGATTTCAACTTTCAGATACAATTCACATACGCTCCAGATATTGATGCCTTTCTAACAATTATTCAGATTTCAAGTTCAGATACAGTACAGATACGTTCCAGACACGGACACCATTCTGATACTCATTCTTTCAGCTTATAACTTACAATTCAACAAACATTCCTGGATGGCATCTTCAAGCCCATCTCCAACGAGATTCTATCACTTCTCCAAATGGCATTTTTAAGCCCATTCCCTCAGCTACACATCACCGAGTGCAAATTTATGGGCACTTTAGTGTCCAATCATCTTTCACCTTCGAGTCACGAATGGCAAAACTCGCCAATCTAACTCTTCAGGTTTAAGAATATTGAACAGGGGAAGCTGTTGTACCCAAAAATTTTCCCTCTCATTTATCAAAACTCTTCTCACAAGATCTCTTTGACTCAAGAATGGATTAGGATTTGGACAGCTCAAGACATCTCATCTTGCACTGATAACCCAAAATTAAGGTTTGAGTTTGCACAAGGATTTTTGGACTATCATTGCTTCATATGACTTTCAAACATCATTATGGACCCATAAGATCAGTCATGACAAGTTTCAAGCCTTGAACCACATTTTTTATCAGTCAATTGGACAGTTGACCTAAATATCAACTGTATTGGAGGAAAAAGTCAACCATGGCTAATTTACAGTCAAACTTCATAATTTTTTATCCAAATCAACATTTTAAACTCACATGTATCATTTGGTCAAGTTTGGATCACAATTCCTCAAGAAATTTGATCAAATCACAAAAAGGGCAAAATGGTCAAAATTAGGGTTTTGACTGAGGAAGGGCAATTTCTGATTTTTAACCTAGCAAATGACCAATTGAGTTCAATCATGATTTCAAGGATTCAATGGCATCATCTTGACTTAATTACATAGCTCAAAACATCTCAAATACATTGGATTTACAGATGAATTTTGCAGTCAACTGATCAAAAGTCAATTGTACACTGAAAAGTCAAACCTTGACTTTTTAGTCAAAATCAAGTACCAAGGGTCATAATTCATCAAAACATTTCCAAATGTGAAACTTGTTCATCAAGAAAACCAAATTTGAAAATTAGGGTTTTGAATTTGAAATTTTCTAACTTAGAAATTTTCTAAGTATAGAAAAGTTTCTTATTTTTCCTCAACTTTACACCATTTTTTCACCATGATGCATATTGATTCAAGGAAAGTCCCCAACATGAAAGTTGTAGACCTCCATGAAATATACAACTTTTCTTCACAAACTTTTCCCTAAAGATGCTTGGATCTCAATATATATATTTGTGAATACATGGTCATGAACTTGTTAACTTAATGAAATTTTGCCCTAATTTAGGCAGGTTTTGGACCCAACTTAATGGCAACTTTTCACCTAGTTCCAAGAGGTATCTAAAAATTCATTTCAAAGATGAATTATAGATAACATTTCAAGCTTTCCAAAATGTCCAAGAACTCCTCAAGATCATTTTTTAGTAGGTAGAATCAAAGAGATGAAGTTGGCAATTTCTCACTTTTTGTCCAAGCCATTTCATGAAGAACTAAGTTGCAAATCAATCCTATGTTAGCTAATTCATGTTGTACAGGTCCTAAACTTGTTTCACACTCCTTAATTAAATGCTTAATCAGTTGACAAAGCTTTGATCCATGCTTTTGAACCTTTATCCAACTTGTAATTCCATTTATGGCAAAAAGTTCCATTGCCATTTTGAAAAAGAGCAACTTTTGCAAACTTTGCAATCTTGAGCATTGGACTTGTCCCCTTGATACATGCAAGTACCACAAACCAAAGGCAGCTTGTAGGGAAGAAATATCAACCCTAAGGAATCCAGTACAAGCATGTGAGCTTTGTCTTATCACTTTGCTTCAAGTACAAGAAAAGTTGCAAAAAGGCTAGGGCTTGCACAGCTGATAGAGGGTTGACACAAAACCATTTCAATACTAATTGATAACGAGAAATCGTATCATATAATTACTATGCTTTTTACCGATTTTATAATACATTGAGTCGTCTAACTCCCGATTATCTCGAGTTTTTGTCTTTTCACAGGTATAACATTTGTCAACTCAAATCAATGAAAAAGGACTACATGAAGGAAGCTAGACAAGAAACAGAAGAGAAAATTCTGAAACGGTGACGACCGTAACGCCTCCCCAACTTGAAAGAACGCTCGTCACACATCATTGACGAGCGTAATGCGCTATTTAAGCGCATTACGACCGTCACCCACCTGTGACGATCGTCACATGCGTGAAGAGGAGCATTATGAATTAGTGGAGACGTGGGCAACGTGAGGGCTGAAGTGTTCTCCTATATTCCCTCCACTCAGTAACCATGCATCCTATATTTCCTCCACTCAAGCCTTTTCCAAGATTCTTTCAACTGCAATATTTTCTCATATATATATATATATATATATATATATATATATATATATATATATATATATATATATATATATATATATATATATATATGGTAGCGCAAAGGGATGAGGGTCGAAGAAATTCTCCCAGAACAAAATTTCTACTTTCTGCAATTATTTCTATTTCCTTGTTTTAGAGTTTTTTCTACATTACTGTAATTTCTATTTCCAACATTAGTTTTAGGGTGTTAATTCTTCATTTAAGAATTAACACAATTTACTTATTTCGATCGAGCTGCAAGGAATATTGTAACATCCATGATTACCATAGCAACGTTATTTCCAGGTTTTATATGCAATTAATATTTATTCATTCTTGTATTATGCCAATTATTTTTATGGATTATATTTTGAATTGCATAGTTATTAAATATATTATGTCCGGCTAAATTATTTGTACTGGTATGTGACTCTTAAGTACCGAAAGAATTCAGTGATACCTTGGCCAAAAACATTTATAAAACAATTTCTGGTTTCCAATTTCCATGTTTAATTTAACTACCCTTGTCACGAGAGTGAGAGGATAATTAACACGATTTTGCCACGAGAGTGGGAAATTAATTAAGGCAAGAACCTGCATGCGAGAGCTGGGGTTCAACCCAGATAGTGGTAACGAAACATTAATTTTTAAATACACGAGAGTGTTTTAATAAATTAATTAAACTCAAATTGTTTTCAAAAAGTGTTATTAAATTTAAAGTGCATCCACTAGGTTTAGTAGCATGACTTATTTCATGAATACGAGAGTGTATGTCTCAGGTTTTTAAACAATTCGTTTTTAGCGAAATACTTTATAGGCCAAGCGATTCACCGAATTCCCGAAGTCCGACTATCACATACCGGTATAACTATTACTATTATTTTTAATTAAACTATTTCCCCCCTAAAATCAAATATTCATCGCTTAGTTAAACAAATTGTAGCATTAGATCGTATGCGATTGATCCTCAATCTCTGTGGGTTCGATAATCATTTAAAACTAGAACGACTAAACTTTATACTTGCAGTTAGTATCCCAATAGACTCATAAAGTCCCGATCAAGTTTTTGGCGCCGTTGTCGGGGACTGATTAGTCAATTAAGTACGATTCTTCTGTTACGCGTTTAGACAAGGCAACAGAAACCCTTTTTCGATTTGTATGCCAAGGACTCGCTCACAAGGCGAACCACTTGACAAATCGACAGACGAACCTGAACGCATCCTTTCCGTAAGACGTGCAGTCAGGGATTACTGTTTAAATCACGCTATTCCTTTACCCAAACCCGAAATCAAGATTGATTCTGAAACAGATTCTAATTCTTCCTCTGAAACCGAAACTAATCCAGAATTAGACATGGTCGAAGAACAAAGGACCCGTCAACTGAAGGAGTACGCAGCTCCATCACAACAAGAACCCCACAACAGCATTGCTGCTCCAGCAATAAATCAAAACGATTTTGAGTTGAAACCATCATTGATATCAGCTATCCAACAACGCCAATTCTCTGGAGATCCTTCCGAGGATCCAAATGAACATCTTACAAAATTCGTTCAATTTTCCGACACAGTCATAGCCAATGGTGTTAGTAAAGATGCAATAAGATTACGTCTTTTCCCCTTCTCGCTAAGAGATAGAGCTTGGGCTTGGTTGCAATCCTTGCCGTCAAATTCCGTCACTACGTGGGAAGGACTTAAGATTGTATTTTTAGCTCGATACTTTCCTCCAAGCAAGACTGCTGCACTAAGAGCCCAAATCAACGGATTTAGGAAGAAGGATACTGAATCGTTATTCGATGCATGGGAACGCTACAAAGATATGATGCGAATGTGCCCACATCACGGACTAGAAAAATGGATGATCATCCAAACGTTTTATAATGGACTCTTGTACAACACAATACTCTCTATAGATGCCGCCGTAGGTGGTACGCTGATGGACAAGCCTTACGACGAAGTTAACCAACTCATTGAAAATATGGCTCAAAACCACTATCAGTGGGGAGGAGAAAGAACATATGTGGAGAAAACTCAAACCAAAGGTGGGATGTACGAGATTAGTAGCCTAGATAAAGTTAATGCTAAGGTAGATGCTCTTACCCAAAAGATAGAAAGCTTGACCTTACCTCCTGTAGCCACCGTGGCTGCAGTTACCCCAAGCTGCGAAGTTTGTGGAGTCCCTGGTCATGTTGGAACCGAATGTTAAATCTTAGCAGGAATATCAGTTGATCAGGTAAATTACGCTCAAGGTAATCCTTATGCTAATACCTATAATCCTGGTTGGAAGAACCATCCTAACTTCTCGTACAAGAGCAATAACGCTTTATATGCACCTGTCCAAGCACCTGTTATACCTCCAGGTTATCAAAAACCCGTTGTTAATGTTCCTAACATTCCTAAGAAATCTAACCTTGAAATCCTAATGGAAAATTTTATCGCTAATCAAGCTCAACAAAACAAAGAATTCCTCAATCAAAACATTCACACCGGTGAAGAATTAAAGCTATTAGCAAATAAGGTAGATGCCCTAGCAACTCACAATAAAATGTTAGAAACCCAAATCTCCCAAGTAGCACAACACCAAGCTAGTTCTGTCGCACCTGCTGGTACATTTCCTGGACAGCCACAACCCAATCCTAAAGGACATGCAAATGCTATCACATTACAAAGTGGGACAGCCCTTGATGGACCGGTAGATCCTAGACTCCAAAATCCGACCATGTATCAGAAACCTGAAAAGGAAGTAGAGAAGTCAAAAGATCAATCTGAGAATGTAGAGGAAGACGCGAATGAGAACATGGAGGCTTCAGAAAAACCTTACGTGCCTCCACCGCCATATAAACCACGAATTCCATACCCTCAAAGACTTGCAAAATCCAAGAACAAGGGGAAATTCAAGAAATTTATAGAACTTCTGAAACAATTAAACGTTATTATTCCGTTTACAGAAGCTATAACCCAAATGATGTCATATGCTAAACTCCTAAAAGAGATATTGTCTAAATAAGAAGAAAATCGTTGAAAACGAAACCGTTATGCTAACTGCCGAATGTAGCGCCATAATCCAAAATAACATGCCTCCAAAGCTAAAAGATCTTGGTAGTTTCTCCATACCATGTGTAATTGGAAAATCTGTCATAGACAAAGCTCTATGCGATCTAGGAGCAAACGTTAGTCTAATGCCCTTATCTATTTGCGAGAAGCTCAAATTAGGCGACATGAGACCTACCAAGATGTCCCTACAACTAGCCGACAGATCAGTCAAATTCCCTGTTGGTAATCTAGAAAACATCCATGTCTGAATAGGACAATTTTACATACTGACTGACTTTATAATAATGGACATCAAGGAAGATTCAAACATTCCCATCATACTAGGAAGACCATTTTTAGCTACTGCAGGAGCCATCACTGACGTTAAGAAAGGAAAGCTTACCTTCGAGGTAGGAGAAGAAAAAGTAGAATTCATTCTTTCCCAATTCTTTAAAGCCCCTGCTATAGATGACTCATGCTGTCTCCTAGATATTATTGATGAATGTGTCAAAGAACTAGAAAGCCAAGAAGACACCTATTCTGGGATGCTGAAAATTCCGACACCAATTATCCTCAAGGATGATGACTGGAAGCAAGAACATCTAGATGCCAACCTAAGCGAATGCTTCGCCCTAACACTCGATCCTACCCCAGCTGATAAGAAAACTGGTATAGAACTTAAAACGTTACCTGAAGATCTTAGGTATGAATTTTTAGATAAAGAACTCGAATGGCCAGTTATAGTTAATGCCAATTTAGGGAAGATCGAAACCGAAAAACTTCTTAGTGTGTTAAGAAAGTATCCAACTGTGTTAGCCTATAATATATTAGATCTAAAAGGAATAAGCCCTTCTCTCTGTATGCACCGCATTATGTTGGAGGAGGACTGCAAGACTTCTAGAGAACATCAGAGACGAATAAATCATATCCTAAGTGAAGTCGTTAAGAAAGAAGTGCAGAAACTGCTAGAGGCAGGCACTATATACCCAATATCAGATAGTAACTGGGTCAGTCCAGTTCACGTAGTACCTAAGAAAGGAGGTGTTACAGTTATACAAATACAAAAGGCGAATCGGTAGCACAACGTACCCAAACAGGATGGAGAATGTGTATCGATTATAGAAAACTAAACAAAGCTACGCGCAAGGACCATTTCCCATTACCATTCATTGATTAAATGCTCGAGCACTTAGCCAAACATTCCCATTTCTGCTACCTTGACGGATACTCAGGATTCTTCCAAATTCCCATTCATCCTGATGATCAAGATAAAACCACGTTCACATGTCCCTATGGTACCTTTGCATACCGAAGAATGCCATTTGGACTGTGTAACACACCTGCAACTTTCCAACGATGCATGATGGCGATTTTCGCAGACTTTTTGGACGGAATTATGGAAGTATTCATGGACGATTTTTCTGTCTGTGGAGAAAGTTTTGACGGATGTTTATCAAATCTTGAATTAGTACTGAAACGTTGTGTCAATGTCAACCTAGTGCTCAATTGGGAAAAATGTCACTTCATGGTGAGACAAGGAATTGTGTTGGGTCACATTGTATCAAACAGAAGGATTGAAGTCGACAAAGCAAAAATCGAAATTATCAAAAACCTTCTACCACCCAAAACAGTTAGAGAAATAAGAATTTTTCTAGGACACGCTGGTTTTTACCGACGTTTTATAAAAGATTTCTCTAAAATCACTAAGCCACTAACTGAATTATTAATGAAAGAAGCTGAGTTTATTTTCGACGATAAATGCTTAAACGCATTTGAGACGCTTAAAGAAGCCTTAATTTCAACACCTATTATGCAACCTCCTGATTGGAACCTACCATTTGAAATAATGTGTGATGCGAGCGATTATGCTGTAGGCGCAGTCCTAGGACAACACAAGGATAAAAAGCTTCACGCTATCTACTACGCAAGCAGAACACTCGATCCCGCACAAATGAATTATGCCACTACAGAGAAGGAACTCTTAGCTGTTGTATTCGCATTGGATAAATTTTGTTCCTACTTAGTAGGCGCCAAAATCATTATTTACACGGATCATGTTGTGATCCGATACTTGCTAAGTAAGAAAGACGCCAAACCGCGACTACTCCGATGGATCTTACTCCTACAAGAGTTTGACTTGGAAATAAAAGACAAAAGAGGGACTGAAAACGTGGTAGCAGACCATTTATCAAGATTAGATGGAATCCAAACCGAGAGTGTTCCCATAAACGAAGATTTCCCTTATGAACGCCTTATTGCTAAACTAGAGATAGCTCCTACCGACAGTTTAGATCAACACAATGAACCTTTAACAACTGCGGTAGTAAAAGCCATTTGTACAAACACCACATTACCATGGTACGCTGATTTCGTCAACTATCTAGCCGCCGGTGTTTTACCACCTGATTTAACGTACCAACAGCGGAAGAAATTCTTCCATGATCTTAAACACTACTTTTGGGATGAACCTTTACTCTTTAAAAGAGGCGCCGATGGTATCTACCTTCGTTGTGTTCCTAATGATGAAATAGACTACGTCATTTCCCATTGCCATTCCGCCCCTTATGGTGGACACGCTAGTACATCGAAAACTTGTGCAAAAATACTTCAAGCTGGCTTCTTTTGGCCTACCTTATGGAAAGACGTCCACGTAGCAATTATGAACTGCGATAGATGTCAACGCACAGGGAATATATCTAGGCGCAACGAAATGCCGCAAAAAGGAATTCTCGAAGTAGAAATTTTCGATGTGTGGGGAATTGATTTCATGGCACCGTTCCCCGCATCTTTTGGAAATAAGTATATATTGGTAGTTGTTGACTACGTATCAAAATGGATTGAAGCCATCGCTGCACCCACAAACGATACACGAGTGGTAATTAAAATATTCAAGCATGTTATCTTCCCACGATTCGGTGTACCAAGACTAGTAATCAGTGATGGCGGTTCCCATTTTATCTCTAGAATTTTCGAAAAATTACTTTTAAAATATGGCGTTAAACATCGCATAGCCACACCATACCATCCTCAAACGAGTGGACAGGTGGAAGTGTCAAATAGGGAGATAAAACAAATCCTTGAGAAAATCGTAGCCACATCCAGAAAAGATTGGTCCTCCAAGCTAAATGATGCTCTTTGGGCATATCGGACAGCTTTTAAAATCCCTATCGGAACAACACCGTTTAAATTAGTTTATGGAAAATCTTGTCATTTGCCAGTAGAATTAGAACATAAAGATTATTGGGCCATTAAAACCCTTAACTTAAATTACAAGATTGCTGGTGAAAAATGAATATTAGATATCCATGAATTAGAAGAATTGCGTTTAGACGCTTATGAAAATGCTAGAATCTATAAGGAAAGAACAAAAAAATGGCACGATAAGCGTATCTCGCGGAAAGAATTTAAGGAAGGAGACATCGTACTCCTATTCAACTCTACATTAAAACTTTTCCCGGGAAAATTACGTTCCAGATGGTCAGGACCATTCGAAATTAATAAAGTTTTCCCAAGTGGTGGGATAGAAATTAAAGGAAATTCTATCGAACCATTCATAGTCAATGGCCAGCGCTTAAAGAACTACTTTAACGTCGAAAATCTTAATTATTCGGCTTATCTTCAGTTAAGTGAGCCACCTACCCCGATACCTAACTGAATAGGTATTATTTGTCGAGCCATCGACACAAAATAAAGGCGCTTCGTGGGAGGCAACCCATGTTTTCTTTTAATTATTTTTATTGTTTTAACATGTTTTTATTTTTCTTTTCTTTTTCTTAATCTTTAAAACTTTCATGTTGCATCTCTTACTCCTTTTTATTTTCTTTTTCTTCTATTTTTATTTTTCCTTTAAACTTTCTTTTTCTTTTTGATTTAACTTCGGCATTCTTAACCTGAAAATACTAACTTAGTTTTTTAAACATTTTTTTAAAAATATTTTCAGGGGGGTAATTCTTTAGCTTTCATATTTTAGCTCCATGGCACGTGTAAACTACATGAATATCACCTTGAGAAGCAGGCACCAGAGAAGACGCTTTGAGGATCTGGCCGAGCGTGAAATGTGCCCTACAATCTACGCTGATGACCATGTTATGACTGCTCTTGGCATTCGTGAGAGTGTCATGTATCTGCTACACCAGATAGGCTGGGACACTGCTCCTATTCGAAGACGGTATTGTACCTACAGGAAGTTGACCCTTGAGTTCCTGAGCACCCTGAGCTACATTCCAAATCACGGGTTAGGATTCAACCGTGGGTTGATCACTTTCAGGTTGTTTGACATGGACTACTGCTATAACCTTAGGGAGTCTGGCAACCTGCTAGGATTCCCTTTTGGCCCTGATGTTATTACTATGACCCAGGAGGACCTCTTGCTTAATTCTGACCTTGATTTTTTCTGGGGAAGCATTGCTGGAAATAACCATCCAGAGCCTTCTGACCTTTATTCTGAGTCCATCCACAACCCGGCTATCAGGTACTTTCATAAGATCATCGCTCATACCCTTTTTGGTAAAGAGAAAAATCTTACATCTGTATCACGCGATGAGCTCTTCATTATGTACTGTGCCTCCCAGAGTCGTCCGGTAAACGGTGCCGCTTATATGCTAGCTAACATGGAGCGTATTATCCAGACTCTGAATGCACCAATCATGTTGGGTGGTTTAGTCACTATGATATCAAATGCAATTGGACTCCGAAGGCCTATGCTAGGATCAACCCCGTATTATGGAATAAAATTGATGAACATTGAATTTTGCTTAACCACTAGCTTTATAGGGAATCTTAGGCCAGATGAATTTGAGCTGTTAATTAATCATGAGACTGTCCACTAGTTTATGCTCCCGAACCCTATCACTAGTGTGCGCAATAGAGCAAACTGGCTTTTTGACCTCCACCATCCTGCTACACCGCCTTCGTCTCCTTCCACTGTTGACATTTACGAAGTACCCAACACCTCTCACGATGCTGAAGACCCTGCCACACCACCGGGATACCATCAGTTTCCTGATCCATGGGAGCAGCAGGTAGTTTCTACTGAGATCGCCACCCAGGCTCCGGAGATCCCACCACCGCCTCCACCTATTGTTACCCTGCACTCTTTGCATGAAGAAATTACTGAAATGCGGGGCGAGCTTACATCTCTCCGAGTGGACTTCATCGCTTTCATGGATTTGGTGACCGACCAGCTGGATTTCATGCACCAACATATGTTCCCTACTCCTCGTGGCTAGAGTTTGTCGTTGTTATCTTGATTTATTCTTCTCTCGCATTTGTACATACAGTGAGGACACTGTTTAGTTTTAGTGTGGGGAGGATTCTAGTTGTTCTAGCATTCTATCATTTTTTATTTAAGTTATTTCTATTTCGAAACAATTCTTATGGATTAATTCAATTATTTATCAAGTACCAAGTTTTACTGCCTTACTGCTATTATTTTATTTTTATTCTTACTGCTATTATTTTATTCATTTTCATTTCAGTATATTTTTAATTTACTGTTTATCTTTTCCGCAAATATTATTTCATTAGTTTGTTGGAAAATATTATTTTGAATTATAATATTAGAATATTTCAAACTTATAATATTAAGAAAATAATAAATAAAAAAAATTATATAAACATATGTAACGGTCTTATAACGGTCTTCTCATTAATGGCATTGAACGTGTTACGCTCGTAACACCCTCGTGACGAGCGTAACGCGCATTTTTTCCGTATGACGACCATCACACCTTCGTGACGACCGTCACACGCACAGTATATCAGAATGGCTATTACAGAACCGTTCCAACCATTGCCTTCAAAATCCACCAAACCTCCATTGCTGCAAAATCACGTTACATACCCACTCCACTCCATTTTTTCAAACTTCCAACATTCTCAACCCACTACTCCATTCTCATTCCAACCCTTCTTCAATACCGTTTTACAAACACCATGGCTAACAATCAACAAGCTCCCTCTCTCACTTTCAGATCCGACGAACAAGGCGAAACCCAACGGGTCAAATTTCAGAAGTTTCAACGCCGAGGTCTCCAACCTACACGTATGTTGATCTTGACTGCTTGAGGAGTTTGGGACTACTTGATAGTGTCCGACAATTGTTGCAAAGTGTAAATTTATGGAACCTGTGCCGCGAACCGCGACCGATTTATGAAACTCTAACCCTTGAGTTTTTGAGTTCCTTTGTATACATCACTCCGCCAGGTGCCACGAACCAACTGTCAGGCCTGGCCAAATTTCGCATGTTTGGCATAGAGCACGAGCTTCCCCAAACCGACATCGCACGACTTTTAGGCTTCTGTTCGGACGAAGGTGTCCATCTCCGGGTGCCGGATAATTTTGGTGAGGAAGCCTTCAACTTATGGCACTGTATGACGAATATCCGTGCCAGATCCTATAACCACCTAAATGCCACCCACATTCATAATCCGGCCATCCGCTATTTCCACCTCATCCTCAGCAACACAATATTCGCCTGTGACAGCAACCACAAGCTCAACTCCAAGGAGCTCTTCTTTATGCATTGCGCGTTCACCGGGCAAAAGATCAACGCTGCCCCGTTCTTACTGGCTCACATCCACTCTATTTGTGCTAGAGGCGGAAAACCCTTTTATTTAGGAGGGCTGGTCACTTCACTTGCCATAGCTCTGAACTATGGTCCTGCTCTCGCGACTATGCCTTCTATGGCACCGGCTTTGCTGACTTTGGATCACTGCAAGGACGCACATCTCATTTATGAGCGGGAGGATGGCAGATTCCACCCTGTGATCAGGAACATTGTTTATCAGAACATCATTTTGCCTTGCAGGGACCGAATCGATCCATGAAACCGACCTAACTGGAAGTTCGATCCTGCAGCTCCTGCGAGGCGTGCTCCCACTCATGAAGACCAGCCTAATGCCCCCGCGAACGAAATGCAAGAAGAGCTGGATAGTGCTCCTCCCGTCCACGAAATTCCAGGACCCTCTTCTGCACCACCTCCTATTACTCTTGAAGAGGTCCTCTGTGCCATTCATATGCAAAATCAAATGAGCGCAGCACTTGAAAGAAGACAACATGAGCAATATGAGTATCTATGCGCTCAAAACGCTCAGATCTTGACTGGACAGTGGAACATGAACGAGAGGTTGGATGAGGCCCTGTCAGAGCTCAACGCCTTAAGGCTAGACGTCAGCACCCTTGGTTTCCAGGATACTGACACAGAAGCCACTCCTACCAGACGCTCTCGCACCAGGAGTAGAGGACGTGGTGACCAGTAGTTTTTCTTTATTTTTTATGTAGTTTATTATTTTTTCTATTTCATTTCCTTTTCGTTTGTTTTTGTAATTGTACTTCCCCGCCTATATACCGAAACATTGAGGACAATGTCGGATTTAGTGTGGGAGAGGTACCTTTCCATCTTTTATAAACTAGTAAATTTTTATGATATGTCTCGATTCAAATTCTTCACTTTATTTAGCCATACCAAAATTATTTTTTATCTTCGCATTAGCCCGACATACCTATTTTAACAAAATCCCAGTTGAGGAAGCCGAAAACGACATAACAAGATCGATACGGTTATGACACTGTAGACTTCCTACTTACGCGATCCGTTTTAATAACCATTATACCGATATCTGGAGTTTTTAGTTCTACAATAACCCCTAGTAGTTTATACTAGCAGTCAGCACCGTCTTGACACAAACCATGTGGAGAATCGATGAATATAAGTGTTTGATGCCTGATCATTAAAATATCCTTCCTATCTCGCTGCTAAAAGAAAAGAAATTTTGTGCACCAAAATATACGGTCACATATAAGAGTTGAGAAAATAACGAAGGAATCCAGTGTTGGTTGGTTCAGAGGTATCTGGTTCTGAACTCGGTAGGGCGTGCTACGGCCCAATCCCCCATAACCTCCAACTTGGATAACATATGTAGGGTTGCCACATGCGTGTACCATACCCCGTGCTAAAGGATCAAAGTCACTAACCGGTTACTCCACTACGTGCATGCTAAGACAAAGGGCTTAATGTGATTGCGCCAGAACGAAACCGGGTGAAATAGATACGAGGAACTCTGGGCAGAATTATAACGGAACTGTTGGATAGCTCGTTTGAAATGGAAGCCTACGACTAAGCTTATTGCTTGTGTCATTAGCGTATCTTTAGTGTTTCACTCAAGTATTGGCCGAACCGACGAGGATTTCCCGAAATTGCTTTAAAAATCCAAGGTATGTCATGCATGTGCGCTTGACAAAACTTGTCCGACCTTTCGAATGACTATTTGCTTGAGGACAAGCAAAGGTTTAAGTATGGGGGAATTTGATAACGAGAAATCGTATCATATAATTACTACGCTTTTTACCGATTTTATAATACATTGAGTCGTCTAACTCCTGATTATCGCGAGTTTTTGTCTTTTCACAGGTATAACATTTGTCACCTCAAATCAATGAAAAAGGACTACATGAAGGAAGCTAGACAAGAAACAGAAGAGAAAATTTTGAAACGGTGACGACCGTAACGCCTCCCCAACTTGAAAGAACGCTTGTCACACATCATTGACGAGCGTAATGCGCTATTTAAGCGCATTACGACCATCACCCACCTGTGACGACCGTCACACGCGTGAAGAGGAGCGTTATGAATTAGTGGAGACGTGGGCAACGTGAGGGCTAAAGTGTTCTCATATATTCCCTCCACTCAGTAACCATGCATCCTATATTTCCTCCACTCAATCCTTTTCCAAGATTCTTTCAACTGCAATATTTTCTCCTATATATATATATATATATGTGGTAGTGCAAAGGGATGAGGGTCGAAGAAATTCTCCCAGAACAAAATTTCTACTTTCTGCAATTATTTCTATTTCCTTGTTTTAGAGTTTTTTCTACATTACTGTAATTTCTATTTCCAACATTAGTTTTAGGGTGTTAATTCTTCATTTAAGAATTAACACAATTTACTGATTTCGATCGAGCTGCAAGGAATATTGTAACATCCAAGATTACCATAGCAACGTTATTTCCAGGTTTTTTATGCAATTAATATTTATTCATTCTTGTATTATGCCAATTATTTTTATGGATTATATTTTGAATTGCATAGTTATTAAATATATTATGTCCTGCTAAATTATTTGTACCGGTATATGACTCTTAAGTACTGAAAGAATTCAGTGATACCTTGGCCAAAAACATTTATAAAACAATTTCTGGTTTCCAATTTCCATGTTTAATTTAACTACCCTTGTCACGAGAGTGAGAGGATAATTAACACGATTTTTCCACGAGAGTGGGAAATTAATTAAGGCAAGAACCTGCATGCGAGAGCTGGGGTTCAACCCAGATAGTGGTAACGAAACATTAATTTTTAAATACACGAGAGTGTTTTAATAAATTAATTAAACTCAAATTGTTTTCAAAAAGTGTTATTAAATTTAAAGTGCATCCACTAGGTTTAGTAGCATGACTTATTTCATGAACACGAGAGTGTATGTCTCAGGTTTTTAAACAATTCGTTTTTAGCGAAATACTTTATAGGCCAAGCGATTCACCGAATTCCCGAAGTCCGACTATCACATATCGGTATAACTATTACTATTATTTTTAATTAAACTATTTCCCCCCTAAAATCAAATATTCATCGCTTAGTTAAACAAATTGTAGCATTAGATCGTATGCGATTGATCCTCAGTCTTTGTGGGTTCGATAATCATTTAAAACTAGAACGACTAAACTGTATACTTGCAGTTAGTATCCCAATAGACTCATAAAGTCCCGATCACTAATATACAAACAATATACAACACAAAGCACGATTGGCAAGGACCGTAAACACTCCCAAGCTGAAAAACACCAAAAAATTGTCCAAAACACACAGTTTCTGCACAAGCATACACATCTTCCATTTGGCTCGTGCGTTTTGAGTTTGGATCATTCAAACACCTTATATACTTGATACCTAGTCAATCCAAGCCATCATCCCTGTTCTGTAATCACTCCTCCACCATCTGCCATTATTGACTTCAGAGCTTGCAGTTGGACTTGGCCAAGGAGTTCTAGCTACTTTCAGAGCAAGGCAAGGGTTGGAATAGATTTAGGGAAGCTCAAGCAAGCATCGGGCCTCCATTAAAGTCACTCCATTTTCATACACGATTCCAGCTGAAGGAGGTAAAATTTTCAAACTCTATCTCTTTTTATAGGCAACCATAGGCCACGATTTGTGAATAAAAAATGTAGTCATCATCATAACGAAGCTGTACATATCATTATCTTGCATTGATTTTACTTTTGCTAAGAGAATTTTAAACTTGAAATTTCTGGAAATATTAGGTCAAGATTTAGGGTTGTTTAAATTCTCCTTGATCTTTGATAATTAGTTTACATAACTTATACGGTTGGAATCGTGAGTTCAAGTACTATAATTTTCATGTTATAAGTTTTTATTTTCATGGAAGTATGAGGAAGTTACAGGGTATCTGGCCAAGGCTTGAAGAAGAAGATGAAACAGGGCAAGGGCGTGTTTTGGGATATGTTGTTTTTGTTTCACTAAAGATAATGGAGGTATAGCCACCCCAGTGGCAAAGCAGCGCGCTGGTGAGACCCATGTCCTGGGTTTGAACCTGCGCGCTACTTTTGTTATTTTTCACTCTTTTTCTTTTCCATTTTCACATTTTTTGCAGGTTGGGCTTGTCTATTGGGTCAGTGTTTTTTTGCTAGCATCTCACCATCAAATCTTCTTTATCACCCCCTTTGCTAACTCTTTACATTTTCATATTTTATTTTTATTTTGTTTTGTTTTCATGTTTAATATTTTTAATATTTTCTTTAAAACATAAAAATCCTAAAAATATAAATTAATAATATTACTTTTTATTTATTTATTATTTCTCATATAAAAATATAGTTTTTTTAATAGGATATAATTTATTTTCTTAATAAACTTGTAAATATAATTAGATATATTTAGTTTAATTTATTTTGCATTTCATACTTATAAATACCTATTCTTGCATATATTTAATTTTATATTTTTTTATATAATATTATTTATCATTTTTATACAACAAAATATATAAATTGATGCATATAAAAACTTTATTTTCCTTTTAAAATAATAATTAGGGTTAAACCCCTTTTAAAAATTATTTCCTTTATCTTATATTTTTTTAGGTTTAGATTAAATTTTCTTTTACATAAAAACAAGACACAAAAACCTTTTTACATGTACATTGTATTGCATTTTCTTTTAATATTGTATTGTATTTATCTTAATTCGTACAAATTCGATTTAGTTGTAATAATTTATTTAGGTTTATATTCTTGCAAATCCTTATTCAAATCTGTATTTCTCCTTCCCATAAATTGTTGTAATAGCTTAGAAATATTTACATTACGCAATTTATCGCTTTATATGCCATGATTAGTAATTAGGGTTTGTATGACAAGAACAAAACAAAGCAAATAGAAAACCCTAAATACAAGACAAAATCAAAGCATGAAAATGATACACTTGCGCACAAGCACCCTTAGGGTTTCTCCACTTGGTTGCCTAAAAACAAAAATGGCCATGTTACGCATGCGAAGTATCTTGGAAAAAACAAAACAAACATAAAGATCATAGTCCCTCGATGACGCTATTCAAAGGTTGCCTTACAAAATGATCTTGGTCCCTCAAAAATGCTAAGATACTTTTCAAACATTGCTAATCATGGTTATACGATGACCCACGTCCGTCCCGTTTACATCCAAAGATAGGGTTGCTTACCAAATCAATGGTAAGACAATAATGTCAAAGGAATAGAAAATGCATAAGAAAGACATTTGAGTAGGTAGATAGCTTCTAGTTACTTGCTCCCTTTCAAACAACAATCCTTTCTATTTTCAAAACAAATACATACACATTTCAAAACATCTTACAATCATTGAAAATATTTTCAAAAGACAAACATCTTTGTGTACATCCTTACGAACGAGAATCATTACAAAGATTTCCTAAACGAATGGCGTCTTTTACAAAATACTTTCAAAACCACACCAAACACAACTTCAAACAAACAAAAGCAAGTGATCTAAAGCAAGTAACTAAGAGCCCATGGAAAACCATGGATGAAAAGGGTGCTAGTACCTTCCCTTTTCATAATCTACCCCCCGAACTCAAGAAATAATCTCAAAGGTCTTTCCTGTGCTTTTTCACATTTCCTTTTGGATAAAAGAAAAGTCGGTGGCGACTCTTGCTAACTGCAACATTTGCGATCAACGCAAAGCCTCAAGTCAGATCTCCCACCACATCACAGGTGGCTATACATCCGGTGTCTTATACAAAACCATAAATATATGTTACAAAATGCTTCCATGGCTTGAACTTCATCTTCAACCTCACGCCCACCCAGACCAACTGTAACTCAATCATTTCTCAACCAAAATGGAAAATGTAAACATGAAATCTATGGCAAAGTTCACCACGATTTCAGAAATGTAACTTATTAAAACAATAAATCAAAGATAAGCATGAATTTTGAATGGTACCAAATCTAACCTAATTTTTTCAGAAAGTTTAGGTCCAAAATTCTCTCTACTCAAGCAATGTAAATGAATTCTAAGGACATGGTCAGCTTCAGGGCAATGATTTCTACATTTTATCTTTGAAAATGGAAGCTTAACAATGCTTATATGAGGAGTTTGAAAATAAAAAAACTTACATTACAATTAAAGATCATGTTTTGAGTTAGGGAAGCTTTCAAGGTGTTGTGATGATTGGGTTAGCTTCCTTGAACCTCTAGGAAGCTAATGCAATAGTTACTTTGAGCTGAGGATGGCTGAATCGTGCTGGAGAAGTCCAAGTGCAAAGCTCTATTTTTGAAAATGGAAGTTGATGAAGATGGTGCTACATTTGGATAACACATTATTGTACCCCAAATTTTGACCTAAGATACCATCTCCCATCTGCATCATTACATTGCAAGCGTTCACAAGCGATTTGACCTATTTTATCAATTTTCAAAGCAGATGTTTAAAATTCATAACTTTTTCAAATTTCGACAATTTTTTTAAGTTGTTATTTTACCTATGATTCTCCTTGACAACTACAACTTTTCTTTAGAAGTCAAGAGCTGATTATTTTTGAAAACAATGTTTATTTAATTATTTATTATTCTGAGTTTAAATAGTTGGAATTCATTTTCAGTTATTATAATTTAAAGAATTATAAATAATAAAGTAAATAATTGAAAAGAAGTTTATTAATTGATCAATGCTAAAACAATGTTTATTTAATTATTTATTATTCTGAGTTTAAATAGTTGGAATTTATTTTCAATTATTATAATTTAAAGAATTATAAATGATAAAGTAAATAATTGGAAAGAAGAAAAGAATTAACCGGTAAAATAATAGAGTTTTATTCATCTTTATTCTAATTGTTACAATTGTCGTTTAAATACCGTATTTATTTACAAAGTATTTACAATGATAATTGTACAAATGTTTAAAGTGAAATAAAAAACTATCCTAATTTTTCTAAGTTCTAAATCTTCATCTTCTATCCAATACTTCTTTGATGCACCTTTGATTTTATCTGCAAAGAATAATTAAAGAAAAAGTCAGAAATAGATATATAATTAAAAGCAGACAATTAATTTAGATTTCATCATTAAAAGCAATGGTCGGGATCAGTTAGCCCTCTCTGCAAATCACGGGATTTCTCCCGGTTCACAAAGGGGGATGAAAATGTTTGCAAATTAAAAATGAATGCAAGTTAAAAATTGCACAATTCAAAGTTTGTCAAAAACTGCACAGTTCCGAAGCAAGACAGCATATGCAAGTCAAAGTTTCAAATTGTCAAAACAGAGTCCAACGTAAACTGTCCAAAAATATGGAAGTATGTCAATACAAAGGCTCCTCCATACTGTAACAGATGCAGGAAATCTAAAGAAGAAAATATGCAGGTTAAGACCATATATGCAAGCCAAATATTTCCAGTTTCATCATTTCCCAGCCACTGCTTTTTCAAAACTAAAGTACATAACATTATTTTAATGTTTTAAGTTGTACTAAGGAGAGAGAAGAGAGAAAAGAATTGGGTTTACAGGTTTTGGCTTTAGGCAGAAAAGAGATAGAAAACAAAACTGCAGTAGCACAGTAAAAAAAAAAGGCATAGAAAAAGATACAAAACAACTGAATAAAACAGTAGAGGGGACAGAAGTATCAAAGGCAAATTGACAAAACAACGAAAACCTGAACCATCAAAAGGCAGGCCTCCAACTCGTTTTAAAACCCTGCATCCAACAAGTTAAAATATACAAAAAACCTGAACTATCAAAAGGCAGAGCCAACCAACTGATATAAAAACAATACAAACTTTTCAAGCAAAGGGCTTTAGTTCAAAAAAAACCTGTTTCAAGCCTCCCACTCTTAGTCTCAAAATGATAACCTGTCAAACAAATAACACATAGCCTAAAAACCAGAAACCTTAACCATGTCCAGCCCTCAACCTACCTGAAGCACAAACCATAAAACCATGGCCTGAAAACCAGTAAAACCCAACCTGCCTGAAGCATAACCTTAAACCAACAATCATGCCAAGTTAAAAAACCATCAAACAACCTCATAAGCCTAAAACCTGTGAAACCAGTAAGGCCATAACCTGCATAAACCTCCATCCCAAAACCTGTGATGTCAAAAACACACTAACCAACAAAGTCTCAGCATATCAATATTCAGAAGCATACTCGGAAACACAGGGACAAACATCACCAAAACCCTCAGAATTTCTTCATCATTGGGCTAGCATTCACGAATTATACAGCATCAAGGCAACCAAACACAAGGCAACTCAAGGCGACAAAGACAAAGAGAAAAAAATCAGGTATCTCAAGGCAACTCAAGGCAACACATCCATCATCATTAAGCATGTAAGCAAGGTAAAGTCAGAAACGAGGAAAAGAATCAAATCATCTCAAAAGCCTCAGAGAATATTCATCCTAGGCAGGCAGCAAGGTCAACAGAAGAAGAAGAAAAATATCACATAAGGGTTTTCAAAATCATCATCAAACCAAGAATCAAAAGACAAAGAATACACCAACCAGGCGTCCGAGCAAGTTCACGTCGCTGCCTCCTCGCCATCCAGCCGCCTGAGTGCCTCCACCACCGTTCATTCCCCTCCTCCGTCAAGGTAATATAACTTATTTCCTTCCATTTTGTACACCTTGACAGAAACAACATATTGAAGCTAAAGTCAGAATCAAATGAATGTGAAATCACAACATGCAAAAAATCATAAAACCCTAACGCATTAAAGAACAAAATCGTCACCTTCACACCATATCACCGAGCGACCCATGGAGAAGGAGATGCAGTTGGTGGCGCTGGCAGCTTTGAGGCAAAGGGCTTGGTCTTGGATGTTTTTGGCTCGAGAGAGAAGAAGAAAGACGAAGACGAATCAATAACGAGGAGTAGCGGCGCCTCTGTGTTCTTGCCTAAACCTAAAATCCCAAATGAACAACTCAAGTGAAACCCTTACAAGAATGTTGCTAACATGTTTTGGGCTTTGTCCCACTAACAAACCTTAAGCCCAATGACCTCAGCGCCTGACCCCTCCATTTTGAATCCCCCCCCCCCTTTATGACTTCTATCCAAATTCTGATTGGGCCCATAAATCCCCTTTGAGCCCATTTACCTCTTTTCCTTTTTTATTATTTCATTCAAACTAAAAAGATTTTTATCTTATTTTTTTTCTTTTAATAATAATATTATCAATACTTTCATTATAACTAAAATACTCGAATATTAAATATTATTAAGATTAAAACTTTTTCTTTCTTGTTTTTTCTTTCATTAAAACTATGTATTTAAATGCAAACTTTGTACATTAATACAATAATACATAATAATTAAAAGCTTAAAACTATTTTCTAATTTAATTTTGTTTATACACAAAACTTACTTTTTATATATTAAGACTTTGTATATAAAATGATTAGTTAAAATACATGAATTAGTATAAGACATTAGTATATTTTATTATTTGCATATTAATACTAAAAAATACATAAAAAAATAGAAAATTTAAAAACATTTTCTTTTCTTTAATTAAATTCCCTTGCTTTGTACATATTAAACAAAAATATAAAAATGCATGTTGTTGTACCCCAAAATTTGCCCTCCCATTTCCTCAACATTTTCTCATCACAAGACCTTTGAAGATCAAGATCCAGTTAGGGTTTCCTCTGCTCAAGACTTCTCCTTGCACTGTGGACTCAAATTAGGGTTTGTGTTTGCCTAAGGATGTTTTGACCTAAAATTCCTAAGATGACTTTCATGCTTCATGTTGGACTCCCAAGTTTACCTATACCAAGTTTCAAGTCTTGATTCCAAGTTTTGCCCAGTCAATTGGACAGTTGACCTAGAAATCAGCTGTATTGGGGAAAAAGTCAATTGTGGCCAATTGACAGTCAAACCTCATGAAATTTGATCCACATCAACATTATGAACTCATATAGACCATTTGATCAAGTTTGGATCACAATTCCCCAAGAAATTTGATCAGATCATCAAAAGGGCAAAATGGTCATTTTTAGGGTTTTGACTGCACAAAGGCAATTTTTGACTGTTTGACCTAGCCAATGGTAAACCAAGCTCACATATGGACCCAAAGACCCCATGGAATTATCTTGACATGCTCAACAAACTCAAAAGATCCCAAGTACACAAGATTGACAGTTGAATTTCCCAGTCAATTGATCAATTTTGACTGTATACTGAAAAGTCAAACTTTGACTTTTTGGTCAAAATCAAGAGTCAAGATTCATTTTTCATCAAAACATGCCAAATCATGAAACTTGTTCACCAAGAAATCACAAAATGCAAATTAGGGTTTGAAAATGGAATTTTTCATAACTTAGAATTTTTCTAAGTTATGAAAAACCCTAATTTTTTCCCAACTTTGCCCCATCTTTTCACCATGATCCATTTGGATTCAAACAAAAGTCAAAACATGAAAGTTGTAGCTTGTTGCATAATCTACAACTTTGATTCACAAAGTTTTCTCATTTGAAGCTTGTATCTCAAGTTATAATTTTTTGAATAAGGGCACTAAACCATCTTTTAACTTAGTGAAATTTGACCTATTTTGACAAGGTTTTCTACCCTACTTCAAGGCCACTTTTCATACCCTTCCACTTGGAATTTTGATTTGAATTTCAAAGATGGATTGTAGTACACATTCCAAGCTTTCCAAAATGTCCAAGAACTCATCAAACAACCTCATAACTTGAGAGATTCGAATTTCACAAGTTGGCAAAAATTCACTTTTTGTTCTTCATCAAGACATGTTCATAACCTTGCCAATTTGAAATCAGTTTGCTTTATGCTTGATTACAGGTCCTTGAACCATTTCATACTCAATAATTTAATGCATATACAATGTGTTAGAGTGTTGTTCTTTGAGTGCAAGCATTGTATACAAGATTAATCCTAAACTAGATAAAGTGCTTTATCCATTTTTGTCAAAAGCTAGCTTTATGTCAAATTGAAATCCAAGAAGGTACAAAGAAAATCTGCTTGGCACAAGTTTATGTGCATAACACACTGATCAAGAGATGTTTATGCAGCACATTAGGAGGCCCCCTACTAACCTAAAAACCACCAACTTGCCTTGCTTGCTTCATTTTTCAAGTAACATCCATAACTTATGCCAACTCTCATCTCAGCTTAGAAACAGAAGAACAAAGTTATCAAACACATTCCATAGACCAAATCCAAGCTAACACACGAGCCCTTGCCATCTGAAACTCTCTCCATCTCAAAATCACCTTGAAACTGCACAAACAGGGGAGCCCCTGCAGATTGAGTGCAAACTCCCACTTCCCTCGAGCATTCTCACCAAAATCAATTCATACACCTTCCATACAACATGTGCAAACTAACCATGGCCTAAAACCTGACCTGTAATCACTCTAACAGTTTCCACCATTTTTAATTTCTCCTTTTGCAGTTGAAGTTCTGCAGCTTGATACAAGAAGGTTCAAGACAAAGTGAGCATTGAAAAAGCATCCCTGGACCTCAAGGAAGCTTTTCCAATCATTACATTGCACTGAAAGTTCCTCATTCTCCAGATTGAAGTTCAACTGCACAGGTAAAACTTTGAACTCGTATCTCTCTTATCATGCATCTTTAGCCTTAAGTTTGTGAAGAAACAAGGTCCTACTCATAGCTCTGAACATGTACATATCCTTACATTTCATTTCTTTTGCCTGAGTAGAGAGAATTTGGAGTTTGAAAATGGTAGAAAAATTAGGTTAGGATTTGGGGGAGGAGAAATTCTCCCTCATCTTAGAGAGATAGGTCAAGTTCTTTATATGGTTAGAACCGTCTCTTCATGCTGAACATTTCTTGTGTTATGAGTTTTTGCTGAAAAGCCAAGAATCAGGAGTTAGACATTGAAGAACAGGGGCGCGCGTTTTTTCAAATGTTTGAAGCTGGAGGTTGAAGACAATGGTCAGTGGGCTGGGCCTGTGTTATTTCACTTTTCACACCACTTAATTGCTATTACACCCCCTGAGCCCATTTGTCTTATTTTTAATCTTTTTTGACTTTTTCCTTTTTGGTTGACTTTGTTTATTTTTCCTCATGACATTAAAATTTTTAAAATATTTTTTTCCATCATTTTTGTATTTATTGCATATTTATTTGTTTATTTTCTTTGTTTGTACATAAATATATATATATACCATTATTAAAATAAAATAGAAAAAATAGTGTAATTACATTTTTATTTTATTTACTTTCTGAAAATATTTCACATAAAAAAATACTCTTTTATTTATTTTATTAAAATATTAAATAAATATTTTATTTTGTGTATAATACCTATTTAGGGTTTAATATATATATATATATATATATATATATATATATATATATATATATATATATATATATATATATATATATATATATATATATATATATATATATGTGATTATTAATACATTCAAGACAAAAATATAAAAATACTTGATTTTTTTCATTTTTATTAATATTTGATACAAAAATACTTTTTCATGATATACTTCATTTTATTTTTATTTTTACAAAAAATAAATAAATACTTGTATTAAATTAGAAAATAATACCTTTTTCTTTAAAAATTAGGGTTTTTACCCTAAGTTCAAAATACCCCAAAAAAATAATACATTTTTATTTTCTTTTCTCTTTTACATAAATAATATTTTTTTCATACATATACAAAACATTTTTGTGCATCTTGCATTTTTATACATTATTTAAATTGCAAATATTCAATTGATGTAATAATTTAGATTTAAATTCTTGTCAATATCCCCATTTGAACCTTTGTACCCCCCTTCCCATATTTGGTTTTGTAATAGCTTAGTAATTTTAATTTCGCACTTTATTGCTTTCTAATGATAACATGTTAGAATTAGGGTTTGTATGCGAAAAAACGATAAAAAAATAGTTTGACCTAATACAAGATAAACAAGCATGAAAATGAACACACAAATCACACTTGCACCCCCTAGGGTATTCCACTTGTTGCCTTCAAATAAATGGGCCATATTGTATGTTGAACTTCTTTGGGCAAAGCAAACAATTTAAATGATCATAGTCCCTCGACAAAACTTTTCAAAACAAACAAAAACAAATGATCAAGTCCCTTAAAGAAATTGCCCAAAGACATTCAACGTCGTTGCAATTATGGTCTAAAACGATGACCCGCGCCTGTCCCTTTCACATCCTAACACAAGGTTTCCCACCAAATACAATGGTGGAGCAAACTTGTTAAAAGGGTTAAAGTATAGCAATGATCTTTTGAGAAATTTAGGAGTAGATAACCTCTTAGTTACTTGAATCCAACTTGCAAAACAAAACACTTGCCTAATTTCAAAATCACACATCACAACACTTTCAAAACAAAACTTTCAAAAAACAAATGAAAACCTTTTCAAAAGACGTACACCTTTGTATACATCCCAACATGGATCATTACAAAGGTTGCCACCACATTGGCCTCTTTTCAAAATATTTTCAAACCCACACACTCAAGCACCATTTAAAACAATTGAAAATAAAAAGCAAGTGATCTAAGCAAGCAACTAAGAGCCCATGGATAACCATGGATAGAAAGGGTGCTAATACCTTCCCTTTCTATAATCTACTCCCCGAACCCAAGAAAACATCTCAAAAGGTTTTTGCTGTGCTTTTTTAACCTTTCCTTAGGATAAAATAAAAAGTCGGTGGCGACTCTTGCTAACCGCAACATTTGCGAATACAAACGCAAAACCTCAAGTCAGTTCTCCCACCGTATCACAGAACTGGCGACTCTGCTGGGGATTTCTTTTAAAAGTGGAGTAACCTTAGGGTTTAGATCACCTTTGTTTTCAATTTCTTGCTTTGTTTGCTTTTACATTTGTGGGCTCTGTATCGGAGTTTTATAGATCCTAACCCGGATCTGGGGATACCTTCTTAGAAAGTAGCAACAAGGCTGTGAGGGAACTGTGCGGGGTATACCGACATGGTTGAAACAGTCTGCTACGTTGATGTGGCACTTTGGTGTGTACCGGTAACCCTTGAGTTCAGTCAAGGAGAGTACGGGGCCGCCGCGTGGTGTCGTGAAGCATCAACTGACCTTAGGAACCTTAATTGAACCATCTTGGCCTTTTTAGGGTAGTGAGATAACTGACTTTGGTGCAGTCCGAGGTTGGTTGATACTCGATACTACACTCAATTGAGGGTTGCTTTCCTGGAATATTTCGGTCGCCAGTTCAGTGGCTAAATCGAAACGATGAACAATGAAAGCAATCCAGTGATATTGGGACCTTTAGAACCCGGTTACTTTTGATAGGACAGGTTGAGCCCACCAAACTTCAAGAGGGTAATACCCAGACCCCATGCAGGCCTAAACTCTAAGGGCTTGTGTGACTTGTGTGCCTTACCATGATTGCCTTTGTGAATATTTATGGTGTATTTAACCATCACATCATTACATCATACAAACATCATGAGCATTGACTAACCATTTCAAGGGTTTCGAATCTTCATCTTTGTTCTTGTTTTATAGGACATGGAAACTGCTCGCAGAAAGACAATTCAGATTGGCCTTGTAAAGATCCCTCCTCAACTTAAGGAACTTCTGTCCAGGATTCCCGAGGATTCTTCATTCAGTGAGAGACATGGAAGACTCATCAACTTGGTTAACACCAACATTGAGGAAGACTTGATAAAGGTCCTGTTCCAATTCTTTGACCCTCTGCATCACTGCTTCACCTTCCCGGATTATCAGTTGGTGCCTACATTGGAAGAGTTCTCCCGACTTCTGAAAGTCCCTATCCTTGATCAACTACCCTACAACGGTACGGAAGAGGAGCCCAAGCTTGAAGAGATTGCTAAAGCCTTGCACCTACAGACATCTGACCTCAAAGGACATTGGGAAGTTAGAAGTGGTATCAAAGGGTTCTTAGCTAGGTTTCTGTTTGAAAAGGCCCAAGAATGTTGGAACTCTCTTGACCTACGAGCTTTTGAAGAAGTTATGGCCCTCCTTGTCTATGGTTTGGTGTTGTTCCCTAACCCAGATCAACTTATTGATATCAGTGCCGTCTAGATCTTCATGACCAAGAATCCTATACCTACGTTGCTGGGGGACATCCTTCACTCATGTTACACTCGAACCATGAGAAGAAGGGGTGTCCTTTTGTGTTGCACTCCCCTCCTGGGAAGGTGGTTTATTTCGCACCTTCCACAATCAGTTTTGAAGAACGAGCGGGGTTTGAGATGGTCACAACGGTTAATGACTCTCACGCATGCAGATATACATTGGTGTCCTAGGTCCAGGGAAGGCGTCACTATCATTGATCGTTGCGGGGAGTACCCTAATGTTCCTTTATTTGGAATCAAAGGAGGTATTACCTACAACCCATGCCTGGCTTGGAGACAGTTTGGTTATGCTCGGAGGGATGGCCCTCATGACATGTTAATTCCTGACATAGTTTTCGACTTCGACAACGATACTCAAGGACTTCGTCAGAGATTTATCAGAGCTTGGAGGATGCCAAGTAGGATCGACAGCAAGACATTGGGGCACAGGAACTCCATCCCGTTGGAACCTTATCTCAAGTGGGTACGAGCCCGCTCCCAGAAATTAGTGATGCCTTATCCTCATATGCTTCCTGTGATCAAAGAACCAGTCTTGGAAGGAGAGGCGTCCTACACCATTCAACATCCCGACATGCCCACCTCCTGGGAAGAGATGCAGAAGAGCTGGGTCCAGCTTAAGGAAGAACGGAATTCTCTTGAGACCAGTCTACATGCTAGTGAAAAGAAGGTCCTGGAACTCACCCGCCTGCTGCACGAGGAAAGGAATCTCAACACCTACATCGCGCCAAAGAGGATGCGCAATGTTTTTTTACCTTAAGGAGTTATTTTGTAATATTTGGCCCATGAGGCATTTATGTACTAACGAATTTCTCCTTATTAATATGATGTGCGTTCCTTTTTGTCTACAACAAATTTTGAATATTCTAAATCCTTGAATGCATTGCATACATACGCATTCCATTGCACCATATGCATAGCAGGTACCCTATTTCGCAGGATGCTTAATTTTCTTCGCTGTTTGTGTGCACAGTCATCATGAATCCAGAATCCTCCAGTGAGCAAGCAATCAAGGCCCTTCAGGCCCAAAGTGCACAGTTTCAAGAGATGGTCCTAAGCCTAGCCCAAGGTCAACAAGAGTTGAAGACTCTACTCATGAAGAAGAAGAAGAAAAAGAGGACCGCATTGTTCAACACCGGACGCTGATTTGGGAACACACTCCACAATGAAGCTGATCCAACCACTTCTTCTGCTGAGAAAAACAGTCCCCAAGGGGGAGGAGCTCCTAGTCCCGCAGTCTCCGACAACGAGACAGACTATAATGACGAACAATACCCACCTGCTGCTGACAGATACAAACAATTGGAGGACCGCTTGAGCGCCATGGAAATTCAGAATGTGCCAGGACTGGATTTCGGAGATTTGGGGTTATCTTCTGGGGTAGTCATTCCACACAAGTTTAAGGCGCCTGCCTTCGCCAAGTATGATGGGGTCTCCTGCCCAAAGCTGCATCTAAGGTCGTACGTAAGGAAAATCCAACCTTACACGGCGGATAAGAACCTCTGGATTCACTTCTTCCAAGATAGCCTCTCGGGGTCACAGCTTGAATGGTTCTACCAATTGGATGGAGCTAGCATCCGACACTGGGAGGATTTGGCAACCGCATTCTACAGACAATACCAATACAATTCTGATCTCGCTCCTACACGTACCCAACTTCAGGGTATGTCTCTAGGAACGGGTGAAGGGTTCAAAGAGTACGCTCAAAAATGGAGAGATTTGGCTGGCAGGGTGCAGCCTCCATTAACTGATCGAGAGCTGGTTGATATGTTCCTTGGGACTTTGTCTGGTCCGTTTTTCAATCATTTGGTCGGTAACTCCTCCGCTGGATTTACAGATTTGATATTAACGGGAGAAAGAATTGAAGCTGGCATCAGGTCAGGCAAGATACAGAAGGCTGCCTCTACAAGTGCTGAGAAGAGGCCGTTTAAGAAAGAAGCAAGTGCCGTCTATGGTCCTAGAAGACAAGTCAAGCCCGAAAGTCGCCAAGCCGTCAATGCTTTGGTCATCTCTAAACCTGTTGCTGCTCCTCAGCAGTACAATCAACAAAGAAGCGAAAGGCCCAAGAGGCAGTATACCCGACTAAGTATGACCTTATCTCAAATTTTACCCCAACTGTTATCCACCAACCTGGTGACCCTCAAAGAAGCTCCTAAGGTCGTCAACACTGCGTCTCCTAAATATAACCCAAATGCCCGGTGTGCTTATCATTCTGATAGTCCCGGGCACACTACTGATGATTGCTGGGCCTTGAGAAACAAAGTGCAAGATCTGATCGACGCAAAGGAAATTCAGTTTGAAGCGCCAGAAAGACCAAATGTTGTAACGGCTCCTATGCCCCAGCATAGGGTAAATGCCATTGAGGAAGAAGTGTACGCTGTTTCGGTAGATGAAGTTGTTACCCCTCTGAAGACTGTTAAGAAGAACCTACTGCGGGCCGGTTTATTTCCGGGATGCGGTGAAGGTTGCCTGTTCTGTGCTATTTCCCTATCTGATTGTCCCTTGTTGAGGTTAGGCATCCAAGGCCTAATGGATAGCAAGGAGATTCTATTCAAAAAGACTGTTGTTCAATTGGTTCCGATGAAAGAAGTTTCTGTGATTACCATCTTCAAAAATCCAATCAAGGCTCCCCCGAAGAAGCCTATTCAAATCATGACAGTTGCGCCTGTGATCATTACTGTTCCGGGGCCCCTCTCCTACGTGTCTGATAAAGCTGTCCCCTGGCATTATGGGGCAGACGTGTATGTAAATGGAATCAAGCAAGAATTCAACACTAGTGCCAGTATCTGCGATATCACTGGTCCAGCCAAGGTCACCCGCAGTGGCAGGCTCTTCTCGCCTGATATTGCGCCGCCCGCTATTCGAAAACCCCTCCTCATCAAACCTACAAATTTACCTGGTCATGTTGCTGATCAAATTGTTTCCCCTGCTGCCGAGTCATCAAATGCTCGGGGCAAAGGGATTGAAGAAGAGCCTGCTCGGATGGAGGAACCAATACCCTTAAATGCTGAGGCCTCCCGACAAGAAATGGAGGAGATTCTGAAAATAATAAAGAAGAGTGATTTTAATGTTGTCGAGCAGTTGGGGCATACGCCCTCCAAGATCTCCCTGCTCTCCTTATTGCTATGCTCTGAGGCCCATGCTAAGGCCTTGATCTCATTTCTCAAGACGGCCCATGTGCCGCAGGAGACGTCTGCAGTCCAGTTCACTGATTGCATAGCGAATCTGACGGCGGACAACGGCTTGGGTTTTTCAGACGCTGACCTGACTGCGAAAGGGAGAGACCACAATGATGCCCTGCATGTCTCTATTGAATGCAGGGGCACTACTCTGGCACATGTATTGGTGGATACTGGTTCTTCCTTGAATGTTCTACCGAAAAAGGCTTTAGATCGTCTAGATTATGAAGGCCTGGAGTTGAAACCCAGCAATATCATCGTCAGGGCCTTTGACGGTTCCAAAAGGATGGTTCATGGAGAGGTTAACATCCCTATTCGTGTGGGTTCTCAAGTGTTTGACTCTACCTTTTATGTGATGGATATACGTCCATCGTACTCTTGTCTGTTGGGTCGACCTTGGATTCATAAAGCTGGGGCGGTGACCTCCACCTTGCACCAGAAGCTGAAGTATCCCGTCAGGGGGAAGATCGTCACTGTGCAAGGAGAAGAGGAGTATATGGTGAGCCATTTGAATTCCTTCAGGTACATCGAGATGGACGGAGAGTTTATTGAAACCCCCTTTCAACATTTCGAGGAGGTGCATCCAATTTCAGCAGCTGCAGAGACAATAGCCGAAGAGAATGATTCCTTGAAGATGGCTTCCCTAAGGGATGCCCGGGCTGTGGTTCAGAAAGGCAATTGTGCACATTGGGGTCAGCTTCCTGACTTCACTCAGAAGAACGACAAGTTTGGGCTAGGCTTTACTGCAGAGGCTCAGAAGGCGGTGCGCAAAGAGAAGATCGGAAAGGCTCCGGTGTTTATTTCCAGCTCAAGGGTGAATGCTATCGAGGAGGATGTGGAGGAAGCTGAGTTTGACAGTTGGATCTACCCGACTGCCAGCGACGGACCGAGCAACTGGACGGCAAAGGATTTTACCCCTATCACATTTGTCACGCAGTAATTAATTCCTTTTGATTTCCAAATTTGTAACAAACAATATGTTAAAACTTTGTTGGCTCGGTGTCCTACCCGGGGCATCGTAGCTCCATTTGTGAGGGCTTTTTGTATGACATTTTCATATATCATCAATCAAAACATTGGACGTTTGTTGCATTTCAAATATTTTGCTCTTTTCCTTTCTGTGTTATATATATTGCAAAACAGCTGTATTTACACACACTCACTTATACAGGTTTCAATCCACTCTGGATCTCACTGGTAACAGCTCTGCTACCGCCAGTTATGACTTCGAAAATCCGATCAACTTGGCCGAAGACGAAGGTGAAGATGATTGCGAAGTGCCTGGTGAACTCGCAAGACTGCTACTCCAGGAAGAGAGGGCTATTCAACCACATGAAGAGCCTGTGGAAACAATTAACTTGGGTACTGAGACAGATAGGAAAGAGGTCAAGATTGGTGCCAATCTAGAACTCAGCGTGAAGCAACGATTGATCCAGATGCTACAAGACTACATGGAGATTTTTGCTTGGTCCTATGAAGATATGCCTGGTTTGGATGCCGACATTGTAGTTCACCACCTGCCAACCAAGGAAGATTGCCCTCCGGTAAAGCAGAAAGTTCGACGGATGCGTCCAGAGATGTCTGAAAAGATCAAGGCCGAGGTTATGAAGCAGTTTGATGTCGGGTTCCTCGCAGTGACTTCTTACCCTCAGTGGGTTGCCAATGTGGTGCCAGTACCGAAGAAGGACGGTAAAGTCAGAATGTGTGTCGACTACAGGGATTTGAACAGGGCCAGCCCCAAGGATGACTTCCCCCTACCTCACATTGATGTCCTTGTTGACAATACAGCTCAACACAAGGTGTTCTCCTTCATGGATGGTTTTTCGGGGTATAATCAGATCAAGATGGCTCCTGAAGATATGGAGAAGACTACATTTGTGACTCAGTGGGGGACCTTCTGTTATAAGGTCATGCCATTCGGATTGAAAAATGCTGGGGCAACCTATCAACGTGCCATGGTTGCTTTATTCCATGATATGATCCATCATGAGATCGAAGTATACGTTGATGACATGATAGCGAGGTCTCAAACTGAGGAGGAGCACCTTGACCATCTGAGGAAGTTGTTTGATCGACTCAAGTTATACAAGCTGAGGTTGAATCCCAACAAATGCACCTTTGGGGTAAGATCCGAAAAGTTGCTAGGTTTCATTGTAAGTGATAAAGGTATTCAGGTGGATCCTGCCAAGGTAAAAGCCATACAAGAGATGCCGACTCCAAAAACAGAGAAAGAAGTCAGAGGTTTCCTAGGACGACTGAATTACATTGCTCGATTCATCTCGCATCTAACTGCTACTTGTGAGCCAATCTTCAAATTGCTGAAGAAAGATCAAGTAGTACGCTGGAATGATGAATGTCAGGCCGCCTTTGAAAGGATAAAGGAATATCTCCAAGAGCCACCCATTCTTATGCCACCGGTGGAAGGAAGACCTCTGATACTTTACTTGACAGTGCTTGATAATTCAATGGGGTGTGTGCTGGGGCAGCATGACGAGTCTGGCCGAAAAGAGCACGCTATTTATTACTTGAGCAAAAAGTTTACCGACTGTGAGTCTCGTTACTCACTGCTTGAGAAAACTTGCTGCGCTCTTGTATGGGCTGCTCGCCGGCTGAGACAGTATATGCTGACTCACACTACTTTATTGATTTCAAAGATGGATCCCATAAAGTACATATTTGAAAAGCCCGCTCTGTCTGGAAGAATAGCGAGATGGCAAATGATCTTGACAGAATATGACATCCAGTATACAACTTAGAAAGCAATTAAGGGAAGTGTACTGGCCGATCATTTGGCACACCAACCTGTGGACGATTACCAATCATTGAACTTTGATTTTCCGGATGAAGACATCATGGTGGTAACTGACTGTGAAGTACCTGGACCGGATGAAGGACCTGAGGAAGGATCCCGATGGTCTATGCATTTTGATGGAGCCTCCAATGCTTTGGGTAACGGCGTCGGCGTTGTAATCTTATCTCCCAAAGGAACTCATACTCCCCTCACCGCCCGATTATGTTTCAGCTGCACCAACAATATGGCAGAATATGAGGCATGCATCATGGGTTTACAAGCTGCAATCGACTTAAGGATCAAATTTCTAAGTGTTTTCGGAGATTCCGCTCTCGTGATCAATCAGATCAAAGGCGAGTGGGATACGAAACACCCGAATCTTATTCCTTACAAGGAGTATGTGTCGACCTTGCTCCCTGACTTTGAAGAGATAACTTTTGAGCATTTCCCCAGAGAGGAGAATCAGCTAGCGGACGCACTAGCCACGATGTCTTCAATGTTCAAAGTTAAATGGGACAATGAGGCTCCCCGAATCATTATCTGGAAGTTGGATGAACCGGCATACTGCTGTGAGCTCGAGGCTGAGAAGGTGACTGAAAAACCCTGGTATCATGAGGTGAAGAGGTACTTGGAAGCTCAGGAATACCCTGAAGGTGCATCCGTCAATGATAAGAAGTTCATGAGAAGGTTTGCTGCAAAATTCTTCCTCAGCAACGGCATTCTCTACAAACGGAATCATGATTCGACTCTGCTGCGTTTTGTGGATAAGGCTGAAGCGGAGAAAATCATGATGGAACTGCATGAAGGTACATTTGGAACACATTCCAGTGGACACACCATGGCTAAGAAAATCCTTCGGGCAGGATATTTCTGGTCCACAATGGAAGCCGATTGTTACCAACACTCCCGAACTTGTCATAAGTGCCAGATCTATGCTGACAAGGTGCATATCCCTCCAGTTCCTTTGAATGTCCTGACGGCACCTTGGCCTTTCGCAATGTGGGGCATCGATATGATCGGTGAGATCCGACCAACGGCATCCAATGGGCATCGCTTCATCTTGGTGGCGATCGATTACTTCACGAAATGGGTTGAGGCAGCTTCCTATGCCACAGTAACCAAGAGCGTCGTGGCACGTTTCATCCGGCATAATCTGATATGTCGGTACGGCGTCCCGGAAAGAATCATTACGGACAATGGTACCAATCTCAATAACAAAATGATCACTGAACTCTGTGAACAATTCAAGATACAGCACCACAATTCTTCTCCCTACCGGCCGAAGATGAATGGGGCTGTAGAGGCAGCCAATAAATATATCAAGAAAATTGTGCAGAAGATGACAGTGACCTATAAAGATTGGCACGAGATGCTACCGTTCGCTCTTCATGGGTACCGCACCTCAGCAAGGACATCAACCGGGGCAACTCCTTTCTCCTTGGTCTATGGCATGGAGGCAGTCTTGCCAATTGAAATCCAGATACCCTCTCTCCGGATAATGAAGGATGCAGACTTGAATGAAGATGATTGGATCCAAACTCGACTTGATCAATTAAATCTGATTGACGAAAAGAGGCTCACTGCTATCTGTCATGGTCAAACGTATCAGAAACGGATGATCAGGGCATTTAACAAGAAAGTCAGACCGCAAGAGTATCAAGTTGGGGACCTGGTAATCAAACGCATCATCCTTCCTCAAAGTGATCCCCGGGGAAAATGGACCCCTACTTACGAAGGGCCATTTGTGGTTAAGCGCGTGTTCTCAGGAGGAGCCATGATCCTAACCACCATGGATGGTGACGACCTTCCTCACCCCGCCAATGCAGACATAGTGAAAAAATACTACGCCTAAATAAAAGACCCGCTAGGTTGACATACCTAGGCAAAAATAAGGGCTTCCCGGCGAACCAAAAGGGTTCGGGAAAAAATAAGGGATGAAATGAATAAAAATCTGTACACCCGGTAAGTCGAAAACCCGAAAGGGCGGCTTAGGCAAAAAGGGTATCCCGGTGGACTGAAAACCCGAAAGGGCGGTCCAGGCAAAAGTTAGGGATAAAAGCGTAACACTATGTCTCATTGGATCACTTCGCATCCGGAATTCGGTATCAACTATCTGGCTCCAGATTTCGGCATTGACCAATCAGCTTCATCTTCAAATTAGGCAGCAAAGTGATGAGACGTTCGAAGACATAAAGGCGATAGCAGAGTTGGAACCCAGTGGGATTGTTCACATAGCTGTTTTGTTTCCTTTTTCAAATTGTAAACTCTATACTATTTGGCGATGTCCTCTTACTAGGATGTCAGCCTCTTGTACAAAAAACGCCTATTCACAGGCAAAGTTTAAATCAATACAAATTCACTTGTTCATACAAATTACCATTGTTTTCCTCTTTTTGTTTTGTCTTGCGAAGAACGTCCAATGTTCATTTTTGATATATGCATTTGACATTAAATTGCTGATTCATAAGTGTTTGCATATAAAACAAGAGATTAATTACAAGTGACATCAAAGACAGAGGCAATGTGGAGTTGTCTATTGCAGTCTGGTTGTTTTGTCCGCCAAGGCACCAAGGTAGGTTCAATTGAAGAATGTGGCCAAATCACCTCAATTCCCCGCAGAATAAGACAGGATGCGACAATACTTTCCCCAAGCAGAGTTGGTCCCCCGTCGATCCTAAAAAGGCACAACATTCCCCGGCAGGTCTTAAAGCTCATCCCCAGTAGATTCTGGAAGCTTATCCCCTGCAGAGTACGGACGTCTCTCCCGAGTTTTATTTAGAGTTATTTCCTCACAAGGACTTATAACTGGGTTATCCTCAGCTAAAAGCCACGGAAGACCGTTCTCGGCAAAGTTCTTTCAATCCCCAGCGAAGTCTATCTTTGGTATTCCCAAGCAGAGTTTATCTTCGGAGTTCCCCAGCGGAGTTTATCATCATTATCCTCAGCGGAATCCGTCGTTAAAATCCTCAGCAGGCCTCTCATCAAAACTTCGGCCGAATATCTCTTCCACAGAGCAATTCTCCGGCCGTTCGTCAAGGATTTATTTTCCCCAAGACGAAATTACATTCATGAACATTTTACATTTTCATACATCTTGCTTACATACATGATGAAACGCATACAACATCTCATGTTGAACATCATGATATCATGCATATCATACATCATGACATTGCATACAACTTACGTTTTCTGCCTTTTCAGGGAAAAAGACAATCCCAAAGACAACTACCTTCGACTGTCACAATTCCAGATTCGATACCTGTATCTAGCCAGGGCACATCTGAGAGTGATCAGTTCCCAGACTCGACTCCTGTATCTAGCCAGGGCACGTCTGAAGAATTCGAAGATTCGATTCCTGTATCTAGCCAGGGCATATCTGTTGACCACGTTTCCAGACTCGATTCCTGTATCTAGCCAGGGCACGTCTGAAGAGTTCAAAGATTCGATTCCTGTATCCAGCCAGGGCATATCTATTAAACGATGTTTCCAGACTCGATTCCTATATCTAGCCAGGGCACGTCTGAAGAGTTCAAAGATTCGATTCCTGTATCCAGCCAGGGCATATCTATTAAACGACGTTTCCAGACTCGATTCCTGTATCTAGCCAGGGCACGTCTGAAGAGTTCAAAGATTCGATTCCTGTATCCAGCCAGGGAACATCTGAGCAACCAATTGTAGATTCGATACCTGTATCTAGCCAGGGCATATCTGCATAAGGAGACTGAAGATCAAACACCTGTAACAAGCCAGGAAAACATCCGTCTTTCTTAAATACACAAGTTCTCGCTAAGGAATCTCTTATGCGATCAACACTTCCAAATGGCATCTATAAGCCCATTCCCGACAAAGTTCTGTCACTTCTCCAGATGGAATCTATAAGCCCATCTCCCTATCCACCATCCCTCCAAATGGCATCTATAAGCCCATTCCCGACACCACATTGTTGAGACTCCAGCATGCGAGTGCAAATTTCCGAGCACTCTAGTGTCCAATCTCCTTTTACCCTCGAGTCACGAAAGGCAAACCTGCCAATCTAACTCTTCAGGTCCAAGAAGATTGAACAGGGGCAACTGTTGTACCCCAAAATTTGCCCTCCCATTTCCTCAACATTTTCTCATCACAAGACCTTTGAAGATCAAGATCCAGTTAGGGTTTCCTCTGCTCAAGACTTCTCCTTGCACTGTGGACTCAAATTAGGGTTTGTGTTTGCCTAAGGATGTTTTGACCTAAAATGCCTAAGATGACTTTCATGCTTCATGTTGGACTCCCAAGTTTACCTATACCAAGTTTCAAGTCTTGATTCCAAGTTTTGCCCAGTCAATTGGACAGTTGACCTAGAAATCAGCTGTATTGGGGAAAAAGTCAACTGTGGCCAATTGACAGTCAAACCTCATGAAATTTTATCCACATCAACATTATGAACTCATATAGACCATTTGATCAAGTTTGGATCACAATTCCCCAAGAAATTTGATCAGATCATCAAAAGGGCAAAATGGTCATTTTTAGGGTTTTGACTGCACAAAGGCAATTTTTGACTGTTTGACCTAGCCAATGGTAAACCAAGCTCACATATGGACCCAAAGACCCCATGGAATTATCTTGACATGCTCAACAAACTCAAAAGATCCCAAGTACACAAGATTGACAGTTGAATTTCCCAGTCAATTGATCAATTTTGACTGTATACTGAAAAGTCAAACTTTGACTTTTTGGTCAAAATCAAGAGTCAAGATTCATTTTTCATCAAAACATGCCAAATCATGAAACTTGTTCACCAAGAAATCACAAAATGCAAATTAGGGTTTGAAAATGGAATTTTTCATAACTTAGAATTTTTCTAAGTTATGAAAAACCCTAATTTTTTCCAAACTTTGCCCCATCTTTTCACCATGATCCATTTGGATTCAAACAAAAGTCAAAACATGAAAGTTGTAGCTTGTTGCATAATCTACAACTTTTATTCACAAAGTTTTCTCATTTGAAGCTTGTATCTCAAGTTATAATTTTTTGAATAAGGGCACTAAACCATCTTTTAACTTAGTGAAATTTGACCTATTTTGACAAGGTTTTCTACCCTACTTCAAGGCCACTTTTCATACCCTTCCACTTGGAATTTTGATTTGCATTTCAAAGATGGATTGTAGTACACATTCCAAGCTTTCCAAAATGTCCAAGAACTCATCAAACAACCTCATAACTTGAGAGATTCGAATTTCACAAGTTGGCAAAAATTCACTTTTTGTTCTTCATCAAGACATGTTCATAACCTTGCCAATTTGAAATCAGTTTGCTTTATGCTTGATTACAGGTCCTTGAACCATTTCATACTCAATAATTTAATGCATATACAATGTGTTAGAGTGTTGTTCTTTGAGTGCAAGCATTGTATACAAGATTAATCCTAAACTAGATAAAGTGCTTTATCCATTTTTGTCAAAAGCTAGCTTTATGTCAAATTGAAATCCAAGAAGGTACAAAGAAAATCTGCTTGGCACAAGTTTATGTGCATAACACACTGATCAAGAGATGTTTATGCAGCACATTAGGAGGCCCCCTACTAACCTAAAAACCACCAACTTGCCTTGCTTGCTTCATTTTTCAAGTAACATCCATAACTTATGCCAACTCTCATCTCAGCTTAGAAACAGAAGAACAAAGTTATCAAACACATTCCATAGACCAAATCCAAGCTAACACACGAGCCCTTGCCATCTGAAACACTCTCCATCTCAAAATCACCTTGAAACTGCACAAACAGGGGAGACCCTGCAGATTGAGTGCAAACTCCCACTTCCCTTGAGCATTCTCACCAAAATCAATTCATACACCTTCCATACAACATGTGCAAACTAACCATGGCCTAAAACCTGACCTGTAATCACTCTAACAGTTTCCACCATTTTTAATTTCTCCTTTTGCAGTTGAAGTTCTGCAGCTTGATACAAGAAGGTTCAAGACAAAGTGAGCATTGAAAAAGCATCCCTGGACCTCAAGGAAGCTTTTCCAATCATTACATTGCACTGAAAGTTCCTCATTCTCCAGATTGAAGTTCAACTGCACAGGTAAAACTTTGAACTCGTATCTCTCTTATCATGCATCTTTAGCCTTAAGTTTGTGAAGAAACAAGGTCCTACTCATAGCTCTGAACATGTACATATCCTTACATTTCATTTCTTTTGCCTGAGTAGAGAGAATTTGGAGTTTGAAAATGGTAGAAAAATTAGGTTAGGATTTGGGGGAGGAGAAATTCTCCCTCATCTTAGAGAGATAGGTCAAATTCTTTATATGGTTAGAACCGTCTCTTCATGCTGAACATTTCTTGTGTTATGAGTTTTTGCTGAAAAGCCAAGAATCAGGAGTTAGACATTGAAGAACAGGGGCGCGCGTTTTTTCAAATGTTTGAAGCTGGAGGTTGAAGACAATGGTCAGTGGGCTAGGCCTGTGTTATTTCACTTTTCACACCACTTAATTGCTATTACACCCCTTGAGCCCATTTGTCTTATTTTTAATCTTTTTTGACTTTTTCCTTTTTGGTTGACTTTGTTTCCTCATGACATTAAAATTTTTAAAATATTTTTTTCCATCATTTTTGTATTTATTGCATATTTATTTGTTTATTTTCTTTGTTTGTACATAAATATATATATATATACCATTATTAAAATAAAATAGAAAAAATAGTGTAATTACATTTTTATTTTATTTACTTTCTGAAAATATTTCACATAAAAAAATACTCTTTTATTTATTTTATTAAAATATTAAATAAATATTTTATTTTGTGTATAATACCTATTTAGGGTTTAATATATATATATATATATATATATATATATATATATATATATATATATATATATATATATATATATATATATATATATATATATATATATATATATATATATATATATATATATATATATATATATATATATATATATATATATATATATATATATATATATATATATATATATATATATATATATATATATATATATATATATATATATATATATATATATATATATATATATATATATATATATATATATATATATATATATATATATATATATATATATATATATATATATATATATATATATATATATGTGATTATTAATACATTCAAGACAAAAATATAAAAATACTTGATTTTTTTCATTTTTATTAATATTTGATACAAAAATACTTTTTCATGATATACTTCATTTTATTTTTATTTTTACAAAAAATAAATAAATACTTGTATTAAATTAGAAAATAATACCTTTTTCTTTAAAAATTAGGGTTTTTACCCTAAGTTCAAAATACCCCAAAAAAATAATACATTTTTATTTTCTTTTCTCTTTTACATAAATAATATTTTTTTCATACATATACAAAACATTTTTGTGCATCTTGCATTTTTATACATTATTTAAATTGCAAATATTCAATTGATGTAATAATTTAGATTTAAATTCTTGTCAATATCCCCATTTGAACCTTTGTACCCCCCTTCCCATATTTGATTTTGTAATAGCTTAGTAATTTTAATTTCGCACTTTATTGCTTTCTAATGATAACATGTTAGAATTAGGGTTTGTATGCGAAAAAACGATAAAAAAATAGTTTGACCTAATACAAGATAAACAAGCATGAAAATGAACACACAAATCACACTTGCACCCCCTAGGGTATTCCACTTGTTGCCTTCAAATAAATGGGCCATATTGTATGTTGAACTTCTTTGGGCAAAGCAAACAATTTAAATGATCATAGTCCCTCGACAAAACTTTTCAAAACAAACAAAAACAAATGATCAAGTCCCTTAAAGAAATTGCCCAAAGACATTCAACGTCGTTGCAATTATGGTCTAAAACGATGACCCGCGCCTGTCCCTTTCACATCCTAACACAAGGTTGCCCATCAAATACAATGGTGGAGCAAACTTGTTAAAAGGGTTAAAGTATAGCAATGATCTTTTGAGAAATTTAGGAGTAGATAACCTCTTAGTTACTTGAATCCAACTTGCAAAACAAAACACTTGCCTAATTTCAAAATCACACATCACAACACTTTCAAAACAAAACTTTCAAAAAACAAATGAAAACCTTTTCAAAAGACGTACACCTTTGTATACATCCCAACATGGATCATTACAAAGGTTGCCACCACATTGGCCTCTTTTCAAAATATTTTCAAACCCACACACTCAAGCACCATTTAAAACAATTGAAAATAAAAGGCAAGTGATCTAAGCAAGCAACTAAGAGCCCATGGATAACCATGGATAGAAAGGGTGCTAATACCTTCCCTTTCTATAATCTACTCCCCGAACCCAAGAAAACATCTCAAAAGGTTTTTGATGTGCTTTTTTAACCTTTCCTTAGGATAAAATAAAAAGTCGGTGGCGACTCTTGCTAACCGCAACATTTGCGAATACAAACGCAAAACCTCAAGTCAGTTCTCCCACCGTATCACACATGTTCACACCATCTAGTCTGTTATTTAATCGTTGTTGTGGTTATATATCACTTAGCTACTTAATCATTATCTATCTAATTTTCTGTTTGATTATTCAGTCTTTACTTGGTTATTCTGTTTACATCTAAATCCAAGAGAAAAAATTATTAAATTTGTTGACTTCATGTCCTCAAATCCAATCACGCGAATACCTTCATTTCATTAAAACTTAAGATAACCTTCCCAAATATTCAATTTTTCAAAGCTCATACCTTTTAAGTCAAAACTTCGACATTAGGTCGTCGTATCTTCAAAAACCCGTCCGTACCCCTCTTTGGCCAAAACAATTTATTTTTAGTCAAACAAACAAATTCCAATAAACAGATATTTCAAAAGGTTCCTATAGGATACTATAGATGCATTGGGTGCTAATACCTTCCCATTGTATAACCAACCCCCGAACCATAGACCTCTCTTCAAAAACGCCTTGTATTTTCATTACTTTTAAAAGTATTATTTTACATTGCATACTTTAGGGTTTTATTTCGCTCTTTTCCCTTTTCCCTTGGAAATAATAAAGCGCGGTGGCGACTCTTGCTTTTGTGAGACGAATTAATTAATAATTCGATCTCCGATTTACCCCGCTACATTTTTATCGCTATAGAATTGGCGACTTTGCTGGGGACGGATTGACCTCTTGCTGGTCCATCCCTAAGTGGGTTAAGCCTAATTTGTTTTATCTGTTTTATTATTATTTATTTGATTTGTTTGATTATATGTTTATATTGGGGTTGTTTGGGTTTTTTGCAAAGGACGAATCCTATACCCGGATTAAGTTACACTTAAGAATAGGACGGGCGGTATAGTCATGTTAACTTTGAGGGAGTAATCCCGAAGAAGGAGGCATGAGATCCCCCACTCAGTGGAAGGCCCTTTTGAATGTAATATTTGTTTACCGAGTAATCGGGAAGACATTATTATTTTCGACCTGGGAGCCAGAGAAGCTGAGAACCGTAGAACCCTAACCCATCTTGGCCTTTTAGGTGTAGCGCGGAAATTATAACGGAGTAATCCGGAAGTAACTGTCACGCGATGCTACGCTCAGATGAGTTTCTCTTGAGAATATTGCTAATTATTGAGTAATCAAGACGTTGGTAATATCCGAAAGAGGGATGTAGACTCTGGGAACTCTTAGAACCTTGTCTTGCAGGTGTGATTAAACCATTAGTACATACCTTGGGGTGGGCTTTATCCCTTGACTCCATGCACAAACGTTGAACCTTTGAACCCCATATTTGTGTACTTGTGTGTAATTGTTGCATTATCATTCATCCATGCATTCATCAACATTTTTTGAAAAAAAACTATCAAAATGAGCGATCATTTGCATCGCATATCATGTATCATCCAACATTCCACTTCACATGTTTTCTAAAACCGATTTTGTAATGCATGGAGTGGTTTGCCAGAACTGGATTGTTGTTGATGTTCCTGTTGTGATGCACATTTCTGAGTAATGTTTTGTTTTATTTTTGAAAAAAATTTCGCTCTGCCCAAGGCGAAAAGTATTTGTGTCGGGCTATGTTAAAAATAAATCCTTTTGCTCTGCCTAAGGCAAAAGAGAAAATGTCTGGGCTCTTTGTTTCAAGTATTTCCCCTCATGAATAAAAATGTTATTTTGTCCACTACTGTTTTATTTTTCACTTTTTCTGGGAAATAGTAATGAAAATTAATTGGTAGTAATAGGAAAATATAATAATATTTTGTTTCATTTGTACAACATTCATATTAATCGATTTCTAAAATAAAGCATAATCATATGTGCAGATTAATCCATGATTTAACCATTGAAAACAATGATCCTATGCCCTCTCCAAATTTTGAGTTCCCTGTGTTCAGAGCCGAAGAAGAGGATAGCGAAGAAGTTCCTGGTGAAATTTCCCGTTTGCTTGAGCATGATGAGAAGACTATTCAGCCGTTTGAAGAACCTATAGAGATGATCAATTTGGGTGATGAAGAAGATAAAAAGGAAGTCAAGGTCGGAGCATTGCTTATCCCAGAGGTCAAAGAGAAAATGTTGGAGCTTCTCAAAGAGTATGTTGATGTGTTTGCTTGGTCCTACCAAGATATGCCAGATTTGGACAACAGTATTGTGGAGCATCGTTTACCGTTGAGACCTGAATGTCCGCCGATTAAGCAGAAGTTGAGAAGGACTCGTCCCGATATGGCTGACAAGATCAAAGAAGAAGTTCAAAAACAAATTAATGCAGGTTTCCTTGTTACATCGGTCTATCCTCAGTGGTTAGCCAATATAGTGCCTGTTGCTAAGAAAGATGGCAAAGTTTGAATGTGTGTAGACTATAGAGATCTGAATAGAGCTAGCCCAAAGGATGACTTCCCATTACCGCATATTGACGTATTGGTCGACAGTACCGCAAAGTTCAAAGTCTTTTCTTTCATGGATGGTTTCTCTGTTTACAATCAAATCAAGATGGCACCAGAAGATATGGAGAAGACAGCTTTCATTACACCGTGGGGAACATTTTGTTATCGGGTTATGCCGTTTGGTTTGAGGAATGCTGGTGCAACATACCAAAGGGCCGTGACTGCTTTGTTCCATGATATGATGCATAAAGAGATAGAAGTGTATGTAGATGACATGATTGCCAAATCACAAACTGAAGAAGATCATTTGGAACATTTATTGAAGTTATTCCAACGTTTGAGAAAGTATAAACTCCGTCTGAATCCCAACAAGTGCATTTTTGGTGTTCGTTCTGGAAGACTTCTGGGTTTCATTGTCAGTCAGAAAGGTATTGAGGTAGATCCTGATAAAGTCAAAGCTATTCGGGAAATGCCCGCACCCAAGACGGAAAAACAAGTAAGAGGATTCCTTGGGAGACTGAACTATATTTCTAGATTTATATCTCATATGACTGCTACCTGTGGGCCGATTTTCAAGCTTCTCAGAAAGAACCAAGGATGTGTGTGGACAGAAGATTGTCATAGAGCTTTTGATAGCATCAAAGAATATTTTCTTGAACCTCCCATATTGATTCCTCCAGTGGAAGGAAGACCTTTGATTATGTACCTGACTATATTGGAAGATTCCATGGGATGTGTGCTTGGTCAACAAGATGAGACTGGAAGAAAGGAACATGTCGTATATTATCTGAGTAAGAAATTCACAGACTGTGAGTCTCGATACTCAATGCTTGAGAAAACCTGTTGTGCTTTAGCTTGGGCTGCTCGCCGTCTGCGTTAGTATATGATTAACCATACCACTTGGTTGATTTCCAAAATGGATCCGATCAAGTATATCTTTGAGAAGCTCGCCTTATCTGGAAGAATAGCCCGTTGGCAGATGTTGTTATCCGAAAATGACATTGAGTATCACACTCAGAAAGCAATCAAAGGGAGTATTTTAGCCGATCATTTGGCTCACCAACCAATTGACGATTATCAATCCATCAAGTTTGATTTCCTAGATGAAGATGTTATGTACTTGAAAGCTAAAGATTGTGAAGAGCCGTTACCTGAAGAAGGACCTGATCCTGAATCCTATTGGGGTTTAATATTTGACGGAGCTGTGAACTCTTACGGAAATGGAATTGGGGCAATCATCGTCACTCCCCGAGGTACTCATATCCCGTTCACAGCGAGATTGAAGTTTGACTGCACGAACAACATGGCTGAATATGAGGCATGTATTATGGGTCTCGAAGAAGCAGTGGATCTAAGGATTAAGATTCTTGATATTTAAGGAGATTCGGCATTGGTAATTAATCAGATCAAAGGAGAATGGGAGACTCGTCATCCTGGTTTGATCCCTTACAGAGATTATGCTAGAAGATTGTTAACTTTCTTCAACAAAGTGGAATTACATCATATCCCTAGAGATGAGAACCAAATGGCTGATGCTTAGCTACTTTGTCTTCAATGTTTCAAGTGAATGGTTGGAACGATGTGCCTACAATCCGGGTTATGCGCCTCGACAGACCTGCTCATGTGTTCTCAGTAGAAGAGGTCACCGACGACAAACCGTGGTTCTATGACATTAAACGTGTTCTTCAAACTCAAGAGTACCCTCCTGGGGCATCCAATAAAGATAGGAAGACATTGAGAAGATTAGCAAGCAGTTTCTTCCTCAATGAAGAAGTATTGTATAAGAGGAATTACGACATGGTCTTGCTCAGATGTGTAGACAGACATGAAGCAGACATGCTGATGCAAGAAGTACATGAAGGATCCTTTGGCACTCATGCCAACGGACATGCAATGGCTAAAAAGATGTTGAGAGCTGGTTACTATTGGATGACAATGGAATCTGATTGCTGCAAATATGTGAAGAAATGTCATAAATGCCAGATTTATGCGGACAAGATACATGTGCCACCGACCCTCCTCAACGTTATCTCTTCACCTTGGCCTTTCTCTATGTGGGGAATTGATATGATTGGAATGATTGAACCCAAATCTTCAAATGGTCATCGTTTCATCTTGGTAGCGATCGATTATTTTACTAAATGGGTGGAAGCATCATCTTATGCTAATGTAACCAGACAGGTGGTAGTCAGATTTATCAAGAATCAAATCATTTGTCGATACGGTATCCCGAGCAAGATCATCACTGATAATGGTTCGAATTTGAATAACAAGATGATGAAAGAGCTTTGTGAGGAGTTCAAAATCGAACATCATAATTCTTCTCCTTACAGACCGAAGATGAATGGGGCTGTTGAAGCTGCTAACAAGAATATCAAAAAGATTGTCCAGAAGATGGTGGTAACTTATAAAGATTGGCATGAAATGCTTCCGTTTTCTCTGCATGGATATTGTACTTTAGTTCGAACTTCAACATGCGCAACCCCTTTTTCCCTAGTTTATGGTATGGAAGCAGTACTCCCCGTGGAGGTTGAGATTCCGTCTATGAGAGTGTTGATGGAAGCCAAACTTTCTGAGGCTGAATGGTGTCAAAGTAGATATGATCAGTTGAATTTAATTGAAGAAAAGAGATTGACAGCTTTGTGTCACGGTCAATTATATCAGCAGAGAATGAAGAAGGCTTTTGATAAGAAGGTTCGACCACGCGAGTTCAGAGAAGGTGACCTTGTGCTCAAAAAGATATTATCTTTCCAACCTGATTCTAGGGGAAAGTGGGCTCCGAATTATGAAGGACCGTATGTCGTTAAGAAAGTTTTCTCTGGAGGTGCCTTGATTCTCACAAATATGGACGGTGAAGAGCTCCCGCGCTCCATGAACGCCGATGCAGTCAAGAAATATTTCGCTTAGGTTTGAGTTGACAGTTTGCTAAGTTGAAAACCCGAAAGGGCGGCTTAGGCAAGCTTTTGGTCAGACCAGTCTTGGCATTTGAATACATTTCGGAATTCGAAGTTGTTAGGGAGAATAATGATCATTGTTTTTGTGTAACCTTTTTCTTTCATGCACTATCTCCCAAAGTTTTGTAAACCGTTGGAGTCACGTTGTTAGCGAACTACCATCTTATTAATGAAATTTGAGCATTTACCTTTTGTGGGCAAAATTTTAATTTTACGGCAATATTTAAAACAAAATTATTTAAAGTATTCTTATTTTAAAAATGTGTCGTGAATAATGAAAGGAATATTAACAGTTGTTCCGAGGATGGTCAAGCCATGAAATGCAAAACAATACAGTAATTTATCCATGCATGATGAACATGTTTTATTTCAAAATCGTCATGAGGTGTTGGTTGTGTAAACTTGCGTTTCTCGTGGTACTAAGTTTGGTGACTCCCCAGTTTTTTCCAGTTAAGCGTTGTGTTGGTTACCTTTATTTGGGCGATTTCTGTAGTGTGGTACGCTTTGTCTCATGCCAGTGGTCTATGGGTATTAGAAGATTGGATTTGAATACTTTTCTCCTCAGAAGACTTGAGCCTTGTAGCGTGATACGCTCCTACGTTGCTTTGTGGTTCCAGTTCCAGTTTTCCGTCTTTTTTAAGATTGGCCGAGTATCTATCTTTTCGTGACACCTTATCGTCTTCAAGATATTCCATCTGTTCATTTTGTCAGCATAACATTCATTTACTCATTTACACTTATATCACGCATGCATATTCACATTTGCCGTTGATTTTGGGTTGTATACTTTGTTTATTAAGACAATGTATATATTCTTTCCAAGTAGAAGGTTAGCTTAGGCAGAAAATGTGCTTCCTTTCTAAATTCCCCAACTGAGCTAATCCTCGTGGATGATTTTTTTGATTTAGCCTACCTTGTCCATTTCTGAATAGGACGAATTCCCCAATCAAGTTATTTTCTCATTGGGTGGAGTCTTGTTTGATTGTTTTCTCTCTGGTTTATTCCTGGAGGGAGTTGTTGTCTCTTGCATAGGCTATCTCATGGTTTTCCCCAGTGAAGTCGCCACCTAGACGAATGATGCATTTATTTTGCACATTTAAGTATGTGATCTCCTCGGGAAGGATTGATTCATGGTTCTCTTTGACGAAGATTTTATTCTCTGCCAGTATCATCGCAATTTCCTTCTGAGTTATTCTTCAGAAAACGACAAGCGGCAGCTCTACACGAGCAACTTGTACGTTATTATTTTTGGAAAACGACAAGCGGCGGTCTCTTCATGAGCAACTTGTACGTTATTATTTTTGGAAAACGACAAGCGGCAGCTCTACACGAGCAACTTGTACGTTATTATTTTTGGAAAACGACAAGCGGCGGTCTCTTCATGAGCAACTTGTACGTTATAGACATTGTTAGAAAACGACAAGCGGCGGTCTCTTCATGAGTAACTTGTACATTATTATTTTTTGGAAAACGGAAAGCGACGGTCTCTTCATGAGCAACTTGTACGTTATTATTTTTCTGGAAGACAACAAGTGGCAGCTTCTTTATTTGAGCAGCTTGTATGTCATAGTATTTTTGGAAGACAACAAGTGGCAGCTTCTTTATTTGAGCAGCTTGTATGTTATAGTATTTTGGAAGACAGCAAGTGGCGGCTTCTTTATTTGAGCAGCTTGTATGTTATTGACATCCCTGGACGACAGCAAGTGGCAGCTTCTTTATTTGAGCAGCTTGTATGTCATAGTATTTTTGGAAGACAGCAAGTGGCAGCTTCTTTATTTGAGCAGCTTGTGTATCTACAACCTTATTATTATTTCAGCATTAATTAGTATATCTCCGGAAATCTCGCCGAGAAGTTTGTTATGAATCTTTACCTTCAGAAGTCGGTAATCCGTCGCCAGCAAAATTGATACATCTTTTGTCCATCGTTGACCTTGAGATGTGCACTCACCGTTATTTTGGGTCGATAATTTGTTTTTATGGCCTATGCAAGATGCCTTCTTTGTTAAGGTCAGAGGTCGTATTCTCTCAAATTTTTATTCGCCGTCAAGAGTCTATTATTTGAAGTCGATGGCTCATTTCCCCAGTAGTGTATAATCTATGTTCCTGTGTTTTGTTGGTGTTTGGTTTCTCCAGCATTATCTTGTTTCATACAATATCTTTCTCTGTGAATTCAATTACTACATTCATATCACAAACATAATGGCGGTATCTTAGGGCAAAAATTGTGTATTATGTATTTAAGTACCTTCAATCTCGTCGAGACGAAGATTTTAATCTTCATATCTCCGGATAGAAGAAACTTAAATAGGGGCAGTTGTTGTACCCCAAATTTTGACCTAAGATACCATCTCCCATCTGCATCATTACATTGCAAGCGTTCACAAGCGATTTGACCTATTTTATCAATTTTCAAAGCAGATGTTTAAAATTCATAACTTTTTCAAATTTCGACAATTTTTTTAAGTTGTTATTTTACCTATGATTCTCCTTGACAACTACAACTTTTCTTTAGAAGTCAAGAGCTGATTATTTTTGAAAACAATGTTTATTTAATTATTTATTATTCTGAGTTTAAATAGTTGGAATTCATTTTCAGTTATTATAATTTAAAGAATTATAAATAATAAAGTAAATAATTGAAAAGAAGTTTATTAATTGATCAATGCTAAAACAATGTTTATTTAATTATTTATTATTTTGAGTTTAAATAGTTGGAATTTATTTTCAATTATTATAATTTAAAGAATTATAAATGATAAAGTAAATAATTGGAAAGAAGAAAAGAATTAACCGGTAAAATAATAGAGTTTTATTCATCTTTATTCTAATTGTTACAATTGTCGTTTAAATACCGTATTTATTTACAAAGTATTTACAATGATAATTGTACAAATGTTTAAAGTGAAATAAAAAACTATCCTAATTTTTCTAAGTTCTAAATCTTCATCTTCTATCCAATACTTCTTTGATGCACCTTTGATTTTATCTGCAAAGAATAATTAAAGAAAAAGTCAGAAATAGATATATAATTAAAAGCAGACAATTAATTTAGATTTCATCATTAAAAGCAATGGTCGGGATCAGTTAGCCCTCTCTGCAAATCACGGGATTTCTCCCGGTTCACAAAGGGGGATGAAAATGTTTGCAAATTAAAAATGAATGCAAGTTAAAAATAGCACAATTCAAAGTTTGTCAAAAACTGCACAGTTCCGAAGCAAGACGGCATATGCAAGTCAAAGTTTCAAATTGTCAAAACAGAGTCCAACGTAAACTGTCCAAAAATATGGAAGTATGTCAATACAAAGGCTCCTCCATACTGTAACAGATGCAGGAAAGCTAAAGAAGGAAATATGCAGGTTAAGACCATATATGCAAGCCAAATATTTTCAGTTTCATCATTTCCCAGCCACTGCTTTTTCAGAACTTAAGTACATAACATTATTTTAATGTTTTAAGTTGTACTAAGGAGAGAGAAGAGAGAAAAGAATTGGGTTTACAGGTTTTGGCTTTAGGCAGAAAAGAGATAGAAAACAAAACTGCAGTAGCACAGTAAAAAAAAAGAGGCATAGAAAAAGATACAAAACAACTGAATGAAACAGTAGAGGGGGCAGAAGTATCAAAGGCAAATTGACAAAACAACGAAAACCTGAACCATCAAAAGGCAGGCCTCCAACTCGTTTTAAAACCCTGCATCCAACAAGTTAAAATATACAAAAAACCTGAACTATCAAAAGGCAGAGCCAACCAACTGATATAAAAACAATACAAACTTTTCAAGCAAAGGGCTTTAGTTCAAAAAAAACCTGTTTCAAGCCTCCCACTCTTAGTCTCAAAACGATAACCTGTCAAACAAATAACACATAGCCTAAAAACCAGAAACCTTAACCATGTCCAGCCCTCAACCTACCTGAAGCACAAACCATAAAACCATGGCCTGAAAACCAGTAAAACCCAACCTGCCTGAAGCATAACCTTAAACCAACAATCATGCCAAGTTAAAAAACCATCAAACAACCTCATAAGCCTAAAACCTGTGAAACCAGTAAGGCCATAACCTGCATAAACCTCCATCCCAAAACCTGTGATGTCAAAAACACACTAACCAACAAAGTCTCAGCATATCAATATTCAGAAGCATACTCGGAAACACAGGGACAAACATCACCAAAACCCTCAGAATTTCTTCATCATTGGGCTAGCATTCACGAATTATACAGCATCAAGGCAACCAAACACAAGGCAACTCAAGGCGACAAAGACAAAGAGAGAAAAATCAGGTATCTCAAGGCAACTCAAGGCAACACATCCATCATCATTAAGCATGTAAGCAAGGTAAAGTCAGAAACGAGGAAAAGAATCAAATCATCTCAAAAGCCTCAGAGAATATTCATCCTAGGCAGGCAGCAAGGTCAACAGAAGAAGAAGAAAAATATCACATAAGGGTTTTCAAAATCATCATCAAACCAAGAATCAAAAGACAAAGAATACACCAACCAGGCGTCCGAGCAAGTTCACGTCGCTGCCTCCTCGCCATCCAGCCGCCTGAGCGCCTCCACCACCGTTCATTCCCCTCCTCCGTCAAGGTAATATAACTTCTTTCCTTCCATTTTGTACACCTTGACAGAAACAACATATTGAAGCTAAAGTCGGAATCAAATGAATGTGAAATCACAACATGCAAAAAATCATAAAACCCTAACGCATTAAAGAACAAAATCGTCACCTTCACACCATATCACCGAGCGACCCATGGAGAAGGAGATGCAGTTGGTGGCGCTGGCAGCTTTGAGGCAAAGGGCTTGGTCCTGGATGTTTTTGGCTCGAGAGAGAAGAAGAAAGATGAAGACGAATCAATAACGAGGAGTAGCGGCGCCTCTGTGTTCTTGCCTAAACCTAAAATCCCAAATGAACAACTCAAGTGAAACCCTTACAAGAATGCTGCTAACATGTTTTGGGCTTTGTCCCACTAACAAACCTTAAGCCCAATGACCTCAGCGCCTGACCCCTCCATTTTGAATCCCCCCCCTTTATGACTTCTATCCAAATTCTGATTGGGCCCATAAATCCCCTTTGAGCCCATTTACCTCTTTTCCTTTTTTATTATTTCATTCAAACTAAAAAGATTTTTATCTTATTTTTTTTCTTTTAATAATAATATTATCAATACTTTCATTATAACTAAAATACTCGAATATTAAATATTATTAAGATTAAAACTTTTTCTTTCTTGTTTTTTCTTTCATTAAAACTATGTATTTAAATGCAAACTTTGTACATTAATACAATAATACATAATAATTAAAAGCTTAAAACTATTTTCTAATTTAATTTTGTTTATACACAAAACTTACTTTTTATATATTAAGACTTTGTATATAAAATGATTAGTTAAAATACATGAATTAGTATAAGACATTAGTATATTTTATTATTTGCATATTAATACTAAAAAATACATAAAAAAATAGAAAATTTAAAAACATTTTCTTTTCTTTAATTAAATTCCCTTGCTTTGTACATATTAAACAAAAATATAAAAATGCATGTTCACACCATCTAGTCTGTTATTTAATCGTTGTTGTGGTTATATATCACTTAGCTACTTAATCATTATCTATCTAATTTTCTGTTTGATTATTCAGTCTTTACTTGGTTATTCTGTTTACATCTAAATCCAAGAGAAAAAATTATTAAATTTGTTGACTTCATGTCCTCAAATCCAATCACGCGAATACCTTCATTTCATTAAAACTTAAGATAACCTTCCCAAATATTCAATTTTTCAAAGCTCATACCTTTTAAGTCAAAACTTCGACATTAGGTCGTCGTATCTTCAAAAACCCGTCCGTACCCCTCTTTGGCCAAAACAATTTATTTTTAGTCAAACAAACAAATTCCAATAAACAGATATTTCAAAAGGTTCCTATAGGATACTATAGATGCATTGGGTGCTAATACCTTCCCATTGTATAACCAACCCCCGAACCATAGACCTCTCTTCAAAAACGCCTTGTATTTTCATTACTTTTAAAAGTATTATTTTACATTGCATACTTTAGGGTTTTATTTCGCTCTTTTCCCTTTTCCCTTGGAAATAATAAAGCGCGGTGGCGACTCTTGCTTTTGTGAGACGAATTAATTAATAATTCGATCTCCGATTTACCCCGCTACATTTTTATCGCTACAGAATTGGCGACTCTGCTGGGGACGGATTGACCTCTTGCTGGTCCATCCCTAAGTGGGTTAAGCCTAATTTGTTTTATCTGTTTTATTATTATTTATTTGATTTGTTTGATTATATGTTTATATTGGGGTTGTTTGGGTTTTTTGCAAAGGACGAATCCTATACCCGGATTAAGTTACACTTAAGAATAGGACGGGCGGTATAGTCATGTTAACTTTGAGGGAGTAATCCCGAAGAAGGAGGCATGAGATCCCCCACTCAGTGGAAGGCCCTTTTGAATGTAATATTTGTTTACCGAGTAATCGGGAAGACATTATTATTTTCGACCTGGGAGCCAGAGAAGCTGAGAACCGTAGAACCCTAACCCATCTTGGCCTTTTAGGTGTAGCGCAGAAATTATAACGGAGTAATCCGGAAGTAACTGTCACGCGATGCTACGCTCAGATGAGTTTCTCTTGAGAATATTGCTAATTATTGAGTAATCAAGACGTTGGTAATATCCGAAAGAGGGATGTAGACTCTGGGAACTCTTAGAACCTTGTCTTGCAGGTGTGATTAAACCATTAGTACATACCTTGGGGTGGGCTTTATCCCTTGACTCCATGCACAAACATTGAACCTTTGAACCCCATATTTGTGAACTTGTGTGTAATTGTTGCATTATCATTCATCCATGCATTCATCAACATTTTTTGAAAAAAAACTATCAAAATGAGCGATCATTTGCATCGCATATCATGCATCATCCAACATTCCACTTCACATGTTTTCTAAAACCGATTTTGTAACGCATGGAGTGGTTTGCCAGAACTGGATTGCTGTTGATGTTCCTGTTGTGATGCACATTTCTGAGTAATGTTTTGTTTTATTTTTGAAAAAAAAATTCGCTCTCCCCAAGGCGAAAAGTATTTGTGTCGGGCTATGTTGAAAATAAATCCTTTTGCTCTGCCTAAGGCAAAAGAGAAAATGTCTGGGCTCTTTGTTTCAAGTATTGCCCCTCATGAATAAAAATGTTATTTTGTCCACTACTGTTTTATTTTTCACTTTTTCTGGGAAATAGTAATGAAAATTAATTGGTAGTAATAGGAAAATATAATAATATTTTGTTTCATTTGTACAACATTCATATTAATCGATTTCTAAAATAAAGCATAATCATATGTGCAGATTAATCCATGATTTAACCATTGAAAACAATGATCCTATGCCCTCTCCCAATTTTGAGTTCCCTGTGTTCAGAGCCGAAGAAGAGGATAGCAAAGAAGTTCCTGGTGAAATTTCCCGTTTGCTTGAGCACGATGAGAAGACTATTCAGCCGTTTGAAGAACCTATAGAGATGATCAATTTGGGTGATGAAGAAGATAAAAAGGAAGTCAAGGTCGGAGCATTGCTTATCCCAGAGGTCAAAGAGAAAATGTTGGAGCTTCTCAGAGAGTATGTTGATGTGTTTGCTTGGTCCTACCAAGATATGCCAGGTTTGGACAACAGTATTGTGGAGCATCATTTACCGTTGAGACCTGAATGTCCGCCGATTAAGCAGAAGTTGAGAAGGACTCGTCCCGATATGGATGACAAGATCAAAGAAGAAGTTCAAAAACAAATTAATGCAGGTTTCCTTGTTACATCGGTCTATCCTCAGTGGTTAGCCAATATAGTGCCTGTTGTTAAGAAAGATGGCAAAGTTCGAGAGAGAAGAAGAAAGACGAAGACGAATCAATAACGAGGAGTAGCGGCGCCTCTGTGTTCTTGCCTAAACCTAAAATCCCAAATGAACAACTCAAGTGAAACCCTTACAAGAATGCTGCTAACATGTTTTGGGCTTTGTCCCACTAACAAACCTTAAGCCCAATGACCTCAGCGCCTGACCCCTCCATTTTGAATGCCCCCCCCCCCCCCTTTATGACTTCTATCCAAATTCTGATTGGGCCCATAAATCCCCTTTGAGCCCATTTACCTCTTTTCCTTTTTTATTATTTCATTCAAACTAAAAAGATTTTTATCTTATTTTTTTTCTTTTAATAATAATATTATCAATACTTTCATTATAACTAAAATACTCGAATATTAAATATTATTAAGATTAAAACTTTTTCTTTCTTGTTTTTTCTTTCATTAAAACTATGTATTTAAATGCAAACTTTGTACATTAATACAATAATACATAATAATTAAAAGCTTAAAACTATTTTCTAATTTAATTTTGTTTATACACAAAACTTACTTTTTATATATTAAGACTTTGTATATAAAATGATTAGTTAAAATACATGAATTAGTATAAGACATTAGTATATTTTATTATTTGCATATTAATACTAAAAAATACATTAAAAAATAGAAAATTTAAAAACATTTTCTTTTCTTTAATTAAATTCCCTTGCTTTGTACATATTAAACAAAAATATAAAAATGCATGTTCACACCATCTAGTCTGTTATTTAATCGTTGTTGTGGTTATATATCACTTAGCTACTTAATCATTATCTATCTAATTTTCTGTTTGATTATTCAGTCTTTACTTGGTTATTCTGTTTACATCTAAATCCAAGAGAAAAAATTATTAAATTTGTTGACTTCATGTCCTCAAATCCAATCACGCGAATACCTTCATTTCATTAAAACTTAAGATAACCTTCCCAAATATTCAATTTTTCAAAGCTCATACCTTTTAAGTCAAAACTTCGACATTAGGTCGTCGTATCTTCAAAAACCCGTCCGTACCCCTCTTTGGCCAAAACAATTTATTTTTAGTCAAACAAACAAATTCCAATAAACAGATATTTCAAAAGGTTCCTATAGGATACTATAGATGCATTGGGTGCTAATACCTTCCCATTGTATAACCAACCCCCGAACCATAGACCTCTCTTCAAAAACGCCTTGTATTTTCATTACTTTTAAAAGTATTATTTTACATTGCATACTTTAGGGTTTTATTTCGCTCTTTTCCCTTTTCCCTTGGAAATAATAAAGCGCGGTGGCGACTCTTGCTTTTGTGAGACGAATTAATTAATAATTCGATCTCCGATTTACCCCGCTACATTTTTATCGCTACAGAATTGGCGACTCTGCTGGGGACGGATTGACCTCTTGCTGGTCCATCCCTAAGTGGGTTAAGCCTAATTTGTTTTATCTGTTTTATTATTATTTATTTGATTTGTTTGATTATATGTTTATATTGGGGTTGTTTGGGTTTTTTGCAAAGGACGAATCCTATACCCGGATTAAGTTACACTTAAGAATAGGACGGGCGGTATAGTCATGTTAACTTTGAGGGAGTAATCCCGAAGAAGGAGGCATGAGATCCCCCACTCAGTGGAAGGCCCTTTTGAATGTAATATTTGTTTACCGAGTAATCGGGAAGACATTATTATTTTCGACCTGGGAGCCAGAGAAGCTGAGAACCGTAGAACCCTAACCCATCTTGGCCTTTTAGGTGTAGCGCAGAAATTATAACGGAGTAATCCGGAAGTAACTGTCACGCGATGCTACGCTCAGATGAGTTTCTCTTGAGAATATTGCTAATTATTGAGTAATCAAGACGTTGGTAATATCCGAAAGAGGGATGTAGACTCTGGGAACTCTTAGAACCTTGTCTTGCAGGTGTGATTAAACCATTAGTACATACCTTGGGGTGGGCTTTATCCCTTGACTCCATGCACAAACGTTGAACCTTTGAACCCCATATTTGTGAACTTGTGTGTAATTGTTGCATTATCATTCATCCATGCATTCATCAACATTTTTTGAAAAAAAACTATCAAAATGAGCGATCATTTGCATCGCATATCATGCATCATCCAACATTCCACTTCACATGTTTTCTAAAATCGATTTTGTAACGCATGGAGTGGTTTGCCAGAACTGGATTGTTGTTGATGTTCCTGTTGTGATGCACATTTCTGAGTAATGTTTTGTTTTATTTTTGAAAAAAAAATTCGCTCTCCCCAAGGCGAAAAGTATTTGTGTCGGGCTATGTTGAAAATAAATCCTTTTGCTCTGCCTAAGGCAAAAGAGAAAATGTCTGGGCTCTTTGTTTCAAGTATTGCCCCTCATGAATAAAAATGTTATTTTGTCCACTACTGTTTTATTTTTCACTTTTTCTGGGAAATAGTAATGAAAATTAATTGGTAGTAATAGGAAAATATAATAATATTTTGTTTCATTTGTACAACATTCATATTAATCGATTTCTAAAATAAAGCATAATCATATGTGCAGATTAATCCATGATTTAACCATTGAAAACAATGATCCTATGCCCTCTCCCAATTTTGAGTTCCCTGTGTTCAGAGCCGAAGAAGAGGATAGCAAAGAAGTTCCTGGTGAAATTTCCCGTTTGCTTGAGCACGATGAGAAGACTATTCAGCCGTTTGAAGAACCTATAGAGATGATCAATTTGGGTGATGAAGAAGATAAAAAGGAAGTCAAGGTCGGAGCATTGCTTATCCCAGAGGTCAAAGAGAAAATGTTGGAGCTTCTCAGAGAGTATGTTGATGTGTTTGCTTGGTCCTACCAAGATATGCCAGGTTTGGACAACAGTATTGTGGAGCATCGTTTACCGTTGAGACCTGAATGTCCGCCGATTAAGCAGAAGTTGAGAAGGACTCATCCCGATATGGCTGACAAGATCAAAGAAGAAGTTCAAAAACAAATTAATGCAGGTTTCCTTGTTACATCGGTCTATCCTCAGTGGTTAGCCAATATAGTGCCTGTTGTTAAGAAAGATGGCAAAGTTCGAGAGAGAAGAAGAAAGACGAAGACGAATCAATAACGAGGAGTAGCGGCGCCTCTGTGTTCTTGCCTAAACCTAAAATCCCAAATGAACAACTCAAGTGAAACCCTTACAAGAATGCTGCTAACATGTTTTGGGCTTTGTCCCACTAACAAACCTTAAGCCCAATGACCTCAGCGCCTGACCCCTCCATTTTGAATGCCCCCCCCCCCTTTATGACTTCTATCCAAATTCTGATTGGGCCCATAAATCCCCTTTGAGCCCATTTACCTCTTTTCCTTTTTTATTATTTCATTCAAACTAAAAAGATTTTTATCTTATTTTTTTTCTTTTAATAATAATATTATCAATACTTTCATTATAACTAAAATACTCGAATATTAAATATTATTAAGATTAAAACTTTTTCTTTCTTGTTTTTTCTTTCATTAAAACTATTTATTTAAATGCAAACTTTGTACATTAATACAATAATACATAATAATTAAAAGCTTAAAACTATTTTCTAATTTAATTTTGTTTATACACAAAACTTACTTTTTATATATTAAGACTTTGTATATAAAATGATTAGTTAAAATACATGAATTAGTATAAGACATTAGTATATTTTATTATTTGCATATTAATACTAAAAAATACATAAAAAAATAGAAAATTTAAAAACATTTTCTTTTCTTTAATTAAATTCCCTTGCTTTGTACATATTAAACAAAAATATAAAAATGCATGTTCACACCATCTAGTCTGTTATTTAATCGTTGTTGTGGTTATATATCACTTAGCTACTTAATCATTATCTATCTAATTTTCTGTTTGATTATTCAGTCTTTACTTGGTTATTCTGTTTACGTCTAAATCCAAGAGAAAAAATGATTAAATTTGTTGACTTCATGTCCTCAAATCCAATCACGCGAATACCTTCATTTCATTAAAACTTAAGATAACCTTCCTAAATATTCAATTTTTCAAAGCTCATACCTTTTAAGTCAAAACTTCGACATTAGGTCGTCGTATCTTCAAAAACCCGTCTGTACCCCTCTTTGGCCAAAACAATTTATTTTTAGTCAAACAAACAAATTCCAATAAACAGATATTTCAAAAGGTTCCTATAGGATACTATAGATGCATTGGGTGCTAATACCTTCCCATTATATAACCAACCCCCGAACCATAGACCTCTCTTCAAAAACGCCTTGTATTTTCATTACTTTTAAAAGTATTATTTTACATTGCATACTTTAGGGTTTTATTTCGCTCTTTTCCCTTTTCCCTTGGAAATAATAAAGCGCGGTGGCGACTCTTGCTTTTGTGAGACGAATTAATTAATAATTCGATCTCCGATTTACCCCGCTACATTTTTTATCGCTACACACATGTTGGGATTGTTTTCGGATGATGTGTAGAAACTTTTGAAAGCAAAAGGCCAAGAAACGCACGAGTGAATTTGGAGGTTGGATTCAAAACTCAAAAATGATAAGTTTTGAGGTGTTTTTCGTGATTCTATCTTTTTAGGGTGTTTCAGGGCTTGAGCATTCATGTGTTGGCTTGCAAATGATGTATATATTTATAGTCAAGAGGTTTCAAGTGTTACAATAACTCGGAATTTGAATTCTCAAGTTGTGGCAACTTTACTTGTTTTTGAAGCAATGTTGAAACATCTTGTTCCAAGACATGGTACAAAGTTGTATAGAGTGGTTAGAACTTTAAGCATGCTGGATTTTGGTTTATAGTGGTTGTGTTTGCATAAAGAACAAGTGCAAGGCTCAATACAAGTTGACTTTGCATAAAACTTGCTTTTCTACAATGACAATGGTGACTTTGTGCCATTAATGGAAAATTGGTTTGGACAATGCTTCAAGCACTTGGATAAAAGCTTAATAAATTTGTAAAACAATTAATTATAGAGTGAAACATAATTTTGAGGCCTGTAAACTGAGATTTGTACACATGCTTGAAGATTGGGTAATTGTTCATCATAAATATGCCTTGTAAATCAAGTTTGAAACCCTAACTTCTGGCCTACGATTCTCTCAGCTCAAGTATGATCTCAATGAGTTCTTTGACATTTTGGAAAGCTTGTAACACCCTCTACAACCTTTACTTTGGAAATTTTTGAAAAATCCAAATGGAACTATGTGAAATTTGGCCAAGAAGTTAGGTCAAAATCCTGACTAAAATACTCAAAATTTCACTAAGTGTTTTTGTTTCATGTACATGTCATCGGGAATTTATAACTTAAAATCCAAGAATTTTTAGAACTTTATTTCCTTCTACAAAGTTTTATATCTCATTAAGATCTACAACTTTCATGTTGGAAGTTTTTCTTGTATCATCTTGTATCATGGTGAACATTTGGCACAAAGTCATGAAAAAAGTTAACTTTCTAACACTTGATTTTGATTATTTGATAATTTTGAATTTTTTATTTCTTGATGAACAAGCTTCATATTTTGACATGTCTTGATGAAATAAGATTTTTGAAACTTGATTTTGATCAAGAAGTTAAAGTTTGACTTTTCAGTGTACACTTGACGTTTTCATCAGTTGACCAAATTTCAATTATCAATAAATTGATCGTGAGAAGTGTTTTGAACCTGAAATTAGGTCAATCTGATGCATTTGAATCCTTGACATAATGTCTCAAACCAATAAGTCTTATATTTGTTCAAAAGTCAAAAATCAAGCCTTCTCAGTCAAAACCCTAATTTTGATCATATTGCCCCTTTGGTGATCTGATCAAATTTCTTGAGGAATTGTAATCCAATATTGACCAAATGGTTCATATGAGTTCAAAATATTGATATGGATCATAAATCATGAAGTTTGACTGTAAGTTTGGCCACAATTGACCTTTTACCCAATACAACTGATTTTAGGTCATCTGATCAATTGACTGAGCAAACTTGAACTGTAGGACTTAAAATTTGACATGAGAATTTTTGAAGGTCCTAAATGATCCATGAAATTAATATGAGGAATTAAAAGTTCATTTGTCCTTGTGCAAACTCAAACCCCAATTTGAGTCATCAGTGTTGACGAGGTGTCTTGAGTTGATCAATCCTTGTGCAATTTTGAGCAGTTAAAAATCTTGTGAGAAATTTCTTGAGAAATGAGAGGGAAAATTTTGGGTACAACAACTTCCCTTGTTCAATATTCTTAAGCCTGAAGAGTTATATCGGCGGATCCGCCATTAGTGACTTGAAGGTGAAAGATGATTGAACATTAGAGTGCCCAAAAATTTGCACTCGATAATGCGGTTGATTGTATCGAGAATGGGCTTAATGATGCCATTTGGAATGACTATTGGTGGAGACTAGAAGAAGTATCAGAATAAATCTTTAGTCGATTTATGCTAAAACTGTAAATGTCTTTTTCCTGTCTTTAACTAGGAGAGACAAATCTTATCCAAAAGAGGACTTGCATGTTGATTGATTTCTTCCTGCAAGGAAGGGGAGTTAGTTGTATGTAGATGTATGCATGGTATAATGATGTTCTTAAAATAAATGAGATTATGCTATATGCATTTGTTATGCATGTGACATGATATATGAATGTGAAACATTAAAGTGTATCTTTGTCTGAAAATGAAACCCTGAAAAATTTCTAGGGAGTTTTAGGAAATTAAATCCGGGATTGCTGGAGATGAAGAGTATGTGTATCTTCGAACTTTGTTCAGAGTGCTTCCTGTTGGGAATTTCTGATTTTTTAAGGAGAACTTCGCTGGGGAATAATGATTTTGGCTCTTTATTTCAAGGAAACTCTGCGGAGAGTGTTGATTTTCTGCTTGGGGGAAAGAGCTCAGAATTTCTAGTCGTCCGTTTCTCTAGTGGGGAATTATATCTTGAAAGTAAGTTGTTTTCTGGTTGGATTCTTGGTTTCACACCAACTTGTTGGGGATAATGGCAAACTCTACTGGGGAAGAGGAGTTTTGCTAGTGATTGAAGGAGTTAAACTAGTATTTGGTAGGGTCCAAGATTTGTAGTAATTTGAACTTGAGGTTAAATGATATCCGGTCGGGTCCAGGTTTCAGCAATTGGAGAAGTTGAACTCTTATCTGGTCGGGTCCAGGTTTTAGTAACTTGAAATTGGGATTAACTATTATCTGGTCGGGTCCAGGTTTCAGTAATGATTTGAGGAAGTTAAACTGCTATCTGGTCGAGTCTAGGTTTTAGTAACTTGAGATTAACTGTTATCTAGTCGGGTCCAGGTTTTAGTAGCAACTTAAACTTTTCTTTGTTCGGGTCCAGTCTTCAAAGTAAATTGAGGGTAGGATGAAGTTGAACTAACATCTGGTCGGGTCCAGGCTTCATAGTAACTTGTTTGGATAGGAATGAAGTTAAACTATTATCTGGTCGGATCCAGGAATCGTATTAACTTGCTTGGATAGGGATGGCTCTGTTGAGGATTAAGGGGTTTTTACCATTAACTTGTAATAGTCTGAGAGGTAGACTTGAGATGGGGAATTTGCCATTTGTTGGGGAAATAAACCCTGCTAAAGAGAATATTTGATGACCTGCGGAGGAGGTGTATCATTCCACAAGGTTTCTTCTTAAGACTAACTCAGCTAGGGAGAGGGTTTTCAAGAGATTGGAACTCTGGCTGGGAATTGCATAAATCCAATTATGTGGGGATAATGTTAATGAGTTAACTCTGTGGGGATGTCTCAATTGTATTAAAGAGATACTTGTTACTGCTTGCAAGCATACATTTTCTAAATAGTTTAATCAAGTTCATATTCATATGTTCATTCATATTTAGTCATTGGACGTTTTGAACTTAAAACATAAAAAACAAAAGGTTTTACACTTCCAAGTATTTTTGTATTGATGTTTTGCCCATATATAGTTGTTTTTGTACAAAGAGACGGAGATCCTAGTAAGAGGAAATTATCGAGAGGAATACAAAGTGGAAACAAAAATAAATAGCCATGTGGAAGTGATCTCATTGTGTTCTAACTCCACTATTGCCCCGATGTTTTCGAACCTCCCTTGCTTTTGAAAGAAGTTGATTGGATTGATCTTGCACCATTTGAATTTGGACCTTTGTAATAAAGCTGGTTGTAAAGACCCCATGAGACATAGTCATACACTTTCAATCATTAAATTTTTCCTGGACTTCCGTTTAGGGTTTTCAGCCCACCAGGATACCCATTTTTACCCAAGTCGCCCTTTCGGGTTTTCGACTTGCCAGGTGTACAATCTTTTTAATATATCCCTAACTTTTGCTCGAACCTTTTGGTTTGCCGGGATGCCCTTATTTTTTCCTAGGTGTGTCAACCTAACGGGTCATTTTATGTGGAGTATTTTTTAACTATGTCCATGTTCAAATGATATGGGAAGTCTTCACCATCCATAGCAGTCAGCATCATGGCACCACCAGAGTAAACTTTCTTTACAATGAATGGTCATTCGTAAGTTGGAGTCTATTTCCCCCTGGGATCGCCTTGTAGAAGAATGATGCGCTTTATTACCAAGTCGCTAGCTTGATACACTAGAGGCTTGATCTTTTTGTTGAAAGCTTTGATCATACATTTTTGATACACTTGACCATGATAAACATCAGCCAGTCTCTTCTCATTAATTAAGTTCAACTGATCTAACCTAGTCTGAATCCATTCATCTTTTCCTTAGCCTGCTTCCTTCATTATTCTTAGATAAGGAATCTGAACTTCGACAAGGAGGACAACTTCCATGCCATAGACCAAGGAGAACGGGGTTGTCCCATTTGATGTTCGAGCTGAAGTACGGCAGCCATGGAGAGAAAACAGTAACATCTCATGTCAGTCTTTATATGTTACCACCATCTTTTGCACAATATCCTTGATATTTTTATTGGCGGCTTCCACTTGCCATTCATCTTAGGTTTGTACGGAGAAGAATTGTGATGCTTGATTTTGAACTGAGTACAAAGTTACGTAATCATAGCATTTTTGAGGTTGGTTCCATTTCCAGTGATGATCCTTTCAGGGATACCGTAACAGCAGACAAGGTTATGCTTGATAAACCTGGCAACAACGTTCTTGGTAACTGTGGCATATGAGGCGGCTTCGACCAACTTGGTAAAATAATCAATGGCAACAAATATGAAACGATATCCACTAGAAGAGTTAGGTTTGATCTCTCCAATCATGTCAATTCCCCATATTGCGAATGGCCACGGAGCGGTCATGACATTCAGGGGAATTATAGTTACATGAACCTTGTCAGCATAGACTTGACACTTGTGACAAACCCTTGAGTGATGATGACAATCAGTTTACATTGTGGACCAAGAGTAACCAGCTCTCAATATTTTCTTGGCCATAGTGTGCCCACTAGAGTGAGTCCCAAAGATTCCATCATGCATGTATTCTATAATTTTCTCTGCCTCATTCTTGTCCACACACCAGAGTAGAGTAGAATCATGATTTCGCTTATACAGGATTCCATTGCTTAAGAAGAATTTGGCTAAGAATCTTTGTAAGAATTTCTTATCATTGATGGAAGCTCCTTCAGGATACTCTTATGCTTCAAGGTATCTCCTTACTTCATGGTACCATGGTTTCTCTTCGTCAGTGTCAAGCTCATAGCAGTATGCAGGTTCGTCAAATCTTTCAATTGAAATCATAGGAGCTTCGTTGTCACATTTGACCTTGAACATGGAAGATATTGTTTCCAAGGCGTCAGCCAATTGATTTTATTCTCTAGGAAAATGTTCAAAGGTGATCTCCTTGAAGTATGTTATTAGGGTTAACACAAGCTCCTTGTAAGGAATAAGGTTAGGATGCTTAGTGTCCCATTCTCCTTCGACTTGACTGATTACTAGATCAGAATCTCCGAAAATGTTCAAGAACTTGATCCTTAAGTCAATGGCAGCCTTTAAACCAAAGATGCATGCTTCGTACTCAGCCATGTTGTTCGTATAATCGAAGTACAACCTAGTAGTGAAAGGAGCATGGAAACCCTCAGGAGAAATAATCATAGCACCAATTCCATTGCCCAAAGTGTTGGAAGCTCCATTGAAAATCATAGTCCATCGGGATCCTTGTTCAGGTCCGTCATACGGTCCAGGTTCTTCACAGTCAGTCACTAGCATAATATTCTCATCCGAGAAGTCAAAGTTCATAGACTGGTAATCATTAACAGCTTAATGGGCTAAATGATATGCTAATACACTTCCTTTGATGGCCTTTTATATGGTATACTGGATGTCATATTCGGTCAGAATCATTTGTGATCTAGCTATTCATCCAGAGAGAGTTGGTTTCTCAAAAGATGTACTTGATAGGGTCCATCTTAGAAATCAATAAAGTGATGTGAGTCAACATATATTGTCTTAGCCGGAGAGCAGCCCATGCCAGAGCACAATAAGTTTTCTCGAGAAGTGAATATCTGGTTTCACAGTCGGTAAACTTTTTGCTCAGGTAGTATATTGCATGCTCTTTTCGGCCAGACTAGTCATGTTGGCCTAACACACACCCCATAGAATTCTCTAGCATAATAAATTACATGATCAATGGTCTTCCTTCCACTGGAGGCATAAGTGTAGCGGTAGAAATGTTTAAGGCTAAGTCATTGGATTAACTAGACTTATACAAATCAAAATCAAAATCGCCACCGCGCTTTATTGTTTCCAAAGGAATGGGAAAAGAGCGAGTAACCCAAAAATAGGGGGAACGATTCAAGGTAAGGGGGTTGGTTATGCAAAGGGAAGGTATTAGAACCCTAAACATCTACGGTACTCTGGAGGAACCTCTTTGAAAAATCTGTATATTTTGGCTATAAAATGTTGTATGTAAAATAGATGGTGGGGGTGAGAAAAGAAATATATTTTTTATGATTTTTGCACCCGCCGCAGTTGCGAACCTTTAGTGTCTACGTACCTCCTTTCGTGCAATAGGGGATCAGGGTACACGTAGTTCACCTTAAAAAAATTTAAAACACAAGTGTGTTGGTTAATTTTATGAGATAAGACATCATCGTCATTGTCCGTATGGAAAACATACTTACTACCCACAATCATGAGAAAGGAGAATTTGCATCATCTCAAAGTGGAGGACATGGCTTGGATTTTAAAATCAACAATGCCTCACTCAATACCCAAGTGGAAAATATCTCTCTTCACTACATATTGTATAAGTATAGTTGTTTCCATCACTACATTGATTGACAAGAGTCCACTCTTTTGAGAAAATGTCAAGGTATTATTAAGTTGATTGAATTTTATTTATGAAAAGGTTTTGAAAATGCATGGACCTAAGTCCAAGTTTATTATGAAAGTGGTTCAAGTTTAAAAAACAAGAAGGGTTTTCAAAAGGAGGAAGAATATTTTTGAAATTTAAGAAGATGGGAGGAGAAGAAGAGACTATCCTAAAGCACAAGGTAAAAGCTAGGGATAAGAACCATCTAACCAACAAGAAGCCAATATTTGACATTATAATTCAAAATAGAATTCCCATTCCTTGGATTAAAACCAAACAAGCAAAGATACTAGACCTCTTGAGAGAACCAAACTTCAAGTGTATTAAGTCTTCACAATAATTGGGCAGAGTAACGACTGTATACGAGTGAATTCCAGATTAAAAACAATGTAATCACAATAACCTGCACACAAAACAAAGAAACAACCCAATATCTTGAAGTAAACCTCAAGAACTCCAGACAAAATATCAATTAAGGTCACAAGGTCTCCAACATAGGCCAAGGTTTCTAATCCTAAGTCCAAGAAGTCCAATACTCCATAATGCCAAGGATAGTAACCAAATAGTCCAAGTATCATTAAAGCCTTTTTTAGGGTTCATTGCTTTTCTGGCTGGAAAAAGGTAATGTATAAGTTGTCTCAAATAAAGAGACTACCACTTACAAAGATTTCTTAACGAACCGTCCCTGTTATATTGAACGACTAACTATCCACTCATAGAGAAGATAGTAAAGAAAAGCAACGTCGACTTTTATGGGGAAATACAAGTTGCTCAAATAAAGAGACCTGTTATTTGCTGTTATGGAGACTTGAAAAAATGACTTCCTGGGGAAAACAATATGACTTCCTGGGAACAATATGGCTTCCTGGGGAAATGCCGACATATTCCTGTTGGGGAGATAAAGTCTTCTTGTGCAAAATAAATGCACATTCTCAAACCAAAACTCGAAGCTTTAAGAAATCCAAAGTAATAATATTACTGGGAAACAAAGATTCAACCCGGAAATAAATTGGAGTAAAATGGTCTACCAAAATACATTCCTTGAGAAATGAACTCAAGAGGGAAACCTAAATCATCCAGTCAAGGAGCTGTATAGGAAGGATAAAGAAAAAAAATCTTCCACGAGGGATAACTCAGTAGGGAAATTGAAAGAATATACACTTTCTACTTAGAACTAACACTCTATTGGAGAGAGGACAACACAACTCTGTAAAACAGGCCCATATGTCAACAAAATATTAACGAATGTGAATGAGAAATGATTTGTTAAATTTAACTATGTATGATGTATGTATGAGTGTATGAGTGTTATTATGTATATGCTGACAAAACAGACATATAATACTGGGAATAAACAAACAAAACCAACTCAAGTGCACACAACACTCGGCCAAATCACATCCAAGACGATCATCCCAAAATAAAAGATAAGCACCAACTGAGGAAACAAAGTCCTACTGCATGGCTTAACTTTACTGGGGAGAAACATAATATAGCGATGAAACTGTACAGATACAGGGATATAACATCCTTCTCCGGGCTTCACCAGGGAGTATCACTCAGACTTCAACGGGGAAATAAATATTTTCAAATGTAACACTTCTATTGGGGATTGCAAAACTAATTTCAAATAAAGCAGATGTACACAAAATCATCAAAATATTCATTGGGGAATTCAGGCCCATTTTGAAGGAGGAAAAACATACAAACTTCACCAAGGCATATAACATTTCCTCATCGAGACATCTATTGGGGACTTTGTGCTGACTCCATTGAGGAGATCAACACCCCATCATCAAGTGGAAATCAATTTACGTTCTTCACTAAAGAAAGCAGAGATACATGTTCTTCGAGAGTAATAATTGTACCAACTTCTATGGGAAGAGAGGACTTTTATCCAATAAGTGAAACCTTCACTAGAGAAATCTTGAATTGAATCTTCATATCATGCAAACTCAGAAAAGAAGAAAAAAATTAACCAAGACTTGACTGGGGACACTGGAGTTATAAACCCAATACAGCGAAAACATTCTGAGAAAACCTTCCGGGGGAAACAAAACTCCTCAAACAACTAGAGTTCGTCCATTCCTGGGATCATCACTTGTGTTTTCCTCTTGAATCACAAAATCTAAAGTAAAAGTAAATTGTAAATTCTTTTTGAAATTTTTTTTTGTTATTTAATCTTTTTGCTTTGAAAATTATTATCAATAATAAATGGAGTCTTTGCAAGCTAAATAAAACAAGAAATATAAAGAATTGGGTAAAAGCTTAAATTTCATTGATAGAATGGTAGTCTGCGAATGGTGAGACTCCATGGATAATTACAAAGTTCGGAAAATGGTAATATATAATGGAAAAGATACATTGAGATACAATGACCATTATCCCCTCTAACAAGTTTTGAAATCCTGAGCAGCATTTTTCGTTGAAGTATGATGAGGATCCGAGAAGATTGTTGCTTCAATGATCAAGTCTTGTCTGATGTAGTTACTTGCCAAGAAAGTCCCTAAATTCTGTCTGAGATGCCCTTGCGGGTTTTCAACTTAGCGGGAAATTTATTATGTTTATGTCTCTAATTTTTTTCCTAGACCGCCCTTTCGGGTTTTCGGTCTACCGAGACGCTCTTTTTTTCCTAAGCCGCCCTTTGGGGTTTTCAACTTAGCGAGTTATTCTTTTTATTTCTTTAGGCGAAGTATTTCTTGATTGCATCAGCATTCATAGGACGTGGGAACTCCTCTCCATCCATAGTTTCAAGAATTAATGTGCCATCAAAGAAGGCTTTCTTGACAACATATGGGCCTTCTAAATTGGGAGTCCATTTTCCCCTAGAATCAGCTTTAAAATACATGATCTTCCTGAGCACGAGGTTGCCTTCTCTGAATTCACGAGGTTTGACCTTCTTATCAAAAGCTTTCTACATTCTCTTCTGATATAACTTCCCATGACACAAAGCCGTCATTCTCTTCTCTTCGATCAAATTCAATTGGTCAAACCTGTTATGGACACATTAATCCTCTGACAACTTGGTTTCCATTATCACACGTAAAGAGGGAATCTCGACCTTAATTGGGAGTATCGCTTCCATTCCATACACAAGGGAGAACGGGGTTGCTCATGTTGAAGTGTGAACAGATGTCTGATAGCCATGCAAAGCAAAAGGGAGAATTTCATGCCAATCCTTATAAGTAACAACCGTCTTCTAGATAATCTTCTTGATATTCTAATTAGCGGCTTCAACAGCCCCATTCATCTTTGGCCTGTACGGAGATGAGTTGTGATGCACAATCTTGAATTTCTCACAGAGTTCTGTCATCATCTTGTTGTTCAGATTCGAGCCATTGTCAGTGATAATTCTGCTCGACACACCATACCGACATATAAGATTATTCTTAATGAAGCACACTACCACCTGCTTAGTAACATTAGCATATGAAGCTGCTTCCACCCATTTTGTGAAGTAATCAATTGCTGCCAAGATAAAACGGTGTCCATTCGAAGCTTTGGGTTCTATCATCCTGTGATCGGTGGAAATAGAACTGACTGTTTTGAAATGTTGGTTTGTGAAATGTCGCGGTAAGCAAGAGTCGCCACCGTCTTTTATTTTCTCCAACAAGGAAAGGACAAAAGCACAGCAAAATTCCTTTTCGAGATGTTTCTCGGTTCGGGAGGTAGATTATAGAAAGGGAATTTTGCTGTGCTTTTGTCCTTTCCTTGTTGGAGAAAATAAAAGACGGTGGCGACTCTTGCTTACCGCGACATTTCACGAACCAGCATTTCAAAACAGTCAGTTCTATTTCCACCGATCACAGAACTGGCGACTCTGCTGGGGATTTAATAGGTGAGGTGTACCTTAGGATTAGATCATTATATGTTTTCAATTGTATGCCTTGTTTGATTTATATTTGTGGGCTTGTATCGGAGTTTCATAGATCCTAATCCGTATCTGGGGAATACCCTTTAGGTAAGTAGCAATAAACTGTGAGGGACCTGTCCAGCGTAGACCGACACGGGTGAAGCAGTAGCTACGTTGGTGTGACACCTTGGTTTGTACCGATATCCCTTGTGTTAGAACGAGGAGAATATGGGTCTTCTGAGGAGTCATTAAGCACCAACTGACCTTAGAACCTTAAATTGACCGACTTGGCCATAGAACAGTAGCAGTATGCTACACTCATTGAGGCTAAACTCTCGCGATGGTTCTGGCCGCAAGAAAAGGTTGCTAAGTTGGAGTTATGACCGATCGAGGGTAGTCAGTGATATTGAGATCCTCTAGAACCCGGTTACTATTTTTAGGACAGGTCTCAACCAACTGAAACTGAAAGAGGGTAGTACCTAAACTTCATGCCAGCCTAAAATTTAAGGGCTCTGTTGTGTGACTTGTGTGCCTTTACCATGTTTGCCTTTTGTGAATACTTGTGGTGTGCCTTTATCATAACATCATAACATCATAACATCATAACATTGCATACATCCTGCATAAGGACTAATACATTTCCAGGATCTCAAGGGTTTGTGATGTAGGTCATGATGAACCAACTGTCTAGCAAGGGGCAAAGGGGATTTATTTTCCTCTAGCCAAGGTTGTTTGGAGATCAAAACATGATAACTTGAGTCAAGGGCTATGACCCAGTCGATATGGTGAGCTTCGACTCTTGAAGGAGGACTCTCAACAACATGAAGTTCCTTCAATCAAGCTACCAGATTCAAATTCTAACAAGTTTCTTTGTTTACCCCGCGAGATCCTTGAAAACATTGCATACATAGCATACATATCATTGCATTACAGGTACCCCTTCTACAGGTCACTTATCTTCTTCGTTGTTTATTTCAGCAATCATCATGACTTCTGAACCTTCCACTGAACAAGCTATCAAGGCCCTCCAGGCCCAGAATTCCTAGTTCCAAGAGTTGGTTATGAGCCTAGCCCAGGGTCAACAGGATTTAAAGACTCTGATTCTGAAAGAGAGGAAGAAGAAGAAGAAGAGGACCGTATTGTTCAACACCAGACGCAAATTTGGCAATGGATTACAGAATGAGGTTGAGCTGACTACCTCATTTGTAGGCAAAGACAGTCCACAAGAGAGAAGGGTTCCTAGTCCCATGGTCTCCGACAACGAGACGGATTATGATGAAGAACAATACCCTCCTGCTGAGGATAGGTATAAACAGTTGGAGGACCGCTTAAGTGCTATGGAGATACAGAATGTGCCCGGGTTGGACTTTGGAGACCTAGGCTTATCCTCGGGGTGGTGATTCCACATAAGTTCAAGGCACCTGCTTTTGCCAAATATGAAGGAGCCTCCTGCCCAAAGCTGCACCTCCGGCCGTATGTAAGGAAGATCCAACCTTACACTACTGACAAGAATTTGTGGATCCATTTCTTCCAGGATAGTCTTTCAGGGACTCAACTCGAATGGTTCTATCAGCTGGACGGGGCTAGTATCCGCAACTGGGAAGATTTGGCTACTGCATTCTAGTATAATTCCGACCTCGCTCCTACGCGTACCCAACTCCAGAGTATGTCACTAGGGACGGGTGAAGGATTTAAAGAGTACGCCCAAAAGTGGAGAGACCTGGCTGGAAGGATGCAGCCACCTTTAACTGACCGTGAGCTTGTTGATATGTTCTTGGGGACCCTGTCTGGTCCGTTCTTCAACCATTTGATTGGAAATTCTTCAGTTGGGTTTACGGACCTTATCTTGACTGGTGAGAGAATTGAAGCTGGCATCAAGGCTGGGAAGATACAAAAGGGTGACTTCTCGAATACTGAGAAAAAACCATTCAAGAAAGAATCCAGTGCTGTCTATGGTTCAAGAAGACAAAATAGGTCTGAACACCGCCAAGCTGTCAACGCGGTAGTTATTTCAAAACCGGTCAGTGCTCCTCAACATCGCAACCAACAAAGGGAAGAGAGACCTAGAAGGCAATTCACTCATCTCATCATGACCTTGTCCCAGATATTGCCACAGTTGCTGAAGACCAATTTGGTAACTCTAAGGGAGGCCCCAAAGAATTCGAACACTACATCTTCAAAGTATAACCCCAATGCCCGCTGCGCTTATCACTCTGACAGCCCGGGGCATACTACAGATGATTGTTGGACTTTGAGGAACAAGGTTCAGGACCTAATCGATGAAAAAGAGGTTGAGTTCGAAGCGCCCGAGACTCCCAATGTGATCACTGCTCCCTTGCCAAAACATGGCTAGGATTGAAAGCACTTTTGTTCATTTGAATTCTGAAGTTGTATTTTTCTTTGCTTATTCAAACAATTATCATGTCAAACTCTTTTATTTCATTAATGCATTACACGTGTCTGTTTTGAATTAATGGTTTTCACTATTCAAATTGCTTTCATATTTTTGTGATGTTCAACCCTCGATTAAAAAATTCTAAGCCTTTTGAGGGAGGATGACGAAAACGATACCACGATCTTTACAATATGCTTTTGAACAGACCCCACTGATGAAGTACAGGCATTGTTTCAAATCCTAAACAGTGGAGTTATAAGGAAGATAATCCCTAGTCAACCCCCTTGAGCCAAAGAAGTTGGAGTTTTTCTTTTTACAAAAAAATTAAAACCCTTAATCATAACCTGGGGCAGGGTAGTTCTCTCAGTTGATCCAGGTGCACAATGAACGACATCAAAGAAGTCCTTCCGAAACAAAAGACAGTGATGGTTCCCTATAATCTTCAAGACAGGCAATCATTATCTTTCAAAAACAAAAGCCCAATAAGTCAAAACCTATGAAGGAGACTTACAAAACTGGGGCATCCCGCTGACTGTAATCACAAAAGAAACAGTTCAGGCAAAAAAAAAAGACAGGGATAACAAAATCAAAAAAGAAAGAGGCCCAACAAACCCTCAACAAAAAAAAGAAATGACTGCCTGTTCAAAATAAACTATCAGCATCCGAACCATCACTGGAATATCAGAGCAAAGACTCAAACAAGGTCTAACGCATGATTAGCTGAGTTTAGGATCGAAGAACATCACGAAGAGCGGGTGGGTACAAATAAATTTTGAGCCTTTATCCTTTGTTTCTTAAACCGTGAACCAGGCCACGTTATAACCCTTAAATGTCCTAGCTGAAGCATGGGTTGGTTCGAAAGCATACTGTTACAAAAGGTATCCTGACTCCTTTAGGGCTTGCTGTAAAATATTGAGTTGACATCACATTTTACAAAAAAATCACTTATTTTATTGAAAATTGCATTTTCAAAAACTTCAAGACAGACATAAGCTTTGCATTTTTAAAATAACATTATTTGCATATGGCTATTTGTTCAAACAGCAGAGAAATTCTCACGATGAATATCCAGTGAACAAAAATATTTTCAACAAAAAGGTCACCTCAAGTGGAAAAAACACTTCCAACCAAGGGGCAGACATGATCATTGTCCATCATCTGGGGCTGTCAAGTCAAGAATCCAGGAATCTCTCAAAATGCCAAATAGCCAGGGGCAAATCTCCGCCTGAGTCACTTGGGGCATTGGACATGAATTCCAGCAACGAGTCTTGCATGATCAGACATCTTCTAGTGGTATAGCAACACAATGCTACCGACAGTGACAACTCCCTATGCTCTGAGAACGTGGACATAGTCAAAAAAAATACTACGCATAATCAAAGACCCGCTAGGTCGACTGGCCTAGGCAAAAATAAGGGCTCCCCGGCGAACCAAAAGGGTTCGGGCAAAAATAAGGGATGAAAATGAAAAAAATATGTACACCCGGCAAGTCGAAAACCTGAAAAGGCGGCTTGGGCAAAAAAGGGTATCCTGGTGGACTAAAAACCCAAAAGGGCGGTCCAGGCAAAAGTTAGGGATCAAAAGCGTACGATTATGTCCCGTCATCTCGTCACTTGCCTACCAGAAGAAGATTTGTCTATCGGCAGTTATCAAGCACCTCCACAGGTACCTTCTCCCACAGAAGTTGGGGCAATAAGAATTGTCCGAACTGTACAAGCTGCTCTGTCCTCCAGTTACAAGGTAGATTCGGCTGAAGAATAGGACCAAGACACCTTCACTCCCCGCAGAGCAAGACAAGATTCAGCAATACTCTCCCCAAGCAGAGTTGGTCTCCCATCAGCCCTAAAAAGGCACAGTATCCCCAGCAAGTCAGCAATACTCTCCACCGAGCTGAGTTGGTCTACCATCAGTCCTGGAAGAGTTGGGTATCCCCAGAAGATCTTAATATTCTCCAGCGGAGTATACAGATATTCCTCAGCAAGCATCCCCGAAAGTCTTAATATTCCTCAACGAAATATAAGATTGTTCCTCGGCGGAATACAAGATACCCCCCAGTGGAACCATTTCCCAGCACAGTCTGAAAAGCTCCCCCGCCAGAGTTCAATCATCTCCCTAGTAGATTCTGGAAGCTTATTCCCTGCAGAGTACAAATATCTATCCCTAGCCATGTTCAGAGATTATCTCCACCAGAGTCTAACTGGGTTATCCTCAGCAAGTTGCAACGAAAAGATCATCCTCGGCGAAGTTCTTTCTATCCCCCAGCGGAGTTCGTCTTCAAAATCCCCCAACAGGGTTATCAACGGGGTCCCCAGCGGAGTTATCGTTAAAACCTCAGCGAAGCATCTCTTCCCACAGAGTAATTCCCCGCAGAGTAATCTCTTCGCCATGTTTATTCCCCAACAGAGTCATCCTCTCCTACAGGTTTATTTGTGCAATCAGCTTCGTTCATCGTCCCCAGTGGAAATGAAGAATCCAACATCATTCTCCAGCAGCTCCGGGATTTATCTTCCCCAGCTAAAAACAACACAGTTTCATACATCATGACACATGCACATACGCATCATATCATACAATCTCATTTATGTTGAGAACATCATTGCTTGATCCATCTCATGCATTGCATATAACTGACCTTTATCTTTCAGGAAAGATCCAGTTAAGTTCTCAGCTATGTCAAAGACCTTGCCTGGTCCAGTTAAATTGATTCCTAAAGATTTTTCTGATGCCGATCTAGTCAAAGGCCTTCTCTGGTCCAGTTAAATCGATTCCTAAAGATTTTCCTGATACAGGCCCAGTTGAAGATTCCAAGACCTTGCCTGGTCCAGTTAAATCGATTCCTAAAGATTTTTCTGATGTCGATCCAGTCAAAGGCCTTCTCTGGTCTAGTTAAATTGATTCCTAAAGATTTTCCTGATGCAGACCCAGTTGAAGATTCCAAGACCTTGCCTAGTCCAGTTAAATCGATTCCTAAAGATTTTTCTGATGCCGATCCAGTCAAAGGCCTTCTCTGGTCCAGTTAAATCGATTCCTAAAGATTTTCCTGATGCTGATCCAGTTGAAGATTCCAAGACCTTTCCTGGTCCAGTTAAATCGATTCCTAAAGATTTTTCTGATGCCTATCTAGCCAAAGGCCTTCTCTGGTCCAAATAAATCGATTCCTAAAGATTTTTCTGATACCGATCCAGTTGAAGATATTCCAAGACCTTGTCTAAACCAGCTAAATCGATTCCTAAAGATTTTTCTGATGTTAAGTCAGTCAAGGGAGACAAAACCAGTTAAATCGATTCCTAAAGATTTTTCTGATGCTAACCCAGTCAAAGGAGACAAAACCAGTTAAATCAATTCCTAAAGATTTTTCTGAGGCAAAGCCAGTCAATGGAGACTAAGTCAGTTAAATCGATTCCTAAAGATTTTTCTGATGCAAAACCAGTCAATGGAGACAAAGTCGGTTAAATCGATTCCTAAAGATTTTTCTGATGCTCAGCATGTCAATGGAGACAAAACCAGTTAAATCAATTCCTAAAGATTTTTCTGATGCGAACGCCGTCAACAGAGACAAGACCAGTTAAATCGATTCCTAAATATTTTTCTGAAGCCAAGCATGTCAATGGAGACAAAACCAGTTAAATTGATTCCTAAAGATTTTTCTGATGATCATCCCATCAATAGAGACAACCTATCAACGAATACAAAACTATCTCCCTGACCACCCTTTCTTTAGTTCCAGATCAACACCTGTAACTAGCCAGGAAATATCTGTGGACGACTAATTGTAGATCTATACCTGTAACTAGACAGGAAAGTTATCTACATTGAAAAGATTGAAGATTAATACCTGTAGCAAGCCAGGAAAACTATCTTTCTTTCTCAGGTTAGAGATTAATACCTGAAACCAGACAAGACAACTATCTACTTGACCATCATGAAGCAACCCTACACAGGTTCCTTCTTTCAACTTACCAAGTTACAATTCAACAAACAATCTCCAGATGGCATCTATAAGCCCATCCCCGATAGGATTCTGTCACATCTCCAGATGGCATCTATAAGCCCATCCTCCTATCCATCATCTTTCCAAATGGCATCTATAAGCCCATTCCCGACATCACATTGCTGATACTACACCATGCGAGTGCAAATTTCTGGGCACTTTAGTGTTCAATCATCTTCCACCTTCGGATCATGAAAGGCACACAAGCCAATCTAAATCCTCAGGTTTAATAAGATTGAACAGGGGCAACTGTTGTACCCCAAAATTTTCCCTCCCATATTCTTCAAGATTTGTCAAGAATAATCTTCAAATTACTCAAATTGGCTCAAGAGGTAGACAGTCAAATCACCTCCTAAGACAGCTGAAATTAGGGTTTTGGTTCTTTCAAGGAATTTGAGGTTTTCAATGGTTCAATCAAGTCTCATAGGCCTATAAAAATTCTCAAGCTTCTACATGCCAAGCTTCAAGACTCACAGTGCCAATTTGCACAGTCAAAAGCCTCATTTGACCCACAGTCAACTACAAGGGCAAAATGGTAATTTTGCAGTCAAAAGTCAGAATTTTTGGTCAACATATTATTTTGAGCTCACAATCATCATTTGATCAAGTCTTGATCATGATTCCACAAGAATGGCTCAAAAATCATCAAGATGCAAAAGTTACTATTTTTGGACAGTAGAAAAGTCAATTGTATCTTGACCAGGGCATAACTTTTTCATGGTTCATCAGAAAAATCCCATCCAATGCTCATTTTGAAGGGGATGACATTTCCTACAATCCATCTTCACACCCCAAGTCCAAGAAATGCTCTCACAAAAAGTTATCAATTTCTACATTATAGGTCAATTTCAAAAGTCAACAAAAGTACACTTTGAGTCAAAGGCCATAACTTGAGATTGGTAAATCCAAATGACATGGGACCAAAGGCATTGGTTAGAGGACTTCAATAACTTTCCAAAATGTCCAAGAACATGTTCATATGATCAAAATTGAGCAAGATATGCATTGGAGAAGTTGGGAAATTTTTGTGAATTTGCAAAAGTCAACTTTGCTCAAAACACCTTATTTTTGCTAATGGGCCTCAAATCTCTTCTTGAAACTTCATCCATGGCTTATGCACGACCCATCAAGCTTAATTGAATTTAGTTTCTTATTTTTTATTAATTAATTGGATTTTTAATTAATATTAATTCATTTAATTAATTTAAATTGTAGGAAAATACAAAGATGTGGTTTTTCAATCTTTTTGTGAAGCAAATATGGTCAAGATATGCTGGCAATTTCGTGTACAAATCAAAGATGCAAAAATCTCCAAAATTGACAACTTTATTCAATCATGAAAATGCAAAAAGATTTGATTTTCAATCAAATATTCAATCATCAATTCCATGGATTTTTGCTCAAGATTGTGACCTAATTTCATTCTCCTATATACATTCAAGCAAACCCTGATGCCACACACGTGAGAAAGCTGCAGACAAAGGCCATAGCATATTGAAAAATTCCAAGAAAAACTCAAAACTGATTTCTATATTCCAGGGCGATTCAAAGCTTTTTGTTTATTCTAATACCTTGCAGGAGTTCCCAGGAGTGTGTGGCAATCAAATTCAAGCCTTGAAGCTCAAAGAATCATCCTATACAGAGTCACGGTTTGCAACTTTTATTCACAATCGTATATCGTGATTCATGCATCTTTAATTTGTTTTCATGATCGTTTTGTGTTGCTAGGGACTGTACAAAGCTAATGGTATAGTTTAATTGCATTGAAACGCCATAAATCAAAAGTTGCCATGATCAATTTCTAGGGTTCTTAAGATGTGAATTTGGGGATTCCTAAACCAGGAAAAATTGAGACCACTAAGGCACATGGTTGGAATCCTGAGAACAAGACGAACCTGACCAAACCCTCGTGAAACATTTATATAAACCACAGTTCTATTCGCTATTTTTCGCCACTATAGTTTGTGGGGGTTAAAAACCCCCGCTATCTAATGTTTGTTTTGCAGGAACGCACGAGGAAGATGATGAGGTGTTAGCCTCTAAGTGGACAATTTAAAAATACGCGCGTTTTTTGTTTTGTTTTCAGCATACTGCTTATTTTCCATATATAATATTCTCTCTCCATTCTATTAACAAACGCGCAGTACAGCTCAGTTGGCCAAAGCATTGAAAGATTATCCCTTGGGACCTGGGTTCGAATCCCAGGTCCCCCAAAACGTTTATGTTATTTTTCTTAACGTATTCCTGTGCAGCTTTCCAAAAGGGTATCCATCATGTGCCTCACCTCACAACGTGCCAAGTGTCTTCACACTCAAATCCAGTGCCCAAAGAGGAAAGACCATTGTACTCCCCAGTCAACGCGCGTGTGGAGAATCAGCGAAGTCAAAGAGGCTTGCAATTTGTTGGGCCTGAGAATTTCCAAACATACCTCCATAATGGGCCAGCACCCCCCCTGGTTTATTCTTCTTTTAGTTCTTTTTATTTTTTCTTCTTTATTCTAATTATTTACTATAATTATTATTATTACTTAAATTAACCAAATTAATTTTTCATAATAAATTCAGAAAACTAAAAATGTAATATTTTTATTTATTAAATTTAATTTATTATTTTGTAAATAAATACTAACAAATTAATTTAGTCTTTTTAATTAGGTTAATTTTTGATATTTTCACAGTAATTTAAAACTAACATAGAATTAGGGTTTTTACTAACTTTTGACTATTTTTATTTTTATTTTTATTTCATTAAAAACATAAAAAAAACTTAAAAAATATTTCTTTTTATTAATTCATTAGTTTTAGGTTTAATTTAATTAAATTCCCAAATAACCAAAACTTCTTTCTTTCTAAAAAAAAAAGGTCAAAACCCTAAGAACTCTTCTGATTCAATTTTCTCTCGCGCATGTGATTATTCTTGATTAATTTTTATCATTATTATGTAATTGCTCCGAGGATGTAATAGCTTTAATTAAGACCTTTTTATCGCTTTCTTTATTTTTTCGCAATTTACTTTTTTCCAAGGGTTTGTTTTTGGCGATGTAAATACCCGACGCCTTGTAATAGCGTAGATTTATTTTCCGCAATATTTAACTGTTAGATGTGTTAATTTGTCCTCCCATATTCCTCAAGATTTGTCAAGAATGATCTTCAAATTGTTCAAGAGTTGTACAGTTCAAACCACCTCCTAAGACAGCTGAAATTAGGGTTTTGGTTCCTTCAAGGAATTTGGGGTTTTCAATGGTTCAATCAAGTCTCATTGGCCCACATATATCCTCAAGCACCTACATACCAAGTTTCAAGACTCATAGTGTCAACTTGCACAGTCAAAAGCCCTATTTGATCCACAGTCAACTGTAGGGGCAAAATGGTCATTTCACAGTCAAAAGTCAGAATTTTTGGTCAACATCTTATTAATTTCATCTTTAATTCATTATTTTTGTAAATAAATACTAACAAATTAATTTAGTCTTTTTTAATTAGGTTAATTTCAATATTTTTTTGCAATAAATAAAATAAATTAGAATTAGGGTTTTTACTAACTTTTGACTATTTTTTATTTACTTCCTTGAGACATTAAAGATTAAAAAATATTTCTTTTTATTAATTAGTTTAAGGTTTAATTTAATTTAATTCATAAACAACCAAAAACTTCTTTCTTTCTCAAAAAGGGTCAAAACCCTAAGGACTTCTCCGATTCAATTCTTTCTCGCGCATGTGGTTATTTTTTATTAATTATTGATCATATTTATGTAATTGCTCCGAGATGTAATAGCTTTAATTAGGACCTTTTTATCGCTTTCATTTAATTTCCCGCATTTACTTTTCAAGGGTTGTTTTTGGCGATGTAAATACCCGACGCCTTGTAATAGCGTAGATTTATCTTCCGCAAACTATTAACTGTTAGATGTATGTTAACTAGGCTATGCATGACAAGACTTATCTCTGAAATTAAAATCAAAACGTAGCTCACCATAACATGTGCAAAGATAACTTAACTGAATTCTGACACACTCGCACATACCACTCCTAAGGTACGCCTCACTTGGTTGCCTCGAACGTGGTCATTGAGTATAGGGTGTTTTAGAGGTCGCCCTCCTGTCTAAAGATCCAAGTTGCCTCAAAACGGTTGCCTCGGATAAAAATGATCTAGGACATTAGGGTTACCGCTAAGGCGTCCTACTATTGCTTTGGTGACCACATGTCCCTATAATCGAATTAACCCTTAAACTCCAACGACGGTGCTACCTACTTCTCAATAGTGGGATGGTACTGTCTAAAGGACATTTACACAGCTTAATTTCTTTTGAGTAGGTAGAGGTTCTCAGGTACTTGCTCTTTCAAAACAAAACAAAAATACTTTTTACACTTACACTTTTCAAACAAAGTTTTCAAACAATACTTCATACACTCTTGAGGACAGATACAAGAGTTAAATTGAAGTTTTTAAACAAACTTTTTCAAAACCCACAAACACAAGAAAAGCAAAACATTTTTGAAAACATAGTGAGCAAGTACCTAAGAGCCCGTGGATAACCACGGATAGAAAGGGTGCTAACACCTTCCCTTTCTATAATCTACCTCCCGAACCGAGAAACATCTCGAAAAGGAATTTTGCTGTGCTTTTGTCCTTTCCTTGTTGGAGAAAATAAAACACGGTGGCGGCTCTTGCTTACCGCGACATTTCGCGAACCAGCACTCCAAAACAGCCAGTTCTATTTCCACCGATCACAGAACTGATTGTTTTGGAGTGCTGGTTCGCGAAATGTTGCGGTAAGCAAGAGCCGCCACCGTCTTTTATTTTCTCCAACAAGGAAAGGACAAAAGCACAGCAAAATTCCTTTTCGAGATGTTTCTCGGTTCGGGAGGTAGATTATAGAAAGGGAAGGTGTTAGCACCCTTTCTATCCGTGGTTATCCACGGGCTCTTAGGTACTTGCTCACTATGTTTTCAAAAATGTTTTGCTTTTCTTGTGTTTGTGGGTTTTGAAAAAGTTTGTTTAAAAACTTCAATTTAACTCTTGTATCTGTCCTCAAGAGTGTATGAAGTATTGTTTGAAAACTTTGTTTGAAAAGTGTAAGTGCAAAAAGTATTTTTGTTTTGTTTTGAAAGAGCAAGTACCTGAGAACCTCTACCTACTCAAAAGAAATTAAGTTATGTAAATGTCCTTTAGACAGTACCATCCCACTATTGAGAAGTAGGTGGCACCGTCGTTGGAGTTTAAGGGTCAATTCGATTATAGGGACATGTGGTCACCAAAGCAATAGTAGGACGCCTTAGCGGTAACCCTAATGTCCTAGATCATTTTTATCTGAGGCAACCGTTTTGAGGCAACTTGGATCTTTAGACAGGAGGGAGACCTCTAAAACACCCTATACTCAATGACCACGTTCGAGGCAACCAAGTGAGGTGTACCTTAGGAGTGGCATGTGCGAGTGTGTCAGAATTCAGTTAAGTTATCTTTGCACATGTTATGGTGAGCTACGTTTTGATTTTAATTTCAGAGATAAGTCTTGTCATGCATAGCCTAGTTAACATACATCTAACAGTTAATAGTTTGCGGAAGATAAATCTACGCTATTACAAGGCGTCGGGTATTTACATCGCCAAAAACAACCCTTGAAAAGTAAATGCGGGAAATTAAATGAAAGCGATAAAAAGGTCCTAATTAAAGCTATTACATCCTCGGAGCAATTACATAAATATGATCAAAAATTAATAAAAAATAACCACATGCGCGAGAAAGAATTGAATCGGAGAAGTCCTTAGGGTTTTGACCCTTTTTGATAAAGAAAGAAGTTTTTGGTTGTTTATGAATTAAATTAAATTAAACCTAAAACTAATTAATAAAAAGAAATATTTTTTAATCTTTAATGTCTCAAGGAAATAAATAAAAAATAGTCAAAAGTTAGTAAAAACCCTAATTCTATGTTAGTTTTAAATTATTGTGAAAATATCAAAAATTAACCTAATTAAAAAGACTAAATTAATTTGTTAGTATTTATTTATAAAATAATAAATTAAATTTAATAAATAAAAATATTACATTTTTAGTTTTCTGAATTTATTATGAAAAAATAATTTGGTTAATTTAAGTAATAATAATAATTATAGTAAATAATTAGAATAAAGAAGAAAAAAGAAAAAGAACTAAAAGAAGAATAAACCAGGGGGGTGCTGGCCCATTTAGGAGGTAAGTTTGGAAATTGGTGGCCCAATAACAATTCCAGTCCGTTGACTTTGGATCGCCCACACGTGCATTGACCAGGGAGCATGGTAGACTAACTCTGCTTGGGGGGAGAGTATTGCTGACTTGCTGGGGATACTGTGCCCTTTTGGGATTGATGGGAGACCAACTCTGCTTGGGGAGAGTATTGCTGAATCTTGCCTTACTCTGCGGGGAGTGAAGGTATCTTGGTCATATTCTTCAGCTGAACTTACCTTGGTACCTTGGTGGACAGAGCAGCTGTACAGTTTGGACAATTTTATTGCCCCTGTTTCTGCGGGAGAAGGTGCCTATGAGGAGCTTGATAACTGCTGATTGACAAATCTTCTTCTAGTAGGCAAGTGACGAGATGACGGGACATAGTCGTACGCTTTGATCCCTAATTTTTGCCTGGACCGCCCTTTCGGGTTTTCAGTCCATCGGGATACCCTTTTTTTTCCCAAGCCGCCTTTTCAGATTTTTGACTTGCCGGGTGTACAGATTTTTCATTTTCGTCCCTTATTTTTGCCCGAACCCTTTTGATTCGCCGGGAAGCCCTTATTTTTGCCTAGGCCAGTTGACCTAGCAGGTTTTTGATTATGCATAGTATTTTTTTTACTATGTCCACGTTCTCAGAGTGCAGGGATTTGCCACTGTTGGTAGTGTTGTGTTACCATACCACCGGAAGATGTCTGATCATGCAAGATTCGTTGCTGGAATTCATGTCCAATGGCCCAAGTGACTCAGATGGAGATTTGCCCCTGGCTATTTGGCATTTTGAGAGATTCCTTGAATCTTGACTTGACTGCCCCAGATGATGGACAATGGTTATGTCTGCCCCTTGGCTGGAAGTGTTTCTTCCACTTGAGGTGACCTTGAGAAGGCTTTTGTCCACTAGATATTCGTCGTGCGAATTTCTCTGCTGTTCGAACAAATAGTCATATGCAAACAATATTATTTCAAGAATGCAAAGCTTATGTCTGTCTTGAAATTTTTGAAAATGCAGTTTTCAATAAAACAAGTGATTTTTTGCAAAATGTGATGTCAACTCAGGATTTTACAGCGAGCCCTACAGGAGTCAGGATACCTTTGGTAACAGTATGCTTTCGAACTAACCCATGCTTCAGCTAGGACTTTTAAGGGTTATAACGTGGCCTGGTTCACGGTTTAAGAAACAAATGATAAAGGCTCAAATTTTATTTGTACCCACTCGTTCTTCGTGATGTCCTTCGATCCTAAACTCAGCTAATCGTGTGTTAGACCTTGTTTGAGTCTTTGCTTTGATATTCCGGTGATGGTTCGGATATTGACAGTTTATTTTGAATAGGCAGTCATTTCTTTTTTGTTGAGAGTCTGTAGGATCTCTTTCTTTTTTTTTAATTATTATCCCTGTCTTTTTGCCTGAACTGTTTCTTTTGTGATTACAGTCAGCGGGATGCCCCAGTTTTTTGTAAGTCTCCTTCATAGGTTTTGACTTATTGGGCTTTTATTTTGAGAGATAATGACTGCATGTCCTGACGATTATAGGGAACCATCACTGTCTTTTGTTTCGGAAGGACTCCTTTGATGCCATTCATTGTGCATCTGGATCAACTGAGAGAACTACCCTGCCCCAGGTTATGATTAAGGGTTTTAATTTTTGAAAAGAAAAACTCCCACTTCTTTGGCTTAAAGGGGTTGACGAGGGATTATCTTCCTTATAACTCCACTGTTTAGGATTTGAAACAATGCATGTACCTCATCAGCGGGGTCTGTTCAAAAGCATATTGTAAAGATCGTGGTATCGTTTTCGTCATCCTCCCTCAAAAGGCTTAGAATTTTTAATCGAGAGTTGATCATTACATAAAATGAAAGCAATTTGAATATAGTGGATACGAATGGATTGATTCAAAACAGACATATGCGATGCATTGATAAAATAATAAAGCTTGACATGAATAAATGTTTGAACAATCAAAAGAAAATTACAAATTGAAAATTCTAATGAACAAAAAAGTCTTCTCGTCTCAGGACTTGTCACTTCAAATGGTGAACCTTGGAGGGATGGTAGAAGAACTCAGCCTGACCACCTTGGGTGAATTCCAATGCTCCTTCATCAATCAGGTCCTGGATCTTGTTCTTCAGAGTCCAACAGTCGTCGGTGTCATATCCTGGACTGTCAGAGTGGTATGCACACCTTTCATCAGGGTTATACCTTGGGGAGGCTGTGTTGGGATTCTTAGGAGGGTCCCTTAACGTCACCAGATTCAATCTCAACAGGCATTGTAAAGCTTGAGACAGTGACACGTTGAGCTTGGTGAATTGCCTCTTGGGCTTGTTTGGCTTGCTCTGATCAACCCGTTGTTCTTGGCGAGGTTGTTGTTGGACCTATGAGGTAGTAGCAACTTGGAGAGGTCCATTCTTCATCAAACCAAACCTTTGACTTCTCAGAAGTTGATTAATGACTTGATCCTCAGCCTTGACTGTTTGCTTCATACTGTTGTATATGTCTTGATGAAGCTGGTTGATCATGGTTCTCAACTCTTCTTGCTCCCGAGCTAAGCCTTGGATAAGAGCCATCTGCCCCAGCATCTGGGTTCTCATTGCATCTACCTCAGCTTGCAGATGTTTCAGCCGTTCGTCCTTATTATCTTCAGGACTTTTCTTGACCAAATTCCCCATGAGGAGTGTTCTCAACTCTTCCTGCCCCCTGGATAGGTTTAGGAAGATTTCCCTGAACTGAGTCTCTTGAGTATGAAGATCCTGGTTGTCTTGTTGGAAAGCCATTGCTGAAATAAACAGCGAGAACGTGAGAGACCTGTAAAGGGTGACCTGTTATGCAATGATATGTATGTATGCAATGTTTTCAAGGATCTCGTGGGGTAAACATAGAAACTTGTTAGAATTTGAATCTGGTAGCTTGATTGAAGGAACTTCATGTTGTTGAGAGTCCTTCTTCAAGAGTCAAAGCTCACCATATCGAGTGGGTCATAGCCCTTGACTCAAGTTATCGTGCTTGGATTTCTGGACAACCTTGGCTAGAGGAAAATAAATCCCTTTTGCCCCTTGCTAGACATTTGGTTCATCCTGACCTGCATCACAAACCCTTGAGATCCTTGAAATGGTTAAGGAAATGCTATGGTATGATGTTATGATGTGTATGCTATGTGTGTGAGGTGATGTAAGTAAGCCCTGCTATAAATCCAAAGTGTTGGATAAGGACTGTAAACAAAACCTGTAAGGAACTCATGTTGTTAGATAACAAGAATGTGCAAGTAGTTCAAGTTTGAAGGCACACAAGTCACACCAAAAGAGCCCTTAGATTTCAGGCCAACATGAAGTTTAGGTACTACCCTCTTTCAGTTTCAGTTGGTTAAGACCTGTCCTAAAAATAGTAACCGGGTTCTAGAGGATCTCAATATCACTGACTACCCTCAATCGGTCATAACTCCAGCTTAGCAACCTTTTCTTGCGGCCGGAACCATCGCGAGAGTTTAGCCTCAATGAGTGTAGCATACTGCTACTGTCCTATGGCCAAGTTGGTCAATTTAAGGTTCTAAGGTCAGTTGGTGCTTAATGACTCCTCAGAAGACCCATATTTTCCTCGTTCCAACACAAGGGATATCGGTACAGACCAAGGTGTCACACCAACGTAGCTATTGCTTCACCCGTGTCGGTCTATGCCGGACAGGTCCCTCACAGTTTATTGCTACTTACCTAAAGGGTATTCCCCAAATCCGGGTTAGGATCTATGAAACTCCAATACAAGCCCACAATATTAAAGCAAACAAGGCATACAATTGAAAACATAAGTGTTCTTATCCTAAGGTACACCTCACTTATAAGTCCCCAGCAGAGTCGCCAGTTCTGTGATCGGTGGAAATAGAACTGACTGTTTTGGAGTGTTGGTTCGCGAAATGTCACGGTAAGCAAGATCCGCCACCGTCTTTTATTTTCTCCAACAAGGAAAGGACAAAAGCAAAGCAAAATTCCTTTTCGAGATGTTTCTCGATTCGGGAGGTAGATTATAGAAAGGGAAGGTGTTAGCACCCTTTCTATCTGTGGTTATCCACGGGCTCTTAGGTACTTGCTCACTATGTTTTCAAAAATGTTTTGCTTTTCTTGTGTTTGTGGGTTTTGAAAAAGTTTGTTTAAAAACTTCAATTTAACTCTTGTATCTGTCCTCAAGAGTGTATGAAGTATTGTTTGAAAACTTTGTTTGAAAAGTGTAAGTGCAAAAAGTATTTTTGTTTTGTTTTGAAAGAGAAAGCACCTGAGAACCTCTACCTACTCAAAAGAAATTAAGCTGTGTAAATGTCCTTTAGACAGTACCATCCCACTATTGAGAAGTAGGTAGCACCGTCGTTGGAGTTTAAGGGTTAATTCGATTATAGGGACATGTGGTCACCAAAGCAATAGTAGGACGCCTTAGCGGTAACCCTAATGTCCTAGATCATTTTTATCCGAGGCAACCGTTTGGAGGCAACTTGGATCTTTAGACAGGAGGGCGACCTCTAAAACACCTTATACTCAATGACCACGTTCGAGGCAACCAAGTGAGGCGTACCTTAGAAGTGGCATGTGCGAGTGTGTCAGAATTCAGTTAAGTTATCTTTGCACATGTTATGGTGAGCTACGTTTTGATTTTAATTTCAGAGATAAGTCTTGTCATGCATAGCCTAGTTAACATACATCTAACAGTTAATAGTTTGCGGAAGATAAATCTACGCTATTACAAGGCGTCGGGTATTTACATCGCCAAAAACAACCCTTGAAAAGTAAATGCGGGAAATTAAATGAAAGCGATAAAAAGGTCCTAATTAAAGTTATTACATCCTCGGAGCAATTACATAAATATGATCAAAAATTAATAAAAAATAACCACATGCGCGAGAAAGAATTGAATCGGAGAAATCCTTAGGGTTTTGACCCTTTTTGAGAAAGAAAGAAGTTTTTGGTTGTTTATGAATTAAATTAAATTAAACCTAAAACTAATTAATAAAAATAAATATTTTTTAATCTTTAATGTCTCAAGGAAGTAAATAAAAAATAGTCAAAAGTTAGTAAAAACCCTAATTCTAATTTATTTTATTTACTGCAAAAAAATATTGAAATTAACCTAATTAAAAAAGACTAAATTAATTTGTTAGTATTTATTTACAAAAATAATGAATTAAAGATGAAATTAATAAGATGTTGACCAAAAATTCTGACTTTTGACTGTGAAATGACCATTTTGCCCCTGCAGTTGACTGTGGATCAAATAGGGCTTTTGACTGTGCAAGTTGACACTGTGAGTCTTGAAACTTGGTATATAGGTGCTTGAGGATATATATGGGCCTATGAGACTTGATTGAACCATTGAAAACCCCAAATTCCTTGAAGGAACCAAAACCCTAATTTGAGTTGTCTTAGGAGGTGGTTTGAACTGTACAACTCTTGAACAATTTGAAGATCATTCTTGACAAATCTTGAGGAATATGGGAGGGCAAATTAACATACATCTAACAGTTAAATATTGCGGAAAATAAATCTACGCTATTACAAGGCGTCGGGTATTTACATCGCCAAAAACAAACCCTTGGAAAAAAGTAAATTGCGAAAAAATAAAGAAAGCGATAAAAAGGTCTTAATTAAAGCTATTACATCCTCGGAGCAATTACATAAGAATGATAAAAATTAATCAAGAATAATCACATGCGCGAGAGAAAATTGAATCGGAAGAGTTCTTAGGGTTTTGACCCTTTTTTTTTTAGAAAGAAAGAAGTTTTGGTTATTTGGGAATTTAATTAAATTAAACCTAAAACTAATGAATTAATAAAAAGAAATATTTTTTAAGTTTTTTATGTTTTTAATGAAATAAAAATAAAAATAGTCAAAAGTTAGTAAAAACCCTAATTCTATGTTAGTTTTAAATTATTGTGAAAATATCAAAAATTAACCTAATTAAAAAGACTAAATTAATTTGTTAGTATTTATTTACAAAATAATAAATTAAATTTAATAAATAAAAATATTACATTTTTAGTTTTCTGAATTTATTATGAAAAATTAATTTGGTTAATTTAAGTAATAATAATAATTATAGTAAATAATTAGAATAAAGAAGAAAAAAGAAAAAGAACTAAAAGAAGAATAAACCAGGGGGGGTGCTGGCCCATTATGGAGGTATGTTTGGAAATTCTCAGGCCCAACAAACTGCAAGCCTCTTTGACTTCGCTGATTCTCCACACGCGCGTTGACTGGGGAGTACAATGGTCTTTCCTCTTTGGCCACTGGATTTGAGTGTGAAGACACTTGGCACGTTGTGAGGTGAGGCACATGGTGGATACCCTTTTGGAAAGCTGCACAGGAATACGTTAAGAAAAATAACATAAGCGTTTTGGGGGACCTGGGATTCGAACCCAGGTCCCAAGGGATAATCTTTCAATGCTTTGGCCAACTGAGTTGTACTGCGCGTTTGTTAATAGAATGGAGAGAGAATATTATATATGGAAAATAAGCAATATGCTGAAAACAAAACAAAAAACGCGCGTATTTTTAAATTGTCCACTCAGAGGCTAACACCTCATCATCTTCCTCGTGCGTTCCTGTAAAACAAACATTAGATAGCGGGGGTTTTTAACCCCCACAAACTACAGTGGCGAAAAATAGCGAATAGAACTGTGGTTTATATAAATGTTTCGCGAGGGTTTGGTCAGGTTCGTCTTGTTCTCAGGATTCCAACCATGTGCCTTAGTGGTCTCAATTTTTCCTGGTTTAGGAATCCCCAAATTCACAGCTTAAGAACCCTAGAAATTGATCATGGCAACTTTTGATTTATGGCGTTTCAATGCAATTAAACTATACCATTAGCTTTGTACAGTCCCTAGCAACACAAAACGATCATGAAAACATATTAAAGATGCATGAATCACGATATACGATTGTGAATAAAAGTTGCAAACCGTGACTCTGTATAGGATGATTCTTTGAGCTTCAAGGCTTGAATTTGATTGCCACACACTCCTGGGAACTCCTGCAAGGTATTAGAATCAACAAAAAGCTTTGAATCACCCTGGAATATAGAAATCAGTTTTGAGTTTTTTTTGGAATTTTTCAATATGCTATGGCCTTTGTCTGCAGCTTTCTCACGTGTATGGCATTAGGGTTTACTTGAATATATATAGAGGAATGAAATTAGGTCACAATCTTGAGCAAAAATCCATTGAATTGATGATTGAATATTTGATTGGAAATCAAATCTTTTTGCATTTTCATGATTGGAAAAAGTTGCCAATTTTGGAGATTTTGCATCTTTGACTTGGTACACGAAATTGCCAGCATATCTTGACCATATTTGCTTCACAAAAAGATTGAAAAGATCAAATCTTTGTATTTTCCTACAATTAAATTAATTAAATGAATTAATATTAATTAAAAATCCAATTAATCAATAAAAAATAAGAAAATAAATTCAATTAAGCTTGATGGGTCGTGCATAGGCCATGGATGAAGTTTCAACAAGAAATTTGAGGCCCATTAGCAAAAACAAAGTGTTTTGAGCAAAGTTGACTTTTGCAATTTCACAAAAATTTCCCAACTTCTCCAATGCATATCTTGCTCAATTTTGATCATATGAACATGTTCTTGGACATTTTGGAAAGGTCTTGAAGTCCTCTAACCAATGCCTTTGGTCCCATGTCATTTGGATTTACAAATCTCAAGTTATGGCCTTTGACTTAAAGTGCATTTTTGTTGACTTTTGAAAAGGACCTATAATGTCAAAATCGATAACTTTTTATGAGAGCATTTATTGGACTTGGAGTGTGAAGATGGATTGTAGGAAATGTCATCCCCTTAAAAATGAGAATTTGATGGGATTTTTCTAACAAACCATGAAAAGGTTATTCCCTGGTCAAGACACAGTTGACTTTTCTGCTGTCCAAAAATAGCAACTTTTTGCATCTTGATGATTTTTGAGCTATCCTTGTGGAATCATGATCAAGACTTGATCAAATGATGATTGTGGACTCAAAATAAGATGTTGACCAAAAATTCTGACTTTTGACTGTGAAATGACCATTTTTCCCCCGCAGTTGACTGTGGATCAAATAGGGCTTTTGACTGTGCAAGTTTACACTGTGAGTCTTGAAACTTGGTATGTAGGTGCTTGAGGATATATATGGGCCTATGAGACTTGATTGAACCATTGAAAACCCCAAATTCCTTGAAGGAACCAAAACCCTAATTTCAGTTGTCTTAGGAGGTGGTTTGAACTGTACAACTCTTGAACAATTTGAAGATCATTCTTGACAAATCTTGAGGAATATGGGAGGGCAAATTAACATACATCTAACAGTTAAATATTGCGGCAAATAAATCTACGCTATTACAAGGCGTCGGGTATTTACATCGCCAAAAACAAACCCTTGGAAAAAAGTAAATTGTGAAAAAATAAAGAAAGCGATAAAAAGGTCTTAATTAAAGCTATTACATCCTCGGAGCAATTACATAATAATGATAAAAATTAATCAAGAATAATCACATGCGCGAGAGAAAATTGAATCGGAAGAGTTCTTAGGGTTTTGACCCTCTTTTTTTAGAAAGAAAGAAGTTTTGGTTATTTGGGAATTTAATTAAATTAAACCTAAAACTAATGAATTAATAAAAAGAAATATTTTTTAAGTTTTTTATGTTTTTAATGAAATAAAAATAAAAATAGTCAAAAGTTAGTAAAAACCTTAATTCTATGTTAGTTTTAAATTATTGTGAAAATATCAAAAATTAACCTAATTAAAAAGACTAAATTAATTTGTTAGTATTTATTTACAAAATAATAAATTAAATTTAATAAATAAAAATATTACATTTTTAGTTTTCTGAATTTATTATGAAAAATTAATTTGGTTAATTTAAGTAATAATAATAATTATAGTAAATAATTAGAATAAAGAAGAAAAAAGAAAAAGAACTAAAAGAAGAATAAACCAGGGGGGGTGCTGGCCCATTATGGAGGTATGTTTGGAAATTCTCAGGCCCAACAAACTGCAAGCCTCTTTGACTTCGCTGATTCTCCACACGCGCGTTGACTGGGGAGTACAATGGTCTTTCCTCTTTGGCCACTGGATTTGAGTGTGAAGACACTTGGCACGTTGTGAGGTGAGGCACATGGTGGATACCCTTTTGGAAAGCTGCACAGGAATACGTTAAGAAAAATAACATAAGCGTTTTGGGGGACCTGGGATTCGAACCCAGGTCCCAAGGGATAATCTTTCAATGCTTTGGCCAACTGAGTTGTACTGCGCGTTTGTTAATAGAATGGAGAGAGAATATTATATATGGAAAATAAGCAATATGCTGAAAACAAAACAAAAAACGCGCGTATTTTTAAATTGTCCACTCAGAGGCTAACACCTCATCATCTTCCTCGTGCGTTCCTGTAAAACAAACATTAGATAGCGGGGGTTTTTAACCCCCACAAACTACAGTGGCGAAAAATAGCGAATAGAACTGTGGTTTATATAAATGTTTTGCGAGGGTTTGGTCAGGTTCGTCTTGTTCTCAGGATTCCAACCATGTGCCTTAGTGGTCTCAATTTTTCCTGGTTTAGGAATCCCCAAATTCACAGCTTAAGAACCCTAGAAATTGATCATGGCAACTTTTGATTTATGGCGTTTCAATGCAATTAAACTATACCATTAGCTTTGTACAGTCCCTAGCAACACAAAACGATCATGAAAACATATTAAAGATGCATGAATCACGATATACGATTGTGAATAAAAGTTGCAAACCGTGACTCTGTATAGGATGATTCTTTGAGCTTCAAGGCTTGAATTTGATTGCCACACACTCCTGGGAACTCCTGCAAGGTATTATAATCAACAAAAAGCTTTGAATCGCCCTGGAATATAGAAATCAGTTTTGAGTTTTTTTTGGAATTTTTCAATATGCTATGGCCTTTGTCTGCAGCTTTCTCACGTGTATGGCATTAGGGTTTACTTGAATATATATAGAGGAATGAAATTAGGTCACAATCTTGAGCAAAAATCCATTGAATTGATGATTGAATATTTGATTGGAAATCAAATCTTTTTGCATTTTCATGATTGGAAAAAGTTGCCAATTTTGGAGATTTTGCATCTTTGACTTGGTACACGAAATTGCCAGCATATCTTGACCATATTTGCTTCACAAAAAGATTGAAAAGATCAAATCTTTGTATTTTCCTACAATTAAATTAATTAAATGAATTAATATTAATTAAAAATCCAATTAATCAATAAAAAATAAGAAAATAAATTCAATTAAGCTTGATGGGTCGTGCATAGGCCATGGATGAAGTTTCAACAAGAAATTTGAGGCCCATTAGCAAAAACAAAGTGTTTTGAGCAAAGTTGACTTTTGCAATTTCACAAAAATTTCCCAACTTCTCCAATGCATATCTTGCTCAATTTTGATCATATGAACATGTTCTTGGACATTTTGGAAAGGTCTTGAAGTCCTCTAACCAATGCCTTTGGTCCCATGTCATTTGGATTTACAAATCTCAAGTTATGGCCTTTGACTTAAAGTGCATTTTTGTTGACTTTTGAAAAGGACCTATAATGTCAAAATCGATAACTTTTTATGAGAGCATTTATTGGACTTGGAGTGTGAAGATGGATTGTAGGAAATGTCATCCCCTTAAAAATGAGAATTTGATGGGATTTTTCTAACAAACCATGAAAAAGTTATTCCCTGGTCAAGACACAGTTGACTTTTCTGCTGTCCAAAAATAGCAACTTTTTGCATCTTGATGATTTTTGAGCTATCCTTGTGGAATCATGATCAAGACTTGATCAAATGATGATTGTGGACTCAAAATAAGATGTTGACCAAAAATTCTGACTTTTGACTGTGAAATGACCATTTTGCCCCTGCAGTTGACTGTGGATCAAATAGGGCTTTTGACTGTGCAAGTTGACACTGTGAGTCTTGAAACTTGGTATGTAGGTGCTTGAGGATATATATGGGCCTATGAGACTTGATTGAACCATTGAAAACCCCAAATTCCTTGAAGGAACCAAAACCCTAATTTCAGCTGTCTTAGGAGGTGGTTTGAACTGTACAACTCTTGAACAATTTGAAGATCATTCTTGACAAATCTTGAGGAATATGGGAGGGCAAATTAACATACATCTAACAGTTAAATATTGCGGCAAATAAATCTACGCTATTACAAGGCGTCGGGTATTTACATCGCCAAAAACAAACCCTTGGAAAAAAGTAAATTGCGAAAAAATAAAGAAAGCGATAAAAAGGTCTTAATTAAAGCTATTACATCCTCGGAGCAATTACATAATAATGATAAAAATTAATCAAGAATAATCACATGCGCGAGAGAAAATTGAATCGGAAGAGTTCTTAGGGTTTTGACCCTCTTTTTTTAGAAAGAAAGAAGTTTTGGTTATTTGGGAATTTAATTAAATTAAACCTAAAACTAATGAATTAATAAAAAGAAATATTTTTTAAGTTTTTTATGTTTTTAATGAAATAAAAATAAAAATAGTCAAAAGTTAGTAAAAACCCTAATTCTATGTTAGTTTTAAATTATTGTGAAAATATCAAAAATTAACCTAATTAAAAAGACTAAATTAATTTGTTAGTATTTATTTACAAAATAATAAATTAAAATTAATAAATAAAAATATTACATTTTTAGTTTTCTGAATTTATTATGAAAAATTAATTTGGTTAATTTAAGTAATAATAATAATTATAGTAAATAATTAGAATAAAGAAGAAAAAAGAAAAAGAACTAAAAGAAGAATAAACCAGGGGGGGTGCTGGCCCATTATGGAGGTATGTTTGGAAATTCTCAGGCCCAACAAACTGCAAGCCTCTTTGACTTCGCTGATTCTCCACACGCGCGTTGACTGGGGAGTACAATGGTCTTTCCTCTTTGGCCACTGGATTTGAGTGTGAAGACACTTGGCACGTTGTGAGGTGAGGCACATGGTGGATACCCTATTGGAAAGCTGCACAGGAATATGTTAAGAAAAATAACATAAGCGTTTTGGGGGACCTGGGATTCGAACCCAGGTCCCAAGGGATAATCTTTCAATGCTTTGGCCAACTGAGTTGTACTGCGCGTTTGTTAATAGAATGGAGAGAGAATATTATATATGGAAAATAAGCAATATGCTGAAAACAAAACAAAAAACGCGCGTATTTTTAAATTGTCCACTCAGAGGCTAACACCTCATCATCTTCCTCGTGCTTTCCTGCAAAACAAACATTAGATAGCGGGGGTTTTTAACCCCCACAAACTACAGTGGCGAAAAATAGCGAATAGAACTGTGGTTTATATAAATGTTTCGCGAGGGTTTGGTCAGGTTCGTCTTGTTCTCAGGATTCCAACCATGTGCCTTAGTGGTCTCAATTTTTCCTGGTTTAGGAATCCCTAAATTCACAGCTTAAGAACCCTAGAAATTGATCATGGCAACTTTTGATTTATGGCGTTTCAATGCAATTAAACTATTCCATTAGCTTTGTACAGTCCCTAGCAACACAAAACGATCATGAAAACATATTAAAGATGCATGAATCACGATATACGATTGTGAATAAAAGCTGCAAACCGTGACTCTGTATAGGATGATTCTTTGAGCTTCAAGGCTTGAATTTGATTGCCACACACTCCTGGGAACTCCTGCAAGGTATTAGAATCAACAAAAAGCTTTGAATCGCCCTGGAATATAGAAATCAGTTTTGAGTTTTTCTTGGAATTTTTCAATATGCTATGGCCTTTGTCTGCAGCTTTCTCACGTGTATGGCATTAGGGTTTACTTGAATATATATAGAGGAATGAAATTAGGTCACAATCTTGAGCAAAAATCCATTGAATTGATGATTGAATATTTGATTGGAAATCAAATCTTTTTGCATTTTCATGATTGGAAAAAGTTGCCAATTTTGGAGATTTTGCATCTTTGACTTGGTACACGAAATTGCCAGCATATCTTGACCATATTTGCTTCACAAAAAGATTGAAAAGATCAAATCTTTGTATTTTCCTACAATTAAATTAATTAAATGAATTAATATTACTTAAAAATCCAATTAATCAATAAAAAATAAGAAAATAAATTCAATTAAGCTTGATGGGTCGTGCATAGGCCATGGATGAAGTTTCAACAAGAAATTTGAGGCCCATTAGCAAAAACAAAGTGTTTTGAGCAAAGTTGACTTTTGCAATTTCACAAAAATTTCCCAACTTCTCCAATGCATATCTTGCTCAATTTTGATTATATGAACATGTTCTTGGACATTTTGGAAAGGTCTTGAAGTCCTCTAACCAATGCCTTTGGTCCCATGTCATTTGGATTTACAAATCTCAAGTTATGGCCTTTGACTTAAAGTGCATTTTTGTTGACTTTTGAAAAGGACCTATAATGTCAAAATCGATAACTTTTTATGAGAGCATTTATTGGACTTGGAGTGTGAAGATGGATTGTAGGAAATGTCATCCCCTTAAAAATGAGAATTTGATGGGATTTTTCTAACAAACCATGAAAAGGTTATTCCCTGGTCAAGACACAGTTGACTTTTCTGCTGTCCAAAAATAGCAACTTTTTGCATCTTGATGATTTTTGAGCTATCCTTGTGGAATCATGATCAAGACTTGATCAAATGATGATTGTGGACTCAAAATAAGATGTTGACCAAAAATTCTGACTTTTGACTGTGAAATGACCATTTTGCCCCTGCAGTTGACTGTGGATCAAATAGGGCTTTTGACTGTGCAAGTTGACACTGTGAGTCTTGAAACTTGGTATGTAGGTGCTTGAGGATATATATGGGCCTATGAGACTTGATTGAACCATTGAAAACCCCAAATTCCTTGAAGGAACCAAAACCCTAATTTCAGCTGTCTTAGGAGGTGGTTTGAACTGTACAACTCTTGAACAATTTGAAGATCATTCTTGACAAATCTTGAGGAATATGGGAGGGCAAATTAACATACATCTAACAGTTAAATATTGCAGAAAATAAATCTACGCTATTACAAGGCGTCGGGTAGTTACATCGCCAAAAACAAACCCTTGGAAAAAAGTAAATTGCGAAAAAATAAAGAAAGCGATAAAAAGGTCTTAATTAAAGCTATTACATCCTCGGAGCAATTACATAATAATGATAAAAATTAATCAAGAATAATCACATGCGCGAGATAAAATTGAATCGGAAGAGTTCTTAGGGTTTTGACCCTCTTTTTTTAGAAAGAAAGAAGTTTTGGTTATTTGGGAATTTAATTAAATTAAACCTAAAACTAATGAATTAATAAAAAAGAAATATTTTTTAAGTTTTTTATGTTTTTAATGAAATAAAAATAAAAATAGTCAAAAGTTAGTAAAAACCCTAATTCTATGTTAGTTTTAAATTATTGTGAAAATATCAAAAATTAACCTAATTAAAAAGACTAAATTAATTTGTTAGTATTTATTTACAAAATAATAAATTAAAATTAATAAATAAAAATATTACATTTTTAGTTTTCTGAATTTATTATGAAAAATTAATTTGGTTAATTTAAGTAATAATAATAATTATAGTAAATAATTAGAATAAAGAAGAAAAAAGAAAAAGAACTAAAAGAAGAATAAACCAGGGGGGGTGCTGGCCCATTATGGAGGTATGTTTGGAAATTCTCAGGCCCAACAAACTGCAAGCCTCTTTGACTTCGCTGATTCTCCACACGCGCGTTGACTGGGGAGTACAATGGTCTTTCCTCTTTGGCCACTGGATTTGAGTGTGAAGACACTTGGCACGTTGTGAGGTGAGGCACATGGTGGATACCCTATTGGAAAGCTGCACAGGAATATGTTAAGAAAAATAACATAAGCGTTTTGGGGGACCTGGGATTCGAACCCAGGTCCCAAGGGATAATCTTTCAATGCTTTGGCCAACTGAGTTGTACTGCGCGTTTGTTAATAGAATGGAGAGAGAATATTATATATGGAAAATAAGCAATATGCTGAAAACAAAACAAAAAACGCGCGTATTTTTAAATTGTCCACTCAGAGGCTAACACCTCATCATCTTCCTCGTGCTTTCCTGCAAAACAAACATTAGATAGCGGGGGTTTTTAACCCCCACAAACTACAGTGGCGAAAAATAGCGAATAGAACTGTGGTTTATATAAATGTTTCGCGAGGGTTTGGTCAGGTTCGTCTTGTTCTCAGGATTCCAACCATGTGCCTTAGTGGTCTCAATTTTTCCTGGTTTAGGAATCCCTAAATTCACAGCTTAAGAACCCTAGAAATTGATCATGGCAACTTTTGATTTATGGCGTTTCAATGCAATTAAACTATTCCATTAGCTTTGTACAGTCCCTAGCAACACAAAACGATCATGAAAACATATTAAAGATGCATGAATCACGATATACGATTGTGAATAAAAGCTGCAAACCGTGACTCTGTATAGGATGATTCTTTGAGCTTCAAGGCTTGAATTTGATTGCCACACACTCCTGGGAACTCCTGCAAGGTATTAGAATCAACAAAAAGCTTTGAATCGCCCTGGAATATAGAAATCAGTTTTGAGTTTTTCTTGGAATTTTTCAATATGCTATGGCCTTTGTCTGCAGCTTTCTCACGTGTATGGCATTAGGGTTTACTTGAATATATATAGAGGAATGAAATTAGGTCACAATCTTGAGCAAAAATCCATTGAATTGATGATTGAATATTTGATTGGAAATCAAATCTTTTTGCATTTTCATGATTGGAAAAAGTTGCCAATTTTGGAGATTTTGCATCTTTGACTTGGTACACGAAATTGCCAGCATATCTTGACCATATTTGCTTCACAAAAAGATTGAAAAGATCAAATCTTTGTATTTTCCTACAATTAAATTAATTAAATGAATTAATATTACTTAAAAATCCAATTAATCAATAAAAAATAAGAAAATAAATTCAATTAAGCTTGATGGGTCGTGCATAGGCCATGGATGAAGTTTCAACAAGAAATTTGAGGCCCATTAGCAAAAACAAAGTGTTTTGAGCAAAGTTGACTTTTGCAATTTCACAAAAATTTCCCAACTTCTCCAATGCATATCTTGCTCAATTTTGATTATATGAACATGTTCTTGGACATTTTGGAAAGGTCTTGAAGTCCTCTAACCAATGCCTTTGGTCCCATGTCATTTGGATTTACAAATCTCAAGTTATGGCCTTTGACTTAAAGTGCATTTTTGTTGACTTTTGAAAAGGACCTATAATGTCAAAATCGATAACTTTTTATGAGAGCATTTATTGGACTTGGAGTGTGAAGATGGATTGTAGGAAATGTCATCCCCTTAAAAATGAGAATTTGATGGGATTTTTCTAACAAACCATGAAAAGGTTATTCCCTGGTCAAGACACAGTTGACTTTTCTGCTGTCCAAAAATAGCAACTTTTTGCATCTTGATGATTTTTGAGCTATCCTTGTGGAATCATGATCAAGACTTGATCAAATGATGATTGTGGACTCAAAATAAGATGTTGACCAAAAATTCTGACTTTTGACTGTGAAATGACCATTTTGCCCCTGCAGTTGACTGTGGATCAAATAGGGCTTTTGACTGTGCAAGTTGACACTGTGAGTCTTGAAACTTGGTATGTAGGTGCTTGAGGATATATATGGGCCTATGAGACTTGATTGAACCATTGAAAACCCCAAATTCCTTGAAGGAACCAAAACCCTAATTTCAGCTGTCTTAGGAGGTGGTTTGAACTGTACAACTCTTGAACAATTTGAAGATCATTCTTGACAAATCTTGAGGAATATGGGAGGGCAAATTAACATACATCTAACAGTTAAATATTGCAGAAAATAAATCTACGCTATTACAAGGCGTCGGGTAGTTACATCGCCAAAAACAAACCCTTGGAAAAAAGTAAATTGCGAAAAAATAAAGAAAGCGATAAAAAGGTCTTAATTAAAGCTATTACATCCTCGGAGCAATTACATAATAATGATAAAAATTAATCAAGAATAATCACATGCGCGAGATAAAATTGAATCGGAAGAGTTCTTAGGGTTTTGACCCTCTTTTTTTAGAAAGAAAGAAGTTTTGGTTATTTGGGAATTTAATTAAATTAAACCTAAAACTAATGAATTAATAAAAAGAAATATTTTTTAAGTTTTTTATGTTTTTAATGAAATAAAAATAAAAATAGTCAAAAGTTAGTAAAAACCCTAATTCTATGTTAGTTTTAAATTATTGTGAAAATATCAAAAATTAACCTAATTAAAAAGACTAAATTAATTTGTTAGTATTTATTTACAAAATAATAAATTAAAATTAATAAATAAAAATATTACATTTTTAGTTTTCTGAATTTATTATGAAAAATTAATTTGGTTAATTTAAGTAATAATAATAATTATAGTAAATAATTAGAATAAAGAAGAAAAAAGAAAAAGAACTAAAAGAAGAATAAACCAGGGGGGGTGCTGGCCCATTATGGAGGTATGTTTGGAAATTCTCAGGCCCAACAAACTGCAAGCCTCTTTGACTTCGCTGATTCTCCACACGCGCGTTGACTGGGGAGTACAATGGTCTTTCCTCTTTGGCCACTGGATTTGAGTGTGAAGACACTTGGCACGTTGTGAGGTGAGGCACATGGTGGATACCCTATTGGAAAGCTGCACAGGAATATGTTAAGAAAAATAACATAAGCGTTTTGGGGGACCTGGGATTCGAACCCAGGTCCCAAGGGATAATCTTTCAATGCTTTGGCCAACTGAGTTGTACTGCGCGTTTGTTAATAGAATGGAGAGAGAATATTATATATGGAAAATAAGCAATATGCTGAAAACAAAACAAAAAACGCGCGTATTTTTAAATTGTCCACTCAGAGGCTAACACCTCATCATCTTCCTCGTGCTTTCCTGCAAAACAAACATTAGATAGCGGGGGTTTTTAACCCCCACAAACTACAGTGGCGAAAAATAGCGAATAGAACTGTGGTTTATATAAATGTTTCGCGAGGGTTTGGTCAGGTTCGTCTTGTTCTCAGGATTCCAACCATGTGCCTTAGTGGTCTCAATTTTTCCTGGTTTAGGAATCCCTAAATTCACAGCTTAAGAACCCTAGAAATTGATCATGGCAACTTTTGATTTATGGCGTTTCAATGCAATTAAACTATTCCATTAGCTTTGTACAGTCCCTAGCAACACAAAACGATCATGAAAACATATTAAAGATGCATGAATCACGATATACGATTGTGAATAAAAGCTGCAAACCGTGACTCTGTATAGGATGATTCTTTGAGCTTCAAGGCTTGAATTTGATTGCCACACACTCCTGGGAACTCCTGCAAGGTATTAGAATCAACAAAAAGCTTTGAATCGCCCTGGAATATAGAAATCAGTTTTGAGTTTTTCTTGGAATTTTTCAATATGCTATGGCCTTTGTCTGCAGCTTTCTCACGTGTATGGCATTAGGGTTTACTTGAATATATATAGAGGAATGAAATTAGGTCACAATCTTGAGCAAAAATCCATTGAATTGATGATTGAATATTTGATTGGAAATCAAATCTTTTTGCATTTTCATGATTGGAAAAAGTTGCCAATTTTGGAGATTTTGCATCTTTGACTTGGTACACGAAATTGCCAGCATATCTTGACCATATTTGCTTCACAAAAAGATTGAAAAGATCAAATCTTTGTATTTTCCTACAATTAAATTAATTAAATGAATTAATATTACTTAAAAATCCAATTAATCAATAAAAAATAAGAAAATAAATTCAATTAAGCTTGATGGGTCGTGCATAGGCCATGGATGAAGTTTCAACAAGAAATTTGAGGCCCATTAGCAAAAACAAAGTGTTTTGAGCAAAGTTGACTTTTGCAATTTCACAAAAATTTCCCAACTTCTCCAATGCATATCTTGCTCAATTTTGATCATATGAACATGTTCTTGGACATTTTGGAAAGGTCTTGCAGTCCTCTAACCAGTGCCTTTGGTCCCAAGTCATTTGGATTTACCAATCTCAAGTTATGGCCTTTGACTTAAAGTGCATTTTTGTTGACTTTTGAAAAGGACTTATAATGTCAAAATTGATAACTTTTTACGAGAGCATTTATTGGACTTGAGTGTGAAGATGGATTGTAGGAAATGTCATCCCCTTCAAAATGAGCATTGGATGGGATTTTTCTGACAAACCATGAAAAAGTTATGCCCTGGTCAAGATACAGTTGACTTTTCTACTGTCCAAAAATAGCAACTTTTTGCATCTTGATGATTTTTGAGCTATCCTTGTGGAATCATGATCAAGACTTGATCAAATGATGATTGTGGACTCAAAATAAGATGTTGACCAAAAATTCTGACTTTTGACTGTGAAATGATCATTTTGCCCCTGCAGTTGACTTTGGATCAAATAGGGCTTTTGACTGTGCAAGTTGACACTGTGAGTCTTGAAACTTGGTATGTAGGTGCTTGAGGATATATATGGGCCTATGAGACTTGATTGAACCATTGAAAACCCCAAATTCCTTGAAGGAACCAAAACCCTAATTTCAGCTGTCTTAGGAGGTGGTTTGAACTGTAAAACTCTTGAACAATGTGAAGATCATTCTTGACAAATCTTGAGGAATATGGGAGGGTAAATTAACATACATCTAACAGTTAAATATTGCGGAAAATAATTCTACGCTATTACAAGGCGTCGGGTATTTACATCGCCAAAAACAAACCCTTGGAAAAAAGTAAATTGCGAAAAAATAAAGAAAGCGATAAAAAGGTCTTCATTAAAGCTATTACATCCTCGGAGCAATTACATAATAATGATAAAAATTAATCAAGAATAATCACATGCGCGAGAGAAAATTGAATCGGAAGAGTTCTTAGGGTTTTGACCCTTTTTTTTTAGAAAGAAAGAAGTTTTGGTTATTTGGGAATTTAATTAAATTAAACTTAAAACTAATGAATTAATAAAAAGAAATATTTTTTAAGTTTTTTATGTTTTTAATGAAATAAAAATAAAAATAGTCAAAAGTTAGTAAAAACCCTAATTCTATGTTAGTTTTAAATTATTGTGAAAATATCAAAAATTAACCTAATTAAAAAGACTAAATTAATTTGTTAGTATTTATTTACAAAATAATAAATTAAATTTAATAAATAAAAATATTACATTTTTAGTTTTCTGAATTTATTATGAAAAATTAATTTGGTTAATTTAAGTAATAATAATAATTATAGTAAATAATTAGAATAAAGAAGAAAAAAGAAAAAGAACTAAAAGAAGAATAAACCAGGGGGGGTGCTGGCCCATTATGGAGGTATGTTTGGAAATTCTCAGGCCCAACAAACTGCAAGCCTCTTTGACTTCGCTGATTCTCCACACGCGCGTTGACTGGGGTTTACAATGGTCTTTCCTCTTTGGCCACTGGATTTGAGTGTGAAGACACTTGGCACGTTGTGAGGTGAGGCACATGGTGGATACCCTTTTGGAAAGCTGCACAGGAATACGTTAAGAAAAATAACATAAGCGTTTTGGGGGACCTGGGATTCGAACCCAGGTCCCAAGGGATAATCTTTCAATGCTTTGGCCAACTGAGTTGTACTGCGCGTTTGTTAATAGAATGGAGAGAGAATATTATATATGGAAAATAAGCAATATGCTGAAAACAAAACAAAAAACGCGCGTATTTTTAAATTGTCCACTCAGAGGCTAACACCTCATCATCTTCCTCGTGCTTTCCTGCAAAACAAACATTAGATAGCGGGGGTTTTTAACCCCCACAAACTACAGTGGCGAAAAATAGCGAATAGAACTGTGGTTTATATAAATGTTTCGCGAGGGTTTGGTCAGGTTCGTCTTGTTCTCAGGATTCCAACCATGTGCCTTAGTGGTCTCAATTTTTCCTGGTTTAGGAATCCCCAAATTCACAGCTTAAGAACCCTAGAAATTGATCATGGCAACTTTTGATTTATGGCGTTTCAATGCAATTAAACTATACCATTAGCTTTGTACAGTCCCTAGCAACACAAAACGATCATGAAAACATATTAAAGATGCATGAATCACAATATACAATTGTGAATAAAAGCTGCAAACCGTGACTCTGTATAGGATGATTCTTTGAGCTTCAAGGCTTGAATTTGATTGCCACACACTCCTGGGAACTCCTGCAAGGTATTAGAATCAACAAAAAGCTTTGAATCGCCCTGGAATATAGAAATCAGTTTTGAGTTTTTCTTGGAATTTTTCAATATGCTATGGCCTTTGTCTGCAGCTTTCTCACGTGTATGGCATTAGGGTTTACTTGAATATATACAGAGGAATGAAATTAGGTCACAATCTTGAGCAAAAATCCATTGAATTGATGATTGAATATTTGATTGGAAATCAAATCTTTTTGCATTTTCATGATTGGAAAAAGTTGCCAATTTTGGAGATTTTGCATCTTTGACTTGGTACACGAAATTGCCAGCATATCTTGACCATATTTGCTTCACAAAAAGATTGAAAAGATCAAATCTTTGTATTTTCCTACAATTAAATTAATTAAATGAATTAATATTAATTAAAAATCCAATTAATCAATAAAAAATAAGAAAATAAATTCAATTAAGCTTGATGGGTCGTGCATTGGCCATGGATGAAGTTTCAACAAGAAATTTGAGGCCCATTAGCAAAAACAAAGTGTTTTGAGCAAAGTTGACTTTTTCAATTTCACAAAAATTTCCCAACTTCTCCAATGCATATCTTGCTCAATTTTGATCATATGAACATGTTCTTGGACATTTTGGAAAGGTCTTGCAGTCCTCTAACCAGTGCCTTTGGTCCCAAGTCATTTGGATTTACCAATCTCAAGTTATGGCCTTTGACTTAAAGTGTATTTTTGTTGACTTTTGAAAAGGACTTATAATGTCAAAATTGATAACTTTTTATGAGAGCATTTATTGGACTTGGAGTGTTAAGATGGATTGTAGGAAATGTCATCCCCTTCAAAATGAGCATTGGATGGGATTTTTCTGACAAACCATGAAAAAGTTATGCCCTGGTCAAGATACAGTTGACTTTTCTACTGTCCAAAAATAGCAACTTTTTGCATCTTGATGATTTTTGAGCTATCCTTGTGGAATCATGATCAAGACTTGATCAAATGATGATTGTGGACTCAAAATAAGATGTTGACCAAAAATTCTGACTTTTGACTGTGAAATGACCATTTTGCCCCTGCAGTTGACTGTGGATCAAATAGGGCTTTTGACTGTGCAAGTTGACACTGTGAGTCTTGAAACTTGGTATGTAGGTGCTTGAGGATATATATGGGCCTATGAGACTTGATTGAACCATTGAAAACCCCAAATTCCTTGAAGGAACCAAAACCCTAATTTCAGCTGTCTTAGGAGGTGGTTTGAACTGTACAACTCTTGAACAATTTGAAGATCATTCTTGACAAATCTTGAGGAATATGGGAGGGCAAATTAACATACATCTAACAGTTAAATATTGCGGAAAATAATTCTACGCTATTACAAGGCGTCGGGTATTTACATCGCCAAAAACAAACCCTTGGAAAAAAGTAAATTGCGAAAAAATAAAGAAAGCGATAAAAAGGTCTTCATTAAAGCTATTACATCCTCGGAGCAATTACATAATAATGATAAAAATTAATCAAGAATAATCACATGCGCGAGAGAAAATTGAATCGGAAGAGTTCTTAGGGTTTTGACCCTTTTTTTTAGAAAGAAAGAAGTTTTGGTTATTTGGGAATTTAATTAAATTAAACCTAAAACTAATGAATTAATAAAAAGAAATATTTTTTAAGTTTTTTATGTTTTTAATGAAATAAAAATAAAAATAGTCAAAAGTTAGTAAAAGCCCTAATTCTATGTTAGTTTTAAATTATTGTGAAAATATCAAAAATTAACCTAATTAAAAAGACTAAATTAATTTGTTAGTATTTATTTACAAAATAATAAATTAAATTTAATAAATAAAAATATTACATTTTTAGTTTTCTGAATTTATTATGAAAAATTAATTTGGTTAATTTAAGTAATAATAATTATTATAGTAAATAATTAGAATAAAGAAGAAAAAAGAAAAAGAACTAAAAGAAGAATAAACCAGGGGGGGGTGCTGGCCCATTATGGAGGTATGTTTGGAAATTCTCAGGCCCAACAAACTGCAAGCCTCTTTGACTTCGCTGATTCTCCACACGCGCGTTGACTGGGGTTTACAATGGTCTTTCCTCTTTGGCCACTGGATTTGAGTGTGAAGACACTTGGCACATTGTGAGGTGAGGCACATGGTGGATACCCTTTTGGAAAGCTGCACAGGAATACGTTAAGAAAAATAACATAAGCGTTTTGGGGGACCTGGGATTCGAACCCAGGTCCCAAGGGATAATCTTTCAATGCTTTGGCCAACTGAGTTGTACTGCGCGTTTGTTAATAGAATGGAGAGAGAATATTATATATGGAAAATAAGCAATATGCTGAAAACAAAACAAAAAACGCGCGTATTTTTAAATTGTCCACTCAGAGGCTAACACCTCATCATCTTCCTCGTGCGTTCCTGCAAAACAAACATTAGATAGCGGGGGTTTTTAACCCCCACAAACTACAGTGGCGAAAAATAGCGAATAGAACTGTGGTTTATATAAATGTTTCGCGAGGGTTTGGTCAGGTTCGTCTTGTTCTCAGGATTCCAACCATGTGCCTTAGTGGTCTCAATTTTTCCTGGTTTAGGAATCCCCAAATTCACAGCTTAAGAACCCTAGAAATTGATCATGGCAAGTTTTGATTTATGGCGTTTCAATGCAATTAAACTATACCATTAGCTTTGTACAGTCCCTAGCAACACAAAACGATCATGAAAACATATTAAAGATGCATGAATCACGATATACGATTGTGAATAAAAGCTGCAAACCGTGACTCTGTATAGGATGATTCTTTGAGCTTCAAGGCTTGAATTTGATTGCCACACACTCCTGGGAACTCCTGCAAGGTATTAGAATCAACAAAAAGCTTTGAATCGCCCTGGAATATAGAAATCAGTTTTGAGTTTTTCTTGGAATTTTTCAATATGCTATGGCCTTTGTCTGCAGCTTTCTCACGTGTATGGCATTAGGGTTTACTTGAATATATATAGAGGAATGAAATTAGGTCACAATCTTGAGCAAAAATCCATTGAATTGATGATTGAATATTTGATTGGAAATCAAATCTTTTTGCATTTTCATGATTGGAAAAAGTTGCCAATTTTGGAGATTTTGCATCTTTGACTTGGTACACGAAATTGCCAGCATATCTTGACCATATTTGCTTCACAAAAAGATTGAAAAGATCAAATCTTTGTATTTTCCTACAATTAAATTAATTAAATGAATTAATATTAATTAAAAATCTAATTAATCAATAAAAAATAAGAAAATAAATTCAATTAAGCTTGATGGGTCGTGCATAGGCCATGGATGAAGTTTCAACAAGAAATTTGAGGTCCATTAGCAAAAACAAAGTGTTTTGAGCAAAGTTGACTTTTGCAATTTCACAAAAATTTCCCAACTTCTCCAATGCATATCTTGCTCAATTTTGATCATATGAACATGTTCTTGGACATTTTGGAAAGGTCTTGGAGTCCTATAACCAGTGCCTTTGGTCCCATGTCATTTGGATTTACCAATCTCAAGTTATGTCCTTTGACTTAAAGTGCATTTTTGTTGACTTTTGAAAAGGACATATAATGTCAAAATTGATAACTTTTTATGAGAGCATTTATTGGACTTGGAGTGTGAATATGGATTGTAGGAAATGTCATCCCCTTCAAAATGAGAATTGGATGGAATTTTTCTAACAAACCATGAAAAAGTTATGCCCTGGTCAAGATACAGTTGACTTTTCTACTGTCCAAAAATAGTAACTTTTTGCATCTTGATGATTTTTGAGCTATCCTTGTGGAATCATGATCAAGACTTGATCAAATGATGATTGTGGACTCAAAATAAGATGTTGACCAAAAATTCTGACTTTTGACTGTGAAATGACCATTTTGCCCCTGCAGTTGACTGTGGATCAAATAGGGCTTTTGACTGTGCAAGTTGACACTGTGAGTCTTGAAACTTGGTATGTAGGTGCTTGAGGATATATATGGGCCTATGAGACTTGATTGAACCATTGAAAACCCCAAATTCCTTGAAGGAACCAAAACCCTAATTTCAGCTGTCTTAGGAGGTGGTTTGAACTGTACAACTCTTGAACAATTTGAAGATCATTCTTGACAAATCTTGAGGAATATGGGAGGGCAAATTAACATACATCTAACAGTTAAATATTGCGGAAAATAAATCTACGCTATTACAAGGCGTCGGGTATTTACATCGCCAAAAACAAACCCTTGGAAAAAAGTAAATTGCGAAAAAATAAAGAAAGCGATAAAAAGGTCTTAATTAAAGCTATTACATCCTCGGAGCAATTACATAATAATGATAAAAATTAATCAAGAATAATCACATGCGCGAGAGAAAATTGAATCGGAAGAGTTCTTAGGGTTTTGACCCTTTTTTTTTAGAAAGAAAGAAGTTTTTGTTATTTGGGAATTTAATTAAATTAAACCTAAAACTAATGAATTAATAAAAAGAAATATTTTTTAAGTTTTTTATGTTTTTAATGAAATAAAAATAAAAATAAAAATAGTCAAAAGTTAGTAAAAGCCCTAATTCTATGTTAGTTTTAAATTATTGTGAAAATATCAAAAATTAACCTAATTAAAAAGACTAAATTAATTTGTTAGTATTTATTTACAAAATAATAAATTAAATTTAATAAATAAAAATATTACATTTTTAGTTTTCTGAATTTATTATGAAAAATTAATTTGGTTAATTTAAGTAATAATAATAATTATAGTAAATAATTAGAATAAAGAAGAAAAAAGAAAAAGAACTAAAAGAAGAATAAACCAGGGGGGGTGCTGGCCCATTATGGAGGTATGTTTGGAAATTCTCAGGCCCAACAAACTGCAAGCCTCTTTGACTTCCCTGATTCTCCACACGCGCGTTAACTGGGGAGTACAATGGTCTTTCCTCTTTGGCCACTGGATTTGAGTGTGAAGACACTTGGCACGTTGTGAGGTGAGGCACATGGTGGATACCCTTTTGGAAAGCTGCACAGGAATACGTTAAGAAAAATAACATAAGCGTTTTGGGGGACCTGGGATTCGAACCCAGGTCCCAAGGGATAATCTTTCAATGCTTTGGCCAACTGAGTTGTACTGCGCGTTTGTTAATAGAATGGAGAGAGAATATTATATATGGAAAATAAGAAATATGCTGAAAACAAAACAAAAAACGCGCGTATTTTTAAATTGTCCACTCAGAGGCTAACACCTCATCATCTTCCTCGTGCGTTCCTGCAAAACAAACATTAGATAGCGGGGGTTTTTAACCCCCACAAACTACAGTGGCGAAAAATAGCGAATAGAACTGTGGTTTATATAAATGTTTCGCGAGGGTTTGGTCAGGTTCGTCTTGTTCTCAGGATTCCAACCATGTGCCTTAGTGGTCTCAATTTTTCCTGGTTTAGGAATCCCCAAATTCACAGGTTAAGAACCCTAGAAATTGATCATGGCAACTTTTGATTTATGGCGTTTCAATGCAATTAAACTATACCATTAGCTTTGTACAGTCCCTAGCAACACAAAACGATCATGAAAACATATTAAAGATGCATGAATCACGATATACGATTGTGAATAAAAGCTGCAAACCGTGACTCTGTATAGGTTGATTCTTTGAGCTTTAAGGGTTGAATTTGATTGCCACACACTCCTGGGAACTCCTGCAAGGTGTTAGAATCAACAAAAAGCTTTGAATCTCCCTGGAATATAGAAATCAGTTTTGAGTTTTTCTTGGAATTTTTCAATATGCTATGGCCTTTGTCTGCAGCTTTCTCACGTGTATGGCATTAGGGTTTACTTGAATATATATAGAGGAATGAAATTAGGTCACAATCTTGAGCAAAAATCCATTGAATTGATGATTGAATATTTGATTGGAAATCAAATCTTTTTGCATTTTCATGATTGGAAAAAGTTGCCAATTTTGGAGATTTTGCATCTTTGACTTGGTACACGAAATTGCCAGCATATCTTGACCATATTTGCTTCACAAAAAGATTGAAAAGATCAAATCTTTGTATTTTCCTACAATTAAATTAATTAAATGAATTAATATTAATTAAAAATCTAATTAATCAATAAAAAATAAGAAAATAAATTCAATTAAGCTTGATGGGTCGTGCATAGGCCATGGATGAAGTTTCAACAAGAAATTTGAGGCCCATTAGCAAAAACAAAGTGTTTTGAGCAAAGTTGACTTTTGCAAATTCACAAAAATTTCCCAACTTCTCCAATGCACAGCTTGCTCAATTTTGATCATATGAACATGTTCTTGGACATTTTAGAAAGGTCTTGAATTCCTCTAACCAATGCCTTTGGTCCCATGTCATTTGGATTTACCAATCTCAAGTTATGCCCTTTGACTCAAAGTGTACTTTTGTTGACTTTTGAAATTGACCTATAATGTAGAAATTGATAACTTTTTGTGAGAGCATTTCTTGGACTTGGGGTGTGAAAATGGATTGTAGGAAATGTCATCCCCTTCAAAATGAGCATTGGATGGGATTTTTCTGATGAACCATGAAAAAGTTATGCCCTGGTCAAGATACAGTTGACTTTTCTACTGTCCAAAAATAGTAACTTTTGCATCTTGATGATTTTTGAGCCATTCTTGTGGAATCATGATCAAGACTTGATCAAATGATGATTGTGAGCTCAAAATAAGATGTTGACCAAAAATTCTGACTTTTGACTGCAAAATGAACATTTTGCCCTTGTAGTTGACTGTGGGTCAAATGAGGCTTTTGACTGTGCAAATTGGCACTGTGAGTCTTGAAGCTTGGCATGTAGATGCTTGAGAATGTTTATAGGCCTATGAGACTTGATTGAACCATTGAAAACCTCAAATTCCTTGAAAGAACCAAAACCCTAATTTCAGTTGTCTTAGGAGGTGATTTGATTGTCTACCTCTTGAGCCAATTTGAGTAATTTGAAGATTATTCTTGACAAATCTTGAATAATATGGGAGGGCAAATTTTGGGGTACAACACATCCCAACCATGTCAATACCCCACATAGAGAAGGGCCACGGGTAAGAAATAACATTGAGAAGTGTCGGAGGCACATGAACCTTGTCCGCATAAATCTGTCATTTATGACACTTCTTTGCAAATTTATAACAGTCAGATTCCATTGCATCCAATAGTAACCTGCCTTTAGCATCTTCTTAACCATCGAATGTCCATTGGCGTGAGTTCCAAATGAGCCTTCATGAATCTCATGCATCAACATGTTTGCTTCGTGTCTATCCACGCATCTGAGCAGGACCATGTCATAATTTCTCTTGTACAACACATTTTCACTGAGGAAGAAACTGTCGGCCAATCTTCTTAAAGTATTTTTATGTTTATACGATGAACCAATCAGATATTTCTGAGTGTGAAGAAAATGCTTGATATCATAATACCAAGGTTTCTCATCCGCTACCTCCTTTGTTGTAAACACATGAGCGGGCCTATCCAGTAGCCGAACTATAATTCGAGGTATATCATTCCAAGTATTTACTTGATACATAGAAGCCAGAGTTACCAGAGCATCCGCCATTTGATTTTCATCTCTAGGCATGTGATGTAATTCAACTTTATTAAAGAAGGGTAACAATCTTCTAGCATAATCTTTGTAAGGGATCAAGCCAGGGTGATGAGTATCCCACTCTCCTTTAATATGATTTATTACCAAAGCTGAATCACCATACACATCTAGAATTTTAATTCTGAGATCAATAGCTACCTCGAGACCCATGATGCAAGCCTCATATTCTACCATATTATTAGTACAATCAAATGTCAACCTTGCAGTGAGAGGGATGTGTGATCCATGTGGAGTGACAATCACAACACCAATTCCTTTACCATAAGCATTCACAGCTCCATCAAATATCATACTCCAAAGAGATTCAGGATCGGGACCTTTCTCAAGCAATGGTTCTTCACAATCTTTCACTCTCAGAAACATCACATCCTCTTCGGGAAAATCATACTTCACAGACTGATAATCATCGACTGGTTGGTGAGCAAGATAATATGCCAATATGCTACTTTTAATAGCTTTTTGAGTGCGATATTCGATGTCATATTCAGATAACAGCATCTGCCATCGGGCAATTCTCACAGTAAGAGCAGGCTTTTCAAAAATGTACTTGATTGGATCCATTTTGGATATCAACCAAGTAGTGTGATTCAATATATACTGCCCTAAATGTTTTTCCGCCCATGCCAGAGCACAGCATGTCTTTTTTAGCATGAAATACCGCAACTCACAATCAGTAAAAAATTTACTGAGATAATAAATGGCGTACTCTTTCTTCCCCGTTTCATCTTGTTATCCCAGAATACAGCCCATGGAATTATCTAACATTGTCAGATACATAATCAATGGTCTTCTTTCAATAGGAGGGAGCAAGATAGGAGGTCCAAGTAGATATTCTTTAATACTTTCAAATGCCCTTTGGCAATCATCTATCCACACGCAACCTTGATCTTTCTTTAACAACTTAATAATCGGTTCACACGTTGCAGTCATGTGGGAAATGAATCTGGAAATATAATTCAAACGCCCGTGGAACCCTCTGACTTGCTTTTCAGTTCTCGGTGCTGGCATTTCTTGAATTGATTTGACTTTATCAGGGTCAACTTTAATCCCTCTCTGACTAACAATGAAACTCAACAATTTCCATGACTGAACACTGAAAGTACATTTATTTGGATTCAAGCGGAGATGATACTTCCTCAAACGTTGAAACAACTTCAACAAATATTCTACATGCCCTTCTTCAGTCTAGGATTTAGAAATCATATCATCAACATATACCTCGATTTCCTTGTGCATCAGATCATGGAATAGGGTTGTCATAGCCCTCTGGTACGTTGCACCAACGTTCTTCAACCCGAAGGGCGTCACTCTGTAACAGAATGTTCCCCAGGGTGTGATAAACGTTGTTTTTTCCATGTCCTCAGGAGCCATTCTTATTTGATTATACCCGGAAAATCCGTCCATGAATGAGAAAACTTTGAATTTTGTTGTGCTATCCACTAACATATCAATGTGTGGCAATGGAAAATCATCTTTTGGACTAGCTTTACTTAGATCTCTGTAATCTACACACATGCAAACTTTTCCGTCTTTCTTCGGTACTGGGACAATATTGGCAATCCATTGAGGGTACACTGATGTCACAAGAAAACCGACATTAATCTGCTTTAGAACTTCCTCTTTGATCTTCACTGCCATATTTGGGTGAGTTCTTCGCAACTTCTGTTTGATTGGAGGACACTCTGGCTTCAACGGTAAATGGTGCTCTACAATATCTGTATCTAGACCAGGCATATCTTGGTAAGACCAAGCAAAAATGTCCACATACTCTTTCAACAACTCAATCAACCTGCTCTTCACATCAGGATGCAGTAACGCTCCAATCTTGACTTCCTTCGGATCTTCTTCCGAACCCAAATTGATTACTTCCAATGGCTCTTTATATGGCTGAATGGCATCCTCCTCGCGCTCAAGCAACCGTGAGACCTCTTCTGGTATCTCATCATAGTCTTCTTCTTCGGCCCCATACGCAGGACATTCAAAGTTGGAGAGGGTGCAGGGTCATTGTATTCAACAAGTTTTTTAATTAATCTACACATATGATTTATGATTATTTTTAGAAACTTAAACATATAACAAGTGATCATGCAAATTGAATTTCAGTTATTATTTATTTTGAAAGGTTTTTTTTATTACCATTTTCCAAGAAAAAAAGCAAATAAATAAATAAATAAAAAAACATAATTTGAGAAACAAAGACAACTTTTATTATTGATTTTAAAAGTCATAGCAAACAGATAAGCCCGTACAATATTAATACTTTCACCTTGGGAATAGTGAAAGCTTTTCAAAAATATTAATAAAACAAATTACTTTGAAACATGTATGCAAGAGGGAATATCAATGGTGATCCAGTTCTGAACCCTAACTCCGTGTGTCACATAATTTGGCATTTCTGGCTCTACTTCATCTTCCACAATGGCATTAATCCCGGAGACATTGGATGAAGATAACCTCCACTACGGAAGATGTCTTGATACTTGCCTGCAGAAGACTTCGGCTTCATGCTCTTACCTTTATCATTCTTCAAAGAGAACCCCGAGCCAACTTTGTTCTTGGTTATAGGTGGATCCACAATCTGTCCCCATACCTCACTATGACCATCACGCACAACCTGCTGCACATCCTTAAGTGAAACCATAGAATTCTCATTTCCCCTTATGTTGTCAATGGATAAAGCTTGGAACTGGGTTCCAACAGCAGCTTCATCCGCCTCCACAATGCTGAAAGAGGACAAATGAGATATCAATAATGCTTGTTTTCCATTTATAATCACCACTTTTACTTCACGTTCAAACTTCAGCTTTTGGTGTAAAGTCGAAGTGACAGCCCCTGCCTCATGTATCCACGGTCGTGCCAGCAAGCAGCTATAAGCGGGTACAATATCCATGACCTGGAAATTAATCTGGAACAAATGTGGGCCTATATGAATAGGTAAGTCCACTTCACCAATAACAGATTTCCTTGATCCATCAAACGCTTTCACAATGATGCCACTTGGGTGCATGGGCGTTCCTTGATATTTCAACTTTATAAGTGTTCTCCTTGGTATAACATTCAAAGCGGATCCATTATCAATCAGCACATTGGATAGTGAATCATTCTTGCAGTTTATAGAGATGTGGAGGGCCAAGTTGTGATTCCTTCCTTCATCTGGAAATTCATCATCGCAGAAACTCAGGTTATTACATGACGTAATGTTCCCTGCTACACTGCCGAATTGGTCTATAGGCATGTCACTTTCCACAAAATCTTGGTCCAATACCCTCATCAAAGATTCCATGTGAGCATGGGAGTTCATCAATAAAGCCAAGATAGATATTTTTGAAGGAGTCTGCAGTAGCTGATCCACAATTCTGTAGTCGCTCATCTTGATTATCTTCAAAATATCATCCACCTCTTTCTCTAGCGTAACTCCACTAGATTCACCCACTGCCTTCTTGGGTTCAACATTTTCAACAATTTTCTTTCCAGTACTCATATTTCCTCGAACAACTTGTGTAAATACACGACCGTTGTGGGTCACTCTGCTAGTCTCAACAATATTTCCAACATCAGGCATCGGATGGATGGGAACTTCCTCACCATCCTCCAAAATTGTAGCATTATATTTGTAGGGTACTACCTTATCTGACTTGTAGGGGACTAAACCCGGAAAACTAATCACCAATGGAGTAATAGCCGGATTTCTATGATACTCAACTTCAAAATGGGCAGGTATACCAAAACAAGGCACAATAACGTTTACCCCTTCTTCAACACAATCAATCCTTATTGAGTCATCTCTGGAAAACAAATCCTCATCTGAGGAGAAATACTCATCTGCAGAGGCATACTCATCATCCGACTCTTATTCAGCCAAACAAACCTCAATCATATCAACTTCATGGTAATCATCCCTTTGACCTGTAACCTTGATGGTTCCATTATCCAAAAACAATTGAACACCTTTCCTCACAATTGAACATCCTCGGGAGTCCTAGAAGCAAACTCGTCAAGACCCATACTGATGTTCCACCTAACCAACCATGTGGTAGAAAGTAACGTGCAATTGCACAAGGTCCTCATTCATATACCCCACATTAAAAATTCTAAACTCTCTAGGACATCCAGAGACCATGTTCACTTCCTCTTCATACTCTTCCTTAGGCCTGATTATGTGGATGAGACCCTCATCCATGATCTCCTGCAAATCAACCTTTATCTTATCGCAACCTTGTATGTCTGTACTAAAAATAGCACAACCAACATGGTCATGCGTATAGTAGCTAAGTTTATAGAGGTCTGCATACATTTTCACCAAATCTCCTCTAACCAGATTAATATCAAAAATCTGGAAGTCGCCTAGAAAACCGGCCACCATATTCACAACATTTGCTCCTCCATGCTTGGGTAGAGGATTGTCTTCCACATTAGGGCCCATATCTTTGAAGGACAGAATATCGGACTTCACCAATTTCTGCATCTCAGTCTTCAAAGGGTAGCAATTCTTAACATTATGCTCTGGTGCTCCCTGATGAAAAGCACATGTTTGGTCCGCCTTGTAATACCAAGGCAATGGTAATGGTACAACGAGAGGTGGTCGGGTTCGAACCAACTTATTCTGAATTAATGCCGGTAGTAACTCTGTATAACTCATAGGAATAGGGTCATAACTCTCCCTTCTTTGATTATACCCTTGATGCCCCTGCTGGGATGGTCTCTAATAAGCAACGGTGGTTGGAGTTATACCAACAACTGGAGTAACTGAGACAACTTGCTGATGACGCTGGTAACTTCTTCTAGGAGGATTAACTCTCCTCTCTTGCATAACAACATTTGTATATCCTTCCTTCTTTTTGGTAAACCCATAGGATGCCTTCTTCGTATTTCCAGAACCTTCACTCTTTGTTAAACGGCCCTCTCTTACAGCCTCTTCTAACCGGATACCCATGCCTACCATTTCGGTAAAGTCACTTGGCGAACTCGCTACCATCCTCTCATAGTAGAAAGGACCTAGAGTTTTCAAGAAAATCATAGTCATTTCCTTCTCTTCCATGGGAAGAATCACTTGGGCGGCTACCTCACGCCATCTCTGTGCATATTCTTTGAATGATTCCCTGTCTTTCTGGACCATGGCCCTGAGTTGATCATGGTCAGGCGCCATGTACATATTGTATTTGTATTGTCTGATAAATGATTCTCCCAATTCATTGAAAGTATGGATGTTGACGCTGTCCAAAATCATATACCACTTTAGCGCAGCACCGGTCAAACTATCCTAAAAAAAGTGAATCAGCAGACGCTGATCATTAGTATGGGTAGACATTTACATATATCACCAGATGAGCATGAGGGCAAGTGTGTCTCTTGTACTTTTCAAACTCCGGGACCTTAAACTTTGCAGCTATCTTAACATTCAGGACCAAGCATAATTCATTCACGTTCTTCCCAAATAACTCCTTTCCCATGAGGGCCTTCATCTCCCTCTGCATCTTGTCAAACTATTCTTGAAAGTCATCCATTCTGTCATAAAGACCCAAGTCTTCAATTGGTGGAGGAAAAGGGTGACACATATCCTCATTACCAAATGGAACCATATTCACTGAAAGAGGTGTAGCAGGAGCAACATGCACCACAGGGGGTGCAGGAGTAACAATAGTCTGAACAACTGGAGCTTCTTGAGGACCAAGATTGAAACTTTTAGGTGCAAAGTTCTCTTGCATTCCCCATGGATAACCTTGAGGCAAGCGATTCTGAACAACAGCTAGAGTAGCAGATACAGGAACAATCGGGGCTTCAATAGTAACCCTTGTTGGTTGAGGTTGAAAACTCGGTGGCTGATTCTGAGCAGCCACCATAGACTCCATCAGAGCAGTAAGACTGGCCATGCCAGCCTTCAAAGTAGAAACCTCCTCGCGCAACTCGCAATTCTCTTGTTCTAAGTTGTCCATCTTCCTTCTGAAATTAGGTCGAGTGTTGTAGTGGTGAGTCAGCTTGCTGAACGAAGTAAAGAAGCTTGATAAGACACCTGGATATCCATAACAAATGCAAGAAACACGGGCAGTATGATGCATGATATGCAACGCACATGATTAATTTTTATTATTAACATTTCAAAGGACTTAAAGATTTATAGACACATTGCAAATATCAAAGTAGCAACACATTTGAAATACTGAAATTTTTTATTATAATAACTTTAAAATGGATTACAAGTTTCAATAATCTCAAGTACAAGATGAAAATAAAGTTTAAAACCCGAAGAAGTAAAGCTGAAGGAGATCACTCTATACGCTGGCGCTTCCGTGTAAGCCTGGTAATCTTAGCCTTCAACCTCTGGTTTTCTTCAGCATATCTGGTGGCCATCTCCTTCCAATCACCTGAATCACGAAGTGAGCAACTAGAATCTGACTGAGGCTTAGGAGAAAATAAATCCCCTTGCCTCTCCATGATCTCTACAGCCCAACTCTCAAGGATCTCAATCAAGTCGTCTTTCTCCTTCAAGTCTGCTCTATAGAAAATCTCTAAATTTTGGCATTTATTCTTCCAAGCATCCTTTTCTTGTCGCATACTGACTAAAGCAAGCTATAATTCTTCTATATCATCCAATAAGGGAGGAGTGGTCTTCGCAAACAAATCAGGCATATGTGTTTCCTGAGAGTATGACATCTTCAACTGAATAGCTCTCATTTGGACCCACTGAAGATAAGGTTCCAAAGAAACAACCCCTCTTGGTCCCAAATCTTTCCCACTCTTCTTATCAATGTGACGCCAAGCCTTCGCAATTTGCTCCCTAGCTTCCTTATGCTATTCTCCCTACTTCAGAAAGAAACTACTCAAATGAATACTCATTGGTTTATCCCTCATCGAATAACCAAGTTATCGTCGTGCAAGAACAGGGTTATAGTTAATTCCTCCCTTTGTACCAAGAAGAGGTACAATGGGGAAACTACCATAACTGTCGACAATCTCTACATCTTGATAAGCTCGATGATACCAATCAATATCCGAGTGAGTAAGTTCCATGATCTTAGGAGCCCAACGGGGTTCCTTCCAAATATCCCAAAAAGCATCAGACTGAGGCATATGAGAGATAAACCAGCGGTACAACAAAGGCATACAATAGATAATCATCCCCCCATGATAAGAATTCTGAATATGAATAGAGTAATAAGAATCACCCAACAATGTAAGAATTGGGTTTCTAATCATGAAGATCCCGATAGCATTAACGTCAACAAATTTGTCCACATTAGGAAATAAGAACAACCCGTAAGCAAGTAGAGCAAAGATGGCCTCAAAAGCGACTCTACTCTTCATCCTAGCAAGGTAACGAGCTTTCTCTAATAAGAACTGAGATGGTAATCCTCTAATCCCTCCTTTAGTAGTCATATGGGCTTCAACCTCATACTTCCCTAGATGGATCAAAGCAGCAATCTCATGTGATTTTGGCTCACCCTCTAAACTAGTGAAAGGAACATGATCGGTAATAGGTAAATCCAACAGATACGAATACTCCTCCAGTGTAGGCATCAACTGATAGTCGAGGAAAGTAAAGTAATGATACATCAGATCATAGAACTGGACCAAGTTCGAGAGAATACCCTCCTTCATCCTAAGTTTCATGAGAGGAATGATGGATCCATACTTCTTTCGAAAATCTGCAGAACACTCAATCTCGGGAATTAGACCGATCAAATCATCTATCTTGGGATCTTTGAAACTATATTTCCTGGTCTTTCTTTTTCTAGAATCCATGGCCAAAGAGTACCTGACATGTTCACAAATGGTCAACTTTTTAAGTCCCTTGAAGTGAAATTCCTTCAAAAGATGCTTATGAGTGCATGGATGCATGATGCAACAATAACACATAAGATCACACAGATAGGGTTCATAGGTTCAACGTCACGAGCATGAGGTCGAAGGTACTACCCATAAGGTATCGTCTAAAAGTTATCACCTGCCGAACAAGGTTCTAGAGGTTCCCAAAGTCTACATCCTTCCTTCGGATATTACCAACTTCTTGATTGACTCGGTAATTAGTAATATTCTCAAGAAAAACTCGTTCGAGTGTAGTATTGTGTGACAACTATTTTTGGATTACTCCGTCGTAGTTTCCACACTACACCTAAAAGGCCAAGATGGGTTAGGTATTCTACGGTCCTCAGCTTCAGCAGGCTCCCAGGTCAAAAGCAGTATGTCTTCCCGATTACTCGGTAAATAACACTATAGTCAAAGGGGCCTCCACTGAGTGGGGGATCTCATGCCTCCTTTTTCGGATTACTCCCTCAAAGTTAACACGACTATACTGCCCGTCCTATCTCAAATTTTTCCCAAGTTCGGGTATAGGACTTATAAGTAATCACCAAGCACCCTGAAAACCAGGAAAATCCAGGCAAACATATATACAACAATAACACATAAACAACAATAACACGTATACAAATATAAACAAAGATATGCTTAACCCACTTAGGGATGGACCAAAAAGAGGTCAATCTTTTCCCAGTGAAGTCGACATTTTTTCTGTAAGGGTATAAATGTTTAAGGCTAAGACATTGGATTGACTAGACTTATACAAATCAAAATAAAAATTGCCACTGCGCTTTATTATTTCCAAAGGAATAGGAAAAGAGAGAGTAACCAAAAAAGAGGGGGAAAGATTCAAGGTAAGGGGATTGGTTATGCAAAGGGAAGGTATTAGCACCCTAAACATCTACGGTACTCCACAGGAACCTCTTTGAAAAATCTGTATATTTTGGCTATAAAATGTTGTATGTAAAATAGGTGGTAGGGGTGAGAAAAGAAATATATTTTTTATGATTTTTGCACCCGCCGCGGTTGCAAACCTTTAGTGCCTACGTACCACCTTTCATGCAATAGGGGATCAGGGTACACGTAGTTCACCTTTAAAAAAATTTAAAATACAAGTGTGTTGGTTAATTTTATGAGATAAGACATCATCGTCATTGTCCGTGTGGAAAACATACTTACTACCCACAATCATGAAAAAGGAGAATTTGCATCATCTCAAAGTGGAGGACATGGCTTAGATTTTAAAATCAATGATGCCTCACTCAACACCCAAGTGGAAAATATCTCTCTTCACTACTTATTGTAGAATTATAGTTGTTTGCATCACTACAAAGATCGACAAGAGTTCAATCTTTTGAGAAAAGTTTTAAAGATAAGAGCCAAAATGGAAAAATGGTTTGAAATGAGATTGATTGACTTTTAGTATTCTCACAAAAAATGTCAAGGTATTATTAAGTTGATTGAATTTTATTTATGAAAAGGTTTTGAAAATGCATGGACCTAAGTCCAAGTTTATTATGAAAGTGGTTCAAGTTTAAAAAACAAGAAGAGTTTTCAAAAGGAGGAAGAAGATATTTGAAATTTAAGAAGATAGGAGGAGAAGAAGAGACTATCCTAAAGCATAAGGTAAAAGCAAGGGATAAGAACCATCTAACCAACAAGAAGCCAATATTTAAAATTATGAGTTAAAATAGAATTCCAATTCCTTGGATTAAAACCAAACAAGCAAAGATACTAGACCTCTTAAGAGAACCAAACTTCAAGTGTATTAAGTCTTCCCAAAAATTTGGCAGAGTAACGGCTGTATACAGGTGAATTCCAGATTAAAAACAAAGAATGTAATCACAATAACCTGCACATAAAACAAAGAAACAACCCAATGTCTTGAAGTAAACCTCAAGAACTCTAGACAAAATATCAATTAAGGTCACAAGGTCTCCAACATAGGCCAAGGTTTCTAATCCTAAGTCCAAGAAGTCCAATACTCCATAATGCCAAGGATAGTAACCAAATAGTCCAAGTATCATTAAAGTCTTTTTTAGGGTTCATGTTGATTATTAGGTGTCTTGAAAAAGAAAAGAAAGGCTCAAGTGAGCAAAACAAAAATAACAAGGATAGAAATGCTCAAGTGAGCAAAATACAAATACATGAAATGTAATGCTTAAAGTAAATGGTACATAAAGCATAAAAAATAAAAATACAAAACGAAACAAGTTAATAATTAGTGGTTAGTTGGATGACCATCTTGAAACTTGCATTTGGAACTCATTAGAGGATTGGTAGAACCAAATCCTCCACACAACAAGTTGCATTTGCTTTTTGTCAAGTATATCATCTATTTGGAATCCTCACAAGTACCATTTAATGATCAACGATGTTTAAGTGATCTGTGTTGACTAAAAGTGTTATAGATCCATTAGAGGATTGGTAGAACCAAAGCCTCCACACAATGAATCTCAAAGTTATTGGATCAAAGAGATCAAATTAACATACTTTGGCTTGCAAACATAGGTTTGGGCCACGAATGATCATTTATTTAAATCAGGACAAAATTTAGCGCTATGTTAAGCAATCGCAAGTGGACTTATATAGAAGTCGCACCTATTTTGAGGTCCGTCAATAGCAATTTATGCACCATTTGTTTAGAGACATGATATAGATATCATGCTCCAATAACACTTAGTGCAATAAAAAAGGGATGAGATTAAGAGGGATGGGAAAGAATACAAATCATATTTGAATTAAAGTTTAATTAAACTATTATTAAAATCATTCATCCACTTTATGGAGTTAGACTCAACACCATGGATCCAATGATTTTAACAAAGTTCATAATCAAAAATTCAACCCAAGATCAGCCAGAAAATAATCACAAAATAACATTTAATATATACATTAAAAAAAGTTATAGAATATTTTTAAATAGAAATAAAAGAGAAAAATATCAAGTATGTTCAAATTAATCAAGACATAAAAAGTAAGACCATAGATAAATCAGAAAGGGATTCAAATATTTTTACAAAATTTTTGGTAATTTTTTAAAATCAGAAATTATTTTTAAAAATTAAAAGAAATGATTAGAATAAACCAAAAATGATAAAAAATAACAAAGTCATAAATAAAAAATAAATAAGGTCACCAATATTTGTCACAATATTATTGGATCCTTCCATAACTTTTTCAGAATTTAAAAATGTATAAAAGTATTTTTAAACATTTAAAACATATCAAATAAAGTGATAATTTATAAAAAAATATCAAAACTAAAAATAAAATTATGAAAAAAATAAGAATCAGAAAGAGAATAATCAAAAATATTTTTCATAATTTTTCCGGATTTGTTTGACAAAAAATGAATTTTCTAAGATTTTTTTAAGCTTAAAACAATTAAATCTAAAAATCAGAAAATAAAATAAAAACTAAAAAGACGTGGACCAATGGATGAGAGTCAAAACACGTTAGTAATCAAATCCAAAGGATCTTGTGTGATGTGCATATCATGGTCATTAGTGAATAAAACACTAGATCACTTATTAAATCATAAATTCAAAAAAAACAAGTGGCGCGCCTTCATTGGTTGGAAGATGACACGTTGGTCATCTTCAACCTCCAGCCAAGATGAATTGCAAGTCTCTCAAACTGTAAAATCATAAGCTCAGACCTATGTCATTCGCTTTGTCTCTTCAATACGAAGACAACCATACATTCGCGACAAATTTATATAAATTGTAGCTCAAGCAATTTAGAAGGAAAGTTTTGAAAAGGGATTTGAAATTTCATGGTCAAAACGTGTTTCTAGATAAAAGCAAGTCTTGCAACTAGAAATAGGGCAATGAGAGCTTCACAATGATATCAAAGTTTTGAAGAATCGATGGAGAAATCTACCTATTGAAGTTGAGTTACAGAGCTCTGAAACTGGACTTCTATGGAGCAATATAGGGCACGATTCTTGAAGGTAATTGTATGGTTAGCTTCAGGGAAGATCAAGGAAGGTGAATTGATACAAAAATTGGATTGAAAAAGGCTTGAACATTGATTTCGAAGTTACCAAAAATTGAGTTATGGAGCAAGTTTTCCAAGGTGATTCTGGCTATTCAAGCTTGAGGAAATGAATGGGGGATGACCCTCTATTTATAGGATAATGAATGGGATCCTCAAGCGTGTGAAATGATGAAGTTTGGAGGGAAATCATGGGGGGTCTGCAGCATGAACAAAGTGTGACTTGTTTAGCATCAAAACTCAGCCAAATCGTGCGTTTCATGATGCTAAACACCTTTGGAAAGTTGCTAAACATGATTATAAGAAATAACGCGTGGAAAACTTGTGATTAGAAGCCAAAACAAAGATTTCAAAATCTGACTTGTGATGAAACTTCAGTTTCAAGCTGCCAATTTCAAAACAATGGCATTTTAAGCTCAAGGGGTCTTAGGACATGATTCTTGATGCTTTAGAAACATGAGGTTACAAGCTTTGAAATGGAAAAATAATGGAATAAAATGGATGCTTGAGCTGAAAATTGCATTGAGTCAAAGTTGGAGAAAAAGGGTTGACTTTCCATACTTAGAAATATTTCAAATTTTTCTTCAAAAGTGACCTATAATATTTTGCATCCAAACATGGCCTTCCACTTGGAATTTTCTCTTGACCAAAAAATATGGCATGGAATAGACCACTTGAATGACATTTTGAAACTTGAACCGTTCAAAATCTCCAAAAATTGAGGGAATTATGAATTATTGAAGTTGGCAAAAAAATCATGAAATGACCTATAATCTTTTGCATCCTTAGGCATCTTCCATCCATTTTCTCACTTTGCACATAAAATAAGGAATAAAGTTCACATCCTAAAGATCATTGTGGAAAAAGAGTGGGCTCAAGGTGATAATAATTGACCAAGTTATGATCAGTTGAAGCTACACCTGAGAAATTGGGGGTTCACCTAGAGGACTTGTAATCTTTCTTCATCATCAAGTTTCTTCCACATGAAAACTCCTTTAAACTTTTAAAGTGATTTGTTAATAACCCTTTGAAGCGAAGGATGTTTTTGGAATCACTCAAAAATACCAAAAGATGAGCAAGATATACTTATTTGAAGTTCAAAACCCTAGCTCCTAGACCAAGGGAATGCTTTGAGGAACTTTGATAATTTTGACCAACCTTCTTGTACCAACACTCTTGATTTGTAAATATAAGTTATTGAGGATGATAATGAGAACACATAGCCATCAAAACCACTTCCATATCTTGAGAATTTAGAGAAACATGCACTTGTGATCAATGGGAACAAGACCTTGTCCAATCATGACAACGTCTTCCATCAACCCTTTATACCTTTGAATAAATTTGATAACTTTGAAATGTGATGAACCAAAATAAACATTACCATGCCATTTCTTCCAAAGCAACTACAATGGTGAGGTTTGAATTTCTCAAGATTTGTTGACTAGGGCATGGAAATAAACTCATGAACCCATGGATCAACTTGCTAAGCCACATTGCCTTTACCTACATTATTAACAATTAAGACCATCCAACATTGCATTTTATCAATTAGAAATAAAATCAAGTCAAAATATCCATGATCACAAAACAAAACAAGTCAAGGTGCTTGGTGATTCCTCAAAGAGCAAAACTAAAGATAGGGAGGAGGACCAAAAGCCCTAATGTGATCTTGTTGTGATTGAATCAATATGGTATGATGAAGGGATCTTAGGGGAAAAAATTGGGGTACAACAATAAGAATAGGAGGTTCTTGCAAATATTCCTTAATCATATCAAAGGAATCTTGGAGTCGTCGTTCCATTTGACTATTTGATCTTTCTTCATGAGTTTAAAGATTGGCTCACAAGTAGTAGTTATATGAGATATGACACGGGAAAAGTAATTAAGACGACCCAAGAACCCTCTAACTTCCTTCTCAGAGCGGGGAACTCGCATTTCTTGAATGGCTTTAACTTTTGTAGGATCAACTTCAATGCCTTTTCCACTGACAACAAAACCTAAGAGCTTTCTAGACCTTACCCCGAAGGTGCACTTGTTAGGATTTAGCCTTAGCTTGTATTTGTTCAACCTCTCGAACAACTTGTGTAGGTGATCGAGGTGCTCTTCTTTAATTTTCGACCTTGCAATCATATCATCCACAAACACCTTTATTTCATGATAGATCATATCATGAAATAAAGCTGCCATAACTATTTGATATGTTGCCCCTGCATTCTTTAATCCGAATGACGTGACTTTGTAGCAAAAGGTGCTCCATTGTGTACCAAAGGTGCTCTTATCCATGTCTTCGGGAGCCATCTTGATTTTTTTGTAGCCAGAAAATCCATCCATAAAGGAGAAGACTTTATGTTGAGCGGTGTTGTCAACCAAGACGTCGATATGAGGTAGAGGGAAATTGTCTTTGGGGCTTGCCCTGTTTAAATCCCTATAGTCTACACAAATACGAACCTTACCATCTTTCTTTGGTACAGGGACCAAGTTTGTAACCCATTGAGGATAAGATGTCACAGCCAGAAAACCTGCATCAAACTGCTTCATTACCTCAGCCTTTATCTTTTCAGACATGTCTGACGTATACGACAAACTTTTTGTTTGACAGGAGGGAAATCTTCCATTATCCGTAGATGATAAACCACAATGTCAGTATCCCACCCCGACATGTCTTCATACAACTAAGAAAATACTTCAACATAGTCATGTAACATCTGAACCAACCTGCTTTTGATACCGTCTTCTAATTTGGCGTCGATCTTGACCTCTTTCTTGTCTGTCTCAGTACCTCAGTTGATAACTTCGACTGGCTCTTCATGAGTTTGAATAGCTTTCTCCTGTTGCATTAGAAGTTTGGCTAGTTCCCCTGGTATTTCACAATCTTCCTCGCCTTCGTCTTCGGCTTGGTTAATTGGATGTTCGAAGTCATAACTGGCAATAGTAAAGTTATTGGCAACGAGATCCGGAGTGTATGAGGATCTGCAAATGTGTATGTGTGTGTGCATGTAAGATACATGGCTATTTGAAAAATGAAAATAAAGAAACATGAAGATAATGAGCACAAAATTGAATGCAAAGGTCCAATGTTTTCCATTAAATAATCATATGATAAATGAACATGAATAAAACCCTTAACAAATGGACCATGGTGCCCTGGGCAAGGCACATGGCTTAAAAGTCATTTGGAATTTAAAATTATAGACAGAAGTTATTGAATTGACAGAAAACAGTAAACAATAATTACTCCTCCATGAAGGAGTGGGAGTGAAATCCTTTGCATGTCAGTTGTTGAGCTTTCCTTCGGCAGTAGGGTAGATCCATTCTTTAAAAGCGCATTCATCATCAGAGTCTTCCACAATGTTTACTTCATGATTTCTGATGTGGAGAGATGGCTTTCCCATGGGAGCGCGCCTAACCTCTTTCTAAGCTTTGATGGTGAAACCCAACCCAAATCTGTCTACTTTAAACAAAATGTCACGGAGTTGTCCCCAAATAGTACAGCTTCAATCTTCGACCACGGAATGAGCATCTTTTAGTGAAACCATTCTTGGTATAACTTCATCAGCTTTTGATATGTCAGAGGATATTTTGGTGGAGGCAACCATAGGAGGAACAACATCGAAAGCCTGGCACAGAGTTTCTATGAACTCACCATCCATTTCCACATACTTGAAGGAATTGAGATGGCTCACCATAAATTCTTCTTTGTTGTAAACAGTAATGATCTTCCCTTTGACTAGATATTTTAATTTTTGATGAAGGATGGATGTTACTGCCCCTGCCCCATGGATCCAAGGATGTCCAAGCAAACAAGAGTAGGCGGGAGGTATGTCCATTATATAAAAGGTGGAGTTGAAAACTTGTGATACAACTTTAATTAGTAGATCCACCTTGTTGTACCCCAAAATTTGCCCTCCCATATTCTTCAAGAAATTGCCAAGTCAAGCTGCAAAATTCCCCAAGGGTTGCACAGTGTAAGGGCCTCCTAAGCAGTCAAACTAGGGTTTTGATCCAGATCAAGAAAATGAAGTTTCCAAAGGTCCAATCAAGTCTCATATGCCTACAAATATGGTCAAGCATCCTCATATCAAGTTTCAAGACTTTCAGCACAAAATTGCACAGTCAAAACCCTAATTGCACTACAGTCAACTGTAGGGGCAAAATGGTCATTTGACAGTCAAAAGTTCAAATTTTTGGTCAACATATCATTTTGAAGCCACAAACATCATTTGATCAATGCTTGATCATGATTCTCAAAATTTGGCTCAGAAATCATCAAGATGCAAAAGTTTCCTTATTTGGACAGCTGAAAAAGTCAACTGTAAATTGACCAGGGCATAACTTTCACATGGATTATCAGAAAAATTCCACCCAAAGCTCATTTTGAATAGAAAGACATTTCCTACAACTCATCTTCATACTTCAAGTCCAAGAAATGCTCTCACAAAAAGTTATCAATTTCAACATTATAGGTCATTTTCAAAAGTCAACAAAAAGGGACTTTAAGTCAAAGGCCATAACTTGAGATTGGTAACTCAAAATGACATGGGACCAAAGACATTGGTTATAGGACTCAAATACCTTTCTAAAATGTCCAAGAACATGAGCAAAGCTTAAAAATTGAGCAAGTTATGCCTTGTAGAAGTTGGGAAATTTTTGGGTATTTTGAAAAGTCAACATTGGTTCAAATGACCTAAAATTGCTAATGGGCCCATTTTTCTTCCATAATTCATCATCCATGGCATGTGCACGACCACTTGGCCCAAAGGGAAGTATTTCTTCATTTTTTATTTATTTATTTGAATTTTTATTTATAATAATTCATTTAAATCAAATTAAATACATGGAAAATATTTAACCTAACTTTTTCAATCTTTTTTTGCATGAAATCTACTCAATAATTCGTGCATGATTCAATATGGAAAGATTTGGATTGATTGGATCATGATTGGTACAAAATTGCATGGAAAAAGATTGAAAAATAATGCTTGAAAATCAAATCTCTAAAACCATGATTGCAAGAGATTTTGATCAATTTTCTTGACCTAATTGGTTCTATACTTAAGCCTGAATACAAACCTAATTAAAAGGACCAAAAAAGCTGCGCTAGAAACCATTATCAAACTTGGAATTTTTTGCAAAAAACTCAATACTGAAAACTAATTTGTAGGTGGTTTCAAGCCAGGATTTCCATCTCATTAGCTTCCTCAAGCATTATAGGACGTATTCCAATCAAAAACATCAAGCCTAACGCTTTGAAACGGTATACAGAAGTCACACTTTTCCATTTTTTTTTCATTATCGTGTTTTAATATCCATGCACATTCATAGCGTTTTGTTTATATATTCATGATCAGTGAAGTGTTTGCAAGCTAACCATATGTCTTGATTGAAGTTTTACGCATTATATGCCCAGATGCCATTGTTGCTTTTTAGGGTTTGCAGAGTGTCGAATTAGGGGTTTTCAGATAATGTAAAATCAGCCTACCACAGTACCATGGTCTTGATCAGCGCCTTTGGATGAAGAAGAAGCCATACTCGCGCTCAATTTATGAGCGTCATAGGGCTAATCGCTATTTTTTAGTAGCATGCCTAAGAGAACGCGTAAAAAACCGTTGCCATGTTTTATTGTATTTTCAGGAAAACGAAAACAATGAAGAAGATGAACTCGTGGCTAGCCATGATTGGCTCTTTTGAATTTACGCGCTCTAACCCACTAACGATTTGGTTTTGTTTTATATTACTTGTTTATTATGTTATATACAAAGCGCGCATCTGGCTCCACTGGCAAGCATAGTGACTGGCAACATCCATGACCTGGGTTCGAGCCCCAGGTCTTCAGTATTCTCATTATTATTTTGCAATTAATGATCATATGCAGATTCCATATTGAGACGCACCATACACCTTCTCCATCAAGCCATCCACGCGTCCAGCTTCATCAATCAGAAGGTCATGGATTGGAGAACACAATGCACCCTAGTCAGCACGCCAGCACGCTGCCTGGAAAAGTCAAAAGGGCCAATGGATAAATGGGCCTAAAATTTCTAAAGATACCTCCTAATTTGGGGTCTGAACCCCCTTGGTTTGTAATTCTCTCTATTTTCTTTGTTTTTATTATTTTCTATTTTTCTTTTTAATCATTGCTTTCAATTATTTAATTATCTCCACAAAAAATATAAAAGACACATAAAAGTCAGAAAAGAGCAAAAATATAATAAATATTTTATTTTAAGTAATTTCATAAATAAATTGTATATAAACAAAATTAGCTTTAAATTAGGTTTTAATTTTAATACTTTTAATAAAAATCTAAAAAAACATAGAATTAGGGTTAATTAATAATTTTTCATCCTTTTTATTTTTCTTTCATAAATAATTAAATAATTAAATATTTTTATAATTAAATTTGTATATAAAAATTAGGGTTAATTTAGGTTAAAATTCAATGTTTTCTTAATAAATTAAAAGCCATTAGAATTAGGGTTAGTATCTATTTTAATTAACTCCTTTTTCTATTAAATCCTAAAATACTAAAAAATGCCAAAAAACAAGTTCTTTCTTTTAATTAATTAACTCCATCATTAATTTAATTTTTGCAAAAAGGGTCCAACGCCCTCGTTTCGATTTAATTCTTATTCGCATATTTATTTTATTTCGTTTAAATATTTCTGTATCTCTCCCAAGGCCATGTAACCTTCTAATTTTCTCGCACTTTTCTTTTTACTTTCTTTATTTTCTGTCAAATCGGGTCCCGGTTTAATTTTGGCGATGTGGACCCGCGCCATTTGTAATAGTTTAGAATTTACTTTTCCCGCAACATTTTTAACTGTTAACAAATGACATGAAAGAATGTATGGACAAAATAAAAACAAGCGTAGAACACCAATAACATGACAAGATAAATGCAAATGAAAACGACACACAAATCGCACACACCACCCCTAGGGTACGCCTCACTGTTGCCTTGCCTCGAAAGGTGGTCGTCGAGTAGAGGATGTCTTAGTAAGTCCTCATGATCCGGGAACCTGGCATGAGGGTAGCTTCTAAGGTGTCTTCCCATTGCTCTGGTGATCACCACGTCCCGAACCTCGAATTGACCCGAACACCTCCAACGGTGGTGCTACCTACCTCTCAATGGTGGGATGGCATTACTTTAAAGGACATTTACACAGACGAATTCCTTAGGGTAGGTAGACGACTCGTAGATATTTGCTCCAATTCAAAACAAAACAAATCAAAAATACTTTTCACACCAACACATTTTCAAAAAGCTTTCGAAAGCATTTTTCAAACACTCTTGAGGACCGATACAAGAGTCGAACTGAAATTTTCAAAGAAACTTTTTAAAACCCACAGTTGAAAAGCAAACAAACCATTTTTGAAAACACAAGTGAGCAAGTATCTAAGAGCCCATGGATAACCATGGATAGAAAGGGTGCTAACACCTTCCCTTTCTATAATCTACCTCCCGAACCGAGAGCAATCTCTATAAGGAATTTTTCTGTGCTTTTGTCCTTTCCATTTGGAGAAAATAAAAGACGGTGGCGACTCTTGCTTACCGCGACATTTCGCGAACCAGCGTTAAACAGTCAGTTCCAGATCCACCGATCACAGAACTGGCGACTCTGCTAGGGACCAAACTTAAAGTGAGGTGTACCTTAGGGCTAGTTCATAACTGTGTTTTCAATTGTATTGATTTGCTTGCTTTACTATTGTGGGTTGCATCGGAGTTACATAGATCCTAACCCGGATCTGGGGATACCCTGTTTAGGTAGCATGAGCTGTGAGGGACCTGTCCGGCGTAGACCGACACAGGTGAAGCAGTGGCTACGTTGGTGTGGCACCTTGGTCTGTACCGATATCCCTTGTGTCGCAACGAGGAGAATATGGGTCTTCTAAGGAGTCATTAAGCACCAACAACCTTAGAACCTTAATTGACACAACTTGGCCTTTAGAATTGTAGCAGTATGCTACGCCCATTGAGGCTAAACTCTCGTGATGGTTCTGGCCGCAAGAAAAGATTGCGATGCTGGAGTTATGACCGATTGAGGGTAGTCAATGATATTGGGATCCTCTAAGAACCCGGTTACTTTTGATTAGGACAGGTATGAACCAAAAAACTGAAAGAGGGTAATACCCAGACCTCATGCTGGCCTAAACTCTAAGGGCTCTTTTGTGTGACTTGTGTGCCTTCGTACTTGACTATTTGCATGCTTGTTGTCTGACACTTGAGCTTCTTGCAGGTTTCGTTCGTAGTCCTTAACTAGTACTTATAACAAGGTTTACCGAGTTTCTTGCAGGGTTTGTTTTAGTCCTTAATTAGGACTCATAGCAGGTTTTACTTGAGTTCTTGCAGGTTTTGGCTTGCAGTCCTTAATCAGGACTCATAACAGGGTTACTCACATTACCCCATGCATACCATAACATCATACCATTGCATACATCCTAATCCATTTCAAGGATCTCAAGGGCTTGTGATGCAGGTCATGATGAACCAACTGTCCAGCAAGGGGCAAAGGGGATTTATTTTCCTCTAGACAAGGTTGTCAGGGGCTATGACCCACTGGATATGGTGAGCCTTTGACCCTTTGAAGAAGGACTCTCAACAACATGCAGTTCCTTCAACCAAACTACCGGACCCGAGTTCTAACAAATTTTCTTGTTTACCCCGCGAGGTCCTTGAAATCATTGCATGCATATCATACATATCATTGCATAACAGGTATCCATTCTCTGCAGGTTGCTTACCTTCTTCGCTGTTTATTTCAGCAGTCTCGTCATGAATCCTGAATCCTCAACCGAGCATACTATCAAGGCCCTCCAGGCTCAGAACGCCCAGTTCCAAGGGATGATCATGAATTTGACCCAGGGGCAACAAGATCTGAAGGCTCTGCTCTTGAAGAAGGAAAAGAAGAAGAAGAGGACTGTTTTGTTCAGCCCTAGACGCAGGTCTGGGAACACACTGCAGGATGAAGCTGAGAGGACAACTCCATCTGTGGGGAAAGGCAGTCATCAAGAGGAAAGGGTTCCCAGTCCAGTGGTCTCTGACAATGAGACAAATTTCAATGACGAACAGTACCCTCCGGTTGAGGATAGGTACAAACAGTTGGAAGACCGGCTAAATGCTATGGAGATACAAAAAGTGCCTGGCCTGGACTTCGAGGATCTAGGTCTGTCTTCTGGGGTAGTGATCCCACACAAATTCAAGGCACCTGCCTTTGCAAAGTACGACGGGGCATCCTGTCCAAAGCTGCATCTCAGGTCATACATGAGGAGGATCCAGCCCTACACGGCCGACAGGAACTTATGGATCCACTTTTTTCAGGAGAGTCTTTCAGGGACTCAGCTTGACTGGTTCTATCAACTGAATGGAGCCAACATCCGTACCTGGGAAGACTTAGCCACTGCATTCTACAAGCAGTACCAGTACAATGCCGACCTCGCTCCCACGCGCACTCAGCTTCAGGGGATGTCTATGGGTACGGGTGAAGGTTTCAAAGAATATGCTCAAAAATGGAGGGACCTTGCTGGAAGGGTACAACCACCTCTGACTGACCGCGAGCTCGTCGATATGTTCTTGGGGACCCTGTCTGGTCCATTCTTCAACCACCTAATTGGGAATTCTGCTGCTGGGTTTACAAATCTGATCTTGACCGGGGAAAGAATAGAAGCTGGCATCAAGTCAGGGAAAATACAGAATGGTGACTCTTCGAACACTGAGAAGAAACCATCCAAGAGAGAATCTAGTGTTGTCAACGCAGTAACTATTGCAAAGCCGGCCGGTGCTCCTCAGCGTCACAATCAATAAAGGGAAGAAAGACCTAAGAGGCAATTTACTCCCTTCGGCATGACCTTGTCACAGATATTGCCACAGCTGCTGGAAACCAAGTTGGTAACTCTCATGGATCCCCCGAAGAACCCTAACAGGACACCTTCAAGGTACAATCCCAATGCTCGCTGCGCCTATCATTCCGACAGCCCGGGGCATGCTACAGATGACTGTTGGACTTTGAGGAATAGGGTTCAAGATCTGATTGATGCAAAGGAAGTCCAGCTTGACTCTCCAGAGACTCCCAATGTGACAACTGCTCCCTTGCCAAGACATGGCTAGGATTGGATTTTTTGTTCATTCGAAAGTTCAATTTGTAATCTTCTTTCAATTGTTCAAACATTTTGTTTCATGTCAAACATTGTTATTTCATTAATGCACTACACATGTCTGTTTTGAAGTAATTATTTCGTATTCACTATGTGCAAATTATTTTCATATTTTTTCTGATGTCAACTCTCGATTAATAATTCTAAGCCTCTTGAGGGAGGATGACGAAAACGATACCACGATCCTTACAGTATGCTTTTGAACAGACCCCGCTGATGAGGTACAGGCATTGTTTCAATCCCTAAACACTGGAGTAATAAGGATGATAATCCCTCGTCAACCCCTCTGAGCCAAAGAAGTAGGAGTTTTTCTTTTCGAAATTTAAAACCCTTTATTATAACCTGGGGAAGGGTAGTTCTCTCAGTTGATCCAAGTGCATAACGAATGGCACCAAAGAGATCCTTACGAAAAACAAAAGACAGTGATGGTTCCGAACAATCATAAAGACAGGCAGTCATTATCAAAAAATCTCAAAAGATAAAAAACCCATTAAGTCAAAACCCATGAAGGAGACTTACAAAACTGGGTCATCCCGCTGACTGTAATTCCAAAAAAGGAAACAGTTCAGGCAAAAAAGAAAGGGATAACAAAAATCAGACAAGAAAGAGGTCTTACAAACCCTCAACAAAAAAGGAATGACTGCTTATTCAAAATAAGTTATCAACATCCGAATCATCACCGGAAAATCAGAGCAAAGACTCAAACAAGGTCTAACGTATGATCAACTGAGTTTAGGTTTGGAGAACATCACGAAGAGCGGGTGGGTACAAATAAAATTTGAGCCTTTATACTTTGTTTCTTAAACCATGAGCCAGGCCACGTTATAACCCTTAAAAGTACTAGCTGAAGCATGGGTTAGTTCGAAAGCATACTGTTACGAAAGGTATCCTGACTCCTTAAGGCCTACGGTAAATACAGAGTTGACATCATGTTTTACAAACATTCACTTGTTTTATGAAAAAGAATGCATTTTCAAAATCTTCAAGACAGACATAAGCTTTGCATTTTTAACATAACTTTGGTTGCATATGACTTTTTGTTTGAACAGCAGGGAAATTCGCACGATGAATACCTAGTGAACAAAAGCACGTCCAATCAAGGGGCATGGTATGAGCATGGTCCATCATCTGGGGCAATCCAATCAAGATTCGGAGAATCTCTCAAAGGCCAGATAGCCTGGGGCAAATCTCCGCCTGAGTCACTGGGGGCATTCCAGCAACGAATCTTGCCCGGTCAGACATCTTCTGGTGACATAACACTTCTGACAGGGGCAATTCCCTACATCCTGAGGACACGGACATAGTCGAAAAAATACTGCACATAATCAAAGACCCGCTAGGTTGACATACCTAGGCAAAAGTAAGGGCCTCCCGGCGAACCAAAAGGGTTCGGGCAAAATGAAGGGATGAAAGGAAAAAATCTGTACACCCGGCAAGTCGAAAACCTGAAAAGGCGGCTTGGGCAAAAATGGGTATCCCGGTGGACTGAAAACCCGAAAGGGCGGTCCAGGAAAAAGTTAGGGATCAAAGCGTACGACTATGTCCTATCATCTCGTCACTTGCCTACTAGAAGAAGGTTTGTCTATCAACAACTATCAGCACCTCGCAGGTCTTCCTCTCCCCACCTCAGAAACAGGGGCAATAAAGAGTCGTCTAAGAGCAATCTAATTGTTCTGTCCTCCAAGGTATCAAAACAGGTTCGGCTGAAGAACATAACCAGCACCTCAATCCCCCAGAGAGTAAGTCAGCATCCAGTACACTCTTCTTCAAACAAAGTTATCAAATCTTAAGGAAGTTGAGTATCCTCCAGCAGATCTCAACATCTCCCCAGCAGCATATGTATTTTTAACAAGCATCCCCGGCAATCCTGGTCTAAAGATTGTTCCCCGGCGGCGTACCAATATTCAAAGGAATCACTTCCCCAGCATATCAAAACTTCCCCAGAAGAGTCCAATCCAGCTTCCCCAGGAAGGGTGGAATCCAGCTCCCCAGCAGTAAGCTTATCCCTAGTAGATTCTGGAAGCTTATCCCCGCAGAGCACGAGCGCGTCCCCGGCTTTATTCAAAGAGTTATTCCCTTAACAGGATATAACTGGGTTATCCTCAGCCCAAAGCCACGGAAAGAGCGTCCTTGACGAAATCCTCTTATCCCCAGCGGAGTTCATCAAAACTTCCAACAGAGCCCAACAATGGTATCCCCTGCGGAGTTATCATCAGACCTATCCCCCACAGAGTATTGCTTCCCAGCAAGATGGTTAGAGTACTTTCCTCCCTGCAGAATATTCCAATTCGCCAAGTTTATTCCCCAACGGAGTTATCTTCTCCTACCGGTATTCTTGCAAACAACACCCCCAGCGGAAGCAAAGATCTACTTGCCAGCATCAGCCCAGGAGTGACTTCCCGGCACCCGTCAAGGATTTACTTTCCTAGACAAAAACATACATCACATACATCATTATAGCATGCATAGACGCATCATACAAATCTCATTTATGTTGAGAACATCATTGCTTGAGCCATACCATGCATTGCATACGACAGACCTTTACCTTTCAGGAAGGATACAGTTAAATGATCAGCTATATCAAAGTAGACAAATACAGTCAAAAGAGACCAATCCAGTCAAAGTAGACAAATCCAGTCAGAAGAGACCAATTCAGGCAGAGAAGACAAATTTAGTCAGAGAAGACAAATCCAGTCAAAGAAGACATGTCCAGTTAAATTACTTCCTAAGTCAAAGAAAACACCTGTCATTGAAGACATCTCGTCAGTATAGACACCCGTCATTGAAGACATCTCGTCATTAAAGACAACTCGTCAAAGAAGACATATCCAGTTAAATTTACTTCCACTCGTCGTTATAGACACTCGTCGTTATAGACACTCGTCGTCATAGACACTCGTCGTCATAAGACACTCGTCGTTATAGACACTCGTCGTCATAGACACTCGTCGTTATAGACACTCGTCATCATAGACACTCGTCGTCATAGACACTCGTCGTTATAGACACTCGTCGTCATAGACACTCGTCGTTATAGACACTCGTCGTCATAGACACTCGTCGTCATAGACACTCGTCGTTATAGACACTCGTCGTCATAGACACTCGTCGTTATAGACACTCGTCGTTATAGACACTCGTCGTTATAGACACTCGTCGTCATAAACACTCGTCGTTATAGACACTCGTCGTTATAGACACTCGTCGTCATAGACACTCGTCGTTATAGACACTCGTCGTTATAGACACTCGTCGTCATAGGATCCAAGGATGTCCAAGCAAACAAGAGTAGGCGGGAGGTATGTCCATTATATAAAAGGTGGAGTTGAAAACTTGTGATACCACTTTAATTAGTAGATCCACCTTGTTGTACCCCAAAATTTGCCCTCCCATATTCTTCAAGAAATTGCCAAGTCAAGCTGCAAAATTCCCCAAGGGTTGCACAGTGTAAGGGCCTCCTAAGCAGTCAAACTAGGGTTTTGATCCAGATCAAGAAAATGAAGTTTCCAAAGGTCCAATCAAGTCTCATATGCCTACAAATATGGTCAAGCATCCTCATATCAAGTTTAAAGACTTTCAGCATAAAATTGCACAGTCAAAACCCTAATTGCACTACAGTCAACTGTAGGGGCAAAATGGTCATTTGACAGTCAAAAGTTCAAATTTTTGGTCAACATATCATTTTGAAGCCACAAACATCATTTGATCAATGCTTGATCATGATTCTCAAAATTTGGCTCAGAAATCATCAAGATGCAAAAGTTTCCTTATTTGGACAGTTGAAAAAGTCAACTGTAAATTGACCAGGGCATAACTTTCACATGGATTATCAGAAAAATTCCACCCAAAGCTCATTTTGAATAGAAAGACATTTCCTACAACTCATCTTCATACTTCAAGTCCAAGAAATGCTCTCACAAAAAGTTATCAATTTCAACATTATAGGTCATTTTCAAAAGTCAACAAAAAGGGACTTTAAGTCAAAGGCCATAACTTGATATTGGTAAATCAAAATTACATGGGACCAAAGACATTGGTTAGAGGACTCAAAGACCTTTCCAAAATGTCCAAGAACATGAGCAAAGCTTAAAAATTGAGCAAGTTATGCCTTGTAGAAGTTGGGAAATTTTTGGGTATTTTGAAAAGTCAACATTGGTTCAAATGACCTAAAATTGCTAATGGACCCATTTTTCTTCCATAATTCATCATCCATGGCATGTGCACGACCACTTGGCCCAAAGGGAAGTATTTCTTCATTTTTTATTTATTTATTTGAATTTTTATTTATAATAATTCATTTAAATCAAATTAAATACATGGAAAATATTTAACCTAACTTTTTCAATCTTTTTTTGCATGAAATCTACTCAATAATTCGTGCATGACTCAATATGGAAAGATTTGGATTGATTGGATCATGATTGGTACAAAATTGCATGGAAAAAGATTGAAAAATAATGCTTGAAAATCAAATCTCTAAAACCATGATTGCAAGAGATTTTGATCAATTTTCTTGACCTAATTGGTTCTATACTTAAGCCTGAATACAAACCTAATTAAAAGGACCAAAAAAGCTGCGCTAGAAACCATTATCAAACTTGGAATTTTTTGCAAAAAACTCAATACTGAAAACTAATTTGTAGGTGGTTTCAAGCCAGGATTTCCATCTCATTAGCTTCCTCAAGCATTATAGGACGTATTCCAATCAAAAACATCAAGCCTAACGCTTTGAAACGGTATACAGAAGTCACACTTTTCCATTTTTTTTTCATTATCGTGTTTTAATATCCATGCACATTCATAGCGTTTTGTTTATATATTCATGATCAGTGAAGTGTTTGCAAGCTAACCATATGTCTTGATTGAAGTTTTACGCATTATATGCCCAGATGCCATTGTTGCTTTTTAGGGTTTGCAGAGTGTCGAATTAGGGGTTTTCAGATAATGTAAAATCAGCCTACCACAGTACCATGGTCTTGATCAGCGCCTTTGGATGAAGAAGAAGCCATACTCGCGCTCAATTTATGAGCGTCATAGGGCTAATCGCTATTTTTTAGTAGCATGCCTAAGAGAACGCGTAAAAAACCGTTGCCATGTTTTATTGTATTTTCAGGAAAACGAAAACAATGGAGAAGATGAACTCGTGGCTAGCCATGATTGGCTCTTTTGAATTTACGCGCTCTAACCCACTAACGATTTGGTTTTGTTTTATATTACTTGTTTATTATGTTATATACAAAGCGCGCATCTGGCTCCACTGGCAAGCATAGTGACTGGCAACATCCATGACCTGGGTTTGAGCCCCAGGTCTTCAGTATTCTCATTATTATTTTGCAATTAATGATCATATGCAGATTCCATATTGAGACGCACCATACACCTTCTCCATCAAGCCATCCACGCGTCCAGCTTCATCAATCAGAAGGTCATGGATTGGAGAACACAATGCACCCTAGTCAGCACGCCAGCACGCTGCCTGGAAAAGTCAAAAGGGCCAATGGATAAATGGGCCTAAAATTTCTAAAGATACCTCCTAATTTGGGGTCTGAACCCCCTTGGTTTGTAATTCTCTCTATTTTCTTTGTTTTTATTATTTTCTATTTTTCTTTTTAATCATTGCTTTCAATTATTTAATTATCTCCACAAAAAATATAAAAGACACATAAAAGTCAGAAAAGAGCAAAAATATAATAAATATTTTATTTTAAGTAATTTCATAAATAAATTGTATATAAACAAAATTAGCTTTAAATTAGGTTTTAATTTTAATACTTTTAATAAAAATCTAAAAAAACATAGAATTAGGGTTTAATTAATAATTTTTCATCCTTTTTATTTTTCTTTCATAAATAATTAAATAATTAAATATTTTTATAATTAAATTTGTATATAAAAATTAGGGTTAATTTAGGTTAAAATTCAATGTTTTCTTAATAAATTAAAAGCCATTAGAATTAGGGTTAGTATCTATTTTAATTAACTCCTTTTTCTATTAAATCCTAAAATACTAAAAAATGCCAAAAAACAAGTTCTTTCTTTTAATTAATTAACTCCATCATTAATTTAATTTTTGCAAAAAGGGTCCAACGCCCTCGTTTCGATTTAATTCTTATTCGCATATTTATTTTATTTCGTTTAAATATTTCTGTATCTCTCCCAAGGCCATGTAACCTTCTAATTTTCTCGCACTTTTCTTTTTACTTTCTTTATTTTCTGTCAAATCGGGTCCCGGTTTAATTTTGGCGATGTGGACCCGCGCCATTTGTAATAGTTTAGAATTTACTTTTCCCGCAACATTTTTAACTGTTAACAAATGACATGAAAGAATGTATGGACAAAATAAAAACAAGCGTAGAACACCAATAACATGACAAGATAAATGCAAATGAAAATGACACACAAATCGCACACACCACCCCTAGGGTACGCCTCACTGTTGCCTTGCCTCGAAAGGTGGTCGTCGAGTAGAGGATGTCTTAGTAAGTCCTCATGATCCGGGAACCTGGCATGAGGGTAGCTTCTAAGGTGTCTTCCCATTGCTCTGGTGATCACCACGTCCCGAACCTCGAATTGACCCGAACACCTCCAACGGTGGTGCTACCTACCTCTCAATGGTGGGATGGCATTACTTTAAAGGACATTTACACAGACGAATTCCTTAGGGTAGGTAGACGACTCGTAGATACTTGCTCCAATTCAAAACAAAACAAATCAAAAATACTTTTCACACCAACACATTTTCAAAAAGCTTTCGAAAGCATTTTTCAAACACTCTTGAGGACCGATACAAGAGTCGAACTGAAATTTTCAAAGAAACTTTTTAAAACCCACAGTTGAAAAGCAAACAAACCATTTTTGAAAACACAAGTGAGCAAGTATCTAAGAGCCCATGGATAACCATGGATAGAAAGGGTGCTAACACCTTCCCTTTCTATAATCTACCTCCCGAACCGAGAGCAATCTCTATAAGGAATTTTTCTGTGCTTTTGTCCTTTCCATTTGGAGAAAATAAAAGACGGTGGCGACTCTTGCTTACCGCGACATTTCGCGAACCAGCGTTAAACAGTCAGTTCCAGATCCACCGATCACACACCTCTATATGAACCACCCTTTTAGACCCATCGAAATCCCTTACAACAATATCACTTGGCTTCAATACCAGTCCTTCACAATCTTGCCGGTCCAAAGCACCTTTGGGTAACACATTTAGAGATGAGCCAGTATCAACTAAGACATGCGCCAGGGTGGTTCCCTTGTATTCAATAGAGACATGCAAGGCTTTGTTGTGGTTCCTTCCTATAGGATTCAAATCAGCGTCGGAGAACCCTAATCCATTGTCATCCGTTAAACTTGCTACATAGTTCTCAAACTGATCAGATGTGCTTTCTTGGGGAACATGGGCTTTCTTCAAGAACTTGATTAGAGCCTGGGAATGAGCGTACGAATAGAGTAACAATGACAGCATGGAGATTTTAGAGGGGGTTTGCCCCAGTTGCTCAACTATTTTTAAGTCACTCTTCTTTATGATATTCAGGATTTCCTCCATCTCTCGAGTGGAGGGCTCTTCAGTATCAACATCTTTGGCAGGAGTCTCTATCTTAACAGACTTACTTACTTTTTCTTTGCCTCTAGTGTTGGCGTTAGGCTTGTTATTGGTTATGTGAACATGATTTATTGTAGTAGTTAGAGGTGAGATGTCAGGGGAGAATATCCTACCCGTTCTTGTTACCTTATTATAACCCGCAATATTTGTAACATCCTTGGTATTGTCCTCATTGATCCATGAATCTGTTTTATTCCATGATAGTAAACTTCGGCACCATAGTTCCATGAAACCGCTTTGCCGGAGGAGTAAGGAATCGATCCAGGGGCAGTGATTATTAAAGGAGAAATTGTTGATTCATTTGACATTCCAATAAGACCGTTTGAGGAGATTCTAAGAGGCTTGTTGGAGATTGTTATTATGGAAAGGTCTTCAGCTTTGTTGGTCAAACTCTTGATGGTAGGAATTTTTTCAAACAGAATCTCGCGACTATCTATCAGGCATTGAGCACCTTTTTTCAGCCATTTGCATCCATTTATTTGTTCAGCACAACAATCACACACTTTTAAACAGCCAGGGAACACCCCAGATCTCAGGATATTTTCCTTCACAATAGTCAATGGAGTAGTCCAATCCTCAATGGAGGAAATAAAAATAGTGTCATCAATCGCATTGACACCTTTGCCATGGTTCAACATTGGTGTAGTTATCACATTTGGAGTTGTAGGTGAATCAAACTCAATAGTTTTATTGTCTATCAGATCTTGAATCTTATTCTTCAGAGCCCAACATTGATCAGTTTCATGCCCAGGGCTGTTGGGATAATACGCGCACTTGGCATTTGGATTGTACTTTGGTGATGTAATATTTGGATTTGATGGCGGATCACGCAATGTCACCAAGTTGGCCTTAAACATATGTTGCAAGGCTTGGGACAGTGACATGCTAATCCTTGTGAACTGTCTTCGAGGAACTTCGGATCGTTGATGGTTGGATGATTGTCTTTGAGTAGATGGAGGGTTGGAGATCAAAACATCATTAACAGATGGATGGTGATCCTTCTTCGTATGGGCCTTTAATCCATAAACAACATTGGCTTATTTATTTCTATTAAAGGGCTTCTTTACAGAGTTGGATGTAGAAGCAGATGTCATGGGAATTTTTCCATTCTTGGTTCCACTCTCGACCCTTTCACCAGTTAGAATTAACTCAGTGAAATCGGAAGATGAGCTACCAATTAGCAAGTTGAAATATGGCCCGTTAATGTACCCATAAACATGTCAACTAATTCTCTGTCAGTTAGTGGTGGTTAAACTTTACCAGCAAGATCCCTCCATTTTTGCGCGTACTCTTTAAACCCTTTGTTAGTACCCATTGTCATTACTTGAAGTTGAACTCTTATCGGTGCTAAATCAGCATTTTACTGATATTGATGTTAAAAAGCAGTGGCTAGATTTCCCATGTCTGAATACGGGAACCCTCCAATTGATAAAACCATTCTAACTGAGTCCCAGCCAGACTCTCTTGGAAGAAATGGACCCAGAGATTCTTGTCAATAGTATATGGTTGTATCTTGTGGATGTAGGACCTCAGATGAAGTTTTGGGCATGAAACTTCATCATACTTTGCAAAGATTGGTATTTTGAACTTATGGGGAATGACGACCCCAGGTACTAAGCCCAAATCACCAAAATCAAAACCAGGTACAACTTGAATTTCAACAGCTTTCAATATATCCTCTAACTGCTTATTTTTATCATCGGTCGGTGGATACTGTGTAAGTCTCAGAGTGCCTAAGAGGGGGGGGGGGGGGGGGGGGTGAATTAGGTCTTATAAAAATTTATTCGGTTTTATGAGAATGCTTGGTAGTAATTTTTGGTTAAGTGTTTGAAGGTTTTGATTATATCTTTATATTTTCCTGATTATAGTGATGAAAGCGATAAATGCGGAAAAGTAAAGAACACGGTGATATATCCTGGTTCCCCTCACAATCCGAGAGTACTCCAATCCCCTTTCCAACACGAAAGAGATTTCACTATAGTTAGAATGATTGTACAGCCTATGCTTACTATCTAACCTATAGGGTGATCAAAGGTTCTTAACACCTTTAAGACCAAACAAACACTAATGTGAATGAAGAACAATCCTCTTCAAATCACAACACTTACTTCCAACAATCCTGGATAGTAAGGGAATAATTTCTTTAATGTAATACAATGATTTATTTGAAGTAGATGGATAGCACTATCAACCTTCAATTGATCTTCTTCTTTAAGATAGAAACAATTCTCAAACAATGTATATAAATGTTCACAATGTATGTATGAAACTTGTAATGATTTAATGAAAGTGTATATGGCAAGTTTCACAAAATTATGAACACATGAAAGTATGAATTCAAATTTGAATGAATGAGAAAATTGCTTATTGAAGAAGGTTTTTTGTTGTATGAAAATGTTATTGTATTCTTGTTCTTTAAAACTGAAAATCTGCATTTTATAAAGTCATAAGAACCTCTTCATTCATGCCAATTCATATGAAAAGTTGCAATGCATTCATGAAAAGATACCACTTGAAAAATGTTTAAAAACCACAAGAAAAGCTGCACTGGTTCGCTAGGAACCGGTTCTGACACTGACAGAACCCGGTTCTTAGTGAACATTATAAGTCGGATTTCAAAAATATCACGCAGGAACCGGTTCCCCTATTGGTACAACCCGGTTCCTGGTACAAATTCCAGGGACATATTTTTGAACAAGTTTTGGAACCCGGTTCCCTGTTAGGGAGGAACCGGTTCCTGAAAGTTAATTTTCAAAAATTCTTTTTGAAAAAGATTTTAAACAAAGTTTTTCTTAAGTGAAAACATGTTGGATATGTATATAATTATGAATGCATATATTTTTTTGTGAACATCTATATTCAAGATTAAGAATTATTTATACCATTTGACATTTGATGATTCTTCAATAATTCTTCAATAATCTTCAAGACTTTTATATGATGTTGATAAGCTTTTTGCACATCCTTTGAATATTGATGTCCATGTTGTCTTCATCAAAACACATGCTTTAAATATGACTTTAGAAGCTTGCAATTACATTCTCCCCCTTTTTGATGATGACAACCAAGTCTTGAACACAATTCTTGAAATGTTTTATGTTGTTTTGTGTAGTAAACATGTTGAGCAAATGCAAGGCTCCCCCTAAATTGTATGCTCCCCCTAAGTCCATGATTCTTTGAATTTTGGAGTGAGTTTGATATTTATTTGGGCCTGTAATTTCTTTGAAACAAAACAACACATATGCATATTCTTCTCCCCCTTTGTTAACATAAAAAATGATGGGGGAAAAGAGTGAAACAATTTTATTTAAAAATTAAGACATGCATCTTATGAGAAACATTTAGATATCACCTTCATCCAAAATACCAAGTTCTCTTCGGATTTTGAAGAATGGTTCTCGAGCAAGCGATTTTGTGAAGATATCTGCGAGTTGGTTATGAGTATCCACAAAAGTGACTTCGACATCTCCTTTAAGTACATGATCACGGAAAAAATGATGTCGAATATCTATATGTTTGGTTCTTGAATGCATGATCGGATTCTTTGTAATATTGATAGCACTTGTATTGTCGCATCGAAGAAGAATGCATCTGAGATCAAGTCCGTAATCACGGAGTTGTTGCTTGAGCCAAAGAATTTGTGCACAACAACTACCTGCTGCTATGTATTCTGCTTCGGCCATGCTAAGAGCAACACATGCTTGCTTTTTACAAGCCCATGATACTAATGCATTTCCAATAATGTGACAAGTACCACTTGTGCTTTTACGATCAGTTTTACAACCTGCATAATCCGCGTCAGAATAACCAATTAAAGTGCAAATACTACCTTTAGGATACCATAAGCCGACATTGGTTGATCCTTTTAGATACTTCATGATCCTTTTAACTGCCATGAGGTGTGATTCCTTTGGATTTGCTTGAAAGCGAGCACAAAGAAAAACACGAGATTGTCTTTGTCATTGTTAAGAACAAAACATTTGCATCCAAAGATATGAAAGTGAGCAATATTTGGCTTTCTTCCTTTGAAGAGTTCATATGGAGTCTTCTTTATTATAGGTCTAATGATAACTCGATTTCCAACATAACATGCCGTACTAACCGCATCCGCCCAAAAATATTTAGGAAGATTTGCATCACTAAGCATTGTTCTTGCAAGTTCCACTAGAAACCTATTCTTTCTTTCAACTACTCCATTTTGTTGTGGAGTTCTAGGTGCTGAAAAATTATGAGAGATACCATGTTCTTCACAGAATTCTTCAAATTGTGCATTTTGGAATTCTCCACCATGATCACTTCTTATGGATACAATCTTTAGGGATTTTTCATTTTGGATTTGCTTAGCATACTTCTTAAAAGCTTTAAAAGCATCACTTTTCTGCACAAGAAACAAAGTCCAAGAATATCTAGAAAAATCATCAATAATAACCAAAGCGTATACATTACCTCTGAAGCTTTTTGTTCTTGGTAGACCAAAGAGATCCATGTGTAACAATTGTAGTGGCCTTGTAGTAGACACCACATCCTTAGATTTGAAAGTTGTTTTGGTCTGTTTGCCCTTTTGGAAAGCGCTACATAATTTGTCTTTGATGAATTTCATCTTTGGTAGACCAATAACTAAGTCATGCTTAACCAATTTGTTCAAGTGCTCCATGTGAATGTGAGCAATCCTCTTGTGCCATAACCAAGCGTCATTGTTGTTTACCATAAGACATTGTACCTTCAGAGACAAATCATCTAAAGTAATCATAAAAATATTGTTAGTTCTTATACCTTTGAGTTTTACCTCATTGGTTGCCTCATCCATAATAAGACATTCTTCTTTGTTGAATTTGATCTTGAACCCTCTATCACAAAGTTGACTTATGCTAAGAAGGTTATGCTTTAATCCTTCAACATAGAGAACATCCTCAATTTGAATGGATGTAGGTGTGCCAACTATTCCAACGCCAAGAATCTTTCCTTTGGTGTTGTCTCCATAGGTGACATACCCTTTGGCTTTATGTACTAGATATGAAAATTGGTGTACATCTCCTGTCATATGCTTTGAACATCCACTATCAAGATACCAAACATTTGATGTGGATTTCAAGCATACCTACACAAACAAATTATTCTTTGTTAGGTACCCAAGTTGCCTTGGGTCCTTCATAGTTAGTTCCCTTTTTCACCCACACATAATGCCCACTTGCTATACTAAAGTTTCTAACATAGCAAGCATTAGGTGTATGGCCTTTAATACCACAATAAAAACAAGTAGGTTCAAAGTTGCTTCTATATCTAGAAGGATAAGATTTCTTCTCAGGAAATGTTTTCTTTTTCGATACATTAGCCTTTTTCTTTTGATGATTATGAAAAACTTGCTTCTTTTCTACTTTCTTGGGATTGGAACTATTACTAGCCTTTACAAAAACAGTGGGATTGTTACTTGGTTTCTTAGAATTCACATAACCAAGACCCCTTTTATCATTTGGATAACGTTGTTGGCTTAGTAATCCTTCCAATCCTATTTGTCCTTTTTCATATCGTTCAATGACTCTTTTCAATTGAACAATTTGAAAGACATTTGATTCACACTTGGAGCATGCAAAGTTTTCTTTTTCTTTAATAAAATTCTGTTTTTGAAGATCAAAATCTTTAGTCATGGTGTCAATTTTTTCTAAACAAATTAGAAGTTCTTTTTCTTGATTTGACACCTTTTTGTATAAACTTTTGCATTCTTTCAAGAGTTCATCAATAGCATCGTGAACATCATCATCAAAAAGATTAAATTCATTACTAACCTCTTCTTCATCGTCGGTGTGATGTGAAGCCATTAATGCTAGATTTGCACATTTGTCGCTTTCCGAATCGGATGAAGAACTTATCTCATTATCTTCCCATGCAACATAAGCCTTTTTGTTCTTGAACTCCTTTTTGCCTTTGAATCCATTTTTCTTGGAGAGTTTTGGACAATCCGGATTTATGTGACCTTGCTTTCCACATTCATAACATGTGACATCTTGTGTTGATGTAGAGGCTTCTTTATCTTTATGATTATAAAATTTCTTCCTTTTGACAAAGTTAGCATTATGAAGATTATTTTTATGACCAAAATATTTTCCTAACCTTTTTACAAGAAGCAAGAAGTTTTCATCTTCCTCCGATGCATCTTTATCTTGACTTTCTTTTGAATCAACTTTCAAAGCAATGCCTTTGGATTTCTTCTCCAAATTTTCATGTTTTTCAAGTCTACCGAGTTCCGTTTCGTATTCTTGATGTTTGCCAAATAATGTAGCGGAAGTCATTGCGGAGAGACTCTTCTTTTCCGAGATTGTCGTTACCTTTGGTTGCCATTCCCTAGTCAATGATCTAAGGATTTTCAAGTTGAGTTCATCATTTGTCAAGGTTTTACCAAGAGCATTTAAGTGATTTGTCAAATGCACAAATCTCTTTTGTAAGTCAAGAATGGATTCTCCGGGCTGCATTCGAAATAGTTCATATTCTTGACTCAAGGTATTTAGCCTTGATCTTTTTACTTCAGTCGTTCCTTCATGAGTTTGAACCAGGGTATCCCATATTTCTTTTGTTGTTTTGCAGTTCGAGATACGGAAAAATTCGTCCATACTGAGTGCACCTTGAAGAAGGTTTATTGCCTTTTTGTCATAGAGAACTTTCTTTTTATCATCGTCGTCCCATGCAGTTTTGGGCTTTGCAGAACCAATGCCATTGATTACTGATATCGGGATAAATGGACCATTTTCAACAGCATCCCATACTTCCTCTCCTTGCGCTTCTAAATGCGCCTTCATGCGTATTTTCCAGAAGTCAAAATATTCACCACAGAATATAGGAGGCTTGTTGTTACTACCACCATCTCTGAAAACTGGTTGATGATTTGCGGAAGCCATTCTGGATCTTTAGGAACAAGTTACCTATAACTTGCTCTGATACCAATTGTAAGTCTCAGAGTGCCTAAGAGGGGGGGGTGAATTAGGTCTTATAAAAATTTATTCGGTTTTATGAGAATGCTTGGTAGTAATTTTTGGTTAAGTGTTTGAAGGTTTTGATTATATCTTTATCTTTTCCTGATTATGGTGATGAAAGCGATAAATGCGGAAAAGTAAAGAACACGGTGATATATCCTGGTTCCCCTCACAATCCGAGAGTACTCCAGTCCCCTTTCCAACACGAAAGACATTTCACTATAGTTAGAATGATTGTACAGCCTATGCTTACTATCTAACCTATAGGGTGATCAAAGGTTCTTAACACCTTTAAGACCAAACAAACACTAATGTGAATGAAGAACAATCCTCTTCAAATCACAACACTTACTTCCAACAATCCTGGATAGTAAGGGAATAATTTCTTTAATGTAATACAATGATTTATTTGAAGTAGATGGATAGCACTATCAATCTTCAATTGATCTTCTTCTTCAAGATAGAAACAATTCTCAAACAATGTATATAAATGTTCACAATGTATGTATGAAACTTGTAATGATTTAATGAAAATGTATATGGTAAGTTTCACAAAATTATGAACACATGAAAGTATGAATTCAAATTTGAATGAATGAGAAAATTGTTTATTGAAGAAGGTTTTTTGTTGTATGAAAATGTTATTGTATTCTTGTTCTTTAAAACTGAAAATCTGCATTTTATAAAGTCATAAGAACCTCTTCATTCATGCCAATTCATATGAAAAGTTGCAATGCATTCATGAAAAGATACCACTTGAAAAATGTTTAAAAACCACAAGAAAAGCTGCACTGGTTCTCTAGGAACCGGTTCCGACACTGACAGAACCCGGTTCTTAGTGAACGTTATAAGTCAGATTTCAAAAATATCACGCAAGAACCGGTTCCCCTATTGGTACAACCCGGTTCCTGGTACAAATTCCAGGGACATGTTTTTGAACATGTTTTGGAACCCGGTTCCCTGTTAGGGAGGAACCGGTTCCTGAAAGTTAATTTTCAAAAATTCTTTTTGAAAAAGATTTTAAATAAAGTTTTTCTTAAGTGAAAACATGTTGGATATGTATATGATTATGAATGCATATTTTTTTTTGTGAACATCTATATTCAAGATTAAGAATTATTTATACCATTTGACATTTGATGATTCTTCAATAATTCTTCAATAATCTTCAAGACTTTTATATGATGTTGATAAGCTTTTTGCACATCCTTTGAATATTGATGTCCATGTTGTCTTCATCAAAACACATGCTTTAAATATGACTTGAGAAGCTTGCAATTACATTCTCCCCCTTTTTGATGATGACAACCAAGTCTTGAACACAATTCTTGAAATGTTTTATGTTGTTTTGTGTAGTAAACATGTTGAGCAAATGCAAGGCTCCCCCTAAATTGTATGCTCCCCCTAAGTCCATGATTCTTTGAATTTTTGAGTGAGTTTGATATTTATTTGGGCCTGCAATTTCTTTGAAACAAAACAACACATATGCATATTCTTCTCCCCCTTTGTTAACATAAAAAAAGATGGGGGAAAAGAGTGAAACAATTTTATTTAAAAATTAAGACGTGCATCTTATGAGAAACATTTAGATATCACCTTCATCCAAAATACCAAGTTCTCTTCGGATTTTGAAGAATGGTTCTCGAGCAAGCGGTTTTGTGAAGATATCTGCGAGTTGGTTATGAGTATCCACAAAAGTGACTTCGACATCTCCTTTAAGTACATGATCACGGAAAAAATGATGTCGAATATCTATATGTTTGGTTCTTGAATGCATGACCGGATTCTTTGTAATATTGATAGCACTTGTATTGTCGCATCGAAGAAGAATGCATCCGAGATCAAGTCCGTAATCACGGAGTTGTTGCTTGAGCCAAAGAATTTGTGCACAAAAACTACCTGCTGCTATGTATTCTGCTTCGGCCGTGCTAAGAGCAACACATGCTTGCTTTTTACAAGCCCATGATACTAATGCATTTCCAATAATGTGACAAGTACCACTTGTGCTTTTACGATCAGTTTTACAACCTGCATAATCCGCGTCAGAATAACCAATTAAAGTGCAAATACTACCTTTAGGATACCATAAGCCGACATTGGTTGATCCTTTTAGATACTTCATGATCCTTTTAACTGCCATGAGGTGTGATTCCTTTGGATTTGCTTGACTGCGAGCACAAAGACAAACACGAGATTGTCTTTGTCATTGTTAAGAACAAAACATTTGCATCCAAAGATATGAAAGTGAGCAATATTTGGCTTTCTTCCTTTGAAGAGTTCATATGGAGTCTTCTTTATTATAGGTCTAATGATAACTCGATTTCCAACATAACATGCCGTACTAACCGCATCCGCCCAAAAATATTTAGGAAGATTTGCATCACTAAGCATTGTTCTTGCAAGTTCCACTAGAAACCTATTCTTTCTTTCAACTACTCCATTTTGTTGTGGAGTTCTAGGTGCTGAAAAATTATGAGAGATACCATGTTCTTCACAGAATTCTTCAAATTGTGCATTTTGGATTTCTCCACCATGATCACTTCTTATGGATACAATCTTTAGGGATTTTTCATTTTGGATTTGCTTAGCATACTTCTTAAAAGCTTTAAAAGCATCACTTTTCTGCACAAGAAACAAAGTCCAAGAATATCTAGAAAAATCATCAATAATAACCAAAGCGTATACATTACCTCCGAAGCTTTTTGTTCTTGATGGACCAAAGAGATCCATGTGTAACAATTGTAGTGGCCTTGTAGTAGACACCACATCCTTAGATTTGAAAGTTGTTTTGGTCTGTTTGCCCTTTTGGAAAGCGCTACATAATTTGTCTTTGATGAATTTCATCTTTGGTAGACCAATAACTAAGTCATGCTTAACCAATTTGTTCAAGTGCTCCATGTGAATATGAGCAATCCTCTTGTGCCATAACCAAGCGTCATTGTTGTTTACCATAAGACATTGTACCTTCAGAGACAAATCATCTAAAGTAATCATAAAAATATTGTTAGTTCTTATACCTTTGAGTTTTACCTCATTGGTTGCCTCATCCATAATAAGACATTCTTCTTTGTTGAATTTGATCTTGAACCCTCTATCACAAAGTTGACTTATGCTAAGAAGGTTATGCTTTAATCCTTCAACATAGAGAACATCCTCAATTTGAATGGATGTAGGTGTGCCAACTATTCCAACTCCAAGAATCTTTCCTTTGGTGTTGTCTCCATAGGTGACATACCCTTTGGCTTTATGTACTAGATATGAAAATTGGTGTACATCTCCTGTCATATGCTTTGAACATCCACTATCAAGATACCAAACATTTGATGTGGATTTCAAGCATACCTACACAAACAAATTATTCTTTGTTAGGTACCCAAGTTGCCTTGGGTCCTTCATAGTTAGTTCCCTTTTTCACCCACACATAATACCCACTTGCTATACTAAAGTTTCTAACATAGCAAGCATTAGGTGTGTGGCCTTTAATACCACAATAAAAACAAGTAGGTTCAAAGTTGCTTCTATATCTAGAAGGATAAGATTTCTTCTCAGGAAATATTTTCTTTTTCGATACATTAGCCTTTTTCTTTTGATGATTATGAACAACTTGCTTCTTTTCTACTTTCTTGGGATTGGAACTATTACTAGCCTTTACAAAAACAGTGGGATTGTTACTTGGTTTCTTAGAATTCACATAACCAAGACCCCTTTTATCATTTGGATAACGTTGTTGGCTTAGTAATCCTTCCAATCCTATTTGTCCTTTTTCATATCGTTCAATGACTCTTTTCAATTGAACAATTTGAAAGACATTTGATTCACACTTGGAGCATGCAAAGTTTTCTTTTTCTTTAATAAAATTCTGTTTTTGAAGATCAAAATCTTTAGTCATGGTGTCAATTTTTTCTAAACAAATTAGAAGTTCTTTTTCTTGATTTGACACCTTTTTGTATAAACTTTTGCATTCTTTCAAGAGTTCATCAATATCATCTTGAACATCATCATCAAAAAGATTAAATTCATTACTAACCTCTTCTTCATCGTCGGTGTGATGTGAAGCCATTAATGCTAGATTTGCACATTTGTCGCTTTCCGGATCGGATGAAGAACTTATCTCATTATCTTCCCATGCAACATAAGCCTTTTTGTTCTTGAACTCCTTTTTGCCTTTGAATCCATTTTTCTTGGAGAGTTTTGGACAATCCGGCTTTATGTTACCTTGCTTTCCACATTCATAACATGTGACATCTTGTGTTGATGTAGAGGCTTCTTTATCTTTATGATTATAAAATTTCTTCCTTTTGACAAAGTTAGCATTATGAAGATTATTTTTATGACCAAAATATTTTCCTAACCTTTTTACAAGAAGCAAGAAGTTTTCATCTTCCTCCGATGCATCTTTATCTTGACTTTCTTTTGAATCAACTTTCAAAGCAATGCCTTTGGATTTCTTCTCCAAATTTTCATGTTTTTCAAGTCTACCGAGTTCCGTTTCGTATTCTTGATGTTTGCCAAATAATGTAGCGGAAGTCATTGCGGAGAGACTCTTCTTTTCCGAGATTGCCGTTACCTTTGGTTGCCATTCCCTAGTCAATGATCTAAGGATTTTCAAGTTGAGTTCATCATTTGTCAAGGTTTTACCAAGAGCATTTAAGTGATTTGTCAAATGCACAAATCTCTTTTGTAAGTCAAGAATGGATTCTCCGGGCTGCATTCGAAATAGTTCATATTCTTGACTCAAGGTATTTAGCCTTGATCTTTTTACTTCAGCAGTTCCTTCATGAGTTTGAACCAGGGTATCCCATATTTCTTTTGTTGTTTTGCAGTTCGAGACACGGAAAAATTCGTCCATACTGAGTGCACCTTGAAGAAGGTTTATTGCCTTTTTGTCATAGAGAACTTTCTTTTTATCATTGCCGTCCCATGCAGTTTTGGGCTTTGCAGAACCAATGCCATTGATTACTGATATCGGGATAAATGGACCATTTTCAACAGCATCCCATACTTCCTCTCCTTGCGCTTCTAAATGCGCCTTCATGCGTATTTTCCAGAAGTCAAAATATTCACCACAGAATAGAGGAGGCTTGTTGTTACTACCACCATCTCTGAAAACTGGTTGATGATTTGCGGAACCCATTCTGGATCTTTAGGAACAAGTTACCTATAACTTGCTCTGATACCAATTGTAAGTCTCAGAGTGCCTAAGAGGGGGGGGTGAATTAGGTCTTATAAAAATTTATTCGGTTTTATGAGAATGCTTGGTAGTAATTTTTGGTTAAGTGTTTGAAGGTTTTGATTATATCTTTATCTTTTCCTGATTATGGTGATGAAAGCGATAAATGCGGAAAAGTAAAGAACACGGTGATATATCCTGGTTCCCCTCACAATCCGAGAGTACTCCAGTCCCCTTTCCAACACGAAAGAGATTTCACTATAGTTAGAATGATTGTACAGCCTATGCTTACTATCTAACCTATAGGGTGATCAAAGGTTCTTAACATCTTTAAGACCAAACAAACACTAATGTGAATGAAGAACAATCCTCATCAAATCACAACACTTACTTCCAACAATCCTGGATAGTAAGGGAATAATTTCTTTAATGTAATACAATGATTTATTTGAAGTAGATGGATAGCACTATCAATCTTCAATTGATCTTCTTCTTCAAGATAGAAACAATTTTCAAACAATGTATATAAATGTTCACAATGTATGTATGAAACTTGAAATGATTTAATGAAAGTGTATATGGCAAGTTTCACAAAATTATGAACACATGAAAGTATGAATTCAAATTTGAATAAATGAGAAAATTGTTTATTGAAGAAGGTTTTTTGTTGTATGAAAATGTTATTGTATTCTTGTTCTTTAAAACTGAAAATCTGCATTTTATAAAGTCATAAGAACCTCTTCATTCATGCCAATTCATATGAAAAGTTGCAATGCATTCATGAAAAGATACCACTTGAAAAATGTTTAAAAACCACAATAAAATCTGCACTGGTTCGCTAGGAACCGGTTTCGACACTGACAGAACCCGGTTCTTAGTGAATGTTATAAGTCAGATTTCAAAAATATCACGCAGGAACCGGTTCCCCTATTGGTACAACCCGGTTCCTGGTACAAATTCCAGGGACATGTTTTTGAACAAGTTTTGGAACCCGGTTCCCTGTTAGGGAGGAACCGGTTCCTGAAAGTTAATTTTCAAAAATTCTTTTTGAAAAAGATTTTAAACAAAGTTTTTCTTAAGTGAAAACATGTTGGATATGTATATGATTATGAATGCATATTTTTTTTGTGAACATCTATATTCAAGATTAAGAATTATTTATACCATTTGACATTTGATGATTCTTCAATAATTCTTCAATAATCTTCAAGACTTTTATATGATGTTGATAAGCTTTTTGCACATCCTTTGAATATTGATGTCCATGTTGTCTTCATCAAAACACATGCCTTAAATATGACTTGAGAAGCTTGCAATTACATTCTCCCCCTTTTTGATGATGACAACCAAGTCTTGAACATAATTCTTGAAATGTTTTATGTTGTTTTGTGTAGTAAACATGTTGATCAAATGCAAGGCTCCCCCTAAATTGTATGCTCCCCCTAAGTCCATGATTCTTTGAATTTTGGAGTGAGTTTGATATTTATTTGGGCCTGCAATTTCTTTGAAACAAAACAACACATATGCATATTCTTCTCCCCCTTTGTTAACATCAAAAAGGATGGGGAAAAAGAGTGAAACAATTTTATTTAAAAATTAAGACGTGCATCTTATGAGAAACATTTAGATATCACCTTCATCAAAAATACCAAGTTCTCTTCGGATTTTGAAGAATGGTTCTCGAGCAAGCGGTTTTGTGAAGATATCTGCGAGTTGGTTATGAGTATCCACAAAAGTGACTTCGACATCTCCTTTAAGTACATGATCACGGAAAAAATGATGTCGAATATCTATATGTTTGGTTCTTGAATGCATGACCGGATTCTTTGTAATATTGATAGCACTTGTATTGTCGCATCGAAGAAGAATGCATCTGAGATCAAGTCCGTAATCACGTAGTTGTTGCTTGAGTCAAAGAATTTGTGCACAACAACTACCTGCTGCTATGTATTCTGCTTCGGCCGTGCTAAGAGCAACACATGCTTGCTTTTTACAAGCCCATGATACTAATGCATTTCCAATAATGTGACAAGTACCACTTGTGCTTTTACGATCAGTTTTACAACCTGCATAATCCGCGTCAGAATAACTAATTAAAGTGCAAATACTACCTTTAGGATACCATAAGCCGACATTGGTTGATCCTTTTAGATACTTCATGATCCTTTTAACTGTCATGAGGTGTGATTCCTTTGGATTTGCTTGAAAGCGAGCACAAAGACAAACACGAGATTGTCTTTGTCATTGTTAAGAACAAAACATTTGCATCCAAAGATATGAAAGTGAGCAATATTTGGCTTTCTTCCTTTGAAGAGTTCATATGGAGTCTTCTTTATTATAGGTCTAATGATAACTCGATTTCCAATATAACATGCCGTACTAACCGCATCCACCCAAAAATATTTAGGAAGATTTGCATCACTAAGCATTGTTCTTGCAAGTTCCACTAGAAACCTATTCTTTCTTTCAACTACTCCATTTTGTTATGGAGTTCTAGGTGCTGAAAAATTATGAGAGATACCATGTTCTTCACAGAATTCTTCAAATTGTGCATTTTGGAATTCTCCACCATGATCACTTCTTATGGATACAATCTTTAGGGATTTTTCATTTTGGATTTGCTTAGCATACTTCTTAAAAGCTTTAAAAGCATCACTTTTCTGCACAAGAAACAAAGTCCAAGAATATCTAGAAAAATCATCAATAATAACCAAAGCGTATACATTACCTCCGAAGCTTTTTGTTCTTGATGGACCATAGAGATCCATGTGTAACAATTGTAGTGGCCTTGTAGTAGACACCACATCCTTAGATTTGAAAGTTGTTTTGGTCTGTTTGCCCTTTTGGCAAGCGCTACATAATTTGTCTTTGATGAATTTCATCTTTGGTAGACCAATAACTAAGTCATGCTTAACCAATTTGTTCAAGTGCTCCATGTGAATGTGAGCAATCCTCTTGTGCCATAACCAAGCGTCATTGTTGTTTACCATAAGACATTGTACCTTCAGAGACAAATCATCTAAAGTAATCATAAAAATATTGTTAGTTCTTATACCTTTGAGTTTTACCTCATTGGTTGCCTCATCCATAATAAGACATTCTTCTTTGTTGAATTTGATCTTGAACCCTCTATCACAAAGTTGACTTATGCTAAGAAGGTTATGCTTTAATCCTTCAACATAGAGAACATCCTCAATTTGAATGGATGGAGGTGTGCCAACTATTCCAACGCCAAGAATCTTTCCTTTGGTGTTGTCTCCATAGGTGACATACCCTTTGGCTTTATGTACTAGATATGAAAATTGGTGTACATCTCCTGTCATATGCTTTGAACATCCACTATCAAGATACCAAACATTTGATGTGTATTTCAAGCATACCTACACAAACAAATTATTCTTTGTTAGATACCCAAGTTGCCTTGGGTCCTTCATAGTTTGTTCCCTTTTTCACCCACACATAATGCCCACTTGCTATACTAAAGTTTCTAACATAGCAAGCATTAGGTGTATGGCCTTTAATACCACAATAAAAACAAGTAGGTTCAAAGTTGCTTCTATATCTAGAAGGATAAGATTTCTTCTCAGGAAATGTTTTCTTTTTCGATACATTAGCCTTTTTCTTTTGATGATTATGAACAACTTGCTTCTTTTCTACTTTCTTGGGATTGGAACTATTACTAACCTTTACAAAAACAGTGGGATTGTTACTTGGTTTCTTAGAATTCACATAACCAAGACCCCTTTTATCATTTGGATAACGTTGTTGGCTTAGTAATCCTTCCAATCCTATTTGTCCTTTTTCATATCGTTCAATGACTCTTTTCAATTGAACAATTTGAAAGACATTTGATTCACACTTGGAGCATGCAAAGTTTTCTTTTTCTTTAATAAAATTCTGTTTTTGAAGATCAAAATCTTTAGTCATGGTGTCAATTTTTTCTAAACAAATTATAAGTTCTTTTTCTTGATTTGACACCTTTTTGTATAAACTTTTGCATTCTTTCAAGAGTTCATCAATAGCATCTTGAACATCATCATCAAAAAGATTAAATTCATTATTAACCTCTTCTTCATCGTCGGAGTGATGTGAAGCCATTAATGCTAGATTTGCACATTTGTCGCTTTCCGAATCGGATGAAGAACTTATCTCATTATCTTCCCATGCAACATAAGCCTTTTTGTTCTTGAACTCCTTTTTGCCTTTGAATCCATTTTTCTTGGAGAGTTTTGGACAATCCGACTTTATGTGACCTTGCTTTCCACATTCATAACATGTGACATCTTGTGTTGATGTAGAGGCTTCTTTATCTTTATGATTTTAAAATTTCTTCCTTTTGACAAAGTTAGCATTATGAAGATTATTTTTATGACCAAAATATTTTCCTAACCTTTTTACAAGAAGCAAGAAGTTTTCATCTTCCTCTGATGCATCTTTATCTTGACTTTCTTTTGAATCAACTTTCAAAGCAATGCCTTTGGATTTCTTCTCTAAATTTTCATGTTTTTCAAGTCTACCGAGTTTCGTTTCGTATTCTTGAAGTTTGCCAAATAATGTAGCGGAAGTCATTGCGGAGAGACTCTTCTTTTCCGAGATTGTCGTTACCTTTGGTTGTCATTCCCTAGTCAATGATCTAAGGATTTTCAAGTTGAGTTCATCATTTGTCAAGGTTTTACCAAGAGCATTTAAGTGATTTGTCAAATGCACAAATCTCTTTTGTAAGTCAAGAATGGATTCTCCGGGCTGCATTCGAAATAGTTCATATTCTTGACTCAAGGTATTTAGCCTTGATCTTTTTACTTCAGTCGTTCCTTCATCAGTTTGAACCAGGGTATCCCATATTTCTTTTGTTGTTTTGCAGTTCGAGACACGGAAAAATTCGTCCATACTGAGTGCACCTTGAAGAAGGTTTATTGCCTTTTTGTCATAGAGAACTTTCTTTTTATCATCGTCGTCCCATGCAGTTTTGGGCTTTGCAGAACCAATGCCATTGATTACTGATATCGGGATAAATGGACCATTTTCAACAGCATCCCATACTTCCTCTCCTTGCGCTTCTAAATGCGCCTTCATGCATATTTTCCAGAAGTCAAAATATTCACCACAGAATAGAGGAGGCTTGTTGTTACTACCACCATCTCTGAAAACTGGTTGATGATTTGCGGAAGCCATTCTGGATCTTTAGGATCAAGTTACCTATAACTTGCTCTGATACCAATTGTAAGTCTCAGTGCCTAAGAGGGGGGGTGAATTAGGTCTTATAAAAATTTATTCGGTTTTATGAGAATGCTTGGTAGTAATTTTTGGTTAAGTGTTTGAAGGTTTTGATTATATCTTTATCTTTTCCTGATTATGGTGATGAAAGTGATAAATGCGGAAAAGTAAAGAACACGGTGATATATCCTGGTTCCCCTTACAATCCGAGAGTACTCCAGTCCCCTTTCCAACACGAAAGAGATTTCACTATAGTTAGAATGATTGTACAACCTATGCTTACTATCTAACCTATAGGGTGATCAAAGGTTCTTAACACCTTTAAGACCAAACAAACACTAATGCGAATGAAGAACAATCCTCTTCAAATCACAACACTTACTTCCAACAATCCTGGATAGTAAGGGAATAATTTCTTTAATGTAATACAATGATTTATTTGAAGTAGATGGATAGCACTATCAATCTTCAATTGATCTTCTTCTTCAAGATAGAAACAATTCTGAAACAATGTATATAAATGTTCACAATGTATGTATGAAACTTGTAATGATTTAATGAAAGTGTATATGGCAAGTTTCACAAAATTATGAACACGTGAAAGTATGAATTCAAATTTGAATGAATGAGAAAATTGTTTATTGAAGAAGGTTTTTTGTTGTATGAAAATGTTATTGTATTCTTGTTCTTTAAAACTGAAAATCTGCATTTTATAAAGTCATAAGAACCTCTTCATTCATGCCAATTCATATGAAAAGTTGCAATGCATTCATGAAAATATACCACTTGAAAAATGTTTAAAAACCACAAGAAAAGTTGCACTGGTTTGCTAGGAACCGGTTTCGACACTGACAGAACCCGGTTCTTAGTGAACGTTATAAGTCAGATTTCAAAAATATCACGCAGGAACCGGTTCCCCTATTGGTACAACCCGGTTCCTGGTACAAATTCCAGGGACATGTTTTTGAACAAGTTTTGGAACCCGGTTCCCTGTTAGGGAGGAACCGGTTCCTGAAAGTTAATTTTCAAAAATTCTTTTTGAAAAAGATTTTAAACAAAGTTTTTCTTAAGTGAAAACATGTTGGATATGTATATGATTATGAATACATATTTTTTTTTGTGAACATCTATATTCAAGATTAAGAATTATTTATACCATTTGACATTTGATGATTCTTCAATAATTCTTCAATAATCTTCAAGACTTTTATATGATGTTGATAAGCTTTTTGCACATCCTTTGAATATTGATGTCCATGTTGTCTTCATCAAAACACATGCTTTAAATATGACTTGAGAAGCTTGCAATTACATACTATTCATAAAAGTAGTCTTCGTCCTCGGAATCTTGATCATTTGCACCCCCAGCACGGGTGCTTTTTTCCTCTTCCACCTGGTTCTCAGCTTCCTCGAATGACTCTTCGACTATTTGCACCTGACGAACTGGGCCTTTAAACCGTTTCCCCTTGTTAATGAGGGCTTTCTTCTTAGTCTTCTTTTTGGCTGCTAGTAGTATCATCAGCTTTTGTTGTCCCTTGGCCAGGGTCAGCAAGGTTGCTTGGAACTAGGAATTATGTTCTTGCAGATCTTTCACAGTTTGCTCGATATCCATCTTACTTAAATAAACAGTAAAAAGATGAGGAAACTTGTTTGTGGAAAGCTTTCTTATGTTATGGTGCATGAAATGCGTATGCAAACGATTTCAAGGACTTAGAAGATTTAAATTTGTTTAGACAAATAAGGAACAAATGTTAATTGCATTAATAAGTTCAGATTTATTACAACATGCCTCTTGGGATTACAATGGAAAAAGAAAAAATGCAAAATAAACTCCTAAAATAAGAAATAGAATCAGGCTTCCCATGAGCGCATCCTCTTTGGTGTAATGTAGGCATTCAAACTTCGCTCATCGTGAAGCTGTCTTGTAAGCTCCAAAACCTTCTTCTCGCTTGCGTAGAAATGGGTTTTGAAGGTGTCTCACTCCCCCTTGAGTTGAACCCAAGATATTTGCAACTCCTCGAGAGCAGTTGGAATATCAGGATGGAGAATAGTGTGAGGAACATCCCCTCGACAATAGGCTCCATGATGATCGATAAGATTGCGGGGTAAGGCATCCTGAGACTTTGAGCACGAGTTCGTACCCACTTAAGGTAAGGCTTAAGGGGGATGGAAGTTTTATGTCCCAATGTCTTACTATCAACATTATTTATCATTCTCCATGCTCGTATGAACCTTTAACGATAGCCTTGGTCGTCGCCCTCGTAGCCGAATACCAAACCTTGAATGAGCGTACTATGGGGACCATCTCTTCGTGCATAACCAAAATACCGTAATGAAAGGGATGGGTTATAGGTGATACCTCCCCTAATTCCTAAGAGTGGAACATTATGGAATTCCCCACAACGTTCAATGATGGTAATATCCTCCAAAGATCGAGAACACCAATGGATATCCGAGTGCGAGAGTGACATCATCCTTTGAGACCATGTCAAGCCTTGCTCGTCCTTCAACATTGCTTGAGGTAGGTGATAAATAAACCACTTAGATAGTATTGGAATGCAACACAAAATAGTACCCCTTTTTCTTCATGGAGCGAGTGTGGAAACAATGTAGCATGTCTCCAAGCAAAGTAGGTACGAGATTACGAGAGAGAAAAACCTTGATGACATTCTCATCTATAAGTTGGTTCGGATTTTGAAATAGAACCAAACAATAGATTAGAAAGGCCAAGAAATCCTCAAAAGCTTGAAAATCCATATCTTCCCAGAAAAAACGAGCCTTCTTCCACATAAATGTGGCTAAGAAACCCTTGACTCCACTTCTCGTCTCCCAATTTGCTACAATGTCAGATCTCCTCAAATGCAAGGCTTTGGAATTAACTTCAGGTTTTGGAGTCTCTTCTAAACCGGTGAATGGTATTTGATCAAGCACAGGCACTCCTAACAATTGAGATAATTCTTCTAATGTAGGCACCAATTGGTAGTCGGGAAAGGTGAAGCAATGGTGCATAGGATCAAAGAATTGGAAAAGTGCACACATCATTTCTTCTTGGAAGTTTGAAGTAGCCAAGTTGAGAATTCGACCATATTTCTTGGTGAAGGGAGAATCTCCATGCACTCTTGATGCTAACACTTGAAATTGAGGATGCATTTTCACGAAGTTGATTCGGATGGTATTCCTACGAGTGGAAGTTATGACCTACAAAATAGAGTAAAGATAAATTCCTGGAGGTTCCCAGAGTCTACATCCTTCCTTCGGATATTACCAACATCCCGATTGACTCTGTAATTAGTAATATTCTCAAGAAAAACTCGTCTGAGTGTAGTATCACGTGACAACCATTTCCGGATTACTCCGTCATAGTTTCTGCACTACACCTAAAAGGACAAGATGGGTTAAGGGTTCTACAGTCCTTAGTTTCAGCAGGCTCCCAGGTCAAAAGCAGCATGTCTTCCCGATTACTCGGTAAACAACACTACAGTTAAAGGGGCCTCCACAGAGTGGGGGATATCATGCCTCCTTTTTTAGGATTACTCCCTCAAAGTTAACATGACTATACCGCCCGTCCTATCTTAAGTTTTCCCAAGTCCGGGTATAGGACTTATAAGAAATCACCAAGCACCCTAAAAACCAGGAAAATCCAGACAAACATATATAAAACATAATATACAACAATTAATAGCACATACACAAATAAACAAAGATATGCTCAACCCACATAGGGATGTGTGATACGGTGGGAGAACTGACTATGGTTTTGCGTTTGTTTTCGCAAATGTTTCGGTTGAGCAAGAGTCGCCACCGACTTTTTATTTTATCCTAAAGGAAAGGTTAAAAAAGCACAGCAAAAACCTTTTGAGATATTTCGTGGGTTCGGGGGGTAGATTATGAAAAGGGAAGGTATTAGCACCCTTTTCATCCATGGTTATCCATGGGCTCTTAGTTACTTGGTTTTTTAGATCACTTGCCTTGATTTTCGATTGCTTGAAAATGGTGTGTGTGTGTGTGTGTGTGTGTGTATGTGTTTTTGAAAATGTTTTGGAAGAAGATGCCTTGTCTTAGGCTACCCTTGTAACAATTCTTTACTCGAATGTTTTACAAAGGTGTGTATCTTTTCGAAAAGATGTTTCAAAATGTTTTTGAGAGTTTGTTTTGAAAGTGTTTGTGGAATGTGGTTTTTGAATGGAAGGCAAGTGTTTTTGCAAATTGATCTCAAGTAACTAAGAGTTTTGTCTACCCTATTGTACTCAAAGGTTTTCTCTATGTTTTCAACCCTTTTTAACAATTTTGTTCCTCCATTGAATTTGGCGGACAATCTTGCGTTTAGGATGTTTAACGGGACGGGCGCGGGTCATCGTATGGACCATGAATTCAATGGTGCCAAGTGTCTTTGGCAATTTGCTTTGAAGGGACTATGATCATTCTATTTAGGCAACTTTCGAAAGCGTCATCGAGGGACTTATGATCATTTGAATTTGTTTTGCCAAAGATACTCGACGTGCAAGCATGGCCCATTTTGGAAGGCAACATGTGGGATTACCCTAGAGGGTGCAAGTGTGATTGTGTATTGATTTCATGTATTTGTCTTGTATTAGGTTATCTAGCGTTTTATTTTATGTACATGCAAACCCTAGGTCTAACCATGGTATAATTCGAAAGCGGTAAATTGCGGAAATGTAAAGTCTATGCTATTACAAAATAAGTATCCGGGAGTGGGGGTACAAATTTACAAATGGGGATGAGACTTAGGAATATAGTGTCCAATAGGTTACAACCAAATCGAATCGATCAAATGTAAATGTAACGAATATACAAGTATAAGCGAATGTATAATGTATCAAAATGCAAGTATATTGTGTAAGTGTACGTGCATATGTGTATGTAATTATTTACAGGTTCGAAAATGTGAATTTAAATGAGTATTATTAAGTATTGTTTTGACTTAAAGAAAAATTAAATGTTTATTTAATTTAATTAATAATCTTGTATTTTCTTTAATATGAACAAAAAGAAAATTTAAGAAAAGAAAGTATTCTAAGTTTGAAAATTGTCACTTTACATTTTTGATATAAAAGAATGTATCTTTATATTTTGTTTAATATATACAAAAGAATATTCTCATTAAATGTTAGGAATTTAAATCATGTATATTAAAAAAGGATTTTATTGATTATGCACGAAAATTTCTAAGAAAAGAAAAGGTATTAACTTAAAAAGAAATTATGTAAAAAAAGAATTAAAAGAAAAAGTGTTTTCAATTTTAATTATATTGTGTAATAAAAGTGTATTTTTATGTATTTAAAGTATTATGGTAAAAAATATATATTAAGTTAGAGAAAAAATATATTGTTTAAAAATATGTTATATAAAAAGGGTTTGTGTTAATTTATAAGCTTGTTTTATATATATAAAAAAAATGGTTAAGTTGATTAATTAACAAAAGAAATAACGTTTGTTTTATAAAAAAAGGGTAAAAGTCTTTGAATGGGCCTTAGGCGTTCAGAAATGGGCAAGGCCCAAGTTGGCACAACACGTTTTTAGGGTTTGAAGGTTTTGTGTTCAGTTGGGACTTAGGGTTTACTGAGATAGAGGCGCCGTTCGCTTATTCCACTTCATCTTCTCCGATCATTCTCACGCTTTCACCCCAGAATGCCTCTCCGTCTATGGCCAGCCCTCGCCACCGTCCCTGCTTCCTTCCTCCATGAACGGATTAAACCAAAACGCGAAATGGTAACAAACTGGAACATTTTTTAGGTTTTGATTCTGTCTTTACATGTTTTCATTTTTATTTATTGGTTTTGTTTCTGGTTTATGCGTGATTTTAGAAAGAGATAAAAGGAGATCCTACCTTTCGGGGACGGAGAAGGAGGGCACTTGGAGGCGCTGAGGCGGCTTTGGCGGAGGTTCGGTGAGGCGTGATGCTGATGAACTCTTTGAGCTTCCTGGTATCTTTACCTTTTTGCCATCTTAGGGTTTTGTGATGATATCGAACTGAAAACCCTTTTGAAAATTCGTTTCTTTCTTCTTCTCTTCTACTGTATGCTCGATACCTCTGTATGCTTGCCTTTTGTATGATGCCTTTGAACGTTTGCCTGTGATGTTGCCTTGAGATGCTTCTTTTACTTGTCCCTCAGTTGCCTATTTCGTATGCTATGCCCCTTTGATTTTCCTGTGACGAAGCTTTTTCTGAGGCTTTGCGCTTTGTGTATTGATACTTGGTTGCCTTGAGTTTGATTTGGATGGTGTTGGTGTTTAGTTGATGCAGGTTCAAGGCTTTGAATGTTTGTTCTATGTTGTGTATATATGATGCTTTGGTTTAGCCATACAGGTTAATGACCTTGGGTGTTCTGCTTCAGGTTAGGCCTTGACAGGTTCTACTTAGGCAGGTATGAGGCACAGGTTTAAGCCGGTTTAATGGCTTTGGTTTAAGCTTAGCAGGTTGTACTGGTTTTTGGCCTTGTTTAGGCCATTTGACAGTTTGTTCTTTCAGGCTTGGTGCTTATCTGGTTTATGCTTCTTGGTTTAGGCAGGTATGCTTGGCCTACACAGGTTTTATGAGCTTGTCTTGAGTTTGACTGCAGGTTCTTGTTTCAGCTTGGCCTGGTTTCTGGTTTTCACGTTGCAGGTTATAGGCTTGTGGTGGTTCAGGTTGTTTATTTATGTTTTAAGCTGGACATTCTGGCTTCAGGTCTTGGATATCAGGCTTTTTGCTTTTGGTGCCTTGAGTTTGGGATTATGCTTGTTTGTTTACAGCAGCTTGATGGTTATGTCTTTTTGGAAAGGGATAAGGCTTATGCAGGTCTTGTAGATTTGTGTTTGTATTGGTTTTGCTCTCTTCCTCCTCCACTGTACTGTCTTTTGTTTTGTTTTATATATCTTTCTATCTCTCAAGCCTAAAGCCTAAGCCTGCAAAACCTGCTCTTCTATCTCTCTTCTCTTTCTCTTCAGTACAGCTAATATATTAAACTATGTTTGTGCTTGTACTTTTTGTTCTGAAAGGGCCACTTTATTTTTGGGAAATGATGAAAAGAAATAGCTTTGCTTGCATAACAAATTTCCTCTGCATATTTGTCCCTTCTTGACAGCTTCTTGTACTTTGTATCTTTTGATATCCTTCCAAATCTTCTTTATTGACAGCTTGGGTACCTTTTTGGATAGTAACTTGTACTTTGACAGTTTTGGATGGTTTGAAAGTTGTGATTCAGTTTGGACTTTCTGTTTGTATTGAACTATGCAGTTTGACAATTTTTGAATTGTGCAATTTTGACTTTTGTGCATTCATTTTTAGCAAATAAAAACTCGTCCCTCTTTGTGAACCGGGAGAAATCCCGTGATTTGCAGAGAGGATTAACTGATCCCAATCAGTGGCCCTTAATGATGAACTGTAATTTTATTTATCTGTCATTGACTTTTCTCCTTTTCTCTTGCAGATGAATAATTAAAAAGGAGCACTGGAGCAAAGGATAGCAGATGAAGAATTGAAGAATAGAAAATGTTTAGGATAGTTTTTTATTTAAGTTTAAATCACTGTAAAATTATTGTCGTAAACAAATTGTAAACAATAATTGTACGAATAATTTAAAAGTAAATAAAAAGTCTTTATCCAATTAATTCTTTTTATCTTTTGTTGTTTATTTATTATTTAAAATTCTTTGAATTAAAATAATTGAAAAATAAATTCCAATCACTTAATCTCAGAATAATAAATTTAAATAAACAATGCTTTAGCAATTTACTCAGTTAAACCTGGCATTTCCAATATCCAAAGCAAAGCAACAGCTAATCAAAACAACTGATCAGGCGAATTCCCTTTTCACTGATTTCTTACCAAACACTTGTAAATCCAAACTGAATGTATCCTTTGACTGGTTAAACAAACGTGAATTCAATCCAAATGCCCTCTTTTACTGATTAAGTCAAACAATGCGAATTCAAACCAAATCTCGGAATAACTTGCAAAGCATCGTAGAATTAAATCTTTCTGAGAACGTGCCCACAAAAACCCTAATTCCTGATTAAATTCCAAAGAGCGTTCACTTGATCAAAGTTGAGCCAAAATCAACCAAAACCCTAAGCCAACTGTGTGAAACATTCCAGAGCCCTGAAAATCAATGAAACCCTAATTGTGTCCTGACTGACGAGAAAAGTCTGTTTGACCGATTCTTGAGCCAGTCTGAAAAAATCAAGAAACGCCTGAAGCTGTAATTTCTTGTGGAAAAATGCGAGGGCAAATTTTGGGGTACAACAGTTGCCCCTGTTCAATCTTCTTGAACCTGAAGAGTTAGATTGGCTAGTTTGCCTTTCGCGACTTGAAGGTAAAAGAAGATTGGACACTAAAGTGCCCAGAAAATTTGCACTCGGTGATGTGATGGTAGAGGTGAATGGGCTTAAAGATGCCATTTGGTGATGGGCTTAAAGATGCCATCTGATGCGATAGAATCTTGTCGGGGGATGGGCTTAGAGATGCCATCTGATAATGGGCTTAAAGATGCCATTTGGCGACTGCTGGTAGGAGGATGGGCTTATAGATGCCATCTGGACATGTTGAACTGTATGTCAATGGTGAGTGGACAAGTATCAGAAAGGCACCCATGTTTTGGAACATCTCTGAATTGGGGGTCCGAGTAAGCAATAGATTGACATCCATGTTTGGAGAATCCGTAAACTATTTTGAAGTTGAGATTTGAGTAAGCAATAGAGCCACATCTGTTGTTGGGAAGCGTCCGTAAACTGTTTTCAAAAGTTGGCATCTGAACAAGTTGGTAGATTAACATTCGTTGTTGGGAAGAATCCGTAAACTGTTTTCAGAAGTCTTGAGAAGAATCTGAACAAGTGATAGGTTAGCATCCGTTACTGGAGAACCCGTGAACTGTTTTCAGAAGTCTTGAAGTTGAAGAGGAACCGGTGTAGGGTTTCCTGATGATGCGTCTGAATGGATCTAGAATAAGTATCAGAATGTCGCCGTGTCCGGGTCACATCTGAACTATTTCTGGATGAATCTCGGGAGGTGATCTTTGTCTGTCGACTGATCTTACCTGAAAAAGTAAAGGGTTAGTTGTATGCAATGTCATGATGCATGATGCAATGTATGTGACATCAATGTTTATGACATGAATGTGATGAATGCGCATGTAAGCTGATGAGCTATCTTGCTGAGGATAAATGAATCTTGGACGGCTGAAGATAAAAGAATCTTGACTGCTGCCGGGAAAATAAATCCTTGGCTGTTGCTGGGGAAGAGAAATCCTGATGACCTCTACTGGGGAGTTCCAATCTAATTGACTCATGCTGGGGAGGTAAGACTGAGAATCTCCAATTTGGCGGGAAGTAACTCTGTGGGGAGAAGGTTCACTAGTCTGGCTCCGCTAGGGATTGATAATTTGAAGTTTTAGCTTCACTGGGGATAATGAAACTTGACTCTGAGGGGAGTTAGCCTCTGGAAGGTTCTCTGGCTGGGGATTGCAAGAGTCCTCTGATTGCTGCAGGTGAAGGCTTGGAATCTGAACAAGCGATAGATTGACATCCGTTACTGGAGAATCCGTAAACTGTTTTCAGAATGTTGAGAAGTGTCTGAACAAGCGATAGGTTATCATCCGTTACTGGAGAACCCGTGAGCTGTTTTCAGAGCATTGAGAAGAGTCTGAACAAGCGATAGGTTAACATCCGTTACTGGAGAACCCGTGAACTGTTTTCAGAAATCTTGAGTCTGAACAAGCGATAGATTGACATCCGTTACTGGAGAATCCGTAAACTGTTTTCAGAGCGTTGAGAAGAGTCTGAACAAGCGATAGGTTAACATCTGTTACTGGAGAACCCGTGAACTGTTTTCAGAAGTCTTGAGTCTGAACAAGCGATAGATTGACATCCGTTACTGGAGAATCCGTAAACTGTTTTCAGAGCGTTGAGAAGAGTCTGAACAAGCAATAGGTTAACATCCGTTACTGGAGAACCCGTGAACTGTTTTCAGAAATCTTGAGATTGAATAAGCAATAGAGCAGCATCCGTTGTTGGGAAGCGTCCGTAAACTGTTTTCAAAAAATTGCATCTGAACAAGCTGATAGATTAACATCCGTTGTTGGGAAGAATCCATAAACTGTTTTCAGAAGTCTTGAGAAGAATCTGAACAAGCGATAGATTGACATCCGTTACTGGAGAATCCGTGAACTGTTTTCAGAAATCTTGAGATTGAATAAGCAATAGAGCAGCATCCGTTGTTGGGAAGCGTCCGTAAACTGTTTTCAAAAAATTGCATCTGAACAAGCTGATAGATTAACATCCGTTGTTGGGAAGAATCCATAAACTATTTTCAGAAGTCTTGAGAAGAATCTGAACAAGCGATAGATTGACATCTGTTACTGGAGAATCTGTGAACTGTTTTCAGAAATCTTGAAGTTGAATAAGCAATAGAGCAGCATCCGTTGTTGGGAAGCGTCCGTAAACTGTTTTCAAAAGTCTTGAGAAGAATCTGAACAAGTGATAGGTTAACGTCCGTTACTTGGAGAACCCGTGAACTGTTTTCAGAAATCTTGAGATTGAAGGAGGAACTGGTGTAGGGTTTCCTGATGATGAGCTCGTGTAAAACTGCATCTGGATGAATCCGGAATAAGTGTCATAATGTCGCCGTGTTCGGGTCACATCTGAACTATTTCTTGAAAGTCTGAATGAAATATAGAATGTTGCCATCTCTGGGTCACATCTTGAACTACATCTTGTCTTTTGAGGTGATAAGGAAATTGTTGAACACTTTTGACATTTGAATGCCCCAAATGGTGATGAAGGAGTCTTGAATCAGATTACTCTACATATTGAGAGATTTCTTGAAATCTTGACTGGACTGCCCCAGGTTAACTGAACTTTGAAAGATCTATTGAAACTTGACTGGACTGCCCCAGGTTAACTGGATTTTGAAAGATCTGTTGGACCTCGACTGGACTGCCCCAGGTTAATTGGATGGTGACATGTCATGCCCCCTGCTGATAGGAGATTTTCAATGGAAGTGTTATCCTCTTGAAGTGATTTTTACTTACTGAGAGAGTTTTCGTTCCTCCGAACATTCGCTGTATGAATTTCTTCGCTGTCAAACAAAAAGCCAAATGCAGACAGTGATATTCAAGCAATGCAAAGTTTATGTTTGTCTCGAAGTTTTGAAAAATGCGTTTTTAGCAGAAAACTTTTCATAAGACAAGTCAACACAAGATTTAGAGTAAAGCCCTACAGGAGTCAGGATACCTTTTGTAACAGTATGCTTTCAAACTAACCCATGCTTCAATTAGGACTTTTGAAGGGTTGTAACGTGGCTTGGTTCACGGTTTAAGAAACAAAGGATAAAGGCTCAAAATATATTTGTACCCACCCGCTCTTCGTGATGTCCTTCATACCTAAGCTCAGTTAATTGTGCGTCATACTCTGTTTTGAGTTTGGAACGACTTTCGGGCGATGGTTCATCAGTTGAATTTGGGGAGACAGTCATCATCTCCTTTTTCTTTTTCAACATTTTTCATGTTGTTGAGGATTTTGTAATGACCTCACTATTTTGATTTTGATTTGTTATCCCTAACTTTTGCCTGACTGTTCCCATTTTCGAGATTACAGTCAGCGGGATGCCCCAGCTTTCTTAAGCCTCCTTTATAGGTTTTGGCTTGGTGGGTTTTTCTCTTTTGAGAGATTGACTGTCTATGTGATAGGGAACCACCCTTGTCTTTTGATTCCAAAGGAATGCTTTTCTCTTCTTTTTTTTGACGTCGTTCGTTGTATTACGAACTGAGAGTTTGCAACTTCAATGCGCATTTTCTCTTGAATTAAACTGAGATACTACCCTACCCCAGGTTTATATCAAAGGTTTCGATTGTTTAGAACAGAAAACTCCTACTTCTTTGGCTCAAAGGGGGTGACTAGGGATTATCTTCCTTATAACTCCAGTGTTTGGGAATTGAAAGAAATGCCTGCACATCATCAACAAGGTCTGTTCAAAAGCATATTGTATAAGATCAATGGTATTGTTTCGTCATCCTCCCTCTAAAGGCTTACAGCTTTTTATCAAGAGTCAAATATCATAAAGAAAAGCATAAGAGTAGTGAAACGAATGGATGAATTCAAGATAAACATATGCAATGCATTAATGAAAACAGAGTTTAACATCAACAGATAATTGTTTGACAGCAAAAGAAATTACAACTTCAAAAATTCAAAAAGAAGCAAAAATCTTTCAGCTTGAGCTTCGTCACTTCAGGTGGAGAACCCTTTAACGGAAGATTTTCATCTCGCCGTCTGGCATGAATTCCAGCACTCCAATGTCGATCAGATCTTGAATCTTGTTCTTCAAGGCCCAATAGTCGTTGGTGTCGTGTCCCGGACTGTAGGAGTGGTAAACACAGAATGCATCGGGATGATAGTGAGGAGAGGAGATATTGGGCTTCTGAGGAGGGTCCTTTAGGGTGAGCAAGTTGACCTCCAACAGGCGCTTCAGTATGAAGAATGGTGGTATTCCAGTCTCCGTGAACTGTCTTCCCGACGTTTCTTGCTTACACCGATTACCCCGTTGACGCTGGCGAGGTTGTTGATGGGCTTGTGACCCTGAAGCAAGCGAAGGAGCTTTCCCCTTGTCTTCTTGAGTGGATGGAAGCTGAGCGGTGACTTGCTCTTCAATCTCAGATGTTTGCCCCAATTGGTTATTTGGAAGCAGTTGGCGGACAAGAACTCTGAGTTCCTCTTGTCTTTGAGATAGGTCTTGGATTAGAGCCATCTGGCCCACCAACTGTCCTCATCACTTGGGTCCTCAATGTTGTCAGATCAAACTGCATCTCTGCAAGCTGATCACTCCTGGCATTGTTTGAATTCCCCAAGCTCTTTGTGAGGAGAGCTTTCATCTCTTCTTGCCCCAGAGACAAGTTCAGGAACATCTCCTGCAGCTGAGCAGTCTGGTCTTGGATGTCTTTGACAGACCTTTCTAGAGCCATCTCTTACTGAAATAAACAGCAGGAGAGTAAGGAAACCTGAAAAAGGAAAGACTGTCAAAATGCAATGCATGATATGCGGATGCATGCTTTCAAGGATCTCTTGGGGTAAACACAAGAAAATGTTAGAGGTTGAACTTTGCTCTTGGATTGGAGATCTCCGCACCGGTGGATGTCTTTCCACGAGAATCAAGCTCACCATGTCAAGTGGGTCATAGCCACTGATGCAAGTTGTTGTACTTGAACTTTGACTGGAGAACTTTGTATCGGTGGATATCTTTCCACGAGAATCAAGCTCACCATGTCGATTGGGTCATAGCCACTGATTCAAGTTGTTGTACTTGATCTTTGGTTGGCATTGGTTAGAGGATAAACCTCTTACCCCTTGATAGACGTCTGGTTCAACGTAACCCTGCATCAAAAGAACCCTCGAGATCCTTGAAATGGTCATTGAAAATGCTATGGTATGATGTTATGTACATGTATGCAAAAAAGCAAGTGAGTGTATATACAGACAAACATATTCACACAAAGCAAACAAGTCCTTAGGTTTAGGCTTGCATGAGGTTTAGGTAAGTACCCTCTTGAAGTTAGTTGGCTCATCCTGTCCTAAAATAGAAACCGGGTTCTAAGGAGCTCAATATCATTGGATTGTTTTCTGTGTTCATTGTTTCGGTTTAGCCACTTACTGGCGACCAAAATATTCCAAGAAAACAATCCTCAAATGAGTGTAGTATCGAGGATCTACCAACTTCGGACTGCACCAAAGTCGGTCATCTCACTACCCCTAAAAAGGCTAAGATGGTCGATTAAGGTTCTAAGAGTTCGTTAGTGCTTCACGACATCACTCAGCGGCCCCGTACTCTCCTTGATTGAACTCAAGGGTTACCGGTACTCACAAATATGTCACACTAACATAGCTTACTGCTTCAACCATGTCGGTATACCCCGCACAGTTCCCTCGCAGTTTTTTGCTATTTACCTAAAAAGGTGCCCCAAATCCGGGTGTAGGATTTACAACAAACCCAAACAAGAACCCAAAAGATAAAGCAATCAATTCAATCAAAGCAAGAAAGTAAAGGTGATATAAACCCTAAGGTAACCCCACTTTTAAGTATATTATTCCCCAGCAGAGTCGCCAGTTCTGTGATACGGTGGGAGAACTGACTATGGTTTTGCGTTTGTTTTCGCAAATGTTTCGGTTGAGCAAGAGTCGCCACCGACTTTTTATTTTATCCTAAAGGAAAGGTTAAAAAAGCACAGCAAAAACCTTTTGAGATATTTCGTGGGTTCGGGGGGTAGATTATGAAAAGGGAAGGTATTAGCACCCTTTTCATCCATGGTTATCCATGGGCTCTTAGTTACTTGGTTTTTTAGATCACTTGCCTTGATTTTCGATTGCTTGAAAATGGTGTGTGTGTGTGTGTGTGTGTATGTGTTTTTGAAAATGTTTTGGAAGAAGATGCCTTGTCTTAGGCTACCCTTGTAACAATTCTTTACTCGAATGTTTTACAAAGGTGTGTATCTTTTCGAAAAGATGTTTCAAAATGTTTTTGAGAGTTTGTTTTGAAAGTGTTTGTGGAATGTGGTTTTTGAATGGAAGGCAAGTGTTTTTGCAAATTGATCTCAAGTAACTAAGAGTTTTGTCTACCCTATTGTACTCAAAGGTTTTCTCTATGTTTTCAACCCTTTTTAACAATTTTGTTCCTCCATTGAATTTGGCGGACAATCTTGCGTTTAGGATGTTTAACGGGACGGGCGCGGGTCATCGTATGGACCATGAATGCAATGGTGCCAAGTGTATTTGGCAATTTGCTTTGAAGGGACTATGATCATTCTATTTATGCAACTTTCGAAAGCGTCATCGAGGGACTTATGATCATTTGAATTTGTTTTGCCAAAGATACTCGACGTGCAAGCATGGCCCATTTTGGAAGGCAACATGTGGGATTACCCTAGAGGGTGCAAGTGTGATTGTGTATTGATTTCATGTATTTGTCTTGTATTAGGTTATCTAGCGTTTGATTTTATGTACATGCAAACCCTAGGTCTAACCATGGTATAATTCGAAAGCGGTAAATTGCGGAAATGTAAAGTCTATGCTATTACAAAATAAGTATCCGGGAGTGGGGGTACAAATTTACAAATGGGGATGAGACTTAGGAATATAGTGTCCAATAGGTTACAACCAAATCGAATCGATCAAATGTAAATGTAACGAATATACAAGTATAAGCGAATGTATAATGTATCAAAATGCAAGTATATTGTGTAAGTGTACGTGCATATGTGTATGTAATTATTTACAGGTTCGAAAATGTGAATTTAAATGAGTATTATTAAGTATTGTTTTGACTTAAAGAAAAATTAAATGTTTATTTAATTTAATTAATAATCTTGTATTTTCTTTAATATGAACAAAAAGAAAATTTAAGAAAAGAAAGTATTCTAAGTTTGAAAATTGTCACTTTACATTTTTGATATAAAAGAATGTATCTTTATATTTTGTTTAATATATACAAAAGAATATTCTCATTAAATGTTAGGAATTTAAATCATGTATATTAAAAAAGGATTTTATTGATTATGCACGAAAATTTCTAAGAAAAGAAAAGGTATTAACTTAAAAAGAAATTATGTAAAAAAAGAATTAAAAGAAAAAGTGTTTTCAATTTTAATTATATTGTGTAATAAAAGTGTATTTTTATGTATTTAAAGTATTATGGTAAAAAAAATATATTAAGTTAGAGAAAAAATATATTGTTTAAAAATATGTTATATAAAAAGGGTTTGTGTTAATTTATAAGCTTGTTTTATATATATAAAAAAAATGGTTAAGTTGATTAATTAACAAAAGAAATAACGTTTGTTTTATAAAAAAAGGGTAAAAGTCTTTGAATGGGCCTTAGGCGTTCAGAAATGGGCAGGGCCCAAGTTGGCACAACACGTTTTTAGGGTTTGAAGGTTTTGTGTTCAGTTGGGACTTAGGGTTTACTGAGATAGAGGCGCCGTTCGCTTATTCCACTTCATCTTCTCCGATCATTCTCACGCTTTCACCTCAGAATGCCTCTCCGTCTATGGCCAGCCCTTGCCACCGTCCCTGCTTCCTTCCTCCATGAACGGATTAAACCAAAACGCGAAATGGTAACAAACTGGAACATTTTTTAGGTTTTGATTCTGTCTTTACATGTTTTCATTTTTATTTATTGGTTTTGTTTCTGGTTTATGCGTGATTTTAGAAAGAGATAAAAGGAGATCCTACCTTTCGGGGACGGAGAAGGAGGGAACTTGGAGGCGCTGAGGTGGCTTTGGCGGAGGTTCGGTGAGGCGTGATGCTGATGAACTCTTTGAGCTTCCTGGTATCTTTACCTTTTTTCCATCTTAGGGTTTTGTGATGATATCGAACTGAAAACCCTTTTGAAAATTCGTTTCTTTCTTCTTCTCTTCTACTGTATGCTCGATACCTCTGTATGCTTGCCTTTTGTATGATGCCTTTGAACGTTTGCCTGTGATGTTGCCTTGAGATGCTTCTTTTACTTGTCCCTCAGTTGCCTATTTCGTATGCTATGCCCCTTTGGTTTGCCTGTGACGAAGCTTTTTCTGAGGCTTTGCGCTTTGTGTATTGATACTTGGTTGCCTTGAGTTTGATTTGGATGGTGTTGGTGTTTAGTTGATGCAGGTTCAAGGCTTTGAATGTTTGTTCTATGTTGTGTATATATGATGCTTTGGTTTAGCCATACAGGTTAATGACCTTGGGTGTTCTGCTTCAGGTTAGGCCTTGACAGGTTCTACTTAGGCAGGTATGAGGCACAGGTTTAAGCAGGTTTAATGGCTTTGGTTTAAGCTTAGCAGGTTGTACTGGTTTTTGGCCTTGTTTAGGCCATATGACAGTTTGTTCTTTCAGGCTTGGTGCTTATCTGGTTTATGCTTCTTGGTTTAGGCAGGTATGCTTGGCCTACACAGGTTTTATGAGCTTGTCTTGAGTTTGACTGCAGGTTCTTGTTTCAGCTTGGCCTGGTTTCTGGTTTTCACGTTGCAGGTTATAGGCTTGTGGTGGTTCAGGTTGTTTGTTTATATTTTGAGCTGGACATTCTGGCTTCAGGTCTTGGATATCAGGCTTTTTGCTTTTGGTGCCTTGAGTTTGGGATTATGCTTGTTTGTTTACAGCAACTTGATGGTTATGTCTTTTTGGAAAGGGATAAGGCTTATGCAGGTCTTGTAGATTTGTGTTTGTATTGGTTTTGCTCTCTTCCTCCTCCACTGTAATGTCTTTTGTTTTATTTTATATATCTTTCTATCTCTCAAGCCTAAAGCCTAAGCCTGCAAAACCTGCTCTTCAATCTCTCTTTTCTTTCTCTTCAGTACAGCTAATATATTAAACTATGTTTGTGCTTGTACTTTTTGTTCTGAAAGGGCCACTTTATTTTTGGGAAATGATGAAAAGAAATAGCTTTGCTTGCATAACAAATTTCCTCTGCATATTTGTCCCTTCTTGACAGCTTCTTGTACTTTGTATCTTTTGATATCCTTCCAAATCTTCTTTATTGACAGCTTGGGTACCTTTTTGGATAGTAACTTGTACTTTGACAGTTTTGGATGGTTTGAAAGTTGTGATTCAGTTTGGACTTTCTGTTTGTATTGAACTATGCAGTTTGACAATTTTTGAATTGTGCAATTTTGACTTTTGTGCATTCATTTTTAGCAAATAAAAACTCGTCCCTCTTTGTGAACCGGGAGAAATCCCGTGATTTGCAGAGAGGGTTAACTGATCCCAATCAGTGGCCCTTAATGATGAACTGTAATTTTATTTATCTGTCATTGACTTTTCTCCTTTTCTCTTGCAGATGAATAATTAAAAAGGAGCACTGGAGCAAAGGATAGCAGATGAAGAATTGAAGAATAGAAAATGTTTAGGATAGTTTTTTATTTAAGTTTAAATCACTGTAAAATTATTGTCGTAAACAAATTGTAAACAATAATTGTACGAATAATTTAAAAGTAAATAAAAAGTCTTTATCCAATTAATTCTTTTTATCTTTTGTTGTTTATTTATTATTTAAAATTCTTTGAATTAAAATAATTGAAAAATAAATTCCAATCACTTAATCTCAGAATAATAAATTTAAATAAACAATGCTTTAGCAATTTACTCAGCTAAACCTGGCATTTCCAATATCCAAAGCAAAGCAACAGTTAATCAAAACAACTGATCAGGCGCATTCCCTTTTCACTGATTTCTTACCAAACACTTGTAAATCCAAACTGAATGTATCCTTTGACTGGTTAAACAAACGTGAATTCAATCCAAATGCCCTCTTTTACTGATTAAGTCAAACAATGCGAATTCAAACCAAATCTCGGAATAACTTGCAAAGCATCGTAGAATTAAATCTTTCTGAGAACGTGCCCACAAAAACCCTAATTCCTGATTAAATTCCAAAGAGCGTTCGCCTGATCAAAGTTGAGCCAAAATAAACCAAAACCCTAAGCCAACTGTGTGAAACATTCCAGAGCCCTGAAAATCAATGAAACCCTAATTGTGTCCTGACTGACGAGAAAAGTCTGTTTGACCGATTCTTGAGCCAGTCTAAAAAAATCAGGAAACGCCTGAAGCTGTAATTTCTTGTGGAAAAATGAGAGGGCAAATTTTGGGGTACAACAGGATGGACCAGCAATTGGTCCATCTTTCCCAAGTGAAGTCGCTATTTTTTCTATAACGGTAAAAATGTTGAGACTAAGCCATTGGATTGACTTGACTCGCACAAATCTAATAAAAATCGCCACCGCACTTTATTGTTTCCAAAGGAGTAGGAAAATAGCGAAAACCCAAAAGAGGGGGGAGAGAATCTAAGTTCGAGGGTTGGTTATGCAAAGGGAAGGTATTAGCACCCTAACATCTATGGTACTCCACAGGAACCTCTCTAAAAATTTGTGTATTTTGACTATAAAAGTTGTATATAAAAAATAGATTGTTGGGATGAGAAAAGAAGTATCTTTTACAATTTTTGCACCCGCTGCGGTTGTGAAGATTTAGTGTCTACGTACCACCTTTCGTGCAATAGGGGATCAGGGTACTCGTAGTTCACCTTTTAAAATTTAAAACACAAATGTGTTGGTTAATTTTAAGAGATACGGCATCATCGTAATATCCAAGTGGAAAACATACTTACTACCCACGACTATGAGAAAGGAGAATTTGTGTCATCTCAAAGTGGAGGATATAGCTTGGATTTTAAAATCAATAAAACCTCGCTCAACACCCAAGTGGAAAATATCTCACTTCACTACATACGGTAGAAGTATAGTAGCTCGCATCACTACAAAGATTGACAAGATTCTAATCTTTTGAGAAAAATTTAAAGGTAAAAAGCCAAAGCGGAAAAATAATTTGAATGAGGTTGATTGACTTTTAGTCTTCTCACAAAAATGTCAAAGTATTGTTAAGTTGGTTAAAGTTTGATTAAGAAAATACTTTGAAAATGCATGGACCTAAGTCCAAGTTTATTGTGAAAGCGATTCAAGTTTAGAAGACAAGAAGAGTTTTTAAAAGAAGGGAGAATATTTTTGAAATTAAAGAAGATGGGAGGAGATGAAGGGACTATCCTAAAGCATAAGGTAAAAGCTAGGGAAAAGAAGCGTCTAACTAATAAGAAGCCAACACTTGACACAATGAGTCAATGTAGAATTCCCATCCTTTAGATTGAAACCAAGCAAGCAAACATACTAAACCTCTTAAGAATACCAAACTTCAAGTGCATTAAGTCTTCACAAAAATTAGGTAGAGTAACGGCTGTATACATATGAATTCTCAATCACATAAAAAGCATATAATCATAATAACATGTTGTTGTAACCCAAAATTTGTCCTCCCATATTTCTCAAAACATGGCAAGAAAAATCTCCAAGTGGCTCAAGATTGCTCAAGAGTTGGACAGTTAAGCTATGTCCTAAGGCAGTCAACCCCAAATTAGGGTTTTGTGTTGCCTCAAAATCCTTGAGTCCAAATTACCTCAAGTACTCCCCATTGTCCTAATATGTTCTCAAGATCATCCATGTCAAATTTCAAGCCTTGCAGAGGAAGTTTGCTCAGTCAAATGCTCAAAAGGTCCAAAAATTGATTGTGCTAGGGCAAAAGTCAACTGTGACCCAAATACAGTCAAACTTCAAGATTTTTTGTCAACATTCTCATTTTGAAGGATATTTCATCATTTGATCAAGGGTTGATCATGATTCATCAAGGATTGCTCAAAATTCATCAAGACTCAAAAGTTGCTAAATTAGGGTTTTGCAGGAAAAGTAAACTCAACTTTGACAAAGCATAACTCTCTCATACTTTATGAGAAATGACCCATCCAAAGCTTATTTTGAATAGGATGAAATTTCCTACAATCCATCTTCATACCCCAAAATCAGAAAATGCACTCACAAAAAGTTACAAATTTGGACATTATAGGTCATTTTTGAAAATCAACAAAAACACCTTTTTGCCAAAGCTTATAACTTGAGCATGGAATATCAAAATGAGATGAGACCAAAAGGGTTGGTTAGAGGACATCTCAAGATTTCTAAAAAGTCCAATAACACTTACAAAATTTCAAAATTGAAGAATTTATGCATTGTTGAAGTTGAGCATTTTTGCAAACTTGCCAAAAGTCAACTATCCCCAAAACTTCAAATTTTGTCAAATGGGCCCATTCTTTTCCACTTGATTTGGGCTTTCCACATTCCACACTTGTCCTAGATTCAGCCTTGTGTCCATTTATCAATTTTATTATTTTATTTGATTTTTTATTGAATTATTTCATTTTAAATCAATTTAAATCAAATAAAATCCCAAAACTTGATTACATGAGATCTTTTTCTATTTTCAGGACCTAATCACCATCAATATCATGATCAAACTCGTATCAAGTATTCCATGTGCAAAAAGAATGAGTTTTTGGCAAATTAGGCAAGTTATCAATGGTGAATCAAATCCAATCTCAAAGCATTGATGTGGAAAGAATCAAGATAAATTTGTTGAACTAATGCATTCTATTATACATATACAAGCCAAAGCACACGAAACCAGACCTAGAGGTTGCAAGAACACCAAGAACAAAACTTGAAAAAAGGTGGAAAAAGTGTAAAACCAAAATCACGCTTAGAGGCATTTTCAGAAGCAAAACTCAACACCAATCGCTTGCTGGACAATCACTGAGTCAGAATCAATCTAAAGCAAGCTCTCAAAGCCATCAAAACACACTGTAAGCATCACGTTTCATGGCCCTGTATTCAAAATCGTAACTCCATATTCTTGCATTTTCCTGGCAAATCTTTGACATATTTATGATGCTTATGAAATTTTTGAACTTTTGGCATTGTTTGATTGCATTTATATGGACTGTAACCCCATAACCGAACCTAGGGTTTTGTAGTTTGTTTTTTGGGCATTTCTTTCACAGGAAAAATTAGCTCCATTGATGGACATAGGCAGGACCGAAGGAGGAAGACGAGCATAACCATGGTCTTGGATTTAATTTTCATGGCCTAGAACTGATTTTAGGGTGGACATACAAATTTAGCTGCGGATATAAATTCGTAGGTAAATTTACAGGGGGCTGGAGGTTAGGGACGACAAACGTGTCTCCCCCTGGTTGGCCAATTCAAATATTCGCGCTTTTTTTTTAATTCTGGCATATGAACGTGTTTCCCCATATTATTATTATTGACTAATATAATAACAGATAAAGCGTGGTGGCTGAGTGGTAGAGGCGTGTGTTCAATGATCAACAGGACCTGGGTTCGAATTCCAGGTCCCCATATGCATTGTTATTATTTTTCTATAGGTTATCTAGTGTAAATCCAAGCGCGTGGCCTATCATACAGCCTCACTCAATCAAGCGCCAGATGGCTCAAGGCCAGATCTGGTGATCCAGAATGAAAGCATACCATGGGATCCAGTCAACCAATGCACAAGGGATCCAAAAAGTCAAACGAGGCCAGCTGGTGATGGGCCTCAGAATTGCTATCAAGACCTCCAAATTGGGCCCAAACTCCTCCTAAGTCTTTTTATTTCATTTTTTCACTTACTTTTATTTAATTGCTTTGTTTAATTATTTTTCATAATTTAACTAACCAATTAAATCTTTTTCTTCATAAAATTAAAAACCAAAAAAAATATTTTCTTATTTAAATTAAATTTAAGTATTTTATTTTTGTTAACAATATTAATTTAATTAATTTAGTTTTAATTAGGAACAACTTTTAATATATTTTGCAATAATTAAAATTAACTTAGACAATTAGGTTTTATTAACATTGATCAAATTTATTTTTATTTCTTTAAATACCAAAAACCCCAAAATATTTTTATTAATTAATTTATCTAATAATTAACCCAGATTAATTTCTTTCTTAATTAAAAAAATAACCAAAAAAATCTTTTCTTGAATAACAAAGGGTCAAAACCCTAAAACTTACGCCCGATTTAATTTCCCGCACGCGATCCATTTTATTCAATATTGTATCTGTTTCCGGAATGTAATAGCTTAATAGGACTTTACTATTTTTACCGCTTTATTTATTTTCCGCATTTTAATTTCAAGGGTTGCTTTTGGAGATGTAAATACCCGACGCCTTGTAAAAGTTAGTTTAATTTCCGCAACTTATAAACTGTTAGATGTTTGATAATAGGAAATGCATGACAAGATTGAACATTTAAAATTAAAATCAACATAGATAACCATTAACATGTACAAAGATAAAATTAACCGAAAATAACACACTCGCACATGCGCACTCTTAGGGTACACTTGTTCACAGTGATTTCTGGTGAACAACCGCTAGTCTTCCAAACTATCAAATAAACTTAATTACTGTTATTCAATCTCTCTGGTAACTTACAGGATCGACTAGATTGATCCTATGGAACATAGTTGTTTGGCTAAGTCTAATTGTAAAACTGACATTTGTATTTAGGATTTCGAATTAGAGTCTGTTCCACAGATATCCAATCCGCTTCGATTACTATACTGAATGGTTCGAAGGATAACTTCTATATGGTATTAGGAATATTCATGAGAAAAGTTTAAAGACTTGAAATTGGATAAATGGCAGGATTAAATGGGTGCATGTAAAAGTTACCAAATGTTTAGAGGTTTCGACCATAAGAAAAGTATTTAAATGCAGAAAGGAATAAATGACTTCGAGTACAAAGGCTTTAATTTAAAGGCATAAACATAAAATTGCTTGAAACACAAATGAAACGGAAGTGAAAGATAAAATTGGAAAATGTAAAGAGTTTTCATTGAATTGTAAATGCTGGTGTTATCATACGTACATCTTTCGAGCATTCGTTTCCCTATCCATGCGGTATTTTGAATGTTTATTGAATTTGTACAACAGATATCACACACAAATCCTAACAATAAGACTTCTATTTATACTATTCGACCATAACGGTCTTGCTATCAGAATCTTCCACGTTCGAAGCATGCTGAGCATTGCTTCCCTCTAGCCTCCACGCGTCTTCGAACACTCTTACGCTTGTGTATTTGAATTTCCAATATCCCGCTTACGTTTGAATTTCAAATGTTTTGGAACTTTTCGTTTCGAGTTTGTTCATAGGTTATTTCCAAAAATGACCTTCACAAATATCCTCTTATGATTATTTCGAACAAGGCTTTGGACTCACACTCCACAACTTATCATTCGAAACCTTGAACTCTAATATTTCCATTTGAAACAAACATTCTCTTCCATTCCGAATCATCAAATCTGCTTTATTCAAACAAACTCAACCATAGTGATTTCATTTCGAATCACAGTATCAAAATCTTCAGCCAACAAAATACCCCTTTAAAATATGTATTTCGAACCCTTTGAGAAGTACTTATTTTAAATAGATTCACAAGATTTTGATAACCCTTTTTGAATGAATCATGACACTCACTGCACATGATTTTACCCACGTCAATCAAGACGCCTTTTTGAGTACTCAACCGTTTTGGACCAGTTACCATAGCATGGTGCGGTTTAAAAATAATGATTATTATTAATCACACTTATTATCAACACTGGATCTTACGCCACCTCCCTCTGAATCCAATCAACAACTTCCACGTACTCCTAGTCCTTTTAGTGGGTGCTTACACTCACTCTATAAAACCTATCAGTTTAGTCTTTTCTTCTTTTTCTCCAAAATTTCTGAAATCCTCCTCCTCTTTGCTAAACCCAAAAACTTCCAGCAATCTTAACAATGTCTTCATCAACATCATCACAACTGAAGAAATTATCAAAGAAGAAGAACAAGAAAACCAACACGGAAACCATCATGGAGAGCAAAGTGAGTATTTATCAGAATCAATCTGTACTCAATCCTCAAATGATCTCCAAGGAGAAAGAAATGTTGTACGCCTCTCAGGTATTAATCCCTACCACTGTTGCTGGAAAAAAGGTTTGCCCTAATGGGTCCTTTAACGGTTTTTGAAATTCTGAAAGATACTAGGAAAATTTTCCTTGTTTGCTATAAATTCAAACCCCTATTCAACAAAATGGATGCCCCTAGGGCAGGGACTGAAGACCTAAGCGAATCATTTGATTCGAAAACAAGTGAAACTCCGGTCTTACCTCCAAAAGACCCTTTTATCTTAGATTATATCAAAAGTAATTTCAAACCATTTCGATCCTGCCCCACTTCAGACATAGCATACCAAAACTGGTTCACCAAGGTGGAATCCAAAAAGTCTCAACAATGGGAAAAATTAGGGATTTATAACTTAATCAAACTGTCGAAACCAGGCTTTACCTACAGTCACCCATTGTTATTCGCTTCATTGTATTTCTGGGACAGTACTTACAACACCTTCCATCTTCCAGGTGGAATGATAACACCTACATTCTTTGATATAGCTGCCATCACTGGTCTTTCACCAGTGGGGGAAATTTACATTCCTGACAACGAAGAACATTCCAGCATTATTGACTTCGATGTCAAACTGGCTAGCTTCTCAAAATTTATCAGCCATTATCACACTGAGGGGGATGAGGTCTCAGATGTAGAACATATCGCTTTCCTCACCCTGTGGCTATCACGATATGTGTTTTGTAGTAGATCCTTGCAAGTAGCGAGTAGGTTCATTCCCCTAGCCAGGGATTTCCATGAAAATAGGAAAGTCTGTCTAAGTGAACTGTTACTTGTTGACCTTTATGAGAGCTTAAGGTCAGCAGTCTTTAGTTTAAAATCCCACACTCCAAAAAACATTCTTCTGGCTGGACCCTTTTGGTTGCTCCAATTATGGCTTAATGCCATGTTCGAATCTTCTTTGTCAACCGTTGATACCATCATTGAACAAGATCCAAAAATAGCTGACAGGAGCATCGAAGGCACGAGACTTCGAAAGCTCACCTCGAATGATGACAAGGATGATTTCAAAATCCAATTTTCTAAATACATCATGATCTTCTCCAAAAGACTTAAGTTTGAAGAATCCATGGCACTTTTTGCTCAAAGGACTTGTGGACCTTCATGGTTCACAATGCCTCTCTCAGAAGCTGCCAAGAGCAAAGAGATGCAAAATATCTGGAAAGCGTTTCTTCTTCCTAGGTTAATCTCCTCAAGAATCACCCCAAACAAGAATCAGATTTTCCTCTTAGCTTATCAACCCAATTTTGTTTCTAGACAATTTGGCATGTGCCAATTAATCCCTGAACCTTTGTTCCAAACACAAAGTGCCATCACCTCAGGCAAAACATTCAAAGCAAGAGAGGCCAAGTTGCAACAGGAACAATACCAAGATTTCGCTCAGTTCGAGCTTTTACCCTTCGAGCCAACATACTTCACGGCAAAAGGATTTCTTGAATGGTGGACTAAGTTCTACCAGACCTATATGTTTGACACACTCACCATTCAACAAAAGCTAACTGACGCATTCAATGTGCAGGTACACTCCAAGAAAGGTATGTTCACTCACGCCAAAGAAATTAGGGCTTTTCAAAATTATTTCGAAACCACTTATGATCCCACACACTTAGAAACCACTATACATCAAGCGGCCGAGACCTTGAAGGAAAAATTTAAAGAAAAAATTTCTAAGCTCAAACTTCCTTCAGGGTTGTCACCTGAGGATAGGTATAGGTTGGCACTCGAAATGCACCCACCTAAATTTCCTAGGTTGCCTACCTCAGAACTGGCTCTGGCTTGGTTTCCTCCATAGCCTTGGTGGTTCACTTGCAAAGAAATGTTCAAATACCAGCCTCAAAAGAAACCAAATCCATTTGAGACTGTGACATGGGCTCGTTACTGGCTTCATAATTTCCCAGGACATCTTCGCTATGACCTTCCTGCCATTTCGATTACATCTAATCAAGGCACAGGTGTGAATGCTTGGGAAAATTCCAATTGTATTCTAATTCCCTTATCCTTAACACTTTACCTCAATTGTTTCACTTTTCAGCTATTAGGATAAAGAGTGTTACTTCAAAACCTAAGGAAGGGAACACTTCTCAACAAGCTATCGAAGTTAGTGATGGTGCAACTCCAACAATACCAACAACAACAACTACTACTACAACAACAACACCGGCTGCAGCAGAAATCTCCATTCCAAAGGTAATCAACTAACCCTGTTGTTTCGAGTAAACTGAAGTTTATGAATTAGATCTAACTTTTGTCTAACCCTTTTCAGACTAGCAAACTTCCACCAACAACTCCCAAGAAACGGAAACAAGGCCCTACTGACAAGGACCCCAAAACTGGTGAAAACTCTCCAACATCTTCTAAGAAGAAGAAGAAGAAAGAAAGTTCCAAAGGCCCTGAGCCTACTAACATTCTTGGGCTTGATCCCAAAGACGTTGCTCCCTCAACAACATCCAAAATTCCACCTTCGACCTCCAACGTAACGTTGGAACATATTGACAGCAACATTCCTTCCGATAACCCACAGGTAATTAAATTTGAATTCATAACAAAGATAGTTATTCATACCTTAGTGCATACTCTTAATTAATTTTGTTTATGCAGGACACTTCGAATGCAAACCCCACTGCTTCAAATCCTCCAACCAGGATTCATGCTCCAATCACTTCCTCTATTCATGGGGATTCCAACAACTATGTGCAAAACAAAGGATCCTCCAACATGGCGGTCCTGACTGGAGCTTCGGAGGCACATGATGACCAAGGCACCTCGCCCCCTTTGAAGGAAGCAAACGAAGGGTCATCCCACAAGTCCAAAGAAAATACACCAGAAACTTCCCTTCTGAAATCTCCTCTTGAAACCCTTCAAGAGACTCCAACAATCACTGAAGCTGAAAAGGACAAGACTGATTCCTCTCAAGAGAGTGAAGAAACTGCAGAAGAAAGTTCTGGTGGAGACGAAACCCAAAGTGGGTCAGCTGGTGGAATGAAATCTGATGCTATTAGCAGTGAGACCAATACCATCGATGCGATGGATCCGTGTGACGAAGGAGAAGGCGAGGAGCAAGGCAAGGATGAAGATGATAGGGGTAAGACTAAAGAAACTATGGAGGTCGAAATGGACGTGACTCCTTTAAACAAGGAACTTTCCCCAACTTCCCAGTCTCAACTGACTGAAGAGGAACTAGCTCTCCTAAAGCTCAATGACCCAATTGGGTATATGAAAATTAAACTGGCTCAGAAGGACGTTTCTCTCACTAGGGTTGGCACAAGTTCAACTAGCAACACAATGTCCCCAGATGCTAGAGCTGAACTTCTTAACCAAGTCAGGAAAACAATCCTTGATGTAGACCTATTCGAAGTTCTCAAAAAGGATAGCACTGCTTGTTATACCATGAAGGAACTTCTTACTCAGGTTAATTCTACAACTTGCTCCTTGCCAATCAGCACTATTCTGTTCGATCTCCAAGTTTTATTGGACGATGTAACTGGATGTCTCCTACAAGATGAATTGGCTACTGCTAAAGTTCAGGAGAAACGGAACGCCATGGATGCTGCTTATGAGCGCGCTTCGAAACTTTCTACAGAGGCTGAAGATCAAGCAACGCGTTTAAAACAAGTGAAGGCTGACTATGAAGTTCGAGCGCGCTCTATTCTCTTTTGGGAAGGACAAATTCAAGAGCTCCAGCAAAAGATCAAAGAAGCTCAACAACAGCAATTGGCTTACGAAACTGGCAGCGTAAGTAACCAATTCGAAGAACTTCTTAACAGGGGCCTTTCCGAAACAGAAGCAGCAGAGCGCATCAAAGTGGAAGTAAATACTCTAGAAGGAGCAAGACGTTACACCCAGCAAAGGCTTGAGTCTTTCAGAAGCACCTTCGCAAGACTGAGAAACAACGTTTATTTTTAAACATTTGCTTATCTGAATTGATTTACACTTCGTTTTGTAATATTTAAACAATGCCATTTTGGCAATATATGACACCATTTTGGCATCTCCTTGTGATATTTCGACTATGTTGCTATTATTCGAATCTCTTGCAGGCGAGGTCTGTATTTTTTCAAATACTTTCTGTTAACCTTTAAGATTCGTTTGTCATCAGTTAACTCTTCGATTTCATACGCATTGTTTGAGAATCTCTTTAGTATTCGAAAGGGTCCTTCCCAATGAGGTGACCATTTACCTAATGCTTTATTCTTCTTGTCCATGGGCAATATGACTTTCCAAACTAAGTCATTAACAGTGAATGTTTTACCTTTCACCCTTTTGTTATATGCCTTGGCTACCCTTTCCTTTTGCCTCATCAGGATTTCCAATGCATGCAATCTAACTTCGTCTAACTCAACTAACTCATTCATCATCATCTCCCAATATAATGCAGAAGGGATCTCACTTTGCCTTTGAATTCGAACTGACTGCAGATGAATTTCCACAGGTAAAACAGCATCATGGCCAAATGTTAGTTGGAAAGGCGTGGTGTTAGTAGCCTCTTTAGGAGATGTTCTACAACCCCAGAGTATTTGGTCCAAAGTCTTATGCCAATTTTTTGGCTTCTTACCCACATGTTTTTTGATTAACCCTATTATCACTTTGTTTGCTGCTTCGACCTGACCATTTACTTGAGCGTAATATGGCGTTGATGTTAATAACTTGAAACCCATCTCCTGAGCAAATTCCTGCATCTTTCTACCAGTAAACACAGAACCTTGGTCTGTGGTTATACTCTCTGGTAATCCGAACCTGTAAATTATTTGTTTCTGTATGAACCCAATAATGGCCTCTTGATCAGCAACTATTAATGGTATTGCTTTGATCCATTTGGTGAAATAATCAATTCCCACTAAGATATATTTATGTCCTTTAGACGAAGCAGGATTGATCTCTCCTATTAAATCTAATGCCCATCCTCTAAAGGGCCATGGTTTAATGATCGAATGTAACTCACTTGCAGGAGCATGTTGAATTCCTGCATGTTTCTGGCATTCTTCACACCCTTTAGCAAAATTTATACAGTCTTTGAGCATGTTGGGCCAATACATGCCATATCGGAATAACAACCATTTCATTTTATGGCCTGCTTGGTGTGCCCCACATGCCCCATTGTGGACCTCTGATAATGCTAAGTATGCCTCATCTTCTCCTAGGCACTTCAGTAATACGCCTTCCTGGGTCTTCTTGAACAATTCATTTCCCATGAGGATGTATGATAACGCTCTGTATTTTATCTTCCTATCAACATTCAGTGTTGGGTTTTTTAAATAACTCACTACTGGACTTTGCCAATCTGTATCTGTCAAGGTGTCTATGGAAAATACTCCGAATTTTTGTTTGTCAGCACAACCTAACTTTACATTCTCTAAATCTGATGGTATGAGTCTAGTAGCCATAACTCTTCCTCTCAATTCAACTAAATCTTCTAATTTTTTGGTGGAAACTTTATATCCTGAAGCCAACTGTGCTAGGTCATTTGCCTCTTGGTTTTCTATTCTTGGAATATGTTTAATATCCATATATTCAAATTTTTTGAGTAGCCTATTAGCTATGACGAAATATGTAATCAAATTGTCTTTTATGCATTTGTATTCCTTTGTTATTTGTTTGACCACTAGCTCCGAATCTCCTCTAATTTCTACTCTAGTTGCCCCCAATTCCAACAAAGCTTCAAGTCCAATGATAAGCGCTTCGTATTCAGCTTCGTTGTTCGAACAACGAGGACCGTCTAACTTATACTTGAATTTTGTTGGAATTCCTTCAGGAGAAATTATAAGAACCCCAACACCATTACCATCTCTATGGGTCGAACCATCAAAGTACAATCTCCAAGGTTGCATTTCAACGTAACCCATGACAATATCTTCGCTCAGTGAATGATCAACAATGAAATCAGAAATTATCTGACCTTTCACAACTCTTAAAGGCATGAAAGTCAAAGAATACTCTGTCAAGGCCAAAGCCCATTTACCAATTCTGCTATACATTATTGGTTTCGAAAGCATGTGCTTGATAACATCGAAATGAGATGAAATATAAACATCAACAGGCTTTATATAATATTTAAGTTTCATACAAGAGAAATATAAACAGAGACATAGCTTTTCTATGTTGCTATATCTGGTTTCTGCATCATTCAACACCCTACTTAAATAGTACACGGCTCTTTCGATGCCATTGCTATCTTCTTGTGCTAACATACTACCTATAGTAAATTCAGAGGTGGATATGTACAATCTCATGGGTTTTCCCCACGAAGGTGGAGACAAGATAGGAGGCTGAGTAAGATATCTTTTTATATTGTCAAATGCCTCCTGATGTGCTTCGTTCCATTCGAAAGCTTGTCCTTGCTTCAGATGAAGCAACGGAGAGAAAGCCTGGGTTCTTCCACTTAAATTCGAAACGAACCTTCTTAAAAAGTTTATTTTGCCTAGCAAAGACTGCAACTCCTTTTTTGATGTAGGTGCTTTCGTTTCAACAATGGCTTTGGTCTTGTTTTGGTTGATTTCAATGCCTTTCTTATGAACCACAAAACCAAGAAAATCTCCAGCCTGCACGAAAAACGCACACTTAAGGGGATTCATTTTCAAGCCATGTTTTCTCATTCTTTCGAATGATTGGCTCAAATGATGCAAATGAGTTTCTGCAGATACTGACTTGATGACTATATCATCAATGTACACCTGCATAAAAGTCTCAATGAAATCATGAAAAATCGAATTCATTGCCCTTTGATAAGTTGCTCCAGCATTTTTTAAGCCAAAAGGCATTACTACCCATTCGTAGGTGCCTAAGGCTCCTGAGCAACGAAACGTTGTCTTAGCAACATCTTCTTCAGCAATAAAGATCTGGTTATACCCAGAGTATCCATCTAACATACTTAAATACTCAAATCCTGCAGCCGAATCTATTAACATTTCTGCCACAGGCATGGAATACTCATCTTTGAGGGTAGCAGTATTTAAATCTCTAAAATCTATGCAAATTCTCAGAGAGCCATTCTTCTTAATAACAGGTACTATATTTGTTAACCATTCGACATACCTTGTGGTCCTGATGAATTTGTAGCACAACAACCTTTCAATTTCAGCCTTGATCTTCGTGAGAACTGCTGGTGCGAACCTTCTAGGGGTCTGCTTGATGGGTTTCTTGCCATCCTTGATTGGAAGTCTGTGTTCCACTAACTCCCTCTTCAAACCAGGCATTTCATCATAATCCCACGCGAAACAATCTTTGTTCTTCCTAAGCACTTCAATCACTTTCTGCTTGAGGCTTGAATTGAGCTTTGCGCTCACGTAAGTTATTCTTTTTATGTTTTCATCTCCCAAGTTCACCTCTTCTAACGGATCCTGCGCTAACATTTTAGCACCTGAGTCTGTGGGATCCCTTTCGAAGCCTAAAGGTTCTTTATCATAAATAACATCTAGCCTTTGATCTATATCAACCATTTCTTGTTCTTCTAAGGGTGAGCCTTTTGAGCCATCCCCATCTGTTTTGTTTACTTCTGCAGCCATACTATCCATTTCAGCTTCTAAGGCTGTCTTCCACTCGTTCTCAGCCATGTAGGCCGAAATCTTTTCGAAGAAAGAAGACTCAGTCATGAGCAGGATTATCGAATTCCCAGCCTGCTGGCCGTCTTTGTGCAGCGCCTTTGACTTCTTTATCTCCCTTGATTATCCTTCGATCCCAATACATTCCATCATGGCGAAGGGTCATGTAATAATGCGCATTCCTAGTCTCATTGATCTCGTCGTTAGGGGTACAAGGAGCAATTTTGGCTAAGTGTTTGTCATAGTTTCTCTTATCAACTAAGTTGACTGCTGTCACGAAGTAGCTTTAGTCAGCTTCTATATTCTCAACAATGCCATCTTCTCTCCATAATACTAACCTCTGATGCATTGATGAGGGGACTGCTCCAACGCCATGGATCCATTCTCTGCCCAACAGCAAATTGTAGTTGGCTTTAGCTTCGATTACCATGAACATAGTGGGTCTGCAGCTTGATCCTACTGTCAAATCCACTTGGATCACCCCCAATGTGTGGCCTACTTTACCTTCATAGTTTGATAGTACCATGTTGTGTGGTTTTATGTCAACATCTTGTATCCCTAACTTCTTCAACATGAAATGAGGCATCAGGTTCACTGCAGCGCCTCCATCCACCAGGACTTTGTTTACGCCATGTATACCAACTTTTGCTCGAATAAACAATGGCTTTAGGTGATTTTGCATGGCTGGTTCTGGGTATTCGAAGAAGGCATTTTGCTCTTCGACAGCCCCATTATCCATCACATAATAGCATATTGGCCTGTGTTTCGTCAGGTCTATTGCATCATCCTCTTTGTGTTCTTCGACTTCAGTCTCTTGCCCAAATTCGCAAGGAAACACAGATACCACATTGCAGTTGATGTTGAGTGAAGATTCCCCTTCTGATTCGAAATTGTCAGCCAGCATATCCTCATTCTCCTCTGGTCCTAGCGTATATTCCTTTGATTCATTTTGCTTTGTTTCAAAGAAAAGTCTCCTGCTAACCGGAGGATGATCCCCAGGTTGATTGTTTGGTGCAGGTTTGTTGGTGCTTGATTCCTCTTTGTCTTTGCTCGAAGCCACTCCTTTGTTTAGCGCAACATCTCTCTCAGCTTTTCGAACTCTTTGTTGCCTTCGCCATTGTGACCTGGACATAGGGTTCTTTCCCTTGTAGTTTTCCAACCTTACTTCTTCTCTTTTTGCCATATTGAACTGCCTTTTGTACGTCATGGCATGGCATGTGTTCCTTTCGTTATTCCTCCACTTGTCTCTCCCATTGTCAGCTCTAACTTGTAGCCACTTGTCAGTTGGTGCGTCAGCAGGAACTTTAAATGTTACCCTTCGAGCGCCTCTAGGATAAGGGCTGTCAGGCCTCTGTTGGGTGTAGTTGTTCTCGAAATGTTGGCCCATTTGACCAATTTCTCTGTGGTTCCAACATGGGGCGAAAGGGGTTGTTTCGAAGGTTTCAGCCACTTTCTGATCATATACTGCAGAACATCTTGGACACACTAAGCATTTGGTTGCCCCCTTGTGACAACGAACTAAAAACCCCATAAGGCTTTCTCCAGCCTTAGGGTAGCATCTGAACAGCTGATTATCTTGGCGCCAGTTAACGCTTGTTCGTGCCCTTTGTCTTTTTTCAAAGTCTGCAGCAATTCTCTTATTACAAATGATGCTACATCTGGGACACAATATCATTGCAGCATTCTCTTTGTTGCACAACATAAGGTAATCTTTGAGACTAGCATCTCTAGCATACCTGTCTTCCATCTTGTATTTTTCTTTCTCTAAGTACCTTTCCATTTCAGAACAAGGTTGCTCCATGTTTACCATGTTAACATCCACATCTTCTCCCTTGATATCAGTATCTCCCCAACCTGTAGGTTTGATGTCTTTAATTCGGGTCTTTGAGCTTTCTGGGGCGGAATACCTCACCATGTAATCGAACTTTCCGCTGGGTTCCCCCAAAGTATCCCATATTTCCTTCTGAGGAAGAACTGGCACTGTGATCTGTACTTTCTCCAACTTTTGCCTCAAGCCTTCAGTAGCCTGTGTCAAATTTTGTTTCTGGTTTTCCTGGCCTTCAGTAGCCTGGATCTCTTTCGAAGCAATCAGAGGAACTGCTTCGATCGAAGCCTCTTGTTCCTTATGGAAGTCCTCAGTAACTTCCTTTTCGACCTCCACTAACACGCAGTTCTCATCTTCGGTGTTTTCCTTATCTGATGGAGCGTCACCTTTACCTACTCCAACCATGTTTATCCCTCCAATGTATGCAGGTTCAGAGTAGTTGGTGTCAGCAACATCTAAAGGGTCATCATCCACCTTCATCTTTGGCTTGTCAGCGAACCTTAGTCTACCGTCCTTGATTGCATTCTGAATCAGATCCCTGAAAAGAAAACATTGTGAGGTTTTGTGGCCTAAGAAACTGTGATACTTACAAAATCCTCTTTTCTTTCTTTGATCTAAAGGTGGTAATTTGACATCTGATGGCACTATTAGTTGGCCATCTTTGACAAGCAAATCAAAATTTTCATCACATTTCGTTACGTCGAAGGTATAAACCTTCTTTGGGAACTTGTCACTTTTCTCATTTTCAATAATTTCTTTCCCTTTTGTGGGAACTAGTAATTTACAGGAATAAGGGGGAGCCTGTTTCAATTCAGCGAGATCAATTTCGACCTCTTCGAATTCAGGGTAATCTTCTGCTTCCTCAGTTCCGACATAGGAGACCCTTTCTTTCTTGTTATTTTTAAAAACTCTGGCCTTCTCGGCTTTTAGTCTTTCGACTTGTCGAACCCTGTCTGCTAGTTGGGCCATATCCCTCAAGTGTTGTGTATCTAATTTCTTTCGAATGGAGTAGTCTAGGCCACCAGCAGCCATTTCGACTAACTCGTGTTCAGGAACTACTGTGAAACATCTAGACTTCAAGAGTCTGAACCTATTCAGATAATCATCTATGGGTTCAGTAAACTTCCTCTTGACACTGGCTAACTCTTTCAGGCTTATTTTAGATTGTCCCATGTAGAATTGTTCATGAAATAACCTCTCCAACAGAGCCCAAGTATCTATGGACCCAGGAGGCAAAGTGGTGAACCATGTGAAAGCGTTCTTAGTTAGGGAACTTGGGAAATATTTAATCCTAAGGTCTTCGTTATTTGCTATATCTCCTGCTTCGGTTAGATACCTGGCTATGTGTTCGACTGTTGACTCATTGGTGTCTCCAGCGAACTTTGTAAATTTAAGGACTTTATATCCCCTTGGTAAATCAGTGCGCATCACATAATCTATTATGGGAGAGGAATAGTTTGGCCTTCTAATACCTGTATTGAGACCGTTTTGAGCCATAATCCTTTCTATCATGGTGGTTAAATTATTTTCTGCCAAGATGTTGTCATTTCGAATTCTATGAACGACTTCATCAGCATCTTGGTGTCGACCCACCATGACAACTCCTCTAGGTTGTTCTTCTCGAAACTCTGGGACTTCTAACCTTTCGACCCCTGGTTCTATAACTCCCCTTTGTGGTTCTCGAATCACAGGGGCTTCTAACCTTTGTGCCCTTGCCCCCAAGTTAACCCCCTCTCTGGCTGGTCTATAGGGTGGGTCATCAGCAATTTGTTCTATGATGGGTATGTTCGCTCGAACCCCCGCCTGATTCTGCCTACGCCTTTCTGGCGGAGTGAAAAAATCTGCTATTCAACTCATGTTGTCCGCGTTTTCTCTGTTGGTCACAGTTACATTTTGTACTATTGGGGCAAAGATTTCTTGCATAGTCTGTGCTAACACTCCTATCATATTATGGTTACTATCATCCATTAATTGTCTAAAGGCCATCTGATTTTCGGTGGTTAAGATAGGCAATGTATTATGACCCACTGAACCTTGGGTATTTGTCATAAATTGGTTGGCCCCAGATCCGGATCCAAATTGTGGTGACGAATTTGATGTGGAATTGTGTAAACCTGCCATAAAAGATGTTGGCATTCCATAAGAGGGATTTCTGTGTCTGTTACCATCGAAACCGGGTGTTCTAGTTAGTGGGGTGGCGAAATGGGTTTGTGTCCCTGATGGTGGGACAAATCCCGCAAGATAACCAGTGGTCCCTGTATTTCCTAGGGTCGAACCGTTGGTTGTCATGCCACTTGCTCCATTTGTGGCCACACTACTGGTAGAAGATGCAACAGACTGTGCGTTCATGGGGATCGCGTTAGACGTCCCTGTCGAAACAGACGCATTGGTGCCTGTTCCATGTGGGATATTTTGTTCCCCTTGTTGATTATTTGGATTAGACATCCCACTGCTACGTTTTCTTCTGGGTAAGGGTTGGTTACTATTAGTTGTTTTACCACTTCTAAGGTTCATATAACAGCGAAATCGATATCCAGAAAAGAACTTACGCGACAAGATTATATCCTAAAAAAAATATTTACTTTCAACTTTCTTAACAACTGGTCCCACTGGGCGTGCCAATTTGTTCACAGTGATTTCTGGTGAACAATCGCTAGTCTTCCAAACTATCAAATAAACTTAATTACTGTTATTCAATCTCTCTGGTAACTAACAGGATCGACTAGATTGATCCTATGGAACATAGTTGTTTGGCTAAGTCTAATTGTAAAACTGACATTTGTATTTAGGATTTCGAATTAGAGTCTGTTCCACAGATATCCAATCCGCTTCGATTACTATATTGAATGGTTCGAAGGATAACTTCTATATGGTATTAGGAATATTCATGAGAAAAGTTTAAAGACTTGAAATTGGATAAATGGCAGGATTAAATGGGTGCATGTAAAAGTTACCAAATGTTTAGAGGTTTCGACCATAAGAAAAGTATTTAAATGCATAAAGGAATAAATGACTTCGAGTACAAAGGCTTTAATTTAAAGGCATAAACATAAAATTGCTTGAAACACAAATGAAACGGAAGTGAAAGATAAAATTGGAAAATGTAAAGAGTTTTCATTGAATTGTAAATGCTGGTGTTATCATACGTACATCTTTCGAGCATTTGTTTCCCTATCCATGCGGTATTTTGAATGTTTATTGAATTTGTACAACAGATATCACACACAAATCCTAACAATAAGACTTCTATTTATACTATTCGACCATAACGGTCTTGCTATCAGAATCTGCCACGTTCGAAGCATGTAGAGCATTGCTTCCCTCTAGCCTCCACGCGTCTTCGAACACTCTTACGCTTGTGTATTTGAATTTCCAATATCCCGCTTACGTTTGAATTTCAAATGTTTTAGAACTTTTCGTTTCGAGTTTGTTCATAGGTTATTTCCAAAAATGACCTTCACAAATATCCTCTTATGATTACTTCGAACAAGGCTTTGGACTCACACTCCACAACTTATCATTCGAAACCTTGAACTCTAATATTTCCATTCGAAACAAACATTCTCTTCCATTCTGAATCATCAAATCTGCTTTATTCAAACAAACTCAACCATAGTGATTTCATTTCGAATCACAGTATCAAAATCTTCAGCCAACAACACCCCACTTGGTTGCCTTCGAACGCGGTCATTAAGTATAGGAAGTTTTAGAGGTCGCCCTATTGTCCAAAGATCATAGTTGCCTCGAAACGGTTGCCTCGGATAAAATGATCTAAGACATTAGGGTTACCGCTAAGGCGTCCTAACATTGCTTTAGTGACCGCACGTCCCTTAATCGAATTGACCCTTAAAACTCCAACGACGATGCTACCTACTCATTCATAGTGGGATAGCATTGTCTAAAGGAAGATAGCGTAGAACGATTCCTTTTTCGAGTAGGTAGATGGTTCTTAAGTACTTGCTCTTTCCAAAACAAAAACAAAATTTTTCACACTTACACCTTTCAAACAAAAACTTCTTCAAACCCACAAACACAAAGAAAAGAAATTTTTGAAAACATTTGAGCAAGTACCTAAGAGCCCGTGGATAACCACGGATAGAAAGGGTGCTAACACCTTCCCTTTCTATAATCTACCCCCCGAACCCGAGAAATATCTCGAAAAAGGAATTTTTCTATGCTTTTTTCCTTTCCTTGTTGGATAAAATAAAATACGGTGGCGACTCTTGCTTACCGCGACATTTTGCAAAAACAAACGCAAAACGCAAACCAGCATTCCAAAAACAGTCAGTTCTCTCCCACCGTATCACACATGCACACAAAGAAAACAAATAACCCAATGTCTCGGGGTAAACCCCAAGAACCCTAGACAAAATAGCAATTTAAGTCACAAGGTCTCATGGTAGGTCAAGGTCTCTATTCCTAAGCCCAAGAAGTCCACAACTCCAAAATGCCAAGGATAGTAACCAAATAGTCCAAGTAACATTAAAGTTTTCTATTATTCAAGTTGGTTATTAGGTATCTTCAAAAAGTAAATGAAAAGCTCAAGTGAGCAAAATAAAAATGACATAAAGATAAATACCCAAGTGAGAAAAGATGAAAGTAGCATGAAGTGTAAATGCTAAAATAAATGGTGCGTAAAGGTAAAGGCATAAAGCAAAAGCATAAAAATAAAAGTTAATTGTTAATGAGTTGGGGATTAGAGGTTAGTTGAATGACCATATTGAATCTTGTATTTGAAAACTCATTAGAAGATTGATAAAATCAAAGCCTCTCAACAACAAGTTTCATTTGCTTTTTGTCAAGTATATCATTCATTTTAAATTCTCAAGGCAACAATAAATGATCAACGATGTTTAAATGATTCACCTAAATCCAAAATTTACGAATATTCATTAGATTATTGATAAGACCAAAGCCTCCTAACAATAAATCTCAAGGTTATTGGATCAAAGGTTTCAATTTAAATATACTCGGGCTTGCAAACATATGTTTGGTCCACGAATGATCATTTCTCGAATCGGGACAAAATTTAGCATTATGTTAAACAATCGTAAGTGGACTTATATAGAAGTCGCGCCTATTTTGAGGCCGGTCAATACCAATTTATGTGTTATATGTTTGGAGAGATGATATGTAGATCATCCTCTAACAACATGTAGCACATGTAAGAAAAGGATAAGATGAAGAGGGAGGGGAAATATTTGAATCAAAATTTTTTTTAATCAAACTACCATTAAAATCATTTGTCTATTTTAGTAGAGTTAAACTCAACACGCAAGATCCAATGATGTTAATGAAGTTCATGATCAACATTCACATAGCCAGAATATATTAAAAAAATAAATTGCATTTAATGAATAAAATAAAAAGGACAAATGATTTTTAAAATGTTTTTAAAATGAAAATAAAAGGTAAAATAGAAAACTATATTCAAAGTATCAAAGAAAAATTAAAAGGAGACCATAAAAATATCAGAAATGATCTCAAATATTTTTATAAGATTTTTGGTAATTTTTTTAAAACAGAAAAGTATTTTTTAAACTAATTAAAATCACTCAAATAAGTGAAAAAAAAGATCAAAAATAGTAGAAGTCAAAATAAAATTTTAGACAAATTTCAGAAAGTCAGAAATAAGAAAAATGATTTTTATAAAAAAATTTAGAATTTAAAAATATCAAAAAGTATTTTTAAATAATTAGAAACAAATCAAAATAAAGGAAAAATTATAAAAAATATCAAATCTGAAAATAAAATCATGGAAAATTAAAAATCAGAAAGAGAATGTTTGAAAATATTTTTGTGAATTTTTTCATAATTCTTTAGTCGAAAATGAATTTTCTATGATTTTTTGAAGTTCAAATCATTTAAAATATAAAAATCAGAAAATAAAAATAAAACAAAAAGATATAGACCATTGGATGAATGTCAAAACACGTTAGTAATCAGATCCAAGGGATCTGACGCGTTGTGCATATCATGCTCCTTAGTAAATAAACTATTGGATTAAATATTAAATCAGATTTTAAAAAAAAACAAGTGACGCCTTATCATTGGTTGACGGATGACACGTTGGTCATCTTCAACCTCCAGCCACGCGAATTGTAGGTCTCTCATACTGTAAAATCAGGAGCTTAAACCTATGCCATTCGCTTCGTCTCATCAAGACGAAGACAAACATACCCTCGCGAAAAATTTATTTAAGGTGTGGCTCAGTCGATTTGCAAAAATCCAGAAGGAAAAAGTTGAATAGGGATTTGAAAATTCATGGCCAAAACTATTCCAGTTGAAAACAAATGATGTGACCAATATCAGAATGATGAGAGCTTCATTGTATGAACAAATTTTAAGAGAATTGATGAAGAAATCTACCTATTGAAGTTCAAATTCAGAGCTTTGAAACTTGACTTTGCTAGCACGATTTAGGATGCTTTAGGGCTTGGTTCTTCTTCTGTTAGCTTCAGTGAAGTTCAAGGATGAAGAATTAGCAAAGAAAATGGATTGAGGAAGGTTGTAAAACTAAATTCGAAGTTGCAGAAAAGTGGGTTAAGGAGAGAGTTTGGCAGGGTGATTCTGGTTGTTCAAGCTTGTAAAAATGAGTGGAATAGAGTTTGTATTTATAGGAGAAGCGAATGGAATCAAGAGGAGGGGTGAATGATGCAATTTCCCTTGAGTTCGTGCACACCTGTGATCATGAAGAAAGTGTGATCACATGTACATCAAAACTCAATCAAACGGTGCATTTTATTATTCTAAATGATCCAAACATATTTGCTAATCATATTTAAGTGGAAAACGCGTGGAAATTTGGTGATTAGAAGCCAAATTATGAATTTTGCAATTTGACTTGAATTGAACCTTCAGTTTCAAGACACCAACTTTGAAATAATGGTATTCATAGCTCAAGGGGTCTTATGACATGATTCTTGAAGCATTTGAAAGATAAGGTCACAATCTTTGCAATGTGCCAAGAATGAGATCAAATGTATGATTGAGCTAAAAGTTGTGATGAGTAAAAGTTGAGAAAAAGATACTGACTTTTTGTACTTCAAAAAATTCTAAGTTTTTTTTAAAAGTGACCTATAATGTTTTGAGTTCAAACAAAGCCTTCCTTCAAATTTGAGCTTTGATCATTGATGCTAGCTTGAAGTAGACTTCCCAAAGAGCATTGTGAAACTCGAATTACTCAAAAATAGCAATTATTGAAAACATTATGGCCATGTAAAATTGGTGAAAATTTAAGAGGTAACCTATAATCTTTTGAGTTCTTAGGGCATCCTTCACTGATTCTCAAGCTTTGCACATAAAAGAAGAGTTGAAACTCGCATTCTTAAGATCATTGTGGAAAAAGGATGGGCTCAAGGAAATTTGATAGCCTAGAGGACATGTAATCTTTCTTCATCATTAGGCATCTTCCACACAAAATTTCCTTGAAACTCTTGAAGTGATTAATTGATAACATTTTAAAGAGAAGCATATCTTTGGAATCACTAAAAAATCTCAAAAGATGAGCAATATATAACCCTTAAAAGTTCAAAATCCTAGCTCCTAGAGCACCAAAGTGACTTGGAAACCCCTTACAATTTTGACCAACTTTCTTGCATAATTACTCTTGCCATGTGAATAGAAGTTGTTGTGGAAGATAATAAGAACCCATAACAACAAAAACCACTTCCAAATATTAAGAAATGAGAGAGTTAGGCACTTGTGATCAAGGAATCAAGAGTTTGTCCAATTAAGTCAAACTTATTCAATCAACCCTTGTATCTTTTGACTTTCTTTGACTAATTGAGGCATGATGAATCATAGTAGACCTTGTCATGATATTACTTTAAAGCATCTTCAATGATGAAGCTTGAGTCTTAATGAAGCTTTGTTGAAGAAGGCATGAAAATAAACTCATGAACATATGCATCAACCTGATGAAATGTGTTGTTCCTTCACATATAGTATCATCAATTAGAGAAAATATTCATTGCATTTGTTAGTTAAATGTTAATCAATACAAAACATATATGATCACAATATACAAATCAAGGTGTTTGGTGATTCCTCATGAGCAAATCTAAAGATAGGGAGAAGAACCAAACCCTAGTGTAATCTTGATATGATTGAGTTGATATGAGATGATAGAGGAATCTTAGGGGAGAAAATTAGGATACAACACGGCTCATGCCCGATATTCACCCTGGTCGTTTGACCAGTTTCCCCATACTAGCGAACTTACTAACTTACGAGCAAATCCCCGCTTCAAACTCAGCCAATAAAAAGCGTCTCAAACAGACAAGCATACGAAACATGCAAAACACCTCAAATATAAAAGTAACACAATCATGCACGAACTAAAGCAAACCACCACCACGGTTGGAAAATTAAGAAATGACCAATGAGGCCGCGATTGTGCAAATTTTACTAAAAGGGACCCCAATTCCCCCATCCAACAAAGTAATCATGTGGCCGTAAAGACCACAGTTGTTCAAAACTTAATCAAAAAGGGTCGAACCCACAAAATGAATTACATCAATACGGTGCGCAGGTCAGAACAGAAAAAGGAATAACAAGAAGTAGTCAAATATCTGGTCGGGGCTCTTCCTCGGTGGCGGGCTTTTGATGCGATGACTCCTCTATGGGCACATCCCCGGCGTCTCTAAGGTACTCAGGGAACATGGTTTTGCCATCAGCAACATAATAATGGAGTTCCATCCCAGTCACATTGAGCTCGGCCTCATGGTTCAAAACCCGAAGTTGCTTCACTGCATTATCAAAGCTCTCCTAAGCAGCAGCGAGAGCATCGTCCAAAGCCAGTTGGAGACGTGCAACCAATTCCGCACGAGTCCTCAAACCTAGGGCTTCCTCCGGCTCGTCCTCAGTATAAGGGGATTTAGCAATCAAGATCGCCACCTGTTCGTTAGAAGTTCTCTTCTTGAGGAGCAGCGCCCTATGGTCCTTGGTCAGTTTCTCTAGCCTCTCCTCTGCCAATTTTCGAGCAGCCCCCTCGTCGGCGTGCTCCTTCTCAGTATCAGCCAGTTTAGCCTGCAATTTTCTCATCTCAACTTCTTAAGAGGAGCCTTCCTCGGTGTACGCAACGGTCATATCCAAGACCCTCATAACGGGCCCAACATCCTGGGCCAATGCAACCGCTTGGCCGAACGATCCAACTCCTCAAGCTAAAAGGACTCACCCCAAAGAAGATACAAGGAAGAGCCCTCAAAGAAGGCCATGTTGTGCCAGCAAGGAGGCAACTTATATTTTCCCTTCTCCTTCTCCCCGGTCAGGTCGACAATGCCCTTGTTGTGCTGCCTCTTAAGCCTCGAGGATACCTACAGATGGGAAAGTGCCTGAGCCGCTGGGCCCGTTGACGAAGCACCCGAGCCTGACTGGGGAGCCATCCCTGTGTCGAACGGGGAGGACTTGGCACCTTTCTGAGCCTTCTTCAGGTTGGAAGTTGCCGTCTTTGTCAGGTGTTCTTGAGCGGGATTCATCTTATCTGCGAAGAAACAACATATAACGATCAGCATACAGAAAAACGACTATGTCATGCATATAAAGAAAATCAAATCATAAGACGACTACCAAGATATGCCACAGGGTACTCACTCTCGAGGAGCTCCTTAACATTTATCAAACCCTGGTCGTAGACCTCCTATACGTTTTTATCAAGAACTGACTTCCCCCATCTGCCTACATGCTGGACGGGAGGGAACCCCGCAACAAATGCGCATAGAAGATCAAAGTTGGCTATGTCCTCGGCACCAAGCTTATCTTTCTTCCAGACATAGACGTCATCCCCCCTTTTATAATACTTGTCGGTCCAGTGAAAAGGAAACTTAGGCACCAGCTTATTCACATGTTTTCCCTCCTCTGTCAAAACGGGAGCCTCTTCCCTGTTGTACGTAGGGGCAACCCGGAAGACACTCAACAACGCCCTCTCTGAGATGGGCTGAACGAGCATAAATTTTTCCTTAAAGAAGTGGACTGACTCTGGGTATGCCTTGAACAACTTGTCGTTCGCCTACTTCAGAGCGAACCAACCATATTGGGCACCAAACGACTGCCTCTGAAGATGGAATCAATAGAAGAACAAAGGGACAATGGCGACGCCCAAATAGTCACAGACGATCTCGAAAGCCCGATGGAAGGCGATTGAGTTCGGGTGTAGCTGTGATGGAGCCAAATGAAGAGGCCTGAAGATCGCCACTTGGAAGTCTGAGAATGGGAGCCGCAAACCCATCTCCCTGAACATGATCTCATACATAGGGAACCGACGAGATTCGAACCGCGATCAGATCCGACTCTTCTTGTTGGGAATGTAGATTTCCCATTGCTCTTCAGCACCCTCTCGCTCCATCTCTAGATCCAACAAGGTGAATATCTCGTCAGGATGCTCAATAAAGTAAGAGACATACCTCAACGGGCCCGATACAACCCAATCCAATGGACCTTCCTCGACCACAGGCACGTTGGGACCCTCTTGATCAACGGGAGCCACCTCGATGTCCCCCTCAGCATCCTGATTACGAGGCATCTATGGCAATAGTTCTTCTGGTGAGGACTCATACGCCCCTGAAGTGCTCGCCTCGCCAAGCGTACTCTTAGCAGAACTCCGGGCAGAACCACTAGGCTCATTGAGAAACTCGTCATCAGCGTTAGTTGTCGTACCTAAAAAGTAAAGGATAAAAATGAGTTCGACGTCAACGTCAAATTCACGTTTCCACCACTAATCAAGTGAAAGAGCGCCAAGGAACAAGGACCTTGTCCCCAACCAGAGCTCTCACTCAAACGACCACTAGATAATCTCTCCTCCTCGACCAAGCCAGTTGGATTCATATAAAAGTTTCCTATGTTCATTTGACACCACTAAGGTTCCAAAAGCCCACTGGGGACACTTGGTATCCTCGACGACATCACCCGCCAGAACCGTCGTCTCCAACCAATATTTCATCAGAATTTCTAAATCAATAATCCTAAACCATAACCGCATGCATTTTCTAAGGAAGAACCTTAAAATCCAAACTATAACGAAAGTGATGATGACAAAAACAAAGGGAATCAATAAAAACTTGTCGGATTAAGTGAAGAAACAGCGGGAACAGACGACGGCGAACAACGAAACAAATGAAAATTTTGAAGACAGATGAAGTCGAGCAGATATAGATAAAGTCGAGCGAGAGCGAAGATATCGAGCAGCTAAAAGACGGGCGAAAAGCATGTATGGAGCTCTCTCCCTTCTTTTTATAGACTAGGCTCACCATCACATAAGAGAGCACGCACCTAGGGAACCCTAAAAGGCATCATCACCACGCCCTAGTCCCTAGGCTAGCCATCATCGCACCTCCCTAACATCACGTGGCTCGATACAAGCATAGCACGCAATCTCCCCAGACTCAACCAATCATTCCTCTCCCTGCAAAACAAACATCGGGTAGTTTTCGGACTCCTCGTACAAAATTTCCCCTTGAGACATGATAACTCCTTGAAATCGTTCAATTGTTCCTCTCCCTGCAAGACGAACACGACGAGCATCACTCGTACTCCTCGTACAAAATCGACCGAGAAGCACCCCCGTTTCGCAGGCTGGTTCTAAGTTATCACTCCTGTGACCAGTAGCAACGACTTGGGGGCTCCTATTCCGAACTAGCCCAATGACTAGAATTGGCCCAACCTACTTCCATCTTTGGCACGACCCAACAATGGTGGCTCAGCACTCTGGTCGACCACGCCCTTGAGCATACGACCAGTTATGCCCATGCAAGTGTCTTCCGTGAGCCCGACATGAGTCGGGCAAACACCCAAGAAATAACCAAAATGGCTATCTTCCCGTAATCTTCGTCCTCGGATCCAACAGATAGTTACGGGTACACCTGCCCGTTTTAACTGAGTCTTAACAGTTACCTATTTTTATGGACCCGCATATCTAGACCCAAAAATAGGGACTATTGGCCAAGTGTCGGAGGCATTATATAAATCGTCACACATGTGAGGGTCAGGTATTTAAAATCTCACACCTTAAACCCTCATATTCTTCTTGTATCTCTTGGCTCCTACACTTACTTGATTGTCAGAGTGTCTTGCAGGTACAAAAAAATGTAATTAAATAAAAAAAATAATTATAACAAATAGGAAGTCAATGCAAAGAGTACATACACGGAGAGTGTTCATCTGACATTACCAACTTCTAATAGAGATTCTTGGTTTTAGTTCAATGATTTTCAAAACAACTAAGACTAAAGCAAAATGTTTATAGTTTATAAATTTCTGCAATTTGAATGCAATTAGATTACAAAACTTCAAATAAACACAAAATATAATTTAGTTTCATGAAAGTGCTGGAATAAGTAGACCTAATGCCTGTTGCTAGTTTCACCACCTGCAACACATTTAATAGAAGCAGCATCAACAAACATAATAGAATAAGGACCAGTTACAGCAAAATCAAACACAATTCACCTTCTTCACCACCAAACACATTCAGTCCAAGATAACCACAATCACTGTCATTATCCAAACAAAACCCAAGCCTATAAACACCTAGAAGCGTTGGAATTTTAAAGAAACACATATAAAAGCTGCATATATCTTAAAGAAGCATTGGAATTTTAAGCCCATCTGCAAACTAATTGTGATATTTTAAAGAAGCATTGGAATCACAAAGAAAGAACAAAAAAGCAAAAAGAAAATTATTACGGATTACACCCAAAATTTACAGCATTAAAATAAAGTCTCACTTGTTGATTCTTGTCCACAATAAACATGTTGATTTCTTTAATTTTGTACTATGCACATTCCTTATCGCCATCATCTTCGAAAATTGAATTTTTTGATTAAAGTTGTTTAATATAAAACCCGCATAGAAAAAGGAACAAAGTCAGTATAATTTACAACTGCTCTGGAAGCAAATACTTCTATAAACACATATACACTAACCATATCAGTCGAGGACATATCGTCTACAACCACTTTAAGCATGTCCGTAATTTGAGTGTGGGCAAGGTCCCGCTGCATAGCCAGATCCATTATCTCTTTCTTTAACTGCAAGCACAAATAATTGTCCATATTTACAAGTTAAAAAAAGTTTCAAAAGTAAGTAAATTAGTCCCATTCCTTGTTAAACAAAACACATGTCCTCGTTTCACAAAAATGTTCAGTAACCATATACATAATAATAAGAACACTTGTCTCCTAAAATTGTTGTTTTCCTCTATTTAAATGTCAATCTAAAATTGGTTAAGTGAATATTTTCAGGCAGAGCATTACAACATTGAAGGTGTCTTATAGATATTCACAACTTTGAAAATTTTAAAGTCAGTTTAGAGAGTGAATAAAGACATATTTCAAAATGTTACAGGAACGGTAACAATAGTTGAAACAAAAGTGAAAACACCTACTACCCTTCAACTTTTCAAGAACATGCATATAACTAATACTACTATAATATTGTGGATGATATATTTTGATGAAGGGTTGTTTAATATAAAACTTGTATAAAAAAAGGAACAAAGTCAGTATTTACTACTGTTCTGGAAGCAAATACTTCTATAAATAAATTTAATAAAAAGCACAATCCCTGAATAGAGAAGCTCTCCATCCAAATACTCTAACTGCAAATCAAAAATCAGATATTTAGGAACAAATAATAAGCTCTAATTTTTAAGGATCTTGAGATAATTCATAAGAGCGTATTAGATTTTAATGAAAACAACATATGCATGTAACTTGTTAAGCTCACTTTACCTACAAATATTGGCTTAAATTCTAACCATGTAGAAACACTAAATCTCATTTGTAAATGCAATAAAGGAGACAGAAAAGATACTTATTCTTTCTGCAACCAAGTGATGAAGAGAAGGAACCTAACCATGTAGTGACCCAAGAGAAAGATACTTCTTGCTATCTTCATATACTACATCTTCAACATTCCATTATCATCTGCTAAAATGCAATAATTAATACAAAAATTTATCTAAATGAAGCATAGAGAAACATAAAGATTCACATATCAAAAAACACATATCAGATAAACTTCAACTTAAAAGACAACAACCATAACAATTTGAATCTAGATTTAAAAGCAAAAGTGATATACCGATGAATCTGTGGCGGTAGCGTTGTTCTGCATGATTTTGGATGTCATGTGGTTGCAGCGGCAGTGTAATCGAGTGGGAAAGGTGATAATTTATTTGGATGCGTGAGTTCTGCAGAAGTAACACGTTTCAGTGATTGGTGGTTATGTGGTTAGGGTATCGTCGTGAGATCACCGAAAAAAGGAATTTGATATGGTGCGTTCGTGAGGAGGGATGGCCGGAATATGGTTTAGTTGTCGTTGGTTAGCATTAGGGCTGGATTGATGAAGGTTGATGGATGAGGAAGAGAGGTTTTTTGTGAGAAATGTTTTTATGCTACAGAGTTGGCAAAATGGAGAGTGAAGAGATGAAGAAGATCGTCGAGGAATTTTTGAGATGGAAGAACTTGGAGAACGATGATGATTAGCCATGGAAAGAATACTTGTCATATGCTAATAGTTTGAATTTGTAGCCATACTAATTGGACGCAGAGAGAAACGAAGAAGATTGAACGCAAAGAGAGAACAAATGATTGGAATGATGAAAAATGATAGGTTTCACGTTATAATGCCAATTAATGACTCATCTTACCGATTGATTAGAATTTATAAGCTGGCCAAAGGATGATCTTTGATGGGCTGAAAAGTTGAGGAAAAAAGGTGGTTGTACGGGTAAGGAACTCCGAATATCGAGTAAGTGTGGGAGCAAAGAGATACAAGCAAAGTATTAGAGTTTTAGTGATAAATATTAGATACCTGGCTCTCACATGTGCGAGAGTTTATATAATTCCCCTTTTGCTTGGTCATTGGTTCTTGTTTTTGGGCCTAGATATGTGAGTCTGCAAAAATAGGTAGCTGTCAGGACTCGGTCAAAACCGGAAGGTGTGCCTGTAAACTAGCCATTGGAATCCGAGGAGGAGGCAAATCACAGGTAGAGAGGTATTCTGGTCGTTTCTTGGTTGTCTGCTCGACTCGTGTCGAGTCGATGAGGAGATAATCGCTGACTGGGTTAGGTGCACGTGTGGGGCATCGCTGGTCGCGCTCCCAGGGGCTCCTTGAGAGCGAGGATCTTGTGGCGTATCTGGGTAGTTACTTTATGATCTAATTTTCTTTGTATGCATGACATATTGTTTCTGTTTGCTAACCATAATTTGTTATTTCCTCGCAGATAAGATGAATCACACTCAAGAATGTTTGGCAAAGACGGATGCTTTCAACCTGAAGAAGGCTCAGAAAGGTTCCAAGTCCTCTATGCCCGACATGGGGATGGCTCCTCAGTCAGACTCGAGTGTTTCTTCAACGGGCACAGCAGTCGGGGCACTTTTCCCTCTGCAAGTATCCTCGAGGCTTATGAGGCAGGGGCAACAAAGGCACTATCGACTTGATCGGGGATAAGGAGAAGGGAAAATACGAGTTGCCTCTTTGATGGCACAATAGGGCCTTCTTCGAAGGCTCTTCCTTATATCTCCTTCAGGGCGAGTCCCTTTTGTACGAGGAGTTGGATCGTCTGACCAAGCGGGTTGCATTGACTCAGTATGTTAGGGTTGTTATAAGAGTCTTAGAGATGGTTGTTACATACACTGAGGGAGGCTCTTATCGAGATGTCGAGATGAGAAAATTACATGCTAAGTTGGCCGATACTAAGAAGGAGCGTACCGATGAGGGGGTTGCTCGAAAGTTGGCAGAGAAGAGGCTGGAGAAATTGACCAAGGACCATAGGGCATTGCTCCCCGAGAAGAGAACTTCTGACGAACATGTGGAGACCTTGACTACTGAAGTTACTCATGTCGAGGACAATCCGGAGGAAGCCCAATGTTTAAGGACTAGCGCGAAATTGGTTGAACGTCTCCAACTGGCTTGGATGATCCTCTCGCTACTGCTCAGGGGAACTTTGATAATACAGTGAAGCAGCTTCGGGTTTTGAACCCTGAGGTCGAGATTAAAATGATTGGGATGGGACTCCATTATTATGTTGCTAATGGCAAGATCATGATCCCTTGGTACCTCAGAGACGTTGGGGATGTTCCCGTAGGGGAGTCATCTTATCGAGAGCCCGCCACTAAGGAAGAGCCTCAGCCAGATATTTGACTGCTTCTTGTTATTCCTTTTTCTATTTCGGCATGCGTGCCGTATTAATGTAATTCATTTTGTGGGCTTCGGCCCGTTTTGATTAAGTTTTGAACAACTGTGGTCTTTACGGCCACAAGATTACTTTGTTGGATGGGGGCCTTGGGCTCCCTTTTTGTAAAATTTTCACAATCGCGGCCTTATTGATCGTATCTTAATTTTCCGACCGTAGTGGCCATTTGCTTTAGTTCATACATGATTGTGTTACTTTTATATTTGAAGTGTTTTGCATGTTCATTCAATGCTCGTCTGCTTGAGACACTTTTTATTGGCTGAGTTTTCAGCAGGGATTTGCTCGTTAGTTAGTGTGTTCGCTAGTATGTGGAAACTAGTCAAACGACCAGGGTGAATACCGGGCATGGGCTGAAACTCGTGTCTCATTTTGGGGACCCGAGCTCGACAGCGTGAACTACCCATCGCGAGCTGGGCATTCTGTCGGTGTAGTACAATAACGATGAAGCTCGATCGAGTTATCCATGTTGGTCTAAGGACCCGCTCGTCAAAAAGAGTAGAGTCTTGCCCCTCATTTAAATTGGAGTGGCGTGCTTGTACCTAGGCATGCACGTGTGGTCGGGCCTGGATGAGTTCGTCTTGTCGATGATGCTCGTCGGTTGCTCAGTGGTTTAACTATAATATTGTTTTAGCTTTTCAGTGTTTCTTGGTCGAGCAAGTTGTTCCCCTTGTAGATTTTCTAGGTAGTACGCCCTGGTCTCTATTTTTGCGTAGACGTGATAGGGACTGTTGTACCCCAAAATTTTCCCTCCCATATTTCTCAAAAAAACATTTCAAGAAAGATCTCCAAATTGCTCAAGAAAGTCCAAGGGTTGACCAGACAAGCTCTCTCCTAAGGCAGTCTACCTCAAATTAGGGTTTCATGTTACATCAAGATACTTGAGTCCAAGGGATCCCAAATGCTCACCATTTTCATAATATGTTCTCAAGATCATCCATGTCAAGTTTCAAGCCTTGCAGAGGAAGTTTGCTCAGTCAATTGCTCAAAGGCCTGAAAATCGACTGCGCTAAGGCAAAAGTCAATTGTGGCCTACAAACAGTCAAACTTCAAGATTTTTGGTCAAAATCCTCATTTTGAAGTATATTTCATCATTTGATCAAGGGTTGGTCATGATTCATCAAGGATTGCTCATAATTCCTCAAGAACCAAAAGTTGTTAAATTAGGGTTTTGCAGGAAAAGTCAACTCAACTTTGACCAAGCATAACTTTCTCATACTTTATGAGAAATGACCCATCCAAAGCTCATTTTGAATAGGATGCCATGCTCTACAATCCATCTCCATCTCTCAAGTTTAAAATATGCACTCACAAGAAGTTATGAATTTGGACATTATAGGTCATTTTGAAAAGTCAACAAAAACACCTTTTTTGTCAAAGCTTCATACATGAGCATGGAATATCAAATTGAGATGGGACCAAAAGTTTTGCTTAGAGGACATCTCAAGATTTCTAAAAAGTCCAAGATTGCCTTCAAAGAGTCAAAATTGAGGAAGTTATGCATTGGTGAAGTTGACCCTTTTTGCAAAATTGCCAAAAGTCAACTATGCCTAAAAATGCAATTTTTGCCAAATGGGCCCAATCTTTTTCACTTGTTTTGAGTTGGCAACAAAGTCCACGAGCTCTATCACTTGCCACTTGTCATTATCATGTTTTTATTATTTATTTTGATTTTTATTTGAATTAAATCAATTTTAATCAAAATAAATCATGAGAAAATCTAAAGCATTGAAAACTCAAGATTTTATACTTGTTTCAGGTCTCAAATCCAGTTGGCAAGTATTTGAAATTGTGCAAGGCATTGGTATGGACAAAAATATTGATTTTAGGCTATTTTTGGAATGATATTCAAGTGTATCAAATCACAATCAAATTCAATAATGGAAGAAGATTGAGTATATTCTACCAACCCTAATACATTCCTCAATACATATAGAAGCAATGCAGACCTAAAACTAGGTTAGAGGCAGGCGCAAGAAGCAGAAAAAAAACTTGAAAAAACACCAAAAAGTGTAAACATGAATTCCTATTTTCAGGCATCCTCAAGGCCTTCTATCCATCTCAATCACTTCCTGAGATCTCCAACAAGCGAAAGCAATCAAAAGCAAGCATTTTCAGGCCCTATATCGCGCTGTAAGTCCATCATGACATGGCTTCTTTCTTGAATTCTGTTTGCATAATTCTGGCATGTATAGCATAATATAATCATAGATTCTTGTTCACCATGACAAATGCAAGCTTTTTGTAGTATTCGATTGCGTTTTCATGGACTGAATTGATAATTGCCATTGCTATGTTTTTTGGTTCTGTTTTAGGGTTTTTGTATACAGGAAAAATTGGTCTTCATGAAGGGTACCATCATGTTCAGAATGACAAGACGAATCCAACCATGGCATTAGATGTCATTTATATTGCTCATGGAGGATTTTGGAACGAGCTCTGTTTGTAGGGACGGACAAACGTCCGTAGGTAAAAGTGTTTCACTTTTACCAACGGAACGAGGTCAGGGATGACCTGCGTGTCACCTTTCCATTGACATATTTGAATTTTGGCGCGTGTTTTCTTTGTTGTCCACTAACTCCGTTTGTTTTGTATATTATAATTATTGCTTATCTTATGAACAAATCAAGCAGCTAGCGCAGTTGGTAAGTGGAGCGTTGAATAGTGTTCCAGGACCTGGGTTCGAATCCCAGGTCCCCCATTCCTTTTATATTTTTTCCTTTCAGGTAATCCAGCGCGCTTGCAAGCCTAAGGACCATCATGTGTCCTCATCATCCAGCCTGCCAGATGGCCAGATGGCCAAATCTAAAGGTCATCACTAAAGGAGTACAATAGAGCAGGGTCAACGCATGGCATGGAATTCTGAGGGTCAACGTGGACCTCTTTGTGCTGGGCCCAGAAAATTGTTTTTCACACCCCCTTAAGCTATTAATCAGACCCAAGTTTCTATTTTTTTTTTCTTTTTACATTTATTTAATTTAATTTAATTTATTTATTTTACTAACCAATCAATTATTTTCTTTTATTAAAAAAAATCATAAAAATAATACTTTTCACAAATTAGGTTTAGATTTTATTTTTTATATACAAAAAAATTAAATTATTTAATTAGGTTATTAATTTAGATAACTTTAATTCTCTTTTTGTAAATAATTAAAAATAATTAGAAAATTAGGGTTTTGCCTAAACTTAATTACATTTTCTTTTTTCTTAAAAAATAACCAAAAACCAAAAATAGGTCATTTTATTTATTTTTATTAATTAATTTAATTAACTAATTAATTTTTGTATTTTATTTAGAAAACCTAATTCTTTTTCTTAAAAATAATTAACAACAACAAAAAACCATTTTTCTTTAATTAGGATGGAAAGGTCAAAACCCTAGTTCGCAATCGTTCTAATTTTCATCGCGCGCTTTATTATTTTATTTTTACCCAATTATTGTATCTGTTCACAAGTTGTAATAGTTAATTAGGACGTTTACTTTCATTTATCGCTTTATTTTCAGAGGGTTTGTTTTTGGCTATGTAAATACCCGAAGCCTTGTAATAGCGTAGTTTAATTTTTGCACTTTAATTTTTGCAAAATATTAAACTGTTATATGTATGATATTAGGATGCATGACAAAAATGTATGTAAAATTTTAAAACAGTTAGATAACCCTAAAATGTGCAAAGATAAATAATCTGAAATTGAATCACTCGCACATGCGCACTCCTAGGGTACACTTCCACTTGGTTGCCTTCGATAAACGGTCATTGAGTATAGGATGCTTTAGTGGTCGTCCTTTTGTCTAAACAAAGATCAAAGTCCCGATTCGGAAAAGTTGCCTCGGAATGGTTGCCTCGAATAATTGATCTCAAACATTAGGGTTACTACTAAGACGTCCTAACATTGCTTTAGTGATCGTACATCCCTTTTGAATTGACCCTCAAACTCCAACGATGATGCTACCTACTCACTAATCGTGGGATAGCATTGTCTAAAGGAAACAAGCATAAAACGATTCTTTTTTCGAGTAGGTAGATTAGCTCTTAAGTACTTGCTCAAACAAAACAAACTTTTCACACTTACACTCCTTTACAAACGAAATTTTCAAAAACACTTCATTACACTCTTGAAGACAGAAGCAATAGTTAAATCGAAGTCAAAACAAAAGCTTTTCAAATCACGCAAACACAAAGAAAACAATTTTGAAAATGATGAGCAAGTACTTAAGAGCCCGTAGATAACTACGGATAAAAAGGGTGCTAATACCTTCCCTTTCTATAATCTACCCCCCGTACTCAGAAATATCTCGAAAAAGGAATTTTTCTGTGCTTTTTCCTTTCCTTGTTGGATAAAATAAAAGTCGGTGGCAACTCTTGCTTACCGCGACATTTTGCGAACAAAAACGCAAAACGCAAACCAGCAAATTCCTTAAAAAGGGAAACACTTCCCGGTTTTGGCCACCGTATCACAACAAGGTCAAGTGAGTTTCGTTCAGCTGGAGGGTGGTGAATAATTGGGTGTATGTGATGTCCACTGAGATTTCTTGATTGACCAGGATGCGTCGAACATCAAAGTTTTCCATGTGATCTCGCACGAGCAGTGGGATGGTCGAGTTGGGAGCTCCGCCTGGTAGTTCCTCTTGGTAGAATGCGAGGGGATGAAAGACTCCCCTAAACTTGTCAAGGGTATCGTCCATGTCAAAGTTGGCTTTAATGAGTTAATCTAACTTTCTCTTTATAGCCCCCGTTGTGTGCTTATTGAATCATCCGTCGGAGATGACCATCACAGCGGGGAAAGACTCCCAAAGGCTATGTGAGGAGAAGTATAAGGGGACATCCTCCATGTCTGGGAAGTAGAAATCTTCTAGTCGTATGATGCTCATGGCGACTGGTATGATGCCATTGTCAGAGGACTCCTTCCCCTCTTCGACTCTCTTGGTGTTTAGAGGCTCCTCGTGGGCACCCTCTTTATCCTTCTTAAACTACTTGAGGTGCCCATCTCGAATCAGTATCTCGATTACACCCTTGAGGTGGATACAATCGTCGGTGTTGTGACCATACATTTTGTGGAACCTACAATACTTTCTCTTGTCGGTTCTGGGCTTGGAGAGCGTCTGGTGAGAAAAGCGCACCCCAACCTATTTGAATTTTGAGTTGGCGCATTCTGTCAGAATACGATCCCTGGAGCTGGTCAAAGGGGTGTAGTCGTGAAACCGACCAGTAGTCCCCTTGTAATATTTAGTCTCAGGATCTGTCTTCCTGCTTCTTCTCCCCCCCCCCCCCCCGACAGAATGTTAAGGGTTCATTGCTTTTCTAGGATTTGGATCTCTCGGTGCCTAGAATCCCTAGCATTGTTGGCCGCTTCTTTCTCCTCGTACTGAATGTATGCTTAAGCCTTGAGAAGGAGGGAGTCAAGTGTGCCTGGAGTTTCGATGGCCACAGCCTTCGCAAAGTCGTTGCAGGGACGAAGCCCTTGTTCAAGAAGGTACTTCTTCACATAATCGATCATTGAGACCTGCATGATTTCTTTATTGAAGCGCTCGATATATGCTCGCAGATACTCATCTTTGCTCTGGATTAGCAACGCCTCTGATTTCGGATGTCGGCGGGAGGCGGTGAAGTGCCTCGAAAATATCTTTCCCAGCTATTTCTAAGAAGTGATAGATTCAGCGGGCAGACTCTTGTATCAAGCCATAACACCTTTTTCTTAGAGTGGTCGGGAACAACCTGCATTTGATTGCGTCCTTCACGCCTCGGTAATCAAGTTGGGTGTCAATGTCTTCTATATGGTCATCTGGGTCGGTTGTACCATTGTAGGATCCCAACGGGGGCGGCTTCTCGAGCCTGATCGAGAGTTATGCCTCCATAATTTCTTTTGATAACGGACCGCGGTGCTCCTCGTCATCAGTCTCTTCTGTCGATGATGGTGAGGAGTGATGGTTTCTTCCTCGCTGGGCGTCATTATCTTATTGAGGGGAGGGGCTCCTCCCTTTTTTCCTTAATTTAGGTGATAATGACCTATTGCAGTAGTCTTTGCGGGTGCTCTTCGTCTTCTTGGAAGGTGGATAGTTTTTATCCTTCTTGGGATATGCTCAATCATGTTTCTTGTGGAAAGAAATGTCGAGCCTTTCCTTTCTTGGAGGACGCCCACCTCGGGGAGGCGATATGTTGGGGGAGTTATGTCGTTGGTGTCTCTAAGGGGGATACCTTGATTTTTTCCGCTCTAGAGCCCCGTCATTTTTCTCTGCTAGAGGATGAGGGAGTTGGTTTGGTTAAGGGCAATAATCAATGTTACTACGACTGGGTCGGTGTTTTGCAAAACAGAGACCCGTTGTAGAATCTCGAGATAGTCTTTGATAAGGTTCTTGGGAAACTGTTCGTCCAAGAATAGATTGTTGTCGCGATCAGCATCGATGGAATCTGGGGATGCAGTATGTCAGTCACAGGCGCCGAAGTTATCCTCGAGGTGAGGATGTTCTTGGATTTCGCTGGTCTTGCATACCAGGGAGAGCATAATCTTTCCAGATATTTGGTGATCATCATGGTCGGCTATGATTGATGAATGAGGAGGATCTTTGGTTTTCAGATTCTGGGGAATAAAAAACAGAGAAGATAGTTTCCCATAGATGGCGCCACTGATCTTACCGGTTGATTAGAACCTGCAAGCTGGCCCAAAGATGATCTTTAACAGGCTGGAAAGATGAGGAAAAAAGGGGATTGTACCTGCAAGGCACTCTAGAGATCAAGTAAGTGTGGGAGCTAAGAGATACAAGCAAATTATTAGGGTTTTAGTGATGAATATTGGATACCTGGCCCTCACATGTGTGAGGATTTATATAATGCCCCGACGCTTGGCCACTGGTTCCTATTTTTAGGCCTAGATATACAGGTAACTGTCAGGACTCGGTCAAAATGGGCAGGTGTGTCCGTAACTAGCCGTTGGATCCAAGGAGGAGACAGACTACAGGCAGAGAGACGTTCTGGTTGTTTCCTGGTTATTTGTTCAACTCATGTCGGGTCGATAGGGAGATAATTGATGACTGGGTTAGACGCATGCATTGGGCATCACTGGTCGCGCTCTCAGTCGACCAGGATGTTGGGTCACTGTTACTGGGCTGTGTCAGGGGTTAAGTGGATTGGGTTAATCCTAGTCATTGGGTCAGTCCAGAATAATGACCAACATGGCAAGTTGTGAGACTTTTCAATGTCCAATGTGTTTAAATTGATTTTGAATTTTTTCCCACGTAAGAAGGAATTTCAATAGACAAATTCAATTTTATTTAGACATTAAAATAAATAAAAAAATCAGTAAAAAATGTATGTTTGACACATCAGACACATTAATTGATAAATGAATGAGAGTGAAACAAGGGTGTAATTAGTCACATTTAACCCTGGAATCAGAAAAATTTAAACATTCAGTCAGAAGGCTATACTTAAAATTTCCAAATACTTTATATTTTATATATTTATAATAAACTTTTACAATAATGAGCATATTGATAAAATTTACAAGTAAATTATGTGCACATTGATAAAATTTAAATCATTGAAAAATAAAATAAAAAAATGTTATGAACTTTTTGACTTACCTGAAAAATACGAAAAATTTCCCTATATTACCTTCTCTCGAATTTTAATTTTCATTCCACATGTTTTGCTTACTTAAAATAAAAAACAATTTTTTTTGGAGAAAAAGAATAATATTATTCCAAAAAATAATTTACAACCATATGCCGATCCAAAAATCCAGGCAGCAACTAGATTCAAAGAGACTTACAAGACCAACTACACCCATTAAGCATCTAATTGAGTACAAAAATTAGCTAGTTTCCTATAGCAGCCAACTCTACATCTCAAAGTTAGAACAATGTCCTGGTTGTTAATCTTCATGGTGTTATTCTCTTGAAAAATCTGCATATTCCTCGTAGTCCATATAATATAAATCGTTTAAGCAACCACCATTTTGATCCTCTTGCTAATGCAACTCTTACCTTTAGCCTGCTGATAAACCCAATTAATCTAAGAATTCCAATATAAAGGGTGATGATGTAAGTGCAACCACTGAAGCATTTGCTTCCACACTTTGCTTGTCTCAGTACATTCAAAGAAAAAGTGCCTGTAGCTTTTGGGCTCACCACAGAAACTGCACTTACCATCGGTTTGAATCCCCAGTCCTCTCAACCTACCTTTAGTCATAATGCGATCTATGCACACCGGGAACATGATAAACACCGAATGAGGTCTCACACCATTACCAAAGAACAACTTCCTCCAAAGCACCCTAGGTTTATTACCTTAAAGCATTTTGTACATTTTCTTTGTATAGTACCTCCCAATGATTTTGAACTCCCTACAAGCATCAAATTGTTACATTCCCTCACTATGTTTAAAGACGGATTTAACAATCCATGAACAATATTGAAGGGGCTTAAAGGTACTGACATCTCTATCCTTAATGTAGTACAAGTGGATCCATTTTATCCATAGCTTGTACTCTTCCACACACAAATTCCATAACAACTTTCCAATCATAGATTTATTCCAATTGGTCAGAAAAATCAAGTTACTACCCCCATCAGAAATAGGATCACATAACTCTCCCACGAAACTGGAGCTTTCTTGTAGGGCATGTCCTTCCCAGTCCAAATAAATGTTCTACACAATGCTTCGATACGGTGAATGACTTTTTTAGGAAGCATGAAGATTTGTATCCAATAATTGGCAATTACAAATAACACATTCTGCACCAATTGGACTCTCACAACATACGACAACAACCTATTGAACCAATGATTCAACCTCAGGAGCTTTCTTTCTATTAGAGGCTAACACATGTTGATGGTAATCTTCTTGCTCGCAAAGGGAACCCCAAGGTACTTAAAGGGTAGTGTTCCAATAGCAAAACCACTCCCAACCTGGATACAACCTTGAGTAACATCATCAATCCCACCCAAAAAAATTCTACTCTTAGAGAGTATGGTTTTTAAACCAGTGGCAGCTGTGAACATATTAACCTTTTCCATCATAAGTCTAACAGAAACCACACCCCCTTGCAAAAATCAGGAGGTCATCAGTAAAACAAAGATTGGTAATTTTCAGCTTCTCACACTCGGGGTGGAAGTTAAAGTTCGGGTTCAGCCTAATGGATTACAATAATTTGTGCACATATTTCATAACTAATACAAAGAGAAGAGGAGAGACAAGGTCCCCTCATCTCAACCCCCTATTGGCTTTCGACATTCCAAATGAAGTATCATTGATAGAGAACCTGTAGGAAACATAATGAACACGAGCAGTTATACTTTTAATAAACAAGTTAGGGAAACCAAGCTCATAAAGTATGTGATCGAGAGCTGACCATTCAACCATATCGTAAGCTTTATGAACATCCATTTGAACCATGCACCTAGGAAAACTATGCTTCCTACCATATCCCTTAATAAGATCTTGGGTCAATATAATGTTGTCATGAATATTTTGACCAGGAATAAAAGATGACTGGCTGTTATCAACAATTTCACTAATAACACTTCCTTGCCTATTGGTAAGCACCTTAGAAATAATCTTGTAAAAAGTGATATAACAGGAGATTGGCCTCATTTCTCCAACAATACCAGCATCAGAGGACTTAAGTATCAAAATAACAAGGAAGCAATTAAAAGCTTTATAAAAGCACTTTTATAGAAAATTTATTTTATGGCTTCAGTCACATCATTCTTCACAATTGACCAAGCAGATTTAAAGAAATAGGCATTGAACCCATCCATACCCGGTGCCTTAGTATTACTAATGCTACTCGGGGTTGTCCAAATCTCTGTCTCTTCAATAGGCTTGATGAACAAATGGACATTCTCCCTATACATGCTTCTCCCACTCCTTATAGCAATTAAATCAATACTATCAAGCTTCTCACCTTTAGTTACCACCAAAGTAGTGTAAAACTTGATAACTTCCTCTTCAATGGCATCATGATCGGTTATTCTCTTTCCATCTAAAGACGTAATATCATAAAGGCCTTTTTGTTTATTCTTCTCCTTGACCGAGGCATGGAAGAAAGAATTATTCCCATCTATATGTTGGAGCCAATTTACTTTTTCTTTTTGCATAAGAATAGATTCTTCCATCTGATTTAGCTTCACAACTTGGTCAGTACAAGTTTTGGTAATAATTAAGATAATTTGGGATTAAAGTATTTTGGAAGGTGGGGATACAATGTGAGTTTAGAGGTTCCTTTAAAAAGCGCCTTGGGCCGACCCATAATTAAAAGAGCATCAACGTGAGAAACTAACATGCCACCCCTCCCTCCAAATTCCAGTATTCCCAAAATACCCCCTTTCACTATTTACTCTAAATTTTGTACTTTTGTCAAAAAAAATTACTATTGGTCAAACGGATAAATTTTGAAATTTCTGGTACTCTTAGCAAATTTTTGGTACAGTTTTTTGTCGCATACCAGAAATTCTTTACATTCTACTAATTTTCGGTTGCGATTTACCAAAAATTTCATAATTTCCGGTAAATTTTGCAAAAGTCTCAACAGGTACCGAAAATTTAGCAAATTTCTGGTAGAAAAACTTTACCGGGAATATCAAATTTTCGGTGTACTAGAAATTTTAGTTATACTTGAAATTTCTGGTATGCCTGCAGATAAAGTTTTATATCTTTGCGCTTTTGAATCGACAACTTCAGCTTCTTTTACGAATTCGTGTACTGATCTTACACAGTTCTTCATCACAGATATCGTATGTTTTCTATTTAATTTACATAATTACATATTTTTTTTTGTAAATTGATGAAGTTTACTAATTATATGTTATTGTAATGTTACTGTAATTGTCATATTTTTGAATCACGAGATAAAGTTCTAAAATGGGCACAATCTACTGGAAAAAATCATGGTATTGTTGTTGTTACAATTTGGTCCGATACTGCTAATGGAATGCGAGGGAGGAAGGATAGATTGATTATGGGTTGTGACAGAGGAGGAAATTACAAAAAAAAAATGAATCTGCGAAACCTTTTGATGGCAATTATACTATGGAGGTTAGATGCCCATTTAGGCTGAGATTTGTTCCAAGTGGTATCAGTTGGAAGGTGGTGGTTAGATGCGGGATGCACAATCATAGACTAGATAAGGATTTAGAAGGTCATGACATATTGGGTCGTCTAAAAGATCATGAAAGAAAGTTTGTGAATGACATGACGAAGTACAAAATGACACCAAAGTACATCGTGTCTGCTTTGAAAGACAAAGACCCAAAAAATTTCACGAGTATTACTCATGTATACCGAGTTAGAGCAACATACAAAATGGGCAAGAGAGGAGCAATGACAGTAGGGATGTCAGTTTGGACCTGTTAATGGGGATCCCCGCGGGGAACGCCCCGTTCGGGGCCCCAAAGATGGGGAATTTTCCCCCATGGGGGCGGGGATGGGGAGAAAAATTCCCCCGAGAGCATTTCGGGGACGGAGACGGGGAATACACCCCCCGCCCCGCGGGGACCCCGCCCCGCCTATTATTTTAATATAGTTAATTTAATATATATATTTTAGATTAGGTTTTTTAGTCATTTCCTTTATGTTTATTTATAAAAATAAATAAATAAATATTCATGTATTTATTAAGAGAGAGAAATGTAAATATTAGAATTTTTTAATAACATAATAAATATGTGAATTCTTTGTGCTTTTTATTTTTATAGAAAATATAAACATTTTAAAAAAATAAAATATTAATGAATAAATGTAGGATCTATGGGGATCCCCGCGGGGAACGGGGATCCGCGGGGAACGGGGATGGGGATAGAAATTCCCCCGTGACGGAGATCGGGGACGGGGACGGGGAATGAATTTGATGGCGGGGAAAAAGATGGGGAAGTGTCCCCCCGGCCCCGCCCCGCCCCATTGACATCCCTAAATGACAGAAATACAAATGTTATTGAGCCTTATTCGTCAAGATAAATACACGTGTTGGACTAGAAATAAGGAGAATTCTGATATTGTGGCTGATATCTTCTGGACACACCCTGACTCTGTAAATTTGTTGAATATGTTTCCTTTGGTGTTAATTTTTTATTGCACATACAAAACAAATATGTGATTCTAGCCAGTGGGAATATGATGCAGCTTCGCAGGGGAGTCAGACTACAGAGAGATCATGCACAAAACCAATTGGAAGTCAATCATCAACCATGCCGATTGGTAAGTAACCTTCTACCAAATCTTCAAGAGCTGAGTACTTGTCACAATTTCTTGCTTTCTTCCATCCATACATCGATGACATAATTAATATTGAAAATGATAGAAATTATGGTTATCGTTGCATTTAATCTTTATTAGGACGGGGACAAGAAGTTGGATACTCAAGTTCATCAACATGCTGACTTGTTTTCCAAGTTGTTCTATGACATTGTATCTGAGGTTAGAACTTCGTTACAAATCAATCACTTGGGTGTGCAGGGTAAGGATAAATGAATGTTGATTCTTGATATGGGTTACCCTATTGCTTCTAAATATAATGTCGTATTTGTTTTCCTTTCCATGAAACTTAACATAATATTTTCCCACTTCTCATAGTTCCACCCCCGTACACGAGTCGACATACAATCATTGCTATTGGTTTTGTCAACAAATGCCATTGGGTTCAGGTGAAGTTGAAACCCGATTGTTCACTGTCTCCCGTCACTAAGAAATGGAGGGAGAATTGTTCTAATGATGCAAAAACATGAGAATCAGCATATGTGGGTCGCTTCAGGCATCGAGAAGAATTGTCTAAGCCGTGATTGTAGTTTTTTTAATGTAACTATGTATGACAATTATTCTATTTATATATTTAGTCGGTTCGTTATTTCATGATGTATTTTATTCAAGTAATAGTTAAAAAAAAACAAAAAAAATTAAGTTCCAATTTACTGAAAATTTGAAATTTCTATTATTTTTTGCGCACCGGAAATTTTAAATTTCCGATTTATATTTATAATTAAAAAAAACGAAAACTTTGAAATTTCCGATTTTTTTCATACATCAGAAATTTCAAAATTTCAATTTATTTTTTTAATGATGAAAAACATCAAAATTTAAAATATCTGATATCAAAATTCCGATTATAACCAAATAACACAATAAAAATTGAAAAATTTAACGAAATTTCAGATATTTTATATGAAATTTCCGATAGAAAACAGAAATTTCAAAAACTCCCATATATTTTAAGGAGATTTTCATAACTGTATCACGTGAAGGGTGACGTGTATAAAATGATGGGCGGCATAACATTTCTCTATCAATGTGCACAACCACCGTCATATTCGTCCCTCCGGAACTTACTACTTCTATTCAGTATCAGCAACAGAATCACCTTCATATTTACACAAACAATATTCACTCGCGCATTTTTCCTTACCATTCAATTCTCTCTCATTTCTCCATCGCAATTGAACTTCAAATACAAAGAAAAAAAAATAGAAACACGAAACCCTAATCCAATTCATCAAAACCATGGGATACGGTACATCACCATTCGTTCCATAAACTCTATCCCCAATCCATTCACCAAGATCAAGAACAAAATCCAAGATAATTACTATAACCTTTTTCAATTTCATTTTTGCAGGTGAAAAAGGAAGACCATTCAAAAAGCCAAAAGCCGCATCTAAATTCGTTAGTTCATAATCAATAGTCTATAATCTATAATCGATTTCTCTTTAGTTTCATATATTGATTTTACTTTGTCCATTATTTTCGACAGGAAGATTCGAGAAAAGGATTCGCTGAGGATGACGAAGAGGATGATGCATACGACGATGACGGTAATTTTGATTTTCAATTAACATTTCATTTGTAGATTTAATCACGTGATTTAGGGTTTAATCACATAATCACATGCTTAATTAGAAGGAAAAACAAAGGATTTTAGCAAATTAGAGTTGAAACTGGATCACACGAATCGTCCTCTTTGGGCTTGTGACAATGGCCGGATATTCCTTGAAACTTTCTCGCCTTTGTACAAGCAAGCTTATGATTTTCTCATTGCCATCGCGGAGCCGGTTTGCAGGTAGGAAATTTGTATATTGTTGTGTAAATGGTTTGTTATGTGATGTTTTTAGAGTGGTAATGATGATAATGTTTGATGATGGATAGGCCGGAGTCTATGCATGAGTATAATCTTACTCCGCATTCGCTGTATGCTGCGGTTTCGGTTGGTTTGGAAACTGAAACGATTATATCGGTTTTGAACAAGTTGTCCAAGACCAAGCTTCCTAAAGAGATGATTAAGTTTATTCATGATTCTACTGCAAATTATGGGAAAGTGAAACTTGTTCTTAAGAAGAATCGGTACTTTGTGGAATCTCCGTTTCCAGAGGTGTGTGATTCATGATGGTGGTAACTATTTCCATGTTTTCTGTTGTCCTTACTCCTTACCAGTTATTGTTGGTAACATTCATGTGGTTGTCATGACAAATTTTGCAGGTGTTGAAGACACTGCTTAGGGATGATGCTATAGCTCGAGCAAGGATCATTTCTGAGGTTAGTGATCACATCCTTTGTTTGTGGGATACTATTTGACATGTTTGAGTAGCTAAATAGCTCAGGTCGACTGTTTTTCTAAATGTCTTTTTTCTATACCCGAAGTGATGGGTATATAAAAACGAATGTCTTGAGTGCTTGATCATTAGATATCCTTGGCTGCTTCGCTGTCCCTCCTTTCAGTAATTACAAATCCTAGTATCTCCTTGCGAGCTATGCAGGGCATGGTTGGATTGGTCTAGATTATTGCATTTGCCGTTTGATTTTTATTTTGAAATGCTTGTGCATATAAGCTACATATGCTTTTAAAATGTTACTCTTAAAATTTGAGTTGAGCTTAACTCAACCCTACAAAACCAACTTATAAGGTGATGGTGCCTCATCTTTATATACTCTTTTGAGACCTATCTATTTTAGACGTCATACTTGGTTTTTTCCAATATATCCCTCCACGTCAAACACTATTCTGCTTGCATCATGTATAATATTGGTGGTGTCCTTATGGATATGTTTTGACTATTTTTATTTTGAAATGCCTGTGCATATAAGTTATTTATGCTTATGAAATATTACTCTTAAAATTTGAGTAGTGGAGTCTAACTCAACCCTTCAAAACTAACTAATAAGATGATGGTGCCTTGTCTTTATAAATTCTTTTGAGACCTACCTATTTTCGACGTGATACTAGGATTTTTTCCAATACATCCGTTGATGTCCAACACTATTCGGCTTGCTTCATGTATAATATTGGTGGGTGTCCTTATGGATATGTTTTGACTATCTTAAAATTTGGGTTAGAGGTAACTCAATCCTACAAAACCGGCTTGTAAGGGTGAGTTAGACCCAGTGTTATCAAATAGCGGCGCCATGGCTGCTATGTCTGTTATACATGGCGGTTTTTGGCCACATTGCAATGGTAAATATTGGTCGATATTGCGGGTTTTAACGCTTTAACGGTGCTGCAAAGTGGCCGGTATGGCGGGATTTTGGCTCTCCGCCATGGAACGCCATCCGCCATCGACAACACTGATTAGACCTATTCAAAAAACCTAAGAGTTACCATGTTGTATCGAATTGGTTTCTCATAGGCTTTTTCAGTTACCACTAAAATTTACAGAATGGTTGTGAATTGCATTTGCTTACGCTTCTGTGGATATTTGAGTTGATCTTGCAGTTTGCACTCTCTTGATACTCCGTCCCCTATACAAGTGAAGTTTAGAATCCCTCTTGCTGTTTTTTCTTTGTCTGTTTAGGGTTCATATGGAGATAGATTTACAATCAGCAAAGCAGCAGGTGAAATTGAAGGCACTCATGACGAGTTGCTAAATGAAGCAGAAGTAGCAGCTGCTGCAGAAGAGAAAGAAACTCATGCATTCGAAGTTGATCCTGCTCAGGTAGTCTAGGTTTGAGCTTTTGTAAAAAAATGCAGTATATTTCACTGCAATGCCCTTTAATCTATTTGTTTTCCATTTAGACCACAAAGTTGAATCAATGATCCATCATTTGTCATGAAAGAATGATGATGTTCGAGTGTGTCATTCATGTCTCAACAAGAAAATGGAGGAATTATATTTATTGAATTTAAGAAAAACTAATTTGAATAAATATACTCTGTAATGTTGCATTCTTCTCTGTGATGCAGCTCTAGTGTTTCTCCATGTTTTTTTTTAAATGCGAGATGACAAGTTTCATTATTTAAGTCACTTTCTATGATACATCCCTGTTTCAGCTGTCATCTATGACATATCACCACAAGTATATCAACCACTCTTTCCTTTTTTAGGTAAACTTTTGGTCAATTCAGTGGTGCATGGATTATATTGTAGAATTACCAACACTTAAATAAAATAGTGCCAAAACATTCCTCGAGTTTCACGGAAGGTTATATTTATGTTGTGGGAAAATCCAACAAGTGTTTCAATGATTAGAGACCAAATTACTGTCAGAAATCACCATAGAGTAGTTGGAATTGCTCTGCATCAAACTTCTCTATTTACATTTCTGTGATTTGTTTACAGGTTGAAAATGTTAAGCAACGTTGCTTGCCGAATGCCTTAAATTATCCTATGTTGGAGGAGTATGACTTCCGAAATGATACAGTGAGTAATGCTTTATACACTTGTGGTGGCTAAATCTTTGAGGATTATCTATACCTATATATAATGGGGATAGGATACTAACTTTGTGTAGATTTTTTCTTCAATTTCTCCCTTTATTCAAATTATTTTATTTACAATTGTATCATTCTTTATCGATTCAAATAATTGTTTTTGTTTTTAAATATCTATATCTATGCATAATTTTTTTTCTTATGAAAAGGAAAATGTAATATATAAAGTTGACACCATGTTTTGCTGTAGCTTTTTCTTCCAATTTTACCCTTCACTTAACTATTTTATTTACAATTTTATCCTTATTAAACATTTATATAAAATTTTGTTAACGAATTATTTTTATCAGAAAAAAAGGGAACTTAGTACTCTTCTCAGTCTGTGCTCTTTAATAAAACAATTTAAGCATGTTATCATCTTGCAAGTTTATGGGGTCATGGAGTTTAAACTATTTCTCTAAGACTCATTTTGCATAACTTTTTTTTTATTGCTACAGGTGAACCCAGACCTTGACATGGAACTAAAGCCTCAAGCACAACCTCGGCCATATCAAGAGAAGAGCCTTAGTAAAATGTTTGGAAATGGTAAGTTTGGGAGCTTTTGCAAGGTCGTGTGTCACTGGCATTGCACTCTTTCCTTGTAAAATTTGGAGAGCCCGTCAAATTTTATTTTTAATTGGTTGAGTTTGCTTGTTTTTTAATTTCAATGTCATTATTGTTTCAAAAAAAATTCCTTTGAATTTTGTTGTTATATATTTAGAACTTTATCTGCTAGTACTGTAAGTTATATCTAAATTTTTATGTTAACTAGATTTGAATTAGCATAACTTATTGCTGGTATATTATGAATTCAGCAACAGTGATATGTCTATACCATGTAAATGCACATTGAAACATTAAGCGTTTGTTCTCAGTGCAAGTTTAACATCTGCCCCCTCAGGTAGAGCAAGATCTGGTATCATAGTTTTACCCTGCGGTGCTGGAAAGTCCCTAGTTGGTGTTTCAGCAGCTTGCCGGGTAAAAAAGAGCTGTCTTTGTTTGGCAACAAATGCTGTCTCTGTGGATCAGTGGGCTTTTCAGTTTAAACTATGGTCAACTATTCGAGAAGAACAAATATGTCGTTTCACATCTGATAGCAAAGAGAGATTCCGCGGTAACGCTGGAGTTGTTGTGACAACATATAATATGGTTGCTTTTGGGGGTAAACGGTCTGAAGAATCTGAAAAGATCATTGAAGAAATAAGAAACCGAGAATGGGGATTGCTGCTCATGGACGAGGTAATTATGAAGATTTACTGTAATATTTATATCCTTCTTGCCTTGAATCTTTTTTGTTCTTATGCATAGTGTCATGGCATGGTAAACAGGTACATGTGGTTCCTGCCCATATGTTTCGAAAAGTCATCAGTATCACTAAATCTCACTGCAAACTTGGGCTCACAGGTATGTCGTTATGCCCTGTTTTAATAATATCCCGACAATGACCAAAGCCTCTTCTGCTGTGAGTGAAATAGTTTTAAATTTGCAGCCACACTTGTGAGAGAGGACGAGCGAATTACAGATCTGAACTTCCTAATTGGTCCCAAATTGTACGAGGCAAATTGGTTAGATCTTGTAAAAGGTGGATTTATCGCAAATGTACAGTGTGCTGAAGTATGGTGTCCAATGACAAAAGAGTTTTTTACCGAGTATCTAAAGAAAGAGAATTCCAAGAAGAGACAGGTGAAACCTCTGGGAATTCTGTGAATCATTTTAGTAGAAATAGTAAGGAGCGAATGCGGAATCTAGGTTTTTTCCTGAACATCTGGTCATTATTTTCCATGAGATTGCATTTTCTGTTTAGGTTGTCTTGATTATTAAAAGAACTAAAATGTCATTGTGAAACATTTTAATTGCTCAAAAAAATTTCCTAGTTCACTTGCCTGAATTCACTCATCTTCACTGATGATCTTTACATACGTGCAGGGCCCTTTGTGTGATGTGATGGTCTTTACTTCTTTGGTTTCACTCTTTTTAATTGATAATCATGACATGTGCAGGCCCTTTATGTGATGAATCCAAATAAATTCAGAGCATGTGAGTTTCTCATAAATTACCATGAAAGGGCACGTGGTGATAAAATTATAGTCTTTGCTGATAATCTTTTTGCTCTTACCGAGTATGCCATGAAACTCCGCAAACCAATGATATATGGTGCTACAAGGTGCTGTGTATATAAATTGACCTCTTTTGAAGCTGCGTTTTGGGGTTTTCTGTTTTGCACGTTAAATATCCATATGCTTTATGCGCAGCCATGTTGAGCGGACAAAAATTCTACATGCATTCAAAACTAGCAAAGACGTAAATACTGTTTTTCTTTCCAAGGTATGTGTTCCTGTTTTCTTTAGTTATATTATGAGGCTTATTTGCTTTACTTTTTTTAGTTTTCATGAATGTGGTAAAGCACATACTGGTGTAGCTTCTTGTCGAGGATGGCTTATTTAAGTTAGAATGAATATATTCTTATGAGTTTCATTAGGTTAGCTCATGCTCTGTGATGTGTAGTATTTTTTATAGCTGTCTGCCTCAGTACTTCTTGTTCATACTATTGATATTGTGAACTTATTCACGTTAACATCTTAATGCAAAATGTGACAATTGATATCTAATTCCTTGCACCGTTTCTGTTATTCTCAGGTTGGTGACAACTCAATCGATATTCCTGAAGCAAATGTTATAATTCAGATCTCTTCACATGCTGGTTCAAGGCGTCAAGAAGCTCAACGTCTTGGTCGTATTCTTAGGGCAAAGGTCAGTTTCTGAATTCTGTGTTATTATTATTATTATTTCCATGTAGTAGGTTTTGGTGTTTTATTTTATTAATTCTGAAGTTCTATTTATTGGTATCCACCATACCCACCTTACATATTGTATTCTAAATTTCATTTGTATGTTGTGGAAAGTGGGAATTTCTCTGCAGTCTGCTGCATGATATTTATGTTGTCTGTCAATGATGCTTTGTGCCAGTGGGCTCTTTGACTGATTCAAATTCATGAATTAAATGGCAGGGGAAGCTTCAGGATAGGATGGCAGGTGGCAAAGAGGAGTATAATGCATTTTTTTATTCCCTTGTGTCGACTGATACCCAGGTATACATTTATTTCATGTCGGCCCATATATTATTGGATTACTGGATCTTGTCGTCACTTCAAAATAATACTTAAACTATCATACAAGGAATTTATGGTGTCATGTATTGTGTGGCTTCCGTTTGCAGGAGATGTATTACTCAACTAAGAGGCAGCAATTTTTAATTGATCAGGGTTACAGCTTTAAGGTATTTTCTTTCAATTTTAGGTTCACTCCGTATTGTACTTGTGGTAATTTACCTCAATACAAGATTCACATGAATTTGTACATTTACTTTACCGGACCCGAAGTTGTCAATGTATTAGCTGGGTCAAGAATTATTATTTGTCTTAATATTTAGAGTAAGTTGGACTAGTCCTAGCCAGCAAAGCAATTTCAATTAGTTATTGCTGCACTGTGATGCCATAATCTACTTAAAAAATGTTTTGCTCTTGAAATATACTGGAAAGCAAGCTGTACGCATCTCTGAATGAGTACAAGTTCTTATTTGGTGCGTGTGACATTTGCCATAACCAAGTTGTTTGTTTGTTCAAATGAAGTATTAGAGTACTCCAGGAAGTCATTGTGTTTGTTGAAGGAAATGGAAGAGAAAAAAAGGAAACTAGCTAATGTATGTATTAGGATCTCAAATGAGAATGTGGGCTTAAATGGAGAGCTGTCACATTAGCTGCCCAAGCCCATGGTGCGAGGAATTCGTGTTAGGAAGAATAAGAGGAATGGAGAGAGAGAATCTGTTACAAGTTTTAATGAGGTGTATAAGCCTCCTATTTTTCACGTATATCTAGAAGGGTTAGAGGTGTATAAATAGTGATGGGAAGTGTCAGTGACTCAGTGAACTGCTTTGACAGTTGTAGAAAGGGAAGATGCTTTGTGACCAAATACCCATTCAATAGCAGAAACTGTTATTCTCTCTGTATTCTTTCTCTGTTCTTTGTCTGCAATTATCCTAGCTCTACCAGAATGTGTCTTGGAAAAATTACGTTGGTGTTGGCTATAGGCAGAGAATGATGAGTTATGTAGGAGCTCAGGCAGCCTTGTGGACAGCACGATATTCATCCTTCTATAGTTTGCTTTTACTTTCAGAAATAATATTGTCTTTCCATAATTGATCTCATTTCTCTTTAATTGCTACAGTGTGAATCTAATTTGTATCGATTCAGACTCAGCTAAAGTCTTAAATACACTCAGACTCAGCTAAAGTCTTAAATACACTCAGACTCAGCTAAAGTCTTAAATACACGGCCACTTTCTTCTTTTTACAAACTTTGTGCCAAATATTGCTAGAAGATAACTTATTTTGGGTGCTCAATGGCTTTAAAAACCTGTTGGAACTGTGATCTTAAATTCCAATTTCATTATTGAGAATTCAAAATATTTGTTGGCCACTAACACTATCTTGTCAAGATTCAATCTTTATATGCTTATAGTTTTTTTATGACACGTGACAGGTAATTACAAGCTTGCCTCCATCTGATGAAGGATCTCGCTTGAACTATCATCATCTCGAAGATCAATTGGCACTTCTTGGAAAGGTTTCCATCTTAATACCCGTTGACTTGGAATTGAGTTGTTGACTGAGAACTAACTGGTGATTTACCTATCAGGTACTGAATGCTGGTGATGATGCAGTTGGGTTAGAGCAACTAGAAGAAGATTCCGATGAACTAGCTCTTAAGAGTGCCCGCCGTTCTCAGGGATCAATGAGTGCAATGTCAGGTGCCAAAGGGATGGTTTATATGGAGTACAGGTACATTATCCTCTTTATTTGCTTGATACAACAAAGCGTGCCTAGTGCTGATATATCTCGCTGTTTGGTTTTATTTTTGACATCTTAATAAGAACTTGATCAGTTAACTAGATACAAACTACTTTAATGGTGATTGCTTTCTTCCCTATGCAGTAATGGACGTAAAGGCCAAATGATCAAGAGCAAGCCGAAAGATCCAGCAAAGAGACACCACTTATTTAAAAGACGATATGGCCCAACCTAAAACCTCATCTGTGATTCAAAAGTATCGTGCATCGGTGTCTAACACTGTAATATGTGACCATGATAAAGAATGCAGGATTTAAAATACACAACCATAATATAATCAACTAATGGATTGTATCTGCTATACTCAAATATTCGTTGGCAACACGTTCCTTTAATTTCTTTTTGTTTTTCACATCTTAGACAATTCTAGTAGCAATATCAATATACTTTACATTTTAGTTACATGTAGCTAGGAGTGGCAATTCAATCCAATCCATCAACTAAAAAATCTATCCAATCTATCCACTAAATAAAAAGTAAGTTAATTAGTAAATTAATGGATTGGAGTAAATCCATTAATGAATCCAATCTATTCACCATATGGATGAAGTTAGAAGATAGAAAAGAATTTTGTTTTTAACACCAAACACCACCTCTAACAAAATGGATGAAGACAATGATAAACCACACCTCTGAATTATTGAACATTTGAAGTTATGATTCGAGTCTAGGAAAAAATCATGTTTCGAGTCAAAATATTGTGATTCGAATCAGTTCAACAAATCAAATTGGATAGTCTAATTTTAGTTTTTTTGGAGAGTCATGATTCGAGCAGGAAGAAATCATGATTCGAATCAAATAGTTCAAAGGTAAATTCTAATTTTCACAATGTCCATAATTTGAGCCACACATTGTACATGATTCGAATCAAATGATTTGAAATTTTAATTTAAGTGTTTTAACTTGTGATTCAAGCAATATCTGATATAATGACGAAAATCAACTGGCTAGGCTAAAAAAGGAATATTATCATGGATCAAAAGTCTAATATATTGAATAATGAAGGGTCTTAAAGGTACAATGCTAAATAGCTGAAGCAAACACAATACAACTCAAATGGCAAATGAATTACGAACATGTGAATATTTGAATAACATACAAATTACAAATAAACTAATAAACACTATCATATACACTAAAGTAAAGGATCAACAACGTAGAAGCAAGAGTAACATTAGTAGGATCTAAATCAACAACTGAAGGATCAACAACAAAAATAAAAGCGAAACTATAAAGATGTTCAACAACACCCTTCAAAATTTCTACTTCAACCAGGACACGAGATTCACTTGCTTTCATCTCGGCTTTGATTTCTTCCTACATCTTCTTCAGGCCCTCTTCAACTTCCTTGGCTAGAGATTCAATGTGGCTCATAACCCAGTCTTCACGAACTTGATTATCTGCAAAATTCCTATCAAACAAACCATCAAAATACGCTTTCGTGTCATCAGAAAGCAATCCAGCAGATGATGAACCAACTTCTTTAGAGGAGCTAACTCTCTTCTTCTTCTTCTTCTTCTTCTTCTTCTTCTTCTTCTTCTTCTTCTTCTTTGATTTTACAATTTTTCTCTCGTAAATCCAATTACCGTCTTTTTCTAAGAAATATTATTCCATGTTCTTGTCCCAGTAGTAGCGCATCAAATTGATAAAAGTTGAGTCAACATGCTTTAATGCCTTGACCAACAGCTCTTCAGATGATGTGAAATCATTCAATTCTATAATGAACTGAATAAAGGAGGAAAAGAACAATGAAGACTTCAAAGATGTCATGTAATATTGAATTCTATGCATAATAAACTTAACCCAGTTGAAGCAGATATCACCCATAAGAACTCACATAAGATACAAGTCTTGGTCGTCAGCTCTCGCCCAATTGCGTGGCTTTATGTACATTATCTTCACAACAATCCAATGAATTATTCTCATTTAAAACTTCATTTGTCTGATGTGGAAGTTTTTGTTAGAAAGTATAATTCTTGTTCAATCGAATATGATGTATGCCGGATAGTTTGTTGTATAGGTAGTAAGTTGTATTCGACAGAGTCGAATACAACAGATATTGTAGTATATCAAAACCATGTTTTGAGTTTTAGCGTGTTTTGTCTAATTGGGCCTGGGCATTGTATGCATATATAAAGGGATTTTAGTTTGTAATAGAGTACGTAATCAATAATATATTTTACAATTCAACTAGAATCATAACAAACTTTTAATCTCTCTCTTATCTCTTCTTCTTTTCTTCCTTTATCAATCATCTTTCTTGAAAACCCTTTGTTCCAACAAATTGGTATAACATAGCTCGATTGCGATTTAGAGAGAATCTAATGGCTAACGAAACAACAACGTCAACAATTTCTAGTGAATCTATCAATTTTCAAAGGTGAAAACTATCAGCGGTGGGTTGCGCAGATGAAGGTTATTTTCAGATTTCAAGATGTTGTTGAAATCTTGAATGATGGAGTACCAGAACTGAAAACAAATGATACGAAAGCCCAGAAAACTGCGCACAATAATCAAAGGAAGAAAGACGGTAAAACCTTGTTCTTGATTCATCAGTGTTTTGATTCTGATGTATTTGAGAAGATAATTGAAGAAGAAACATCAAAAGGAGCTTGGGAAAAGCTAAAGAACTTGTATGGTGGAGATGGGAAATTGAAGAAGGTGAAGTTGCAGACGCTAAGGAGGCAATACGAAATGCTGCAGATGAAAGAAGATGAATCAATTGTTGCATATTTTTCAAGAATTATGACGCTAACAAACCAAATGAAGGTATGCGGTGAATCAATTACGGATCCGCAGAAGATAGAAAAGGTGTTGATATCTTTGACTGCAGATTTTGACTACATTATTGTGACAATTGAAGAGGCCAAGACTCTATTTGAGATGAAGTTGGAAAAACTTCAAGCTTCATTAGAGGCTCATGAGATGAGATTGAAGCAGAGAAAATCAAAAAGAGAAAAGGTGGTTGAACAGGCATTGCAATCAAGATTCAGCAAGAAAGCTAGAAAAGAGAAGTCGAAGCAGTGAATGAATCTTGCTAGTGATGAGAAGTCAAGCAAAACTACTGATTCGATTAAGAAAGGTGCGGGCAACAAGTATTCTGGGAAGAAAGTTGACACAAAGTACATGTAACGTTACAATTGTCAAGGTTTTGGTCACTATGCTAGAGACTGTCGAAGAAAGAAAGTTGCGAGGGTGAAAGATAATGATGAAGCTCAATATGCACGAGATGGAGATAGTGATTCTGATGATGTGTTGTTGATGGTGAACACTAAGTTGAACACTGAGAAAAACAACACGTGGTATCTAGATTCAGGATGCAACAACCACATGATTGACAATAAAAATTGGTTTACCAAGTTAGATGAGTCAATCAAAAAGGTGATGAAGTTTGTAGATGGAATGCACATCAAATCAGGTGGTAAAGGAGATATTTCAATTGTCAGGAAGAATGGTCGAAAAGCTACTATCACTGAAGTGCTGTAAGTACCTTCTATGACAATTAATTTGATAAGTGTAGGTCAATTACTTGCAAAAGGCTTTAATATGAAGTTGGAGAAGAATCCGATGAAGGTATATAAGGCTGATGGGAGGATAATAATGAAAGCACCATTGGCAGAGAATAAAACATTCAAAGTTGAACTCAACACATCAGATCACAAATGTCTTGCTTCAACTATAAAAGAAGATAAGAACTGACTATGGCACCACTGGTATGGACATCTAAACTTCAGAAGTTTATGCATGCTTAATAAGAAAAGAATGGTGTTTGAGGAATGCTGCAAAGCAAAACAGGCGAGGAAAGAATTCTAACATGACTTGCCCGTGAAATCAAAGCAAAAACTGGAGCTGGTTCATTCTGATGTGTGTGGACCTTTTGAAGTGAAGTTAAATGGAGGTAATAGGTATTTACTTACTTCATTGATGAATTCACCAGACATATGTGGATTTACCTTATTGAAAGGAATAGTGAGGTATTCACACAATTCAAGAAGTTCAAGTTGCATGCTGAGAAACAAAGTGGCTGCAAATTGAAGAAGTTAAAAACCGATGGTGGTGGTGAATATACGTCTGTTGAATTTGCTAGATTTTGAAATGAGGAAGGTATAAAGCATGAGGTTATTGCACCATATACGCCTCAGCATAATGGCATAGCTGATAGAAAGAATAGTAGTATATTGAACATGAAGAGAAGTATGTTGAAAGTTAAAGAGATGCCTAAGAGATTTTGGGCTGAAGTAGCTTCAACAACAGTATATATTCTAAACAGATGTCCAACAAAGAAGATGGTCGAGAAGACACCTCATGAGGATTAGACACGGTCGAAGCTAAATGTAAGTCATCTTAGAGTTTTTGGATCAATGCATATCAGACATGTACCTGGACAATTGAGAAAGAAGCTAGATGATTGAACTGAAGTCATGATGCTCATAGGTTATCATTCGACTGGTGCATACAAGTTGTATTCTCCAAAAAAAGATAAACTAGTGATCAGTCGAGATGTTCCTGTAGAAAAAAGCAAAGGGTGAGACTGGAGTCAAAGTTCAGTTAGACAAGAATCAAATACAATCACAACTGTGTTCGAAGAAGATGAACAAAAAGAAGCTTCAATCAGTCGAAATAAACAAGATGATGCTTCAACCAGTCAAAATGAAGAACCACCTGTGCTGAATGAAAGAAGGTCGATAAGAAAAAGAACTGCGTCAACAAGGCTAGTTGGATATGAAAGATTTCTAGATCAAGCAATTGATGCAGATGGTGATTTAATCGAAGAAGCCATGATGATGGATGAAGCAGAACCAATTGACTTGGATAAAGCCATGAGTAATTCAAATTGGTGTGAAGTCATGAAAGAAGAACTCAGAGCTATTGAGAAGAACAAGAAATGGGAGCTTATCGAAAGAACAAATAAGAAACCAATTGATGTAAAGTGGATTTACAAGGTGAAATGAAGGCCAAATTATGAGATTGCGAAGTATAAAGCAAAATTGGTGGCGAGAGGTTTTTTACAAAAACCTGATGTCGACTTTGACGAAGTCTATACGCCTGTTGCAAGGCTAGAAACAATCAAATTTTTTGTTTCGGTAGCAACATATAGAGGATGGAAGATACATCAGTTGGATATAAAGTCAGCATTTTTGAATGGTCCATTGGAAGAAGAAGTCTATGTTACTCAACCTCCATGATTCAACACCAAAGGGCAAGAGTCAAAGGTATATAAATTGATGAATGCTCTCTATGGTTTGAAGCAAGCTCCTAGAGCTTGAAATAAGAGGATATATATTTTCCTGATCGAAGCAGGTTTCACAAAGTGTGTCTCTGAACATGGAATGTATGTAAATGATATCAACAGTGTCAGTCAAATAAGTTTATGCCTCTATGTTGATGACTTGCTCATTACAGGAGCAAACGAAGCTGAGATAATGAAGGTAAAGTCGAAATTAATGCAAGAATTTGAAATGTCCGACTTAGGGAATCTCTCATACTTTCTAGGGATGGAATTCAAGGATACCGAAGAAAGAGTATTCTTGCATCAAAAAAAGTATGCTCAAGATATTTTGAAGAGGTTCAAAATGAGCAACTGTAATGAAGTTGTTACTCCTTTAGAAACTGGAGCAAAGTTGAAAAAGGAAATAAATGATGAGTTTGTAAGTTCGACCATTTACAAACAAATCATTGGATCCTTGAGATATCTTTTCAATACTAGACTAGATATTTGCCAAAGTGTAGGATTGTTGAGTAGATTTATGGAGAAACCATAAGAGTGTCATGTGATCATAGTAAAGAAAGTGTTGAGATACATAAAGGGAACAATTGATCATGGTGTATTGTTGCCAAATAAGTTGAAGAACAATATAAATGTCGAAGTTCATGGATACAATGACTTAGATTTCAGTGGAGATCAAGACGAAAAGAAAAGTATTGCAGGCTACATTTTCATGATCGAAGGTGCTCCAATCTCTTGGAGTTCGAGGAAGAAAAGCATTTGGCTTTGTCATCATGCAAAGCAGAATATGTGGTTGCATCATATATTGCATGCCAAGCAGTCTGGATCGAAATGCTACTTGAGGAACTCAAGATAATGGAACCTAAGAAGATAAAGTTGTTTGTCGATAAAAAGTCAGCTGTTAACCAAGAAAATCACCCAGTGTGCCATGGTCGGAGTAAGAAAATAGAAAGGAGGCATCATTTTCCGAGGGATCAAGTTAACAAAGGAAAGTTGAGATAAAGCACTGCAAGATAGAAGTGTAACTAGCTGACATATTTACCAGACCTTTAAAGAAATTCAGATTTGATGAGTTAAAGAGAAGCATCAGAATGAGAAGTCTTGAGAACAGGAATTAGGGGGTGTGTTAGAAAGTATAATTCTTATTCAGTCGAATTGTGGTGTATGTCAGATAGTTTGATGTATAGATAGTAAGCTGTATTTGATAGAGTCGAATACAACAAATATTGTAGTATGTCGAAATCATGTTTTGGGATTTAGCGTGTTTTGTCTAATTGGGCCTGGACATTGTATGCCTATATAAAGGGATTTTAGTTTGTAATATAGTAAGTAATCAATAACAGATTTTACAATTCAGTTAGAATCTGTTGGCTCCTAAATTCGACACCCTTGTTTTTAGTAATATAAGCCATTAAAGCTGAAGAATGGTTTCGACCAGCTGGTTCTGTCGAAATGCTCATCAGAAGATAGCAATGTACTTAGAGAATTTCTTCCAAGGAAGAATCTGGTTATCTTCGACGTCGAAGGTGCTTCTCGACGAAGGTGTTCGATTGCTCAGAGTGGAACGGTTTGAGATTCAAACGTTTGGAGGGAAAACGGTTCCCAGCGGTTACCAAGTGCAACGTGTCAAGATCGAGAGCGTCGAATGCTGTGAGCGTGCCAAGTGGAGTCATCTCGAAGCAGTGTAACTGCCCGACGGTTACCTGAGATGTGTTTAGTATAAATATTAGTAGTTCACGCAGTTTTTCGCGTGTGTTCACAATTATATACAAGTCACTCATATAGATTCGAGTACCCAGTGTGAGCGAAAGAATTGTTGAGAATGTATGTGTGAAACACCACTTTAATTAATCAAAGTCATTTATTTTCCAGAACTTTATTGCTCTTTATTTACTTTTCCAGTCGAAGCCTTCATTTCAAGCCTTCCTTTATTCTATCAAGTTTTCTTCTTCATGCAATTTACATAAAGCTTCTTTATTTTCTTGTCATTTAACCGTTATTAAACTTAGTCAAAACCCCAAAATCAACCATGTCTTAGGATCAATCTGATCGATCCTGCGAGTCACCAAATAAGTAACCTTTTGGAAGATCAGCGGTTGTTTACCAATTCCCACGGTAAACAAATTGGCACACCCGGTGGGACCTTGTGTTGATTTCGAAGTTTGACCTTTTTATACAGAATATCATCTTTTTCGAGAAGTATTGCATGTTATTGAGAAGTGGTAGAATATACACTAACAATACCAATACTGCCAGAAGAAGAGAAGCGATGGAGAATCCGCCAAACAATAACGAAATCCCACAAACGAATGTGGGAACAACGGTTATCCCAACCGTAAGTGAAGCGATAAGCGCTGGTTCAACACCAGCAGTAACAGTCACAACAACGGGGCCAGTCACAGCACCAGGCCTTATGTTCCCCCAGGATTTATGACAGGCGGTCAAAATCGAGAACCACTCTATGGCATGCCAACTTCTGAATTGGCTAGCCTGACGAACGCTGCGTCCACTTTTTCAGACCCTTTCGTGAGTGCCTCTTTGCCACTCCAAGGTTCTGGAGTAGGTATGGCGAACAGAAATAGGATCCAACTCTTAGGAGGAACGTCCCAAGTAGCGCATGGCCTTACAAATGCCTCGACATCAGTCTTGAGGCAACAAATGGACGAAAGCAACCATGATATGGTTCAAATGTTGGCACAAACTTTAAGTACAGTGCTGAATCCTCTAATATAAAACACCACCCAGTCGAATCAGCAGATGACAGCGCAAATGACGCGTCTGGCTGACTTCTTTGGGGTAGCCCAACCTATTCGACAGCCCCAAAGGGCGCAAATAAGGGGAAACCAAGGTATACTCTTAGAGGAAGAAACCACTATTAACCAAGTCCAGCAGCCTATCGAAGAAAACCTTAGGGCACGATTGGAACAGCCTGTCGAAGAACCTAGGGTCATAGCCCCAGAGGTAAGGTTAGTTAACAGAAACCAAAATGCTGACGAAGTAGTTCAGCATATCCAATACCAGAATATGGGTTTGGAAAATAATCTGGCAGCCATGATCGAAAGAATTATGACTCAAAATGGGATGAATATGGGCTTTCGTAGGCCCAACTTCACATCCCCATTGTCAGAATATGTGTTGCAAACAGACTTACCTCCTAGATGTAAAGTCCCTAAGTTCACTAAATTCTCAGGGGACACGACAGAATCTACTGTCGAACATGTGGCGAGATACTTGATCGAAGCGGGAGATATTTCAAACAACGAAAACCTGAGGATTAAGTACTTCCCAAGTTCTTTAACAAAAAACGCGTTTACTTGGTTTACAACTCTCCCCCCCAATTCGATCCATCATTGGACCCAGTTGGAGAGATTGTTCCATGAGCAATTCTACATGGGACAAACCAAGATAAGCCTGAAAGAATTGGCCAGTGTAAAGAGACGTTTCACTGAACCTATAGACGAATATCTAAATAGGTTTAGGCTGCTCAAAGCAAGATGCTTTACGCAAGTTCCAGAACATGAGTTAGTCGAAATAGCCGCAGGGGGCTTAGACTATTCCATTAGGAAGAAGTTAGACACTCAATACCTGAGAGACATGGCCCAATTGGCCGATAGAGTTCGACAGGTAGAACGTCTTAAGGCTGAAAAAGCCAAGGCGACAAAAACTCATAAAAGAGAGAGGATATCGTATGTCGAAATGGATGATGAAGATCCAGAAACCTTCGACGAAACTATAACCGTCGAAGAAGGCGAGGTCGATTTAGCGGAACTAAAACAAGGGCCACCATACTCTTGCAAACTGTTAGTCCCCTCAAGTGGAAAAAATCCCACTGGTCCAGAAAGGACCAACGATAGGTTCCCCAAAAAGACTTATAGTTTTGATATTACAAAATGTGATGAAATCTTTGACTTACTTGTAAAAGATGGCCAAATGATAGTACCCCCAGGGGTAAAAGTGCCTCCTCTTGATCAAAGAAAGAAAAGAAGCTTTTGTAAATATCATAATTTTCTGAGCCATAAAACGTCTCAATGTTTTCTTTTCAGGAATCTTGTGCAAGACGCTATCGAAGAAGGGAGGTTGAAGTTTGCTGACAAGACCCCCATGACTGTGGACTCCAACCCTTTACAGGTTGAAGCCCATTATGCTGAACCTTCAGAGGTGAACGTGATCGAGGCATCCAGAAGCCAGTCGAAGAGGCCAGGAATAACCATGGTCGAAGTCACTAAGGACCATGTCAACATGCCAATCTTTGGCAGTTTTTCTGGGAATCTATCCAGAAACACAATTGAAGCGGTCCAGAAAGCGGTCGAAAGCCCAAAGCTGGAGACAGTTGGAGCCCAAAAATCTGGAACAAAACCCAGTTCTTACTTGGCTGCAGTTCAAGGCCAGACAGAGGACTTGGAGATTCAGATGAAGTAGTTGACTCTTGCCACCAAAGACACCATGAATGTCAACATGGTCGAAGTCTCTGAACCAAAAGCATCAGAGGAGGCCATTAGGCAAGAACAAGCCAACAAAACTGCTTTCCCTCGGGAAAATGAAAATCTGGCAGATTTCCTGCAAAGATGCCAGAAAAAGAAGTCAGAAGTGATGCTGTGTCCTCGATGCAGTTCAATCTTCGACAAAAAAGTTGCTGAACATATTCAAGGTGTAAGAGCAGCAAGCAGAAAAAAGGAAAGTGTTGATACTCGACATGACCCCAGAAGAACCCCCCAAAGGGGTTCAAATCAAGAAAAGAAGCCACTGACTTTCAGGCCTCCAACTAATGTGCCAGTTGATACTTGGTACAAAACATCTGGTCGAAAGAGGCCAAGCGAGGAAAGATGGCACTCCTTCGAAGTGCCAAGAGGTTCATCTTTTACACATAAGAAAGAACCTCAGGTTGCTACCCCTAAAGTGACCCAGGTATCAAGCAACTACAAAGGGAAGAATCCCATGTCTCGATCTCAATGGAGGAGATACCAGAGGCGACGAAAAGCTGAGAGGGAAGTTGCTAATGAACCAAAGGCAGAATCAAGTTCAAATGTTCCTCAGAGAAAGCAGAGGAAGCCTTTGGAAAGACAACCAGTGACCAATAGGCTAGTCTGGCCTAACCAGGGTGAAGTCGATAACGAAGATGGCTCTGAGTCTGATGACACCTTAGATATCATGGTGAACATAGTCTCAGTTTTGCCAAAAGAGTTCAACCGCCAGGTGGAGGTCGAAACAAGCGATTGGGAAGTTGAACAAGAAATGGCCAAGCATAGGCCAGTATGCTATTTCGTCATGGATAATGGCGCTACTGAAGAGCAGAATGGGTTCTTCGAACCTCCTACAGAGGCGATGAAAAATCATCTTAAGCCTTTATTTATAAGGGCTAAACTCGAAGAAACCACAGTAAATAAGATCTTGGTGGATTGTGGGGCAACCATCAACATCATCCCTCACTTTATGCTGAGAAAAATAGGCAAGAGTGATGAAAACATCAAGCCTCACAACATGGTCTTGTCGAATTATGAAGGCGGCATAGGGACCACTATGGGTGTGATCCAACTGGACATCAAGGTGGGATCTATCCTTCGACCAACTATGTTTATGGTCATATTGGCCAAACCTAACTATAATCTTTTGTTGGGCCGTGAATGGATACATGGTGTTGGAGCTGTACCATCATCAATGCACCAGAGGTTGCTACTATGGCGTCCTGATGGAATGGTCGAAAACATAGAAGTGGATCAAAGCTATTACCTGGGCGAAGTAAATCACCTAGGGCTGGCAGACTTCGACAAAAATCTGGCCCACATTGGGCCATGCCCAACACCTGACTTCGACTTGGCGCCAGCGCCAAATACTTTTTGTTCCCTGTACCTGCACCCTGAGCATGGTTTTCAATGGGACAGAGAAGACTTGTCCCACATTGACTTTAGTGGGCTAACGGATATCCAACCAACTGGTTGGGGAAGTGAATTCAGTGACAATGACTGAGTCACAATCATTGCAGCGAATTTCGGCTTACGTAGCCGAAACAAGGATGATAACGGCTCTCGAAGCCGAAGTAAAATATATGGCCACACAGGCCAATGATCAAGAGTTACCTTCTGCAGGTCCTGGAAAAGATTTCGACCCAGAACCTCCTGATATCATGCCAGAAGGAATGCAGGAACGAAGGCTCGACGCCATCTACGACGATGAGCCTTTGGGATTCGAAAAGGACCCCTTAGCGAACAACATCAAGATGCTGGCGCAGGATCCTTTAGAAGAAATCAACTTGGGTGAAGGGCTAGAGAAAAAGCCAACTTACATTAGCGCAAAAATAGACCCAGAACTCAGGTTGGAAGTAATCCATTTGTTAAAGGAGTTCAAGGACTATTTTGCACGGGATTACAACGAGATGCCTGGTCTCGACAGAGGATTGGTGGAACTTCAGTTGCCAATCAAACCTGGGAAGAAGCCGGTCAAGCAAAATCCAAGACGCTTCGCTCCAGAGATACTGTCGAAGATCAAAACGGAAGTCGAAAGACTGCTGAAGTGCAAATTCATACGCGCTACGAGGTATGTCGAATGGATTGCAAACATTGTGCCAGTGATTAAGAAAAATGGTACATTGAGGGTGTGCATATATTTCAGAGATTTGAATGCTGCTACACCCAAAGATGAATATCCTATGTCTGTGGCAGAAATGCTAGTCGATTCTGCCGCTGGCTTTGAGTACCTGAGTATGCTCGATGGTTATTCAGGATATAATCAAATATTCATTGCTGAAGAAGATGTGTCGAAAACAGCTTTTCGATGCCCTGGGGCTTTAGGCACTTACGAATGGTAGTGATGCCTTTTGGCCTGAAGAATGCTGGGGCAACATATCAGCGAGCAATGAATTCTATCTTCCATGATTTTATTAACACTTTTATGCAAGTATATATTGATGACATTGTTGTAAAATCTGTTTCCAGGAAGAACCATATAGACCACCTTCAACAATCATTCGAAAGAATGAGAGAACATGGTCTGAAAATGAACCCTTTGAAGTGTGCATTCTGTGTAAAAGCTGGAGATTTCTTGGGCTTCGTCGTCCACAAGAAAGGAATCGAAATCAACCAGAACAAGACGAAGGCAATTCTGGAAGCGAAAGCGCCAGCGAACAAAAAGGAACTGCAATCTCTGCTGGGCAAGATAAATTTCTTAAGGAGATTCATATCTAACCTAAGTGGGAAAGCTCAAGCCTTTTCACCCTTACTTCGATTGAACAAAGAAAGATTCGAATGGGGGCAAGAGCAACAAGAAGCCTTCGACAAAATCAAAGGGTATCTCACAAAGCCACCTATTTTGGTGCCTCCTTGCAGCAACAAGAGTATGAGATTGTACATAGCTGCATCCGACAAAACTTTGGGAAGCATGTTATCCCAAGAAGATGAAAATGGAGTCGAAAGACCCATTTACTATCTTAGTAGAGTTTTGAACGATGCAGAAACTAGATATAGCGAAGTTGAAAAATTGTGTCTATGTCTGTATTTCTCTTGTACAAAGCTCAAACAATATATAAAACCAGTTGATGTGTATGTTTCGTCTCATTTTGATGTTTTCAAGTACATGTTGTCGAAACCCATCCTGCACAGTCGAATTGGAAAGTGGGCACTAGCATTAACTGAATACTCCTTGACCTTTATGCCTCTTAAGGCAGTGAAAGGACAAGTGGTGGCAGACTTTATAGTCGACCACTCAATTCAAGTTGAGAGTATTAATTATGTGGAGATAGAGCCTTGGAAATTCTACTTCGATGGTTCCAGCCATAAAGATGGAACAGGAGTAGGAGTCTTGATTATTTCTCCAGAAAAAATTCCAATAACATTCAAGTACAAGATATCAGGTACTTGTTCGAACAATGAGGCTGAGTATGAAGCTCTAATTACTGGCCTTGAGATATTGTTGGAATTGGGGGCAACTCGAGTCGAAATAATGGGAGACTCAGAGTTAGTCATTAAGCAAGTCACAAAAGAATATAAATGCATAAGAGAAAATCTTATTATGTACTTTGTGATAGCAAATCGTTTATTGAAAAAATTCGAAATGGTCAACATTCGACACATACCCAGATTGGAAAATCAAATAGCCAACGATTTGGCACAAATTGCATCTGGGTACAAAATTTCAAAAACGAGATTACAAAGAGCAATCGAAGTTCGAGAAAAGATAAAAGCAACTTGTCTGTCACCAACAGATTTGAAATCGACAAGACTAGGGTATGCTGATCAAAGCAACTTCGAAATTTCGTTCATAGACAATTTATCAGAGCAAGATTGGAGGAAACCCATTGTGGATTATCTACAAAATCCAGCAGCTTCAACAGAACGAAAAATAAAATATAGGGCGTTGAGTTATGTACTCATGGGTAATGAGCTATTTAAAAAGACGCCTGAATGGGTATTGCTAAAATGTTTAAGTGAAACTGAAGCATACATAGCCCTTTCGACTATGCACGCTGGAGCATGTGGGGCTCACCAAGTAGGCCATAAGATGAAATGATTGTTGTTTCGACAAGGACTATACTGGCCCACCATCTTGAAAGATTGTGTCGAGTTCGCCAAGGGTTGCCAAGAATGTCAAGTCCATATAGGCATCCGGCATGTACCAGCAAGCGAACTTCACTCAATAGTGAAACCTTGGCCCTTTAGAGGATGGGCGTTGGACCTTATTGGAGAGATTCGACCAGCATCATCAAAGAGCCAGAAGTATATATTGGTAGGCATTGATTATTTCACTAAGTGGATCGAAGCTATTCCTCTAGTCAATGTAGACCAAGAAAATGTCATTGAATTTATTCAAAAGAACATTATCTTTAGATTTGGAATCCCTGAAACTATAACTACTGATCAGGGATCAGTTTTCACCGGTCGGAAGATGCAGGAATTCGCTCAAGAAACAGGCTTTAGACTCCTAACATCAATGCCTTATTATGCACAGGCAAACGGTCAAGTCGAAGCAGCGAATAAAATAGTGATTGGCTTGATAAAAAAGCATGTTGGGAAGAAGCCAAAAAACTGGCATAAGACGTTAGACCAGATCTTGTGGGCCTGTCGAACGTCCCCAAAAGAAGCCATAGGTACAACACCATATAGGCTAACTTTTGGTCATGATGCAGTGTTGCCAGCGGAAATTTGTCTTCAATCTGCAAGGGTTCAGAGACACCATGATATCCCCTCTGAAGTTTATTGGGATATGATGTTAGATGAACTAATAGATTTAGACGAAGAAAGACTGCGCGCTCTCGACCTACTAAGGATTCAGAAGAAAAGAGTAGAAGAATCTTACAATAAAAAAGTGAAACCTAAGGCATTCTTGCCTGGAGAATTAGTTTGGAAGGTGATTCTCCCCATGGATCGAAGGGATCGAAGCATGGGAAAATGGTCACCCAAATGGGAAGGACCATTCAGAATTATCCAAACTTTTTCTGGTGGAGCTTATGAAGTCGAAGAGTTAGGTGAAGATAAAAGGCTCTTGAGAGTAAACGGAAAATATTTGAAAAAGTATAAACCCATGCTCCAAGAGATCAAAATAAATAGCAAGTAATAACTAAATTAACCATAAATAAGCCAAGATGGAAAATTTTATAAGAATTAGCCAAAATGGCCATATTGTCAAATACATATTACAATACATGGTTAAATAGCTGAGTAATTTAGAAGGGGATAGAATCTCTGAGTCGAAGGTACTTGGCCTGCTGCAACTCCAGTCTTTTGTTGCACAAGGCATTCGCCTGGGCAAGCTTGGCAATTTGGTCATCGAAGGCTTGGGCTTTCTCAGCAAACTATAGGCCTCGCGTAACTTCAGCTTGGCTCTCTGTGTCTGAAACAATCGAGAGAAGCTCCTCCTTGCGCTTAGTATTAGCGTTCATCTTGGCCTCCAGCTCTTCGATTTGCGCCTTTATGGAGGCATTGTCTCGATCTATGGCATCAATTTCTTCTTGCTTAGATGCCTTTTGCTTCGACAACTCTGCAATTCGAGAAGTCGTCTCAGCTACTGCAGTCCAGGCAGAAGAACATTTGCCATGTAACGCTTCGAGCTGGCTGTTGAAGCCCCTCTGTCGTCGATAGTCTGCTGAGACTTGATCAACAATGGAGTATAACTCCATGATAAAGCTCGAAACCTCTGGAGTCACAACGAGCAAGTCGACTGCATTCAAAACAGCTCCCAAACACGATGGAGCAGTAGGGTCCCCCTCCAAAGCCTTCATCAAATCTTTCTTGAAGAACTGAGCCTTGACTTTCATCAAAGCCTCATCGAGAGGAGAAGTCGAAGTGGACTTCCCCGATTGAGTAGAAGCATCCTGACTAAGGTCAGATGAACTTCCCCTACTCTCGATAATGGCATTCAAGTAGCCAATAGGATCAGTTTGCTTCAAGAGTGCTAAGTCTTCTTTAGACTTATGCTTTGTAGAGGTAGTAACCCCTACAGCAGCGTTGTCTTGGGGTTGAAGTTGTTGAGTGGCGTTTGCATCGACATGACTCTCTTCGACCTGTAGTTCAGCAGTGCCAGCATCAGCGTGATCCCCTTCGTCATGTTGTTCCTCTGACAGATCGACCACTTGAATCTCCTTTGGTTGTTATTCTTCTGTTTCGGCATTGGCTTCATCGTTCGCCAACTCCTTCTCTTGTGGCCTACTGTGTTCAGCAGAGTCTAGTGTTTCAGAAGTCTTTGGTGCTGAACTTTCAGTGGTCTCCTGAAAACAGAAGAGGAAGAATCTTCTAGTTTAGAAAGAGACACAATCGAACGTGAGTATCGACACCTGAGTTAAAAAATGGTCAGAGAAACTACCTGCAGAGGAACTTCAGCCCCAGGGCTGGAATTGTCACTTTCGACGGGTTTATTGAGAAAAACATTTAGCTCCTCCTCCGTTGGCTCTTCGATAATCACTGGAGGTGGCCTGGGTTTTCTCCCTGCAACCTTTATTCTGATGGTGGGTCGAGACTCAGGAGAAGGAGCATCTTTCTTCAGTTTTCTCCGTTTAAGAGGAGCGGGGGGAGATTCGTCCTCTTCGTCACTCCCAGATTCGACCGTCAGTGCAGGTCATTTATTGGGTGAAGGTGCCTGAAAACCAATTGGAGTTCGATTTAGAATGCTACATCGAAAATCATAATGTTAAAACCAGAAGGAAATAATAAAAGTTTGGTTACCGGTGCTGAAGATTTTATCGAAGGACCTTCCCCCTGATGGCTTGTTGTAGTTTTCGCCGGTGCTGTAGTTTTCGCCGGTGCTGGAGGTTTTGTCAAGGGACCTCCTCCCTGTTGGCCTTCTGCGGCTTTCTTTGCTGCAGGCTTTCGAACAACTGAAAGAAGACAAGTTATAATTTACAAGTTACAAGTCGAAATGGAAAGACAAAATAATTTGAAGAGTGAACTTACATTTCTTTATTTTGTCAAGGACTAGAACGAAAGACTTCTGAAGTTCGTCCACAAAATCTTTCTCGTCGAAGAACTCTTCAGCATAGTAACTCTTCCACCAGTCTTCGAAGGATGGTGAACAAAGGAAGTTAAGTTGATAATCGAACAGTGAAAGCACTGTTCGACCTGCATACCTGCCAATATGCTTGGTGGCAGCATCTTCAGTATAGTCATTGCAAAAATATAACATGGACTTCTCCTTAGGAAAAATAGGAGAAGGAAGTGATTGAATGATACCAAACTGTCGAGAGACCAAGTTTGGTTGGTAAGCGATCAAGCTCAGGTGAGTCTTGGAGCTCTTAAAGCGCAGGGGCATTATTCTGGGTGTGAGAAATGCTTCCCACATTATTGTGTGTTCTTCGACATGAGGGCCACCTGACGACTTAGGATGGGGCCTAGTGAACCATTATGGACCAACCTTTCGTCGAGCGAAAGGGGCTATGGTCGAAGTGAATTCTTTTCTTTTTGCAAACATCAAGACGAAGTTTGCAAAAGTCTGTTGAAGCTCCAGCCCATCTTCAGTCGGGGTCAGTAGAGCTAATCTGGTGCCTTCGATACGCCTATTTGCTACCTCAGGAGCTTGCTCATTTATTTGAGTTTTCTGAGGTAAGAAAGACTCGAAAGTGGCATTGAGCCACAATTGAAGTAGCCAAAAGGGTCCTGCAAGCAACAGACTGGCCCTATTTTCGATGACCTTTAACAGAGTCGCTCCGCTGCTGATCGACTCGTACAGATTCGCCAAGATTAATTCTGCCAAACAAATATTTTGGCCATGGTGAAGTTGGGTGGCGAGGGTGACCATCTTCTTTGTCACCTGTAAAGACTTTGTACAGAACACAAAGCGTGATAGCCAAAGGGCTAGAAACGCAATATGCTCTACATCCGTCACAGTTGCTGTCGACCTATCATGGTAATGGTTGATATAGGTGGTATAGGTGGGTTTCGTAGCTGAGAATCCAATCTGATCCTCCGACATTTCCTCTGGGTCGAAATAATCCCCAGTGGGTCGAAGCCAGTGATGGCAACCACGTCGAAAAGCGTGGGTGTTAGCATTCCACAAGGAAGGTGGAAAGTGAAATGAGTGTAATCCCAGAAAAGCAAGGAGGCTATCAGCATCTCAGGAGAGTAGTTAAGACCCGTCTTCGACAGCATAACTAGGTCGTATATCCCCAGGTTCTTCCAGATCGAAGTCTGGCTTTTTTCCATATTCTCTAGCCAAGCGTTGTAGTCAGGAGTGAGGCTAGGGCTAGACCTAAAAGCCCTAACACCCCTATTGAAGAAGCGAAGATCTATCTTCTCCTTAGCGGGATCTTCGTTATCATCTGCAGCTTTCTTAGAGCACCCAACAGGTTTGAGCGCCTCAAGCACTGGAAAGAAGTTCTTGATCTTCATGGCTTCATCGATGCATGTGGATAACGGGCCAGACATGGCGAAGATTTGGTTGGAGTATCCAACTGGAATCATTAGTTGGTGTGAATAAGCTTCACGCTCAGCAGTTTCTAGGGGTTCAGGAACCCTTCGTTGGCCTGTAGGGGTAACTGTGGGAACAGTTGAGAAGATTTTGGGTTTAGCATTTCTGGAAGGAATGTTAGAACTAGGGGCGTTAGAGGAACCTGAGGCCATTGTTGAGTTAAGGTTGAAGGTGAAGTGAAGAACAAAGTTTTTGCAAGTTTGTAGAGATTTTGTGTTCAGCAATGAGGTTTTGAATGCAGGTAGCGTGAAAAAGTCCCATAATGGGTACCTAGCGTTATTTATAGTGGTTGGGAAATCACAAAATTCGAGGCCATTTAATGTTGCAGAAGATAGTGGGACACGTGGCGTCCCCTCGCTGACATAGTCGTTCTGCAGAAATGAAAAGGTGCAGCGTGCGCCCTCGTTTTTGGGAAATTGTCATGATGACAATTTGTGAAAATACATTGGGCACGCTAAACGCCGTACTGAGGTGACGTCTTAGGTACGGATGAAATGATGGCTTTTTCTTAGGATTGTCAGTGGTTGGTAGAAGACAAAAAGTGCGCAGGTTAATTTGTGGCTAAGGATGAAAGACAGGTGTCGAATGGAATCTCAAAGAATGCCTTTTTCTTTTCAGCGTCGAAATAAGGCATTCTTGGGGGGCAATTTGTTGGCTCCTAAATTCGACACCCTTGTTTTTAGTAATATAAGCCATTAAAGCTGAAGAATGGTTTCGACCAGCTGGTTCTGTCGAAATGCTCATCAGAAGATAGCAATGTACTTAGAGAATTTCTTCCAAGGAAGAATCTAGTTGTCTTCGACGTCGAAGGTGCTTCTCGACGAAGGTGTTCGATTGCTTAGAGTGGAACGGTTTGAGATTCAAACGTTTGGAGGGAAAACGGTTCCCAGCGGTTACCAAGTGCAACGTGTAAAGATCGAGAGCGTCGAATGCTGTGAGCGTGCCAAGTGGAGTCATCTCGAAGCAGTGTAACTGCCCGACGGTTACCTGAGATGTGTTTAGTATAAATATTAGTAGTTCACGCAGTTTTTCGTGTGTGTTCACAATTATATACAAGTCACTCATATAGATTCGAGTACCCAGTGTGAGCGAAAGAATTGTTGAGAATGTATGTGTGAAACACCACTTTAATTAATCAAAGTCATTTATTTTCCAGAACTTTATTGCTCTTTATTTACTTTTCCAGTCGAAGCCTTCATTTCAAGCCTTCCTTTATTCTATCAAGTTTTCTTCTTCATGCAATTTACATAAAGCTTCTTTATTTTCTTGTCATTTAACCGTTATTAAATTTAGTCAAAACCCCAAAATCAACCATGTCTTAGGATCAATCTGATCGATCCTGCGAGTCACCAAATAAGTAACCTTTTGGAAGATCAGCGGTTGTTTACCAATTCCCACGGTAAACAGAATCATAACAAACTCTTAATCTCTCTCTTATCTCTCCTTCTTCTTCTCCTTCTTCCTTTACCAATCATCTTTCTTAAAAACCCTTTGTTCCAACAGTTTTCCATATAGAAACTGTCCCCAAAAACCGACTTGAAAATCTTTTTAACCAGTTCAAACTTAACAAAAATTGGAGCATTTGTGATACCAATTTCATCCCTTTTTGCCCATAAACCAAAAATGCGTGTTAAAGTCCTTCAACGTGAATTTAATTAACTTGTTTCTAAACCGACATTCTAAACTTTCACTACTCACGTACATATTAGAATAAAAAGCTTTAACGAGGATGGGGTCAAAATTCTTATCCAAACTAAGAAACTTCAACAACTTATGTTTCTCTAACAGAGTGAAGAAACTTACGCCTAACTTATTATCAACTAATTTGTTCACATAGTATTCGAATTCAACAAGTTTGTTCAGAAAATCCTTAACATACATCTGCAACTTATCATCAGGAATCAAGCTTCTAAATTTCTCGTTGACCAGACAAGAATCTCAAATGGAGCTTTGATGCTCGTTGCTTTTGGACTTTTAATGATCTCTTGCATCCAAAGAATATTTAATGGCTTGTACCTTTGTTCTAGATTTCTTAGGGATTGGAGGAATTGGACTAGATGATGAAACTTTCCCCTTACCCTTTTTCTTCTCAAGCAAGTTCTTTTGAAGAATTGAGCTCACTGTGAAGAAGGTTGGATAAATTATTTTAAGATGGTGGTGATTATGATTGATGAAGTGATGATTAATGAACAATAAGATGAAATGATTGATGACGAATGAATGGGGAGGAAGTGATTCTTGGAAATAGATTTCACAGTGAGAGAAATAGGTTTTGAAAAAAATGAGTTGAAATGAAATGAGAAAGAGAAAAGTTAAGTAAAAGCTCAAATGAAAAAAAATGCCAGACTTTTCATTTAATTATTTGAATCATGTTTTACGCGTGATTGGAATCATGCGTTAGAAAATTTCAAATATTTTAGTTGTGACTCAAATCACGTTATACCCGTGACTCGAATCAATCTTCATGGCCCCAAAACTTAAAAACTTCTAGACTTGTAATTCAAATCATGTTGTAATGGTGACTCGAATCATGAAGCAATTTTTTATTGGAAAAAATTCAAAGAAAATTTTTAATGCGTGAAGAAATGTTTTAATGAAATGCAAAGTTTTCAATGATGATTTTAATTAGAAATGTTTTTGATGCAAATGCCAAAATAGTTTTTAATGCTAGAAATAAACGGTGATGCATGAATGAATAAATGATGCACATGTAGATACAATGAATAGACAAAATAAAATTAAATCGATGCATGCGACAATTGAATGACTAAAGCATGAAATTCACAAACATATCACACACATATATCAAAACAAACAATACATCTAGTTACTAAAATAATTACAAACATGTATACTAAAAAAGAATAAAGGAGAGTTGGAACGATCATACCAATTTAGACGATCTAGGCTTAACTTGATGCACACGAAAACAATTATAATCAACAATAAGAATATCGTAAGCGAAAACACGACCAATCACACACTAATTTGATACAAATCCTCTTGCATGTCTGAAGAACATTGCCAAGCTCTCTTTCATAAGACTTCAGATGAACTTGTGCGGCCGTTGTTCTAATTATATTTGATTGACACACCCTGTCACTTTTAGATATCAACTGATTCAACTCTTTGACGATTATTTTCACTTTAAGGAACATCTTGTAACCCTGAAATCTTTTGTAATTGTTGAAACTTCAGAGAACATTGTCAACAATCACAAACTGCCTTCATCTTATTTTTATGATAACCTTAGAAGAATAGGTCACTAGAAGACACTTCCTCCGTCCCATATTACTTGTCACAATAGAGCATTTCACACAGATTAAGAAAAGATGATAAAGAGAAGAAAGAGAGTATTGTTTTTACTATATTACTCTTGTTATATTTATTTTTCTTTTAATTTTTATAACTTATTTTAAATAACCACTCATTAATATTAATGACTTATCAACTTTATATCATTAAAGATTATCAACTCAGGATGCCAAAAGATACGTGAAAAAAAAGTAGAGGAAAATCATTAATACTCTCCCTCCAAATATTTTCTACCAAATTTTGTTCTATAAAACTTTGGGTATCAATATGAGTAATAGACATTCCTTTTATTACTCTATAATTATGAATGAAGATATTATATTGGCAGCTGATTTAGAGGAAATTCTCGGTAAACATGGCTTTTATTATTCATAATATACTCACTTTTTTTGTTCTCTATTTACATCAATAATTTATTTTAGTCCAATTTATAAATGGAAGATAATTATTTGTTGTCATATTTTTATTTTGGTATATTATATTTTGTCCTCAATTCATTGCTACTTATTCATTGTTAATTTTATTCCATTATGATTATGTAAGTTAATTTTATTACAGTATATTCCATTAATTAATTATGACAATTTTTTTTTATTTCAATATTTATAATACTGACTTTTTCAATATTCATTGTAGGCTATTCTATTTATTGTTATTTTTTTATTGTTGTTCCATTTAAATACTTATTCATAATTATGCAAGTAAATTTTTTGATTTGTTGATACTATTAGTAGTTTGTTTAATTGTTATTCTACTCCATTAGTTAATTTTAACAACATATTTTATATGCAGAAAAAGATACTATCAATGATGCAGAAAATTTAGAGACTTCGATAACTCGAATTAAAAAAAATGATTTGAGTAATGTGGATAGAAGGGCTATATATAATGTTCTTTTAGATGGTAAGATTGTATAAGGAAGATTGAAACCTGGGGTGCTTAAAACAGTGACATCACAATTTTTAGTTTCAACACATACTATTCAACGTATTTGGAAACAAGGAAAAAAATAGTGGTGTGCATGCCGACGTGTCTCATAAAAGAACAAAGAATTATGGTCGTAAAAGAATTGAAGTTGACTATGATCGAATTCGTGAGATTCCTTTGCGTCAAAGAATGACAGTTAGATCTCTTTCGTGTGCCGTTAAAGTTAGTAAGAGCACATTGCATAGATCTCTAAAGTCGGGAGTTTTACGGAGACATTCAAATGCTATTAAGCCTTTTTTAAAGGAAGAAAACAAAAAAGATAGATTGCGATTTTGTTTATCAATGCTATATAGTTCAAGCTTACCACATGATCCAATATTTTTAGGGATGTATAACACTATTCATATCGATGAAAAGTGGTTCTATATGACAAAAAAATCTGAGAACTACTACTTACTACAAGATGAAGAAGTTCCGTTACGCACATGTAAAAGCAAGAACTTCATCAAAAAAGTCATGTTTTTTGCTGCTATAGCTCGTCCAAGGTTTGATTCACAAGGAAATGAAACTTTTTCTGGAAAAATTGGAATATTTCCCTTCCTCACACAAGAACCAGCTAAAAGGAATAATATTAATAGAGTTGCGGGAACACTAGTAACCAAACCAATCACTTCAGTTAATAAACATGTTATAAGGACGTATTTGATCGATAAAATTCTACCCGCCATCAAGGAAAAATGGCCTAGTGAAGAAAAGGGATCTCCAATATTTATCCAGCAAGACAACGCTAGAACACACATTGATTCTCAAGATGAAGATTTTTGTCGAGTAGCTTCAGAAGATGGATTTGACATTCGAATAATGTGTCAACCGGAAAATTCACCCGATTTAAACATTTTAGATCTTGGATATTTTAATGCTATTCAATCCTTACAACATAAGGAGTCACCAAACTCTATTGATGATCTAGTGAAAGCCGTTGAAAAATATTTTGAAACATTTTCAGTAGTGAAGTCAAATCATATTTTTTTAACTTTGCAGTCGTGTATGATCGAAATATTGAAGACTAGAGGTTCCCAAAAATATAAAATTCCACATTTAAAAAAGGAAATGTTGGAGCATCAAGGACAACTACCTACACAATTGAAGTGTGATCCTGCAATAGTACAAGATGTTCTTGAATATTTAAATTAACTGAGTTATTTTTAGTTTTATTTGTAATTTCTTGAACTTTTGTTAGATATTTTATATGACTAATTTATTTTACTCCTATTTTTTGTTAATCTATAATACTCATGTGCATGCCAATTTTTTTTCAATCTCTGATACACAAATATAATTGTTCAGTAATTTTTGAACAATCTCTAATATTTATGACAAATTAATGTGCATGACAAAAATTTTCTTCTTCTTTCAATCACACATTTAAAATGACAAAATTAGGATATGAACATCATATTTTAACTTGACAAAAATAGAAAATTAAAATCATACTTATAACTTGATTAAAAAAAATTGAGAGGGTACTTATAATTTGTCAAATATAGAAAATGAAAATAAAACTTAACAAAAATAGAAAATCAAAACAAAATTACACGATTCTTTAGAATTTAAAATCTTGGAACCCATATTTTCAAAAGGTTATTCACCTCTTCTTTGATTTCTGTTTCTGGATCAAGTACTACTCTTTCTTGAAAAACTTCATTTGCTTCCTCTGGCAATTCGTTCAAATCAAAATCATGATGTGCCGGCATATTCAAATCAATATCCAAGAGTGCTATGTTATTATCTTCCTCTCTTTCAATTTCAATATCTTCATTATTTTCTTCTCCATCTCTCTCAAAATTGTCTTCTGCTCTAGCAATTTCAAAACCTTCATTATCTTCATCTAAGTCTCTTTTAAAATCTAAAGAGTCTTCCACTATTTTAACTTCTTCAAAACTTTCTTTATCTTCATCTTCATCTGTATCTCTTTCAAAATCTAGAGAATCCTCTACTCTTTCAACCTCTTCAAAATTTTGATGGTTTTCATTTGAAATTTTTACCATATTCAGTTTAATTCAAGGAAATATATCTAAGAAAAATGTATATTATTCATAATTTTTTCTAGTTATATACTGTAGATATCAATACGTTAATCCATATGAAAAGACAATGGAGTAATTAATGAAACTGAAAAAGTATAACGAGGTGCATTGCTCAAGGTTATTACTGAGTGGTTCAATTTCATTTTTATTAATTTAGCATGAAAAATTATTAAGGGTATAAAGGGAACTATTTAACTAAAAAGTTAAATGTGACAATTAATTTGGGACAAATTTTCCCCCCAAATGTGACAAGTAATATGGGACGGAGGGAGTACCTTTTGCTTCTTTCTTTTATCTCTTAAAAACTTCGAGCATGTTGTCATATGAAGGCACACCCATTTTTTAGTAGGATCAATCAAGAACAAACTTTATGACATAGTGTCAAGTTTTCAGTTACACTGCACATACCTCAAAATATTGTCACTTAAATCTTGGATGAATTAAAACTTAGAGAATATCTTAAATATAATTAATGTTTGAAAAATACACTATTAAGATTTTACTTTAAGTTAATCTATGTAATGCATCCAGTGAATGATCAGACATTAGGAAATTAACGTAATATTATTGGAATTCATTAAATTGCATAAGCTTACAAGCTGACAGAAAAACTCGTATAGGATCAAATAAATCATATCCTCAAATTTTGGAGTCGCAAGGATTTGATCAAAAGTTCCGCTCTGATACCAATACTTGGGTGAGAGGTCAGATAAACCTATAAAAAAAACAATTTCAAAAACATTTTAGGTCCCATAAACGAAATCAGAGATTTTAAGATACGCACGGAAGAAAAACACAACACTAAGAGAGTTTGGAAGCATCTCAATTAATTAAACCAAATTAATTATTACAAGATATCATTAAGGACTTGATTCTTTCTAATGCAATTAATTTCTTCACTTTAATGAGATAGGTAGGAAAAAGTCCCTATGGGTGGTCACGTTGCCTTTAATTCTGGCGAGTTTTGCTGGTGTTTAATAAATGGAACTACAAAATTGTCAATATGGAATACAAAAAGTCCTATAGTATCCACAACCACGCCACAAGGTATTTTCAAAAAGTTCTCGCACACACTATTTTCAGTAGAGGTGACAATGTTGAAAACACTTCCTTAACAACACTCATCCCCATCCACACAATGAATAATTTATAGGAAATGAGGACCTCCATCAGAATGACTTCGAGTATCAGTTGATGGAATTACAAGCTGAAATGGCAGATTTGCAAGAAGCCCGACAAGCTCGTAATGACCGTGAGGCTGAACGTGAGACAAGAGAGAGGCTCAATCATATGATGGTTCAGATGATGTTTTCATGGATTATACGACAAGGTCACATGAAATTGCCTAGTTATGATATCGATGATTGATCTTTTGGTAAGTTTTCTCTACCATCTCTTTACTTCTTGTTGGATTTTGGATTTTAAAACATTTGCCATCGAAGAAATTACCAGGTTGAGTCGCGGACTAGGTCGCTCTCTTTAAGACGTTTCACGGCACTGCTCAAAATTATGCAAAGCAGTCGAACTACCGCGCCGCCTCCAGGATAAAACAGCTCAGTTCTATACTGTACAATTATTACTTGCATGATAGATAATCAGTCTAGAAATACACCCTTTGATGGTACAAGACCATCCAAATATGGTATCAACACCACTCGTAGTATATGGTACAAAGACCAGTCATAATAATTTCTTAAACAAAAAGAAACTCAAATAATTATCCAAAGAGAAATTAATAATGGTCATTTGACCACTCATAATAATTTCTCCAACAAAGAGAAATTCAAATAATTCTCCAAAGAGAATTCAAAAGATTAAACTTGAAAATTTCTCAACTCAAATGAGGAGAAATTAACATAATTCTCTAAAGAGAATTCAAGAAAATACTCGGAAAATTCAACGAGTAGGAAGAAAGGGAAAGAAGATGGCGCTTCGACAATTCGAGAGATGCAGAGTTATGAGAGTGAGGAAGGAAAAACTAATAGAATAGTTTTTGGTGTGATTTGGAATGAAACATATGCACTCCTTATATAGTGAAGTAGGATAGTTAATATTTCTCACATGAGAAATGTGGGACTAAATGGTTTTTTCAACCAAAAAAAAATTCTAACAATGTGGGACTTGAGAAATTTTTAAATTCAACATATTGAAACATGGACATGTTCCAACAATCCCCCACTTGAATTTAAAAAATGGATTTTAGAAGTAACGTCAAACGTTTTTAAGATTGTGCATAAACAAAGGTGTCTACGACTTGAACCTTTGCATAACAAGTAAGATTCCAATTCAACAAGAGTGACACAAATGTATTGAACTCTATCTCAGACATCAAACCCACACACAACCTTTTCTTAAGGTGTATTCTAATAGCCCGTGCTTTAATGGCCCTGCACGTGTATCCCAGTTTAATGAAGGCTCTAGGAATTCTGCCTCGAAATTCCATAGGAATCGGCCTAAGTTCCACAATCACATAGGTGAGTCTATCAAGAGTACTCCTGTAGCCTAGGTACTCTCTCATACAGAGTATAGATCTCATTAACAGTTTCTATTATCTCACCCTCTTATTACTTCAGGATTCATGCTTTACTTGCATGATCATCTCATATTACTCACAACTTGTTATTACCCATTGAACCTATTTTTTGGGATCTCCAGTCATTTAGGTCGGGTTACCATCATGAGCAACTCATTTTACTATAGGCATTAGTCCCATCTTTTATGATGTATTATAGACTTTCTCTCTAGCTAATCCTTTCGTCAAAGGATCTGCTAAATTTTCATCAGTGCGTACATGATCTACTCTTACAGCTCCTTTAGAGATACAATCTCTAACAATGTTGTGATTTCTTCTTATTTGACGTCTTTTACCATTATAATAACGGTTCTCCATTTTTACAATAGTCGCGGTACTATCGCAGTGGATCAACACAACTAACATATGTTTTTCCCACAAGGGAATCTCTGTTAGCAAGCATCTTAACCAACTTGCTTCTTCACTAGCAGTCGCTAATGCTATATTCTCAGGATAGTATGTTTCTTTGATTTCCAAGATACAACTCATCTAGCTATGTTAAATACATAGCCATTAGTTTCTTTGGAATCATCTGATAAGGTATTTCAATCTGCATCATTGTATATGACTCGCTCAATAGCTTGCCAATGTTCATTACTCGGTCTACTAGTAAACCCGCACAACAATCCCACAACATATGCAATGTCAGGTTTAGTACAATCAATGGAATACCTAAGACTTCCAATGATGCTCGCATGTTCTGATTGTCTAACACTTTCACCAGTGCTCTTAAACAGCTTCACGATTGGATCATTTAATGTGCTCACAAGTTTACTGTCAAAGTAATTATATTTCTTTAAGATCTTTTTCACATATTGTGATTGATCCAAAGAAATTCCTTGCTCGGATTTTGTGATATTGATACCAAGAATCACACTCACTTCTCTGAGGTCTTTCATATCAAAGTTGTTGCACAACAACAATGTCATATCATTAATGGCCTGAATGTTTGATCTAAATATGAGTAGATCGTCTGCATGTAGACATATGATAGTGCAAATACAGTTCTCAAATTTGTAATAAACGTATTTGTCACTTTCATTCACTTTGTACACATTCAATAGCATTAAGTTATCAAACTTTACATGTCATTGCTTTGAAGCTTGTTTTAGCCCATACAAAGACTTATCTAACTTACAAACATTATTTTCTTATCCATAGATCACAAACCCTTCCGGTTGTTTCATATAGATTTCTTCTTCTACGTCACCGTTTAAAAAAGTTGTTTTAACATCCATTTGGTGTACTATTAAGTTATAAATAGCAGTTATTGAAATAAGTACCCTAATGGATGTAATTCTAGTGACAGGAGAAAAGGTGTCGAAGAAATCTATATTTTCTCTTTGTCTAAAACCCTTGGCAACAAGGCAAACCTTTTATTTATCAATAGTTCCATCAGGTTTTAGTTTCTTTTTCAAAACCCATTTACAACCGATTGGTTTGCAACCAGGAGGCAAGTCTACTAAGTGTCAGGTCTTGTTAGATTCTAGAGATTATATCTCATCATTGATAGCTTCTTGCCATAACTAAACATCTAGAGATGATAAGACTTCTTGAAGATTCATTGGATCTTCTTCTACATTATAAGCCGCATAATCAGGCCTATAGTCTTTAGCAACTCTTACTCGTTTACTTCGTTGAAGTTCTGTTTCTACATTGTCGTTGCTTTCTGTGCTTCTTATCACATGAATGTGACTCGATTGTATACCCCCACTATTTCTCAATTTGAAAGGAAATTTGTCTTCATAGAATTCAACATCAGTTGATTCTATGATCACTTTTGCCTTTAGGTCATAAAACCTATATGCTTTACTGTTTTCTGCATACCGAATGAAAACACATTCATATGCTCTACTAGCGAGTTTAACTCGTTTCGAATCCGGAATTCTGACATAAGTCAGACAACCCCAAGTTCTCAAATAAGACAAGTTTGATTGTCTTTTCTTTAATATCTCATAAGGAGAGATCTTACATTTTGACTTGGGGACTCTATTCAGGACATAACAAACAGCCAATAAAATTTCCCCCACCAGTGAGGAGCTGCATCAGAATTCATCATAATTGCAACAACATGTTCAATAAAAGTTCTATTCTTTCTTTCTATTTTACCATTCATTGCAAGATAGTATGGTGCAATCGTTTCATGTACAATTCCATGTATAAAATTCATTAATAAACTAGACTCGTACAATTTCTCAATCACTATAAATTCTTATTATATCATTTTCAAATTCTTTACAAAAATTTTAAACATATAAACTTCATTCTTCGTAATGGCGTATAAATCTACCCTAATAGACTGACTAAACCATGTCTTATTAAAAGAAAACCAGAAACAATATTCTTTCTAATCTTAGGAACATGCATAACGTTCCTTAAGATTAAAGTCTTTTTGAAGGTGAAATTTAGCTCCATGTCTACAATTCCAGCAACATTCATGGTCTGGCTATCTCCCAACAACACTTTCTTATCTTTAGTATTCGTGTATATTTAAACATAACATGATCATAGCAGAGACAATGAGAGACGCATGTGTCTATCCACCAACCAACATATTCATCAACCATGTTGATTTCAATGATCATAGCAATAAATTGCCCATTAACCAGGTTGACCTGTGCATTAGGGACAACACCAAGTTCAAGCTTACTTATACATTTCTTAGTCATATGACTTGATTTTCCATAGTTAAAACAAAGGGAAACCAACGCCATTTATTTTAGGTGGTGGTTGTTGCCTATTTGAAGCTATTGGGATCATAGAAGGATTCCTATTCTTTATTCCGTTCACAATATTCCAGTTCTGATTCTTTAATCATTTGCCAAATGGCTTCAGAACTACACGAAATTTCTTTTTGTTGTTTGAAACAAACAAGACTTTTTCTTTTTGATTTTTCTCTAAGATTCCCTTTTTGTTTTTTTTAAACCTTCAAACTATGGGGTAGTTTGTCAATAATAAAACCAATTTTAAATTGTTCATTTAAACACATACCTTTTGTGATGATCTTTTAAGCAATCTTTTGAAGTTAGTAACATTGAGCCTTCATCGACCTTACATCTTTGCATTTGAGACTTGAAGTAGCGGCTAACAACATACTTCTTTGCTCCAGCTTCTACGTCATACTTCTTTTTCTGAGTCTCTCAATCTTGTTTTGCAGTATCACATCAACTGTAATTATCATACAGATCATCTGCGAGTCTATTCAAAATATGATTTTGTAGAGATTTTTTCATTCTCTTTCTATAAGGTGATTTCTTTACTATGCTGTAAATCATCCGCTTTAATTTATGCACCAGATTCAACTTTAACACTATTAAGTGTTTCTACTAAATCTCCAGATTTACTACCATTAGTTTGTTCGATTGTTCCAGAAGGAGCAACAGAATGTCACCGATCAGAACGTTAGCAACTTTTTTCAACATTAAGAACTTCATCTTTTGTTGCCAACGTTTGAAGTGACTTCTCTCAAACATGAACGGTTTCTCAAAGACAATATCCACAAAAGAACCAATAATTTCTTCGGTAGTCATGACATTTTGAAACGTCTTAAAATTGTTGGATTTTGGATTTTAAAACATTTGCCATCGAAGAAATTACCAGGTTGAGTCGCGGACTAGGTCGCTCTCTTTAAGACGTTTCACGACACTTCTCAAAATTATGCAAAGCAGTCGAACTACCGGGCCGCCTCCAGGATAAAACAACTCAGTTCTATACTGTACGATTATTACTTGCATGATAGATAATCGGTCTAGAAATACACCCTCTGATGGTACAAGACCATCCAAATATGGTATCAACACCACTCGTAGTATTTGGTACAAAGACCAGTCATAATAACTTAAATAAAAAGAAACTCAAATAATTCTCCAAAGAGAAATTAATAATGGTCATTTGACCACTCATAATAATTTCTCCAACAAAGAGAAATTCAAATAATTCTCCAAAGAGAATTCAAAAGATTAAACTTGAAAATTTCTCAACTCAAATGAGGAGAAATTAACATAATTCTCTAAAGAGAATTCAAGAAAATACTCGGAAAATTCAACGAGTAGGAAGAAAGGGGAAGAAGATGGCGCTTCGACAATTCGAGAGACGCAGAGTTATGAGAGTGAGGAAGGAAAAACTAATAGAATAATTTTTGGTGTAATTTGGAATGAAACATATGCACTCCTTATATAGTGAAGTAGGATAGTTAATATTTCTCACATGAGAAATGTGGGACTAAATGGTTTTTTCAACCAAAAAAAAAATTCTAACAATGTTGGATTTGAGAAATTTTTAAATTCAACATATTGAAACATGGACATGTTCCAACACTTCTTTCATTCAACATTAGGGGCAATGTTTGACAACATTCAACATTAATATTTAGCCAATTCAAACTTGGAGTCACGTATCAGTATCAAAAATAACATTTTCACGAGCTTCTTATCTATTGTATTGTTGCGCCTGGATTTTTTTAGGCAAGCCAAGTTGCTTGAGGAAAAGCAACATTTCTAGTGTGGAGAGTATGATCGCAAGTGATTTTACCATTTTATTTAGTTTTATTTCCATATTATCATATGTTTTATTCACATTTTACCGTAGAGAATGAGCATTTTTCATTGTGTTACAGATATAAGGCATTTGGCATTGACTAAGGAAGAAATATCAAAACAGAAGTAAGAAATTAACATCCATGATGGGTGGATCGTCATCCTCTATGATGCTTGTCATGATCTCAGAATCCAGATTTGCAAATCATGACGAGCGGGCTTTCATTAGGGATTATGACCAGACCCCCATGTTCCAGTAGTTTTCCAGTGGTTTGCATGATGTTCACCTACGGTTTTGCATGACTTGGAACATGCTCAACTGCCATATATATATATATATATATATATATATATATATATATATATATATATATATATATATATATATATATATATATATATCCTCCGGACACATTTATAAATAAAAATATTTTTAGATTCATTGAATAAATAATGTATCTAGTCATTATTTTATACCAGATACATCAACATGCTCGGATTAGTACCACTATAAGGGCGTATATGAATAAACTAAAAACAAAAGGAAACATGATTGCACGGGTAGAGACTTAGAAGAGCTGTGGCGTCCCCGTAAGTACGACATTCGACGAGCGTCTTGGTATTGATCGGACGTGCCTCGAATGTAGGTTCACCATCATCATCATCAAGGACTTTGTCTCCCTCCCGCGTCACCCACTTGGAGGAGAAGAAACCATCGACGAATTTGTTGAGGACGTTGAAGGCCCTTTCATCCTCGCCACCCATACTACCGACTGAGGTATGGTAATAACTAGGCTCGTAATTGTAATGAGCCCGACACCAATGGATAGGAAATTTGGAGAGCATCCCGATCTCTCTGTTCTCGTCCTCGTTGTAACAAACCTCCTCGTCCTCGTCGACGATAATAGCTAGATAGAACACCGCATCCACATCCTCTTGAGACACAGGCTGCACGATATACCATTTTCCTTTAAATTACAGACATAGCCCATGTACATCCTGAGTAGTCTCTTGGATTGCTTAAAAGAGACCTAACTATGCTTTCCTCCCTTAGTCTTTCGTTGAAGGTGAAAAATCCTTAAGAACAGGGGAACCGTCACTCCAATTCTAAGATACCGACAAGTGATCTCAAACGCCTGTATGAAGGCAATTGCGTTGGGGTGCAGTTGGGAAGGCGCTAGAGACAAATGGTTAAAGACGCCCATTTGAAAGTCACTAAAGGGTAGATGAAGCACCAAATCTTTGAAGACGACTTCTTACATGGGGAAACGATCCTTTGGGAAATTCGAACATATTCTAACTGTAGAGGACAGGCGAAATATCATGAAGTTTCGCCTGAAACCTTCTTGGTCTTCGCCATACTCGACAACCATGTACGCCTCTCTCCGGGCATTACTGAAGACCGAGGCTATTCCTCGGGGCTCTGGCCTGACCCAGGACAATGATGCATCAGTAATAGTGTCAACCAAATGGTGACACTCATCGGCTCCACTCACCTCCTCTACCTTGACCTACTCGTCAGTGGCAGCCACCTCAATTGGATTGTCCATTTCACCTATAAAGCATATGAAACCAGTGAATTCGACAGATAAATCAAATCCACATTTCCACTGCAAAACAAGTGAAAAGGGGGTTGCTACGACCAAACCACGTCGATAAACCCTCGTTCAACGAGAAACGAACAATCTCATGAATGTCGCGAGGGGAGGATGAATTCCCCGGACAATATTGTTGCACCCCAAAATTTGCCTCCCAATTTCTTTTATTTGACTTAGGCTTTTGCATTCATTCGCATTTTATTTAACATCGCATTCAATAAAGTGCCATGGTACAAAAAATTAGTTGATTGTGCTAGGGTTGTCACTTACTGGAATATGAATATATCTAATAAAGACTAATTTCTTCTTTAAGCAGTGAGCAGTGGAATTAGGGTTGTGATTCGTGGTCATTGAGAATTTCTTTCTTCATCAAGCTACAAGGCTATTAAGGGTTTATTTCCCTATGTTTCTCATGAGATCAGGGTTTTATCTTAGGTTGACTTGAGATGTGATTTTGGTATTTCATTATGGGTCCCTTTCTCATCAAGATGTATTGCTGCTCTTTGTCAATTCTCATCATCATCTAAAGGCTTATACAATATTCTTCTTGTATTTTATTTCAAATTTCATTCTTGAGTGATTTTTGAATCAAAGCATTGAGAGGGATGTGCATTGAGACCTCGTCTGAGGAACCATATCTCACTAGTCCAAGTTTGGTGCAATCAAGGATTGCTTCAAATACCAAGGCATTAAGAATTGAATCCCTTTAATTGGATTAAGATGTTTCAAGTATGATATGATTGATTTTAATGCAAATTTCTTATGGAATCATGAGATACAAGGCAAGACTTTTGACCAAGGTTCATTTGAAAGGTCAAAGATTCCATATTGCAAAGGCCAACCATTTGTGCATAAGTCCTTCATGATATAAACTTTTCATGAAACCACTTAAAAAACTTCAACATTCTACTCACAAATTTGTGAAAGTTAAGGTTCTCATACAATATTCAAAATCCTTTCGCGAGTTTCGTGCAAAAAATCATTCAAAACCAAACAAACACTGTCATTCATCACAGTCAAAATTACATTCAAGATTTATTCAAGTGTCTTCAAGATCAAGTTTCAAAATTCATTCATGATACATCAAACCATGCTTAAAGCGAATTTCCATTAAAAAAATATTACATAGAAGTTTTACAAGATATATTCAAGAAAAATTGCAAGTACATGAAAATCAAATCCTAAATTCTATCCCCGTCTTCTAACCATGCTTATTTTTTCCAAAACTGAATCAAACCAAACAACCACACTATAACAATCATCTTCTTGAACTATGATCCAGTTTGGTATTAAGAAACGTTGACATGTCTTCAGCCTATCAATGATTGTGCCCTGCTGCTACACCAGTAGTCACAAACATACTGTCAAGACCAACCAGCCTTGCCCCATATCCGAATATGCGCCATATCCGAGTCAGCCTTGCATGCAGACCAGATGAAACAATAAAAAAAGGGCTTATGCTTGCAGCAAAAAACCTGCCTCACATAAAATGGCAAGAGAAAAATGCAACAGACTTAATACCGATCATTACATCAGTTAATAACCCTGCATAAAATCGGTTCAGGAATACCAGAAAAACAGTCCACTCATCCAGAAAATTAAAATGGCCAATGCATAGCAAAATCGGTTCAGTCAATCACATGGATTCAAGTCAGTTTAAATATCCACTTCACAAGCCCAATCTCTGACATAACAATTTCTAACAGCTTTAAGCTAATAGTTATCCATTTCAATTGATATTCCTAACAGTCAGGCCCTAACAATATTGACTATTCTAAATCTTTTTCACACTAACAATTAGCTAACAGAAATTACAATCAGCAACTAACTCTCAGTTTCATTCAAATCTAAAGCCATTTCATCATAACAAACTGTCAAAAAACAGAAATGATTGCCAATATCAGTTTAAGAATAAATCAGAAAATCAGTAAAATTAAATTCAGAAAACCCAAACAGGGAGACTGTGAAAATAGAAAATCAGATAACTCCGAATTGAAATTAACTGCAAACTTATTCACTAACAACTTGTGGCCAGCTCATCCTAACCAATTAACCGCCTAATCTTGACCATCGTTTCCTATAACAGAAATCAGAAATCAGTGGCTCAGATGGATTTAATCCTAATAAACTCTAACAGTAATAACAGAATATAAACAGAAACTTGCCTTTCATATGGCTTCTTGATAATTCTGCAGAAAAAATCTTCAACATCCTCTCATCATTCATGTTCAGCAACCTTCTCCACGAATACAGAACATCAACAATACTTCTATTTTGCAAGAATCATCGCATCACGCAACCGCAACAACAACACTACAGAAAACGCAATAACCAAAAAATGCACGGAATCAGAGAAATGAAGAAGAATTGCGAATTGAAGAAGATAAAGAAATAGCGTACCTGAAAGAATCTCTGGATTTTTGTTTCGCTTTCGACGACTGCGAAAACACCATCAGAGCGTCTCCGATCCATGAGCGTCGAAGCAGAATCCGTGAACTGAAGCTCGAAGTTGCATCAAAGATGAACGAAACGCGAACGGAAAATTTGAAACACGAACTGAAGCTGATGAAGGCGAAACAAATCGCGAGCGAAGAAGTTAGAGTCCGACGGGAAATTCATCGGAGGTTGAACCGAGAGTTGAAACGGCGGAGGGATTGAGAAGGAGAAGAGAGATTCAGGTTATTCGATGAAGTTGAAAGGGCAAACTCTGAACCCCATATTTCTCTCAAACGCATCATTTTTTCTTTTTTTCCCAAATTAATTTGTTTTGATAATTGAATAATGACGCTGCAAAATTGGTTGTTTTGCCTTGTTGAAAACAATTCCATAGATTGAATTTTCCCATGGGCTTTTTCGATGGACAGACCTCCCCCAGGCCCAATGACATTCTTTTTTGGCCAAGATGAGTTGAAAGTCTTTTTTTTAACAGGTTGGGTTGGGCCTAGCGCCCAGACTGCTTCATCATACTACATGGATTCCAGCTTGCACCCCATGGGCTTGTTTTTTTGTTATTTGCAATTTTCTTTTGAAAAGTTTTGATAATTGTTTAGATTTGTTTGAACCTTTTTTTTGCATGAAAAAAAAAAAAAAAAATCAATAAAACTTGTTAGATTTTTTATTTGATTTTTAGGAATTAATTCATGATTATCCGATTACTCAAGATTGATAATTCACCTTTGCTTATTGAGATTTGAGTCTTATGCAGGTTTATTGTGCGATATGCAGATATGTTTGAGATTTTGATAGTGATTTATTTTCACATCGATGATGCTTCGACACTTATTCCGGGAATTTGATATCCTACTCTTTTCCGTTACTTGGTGAAGCTTGCTCGAAGTTTTCTGAATTTCTCTATTTTTGCTCGCAACGCTACGAACTTTTGTTTGTTTGGTATTCTCTCCCGTTTACCTCATTTTGATATTTACCGCTTTCTAGAGATCATGTATAGTAGGGGCATTTATCGCTTTCTAGAAATCATGTGAAGTAGGAAGCAGGAAATAAACAGTGTGCGCTCGAAGTCGTTGTTTAAAGTCCTGTAGCAGGCACCGCTTTCTGTATGCTAATTGTGGTTGTTTAAAATCCTACCTTTGAAGTAGGTATTATGAACATGTGTTTTCATTTGTGCCTGCATTATATTATAGATAGTAAGTCCTCAAAAGGAGGAAAACGACGAGGCTTCACAATCGAACCCCACATATTCCAGTTCGTGTCATCTGTAGCTCATGTTGTACGTCGATGCTTCAGAGTTGTGCAAATCTTGTGTATCGAGTTCGTCAAGTGGGGAAGGGTTTTGCAATCAAACCCCACGCTTTATCAGGAGTTCGCATTGGCTGATGCTGACACTCTGTGATCGTTCATATTGCCTTCTGTCGCCTACCTCGATCTTCTATATCTTGGTTAGGTGTTCAGTCGCTTTGGATGTCACATTTTTTATTATTTCATCAGTCTCCCACTTGTTTGCTTCGGGTGATCCGCTCCCCTTAGCTAAATCATTTCTCTTGTTTCCCCATCCCTTTGAGTCAGTATGTGTTACTCATGTTTGTGTGCTTTTGCCAAAACACTTGTTTGCTTATTTGTTTGCTATACAATGCTTCCCTTAGGATCACTCAATTAGAGTAGTTTTCGAGCTAGACATTAGGATAGATATCCATGCATACTAACATAGGGTAGAGATTTCCCTTTTATCCTCAACCTTAGGGTCAATCATTGTATGATAACATTAGGGATAGATCTAGGTTAGTTTCCCTTAGATGTTTTTTTTTTCTTTTGCATCTTTGACTTAAGAATAAAACTCTTTTTCTTAGAAAAAAAGTATAAAACATATAACAACTTCCAAATCCTTCTTTAAGGTAAAAAATATTAACCAATGCAAACTCTTTTGCGCCTTCGAGATTTTCTTTCAAACTTTTCAGAAAGGACGTGTTAATTCACTTATGCGCTGACGCGTGAGTCTTCAAAGGTCGAGCTGCGGCAGAAGGCGAAATTAATATTATTCATAAAAAATACAAACCAACAAAAACTTGTGAGCCGAACTACGGCTGCTCTGATTCCTTATAAGGGATACGTAGGTGTGATACAATGGGAGAATTGACTTGAAGGTTTTGCGTTTGATTGCAAATGTTGCGGTTAGCAAGAGTCGCCACCGACTTTTCTTTTATCCAAAAGGAAAGGTGAAAAAGCACATGAAAGACCTTTGAGATTATTTCTTGAGTTCGGGGGGTAGATTATGAGAAGGGAAGGTATTAACACCCTTTTCATCCATGGTTTTCCATGGGCTCTTAGTTACTTGCTAGATCACTTGCTTTTGTTTGAAATTGTGCTTTGTGTGGTTTTTGAAAGTATTTTGTAAAGAGGCCATCGTTTAGGCAAACTTTGTAATGATTCTCGTTCGTAAGAATGTATACAAAGTGTTTGGTCTTTTGAAAGTGTTTTCAAGTTTGAAAGATGTTTTGAAAATGTGGATGTTTGTTTTGAAAATAACAAGGATGTTTTGTTTAAAATTGAGCAAGTAATTAGGAGCATTCTACCTACTCAAAAGTCTTTCTTGTTCATTTTCTTTTCCTTTGACATTGTTATCTTACCATTGATTTGGTAAGTAACCTTATCTTTGGATGTAAACGGGACGGGCGTGGGTCATCGTATAACCATGATTAACAATATTACAAGGTATCTTAGCATTTTCTTTAAGGGACTAAGATCATTTGAAAGGCAACTTAGATAGCGTCATTGAGGGACTATGATCTTGTATTTGCTTATTTTTGCTAAGATACCTTACATGCGTAATATGGCCATTCTGTAAAAGGCAACCAAGTGGATTTACTCTATGGGTGCTTGTGTGCAAGTGTATTGTTTTCATGCTTGATTTTGTATTGAATTAGGGTTTTCTAAGTACTGGTTTTAGTCTTTCCATACAAACCCAATTACTAACATTTGTATATAAAGCGATAAATTGCAGAATTTAAAGTTACTACGCTATTACAATACTTGTAGGAGGGGGGTGTACAAAGTATAAATGGGGGATTGTAAGAATATAAACCTAATTAATCTATTACAACCAAATTGAATTTGTACAATAATTGAAATAAATAAATGTACAAAAATGAATAAATATGCAAGAATGCAAATATAAAGAAAATGGATATTTTTGTTTGGATTTTTAGGAAAAGTGAATTTGTTTTAACCTAATTAATTAAAAGAAAATAATTAATTAAACCTAACTTTATTAAGAAAATATTTTAAATAAAACCCTAAGTCTATTAATTGATTAAAAGGAGATTAAGTTTAAGAAAAGTATTTTTGGTATTTTTGTCTTGGAAATAAATTATAGTATTAGAAAATATTTTTGGCCTTTTTTATATTAAAATAATATATTTAAATTGGTGTAAAAGAAAATAAATAAAAATATATTATTTTAATTAAATATACAAGATGTTTAGTGAAATAAATAAAGTATTTATTAAATAAAAATAATTTTTATGAGAAAAAATAAATAAACTATGTCAAAATGAAAATCTAATATTTTTGTATTTTTTTAATGATTTTTTAATATTAGGAAAAATATTTAAGAAAATAAATGAAATAAAAATAAGAAAATAAAATAAAATTGGGCCAGGGGCGCAAATAGTCCACAAGGGGGTTAGAAAGTAAAAACAAAAAAAAAGGCCCAAAGGTGGAGCCCAACGCCTGCAAAAAAAAGGGTCAGAAAATGCAAAAAATATGAAAAAAATCAAAAGGATACCACTGGGGTTCGAACCCAGGTCCCAAAGGTTACAGGCACGCGGTTCTACTACTGGGGTGGCTATATATCTGTTAACATAAGCAAAACAACAAATATATGATACAAAACACGCCCTGAGTTACACTTCATCTTCAACCTCCAGCCTGACCAACTGTAACTTGTTCATTTCTCAACAAAAATGAAAACTGTAAACACGGAACTTTTATCAAATTTCCTCACGATTTCAGAAATGTAAAACATTAAAACTAAAGCTCAAAGATAAACATGAATCTTAATGGCCCTATTCTGAACCCTAAAAATCTCAAAAAATTCAATCTTCAAATTCTCTAAGCTCAGGCAAAATTAATGGAAATTATGGACATGGTTAGCTTTAGGGCAATGATATCTACATGTTTTGTTCACAAATAAATCATTGATGATGCCTGTATGAGAAGTTCCAAAGTTAGAAAACTTACCTTGCAAGAGGGTATCGGGTTTGAAGTTTGAGCAACTTTCAAGGAGTTCCAATGGTTGGGTTAGCTTCCTCAAGTTCCCAGGAAGCTAATGGAATGCTTAACTTAGCTTGAGCTGAAAGGGCCTGAGGAGTTATAGAGAAGTCCAAGTGCAAAGCTCTATTTTTGAAAATGGAGGATGGTGTTAATGGTGTTACAGTTCTGTAATAGGGTGTGGGATCAGTTCTAAATGATGTTTATAAGCTTTAGAAACTAAAAGACTTGAAAATGCACGAGGGAGTTATGAGTTTCAAGTTTTTGGTCAGTTTATTTGAAAATGGAGGTATGGGATATGATTCTGAGTTCTAGCTGTTTTCAAGGCTTGAGCATTCGTGTGTTTGATGCAAATAGTTTGTGTATCTATAAGCAAAAGGATTGGAGTGCATTGGCAAGTCAGAAGTACAAGTTTTAAGCTTTTGGCTAGGTTACTTAATTTTGAAGAAAAGAGGGAAACCAAGTTTCAATGTGAGGTACAAGTATGGGCTGGGTGATTGTAAGTGTTTAAACCATTTCTCATGAGTTATAGGACTTGTGTGATCAGAAGAGAACAAGTGCAAGGCTCAAGAACAAGTTTTGTGCAAAAAAGCACTTTATCAAAATGATAATGTACACTTTCTTCCAAAAATGGATATAAAGCATGTCCATGCATTGAATGCTTGAAATGAGACCTCTAAAAGATTTGCAAGCCATTAATTATACTGACCAAATTAGGGCAAAAATTTCACTAAGTGTTTTGTTTCATGACCACATGTTCTTAAAATTATAACTTGAGATCCAAGCACTTTTTGAAGGAGTTGTGTAAATAAAAGTTGTATATTTCATGGATATCTACAACTTTCATGTTGGAAGTTTCTCTTGAATCATCTTGCATCATGGTGAAAAATTTGTTCAAAGTTGTGAAAAAACATGAAATTTCTAACACTTAGAAAATTTCTAAGTTTAGAAATTTTGACTTTTCAAAATGAAATCTTGACTTTTTGATTTCTTGATGAATAAGTTTCATATTTTGACATGTTTTGAAGAATTGTGATCTTTGGCATTTGAATTTAACTAAAAAGTCAAAGTTTGACTTTTCAGTATACAATTGACTTTTGATTAGTTGACTGAAAAATTCATCCGTCAATCCAATGGATTTGCAATGTTTTGAACCATGTCATTAGTTCAAAATGATGCAATTGGACTCTTGAGATCATGCCTTAAACCAATTGATCATTTTCTAGGTCAAAAATCAGAAACTGCTATTTCCCAATCAAAACCCTAATTTTGACCATTTTGCCCTTTTAGAGATTTAATCAAATTTCTTAAGGAATTCTGGTCCAAACTTGATCAAATGATACATGTGAGCCTAAAATGTTGATGTGGATAAAAAATTATGAAATTTGACTGTGAATTGGCCATAGTTGACTTTTTTTCCCAATACAGTGGATTTTTAGGTCAACTACTCAATTGACTGAGCAAAAGTGTGATCCAAGGCTTGAAACTTGACATGAGTAATCTTGGGGGTCCATAATGATCCATGAAAGTCATATGGGGCATTGGAAGTTCAAAAATCCTTGTGCAAACTCAAACCCTAATTTTGGTCATTAGTGCTTAAGGAGGTGTCTTGAGCTGATCAAACCCTAATGCAGTCTTGAGGTAAAGATATCTTGTGAGCCAAATTCTTGATAAGTGAGAGGGAAAATTTTGGGGTACAACAGTAGGAATTGGGGTAGGGCCCAAACGAGCACAAATTTTTATTTTCCCTACATTATTTTATCTTTTCTTTTGCATGAATTCCATCTTTGCATTTTCTTTTAGCTTTTAAGATTAGATTTGAAGCACACCCTTTAATTAGAATAACAAGAGTGGATATTGTATAGTACTATGGGAGTGTGGTATGCTAACACCTTCCCCTCACGTAACAAACTCCCTTACCCATATCTCTTAGTCGTTCAACCTTGATTTCACCCTTCTCAGGTTTACTCGATGTTTACCTTTCCCTTCTTGTGGGATAAAAAATGTTCGACGGAGACTTCATTGATTTCATTATTAGTTGATTGTTCAACCGGTTGTTTCAGCTGGATACTTCACTGGGGACATATTAACCTATTTCGGGTCCATCCCGGAGTCGATCCTAGCTCTTGTTTGTTTACTTCTTTGTGTGTTTATTTATGTCCAATTATTTATAGCTTCATATACACTGCTTGCATATGCTTGTGCATGCATTTTATTGCTTTCCATATTGGTTATCTGCTGTGCTGGATCTATTTCCATATTGGGTGGGTGTTACAAGAGGTAAAAGGCCCAATACCCAGGCCAAGTGAAAACCACAGGAACACTAGGAATAGAGTGGAACACGACGAATAGGGGATGTAGATTACCCTAGACAGTTGTGTTGTCCATGGTCATATGAGGTTTTAATGAAGTTCTATCATTATCACGTAGGTGTACAATGATAATATTATCAAGCGAACCTGTGATTTTGAGTTACCTTTGCTTACCTTGACCTAGTTTCACCCGTGAGTAGGGCAGGAGTTTTTCTTACATGTACATATGGTGACTATGTTCTGATGGTGGCCGTATTCTTCTGTTGGTGACTCTGGTTCTTTGGTTATGTTCCGGACCTTTGATTCTGGTATATTCAACTTGTTCAGAGATTATATAGTGGTTATTCATGGTACTTGGTTCTGTTGTGTTCCGAAATTGGTGCCGAACCTTTGATCCTATGATATTCGGATTATTCAGCAGATTTATACAGCAGTACCCAAAGAATTGTACAGTTGTTATGCTGAACTTTTGAACCTATGGTTTTGCACTTGTATCATAGCATATTTACCTTTTACAAAATAAATTTGTAAGAAAAATGTATGCATGAAAAGATTTAACACACATGCTATTTCCATTTCCAAGGAATCGTTCTTGTAAGCATTATGTTGTGTTTGTCTATCTCTTACTTACAAAAGAATCGAAGCTTGCGGGTTCCTTGAAAATGATTGAACATGGAATTGCATTCACTCATTCATCTCATGCATCTTCATGCTTTCATAACAGGTACTCAAAGTGGGGAGTTCTTATTCAGGCCCGATATTTTCTCTTCATAATTGTGAATCTCGACTTCTCACCACTATGTTATCCGAAAAAGCCGTAGAACAACTTCGTGGGGAATTGGATGAGATGATGAGATGAAAAAAATCAGATGGGTTTTTTTTATCATGGACATGCAGGTCTTGGCCCATGGTCATAAATCCTTAAAGGGGAAAAGATAACCAGCTAGAGACTTAGTTAAGTTAGGTATGGAAGTTCTGAATACAGTGTCAGCAAAGGAAAGTGGTCTTGTATACGTTGTTGCAACAAGAGCTTTCATTCATCCCCATTATATGGGACATTTTTTCAAATCATGAGATACTTTGTGGGTCTCACTCAGAACTCTGTGTTCCTCGATTTTCTTGTCAGCAACTAGTTTCTGGTCTCCAAGTGAACCCATGGGGCAAATCTTATCAGCAAAGGAAGAAGAAACCTGAGAAGCATATTGATGCAATCTTTATACCTTGCATCCAATTACTTCCTCGTATGTTGGAAGCTCAGTTGATTAAGATTCGTGTTTTGGGTCATCCTCCCACAAATTTCTCTCATGGTTTTGATGCAAATGCTGGACGTGTCTCCCATTCAGGGGCACCTGGTTATGATATTGAAAACTACAAGGGTTTGGAGTATGAAGTCTGACACTTGTCTGGCTTCTTTTCCAAGGTTCGGTCCATGTTTGGAAAACCTTTTTAGACTCTTTCTCCTCAGCTGAGTGCTTCTTCTATGTAGTAGAAGACGAGGTGATGCTTCCGTGATGAAGAAGTATAAGATATCGATTTCTTGGACATCTGCTATTGTGTAGCAGAAGAATACCTTAAAGGTCGAGTTCTACATTAAGAGTTCATTTTCTTCTATGTAATATAAGATCTTGTTACAGTTGTTGGATTTTACTTCTGTGTAGTAGAAAATGGAGATTCTTTTGTGAAGTAGGAGATTCCCCAAAATTCAGTTGCTAAAACTTCTCTTTTGTGAAATAGGAGATGAAGTTTACTTTCTTCTGTGTAGTAGAAGATCCTTTGGTATGATTGCTGGATTTTGCTTCTGTGTAGTAGAAGACGATGCTTCTTTTGTGTAGTAGGAGATGCTCTAGAATTCAGTTGCTGGTTTTCTCTTCTGTGTAGTAGGAGATGGTTAGCGTTTCTTCTTTGTGGTAGAAGATACTTTGTGATGTAGTTTCTACAAGTTCGCTTGATAAAGAATTCATCACATTTGGTGAGGAAATCCAATGTGGTTACTATGCTGAGGCACTTGTCCATTCAACTGAAGGTTGTAAACTATTCAAAGATGAAGTTAAAGACCATCTTGACGCAAAGGCTGTCAAGTTCGGACCAGCTAGTCAGATTTGAAGTCTTCTTTGACTCATTGAAAGTATCCTTTGACTCAGTGAATGTCAAGATTGCCAGATCATCGTCTGAAGCAACAAGTCCACACATAAACTAGTCTCCTCAACATGGAATTTTCAAATTACATTTGCATTCTCATTTGTAATCTTTCTTGTTTGGTTCAGTACTTTCTTGTACGCAAAACTTGCTTATTTTTGAATATTAATCATAATGCATTGAATATATTTGTCTTAAATTAATCCATTCGTATTCAATCATTAATGTTTTTTTTTGCTTTTGATACTTAACTCTTTTTAAATAAATCAAAATACCTTGGAGGGAGGATGATGAGTAATATGCCAAAAATTTGAAACGGTGTGCTTTTGAATAAAAACCCTACTGACGATGTACAAGCATTGTTTCAAATTCCCAAACACCAGAGATATAAGGGAGGTAGACCCTCGTTAACCCATTTTGAGCCTTGAAGTAGGAGTTTATTTTCCTATTAAAAAAACCCTCACATTTAACCTGGGGCAGCGTAGATTTCAGTTAATCTGATCGCGCGTTCAGAACTCTTCAAGAGTGTGCATATAAGGATATAACAATGGTTATCCCTTAAAAGGCTGAGGAAAGTCAAAACCGCTATAGTTGACCCTCGTCTATTAATAGTGTGCATCAAAGAGAACGATATCCTAATGGGTATCTCTCGCATGTCAGGAGGTCAAAAGACGACGATACCACAATAGTTATTCCTCGTCAACCAAACAGTAAGGTAGTTACACCTTTTCAGCAAGCCTAAAATGACTCGAAGTCACACGACATGTTCAAAAAAAAGGAATGATTGAAAATAGAAAAGAAAGAGACAAAAACCCCCGCTAAGTTGAAACTTAAAAAACAAGTTGCTTAGGCAAAAGTTAGGGCATCCCGCTGGACTTCAGAGTCAAATTCAAAAGGAATTTGTCCAGGCAAAATTTAGGGAAAGCAAAAAGCGCGAAAAGAGAAAAGGTTTACCAATAAAAATCCTCATCAAAAGAACAAAGTAGTGTGATTAAACACCAAGAATGAAAGATAATGAGTGACTGTTGTGTCCAGAAAAACCTCGTTTGACTCCTCGACCATTGTAAACTCCTCTTGAGAGATGAGTGCTCATATCGAGTTTAACTGAACGTAGGAATAGAGAACATCATGTAGAATGGATGGGAACCAAATAATTTTGAGCCTTAAATCCTTTTTCTACAACTATGAACCAGGCCATGTTACAACCCTTAAAAGTCCTAACTGAAGCATGGGTTAATTCGAGATCTCACTGTAACGAGAGTATGGTAATCTGACTCCTAGGAGGCTTGCTAAAACTTTTGATTTGGTATCACTCCATCTTTTTTACTTTCTTTTGTACAAGAAAAATTCAATGTTACGACATCTTTTCAATAAACACTTTTAAAACTTCAAGACAAACATGAGCTTTGCATTAGAATTATCATTCTTAAAATAAACATTCTTTGCATATGAATAAGTTATTAAGCATCAAGTAAGCTTGCATGATGAGCATCAGATGAAAATTTGGTTGTCTCAAGGGACAAATTGCTTCAAGGATGTGTTGAAGCGTAAGTCATTCTTAAAAATGATCTTAATCTGGGGCATGCCTTCTGTTGACTCCGTTGAGTAAAAGAATACTAGTTTGAGGAATGATTTGAAGCAGTTTGTGTGGACGCTTTGATCGCCCAGAATTCTCTATTGAGCAGTGGTGCATTACTTCCATTTGGTATCGAGGGATGTATTTCTTCAAGTATCCGATTGGATAATGAAGCATTGCAATTTAAGAAGCACGGTTGTGAAGTAACCTACTTTTAAGACGTAAGCCAATCACCCTAAGGAGGTCTTATCTTTAAAACTCCGTGAGCTTCTCATCTCTCCGTGAGCATGAGATGAAGAAAAGATTTGTCGAGACTCCGTTGATATGGGGAAAACATGTTGAATACTCCATTGAGTAAGTGTTGAGTTAATCTGAGGCACTCAAGTCGGGATTTGATCCCTCAAAGTACAGTCAAACTAGGGCAGTTATATCGAGATTTGACAAATCTCTCTGAGAATTCGTTGAGTAGAAGCGAATATTTTCATAATCTGAAGATGCATGAGAATTTACTCAAGCATGGCGGTAACCGCTTCCAACACCGGCTAACCAGGAGCCGTGTTCCAAATTTCATAACACTGGGGCAAATTATCTTGATGGCACATATATCATAAAGTCCTCTCGGGGAAATTTTCTTCAAAGGCCCTACAAACCGAGGCAAGAAATTATGCAGGGGAATTTTCTTCTCTTCAAGGGTTGATCATATTAAGTCCAGGCACGGGCTAAACAATTTATGAATTTTAAAATCATGTCGGAAAGTCGGGATCGTTATCCTCGACTCATTAGAGACTTGAGTCCATTTATTGATGTTCATCCATCAGAAGCCAGGATCATTATCTCCAATTGAAGTTTGGATCGTCATCCTCAGTAGGATACGAGCAGCAACACAAAGATCATTTGAGGTTGTTTCCCATACAAGGTTTGTGATGGAAATGTTGTTTCCCAAGAGGACTTCTCTCCCTAGTAAAGGATTCGTTGCTATTTGACTAAGGTCTATCTGCCAAGGGGTTTTTTCTTCAGAGAACTTTATTCCCCGACAAAGCATCCTCATTTCTCTGCAGGAGGGGAATGGTTATTCTCCCAAATAATTTAAAAGTTGTTTGAAGTCAAGATAATTTCTTTTCAGTGGACTGCAATTTATTTTTGCAGCATCTTCTCCAAAGTCCACTTTTCAGTGGCATTCCTCCTCGGAGTTGACATGATGAAGTTGCGATATTGCATCGCAGTTCTTACCCAGTGGTTGGTAGTTCAAATTATTTATTCTTCAGTAAAGTTCGCCATTCCAAACAGGGGCATATTGCCACAATTTCTATTTTTGCAAGTATTGTTGGTCTTTTATGACAAGAAGCATACCAATAAATGAATCAAGAAGGGTCTGTATGCGACCAACATGAGGATTTCTGTAGAACGGGATCCAATTTCCTTAGTGAAGGTGTACTCTCGCCTAGACATAATTCCTTGTCTCCAGTGAAAGCATGTCCCTGCGTAATCCCCACTAAAGTTGGTACTCTTGACAAGAGTTTGTTTAAGAGTTTGTCCCTTCCAGAGGGCTTATCTCCAAAGAAGTGCATTTCAACACATTTCTGTATGATCTTCTTCTTCAGTGCAGTTTACTCTGTTTCAAAGAATCTGGGAAGGATATTTGCATTGGACTGGATACCTATGTTATATCCCCTTGAAGTTGATACCTTGCATCGCCGTGGTTGGTATTTATCCCCCTAGTGAGGTTGTCGTTCATCGTCCCCATGAAGTTCGTACCTTTTCTACCTAGGGAAGTTTGCTCAAGTCAGGTTTTCTTGAAGAGATGTTTGATCAACATGCTTATCATGCCCCAGTGCAGCAAGTCTCTTATTTTCCTTGAGCGATGTACATAGACGAGTGCTATTTATGGCTCTTTTATTCCCAGTGATATAGTATTGATAAAATATTTACTCGGTGGAGTTCTTAATCTCAAGCTCACGGTTCAAAGATGCCTTCCTCTCCTCAAGTGAAGATTGTTACTCCCCAGAGGTAGTATCCCTAATGCGGTATGGGTAGGATTCTTTTATTCAAGAATTTCTATGATTCTCCAGTCGAAGTCACTTTTATTGAGCACTTACATCAGAAGGTCCTAGTTCCCAGTAAGATTCTCTTTATCCTTGGAAAGAGATGTTGGATTTTCCCCAAGAGGTTGGGAGTCGGATCGGAGTCCAAAATTTTCTCTGGACTGCAATTTATTTTTTGCAGTATTTTCCCCAGTAAAGGTGTACTTTTGCCCGAGTATCCCTCTGTGATACTGTGGCAGAACTGACTATTTTTACTGGTTTGCATTTTACGTTTTTTTGTTTGCAAAATGTCGCGGTAAGCAAGAGTCGCCACCGACTTTTATTTCATCCAATCATGGAAAAGGAAAAAGAACAGAAAAAATATTTTTTAGAGATATTCTAAGAACGGGGGGGTAGATTAAAGAAAGGGAAGGTATTAGTACCCTTTCTATCCATTGTTTTCCATGGGCTCTTAGGTATTTGCTCATTTTTTAAATTGCTTGTGTGTTCTTGTTTTTGAAAATGTTTTACTTCATGATAACCCTTGCATCAGTCCTCAAGGGTGTGACGAAGTTTGTTTTGAAAATTGGTTTTGAAAGGTGTTTGTGTGAAAAGTTTTTATTGAGTAAGTACTTAAGATTCTACCTACTCGAAAAAAGATTGTTTGTTCTCGTTTCCTTTAGACAGCGCTATCCCACTAATAAGGAGTAGGTAGCATCGTCGTTGGAGTTGTAAGGGACATTCGAAAGGGACAAGTACAATCACTAAAGCAATAGTTAGAAAACTTTAGTAGTAACCCTAAAGTCTTAAGATCTTTCCGAGGCATGATTTCCGAGGCAACATTCGAATGAGACATTTTGATTTTTTAGACTGGAGGGCAACCACTAAAATCTCATATGCTTAATGACTATTTTACCGAAGGCAACCGAAGTTGGGTAAACCCTAGGAGTGAATATGTGCATGTGAATTGTTTAAGTTATATAGTCTTTGCACATTAGGTGATCTACCGTTTTAATTTCAAGTAATCTTCCCATACAATCCTATTAGCATACATCTAGACAGTTAAATATTTGCTGGAATTTAAAGTGCGAAAAATAAACCTAGTTATTACAAGGCTTTGACAGTTACATAATTATCTTGACGGAAAATAAAAATGCAGAAGCTTAAAACCCTAATTAAAACTATTACAAACTCGAAACAATTACAATAATAATGAAATAAATTAAAATGCGCGCGACAAATTAAATGCGAGAAAAATTGAGAACCCTAAAAATCTAATTGAAAAAATATTTAAGTTATTTTTTTTTGAGAAAAGACTTAATTAGGTTATGTACAATTAAAACCCTAATTCTAATATTTTTTAATTATAAAAAGAAATTGAAATTAACCTAATTTAAACTAAATTAAATAATTCAAGAAAATAAAATATTTTGTAAAAAAAAAAGATTTTATGGATTTTTGTGGTTTTTATTTGAGAAAAAAACATCTTAATTAAATGAATCTAGCTCCTAATTATTTTTAATTATGAAAAAGAAATTAAATTTACCTAACTTACTAATTACATTAAAATAAATATTTTATATAAAAAAAACTCTTTTTTTGTGATTTGTTGATTTTATGATTAATAAAAAAAAGTAATTTATTTTTAGTGAAAAATAATTAAACCAATTAATTAAAATAAAAGAAATAGAAGAAATAATAATAAAGTGAATTAAGAAAGGGCCTGTGTTATGCTGAATAGGGGGTGTGATCCTGAAATTTCCAGGCCCAATAGTCCTTCAAGCCCAGTCAGCACATGCTTTCCTGTGGCATTGACTTGAGGGTGTACCGTAGATCCCCCACTACTATGCGTTAGATCTGGAGACGCTGGGATCCATTGGTGATAACTTGAGGAGTACGGAAGGCGCATGCAATGTTGATGCACTAGATCCGTGAACAAAAATTGAGAAAATAAGAAAATGCTTGGACCTGGGATCGAACCCAGGTCCTCACACTTACCACTAGCGTGCTCTTCCACTGGGCTGTATGTGTTAGTTGTACAAATAATAGAAGAAAAATATAATATAGAAAACAAGTGGGTTAGTAGGAAACGCGCGCGAGATTTCAAATGGTCCACTGATTGGCTGACACCTAATCTTCTTCTACCTTTCTCTGTCGTCTTAGCTGCATACTTTTTACCTACAGTCATGTGTTTGTAGCTATAGCCCTGTGAATTTCCAAAATGCACAAGACACATGATAAATTACTCCTAATTATGTGGATCAATTCGTCTTGATCTCGTGAACATCACGGTGTTCTTCTTTTGGCCTGATTTAACCTGTGTGACAAACCCCTAAAACGCACATGAAAACCCTAATAATGGCAAAGACACGTATATGCATCAAAAACACAATTAAATCATCCAGTCAGGTTGCAAACATATCCATGATCACAAATATATCACTTAAATATACTAATGATGCAGGAAATTCAATAATCGATTTGGAAAAATAAGCAAACCGTGGGAGTGATTGCGTGCGTTTCTGGGCGAGATAAGACTTGCAAATGATCCAGTTGGCTTCAGGGATGCTCTAGGATACGATTGTTGGCTTTGAATTATTCTGAAAGGCCCTGTGGAGTGAAAATCGAGTCACACTTTTTGTCCACTTTTTTGAGTTTGTTCTTTCTCCTCTACGACTGCAAAACCTTGTCTCATGCCTTGTACATGTCCAATATATATCTAAGAATGAATTAGGGTTATAAAATTGGATTGAATCTTTGCAATTATGAGAGATTTGATTTGATTTCTATGCTACATGTAAACTTGATATTTTGAGCCAAATCATCCCTTTCTTGTACCAATTATGCTTGATTCATTTTGGTCTTGATATCTCAGCATATTTTAATTGCCAACCTGTCCAAAAACCAAATCAAAACATATCTTTGCTATTATTCACCAATTATTTGATTTAATTCAATTTTTAATTAATAAAAAATCAAAATAAATTAAAAAATGAAGTAAATAATGTGTGGTTGAATATTTGGGTCTTGGACCATGTTATAAGTGAGTTGCAAGCATAAAAAGTTAAGCCCATTTGGCAAAAATGCATTTTTGAGCACCTTTGACTTTTGGCAATTTTGCAAAAAAAGTCAACTTTGACAAGGCATATCTCCTCCAATTTTAACCCTAGAGAGGTGTTCTTGGACTTTGTAGAAATCTTAGGATGTCCCCGAAGCAACCTTTTTGGTATAATCTCAATTGAGTCTTCAATGTTCATGTAATAAGCTTTGACCCAAAATGTGTTTTTGTTGACTTTTCAAAAGGACCCATAATGTAGAAATTCATATCTTTTTATGAGTGCATATTTTGAACTTGTGGGATGAAGATGAGTTGTAAGGAATTGAATCCTCTTCAAAATGAGCTTTGGATGGAAAATTTCTGATGAAGCATGTGGAAGTTATGCTTGGTCAAAGTTTGGTTGACTTTTACTGAGAAACCCTAATTTAGCAACTTTTGGGTTTTGATGAGTTTGGAGAATTCCTTGGGGAATAATGATAAACCCTTGATCAAATGATGAAAGTCACTTCAAAATGTTGATGTTGACCAAAAATCTTGAAGTTTGACTGTATGTGGGTCACAATTGACTTTTGACCTAATACACTCGATTCTCAAGCATCTGAGCAGTTGACCGAGCAAACTTCTTGTGCAAGGCATGAAACTTGACACGTAGGGTCTTGAGAACATATTAGGACCAAGGAGAGAATATGAGGTCTTTGGAGTCCACCTATCTTAATGAAAATGGAAACCCTAATTTGAGACACCCTGCCTTAGGAGAGAGTTTGTCTGGTCAACTCTTGGGCAAACTTGAGCAAATTGAGGATCTCTAGGAGTATGTGTTGAGTAAAATGAGAGGGAAAATTTTGGGGTACAACAGCTTCCCCTGTTCAATCTTCTTAAGCCTGAGGATGTAGATTGGCCCGTCTGTCTTTCGTGATCTGAAGGTGGAAGATGATTGAACAGTAGAGTGCCCAAAAATTTGCACTCGCATGAAGTGATACTTGATTGGTGATATCGGGAATGGGCTTATAGATGCCATTCAGAAGCTGCTAGAGAATTGTCGAAGATGGGCTTAAAGATTCCATCCAAGATGTGGAGGAATACCGTCGGAGATGGGCTTAAAGATGCCATCTAGAGGATGTTGATTTCTTGAGACATTCCTTTGATGAGAGTTCATGTTACTGTTGTTGATGAACGTTGGTATTTGTCTTGGGAGAAATAGAATTTTAGGAGCTTAAGTTGTCTGTTACTCTACTGGGGAAATAACTCCGGCTTGAGAAAGGGGAAGTGAACTGCATATCTGGTCATGGTATATGTTGCACTGCGACTTACTGGGGAACTGCGAAACTAATCGTGTTTGATCGGGTCCTGGTCTTACTGTGTTGTGAACTTTTTTCTGGAGATAAGAGAGAAGGGACCTAGATAGTAAGGTTATGAGAAGGAACCTGAATAGTAGGGTTGCTTCGAAATGAAAGCCTGGATAGTAGGGTTGTGAGAAGGATCCTGGATAGTAGGGTTACTTCGATATGAAAGCCTGGATAGTAGGGCTGTGAGAAGGAACCTGGATAGTATGGTTACTTCGATATAAAAGCCTGGATAGTAGGGTTGTGAGAAGGAACCTGGATAGTAAGGTTAATTCGATATGAAATCCTGGATAGTAGGGCTGTGAGAAGGAACCTGGATAGTAGGGTTACTTCGATATGAAAGCCTAGATAGTAGGGATGTGAGAAGGAACCTGGATAGTAGGGTTACTTCGATATGAAAGCCTTGGATAGTAGGGCTGTGAGAAGGAACCTGGATAGTAGGGTTACTTCGATATGAAAGCCTAGATAGTAGGGCTGTGAGAAGGAACCTAGATAGTAAGGTTACTTCGATATGAAAGCCTGGATAGTAGGGCTGTGAGAAAGAACCTGGATAGTAGGGTTACTTCGATATGAAAGCCTTGGATAGTAGGGCTGTGAGAAGGAACATGGATAGTAGGGTTACTTTGATATGAAAGCCTGGATAGTAGGGCTGTGAGAAGGAACCTAGATAGTAGGGTTACTTAGATATGAAAGCTTGGATAGTAGGTGTTGTACCCCAAAATTTGCCCTCCCATATTCTTCAAAATTTGCAAAGAACATGCTTCAAAATCTCCTCAAAGGTTGCACAGTTCAAAGGCCTCCTAACAGTCAAAAACTAGGGTTTTGGTTCTGGCAAAGAAATTGAAGTTTCCAAGGGTCCAAACAAGTCTCACATGCCTATAAACATTGTCAAGCATCCACATGCCAAGTTTTAAGACTTACAGCACAAAATTGCACAGTCAAAAACCCTAATTGCTCAACAGTCAACTGCAGGGGCAAAATGGTCATTTGATAGTCAAAAGTTCAAATTTTTGGTCAACATCTTATTTTGAAGACACAAACATCATTTGATCAATTCTTGATCATGATTCTCAAGGCATGGTTCAAAAAGTCTCAAAATGCAAAAGTTTCCATATTTGGACAGTTGAAAAAGTCAACTGTAACTTGACCAAGGCATAACTTCCACATGGTTTATCAGAAAAATTCCATCCAAAGCTCATTTTGAAGAGAATGACATTTCCTACAACTCCTCTTCACACTTAAAGTCCAAGAAATGCTCTCACAAAAAGTTATCAATCTCAACATTATAGGTCATTTTCAAAAGTCAGCAAAAAGGCACTTTAAGTCAAAGACCATAACTTGAGATTGGTAAATCAAAATGACATGGGACCAAAGGAATTGGTTAGAGGACTTCAGGACCTTTCCAAAATGTCCAAGAACATGATCAAAGCTTAAAAATTGAGCAAGATATGCCTTGTGGAAGTTGGGAAATTTTTGGGAATTTTGAAAAGTCAACTTTGCTTCAAAAGCCTCAAAATTGCTAATGGGCCACATTTTCTTCCAAGAATCATCATCCAAAGGTTATGCACGACCATTTGACCCAAAGGGGATTTATTTCATCATTTTTTATTATTTATTTGAATTTTTATTACTATTAATTCATTTAATGAAATAAAATATGACAAAAATAGAAAACCATGTTTTTTAATCCTTTTTTGCAGCATATTCTCTCCATAAAACCTCAAGATTTCGTGCACCCTCAATTTGGAAAGATTTGGCCATGATTGGTATCAAAAACACATGGAAAAGATTTGAAAGGATTTCATTAAAAATCAAATATTTGATTCATCAAAACATTGATTTCTTGACTCAAATTTCTACCCTAATCCATTGGCATACATATACAGATCACAACCCTAATGCCAACAACCTTCAAGCTGCGCCTCAGACCATAGACACACTTTGCATTTTTGTCAAAAAACTCAAAAACTATTTTCCTAGTTTCAGGGTGTTTCAAAGCAAAACAACTATTCCATTGCACTCCTGACACATCCGGGAATCTTCTCCAATCAAATTCAGACCTCTGCACGCAAAGAACTGGTAGAACCGTGTTGCATATTTCATGAAAATACTCATAATCGTATCTTGAATTCCATGCATTTTTCATGTGTTTTTGATGTTGATTTATACTAATGTGCGTCTCCTAAAGCTAATGACATAACTTAATTGAGTTGTGAGGCCCTGTATCAAAAAACGCCATGGAAGATACTTAGGGTTTCAGAGTTCTTGTTTTGGGGCTTTGCACATAGGGTAAAATCATACCTTCAAACCAACACCAATGGATTCGTGACATCCCAACGATGATAACTCACACCTCACGCTCAATTTATGAGCAACCATACGCTAATCGCTATTTTTGAATGTTGAAGTTTGTGGGGGTTTAAAACCCCCGCTATCCTTTCTCTTTTTTTTCAGGTCAAAACGAAGAACGAAGAAGAAGATGAGTTGTTAGTTGATCGTTGGCTGATTCAAACATTGGCGCCTTTTTATTATTATTCCACTAACGCGTGTTTTTTTCTCTTTTATTGATCATTGCTCATCAAATAAACAAAGAAAGCAAATGGCACAATTGGTAGCTGCGTTGTCACACAAGCATTGGGACCTGGGTTCGATTCCCAGGTCCCCTCCCTTTCTCAATATATTTTGTTTTAATGTGATTCCATGCAGTTCCTACCCCAGGGCCTACCATGCATCTTCATGTTTGTGCTTGGCACGCGCCCCATAAGATCAATCCAGTGGTCAGAAGCTGCAGACCACCATGTGCATAGGTCAACGCCTTCATACACAAGCCAGGAAAGTCCACGTGGGCTAGCGTTTAATGGGCCAAACTACTGGCAATTTACCTCCAATTTGGGACAACCACCCCCTCCTGTTTGTATTTCCCTCTTTCATTCTTTTTGCTTTTTTTTTAATTTATTTTTTTTAATTTGTTTTAATTTAATTACTTTCTCTTAATTTTCCAAATTAATAATTTTTACAACATAAAAAATAACAAAAAAATCAGAAAGACAAAAAAATAAAAATATGTTTTAATGTTTAATTCACTAACATTTTTGTAAATAAATTTTATTAATTAATTTAGTTTTAATTCTAGGATTAATTTTAATGTTTTTTGTAATAAACTAAAAAATGTAGAATTAGGGTTTTATACTTTTATCCTTTTTTTTCTTTTCTTTTACCATTATTAATAATTAATTATTTATTTTGTAAATAAATTTGCCATTAAATAATTAGGTTAAAACTAGGTTAAATTTAAACATTTTTTTTAATAAATAAAAATAGTTTAGAATTAGGGTTTTAATTTCATTTAATTTTCTTACTAAATTCCATAAATACAAAAAAAACTCAAAAATAATTTCCTTTTCTCATTTAACTTAATTAATTTATTAATTGTAATTTAATTACCTTAAAAGGGTCCAACGCCCTCGCATTCCCGACTTTACTTCTTTTCGCATTTTACTTTTATTTTCTTTTTGTGAATATAATGTATTTATCCCAAAGCCGTGTAATAGATTAATTAGACATTTATCTTTCCGCATTTTATTTTATTTCAAATCGGGTCTTGGATTAATTTGGCGATGTAGACCCGCGCCTTTGTAATAGCGTAGGACTTTTTAATTCCGCATCTTTTAACTGTTAACAATTTGCATGAAAGAATGAATGCCAAAATAAAAGCAACGCGTAGATCACCAATGCATGAACAAGATAAACATAAATGAACATGACACACAAATCACACACCATCCCTAGGGTACGTCTCACTGTTGCCTTGCCCCTCGAAAGGTGGTCGTCGAGTAGAGGATGTTTTAGTAAGTCCTCATGTCCATGAACATGGCATGAGGGTAGCTTCTAAGGTGTCTTCCTATTGCTCCGGTGATCACCATGTCCCGAACCCTCGAATTGACTCGAACACCTCCAATAGTGGTGCTACCTACCTCTCAATGGTGGGATGGCACTACTTTAAGGACATTTACACAGACAAATTCCTTAGGGTAGGTAGAGAACTCGTAGATACTTGCTCTAATTTCAAAACAAATCAAAAACTTCTTTTCACACCGACACTTTTCAAAAAGCTTTCAAAAGCAATTTTTCAAACACTCTCGAGGACTGATACAAGAGTCGAACTGAAATTTTCAAAGAAACTTTTTAAACCCACAGTTGAAAAGCAAACAAACAATTTTAAAAACACAAATGAGCAAGTATCTAAGAGCCCATGGATAACCATGGATAGAAAGGGTGCTAACACCTTCCCTTTCTATAAATCTACCTCCCGAACCGAGAGCAATCTCTATAAGGAATTTTTCTGTGCTTTTGTCCTTTCCATTTGGAGAAAATAAAAGACGGTGGCGACTCTTGCTTCTGCGACATTTCGCGAACCAGCGTTAAACAGTCAGTTCCAGATCCACCGATCACAGAACTGGCGACTCTGCTGGGGACCTTTATAAAGTGAGGTGTACCTTAGGATAGTTCATAACTGTGTTTTCAATTGTATTGACTTGTTTGCTTTAAATTGTGGGTTGCATGGGAGTTACATAGATCCTAACCCGGATCTGGGGATACCCTGTTTAGGTAGCATAAGCTGTGAGGGACCTGTCCGGCATAGACCGACACGGGTGAAGCAGTGGCTACGTTGGTGTGGCACCTTGGTCTGTACCGATATCCCTTGTGTCGCAACGAGGAGAATATGGGTCTTCTGAGGAGTCATCAAGCACCAACAGACCTTAGAAACTTAAATGACACAACTTGGCCATTAGAACAGTAGCAGTATGCTACGCCCATTGAGGCTAAACTCTCGTGATGGTTCTGGTCGCAAGAAAAGATTGCGATGTTGGAGTTATGACCGATTGAGGGTAGTCAATGATATTGGGATCCTCTAAGAACCCGGTTACTTTTGATAGGACAGGTGTGAACCAACAAACTGAAAGAGGGTAATACCTAGACCTCATGCTGGCCTAAACTTTAAGGGCTTGTTTTGTGTGACTTGTGTGCCTTACCATGTTTGTCTTTGTAAATATCTGTGGTGTGCTTAATCATGGCATCATAACATCATGAGCATTGCATGCATCCTGCATAAGGACTGACCATTTCAAAGACAAGAAGGTTTCACCTTTGCTCTGTTTTGTAGGACATCATGATGCCTATGCGAAGGAATACTATCCGGTTCAACTTTGTTCACCCACCAGAGTTGCTTGAAGAGTTGGTTAGCAGAATTCCAAATACCACTTCCTTCATCCAGAGGCATGGTTCTCTTCTCAGCTTAGTCACTGTAAAGCGGGATCAACAGTTGATGAGTGTCCTGACCCAGTTCTATGACCCTCTGTATCAGTGCTTCACCTTTCAAGACTTCCAGCTGGTCCCTACCCTGGAAGAGTTCTCTGATTTGCTTGGTATCCCTATCTTAGATCAGACTCCCTTTACTGGTTGGGAAAAGACCCTCAGGCTTGAGGAGGTTGCTGCAGATCTTCCTTTGACCTATCAAGAAGTAATGGACAACTGGGTGACTAGAAGCGGAGTTAAGGGTTTCTTGGCCAAGTTTCTGATTGGTAAAGCTAACAGTTTCTGGAATGACTTGGACTTTAGGGCATATGAAGACATCCTAGCTCTCTTAATCTATGGGCTAGTCTTGTTTCCTAATCCTGACAACTTCATCAATGTCACTGCCATAAGGATCTTTATGTCTCAGAACCCTGTGCCCACTCTCTTGGGTGACATCCTGCAACAACTTTATGCTCGTACTGCCCGAAGACGAGGAACCCTATGGTGTTGTATCCCTTTGTTGGTGAGGTGGTTTATTTCGCACCTCCCTAAGTTCGTGCTGAAGAACCAAGAAGGAAGAGGTTGGGCTCATAGGTTAATGTCCCTCACTGATAAGGACATCATTTGGACTTTCAGAGGTTTGGATGAGATAGTTGTTATTGATCGTTGCGGAGAATACCCTAATGTTCCTTTGATTGGTACTCAAGGAGGAATTTCATACAATCCATGTCTAGCGCTCAGTCAGTTTGGAAGAGCCAGAAAAGCAGGACCTCATGAGATGTTGGTGCCTCACATCAGTTTTGAGTTTCAGGTGGATAGTGACGAGCTGCGTCGTAGGTTCATCAAGGCTTGGGACAAAGTTCATAAAGCTGACCCACAAGAGTTAGGACCAAAGACTTCTCTACCTACGGAAGCCTACTACAAATGGGTTCGCATCCGTGCTCAGAAGTTAGGTATGTCGTACGAAGCTGTCAGACCCATCATTCTTGAGTATCCTGACAAAGATGGGGCTCCTCCAACTGTCCTCCCTCCTCAGATACCTACTGATTATGAGACATTAAAGAGGTCTTGGTCGCAACTGCGAGAAGAACGGGATTCTTATCGGGAAAAGTTCAATGAGCAGGAATTGAAGATCCAGAAGCTGACAAAGCAGTTGGAGAATGAGCGAGCTCTGAATGACTACATCCGTACTGAGAAGAGGAGACCATGGGATCAATAAGGAGCTTTGGATGTTCTTTTACAGTTTTATTTCCCTTTTAAGTATTTCCCTTTTATGTAACGCCTAAGGGCAACCTGTTGAACAATTTAAGTTTCAAAGTTGAATCTAATGAAGTGTGTTCCTTTTTTGTTTACAAAGTTGATTCCCGATTGTCTTTGAAAACATAAATCATACGCATTCCATTCATCATGTGCATAGCAGGTATTCTTCTTTTCAGGTTGCTTACTGTTCTTCGCTGTTTATTTCAGCATCATGAACCCTGACTCATCATCAACCGAGATGTCTATCAAGGCTCTTCAGGCGCAGAATGCGCAATTTCAGGAGCTGATCATGGGTTTGGCTCAAGGCCAAGAAGAGCTGAAGGCTTTACTCCTGAAGAAGGAGAAGAAGAAGAAGAAGAAGAGAACTGTTCTTTTTAACTCGGGCCGAAGGTTTGGCAACACTCTGCAGAATGAAGAGGCTAGTTCTTCTGTAGGCAAAGGCAGTCCCCAAGGGGGAAAGGCTTCAAGTCCAGTAGTCTCTGACAACGAGACTGACTTTGATGAGGAACAATATCCTCCTGCTGAAGACCGGTATAAGCAGTTGGAAGACAGACTGAATGCAATGGAGATCTAACAAGTGCCTGGGCTGGATTTCGGAGACTTGGGCTTATCTACTAGTGTGATTATTCCTCACAAGTTTAAGGCACCATCTTTCACCAAGTATGACGGGGCGTCTTGTCCCAAGCTACACCTCAGATCTTATGTGCGGAAGATTCAACCGTACTCAGTGGACAAGAACTTGTGGATCCATTTCTTCCAGGAGAGTCTTTCAGGGACTCACCTCGAATGGTTCTATCAGCTGGATGGGACCAAGATTCGTAACTGGGAGGAGTTGGCTACTGCTTTTTACAAGCAGTATCAATATAATGCCGACCTTGCTCCTACACGTACCCAACTCCAGGGTATGTCGCTAGGATCAAGCGAAGGTTTTAAAGAGTATGCATAGAAGTGGAGGGATCTGGCTGGCAGGGTGCAGCCTCCGTTAACTGACCGTGAGCTGGTGGATATGTTCTTGGGGACCCTCTCAGGGCCGTTTTTCAATCATCTTATCGGTAATTCGTCTGCAGGGTTTACTGATCTTATTCTGACTGGAGAGAGAATAGAGGCTGGAATGAAGTCCGGAAAAATTCAGAAGGGTGCATCTTCAAGTTCTGAGAAGAATCCCTTTAAGAAGGAGGCCAGTGCTGTATATGGGCCTAAAAGACATGATAAACTTGAGCGCCACCAATCTGTCAACGCGGTGATGATTGCCAAGCCTGCTGCCGCTCCTCGGTAAACCAATCCACAAAGGGCTGAAAGACCCAGAAGAGAGTTCACCCGTCTAAGCATGACTCTATCACAAATCTTGCCGCAGTTGCTATCCACCAATTTGGTGACTGTCAGGGAGGCCCCGAAGGTTGTAAATACTGTCTCTCCGAAGTACAATCCAAATGCCCGTTGTGCTTATCACTCCGATAGCCCGGGGCATTCCACTGATGACTGTTGGGCATTGAGGAATAAGGTGCAAGACCTTATTGATGCGAAAGAGATACAATTTGAAGCGCCTGAGAGGCCAAATGTGGTGACTGCTCCTATGCCCCAGCATGGAGTGAATGCCGTTGATGATGATGTGTATGCCGTTTCTGTGAATGATGTAGCCACTCCTCTGAAGACTGTTAAGAGGAACCTACTGCTGGCCGGTTTATTTCCGGGTTGTAGTAAAGGTTGCCTTTTCTGTGCTGTTTCCCTTTCTGGTTGTCCTTTGCTGAAGTTGGGCATCCAAAGCCTGATGGACAGCAAAGAGATTCTGTTCAAGAAGACTGCTGTTCAGTTTGTTCCGGTGGAAGAAGTTTCTGTTGTTACGATATTCAATAATCCGATCAAGGCTCTCCCGAGGAAGCCGGTTAAAATCATGACTGTCGCACCCATTGTGATTACCGTTCCGGGGCCTCTCCCCTATGAGTTCGATAAGGCTATCCCATGGCACTATAGGGCAGATGTGTATGTACATGGAATAAAACAAGAGTTCAACACTGGTACCAACGTCAGCAATATCACTGGTCCGGCCAAAGTAACCCGCAGTGGCAGACTCTTCTCGCCTGACATTGCGCCACCAGCTATTCGAAGACCCCTCACTATAACACCTGCAAGTATACCTGTTCCCAGTTCTGATCAAGTTATCTCCCCTGCTGCCGAGTCATCTAATGCTCGGGGCAAAGGGATTGAAGATGAGCCTGCCCAGATGGAGGCACCAAAATCTATGAATGCTGAGGCCTCCCAACAAGAGATGGAGGAAATTTTGAAAATAATCAAGAAGAGTGACTTTAATGTTGTTGAGCAGCTGGGGCATACACCCTCCAAAATCTCTATGCTCTCCTTACTACTGTGCTCAGAGGCCCATGCTAAGGCCCTGATTTCATTTCTCAAGACGGCCCATGTGCCACAGGAGACATCTGCAGTCCAGTTTACTGATTGCGTAGCCAATTTGACAGCCGACAATGGTTTGGGTTTCTCGGATGCTGACCTTACTGCTAAGGGAAAGGACCACAACGATGCCCTGCATGTCTCTATTGAATGCAGTGGCACTACTCTTGCGCACGTGTTGGTGGACACTGGTTCTTCCCTAAATGTGCTACCCAAGAAGGCCTTAGACCGTTTGGATTGTGAGGGCCTGGAGCTGAAACCTAGCAACATTATCGTCAGAGCCTTTGACGGTTCTAAGAGGATGGTTCATGGAGAGGTAGACATTCCTATTCGTGTGGGTTCTCAAGTATTCGACTCTACTTTCTATGTGATGGATATCCGTCCATCATATTCTTGTCTACTGGGTCGACCTTGGATCCACAAAGCTGGGGCAGTGACCTCTACCCTACACCAGAAGCTCAAGTACCCCGTCAGAGGGAAGATTGTCACTGTGCAGGGAGAGGAGGAGTATATGGTGAGCCATTTAAATTCCTTCAGGTATATTGAGATGGACGGGGAGTTTATCGAAACCCAACATTTTGAAGAGGTACCTCCAACATTGGCAGCAGCGGAAACAGTGGTTGAAGAGGACTTTCCATTGAAGATGGCTTCCTTGAAGGATGCCCGGGCTGTGATCAAGAAAGGTGAATGTGCTAACTGGGGCAAGCTCCCTGATTTTACACAAAAAACTGACAAGTTTGGACTGGGTTTTACTGCAGAGGTTCAGAAGGCTGTACGCAAGGCAAAGATCAGAAGACCTCCTGTGCTCATTACCAACCCAGGAGTGAATGCTATTGGGGACGAAGATGAAGTGGAAGAGTCAGAGTTTGAAAGCTGGATCTACCCGACGACTGGTGGTGGATTGACCAATTGGATTGCCAAAGATCATACTCCTGTTACTTTTGTTACGCAGTAATAAACTCCTTTGTTTTGTTATTTGTAATAAACAATAAATTAAAACTCTATGGCCCGGTGTCTTACCCGGGGCACCGTGGCTTCATTTGTGAGGGTATATTAATTGTCATTTCATATATCATGAATAAAGACCTTGGACGCTTTCTCGCATTTCAAATCTTATGCTCCTTTTTCTTTCTTTCCTTTCTTTATATATTGCAAAACAGCTGTATTTACACACACTCACTCATACAGGTTCCAATCCACTCTGGATCTCACTGGTAACGACTCTGCTACTGCCAGTTATGACTTCGAAAATCCGATCAACTTAGCCGAAGACGAAGGTGAAGATGATTGCGAAGTGCCTGGCGAGCTTGCAAGACTGTTACTTCAGGAAGAGAGGGCAATTCAACCACATGAAGAGCCGGTGGAAACAATAAATCTGGGTACTGATACGGACAGAAAAGAGGTTAAGATTGGTGCCAACCTAGAGCTCAGCGTGAAGCAACGGTTGACTCAGATGCTACATGATTATGTGGAGATCTTTGCCTGGTCTTACGAAGACATGCCTGGGTTGGATACCGACATTGTGGTCCATCATTTGCCTACCAAGGAAGACTGCCCTCCGGTCAAGCAAAAGGTCCGCCGTATGCGTCCAGAGATGTATGAGAAGATCAAAGCTGAGGTTATGAAACAGTTTGATGCCGGTTTCCTTGCAGTGACTTCTTACCCTCAGTGGGTTGCTAATGTGGTTCCAGTGCCAAAGAAAGATGGAAAGGTCATAATGTGTGTCAATTACAGGGATCTGAATAGGGCCAGCCCCAAGGATGACTTCCCCCTACCTCACATTGATGTCCTTGTTGACAATACGGCTCAGCACAAGGTGTTCTCTTTCATGGATGGTTTTTCAGGCTATAATCAAATCAAGATGGCTCCTGAAGACATGGAAAAGACTACCTTTGTTACTCAGTGGGGCACCTTCTGCTACAAGATCATGCCTTTTGGACTGAAGAACGCTGGGGCAACCTACCAACTTGCCATGGTTGCTTTATTTCATGACATGATCCATCATGAGATTGAAGTGTATGTTGATGACATGATTGCAAGGTCCCAAACTGAGGAGGAACACCTTGACCATCTGCAGAAGCTGTTTGACCGTCTGAAACTGTACAAGCTGAGGTTGAACCCGAACAAGTGCACCTTCGGGGTAAGGTCTGGAAAGTTGCTAGGCTTCGTTGTAAGTGATAAGGGTATTCAAGTGGACCCTGCCAAGGTTAAAGCCATTCAAGAGATGCCAGTTCCTAGGACAGAGAAGGAGGTCAGAGGCTTTCTAGGACGCCTGAATTACATTGCTCGGTTAATCTCACACCTAACTGCTACCTGTGAACCAATCTTCAAGTTGCTGAAGAAAGATCAGGTAGTACGTTGGAATAATGAATGTCAGGCCGCTTTTGACAGAATCAAAGAGTATCTCCAAGAACCACCCATCCTTATGCCACCGGTTGAGGGGAGACCTCTGATATTATACCTGACAGTACTTGACAACTCAATGGGGTGTGTGCTGGGGCAGCATGACGAGTCTGGCTGAAAAGAGCATGCCATTTATTACCTTAGCAAAAAGTTTACCGACTGTGAGACCCGATACTCACTGCTTGAGAAAACTTGCTGCGCTTTGGTATGGGCTGCTCGCCGGCTGAGACAGTATATGCTGACTCACACTACCTTTTTGATCTCAAAGATGGATCCTATAAAGTACATATTTGAAAAGCCTGCTCTGTCTGGGAGAATAGCAAGATGGCAAATGATCTTGACAGAATACGACATCCAGTACACGACTCAGAAAGCCATCAAGGGAAGTGTATTGGCAGACCACTTGGCACATCAGGCAGTAGACGACTATCAGTCAATGAACTTCGAGTTTCCAGACGAGAGCATCATGATTGTGACTGATTGTGAAGTACCTGGACCGGATGAAGGACCTGAGGAAGGATCCCGATGTTCTATGCACTTTGACGGGGCCTCCAACGCTTTGGGTAACGGCATCGGCGCTGTGATCATATCTCCTCAAGGCACTCATACTCCACTCACTGCCCGACTATGTTTCAACTGCACCAACAACATGGCGGAGTATGAGGCATGCATCATGGGTCTTCAAGCTGCGATCGACCTAAGGATCAAGTATCTGAGTGTCTTCGGAGATTCCGCTCTCGTGATCAATCAGATCAAAGGGGAGTGGGATACGAAACATCCGAATCTTATTCCTTACAGAGAATGTGTGTTGACATTGATCCCCCACTTCATAGAGATAACCTTTGAACATTTCCCAAGAGAGGAGAATCAGTTAGCGGACGCGTTAGCTACGATGTCTTCCATGTTCAAGGTCAAATGGGACAATGAGGCTCCCCGGATCATTATCTGGAAACTGGATGAACCGGCATACTGTTGTGATCTCGAGACTGAATTGGTGACCGAGAAGCCTTGGTACCATGAGGTGAAGAGATATTTGGAAGCTCAGGAATACCCTGAAGGTGCGTCTGTCAATGATAAGAAGTTTCTGAGAAGGTTCACAGCGAAGTTCTTCCTTAGCAACAGCATCCTGTATAAGCGAAACCATGATTCGACCTTACTGCGTTGTGTGGATAAAACTGAAGCAGAAAAGATCATGGCAGAGGTGCATGAGGGTACCTTCGGAACACATTCAAGTGGACACACTATGGCAAAAAAGATCCTTCGGGCAGGGTATTTCTGGTCCACAATGGAAGCCGATTGTTACCAACATTCTAGGACATGTCACAAATGTCAGATTTACGCAGACAAGGTGCATGTTCCTCCAGTTCCTCTAAATGTCCTGACTGCGCCTTGGCCTTTTGCAATGTGGGGCATAGATATGATCGGTGAGATTAAACCTACAGCATCCAATGGGCATCGCTTCATCCTGGTAGCGATTGATTACTTTACGAAGTGGGTTGAAGCAACATCCTACGCTACGGTAACCAAGAACGTTGTGGCACGGTTCATTCGGCACAACCTGATCTGTCGATACGGTGTCCCTGAGAGAATCATTACAGACAACGGTACCAATCTTAATAACAAAATGATCGCTGAGCTCTGCGAGCAGTTCAAGATACAGCACCACAACTCTTCTCCTTACAGACCGAAGATGAATGGGGCTGTAGAAGCAGCAAATAAGAATATCAAGAAAATCGTGCAGAAGATGACAGTGACTTATAAAGATTGGCACGAGATGTTACCGTTCGCTCTACATGGGTACCGTACCTCATCCAGAACGTCAACCGGGGCAACTCCCTTATCCTTGGTCTACAGTATGGAGGCAGTCTTACCGATCGAAGTGCAGATACCCTCTCTCCGGATAATGAAGGATGCAGATCTGAACGAAGATGATTGGATCCAGACACGACTTGATCAGCTAAACTTAATTGATGAAAAGAGACTTGCTGCTATTTGTCATGGTCAGACGTATCAGAAACGGATGATCAGGGCATTTAACAAAAAGGTCAGACCACAAGAATATCAAGTTGGGGATCTGGTAATCAAGCGTATCATCCTTCCTCAGAGTGATCCAAGGGGCAAATGGACCCCTACGTACGAAGGGCCATTTGTGGTTAAACATGTGTTCTCAGGAGGAGCCATGATTCTAACCAACATGGATCGTGACGACCTTTCTCACCCCGCCAATGCAGACATAGTAAAAAGATACTACGCATAAAAAAGACCCGCTAGGTTGACATACCTAGGCAAAAATTAGGGCTTCCCGGCAAACCAAAAGGGTTCGGGAAAAATTAAGGGATGAAATGAAAAAATCTGTAGACCCGGCAAGTCGAAAACCTGAAAGGGCGGCTTGGGCAAAAATGGGTATCCCGGTGGACTGAAAACCCGAAAGGGCGGTCCAGGCAAAAGTTAGGGATAAAGCATAATACTATGTCTCATTGGATCACTTTGCATCCAGAATCCGGTATCTACATCAAGTTCAGACGGCATTAATCAATCAGCTTCATCTTCAACTAGGTCATCAAGTGATGAGACGCTCAAAGATATAAGGGCGATAGCAGAGTTGGAACCCAGTGGGATTATTCTTCTCACATAGCTGTTTTGTTTTCCTTTTGTACAAACTTGTATAAACTCTTTTATTCGGCGGCGTTCTCTTACTAGGACGTCAGCCTCTTGTACATAAACGCCTATTTTACAGGCAAATTCGAAAATCAATATAAAATCACTTTTCAGCTACAAATTGCCCATTATTTTTCCTTTTTTCTGTTTTGTTTTGCGAAGAACGTCCAAGGTTCAATTTGTGATATATGCATTGACACTAATTGCTAACTCATAAATATTTGCATACGAAACAAAGGATTAATTACAAGTAACATTAGAAGCAGGGGCAATAAAGAGTTGTCTAAGCGATCTAATTGTTCCGTCCACCAAGGTACCAAGGTAAGTTCGGCTGAAAAACATGACCAAGATATCTTAATTCCCCAGAGAGTGCGTCAGCAAATCAGTGCACTCTCCCCAAGCAAAGTTACAGTCAACCTTAGGGAAGTTGGGTATCCTCCAGCAGATCTCAACATTCCCCAACAATATACATGCATTCTTAACAAGCATCCCCGACAGTCTTGGTCTAAAGATTGTTCCCCGGCGGCATATCAACATTCAATGGAGTCACTTCCCCAATATAGTTCAAATTTTCCCCAGGAGAGTCCAATCCAGTTTCCCCAGGAAGGTTGGAATCCATCTCCCCGAGCAGTAAGCTTATCCCCAGTAGATTCTGGAAGCTTATCCCGGCAGAGCACGAACGCGTCCCCCGGCTTTATTCAAAGGTTATTTCCCTACCAGGATATAACTGGGTTATCCTCAGCCAAAAGCCACAGAAAGATCATCCCCAACGAAGTCTTCCTATCCCCAATGGAGTCTATTAACACTTCCAACATAACAATGGTATCCCCAGCAAGGTTACCATCAACATTCCGGCAAAGTACCTCTCTCCCCACAGAGTGTGGTTCCCCAGCAAGGTAGCTAGAGTAATTTTCTCCCCGCAGAGTAATCCATTCGCCAAGTTTATTCCCCAACGGAGTTATCTTTTCCTACCGATATTCTTTCAACCATCACTCCCCAGCGGAAACGAAGAACTCTCTTCAAACATCAGCCCAGGATGTGACTTCCCGGCACCCGTCAAGGATTTACTTTCCTAGACGAAAAACATACATTCATAAACATCACATTTCCATACATTATAGCATGCATATATGCATCACATCTTACAAATCTCATTTATGTTGAGAACATCATCGCTTGATTCATATCATGCCTTGCACATGACTGACCTTTACCTTTCAGGAAAGATCCAGTTAAGTTCTCAGCTATATTTCAAGACTTTAGTCTGGTTCAGTTAAATCGACCCTAAGATTTTCCTGATTCTTATCCAGTCAAAGGCCTTCTCTGGTTCAGTCAGATCGACCCTAAGATCTTCCTGATTCTTATCCAGTTGAAGATATTCCAAGACCTTGTCCGGTTCAGTTAAATCGACCCTAAGATTTTCCTGATTCTTATCCAGTCAAAGGCCTTCTCTGGTTCAGTCAGATCGACCCTAAGATCTCCCTGATTCTTATCCAGTTGAAGATATTCCAAGACCTTGTCCGGTTCAGTTAAATCGACCCTAAGATTTTCCTGATTCTTATCCAGTCAAAGGCCTTCTCTGGTTCAGTCAGATCGACCCTAAGATCTCCCTGATTCTTATCCAGTTGAAGATTTCAAGACCTTGTCCGGTTCAGTTAAATCGACCCTAAGATTTTCCTGATTCTTATCCAGTCAAAGGCCTTCTCTGGTTCAGTCAGATCGACCCTAAGATCTCCCTGATTCTTATCCAGTTGAAGATTTCAAGACCTTGTCCGGTTCAGTTAAATCGACCCTAAGATTTTCCTGATTCTTATCCAGTCAAAGGCCTTCTCTGGTTCAGTCAGATCGACCCTAAGATCTCCCTGATTCTTATCCAGTTGAAGATTCCAAGACCTTGTCCGGTTTAGTTAAATCGACCCTAAGATTTTCATGATTCTTATCCAGTCAAAGGCCTTCTCCGGTTCAGTCAGATCGACCCTAAGATCTCCCTGATTCTTATCCCAGTAGAAGACATCCTAGATTCTCTCAGCGTTACTGTTGAGGTTGAAGTCGCCTATGATTCTCTCAGTGTTACTGTTGAGGTTGTAATCTCCCCAGGATTCTCTCAGTGTTTCTGTTGAGGTAGTAATCGTCCAAGGTTCTCTCAGCGTTCCTGTTGAGGTAGTAATCGCCCAAGATTCTCTCATCGTTACTGTGGAGGTAGTAATCGCCCCAAGATTCTCTCAGCGTTCCTGTTGAGGTAGTAATCGCCCCAAGATTCTCTCAACGTTCCTGTTGAGGTAGTAATCGTCCAAGGTTCTCTCAGCGTTCCTGTTGAGGTAGTGAACGTCCAAGGTTCTCTCACTGTCCCGTTGAGGTAGTAACCATCCCTGGTTCATTAATCACCTTTTGAAGTTCCAGATTCAATTCCTGTAACCAGTCAGGGCGCATCTATACAAAGAGTTTGAAGACCAGCTCCTGTAACAGGTCAGGTAATCATCTTTCTTCTTCAGGTACGCAAGTTCTCGCTAAGGAATCTCTTACGCGATCGACACCCAGATGGCATCTATAAGCCCATCCACCTATCCATCACCTCTCAGCATGGCATCTATAAGCCCATCATCCTATCCATCAATCTCCAAATGGCATCTATAAGCCCATTCCTACCATCACACTACTATGAGAGCGCAAATTTCTGGGCACTCTAGTGTTCAATCATCTTCCACCTTCGGATTACGAAAGGCACGTCAGCCAATCTGCATCCTCAGGTCTAAGAAGATTGAACAGGGGCAACTGTTGTACCCCAAAATTTGCCCTCCCATATTCTTCAAAATTTGCAAAGAACATGCTTCAAAATCTCCTCAAAGGTTGCACAGTTCAAAGGCCTCCTAACAGTCAAAAACTAGGGTTTTGGTTCTGGCAAAGAAATTGAAGTTTCCAAGGGTCCAAACAAGTCTCACATGTCTATAAACATTTTCAAGCATCCACATGCCAAGTTTCAAGACTTACAGCACAAAATTGCACAAACAAAAACCCTAATGGCTCAACAGTCAACTACAGGGGCAAAATGGTCATTTGATAGTCAAAAGTTCAAATTTTTGGTCAACATCTTATTTTGAAGCCACAAACATCATTTGATCAATTCTTGATCATGATTCTCAAGGCATGGTTCAAAAAGTCTCAAAATGCAAAAGTTTCCATATTTGGACAGTTAAAAAAGTCAACTGTAACTTGACCAAGGCATAACTTCCACATGGTTTATCAGAAAAATTCCATCCAAAGCTTATTTTGAAGAGAATGACATTTCCTACAACTCCTCTTCACACTTAAAGTACAAGAAATGCTCTCACAAAAAGTTATCAATCTCAACATTATAGGTCATTTTCAAAAGTCAGCAAAAAGGCACTTTAAGTCAAAGACCATAACTTGAGATTGGTAAATCAAAATGACATGGGACCAACGGCATTGGTTAGAGGACTTCAAGACCTTTCCAAAATGTCCAAGAACATGATCAAAGCTTAAAAATTGAGCAAGATATGCCTTGTGGAAGTTGGGAAATTTTTGGGAATTTTGAAAAGTCAACTTTGCTTCAAAAGCCTCAAAATTGCTAATGGGCCACATTTTCTTCCAAGAATCATCATCCAAAGGTTATGCACGACCATTTGACCCAAAGGGGATTTATTTCATCATTTTTTATTATTTATTTGAATTTTTATTACTATTAATTCATTTAATGAAATAAAATATGACAAAAATAGAAAACCATGTTTTTTAATCCTTTTTTGCAGCATATTCTCTCCATAAAACCTCAAGATTTCGTGCACCCTCAATTTGGAAAGATTTGGCCATGATTGGTATCAAAAACACATGGAAAAGATTTGAAAGGATTTCATTAAAAATCAAATATTTGATTCATCAAAACATTGATTTCTTGACTCAAATTTCTACCCTAATCCATTGGCATACATATACAGATCACAACCCTAATGCCAACAACCTTCAAGCTGCGCCTCAGACCATAGACACACTTTGCATTTTTGTCAAAAAACTCAAAAACTGTTTTCCTAGTTTCAGGGTGTTTCAAAGCAAAACAACTATTCCATTGCACTCCTGACACATCCAGGAATCTTCTCCAATCAAATTCAGACCTCTGCACGCAAAGAACTGGTAGAACCGTGTTGCATATTTCATGAAAATACTCATAATCGTATCTTGAATTCCATGCATTTTTCATGTGTTTTTGATGTTGATTTATACTAATGTGCGTCTCCTGAAGCTAATGACATAACTTAATTGAGTTGTGAGGCCCTGTATCAAAAAACGCCATGGAAGATACTTAGGGTTTCAGAGTTCTTGTTTTGGGGCTTTGCACATAGGGTAAAATCATACCTTCAAACCAACACCAATGGATTCGTGACATCCCAACTATGATAACTCACACCTCACGCTCAATTTATGAGCAACCATACGCTAATCGCTATTTTTGAATGTTGAAGTTTGTGGGGGTTTAAAACCCCCGCTATCCTTTCTCTTTTTTTTCAGGTCAAAACGAAGAACGAAGAAGAAGATGAGTTGTTAGTTGATCGTTGGCTGATTCAAACATTGGCGCCTTTTTATTATTATTCCACTAACGCATGTTTTTTTCTCTTTTATTGATCATTGCTCATCAAATAAACAAAGAAAGCAAATGGCACAATTGGTAGCTGCGTTGTCACACAAGCATTGGGACCTGGGTTCGATTCCCAGGTCCCCTCCCTTTCTCAATATATTTTGTTTTAATGTGATTCCATGTAGTTCCTACCCCAGGGCCTACCATGCATCTTCATGTTTGTGCTTGCCACGCGCCCCATAAGATCAATCCAGTGGTCAGAAGCTGCAGACCACCATGTGCATAGGTCAACGCCTTCATACACAAGCCAGGAAAGTCCACGTGGGCTAGCATTTAATGGGCCAAACTACTGGCAATTTACCTCCAATTTGGGACAACCACCCCCTCCTGTTTGTATTTCCCTCTTTCATTCTTTTTGCTTTTTTATTTATTTATTTTTTTAATTTGTTTTAATTTAATCACTTTCTCTTAATTTTCCAAATTAATAATTTTTACAACATAAAAAATAACAAAAAAATCAGAAAGACAAAAAAATAAAAATATGTTTTAATGTTTAATTCACTAACATTTTTGTAAATAAATTTTATTAATTAATTTAGTTTTAATTCTAGGATTAATTTTAATGTTTTTTGTAATAAACTAAAAAATGTAGAATTAGGGTTTTATACTTTTATCCTTTTTTTTCTTTTCTTTTACCATTATTAATAATTAATTATTTATTTTGTAAATAAATTTGCCATTAAATAATTAGGTTAAAACTAGGTTAAATTTAAACATTTTTTTTAATAAATAAAAATAGTTTAGAATTAGGGTTTTAATTTCATTTAATTTTCTTACTAAATTCCATAAATACAAAAAAAAACTCAAAAATAATTTCCTTTTCTCATTTAACTTAATTAATTTATTAATTGTAATTTAATTACCTTAAAAGGGTCCAACGCCCTCGCATTCCCGACTTTACTTCTTTTCGCATTTTACTTTTATTTTCTTTTTGTGAATATAATGTATTTATCCCAAAGCCGTGTAATAGATTAATTAGACATTTATCTTTCCGCATTTTATTTTATTTCAAATCGGGTCTTGGATTAATTTGGCGATGTAGACCCGCGCCTTTGTAATAGCGTATGACTTTTTAATTCCGCATCTTTTAACTGTTAACAATTTGCATGAAAGAATGAATGCCAAAATAAAAGCAACGCGTAGATCACCAATGCATGAACAAGATAAACATAAATGAACATGACACACAAATCACACACCATCCCTAGGGTACGTCTCACTGTTGCCTTGCCCCTCGAAAGGTGGTCGTCGAGTAGAGGATGTTTTAGTAAGTCCTCATGTCCATGAACATGGCATGAGGGTAGCTTCTAAGGTGTCTTCCTATTGCTCCGGTGATCACCATGTCCCGAACCCTCGAATTGACCCGAACACCTCCAACGGTGGTGCTACCTACCTCTCAATGGTGGGATGGCACTACTTTAAGGACATTTACACAGACGAATTCCTTAGGGTAGGTAGAGAACTCGTAGATACTTGCTCTAATTTCAAAACAAATCAAAAACTTCTTTTCACACCGACACTTTTCAAAAAGCTTTCAAAAGTAATTTTTCAAACACTCTTGAGGACTGATACAAGAGTCGAACTGAAATTTTCAAAGAAACTTTTTAAACCCACAGTTGAAAAGCAAACAAACAATTTTAAAAACACAAATGAGCAAGTATCTAAGAGCCCATGGATAACCATGGATAGAAAGGGTGCTAACACCTTCCCTTTCTATAAATCTACTTCCCGAACCGAGAGCAATCTCTATAAGGAATTTTTCTGTGCTTTTGTCCTTTCCATTTGGAGAAAAAAAAAGACGGTGGCGACTCTTGCTTCCGCGACATTTCGCGAACCAGCGTTAAATAGTCAGTTCCAGATCCACCGATCACAGTAGGGCCGTGAAAAGGAACTTGGATATTAGGGTTACTTCGATATGAAAGCTTGGATAGTAGGGTTGTGAGAAGGAACCTGGATAGTAGGGTTACTTCGATATGAAAGCCTGGATAGTAGGGCTGTGAGAAGGAACCTGGATAGTAGGGTTACTTCGATATGAAAGCCTTGGATAGTAGGGCTGTGAGAAGGAACCTGGATAGTAGGGTTACTTCGATATGAAAGCCTAGATAGTAGGGTTGTGAGAAGGAACCTGGATAGTAGGGTTACTTCAATATGAAATCCTTGGATAGTAGGGCTGTGAGAAGGAACCTGGATAGTATGGTTACTTCGATATAAAAGCCTTGGATAGTAGGGTTTTGAGAAGGAACCTGGATAGTAGGGTTACTTCGATATGAAAGCCTGGATAGTAGGGTTACTTCGATATGAAAGCCTGGATGGTAGAGTTGTGAGAAGGAACCTGGATAGTAGGGTTACTTCGATATGAAAGCCTGGATAGTAGGGCTGTGAGAAGGAACCTGGATAGTAGGGTTACTTCGATATGAAAGCCTAGATAGTAGGGCTGTGAGAAGGAACCTGGATAGTAGGGTTATTTCGACGTGAAAGCCTTGGATAGTAGGGTTGTGAGAAGGAACCTGGATAGTATGGTTACTTCGATATGAAAGCTTGGATAGTAGGGCTGTGAGAAGGAACCTGGATAGTAGGGTTACTTCGATATGAAAGCCTTGGATAGTAGGGCTGTGAGAAGGAACATGGATAGTAGGGTTACTTCGATATGAAATCCTGGATAGTAGGGATGTGAGAAGGAACCTGGATAGTAGGGTTACTTCGATATGAAAGCCTTGGATAGTAGGGCTATGAGAAGGAACCTGGATAGTAGGGTTACTTCGATATGAAAGCCTGGATAGTAGGGCTGTGAGAAGGAACCTGGATAGTAGGGTTACTTCAAAGCGATAGTTTAGAATAGTTGACCCGTTTAATTTCGGGAACTGAGTTTCCATTGGTCGTCTGTAGATGTGATCTGTATAACTGATGGATTTGTTGAAGCTAATCGTCTTTTCCTGCAAAAGATATCAGGGTTAGTTATATGCGATTCATGACATGCAGGGTGAGATGATGTTCTCAAAAATAAATGAGATTATGCTGAGTATGATATGTACGCGTATGTCATGATGCACATTCATGAGATGCTGTCGGGGGTATGCTCGTGTCTGGGAAAATAAATCCCTGACGATTGCTGGGGATTTGTAAATATTCTGTCGGGACGAGATGTTGGAGAATAACTTTGCGGGGACCAACTTAGGGGAAGAGATACTCTGTTGGTAGACCTACTGATCTGGAGGAATAAACTCATCTGGGGATGAAGTTCCATTGTTGGAGATGACGAGCTCTGTTGGAGATTGAGCTTCTATATCTGTAGAAATAAACTCCGCTTGGGGATGAAATTTATTGACTCGCCCGCGATTATGAACCTCGGCTGGGGATAATTATGTCCTGTTTCGGGAAAGCTAACATCAATGCCTTTGGATACTTTTACTCTGTGGGGAGTGTATATACAATTAATTATGTTCCTAAGCTGGCTCTATCCCGGTACCTGCTGGGCAGAGTAACTGTAGGGTTTGGCACTTCTTGTTTTTGCCCCTGTTTCTGGAATTACGAGTAATTGTATTTTGTTTCTTATGTAAATATTTATGAGCAGAAATCATTTTCAAATGCATATATCAAAAATAAATCATTGGACGTTCTTGCAAAACAAAACAGAAAAAGAAAAAACAGATTGAAGTTTCTTGTGAAAATGACTTGTATTGATTTTTGAAGTTGGCCTGTAATAGGCGTTTTTGTACAAAGAGGCTGACGCGCTAGTAAGAGAACGCCGCCGAGAGATAAAAATTATACAATTTGTGTAAAAGAAAGAAAAAACAGCTATGTGAAACAACCCTATTGGGTTCCAACTCTGCTATTGCCTTTATATCTTCAAGCGTCTCATCACTTTGCTTCTTGGCCGAAGGTTGATCAGATTGGTTGGCACCGTCCGAGCTTGATAGTCGATGCCGAAGTCTGGTCACAAGATGATCCAATGAGACACAGCGGTATGCTTTATATCCCTAACTTTTTCCTGGACCGCCCTTTCGGGTTTTCAGTCCACCGGGATACCCCTTTTTTCCCAAGCCGCTTTTTCAGGTTTTCGACTTGCCAGGTGTACAGATTTTTTTTCATTTTCATCCCTTACTTTTTCCCGAACCCTTTTGGTTCGCCGGGAAGCCCTTATTTTTTCCTAGGCTAGTCGACCTAGCGGGTCTTTGATTATGCGTAGTATCTTTTCACTATGTCTCCATTGACAGGGTGAGGAAGGTCGTCACCATCCATGGTGGTTAGAATCATAGCTCCTCCCGAGAAAATGTTCTTAACCACAAATGGTCCTTCGTACGTGGGGGTCCATTTTCTCCTGGGATCACCTTGCGGCAGTATGATGCGTTTGATCACCAGATCCCCGACTTGATATTCTTGACGCCTGACTTTCTTGTTAAAAGCCTTGATCATTCGCTTTTGATACGTCTGACCATGGCAGATAACAATAAGTCTCTTTTCATCGATTATATTTAGCTGATCAAGTTGGGTTTGGATCCAGTCGTCTTTGTTCAAACCTGTATCCTTCATAATCCCGAGAGAGGGTATCTGGACTTCGATGGGTAGGACTGCCTCCATGCCATATACCAGAGAGTAGGGTGTTGCCCCTATCGACGTCCGTGCTGAGGTACAGTACCCATGAAGAGAAAACGGTAACATCTCATGCCAGTCTTTATATGTCACTGTCATCTTCTGTACAATCTTCTTGATGTTCTTGTTATCTGCTTCAACAACGCCATTCATCTTCGGCCAGTAGGGGGAAGACTTATGATGCTATATCTTGAACTGTTTATAGAGCTCGATGATCATTGTGTTGTTGAGATTCGTACCATTATCGGCAATAATCCTCTCTGGTACACCATATCGACAGATCAGATTATGTCAGATAAACCGCGCCACAAAGTTCTTGGTTACTGTATCAAAGGAACCTGCCTCAACCCACTTAGTGAAGTAATCAATGGCTACTAAGATGAAACGATGTCCATTGGAAGCGGTGGGCCTGATTTCTCCAATTATGTCGATGCCCCACATCACAAAGGGCCACAGAGCTGTCAAGACGTTTAAGGCGACCGAAGGCACATGCACCTTATCAACATAGATTTGGCACTTATGACAAGTTCGAGAGTGCTGATAACAATCGGCTTCCATAGTGGACCAGTAGTATCCTACCCGTAGGATCTTCTTAGCCATGGTATGTCCACTAGAATGGGTTCCGAAGGTGACTTTATGTAGATTTGTCATGATCCTCTCTGCTTCACTCTTGTCTACACACCGTAATAGTGTGGAGTCATGGTTGCGTTTATAGAGGATTCCATTACTGAGGAAGAACTTTGCAGCGAACCTTCTCAAAAATTTCTTATCATTGACAGATGCCCCTTCGGGATAATCTTGAGTCTTAAGATACCTTTTGACTTCGTGAAACCAGGGTTTGTCAGCCACTTCTTCGGTATTGATTTCACAGCAGTGTGCTGGTTCATCCAACCTCTCAATGGTAATTTGGGGAGCTTCATTTGTCCCACCTAACCTTGAACATAGAAGACATGGTAGCTAGCGCGTCCGCTAACTGATTCTCCTCTCGTGGGAAGTGTTCAAAGGTTACCTCCTCAAAGTGTGGGAGCAATGTCAGTACATATTCTTTGTAAGGAATAAGTTTTGGGTGCTTCGTATCCCACTCGCCTTTGATCTGACGCATCACCAGAGCGGAATCCCAAAATACACTCAAGAACTTGATCCTTAGGTCAATAGCAACCCTAAGACCCATAATGCACGCTTCATACTCCGCCATGTTGTTGGTGCAGTTGAAACATAATCGGGCAGTGAACGGAGTATGACAGCCCTCGGGAGATATGATTACGACGCCGATGCCATTACCCAGTGCGTTTGAGGCTCCATCAAAATACATAGACCATCGGGATCCCTCCTTGGGTCCTTCCTCCGGTCCAGGTTCTTCGTAGTCAGTCACCAACATGATATTCTCATCCGAGAACTCGAAATTCTTGGATTGGTAATCATCCACGGCCTGATGAGCCAAATGATCAGCCAATACACTCCTCTCGATTGCTTTTTGGGTTGCATATTGTATGTCGTACTCGGTTAAGATCATTTTCCACCTTGTTATCCTTCCGGAGAGAGCGGGCTTCTCGAAAATATACTTGATCAGATCCATCTTTGATATCAACAAGGTAGTGAGTCAGCATATACTGTCTCAGTCAGCGAGCAGCCCATGCCAAAGCACAACAAGTTTTCTCGAGCAATGAGTATCGTGTCTTACAGTCGGTAAACTTTTTGCTAAGGTAGTATATTGCGTGCTCTTTTCGACCAGACTCATCATGCTTCCCCAGCACACACCCTATTGAATTGTCTAGTCCTGTCAAGTATAATATCAAAGGTCTTCCTTCAACTGGAGGCATCAGAATTGGTGGTTCTTGAAGGTATTCCTTGATTCTTTCAAAAGCGGTCTGGCATTCATCATTCCACTTTACCACTTGATCTTTCTTTAGAAGCTTGAAGATTGGCTCACAAGTAGCAGTTAGATGTGAAATGAATCGGGCAATATAATTTAGGCGTCCTAAGAAACCTCTAACTTCCTTCTCTGTATGACGAGCCGACATCTCTTGTATGGCCTTCACCTTTTCAGGGTCTACATGAATACCTTTGTCACTGACGATGAATCCCAGAAGCTTACCAGACCTTACCCCGAAGGTGCACTTGTTCGGATTTAACCTCAGCTTGTACGTCTTCAACCTATCAAACATATTTTGTAGATGATCAAGATGTTCTTCTTCAGTTTGAGACCTGGCTATCATATCGTCGACGTAAACCTCTATCTCATGGTGAATCATATCATGGAACAAGGCGACCATGGCGTGCTGATAAGTTGCCCCAGCATTCTTCAACCCAAATGGAATCACCTTGTAGCAGAAGGTGCCCCACTGTGTGACGAAGGTCGTCTTCTCCCTGTCTTCAGGAGCCATCTTGACCTGGTTGTAGCCAGAGAAACCGTCCATGAAGGAGAATATTTTATGCTGCACGGTGTTGTCGACCAAAACATCAATGTGAGGAAGTAGGAAGTCATCCTTGGGGCTTGCCCTGTTCAGATCTCTGTAATCCACACACATCTGTACCTTACCGTCCTTCTTAGGTACCGGAGCGACGTTAGCAACCCACTGTGGATAAGAAGTGACAACTAAGAATCCTACGTCAAACTGTTTCATGACCTCTGCCTTGCTCTTCTCTGACATTTCAGGGCACATACGACAGACCTTCTGTTTAATCGGAGGACAGTCTTCTTTAGTCGGCAAGAGATGTACCACAATATCAGCGTCCAAACTAGGCATGTCTTTATAGGACCAGGCGAAGATCTCAACGTAGTCGTGCAACATCTGTATCAACCTCCGTTTGACGCTAAGCTCCAGATTTGCACCTATTTTAACCTCTTTTCTGTCTTCCTCAATACCCAAATTCACTGTCTCAACCGTCTCTTCATGAGGCTGTATGGCCCTTTCTTCCTACTGTAATAGTCTAGAAAGTTCTCCAGACACCTCACAATCATCCCCACCTTCGTCCTCGGCTTGGTTGATCGGATTTTTGAAGTCATAACTGGAAATAGCAGAGCTGTTATCAATGGGTTCCAGAGTGGATATGGATCTACATTATGATACGTGAGTGTGTGTAAGATAATAACTGTTTTGATAAAGTAAAAAACAGAAAAGAAAAATAGAGAGTGCAAAATTTGTATGCAAGAAACGTCCAATGCTTTATTAATGGTATATGAAATGACAAATAATAGCCCTCGCAAGCAAAGCCAAGGTGTCTCAGGCAAGGCACCAGGCCGTAAAGTTTCAAATTGTTTATTACAAATCTTAAAACAAATAAGTCAATTACTGCGGAATAAAAGAAACTGGTATGAAGTCCCTAGTCGTCCAGTTACTCGGTCCACTGTTGGTAGTTGGGTAGATCCAACTGTCAATGTCTGAGTCTTTCTTGTTGTCTTCAATGGAATTAACCCCACGATTGCTGATGCGTAGGGGAGGTCCTCTAGCCCGAGCGCGTCTAACAGCCCTTTGAGCCCCTGTAGTAAAGCCCAAACCAAATTTGTCAGTTTTGTGAGTGAAATTAGGGAGATGACCCCAATTGGCACACCCACCTTCTTCAACCACGGCCCTGACGTCCTTGAGAGAAGTCATCTTCAGAGGAGGTTTGATGCTGGTAGTAGTTTCAGTCGATGCCAAGATCTGAGGGACCTCTTTGAAGTTCTGACAAGGAGTTTCTATGAATTCCCCGTCCATCTCTACGTAGCAGAAGGAAATGAGGTGGCTCACCATGTACTCCTCTTCACCCCGTACAGTGACAATTTTCCCTTTCACCGAATACTTCAGCATTTGGTGGAGTGTGGAAGTAACTGCCCCATCCTCGTGGATCCAAGGGCGACCCAGCAAACAAGAATATGACGGCCTAATATCCATCACATAGAAAGTGGACCCAAAAGTCTGAGAATCCACTTTGACAGGGATATCCACCTCCCCGTGCACCATTCTCTTCGATCCGTCAAAGGCCCTTACCACAATGTTACTACGCTTTAGAGTCAAACCCTTGAAATCTAACCGATCCAATGCCTTCTTCGGCAGAACATTCAGTGAAGACCCAATATCTACCAGCACATGAGCCATAGTGGTGCCCCTGTATTCAATCGAGACATGCAGAGCATCATTATGCTTCCTTCCCTTTGGTGTCAAATTCGCATCTGAAAAACCCAGCCCATTTTCAGCAGTCAGGCTGGCCACACAATCTTTGAACTGATCAGCTGAAGTCTCTTGTGGCACATGCGCAGTTTTGAGGAATGCAATCAAAGCCTTCACATGGGCCTCGGAGCACAATAGCAGGGATAACATAGATATCTTTGATGGGGTCTGCCCCAGCTGCTCGACCACATTGTAGTCGCTCTTAATGATTTTCAGTATTTCCTTCATTTCTTGCTTAGAGGCTTCCACAACAATTTTCTTAGGCGCCTCCGTCTGGGCAGGCTTACCTATAATTTCCTTGTCGCGGGTATCAGACGATTCGCCAACAGGGGTAATAACTGGAGCAAGAACAGGAACTGTATTTGATGTACTAGCAGGAACAACAGATGGAATGACAATAGGCTTGTTGACAGTCTTAGGGGAAATCTCGAGAGAGAAGACCCTTCCACTTCGGGTGACTTTGTTGGTTCCGACAATGTTACCAATATTAGGATCAGCTTCTTCATCTTTCAAATCTTGTTTGATGCCATGATATTACACATCGGCACCATAATGCCAGGGGACAGCTTTGTCCGAGGCATACGGGACAGGACCAGGAACAGTGATTATCAGCGAAGCAATTCTTAGAGCAGATGTGATCCTAATAGGTCTTCTTGAGGAAACCTTGGAAGAATTGGCGGAAATGGTTATAATGGCAATGTCTTCAGATGGAACAACGGGAACCAAAGTTATCTCAAACAATTTTTTTTTGCTATCTATCAGGCGTTAAACACCTAATTTTAGCAAACGGCAACCAGAAGGTAGAAACGAACACATGTGGCAACCTTCACCACAACCCGAAAATATACCGGCCAACAACAAATTTTTCTTGACAGTCATGAGAGGAGTAGAAACTTCATCAACAAAGGTAACAAACAAATCAGTATCAATAGCATTAACTCCACGATCGTGCTTGGGCATGGGAGCCGTTATGATATTTGGCTTCTTCGGAGAATCAAACTCTATTTCCTTGGCTTCAATCAAGTCTTGTACTTTGTTCCTCAGAGCCCATCAGTCATTTGTATCGTGGCCAGGACTCTCAGAATGATAGGTACACCGGGCATTCAGATTATATCGGGGAGATGTAGTATTTGGATTCTTGGGAGTCTCTTTCAAGGTTGCCAAGTTGGATCTCAGCAGGTGAGGTAGCACTTTAGCCAATGTCATGTTGATGCGGGTAAATTGCCGTTGTGGTCTTTCCACCCTTTGTTGATTGTTGCATTGTGGAGCAACTGCGGGTCTAGGTATCATCACGACACTTACTGTCTGACGATGTTCAACCCTGTTTTGGCCCCTCGGGCTATAGATGGAACTGGCTTCCTTCTTACCAGCGAAAAGCTTCTTTACTGAGCTCTAAGAGGCATCCTTCTGTATCTTACCACTCCGGATCCCAACTTCTACTCTCTCTCCAGTTAAAATCAGCTCGGTGAAACTAGCTGACAAGCTGCCGATCAAATGATTGAAAAATGGACCAGATAGCGTCCCCAGAAACATATCAACCAACTCCCTATCAGACAACGGGGGTTGAACTCTCCCAGCCAAGTCTCCATTTCTGTGCATAGTCTTTAAAGCCTTCACTTGCACCCATGGACATACTCTGGAGTTGAGTACGAGTAGGAACAAGGTCGGCATTATATTGATACTGCTTATAGAAAGCAGCAACCAAATCTTCCCAATTTCGGACATTGGCTCCTTCCAGCTGGTAGAACCATTCAAGCCGAGTCCCTGACCGACTATCTTGAAAGAAATGAACCCACAAATTTCTATCAGCGGTGTGGGGATGGATCTTTCTGACATAAGAGCGAAGATGGAGTTTTGGGAAGGACACCCCATCATACTTAGCAAAAACTGAAGCTTTGAACTTCTGCAGGATAACCACTCCCGACACCAATCCCAATTCTTCGAAATCCAGTCCAGGTATCCTCTGAACTTCCATGGCACCCAAACGATCTTCCAATTGTTTTTATCTATCCTCAGCAGGAGGATATTGCTCATCATTGTAGTCGATATCATTGTCAGAAACTGCAGGACTGGGATCATTCTCTTCTTCTTGATTCTCCCCTTCCTTGGATGAAGAGGTCAGATCGACTTGTTGCTTCAACCTCTCTCCAAACCTTCTGCCCATATTTAGAATATCAACAACCTTCTTCTTTTTCTTCTTCTCTTTTAGGATGAGGGCTTTCAGATCCTCCTGCCCTTTTGCCAGACTTATGAACATTTGTTGGAAATGGGCGTTTTGTGCCTGAAGGTCCTTGATGGTTTGTTCGGAAGACATTTTTGCTAAAATAAACCGTGAAGAAGATGAGAAACCTATAATGGTACTTGTACATTGAATGTTATGAATGGGATGCGTATGCAATGATTTCAAAGACTTCGGGAAATTTAAATTTGCAAACCAAAATAAACAAAGATTTTATTAGTTGAATTTGAAGTTCAAATGCCTTTTAGGCGTTACAATTAAAAGAAAATCTAAAAATAGAAAAGAAATCAAAATTCCCATGGATGCTTCCTCTTTGTGCCGAGATAATCATTGAGTCCTCTTTCTTAATGTAGTTGCTTTGTGAGCTCTAAAACCTTCCTCTCCCGAGCATGGAACTGATCCCTGTAAGTATCTCGCTCCTTCATCAACTGAATCTAATACCTCTGTAATTCCCCAAGATCAGTGGGCATATAAGGATAGAGAACCGTGTAAGGAATACCTTCTTCAGTAGTGGGTTCCACAATCACTGGTAAAACGGCCACATAGGGCATCATAAGCTTATGGGCACGAGATCATACCCATTGGAGGTAAGGTTCCATAAGAATGGAAGTTTTTGGCCCCAAAGCCTTGACACCAGATCTGTTTACCATGCCCCAAGCTCGTATGAACCTCCGGCGATACTCATGAGGGGCATCCTCATAGTTGAATACAATGCCCTCGATAAGTAACTCATAGGGACCATCCCTTCGAGCGTAACCAAATTGTCACAAAGCTAAACAAGGATTATAGGTTATACCTCCTCTGATACCAAGCAGCGAGACATCAGGGTACTCCCTGCAGCGGTCAATAATAGTAGTGTTTTCCATAGCTCGGGAACACCAAAGAATATCCATATGAGCGAGTGACATTATCCTTTGCGACCAACCCAAACCTTCTTCATTCTTTAGTACAGACTTGGGGAGGTGAGAAATAAACCACCTCGACAGCAATGGAATACAACACATAAGAACCCCTCTTCTCTTCATGGTACGAGGGTGGAGAGCGTGCAAAATATCTCCGAGCAAGGTAGACACAGGATTATGGGAGAGGAAGATCTTGACAGCATTCACATCTATGAATGAGTTCGGATTAGGGAATAGGACTAACCCATAGATTAGAAGAGCCAAAACCTCCTCAAAATCCTGAAAATCCATATTATCCCAAAACAATTGGGCCTTGTCTATCAGAAACTTAGCTAGAAAACCCTTGACTCTACTTCTTGTTTCCCAATTGGATACCACGTCGGCCCGTTTCAGATGCAAAGCTAAGGCAATGACTTCTGGCTTAGGAACTTATTCTAGACCTGTGAAGGGTAACTGTTCAAGAATGGGCATATCCAACAGTTGAGAGAATTCTTCCAAGGAAGGCACCAACTGATAATTTGGAAAGGTGAAGCAGTGGTGCTTGGGATCAAAGAACTGAAAGAGTACACTCTTCATCTTTTCATCATAGTTTGAAGTAACTAGGTTGAGAAGTCGACTATGTCTCTTAGTGAACGCAGAAGTTTCAGAAACCCTTGATTCTAGCTCTTTGAGTTGGGAAGGTATCTTCACAAAGCTGATTCAAGTAGTGTTTTTGCGAACGGAAGCCATGATCTACAAAACAGAACAAAGATAAATTCCCTTGGTCTTTGAAATGGTTAGTGCAATAAGAATGGATGCTATGTTATGATGCATGATGTCATGATAAACCACAGGTATAGCAAACACATGTATATTAAACATAGTCAAATCACACAAAGTCCTTAGGTTTAAGGCTTGCATGATATTAAAGGTAGTACCCTCTTGAAGTTTAGTTGGTTTCAAACTTGTCTTAAAAAGTAACCGGGTTTTAGAGGATCTCAATATCACTGACCATCCTTTATCGGGCATTGTCTCAGCTCAAGCAATCTTTTCTTGCGGCCGAAATATCCTGAAAGTTTGATCTCAATGAGTGTAGCATCGAGTATCAACCAATCCTCAGCTCTACACCAAGGCCGACTATCTCACTACTTTCTAATGGCCAAGTTTGTCCAACTAAGGTTCTAAGGTCCGTTAGTGCTTCACGACACCACGCGGCGGCCCCATATTCTCCTCGTTTCCCCACGAAGGATACCGGTACCAACCAAAGTGCCACACCAACACAACCATCACTTAAACCATATCGGTCTACGCTGTACAGTCTCCACGATCTATTGCTGTTTACCTAATGAGTGCCCCCAGATCCAGGTGTAGGATCTATAGTAACCCAAGCAATAACCCTTTAAGAATAAAGCAAACAAACAAGAAAGCAATTTGAAATGATCTAGATCCTAAGGTAAACCCCACTTTATTCATCCCCAGCAGAGTCGCCAGTTCTGTGATACGGTGGCAGAACCGACTGTTTTTACTGGTTTGTGTTTTGTGTTTTTTTGTTTGCAAAATGTAGCGGTAAGCAAGAGTTGCCACCGACTTTTATTTCATCCAATCATGGAAAAGGAAAAAGAACAAGAAAAACCTTTTTTTTCGAGATATTCTGAGTACGGGGGGTAGATTATAGAAAGGGAAGGTGTTAGCACCCTTTCTATCCATGGTTTTCCATGGGCTCTTACGTATTTGCTCATTTTTCAAATTGCTTGTGTGTTCTTGTTTTTGAAAATGTTTTACTTCGTGATAACCCTTGTATTAGTCCTCAAGGGTGTGACGAAGTTTATTTTGAAAATTGGTTTTGAAAGGTGTTTGTGTGAAAAGTTTTTATTGAGCAAGTACTTAAGATTCTACCTACTCGAAAAAAGATTGTTTGTTCTCGTTTCCTTTAGACAGCGCTATCCCACTATTAAGGAGTAGGTAGCACCGTCGTTGGAGTTGTAAGGGACATTCGAAAGGGAAAAGTACAATCACTAAAGCAATAGTTAGAAAACTTTAGTAGTAACCCTAAAGTCTTAAGATCTTTCCGAGGCAACATTTCCGAGGAAACATTCGAATGGGACATTTTGATCTTTTAGAGGGCAACCACTAAAATCTCCTATGCTTAATGACAGTTTTACCGAAGAAAACCGAAGTGGGGTAAACCCTAGGAGTGAATATGTGCATGTGAATTGTTTAAGTTATATAGTATTTGCACATTAGGTGATCTACCGTTTTAATTTCAAGTAATCTTCCTATACAATCCTATTAGCATACATCTAGACAGTTAAATATTTACAGGAATTTAAAGTGCGAAAAATAAACCTAGCTATTACAAGGCTTTGACAGTTACATAATTATCTTGACGGAAAATAAAATTGCGGAAGCTTAAAACCCTAATTAAAACTATTACAAACTAGAAACAGTTACAATAATAATGAAACAAATTAAAATGCGCGCGGAAAATTAAATGCGAGAAAAATTGAGAACCCTAATTATCTAATTGAAAAAATATTTAAGTTATTTTTTTTTGAGAAAAGACTTAATTAGGTTATGTACAATTAAAACCCTAATTCTAATCATTTTTTAATTATAAAAAGAAATTGAAATTAACCTAATTTAAACTAAATTAAATAATTCAAGAAAATAAATATTTTGTAAAAAAAAAAGATTTTATGGATTTTTGTGGTTTTTATTTGAGAAAAAAACATCTTAATTAAACGAACCTAGTTTCTAATTATTTTTAATTATGAAAAAGAAATTAAATTTATCTAACTTACTAATTACATTAAAATAAATATTTTATATAAAAAAAAACTCTTTTTTTTGTGATTTGTTGATTTTATGATTAATAAAAAAAGTAATTTATTTTTAGTGAAAAATAATTAAACCAATTAATTAAAATAAAAGAAATAGAAGAAATAATAAAAAAATGAATTAAGAAAGGACCTGTGTTATGCTGAATAGGGGGGTGTGATCCTGAAATTTCCAGGCCCAATAGTCCTTCAAGCCCAGTCAGCGCATGCTTTCCTGTGGCATTGACTTGAGGGTGTACCGTAGATCCCCCACTGCTATGTGTTAGATCTGGAGAGGTTGGGATCCATTGGTGATGACTTGAGGAGTATGGAAGGCGCATGCAAGGTTGATGCACTAGATCTGTGAACAAAAATTGAGAAAATAAGAAATTTCTTGGACCTGAGATCGTACCCAGTTCCTCACACTTACCACTAACGCGCTCTTCCATTGGGCTGTATGTGTTAGTTGTACAAATAATAGAAGAAAAATATAATATAGAAAACAAGTGGGTTAATAGGAAACGCGCGCGAGATTTCAAATGGTCCACTGATTGGCTGACACCTAATCTTCTTCTACCTTTCTCGGTCGTCTTAGTTGCAAAAAAGGTCAACTTTGACAAGGCATATTTCCACCAATTTTAACCCTAGAGAGGTGTTATTAGACTTTGTAGAAAGCTTAGGATGTAACCTAAGAAACCTTTTTGGTCTAATCTCAATTTAGTCTTCCATGTTCATGTAAGAAGCGTTGACCCAAAAGGTGTTTTTGTTGACTTTTCAAAAGGACCCATAATATAGAAATTCATATCTTTTTATGAATACATATTTTGAACTTGTGGGGTGAAGATGAGTTGTAGGTAATTGCATCCTTTTCAAAATGAGCTTTGGATGGAAAATTTCTAATGAAGCATGTGGAAGTTATGCTTGGTCAAAGTTTGGTTGACTTTTACTAAGAAACCCTAATTTAGCAACTTTTGGGTTTTGATGAGTTTGGAGCATTCCTTGGGGAATCATGATCAACCCTTGATCAAATGATGAAATTCACTTCAAAATTTTGACGTGACCAAAAATCTTGAAGTTTGAATGTATGTGGGTCACAGTTGACTTTTGACCTAATACAGTCGATTCTCAAGCATCTGAGTAGTTGACTGAGCAAACTTATTGTGCAACGCATGAAACTTGACATGTAGGGTCTTGAGAACATATTAGGACCAAGGAGAGCATATGAGGTCTTTGGTGTCCACCTATCTTGATGAAAATGGAAACCCTAATTTGAGACACCCTGCCTTAGGAGAGAGTTTGTCTGGTCAACTCTTGGGCAAACTTGAGCAAATTGAGGATCTCTAGGAGTATGTGTTGAGTAAAATGAGAGAGAAAATTTTGGGGTAAAACACCCTCCTTATCAGTACATCCTTTTTCTTTCTAGGTTTTCTCGGAAGAATCATTTTATTCACCAACCATAGATTCTTGATATACTCCCATTGAAGTCGACTTTCTAAGATTCCCCAGTGGGGTTTGCACTCTTTCCCCGTGAAGTATGCATTCTCCTCCTTAGTGAGGAGCGCACCGTCTCTCTCCAATGTGGCCTTCCTACATCAAAGTCTCTTGAAGAGACTCATGTTTACTTATGGGAGATTCTGGTTTGGTATCCACATAAGGACATCCCTCGTCCCCAATGAAGTGATTTCTGCTCCCCAAAACAAAAATCTTTGTCGGCTTGAATATTGCAGAGATGGCTATAACCAGTGCAATAGGTATTGTTTATGTTACCGTATAAAGTTTTTCGGCTTCCCAGTGTGAGAGGTAGTCTTTATCCCTAGTCAAAGTCGAATTTCAAGAACCTGCTAGAGTAAATTATCGATTATTCCCCAGTGGAGCAAATTCTTCTTTCTCTAATGGAGTAAGTGCTCTGTCTCCCTAGCATGGTGTATATAGGGGTTCCAGTCATAACTCTTTCACCCATGTTGATAGAATATTTTGTTGAGATATCCCCAATGGAGTTTCTGTCCCAGGGTGTTTATTTCTTCCCAAAGTGAAGATTTTTACCCCTCAACGGTGTTATCCCCAGTGTGGTCTGGGTAGAATTATTTTTATTTAAGAATTTATATACTCCCCAATAGAAGTTATCATCATCAAGAGATTCTACGAGAGAAAGTTTCCATCCCCAACAAAGCTCTCCTCTTTCTAAAAGAGGATAAAGATTTTGTTCCCCAGGAAGTTGGGAGTCTGATCAGAATTCAAGATTTTCTTTGAACTGCAATTAATTTTTGCAGTGTTGTTCTCCAGGAAGTTACTTCTTCATTAATATCGATCTTTAGAGGTTGGTTGTTCTGAATATCGGTTCCCCATTAACGTTCAAATTTCCTTTTCTCTACAGAAGATCAAATGTGCAAGATTAATCATTCGGAAGTTCATTGTCTTCCCAGCAACCGATTATTGACGTTCTTTCCTAGTGCATTGCTAAACATACATCATTATATTGCATCTACCAAAACGTGTAGCATTTCCATTGTATGGAAAATGATGCTATAAATAATTCAAACATGCATAAGTATAATCTAATTATGTTCACTTGCAGTAAGCAGATTGTTATGCACTCAGATTTGAATCATCTCCACAGCGAGCCTAGGGTGATTCTAGTCTGGTTCCCCATCAGAGTTTGTTTTGATGCACCACCAGTCGGGTCTTTGGTTTCCCATTTCCCCAGTAAGTCGTGGTTTTCTCTCGCCCTTGCAAGTCTTCAGTTATTTTACCCGTGTTTGCTTTACCGTCAGAGTGCAAGTAAGAGTCAATGTATAACCTTTCCTATTTCTCAAGTATTTGAGTATCTATGATTGGTGTGTGGTAATTAAGATAATTGTCACTCTTGAATAATTACACCCCGCCTTTGGCCTGAGGGATAATGTAGTTTTTGCGCTTTTGCAAACATCAATACCCTCTCAAAATCCCAACGTGTTTTGGCAATCCTTATTAGAGTCCCCTTCGATTAGTCTCTTTCTCTTGTAGAGTTCACCTTCGATTGGTGCTCTTTGAAGGCCCTGCTTAGTCGATTCCATTTTTTGGTCTATCCGCATTAGTTGGGTTCTCCTTTCGTCAGCTTAGCTAACACTCTCTGTTAAGAGTCCTTCAGTGTCTCTTCAAAGTCTAGTTGTCTGGCATCCTTGTTTAGGCGAATGCGTCCTTTCTTGTTGGGGATTTATTCTGTTAGTCTCTTTCTTATGTTCTCTATCAACTCCGAACATTTGTTTCTTGATTACTCAATTTCGCTTTTGTGTATCTAACTATAACCATACATGCATATATTTATCCCCTGTAAGTTTGCCTTTGATTGGCGTTATTTTCTTAGGAATCTACCTTCGGCTAGTATTCCTTGTTAAAGATTCCCCTTCGGATGGTTTCTTTATCTTGAAGTCCACCTTCGACTGGAAACCTTTAAATCCACCTTCGGCTGGTCTTTTTTCATTGTAAGTTCTCCTTTAATTGGCTTTCTTTTCTTAGGAATCTACCTTCGGTATAGTATTCCTTCTTAAAGATTCCCCTTCGGCTAGTTTCTTTATCTTGAAGTCCACCTTCGGCTGGCATCCTTGAAATTCACCTTCGGATGGTACCTTTTGTTAAAAGTCTCATTCGTCTGGTCTCTTTTCATTTTAAGTTCGCCTTTGATCGGTGTTCTTTTCTTAAGAATCTACCTTCGGCATAGTATTCCTTGTTAAAGAGTCCCCTTCGGCTGGTCTCTTTTCTTTGTAAATTTGCCCTTGATCGGCATTCTTCCCCCTTAAAATCCACCTTTGATTGGTACCTTTTAGTTAGGAGTCCCCTTCGACTAGTCTCTTTTCTTTGTAAATTTTCCCTTGATCGATAGTCTCCCCCCCTTTTAAATCACCCTCCGGCTGGTATCATTTGTTAAGAGTCCCATTCATTTGGTCTCTTTTCTTTGTAAGTTCGCCTTCGATGGTGTTCTATTCAGAGTCAATGTATATTTGTATCCCCAGTAAGTTTGCCTTCAATTGGCGTTCCTTCGTCAGGACCTTCTTCGATCGGTCTCTTTCTTGTGTATGTCTAACCTTGACCTGACACCCAAGATATTTACCCAGGTAATCACTCTAACCAAAAAAGGGATCAAAAAGTACGAAAAGCCAAAAAATATAATAACACCTGACTGGCTTCGGAGTGAAAATTTTTGGGTTCTTTTAGTGTTTAATCTTCTTTCACCTTGAAAGTTCGAAAGGTTGGCGCCAATCTCGCCTCCAGGTTTAAGACGATTAAATAGGGGCAGCTATTGCACCCCAAAATTTTCCCTCCTAATTTCTTTTATTTAGCTTAGGCTTTTGCATTCATTCGCATTTTTTCATTAGGTCATTTGCGTAGCATAACATTGCATTAAATAAATTTACATGGTACAAAAGATTAGATGATTGTGCAAGTTAGAGTTGTCACTAACTGAGATGAATATATCCAATAAAGGATGATTTCTTCTTCAAGCAATGAGTAGTGGAATTAGGGTTGTGATTCATGGTCATTGAGAATTTCTTTCTTCATGAAGCTACAAGAATATTAAGGGTTTATTTCCCCATGTTTCTTATGAGATCAGGGTTTTATCTTTGGTTGACTTGAGCTATGTGTGATCGGTGGATCTGGAACTGACTGTTTAATGCTGGTTCGCGAAATATCGCGGAAGCAAGAGTCGCCACCGTTTTTTATTTTCTCCAACAAGGAAAGGACAAAAGCACAGAAAAATTCCTTATGAGATTAGTTCTCGGTTCGGGAGGTAGATTTATAGAAAGGGAAGGTGTTAGCACCCTTTCTATCCATGGTTATCCATGGGCTCTTAGATACTTGCTCATTTGTGTTTTCAAAAATGTTTGTTTGCTTTTCAATCGTGAGTGGGTTTGAAAAAGTTTCTTTGAAAGTTTCAGATCGACTCTTGTATCAGTCCTCAAGAGTGTTTGAAAAATTGTTTTTGAAAGCTTTTTGCAAAGTGTCGGTGTGGAAAGAAGTTTTTGATTTGTTTTGAATTAGAGCAAGTATCTACGAGTCATCTACCTACCCTAAGGAATTAAGCTGTGTAAATGTCCTTAAGGTAGTGCCATCCCACCATTGAGAGGTAGGTAGCACCACCGTTGGAGGTGTTCGGGTCAATTCGAGTTTAGGGACAGTGTGGCCACCGAGAAACAGTAGGACACCTTAGAAGCTACCCTTATACCATTGATCTTTTTATTCCGAGGCAACCGTTTCGAGGCAACTATTCCGAGGCAACTAGATCAATGGAACATAAGGACTCACTAAGACGTCCTATACTCGACGACCACGTTTCGAGGGGCAAGGCAACAGTGAGGCGTACCCTAGGAGTGGTGTGTGAATTGTGTGTCATTTTCAGTTATATTTTATCTTGTCATGCATTGGGTGAGCTACGCTTTGATTTTATTTGGGCATACATTCTTTCATGTGATTAGCAGTTTTAAAGGGTGCGGAAATTAAAATGCGGAAAAATAAAGGTCCTACGCTATTACAAGGCGCGGGTCTATACATCGCCAAATTAACAAAGACCCGATTTTGAATAAAAGTGCGGAAAGTAAATGTCCTAATTACTATTACAAAGCTTTGGGGCAAATACATTATATTTAAAAGAAACATAAGAGTACGCGTGCGAAAAGAAATTGGAATCGAGAGTGCGAGGGCGTTGGACCCTTTAAAGATGAAATTGAAATTAGAAAATGATTAATGATTAAATAAAGAAAAAGAAATTATTTTTATGTTTTTTTGGTATTTATGAAATAAAGAGAATTAATTGAAATTAGAAATTAAATAAAACCCTAATTCTAAGTTTGTTTTTAATTGTTAAGAAAAATATTTAAGTTTTAACCTAATTTATCCTAATTATTTAATTACATGAGTATTTACAAAATAATTAATAGTTAATAATAATAATAAGAAGAATTTATTTATTGAGAGAAAAGAATAAAATGCTAAACCTAATTTCTACCCTTTTTTTAGTTATTAAGAAAAAAAACATTAAAATTAAAACCTAATTTTACTAAATTGTGATTTAAAGATTTATTTTCAAAAATATTAATAGACTAAATATTAAATAACATATTTTTTTTAGTTTTTTTGATTTCTGATTTTTTTATTATTGTGAAAATTGTATTTTTTTGTGAATTAAACAAAACAAAAGAAAACAATTAAAATAAAAAGAAGAAAAGAACAAGAAAAAAAGGAAAAGGTAATGCAAACCATGGGGGTGTTGACCCAATTTAGGAGATGTTATGAAGCAATTTGGCCCACTACAAGCTAGGCCTTTTGTTGACTTTTGTGGTTGCGTATGCGTCTGTTGACTAGCGTGCATGGTGGACTCCAGGTTTTGGCCTTTGGATGAGACTTACTGGGCGCGTGGCAAGCCAAGGCGTTGGGTGTATGGTGAGCCCTGGAGTGTGCACTGCATGGAAACATGTGAAACAAAATAATAGAAATAATTTGAGGGGACCTGGGATTCGAACCCAGGTCCCAATGCTTACCAGCGAATGCCTTGACCAAGTGAGCTATTGGTGCGCGTTTGTATTGTAATGGATAATAAACATGATAAAACAAAACCAAAGTCAATGTTATGAAATAAAAAAAACGCGCTGGAATTTAAATCCTCCAGTCATGTCTCGCCACACAACCTTCTTCTCCGTTGGTTCCTGTAACAAAAAAGGATAGCGGGGGTTTTAAACCCCCCAAAACACAGACCTATGGATAATAGCGATTAGGCCATGCTTGACCATAAATTGAGCGCGAGGTTATGAAGCTATTCGTTTGGATACCACGAATTCAACCATGGCAGTTTGATGTCCTAATTTTACAATATGTGCAAACGCCTAATTCCAAACCTCTGAAACCCTAATGTCCATCAATGGCAACTTTTGATATGGGATGCTATTGCTCAATCAAGTAATACCAAAAGCTTCAGGATGTTAGTATGAGTGCAAATCAATTCAAAAAAATGTCAAAGAAACGCATGAGTAATCACATAGAATTCAAGAAAAAAGGCAAACCGTTTGGGCCTGAGTGTTGAGATTCTGGGCACGTTTGGATTGACTTTTGATTGCAAAAGTTTCCTTGAGATGCCAGGAGTGTGTTTTGATGGGAATTGGGGCTTAAAACTTGCTGTAAGGAGGTTTTCAGTTTTCAAGTTTGTGTGACAATTTTGCAATTTTGTATGGCCGTTTTTGGAGCTCTTAGGTCGTGACTGTGCCTGTGTTCACTTGCATATAGGCTATGTAATGAGTTTTGATAAGAATTATGGCCAATAATGCCTTGCATTCATGCTTAAGATTTTGCTATAAACTCCATTAAAACACCTTCCACTTTTGAGCCAAATTTGAATTCTTGCTAGCTTTAGCCCTTTGCACGAATTTGGGATGTGTATAATGGTGGTTCAAAGCTAATCAAAGCAAGATATGTCCCTTAATTAATCTTTTTGATTTTCATTTGATTTTAAAAGATTTAAAATGAATTAAATCCAATAAAATCAAATAAAAATGAAAAAATTAATTTTAAATATTGAAATAAAAAGTGGGACACGTGGGAAGCATGGCCAAGCTGATTCAAGTGGGCCCCTTTTGTCAAAAATGAAATTTCAAGGATAAATGATTTTGGCCATTTCACAAAAATTTCCCAACTTCTCCAATGCATATCTTGCTCAATTTTGAAGTTATGAACATGTTCTTGGACATTTTGGAAAGGTCCTGAAGTCCTCTAACCAATGTCTTTGGTCCCATGTCATTTTGATTTACCAATCTCAAGTTATGGTCTTTGACTTAAAGTCCCTTTTTGTTGACTTTTGAAAATGACCTATAATGTTGAAATTGATAACTTTTTGTGAGAGCATTTCTTGGACTTGAAGTGTGAAGATGAGTTGTAGGAAATGCCATTCTCTTCAAGATGAGCTTTGGATGGAATTTTTCTGATGAACCATGAAGAAGTTATGCCTTGGTCAAGTTACAGTTGACTTTTCAACTGTCCAAAATATAAACTTTTGACACTTTGATGATTTTTGAGCCATTCTTGTGAAATCATGGTCAAGACTTGACCAAATGATGATTGTGGCTTCAAAATGAGATGTTGACCAAAATTTTTGACTTTTGACTGCCAAATGACCATTTTGCCCCTACAGTTGACTGTTTGAGCAATTAGGGTTTTTGACTGTGCAACTTGACCTTGTGAGCCTTAAAACTTGACATGTAGGTGCTTGACAATGTGTATGAGCATATGGGACTTGATTGAGCCCTTGAAAACCTCAACTTCCTTGCAGGAACCAAAACCCTAGTTTGACTGGCCTTAGGAGAGTGGTTGACTGTGTAGCCCTTGAGTAGACTTTGAACCATTTGAGGTGATGCTTATCAAAAAAACTTTGAAGAATATGGGAGGGCAAATTTTGGGGTACAACACTATGGTTTTGTTATTTCATTATGGGTCCCTTTCTCATCAAGATGTATTGTTGTTCTTTGTCAAGTCTCATCATCATCTAAAGGCTTATACAATATTCTTCTTGTGTTAATATCATCTGAGAGTTTTGTCAAGACAAGTTACTTGTGGACTTGGGGATGTATTCGGGTTTATTTCCCTATGTGCGCTCAAAGTTTGGGTTTTATTTCAAATTTCATTCTTGAGTGATTTTTGAATCAAAGCATTGAAAAAGATGTGCATTGAGACCTCGTATGAGGAACCATATCTCACTAGTCCAAGTTTGGTGCAATCAAGGATTGATTCAAATACCAAGGCATTAAGAATAATGGATACATTGTTTTCTCTTGAATCCCTTTAATTGGATTAAGATGTTTCAAGCATGGCATGATTTATTTTAATGCAAATTTCTTATGGAATGATGAGATACAAGGTAAGACTTTTGACCAAGATTCATTCGAAAGGTCAGGGATTACATATTTCAAAGGCCAACCATTTGTATATAAGTCCTTCATGATATAAATTTTTCATGAAACCACTTAGAATACTTCAACATTCTACTCGCAAATTTGTGAAAGTTAAGGTTCTCATATAATATTCAAAACCCTTTCGCGAGTTTCGTGCAAAAAATCATTCAAAACCAAACAAACATTGTCATTCATCACAGTCAAAATTACATTCAAGATTCATTCAAGTGTCTTCAAAATCAAGTTTCAAAATTCATTCATGATACATCAAGCCATGCTTAAAGCGAATTTCCATTCAAAAAATATTACATAGAAGTTTTACAAGATATATTCAAGAAAAATTGCAAGTACATGAAAATCAAATCCTAAATTCTATCCCCGTCTTCTAACCATGCTTCATTTTTCCAAATCTGAATCAAACCAAACAACCACACTATAACAATCACCTTCTTGAACTATGATCTAATTTGGTTTTAAGAAATGTTGACATGTCTTCAGCCTATCAGTGATTGTGCCTTACTACTACACCAGTAGTCACAAACATATTGTCAAGACCAACCTGCCTTGCCCCATATCCGAATCTTCCCCATATCCGAGTCAGCCTTGTACGCAGACCAGATGAAACAATCAAAAAAGGGCTTATACTTGCAGAAAAAAACCATGCATCACATGACATGGCAAGAGAAAAATGCAACAGACATAATATCGATAATTACATCAGTTAAAAACCCTGCATAAAATCGGTTCAGGAATACCAGAAAAACTGTCCACTCATCCAGAAAATTAAAAAGGCCAATGCATAGAAAAATTGGTTCAGTCAATCACATGGATTCAAGTCAGTTTAAATATCCACTTCACAAATCTAATCTCTCACATTAACAATTTCTAACAACTTTAAGCTAATAGTTATCCATTTCAATTGATATTCCTAACAGTCAGGCCCTAACAATATTGACTATTCTAACTCTTTTTCACACTAACAATTAGCTAACAGAAATTACAATCAGCAACTATCTCTCTGTTTCATTCAAATCTAAAGCCATCCCATCCTAACAAACTGTAAAAAAACAGAAATGATTGCCAATATCAGTTTAAGAATAAATCAAAAAATCAAAATAAAATTAAATTCAGAAAACCCAAACAGGGAGACTGTGAAAATAGAAAATCAGATAACTCCCAATTGAAATTAACTGCAAACTTATTCACTAACAACTTGTGGCCAGCTTATCCTAACCAAGTAACCGCCTAATCTCGACCATCGATTCCTATAACAAAAATCAGAAATCAGTGTCTCATGTTTGTATGCTTTTGCCAAAGCACTTGTTTGCTTATTTGTTTGCTATACCATGCTTCCCTTAGGATCACTCGATTAGAGTAGTGTTCGAGCTAAACATTAGGATAGGTATCCATGCATGCTAACATAGGGTAGAGATTCCCCTTTTATCCTCAACCTTAGGGTTAATCATTGTATGATAATATTAGGGGTAAATCTAGGTTAGTTTCCCTTAGATGTTTTTTTCTTTTGCATCTTTGCATTAAGACTAAAATACTTTTTCTTAGAAAAAAAGTATAAAACATATAACAACTTCCAAATCCTTCTTTAAGTTAAAAAATATTAACCAATGCAAACTATTTTGCGCCTTCGGGATTTTCTTTCAAACTTTTCAAAAAGGACATGTTAATTCACTTTTGTGCTGACGCGTGAGTCTCCAAAGGCCGAGTTGTGGCAGAAGGCGAAATTAATATTGTTCATAAAAAATACAAACCAACAAAAACTTGTGAGCTGAACTACGGCTACTCTGATTCCTTAAAAGGGATACGTAAGCATTGGGGTAGGGCCTGAACGAGCATAACTTTTATTTTCCCTACATTATTTTCTCTTTTCTTTTGCATGCATTCCCTGTTTGAATTTTCTTTTAGATTTTAAGCTTAGATTTGAAACACACCCCTTGATTATAATAACAAGAGTGGATACCATAGAGTACTACAGCCGTGTGGGGTGTTAACACCTTCCCCTCGTGTAACATACTCCCTTACCCGTATCTCTTGGTTGTTTGACCTTGATTTCACCCTTCTCAGGTTTACTCGATGTTTACCTTTCCCTTCCCGTGGGATAAAAAACGTTTGACGGAGACTTCATTAATTTCATTGTTAGTTGATTGTTCAGCCAGTTGTTTCAAATATCACGGGTTCCACGAGGAGAAGATGAATTTCCCTGGAAATACCATGAGTATTGTAAGGAGGGGATGGATTTCACTCTTAACAACTGTTGTTCAACTCAAGCTTGTGGGCCTGTGACGATTCCTTCTGATCAGGTACGATTAGTGGCGCTGTTTGTGGGAATACTGCTTCCCCGTCTTTCTCTAACATAAGACCGAAGCAAATTCTTTCAAATTTCTGATTGTCATGGCCGACCAAGCCAACAATGGTGATCAAAATGTTAGAAGTTGAAATGAATTATTTGTGAATTTTTTTGAAGTTTAAAACAATTAAATCAAAAGTCAGAAAATAAAAATAATATAAAAGTAATGTGGACCATTGTATCAATGTCAAAACACGTTAATAAGCTAATCCAAAGGATCAGATGCGTTGTGCATGATATGGATATAATACGGTGGGAGAACTGACTTGGGTGTTTTGCGTTTTATCGCAATTGTTGCGGATAGCAAGAGTCGCCACCAACTTTTCTTTTATCCAATAAAGGAAAGGGTGAAAAGTACAAGAAAGACCTTTTGATAATTTTTCTTGAGTTAAGGGGTAGGTTATGAAAAGGGAACGTGTTAGAACCCTTTTCATACATAGTTATCTATGGGCTCTTAGTTTCTTGCTAGCTCACTTTTGAAATTGCTTTGTTTGAAATGTGTTTGTGATGGGTTTTGAAAGTATTTTTGAAAAGCGCCTTCATTTAGGAAAACTTTGTAATGATTCTCATCTCTATAAGAATGCATACAAAGTGTTGGACTTTTTGAAAATATTTCATGTCTTGAAAGTGTTTGGTGTGTTTGAAAAGATGTTATCACCCTTTTCATCTGTAGTTATCTACGGGCTCTTAGTTTCTAGATAACTTTGAAATGCTTTGTGTTTATGTAAGTTTGAAAATATTTTGAAAACGCCTTCGTACGATAAACTTTGCAATGATTCTCATATCGTTAAGAATGTATACAAAGTGTTGGTTTTTGAAAATATTTATTTGAAAGGAAGTGTTTAGAAAGATGTTTGAAAATGCCAATGTAAGGCCATTTTGTAATGATTCTCGTATCATTGAGAATGTATAAAAAATGTTTGTTTTGAAAGATGTTTTGAAAGTGTGAAGTGTGAAAATGGTTTTGTTTGTGAGCAAGCAATTATGAGCAATCTTCCTACTCAAAAAGTCTTTGTTCTTTTCCTCCTCCTTTAGATAGTTCTATTTTACCATTGGTTGGTAAATAGCCATATCATTTGATGTGAAGGGACATGCGTGGGTCATCGTACAGTCATAAAAGGCAACATTGTAAGATACCTTAGCAATTTGTCGTAAGGGACTAAGATTGTTTACTGAAGAAAACATCGAAGGGTCATCGCGAGACTATGATCTTGTAATCAAGGGTCTTTGCTAAAGTATCCCATGTTCGAGGGACATGATTGTTTTATCCGAGGCAACAAGTGTGGGTTACCCTAGAGGTGTATGTGTGCAAGATGTTTTTGTTTTCATGTATTTTATCTTGAATTAGTGTTGTCTAAGGTTGATTTTAAGGTCTTTCCATACAAACCCTAATTACTAGCAATAATATGAAAAGCGATAAATTACGGAATTTAAATGTCCTACGCTATTACAATACTTTGGGGGATGGGGGATACAAATTTACAAATGGGGATGACAAGTAAAAATAAACCCTAATTACTATTACAAGGCTTTGACAATTACATGATTTATAATGCAAAAATAGTAAAATTCACAAGAAAATGTAAAGTGAAAAGAAAATGGTTTTTAGAGTTTTTTTTGATAGAAAAGGTTTTGTAGTTTCAATTATTTTAGAAAATAACTTGAGTGTTTTATCTTGAAAAAAGCTTTGTATAGTGTTAGGCCATCTCCAAGCAATGAAATATGTCAAAAGTAACTTTAATGATCCAAAATCATAGCAAGAATGTAAAAAAAAATCAGAATTTCTTATGCCTAGGCTGACACGGGCCATGTCGCCGGACACGGGCACCCGTGTCAGCATCTGCCCACGCCTCTCTGCATATTTCTTGTTCCAACCAATTTGACACGGGCCGTGTCGTATGACACGTGCACCGTGTCAGCCTATGTCCTGCCTGCTTTGCACGTTTTTGACTGACACGGGCCGTGTCATGTGACACGGGCACCCGTGTCAGCCCCTGTCCTGCCTATTTTGCCAAATTTCCAACTCAACTGAACTGACACGGGCCTTGTTGTGTGACACAGGCACCCGTGTCAGCCCCTAGAATGCCTTCTTTCTAAGTTTACTTTTTAATTTGTCCTGTTGTATCTTTTCGAAAGCAAAAACAAATGATGTATGGATAAAGATATTATAGTTTGAGAAATTTTACCTCTTTAAGTGAAAACTTTAGAACACATACGAATGTTTTCGGGTGTAAAGTGGTGATTGATTAAGCTTATTTGGACCTCCTTAAAGTTGTTCCAATCCTTACTTTATGCTGAAAGTTGCTGGATCACTCCAACCAAGTCAAGTTGCAAAGTATTGTTTTTGAGTTTGGAAGATGGTAACGGTAATGTTACAGAAGTTGTTCTTGTGTTTTAACAACTTCTATATGATGCATGTGAAGTATTTGGATGATTTGTTTGGGCAAAACTTGCAAGGTGTGAGAGGTTCAAAGATTTGGATTTCAAAGCTAAAAAATGGAGGTTTTGTGGACAATTCTGATTTTTTGAGTGTATAGGGGTTTTGAGGGCTTGCTCATTCCTTTCTATCTTGCAAATGATCTCTCATTTATAGGAAAGAGGTTTTAAGACAAGGGTTGATAAAATTTTCAAGATCACATGTTGTCGCTAGGTTGGATTGCAAATGAAGCAAGCTTGAAGATCATAGTTCCAATGCTTTGTACTTTGCTTCATAAAGTTGTTGGATACTTTAAGCATGCTTGTCTGATTTTGTATGTTGAGTGTGTGTAGAAGGAACAAGTTAGAGGCTCAAGAAGAGCTGACTTTGTGATTAAAGCTGCTTTGCAAGAATGACAATGTTAACTTTGTGCCAAAAATGGAAAGATCACTTGGATAATGCTTAAATCAAATGGACCATAGCTCAAAAGTTTGTGTAAACATTAAATTATGGTGAGATTTTCAAGTTAGAAGGCCTGCAAAACAAGATTATGCAGCATAACATGTAGATTGGATTATGTGTTCTTCACCAAATGACTTGTAATTCAAGAATGGATGCCCAACTTCATGCCTTTGGATCTCCTAGCTCAAGTATGAAAAATTCATGCTCTTGGATTTTTTGGAAAGCTTGAACATTGTATACAACTTTCATGTTGACCACTTTGGCTAAATCAAACTGGAACTTGATGAAAATTGGCCAAGAAGTTGAGATAAAAACTGACCAAAACCTGTTGAAAATGTTTCTAAGTGTTAGATAAAAATGTCATGACTTCATGGGCTTATATCTTCAAATATAAGCATTTTTTGGACATCAACCATCTAACACAAAGTTGTAGAATTCATCAAGATCTACAAATTTTGTGTTGAAAGTTTTCTTTGAATCATCTTGCATCTTGGTAAAAAAATGTCATGAAATAAAGAAATTATCAAGTGTAAAAACACTTAGAAAATTTATAAGTATTGGAAACTTTGACTTTTTGTTGACTTTCTTGACTTTCTTGATTTTCTTGATTCTTGATGATAAAGTTTGGTGTTTTTGAAGGTTTTGATGAATTTTGATCTTTGAAATTTAATGTTGACCAAAAATTCAAAGTTTGACTTATTGTGCATCGGTTGACTTTTCTTAAGTTGATCCAAATTTCAGCTATCAACCCTTTGGTCTTGAGAAATGATTCAAGCCATGAAATTAGGTCAACATGTTGTATTTGAGCCCTTGAGATTACGCTTCAAGTCATTAGGTCATGTATTAGGTCAAAATTCAATGATCAGTCATTCTCAATCAAAACCCTAATTCAGAGGCTTAGTGCTTGGGAGGTGAGCTTGTCTGATCAAACTCTTGAGAACCCTTGAGCATTTGAGATATTTGGGGAGAAATGTCTTGAGAAAAGAGAGGTCAAATTTTTGGGTACAACAATAGACATTAGTGAATAAACCACTAAATCATTTATTTAAAACAGATTTTGAAAAAAAAAGTGTGGCACCCTATCATTGGTTGAGAGATGATATGTCATCATCTTCAACCTCCAGCTGTAGCGGTAGAAATGTTGAGACTAAGCCATTGGATTGACTTAACTCGCACAGATCAAATAAAAATTGCCACTACGCTTCATTGTTTCCAAAGGAAATGGGAAAAGAGTGAATAAACCCAAAAAGAGGGGGAGAATCTAGGTATGGGAGTTGGTTATGCAAAGGGAAGATATTATCACCCTAAACATCCACGGTACTCTGTAGGAAACTCTTTGAAAATCCGTGTATTTTGGCTATAAAAGGTATATACAAAAATAGATGGTGGAGATGAGAAAAGAAATATTTTTTTTACAATTTTTGCACTCGCCACGGTTGCAAAACTGTAGTGCCTACGTACCACATTCCGTGCAACAGGGGATCAAGGGATCTGGCGCGCTGTGCATGATATGAAACACACTGAATCATTAATTAAAAAACAGATTTGAAAAAAATGTGTGGCATCATGTCATTGGTTGAGAGATAAAATGTCATCATCTTCAACCTCCAGCCACGTGCGAATTGCAGGTTCTTCAATATGTAAAATTAGAAGCTCAAACTGGTGTCATTCGCTTCGTTTCTTCAAGACGATTCTAATGGTACTCTCGCAAAAAATTTATATTAATCACAACTTAGAGGATTTAGAAAAAACCCAGAAGGAAACAATTGAAAAGGGATTTGAAAATTCATGAGCAAAACTCACTTCCAGTTAAAAACTAACGATGCTATGAGTATCAGAGTGATGAGAGCTACATTGTAGTAACAAGTTTGGAGACACTTGATGGAGGAATCAACCTATTGAAGCTCAACTTCAGAGCTCTGAAACTTGACTTGGCTAGCACGATTTAGAGCACTTAAAGGCTTGGTTCTTCTTTTGCTAGATTCAGTGAAGTTCAAGGATGAAGAATAAACAAAGAAATTGGATTGAAAATGCTTTAAAATCAAATTCGAAGTTGCAGAATTGAGGGGTATGGAGGAAGTTCAATAGAGGTTTTCTAGCTCTCTAAAGCTTATGAAATGAAAGAAATGTCATCCTCTATTTATAGGGAAGTGAATGATGATGAGAAATGAAAGGAATTGTGAGCAAATCGTGCAATTCAAGCCAGTTGTGATCATGCCAAACGTGTGACTTGAAATGCATCAAAACGACCTCATACCAAGTGCAATTCTTATCAAAACGCATCTGGGAAATTAGTTAAACATGTTTAGCAACTAAACTTTGAGTAATTCGACCTGTAATCCAAGTTTACTCATGGTAAAAATTCTGTCTCGAGGCAAAAACAGATTCCATGGAGCCAACTTCAACAATGCATAGCTCACTACTCAGGGAGCTTTATGGGATGATTCTTGAAGAATTTGAAAGATCTCAACACAAACTTCATAATTTGCCAAGAAAGTTAGCCTTTTGGATGCTTGAGCAAAAATTTATGATCAATTGAAATTGTGAAAAACAAACTGATTTTTGTACTTAGAAATATTTTTAAGTGTTGAGCTTCATAATGACCTATAACGTTCTTCAAAATTACATGAACTTCCACTCAAAATTTTCTCTTGATCCTTGAAGATGAAAAGAACTAGACGTATTGAATTTAATTTTGGAATTGAGATCATTAAAAAATCATAAAAATTTAAAGAGTTATAATCTTTGGAAGATGATGAACAAATTTGGGGAAATTCACAAAAGAGCTATAATCTTTTCAATTCTTAAACAACTTTCCAAGCATTTTCAAGTCTTGCATATTGAAACAAAGTTGTTATATACATCCAAAAGATTATTATGGAAAAATAATGAGATCAAAAATATAAAAACTGACCAAGTTATGATCATTTGAAGTCAAACCTTAAAATTCAAAGGCTTTTCAAAGAGACTTGTAATCTTCTTCAAACTTAAATGGTCTTCCATGCTAAATTAGCCTTTGATCCTTGAAGTTAATTTGTTAAGGATTCTTCCAAGAGAACCATGGCTTTATAATCAATCAAAAATGTCAAACAATGAGCGAGATATGGTCCTTGGAAGTCAATAAACCCTAGTTCAAAGAGTGTCAAAATGACTTGAAACCCCTTTCAACTTTTGATGATTTTCCTTGCACAATTGGATCTTGTTATATGAAGAGAAGTTGTTATAGATGATGATAAGAAACCATATAAAAAAGAACCAACTCAAAATATCGAAAATTGAGAGTTATGTACTTGTGATCACTAAATCAAGCACTTGCTCAATTAGGTCAAACTTGTTGAATCAACCTTGAATCTTTTTGAACTTTCTTGGAAAAATAAAGCATGATGGGTCACATTATCCCTTGAAATTATGTTGTCTTTAAGCACACTCAAATATGGAGCTTAAATCTCAATGAAAATTGTTGAAGAAGGCATGGAAATAAACACATGAATCTATGAATCTTCTTAATGAATACCACCACCATCCTTGAGGAAAACTTGACCTAAATAAAGTGAGAGAGCCCTTTGAACCAAAAAATTTGATATCATAGACATAGCCTTGAATCTTGAGATCTTGCCATCCATTGAAGAACCATTTGACTGAGGACCAACCCTTAAACCCTAGGTTAGATAGTGAGATGGATGCAATTTTGTCATCACCTATAATATGAACATTCAAATAAACATATATACATAGTTTGATGTTAGTTAAAAGAACACATGTATAAGATACACAATTTAAGGTGCTTGGTGATCCCTCAAGAGCAAACTTAAAGATAGGATGAAGTAGAAGGGAAAACCAACCGTAGTGTATGATCTTGATGTAATGATAATATGAGATGATGAGAGATCTTAGGGGAAAAATTGGGGTATAACAGCTGCCTTTATTTAAGTGTCTTATATCCGGAGATACAAGGTTAAAATCTTCGTCTCGACGTGATTTAAGATACTTAAATACAAAACAAACCCTATTTTCGCCCCTAAGATGTCATGTAATGCTTAGATTATGAATGCATACGATCAACTCCATAGGTGACACAGAGCACCACTGGGGAAGCAGAAAATAAAACCAATAGACCCAGAAAGAGAGTTCGACCAGGAAAATAAATTGTTGGGGAACAACACGACTCTGAAGATGGCTATAAACAGGTAAAGCCAAAATCATGATTAGAGAAACCAAATGCATAGTAAGATTTCAATGGAAACTCTTAACAATGCAAGCAACAAACTATCAAGGAGGTAACCAATTAAGAAAAGATTAACTGCTCGACTGGAGGAAAGAAATTCAACTCCATTAGAGGAAAATCAACTCTGCTGGGGAAAAAAAGACTCAACTCTACTGGGGTAAATCCCAAAGAGGAGACAAAGTATCATCAACTCAACAAATGAGGAAAAACAAAGAGTAACATTAATCGATAGATAACTGTGAACTATCCACTCATAGAGGAGATAGCAAAAAGAGAGTAACATCAACTCACAGGGGATCAGAAACTACCAACCCGAAGGATGCGAGTAGAAACAATAAGATAATATCGACTCAAAGATGATGGTCAAAATCAGTATTGAAGTAGGTAACGAATGATTGACATAAGTATTTATGACTGGAAACAAAGGATTGACATCAACACTTATGGCTGAGAACAAATGGTTTGACATCAGCACTTACGACTGGGAACAAAGGGTTGACATCAGCATGTATGGCTGGGAACAAAGGTTGACATAAACACTTATGGCTAGGAGAAAGGGTTGACATCATCACTTATGGCGGGGAACAAAGGTTGACATCATCATTTATGGCTGAGAACAAAGGTTGACATCAACATTTATGGTTGGGAACAAAGGTTGACATCAACACTTATGGCTGGGAACAAAGGTTGACATAAGCACTTATGGCTGGGAACAAAGGTTGACATCATCACTTATAGTTGGGAACAAAGATTGACATCAACACTTATGGCTGAGAACAAAGGTTGACATCAGCACTTATGGTGGGGAACAACTAAACTCTATTAGGGTACAGTCCAATGAGGAGAAAAAGATAGATGCTGACTAAGAACAACGGTGAACTACCAACTCAGGGGTGAAAATAGAAAAAAAACATAGAACAATAACAAGTTTCCCAAAATTTTGGTATTCCTCCTAGAATAGGTCTCAACTTCTTCTTTAACCAAGGCATCACACCTAGAAAGGGTAATAAACTGCTGTAAGAATCTTTCAACCAATTGTCTTTATCATCAGAGTATAACCAACCTCAACAACAAACTATCTCCCATAACAAAGAGACTATCATCCATCAGAGTAAAATGAATCTCAACAATGAACTATCTCCCATAACAAAGAGACCACCATCCATCAGAGTAAAACCTCAACAACGAACTATCATTCATCGGAGTAAAATGAATCTCAATAACAAACTATCTCCCATAACAAAGAGACTACCATCCATCGGAGTAAAATGAATCTCAACAATAAACTATCTCCCATGACAAAGAGACCACCATTAATCAGAGTAAAACCAACCTCAACAACAAACTATCTCCCATAATAAAGAGACTACCATCCATCAGAGTAAAATGAATCTCAACAACTAACCATCTCCCATAACAAAGAGACCACCATCCATCAAAGTAAAACCTCAACAACAAACTATCTCTCATAACAAAGAGACTACCACCCATCAAAGTAAAATGAATCTGAACAAAGAACTACCTCCCATAACAAAGAGACCCCCATCCATCAGAGTAAAAACATCTTCTCTGGCATTAACAGACTTGCTAGGGAAGTACATGTTGCTCAAATAAAGAGACCGCCACTTGCTGTTACGATAACACTGTTGGGAAATGAATCTTGGTTTCATGGGGAAATACCAACCCATTCCTGCTGAGGGGATAAAGTCTTCATGTGCAAAATAAATTCACATTCTCAAACCAGGGCTCACACCCTATAGGGATAAAAATAATACTACTGTTGGGGACCACCAATTCAAACCTGGAACAAACCAGAATGAAATAGTCAACCAAGACGCCATCCAATGAGGAATAAACTCAAATTGGGATCAAATTCCATCCAAATAATGAGCTGGGTAGGAAGGCTAAATCAAAATTATTCAATGAGGGATAACTCCGTGGGGAAATTGAAAGGATATACACTTTCTGCTTAACATTGACACTCTATTGGAGAGAGGATAATATAACTCTGCGAAGAAGATAATATGCCAACAAAAACATCAATGAATGCAAACAAGTAATGGATTTTAATTCAGCTATGCATGATGTATGTATGAATGTATGAATGCTATCATGTATATGCTGACAAAATAGACATACTGCACTGAGGATAACCAGACAAAACCAACTTGGGTAAGGATAACACTCGGCTAAATCACATCCAGGAGGAAGATTCCATAAGAGAGTGAGCACCAACTGAGCAAACAAAATCATACTTCAAGGCTTAACTTCACTAGGAAGAAACATGGCTTGAAAATAATCAAAGCAAAATCTGATAGCAATAAACCAATACAGTTGCAGGGATATAATACCCTCCTCCAAGCTTCACCGGGGAATATAATATAGACTTTGCTTGGGAAGACAATGCCACATCGTCTATACTTCAACTGGGGATACCGTAATGACTTCACTAGGGAAAAATGAAACCACGCACGCCGAGGGGAGCCCAAATACATTCTTCAATATCAAGAGCAATGGTTGCACAAACTTCTTTGGGGAAAAATTACGAAACTTTACGGGGATAACAACTTTAGAGGGAAGCATCATCTTTGATTCATCTGGGGAATTAAGAAGTTAACATTACAGAAAGAAGTCAAAATTATAGGGACTTTAAATCAAATGCAACACTTGGCGAGAGAAAACCCAAAAAGTTGACAACTGTCTCAACACTCCTTAGAAAAGATACTGCCCTTGTCCGGCTATCTGGGGAGCACACAACAACAACAATGCCGTAACTGGAGAAAACAATGCTCTAAAAGATATTCTACCTCAATTATAAACATACAAAGGGAGATAGAAACCCATCAAATTAGAAAAGGCTTCATAACTTTACAATCTCCGCTTGATCACAAACCAGCTGAGGAAAGAATCACACTCAGCTAGAGAAATCCGCAACAAGACCTGACTGGGGAATATGGAATAAAGGTACAAAACCACCCAAACCAACACCATATAACAACTTGGAGAAAATATGACCCTAGCCTTAACTAGGGAAAATGGGATCATAAACCCAACACCACACCACATATCAATTGGTATGAAATTTAACTATCCAAGAAGCAATCACATGTGGACCATGCGTATATCAGTAAGAGTAACCTGGGAATAATTCTTGGGGAATCTTTTCAAAACTTCGGAGTTCGTCCATCCTTGGAACCACTACTTTTGTCCCACTTGAATCACATAATTGAAATAAAAAGTAATTTGCAAATTCTTTTCAAAACATGTTTTTATTATTAAGTCTTTTTGTTTTGAAAATTACTATCAACAATAAATGAATTTTTTGTAAACAGAATAAAATAAGAACTACAAAGAATTGGATAAAGGATCAAACTTTATTAGTAGAATGGTAGTCCACAAATGGCGTGACTCCATGGATGATTACAAAGTTTTGGAAAATGGTAAATACATGGAAAAGATACATTGACATATAATGACCACTATTCTCCCTAACAACTTTAAACTCCTGAGCAGAGGCTTCAGTTGAAATATGATGATAATCTGAGAAGATTGTTTCTTCAATGATCAAGTCTTGTCTGACCTAGTTACTTGCAATGAAATCCCTAACATTTTTCCTAGGTTTCCTTTGTGGGTTTTCAACCTACCGGGAATTTTTTTTTATGTCTCTAACTTTTTCCTAGATCGCCCTTTCAAGTTTTCAGTCTATCGAGACACTCTTTTTTTCTTAAGCCGCCCTTTTAGGTTTTCAACTTACCGCGTTGTTCTTTTATTTATTTAGGCGAAGTATTTCTTGATTGCGTTAACATTCATAGGACGTGGAAACTCCTCACCAACCATAGTTTCAAAAATTAATGAACTGCCAAAGAAGGATTTCTTGATAACATATGGGCCTTCATAATTGGGAGTCCACTTGCCCCTAAAATCAGCGTTAAAAGACATGATCTTTCTGAGCACGAGGTCGCCTTCTCTGAATTCACGAGACTTAACCTTCTTATCAAAATATTTCTTCATTCTTTTCTGATATAATTGACCATGACACAAGGCCTTCATTCTCTTTTCTTCAATTAAATTCAACTGGTCAAACTTGTTCTTGACCCATTCAGCCTCTAACAACTTGGTTTCCATTATTACACGGAAAGAGGGAATCTCAACCTCAACAGGGAGCACTGCTTCCATACCATACACAAGAGAGAATGGGGTTGTCCCTGTTGAAGTACGGACGAATGTGTGATACCCATGCAAAGCAAAAGGGAGAATCTCATGCCAATCCATACAGGTAACAACCACCTTCTAGATAATCTTCTTAATGTTTTTATTAGTAGCTTTAACAACCCCATTCATCTTAGGCCAGTAAGGAGACGAGTTGTGATGGACAATCTTGAATTCTTCATAAAGTTATTTCATTATCTTATTATTCTAATTTGAGCCGTTATCAGTGATAATCCTACTTGGCACACCATACCAATATATAAGATTGTTCTTGATAAAACATACTACCACCTGCTTAGTGACATTAGCATAGGAAGCTGCTTCTACCCACTTGGTGAAGTAGTCAATTGCCACTAAGATGAAAATATGTCCATTCGACACCTTGGGTTCAATCATTCCAATCATATCAATACCCCACATAGAAAAAGGCCATGGGGAAGAAATAACATTGAGAAGAATCGAAGGCACATGAATCTTGTCAGCATAAATATGACATTTATGGCACTTCTTCGCAAATTTGTACTAGTCAGATTCCATGGTCAGCCAATAGTAACCTGCCCTAAGCATCTTCTTTGCCATCGAATGTCCATTGGCATGGGTACCAAAGGAACCTTCATGGATATCATGCATCAACATGTCTGCTTCGTGTCTATCCACGCATTTGAGTAAGACCATGTCATAATTTCTCATATATAACACATCTTCACTGAGGAAAAAGCTACCTGCCAACCTTCTCAATGTCTTTATATCTTTATTCGACCTATTAACCGGGTATTCTGGAGTCTGAAGGCAGTGCTTGATATCATAATACCAAGGTTTTTCATTTGACGTCCCCTCTGTAGCAAACACATGAGCTGGTCTATCAAGATGTCAAACTGTAATATGATGTACATCGTTCCAAACATTCACTTGGTACATGGAAGCCAAAGTGGCCAAAGCATCTGCCATTTGATTGTCATCTATGGGAATGTGATGGAATTCAATTTTATTGAAGAAAGGTAATAATCTTCTTGCATAATCTTTGTAGGGAATCAAGCCAATGTGATGAGTCACCCATTCTCCTTTGATCTAATTTATTATGAAAGTTGAATCACCATATACATCAAGAATTTTGATTCTGAGATCTATAGACTCTTCGAGACCCATGATACAAGCTTCATACTCTGCCATGTCATTGGTATAATCAAATATAAAACTTGCAGTAAAAGGGATATGTGACCCATGGGGAGTGATAATCACAACACCAATTCCTTTTCCATAAGCATTTACAGCTCCATCAAACACCATACCCCATCGGGATTCAGGATCAGGAACTTCCTCAGGAAAAGGTTCATCACAATATTTTACTGTTAAATACATCATATCCTTATAAGGGAAATCAAACTTAACAGACTTCTAATCATCATCTAGTTGGTGAGCTAGGTACTCTGCCAACACACTGTCTTTAATAGCCTTCTGAGTAAGGTATTTAATATCATATTCAAACAACAACATCTGCCAACGGGAAATTCTTCTAGTAAGAGAGGGCTTTTAAAAATATACTTAATTGAGTCCATTTTGGAAATCAACCAAGTAGTATGATTCAACATATATTGCCACAATCTCTTCGCCGCCCAGGCCACAACATGTTTTTTATAGCATAGAATACCGCGACTCATGGTCAGTGAACTTCTTGCTCAAATAATAAATGGCATATTCTTTTCTTCCTATTTCATCTTGTTGTCCCAAAATACAGCCCGTGGAGTTATCCAACACAGTCAGATACATAATCAATGGTCTTTCTTCAACAGGAGGGAGCAATATAGGAGGCTCAAGCAGATACTCTTTAATACTTTCAAATTCCCTTTGGAAATTAACCCTCCACACATAACCTTGATATTTCTTTAACAACTTGAAGGTTGTTTCACATGTTGCAGTCATATGGGAAATGAATCTAGAAATGTAATTTCAACAATTCTTCTATATGCCCTTCCTCAGTATGACATTTGGTGATTATATCATCAACATATACTTCAATTTCCTTATGCATCAGATCATGGAATAGGATTGTCATAGCCCTCTGGTACGTTGCACCAACATTCTTCAACCCGAAAGGCATCACTCTGTAATAGAATGTTCCCTAGGGTGTGATAAGCGTTGTTTTTTCCATGTCCTCAAGAGCCATCCTAATTTGATTGTATCCGAAAAATCCGTCCATGAATGAGAACACTTTGAATTTTTTTGTGCTATCAACCAACATATCAATACGGGGCAATGAGAAATCATCTTTTGGACTTGATTTATTTAAATCTCTATAATCAACGCACATGCAGACTTTTGCGTCTTTATTTGGTACTTGAACAATATTGGAAATCCACTGAGGGTACACTGATGTTATAAGAAAACCAGCATCAATCTGCTTCAAAACATCTTCTTTAATCTTCACTGCCATGTCAGGATGATTTCTTTGCAACTTCTGCTTGATTGGTGAACATTCTAGCTTTAATGGCAAATAATGTTCCACAATATCAGTGTCCAAACCAGGCATGTCTTGGTAAGACCAAGAAAAGATATCCACATACTCTTTCAGCAACTCAATCAACCTTCACTCCACATCAGGATGAAGTAGTGCATGAATCTTGACTTCTTTTAGATCTTCCTCTGAACCCAAGTTAATCGTCCCCAACAACTCTTTATACGGTTGAATGGTATTTTCTTCACGCTCAAGCAACTGTGAAACCTCTTCTGGGATTTCATCATATTCTTCTTCTCCAGCCACATACACAGGATATTTAAAGTTGGGAGAGGGTGCAGGGTCATTGTGTTCAACGACTTTTTTTAATTAATCTGCACATAAATTTATGATTGATTTTAGAAACTGACACATGAAACAATTGGTTATGCAGATTTATTTACAATTATTATTTATTTTGAAAGGTTTTTTCTGATTACCATTTTCCAAGAAATAACAGAAAATAAAGACACAATTTAGAAATCAAAAACAAATTTTATTAATGATCTTAAAAATCAAAACAAAAGACACGCACATACATCATCACTTACACCTTGGGCAGAGTGAAAGACTTTTGTAAAGACAAACAAAAAAAAATACTTTGAAATGTGAATGTAAGAAGGAACATCAACAGTGATCTAATTTTGGATTTTGACTCCATGTGTCACAAAGTTCGGCATCTCTTACTCTGGCTCATCTTCGATAATAGCATTGATCTTTGGAGTAGTCGGATGGAGATATCCTGCACTGTGAAAGATATCTTGATATTTACTCAAAGCAGACTTTGGCTTCACAACTTCATTCTTCATGGAGAAACCCAAACCAGTCCCGTTTCTGTTCACATGTGGATTAATAACCTGCCCCCGCACCTTGTTAGGGCCCTTCTGCACTACCTGTTGCACATTCTTAAATGAGGTGGTAGAATCTTCATTTTTCCTTATATTATCAATAGACAAATCTTGGAATTGAGTTCTAACAACGACTTCATCAGCTTCTACAATGCTAAAGGAAGACAAATGATATATCAACAGAGCTTGCTCACCATTCACAATAATTACCTTTCCTTCACGGATAAATTTCAGTTTTTGATGCAAGGTTGAAGTAACAGCTCCTGCTTCATGGATCCAAGGTCGTCCCAATAAACAGCTACAGGCTGGGACAATATCCATAACTTGAAAGGTGATTAGGAATAAGGGCGGGCCTATGTGAATAAGTAAATCCACCTCTCCAATGACAAATTTTCTCGAACCATCAAAAGCTTTTACTATAATGCCACTAGGGAGCATATGAGTTCTCTGGTATTTGAGCTTCATGAGAGTGCTTCTTGGTATGACATTTAAAGTAGATCCATTGTCTATCAACACATTGGAAAAAGAGTCATTCTTACAATTCATAAATATATGCAAATCCAGGTTATGGTTTTTCCCTTCATCAGGCAACTCGTCATCACAAAAGCTCAGATTGTTACAAGACGTAATATTCCCCATAACACCATTGAAATGATCCAGAGGCACATCCATTTTAACAAAAGCCTAATCCAACACCCCATCAGAGATTCCCAATGATCAGAAGAGTTCATCAACAAGGCTAAAATGGAAATCTTAGATGGAGTTTGCAACAACTGATCCACAATCTTGTAATCACTCATCTTAATGATTTTCAACAAGTCATCCACATCTTTTTCCAAGGAGGAGCCATTAGATTCTCCTACCACTTTCTTAGGTTCAACATTCTCAATAACCTTCTTACCAGAACTAACATCTCCTCGAAAGATAAGGGCGAAGATTTGACCACTATGAGTTATCCGACTAGCTTCAGCAATATTCTCAACATGGGAAAAATGTTGGATAGGAATTTCCACACCATCTTCCAGGATAATTGTGTTGTACTTATAAGGCACGACTACATTTAGTTCATATGGGATAGGACCAGGAAGACAAATAACTACAAGAGCAATAACAAGTTTTCTGCAATACACAATCTCTATAGGAGCAGGAACACCAAAATCTGGCACAATGACATTCACCCATGCTTCTTCAGAATACTCAGGAATCATAGAAATTGTCATAAAACACACTTTCATCAGAGGAAAAGAATTCATCAGAAGAAACATACTCATCATTAGACATGGCCTCAATAGAGTAGTCTTCAATCACATTAACTCCATTATGATCATCTTTGTTTCCTATGACTCTGATAGTACATTTATCTAATAACAATTAAACACCTCTTCTTACAACAGAACAACCACGAGAATCCTTATAGTAGATATGGCATGACTTATAATGATGTACCTCTTTGCCATCCATGTGAAAAAATGTGGCATGCATTTGTACCATATCATCATCCATATAGTTCACATCAAAGATATGAAATTCTTCGGGACAACCATAAACCATATTCACTTCTTATTCATGTTCAATCCTTGGTCTGATTATGTGGATAAGACCTTCATCCATCATTTCTTGAAGATCAGCTCTCACTTTATCACATCCATGATATCTGAACTGCAAATACTATGACCTGTATGATCATGTGTTTAATATCTGAATTCACAAAGATCAACATGCATCTTCACTAAATCACCTCTAACCAAGTTAATATCAAAAATCCTGAAATCCCAGGATAACCAGCAACCATATTTACAACACTTCCACCTTCATGTTTAGGTAATGGATTATCCTTCATATTGGGACCAACATCTTTAAAAGACAAGAGACCAGATCTTACCATCTTTTGCATTTCAGACTTCAATGGATAACAATTTTCAATATTGTGCCCGAGGGATCCTTCATGAAAAGCACAAGTCTGATCCTCCTTATAATACCATGGTAAAGTTGAAGGTATAGTAGGGGGAGGCCTAGTCTGAACTAATTTCTTTTGAATCAAAGCCAAAAAAAATTATGTATAACTCATTGGAATAGGATCAAAAGATTCTTACTTATGACCTTGCCCTTGATTACCTTGTTGAGGTTCTCTCTGATAGGTAACAACAGTTGGAGCCACATTGACAATCGGAATTACAGAGACTACATGTTGTTGATGACGTCTTCTTAGAGGTCTAACCTTTCTTTCTTCAAAAACAACATTTGTTTCACTTTATTTATTTTTAGAAAATCCATATGATGATTTCTTTGTTCCACTAGAACCTTAATCTTTTGTCAATCGTCCTTCCCTCATAGCTTCCTCTAGACGGACACCCATACTTACCATCTCAGTGAAATAACTTGGTGCACTCGCAACCATTCTTTCATAGTAAAATGAACCAAGGGTTTTTAGGAAGACCTTAGTCATTTCTTGCTCTCCCATTGGGGATACCACTTGGGCAGCAACCTCGTCCCAACATTGAGCATACTCTTTAAAGAACTCCTTATCTTTCTTATCCAACACTCTCAATTGGTCACGGTTAGGTTCCATAAACATGTTATACTTATACTATTTCATGAAAGCTTCTCCTAAGTCATTGAATATGCAGATATTGCTACTGTCCAATCCCTTATACCATTTCAAGGAAATAACAATTAAACTATCCTGGAAGAAATGAATAAGCAAGCATTGGTCATCAGTATGAGTAGACATCCTTCTGATATATATCACCAGGTGGTCACAAGGACAAGAGTTGCCCTTGTACTTCTCAAACTCTGGAACCTTAAACTTTGTTGGCACTTTCACATTAGGAACTAAGCAAAGATCACTAAAATTCGGTCTGAATAACTCTTTCCCTCGGAGAGCCTTCACTTCTTTCTGCATTTCATTGAATTGATCTTGAAAGTCATTTATTCAGTCATAAAAGGCCAAATTTTCACTTGGTGGAGGAACGGGATGATAAACTTCAGACTAATAACAGGCATATCATTCATTGTAGGAGGTGCAACATGATGAATCACATTATTAGCAACAGGAGTAGCATGCTGTCGTACCCCAAATTTTTCCTACCTCGATGATTTCATTTTTCGAGATTAAAATTGAAGAAATATTCAATTAAGGATGGTACAGTAGTATCTGATGGTCCATCTTTATCCGACTAGGGGGTGTACCTTAAATTCAGGAAAGTGAGACTTTCTAAATCATAAAGACTCGTGTATCTATGAACTCATTCGCGTGGCAAGTTGGCCAATGGCGCATGCGATTCGAAAGTGTAAAGTTATTTCAGAATAATAACTACTAAATAGTTGTTATTATTGAAATTAAAATTACTATTAAATAATAATTGAATTTATTAAAGAATTTAGGTGTTACTTTGTTATTAGTAAAAAGGAGAGGGTACAATTACAAATTAAAGGACCATTAAGGTGTTGCTGAAACAAATATATATGTTGTTTTTATTATTTGCTGTTGTATTATTGACTGCTGTATGAAAATATCCCTGTACAAATTACAAGATAAATTTATTATCATATTTTACTTAACATTTTTTTATTACTTATTAAGAGTTGGCTGTTTTATAAGAGAGTGCATCAAATTGGGCCCAAGCCACGTTAAAAAAAATAGTGTTGTAGTAATAAAATTTGTTGATAGATAAATTAACGCAGGCCCAGAGGGAAATAACAAATGCTAGCAAAAAAAAGAAGAAAGAAACATGCATTGTTCCAATCATTCACGCACGTTTTTTTCTCACTAACAATTACTATTTAAATCAAATATAAAAAACTAAATTAAATCAAATCTTCAATTAACATATTACAATATTACAGTATCAAGCTCCATTACAATCAAATCTTTTACAGCATATTACAGAATCAAATCTCAAAAGGAAAAAGAAATATCTATATAATCTAAATCAAATATAAAGAAATCAACATTACAGAACGAAATCTGGAGATCCAATCCCTACTCCGAAAATCAATTACAATCAGTAACACCCAAATTCCTAATCTAATCCCTAATTCTAAGGCAAAATATGTAACCTTAATTTCTAAGGACCTATAAATACTAAACTAAGTTACAGAAAACAAGGGAAGACAAAGAGAACAGAGAAGGACAAAACCGTGAGGGGAGTTACAGAAAAAGAACAGAGACAGTGAAGAATAATTTGAAGGGTAGAATCTGGTATATCATACAGAGGAAGACGAAGGAGGCCGGTTGGGGTTTCAATCTCTGAAACCCTAACCGTGAACCGCCACCTCTAATTGCACCGCCACCATTACACCGTCTTCATACGCCAACCGGAATCTGCAAAATCGGAAGGAGGAAAGGGTCAGAAATCCATAAGCTCGAAGTTAGGAAAGTGGAATTGTGAAAGGGTAATTATGTATAGCTTGTATCTATTTTGTTGATGATTTGGGTTTGAGATTTAGGGTAAGAGATGGACGCCGCTGCTGGTTTTGGGTGAGGGTTGTTAAAAGGAAGAGGAAAGGGTTGAATACGAGAGAGAAAGAGAGATAATGTTTGATGCTGTAAAATGAGAAAATGAAGAAAATGAAATTATAATTTGTTTGATACTATGTACGCGCATATATCACAACTATCATGCACCTTCAATCCTGCCCACGTGATTCTCATCAGACGGCCATAAGTCAAGTCTGCACCATAGTAGCATGCTCCCTCACACACGCGAATGACCAAACCATCTCTTCAAGTACGTTGGGCCTAGGCCCAGATGCCATTCACACACCCCCTTCTGCCTAAGCTACTAAACCACAAAACAGTTCATACCCCCCCCCCCCCCCCCCCCCCCCCCCCCCCCCCCCCCCCCCTTGTCTGAACTATTTTGGGCCCAGCCAGATTCCTAATAACAACACCCCCTGCTTCTACTTGTTAATCAGAAATTGCACCCCCTGAATTTAATTTATTTATTTTCTTTTATAATTCATATATTATTTATAATTATATATATATATATATATATATATATATATATATATATATATATATATATATATATATATATATATATATATATATATATATATATATATATATATTATCAATATTTGTTTTTTATTATTATTATATCATAATTATTATATATTACAATTTTATTTTCTATTTACTATTCTTATATTTTATTTGCTATGTAAATATTGCTTATTGCTTATAAATAATTACATTATTATTTATGTACTAACAAATAAATTATTTTACATCAAAATTGCATATATTATTTTAATATATTAGGTGTATTAAAATCTTTTTATATCATGCATTAATCAAGATCTTCGCAATTAACACAATAAAAAACACTAACAAATCATCAAACTATTTTTCGCAATCAACTAAGCTAATCAACTGTTTTTGCAAAAGGGTTTCAAACAGATTTTGACTTACCGCGCATTTAGTCAAAATCTCTGCAATCACCACTCCCGACCAAAGTGCGAGGTGATTCAAAATATGTTTGCAAACCCCTAAAAAACACCAACCCCATACGAACTACGAGTTGAGACTCTGATTCCTCATAAGAGGATACATAGGAATATGATCAAAAATCGTAGCGAGTTCTCCTATAAAAAAAAAACAAACCCTTCCCCTATTAAAAATTAAAACTCTTTTCTCTTAATTAAAACTTAAAACCCTGTCTACCCCAAACCTAAACCTAAAACCTAATGTCCTTGTGAACAAGGTAGATGAAAGGTGCCTAACACCTTCCTTTCGTCTAATTGAGTCGGAAACCTAGAATCTCTATCTGTGAATTAGGGTTTTCTATTAGATTCCCTTCCCTAGGATAAAAACTAATAGTGGCGGATCTGATTAAAAATCCAGTTGCTACACATGCACCACAGGAGGTGCAGAAGCAGTAACAGTTTGAACAAATGGAGCAACTTGAGCAACATGATTGTAACCTTCTAGCATGAAATTCTCAGGCATTCCCCACGGGTAACCACAAGGAATACAATACTGAGTAGTAGTAACTGAAGTAACAGATATGTGAACTAATAGAATATCTGAAATAACGGTCGTCTGCTGTGGTTGAGTAGCATGAGGAGACTAAGGAGGAGGAGGTGGTGGCTGATTCTGAGTAGCCACCAACAATTCTATCAAAGCAGTCAGATTAACCATACCGTTTCTCAAAGCCGTTACTTATTTGTGCAGCTCACAATTCTCTTATTCAAGGTTTTCCATCTTCTTTTTAGAATTAGCCTTAGTATTATAGCAATGAGACAACTTGCCGACTGAATGAAGCAGAGAAACAAGTAAGACACATGTGAAAGATAGGAATTCAAAAATATGTGCAAAATGATGCATGATATGCAATGCACATGATTTATTTTGTTTATTCAAGGAACTCAAATAATCATAAACAATTGCAAATATTGAAGTACTAACACATTTGGAAATACCGAAAAATCTCATTTTAATAACTTTGGAATGGATTACAACTTTTAGTACAAGTTTCAATAATCTTAAGTACAAGAGAATAAAGATAGAATTTAAAAATCCTAAGGGGCCAAATATGATGAAGATATCTCCACACACTGACACTTTTCTCGAGTCTTGCAATCTGAGCCTTCAACTGCTTGTTCTTTTCTGCATACTTGTCAGCGATTTCTTTCCATCCACCAGAATCAGAAAATGGCTGACCGAGACCTGGCTGAACTCTGGAGAAAAATAAATCCACTTGCTTCTCCATCATCTCCACAACATGACTCTCAAGAATCTCAATCAAGTCATCCTTCTAATTCAATTCTGTTGAGTAGGACACCACCAAAGTCCGGTACTTGTTCTTTCATGCTTCCTTCTCTTGTTGCATCCTAACTAAGGCAAGCTGAAGTTCTTCCACATCATCTATGAGAGGAGGAGTAGTCCTCATAAACATATCAGATATAGGTTCCTCATGAGAATAAGGCATCTTCAACTGAATTCCCCTTGCTTGTATCCAACTGAGATGAGGCTCTAAGGAAAGAACTCATCTTGGTCCCAAATCATTTCTACCCTTCCTATGAATATGGCGCCAAGCCTTTTCAATCTCTTCCTGAGCTGCCTTGTGATCTTCTCCTTCTTTAAGAAAGAAACCACTCAGATGAATGTTTTTTTGGCTTGTCTCTCATTAGATATCCAAGCTGGTGGCGTGCAAGAACAAGATTGTAGTTAATTCCTCCCTTTGTACCAAGAAGAGGCACATTGGGGAAACTACCACAACTATCAATAATCTCCATATCATAATAAGCTTGATGATACCAATCAATGTCAAAATGAGTGAGAGCCATAATATTTGGGGCCCAACGCGGTTCCTTCTTGATATCCCAAAAAGCAACAGACCAAGGTAAGTGAGAAATAAACCATTGATATAACAATGGTGTGCAAAGAATGATCATCCGACCTTGATGGAAATTCTGAAGATGGATGAAATAATAAGTATCTCCTAGCAGTGTAGGGACTGAGTTCCTAATCAGAAAGATCCTAATGGAATTAACATCCACAAATTTATTGATGTTAGGAAACAAGAACAACCTATAGGCAAGCAAAGCAAAGGTAGCCTCAAAAGCAGTTGTACTCTTCATCTTGACGAAGTAACGATCTTTTTCCAATATAAACTGAGCCAGTAAATACCTGATTCCTCCTTTGGTAGTCATGTTAGCCTCAATCTCAGACTTCCTCAAGTGAGTTATGGTGGCAATCTCATGAGACTTAGGCTCTCCTTCTAAGCTGGTGAAAGGAATGCAATCAGTAATAGGTAAACCTAGTAAGTAAGAATACACATCCAATGTGGGCATCAACTGATAATTAGGAAAAGTAAAACTCCAGCACAACAGATCATAGAATTGGACCAACATAGAAAGAATACCCTCCTTCATCTTGAGCTTCATAAGAGGAACAATGGCTCCATACTTATTCTATAAATCTGTAGAACTCTCAATCTCAGGAATCAAGCTCATCAGTTCCTCTATCTTAGGATCCTTGAATCAATACTTCTGAGTCTTTCTCCTTCCAAAATCCATGGTTAAAAGAGTAACTGAGATATTTGCAAAAGTCAACCTTAAGTTCCTTGAAAAACTTCTTAAAGAATGCTCATTGGTGCATGAATGCATGATGATGCAACAATCACACACACGATCACAAACATGGGGGTTCATAGGTTCAACGTCACGAGAATGAAGTCAAAGGTACTAACCACAAGGTAAGGACTAATGATTTATCACCTACCAAAGACGGTTCTAAGGAGACCCCAGAGTCTACATTCTTTCTTCATATATTACCAATGTCCCGGTTAGCTCGGTAATTAGCAATATTCTCAAGAAAAACTCGTTTGAGTGCAGGATCACGAACAACTACTTCCAGATTGATCCGTCATAGTCTCTACATTACACCTAAAAGGTCAAGATGGGTTAAGGGTTTTACGGCTTCTCAGTTTCTCGGGCTCCCAGGTCAAAAGCAATAATGTCTTCCCAATTGTTCGATAAACAAATACTTCAGTCAAAGGGGCCTCCGCTAAGTGGGGGATCTCATATCTCCTTTTTTGGGATTCCTCCCTCAAAGTTAAGATGAATATACCCCCCGTCCTTTCTTAAGTTTTCCCAAGTCCAGATATAGGACTTATAAGAGATCACCAAGCACCCTGAAAACCAGAAAAATCCAGACATACATATATACAACACATAATATACAACAAATAATAACACATACGCGCTTTATTGAGACTAAGCCATTAAATTGACTTAACTCGCATAAATCAAATAAAAATCGCCACTGCACTTTATTGTTTCCAAAGGAAATGGGAAAAGAGCGAACAAACTTAAAAAGAGGGGGAGAATCTAGGTACGGGGGTTGGTTATGCAAAGGGAAGTTATTAGCATCCTAAACATCTACGGCACTCTGCAAGAAACTCTTTGAAAATATGTGTATTTTGGTTATAAAAGGTGTATACAAAATAGATGGTGAAGAGGAGAAAAGAAGTATTTTTTTTACAATTTTGCACCTGCCATGGTTGCGAACCTTTAGTGCCTACGTACCACCTTCCATGCAATAGGGGATCATGGTACTCGTAGTTCACCTCAAAAAATTTAAAACACATGTGTGTTGGTTAATTTTAAGAGAAGGGACATCATCGTCATATCCGAGTGGAAGACATACTTACTACCCACGATTATGAGAAAGGAGAAATTGCATCATCTCAAAGTGGAGGATATAGCTTGGATTTTAAAATCAATAAAGCCTCACTCAACACCCAAGTGGAAAATATCTCACTTTACTACATATCGTAGAAGTATAGTAGCTCGCATCACTACAAGAATCGACAAGAGTCTAATCTTTTGAGAAAAAGGTTTTAAAGCAAAAAAGAAAAGTGGCAAAATGGTTTGAATGAGGTTAATAACTTTTAGTCTTTCAAAAGATGTCAAAGTATGATTAAGTTGATTAAATTTTAATTAAGAAAATATTTTTGAAAATGCATGGACCTAAGTCCAAGTTTATTATGAAAGCAGTTCAAGTTAGAAAAACAAGAAGAGTTTTGAAAAGGAGGGAGAAGATTTTTGAAATTAAAGAAGATATGAGGAGATTAAGGGACTATCCTAAAGCATAAGGTAAAAGCTAAGGAAAATAATGGCCTAACCAACAAGAAGCCAACACTTGACATGAAGAAATTAATATAGAATTCCCATCCTTTGGATTAAAACCAAGCAAGTAAAAATACTAAACCTATGAGAAATACCAAGCTTCAGATGAATTAAATCTTTGCAAAAATTGGGCAGAGTAATGGCTGTATACAGAAGAATTCTCAATCACAGACAAAGCATAAAATCAGAATAACCTGCACACAAATAAAACCAATCCAATGACTTGGAGTAAACCCCAAGAACTTTTGACAAAATAACAATAGAGCAACAAGGCCCCCAAGTATCAAGGCTTCTAATCCTAAGTCTGAAAGATCCACAACTTCAAAATGCCAAGGATAGTAACCAAGTAGTCCAAGTAACATTAAAGCTTTTAATGTTCAAGTTGATTATTAAGTGTCTTAAAAAGAAAATAAAAGCTCAAATGAGAAAATATAAAATGACATAAAGATAAATGCTCAAGTGAACAAAAGTAAAATATCATGAGATGTAAATTCTAAAATTAATGGTACATAAAAGTAAAGGCACAAAATAAAGGCATAAAGTAAAGTTAATTGTTAGTGAATTAGAAGTTAGAGGGTTAATTGAATGACCATCTTAAAGCTTTCATTTGAAAACTCATTTTAAGATTGATAAAATCAAAAATTCTAAATAACAAGTCTCATTTTCTCTTTGTCAAGTATATCATTCATTTCAAGTGCTCAAAGCAACCACATGTGATCAACAATGTTTAAATGATTCACTTAGAAAAAAATTCATAAAGTTCATTAGAGGATTGATAGAATCAAAGCCTCCTAAAAATGAACTTAAAATTTATTGTACCTAAGTGTTGTACCCCAAAATTTTTCCTCCCATTTTTATTCAAGACATTCTCCTAGGGTTTTAATTTGCTCAAGGTTACTTAAGAATTGACCAGACAAATTATCCTCCTAATCAATGGACTTACAACTAGGTTTTTAATTTTCCCAAGGAAGATTGGGTTTATAAATCCTAAAGTGTATTTCATGGTTTCTTTTATGTCTCAAATAATTCTCATACTAAGTTTCATGCCTTGCATCACAAGTTTGCTCAGTCAATTGCTTAGATGACTGAAAATCAACTGTATTGGACAAAAAGTCAAATGTGGTCAACATATAGTAAAACCTCAAGATTTTTGGTAAACATCAAGGTTTTGAAGTCATATTCATCATTTGATCAAGGGTTGATCATGATTCATCAAGAAAACTCTCAATTCATCAAAAGTCAAAAGTTACCAAATTAGGGTTTTCTTAAGGAGAAGTCAACTAAACTTTGACCAAGCACAACTTTCACATGCTTCATCATATTTTTCTTCACCAAATCTTATTTATAAGGAATTTAAATTCTCTATAACTTTGTCACTCTAAGCTCAAGTCTAAAAATGCTTCATTTGAGAGATATGGGCCAATACATTATAGGTCATTTAAAAAATCAACAAAAAGACACTTTTTGTCAAGGCAAGTTACATCTATATAAATTATTCAAATGAAAAACGATAAAAATAAATAATGTATATGACATCTTGATATTTCCAAAAAGTCAAAGATCACCTTCAAATGATAAAAATTGAGAGAGTTATGATTGGTGCAAGTTGGGAAATTTTGAGCAAATGCATAAAACCAAAAGTGACCAGACTTGAGTTTTTGAGCTATTGGGCTATTGTTTCAAGGTCCAAACGTATTGTGCAACTTATAGTGAACCTATGAATTAATTCATGCACCCCTTGACCTTTTTATTCTATTTATTTTGATTTTTATTTATTTTAAATTCAAATTAAATAAGATGAAAATCAAGGATTTTCTTACAAATTCCAAGACAAAATGTTTTGACCTAATTCATGCTTATATATTCTCATCAATTCATACATCAAGGCACAAAACCCTTACACAAAGAAACCTGTCCAAAAATCTCTAAAATTCTAAAAAACTAGGGTAACTCGAAACCCTAGTTACAACCACCTTCAAAGCATACTAGCATTGCCAATCGATCCCTGAAGAGGTATAGAGTAAGGATGGATCAAACTTGATGATTCAAAGCACATAAAACCTGCACGCGTACACCTCTAATTTCTTGATTTTTTTTCAAACTCATATTTCGGTTTTATTTGGGTTTTAACGCATGCTAACATTACTGATGTTCTTCTGAGGTTTAATAGTGCAGTAATAACCCAAAGCATGATCCCCATAATGGCTAAATCTAAGCTTGCCATATTTGTATCAATTTGAGTTATTTTCTTCATTGCTCACTCTACAGCATGTTTCAGCCTAAACCAACACTTTGATTGAAATCGCAAGGCTCGATTTAAGGGGGTAGGGTCCCTGGGAACCTCTAATATTTGTTGTTTTTGCAAGTCAAGCAAAAGACTCACCGAAGAAGACGACCGAAGCTAGGCGTCTGGTGCCTCTCTGGTCCAGTTAATTGGTTTTATTATATAATGACTTATTTTAATTTATATTATCAGATGTACATCCACCTAAGTGGCAAGCGCGCGCGAGATAAGGTCTTACTATGCCAGGGCGTGGGTTTGATCCCTGCCTTTTGGTGTTTTGGGGTTTTTCTTACATTTTTCATGTTTTGCAGATTCTTAACATATAAAGCGCGTTAATCCCATTCCCTTGACACGAACACACGCTTGACACAGTGGCAAGACAAATAGGGGAAAAGGCTAAGGGCGTGGGTTCAACACCCACCCCTGACATTTTCACGGTTCTTTTGGTTTCTAACCAATTTTTCTTATTTTTTCCAACTCTAAATTCACTTAATCACAAACTTATTCTTTTACAAACCCTAATAAAATTAGGTTTTAGGTTTCTTTATTTAATTTAATTGATCTTTTTTACTAACTAAAAATAATTAGTTTTTTTTAGGGTTTTCTAAAAAAACATTTCTTTTTCCTCGATTCTATTTTTATTTTACATTTTCAGATCAACTGTGCTTTCGCGAATGTAATTTTTATTTCTCGCATTTCCTTTTATCATTATTATGTAAGTGTTTACAGGTTGTAATAGTTAGATTTACTTTTCGCACTGTTCTGTTATGTAACTACCCCAAGGCCATGTAATAGCGTATGAACTTTTATTTTCCGCACTCTACTTTACATGCTATTATTTTAGATTGTTGTTAGTAACTAGGGTGTATGGAAAGATAGAATCAAACAACAGATAACCTTAAAACTAAAAAATAAAATAACTGAATACAAATCACTTGCACACGTACACCTATAGGGTAACCTCCCTTGTTGCCTTCGAAAAACGGTTATGTCTCTCGAACGTAGGGATGCCTTAGCAAAGACCCTCAATCAAGTCATCATACAAAAAGATCATAGTCCCTCGATGACCCTTTCGATGTTGCCTTTTGGTATATGATCTAGTCCCTCGAGTTACCTACGAATAAAACGATGATAGTCCCTTATGAAATTGCTAAAGCATCCTTACGAGTTGCCTTCAACAACTGTAAGATAACCCTCGTTTGTCCCTTCACATCCAACGATAGGGATTCCTACTAACTAATGGTATGGATAGCACTATCTAAAGGAGGAGGAAAATTACAAGAACGACCTTGAGTAGGTAGAATGTTGTTAATCGCCTGCTCACAAAAACAAAACATTTCTCACAAACACTTTCAAAATATTTTCAAAACAAACGATTTGTATACACCCTTATCGATACAAGAGTCATTACAAAGTTCGCCTTACATTGGCATTAAAAATATTTTCAAACAAGTCACACACAAAGCAAGTTTTCAAAAGTGAGCTAAGTGATTAAGAGCCTGTAGATAACTACGGATGAGAAGGGTGTTGACACCTTCCCTTTTCATAACCTACCCCTCGAACTCAAAATCTGTCAAGGTCTTTCCTGTTCTTTTCACCCTTTCCTTATTGGATAAAAGAAAAGTCAATGGTGACTCTTGCTATCTGCAACATTTGCGATAAAACGTAAAAACAAGTCAGTTCTCCCACCGTATTACAGAACTGAAGACTCTGCTAGGGACTAACTAAAAAAGAGGGGTTACCTTAGGGTTATATCACTTTCATTTTACTTGTTTGCTTTGTTTTATTTACATTTGAGGGTTTCTCGGGTTTTAATTTCTTGCAAAGACCCTACACCTGGATCTAGGGACCTTAAGTTAAGTAGAAATAGATCATGGAAATTGTATGATGTAGACTGATACGGTTAAAGTGATGGATATGTTAGTGTAACACATTGGTTTGTACTGGTGTTCCTTGAGTCAGTCGAGGATAACACCGGGCTTTCGCGTGGTGTCATAAGAATTGACTAACTTTTAGAACTGTAATTGACTCAACTTGGCCATTAGAAGGTAGTGAGATAGCCGACTTTGGTGCAGTCCAGAGTTGGTTGATACTCGATGCTACACTCATTGAGATTCTACTTTTGGGATATTTCGATGGCAAGCCAGTTGCTCTTTTGAAACTAAGAATGCAAGAAAGATCAGTGATATGAGACTCCTAGAACCCAATTACTATTCTTAGGACAGGTTGAGCCAACTGAACTTCAAAAGGGTACTTACCTATGAACCTCATGCAAGCCTTTAAACCTAAGGCTCTTGTGTGCTTTGTTTGTGTTTGTTATTTGTTCAAACATGACATCATGACACCATACCATTTCATTTTCACTGATCATTTCAAGGATCTCAAAGGCCTGTGATGCAGGTTTATCATGAACTAAACGTCTACCAAGGGGCAAGAGTATTTATTTTCCTCTAACCAGATGTCGTCAAAGACCGAAGTACTTTCACTTGAGTCAAAGCCTAGGACCCACTTGACATGGTGAGCTTGATTCTCATAGAAGGACGTCTAAAGAAACAAAGTTTTTAGTCAAAGCTGCAACCATACACAACTTCTAACATTTCATCTTTGTTTATCCTGCGAGATCCTTGAAAATATCGCATTTACTTATCATACATGTCATTACATAACAGGTATTTCATAAGACATGTTTTCTCATCTTCTTGTTTATTTCAGTAAAAGATGGCTCTTGAACAAACTATGAAAGATATTCAAGCTCAAAACACTCAATTCCAAGAGACACTCCTGAACTTAGCCAATGGGAAGAAAGAGCTGATGGCGCTCATCACCAAGAAGAAAAAGACTCGGAGACCGGTTAGTATCTTCAATATGGGAAGAAGGTTCAAAGCTCCTCCTAAATAATCTAAAAAATGTGATATTCCCTCTGACGAGGATGACAATCAGGGTGAAGAAGACAATGGTGTGAAGGCTGAGAGGGGAAACAACCTTGGTTCTGGCCAAGATTCTGATGAAGACTATTCTGCTGAACAATGTCCTCCCACTGATGAAAGATACAAATAGCTGGAAGATCGGCTGAATGCCATGGAGATCCAAAAAGTGCCTGGGCTAGATTTTAAAGAGCTGGGTCTTATCTCAGGGGTTGTTATCCCTCACAAGTTCAAGGTCCCCGTCTTTGCCAAATATGATGGTGTTTCTTGCCCTAAACTGCATTTAAGGTCTTATGTTTAGAAGATCCAACCTCATACTGCTGATAGAAAGTTATGGGTACACTTCTTTCAAGAGAGATTATCGAGGACACAATTAGAATGGTTCTATCAACTTGAAGGAACAAACATCCATACTTGGGAAGATTTGGCTGCTACCTTCTACAAACAATACCAGTATAATGCTGACCTTGCACCAACTCATGTGCAATTACACAATATGACTATGGGCTCGAATAAAGCGATTAAAAAGTATACCCAGAAGTGGAGGGATCTAGATGGAAGAGTGCAACCTCCTCTATATGATAGGGAGCTAGTTAATATGTTCATGGGAAATTTGATAGGACCTTTCTTCAATCATCTGATTGGAAGCTCTTCATCTGGTTTCACTGAGTTGATATTAACCGGGGAACACGTTGAAGGTGGAATTAGAAGTGGAAAGATTCAAGTGGCTGCATCTTCAAGTACTGTAAAGAACATGTTCAATAGTAAAAAGGAAACCAATGCTATGTATTGCCAAAAGGGTCGTGCTAGAGGTGACAGTAACCAGTCTGTAGGAGCTGTGCTAATTTCTAATCTGGCGCCTATGCAACAACATCATCAAAATAATCAATGTAAGTTAGATGCACCTAGAAGACAGTTTACCAAGATTAACATGCCATTGTCTCAGGTGTTGCAACATCTTTTGAAAGCATAGTTAATAATGTTAAGGGATCCTCCTCAGAATCCCAACACCTCCTCTCCTCGGTACAATCCAAATGTAAGATGCGCTTACCATTCCAATAGCCCCGAGCAAGACACCAATAGCTGTTGGGCTTTAAAGAGTAAAATTTAGGATATAATTGACAATAAAGAAATTGAGTTTGATCTTCCCGAGACCCCCAATGTGATTATAACACTTATGCCTAAGCACGAAAAAGGCATTAGTGCTATTCATGATGTTTCATATGTTTTCTGATGTAAGTGAATTGGCTACTCCCCTCCTAATCATTAAGAAGAGTATGTTGAAAGTCGGTTTATTTCCGGGTTATATTGAAATCTGCTACTGCTGCATAACCCAACCCAATGGTTCTAAGTTGCTGAAAGAAGGTATTCAGCGTCTGATGGACAATCATATAATTCTAGTTGAGAAGACTCCCTCTATGGAGAATTTGTTTCAAGACTTGGAGCTGGAAGAGGTATCTGTAGTTTCTGACGCTCCTATCAGAATCACTACCAAAGGCCCTGTGAGGATTACGACCCAACCTAGAGTTGATCCTCTAATAATCACCGCACCTGGACCAATTCCATATTCCTCGGACAAAGCTATCCCTTGGAACTATGGAGCCAACGTCTACTACCATGGCGTCAAGCAAGAATTATTGACTACTAAAAATGAAGGTACTGAAGTTACTGATCCCACTATTGACAATATTGCTGGGACCAGTAAGGTTAATAGAAGCAGAAAGGTTTTCTTTCTGGAAATCTCTCCAAAGACTATCGTCACACCAGTTCGTGTTACTGTTGTCGAGTCAATTACTGAGACTCGGAGCAAAGAGAAAATTGTGGAGCCTGCTCAGGTGGAGGCACCTAAAGAAGTTACCACCGGAAATACCTCTAGGAAAGAGTTGGAAGAGGTATTGAAAATCATCTGAAAGAGTGATTATAAGATTGTTGAACAACTGGGAAAAACTACCTCCAAGATATCCATGTTATCCCTTTTACTATGCTCTAAAGCCCATGCACAGGCTTTAGTGAAGTTCTTAAAGTCTGCTCATGTGCCACAAGAAATTTCTGCCGATCAATTTGAAAGTTATGTTGCCAGCCTAACTACTGATAATGGGCTAGGCTTTTCTGATGCCGATTTGACTCCCGAAGGAAGAAACCACAACAAGGCCTTGTATGTCTCTATTGAATGCAGGGGCACTACTTTAGCTCACGTGTTGGTTGATACTGATTTCTCGCTAAATGTTATACCGAAGGGTGCTCTTGACAGACTTGATTATGAAGGGGTTACGCTGAAATCCACTGATATTGTGGTGAGAGCCTTTGATGGTTCAAAAAGGATGGTGCATGGAGAAGTGGATCTTCCGATCAAGGTATGTTCGCAGGTATTCGAATCCACCTTCTATGTAATGGATATTCGACCGAGTTATTCTTGTTTACTCGGACGCCCCTGGATCCATGGGGAAGACCCTGTTACTTCAACCCTACAACAAAAGCTAAAATATACCGTGAAAGGAAAGGTTGTTACAATTTATGGTGAAGAAGAGTATATGGTGAGTTACTTGAACTCATTCAAGTATGTTGAGATGGACAAAGAATTCGTCGAGACTCCCTTCCAGACTTTTAAGGTTATCCCTCCTACTGCTATTGAATATGTTTATGCTATTCCTAAGGTTACCAGGGTTCCACCCAGAATGGCTCCTTTGAAGGATGCTAAAGTTGTAGTAGAAGAAGGGGGTTGCACTACTTGGGGTCAACTTCCTGACATTCCCTACAAGTCTAAAAAATTTGGTATGGGTTTCACTGCAGAGGCTCAGAGGGCTGTTCTTCGTGCTCGTGCTGGAAGACCACCATTCCACGTCAGCAACAATGGAGTCAACGCTATAGAAGATGCTGACAGTGACTACAACTTATATAATTGGATTTTTCCCACTACCGACAACAGACTCAGCAACTGAAAGACTGAAGACCTTATCTCAATCTCCTTTATTCGGGAGTAATTGCTACTTTCTATTTTATTGCTTTCAAGTTTTGGCTATGTAAATTTTGAACAATAACTTTAAGCCTTGTGCCTTGCCCGGGGCACAATGGTCAATTTGTTAGGGTTGTCACTTCATAAGCATATTTTCATTTAATAAATCATTGGACGTTTTGCATTCAAATTCTGAGCTCTTTGTATTTCCTTTATTTTATCACTTTCAAAATAGTTATGTGTTCTTACACATACCCACACAACAAATTGCAGATCCACATCCCCTCTAGATCCCATTGATAACAATTCTGCTATTGCCACTTATGACTTTGAAAATCCGATCTACCAAGCCGAGGACGAAGGTAAGGAAGATTGTGAAATACCTGGAGAACTTGCCATACTGTTAGTGTAAGAGGAAAATGCTATACAACCGCATGAAGATCCAATTGAGGTTGTGAAATTGGGTACTAAAGAGGACAAGAAAGAAGTCAAGATAGGTGCCAACCTAGAGGGTGATGTCAAGAACAAATTAATCCAGATTTTGCATGATTATGTTGATATCTTTGCTTGGTCGTACGAAGAAATTCCAGGGCTTGGTACTGATATTGTGGTTCACCGTCTACCAATGAAAGAGGGTTGTTCTCCAATAAGGCAGAAGGTTCGTCGTATGCGACCCGAGATGTCTGAAAAGACCAAGGCTGAGGTTATAAAGTGTGGTTCAATGCAGGTTTCTTAGCTGTTATGTCCTATCCTTAGTGGGTTGCAAATATGGTACCAGTACCTAAAAAGGATGGCAAAGTGCATATGTGTGTAGAATACAAGGATCTGAATAGGGCAAGCCCCAAAGATAACTTTCCGCTTCCGCATATTGACGTTCTGAATGATAACACCGCTCAGCATAAAGTATTCTACTTCATGGATGGTTTCTCAAGTTATAATCAGATCAAGATGGCACATGAAGACATGAAGAATACTGCCTTTGTCACACAATGGGGCATATTCTGTTACAAGGTTATGCCTTTTGGGTTAAAGAACGCCGGTGCAACCTATCAGCGTGCTATGTTAGCTTTGTTCCATGACATGATCCACCATGAGATAGAGGTTTATGTTGATGACATGATAGTCAGGTCTCAGACTGAAGAGGAACATCTTAACCATCTACACAAGCTTTTTGAGAGACTGAAGAAGTACAAGCTGAGGTTGAATCCGAACAAGTGCACCTTTGGGGTAAGATCTGGTAAACTCCTGGGTTTTGTTGTCAGTGGCAAGGGTATTTAAGTTAATCCCGCTAAGGTCAAAGATATTTGTAATACGGTGGGAGAACTGACTCGGTGTCTTTGCGTTTTATCACAATTGTTGCGGATAGCAAGAGTCTCCACCGACTTTTATTTTATCCAATAAAGGAAAGGGTGAAAAGAACAGGAAAGACCTTTTGATAATTTTCTTGAGTTCGGGGGTAGGTTATGAAAAGGGAAAGTGTTAGCACCCTTTTCATCCATAATTATCTATGGGCTCTTAATTGCTTGCTAGCTCACTTTTGAAATTGCTTTGTTTGAAATGTACTTGTGATGGGTTTTGAAAGAATTTTTGAAAAGCGCCTTCGTTTAGGAAAACTTTGTAATGATTCTCGTCTCTATAAGAATGCATACAAAGTGTTAGACTTTTTGAAAATATTTTATGTCTTGAAAGTGTTTGGTGTGTTTGAAAAGATGTTTGTTTTTGAAGATGGATTGTGAGCAAGTAACTAAGAACGTTCTACCTACTCAAAAGTCTTTTGTTCATTTCTCTCCTCTTTTGACATTGTTATCTTACCATGGATTGGTAAGAAGCCATATCTTTGGATGTAAAGGTACGGGCGTGGGTCATCGTACAGTCATAAAATGAAATGTTGTGAGATGCCTTAGAATTTTTCTTAAGGGTCTAAGATCATTTTGAAGGCAACATTCGAAGCGTCATCAAGGGACTATGATCTTATATTCTAATTGTTTTACCTAAGGCGTCTCACATGTATAATATGACCATTTTTAAGGCAACAAAGTGGATTAAACCCTAGAGGTGCAAAGTGTGCAAGTGTATCGTATTTCATGCTTGAGTTTATTTTGGATTAGGGTTTTCTAAGTATTGGTTTTATCTTTCCATACAAACCCTAATTACTAGCATTATATTGAAAGCGATAAATTGCGGAAAATAAATGTCCTACGCTATTACATTATTTTGGGGATGGGGTGTACAAATTTACACATGGGGATTGCAAGAAATTAAACCTAATTATCTATTACAACCATATTAAATAAATGTACAAGAATTGAAATGGATATAATGTACAAGAATAGAAATGGAAAAGAAATGGAATTTGCTTGAATTTATTAGGAAAAAGGTTTTAAACCTAAATGTCTAAAAGAACAATAATTAATTAACAAGAAAATTAGGTTAATTAGAAAAGAAATATTTTTTAGGGCTTTTTATGAAAAGAGTTTTATCTTAGCTAAATAGTATAAATTAAATTAAGAAGACCTAAATTCTAAGTTAATTTTAATTAAATAAAAATAAATAAACCTAAGTCTAATAATTAATAAACAAAGTTTGTAAGAAAAATGTTCTTGATGTTTTTTGATCTTGAATAAAAATAACACAAGTATATAGTATAAATAAATAAAAATATTTTTTTGCATTTTTGTTAATAAAATAAAATATTATATTAATATTAATAATAATAATAAAAATAAAAAGAAAAGAAAATAAATAAAATAGTCAGGGGGGTGAAAGTTTGATTTGGGGTGTTTTTGTGTAGAAAACAGTTTTTGTTTGGCCTGACCCAATAATCATTTAATCAGAAAACTAAGAAAAACAAAAAATGGGTTGCGTTGCTGAAGTAAAATGGGAGTAAAAAAAAAATAATGTTAAGGCCCAGCCAATGGAGGCCCAGACGCGCTTCCTGCAAACAAAAAAAGTGAGAAAATATGGAAAAATGACAAAAGGTCTCGCTGGGGCTCGAACCTTCTACATGGCAAGGCTTTAGCGTGCGCTGTTTGTACCACTGGGGTGGTCTGTTTCATCCATTCATAAGATAACTTCAATTAAATATAAAATGAACTAGTTTCTGAATGTTTGAAATGCCCAGCTTCTTCTTCCTTGCGCGTGCAGGCCATGATAACTCCATTGTCAAGCTTCTAAAAGCTTCATGTCTCAGCCAAATCAAAAAATGTAAACATCAAACCTGCCTAAAATTTGAATACGAATCTAACCACATAATTTTCAAAAGCAATGGATAAAAAGTTAGCATGAATTTTATTACGTATCAAAACTAAAACCTAACTGATCAGAGGTGAAATTCTCAATGTATAAGCAATGATAATCAAAACTATGGACATGGTTAGCTTCCTAGACATGATATCTACATCTTTTCTTCACAATGTATATAGAAATGATGCTTGAATGAAGAGTTCCAAGTTTGAAAAACTTACCTCTTGGAGTGAAACTCGAATGACCTCTACACGACTTCCACAAATGGTTTGATGATGGATTAAGCTTGCCTGGACTTTCCTGAAGCTATTCCAATTGTTAGAATGTCTTGTAGCTTGCCCAACTGTTCTGGACAAGTCAAGCTGCAATGGTGGATTTTGAAAATGGTGGATGAGGAAGGAGGAGTTACAGAAGTGGTTTAAGGGCTGGGATAGTTTCCATGTGGAGTATGGAAGCTTAGTGAATTAAAAGGCCAAAAAAGGCACGAAGGGATTTGAGATTTTGTGTGTAAAGTTAGAATGTGCCAAACTTTGTGCTTGTGTGCAGGTTCTGAGTTTTTGAGAGTTTGGGAGTGTTCTAAGGCTTGTAATATCATGTGTTAGGTTACAAAGAGTGTCTCTATTTATAGGCAAGAGGTCTCGTGTGTTACAACAAGCCAAAATTTTAAATCTCAAGTTGTGGCATCTTTACTTGTTTTTGAGGAAATGTTGAAACATCTTGTTCCAAGACATGGTACATGGATATATAGAGTGGTTAGAACTTTAAACATGCTTTATTTTGGTTTATAGGGGTTGTGTATGCATAAATAACAAGTGTAAGACTCAATACAAGTTGACTTTGCATAAATCTTGCTTTTCTAAAAGGGCAATCGTCACTTTGTGCCATTAATGGAAAATTGTTTTGGACAATGCTTCACACACTTTGATAAGAGCTTAATAAATTTTGTAAACCATTAATTATGGAGTGAAACACAAGTTTGAGGTCTGAAAAGTGAAGATTGTGCAGCATGGCTATGGATTTGGTTCATGTTTATCACAAAATCTTCCTTGTAAATCAAGTTTGAAACCCTAACTTCTTGCCTTCGATTCTCTCAACTCAAGTATGGTCTCAATGAGTTCTTGGACATTTTGTAAATCTTGTAACATCCTCTACAAACTTTATGTTGTACATTTTTGAAGAATCAACTTGGAACTATATGAAAAGTTTCCATGAAGTTGGTACCAAAAATTTGCCTAACTAGGGTAAAACTTCACTAAGTGTTTTTAGTATCATGTACATGACTTCTTGAATCAATGACTTGAAATCCAAGAATTTTTAGAAATTTATTCATTCTACAAAGTTTTAAATATCATTAATATCAACAACTTTCATGTTGGAAGTTTTTCTTGAATCATCTTGTATCATGGTGAAAATTTGGCACAAAGTCATGAAAAAAAAGTTAACTTTCCAACACTTAGAAAAATTTCTAAGTCTTAGAATTTTGACTTTTCAAGGATAATTTTGAATTTTTTGATTTCTTGATAAACAATCTTCATATTTTGATATGTCTTGATGAAATATGATTTTTGAAACTTGATTTTGATAAAAAAGTCAAAGTTTGACTTTTTAGTGTACAATTGACCTTTTCATCAGTTGACCAAATTTCAATTATCAATCAATTTATCTTGAGAAGTGTTTTGAACCATGCAATTAGGTCAATGTGATGCATTTGAATCCTTGACATCATGTCTCAAACCAATAAGTCATGTATTTGGTAAAAAGTCAAAAATCAAGTATTCTAAGTAAAAACCCTAATTTTGACCATTTTGCCCCTTTGGTGATCTGATCAAATTTCTTGAGGAATTGTAATCCAAATTTGACCAAATGGTTCATATGAGTTCAAAATATTTATATGGTTCAAAAATCATGAAGTTTGACTGTAATTTGGCTACAGTTGACTTTTTATCTAATACAATTGATTTTAGGTCATCTGATCAATTGACTGAGCAAACTTGAACTGCAAGACTTGAAATTTGACATGAGCATTCTTGAAGGTCTAAAATGATCCATTAAAGTTATATGGTGCATTAAAAGTCCATTTGTCCTTGTGCAAACTCAAACCCTAATTTGAGTCATCAGTGTTGAGAAGTGTCTTGAGCTGATAAGTCCTTGTGCAATTGAGCAATTGAAGATCTTGTGAGAAATTTCTTGAGAAATGAGAGGGAAAATTTTGGGGTACAACATCTGCCCCTGTTAAATATTCTTAAGCCTGAAGAGTTAGATTGGCGGATCCGCTATTCGTGACTTGAAGGTGAAAGATGATTGAACACTAGAGTGCCCAGAAATTTGAACTAAAAAATGCGGTTGATTGTATCTGGAATGGGCTTAATGATGCCATTTGGAAAATAATGGAAAGTTTGTCGGAGATGGGCTTACAGATGCCAACTAAAGGTGATAGGGAGTCATTGAGATGGGCTTATAGATGCCATCCAAAGTGATAGAGAGTCATTCGAGATGGGCCTATAGATGCCATCCAAAGTGACTGTAGGTAGAGATTGGAAGGAACGTCAGAATAAATATTTGATTGACTTATGCTGAAACAACAGATGTCTTGAATAATCTTTCACTGAATAACAAATCAGTATAAATCTTCAGAGCGATTTAACTGAAATAGGAAAAGTGTATACTGGAATGAGATCAGGATAAATCAATGGCCGATTTAAACTGAAACAACAAATGTCTTGAAGGAAGTGTTTGTCATGTAGATAGTCTCCCCGTCTTGTTTTGGGAATTGATCTACAATTAATTTGTTGGTAAACCCATCCTGTTTCGGGAGTTCATACCATTGGTGATAAAGATAGTCGCCCCGTCCTGTTTCGGGAGTTGATCTTTATCTAACCAAAGAGAAAGAAAGATAGTTTCCCCGTCCTGTTTCAGGACTTAATCTTTAATCTGCTCACGTAGATAGTTGTGCTGTCTTGTTTTAGGTATTAATCTACAATTGGTTGTCCACAGATAGTTGTCCTGTCTTGTTTCAGGTATTAATCCGGAACCCGTCTTTTATTGGTCGTAGAGATAGTTGCCCCGGCTTGCTTCGAGAATTAATCTCTGACCTATTTGGGAAATGTTGATGATATTTTCCTGTCTTTAACTTGAAGAAGTAAATATAACCAGAAGAGGTCTTTGATTCACCTGTCTTTAACTAGAAGAAATAAATCTAACCAGAAAAGGTCTTTGATTATTGATTGAACTTTCCCTGTAAGGAAAAGAATTAGTTGCATGCAGATGTATGCATGATGTAATGATGTTCTCATAATAAATGAGACTATGCTATATGAATTTGTTATGTATGTGATATGATGTATGAATCTGAAACATTAAAGTGTACCTTTGTCGGAAAATGAATCCCTGACAAATTGTTGAGAAGTTTTGGGAAATTAAACCCCGAAATGCTGCTGGAGATGAAAAGTATGTGTATCTTTGAACTTTGTTCAGAGTGCTTCCTGTTGGGAATTTCTGATTTTGGGGAGAGCTCCGCCGGGGGATAATGATTTTGGCTCTTTTCTTTGAGGAAACTCTGCAGGAAATGTTGATTTTCTGTCTGGGGGATAGAGTTCAGGAAATATTGCTCTACCAGGGAGCTATCTAAAGGAAGAAGGTTTAGCTGTTATCTGGTCGGACCCCAGGCTTCACAACAACTTGTTGGAGGTAATAAAGTTAATTGTTATCTGGTCATATTCCAGGCTTTGTAGCGACTTACCGAGGAATATGAAATTAACTGATATCTGGTCGGATTCCAAGTTTAACCAATTTGAACTTGGGGTTAAGGGTTATCTAGTCGGGTCAAGGTTTCAGCAACTTGAACTATTATCTGGTCGGGTCCAGGCTTTGTAGTAACTAAAGAAGTTAAACTAATATCCGGTCAGGTCCAGGCTTTAGTAACTTAAAATTGAGATTTACTGTTATCTGGTTGGGTCTAGGTTTCAGCAACTCAAACTTTTTTCTGTCCGAGTCCAGGCTTTGCAGTAACTGAAGAAACTGTTATCTGGTCAGGTCCAGGCTTTGCAGTAACTTGCTTAAAAGGATGAAGTTAAACTGTTATCTGGTCGGATTCCAGGCTTTGCAGCAACTTGCGATGATAGTAACGACTCCGTTGAGGATTGTAATGATTTTTCCGGGGATTAGGGGTTTTGGTCCCTTGATATTATTCTGAGAGGTAAACTCGAGCTGGGGAGTTTGTAATTTGTTGGGGAAATCAATCCTGTTGGTGAAAATATTTGACAATCTGCAGGGGAGGTGTATTTCTCAAGAAGGAAACCCATAAGACTTCTTCTTTTTAGACTAACTTAACCAAGGAGAGGATTTTCTAGAGATTGGAACTCTTGGCTGAGGATTTCATGAATCCAAATCTATGGAGATAGTTTGATTGAAGTAACTTTGTGGGGACGTCCGTGAAATTGGCCTTAAGGAGATGCTTGTTACTGTTTTCAAGCATACATTCGCTAAATAGTTTAATCATGTTCATATGCATATGTTCATTCAATTTTAGTCATTGGGCGTTTTGCACTTAAAACAGAAAAAAAGTTTGCATTTCAAGGTATATTTGTATTGATGTTTGCCTATAAACAAGAATTTTTGTACAAGGAGACAGAGATCCTAGTAAGAGGAAATCGTCGAAAGCATGAAAGAAATACAAAAATAATAGCCATGTGGAAGTGATCTCATTGTGTTCCAACTCCACTATTTCCCCCATGTCTTCTAACATCATCCCTTGCCATTGAAAGAAGTTGATTGGATTGATCTTGAACCATTGAACTTGGACCTTGGTAATAAAGCTGGCTGCAGAGATCCAACAGGACATAATTGTACGCTTTAATCCCTAACTTTTTCCTGGACCGCCCTTTCGGGTTTTCAGTTCACCAGGATACCCATTTTTTGCCCAAGTCGCCTTTTTAGGTTTTCGACTTGCCGAGTGTACAATATTTTGCATATATCCCTAATTTTTGCCCGAACCTCTTTGGTTTTCCAGGATGACCTTATTTTTTCCTAGGTATGTTAACCTAGCGGGTCGTTTTATGCATAGTACTTTTTAACTATGTCTGTGTTCACATGATGTGGGAAATCATCAACATCCATAATAGTTAGATTCATGGCACCACCAGAGAAAACTTTCTTAACAACAAATGGTCCTTTGTAAGTGGGGGTCCATTTGCCCCTAGGACCGCCTTGTGGTAAAATGATGCGCTTTATTACCAAGTCACCAGTCTGATATACTCGAGGCTTGATCTTTTTGTTGAAAGCCTTAATCATATGTTTTTGATACATTTGACCATGACAAACAGCAGCTAGTATCTTCTCATCAATCAAGTTCAAATGATCCAACCTAGTTTGAATCCATTCTTCTTCGCCTAAGTCTTCTTCCTTCATGATCCTTAGGGAAGGAATCTAGAATTTGTCAGGTAGGAAAACTTCCATGCCATAGACCAAAGAGAACGGGGTTGCCCCAATTGATGTTCGAGCTGAAGTATGGTAACCACAGAGAGCAAACAGTAACATATCATGCCAGTATTTATATGTTACCACCATCTTTTGCACAATCTTCTTGATATTTTTATTGGCAGCTTCCACTGCGCCATTCATCTTAGGTATGTATGGAGAGGAATTACGATGCTTGATTTTGAATTGAGTATAAAGTTCCATAGTCATATCATCGTTGAGGTTGGTTCCATTGTCAGTGATGATCCTTTCGGGGATACCGTAACGAAAAATAAGGTTATACTTGATAAATATGGCTACAACGTTCTTGGTAACTGAGGCATATGAGACTGCTTTGACCCACTTGGTAAAGTAATCAATGGCAACATTGAAAATGACCACGGAGCGGTCTTGACATTCAGAGGAATTGGGGGTACATGGATCTTGTTAGCATAGATTTGACACTTGTGACAAGTCCTTGAGTGATGATGACAATTAGTTTCCATTGTGGACCAATAGTAACCATCCCTCAGGATTTTCTTGGCCATAGTGTGCCCACTAGAGTGAGTCCCAAAGGTTCCATCATGTATGTCTTCCATAATTTTCTCTGCCTCCTTCTTGTCCATACACCAGAGTAGAGTAGAATCATGATTTTGCTTATACAGGATTCCATTGCTTAGGAAGAATTTGGCTGAGAATCTTCGCAAGAATTTCTTATCATTGATGGAAGCTCCTTCAGGATACTCTTGTGCTTCAAGATATCTCCTTACTTCATGGTACCATGGTTTCTCTTTGTTAGTGTCAAGCTCATAGCAGTGTACAGGTTCGTCAAATCTTTCGATTGTAATCATGGGAGCTTTGTTGTCCAATTTGACCTTGAACATGGAAGACATTGTTGCCAAGGCGTCAACCAACTTATTTTCTTCTCTAGGGAAATGTTCAAAAGTGATCTCCTCGAAGCATGGTATCAGAGTCAACACAAGCTCATTATAAGAAATAAGGTTAGGATGCTTAGTGTCCCATTCTCCTTTGACTTGACTGATCACTAGAGAAGAATCTCCGAATATGTTCAAGAACTTGATCCTCAAGTCAATGGCAGCCTTTAGACCTAAGATACACGCTTCGTATTCAGCCATGTTGTTCGTATAATCGAAGCACAATCTAGTAGTGAAAGGAGTATGGCAACCCTCAGGAGAATTAATCACAACACCGATTCCATTGCCCAAAGCGTTGGAAGCCTCATCGAAAACCATAGTCCATCGAGATCCTTGTTCAGGTCCGTCATATAGTACAGGTTTATGGTAGTCAGTTACTAGTATAATATTCTCACCCGAGAAGTCAAAGTTCATAGACTGGTAATCATTAACATCTTGATGAGCCAAATGATCTGCCAATATAGTTCCTTTGATGGCCTTTTGTATGGTATACTGGATGTCATATTCGGTCAGAATCATTTTCCATCTAGCTATTTCTCTGGAGAGAACTGGCTTCTCGAAGATGTACTTGATAGGGTCCATCTTAGAAATCAATAAAGTGTTGTGAGTCAACATATACTGTCTTAGCCAGTGAGCAGCCAATGGCAGAGCGTAACAAGTTTTCTCGAGCAGTGAATATATGATTTCTCAATCGGTAAACTTTTTGCTCAGGTAGTATATTGCATGCTCTTTCAGACATACTCGTCATGTTGACCAAACACACACCCCATGGAGTTCTCTAATACAGTCAAATACATTATTAAGGGTCTTCCTTCAACTGGAAGCATCAAGATAGGAGGTTCTTGTAAATATTCCTTGATTTTGTCAAAGGCATCTTGCCAGTCGTTGTTCCATTTGATTACTTGATCTTTCTTCAAGAGTTTGAATATGGGCTCACAAGTAGAAGTTAAGTGAGAGATGAAGCGAGCAATGTAGTTAAGTCACCCCAAGAAACCTATGACTTCCTTTTCAGAATAGGGAATTGGCATTTCTTGAATGGATTTGACCTTCGCAGGATCCACTTCAATACCTTTTCCACTGACAACAAAACCCAAAAGCTTTCCAGATCTTACCCCGAAGGTGCACTTGTTAGGATTTAGCCTTAGCTTGTACTTCTTTAACCTCTCAAACAGTTTGTGTAGGTGATCGAGGTGCTCTTATTCAGTTTTCTACCTTACAATCATATCATCCACATAGAACTCTATTTCATGATGGATCATATCATGAAATAAAGCCACCGTAGCTCTTTGATATGTTGCCCTTGCATTCTTCAATCTGAACGACATGACTTTGTAACAAAAGGTGCCCCAATGTGTAACAAAGGTGGTCTTCTCCATGTCTTCGGGAGCCATCTTGATTTTGTTGTAGCCATAAAATCCATCTATGAAGGAGAAGACTTTATCTTGAGCGGTGTTGTCAACCAGGACGTCGATATGAGGTAAAGGGAAACCATCTTTGGGGTTACCCTATTTAAAGCCCTATAGTCTACACACATACAAACCTTCCCATCTTTCTTCGGTACGGGAACCACGTTTTCAACCTGTTGTACCCCAAAATTTTCCCTCTCACTTATCAAATATTTTCTCACAAAGATCTCTCTTGGATCAAGACTGCACTAGGGTTGATCAGCTCAAGACACCTCCTTAAGCATTGATGGCTGAAATTAGGGTTTGAGACCGCACAAGGATAATTGAACTTTTAATGCTTCATATTACTTTCATGGATCATTATGGACCCTCAAGATTACTTATGTCAATTTTCAAGCTTTGAATCACATTTTTGCTCAGTCAATTGAGTAGTTGACCTAAAAATTAGTTGTATTTGGGAAAAAGTCAACTGTGGCCAATTTACAGTCAAACTTCATAATTTTTGATCCACATAAACATTATAAACTCATATGTATCATTTGATCAAGTTTGCACCATAATCCCTCAAGAAATTTGATCAAATCATCAAAAGGGCAAAATGGTCAAAATTAGGGTTTTGACTGAGAAAGGGCAATTTCTGATTTTTGACCTAGAAAATGGTTAATTGGTTTGAGGCATGATCTAAATAGTTAAATTGCATCATTTTGACCTAATGGCATGACCCAAAACATTGCTCAATATCAATTGGATTGATAGTGAATTTCCAGTCAACTGATCAAAAGTCAACTATACACTGAAAAGTCAAACTTCGACTTTTTGGTCAAAATCAAGTGTCAAAGATCACAATTCATCAAAAAATGTGAAAATATGAAACTTATTCATCAAGAAATCAAAAATTCAAGATTTCATTTTGAAAAGTCAAAGTTTTCAAACTTAGAATTTTTTCTAAGTGTTGAAAACTTCATGTTTTTTTCCAACTTTGAGCAAATTTTTCACCATGATGCAAGATGCTTCAGAAGAAACTTTCAACATGAAAGTTGTCGATATCCATGAGATCTATAACATTTCTTTACACAACTTCTTCTAAAAGTGCTTGGATCTCAAGTTATTAATTCATGAAGTCATAGTCTTGAAACTAAACACAGTGAAATTTTGCCCTAGTTTAGGCAGGATTTTAACCTAACTTCATGGAACTTTTTCATATAGTTACAAGGGGAATTTTCCAAGTGATTAAAATAGGGGTTGTATATCACATTACAAGCTTTTCAAAATGTCCAAGAACTCCTTGAGATCATTCTTGAGCAGGGCGAATCGAAGAGAGAAAGTTAGGGTTTTCAAGCTTGAATTACAAGTCATTTTTTATAAACATGAACCAAATCCATACTTGGCTGCATAATATTTGCTTTGCAGGCCTCAAACTTGTTTGTCACTCTATAATTAAATGATTACACAGCTGTTAGAGCTTTGATCCAAGCAATTGAGCTATTATCCAAGTTGCATTTCCATTAATGGCACAAAGTTAACATTACCATTCTAGTAAAGCAAGCTTTTTGCATAAAGTCCATTCTTGAGCCTCTAACTTGTTCCCTCTGATCACGCTCCATCCACAAAGTCAGAAGCAAGTGTGTTTAAAGCATAACCACTCTATCTTAGAAAGTACACAAGGCTTTGAAACTTGAATTTCTCAAAAATCACATGTTATGCATAAACTTGTGATTTTAAATTCTGATCAACAACAAGTCTCCAAACTTGTTGCTTATAAATAGAGTCACTATTTGTGAGCTAGGACATGGGCTCAAGCACCCTGAAACACTCCCAAACTCCCTCTAGCCAGAAATTGCACAAAAAACTCCATTGATACATAATCCTGACCTTAAACTTGTATCTCTCATTTCCCTCGTGCGTTTTCCCTCAAATTCATTCCTAAAGCTTCCTTACATCAAATACAAACCATCCCTGACCTTGTTTCATAACTGTAACTCCATCTTCATAAACCTCCATAACCAAAAATAGAGCTCTGCAAGTTGACTTCTCCAGACCATTTCAGCCACCCATTGCTCAAGCTAATCATTACATTAGCTTCCTGGGAACTTGAGGAAGCTAACCTGATCATTGCAGCACCTTGAATCAAGCCCATTTGCATTTCATAATTTCCAATTTTGAGGTATTTTTATTGAACTTCTATCTTCATATTTAGGCATTGTTAGGCTTGCATTTTTGAAGATAAAATGTAGACATCATTGCCCTGAAACTATACATGTCCATAGATTTCATTTATTTTTGATTGAGCTAGGAGAATTTTGAGTTTGAACTTTCTGAAATAATTAGGTCAGAATTTGGTACTTTCAAAAATTCTCATTCAACTTTGATTTATAGTTCATGATATTTATATGGTTGAATTCGTATGAAAAAATGGAGCAACTTTCATGTTTACATTTTTGCAAATGGTTGAGAAATGAGCAAGTCGCAGGGCTTCTGGCTGGAGGTTGAAGATGAAGTGTATTTAGGGCAAGATTTGTGTTATATATTTATGGCTTTACATAAGTTAATGGATGTATCACCACTCCAGTGATTAAAGCGCGCGCCTGTCACTATGAGGTCCTGGGTTCAAGCCCCATCGTGACCTTTTTCCATTTCCCCACTTTTTTGACATTTTTTTTGTGTTTTTGCAGCGCCTGGGCCATCCTTTGGGCCTGACCTTTTTCCCCCCCTCACAATACCCCCTGTTTCACTTATCAACCTCCCTAACTTATTTTTATTTTATTTTTACTTTTTTATCTTTCATTTATTATTATTATTATTAATACTACTATTATTATTATTATTATTATTATTATTATTATTTTCATTAATCATGAAAAATCCAAAAATATTTTATTTATTATTTACACTTATATATATATTTTATTTTCTTATAAAAACAAAAATACTAATTTTTTTTTTCTTTTAACAAATTAATTCCTTTTTTTTAATAATCAATATTTAAACTTAAGTTTAATTATTATATTATTTACTTGTAAATTAAAATTAACTTAGAATTTAGGTTTTTCTTAATTAATTAATTTTCCCATTTTATTTTTATTAATTTAAGACCTCTTTCTTAAAAAACCCTAAAAATCATGTTTAACTTAATTTCTTTCTTAATTAGTTTAAACTTAATTTTGTTTAATTTTCATCCATCATTTTCTTTAATTTTGTCAAGACTAAACCCTTTTCATAAAAACAGCAAAAATAATTTCTTTTTCCATTTACATTTGTATATTATTATTTATTCAATTCTTGTACATTTATTCAATATGGTTGTAATATTTATTTAGATTTAAATTCTTTCAATATTCTCCATTTGTAATTTGTATACCCCCTCCCCTAAATGATGTAATAGCGTAGTAATTTTAAATTCCGCAATTTATCGCATTATATAAAAATGCTAGTAATTAGGGTTTTGTATGGAAATACTAAAACCAACAAAATAGCAAACCCTAATCAAAGACAAATCAAGCATGAAAATCAATACACTTGAACACAAGCACCCCTAGGGTAAATCCACTTGGTTGCCTTACAAAAATGGCCATATTACGCATGTGAGGTATCTTAGCAAAGACAAGCAAAATACAAGATCATAGTCCCTCGATGACGCTATCTATGTTTCCTTTAAAAATGATCTTAGTCCCTAGAGAAAAATGCTAAGATATCTTGCAACATAGCTAATCATGGTTATACGATGACCCACGCCCGTCCCTTTTTACATCCAAAGATAGAGTTACTTACCAAATCAATGGTAAGATAACAATGTAAAAGGAAATAGGAAATGAACATGAAAGACTTTTGAGTAGGTAGAATGTTCCTACTTACTTGCTCAATTTCAAAACCAAAACATCCTTTCTATTTTCCAAACAAACAACAACACTTTCAAAACATCTTACAAACTTGAAAACATTTTCAAAAGATCAACACCTTTGTATACATTCTTACGAACGAGAATCATTACAAAGTTTGCCTAAACGATGGTGTTGTACCCCAAAATTTGCCCTCTCATTTTATCAAGATTTCCCCTCACAAGACTCTTTGGACTCAAGACAGATTAAGGTTTGCTCTGCTCAAGACCTCACCTTGCACTGTTGACATGAAATTAGGGTTTGAGTTTTCACAGGGATTTTTTGACTTCCAATGCCTCATGTGACTTTCATACTTCATATTGGACTCCTAAGATTGCTCATACCAAGTTTCTAGCCTTGAATCACTTTTTTGCCCAGTCAATTGGACAGTTGACCTAAAAATTAGCTGTATTGGGGAAAAAGTCAACCATGGCCAATTTACAGTCAAACCTCATAATTTTTGATCCACATCAACATTATAGACTCATATGAACCATTTGATCAAGTTTGGTCCACAACTCTTCAAGAAATTTGATCAGATATTCAAAAGGGCAAAATGGTCAAAATCAGGGTTTTGACTGTAGAAGGGCAATTTCTGATTTTTAACATAGCCAATGACCAATTGGTTTCAAAAATGGTTTCAAGGACTCAATATCATCATCTTGACCTAACCACAAGGTTCAAAAGATCTCAAATGCATTGGATTGACAGATGAATTTCCCAGTCAACTGATCAAAAATCAACTGTACACTGAAAAGTCAAACTTTGACTTTTTGGTCAAAATCAAGTGCCAAGGGTCATATTTCATAAAGATGTGTCAAAACATGAAACTTGTTCACCATGAAATTTAAATTTGGAATTTAGGGTTTAAGTGTGAAAAATTTCATAACTTATAATTTTTCTAAGTTATGAAAATTTCTTATTTTTTCTCAATGTTTCCCAACTTTTTCACCATGATGAAATTGGATTCAAAGAAAACTTCCAACATGAAATTTGTAGTCCTCCACAAAATATACAACTTTGATTCACAAAGTTTTCCCAAAATATGCTTGGATCTCAAGTTATGATTTTGTGAATAAGGGTCCATAAACTTTTTAACTTAGTGAAATTTTGCCCTAGTTTAGGCAGATTTTTGACCTAACTTCATGGAAACTTTTCACCTAGTTACAAGAGGAATCTCAAAATGCATTTCAAAGATGGATTGTAGAGCATGTTACAAGATTTCCAAAATGTACAATAACTCTTCAAGATCATTTATGTTTTGGGAGAATCGAAGAAATGAAAATGCCAAATTATCACTTTTGTCCAAGGCATTTTTCACAATGGTGCAAGTTGCAAATCTGTCCTAAGCTTGCTTGTACTTGGTTTTACAGGTCCTAATCCATTCTACACTCCTTAATTTAATGCAAACACAATGGAAAATGGCCTTGTTCTGATCTTTGAAGCATTACACAAAGGATTATTCCAAAAATGGCATAAAGTTCATAATACTACTTTCATAAAGCTTGCTTTTTGCAACTTTGTTTATCTTGAGCCATGGACCTAATCTCTTGCTGCAAACAAAGTCCATAAATATCAGGCAAAGTTCACCAACTATGTGCAGCTAAGGAACTAGCAAGTACAAGCTTTTGAGCTTTGTCACTTCAACTTTCTTCAAAAGCAAGTAAACTTGCAAAAGTCCACACAACTCTTCCATCTGATAAAAACAAGCTTTGGTATCATTTCAAACAACCTGAGAACATTGTAACAAGCAGAATACACGATTTGCCAACCTCTCAAACACCCTAAAACACAAAAATCCCAAGTTCCTACCCAAACAGGGCATCATCTGCAGAACTCAAGCCACTTCCATTTTGCCCCGTGCGTTTTGCTTTGAACCACTTCAAACACATTCCATACCTCATATCTAAGCTATCCAGGCCCCTGTCCAGCAACCGTGAGCCCTGTTTCAAGCTTCACCATTTTCACTTTTTGAGTTTGCAGGTTGACTTCTATAGGAGGATTCAGGCATCTACAAGGCAAGCTGAGCATTGGGATAGCTTGAGGGAACTTCAAGCAAGCTCACACGACCTTCAGGCCTCACTCAAAACCCCTACATTGTCATATCCAAACTCAACTGAACAAGGTATTTATCAAGTTTCTATCTCTCTATTTAGGCATCATTAAGCTTAGTTTTGTGAAACAAAAATGTAGTCCCTAACATGCTTGAGCTGTACATATGCTTAGATTCCATTTATATTAACTTAGCTAAGAGTATTTGGATGTTGAACATGCTGAAAAAACTAGGTCAGAAATTAGGGCCATTTAAATTCTCTCTGATCTTTGAGAGTTAGGTCATGTTATTTATATCATTGGAATCGTGTGATCATGAGCTACATTTTTCATGTTATAAGTTTTTGATTTTGTGCAAAGAATAGCAAGAACAGGATTTGTACACAGGACGCGCATTTTGGACGAAGGCAGGAGGTTAGGGATGAAGCTGGCTTGGGCATGCTTCTATTTGCACCCCTTTTACTTTTTGCACCCCCTTGCATATTTTTACATTTTTTGTATTTTCTTGCATAATTTATATTTTCTGACTTTATTTATTTTTTCTAAACATTGAAAAATTCCAAAAAAATATTTTCTTAATTTTTTGCATTTTATTTTATTTTATTTTTATCTTATTTTTTGCATATAAAAATAGTTTTATTTTAATAAATAGAAACCATTTTCTTAAAATAACTTGTAAATAATATTAAAATATCATACTTTTTTATTTTTATTATTTATACACTTAAAATCATATTTTTATACATATTTCAATTTTTTTTTTAATATTTTGTATATATTAATATTATTTTTCTTAAACAAAGATGGACAAATAAATAACTAGAAAACAATATTTTTCTTTTGAACAAAAATTACCCTTTCAAAAATAATCATTTTATTTTCTTAAATAAACTTATTTTTACATACATAAAATTAATACCAAAAAAACATTTTTGCATACATATATTTTATTGCATATTTAAATATTTGTTTATTTATTTATTTGTACAGTAAATTCAATTTGGTTGTAATAGTTTTAGGGTTTTATTTTGAGCAATATCCCCCTATTCAAAACTTGTATCCCCCTCCCCATAATATTGTTGTAATAGTCTAAATTTACTTTACGCATTTTATTGCTTTCATATACTATGATAGTAAACTAGGATTTTGTATGCAAAGACCAAAAATCAAACAAATAGCATGACTTAAACACAAGACAAAAATGCATGAAAAATGCCAACACCTTACACACAAGCACCTCTAGGGTTTCACCCACTTTGTTGCCTTAAAATGGCCATGGTATGCATGCTAGGTATCTTGGCAAAACAATATAAAACAAAAGATCATAGTCCCTCGATGACGCTATCTTGGTTGCCTAAAAACAAATGATCTTAGTCCCTCAAAACTTGCTAAAGATACTTGGCAATATTATTATCATGGTCATACGATGACCCACGCCCGTCCCGTTTAACATCCAAAGATAGGATTGTTTACCAAATGCAATGGTAAAACAACAATGTCAAAGGAATAAAAATGTGTAGGAAAGACTTTTTGAGTAGGGTAGGCAACTCCTAGTTACTTGATCAAACTTGCAAACCATCCTTGCTCTTTTCAAACACACACAATTCCAAAACAATTTCCAAAACAACTTTTAAACATTGAAACATTTTTCAAAAGACAAACATCTTTGTATACATTCTTACAAACAAGAATCATTACAAAGATTGCCAAAACAATGGCCTCTTTTCAAAATACTTTCAAAACCACACAAAGCACCATTTCAAACAATTGAAAACAAAAGCAAGTGATCTAAAACAAGTAACTAAGAGCCCATGGAAAACCATTGATGAAAAGGGTGCTAGAACATTCCCTTTTCATAATCTACCCCCCGAACCCAAAAACAATCTCAAAGGTCTTTCTTGTGCTTTTTTACCTTTCCTTTTGGATAAAATAAATGTCGGTGGCAACTCTTGCTAAACCGCAACATTTGTGAACACAAACGAAAAACCTCAAGTCAGTTCTCCCACCGCATCACAGAACTGGCGACTCTGCTGGGGAATCTATAAAAGTGGGGTTACCTTAGGGTTTTAGATCACCTTTACATGCTTATCTTGTTTTACTTGTATGCTTTACACTTTGGTTCTATTGTTTGGGTTTGAATCGTCTACCCGGATTTGGGAAACATTTATAGGTAAATAACAATACATTGTGGAAACTGTGCGGGGTATACCGACATGGTTGAAACAATAGCTATATTAGTGCGACATATTTGTGGGTACCGGTAGCCTTTGAGTCAATCAAAGAGAATACGGGGCCGCTGAGTGATGTCATGAAGCACTAATGGACTTTTAGAACCTTTACTTGACCAACTTGGCCTTTTAGGATGTAGTGAGATGACCGGCTTTGGTGCAGTCCGAAGTTGGTAGATACTCGATACTACACTCATTGAGGGTTTATTCCTTGGAATATTTCGGTCGCCAGTAAAGAGGCTGAATTTAAACAATGAACAAGGAAACAATCCAGTGATATTGAGCTCCTTAGAACCCGGTTACTATTTTCTAGGACAGGTTGAGCCAACTAAACTTCAAGAGGGTACTTACCTGTGAAACCCCATGCAAGCCTAAACTAGGAACTTGAGTGACTTGTTTGTACATATATACTTGTGCATAACATCATGAACATCATGAAGCATCATATGCATCCACTAACCAGGAAAACTATCCAAGTCAACCTTGTAAGAATTCCTCCATAACTAAAGGAGCTAGCTTCAAGGATTACTGAGAATTATCCATTCACCGAGAGGCATGGTCGTCTTCTCAACTTAGTCACTGCCAACACTGAGGAGGATATGCTGAAAGTTCTCTTCCAGTTCTTTGACCCTTTGCATCATTGCTTTACATTTCCTGACTACCAACTTGTGCCTACTTTGGAGGAATTTTCTCAACTCTTGAGGATTCCTATTCTCAATCAACTACCCTTCAACGGTACAGAAAGAGATCCAAGGCCAAAAGAGATTGCTCAAGCCTTACACTTGCACTCCTCTGATGTCACAACACATTGGGAAACTAGAAGTGGTGTCAAAGGCTTCTTGTCAAAGTTTCTATTTGAGAAGGCCCAAAGCTGTTGGAATTCTCTAGACTTGCAAGCTTTTGAGGAGATTGTAGCTCTTCTTATCTATGGGATGGTCTTGTTCCCTAACCCTGACCAACTCATAGATGTAAGTGCTGTCAAAATCTTCATGGCTCGCAACCCGGTGCCTACATTGCTTGGGGATATCCTCCACTCTTTTCACACTCGTACAATGAGGAAAAGAGGTGTTCTCATGTGTTGTACTCCTCTACTGGAAAGATGGTTTATTTCTCATCTTCCCCAATCATTTTTAAAGAATGAGCAAGGTTTGAGGTGGTCACAACGATTGATGACTCTTACACATTCAGATGTTCATTGGTGTTCTCGATCCAGGGAAAATGTTATCATCATCGACCATTGTGGGGAATTCCCTAATGTCCCTCTACTTGGAATTAGGGGAGGCATCACCTACAACCTCTGCTTGGCTCTGAGACAATTTGGATATGCCCGAAAGGATGGCCCACATGATATGCTGATTCCAGACTTGGTTTTCGACTTCGACAACGACGATCAAGGACTCCGACAAAGGTTCATCCGAGCTTGGAGAATGCCTAACAAGGTGGACAGTAAGACTTTGGGACACAAGAATTCCATCCCTCTTAAGCCTTACCTCAAGTGGGTACGAACCCGCGCCCAAAGTCTTATCATGCCATACCCCTACATTCTTCCTGTGATTATAGAGCCTGTTATGGAAGGAGAGGTTCCATACACCCTCCTACATCCTGACATGCCAACATCACTCGAAGATCTACAAAGGAGTTGGATACAACTCAAGGGAGAGCGCGATACTTTTGAATCCCAATTCTACACAAGCGAGAAGAAGGTTTTGGATCTCACTCATCAACTTCACGAAGAGCAGACTCTCAGCACCTACATTGCACCAAAGAGGATGCGCAACGTCTTTTTACCTTAGAATTTTGTATTATTTTGCCCATGGGGCATTGATGTACTAACAAATTCTATCTTATTAATATGACGTGTGTTTCTTTTTTTTGTTTAAAACAAATTTGAATTTCTGAATCCTTGAATGCATTATATGAATACATATCATTCATCATATGCACAAGCAGGTCTTCACACCAAGTTTCCTCATCTCTCTGCTGTTTATTTCAGCAAGATGGATATTGAACAGACGGTTAAAGACTTGCAAGCCCAGAATTCACAGTTTCAACAACTACTTATGACCTTGGCTAAGTGGCAGGAGGAGCTCAAGACTCTACTAGAAAAGGAAAAAGAGAAAAAGAAAAAGAAGAGAGCTGGTGTGGCTACCTTGGGAAGAAGATTTGAAGGTCAAGCCAGAAGGGTCCTGGATTTCCCCTCAACATCTGATGAAGGGGTAAGAAAGGGAAAAGAAACTGCAATGCCATCTGATTCTGAGGAAGAAGAAGAAGAAAAGGATGAAGACTATTCTGAATAGCAGTACCCTCCGGCCGATGACAAATACAAGAACTTGGAAGAGCGTCTAGCTGCCATGGAGATACAGAGAGTGCCTGGGCTGGAATCTGAAGAGTTAGGGTTGGTTTCTGGAATTGTAATCCCTCCTAAATTCAAAGTACCTTTGTTTGCTAAGTACGATGGGTTGTCTTGTCCCAAGATGCACCTACGATCTTATGTCAGGAAAATTCGACCACATTCTTCTGACAAAGACTTGTGGGTCCATTTCTTCCAAGATAGTCTGTCAAGTACGCAGCTGGATTGGTTCTACCAGTTAGAGAGGTATGACGTGCATAATTGGGAAGATTTGGCGGCCACCTTCTACAAACAGTATCAATATAATGTGGACTTAGCACCAACCTGTACTCAATTACAGAGTATGGGCATGGTTTCAAATGAAGGTTTCAAAGAGTATGCCCAGAAATGGAGAGACCTGGCGGGACGAGTACATCCACCTCTATCTGAGAGGGAGCTAGTAGACATGTTCTTGGGAACTCTGTCAGGGCCTTTCTTTAATCACCTGATTGGAAGTTCGTTTGCGGGGTTCACTGAGTTGATTCTAACTGGTGAGAGAGTTGAAGCCGACATAAAAAGCGGGAAAATTCAAAAGGATGCATCTGCTTCCGCTGCCATCAAAAAGACTTTTCCAGCAAAGAAGGAGGTATCAACTGTTTACTCCCAAAGAGGTCAAGGAAGAGTTGAGCGCCGACCAGTGGTGGGGGCCGTAATGATTCAGAAGTCTGTAGCTGATCAGCCTAGAAACAATCAACCCAGAACCAACCAAACAAGGGTGGAAAGGCCTGTACGAAAATTCACCCGGATCAACATGACTCCTGCTCAGGTTCTACCCCATCTCTTGAAGTTAAACCTTGCAAGTTTGAAAGAATCCCCGAAGAATTCGAATACAACTTCTCCTTACTACCATTCGAACGCCAAGTGTGCTTATCATTCAGACAGCCTGGGGCACGACACCAACAATTGTTGGCCCCTAAAAAATAATATTCAGGATTTGATAGACGCTAAAGAAGTTGAATTCGACGCCCCTGAAAAGCCAAATGTAATCTCTGCTCCAATTCTAAAGCATGGCCACAATGCCCATGCTGTTGAAAAGGATCTGTTTGTTGCTGTTGTTGATGATTTGATAACTCCGCTACCGATAATCAAGTTGAATTTGCTGAAGGCTAGGATTTTCCCAGGTTGTGAAGAAGATTGCTGCCTTTGTTCATCCTTACCAACCGACTGTCCATTGCTGAAGTTAGGCATTCAACGCCTAATGGATAACCAAGAAATCCTTTTTGAAAAGACTCCTGTTACACCGACTCCTATCAATGATGTTTCAATAATAACCATATCCACCAATATTTCCAAGGTCTCCAAAAGACCTGTTAAGATTACATCCGCTCCAAAGACTGCACCTTTGAAGATAACCATGTCCGGGTCCGTCCCATACAAGTCCGACAGATCAGTATTGTGGAACTATGGTGGAGAAATCTACTACCACGATATTAAACAAATTGAATCAACTGAAGAGAGTTCTGATGAAGAGACTTTCGAAATTGGAAACATTGCTGGAACGAGCAAAATCACCCGCAGTGGAAGAATTTCTCTCCAGAGATTTCCCCTCCAAAGGCAATCTTTGGATCCTCAGCTGCTCCTAAGGTTACCCCTGCACCGGTAAACATATCTGCGAGAACTCCAATTATTGAAGAAATTGTAACTCCTGTGGTTATCCCCTCTGCTGCTGATGATGATAGAGGGAAAGGGATCCAAGAAGATCCCGTCAGGACGAGGGCTCAACCATTGGTCATCCCTAAAACCTCTCAAAAAGAAATGGAAGAGATTTTGAAAATAATCAAGAAAAGCGATTATGATGTTGTGGAACAACTAGGGCAAATCCCCTCAAAGATCTCTATGTTGGCCCTGCTGCTTTGTTCAGAAGCTCATGCTAAAGCTTTGATAAGATTCTTGAAGACGGCCCATGTGCCACAGGAAACCTTCGCGGATCAGTTCCAAGAATGTGTAGCTAGCTTAACAGCTGACAATGGTCTAGGATTCTCCGATGCCGATTTAACATCGAAAGGGAGAAAACATAATGATGCTTTGCATGTCTCGGTGGAATGCAGAGGGACTACTCTAGCACACGTACTGGTAGACACTGGTTCATCGCTGAACGTCTTACCGAAGAAAGCCTTGGATAGGCTGGATTGTGAAGGTTTAACCTTGAAGCCCAACAATATAATTGTCAGAGCCTTTGATGGTTCTAAAAGGATGGTCCATGGAGAGGTGGACATCCCGATTAAAGTAGGAACTGAAACCTTCAACTCCACATTCTATGTGATGGACATCCGCCCTTCCTATTCTTGCTTGTTGGGAAGACCTTGGATCCACAATGCTGGAGCCGTCACTTCTACTCTGCATCAAATGCTAAAGTACCCTGTCCAGAGGAAAATTATAACTGTTCACGGCGAAGAGGATTTCATGATAAGCTATCTAAATTCTTTCCGCTATGTAGAATTGGATGGCAAATTCATCGAAACCCCTTTTCAGGATTTTGAAGAGGTAGCTCAGGAGATTGCGGCAACCAAGATAGTGTCTTATGTACCCATGATTACCAGACCGCCGCCTTGGATGTCGTCTCTCAAAGATGTAAAGGCTGTGATTGAAGAAGGAGGAAGCACAATCTAAGGGCAACTTCCCGACTTTCCTTTCAAATCAGATAAATTCGGCTTGGGATTCACTTCTTCTGCCCAAAAGGATATACGCCGCTCCCGTGCTGGAGGGCCACCAGTGAAGATCACCCATCATGGAGTCAATGCTTTGAAGGATAGTGAAGAGGAGAGCAACTTGGAAGACTGGATTTTCCCTACTGTTGACGGAGGACTGTGCAACTGGGAAGCAAAAGACTTTGTTCCGATTACTTTCATACCGCAGTAATTTATCTTTCAAACATTTATGTTGGTTTGTAATAATTCTCAAACAATTCGTACACTTTTAACCTCGTGCCTTACTCGAGGTACATAGGTCCATTTGTAAGGGTTTGATTTTTCATCTTCATATGCCATTTTAATGAATCATGGACGTTTTCACATATAAACTTTTGTGTTCATTGTCTTTGTTTTTTACATTTTATTTGTTTAAAGATGGCTATCCCTTACACACACCCACACTCACAAATGCAGGTACCCTTCCATTCCGGATTCCATGGGTAACAATTCTGCTATGGCCTTCAGTGACTCAGAAGATCCGGTCTACCATGCCGATTACGAAGGTGAGGAAGATTGTGAGGTGCTGGGAGAATTGGCTAGACTGCTACAACAGGAAGAAAAGGCTATTCTACCTCACGAGGAGCTGTTAGAGACAACCAACTTGGGTACTGAGGAAGACAGAAAAGAAGTCAGAGTGGGTGCCAACCTAGAGCCAAGTGTCAAGGAGCGCTTAATTCAGCTGTTACATGAATATGTTGAGATCTTCGCCTGGTCTTACGAAGATATGCCGGGACTCGATACTGATATTGTGGTTCACCGTCTACCCACAAGAGAAGACTGTCCACCAGTTAAGCAGAAAGTCCGCCGCATGAGGCCCGACATGTCTGAAAAGATCAAAGCAGAAGTTATGAAGCAGTTCAATGTTGGTTTTCTTGCTGTTACTTCCTATCCATAATGGGTTGCTAACATCGTGCCCGTGCCTAAGAAGGAAGGAAAAGTGAGAATGTGCATGGATTATAGAGACTTAAACAGGGCCAGCCCTAAAGATGACTTTCCACTTCCGCACATTGACATCCTGGTCGACAACACAGCTCAGCACAAAGTTTTTTTCTTTCATGGACTGATTCTCAGGCTATAACCAGATCAAAATGGCACCTGAGGACATGGAGAAAACTACTTTTTTTACACAGTGGGGTACGTTCTGCTACAAAGTGATGCCATTCGGACTGAAGAATGTTGGGGCAACCTATCAACGCGCCATGGTAGCTTTTTTTCATGATATGATACATCATGAGATAGAGGTCTACGTAGATGACATGATAGCCTGATCACAAACTGAAGAAGAACACCTTGATCACTTGCAAAAGCTGTTTGTCAGGTTGAAGGAGTACAAGCTCAGACTGAATCCAAACAAGTGTACATTTGGAGTCCGGTCCGGTAAGCTCTTAGGTTTCATTGTCAGCAACAAAGGCATCGAGGTTGATCCTGCCAAAGTCAAAGCTATACAAGAAATGCCTGCTCCTCGCACTTAGAAGGAGGTCAGAGGTTTCTTGGGACGCCTAAACTACATTGCAAGATTCTTTTCTCACCTAACATCTACCTGTGAACCAATCTTCAAGCTGTTGAAGAAAGATCAGGTAGTTAAGTGGAATGATGACTGTCAAATTGCTTTTGATAAAATCAAGGAGTATTTGCTAGAACCTCCTATCCTGATGTCACCCGTCGAAGGAAGACCGCTAATCATGTATCTGACTGTCCTAGAGAATTCAATGGGGTGCGTACTGGGCCAACATGACGAGTCTGGCCGAAATGAGCATGCCATTTATTACCTTAGCAAAAAGTTTACCGACTGTGAGACCCGATACTCACTGCTCTAGAAAACTTGATGCGCTTTGGTATGGGCTGCTCGCCGACTAAGGCAGTATATGTTGACTCATACCACTTTGATGATATCTAAGATGGATTCGATCAAGTACATCTTTGAGAAGCCTGCTTTATCTAGAAGAATAGCTAGATGGCAGATGATCTTAACGGAATACGATATACAGTACACGACCCAAAAAGCTATAAAGGGGAGTGTGCTAGCTGACCATCTGGCTCATCAAGCTGTCAAGATTACCAATCCATGAGGTTCGATTTCCATGAAGAAGACATCATGACATTGGACAACATTAAAGATTTAAGACCATATGACGGACCTGAACAAGGATCCCGATGGACCCTGTACTTTGATGGGGCCTCCAATGCACTTGGCAACGGTATCGGCACGATACTCATCTCCCCAGAAGGTTGCCATACACCTTTCACTGCCCGACTTTGCTTTAACTGCACCAATAACATGGCCGAGTATGAAGCTTGTATCTTTGGTCTCAAGGCTGCAATAGACTTGGGAATAAAATCTTTGATTGTATTTGGGGACTCAGCTTTGGTCATCAATCAGATCAAAGGAGAGTGGGACACTAAGCATACCAATATCATCCCTTACAAATAACATGTCTTGACATTGTTACCACATTTCGAGCAGATTACCTTCGAGCACTTCCCGCGAGAAGAAAATCAGCTAGCAGATGCTCTAGCTACAATGTCATCCATGTTTAAACTTAACTGGGATAATGAGGCTCCCCAAATCACCATTGAACGGATGGATGAACCCGCACATTGTCACGAGATTAATACCGAAGAAGTAGTAGACCGACCTTGGTTTCATGAAGTCAAAAGGTATCTCGAGGCTCAAGAATACCCAGAAGGAGCTTCAGTCAACGACAAAAAGTTCTTGAGGAGATTCTCTGCCAAGTTCTTCTTGAGCAATGGTATCCTGTACAAGCGTAATCATGATTGCATTATGCTCCGTTGTGTGGACAAGATTGAAGCTGAACAGCTCATAGATGAACTGCACAATGGTACCTTTGGCACTCATTCTAGCGGGCATACGATGGTTAAGAAGATTCTACGGGCAGGCTATTACTGGTCTACCATGGAAGCTGACTGCTATCAATATTCCAGGACTTGTCACAAATGTCAAATCTATGCGGACAAGGTACATATACCTCCAGTTCCTCTCAATGTCTTAACAGCTCCTTGGCCATTTGCTATGTGGGGAATCGACATGTTTGGAGAGATTAAGCCTACAGAATCCAATGGACACCACTTTATTCTGGTGGCCATTGATTACTTTACCAAATGGGTCGAAGCAACTTCCTTCGCATCCGTCACAAAGAATGTTGTTACCCGATTCATCAAGCAGAACCTCATTTGTCGGTACGGCATCCCCGAAAGGATCATCACTGACAACGGTACAAACCTTAACAACACTATGATCACCGCTTTGTGCAAGAAGTTCCAGATTCAACATCACAATTCATCTCCCTATCGGCCAAAGATGAACGGTGCTGTCAAAGATGCGAACAAAAATATCAAGAAGATCATACAAAAGATGACAGTCACCTACAAGGACTGGCATGAGATGCTACCGTTTGCTCTTCACAGGTACCGTAGCACGACACGTACATCAACTGGGGCAACACCCTATTCTTTGGTATATGGCATGGAAGCTGTTTTACCTATCGAAGTTCAGATTACCTCCTTGAGAATCATGAAAGATGCTGGTTTGAGTGAAGACAATTGGATTCAGACCCGACTTGATCAGCTAAATTTGATTGATGAAAAGCGACTTACTACTGTTTGCCATGGTCAGGCGTATCAAAAACGGATGATCAAGGCTTTCAACAAGAAAGTCAGGCGCCAGGTATATCAAGTCGGGGATCTTGTAATCAAGCGGATTATTTTGCCGCAAAGTGATCCCAGGGGAAAATGGACTCCTACCTACAAAGGAACATTTATGATAAAGAACATCTTTTCTGATGGGGCAATGATATTAACCACCATGGACGGCGACGACCTGCCGCACTCTGCGAATGCAGACATAGTCAAAAGATACTACGCATAAATGACCCGCTAGGTTGACAAACCTAGGCAAAAAAGGGCATCCCGGTGAATCGAAAACCCGAAAGGGCAGTTCAGGCAAAAATTAGGGATAAACAAAAAAAAATCTGTACACCCGGCAAGTTGAAAACTCGAAAGGGCGACTTGGGCAAAAAAGGGTTTCCCGGTGGATCGAAAACCCGAAAGGGCGGTCCAGGCAAAAATTAGGGAATTAAAGCGTATGACTATGTCTCTTCGGATCACTTTAAGGACAATCTCTTTACAGACAAGCTCCGGGCTTCTGATCAACTCAATCATCTTCGAACGAAGCAACAAGTGGACAAGATATTTAGAGTTACGAAGGCTATAGCAGAATTGGAACCCCATGGAATTTTCACACATAACCATCTTTCTTTGTATAAATTTTTCTCATTTTTATGACAACGTTCTCTTACTAGGATGTATGTCTCCTTTGTACAAAATGTAAGTTTAAGAATGCGCCTAAGAGGGGGGGGGGGTGAATTAGGTGGTGGTCGATTTTTGACTTATTTTATACTTTCTGGTTTTGATTTAGTGCTTTGAAAACTGTAAAGTGAAGAAAGTAAAGAGACACAGAGATTTATCCTGGTTCCTTCCACACCCCGGAAGTACGTCCAGTCCCCTTGCAAACACGCAAGAGATTTTACTATTTTGTTAGAACTTTTACAAGACTCTTCCTAGTATTATCAACTAAAGAACCTAACAAATACCAAGAACACCCTCTTGGATTTCCAATAAGTCTAATGAGAACAATCATCTCAAAAGATACCTCTTGTTTCCAACAATGGACAACAAGGAACAAAAGTAATCTAATACTTAATTCCAACAATCCTGGAAAAAAGTTACACTTTGTATAATTTTATGAAGTATGATTTCTTGAAAGATGTTGATCACATAGAGTGACTTCTTTGAAGTTTCTTCTTTCTTCTCTTGTAAGCAATTCAAACTGTAACACAATGGTTAGATAATGCTCAAAGATTTCTGTTCTTTATATGTGTGAAAGTGCAGAAAATCTTTGTTCTTAAAAGTTAAGAAATTTGAAGTTTGAATATTTTACAAAGTTCAGAATTATTGCATAAGAGAAGAGTTGTTTATGATTTGAAAGATTTTGTATTTAAAGTAATCAAGATACCTTTCCAAATGGACACTTTTCTGTTTGAAAAACTTGAGAGGATGCAATGTAGGACCATGCATCTATTGGAGAAAAGGTGTGAAGGATATCTTGAAACCAGTTCAGATTTTTCAAAAGTTACAATGTGTAAATCGATTAACATAAGATGTAAATCGATTACACGGGTTTGTAACGTTCATGTTTTCAAAAAATTTGAAGTGTAAATCGATTAGCATGTTGTGTAAACCGATTTACAAGAGTTAAAAATTCAGTTTGTTCTGTGATCAATCGATTTACACTTCATGTAAATCGATTGCTGGCAGAGACAATCAGTTTTTGAAAAAGCATGTGTAAATCGATTTACACAAGATGTTAATCGATTTACAGCAGAGAAAAACTTAAAATTTGTTTTGAAATTTAAGGAAGTGTTGTGGCAAGTGTGTATATCATTTTTGAGCATTTCTAATCAATGTAGTTCAAATGAGAATTGATATACTTGATTGCTTGCCATGATCTTTGAAGCTTTGAGTTAATGATGCTTTAAGTTAATTTCCACTTCTTTTCCTTCTTGCCATAGAGTTTGTTTGTCTTTCATAAAACTAGCTTGTTTGTCTTTCATCAAAACTAAAGTTGAGTTGAGGCTTGAGATTACATTCTCCCCCTTTTTGATATGACAAACCATCTTTCTTTATGAGTTGTTCGGAATTGTAGCAAAATGTGTTTTCTCCCCTGAGAAGATTTCTCCCCCTATGGAGAAAAAAGTTTTGAAAGATTGCCCTGTAAAGAAAGCTTGCCCTGTAAAGAAAATTGAAACAAACAACCATAAAGTGCTATCACATCCTTCTCCCCCTTTGACATTATCAAAAAGAAGGGAAAGATGCAACAAAAAGTGATACGTATAACAGTTTGAAACATATATGAACAAGAACTAAAAATCAAATGTTTAAAAATAGCGAACAAAGTTCAAATACAACAGACTAACACTTGAATGATTACAAAACAAAAACATAATGATAGATAACAAGAATTCAATAATATTGGTCATTGGAAGGGTCCTTGATATGAAAATGCTTGATAAATCTTTCACGCTGTGAATCCGAGAGGTACTCGAGCACAGAGTTTTCAGATTTTGAAGCAGTTTGCTTCTTTCCTTTCTCTGAGGCATATGCTTTTCTTTTGGGAGCCATGGATATGGTTAGGGTTTTGAGAAGAAAGATATAGAGTTTTTTGTGTTGTTATGAGAGAGAGAGAGTGTTGGTGTTATGAGATAGTTTTGATGAGTTTAAATAATAGAGAGAGTAAGTGAGGTCTTTATGAGGTTTTAATTGGGTGATTTGGTCAAGGTTTCATGATTGGTCAATAATAAGGTGGGAGGTTGAGAGACAATGAAATTTTGACCAATATATTAAAAGCTCATACAAGTATCACATGCAAAAAAAATTTAATTGCATAGAAAAAGTACACAGAAAATGCTTCAGATTCTGTGGTAAATCGATTTGCCCCTTGGTTAAATCGATTTACACAGAAATTTTTTATGAAAAGTAATTTTCGTTCAGTGGTAAATCGATTTACATATTGTGTAAATCGATTTACACAAAAGATTTTATTAAAAAAATGTTTGGCTTCAGTGGTAAATCGATTGACATATTGTGTAAATCGATTTACTTAAAGGAAAATTTTTAAAAACAATATTTTTAAAATTTGAAACAATGTATAAACACATATATATGTACAGTAAAGTATAGTTAAGGATAGAGTGCCCCTTATATATCTTGTTCATCTAGGATTCCGAGTTCACGACGAATTTTGAAAAATGCATCCTTTGCAAGTGGTTTTGTGAAAATGTCCGCGAGTTGATTTTGAGTATCCACAAAAGTAATCTCGACATCTCCTTTGAGTACATGATCTCGGATGAAATGGTGTCTCCGAAGCTTCTTGTTCTAGATGGACCAAAAAGATCCATGTGCAACAATTGAAGTGGTCTAGTTGTTGAAACCACATTCTTTGGTTTGAAAGTTGATTTGGTCTGTTTGCCCTTTTGGCATGCACTACATAATTTGTCTTTGATGAACTTCATCTTTTGTAGACCAATAACTAAGTCATGCTTAACCAATTTGTTCAAGTGCTCCATGTGAATGTGAGCAATCCTCTTGTGCCATAACCAAGCGTCATTGTTGTTTACCAAAAGACATTGTACCTTCATAGACAAATAATCTAGAGTAATCATAAAAATATTGTTGGATCTTATACCTTTGAGTTTTACCTCATTGGTTGCCTCATCCATAATAAGGCATTCTTCTTTGTTGAATTTGATCTTGAACCCTCTATCGCAAAGTTGACTTATGCTAAGAAGGTTGTGTTTTAGTCCTTCAACATAGAGAACATCCTCAATTTGAATGGATGGAGGTGTGCCAACTATACCAACGCCAAGAATCTTTCCTTTGGTGTTGTCTCCATAGGTGACATACCCTTTGACTTTATGTACTAGATATGGAAATTGGTGTACATCTCCTGTCATATGCTTTGAACATCCACTGTCAAGATACCAAAGATTTGATGTGGATTTCAAGCATACCTAAAAAAACAAATTATTTCTTGGTAGGTACCCAAGTTGCCTTGGGTCCTTCATAGTTAGTTCCCTTTTTCACCCATGCATAGTGTCCACTAGCCATACTGAAATTTCTAATATAGCATGCATTGGGTGTGTGTCCAATAATACCACAGTAAAAACAGTTTGGAACAAATTTGCTCTTGTATCTAGGAATTTGTTTTCTTTTAGATACATTAGCCTTTTTCTTTAGATGATTATGAACAACTTGCTTCTTTTCTATTCTCTTGGGATTGGAACTATTACTAGCCTTTACAAAAACAGTAGGATTGTTACTTGGTTTCTTAGTATTCACATAACCAAGACTTCTTTTATCATTTGGATAACGTTGTTGGCTTAGTAATCCTTCCAATCCTATTTGTCCTTTTTCATATCGTTCAATGACTCTTTGCAATTGAACAATTTGAAAGACATTTGATTCACACTTGGAGCATGCAAAGTTTTCCTTTTCTTTTATAAAATTCTGTTTTTGAAGATCAAAATCTTTAGTCATGGTGTCAATTTTTTCTAGACAAATTAGAAGTTCTTTTTCTTGGTTTGACACCTTTTTGTATAAACTTTTGCATTCTTTCAAGAGTTCATCAATTGCACCTTGAACATCATCATCAAAAAGATTAAAATCATTACTAACCCCTTCTTCGTCGTCGGAGTGATGCGATGCCATTAAGGCTAAATTTGCACATTCGTCGCTTTCCGATTCTGATGAACTGCTCATATCATTATCTTCCCATGCTATGTAGGCTTTCTTTTGTTTTGAGTCCTTTCCTTTGAATCCGTTTTTCTTTGGGAGATTTGGACAGTTTGGCTTGATATGTCCTTGCTTTCCACATTCATAGCATGAAACATCTTGTGTTGATGTGGAGGCTTCTCTTTTCTTGAAGTGCTTTCTCTTATGTGCATGAGATCCGCCTTTGTCATTTCTGCCAAAAAACTTCCCAAGTCTTTTCACAAGAAGCATGAAATTTTCATCTTCTTCCGGATTGTCTTCTTTTACAACTTCCTTTGAATCAATTTTTAAAGCAATGTTTTTGGACTTCTTTTCTAGATTCTCATGTTTTTCAAGTCTACCGAGTTCCGTTTCGTATTCTTGAAGTTTTCCAAATAATGTAGCGGAAGTCATTACGGAGAGACTTTTCTTTTGGGAGATTGCCGTAACCTTTGGTTGCCATTCCCTAGTCAATGATCTAAGGACTTTCAAGTTGAGTTCATCATTTGTCAAGGTTTTACCAAGAGCACATAAGTGATTTGTCAAATGCACAAATCTCTTTTGTAAGTCAAGAATGGATTCTCCAGGCTGCATTCGAAATAGTTCATATTCTTGACTTAAGGTATTTAGCCTTGACCTTTTTACTTCAGCCGTTCCTTCATGAGTTTGAACCAAGGTATCCCAAATTTCCTTTGCTGTTCTGCATGTCGAGACACGGAAAAATTCGTCCATACTGAGTGCACCTTGAAGAAGGTTTATTGCCTTTTTGTCGTAGAGAACTTTCTTTTTATCATCGTCGTCCCATGCAGTTTTAGGCTTTAAAGAGCCAAAGCCATTGATTACCATTACCGGGATAAATGGACCATTTTCAAAAGCATCCCATACTTCCTCTCCTTGTGCTTCTAAATGCGCCTTCATGCGTATTTTCCATAAGTCAAAATATTCACCACATAATAGAGGAGGCTTGTTATTACTACCACCATCTCTGAAAACGAGTTGATGATTTGCGGAAGCAATTCTGGATCTCTAGGAGCAGGTTACCTATAACCTGCTCTGATACCAATTATAAGTTTAAGAATGCGCCTAAGAGGGAGGGTGGATTAGGTGGTGGTCGATTTTTGACTTATTTTATACTTTCTGGTTTTGATTTAGTGCTTTGAAAACTGTAAAGTGCATAAAGTAAAGAGACACGGAGATTTATCCTGGTTCCTTCCACACCCCGGAAGTACGTCCAGTCCCCTTGCAAACACGCAAGATATTTTACTATTTTGTTAGAACTTTTACAAGACTCTTCCTAGTCTTATCAACTAAAGAACCTAACAAATACCAAGAACACCCTCTTAGATTTCCAATAAGTCTAATGAGAACAATCCTCTCAAAAGATACCTCTTGTTTCCAACCTGGACAACAAGGAACAAAAGTAATCTAATACTTAATTCCAACAATCCTGGAAAAAAGTTACACTTTGTATAATTTTATGAAGTATGATTTCTTGAAAGATGTTGATCACATAGAGTGACTTCTTTGAAGTTTCTTCTCTTGTAAGCAATTCAAACTGTAACACAATGGTTAGATAATGCTCAAAGATTTCTGTTCTTTATATGTGTGAAAGTGCAGAAAATCTTTGTTCTTAAAAGTTAAGAAATTTGAAGTTTGAATATTTTACAAAGTTCAGAATTATTGCATAAGAGAAGAGTTGTTTATGATTTGAAAGATTTTGTATTTAAAGTAATCAAGATACCTTTCCAAATGGACACTTTTCTGTTTGAAAAACTTGAGAGGATGCAATGTATGACCATGCATCTATTGGAGAAAAGGTGTGAAGGTTATCTTGAAACCAGTTCAGATTTTTCAAAAGTTACAATGTGTAAATCGATTAACATAAGATGTAAATCGATTACACGGGTTTGTAACGTTCATGTTTTCAAAAAATTTGAAGTGTAAATCGATTAGCATGTTGTGTAAATCGATTTACAAGAGTTAAAAATTCAGTTTGTTCTGTGATCAATCGATTTACACTTCATGTAAATCGATTGCTGGCAGAGACAATCAGTTTTTGAAAAAGCATGTGTAAATCGATTTACACAAGATGTTAATCGATTTACAACAGAGAAAAACTTAAAATTTGTTTTGAAATTTAAGTGAAGTGTTGTGGAAAGTGTGTATATCATTTTTGAGCATTTCTAATCAATGTAGTTCAAATGAGAATTGATATACTTGATTGCTTGCCATGATCTTTGAAGCTTTGAGTTAATGATGCTTTAAGTTAATTTCCACTTCTTTTCCTTCTTGCCATAGAGTTTGTTTGTCTTTCATCAAACTAGCTTGTTTGTCTTTCATCAAAACTAAAGTTGAGTTGAGGCTTGAGATTACACAAAATACTTATACAAAGTCAATACAAAGATACTTCAAAGTGCAGAAAACTATTTGCCTTTTCTTCTTTTTTTTACACTTGTGTTTTTTTTGAAAACGTCCAATGATTTATTAATGAGCATATGCATTTGAATATAATCAGTGTTTACAAATAAACGAAATGGAAAAGAATAATTACTGACAGGTTGAAAGTATAGGAAAACGTCTTAGGCTATTCCAAGAGAAATCCCTTGCAGTACATCATCTAGATCCCCAGCGGAGCTAAAACCTTGAAATACATATCCCCAGCGGAGTTATAATTTCCAACCTTTAATTCCCATCAGAGTTAAAACTTCAAACTCCCAATCCACAATGGAGCAAAAACTTTGAACTACAGACCCTCAGTGGAGATGAAACCTTCTTCCCCAGTCGAGTCAAATTTTCAACTATCAATCCCCAGCAGAAACCATTCAAATTTTCCCCAAATTCCCCAGCAAGTTGCCTTAAAAGTCTGAGAATCAACCAGATAACAGTTAACTTTTATCCCCAACCTAGGATAATTCCCCAGTAAAGTGGCATACAACCCCAACTCCTGAGCTTTTTTTCCAAACAGGAATAAGCTTTTTCCCCCAAAGTCTTGAACTTACTCTCCAGCAGGAAGCCTTCTTCCCCATAGAGTTTTCCACTCCCCAGCAGATTAAAGATTCTCATTCTCAATTCCCCAGTGAAGTCACCAAAGTTTTCATTACTCCTCAACATAATGAAGATTCTCATTTTTAGTTCCCCGCAGAAATCATCAGAGTTTTCCCTATTCCCCAACCGAGTAAGGATTCCCATTGTTTAACCCCCAGTAGAAGTCTTCAAAGTTCTTTGGATTTCCCAAGCAGATTTCTCAAGCAGATTGACATTACTCTCATAACAGATTTTGTCAATACTCCAACTTTCAAGACATGAAGGATCCTCATACCCCAAAGGAAGTTGTCAAGGATTTTTAAATCTCCAGCAGCGGTCAGGGATTTATTTTCCCCCAGCAGCAGTCGAAGATTTTATTATCCCCAACCGTCAAGGATTTATTTTCCTCAGCAAGACAGCAAATCAGCTTACATACACATACATTACACTCATATATCATAAACATTGATAAAACACATTTTATTGCATCATACATTTCATGCAACATAACTTTGTGTTTCAGCTAACATTTTACCCTTTTCAGGATAAGATTAACAGCTATCTTTAACAGATATTCAAAGATTTCAGATACAGTACGGATACACTCCAGACACGGAAGTCATTCTGTTACTCATTTAGGTCTCTTATTCAGATACAGTACGGATACACTCCAGACAAGGAAGTCATTATGTTACTCATTCAGATCTCTTATTCAGATACAGTACGGATACACTCCAGACACGTAAGTCATTCTATTACTCATTTTGAATTCAAGGTCAAGATACAGTTCAGATACGCTCCAGAAACGGAAGCCATTCTGATACTCATTCAGATTTCAACATTCAGATTCTAGTCCAGATACGCCCCAAACACGGTTGCCATTCTGTCACTCATTCTGATTTCCTCAGCTCAGATACACTCCAAACATGGAAGTCATTTTGTCACCTATTCAAGATACAGTCCAGATACGCTCTAGACATGGAAGCCATTCTCTCACTTATTCAGATTCAAACCTCCAAATACAACTCAGATACGTTCCAAATACGAATACCATTCTGATGTTCATTCTCCTGATTTACAACAAACGGTATTGGATGGCATCTACAAGCCCATCTCCAAAAAGATTCTATCACATCTCCAAATGGCATCTTTAAGCCCATTTCCTCAACTACATTTTGACGAGTGCAAATTTACGGGCACTCTAGTGTCCAATCATCTTTTACCTTCGAGTCACGAACGACAAACTCGCCAATCTAACTCTTCAGGTTCAAGAAGATTGAACAGGGGTATTTGTTGTACCCCAAAATTTTCCCTCTCATTTTATCAAGATTTCCCCTCACAAGACTCTTTGGACTCAAGACAGATTAGGGTTTGCTCTGCTCAAGACCTCACCTTACACTATTGACCTGAAATTAGGGTTTGAGTTTGCACAAGGATTTTTGGACTTCCAATGCCTCATGTGACTTTCATACTTCATATTGGACTCCTAAGATTTCTCATACCAAGTTTCAAGCCTTGAATCACTTTTTTGCCCAGTCAATTGGACAGTTGACCTAAAAATCAATTGTATTGGGGAAAAAGTCAACCATGGCCAATTTACAGTCAAACCTCATAATATTTGATCCACATCAACATTATTGACTTATATGAACCATTTGATCAAGTTTGGACGACAACTCCTCAAGAAATTTGATCAGATATTCAAAAGGGCAAAATGGTCAAAATTAGGGTTTTGACTGTAGAAGGGCAATTTCTGATTTTTAACATAGCCAATGACAACCTGGTTTCAAACATGGTTTCAAGGACTCAATAGAATCATCTTGACCTAATCACAAGGTTCAAAATATCTCAAATGCATTGGATTGACAGATGAATTTCCCAGTCAACTGATCAAAAATCAACTGTACACTGAAAAGTCAAACTTTGACTTTTTGGTCAAAATCAAGTGCCAAGGGTCATATTTCATCAAGATGTGTCAAAACATGAAACTTGTTCACCAAGAAACTTAAATTTGGAATTTAGGGTTTAAGTTTGAAAAATTTCATAACTTAGAATTTTTCTAAGTTATGAAAATTTCTTATTTTTTCCCAACTTTTCCCAACTTTTTCACCATGATGCAATTGGATTCAAAGAAAACTTCCAACATGAAAGTTGTATTCCTCCACAAAATCTACAACTTTGATGCACAAAGTTTTCCCAAAAGATGCTTGGATCTCAAGTTATGATTTTGTGAATAAGGGTCCATAAACTTTTTAACTTAGTGAAATTTTGCCCTAGTTTAGGCAGATTTTTGACCTAACTTCATGGCAACTTTTCACCTAGTTCCAAGAGGAATCTCAAAATTCATTTCAAATATGGATTGTAGATCATGTTACAAGCTTTCCAAAATGTCTAATAACTCTTCAAGATCATTTATGGTTAGGGAGAATCGAAGAAATGAAAATGGCAAATTATCACTTTTGTCCAAGGCATTTTTCACAATGGTGCAAGTTGCAAATATGTCCTAAGCTTTCTTGTACTTGGTGTTACAAGTCCTAATCCTTTCTACACTCCTTAATTTAATGCAAACACAATGGACAATGGCCTTGTTCTGATCTTTGAAGCATTACACAAAGAATTATTCCAAAAATGGCATAAAGTTCATAATACTACTTTCATAAAGCTTGCTTTTTGCAACTTTGTTTATCTTGAGCCATGGACCTAATCTCTTGCTGCAAACAAAGTCCACAAATATCAGGAAAAGTTCACCAACTATGTGCAGCTAAGGAACTAGCAAGTACAAGCTTTTGAGCTTTTTCACTTTAACTTTCTTCAAAAGCAAGTAAACTTGCAAAAGTCCACACAACTCTTCCATTTGATAAAAACAAGCTTTGGTATCATTTCAAACAACCTGAGAACATTGTAACAATAAGAATACACGATTTTCCAACCTCCTAAACACCCTAAAACACAAAAATCCCAAGTTCCTGCCGAAACAGGGCATCATCTGCAGAACTCAAGCCACTTCCATTTTGCCTCGTGCGTTTTTATTTGAACCACCTCAAACACATTCCATACCTCATATCCAAGCTATCCAGGCCCCTGTCCAGCAACTGTGAGCGCTGTTTCAAGATTCACCATTTTCACTTTTTGAGTTTGCAGGTTGACTTCTATAGGTGGATTCATGCATCTACAAGGCAAGCTGAGCATTGGGATAGCTTGAGGGAACTTCAAGCAAACTCACACGACCTTCAGGCCTCACTCAAAACCCCTACATTGCCATATCCAAACTCAACTAAATAAGGTATTTGTCAAGTTTCTATCTCTCTATTTAGGCATCATTAAGCTTAGACTTGTGAAGCAAAAATGTAGTCCCTAACATGCTTGAGCTGTACATATGCTTAGATTCCATTTATATTAACTGAGCTAAGAGTATTTGGATGTTGAACATGCTGAAAAAACTAGGTCAGAAATTAGGGACATTTAAATTCTCTCCAATCTTTGAGAGTTAGGTCATGTTCTTTATATCATTGGAATCGTGTGATCATGAGCTACATTTTTCATGTTATAAGTTTTTGATTTTGTGCAAAGAATAGCAAGAACAAGATTTGTACACAGAACGCGCGTTTTGGACGAAGGCAGGAGGTTAGGGATGAAGCTGGCTTGGGCCTGGCGCTTAGGCCTGCTTCTATTTGCACCCCCCCTTTTACTTTTTGCACCCCCTTGCATATTTTTACATTTTTTGTATTTTCTTGCATAATTTATATTTTCTCACTTTATTTATTTTTTCTAAACATTGAAAAATTCCAAAAAAAATATTTTCTTAATTTTTTGCATTTTATTTTATTTTTTTATCTTATTTTTTGCATATAAAAATAGTTTTATTTTAATAAATAGAAACCATTTTCTTAAAATAACTTGTAAATAATATTAAAATATCATACCTTTTTATTTTTATTATTTATACACTTAAAATCATATTTTTATACATATTTCAATTTTTTTTTTAAATATTTTATATATATTAATATTATTTTTCTTAAACAAAGATGGACAAATAAATAACTAGAAAACAATATTTTTCTTTTGAACACTGGATAAATGATAACCTGAAAATTCTTCATTTACCAAAAGACATGGTCGCCTACTAAACTTGGTTACCTCCAACACTGATGAAGACATGATGAAGGTGCTCTTTCAGTTCTTTGATCCTTTGCACCATTGCTTCACATTTCCTGATTATCAACTTGTGCCAACTTTGGAATAATTCTCCCAACTCTCGAGGGTTCCCATTCTCAATCAACAAACTTTCAACGGTATGGAAAGAGATCCAAAGCCAGAAGAGATTGCTCAAGCTCTACACTTGCAATCATCTGATATCACAACTAATTGGGAAACAAGGAGTGGTGTCAAGGGTTTCCTAGCAAAGTTCTTGTTTGAGAAAGCCCAAAACTGTTGGAACTCTTTGGATTTGCAAGCTTTTGAGGAAATTTTGGCTCTCTTCATCTATGGGATGGTTTTGTTTCCAATCCTGACCAACTCATAGATGTGAACACCGTCAAAATCTTCATGTCTCGTAACCTAGTGCCTACTTTGCTAGGGGACATCCTACGTTCCTTTCACACTCGCACTATAAGGAAAAGAGGTATCCTTATATGCTGTACTCCTCTTTTGGCAAGATGGTTTATTTCTCATCTTCCCCAATCTGTACTAAAGAACGATCAAGGTTCAAGGTGGTCACATAGGTTGATGACACTCAAACATTCAGACATTCATTGGTGTTCCCGATCTATAGAGAATGTTACTATTGTCGACCATTATGGAGAGTTACCTAATGTCCCTTTACTTGGAATTAGAGGAGGTATCACCTGCAACCCCTGTCTAGCCTTAAGACAGTTTGGTTACGCCCGAAGGGATGGCCCACATGAGATGCTCATTCAAGGTTTGGTATTTGACTACGAGAACGACGATCAAGGTCATCGCCAAAGATTTATCCGAGCTTGGAGGATGTGGAACAAGGTAGATAGCAAGACATTGGGGCATAAGAATTCCATCCCTCTTAAGCCTTACCTCAAATGGGTACGAGCTCGTGCTCAATGTCTTATAATGCCTTACCCCTCCATTCTCCCGGTGATCATAGAGCCTGTTGTGGAAGGAGATGTTCCATACACTATCCTGCATCCTGACATGTCCACCTCCCTTGAAGACTTACAAAGGGATTGGATACAACTTAAAGGGGAGCGAGACACTTTCGAGGCCTAATTCTACGCCAGCGAGAAGAAGGTTTTGGAACTCACTAAGCAACTTCATGAGGAGCGGAGCCTGAACGTCTACATCGCACCAAAGAGGATGCGTACAACTTTTTTATCTTAGAGTTTTCGTATTTCTTTATAAGCCCAAAAGAGGCATGATGTACTCAAACTTTAATTTATTAATATAACGTGTGCTCCTTTTTGGTCTAAAGCAAATCTAAATCTCTAATTTCCTTGAAATCATTGCATATACATTGACCATTCATCATAACATAAGCAGGTTTCTTACAACAAGTCTCCTCATCTTTCTATTGTTTATTTCAGTAAGATGGATCTTGAGCAGACAGTAAAAGACCTCCAGGCGCAGAATGCTCAGTTTCAACAGATGTTCTCAACTCTAGCCAAAGGGCAAGAGGATCTGAAAACTTTGCTGGTTTAAGAAAAGAAGAAGAAAGAAAAGAAAGTAACCAGAGTTCTGAATATGGGAAGAAGGTTCCAAGGACATGCCAGACGGACCCTAGACTTTGCAACGTCATCGGGTGAAAAGGATAAGCAAGAAGTGAAAGTCAAGGAAGCGGTTGTCCAACTAGAATATGAAGAGGAAGAAGAAGAATACTACTCTGTAGAGAAGTATCCCCCGACCGACGATAAATACAAACATCTGGAAGAGTGTCTAAGTGCGATGGAAATTCAGAAAGTGCTCGGGCTGGACTTTGAGGAGCTGGGTTTGGTGTCTGGGATTGTCATTCCACCAAAATTAAAGGCACCAATATTTTCTAAGTACGACTGAGTTTCGTGTCCCAAGATGCATCTCCGATCCTATGTGAGGAAGATACAGCCTCACACTGCTGACAGAGATTTGTGGGTACACTTCTTTCAAGACAGTCTATCTGGAACTCAACTTGATTGGTTCTATCAACTAGAAAGGGCCAATATCCATAATTGGGAAGACCTTGTCGCTGCTTTCTATAAACAATATCAATATAACACAGATCTTGCTCCCACCCGTACTCAACTCCAGAGTATGGCTATGGTTTCAAGTGAAGGTTTCAAAGACTACGCACAAAAATGAAGAGACTTAGCAGGAAGAGTCCAGCCTCCACTTTCTAAAAGAGAATTAGTAGACATGTTTCTGGGCACCCTGTCTGGTCCTTTCTTCAATCATCTAATTGGAAGCTCCTCAGCAGGCTTCACTGAATTAATCTTGACCGGAGAAAGAGTGGAAGTTGGGATTAAGAGTGGGAAGATTCAAAAGGACGCATCCTCTACTGCTGTAAGAAAACCATTTATTGGGAAGAAAGAAGTTGTTGCCGTGTATCCTCAAAGGAATCAAGAAAGAACTGAACGCCGTCCAATGGTAGGGGCTGTCATGATCCCTAAGCCTGCACCTACTCAACAAAGGAACGATCAACCTAGAACAGGAAGACCAGTAAGACAATTTACCCGGATTAATATGACACTATCTCAAGTCCTGCCACATTTGTTGAGATCTAATCTGGTAACTTTGAAAGAAGCTCTGAAGAATCCTAACACAACCTCTCCTCATTACCATCCTAATGCTCATTGTGCATATCATTCAGAAAGTCCAGGCCACGATACTAACAACTATTGGGCTCTGAAAAACAAGGTGCAAGACCTTCTTGAAGCCAAAGAAATTGAATTCGATGCCCTTGAGATCCCGAATGTTATCACCGCTCTTATGCCCAAGCATGGCCGTGGTGTTAATGCTGTAGAAGATTATATGTTTGTTACTGCTGTTGATGAACTTGTTACTCCTCTCCTGACTATCAAGAAGAACCTATTGAAGGCTAGTTTATTTCTAGGCTGTGATGAAAGATTCCACCTCTGTTGCTCCCTACCAACTGGCTGTCATTTATTAAAAGCAGGTGTTCAACGCCTAATGGATGATAAAGAGATTTTGTTTGAAAATACTCCCGTTCCAACCATTTCTTAAAATCATGTTTCAATAGTAACTATTTCCGCCAATTCTTCCAGGGTCTCCACCAAAAGACCCGTTAGGATTACATCAGTTCCCAAAGTAGCTCCACTGATAATTACTATGCCTGGACCAGTCCCGTACTCATCAGATAAAACTTTCCCATGGAATTATGGGGGCGATGTCTGCTATCACGACGTCAAGCGGGATTGGTCGGCTGTTGAAGACTCAATTCCTGAGAAGGCTGACCCTGACATCAGTAACATTGCGAGAACCAGCAAGATAACTCGAAGTGGAAGAATATTCTCCCTAGAGATTGCTCCTCCGAAAACTGTTACCGGTCCTGTGATCATCCCTGTTCTTGTTCCCGTTGACACCACTACTACTACAGTTCCTATAGTTATACCTGCTGATACTCCTACCACCGATTCGACCAAGACTCAGGGCAAAGGAATTCTGGTTGAGCCTGCCCAGATGAAGGCACAATCAGTATCTATCCCTGAGGGCTCCCAAAAAGAGATGGAAGAAATTTTGAAGATTATAAAGAGAAGCGACCACAACGTAGTCGAATATCTAGGGAAGACTCCGTCAAATATCTCCATGCTAGATTTATTGTTGTGCTCTGAGGCTCATGCGAAGGCCTTGGTGAAATTTATTAAAACTGCCCATGTACCACAAGAAACCTCTGTTGATCAGTTCCAAGACTGTGTGGCCAGCTTGACTGCGGATAATGGTTTAGGCTTTTCCAATGCTGACTAGACACCTAGGGGAGGAAGCACAACGAGGCATTGCATGTCTCTTTTGAATGTAGGGGCACAACTTTGGCCCATGTCTTGGTTGATACCGATTCGTCTTTGAATGTGCTTCCTAAGAAGGCTCTTGATAGGCTCGACTATGAAGGATTGACCTTAAAACCCAGCAACATAGTGGTAAGGGCCTTCGACGGTTCAAAGAGAATGGTGCATGGGGAGGTGGACATCCCCATAAAATTTGGAACCCAAAACTTTGATTCAACTTTTTACGTGATGGACATTCACCCTTCATATTCCTGCTTGTTGGGCCGACCATGGATTCACAATGCTGGTGCCGTTACCTCTACATTACATAATATGCTGAAATACCCAACTAAGGGGAAAATCATTACTGTTCATGGAGAAGAGGAATATATGGTCAGTCACTTAAAATCCTTCAGGTACGTGGAATTGGATGGTGAATTCATTGAAACTCCATTTCAGCACTTCGAGGAAGTCCCACAAACTGTGGCAGTAACCAAGACTGTTTCCCAAGTCCCAAAGATAACGAGACCTCCGCTAAAGATGACTTTTCTGAAAGATGCTAAGGCAGTGATCGAAGAAGGTGGGTGTACTATTTGGGGCCAACTCCCGGATATCCCATACAAATCTGACAAATTTGGTTTGGGTTTCACTTAAGAAGCCCAGAAAGCCGTGCATCGTGCTCGTGCTGGGGGACCAACCTTGAAGATCAGCAACCACGGAGTCAACACAGTGGAGGATGATGAGGACAACTACGACCTGGAGGAATGGATTTTCCCAACTGTCAACGAAGGACTCAGCAACTGGGAAGTTAAATATTTTGTCCCAATTACTTTTATCCCACAATAATTGTCTTAAAATTTTTGCCGGACATGTAATAATTAAACAATTCAGACTTGACCTGTTTCTTGTCTGTCTTGGTGCCTAAGTTGATAACTTCGACTGGCTCTTCATGAGGTCGAATATCTTTCTCCTCTTGCATTAGAAGTCTGGCTAGTTCCCCTGGTATTTCAAAATCTTCCTCGCCTTCGTCTTCGGCTTGGTTAATTGGATGTTTGAAGTCATAACTGGAAATAGTATAGTCGTTGGCAATAAGATTCAGAGTGGATGAGAATCTGCAAGTGTGTGTGCATGTAAGATACACGGTGTTTCCAGTGATTTCTGGTAAACAACCGCTAGTCTTCCAAACTATCGAATAAACTTACTGACTATTATTCAATTTCTCTGGTAACTCGCAGGATCGACTAGATTAATCCTAGGACTTGTTGGTCATTAGGGTAACTCTCATGATCGAACAGGTATTCATGGTTGGTATTTAGTGTATTGTGTAGGTGTTTGACTTATTTCGATCTCTCTCTTAAAGATCTAAAGGTATAATCAAAATATATGTGCACGAAACTAAATTGCATGAATAAATGTTAATTGTAAAGACATGTAAAACTGCATAAAAGATAAGTAAATGGCTTCGAAACGTAAAACAAAACAGTTAATGTAAAAGATTCGAAATGCGAAGAAAGCGTTTAATGCAAGAAATCTGTAAAATGAATTTAAGTAGAAATAGGCGTTCGAAGGATAAAACTTGAAGATAAAGACATGAAAAGTATGACAGTTTTCTGAAATGTAAAGTGTTTGGAATGGAAAGAAAGCATTTAAATGTAAGGCATCAATGAAAAGGTTTCGAATAAAAAGACTTTAAATGAGAAAACTTGTAAATGGTATTTGACAGAAAGATAAAGGAAAGTACTGGAAATGATAAAGGGTTTTCATTAAATCATAAATATGTGGTGCTATCATACGTACATTGCTCTTGCATTCGTTTCCCTAGCCATGTGGTAATTTGAATGTTTACTGAGTATTTAGTACAATAGATATGACACACGAAATCCTAATACTAAGACTTCTATTTATACTACTTCGACCATAACGGTCTTGCTATAAGATTATGCCACGTTCAGAACATACAGAACAATGCCTCTCTCTTGTTTCCACGTGTCTTCAAATGCTCCAGCACATAAATTTCAAACTTCGAATGTCCCGCTTACATTTGAATTTCAAATGTTTTGGTACGTCTCCGCTTCGAACGCACTTCCTTAGACACAACCTTGTTATCATTTCGAGACTTCTTTAGATATGTTCCCATAATTGCCACTCGAAGCTCCAAGCTTTGATATGCTTATTCGAAACACTGCTTCTGCTATTTCGAAACATGACGCTTTGTTTCATTTCAATCGAAAACGTCCAATTCACTTGGCCTCTAATCGAAACATCCAATTCACTTGGCCTCTAATAATATTATCAAAATCTTCAGCCAACAAAATGCCCCTTTAAAATATGTATTTCGATTTCTTTGAGAAATACTTATTTTAAACATCTACACAAAGATTTTGATGCGACCTTCGAATCATCGTAACATTTAATGCATTTAACTCCAGTCACGTCAATCATAACACTTTTTGGATTCCTTAACCGCCTGGAGCCACTTCACAGTATGGTGCAGTTACAAAACAATGATTATCTTTAATCATGCCTATTACCCATGTTAACTTTACGCCACCTCTTCATCACACCAACCCATGAGTACCACGTATCACAACATTATTCAGTGGATGCTTAAACTTCTACATTATAAAACATCATCAACTTAGTCTTTTTCTTTTCTTTCCACATTCTGAATCTTTTATCCTTCTTTTCTCACCGAAAAAAACCCTAAGCTTTCAACATTCTTCAAAAATGTCTTCTTCTACCTCATCCCAACTAAAAAAGGTTTCCAAGAAGAAAGGAAAGACCGCAGGAACTACCATGGAAAGTAAAGTTATTACTCACCAAGGTCAATCCATTCTTGCTCCCCAGATGATCTCAAAGGAGAAAGAAATGCTTTATGCATCTCAGGTACTCATTCCTACCATCGCTGCTGGTAAGAGGTTAGCTTTAATGGGCCCTCTTACGGTTTTTGAAATTTTAAAAGATACCAGGACAATTTTCCCAGTTTGCTATAGTTTCAAACCTTTGTTTAACAAAATGGACGCCCCTAAGGCAATAGAATCTTCTAGCTCAAACACCATGGAAAATCCAACTGTTCCTCCTAAGGACCCTTTTGTATTAGACTATGTAAAGAGTAATTTTAAACCGTTTCGATCTTGCCCCACCTCCGACACTGCTAATCAAAACTGGTTCAATAAGGTAGAAGCTAAGAAATCCCAGCAATGGGAAGAATTAGGTATCTACAACTTGATTAAGCTGTCGAAGCCTGGTTTCACTTACAGCCACCCTTTGTTATTTGCGTCCCTCTATTTCTGGGATAGTACTTATAATACTTTCCATCTCCCTGGTGGAATGATTACCCCTACCTTCTTTGACATAGCGGCCATCACTGGGCTATCACCAGTAGAAGAAACATATATCCCTGACAACAAAGAACATTCGAGTATAATCGACTTCGAAGTCAAACTAGCAAGTTTTTCCAAGTTTATCAGTCACTACCATGCTGAAGGAGACAGTGTGTCTGATGTAGAACACATTGCTTTCCTTACCCTACGGCTGTCAAGATATGTTTTCTGCAGTAGATCCCTACAGGTAGCCAGTAGGTTTATTCCTCTAGCCAGGGATTTGCACGAGAATCGAAGAGTGTGCTTAAGTGAACTGCTCTTAGTTGACCTTTATGAAAGCCTAAGGTCAGCTGTTTCGAGCCTAAAATCTCATACCTCCAAGAATATCCTATTGGCTGGCCCTTTTTGGTTACTTCAGCTATGGCTAAATTCCATGTTCGAACCCTCCTTGTCAACTGCCAACACCATTGATGAACAAGACCCTGAGATAACTGATAGAATAGTCGAAGGCACTAGGCTACGAAGATTAACTCCAAATGACGACAAAGATGACTTCAATGTCCTATTCTCGAAGTACATCATGATATTCTCTAAGAGGCACAAGTTCGAAGAGACCATGGCGCCTTTTGCTTCGAGGGCTCATGGACCTTCCTGGTTCACCATGGCTCTCTCAGAAGCTGTCAAGAGCAAAGAGATTCAAGATGTATGGAGAGCCTTCTTGCTGCCTAGACTCATTTCTTCAAGAATAACTCCTGCCAAGAATCAGATTTTCCTTTTCGCTTACCAACCAAATTTTGTTTCGAGACAGTTTGGCCTATGCCAACTAATTCCTGAACCCTTATTTCAAACTGAGAGTGCCATTACCTCTGGGTGAACTTTCAAGGCACGAGAAGCAAAATTACAGCAAGAACAATACCAAGGCTTTGCCCAGTTTGAGCTAATAACCTTCGAACCCACCCATCTTACAGCTAAGGGGTTTCTGGAATGGTGGACCAAGTTTTATCAAACTTATATGTTCGATACTCTTACAATTCAACAGAAACTAATTGATGCCTTCGATGTGCAGGTACCAGCCAAGAAAGGTATGTTTACTCATGCCAAAGAGATTAAAGCTTTTCAAAATTATTTTGAAACTACTTATGACCCCACACGCTTGGAATCCACTGTGCATCAAGCGGCTGAGACCTTGAAGGAAAAATTCAAACAAAAAGTTTCTAAGTTAAAACTTCCTTCAGGGTTGTCACCTGAGGATAGGTATAGGTTGGCATTCGAAATGCATCCACCTAAATTCCCTAGATTACCTACCTCAGAACTGGCTCTGGCTTGGTTTCCCCCATATCCTCGGTGGTTCACTTGCAAAGAGATGTTCAAACATCTTCAAAAGAAACCAAAGCCATCTGAGACTGTGACATGGGCTCGACACTGGCTCCACGATTTCCCAGGACACCTTTGATACGACCTTTCTTCCATGTCGATTAAATCTGATCAAGGCACAGGTGCGAATGCTTGGGAAAATCCCAAACGTTTTTCATTTTCCATATCTTTAACCTTTTCTTTAATTGTTTCGATTTTCAGCCATCAGGAAAAAGACAGCTGCCTCAAAGTCTAAAGAAGGGAGTGCTTCTCAAGCCTCTATCGAAACCACTGACAAAGCGACTCCATCCGAAACAACAACCATTGCTGCAACAACCACAACAACAATACCAACAACAACCAGTGTTCCAACTCCAACGGTAACCACTTAGCCTTGATGTTTCGAATTCACCAATGTTTTATGGTTTTCATCTAACTCTTTGTTCAAATCTTTTCAGACCAACAAACTTCCTCCTACTACTCCAAAGAAGCGAAAATCAAACACCACTGGGGAAGACCCCAAGGCTGGAGGAAACTTACCAACTGCTTCGAAGAAGAAGCAGAAGAAGGATATTTCGAAAAGTATCGTTCCAACTAGTGTCTCTGGACTTGATTCCAGGGATGCTGCTCCCTCACCCAAATCCAAAATTCCACCTTCGACCTCCAACGTAATGTTGGAACGCATAGCTAGCAACCTCTCCTCCGAGAGTCCACAGGTAAATTGAACTTTAAATCTCTTTGAAAATAATAATTTCTTATTACCTTGGTGCATGCTTTTAACATTCTTTTTCTCCTTGCAGAACATCTTAAATCCAGCTTCGACCACTTCGACCTCACCATCCAAAGCTGCTGCTCCACTCAACTCCTCTCCTCAAGGAGATTCCAGCAACCTTGTACAGAACAAAGGTTCCTCCAATATGGCGGTTATGGCTGGAACTTCTGAACAGTAGGATGATCAAAGTACCTCTCTTCCTCTGAAAGAGACAAACGAAACACCACTTCAAACATCTGCAGAGGATTTGCAAAGAGCTTCTCTCCAAAAGTCCCCTATTGAAACCCTTCAAGAGGATCCAAAGGACACTCAAACTGAAGGAGAGAAAGCTGATTCTGGCCAAAGAGACGAAGAATCTGCAGAAGAAGAGTCTGAGGAGGAGGATGCCAATGATGGTTCGAATGCTGGGACAGAGTCCAATGCAAATAGCAGCGAAAAAGAAGACATCGAAGTGGTGGACTTGGATGACGATGAAGAAGATCATGAGCACGAAACGAATGAAGGGGATGGTGACACAACCAACAAACCCATGGAGGTTGAAATGGACGTGACTCCCCTACATGTGGAACTCCCTCAATCCTCTTTGTCTCGAATGACTGACGAGGAGCTTGCACTCCTGAGACGAAATGACCCTATTGGGTACATGAAAGCGAAGATGGCTCAAAGGGACGTTCCACTTGCTAGGGCTGGCACCAGTTCGACTAGCTATCCTCTTCCCACAGATGAAAGAATTGTACTTCTTAATAAGATCAGGAAAACAATTCTCAATGTGGATATATTCGAAGTGCTCAAACAAGATAGCACTGCTTGCTACACTATGAAGGAGTTGCTTACAAAGGTCAATCTTGCTACCTGCTCCTTGCCAGTTAGTACTGTCTTGTTCGATCTTCAGTCTTTGCTGGACAACGTAACTGGTTACCTTCTCCAAGATGAATCTGCTGCCAGAAAGGTTCAAGAGAAACGCATTGCAATGGATGCTGCTTATGAACAAGCTTCGAAACTCTCTCAAGAAGCTAAGGATCAAGCTATGCATCTAAAGCAGGCGAAAACTGATTATGAGGCTCGAGCTGAGTCCATACTTCTCTGGGAAAGGCAGATTCAGGAGCTTCAACAGAAGGTTAAAGAGGCTAAAGAACAACAAATAGCCTTCGAAACCAATACTGCTGGTAACCAATTCGAAGAGCTTCTCAACCAGGGGCTTGCAGAAATGGAAGCTGCAGAACAACTCAAGGGAGAAGTGGCAACCTTGGAAGGAGCCAGGCGTTTTGCTCAGCAGAGACTTGAATCTTTTCGAAGAACTTTCAACAGATTGAAAAATAATTCTTATTTCTAAATTTCAGTGTTTATTTGATTACAATTTGGTTTCTTATATGTAATATTCGAACAACGCCATTTTGGCATCTCATCTTGCCATTTTGGCCTTTTTATAATATCTTGGTTACATTGTTACTATTTGAATCTCTTGCAGGCGTGGCTTATATTTCTTTAAATATTTCCCATTAACCTTTAGGATACGCTTATCATCCATCAGCTCTTCGATTTCATATGCATTGTGTGAGAATACTTTTAATATTCGAAAAGGTCCTTCCCAATGAGGTGACCATTTACCTAATGCTTTATTTTTCTTGTCCATGGGCAATATGACTTTCCAAACTAAGTCATTAATAATGAATACTTTTTTCTTCACCCTTTTGTTGTATGTTCTGGCCACTCTTTCTTTTTGTCTCATTAAAATTTCCAATGCATGTAATCTAACTTCGTCCAACTCAACTAATTCATTCATCATCATTTCCCAATATAATGCAGCTGGGATTTCGTTTTGTCTCTGAATTCGAACTGATTGTAGATGAACTTCTACTGGTAGCACTGCATCATGACCAAATATGAGTTAGAAAGGCGTAGTGTTAGTAGCTTCCTTAGGAGATGTTCTACATGCCCATAGTATTTGGTCCAAAGTTTTGTGCCAGTTTCTTGGCTTTTTACCAATATGTTTCTTGATTAATCCTATTATCACTTTATTGGCTGCTTTGACTTGGCCATTTGCTTGAGCATAATATGGCGTTGATGTTAATAATCTAAACCCCATTTCTTGGGAAAATTCTTGCATCTTTCTACCAGTAAACACAGAGCCTTGGTCTGTGGTTATGCTCTCTGGCAATCCGAACCTATAGATAATGTGTTTCTGTATAAACTCAATAATAGCCTCTTGATTAGCAACTATTAATGGTATAGCTTCGATCCACTTGGTAAAATAATCTATTCCTACCAAGATATATTTCTGTCCTTTGGATGAAGCAGGATTTATTTCTCCTATCAAATCCAATGCCCATCCTCTAAATGGCCATGGTTTGATGATCGAATGCAACTCACTTGCAGGGGCATGTTGAATCCCTGCATGTTTCTGACATTCCTCACATCCTCTAGCAAAGTCTATGCAATCTTTGAGCATGCTAGGCCAATACAAGCCGTATCGAAATAACAGCCATTTCATTTTATGGCCTGCTTGATGTGCCCCACATGCCCCATTATGGACTTCTGACAATGCTAAGTATGCCTCACTTTCTCCTAGGCATTTCAATAATACTCCCTCTTGGGTCTTTTTGAACAATTTGTTCCCCATGAGGAGATATGACAATGCTCTGTATTTTGTCTTTCTATCCACATTCAGAGTTGGGTTTGCTAAATAACTCATCAGTGGACTTCGCCAATCTGCATCTGATAAAGTGTTTATGGCTAATATTTCGAATCCCTGTTTCTCAGCATATCCCAATTTCATACTTTCTAGATCCGATGGTGTGAATCTAGTAGCCATAACTCTACCCCTTAATTCAACTAAATCCTTAAAGTTCCTGGTGGAAACTTTATAACCTGAAGCCAACTGTGCTAAGTCATTTGCCTTTTGGTTCTCTATTCTTGGTATGTGTTGAATATCCATGTATTCAAATTTCCTTAGTAGCCTGTTGACTATGACGAAGTATATCATCAAGTTTTCCTTTATGCACTTATATTCCTTTGTAATTTGTTTGACCACTAATTCTGAGTCTCCTTTAATTTCGACTCTAGTTGCCCCCAATTCCAACAAAGCTTCAAGTCCAACAATGAGTGCTTCATACTCAGCTTCGTTGTTCGAGCAACGAGGACCGTCTAATTTATACTTGAATTTTGTTGGAATTCCTTCAGGAGAAATTAGAAGGACTCCAACACCACTTCCATTCCTGTGGGTTGAACCATCAAAGTACAATTTCCATTGTTGTATTTCGACGTAACTCATGACAGTCTGCTCAACCAATGAATGGTCCACAATGAAGTCAGAAATCACTTGACCTTTCACAACTTTTAAAGGCATGAAAGTCAAAGAATATTCTGTTAAGGCTAAAGCCCATTTACCAACTCTGCTATGCATTATTGGTTTTGAAAGCATGTGTTTAATGACATCGAAATGAGATGAAACATAAACATCAACAGGCTTTATATAATACTTGAGTTATATACAAGAGAAATACAAACAGAGACATAGCTTTTCTAAATTGCTATATCTGGTCTCTGCATCATTTAGTACTCTACTTAAATAGTATATGGCTCTTTCGATACCATTACTATCTTCTTGTGCTAACATACTACCTATACTAACTTCAGAGGCAGATATGTACAATCTCATGGGCTTCCCCCATGAAGGTGGAGACAAAATAGGAGGCTGAGAAAGGTATCTTTTTATCTTGTCAAATGCCTCCTGATGGGCTTCGTTCCATTCGAAGGCTTGGCCTTGCTTTAGACGAAGCAACGGAGAGAAAGCTTGGGTTCTTCCACTCAGGTTCGAAATGAATCTTCTGAGGAAGTTAATTTTCCCTAGCAGAGATTGCAACTCCCTTTTTGACGTAGGTGCTTTCGTCTCCATTATGGCTTTGGTTTTGTTCTGGTTGATCTCAATCCCTTTCTTGTGAACCACAAAACCAAGGAAATCTCCAGCCTGCACAAAAAATGCACATTTAAGGGGATTCATCTTTAAGCCATGTTTTCTCATTCGTTCGAATGATTGGCTCAAATGATGCAAACGTGTTTCTGCAGATATAGATTTGATGACTATATCATCAATATACACCTGCATAAAGGTTTCAATGAAATCATGAAAAATCGAATTCATTTCCCTTTGATAAGTTGCCCCAGCGTTCTTTAAACCAAAAGGCATCACCACCCATTCATAGGTGCCTAAGGCTCCTGGGCAACGAAATGCTGTCTTTGCAACATCTTCTTCAGCAATGAAAATCTGATTATACCCAGAGTATCCATCTAACATACTCAAGTATTCGAACCCTGCAGCATAATCTACTAGCATTTCTGCCACAGGCATGGAATATTCATCTTTAGGGGTTGCAGTGTTTAAATCCCTAAAATCTATGCAAATTCTTAAAGAACCATTTTTCTTAATAACAGGTACTACATTTGCTAACCATTCGACGTACCTTGTTGTTCTGATGAATTTGCAACGCAGCAACCTTTCGATCTCAGCTTTAATCTTTGTGAGAACCGCTGGTGCGAACCTTATGGGAGTTTGTTTGATGGGCTTCTTGCCATCTTTGATTGGCAGTCTATGTTCGACCAACTCCCTCTTTAAACCAGGCATCTCGTCATAATCCCATGCGAAGCAATCTTTGTTTTTCTTGAGGACTTCGATTACTTCCTTCTTGAGGCTTGGGCTAAGTTTTGCACTTATGTAGGTTATTCTTTTCATTTTTTCATCCCCTAAGTTGACTTCTTCGAGTGGATCCTGTGCCAACATTTTGGCACCTGAATCTATGGGGTCCCTTTCGAAGTCTAAGGGTTCTTTATCGTAGATGGCATCCAACCTTTGATCCATCTCAAGTTCTTCGAGGGGTGAGCATTTCGAGCCATCCCCACTTACTTCATTCATCTTTACAGTTAATTTGTTTATTTCAGCCTCTAAGGCCGCCTTTGATTCGTTCTCAGCCATATAGGTCGAACTCCTTTCGAAAAAGGTGGACTCAGTCATGGATAAGGTTGTCGAAGTCCCAGCCTGCTGGCCGTCTCTATATAGTACTTTCGACTCCCTCTTCTTCACTGATTATTGTTCTATCCCAGTATAGGCCATCATGGCGAAGGGTCATGTAGTAGTAGGCGTTTCTGGTTTCGTTAATCTCATCATTTGGAACACACGGAGCAATCTTTGCCAGATTTTTATCATAATCCCTCTTGTCAACTAAATTGACTGTTGACATAAAGTAACTCTGGTCTGCTTCGATGTTTTCCACGATCCCATCATCTCTCCATAGAACTAGCCGCTGATGCATTGACGAAGGAACTGCTCCTACGCCATGGATCCACTCCCTTCCCAGCAATAAGTTATAGTTGTCCTTGGCTTCGATCACCATAAACATGGTGGGCCTACAGCTTGAGCCTATTGTCAATTCCAACTGGACCACTCCCAGTGTTTTGCCCACTTTCCCCTCATAATTGGACAAAACCATATTATGGGGCTTGATGTCTCCTTCGCGGATCTCTAATCTTTTCAGCATGAAGTGGGGTATCAAATTGACTGCAACACCCCCATCCACTAGAACCTTGTTCACACCATGGGCACCAACTTTTGCCCGAATAAATAGTGGCTTAAGATGGTTTTTCATAGCAGCTTCTGGACGTTCAAAGAATTCATTTTGCTCCTCGACAGCCCCATTGTCCATCACATAGTAGCACACAGGCCTATGCTTCATCAAATCTGTGGTATCTTCTTCCTCATATTTATCAATTTCGGTTTCCTGCCCAAATTCACAGGGAAGCACAGATACCACGTTGCAGTTTAGGTTGAAAGAAGACTCCCCCTCCGATTCGAAGTTATCTATTATCATATCTTCGTCCTCTTATGGGCCTGGAGTGTATTCCTTTGGTTCATCCAGTTGTACTTCAGAGAAAAGCCTCCTATTAACTGGAGGTTTGTCTTCAATTTGATTTTTTGGTTTGTTGGTGCTAGATTCACCTTGGTTCTTTGTTGAAGTGACCCCTTTGTTTGCCACAGCTTCCCTCTCAGCCTTTCGAATCCTTTGTTGCCTGCTCCACTGGGATCTCGACATGGGGTTCCTTCCTTTGTAGTTTTCTAATCTTACCTCTTCCCTTTTTGCTATGTTGAATTACCTTCTGTATGTCATAGCATGGCGTGCATTTCGTTCGGTGTTTCTCCATCTGTCTTTGCCTTTGTCATTTCTGACTTGCAACCATCTGTCGGTTGGCACTTCAGCAGGGAGTTTGAAAGTCACTCTTCGAGCAGCCTTGGGGTGAGGGCTATCAGGCCTTCGTTGTTTGTGTCTGCTGTCGAAACGTGGGCCCATCTGGACAGTTTCTTGATGGTTCCAGCAAGGGGCGAAGGGAATCGTCTCGAAGGCTCTGGCCATGCTTTGATCATACACAACAGAACACCTTGGGCAAATCAAGCACTTGGTTTCCCCTTTGTAGCAGTGAAACACAAATTCCAGCAAACTTTCTCCAGCCTTAGGATAACACCTGAACAGCTGGTTATCCTGGCGCCAATTGTTGCCAGTTCGAGCCCTCTGTACCCTTTCGAAATTCGCAGCGATTCTCTGATTGCAGAGGATGCTGCACCTAGGGCACAGTATCATGCCTGTATCTCCCTTGTGGCATGTCATGAGGTAATCCTTGAGACTAGCATCTCCAGTGTGATTATCCTCCATTTTGTACTTCTCTTTTTCTAAGTATCTTTCTACCTCCTCCATCTCAGAGTGAGGTCTTTCCATGTCCACCATGTTTACCTCAACATCCTCCCCTTCAGCTTCATCATTTCCCCATCCTGTGGGTTTTATATCTTCAATGCGAACCTTCAAACTCTCTGGGGCAGAATATTTGACCAAATAGTCAAATTTTCCACTGGGTTCCCCTAGAGTGTCCCATATTTCCTTCTGAGGGGAAGTTGACTTCGTGATTTGGAATTTCTCCAATTCCAGCCTCAGGCCTTCAGTGACCTGCGTTAGTTCTTGGTTTTGATTTTCCTGGCCTTCAGTAGCCTGGATATCTTTTGCAACAACTAAAGGTGCTGCTTCACTCGAAGTCTATGGTATCTTCTGGACGTCTTCAGTGACCTCCTTATCGACTTCGACCATCACCCAGCTTTCGTTTTCAGTACCTTTCTCCCCTATTGGGACATCAATTTGGTCAGCTTCCACCATGTTAATCTCTCCAATGCATGCAGGCTCGGAGTAGTTGGTGTCTGCGACGTCCAAGGGATCTTCGTCCACTTTCATCTTTGCTTTATCAGCAAACTTCAGTCTGCCATCTTTGATTGCATTCTGAATTAGGTCCCTGAAAAGAAAACACTGTGGGGTTTTGTGGCCTAGGAAACTATGTGTTGGCTGGAGATTTTGATAATATTATTAGAGGCCAAGTGAATTGGACGTTTCGATTAGAGGCCAAGTGAATTGGACGTTTTCGATTGAAATGAAACAAAGCGTCATGTTTCGAAATAGCAGAAGCAGTGTTTCGAATAAGCATATCAAAGCTTGGAGCTTCGAGTGGCAATTATGGGAACATATCTAAAGAAGTCTCGAAATGATAACAAGGCTGTGTCTAAGGAAGTGCGTTCGAAGCGGAGACGTACCAAAACATTTGAAATTCAAGTGCAAGCGGGACATTCGAAGTTTGAAATTTATATGCTGGAGCGTTTGAAGACACATGGAAACGAGAGAGAGGCATTGTTCTGCATGTTCTGAACGTGGCATAATCTTATAGCAAGACTGTTATGGTGGAAGTAGTATAAATAGAAGTCTTAGTATTAGGATTTCGTGTGTCATATCTATTGTACTAAATACTCAGTAAACATTCAAATTACCACATGGCTAGGGAAACGAATGCAAGAGCAATGTGCGTATGATAGCACCACATATTTATGATTTAATGAAAACCCTTTATCATTTCCAGTACTTTCCTTTATCTTTCTGTCAAATACCATTTACAAGTTTTTACATCTGAAGTCTTTTTATTCGAAATCTTTTCATTAATGCCTTACATTTAAATGCTTTCTTTCCATTTCAAACACTTTACATTTCAGAAGACTGTCATACTTTTCATGCCTTTATCTTCAAGTTTTATCCTTCGAACGCCTATTTCTACTTAAAGTCATTTTACAGATTTCTTGCATTAAATGCTTTCTTCGCATTTCGAATCTTTTACATTAACTGTTTTGTTTTACGTTTCGAAGCCATTTACTTATCTTTTATGCAGTTTTACATGTCTTTACAATTAATATTTATTCATGCAATTTAGTTTCGTGCACATATATTTTGATTATACCTTTAGATCTTTAAGAGAGAAATTGAAATAAGCCAAACACCTATACAACACTCTAAATACCAACCATGAATATCTGTTCGATCATGAGAGTTACCCTAATGACCAACAAGTCCTAGGATCAATCTAGTCGATCCTGCGAGTTACCAGAGAAATTGAATAACAGTCAGTAAGTTTATTCGATAGTTTGGAAGACTAGCGGTTGTTTACCAGAAATCACTGGAAACAAATTGGCACACCCGGTGGGACCAATAATTGGACATTAGAAATAAAGATTGTTGAGACATAACCATTATAAAAAACGTTGGAACCTAAGAAGTTTGCTGTTTTATGAACCTAAGAAGTGGTAAAATAACCAACAACAACCAACCATTATCCAGAAGAAAACGTTTGAACAAGATGTCTAATTCTAACAATCAACAAGGGGAACAAAATGCCCCACATACAACAGGCACTAATGTGTCCACTTCGGTGGGAACATCCAATGTGATCCCTTCGAATGCACAGTCTGTTGCGTCTTCAACCAGTAATATAGCCACCAATGGAGTAAGTGGAATATCATCTTGTAGCGATAAAAAATGTAGCGGGGTAAATCGGAGATCGAATTATTGATTAATTCGTCTCACAAGAGCAAGAGTCGCCACCGCGCTTTATTGTTTCCAAAGGAAAAGGGAAAAGAGCGAAATAAAACCCTAAATATGCAATGTAAATAATAAAAAAAATACAAAGCGTTTTTGAAAAGAGACCTTATGGTTCGGGGGTTGGTTATACAATGGGAAGGTACTAGCACCCAATGCATCTATAGTACTCTATAGGAACCTTTTGAAATATCTGTTTTATTTAAAATTGATTGCTTGATTGAAAACAAATTGTTTTGGCCGAAACGGGATACAGACGGGTTTTTTGAATGCGACGACCTAACGTCGAAGTTTTTGCTTAAAGGGGCATAAATTTTTGAAAAGGGTTGAATATTTGAGGAAAAATTATCCTAAGTTTTAATGAAATGCGAAAGTTCGCGCAATTAGACTTGAGGACATGAAGTCAAGCAAATTTACTGTTTTTCCTTTGGATTCAAACATAAACAGAATACACAAATAAATATGGAATAAATACACAGGCAAAATATGCGAATAATGATTAAATAACGATAATCTAAATGATAGAATAAATGATGCGAATAATGTGTTTTTATGATTTTTTGTTTAATGTTAACGGGAAGAAAGTATTTTTAATTTTTACGTATTTTGATAGGGATAAAAAGCAAGGGAATTATTTAACGAGGACATAATGTTTTTTAGTTTTAAGTCATTATTTTATATATTTGATATTAATATTAATAAGGCAAGAAAATGAATTAATAAAATATTTTTTAAGTTTTTTTTTATTTTTATATGTTTTAGAATTTTGTTTAATAATGATGTAAGAGGAGAATTAATTAGAAAAAAAAAATGTCTACATTCCTAAATTCTATATAAACTACTTATTCAAAAGATTAAGGGGTTCTAAATTAAATTAAAAGTTAATAATTTACCTTAATGAAATAAAATTAAAACTCTTAAATTAAATCCAAAATTAAACTAAGAGGTCAAACTAATTAATAAAAAAACCTAGTTAGACATATCTTTTGTTTTTTTTTATTATACTTATCAATTAATTAACATAAATAATAATTCTACAAAAAAAGATTAGAGAGAATAACAAGAAAGTAAAAAAAGTGTGTCAAAATAAAAACAAGCAAGAAAGGTATATGGGCTAGATGGTTTGAAGGCCCATGCAGAATCCAAAGTGGGGGGTGCAGGAACCAACACGCGTGGGCTTAAGCTGGAGAAATGGGGTGAGGCCCATATGTTTTGCAAAATGTATTAGGGTTAATTGTTTTATCAATTGGGATTAGGGTTCCGCTAGGCAGAACGGTGCATCTCTCTTCTCTTTGTCATCTTCTTCGCGTCTTCTTCTCCACACTTGCCTCTGAGTTTCGCTATCTCTTCTTGCCATGGCCACCCGCTCCAAACTCCTCTTCCCTCTAGCCGAACGAGAAAAGGGACGGCTACGGATTCGGTAAAACGCTATTCAACTCGTTAATGCTTAGTTCGTTTTTGCATGTTGATTCTGATTTCATGATTCTTATTCTGTTTGATTCTTATTGTTGATTGAGGTACCATAGAAGTAAAAAGGGAGAGGGAATCGTTACCTAGGCGGAGACGGAGGAGGAGGTCGGGAGCGAAGGAGGCCAGGCGGCGAGGAGAGGAGAAGCGCGAGCTCACTTCGGTGACCGGTATTTACGTGATTTTCTTCTTCTTCTTGCTGGTACTGTATGCTTCGATCTTTCTCTTCTTTTTCTTGCCGGTACTGTGCTGTATTCAATGGCCTATGATAATGTTTATTTTTGAGGCTTTACTGTAGCTTGGGTTTGGAAGTTGGTTTAGGTCCTATACAGGTTTTACTGGTTTTTGCCTCTTAGTTGCACGCAGGTTGTTATGGTGTTTATGCTATGCTATTGGTTTGGACAGTAGAAAGGGTGATGATGTTGGCTTGAGGGTTTAAAACAGTTTTGCAAGGTTTAGGCCATAGATGTTAAAAATGGTTTTTTGACAGTAGGGGAATGGTTATGCCGGTTCTGTGAGCTTTTGTGTATTTTTCTTGATAACTATTTTTTCTCTAAGTTTTTTGAAGGCTTGGATATATGATATCGATATGTGATTTCTTTGGTTATGTTATAACAGTTTTTCCCTTCCCCCTTGTTTACGTTACAAGCTGGAGATTTTGAAATGCTTTACCTCTTCCTGGGCATTCTGCACTAGACTGCCATCTCCAATTTGTTTCTATTCTTCTTTTATGTTTTTATTTCTACTGGCTATATTTTACAGTTTGTCCTGTATCTCTTTTCTTGCCTATGCCAAGCCTGTAAAACCCACACTTCTCCCTCTCTTTTTTTCTCTCAGTACAACTTTGACAAAAATATGATAGGCTGTACTTTTCTGAAATTGCAAATGGCCAGAAAATGATGAAAAAGGAATGTCAACATTGCTTGCATATGTTGTTAAACTGCATGTTTTTGACTTCTAATGCAAAAGTAGCTTGTTTTGTTTTTTTTACTATGTGGGCATAGGTTTACGTTGGCATTTGCTTGCATATGTTGAGATCATGCAGGGACTTTGTATGCTGTATGTTTTTTTGAAATATGCATTTGGATTTTGAAAAATGCAGTTAATTTAAAACATGCAATTTTTGGACAAAAATAAACCTGTGCATTCATTTAAAAATTCCTTTCTTTTTTGTGAACCGGGAGAAATCCCGTGATTTGCAAAAAAGAGTAACTGATTCCGGCCATTGCTTTTAATGATGAACCTTAAATAATTTCGCTTTTAATTATTTGTTCGAATTCTAATTTCTTTTAATTTTTGCAGGTAACATCAAGTGAGCAGACAAAAACGCATTGGATCGGAAGTTTTAGAATTAGGAATATTAGATTAATTTTTTTATTTCATTTTAGCTTTGTAAATTTATTATTGTAATTTTGTTGTAATAGATATAATGTTTACATAATAATTGTACAATTAGAAAAAATGAATAAAAAATCCAATATTCGTCAATTAATTTCTTCTTTCTCTCTAATTATTTATTTTATCGTTTACAATTCTTTAATCATATAATAATTGAAAACTAATTTCAACTACCTACATTCAGAATAATAAACAGATAAATAAATAATTATCATTGATCAATTAATAGCCTCAATTATTTAATTCATCATCCATAACTTTCTAAATTATAATAATTAAAATAGAGTTTCAATTATTTAACTTAGAATGACAAATGATTAAATAATCGTTATTGACCAATAAACTTTTCCGAATATTTATTATATTATTCATAAACCTTTAAATTATGTAATAACTAAGAATGAATTCCAGTTATTTAAATTTAAGATAGTGAGTAATAAATAAATACTGTCTGCACAATTAATGCGCCTCTTCTCTAATGTTTATTTTATTATCTATACATCTTTAAACTACATAATAATCGAAAACGAATTTCAATTATTTAAATTTAAGATAATAAATAATTAATAAACATTATTTTAGCACGAATCGATTAAATGATTTAATGTTAAACATAAATAGCTCTCGGCCTGAAAAAAGTTATGAATTTTAAAATCGATGGATCAAAACACTTGTAATGTAATGATGCAAGTAGGAGACGATATCTTAGGTCAAAATTTGGGGTACAACACATCTAATAGTTCGATCTTAGGAAATACTGGAACCATTGGTTATCCTGGGGGATTCGTTCCACCATCAGGAACACAAACCCATTTTGCCACTCCACTAACTAGACCACCCGATTTCAATGGTAATAGAACCAGAAATTCCTCTTATGGAATGCCAACATCCTTTATGGCAGGTTTACACAATTCCACATCGAATTCATCACCACAATTAGGGTCTGGGTCTGGGGCGAATCAGTTTATGACAAATAACCAAGGGTCAGTGGGTTATAGAACAATGCCTATTTTAACCACAGAAAACCAGTTGGCTTTTAGGCAATTGATGGATGACAGTAACCATAATATGATAGGGGTGTTAGCACAAACTATGCAGGAAATATTCGCCCCAATAGTACAGAATGTGACTGTGACAAACAGAGAAAACGCTGATAACATGAGTCGAATAGCAGATTTCTTTGCTCCCCCAGATAGGCGTAGGCAGAATCAGACGGGAGTTCGAGCAAACATGCCTGTTATGGAACAAGTTGCTAATGACCCGAACTATAGACCACCTAGAGAAGAAGTTAACTTGGGGGCAAGGGCACAAAGGCTAGAAGCCCCAATGATCCCAGGCCCACAAAGAGAAATTATGGAGCCAGGGGTAAGGGTCGAAAGGCTAGAAGTCCCAGAGTTTCGAGAAGAACAACCTAGGGGGGTTGTCATGGTGGGTCGAAATCAAGATGCTGATGTTGTCGTTCATAGAATTCGAAACGATAACATCTTGGCAGAAAACAATCTAACTACCATGATAGAGAGAGTCATGGCCCAGAATGGCCTCAACACAGGAATGAGAAGGCCAAATTATGCTTCTCCTATATTAGATTGCATAATGCATACTGATTTACCAAGGGGATATAAAGTCCCTAAATTTACAAAGTTCGCTGGGGATACTAATGAGTCAACAGTCGAACACATAGCCAGATATCTAACCGAAGCGGGAGATATAGCCAATAATGAAGATCTCAGGATCAAATATTTCCCAAGTTCCTTGACTAAAAATGCCTTCACATGGTTTACCACTTTGCCCCCTGGGTCCATTGATACTTGGGTTCTTTTGGAGAGATTTTTCCATGAACAATTTTACATGGGACAGTCGAAAATAAGCTTGAAGGAATTAGCCAGTGTCAAGAGAAAATTCACCGAACCCATAGATGATTATCTGAATAGATTCAGGCTTTTGAAATCCAGATGTTACACAGTAGTGCCTGAACATGAGTTAGTCGAAATGGCCGCTGGTGGTTTGGATTACTCTATTCGAAAGAAACTAGACACTCAATATTTGAGGGACATGGCTCAGTTAGCCGATAGGGTTCGACATGTCGAAAGGCTAAAGGCCGAAAAGGCCAGAGTCTTTAAGAATAACAAGAAAGAAAGGATCTCCTATGTTGGAACTGAGGAAGCAGAAGATTATCCTGAATTCGAATTCGAAGAGGTCGAAATCGACCTCGCTGAATTAAAACAGGCTTCACCTTACTCCTGCAAATTATTGGTTCCCACAAAAGGGAAAGAGATTGTTGAAAATGAGAAAAGTGACAAATTCCCAAAGAAGGTTTATACCTTTGATGTCACTAAATGTGACGAGATTTTTGATTTACTTGTTAAAGATGGCCAATTCATTGTGCCATCAAATGTCAAAATACCTCCTCTAGATCAAAGAAAGAAGAGAGGATTTTGCAAATATCATAGTTTCCTAGGCCACAAAACCTCTGATCGCGACTTTATCGTCTATTAATCGGGAGACTGCAAGTGCACAGTCCTATCGCGTAGTTTTAAAAGATATCGAACCCACAGAGACTATAAATCGATCTATTGTTATCCTAAGTTACGGTACACAGCTAAGGCGAATAGTTCTTTTAGAATATTGGTTAAGGAATATAAATATAAATAAAACGGATATCGGTATGTACGTCGTTAATGCTAAAGAATCCGGCTTTCTACAGGCTCATTTTCTAAAAGTGATAATAATATCTTTTTCAGCAAAAAGTATTTATTTAAAAATCTATTCTCAAACTTTCGCTCTATTGAAGTAAATTATAATTTTAAACTCTAATGTACGCTTTCGCCATCCCATTGATTTTAAAATTACTTTTTGAAAATAAATAAAGTTTAATTGGTTTTAAAACGCTGTCGCCATCTTTAAAAACAATACCTAACATCTACTATCTGATTCTAAACCTCAAACTTTCGCTCTATTGGTTTCTAATCTTAGTCGGTTTATTAACCTCAAACTGTCGCTCTGTTGGTTTCTAAACCTTTTTAACAAAATAAACTAGATAACTAAATCAGAAAAAGTGTTTATTTTATAAGATATAACCAAGCCTGTTTATTCCGGATCCATTCAAATTAACTCGTTACATACCGATATTTAAATAATTTAGCCAGACATACTCATAAAAGCAGACATGAATACATTAAAGGAATTAACATTCGTAAATAAATTCATGGCTAAATAAATATCTCTCATGCAAATAATTAATTAAATAAATTAAAATAATTATATTAAGAACCTGGATATAATAATAATGCTTGAATAATCTTGTTCTTGGAAATAAACGAGCATTCCCCCACAAGTCGGTTGGATCTGCTCGGAGACTTCTTGAATTGAAAATAAAAATTACGACAAGAAATAAAAAAGGGCACTAGATCTAACGTAAGGTTAGATCAGTGAAAATTATAGAAACTTAAACTAAAATAAAAACTAAAGAAAGAAACCGAACTAGAAAAGTATGGTAGAAATACAAAACTGAAAAGAAAATACGAAAACAGAAAAATAAAGAAAGACTAAATAACGGTTGTTCGGTAAAATTCGCCGACCCTTGCTCCGAAGGTTGAACTTGTATTTATAGGCTTCATTTGTAACTTCCCGCTTCCATGTTGTACGAAGGCTAGTGGAGATCATGGGAATAACTACCAGAATCATGGGAGAACATGGGAATAACTACCAAAAATCATGGGAGAACATGGGACACATATCCATGAATTTCTCGTTTCTTACTTGCCCACGTTGAGACGGGCGCCTCCATTGACTTGTTCTTCCTTTGACCATGCTGAGACGGACGCCTCCCACTAAGGGGAAAGTCCGAGGCGGGCGCCTCAATTGTAGGAGGAGAGTTGAGACGTGCGTCTCACTCTTGCATGGTTTTCTTGCCTGCGTGGGTTTTTGCTCTTCTGGGCTTAGTCTTTTTCTTTGTAATTATTTCTTTCTTCTTAACTCCTCCTTTTTGCTATATCACCCCTTTTACTTCATTTCTTTGGCTTTTTAATCTCAATTTCTTTCTTTTCTCAATTTATCTTCTATTTAATACAAATACCTGAAACAAAAGAAATACCAACGTAATACAACAATAAAATAGAATAAATAAATAAAAATACTAATATTATCTATGAAAATTAAGCCAAATATACTATATAAAATTGCGTTATCAACCTCACGGTGTTTTCTTTTCAGGGACCTAATTCAGAATGCAATCAAAGATGGCAGACTGAAGTTTGATGATAAAGCAAAGATGAAAGTGGACGAAGATCCCTTGGACGTCGCAGACACCAACTACTCCGAGCCTGCATACATTGGAGAGATTAACATGGTGGAAGCTGACCAAATTGATGTCCCAATAGGGGAGAAAGGTACTGAAAACGAAAGCTGGGTGATGGTCGAAGTCGATAAGGAGGTCACTGAAGACGTCTAGAAGCTACCAGAGACTTCGAGTGAAGCAGCACCTTTAGTTGTTGCAAAAGAAATCCAGGCTACTGAAGGCCAGGAAAATCAAAACCAAGAACTAACGCGGGTCACTGAAGGCCTGAGGCTGGAATTGGAGAAATTCCAAATCACGAAGCCAACTTCCCCTCAGAAGGAAATATGGGACACTCTAGGGGAACCCAGTGGAAAATTTGACTATTTGGTCAAATATTCTGCCCCAGAGAGTTCGAAGGTTCGCATTGAAGATATAAAACCCACAGGATGGGGAAATGATGAAGCTGAAGGGGAGGATGTTGAGGTAAACATGGTGGACATGGAAAGACCTCACTCTGAGATGGAGGAGGTAGAAAGATACTTAGAAAAAGAGAAGTACAAAATGGAGGATAATCACGCTGGAGATGCTAGTCTCAAGGATTACCTCATGACATGCCACAAGGGAGATACAGGCATGATACTGTGCCCTAGGTGCAGCATCCTCTGCAATCAGAGAATCGCTGCGAATTTCGAAAGGGTACAGAGGGCTCGAACTGGCAACAATTGGCGCCAGGATAACCAGCTGTTCAGGTGTTATCCTAAGGCTGGAGAAAGTTTGCTGGAATTTGTGTTTCGCTGCTACAAAGGGGAAACCAAGTGCTTGATTTGCCCAAGGTGTTCTGCCGTGTATGATCAAAGCATGGCCAGAGCCTTCGAGACGATTCCCTTCGCCCCTTGCTGGAACCATCAAGAAACTGTCCAGATGGGCCCATGTTTCGACAGCAGACACAAACAACGAAGGCCTGATAGCCCTCACCCCAAGGCTGCTCGAAGAGTGACTTTCAAACTCCCTGCTGAAGTGCCAACCGACAGATGGTTGCAAGTCAGAAATGACAAAGGCAAAGACAGATGGAGAAACACCGAACGAAATGCACGCCATGCTATGACATACAGAATGCAATTCAACATAGCAAAAAGGGAAGAGGTAAGATTAGAAAACTACAAAGGAAGGAACCCCATGTCGAGATCCCAGTGGCGCAGGCAACAAAGGATTCGAAAGGCTGAGAGGGAAGCTGTGGCAAACAAAGGGGTCACTTCAACAAAGAACCAAGGTGAATCTAGCACCAACAAACCAAAAAATCAAACTGAAGACAAACCTCCAGTTAATAGGAGGCTTTTCTCTGAAGTACAACTGGATGAACCAAAGGAATACACTCCAGGCCCATAAGAGGACGAAGATATGATAACAGATAACTTCGAATCGGATGGGGATTCTTCTTTCAACCTAAACTGCAACGTGGTATCTGTGCTTCCCTGTGAATTTGGGAAGGAAACCGAAATTGATGAATATGAGGAAGAAGATACCACAGATTTGATGAAGCATAGGCCTGTGTGCTACTATGTGATGGACAATGAGGCTGTCGAGGAGCAAAATGCGTTCTTCGAACGTCCAGAACCTGCTATGAAAAACCATCTTAAGCCACTATTTATTCGGGCAAAAGTTGGTGCCCATGGTGTGAGCAAGGTTCTAGTGGCATGGGGGTGCTGCAGTCAATTTGATACCCCACTTCATGCTGAAAAGATTAGAGATCCGCGAAGGAGACATCAAGCCCCATAATATGGTTCTGTCCAATTATGAGGGGAAAGTGGGCAAAACACTGGGAGTGGTCCAGTTGGAATTGACAATAGGCTCAAGCTGTAGGCCCACCATGTTTATGGTGATCGAAGCCAAGGCCAACTATAACTTATTGCTGGGAAGGGAGTGGATCCATGGCGTAGGAGCAGTTCCTTTGTCAATGCATCAGCGGCTAGTTCTATGGAGAGATGATGGGATCGTGGAAAACATCGAAGCAGACCAGAGTTACTTTATGTCAACAGTCAATTTAGTTGACAAGAGGGATTATGATAAAAATCTGGCAAAGATTGCTCCGTGTGTTCCAAATGATGAGATTAAAGAAACCAGAAACGCCCACTACTACATGACCCTTCGCCATGATGGCCTATATTGGGATAGAACAATAATCAGTGAAGAAGAGGGAGTCGAAAGTACTATACAGAGACGGCCAACAGGCTGGGACTTCGACAACCTTATCCATGACCGAGTCCACCTTTTTCGAAAGGATTTCGGCCTATATGGCTGAGAACGAATCAAAGGCGGCCTTAGAGGCTGAAATAAACAAATTAACTGTAAAAGCAAGGCCAAGCTTCCTCAGAAGATTCATTTCGAATCTGAGTGGAAGAACCCAAGCTTTCTCTCCATTACTTCGTCTAAAGCAAGGCCAAGCCTTCGAATGGAACGAAGCCCATCAGGAGGCATTTGACAGGATAAAAAGATACCTCTCTCAGCCTCCTATCTTGTCTCCACCTTCATGGGGGAAGCCCATGAGATTGTACATATCTGCCTCTGAAGTTAGCATAGGTAGTATGTTAGCACAAGAAGATAGCAATGGTATCGAAAGAGCCATATACTATTTAAGTAGAGTACTAAATGATGCAGAGACCAGATATAGCAATTTAGAAAAGCTATGTCTCTGTTTGTATTTCTCTTGTATGAAACTCAAGTATTATATAAAGCCTGTTGATGTTTATGTTTCATCTCATTTCGATGTCATTAAACACATGCTTTCAAAACCAATAATGCATAGCAGAGTTGGTAAATGGGCTTTAGCCTTAACGAAATATTCTTTGACTTTCATGCCTTTAAAAGCTGTGAAAGGTCAAGTGATTTCTGACTTCATTGTGGACCATTCATTGGTTGAGCAGCCTGTCATGAGTTACATCGAAATACAACCATGGAAATTGTACTTTGATGGTTCAACCCACAGGAATGGAAGTGGTGTTGGAGTCCTTCTAATTTCTCCTGAAGGAATTCCAACAAAATTCAAGTATAAATTAGATGGTCCTCGTTGCTCGAACAACGAAGCTGAATATGAAGCGCTCATTGTTGGACTTGAAGCTTTGTTGGAATTGGGGGCAACTAGAGTCGAAATTAAAGGAGACTCAGAATTAGTGGTCAAACAAATTACAAAGGAATATAAATGCATAAAGGAAAACTTGATGATATACTTCGTCATAGTCAACAGGCTACTAAGGAAATTTGAATACATGGATATTCAACACATACCAAGAATAGAGAACCAAGAAGCAAATGACTTAGCATAGTTGGCTTCGGGTTATAAAGTTTCTACCAGGAACTTTAAAGATTTAGTTGAATTAAGGGGTAGAGTTATGGCTACTAGATTCACACCATCGGATCTGGAAAGTATGGAATTGGGATATGCTGAGAAACAGGGATTCGAAATATTAGCCATAAACACTTTATCAGATGCAGATTGGCGAAGTCCACTGATGAGTTATTTAGCAAACCCAACTCTGAATGTGGATAGAAAGACAAAATACAGAGCATTATCATATCTCCTCATGGGGAACGAATTGTTCAAAAAGACCCAAGAGGGTGTGTTATTTAAGTGCCTAGGAGAAAGTGAGGCATACTTAGCATTGTCAGAAGTCCACAATGGGGCATGTGGGGCACATCAAGCAGGCCATAAAATGAAATGGCTGTTATTTCGATACGGCTTGTATTGGCCTAGCATGCTCAAAGATTGCATAGACTTTGCTAAAGGATGTGAGGAATGTCAGAAACATGCAGGGATTCAACATGCCCCTGCAAGTGAGTTGCATTCAATCATCAAACCATGGCCATTTAGAGGATGGGCATTGGATTTGATAGGAGAAATAAATCCTGCTTCGTCCAAAGGACAGAAATATATCTTGGTAGGAATAGATTATTTTACCAAGTGGATCGAAGCTATACCATTAATAGTTGCTGATCAAGAGGCTATTATTGAGTTTATACAGAAGCACATTATCTATAGGTTCGGATTGCCAGAGAGCATAACCACATACCAAGGCTCTGTGTTTACTGGTAGAAAGATGCAAGAATTTGCCCAAGAAATGGGGTTTAGATTGCTAACATCAACGCCATATTATGCTCAAGCAAATGGTCAAGTCGAAGCAGCCAATAAAGTGATAATAGGATTAATCAAGAAACATATTGGTAAAAAGCCAAGAAACTGGCACAAAACTTTGGACCAAATATTATGGGCCTGTAGAACATCTCGTAAAGAAGCTTCTAACACTACGCCTTTCCAACTCACATTTGGTCATGATGCAGTGCTGCCAGTAGAAGTTCATCTACAATCAGTTCGAATTTAGAGACAAAACGAAATCCCAGCTGCATTATATTGGGAAATGATGATGAATGAATTAGTTGAGTTGGACGAAGTTAGATTACATGCATTGGAAATTTTGATGAGACAAAAAGAAAGAGTGGCCAGAACATACAACAAAAAGGTGAAGAAAAAAGTATTCATTATTAATGACTTAGTTTGGAAAGTCATATTGCCCATGGAAAAGAAAAATAAAGCATTAGGTAAATGGTCACCTCATTGGGAAGGACCTTTTCGAATATTAAAAGTATTCTCAAACAATGCATATGAAATCGAAGAGCTGATGGATGATAAGCGTATCCTAAAGGTTAATGGGAAATATTTAAAGAAATATAAACCACGCCTGCAGGAGATTCGAATAGTAACAACGTAACCAAGATATTATAAAAAGGCCAAAATGGCAAGATGAGATGCCAAAATGGCGTTGTTCGAATATTACATATAAGAAACCAAATTGTAATCAAATAAACACTGAAATTTAGAAATAAGAATTATTTTTCAATCTGTTGAAAGTGCTTCGAAAAGATTCAAGTCTCTGCTGAGAGAAACGCCTGGCTCCTTCCAAGGTTGCCACTTCTCCCTTGAGTTGTTCTGCAGTTTCCATTTCTGCAAGCCCCTGGTTGAGAAGCTCTTCGAATTGGTTACCAGCAGTATTGGTTTTGAAGGCTATTTGTTGTTCTTTAGCCTCCTTAACCTTCTGTTGAAGTTCCAGAATCTGCCTTTCCCAAAGAAGTATGGACTCAACTTGAGCCTCATAATCAGTTTTCGCCTGCTTTAGATGCATAGCTTGATCCTCAGCTTCTTGAGAGAGTTTCGAAGCTTGTTCATAAGCAGCATCCATTGCAATGCGTTTCACTTGAACCTTTCTGGCAGCAGATTCGTCTTGGAGAAGGTAACCAGTTATGTTGTCCAGCAAAGACTGAAGATCGAACAAGATAGTACTAACTGGCAAGGAGCAGGTAGCAAGATTGACCTTTGTAAGTAACTCCTTCATAGTGTAGCAAGCAGTGCTATCTTGTTTGAGCACTTCGAATATATCCACATTGAGAATTGTTTTCCTGATCTTATTAAGAAGTACAATTCTTTCATCTGTGGGAAGAGGATAGCTAGTCGAACTGGTGCCAGCCCTAGCAAGTGGAACGTCCCTTTGAGCCAGCTTCGCTTTCATGTACCCAATAGGGTCATTTCGTCTCAGGAGTGCAAGCTCCTCGTCAGTCATTCGAGACAAAGAGGATTGAGGGAGTTCCACACGTAGGGGAGTCACGTCCATTTCAACCTCCATGGGTTTGTTGGTTGTGTCACCATCCCCTTCATTCGTTTCGTGCTCATGATCTTCTTCATTGTCATCCAAGTCCACCACTTCGATGTCTTCTTTTTCGCTGCTATTTGCATTGGACTCTGTCCCAGCAGTCGAACCATCATTGGCATCCTCCTCCTCAGACTCTTCTTCTGCAGATTCTTCGTCTCTTTGGCCAGAATCAGCTTTCTCTCCTTCAGTTTGAGTGTCCTTTGGGTCCTCTTGAAGGGTTTCAAGAGGGGACTTTTGAAGAGAAGCTCTTTGCAAATCCTCTGCAGATGTTTGAAGTGTTGTTTCGTTTGTCTCTTTCGGAGGAAGAGAGGTACTTTGATCATCCTGCTGTTCAGAAGTTCCATCCATAACCGCCATATTGGAGGAACCTTTGTTCTGTACAAGGTTGCTGGAATCTCCTTGAGGAGAGGAGTTGAGTGGAGCAGCAGCTTTGGATGGTGAGGTCGAAGTAGTGGAAGCTGGATTTAAGATGTTCTGCAAGGAGCAAAAGAATGTTAAAAGCATGCACTAAGGTAATAAGAAATTATTATTTTCAAAGAGATTTAAAGTTCAATTTACCTGTGGACTCTCGGAGGAGAGGTTGCTAGCGATGCGTTCCAACATTACGTTGGAGGTCGAAGGTGGAATTTTAGATTTGGGTGAGGGAGAAGAATCCCTGGAATCGAGTCCAGAGACACTAGTTGGAACGGTACTTTTCGAAATATCCTTCTTCTGCTTTTTCTTCGAAGCAGTTGGTAAGTTTCCTCCAGCCTTGGGGTCTTCCCCAGTGGTGTTTGATTTTCGCTTCTTTGGAGTAGTAGGAGGAAGTTTGTTGGTCTGAAAAGATTTAAATGAAGAGTTAGATGCAAACCATAAAACGTTAGTGAATTCGAAACATCAAGGCTAAATGATTACCTGTGGAGTTGGAACTCTGGTTGCTGTTGGTATTGTTGTTGTTGTTGTTGTTGCAGCATTGGTTGTTGTTTCGGATGGAGTCACATTGTCAGTAGTTTCGATAGAGGCTTGAGAGGCACTCCTTTCTTTCGACTTTGAGGCAGCTGTCTTTATCCTGATGGCTGAGAATCGAAACAATTTAAGGCAAAAGTTAAAGATATGGAAAATGAAAAACGTTTGGGATTTTCCCAAGCATTCGCACCTGTGCCTTGATCAGATTTAATCGACATGGCAGAAAGGTCGTAACGAAGGTGTCCTGGGAAATCGTGGAGCCAGTGTCGAGCCCATGTCACAGTCTCAGATGGCTTTGGTTTCTTTTGAAGATGTTTGAACATCTCTTTGCAAGTGAACCACCAAGGGTATGGGGGAAACCAAGCCAGAGCCAGTTCTGAGGTAGGTAATCTAGGGAATTTAGGTGGATGCATTTCGAATGCCAACCTATACCTATCCTCAGGTGACAACCCTGAAGGAAGTTTTAGCTTAGAAACTTTTTGTTTGAATTTTTCCTTCAAGGTCTCAGCCGCTTGATGCACAGTGGATTCCAAGCGCGTGGGGTCATAAGTAGTTTCAAAATAATTTTGAAAAACTTTAATCTCTTTGGCATGAGTAAACATACCTTTCTTGGCTGGTACCTGCACATCGAAGGCATCAATTAGTTTCTGCTGAATTGTAAGAGTATCGAACATATAAGTTTGATTAAACTTGGTCCACCATTCCAGAAACCCCTTAGCTGTAAGATGGGTAGGTTCGAAGGTTATTAGCTCAAACTGGGCAAAGCCTTGGTATTGTTCTTGTTGTAATTTTGCTTCCCGTGCCTTGAAAGTTCTGAAAATTCTGGCTGCAGATACTCAATGTCACGTCCAATGTTATGACACCGTATCTGACTTACTATATGACAGTAAATACAAAAGCAGTAAATAACACAGTCAATTGTTTACCCAGTTCAGTGTGCAACAACACCTACTCTGGGGGCTACCAAGCCAGGGAGAGAATCCACTATAAGAGATGTTAATTCAGGAATAAACCAACCAGTTTATCTCCTTCACTTAAGACCTACCCAATGCAATTCTAATCTAAGTACAACTTAAACCTGAGTTCCTACTCACTCCCCCTCAATCACAGCAGTGATACATAAACCAATTTGACTTAAGAATTGATGAAGACACTCTTCAAAACACACACTTGATTAAGCTTCACAGCTTTTTAATCAAGTAACACAATCACTCGTGCTTCACAGCTTTGAGTGATGTACACAACTAACTTGACTCTGCTTCACAGCTTTAGTCAAGTAACATTCAAACACTCTTGCTTCAAAGCTTTGAGTGCTACACAACCCTTACAATTGAAACCTATTCCAAGGCACTTATCACAATGATAATTGCTTGGAGTACAATAAACAAATCTATACAGATTACAAGATTGATCTTCTAATCAATCAGCAGGGATATCTTGAAAAACCGCATCTCTGTTGAATATATAGCAGCTGTAACTTCAGTTAGGGTTTCCAAAAACCTAGGGTTGATTCCGTTTGACCTAAAGACCAGGTCACAATACTTTATTGATCAGGTTAGGATTGAGCTAGGTTACTCCTCAGGAAACGCAGGATTCTGTTCAAAAAGGACTGAGTTATTTCCTGAAAAAACTCAGACTTATCCAATCCTGCAATCCTGTTAGTTCAGAACAGGATGTCATAACATCTGTTATGACATCTGAGAAAACCTGTCTACTGATTTAGCAAAATGTGATCATTTTGCAAACACGCTCAGATACACACTTATAAACATCAGTATTTGAATTACAATATTTTTCTGCACATGTACCTATTGAGTTAGTACAACCTGAACTAGAATGTTATGACATCAGTCATGACATTCACACATACACTTGGGATTTACCAAAAATGCAAGCCAATACCTAAACACCTACAAGTTCGACCAGAGGTAATGGCACTCTCAGTTTGAAATAAGGGTTCAGGAATTAGTTGGCATAAGCCAAACTGTCTCGAAACAAAATTTGGCTGGTAAGCGAAAAGGAAAATCTGATTCTTGGCAGGAGTTATTCTTGAAGAAATGAGTCTAGGTAGCAAGAAGGCTCTCCATACATCTTGAATCTCCTTGCTCTTGACAGCTTCTGAGAGAGCCATGGTGAACCAGGAAGGTCCATGAGCCCTCGAAGCAAAAGGCGCCATGGTCTCTTCGAACTTATGCCTTTTAGAGAATATCATGATGTACTTCGAGAATAGGACCTTGAAGTCATCTTTGTCGTCATTTGGAGTTAATCTTCTCAGCCTAGTGCCTTCGACTATTCTATCAGTTATCTCAGGGTCTTGTTCATCAATGGTGTTGGCAGTTGACAAGGAGGGTTCGAACATGGCATTTAGCCATAACTGAAGTAACCAAAAAGGGCCAGCCAACAGGATATTCTTGGAGGTATGAGATTTTAGGCTCGAAACAGCTGACCTTAGGCTTTCATAAAGGTCAACTAAGAGTAGTTCACTTAAGCACACTCTTCGATTCTCGTTCAAATCCCTAGCTAGAGGAATAAACCTACTGGCTACCTGTAGGGATCTACTGCAGAAAACATATCTTGACAGCCATAGGGTAAGGAAAGCAATGTGTTCTACATCAGACACACTGTCTCCTTCAGCATGGTAATGGCTGATAAACTTGGAAAAACTTGCTAGTTTGACTTCGAAGTCGATTATACTCGAATGTTCTTTGTTGTCAGGGATATATGTTTCTCCCACTGGTGATAGCCCAGTGATGGCCGCTATGTCAAAGAAGGTAGGGGTAATCATTCCACCAGGGAGATGGAAAGTATTATAGGTACTGTCCCAGAAATAGAGGGACGCGAATAACAAAGGGTGGCTGTAAGTGAAACAAGGCTTCGACAATTTAATCAAATTGTAGATACCTAATTCTTCCCATTGCTGGGATTTCTTAGCTTCTACCTTATTGAACCAGTTTTGATAAGCAGTATCGGAGGTGGGGCAAGATCGAAACGATTTAAAATTACTCTTTACATAGTCTAAAACGAAAGGGTCCTTAGGAGGAACAGTTGGATTTTCCATGGTGTTTGAGCCAGAAGATTCTATTGCCTTAGGGGCGTCCATTTTTTTAAACAAGGGTTTGAAACTATAGCAAACTGGGAAAATTTTCCTGGTATCTTTTAAAATTTCAAAAACCGTAAGAGGGCCCATTAAAGCTAACCTCTTACCAGCAGCGATGGTAGGAATGAGTACCTGCGATGCATAAAGCATTTCTTTCTCCTTTGAGATCATCTGGGGAGCAAGAACGGATTGACCTTGGTGAGTGATAACTTTAATTTCCATGATAGTTCCTGCGGTCTTTCCTTTCTTCTTGGAAACCTTTTTTAGTTGGGATGAGGTAGAAGAAGACATTTTTGAAGAATGTTGAAAGCTTAGGGTTTTTTCAGTGAGAAAAGAAGGATAAAAGATTCAGAATGTGGAAAGAAAAGAAAAATACTAAGTTGATGATGTTTTATAATGTGGAAGTTTAAGCATCCACTGAATAAGGTTGTGATACGTGGTACTCATGGGTTGGTGTGATGAAGAGGTGGCGTAAAGTTAACATGGGTAATAGGCGTGATTAAAGATAATCATTGTTTTGTAACTGCACCATACTGTGAAGTGGCTCCAGGCGGTTAAGGAATCCAAAAAGTGTTATGATTGACGTGACTGGAGTCAAATGCATTAAATGTTACGATGATTCGAAGGTCGCATCAAAATCTTTGTGTAGATGTTTAAAATAAGTATTTCTCAAAGAAATCGAAATACATATTTTAAAGGGGCATTTTGTTGGCTGAAGATTTTGATAATATTATTAGAGGCCAAGTGAATTGGACGTTTCGATTAGAGGCCAAGTGAATTGGATGTTTTGGATTGAAATGAAACAAAGCGTCATGTTTCGAAATAGCAGAAGCAGTTTTTCGAATAAGCATATCAAAGCTTGGAGCTTCGAGTGGCAATTATGGGAACATATCTAAAGAAGTCTCGAAATGATAACAAGGCTGTGTCTAAGGAAGTGCGTTCGAAGCGGAGACGTACCAAAACATTTGAAATTCAAATGCAAGCGGGACATTCGAAGTTTGAAATTTATGTGCTTGAGCGTTTGAAGACACGTGGAAACGAGAGAGAGGCATTGTTCTGCATGTTCTGAACGTGGCATAATCTTATAGCAAGACCGTTATGGTCGAAGTAGTATAAATATAAGTCTTAGTATTAGGATTTCATGTGTCATATCTATTGTACTAAATACTCAGTAAACATTCAAATTACCACATGGCCAGGGAAACGAATGCAAGAGCAATGTACGTATGATAGCACCACATATTTATGATTTAATGAAAACCCTTTATCATTTCCAGTACTTTCCTTTATCTTTCTGTCAAATACCATTTACAAGTTTTTACATCTGAAGTCTTTTTATTCGAAATCTTTTCATTAATGCCTTACATTTAAATGCTTTCTTTCCATTTCAAACACTTTACATTTCAGAAAACTGTCATACTTTTCATGCCTTTATCTTCAAGTTTTATCCTTCGAACGCCTATTTCTACTTAAAGTCATTTTACAGATTTCTTGCATTAAACGCTTTCTTCGCATTTCGAATCTTTTACATTAACTATTTTGTTTTACGTTTCGAAGCCATTTACTTATCTTTTATGCAGTTTTACATGTCTTTACAATTAACATTTATTCATGCAATTTAGTTTCGCGCACATATATTTTGATTATACCTTTAGATCTTTAAGAGAGAAATCGAAATAAGCCAAACACCTATACAACACTCTAAATACCAACCATGAATATCTGTTCGATCATGAGAGTTACCCTAATAACCAACAAGTCCTAGGATCAATCTAGTCGATCCTGCGAGTTACTAGAGAAATTGAATAACAGTCAGTAAGTTTATTCGATAGTTTGGAAGACTAGCGGTTGTTTACCAGAAATCACTGGAAACACTATGATATTTGAAAAATCCTCTCTTCTTTCTTTGATCTAGAGGAGGTATTGTGACATTTGATGGCACAATGAGTTGGCCATCTTTAACAAGTAAATCAAAAATCTCGTCACATTTAGTGACATCAAAGGTATAAACCTTCTTTGGGAATTTGTCACTTTTCTCATTTTCAACAATCTCTTTCCCTTTTGTGGGAACCAATAATTTGCAGGAGTAAGGTGGAGCCTGTTTTAATTCAGCGAGGTCGATTTCGACCTCTTCGAATTCGAATTCAGGATAATCTTCTGCTTCCTCAGTTCCAACATAGGAGATCCTTTCTTTCTTGTTATTCTTAAAGACTCTGGCCTTTTCGGCCTTTAGCCTTTCGACCTGTCGAACCCTATCGGCTAACTGAGCCATGTCCCTCAAATATTGAGTGTCTAGTTTCTTTCGAATAGAGTAATCCAAGCCACCAGCGGCAATTTCGACTAACTCATGTTCAAGCACTACTGTGTAACATCTGGATTTCAAAAGCCTAAATCTATTCAGATAATCATCTATGGGTTCAGTGAACTTTCTCTTGACATTGGCTAATTCCTTCAAGCTTATTTTCGACTGTCCCATGTAAAACTGTTCATGGAATAATCTCTCCAAAAGAGCCCAAGTATCAATGGACCCAGGAGGCAAAGTGGTAAACCACGTGAAGGCGTTTTTAGTCAGGGAACTTGGGAAGTATTTGATCCTGAGATCTTCATTATTGGCTATATCTCCCGCTTCGGTTAGATATCTGGCTATGTGTTCGACTGTTGACTCATTGGTATCCCCAGCAAACTTTGTAAACTTAGGGACTTTATATCCCCTTGGCAAATCAGTATGCATTATGCAATCTAATATAGGAGAAGCATAATTTGGCCTTCTCATTCATGTGTTGAGGCCATTTTGGGCCATGACTCTCTCTATCATGGTGGTTAGATTGTTTTCTGCCAAGATGTTATCGTTTCGAATTCTATGAACGACAGCATCAACATCTTGATTTCGACCAACCATGACAACCCCCCTAGGTTGTTCTTCTCGAAACTATGGGACTTCTAGCCTTTCGACCCTTACCCCTGGTTCCATAATTTCTCTTTGTGGGCCTGGGATCATTGGGGCTTCTAGCCTTTGTGCCCTTGCCCCCAAGTTAACTTCTTCTCTAGGTGGTCTATAGTTCGGGTCATTAGCAACTTGTTCCATAACAGGCATGTTTGCTCGAACTCCCGTCTGATTCTGCCTACGCCTATCTGGGGGAGCAAAGAAATATGCTATTCGACTCATGTTATCAGCATTTTCTCTGTTTGTCACAGTCACATTCTGTACTATTGGGGCGAATATTTCCTGCATAGTTTGTGCTAACACCCTTATCATATTATGGTTACTGTCATCCATCAATTGCCTAAAAGCCAACTGGTTTTCTGTGGTTAAAATAGGCATTGTACTATAACCCACTGACCCTTGGTTATTTGTCATAAACTGATTCGCCCCAGACCCAGACCCTAATTGTGGTGATGAATTCGATGTGGAATTGTGTAAACCTGCCATAAAGGATGTTGGCATTCCATAAGAGGAATTTCTGGTTCTATTACCATCGAAACCGGGTGGTCTGGTTAGTGGAGTGGCGAAATGGGTTTGTGTCCCTGATGGTGGAACAAATCCTCCAGGATAACCAATGGTTCCAGTATTTCCTAAGATCGAACTATTTGTTGATACGCCACTTGGTCCATTAGTGGCTATATTACTGGTAGAAGATGCAACAGATTGTGCATTCGAAGGGATCACATTAGACGTTCCCATCGAAGCGGACACATTAGCGCCTGTTGTATGTGGGGCATTTTGTTCCCCTTGTTGACTGTCAGAATTAGACATCTTGTTCAAACGTTTTCTTTTGGATAAGGGTTGGTTGCTGTTGGTTATTTTACCACTTCTTAGGTTCATAAAACAACAAACTTCTTAGGTTCCAATGTTTTTTATAATGGTTATGTCTCAACAATCTTTATTTCTAATGTCCAACGATTTGTCCCGCTGGGCGTGCCAATTTGTTTCCAGTGATTTCTGGTAAACAACCGCTAGTCTTCCAAACTATCGAATAAACTTACTGACTGTTATTCAATTTCTTTGGTAACTCGCAGGATCGACTAGATTGATCCTATGACTTGTTGATCATTAGGGTAACTCTCATGATCGAACAGGTATTCATGGTTGGTATTTAGTGTATTGTGTATGTGTTTGACTTATTTCGATCTCTCTCTTAAAGATCTAAAGGTATAATCAAAATATATGTGCGCGAAACTAAATTGCATGAATAAATGTTAATTGTAAAGACATGTAAAACTGCATAAAAGATAAGTAAATGGCTTCGAAACGTAAAACAAAACAGTTAATGTAAAAGATTCGAAATGCGAAGAAAGCGTTTAATGCAAGAAATCTGTAAAATGACTTTAAGTAGAAATAGGCGTTCGAAGGATAAAACTTGAAGATAAAGACATGAAAAGTATGACAGTTTTCTGAAATGTAAAGTGTTTGGAATGGAAAGAAAGCATTTAAATGTAAGGCATCAATGAAAAGGTTTCGAATAAAAAGACTTTAAATGAGAAAACTTGTAAATGGTATTTGACAGAAAGATAAAGGAAAGTACTAGAAATGATAAAGGGTTTTCATTAAATCATAAATATGTGGTGCTATCATATGTACGTTGCTCTTGCATTCGTTTCCCTAGCCATGTGGTAATTTGAATGTTTACTGAGTATTTAGTACAATAGATATGACACACGAAATCCTAATACTAAGACTTCTATTTATACTACTTCGACCATAACGGTCTTGCTATAAGATTATGCCACGTTCAGAACATGCAGAACAATGCCTCTCTCTTGTTTCCACGTGTCTTCAAATGCTCCAGCACATAAATTTCAAACTTCGAATGTCCCGCTTACATTTGAATTTCAAATGTTTTGGTACGTCTCTGCTTCAAACGCACTTCCTTAGACACAGCCTTGTTATCATTTCGAGACTTCTTTAGATATGTTCCCATAATTGCCACTCGAAGCTCCAAGCTTTGATATGCTTATTCGAAACACTGCTTCTGCTATTTCGAAACATGACGCTTTGTTTCATTTCAATCGAAAACGTCCAATTCACTTGGCCTCTAATCAAAACGTCCAATTCACTTGGCCTCTAATAATATTATCAAAATCTTCAGCCAACACACGACTATTTGAAAAATGAAATAAAGAAAAAGAAAGACAATGAGCATAAAATTTGAATGCAAAGGTCGAATATTTTTCCATTAAATGATCATATGATAAATGAACATGAATAAAAACCCTTAACAAATGGACCATGGTGCCCTAGGCAAGGCACATGGCTTAAAATTCATTGTTTGGAATTAAGGTTACAGACAAAAGTTCTCAAATTGACAAAAATTAGTAAATAGTAATTACTCCATAATGAAGGAGATGATAGTGACATCCTTTGTGTGCCATTTGTTGAGCTTTCTTCTGGAAGTAAGGTAGATCCATTCTTCAAAAGCACATTCATCTTCAGAGTCTTCCACAACATTTACTTCATGATTTCCGATGCACACCTGACCTCTTTCTGAGCTTTGATGGTGAAACCCAATCCAAACTTATCTGCTTTAAACGTAATGTCGGGGAGTTGTCCCCAGATAGTACAACTTCCATCTTCAACCACAACACAAGCATCTTTAAGTGAAACCATTCTCGGTACAACTTCATCTGCTTTTGATATGCCGGAGGAGATTTTTGTGGCGGCAACCATAGGAGGAACAACCTCGAAAGCCTGGCACGGAGTTTCTATGAACTCACTATCCATTTCCACATACTTGAAGGAATTGAGGTGGCTCACCATAAATTCTTCTTCGCTGCAAATAGTAACGATCTTCCCTTTGACTGGATATTTTAATTTTTGATGAAGGGTGGATGTTACTGCCCCTGCCCCATGGATCCAAGAGCGCCTAAGCAAACAAGAGTAGGTAAGACGTATGTCCATTATATAAAATATGGAGTTGAAAACTTGTGATCCCACTTTAATGGGGAGATCCATCCCTTGAGTGGAGGGCTCTTTAGCATCAACATCTTTGGCTAGTGCCTCTATCTCAGCAGGGTCACTTACTTTTTCTTTGCCTCTAGTGTTGGCAATAAGCTTGTTATTGGTTATGTGAACATGAGTTATTGTAGTAGTCGGAGGTGAGATGTCAGGGGAGAAGATCCTCCCTGTTCTTGTTACCTTACTAGAACCTGCAATATTTGTAACGCCGTTGGTCTTGTCTTCATTGATCCATGAATCTTGCTTTATTCCATGATAGTAAACTTCAGCACCATAGTTCCATGGAACTGCTTTGTCAGATGAGTAAGGAATCGGCCCAGGGGCAGTGATTATTAAAGGAGCAATTGTTGACTCATTTGAAATCCTAATAGGACCCTTTGAGGAGATCCTAAGAGGCTTGTTGAATATTGTTATTATGGAAAGGTCTTCAGCTTTGTTGGTCAAACTCTTGATGGTAGGAACTTTTTTAAACAGGATCTCGTGACTATTTATAAGGCATTGAACCCCTTCTTTCATACATTTCCATCCATTTATTTGTTCAGCACAACAATCAGAGTCTTTTAAACAGCCATGGAACACCCCATCTCTCAGCAAATTTTCCTTCACAGTAGTCAATGGAGTGGTCAAATCCTCAACGGAGGAAACAAAAGTAGTGTCATCAATCACATTGACACCTTTTCCATGGTTCAACATTAGTGCAGTTATCAAATTTGGAGTTGTAGGTGGATCAAACTCAATAGTTTTATTGTCTATCAGATATTGAATCTTATTCTTTAGAGCCCAATTGATCAGTTTCATGCCCAGGGCTGTTGGAATGATACGCGCACTTGGAATTTGTATTGTGCTTCGGTGATGTAATGTTTGGATTTGATGGCGGATCATGCAATATCACCAAGTTGGCCTTCAATAGATGTTGCAAGTCTTGGGACAATGACATGTTAATCCTTGTGAACTGTCTTCGAGGGATTTCAGATTGTTGATGGTTGGATGATCGTCTTTGGGCAAATGGAAGATTGGAGATCAAGATAGCATTAACAGATGGAAGGTGATCCTTCATGGCATGGGCCCTTGATCCATAAACATCAATGGCTTCTTTCTTGCCAGTAAAGGGTTTCTTTATACTGCTTGATGTAGAAGAAGATGCCATGGGGATTTTTCCACTCTTGATTCCACTCTCGACCCTTTCACTAGTCAAAATTAACTCAGTGAAACCGGAATATGAGCTACCAATTAGCATGTTGAAATAGGGCCCCTTTAGTGTTCCCATGAACATGTCCACCAGCTCCCTATCAGTCAGTGGTGGTTGAACTCTACCAGCAAGATCCCTCCATTTTTGCGCGTACTCTTTAAACCCTTCATTAGCACCCATTGTTATTCCTTGAAGTTGAACTCTTGTCGGTTCTAAATCAGTGTTGTATTGATATTGATGATAAAAAGCAGTGGCCAGATCTTCCCATGTGTGAATGCAAGAACCCTCCAATTGGTAAAACCATTCTAACTGAGTCCCAGCCGGACTCTCTTGGAAGAAGTGGACCCAAAGCTTCTTGTCAATAGTATATGGTTATATCTTGCAGACGTAAGACCTCAGATGAAGTTTTGGGCATGAAACTCTGTCACAGTTAGCAAAGACTGGTATTTTGAACTTATGGGGAATGACGACCCCATGTACTAAGCCCAAATCACCAAAATCCAAACCAGGTATGGCTTGAATTTTAACATCTTTTAGTCTATCCTCTAAGTTCTTGTATTTATCCTCGGCCGGTGGATACTGTTCATCAAAGTAGTCTTCATCTTCGGAAGCCTAATCATTTACACCCCTAGCACAGGTGCTCCTTGCCTCTTCCACCTGGTTCTCATGTTCCTCGGATGACTCTTTAACTATCTGCACCTGACGGACTAGGCCTTTAAACCTTTTCCCGATGTTGATGAGGGCCTTCTTCTTAGTCTCCTTTTTGGTTACTAGTTGTGATATAGTGGGAGAACTGACTTGGGTGTTTTGTGTTTGATCGCAATGTTGCAGATAGCAAGAGTCGCCACTGACTATTCATTTATCCAATAAGGAAAGGTGAAAAAGCACAGGAAAGACCTTTAGAGATGTTTTCCTGAGTTCAGGGGGTAGATTATGAAAAGGGAAGGTGTTAGCACCCTTTTCATACGTAGTTATCTACAGGCTCTTAGTTTACTCGCTAGATCACTTGCTTTTTTTTTTGAAATGTGCTTTGTTATGTGGGTTTTGAAAGTATTTTGAAAATGTGACTTTGTAATGATTCTCGTCTCTATAAGAATGCGTACAAAGTTTTGGTTTTGAAAATAGTTCAAAGAGATGTGAGCAAGCGAGCAACTAGGAGCGAATCTACCTACTCAAAAAGGTCTTAGATATTCTTTTCCTCTTCCTTTAGATGTTGCTATCTTACCATTTATTTGGTAAGAAGCCCTGTCGTTGGATGTGAAGGGACGGGCGTGGGTCATCGTATAGTCATAGAAGGCAACCTATGGATGTTTTAGCAATGTCGTTTAGGGACTAGATCGTTTATCGAAGGCAACATCGAGGGTCATCAAGGGACTACGATCTTTTATCGAGGGTCTTTGCTAAAACGCCCATGTTCGAGGGACATGACTATTTTCTGATAGGAAACAAGTGAGATTTGCCTAAGGGTGCTAGTGTGCAAGTGTGTTTGATTACATGCATTTAGTATTTGATTAGGGTTATCTACTTGGCAATTTCATGTCTTTCCTTACACACCCTAATTACTAGCAATATATGAAAGCAATAAAAAGTGCGGAAAGTAAATATCCTACGCTATTACAATCATTAGGGGGACGGGGTGTACAGATTTACAAATGGGGACTGCAAATAAAATTAAATCCTACGTTACTATTACAATCATATTGAAATAGTACACAAGAAATTTAAATTGGACTTGTTTTGAAAGTGGTTTTTTGACTTAATGAATTAAAAAAGAATAAAATTAATTTAAAAAAAGAAAATTTTTTTATGGATTTTTTTATATTAATAAAAAGGGTATTAATATTGAAAATGATAAAAAGGGAAAATAATGAGAGATAGGATCAACGTGCTGCTGCAAGCAGAACAAAAGGGATCAGAAGTTCTGATGCCAGGCGTGCTGTGATTCAGAAAGAAACGAGAGTGAGAATCAGAAGTTCTGGATTGGTACACTCTAAGATCCTGCAAGAAACGTTAGAGGAAAGAAACTGAAGTTTTGGGTTTCTATGTGTTGAACTTCTGAGCGTTAGAACAGTGAGAAAGTCTTAGAAATTATGTGTATTAAAACAGTGAAAAGAAATTCTGAAGTTCTGTGTTGTGCTGAAACCGTGAGTGAACATCAGAAGTTCAGTGTGTTAACAGTGAGTGAACATTAGAGATTCAGTATGTTTGAACATTGGAAAAAATCATAGAAGTTATGTGTGTTAAAACAGTTAAGAGAACTTAGAAGTTATGTGTGCTTAAACAGTGAGAAAATTATAGAAGTTTTGTGTGTCAAAATGGTGAAAAGAACTCAGAAGCTCTATGTTGTGCTAAAACAGTGAGTGAAAATCAGATGTTCTATGCCACATTTCAACTCTTTTCTCATACTAATCAGCACATCAACAATTTATTCAGTTCTTAACAAACAGCAAATCAAAAGGATAAAAGCACAAGAGTTTATAGAAGTTCTAATCCTAATTCCGAGCCTAGCCTTAATCAAGAAATTCTGATCCATAGTTTTTCTACTTATGCAATGATATGGACAACATCAATACTATGATATTTACATATTTAATGATGTTCTGAATGAAAAGATGCAAAGTCAGAAAGACTTACCTTGAATCTGGAGCGTGTGTTTGGAACTTGAACTGCTGCCTTCAGATGTTCTGGAGTCAGCGAGAGCAACGGAAGAGAAAATGCCAAGTTCTTAGATTCAAAGGGAAGAAAAAAGGTTTGGTTTTCTGTTTGGAAATTCTGGATTTTTTTATGAAGTTTTCACAAATTTCTTTTCTCTCTTTTGACAATTTCTCTCTCCCAAAACCAGCCCCCTGAACATGTGATGGAGCCAGTTATTTATAGATGGGTTTGATGTAGTTTTGGGGAGAAAAAAATGGGATTCAAACCTTTTTGGTATACTGTTTCATTGCTTTTTAATCGCAGTTTTTGTATGCTAATTTGGTGCAAATATAGGGTTTGAGAAAAATGCAGGCGTGGAATAGATCAGTAGAAATTTGGAGTGTTGTGGCAGCTGGTTGCAGGACTGTGCCATAGCAGTGCAGCAGGCTGTTCAAACAAAGTTTTAGGGCTTTGTGATGTTTTGATCAAAGCATATGTTGAAGAGTCATGTTCTGACCAAAGGGCATCGCTTCTACATGTTCTGATTGAAGTATCATACTGAGTCGTGCTTGCAAATTCTGATTGCGCTTGCATGGGGGGGGGGGGGCTGGCCCAGAAGTTCTGAAGTATCATATCCTCTTAACACATAGAGAATTTTCTAAATGCTTAGAAACTTGATTTTTCAGAGTAATTTCTGACTTCTTATTTTGATGAGCTAGTTTCATGTCTTGATGAAATATAATTGTTGAAACTTGATTTTTGATCCAAAAGTCAAAGTTTGACTTTTCAATGTGCTTTTGACCATTTTTCCCCTGTGAATGGTTTTCTTGGAAAATTGTAACTCAAGGCCTGAAATTGGATGGAAGCAAAAACTGAGGGTCCAGGATGATCCTTTGAGGAATAAGAGGGAAAATTTTAGGGTAAAACAGTTGCCCCTGTTCAATCTTCTTAAGCCTGAGGATGTAGATTGGATGGTCTGCCTTTCTTGATCTGAAGGTGGAAGATGATTGAACACTAAAGTGCCTAGAAATTTTCACTCACATGAAGTAATGTTGATTGGTGATATCGGAAATGGGCTTACAGATGCCATTTGGAAGGCGACGAGGAATCGTCGGAGATGGGCTTAAAGATGCCATCCGGAAAAGATCGGTTGCATAAGAGATTCCTTGGCGAGAATTCCTGTACCTGCTCTTGAGGGGGACTTTGCCAGAGAATGTTGATTTATGCACTAGGAAGTAAAGTCTAGGATCTTTGGTTGTCCTTTACTCTACTGGGGAATTATCTCCTGATTGAGGGGGTGAAAGTAGAATGTATACCTGGTTAGGGTCCAGGATGTACAGTGACTTACTGGGGAAATGCGAAACCGACCGTATCTGGTCGGGTCTGGGCCTTATAGTGTTATAAACTGTTGTCTGGAGATAAGGGAGAAGGAACCTGGATAGTAGGGTTAATTCGAAATGAAATCATGGATAGTAGGGCTTTGAGAAGGAACCTGAGTAGTAGGGTTACTTCGAAATGAAAGCCTGGATAGTAGGGCTATGGGAAGGAACCTGGATAGTAGGGTTACTTCGGGATGAAAGCCTGGATAGTAGGGCTTTGAGAAGGAACCTGATTAGTAGGGTTACTTCGAAATGAAAGCCTGGATAGTAGAACTATGGGAAGGAACCTGGATAGTAGGGTTACTTCGAGATGAAAGCCTGGGTAGTAGGGCTATGGGAAGGAACCTGGATAGTAGGGTTACTTCGAAATGAAAGCCTGAATAGTAGGGCTATGAGAAGGAACTTGGGCAGTAGGGTTACTTCAAAATGAAAGCCTGGGTAGTAGGGCTATGGGAAGGAACCTGGATAGTAGGGTTACTTCGAGATGAAAGCCTGGATAGTAGGGCTATGAGAAATAACCTGGGTAGTAGGGTTACTTCGAAATGAAAGCCTGGGTAATAGGGCTATAAGAAGGAACCTGGGTAGTAGGGTTACTTCGAGATGAAAGCCTGAATAGTAGGGCATATGGGAAGGAACCTAGGTAGTAGGGTTACTTCGAAATGAAAGCCTGGATAGTAGGGCTATGAGAAGGAACCTGGGTAGTAGGGTTAAGAGAAGAAACTTGGATAGTAGGGTTAAGAGAAGGAACCTGGGTAGTGGGGTTACTTCGAGATGAAAGCCTGGATAGTAGGGCTTGTGGGAAGGAACCTTGATAGTAGGGTTACCTCACTTGATCATGTAGATTAGTTGACCCGGTTAGTATCGGGAACTGATTTTCCCTTAGTTTCCTGCAGATATGACATGTATAACCGCTGGAATTGTTGGTGATAACTGTCTTTCCTGAAAAGATAATAGGGTTACTTATATGCGATGCATGAAATGCATTGTGAGATGATGTTCTCAAAATAAAAAAGATTATGATGTATCTGATATGTATGTGCATGTCATGATGTATGAGCATGAGATGTTAGTTGTGACATATCCGAGTCTGGGAAAATAAATCCCTGACTGGTGCTGGAGAAAATAGCATTTCTGACTGTTATAGAGAACTGTGGTTCTTCTACTTCCTTTGGAGATGGTGAACGGAAATGACTGTGCCAGAGATTTGTTCTTAGTTATTTGTGAATATTATGCCAAGGAGAGACTTTGTTCGAGAATAGCTCTGCGGGGGAACGACTCTGTTAAGCTCTGTTGGGGATTGAGCTAGAGAAACAATCTCTGCTTAGGGAGATAATAATTTATGATGATCCACTCGCGATCATGCAATTCGGCTGGGGGATATAGATTTCAGGTTTTTGGATGACCCTGGCTAGGGGGATTACTTCCCGTTTTGAGAGAACTGACATCAATGCTTTGATTACCTTTACTCTATGGGGAATACATATATTACAAGGTCGCATGTATTGATGATTGTGTTCCAAAGCTGTCTCTGCCCTGGTACCTGCTGGATAGAGTAACTGTAGGGTTTTGACATTTCTTATTTTTGCCCCTGTTTCTGGATTACAAGTAATTGTCTTTTGTTTCTATATGTAAATATTTATGAGCAGCGATCATATTTAAATGCATATGTCAAAAATAAATCATTGGACGTTCTTGCAACATAAAATAGAAGAAGAAAAACTCAAAGTTTCTTATGAAAATGATTTTGTATTAATTTTCTGAAGTTGGTCTGTAATAGGAATTTTTGTACAAGGAGGCTGACGCTCTAGTAAGAGAACGCCGTCGTAAAAAATAGAAGTTATACAATATTATGTAAAAATAAAACAGCTATGTACAACAATCCCATTGGGATCCAACTCTGCTATTGCCCCTATGTCTTCGAGCGTCTCATCACTTTGTTTCTTGTCCGAAGTTGATTAGGTTGATCGATGCCGTTCGAGCATGACAATTGATAATGAGGTCAGACCGCAAGTTGATCCAATGGGACATAGTGACACGCTTTTCATCCCTAACTTTTGCCTGGACCGCCCTTTCGGGTTTTCAGTCCACCGGGATACCCTTTTTTTCCCAAGTCGCCTTTTCAGGTTTTCGACTTGCCGTGTGTACATATTCTTTGATTTTCATCCCTTATTTTTGCCCGAACTCTTTTGGTTCGCCGGGAAGCCCTTATTTTTTCCTAGGCCAGTTAACCTAGCGGGTCTTTTATCATGCGTAGTATCTTTTCACTATGTCCGCATTGACAGGGTGAGGAAGGTCGTCACCGTCCATGGTGGTCAGAATCATGGCTCCACCCGAGAAAATGTTTTTAACCACAAATGGCCCTTTGTATGTGGGAGTCCATTTGCCCCTGGGGTCACCTTGCGGCAATATGATACGCTTGATTACTAGATCCCCGACTTGATACTCTTGGCGTCTGACCTTTTTGTTGAAGGCCTTGATCATCCGTTTTTGATACGTTTGACCATGACAGACAACAGTAAGTCTCTTCTCATTGATTAGATTTAGCTGATCAAGCCGAGTTTGGATCCAATCATCTTAGTACAAACCTGCGTCCTTCATAATCCCAAGGGAAGGTATCTGGACTTCGATGGGTAGGATTTCCTTTATGCCATATACCAAAGAGTAGAGTGTTACCTCTGTCGACGTTCGTGCCGAGGTATGGTACAAATGCAGAGCGAATGGTAGCATCTCATGCCAGTCTTTGTATGTCACTGTCATCTTCTGTACAATTTTCTTGATGTTCTTGTTAGCCGCTTCAACAACGCCATTCAACTTCGACCGGTAGGGAGAAGAGTTGTGATGCTGTATCTTGAATTGTTTACAGAGCTTGGTGATCATCATGTTATTGAGATTCGTACCATTATCAGTGATAATTCTCTCCAGCACACCATACCGACAGATCAGGTTATGCTTGACAAATCGCGCCATAACATTCTTGGTAACGGTAGCAAAAGAAGAAGCCTCAACCCCTTTCGTGAAGTAATCAAAAGCTACCAGGATGAAGTGATGCCCATTGGAAGTGGTAGGCCTGATTTCTCTGATCATGTTAATGCTCCACATTGCAAAGGGCCACAGAGCTGTCAAGACATTCAAAGGAACTAGAGGCACGTGTATCTTATCAGCATAAATTTGGCCCTTATGATAGGTTCGAGAGTGCTGATAACAATCTGCTTCCACAGTGGACCAGTAGTATCCTGCCCGTAGGATCTTCTTAGCCATTGCATGTCCCCTGGAATGGGTTCCGAAGGTACCTTCATGTAGATCTGTCATAATCCTCTCTGCTTCGCTTTTGTCTACACATCACAGTAAGGTAGAGTCATGGCTGCGCATGTAGAGGATTCTGTTATTGAGGAAGAATTTCACAGCAAACCTTCTCAGAAACTTCTTATCTTTGACAGACGCCCCTTCGGGATACTCTTGCGTCTCGAGGTACTTCCTCACTTCATGAAACCAGGGTTTTCCTGCTACCTCTTTAGTATTAATCTCACAGCAGTGCGCTGGTTCATCCAACCTTTCAATGGTGATTCGGGGAGCTTCGTTGTCCCACCTAAATTTGAACATAGAAGACATGGTAGCTAGCGCGTCTGCTAACTGATTCTCCTCTCGTGGGAAATGTTCAAAAGTTACCTCCTCAAAGTGTGGGAGCAATGTGAGTACGTGCTCTTTGTATGGGATGAGATTTGGATGCTTCGTATCCTATTCGCCTTTGATCTGACTTATCACTAAGGGTGAATCCTCGAAAACATTTAAGAACTTGATCCTGAGATCGATAGCGGCTTTAAGACCCATGATGTAGGCTTCATACTTCGCCATGTTGTTTGTGTAGTTAAAACATAGTCGGGCAGTGAAAGGAGCATGACAGCCCTCAGGGGATATGATTATGGCACCAATGCCATTACCGAGTGCGTTTGAAGCTCCATCAAAAACCATAGTCCATCGGGATCCTTCCTCAAGTCCTTCATCCGGTCAAGGTTCTTCGTAGTTAGTTACTAGCATAATGTTCTCATTCGGGAACTCAAAATTCATGGACTGGTAGTCATCCACGGCCTGATGAGCCAAATGACCAGCCAATACACTCCCTTTGATTGCTTTCTGGGTGGTATATTGTATATCGTATTCGGTTAAGACCATCTGCCATCTCGCTATTCTTCCGGAGAGTGTGGGTTTCTCGAAGATGTATTTAATTTGATCCATCTTAGATATCAACAAAGTAGTGTGGGTCAACATATATTGTCTCAGTCGGCGAGCAGCCCATGCCAAAGCGCAACAAGTTTTCTTGAGCAATGAGTATCTTGTCTCACAGTCGGTAAACTTTTTGCTAAGGTAGTATATTGCATGCTCTTTTCGACCACACTCGTCATGCTGCCCCAACACACACCCCATTGAATTGTCTAGCACTATTAAGTATAATATTAAAGGTCTTCCTTCAACCGGAGGCATCAGAATTGGCGGTTCTTAAAGATCTTCTTTGATCCTTTCGAAAGCAGTCTGGCTTTCGTCATTCCACTTTACCACTTGATCTTTCTTCAGGAGCTTGAAGATGGGCTCACAAGTAGCAGTCAGATGTGAAATGAACCTGGCGATATAATTCAGTCGTCCCAAGAAACCTCTAACTTCCTTCTCAGTACGGGGAGTCAGCATCTCTTGTATGGTCTTTACCTTTGCGGGGTCTACCTGAATACCTTTGTCACTGACGATGAAACCCAGAAGCTTACCAGACCTTACCCCGAAGGTGCACTTGTTCGGATTCAACCTCAACTGGTATATCTTCAACCTGTCGAACAACTTTTGTAGGTGGTTGAGGTGCTCTTCTTCGGTTTGAGACCTAGCTATCATATCATCAACATAGACCTCGATCTCACAGTGAATCATATCATGGAATAAAGCGACCATGGCTTGCTGATAGGTTGCCCCAGCATTCTTCAACCCAAAAGGCATCACCTTGTAACAGAAAATGCCCTACTATGTGACGAAGGTTGTCTTCTCCATATCTTCAGGAGCCATCTTGATTTGGTTATAGCCAGAGAAACCATCCATGAAGTAGAAGATTTTATGTTGCACAGTGTTGTCAACCAGAACATCAATGTGAGGAAGTGGGAAGTCATCCTTGGGGCTTGCCCTGTTCAGGTCTCTATAATCCACACACATCCGTACCTTGTCATCCTTCTTAGGTACTGGAACAACGTTAGCAACCCACTGCGGGTAGGAGGTGACAGCTAAGAACCCTGTGTCGAACTGCTTCATGACCTCTTCCTTGATCTTTTCTGACATTTCAGGGTGCATACGACGGACCTTTTGTTTAACCGGAGGACAATCCCCTTTAGTTGGCAGACGGTGCACCACAATATCAGTGTCTAAACCAGGCATGTCTTCATATGACCAGGCGAAGATCTTAACTTAGTCGTGCAACATCTGTATCATTCGTTGTTTGATCTTAGTTTCCAGATTTGCGTCGATCCTTACTTCTTTTCTGTCCATCTCCGTGCCCAAGTTTATTGTCTCAACTGGCTCTTCATGAGGCTGTATAGCCCTCTCTTCCTGTTGTAATAGTCTAGAAAGTTCTCTAGGCATCTCACAATCGTCCTCACCTTTGTCCTCGGCTTGGTTGATCAGATTTTCGAAGTCATAACTATCAATAGTAGGATTGTTATCAATGGGATCCAGAGTAGATCCAGATCTGCAGTTTGATACGTGAGTGTGTGTAAGAGCATAACTGCATTGATAAAGTAAAGGCAGAAAAGAAAAAACATAGAGCGCAAAATTTGTATGCAAAGAACGTCCAATGCTTCATTGATGATATATGAGATGACATAATAACCCTCACAGGTAGAACCAATGTGCCTCGGGTAAGACACAAGGGCATAAAGTTTAAATTGTTCATTACAAACTCAGAAAATAAGTAAGACAATTATCGTGGAATAAAAGAAACTGGTATAAAATTTCTGGCTGTCCAATTATTCTGTCCACCGTTGGTAGTCGGGTAGATCCAGCTATCAATATCAAAGTCTTCCTCATCGTCTTCAATAGCGTTGACCCCATGATTGTTGATGCGTAGGGGAGGTCCTCCAACCCGAGCATGTCAAACCGCTCTTTGAGCCCCTGAAGTAAAGCCCAAACCAAATTTGTCAGTTTTGTGAATAAACTCAGGAAGCTGTCCCCAATTGGTACTCCTACCTTCTTCAACTACTGCTCTGGCGTCCTTGAGAGAAGCCATCTTCAAGGGAGGTTTAGTGCTGGTAGTAGTATTTGTTGACGCCAGAATCTGGGGAACCTCTTCAAAGTTTTGACAAGGAGTCTCTATAAATTCTCCGTCCATCTCTACGTACCCGAAGGAGTTCAGGTGGCTCACCATATACTCCTCTTCACCATGCACAATTACTATCTTCCCCTTCACCGTATACTTCAACATTTGGTGTAGTGTAGGAGTAACAGCCCCAGCTTCATGGATCCAAGGGCGACCCAACAAACAAGAGTACGATGACATGGTGTCCATCACATAGAAGGTGTACTCGAAAGTCTGAGAGCCTACTTTGACAGGGATGTCCACTTCCCCATGCACCATTCTTTTCGACCCGTTAAAAGCCCTTACCACGATTATACTGGGATTTAAGGTCAAGCCTTCACAATCTAGTCGATTTTGACCCTTCTTAGGCAGGACATTCAGCGAAGACCCGATATCCACCAACACATGAGCCATAGTGGTGCCCCTGCATTCAATTGAGACATGCAAAGCATCATTATGCTTCCTCCCTTTTGGTGTCAAGTTGGCGTCTGAAAAACCCAGCCCATTGTCAGCAGTCAAGCTGGCCACACAGTCTTTGAATTGATCGGCTGAGGTTTCTTGCGGCATGTGCACAGTCTTGAGGAATGCAATCAGAGCTCTGGCATGGGCCTCAGAATATAACAGAAAAGAAAACATCGATATCTTCGAGGGGGTCTTCCCCAACTGCTCGACCATATTGTAGTCGCTCTTTTTGATTTTATAACATTTCCTCTATCTCTTACTTAGAGGATTCCACAACAACCTTTCTAGGTGCCCCCGTCTGGACAGGCTCACCTACAGCTTCTTTTCCTCGAGTCCCAGATGACTCATCGGTGGGGGTAACAACTGGAGTAAGAATAAGAATAGTAACTGAAGTACTAGCAGGAACAGAAGATGAAATAATGACAGGCTTAGTGACAGTCTTCGGGGAGATCTCAGGAGAGAAATCCTTCCACTTCTGGTAATCTTGCTGGTCCCGACAATGTTACTGATATCAGGATCAGATTCTCCTGTCTTCAATTCTTGTTTAATGCCATAATAGTAAACATCGGCGCCATAATGCCAAGGGACAACTTTGTCCGAGGCGTACGTGACAAGACCAGGACATGTGATTATTAACAGAGCGATTATCGCAGTGGGCGTAATCCTAATAGATCTTCTCGAGGAGGCCTTGGAGGGATTGGCAGAAATGGTTATAATAGCAATATCTTCACACAGAACAGTTGGGATCAAAGTCTTTTCGAACAAAATTTATCTACTTTCCATCAGGCGTTGGACACCTGTTTTCAGCAAATAGCAACCAGAAGGCAAGGATGAACATATGTGGCAACCTTCATCATAACCCGGAAATAAACCGGCCAACAACAAATTCTTCTTAACAATCATAAGAGGAGTAGAAACTTCATCAACTGAGGTCACGAATAGATCGGTATCAACGGTGTTAAATCCATGGTTGTGCTTAGGCATGGGAGCAATTATGACACTGGGCTTCTCCGGAGCATCGAACTCAATCTCCTTGGCTTCAATCAAATCTTGTACTTTGTTTCTTAGAGCCCAACAGTCATTTGTATCATGACCTGGACTCTCAGAATGATAGGCGCACCGAGCATTCAGATTGTATCGAGGAGAGGAGGTATTAGGATTCTTGGGAGCCTCTTTTAAAGTTTCCAAGTTAGATCTCAGCAGATGGGGTAGAACCTATGTCAATGTCATATTAATCCGGGTGAACTGCCTTTGTGGTCTTTCTACCCTTTGCTGATTGTTGCATTGTGGGGTAGCCACAGGCCTAGGTATTATTACAGCACTTACCGTTGGACGGTATCCCGCTCTACTCTGATCTCTCGGGCTATAAATGGCACTGGCCTCCTTCTTACCAGTGAAGGGTTTATTTGCTGAACTTGACGAGGTATCTTTATATATTTTACCACTCCAAATCCTAGCTTCTACCCTCTCTCTAGTCAATATCAGCTCAGTAAAACCAATCGATGAGATACCAATCAAATGGTTGAAGAATGGACCAGAAAGCGTCCCAAGAAACATGTCAACCAACTCCCTGTCAGATAAAGGGGGTTGAACTCTCCCAGCCAAGTCTCTCCACTTCTGTGCGTAGTCCTTAAAGCCTTCACCTGCACCCATGGACATACTCTGGAGTTGAGTACGAATACGGGCCAGGTCGGCATTGTATTGATACTGCTTGTAAAAAGCAGTAACTAAATCCTCCCAGTTTCAGACATTGGTTCCCTCCAATTGGTAGAACCATTCAAGCTGAGTCCCTAACAGGTTGTCTTGAAAGAAGTGAACCCACAAGTTTCTATCAGCGGTGTGGGGCTGGATCTTCCTTACATAGGAACGGAGATGAAGTTTTGGGAAAGACACCCCATCATACTTTGCGAAAACTGGAGCCTTAAATTTCTGTGGGATGACCACTCCTGACACCAATCCCAGTTCTTCGAAGTCCAACCCAGGTATTCTCTAAACTACCATAGCGCTCAGCCGATCCTCTAACTGCTTGTATTTATCCTCAATGGGAGTATATTTCTCATCATTATAGTCGGTATCATTGTCAGAAACTTCAGGACTGGGGTCCTCTTCCCTTGTCTGCCTCTCTTGATTCTCCCCCTCTTTGGACGAGGAGGTCAGATCAACTGATTGCTTTAGTGGCCCCCCAAATCTTCTGCCAATATTGAGGGCACCGATGAGCTTCTTCTTCTTCTTCTTCTTCTTCTTCTTCTTCTTCTTCTTCTTCTTCTTTTCTTTCTCTTTCAAGATGAAGGCCTTCAGATCCTCCTGCCCTTTTTCCAGAGTTATGAACATCTGTTAAAATTGGGAATTTTGTGCCTGAAGCTCTTTGATGCTTTGTTCAGAAGACATTTCTGCTGAAATAAACAGCGAAGGGGATGAGAAACCTGTAACGGTACCTGCTTATGCAATGTCATGGATGGTATGCGTATGCAATGATTTCAAGGATTCTTAAAAGCTTAAATTTGCTTAACCAAAAAGAAACACACGTTAATTGTATTAATGAGTTTGAATTGTTATAGAGAATTCCCTTTAGGCTTACAGTTTAAACAAAACAAAACTCAAAGAAAAAAGAAACTAGGTTTCTCAGGAGTGCATCCTCTTTGGTGCAATGTAGGCGTTTATGTTCCTTTCTTCATGAAGTAGCCTAGTGAGTTCCAGGACCTTCTTCCCGCTGGCATAAAACTGAGCTTCAAACGTGTCCCGCTCCTCTTTAAGTTGAACCCAGGACTTATGCAGCTCCTCGTAATCGGTTGGCATGTCAGGATGATGAACAAAGGACGCCGTATCCCCCTTAGCAACTGGTTCCACAATTATTGGTAGGGCAGCAGGGTAAGGCATCATAATATTTTGAGTGTGGGCTCGTACCCATCGGAGATAGGGCTCAAGAGGGATGGAATTCTTGTGCCCCAGTGTCTTGCTATCAATTTTATGTACCATGCCCCAAGCTTTTATGAACCTTTTGCGGTAACCCTGAGTATCATTCTCATAGTTGAAGGCGATTCCTTGGATAAGCGCATCATGAGGGTCGTCCCTCATTGCATAACCAAACTTCCATAGTTCCAAACAAGGGTTATACATGATTCCTCCCCTAATGCCTAAGAGAGGGACATTAGGGAATTCACCACAGCGATTGATGATGCTAACATCTTCCAAAAACCACGAACACCAATGAATGTCCGAATGCTTAAGGGACATCAGCCTACGAGACCATTTCAAGCCCTGCTCGTTCTTCAAAACAGACCTGGGTAGGTGCGAAATAAACCACCTAGCCAATAGAGGGGTGCAACATAGGAGGGTCCCCCTTCTCTTTAGAGTGTGTGCATGTAGAGAGTGCAGAATATCCCCGAGTAATGTAGGCACTGGATTATGAGACAGAAAAACCTTAATAGTGCTCACATCTACGAGTTGATCTGCATTAGGGATAAGTACCGTCCTGTAAACGAGAAGTGCCGGTACCTCTTCGAAAGCTTATAAATCTAGAGTATCCCAAAAATGGTAAGCCTTCTCGAATAGAAACTTAACCGGAACTCCTTGGACACTCCCTCTAGTCTCCCAATTTGTCACTATGTTAGACCGTTGTAAGGACAGAGCTCTAGCAATCTCTTCAGGCTTTGGATGTTCTTCAGTACCGTTGAAAGGTAACTGGTCAAGAATAGGTACCCCCAAAAACTGAGAGAATTCCTCCATAGTAGGTACTAATTGGTAATCTGGGAAGGTGAAACAATGGTGCACAGGATCGAATAACTGGAACAACACTTTTAATAATTCTTTATCAGGTTTTGCAGTGACCAAATTGAGTAACTGACCATGCTTTTTAGTGAAATGAGAACTTTCAAGAACCCTTAATTCCAAGTCCTTTAGTTGGAGAGACACTTTCACAAGGTTAATCTGTATAGTGTTCCTACGGGCGGATGCCATGTCCTACAAAACAGAGAAAAAATGAGCCCTAGGAAATCCTTGAAATGGTTAGTCATGATATGCCATGCTTTATGATGTCATGATTATGCTAGAAAATCACAGGTATAGCAAACAAAAAACAAGTCACACCAAGTCCTTAGGTTTAAGGCCTGCATGAGTTTTAAGGTCACACCCTCTTGAAGTTGGATTGGTTTAACCTATCCTATAAATAGTAATCGGGTTCTAAGGGATCTCAATATCACCGGTCTTTCCCACAGCTTAGTTCAATAGGTGATTGACTCACAACCAAACAAAGCTCAAGAGTCAAACCTCAATGGGTGTAGCATCGAGTATCTGTCGACCTTGGGAATACACCAAGGCCGACCACCTCACTACGTCCTACTGGCCAAGTTGTGCAATTAAAGGTTCTAAGGTCAGTTGATGCTTCACGACACCATGCGGAGGCCTTGTACTCTCCTTGATTGACTCAAGGGTTACCGATACCAACCAAAGTGCCACATAAATGTAGCTACTGCTTCAACCGTGTTGATATACCCCGCACAGTTCCCTCACAGTTTATTGCTACTTACCTATAAGGTGTTCCCCAAATCCGGGTGTAGGATTTTTTAACAGTAACCCAAACAAGTACCCAAAACGTAAAGCATACAAGTCAAACAATGAAAGCAAGTAGATGTGATCTAGCCCTAAGGTAACCCCACTTTAAAAATTCTCCAGCAGAGTCTCCAGTTCTGTGATACGGTGGGAGAACTGACTTGGGTGTTTTGCGTTTGATCGCAATGTCGCAGATAGCAAGAGTCTCCACCGACTTTTCTTTTATCCAATAAGGAAAGGTGAAAAAGCACAGAAAATACCTTTAGAGATGTTTTCTTAAGTTCAGGGGGTAGATTATGAAAAGGGAAGGTGTTAGCACCCTTTTCATCTGTAGTTATCTATGGGCTCTTAGTTTACTCGCTAGATCACTTGCTTTTGTTTTGAAATGTGCTTTGTGATGTGGGTTTTGAAAGTATTTTGAAAATGTGACTTTGTAATGATTCTCGTCTCTATAAGAATGCGTACAAAGTGTTGGTTTTGAAAATAGTTCAAAGAGATGTGTTGGTGTAAAAATGTTTTTGTTGTGAGCAAGCAAGCAACTAGGAGTGAATCTACCTACTCAAAAAGGTGTTAGATGTTCTTTTCCTCTTCCTTTAGATGTTTCTATCTTACCATTGATTTGGTAAGAAGCCCCATCGTTGGATGTGAAGGGACGGGAGTGGGTCATCGTATAGTCATAGAAGGCAACCTATGGATGTTTTAGCAATGTCGTTTAGGGACTAGATCGTTTACTGAAGGTAACATCGAAGGTCATCGAGGGACTATCATCTTTTATCGAGGGTCTTTGCTAAAACGCCCATGTTCGAGGGACATGACTATTTTCTGATAGGCAACAAGTGAGATTTTCCTAAGGGTGCTAGTGTGCAAGTGTGTTTGATTACATGCATTTAGTATTTGATTAGGGTTATCTACTTGTAAATTTACTGTATTTCCCTACACACCCTAATTACTAGCAATATATGAAAGCAATAAAAAGTGCGTAAAGTAAATATCCTACGCTATTACAATCATTAGGGGGATGGGGTGTATAGATTTACAAATGGGGACTGCAAATAAAATTAAATCCTAAGTTACTATTACAACCATATTGAAATAGTACACAAGAAATTTAAAATGGACTTGTTTTGAAAGTTGTTTTTTGACTTAATGAATTAAAAAAGAAATAAATTAATTTAAAAAAAGAAAATGTTTTTATGGATTTTTTATATTAATAAAAAGGGTATTAATATTGAAAATGATAAAAAAGGGAAAATAATGAGAGATAGGATCAACGTGCTGCTGCAAGCAGAACAAAAGGGATCGGAAGTTCTGATGCCAAGCATGCTGTGACTCAAAGAAACGTCAGTGAGAATCAGAAGTTCTGGATTGGTAAACTCTGAGATCCTGCAAGAAACGTTAGAGGAAAGACACGGATGTTCTGGGTTTCTATGTGTTGAACTTATGAGCGTTAGAACAGTGAGAAAGTCTTAGAAATTATGTGTATTAAAATAGTGGAAAGAAATTCTGAAGTTCTGTGTTGTGTTGAAACCGTGAGTGAACATCAGAAGTTCAGTGTGTTAACAGTGAGTGAACATCAGATATTCAGTATGTTTGAACAGTGGAAAAAATCATAGAAGTTCTGTGTGTTAAAATAGTGAAGAGAACACAGAAGTTCTGTGTGCTTAAACAATGAGAAAATCATAGAAGTTTTGTGTGTTAAAATTGTGAAAAGAACTCAGAAGCTCTGTGTTGTGCTAAAACAGTGAGTGAAAATCAGAGGTTCTATGCCATATTTCAACTCTTTTCTCATACTAATCAGCACATCAGTAATTTATTCAGTTCTTAACAAACAGCAAATCAAAAGGATAAAAGCACAAGAGTTTATAGAAGTTCTAATCCTAATTCCGAACCTAGCCTTAATCAAGAAATTCTGATCCACAATTTTTCTACTTATGCAATGATATGGACAACATCAATACTATGATATTTACATATTTAATGATGTTCTGAATGAAAAGATGCAAAGTCAAAAAGACTTACCTTGAATCTGGAGCGTGTGTTTGGAACTTAAACTGCTGCCTTCAGATGTTCTGGAGTCAGCGAGAGCAACGAAAGAGAAAATGCCAAGTTCTTTGATTCAAAGGGAAGCACAAAGGTTTGGTTTTCTGTTTTGGGATTCTGGATTTTTTTATGAAGTTTTTACAAATTTCTTTTCTCTCTTTTGACAATTTCTCTCTCTCAAAACCAGCCCCCCTGAACGTGTGATGGAGCAAATTATTTATAGATGGGTTTGCTGTGGTTTTGGGGGGAAAAACAAATGGGATTCAAACCTTTTTGGTATACTGTTTCATTGCTTTTTAATCGTAGTTTTCGTATGCTAATTTGGTACAAGTATAGGGTTTGAGAAAAATGCAGGCGTGGACTAGATCAGCAGCAATTTAGAGTGTTGTGGTAGCAGGTTGCAGGACTGTGACATAGTAGTGCAGTAGGCTGTTCAAACAAGGTTTTGGGGCTTTGTGATGTTCTGATCGAAGCATATGTTGAAGAGTCATGTTCTGACCAAATGGCATCGCTTCTACATGTTCTGATTGAAGTATCATACTCTGAGCCGTGCTTGCAAATTCTGATTGCGCTTGCATGGGGGGGGGGGGGGGGGGCTGGCCCAGAACTTCTGAAGTATCATATCCTCTTAACACTTAGAGAATTTTCTAAATGCTTAGAAACTTGATTTTTCAGAGTAATTTCTGACTTCTGATTTTGATGAGCTAGTTTCATGTCTTGATGAAATATAATTGTTGAAACTTGATTTTTGATCCAAAAGTCAAAGTTTGACTTTTCAATGTGCTTTTGACCATTTTGCCCTTGTGAATGGTTTTCTTGGAAAATTTTAACTCAAGGCCTGAAATTGGATGGAAGCAAAAACTGAGGGTCCAGGATGATCCTTTGAGGAATGAGAGGGAATATTTTAGGGTACAACACTAGCAATGTCATCAGCTCTTGTTTTCCCTTGGCCAGGGTCAACAAGGTCTCTTGGAACTGGGAATTATGTGCTTGCAAATCTTTCACAGTCTGCTTGATATCCATCTTACTTATGTTATGTTATGATGCATGGAATGTGTATGCAAATGATTTCAAGGATTTAGAAGATTTAAATTTGTTTAGACAGAGAAGGAACAAACATTAATTGCATTAATAAGTTCGGATTGATTACAACATGCCTCTTGGGCTTATAATGGAGGAAGCAAATACAAAATAAACTCCTAAAACAACAAAAAAGAATCAGGCTTCCTATGAGCGCATCCTCTTCGGTGCAATGTAGGCGTTCAAACTTCGCTCTTCATAAAGCTATCTCGTAATCTCCAAAACCTTCTTGTCACTTGCATAAAACTGGGTTTCAAAGGTGTCTCTCTCCCCTTTGAGTTGGATCTAAGATCTTTACAACTACTCAGGAGTAGTCGGCATGTCAGGATGGAGAATAGTTTAAGGAACATCTCCCTCGGCAACATGCTCCATGATGATAGGTAGGATGGCGAGGTAAGGCATTACGGGACTTTGAGAACGAGTTTGTACCCACTTAAGGTAAGGCTCAAGGGGGATGGAATTGTTATTCCCCAATGTCTCACTATCCACTTTTTTTATCATTCTCCAAGCCCTTATGAACCTTTGATGATAGCCTTGGTCATTGTCCTCGTAATCGAATACCAAACCTTGGATGAGCGTATCATGGGGACCATCTCTTCGTGCATACCAAAATTTCCGTAATATAAGAGATGGGTTATAGGTGATACCTCCCCTAATGCCTAAGAGTGGGACATTAGGGAACTCCCCACAACGGTCAATGATGGTAATATCCTCCAAAGATCGAGAACACCAATGGATATCCGAGTGTGAGAGTGACATCATCCTTTAAAACCATTTCAAGCCTTGCTCATTCTTCAATGTTGATCGAGGTAGGTGCGAAATAAACCACCTAGTAATGGAATGCAACACAAAAGAGTACCCCTTTTCTTCATGGTGCGAGTGTGGAAACAATGTAGAATGTATCCAAGCAAAGTAGGTAGGGGATTATGAGAGAGAAAAACCTTGATGGCATTCTCATCTATGAGTTGGTCCGGACAGGGAAATAGAACCAAACTATAGATTAGAAGGGCCAAGACATCCTCAAAAGCTTGAAAATCCATATCTTCCCAGAACAAACGAGCCTTCTCTAACATAAATTTGGCTAAGAAATCCTTAACTCCACTTCTTGTCTCCCAATTTGTCACAATGTCAGATCTCTTCAAATGTAAGGCTTTGGAAATAACTTCAGGCTTTGGAGTCTCTTCTAAACCGATGAATGGTATTTGATCAAGCACAAGCACTCCTAACAATTGAGAGAATTATTCTAATGTAGGCACCAATTGGTAGTCGAGAAAGGTGAAGCAATGATGCATAGGATTAAAGAATCGGAAAAGTACACACATCATTTCTTCTTGGAAGTTTGAGGTAGCCAAGTTGAGAAGTCGACCATATTTCTTGGTGAAGGGAGAATCTCCAGGCACTCTTGATGCTAACTCTTGAAGTTGAGGATGCACTTTCACGAAGTTGATTCAGATGGTATTCCTACCAGTGGAAGTCATGACCTACAAAACAAAATAAAGATAAATTCCTAAATCCTTGAAATGGTTAGTGAGAATGTTTATGATGTTATAATGTTTTTGTTTATGCTTAGGTTTAGGCTTGCATGGGTTTCATAGGTAAGTACCCTATTAAATTTTAGTTGGTGCAACCTGTCCTATGAAGCAATTGGGTTCTAGGGAATCTCAATATCATTGATCTTTCTTCATTGGGCATTGTTTTAGAATAATCAATCTTTTCTTGCAGCCAAAATACCCCAAAAGTCTGATCTCAATGAGCGTAGTATCGAGTATCAAACAATCTTTAGCTTTGCACCAAAGTCGGCTATCTCACTACTTCCTAATGGCCAAGTTGTTCAATTAAAGGTTCTATGGTTAGTTAGTGCTTCATGACACTGCTCAGCGGCCCCGTATTCTCCTTGATTCAACACAAGGGATACCGGTACCAACAAATACGTCACACTAATGTAACCATTGCTTCAACCATATCGGTCTACGCCGTAGAGTTTCCACAATCTATTGCTACTTACCTAATGATGTTCCTAGATCCTGGTAGAGGATCAATACAAACCCAAACAAGGATCCATAAATGTAAAGCAAACAAATCAAACAATGAAAGCAATTAAATGTGATCTAGCTCTAAGGAAACCCTACTTTTGAGTATCGTCCCCAGCAGAGTGTCCAGTTCTATAATACGGTGGGAGAACTGACTTGGTGTTTTTGCATTTTATCGTAATTGTTGCGGATAGCAAGAGTCGCCACCGACTTTTCTTTTATCCAATAAAGGAAAGGGTGAAAAGAACAGGAAATACCTTTTGAGAATTTTCTTGAGTTCGGGGGGTAGGTTATGAAAAGGGGAGGTGTTAGAACCCTTTTCATCCATAGTTATCTATGGGCTCTTAGTTTCTTGCTAGCTCACTTTTGAAATTGCTTTATTTGAAATGTGTTTGTGATGGGTTTTGAAAGTATTTTTGAAAAGCGCCTTCGTTTAGGAAAATTTTGTAATGATTCTCGTCTCTATAAGAATGCATACAAAGTGTTGTACTTTTTGAAAATATTTCATGTCTTAAAAGTGTTTGGTGTGTTTTAAAAGATGTTTGTTTTTGAAGATGGATTGTGAGAAAGCAACTAAGAATGTTCTACCTACTCAAAAGTCTTTTGTTCATTTCTCTCGTCCTTTGACATTTCTATCTTACCATGGATTGGTAAGAAGCCCTATATTTGGATGTAAAGGGACGGGCGTGGGTCATCGTATAGTCATAAAATGCAATGTTGTGAGATACCTTAGCATTTTTATTAAGGGTCTAATATCCTTTTTAATGCAAGATTCGAAGCGTCATCGAGGGACTATGATCTTATATTTTGATTGTTTTTGCTAAGGCGTCTCACATGCATAACATGACCATTTTTAAGGCAACAAAGTGGAGTAAACCATAGAGGTGCAAAGTGTGCAAGTGTATTGTATTTCATGCTTGAGTTTATATTGGATTAAGGTTTTCTAAGTATTGGTTTTGTGTTTCCATACAAACCCTAATTGCTAGCATTATATTGAAAGCGATAAATTGCGGAAAATAACAGTCCTACACTATTACATTATTTTGGAGATGGGGTGTACAAATTTACAAATGGGGATTGCAAGAAATTAAACCTAATTATCTATTACAACCATATTGAATAAATGTACAAGAATTGAAATGGATATAATGTAAAAGAATAAAAATGGAAAAGAAATGGAATTTGTTTGAATTTATTAGGAAAAAGGTTTTAAACCTAAATGTCTAAAAGAAAAATAATTAATTAACAAGAAAATTAAGTTAATTAGAAAAGAAATATTTTTGGGGATTTTTATGAAAAGAGTTTTATCTTAGCTAAGTAGTACAAAAATTAAATTAAGAAGACCTAAAATCTAAGTTAATTTTAATTAAATAAAAATAAATAAACCTAAGTCTAATAATTAATAAACAAAGTTTGTAAGAAAAATGTTTTTGATGTTTTTTGATCTTGAATAAAAATAACACAAGTATATAGTATAAATAAAAATATATTTTTTCTTTTTGTTAATAAAATAAAATATTATATTAATATTAATAATAATAATAAAAATAAAATTTAAATAAAATAAATAAAATAGTCAAGGGGTGAAAGTTTGATTTGGGGTGTTTTTGCGTAGAAAACATTTTTTGTTTGGCCTGACCCAATAATCATTTAATCAGAAAACTAAGAAAAATAAAAATGGGCTGTGTTGCTGAAGTAAACTTGGGGGTAAAAAAAAATAAGAATGTCAAGGCCCAGCCAATGAAGGCCCGGGCACGCTTCCTGTAAACAAAAAAAAGTGAGAAAATATGGAAAAATGACAAAAAGTCTCGCTGGGGCTCGAACCCAGGACCTTCTACATGGTAAGGCTTTAGCGCACGCTGCTTGTACCATTGGGGTGGTCTGTTTCATCCGTTCATAAGATAACTTCAATAAATATAAAATGAACTCATTTCTGAATGTTTGAAATGCCCAGCTTCTTCTTCCTTGCATGCGAAGGTCACGATAACTCCATTGTCAAGCTTCTAAAAACTTCATTTCTCAGCCAAATCAAAAAATATAAACATCATACCTGTCTAAAATTTAAATACAAATTTAACCACATAATTTTCAAAAGCTATGGATCAAAGGTTAGCATGAATTTTGATCAGTACCAAAACTAAAACCTAACTGATCAGAGGTGAAATTCTTAATGTATAAGCAATGATAATCAAAACTATGGTGTGTTAGGTTGCAACCCCATGTGTTAGGTTGCAAAGAGTGTCTCTATTTATAGGTAAGAGGTCTTGTGTGTTACAACAAGCCAAAATTTTAAATCTCAAGTTATGGCATCTTTACTTGTTTATGAAGCAAGGTTGAAACATATTGTTCCAAGACATGGTACAGGGTTGTATAGAGTGGTTAGAACTTCAAACATGCTTTCTTTTGGTTTATAGGGGTTGTGTGTGCAGAAGGAACAGTGTAAGGCTCAATACAAGTTGACTTTGCATAAATCTTGCTTTTCTAAAATGGCAATGGTCACTTTGTGCCATTAATGGAAAATTGGTTTAGACAATGCTTCAAACACTTGGATAAGAGCTTAATAAATTTTTTAAACCATTAGTTATGGAGTGAAACACAAGTTTGAGGCCTGAAAAGTGAAGATTGTGCGACATGGCTATGGATTTGGTTCATGTTCATCACAAAATTTGCCTTGTAAATCAAGTTTGAAACCCTAAATTCCTGCCTTCGATTCTCTCAGCTCAAGTATTGCCTCAATGAGTTCTTGGACATTTTGGAAAGCTTGTAACATCCTCTACAACCTTTATTTTGTACATTTTTAAAGAATCAACTTGGAACTATATGAAAAGTTTCCATGAATTTGGTACCAAAAATCCGCCTAACTAGGGTAAAATTTCACCAAGTGTTTTTAGTATCATGTACATGACTTCTTGAATAAATAACTTGAAATCCAAGAATTTTAAGAACTTGATTAATTCTAAGAAGTTTTAGATATCATTAAGATCTACAACTTTCATGTTGGAAGTTTTTCTTGAATCATCTTGTATCATGGTGAAAATTTGGCATAAAGTCATGAAAAAAAAGTTAACTTTCCAACACTTAGAAAAATTTCTAAGTCTTAGAATTTTGACTTTTCAAAGAAAATTTTGAATTTTTTTATTTCTTGATGAACAATTTTCATATTTTTACATGTCTTGATGAAATATGATTTTTGAAACTTGATTTTGATCAAAAAGTCAAAGTTTGACTTTTTAGTATACATTTGACCTTTTCATCAGTTGACCAAATTTCAATTATCAATCAATTGATCTTAAGAAGTGTTTTAAACCATGAAGTTAGGTAAATATGATGCATTTGAATCCTTGACACCATTTCTCAAACCAATAAGTCATGTATTTGGTCAAAAGTCAAAAATCAAGTCTTCTTAGTCAAAACCCAAATTTTGACCATTTTGCCCCTTTGGTGATCTGATTAAATTTCTTGAGGAATTGTAATACAAATTTGAACAAATGGTTCATATGAGTTCAAAATATTGATATGGATCAAAAATCATGAAGTTTGACTGTAATTTGGCCACAATTGACTTTTTACCTAATATAGTTGATTTTAGGTCATCTGATCAATTAACTGAGCAAACTTGAACTGCAAGACTTAAAATTTGACATGAGCATTCTTGAAGGTCCAAAATGATCCATGAAAGTCATATGGGGAATTAAAAGTCCATTTGTCCTTGTGCAAACTCAAACCCTAATTTGAGTCATCAGTGTTGAGGAAGTGTCTTGAGCTGATAAGTCCTTGTGCAATTTTGAGCAATTGAAGATCTTGTGAGAACTTTCATGAGAAATGAGAGGTAAAATTTTGGGGTACAACACTATTCAAGAAATGCCTGCTCCCCATACTGAGAAGGAAGTCAGAGGTTTCTTGGGAAGACTGAATTATATTTCTAGATTTATTTCTCATTTGACCGCCACTTGTGAGCCAATCTTCAAGTTTCTGAAGAAAGATCAGGTAGTGAAATCAAGGAGTACCTCCAAGAACCTCCTATTCTGAATCCACCAGTTGAAGGAAGACCTCTAATCATGTACCTAACAGTTTTAGAGAACTCAATAGGGTGTGTACTGGGGCAGCATGGCGAGTCTGGTCGAAAAGAGCATACAATATACTACCTTAGCAAAAATTTTACCGGCTGTGAAATAAGATACTCACTACTTGAGAAAACTTGTTGCACTTTAGCATGGACTGCTCGCCGACTAAGACAATATATGTTGACCCATACTACTTCATTGATCTCTAAAATGGATCCCAATAAATACATATTCGAGAAGCCCGCTCTTTCAGAAAGAATAGCCAGATGGAAAATGGTCTTGACATAATATGACATTCAGTACACCACTCAGAAGGCTATCAAGGGAAATGTACTGGCAGATCATTTGGCTCATCAAGCTATAGATGACTACCAGTCTATGAATTTCGAGTTCCCAGATGAGAATATCATGCTAGTTACAGATTGCGAAGAACCTAGGCCATATGAAGGACCTAAGCCAGGATCACGATGGACTATAGTTTTTGATGGAGCTTCTAACACGCTTGGAAATGGAATTGGTGTTGTAATTATCTCTCCCAAGGGTTTCTATATGCCGTTTACCGCTAGAATATGCTTTTGATGTACCAATAACATGGCCGAATACGAAGCGTGCATCATGGGTATCAAAGCTGCTATTGACCTAAGGATCAAATTTTTGAATGTGTACAGGGACTCAGCCTTAGTGATCAGTCAGATCAAGGGAGAATGGGATACGAAGCATCTAAATATCATTCCTTATTGAGAGCATGTGTTGCCATTAATTCTATACTTCGAGGAAATCACTTTTGAACATATCCCACGAGAAGAGAACCAGTTGACAGACACATTGGCTACCATGTCATCTATGTTCAAAGTCAGATGGGACAACGAAGCTCTTCGAATTACTATCGAAAGACTAGACGAACCGGCACACTACTATGAAGTTGATACTGACAGAGTAGAAGAGAAGCCTTGGTTTCATGAAGTAAAAAGACACCTCGAAGCTCAAGAGTATCTCGAGGGGGCTTCTATCAACGACAAGAAATTCCTACGAAGGTTCTCCGCCAAGTTCTTCCTGAGCAACAATTTTTTTTACAAATGCAACCATGATTCGACTCTGCTTCATTGTGTAGACAAGAAGGAAGAGGAGAAAATTACGGAGGATATGCACAAAGGTATCTTTGGTGCTCACTCCAGTGGACATACTATGGCTAAGAAGATTCTGAGAGCAGGTTATTATTGGTAAACCATGGAAAATGATTGCCATCATCATTCCAGAACTTGTCACAAATGCCAGATCTATGCCGACATAGTACACGTGCCTCCGGTTCCTCTGAATGTCTTGACTGCTCCTTGGCCGTTTGCAATGTGGGGCATGGATATTATTGGAGAGATCGATCCTACCGCTTCTAACGGACATTGTTTCATCCTGGTCGCCATTGATTATTTCACGAAGTGGGTTGAAGCAACCTCATTTGCCTCTATTACTAAGAATGTTGTCGCCCGGTTCATTAAGCATAACCTCATATGTCGGTATGGCACCCCTGAAAGGATTATCACGGATAACGGTACCAATCTCAACAACACTATGATCACGAAATTCTGCATGCAGTTCAAGATTAAGCACCACAATTCTTCTCTGTATCGACCAAAGATGAATGGCACAGTGGAAGCCGCCAATAAGAACATCAAGAAGATTATACAGAATATGACAGTTACGTATAAATATTGGCATGAGATGTTACCATTTACTCTCCATGGCTATCGCACTTCAGTATTAACATCAACTGGGGAAACCCCATTCTCTCTAGTCTATGGTATGGAAGTTGTCCTACCTGTCAAAGTCCAGATTCCTTTCCTAAGCATTATAAAAGACGCAGGTTTAGATGAAGACGAGTGGATGCAGACTAGGCTGGACCAGATAAATCTGATTGACGAGAAAATACTTACGACTATTTGTCATGGTTAGATGTATCAGAAGCATATGGTCAAAGCCTTCAACAAAAAATTCAAGCAACAGGTATATCAGGTTGGTGACTTGGTAATAAAGTGCATCATCCTACCACAAGGTGATCCCAGGGGAAAATGGACTCCCACATACGAAGGGAAATTTGTAATCAAGAATATATTTTCTGGAGGTGCTATGATACTTACCACCATGGACGGTGAGGACTTTATGCACCCTGTGACCGCAGATATAGTCAAAAAATACTATGCACAAAAGAGACCCGCTAGGTTGATAGGCCTAGGAAAAAATAAGGGTATCTCGGTGAACCAAAAGGGTTAGGACAAAAATTAGGGATATATATAAAAAATTATACACGTGGTAAGTCGAAAACCTGAAAAGGCGGCTTGGGCAAAAAAGGGTATTCCAGTGGACTGAAAACCAGAAAGGGCGGTCTAGGAAAAAGTTAGGGATTAAAGTGCATGACTATGCCCCATTGGATCATCTACTTACATCAAGCTTTGTTATCAACGTCAAGTTCAAATGGTTCAAATTAATTTAGTCAACTTCTTCCGACAGTGAGGGATGAGATGCTCGAAGACATAGGGGCAATAGCAGAGTTGAAACTCGATGGGATCGTTTTCGCATAGTTGTTTTTCTCTGTTTTACTCTGTACTCTTTTCATTTTATGAAAATTTCCTCTTACTAGGATTTCTGTCTCTTTGTACCAAACCACCTTTTTATAGGAAAGTTATCAATACAAGCCAATTTCAAAATTCAAATTTGTTTTACTGTCTCTGTGTTGTTTGCAAAAACATCCAATGACTAAATTGAATGAACATATGCATATGAATATGATTATTGTTAACAAATATGTGCATAAAAAACAGGAATAAGAATTTACTAAAGACCCTAGGAGTTGGGATAACATTCAAGTCGTTCACAATCCCCCACACAGAAATCCCCACAGAGAAATCCCCTCAGAGCTACCTTCACAAGCTCACCCCCGACGGAGATACATTCCCCATCAAGTCTAATATGCCTTCACACAGGAAGTGGGGCATTTTCCAGCAGTTCACATGATCATCTCCCATAGTAAGTCCCCTATAGGATAAGGGAGTTTGATCATATCTCCAGCGTACAGTGAAAACTTCCTCCGCTTAGCCTATGAAATCAGAAGTGATTCCCTCAGCATGGTTTACAGGAATTTAATTCTCCAGCAGAGTTTATTTCTCCAACATTGTAAAATCCCCTACAAAATTTCCTTCTCCAGCATAATTTATTACTCCAGCAGGGTTTATTTCCCCAGTAGGGTTTATCTCCCCAACAAAGTTCATTTCTCTGATTACCGCAAACCCCCGACAAGATTCTCTTCTCTAGCAAAGTATAGTCAAGATTTCTATTCCCAAAGAGTTACTACAAAATCTGAAACCGGGCCAGATATCATTTAACTTTTTCCTCCCCAAGAGAGTTGGTATCCATATCGGAAACTCGGCCAGACAACACCTCAGAAGATTATCCATCTCTTTTATCCTCAGTCAGGGTATATAAGAACTAAATTCCCCAGTAGAGCGATGAATAACCAATGTTCCTGAACTCTTCTATCCCTAAACATAGGTCAAACATTCCTAGCGGAGTATCCTCAAGCATGAAGCGATAATCCCCAGCGGAGACATTCTAAACAAGATTGAAGATTCATATTCTTCATTCCTCAGCAACATTTAGGAATTTATGTTCCCCAGTCAAATATGTTACACGAAGCTACCAATACGCTTCAATGACATTTTACATCCATACATCATTTATAAATAGCATAGCATACACATACGAAACATATATGACACATTCTCATTTATTTTGAGAACATCATCACGCAATGCATTACATACATCATGACATTGCATAAAACTAACCTTGTTTTCTTTCAAGTTAGTTCGCAACAAATACATCTTATCGACAATTTCTCATTCTTCAGATAAAATCAAACGATGATTCATTCTGATAATTATTTGGATACAGTAAGGTGTACACTCATTCCAACACAACTTCTAGATACAACTCAGATACGGTCGAGACATAGATCCATTCTGATACGCATTCTAGCACATCTTCCAGATATACTCCAGATATGATCAAGACGTAGATCCATTCAGATACTCATTCCAGTATATCTTCTAGGTATGATCAAAACGTAGGTCCATTCTGATACTCATTCTGGTATATATTTAGGTACAGCCAAGTGTTGGCTTATTCTAATACAGATCTCAGATACAGTCGAGCGAAGACTCATTCTGGTCCACTTATAGATACAATCAAGACATGGACTCATTATAGGGTAACATTCAGATACAATTGAGGCATAAGATTTAATATTACACTCCCCAGTATAATTGAGACACAAGATTCATTATGATACTCCCCAGTATGTCTACTAGATACAGTCAGACGTAGACTCATTCTAGCATACTTCTCAGATACAATCAAACATAGACTCATTCTGATATTCCAATAAACTACTACTTTGGATGACATCTATAAGATCATCTCTGAAGACACTCCGCCATCTTTCCAAATGGCATCTTCAAGCCCATTCAAGAAATATTATCAACCAAGTATTACTCCTTGCACATGCGAGTGCAAATTTCTGGGCACTTAAGTGTTTGATCCTCTTCCACCTTCAGATCACGAATGAAAGACATGCCAATCTAACTCTTCACGTTTAAGAAGATCGGATAGGGGAAGCTATTATACCCCAAAATTTTCCCTCCCATTTTTATTCAAGACATTCTCCTAGGGTTTTCATTTGCTCAAGGTTACTTAAGAATTAACCAGACAAATTCTCCTCCTAAGCAATGGACTTACAACTAGGGTTTTACTTTTCCCAAGGAAGATTGGCTTTATAAAGCCTCAAGTGGATTTCATGGTTTCTTATATGTCTCCAAGAATGCTCATACTAAGTTTCATGCCTTGCATCACAAGTTTGCTCAGTCAATTGCTCAGATGACTGAAAATCAACTATATTAGACAAAAAGTCAATTGCGGTCAACATACAGTCAAACCTTAATATTTTTGTTCAACATCAAGGTTTTGAAGCCATATTAATGATTTGATCAAGGGTTGATCATGATTCATCAAGAAAACTCTCAATTCATCAAAAGTCAAAAGTTACCAAATTAGAGTTTTCTTAAGGAGAAGTCAACTAAACTTTGACCAAGCACAACTTTCACATGCTTCATCGGATTTTTCTCAACCAAAGCTCATTTAGAAGTAAATTAAATTTTCTACATCTTTTTATCTCTAAACTCAAGTCCAAAAAATGCTTCATTTGAGAGATATGGGCCAATACATTATAGATCATTTCAAAAACCAACAAAAAGACACTTTTTCTCAAGACAACTTACATCAAGATAAAGTATTCAAATGCAAAAATGATAAAACTAAAGATTGTAGAGGACATCTTGAGCTTTCCAAAAAGTCATTGATAACCTTCAAATGATAAAAATTGAGAGAGTTATGATTGGTGCAAGTTGGGAAATTTTGAGCAAATGCATGAAACCAAAAGTGACCAAACTTGAATTTTTGGGCTAACAGGCTGTTGTTTCAAGGTCCAAACTTGTTGTCCAACTTATAGTGAACCTATGAATTACTTCATGCACCCCTTGACCTTTTTATTCTATTTATTTGGATTTTTATTTATTTTAAATTCAAATTAAATAATTTAAAAGTCAAGGATTTTCTTACAAAGTCCAAAGCCCAAATTTTTGACCTAATTCATGCTTATATATTCTCATCAATTCAGACATCAAGGCAAACAAAGCCTTACACAAAGAAACATGTCCAAAAATATCTAAAAATCTCAAAAACTAGGGCAACTCTAAACCCTAGTGACAACCACCTTCAAAGCATACCAGCACTGCCAATCGATCCCTGAAGAGGTATAAAGTATGGATGGACCAAAGTTGATGATCCAAAGCATATAAAACCTGCACGCATACACCTCTGATTGCTTGATTTTTTTTCAAACTCATATTTCAATTTTCTTTGTGTTTTAACGCATGCTAACATTACTGATGTTCTTCTGAGGTTTAATAGTGCAGGAATAACCCAAAGCATGATCCCCATAATGGCTAAGTCGAAGCTTTCCATGTTTGTATCGATTTGACTTATTTTCTTTGTAGCTCACTCAACATCACATTTCAGCCCAAACCAACACTTCCATTGAAATCGTAAGGCTCGATTTAAGGGGGTAGGGTCCCTGGGAACCTATAATATTTGTTGTTATTTTAGGTCAAGGAAAAGACTCACCAGAGAAGATGACCGGACCTAGGGCTCCGACGCCTCTCTGGTATAGTTAATTGGTTTTATTATATAATGATTTATTTTTATTTATATCATCAGATATACAGCCACCCCAGTGGGAAGCGCGTCGAGATAAAGTCTTACTATGCCAGAGCATGGGTTCAATCCCTGCCTTTTGGTGTTTTTCTTACATTTTTCATGTTTTGAAGATTCTTAACATACAAAGCGCGTTGATCCCATTCCCTTGACATGAACGCACGCTTGGCACAGTGGCAAGACAGGCAGGGGAAAAGGCTAAAGGTATGGGTTCAACACCCACCCCTGGTATTTTCATGGTTTTTTTGGTTTCTAACCAATCTATCTTATTTTTTCCTACCCTAAATTCACTTAACCACAAACCTATTATTTTACAAACCCTAATCAAATTAGGTTTTAGGTTTCTTTATTTAATTTAATTGATCTTTTTTACTAACTAAAAATAATTAGTTTTTTAGGGTTTTCTTATTAAAGATTTTAATTAATTTAATTTAATTAATTAACATTTTTTAATTAATATTAAACAAAATTAATTAATATTTTTAGATTTATTTAGTCATCATCAAAAAACCTTTTTCTCAAAAAATATCAAAAAACTTTTCTTTTTCCTCGATTCTATTTTTATTTTACATTTTCAGATCGACTGTGCTTTCGTGAATATAATTTTTATTTCTCGAATTTCCTTTTCTCATTATTATGTAACTGTTTACGGGTTGCAATAGTTAGATTTACTTTCGGCACTGTTCTGTTATGTAACTTCCCCAAGGCCATGTAATAGCGTGGACACTTTTATTTTCCGCACTCTACTTTTCCCGTTATTATTTTATATTGTTGTTAGTAATTAGGGTGTATGTCAAGATAAAATCAAACGGTAGATAACTTTAAAACTCAAAGATAAAATAACTGAATACAAATCACCTGAACACCTACACCTCTAGGGTAACCTACGTAGGGATGTCTTAGCAAAAACCTTCGATCAAGTCATCATACAAAAATATCATAGTCCCTCGATGACTCTTCCAATGTTGCCTTTCGGTATATGATCTAGTGTCTCGAGTTGCCTACGAATAAAATGATGAAAATCCCTTACAAAATTGCTAAAGCGTCCTTACGAGTTGCCTTCGATGACCGTACAATGACCCTCGCATGTCTCTTCACATCCAACGATAGGGCTTCCTACTAACTAATAGTATGGATATTACTATCTAAAGGAGGAAGAAAATTACAAGAATGACCTTGAGTAGGTAGAATATTGTTAATCTCTTGCTCACAAAAACAAAACATTTCTCACAAACACTTTCAAAATATTTTCAAAACAAACACTTTGTATAAACTCTTACCGATATAAGAGTCATTACAAAGTTTGTCTTACATTGGCATTAAAAATATTTTCAAACAAGTCACACACAAAGCAAGTTTTCAAAAGTGAGCTAAGCGATTAAGAGCCCGTAGATAACTACAAATGAAAAGGGTGATGACACCTTCCCTTTTCATGACCTATCCCCTGAACTCAAAATCTATAAAGGTCTTTCTTGTTCTTTTCATCTTTTCCTTATTGGATAAAAGAAAACTCAGTGGCGACTCTTGCTATCCACAACATTTGTGATAAAACGAAAAAACAAATTAATTATCCCACCGCATTACACTAAGTTTTCGAATTAAACATACTTGGGCTTGCAAACATATGTTTGGGCCATGGATGATCATTTTCCTAATCGGGACAAATTTAGCGCTATGTTAAGCAATTGTAAGTGGACTTATGTAGAAGCCACACCTATTTTGAGGTTGGTCAATAGCAAATTATGTACCAATATGTTAGAGAAATGATATGTAGATCATTCTCCAAAAACATATAGCACAAGTAAAAATAAGAAAGGGATAAGATGAAGAGGGAGGGGAATGATAGTATAACCAATGTATCAGATGAAATTAGGATTTCAAATATCATCAACATCATTCATCCATTTTTATGGATTTGGTTTCTCAACCTATCAACACCCAAAATCCAATGAGGTTGAGGAGCTTATCCCAAAATAACACCCAAGTGTCTTCAAATCAAGAGCAATCAAAAAATAATGAAATATTATTTAATATAAAACAAAATTTAAATGATTTAAAAAGGAAATAATTGGTAAAATACATAAAATGTATTAAAACACCAAGTAAAAAATCCTTTAAAAAAATCAGAAGTCAAACTTGAGTCAACAATGTTGGAAAAAAATTTCCATAATTTTTTAAAGTCAAAAACTATTTTTAAAATTTAAAGAAATAAGAAAAATAAATCAAAATTTGTAAAAAAAATAGTAAAATGAAAATTAAAAATAAAATGAGATCATCAATATTTGTCAAGAGGTTATTAGATCCTTCCATAATTTTTACAGAATTTTAAAATCAAGAAAAGTATTTTTAAACAATTAAAATAATTCAAATAAAGTGAAAAATAAATTAAAAAAAATACCAAATCACAAAATAAAATTATGAAAAAATAAAAACCAGAAAGATAAAAATTAAAAGTATTTTTGATAATTTTTTCACAATTTTAGAAGTTGAAATGAATTTTTTTATGAATTTTTTTGAAGTTTAAAACAATTAAATCAAAAATAAAAAAATAAAAAAAATATCAAAGTAATGTGTACCATTGGATCAATGTCAAAACACGTTAGTAAGCTAATCCAAAGGATCACACGCGCTGTGCATGATATGGACATTAGTGAATAAACCACTGAATCATTTATTTAAAATAAATTTTGGAAAAAAAAGTGTGGCACCGTGTCATTGGTTGAGAGATGACATGTCATTATCTTCAACCTCCAGCCACGCGGAAATTACTTGTCCTTCAATCTGTAAAATTAGAAGCTCATATCGGTGTTATCCGCTTCGTCTCTTCAAGACGAATCCAATGGTACCCTCACGAAAAATTTATTTTAAACACAACTTAGTCGATTTGGAAAAAACCAAAAGGAAACAATTGAAAAGGAATTTGAAAAATCATGAGCAAAAATCACTTCCAGTTAAAAACCAACGATGCTATGAGTATCAGAGTGATGAGAGTTACATTGAAGTAACAAGTTTGGAGAGAATTGATAGATGAATCTACCTGTTGAAGCTCAACTTTAGAGATCTGAAACTTGACTTGGCTAGCACGATTCAGAGCACCTCAAGGCTTAATTATTCTTCTGTTAGCTTCAGTGAAGTTCAAGAATGAGGAATGAACAAAGAAATTGGGGTTGCAATTGCTTTAAAACCAAATTCTAAGTTGCAGAATTGAGGGGTATGGAGGAAGTTTGATAGAGGTTTCCTGGCTCTCTAAAGCTTGGGAAATGAATGAAATATCATCCTCTATTTATAGGGAAGTGAATGATGATGAGAAATGAGAGGAATTGTGAGCAAATTATGCAAACCAAGCCAGTTGTGATCATGCCAAGCGTGTGACTTGAAATGCATCAAAACGACCTCATACCAAGTGCAATTCTTATAAAAACACATATGTACAATTAGTTAACATGTTTAACAACTAAGCTTTGAGTAATTCGACCTGTAAACCCAGTTTACTCATGATAAAAAATCATGACTCGAGGCAAAAACAGATTCCATAGAGCCAACTTCAACAATGCATAGCTCACTACTCAGGGACCTTTATGGGATGATTCTTGAAGAATTTGAAAGATCTCACAACAAACTTCATAATGTGCCAAGAAAGGTAGAATTTGGATGCTTGAGCAAAAAGTTATGATCAATTGAAATCGTGAAAAACAAACTGATTTTTGTACTTAGAAATATTTCTAAGTGTTGAGCTTCAAAATAACCTATAATGTTCTTCAAAATTGCACGATCTTCCACTCAAAATTAGCTCTTGATCATTGAAGATGAAATGAAGTAGACCTCTTGAATTGAATTGTAGAATTTATATCACTCAAAAACCATAAAAATTGGAAGAGTTATAGTCTTTGAAAGATGATGAACAAATTTTGGAAAATTCACAAAAGACCTATAATCTTTTCAATTCTTTAACAACTTTCCAAGCATTTTCAAGTCTTGAATATTGAACCAAAGTTATAGTATACATCCCAAATATTATTTTGAAAAAAGAATGAGTTCAAGGAGATAAAAATTTACCAAGTTATGTTCATTTGAAGTCAAACCCTAAGGTTCAAAGGCTTTTCAAAGAGACTTGTAATCTTCTTCAAACTTAAGTGGTCTTCCATGCTAAATTAGTCTTTGATCCTCGAGGATAACTTGTTAAGGAATCTTCAAAGAGAACCATTTCTTTGGAATAAATAAAAAATCTCAAAAAAAAAAGCAAGACATTGTACTTGGAAGTCAACAAACCTTAGCTCAGAGAGTGTCAAAATGACTTGAAACCCCTTTCGACTTTTGATGATTTTTCTTGCACAATTGAATCTTGTCATGTGAAGAGAAATTGCTTTAGATGATGATAAAAACCCATAGAAAAAAGAACCAACTCAAAATATTGAAAGTTGAGATAGTTATGCACTTGTGATCACTGAATCAAGCACTTGCTCAATTAGGTCAAACTTGTTGAATCAACCTAGAATCTTTTGAACTTTCTTGGAAAAATAAAGCATGATGGATCACATTAGCTGTTGAAATGATGTTGTCTTGAACCGCACTCTAAAACAACCTGGCCAAACCTATCATCCAATATATGAAATATCAATCAATGAAGTTGTCACCGAACGTCTTTTATCCCGCCGAGAGGGGAAAGGTAAACATCGAGAAAACCTGAGAAGGGTGAAATCATGGTCTTGAGACCGAGAGATCGGGTAAGGGAGTCTGTTACACGAGGGGAAGGTATTAGCACCCCACACACCCGTAGTACTCTATGGTATCCACTCTTGTTGTCTAATCTAATGGGTGTGTAAAAAACTATATCTAAGCTGTACAGGGAATGCATGCAAAAGAAATGAGAAAAGAATGTATGGAAAATAAGAGTTGTGCTCGGTCGGGCCCTACCCCAATGCCTATGTATCCCTTTTAAGGAATCAGAGCAGCCGTAGTTCGGCTCATATATTTTGGTTGGTTTTTGTTTTTTAGTTAAGAATATAAAAGAAACAATTAAAGTGGCAAAGCATCAGATAAAACAACAAAAATATCAACAATGACGATAACATGACAAAAAGAGATGACAAGACATCGCATGGCAACACAAACTCAAATAAGGCGGTAAAACGCTAGCATGATAGCAAATTATCAGACAAGATGATGAAACATTACACCTAACAATGATATTGAAAATCAAAGCAGGATAACAAACATGTGCGATGGCGAAACACCGGCTAAAAGAAAGTGCGATGGCGAAACATCGGCTACAAGATAGGAAGATAACATGGAAAAGATGGTGATACATCAACAAATCAGAGAACCAAACATCACACCTAACAATGATATTGATAATCAAGGTAGGATAACAAGCATGTGTGATGGAGAAACATCGGCTAAAAGAATGTGCGATGGAGAAACATCGGCTAAGAGATAGGAAGATAACATGACAAAGATGGTGAAACATAAATAAACCAGAGAACAAAACATCACGCCTAACAATAATATTGAGAATCAAGGTAGGATAACAAACATGTGCGATGGAGAAACATCGGCTAAAAGAATGTGCAATGGCGAAACATCAGCTAAAAGATAACAAATAGTCATGGAAAGGATGGCAAAACATCAATAAACCAGAGAACAAAACATCACACCTAACAATGATATTGAGAATCAAGGTAGGATAATAAACATGTGCGATGGCGAAACATCATCTAAAAGAATATACGATGGAAAAACATCAGCTAAAAGATAACAAAAAGTCATGGCAAGGATGGCAAAACATTAATCTCACAAGATTTAAAACAAAAGACAAGAGGCACACGAAGAGATAAGATTGGTTTATATTTTTTTTACCTTAAAGAAAGGTTTAAGTTCATTAGAGGTATTTTATGATTTGCCAAGAAGAAGTTTAGTTTTAAAATGCAATATGCAAAGAAAAAGAAAACAACTAAGGGAGACTATTCTAATCTCTTAACCCTAATGTCATCATACAATGATTGATCCTAAGGTTGAGGATGAAAGAGGGAAATTTCTACCCTACGTTAGCATACATGGATTCTTATCCTAAGGTCTAGCTCGAGAACTAACCCTACATGAGCAATCCTAAGGGAGCATGGAAAATACCAAACAAGTAAAAAAATAAGTGTTTAAAAATGAGAAGCAAGCAAGGTACATATGCAGAATTTCCTTAAACAGGTCTTTAAATAAACCAGAGGGACTCCTGACATATATTAACAATGGAGGTCCCATCATGCAGAAGAAAGCAATGAGGAGTAGAAACAATGAAAGGGAAATAGTGCAATACCAAATGGATAACTATCCGTAGTAAATGAGCAAGAAAAGGAAACCCATAGAGCTTCAAGCAAGGTAGCATCAGTAAACAAATCAAGTCAGAAATCACGCCACCAAATATATGCATTGAGACTTCAAGGGCAGGACTATAGCAGTCACTATCACATATATATATCCTGCAAAAGAATGAGAAATATACCAAGCAAATTAATAGTGAAAGCATAACCTATTTTTTTCCACAAATAAAGTGGAACACTACAGTATCTAGTCTAAATGGAAAACTTTTCCTCAGAGTCCATCGCACATTCAACAGACAAATTAGTGATTCCAAAGAGAAATGATGAACCAGTAAAGGATGGGTGATGATATAATCATGAGAATGTAAAATGGTTATGATGGCAAGCATCAAAGGCAATAGATGTAAGAAGCATCAAGCAAACTCAAACAACAACTAGGTCAAAACTAAAGGATTGTTGCTCCTTTCCTGTCACCATGTTGAATTGACAAGTAAATATCAATCAAGGATCAAAGGAGCAAGAGAAGAATACAATCAAATACTTTAGAAGTCAGTAGAAAACACTTCACATCCATACTCTTTTATTTAATCATGATTCACAAGCATATCAAAAGAAGGGTACCACAAAATGTATCACAAAGCTTGGATCACAAGTTAGCAAGGCAAGGAAGTCAAACAAAGGCAAAGTTAGAAGACTTAAACAATTCAAAGACTTGAAATCAAGCTTCTAAAATGCTATGAGGATATGATTAAGAGTTTAAAATGTTAATTCTAAAGCATGTTGCACAAGTTCATTTAATATACCTCAAAACATTCAAAAGGAAAGAAGAAAGGAACATCAAATTCATATATGGATGAAATTGGTTCAAGCATAAAAGGTCAAGTGATATAAAGTTTTTATTAGACTATCCTTGATGTATCATTCCTCAACATGTTATAATTGGTCATTTGATGACCTCAAACTCAAGTCAAAAGTTTAATGTTCAAAGCAAAAACAAGAAAAGAACATTAGTTAGGAGGCATGAGGAAAAAGGGGTCATCAACCAATTATGGGAAATCAAGTGGATTGATTTGAATTGGTGTGAGGAAAACAGTAGCAACATGATCATTAAGTGCCAAATTATAGTCCTCACACAAGTTCATTGGCCATCAAATAAATTACAACAAGATATGCAACATCAATTGGGAACTTTCACTTTGAAAATTCATAAAAAATAGAAATGGACTTCCATATTTCAATCAAAAATTTTCACAGCATCTTTAAGATGTATAGAAGTCAGAAAGAAACTCTCAAGTTCGTTGATGGTTGAGGAAATGATTAAATAAGCTTCAAACATCATAACTAGTTGATGAATCCACCAATCTATGCATGTTTCAAAATAAATCAATGGAAAATACCAAACCTCATCAATTAATTCGAGAAAAATATTTTTGAGATCATAAATCTATCCATGAACTTCAAACAGGAGCTGAATTCAATTGAAACTTAAAGAAAATTGGTTTTTGGAATCAAATCAAACAAGGGGATTATCAAAACCCTAATTACTTATAAAATAAACTTAATTATTGATCAATTAAGTTCCAATTCTAAACAATTCAATCTAAATTCATACAAAAATAGAGAAAACTCCAAGGATCAGAAAACTTGTTTTTCCATATTTTTAGAATTAAAGAAAAATTAGAAATAAAATCCAATTCAAGCAATTAATCAATTAAACACATATTCACATATTTAAAATAAAATTCTACTCAAAATTCAGAAAAATATTTAACCAAAAATATATTCAAATATTAGAATTAAAAACAAGCTTCAATGATTTTTTGTGGAATTTTTGGAGTAAGGGAAATCTCAAAATAAAATTGAAAATTAAACAAACAATTAATTAAACACAACGGATTTTTAAATCAATCAGGACATTTTCAAAAATTCCAAAAAAAATACACAAGGTCAGAAATATTGTTCTTAGATTTCATGAATTTTTTCAGAATTTTCAACCATTTTTGAGCAAGAAACAAAATCAAGTAAAACAAGTTATAAAACAAAATTCAAATAGATGCAAAATTCAAATGGACCAATCAGAAGGTTACACGCTTCGTCTTCAACCTCCAGCCCTAACCAAAAACGTGCAAAAACAGATGCTAGGGCTCAATGTTTAGATCCACACCACATACTCATTTCCACACTATTTTTCATGAAATTTCGTGTAAATTAAAGCTAGGAATAAGATCTACGTTATGATATTCGAATCTCATAGAATGATTAACCATAGATCAAGAACGGATCTCATGAAGATTGCAAAAACACACTGAACAAGATATTTCAGAATTATCATACATGCATATTTCATCAAATCAAAAGCTCTAAAGCTGCAAAAACACTCAATGAACATCAAGAAACATGATTCTAAACTCAAATCATACAATTCATGACCAGAAATCAAGATCCAAAGTTGAGGATTCTAACCTTTTAGACAAAAGTGTATCTACTGTCTCCTTCACTCCAGCTGCAAACCAAGCCTCGATCTACAATCCTTAGCACTTGGAGAAGGGAATGCAAGAAGAATCACTCAAAATGCACGAGCAAACTGGGAGAATCGAAGAAATGGACTTTGAGAGAAAAAGTGGTTTTAGATCTGAATTTCCTCCAATGCAGCCTTTCGTTCTTCCCTTTTTTTCCTTTCTCCCCTCCTTCTTTTGGATAAGCAATCTAGTGTTTATATAGGGTATTTAGAGTGAGGGAAATAGGGTCATAACTCATAGAAATCTGTTGGAGGGTAATTTGGCCAAAACAGGAAAATGGAAATGTGATATCTGGCCTGCCCAAGATAACACTTCGATTGGTCCAAATTGAGAGGAATCCAAGAGAGAAGGAATGAGATTTCAAACAACCCTCAAGATGACACTTTGAATGTTCAAACGAAGAAAGAAAAAAATGAGAAGCAAGAGGCTTCGACCAGCCCTCAAGATGACACTTTGAATGTCTAAACGAAGAAAGAAAAAATGAGAAGCAAGAGGCTTCGACCAGCCCTCAAGATGACACCTTCAATGTCCAAACGAAGAGAGAAGAAATGAGAAGCAAGAAGCTTCGACCAACTTAAAAAGCTACTTTGAATGGACCAAGCTAAGGGAAATCAAAGAGAGCAAAAGAGGCTTCGACAAGCTTACAAAGCTACTTCGAATGGGCCAAATTGAGGGAAACCAAAGAGAGCAAATGAGGCTTCGACCAGCTTACAAAACTACTTTGAATGGTCCAAGCTAAAGGAAATCAGAGAGAGCCACTCGAATCCAGCTTCAGCACCCAACTTCCTCAAACCACAACTCCTTCGAATTTAAATCAAATTGATTGATTCCAAGTTCAATGAGAAGCTTTCACAATCCTCTTCAAAATGCACGATGCACATTTTTGAATTATGCCTTGAACCAAAAGATATAGGCATGTTACCAACTGTTTGATAAATTGCCTAGGAAAAATGCCTTGCCTTGCCTGGCCATACGCCCAAGGTGCCTCAACAAATTCCCAAGTTTCCCTAAACTTCCAAGGCTCATAACTTTTGATTTTGAGTATGAAGTGTGTTTTTTGTCCTCTGTGGGCCCTTGTAGATTTTTCCCCCTCTTCAATTGGCAAAAAGAACCACCAAAATCCCCTGAAGAATGAGAAAGTTATGCCCTTGCAATGTCAGGCCAAAAATCAAGAACACTTAGTGAAATTTTCAATCACCAAGATAACTTCAAATCCAAGTAACCTCTCAAACTTGCAATTCACATCAAAACCAATCATAAATGACCATCACTCATGAAAATACATGTCAAATGTCTCACGTTGACCAAAAGTTCACTTGGTTAACTTTGACTTTATTGACTTTGAGTAAAATGATTATTTTGCCCCTTTGATTCAATTGAACCACTTCTCTTCAAAATTGGTGAACAAAACTTCAAACATATGACATTCCAAACACATAGAGGCTATGGAAAGAGTTTCCACTCAAAATTACAAAGAATCCCTGATTAAAACCCCAACCATACTTTTGACTGAAGAATCAAAAGGAAGTGATTCTCCTTATAAATAGCACAATACTCACCCTTTTGATGATCCAATGAGGTGGATAAGATATCTTGAGATATGTGATACCTTTGGGCTTGAAAGATCCAGAGGTTTAGATAATTAGGCTTTCCTTAAGCAACTTGTCAATACAATCAATCTTCCAAAGCTTGAGGGAGGCTTGATAAACAAAAACCTTGATCCCTACACCATGTATGAATGCAATGCAATATGATGTTTATGATGAAACATAAGCCTAAATCAAGAGGGTAAATTTTGGGGTGCAACAGCTGCCCCTATTCAATTATCTTTAACTGGATAAGTGAGAAAAGTGATAACTTTCAAACGTTCAGAGTTGAAGATGATTGAATATGAAAGAACCCGAAAACTTACACTCTTAAAGAAAAAAGCAAAACCTCCCCAAAGACAAAGAATGTCAACAGACACGGGATAAAAAAGATACCAAACGAAATTGGATTTAGCAAACAGAGGGTTTAATGAACATTGGGCCTCTCAAGACATGTGCCAGAATGAAGTTGTAACACAGTGTTTTAAGAAAATTGAAATAGAACTAAAACATAGAAGAGTAGATGAAACTAAACTTCAAAATAAATGTTCCAGGGCAAAACCGGGCTTCAAAAAGGGGTGAGATAAGACTCAAACCACATAGAATAGGCGAAACTAGACTCTAGAAAAGAAAAAGTATGCGGGGCAAAGTGGCTAGAGTGCGTGATTCTAGGAGCACCTGCAAATCTCAACCTAAGATAGATAGTTTGAAGGAACTGAAAGAATCCCAGGAGAGAGGAACAAAACGAGACGAAACTCGACCCAAAAACTAGTTAGGAGATACTAAACTAGATGAGTACCAGGACGAAACTGGATTTCACGCACGGGTAACGAGGCGAAAATCGACCCATAGCAAGAGTGGTGAGAGTGTATATTTATTAGAGCACTTGCTGGTCTCAGATCAATGGATAAACAGTGACAAAAATTGATAGAAGAATCCAAGGAACAAAAGACTGATTTCAACCAGGGACGCAACATGAACACTGCAAAGAGACTCGGTAAACGAAAACCGTCAAAGGGTCCAAGGTATGAAAACAAAAACGAGATAAAACTCGACTCAATAACTAGTTAGGTGAAACTAAACTAGATGAGTACCAGGACGAAACTGGATTTCATGCACATGCGACGAGATCGAAACTCGACTCAAAGCAATGTGATGAGAGCACATGTTTCTTATAGCACCTGCTGGTCTCAGATCAATGGATAACAGTGATGAAAATTGATAGAAGAATCCAAGGAACAAAAGAGACTTATTTCAACCAGGGACGCATCACGAACACTACAAAGGGACTCGGTAAATGAAAACCGTCAAAGGGTCCAAGGTATGAAAACAAAAAACGAGGCGAAACTCGACTCAATAACTAGTTAGGTGACACTAAACTAGATGAGTACCATGATGAAACTGGATTTCATGCGCGGGTGAGGAGACGAAACTCAGAGCTCAACCCAAAGCAAGGTGATTAGGGCGTAAAACAAAAAACCTGCTGAAAGTGAATACTAGGGCGAAACTGGTATTCAAAAAGGTACATCAATGGACATTGAAATGAACCGACAAGGGTAGTAAAGACCCGAGAAGACTGTGCCATGGAAAAACTGAACTACAATCAAGAGTGGACACTTAACCAATCAAATGATTAACATCAAAAGGATATTTGTATGATGAAACTAAGATAATGAGGGTGAAGACCTTGCTGGGGATATAATCTGAAGAATTTAAAAAAACACTGAGGAAAACAATAGCAATAAGGGCTTATGTTCCGATGCATGTTTAAAAAAAAAATTAATTTAGCGTAATGCTCCATATAATGGAAATGCTACGCGTTTTAGTAGATGCAATGTAATGATGCATGTTTGAATGCTTCACTGGGGAATGGCCAATCGGGAAGCCAATAACTCAGAAGTCAGAATCTGACAAGACTTGCAAAAATAAATTGCAAAATCTCTTGTAGAAGAGAAGATATAAGGAAACGCTGAGGAGGAACCCTTGAAGAGCTGGAACTCCGCGTGGAGTAATAACTGAGCAATCAGTAGAAACAGACCACAAACACCGAGAGGAGTTGCAAAAATAAATTGCGAACTCTGCTAGGTAAGATCAAGGAAAAACTTTAATCTCTGGAAAAGAATGCCAAAATAGAAATCGGCTGTTGTTGGAGAAAGATTAGGGCAAGACTATAAATCTCTAGAAAGGACAACGTGCAGTCGCGTTGAGTGTGACACCAGGATAATAAATCAGATGTAGGGAATTAAAACCCACGCTGGGGAAACTTTCATCGAAAAGTCCTCTACTGTTTTCCAAAGATTAACAAAATCTCAATTAACCGGCCAGTAACGACTATACTGAGGATAAGGAAGGATCCTTAAATAAGGATGCCCCAAGCAATGAAATAGCTGGGAAATGAGAGATCAGGACGAGGAATCTCTGATTGGAAACTCCACTAGGGAGTTGAAACTTCTTCAGACTTTGAATTCTCATCTAAGCAACTCCACTGGGAACATGAGACATCTTCAAACTTGAAGTCTTGGAACGAAGCCTTTCCCTTGAAAAATATTTCTGAGCAACAAAACCCTGTTGAGGAAACAAAACTCCACTTAAGGATACAAAACTCTGTCGGGGAGTATTTTGCTAGGGATTCCCGAACCTTTTGGTATGTAACCATGTGTTGTACCCCAAAATTTGCCCTCCCATAATTCTTCAAAGATTTGCCAAGACAAGCTGCAAAATTCCCCAAGGGTTGCACAGTGCAAGATCTCCTAAGCAGTCAAAACTAGGGTTTGTGTTCTGATCAAGAAAAGGAAGTTTTCAAAGGTCCAATCAAGTCTCACATGCCTACAAATATGGTCAAGTATCCTCATATCAAGTTTCAAGGCATTCAGCACAAAATTGCACAGTCAAAAACCCTAATTGCACTACAGTCAACTGTAGGGGCAAAATGGTCATTTGACAGTCAGAAGTTCAAATTTTTGGTCAACATATCATTTTGAAGCCACAAACATCATTTGATCAATGCTTGATCATGATTCTCAAAGTTTGGCTCAAAAATCATCAAGATGCAAAAGTTTCCTTATTTGGACAGCTGAAAAAGTCAACTGAAATTGACCAGGGCATAACTTTCACATGGATTATCAGAAAAATCCCATCCAAAGCTCATTTTTAAGAGAAAGACATTTCCTACAACTCATCTTCATACTTCAAGTCCAAGAAATGCCCTCACAAAAAGTTATCAATTTCAACATTATAGGTCATTTTCAAAAGTCAACAAAAAGGGACTTTAAGTCAAAGACCATAACTTGAGATTGGTAAATCAAAATGACATGGGACCAAAGGAATTGGTTAGAGGACTCAAAGACCTTTCCAAAATGTCCAAGAACATGAGAAAAGCTTAAAAATTGAGCAAGTTATGCCTTGTGGAAGTTGGGAAATTTTTGGATATTTTAAAAAGTCAACATTGATTCAAATGACCTAAAATTGCTAATGGGCCCATTTTTCCTCCATAATTCATCATCCATGGCATGTGCACGACCACTTGGCCCAAAGGGAAGTATTTTCTCATTTTTTATTTATTTATTTGAATTTTTATTTATAATAATTCACTTAAATCAATTAAATATGTGAAAAATATTTAACTTAACCTAACAAATCTTTTTGTACATGTTTTAGCCTCGAGATTTCGTGCATATGCAGATAAGGAAAGATTTGGAGAGATTGGAGATGATTTGAAGCAAAAACACATGAAAAAAGATTGAAAAAATCTTAGAAAATCAAATTTCCAAAATCAATGAATGCAATGGATTTGATTGATTTTTCTTGACCTAATGGACTCAATACAAAAGCCTGAATACAACCCTAGTGCAAGAACACACTAAGCTGCACAAAAGAGCACAAATCAAACTTGGAATTTTTATCTAAAAACTCAAATCTGAAAACCACTTTTGAGGGCGATTCAAAACATAATTCTTGTTCCATTAGCTTGCCAAGGTTGCCCAGAAGCGATTACAATCAAAAACCTTCATCAAAGCTCAAGGAATCGGTATACAGAACTCCAAATATTTCATGAAAAACTCATAATCGTGTTCTCAAATCTAGGCATTTTCATAACATTTTATTCATTGATTCGTGTTCCTTATGAAATTCTGAAGCTAACCAATATATTTAATTGCCTTTTTATGTGTTGTATGCAAATATGCCATTGTTGATATTTAGGGTTCTTCAACCTTAGAATTAGGGCTTTTGAAATAAGGCAAAATTGGAGGCTGAGACCAAGACCATTGGATTCAACGCGTTTGGACGAATAGAGACCAACACTCGCGATCAATTTATGAGGCCTTATGGCCTATTCGCTATTTTTTCATATGGTACTTTCAGCAACGCGTGAAAACCGTTGCTTATATTGTTATTGTTTCAGGAAAAATAAAACACGATGAAGAAGATGGTGTGGTGGCAAGACGTGATAGGCCAGTTCAAAAATTCGCGCGCTGAAGGCATTAAGGGATTGTTTTCTTTTATTATATTTGCTTGTTTATTATATATCAAAACGCGTGGAATGGCTTAGTGGTGAGCAAGGCTATTGGTAACATTCCTGACCTGGGTTCGAGCCACAGGTCTTCAATAATTTCTATGTTATTTTTCATTTAACGTTCACATGCAGCGCCTACGTTATAATAGTCCATGATACACCATCAGAATCCAGCGTACACGCGTCTTGGAGCATCAGATCAAAGGCTGAGAATTGATGAACACCCTAAGCTTGAGTCAACATGCCAGCACGTGAGTAAAAAAGTCCAATAAGGCCACAGTAAAATGGGCCTGAATTGCTAACAAGAGACCTCCATATTGGGGACTGACACCCCCTTTGGTTTGCAACTTCTTTTAATTTTCTCTATTTTTTATTCTTGTTATAATTTTTTTATTTTTCTTTTAATTACTGTTTGTTTAATTAATTATATTTTCATAAAATCATAAAACACATAAAAAAGTCAGAAAAGAGCAAAAATAATCAATATTTTTATTTCTAGTATTTTTATAAATAAATTTGCATGTAATTGAATTTAGTTTTAAATTAGGTTTGCAATTTTAATTCTTTTAATAAAAATCTAAAAAATGTAGAAATAGGTTTAATTAATGTTTTTATTCCCTTTAATTTTTCTTTTTATAATAATATTATTTATTTTATTTATTTTTATAATCAAATTTGCATGTAAAAATTAGGTTTAATTTAGGTTAAATTCTAATGTTTTTCTTAATAAATTAAAATAAAATAGAATTAGGGTTAGCGTTTAATTGCAATTAAGTTTTTCTATTAAATCTTAAAAGACATAAAAATACCAAAAAAAAAACAATTTCTTTTCTTAATTAATTAATTCATGTAATTTTAATATTTTGCAAAAAGGGTCCAACGCCCTTGTTTCGATTTAATTATTAATTCGCATATTTATTTTCTTTTCCGTTTAAATAATTATGTACCTCTCCCGAAGCCTTGTAAATAACTTCTCGCACTTTTACTTTCTTTATTTTCTGTCCAAATCGGGTTCGAGAAAATTTTGGCGATGTGGACCCGCGCCTTTTGTAATAGCTTAGAATTTACTTTTCTCGCAATTTTTAACTGTTAAATAAAACATGAAAGAATGTATGGACGAAATAAAAACAGGCGTAGAACACCAATAACATGACAAGATAAATGCAAACGAAAACGACACACGAATCGCACACACCACCCCTAGGGTACGCCTCACTGTTGCCTTGCCTCGAAAGGTGATCGTCGAGTAGAGGATGTCTTAGTAAGTCCTCATGATCCGGGAACCTGGCATGAGGGTAGCTTCTAAGGTGTCTTCCCATTGCTCTGGTGATCACCATGTCCCGAACCTCGAATTGACCCGAACACCTCCAACGGTGGTGCTACCTACCTCTCAATGGTGGGATGGCACTACTTTAAAGGACATTTACACAGACGAATTCCTTAGGGTAGGTAGATGACTCATGGATACTTTCTCTATTCAAAAAAACAAATCAAAACTCTTTTCACACTGACCTTTTCAAAAAGCTTTCGAAAGCAATTTTTCAAACACTCTTGAGGACCGATACAAGAGTCGAACTGGAATTTTCAAAGAAACTTTTTAAAACCCACAGTTGAAAAGCAAATAAACCTTTTGAAAACACAAATGAGCAAGTATCTAAGAGCCCATGGATAACCATGGATAGAAAGGGTGCTAACACCTTCCCTTTCTATAACCTACCTCCCGAACCGAGAGCAATCTCTTTAAGAAATTTTTCTGTGCTTTTGTCCTTTCCATTTGGAGAAAATAAAAGACGGTGGCGACTCTTGCTTCCGCGACATTTCGCGAACCAGCGTTAAACAGTCAGTTCCAGATCCACCGATCACAGAACTGGCGACTCTGCTGGGGACCAAACTTAAAGTGAGGTGTACCTTAGGGATAGTTCATAACTGTGTTTTCACTTGTATTGATTTGCTTGCTTTACTATTGTGGGTTGCATCGGAGTTACATAGATCCTAACCCGGATCTGGGGATACCCTGTTTAGGTAGCATAAGCTGTGAGGGACCTGTCCGGCGTAGACCGACACGGGTGAAACAGTGGCTACGTTGGTGTGGCACCTTGGTCTGTACCGATATCCCTTGTGTTGCAACGAGGAGAATATGGGTCTTCTAAGGAGTCATTAAGCACCAACAACCTTAGAACCTTAATTGACACAACTTGGCCTTTAGAATTGTAGCAGTATGCTACGCCCATTGAGGCTAAACTCTCGTGATGGTTCTGGCTGCAAGAAAAGATTGCGATGCTGGAGTTATGACCGATTGAGGGTAGTCAATGATATTGGGATCCTCTAAGAACCCGGTTACTTTTGATTAGGACAGGTATGAACCAACAAACTGAAAGAGGGTAGTACCTAGACCTCATGCTGGCCTAAACTTTAGGGGCTTGCCTTGTGTGACTTGTGTGCCTTACCATGTTTGCCTTCGTATCTATTTGTGGTGTGCTTTATCATAACATCATAGCATCATGAGCATTGCATGCATCCTGCATAAGGACTGACCATTTCAAAGACAAGAGGGTTTCACCTTTGCTCTGTTTTGTAGGATATTATGATGCCTGTGCGAAGGAATACTATCCGGTTCAACTTTGTTCGTTCACCTGAGTTGCTTGATGAGTTGGTTAGCAGAATTCCAAATACCACTTCCTTCATTCAGAGGCATGGTTCTCTTCTCAGCTTAGTCACTGCAAAGCGGGATCAACAGTTGATGAGTGTTCTGACCCAGTTCTATGACCCTCTGTACCAGTGCTTCACCTTTCAAGACTTCCAGCTGGTCCCTACCCTGGAAGAATTCTCTGATTTGCTTGGTATCCCTATCTTGGATCAGACTCCCTTTACCGGTTGGGAAAAGACCCTCAGGCTTGAGGATGTTGCTGCAGCTCTTCCTTTGACCCATCAAGAGGTAACAGACAACTGGGTGACTAGAAGCGGAGTTAAGGGTTTCTTGGCCAAGTTTCTGATTGGTAAAGCTAACAGTTTCTGGAATGACCTGGACTTTAGGGCATATGAAGACATCTTGGCTCTCCTAATCTATGGGTTAGTCCTGTTTCCTAATCCTGACAACTTCATCAATGTCACTGCCATAAGGATCTTTATGTCTCAGAATCCTGTGCCCACTCTCGTGGGTGACATCTTGTAACAACTTCATGCTCGTACTATCCGAAGACGAGGAACCCTATGGTGTTGTATCCCTTTATTGGTGAGGTGGTTTATTTCGCACCTCCCTAAGTTCGTACTAAAGAACCAAGAAGGAAGAGGTTGGGCTCATAGGTTAATGTCTCTCACTGATAAAGACATCATTTGGACTTGCAGAGGTTTGGATGAGATAGCTATTATTGATCGATGCGGGGAATACCCTAATGTTCCTCTGATTGGTACCCAAGGAGGGATCTCTTACAACCCATGTCTAGCACTCCGTCAGTTTGGAAGAGCAAGAAGAGCAGGCCCCCATGAGATGTTGGTGCCTCACATCAGTTTCGAGTTTCAGGTGGATAGTGACGAGCTCCGTCGTAGGTTCATCAAGGCTTGGGGCAAGGTTCATAAAGCTGACCCACAAGAGTTAGGGCCAAAGACCTCTTTACCTATGGAAGCCTACTACAAATGGGTTCGCATTCGTGCTCAGAAGTTAGGTATGCCGTATGAAGCTGTCAGACCTGTCATTCTTGAGTGTCCTAACAAAGATGGTGTTCCTCCAACTGTCCTCCCTCCTCAGATACCTACTGATTATGAGACATTGAAGAGATCTTGGTCGCAACTGCGAGAAGAGCGGGATTCTTATCGGGAAAAGTTCAACGAGCAGGAATCAAAGATCCAGAAGCTGACAAAGCAGTTGGAGAATGAGAGAGCTCTGAATGCCTACATCCGTACTGAGAAGAGGAGACCATGGGATCAATAAGGAGCTCCAGATGTGCTTTTACAGTTTTATTTCCTGTTCAGTATTTCCTTTCATGTAACGCCTAAGGGCAACCTGTTGAATAATTCCAGTTTCAAAGTTGAATCTAATGAAGTGTGTTCCTTTTTGTTTACAAAGTTGATTCCCGATTGTCTTTGAAAACATAAATCATACGCATTTCATACATCATGTGCATAGCAGGTTTTTCCTCTTTTCAGGTTGCTTACAGTTCTTCGCTGTTTATTTCAGCATCATGAATCTCGACTCGTCATCAACTGAGACCTCCATCAAGGCTCTTCAGGCGCAGAATGCGCAGTTTCAGGAATTAATCAAGGGTCTGGCTCAAGGCCAAGAAGAACTGAAGGCTATGCTCCTGAAGAAGGAGAAGAGGAAGAAGAGAAGAACTGTTCTGTTCAACTCGGGCCGAAGGTTTGGCAATACTCTGCAGCAGGAAGAGGCTGGTTCTTCTGTTGGCAAGAGTAGTCCTCAGGCAGAAGCAAGGGTTCCTAGTCCGGTAGTCTCCGACAACGAGACTGATTTTGATGAAGAGCAGTACCCTCCTGCAGAAGACAGATACAAGCAACTGGAGGATAGGTTGAAAGCTATGGAGGTTCAACAGGTACTTGGGCTGGATTTCGGAGATCTGGGTTTGTCAACTGGTGTGATCATCCCTCACAAGTTCAAAGCACCATCCTTCTCTAAGTATGACGGGGCGTCTTGTCCCAAGCTGCATCTAAGGTCCTATGTTCGGAAAATTCAACCGTACTCTGCGGATAAGAATTTGTGGATCCACTTCTTCCAGGAGAGTCTTTCAGGGACTCATCTCGAATGGTTCTATCAGCTGGATGGGACCAAGGTTCGTAACTGGGAGGAGTTGGCTACTGCTTTCTATAAGCAGTATCAATATAATGCCGACCTTGCCCCTACACATACTCAACTCCAGGGTATGTCGTTAGGTGCAAGCGAAGGTTTTAAGGAGTACGCTCAGAAGTGGAGAGACCTGGCTGGTAGGGTGCAGCCACCATTGACTGATCGGGAGTTGGTAGACATGTTCTTGGGGACCCTATCTGGGCCGTTTTTCAACCATCTGATCGGGAATTCTTCTGCTGGGTTCACTGATTTGATTCTAACTGGAGAGAGAATTGAGGCTGGGCTAAAGTCTGGGAAGATTCCGAAGGGTGCATCATCTAGTTCTGAGAAGAAACCCTTCAAGAAAGAGTCTAGTGCCGTGTATGGTTCCAAGAGATCAGAGAGACCTGAGCGCCGCCAATCTGTCAGTGCGGTAATGATTGCTAAGCCTGCTGCCGCTCCTCGGCCGACCAATCCTCAAAGGGCTGAAAGACCCCGGAGGGAGTTTACCCGGTTAAGCATGACCCTATCACAGATCCTGCCACAGTTGCTATCCACCAATTTGGTGACTGTCAGGGAGGCTCCGAAGTTCCCCAATACTGCATCTCCTAAGTACAACCCGAATGCTCGTTGTGCTTACCACTCAGATAGCCCGGGGCACTCTACCGATGACTGTTGGACGTTAAAGAATAAGGTGCAAGACCTTATCGACGCGAAGGAGATACAGTTCGAAGCGCCTGAGAGGCCGAATGTAGTTACTGCTCCTATGCCTCAACATGGGGTAAATGCTGTTGACGAAGACGTTTATGCTGTTTATGTGGATGATCTAGCCACTCCTCTGAAGATTGTCAAGAAGAACCTACTGCAGGCCGGTTTATTTCCGGGTTGCAGTGAGGGTTGCCTGTTCTGTGCTGTGTCCCCATCTGGTTGTCCCTTGCTGAAGTTAGGCATCCAAAGCTTAATGGATAGCAAGGAGATTCTATTCAAGAAGTCTGCTGTTCAGTTGGTTCCGGTGGAAGAGGTTTCTGTGGTTACCATATTCAATAATCCAATCCCGGCTCTCCCGAAGAAGCCCGTTCAAATCATGACCGTTGCACCTGTCATTATCACTGTTCCGGGGCCCCTGCCCTATGTATCTGATAAAGCTGTCCCCTGGCATTACGGGGCAGATGTGTATGTGAAGGGGATTAAACAAGAGTTCAACGCTGGTGCCAGCATCTGTGACATCACTGGCCCAGCCAAGGTTACCCGCAGTGGCAGGCTCTTCTCGCCTGACATTGCACCGCCTGCTGCCCGAAGACCACTTCTCATAACCCCTGCAAGTGTACTTGTTCCTGCTGCTGATCCAATTGTTTCTCCTGCTGCCGACTCATCCAATGCTCGGGGCAAAAGAGTTGAAGTTGAGCCTGCCCAGATGGAGGCACCTGTACCTATAACTGCTGAGGCCTCCCAACAAGAGATGGAGGAAATTCTAAAGATAATAAAGAAGAGTGATTTCAATGTTGTGGAACAGCTGGGGCACACGCCCTCCAAAATCTCCATGCTCTCTTTATTGCTGTGCTCCGAGGCCCATGCTAAGGCCTTGATCTCGTTCCTCAAGACGGCCCATGTGCCACATGAGACATCTGCAGTCCAGTTCACTGATTGCGTAGCAAATTTGACGGCAGACAATGGCTTGGGTTTCTCAGATGCTGATCTGACTGCGAAGGGAAGAGACCATAATGATGCTCTGCATGTCTCTATCGAATGCAGGGGCACTACCTTGGCACATGTGTTGGTGGATACTGGTTCTTCTTTGAATGTGCTGCCCAAAAAGGCTTTGGACCGTTTAGACTGTGAAGGCCTGGAATTGAAACCCAGCAATATCATCGTCAGGGCCTTTGATGGTTCAAAGAGGATGGTTCATGGAGAGGTTGACATTCCGATTCGTGTGGGCTCTCAGGTGTTTAACTCCACATTTTATGTGATGGATATCCGTCCATCTTACTCTTGTCTATTGGGTCGACCTTGGATACATAAGGCTGGGGCAGTGACCTCTACCTTGCACCAGAAGCTGAAGTACCCCGTCAGAGGGAAGATCGTCACTGTGCAGGGAGAGGAGGAATATATAGTGAGCCACCTGAACTCCTTCAGGTACATTGAGATGGATGGGGAGTTTATTGAAACCCCTTTTCAGCATTTCGAGGAGGTGCTTCCTATCTCAGCAGCAACAGAAACAGCAGCAGAATAAGTTGTTCCTTTGAAGATGGCGTCCCTAAAGGATGCCCGGGCTGTGGTTCAAAAGGGTGAATGTGCTAACTGGGGCAGGCTTCCAGACTTTACTCAGAAGACTGATAAATTTGGGCTGGGTTTTACTACAGAGGGTCAGAAAGCTATGAGGAAAGCGAAGATCGGAAGACCTCCTGTATTCATTACAAGTCCAGGAGTGAATGCTGTTGAGGAAGACAATGAAGTGGATGAGGCTGAATTCAATAGCTGGATCTATCCAACGGCTGAAGGCGGGTTGAACAATTGGATTGCTAAGGACCATACCCCTGTTACCTTTGTGACGCAGTAATAAATTTCTTTGTTTCGTTATTTTGTAATAAACAATAAATTGAATTCTATGGCCCGGTGTCTTACCCGAGACACCGTGGTTCTATTTGTGAGGGCATATAAATTGTCATTTCATATATCATGAATGAAAATCTTGGACGTTTTCCCGCATTGCAAATATTGTGCTCCTTTTCTGTCTTTCTTTCCTTTACATATATTTCAAAACAGCTGTATTTACACACACACTCACTCATACAGGTTTCAATCCACTCTGGATCTTACTGGTAACGACTCTGCTACTGCCAATTATGACTTCGAAAATCCGATCAACTTAGCCGAAGACGAAGGTGAAGATGATTGCGAAGTTCCTGGCGAGCTTGCTAGACTGTTGCTTCAGGAAGAGAGGGCAATTCAACCCCATGAAGAGCCAGTGGAAACAATCAACCTGGGTACTGAGGCAGACAGGAAAGAGGTAAAAATTGGCGCCAACCTAGAGCTCAGCGTGAAGCAACGGTTAACCAAGATGTTACATGACTATATGGAGATCTTTGCCTGGTCCTACGAAGACATGCCTGGGTTAGATACCGATATTGTGGTCCATCACTTGCCAACTAAGGAAGACTACCCTCCAGTTAAGCAAAAGGTCCGTCGGATGCGTCCAGAGATGTCTGAGAAGATTAAAGCCGAGGTCATGAAACAGTTTGATGCCGGGTTCCTTGCAGTGACTTCTTACCCTCAGTGGGTTGCTAATGTAGTGCCGGTACCTAAGAAGGACGGTAAGGTCAGAATGTGTGTCGATTACAGGGATTTGAACAGGGCCAGCCCCAAGGATGATTTCCCCCTACCTCACATTGATGTCCTTGTTGATAATACAGCTCAGCACAAGGTATTCTCTTTCATGGATGGCTTTTCAGGTTACAATCAGATCAAGATGGCACCTGAAGACATGGAAAAGACTACATTTGTTACTCAGTGGGGCACCTTCTGCTACAAGGTCATGCCATTCGGGTTGAAAAACGCTGGGGCAACCTATCAACGTGCCATGGTTGCCTTATTTCATGACATGATCCATCATGAGATAGAAGTGTATGTGGACGACATGATCGCTAGGTCCCAGACTGAGGAAGAGCACCTAGATCATCTGCAGAAGTTGTTCGACCGTTTGAAACTGTACAAGCTGAGATTAAACCCGAACAAGTGCACCTTCGAGGTAAGATCCAGGAAGTTGCTAGGCTTTGTGGTAAGTGACAAGGGTATTCAAGTGGACCCTGCTAAGGTCAAAGCTATTCAAGAGATGCCAGTTCCCAAGACAGAGAAGGAAGTCAGAGGCTTTTTAGGACGCCTGAATTACATTGCTCGGTTCATCTCACATCTGACTGCTACCTGTGAGCCAATCTTCAAGCTGCTGAAGAAAGATCAGGTAGTACGTTGGAACGATGAATGTCAGGCTGCTTTTGACAGAATCAAGGAGTATCTCCAAGAACCACCTATCCTTATGCCACCGGTTGAAGGGAGACCTCTGATACTATATCTAACAGTGCTTGACAACTCAATGGGGTGTGTGCTGGGGCAGCATGACGAGTCTGGCCGAAAAGAGCATGCCATTTATTACCTTAGCAAAAAGTTTACCGACTGTGAGACCCGATACTCACTGCTTGAGAAAACTTGCTGCGTTTTGGTATGGGCTGCTCGCCGGCTGAGACAGTATACGCTGACTCACACTACCTTGTTGATCTCAAAGATGGATCCTATAAAGTACATATTCGAAAAGCCTGCTCTGTCTGGGAGAATTGCAATATGGCAAATGATCTTGACGGAATACGACATTCAGTACACGACCCAAAAAGCCATCAAGGGAAGTGTATTGGCAGACCACCTGGCACATCAAGCTGTAGATGATTATCAGTCGATGAACTTCGAGTTTCCAGACGAGAGCATCATGATAGTAACTGATTGTGAAGTACCCGGACCGGATGAAGGACCTGAACCAGGATCCCGATGGTCTATGCACTTTGACGGAGCCTCCAATTCTTTGGGAAACGGTATCGGCTCCATAATCATATCTCCACAAGGTACTCATACTCCACTCACTGCCCGGCTATGTTTCAACTGTACCAACAACATGGCGGAGTATGAGGCGTGCATCATGGGTCTCCAAGCTGCGATCGACTTAAGGATCGAGTTTCTGAGCGTCTTCGGAGATTCCGCTCTGGTGATCAATTAGATCAAAGGAGAGTGGGATACGAAACATCCGAACCTGATTCCTTACAGAGAATGTGTGTTGACCCTGATCCCCCACTTCACAGAGATAACCTTTGAGCACTTTCCAAGAGAAGAGAATCAGTTAGCGGACGCGTTAGCTACAATGTCTTCTATGTTCAAGGTCAAATGGGATAATGAGGCTCCCCGGATCATCATCTGGAAACTGGACGAACCGGCATACTGTTGTGATCTCGAAACTGAATTGGTGACTGAGAAGCCTTGGTACCATGAAGTGAAGAGATATCTAGAAGCTCAGGAATACCCTGAAGGCGCCTCTGTCAATGATAAGAAGTTCTTGAGGAGATTCGCAGCAAAGTTCTTCCTTAGCAATGGCATCTTGTACAAGCGAAACCATGATTCAACCTTACTGCGTTGGGTAGATAAGACTGAAGCAGAAAGGATCATGGAAGAGCTACATGAAGGGACCTTTGGTACGCATTCCAGTGGACATACTATGGCTAAGAAGATCCTACGGGCAGGATATTACTGGTCCACAATGGAAGCTGACTGTTACCAACATTCCAGGACATGCCATAAGTGCCAGATTTATGCAGACAAGGTGCATGTTCCTCCGGTTCCCCTGAATGTTCTGACTGCGCCTTGGCCGTTTGCAATGTGGGGCATAGACATGATCGGCGAGATTAAACCTACAGCATCTAATGGGCATCGCTTCATCCTAGTGGCGATTGATTATTTTACGAAGTGGGTCGAAGCAGCATCCTATGCTACAGTAACCAAGACTTTTGTGGCACGGTTCATTCGGCACAACCTGATCTGTCGGTACGGCGTCCCTGAGCGGATTATTACAGACAACGGTACCAATCTGAACAACAAGATGATCGCTGAGCTCTGCGAACAGTTCAAAATACAGCACCACAATTCTTCTCCTTACAGACCGAAGATGAATGGGGCTGTAGAAGCAGCAAATAAGAACATCAAGAAAATCGTGCAGAAGATGACAGTGACTTACAAAGATTGGCACGAGATGTTACCGTTCGCTCTACATGGGTACCGTACCTCAGCTAGGACGTCAACCGGGGCAACTCCTTTCTCTTTGGTTTATGGTATGGAGGCAGTCTTACCGATTGAAGTGCAAATACCCTCTCTCCGGATAATGAAGGATGCAAATCTGAACGAAGATGATTGGATCCAGACACGACTTGATCAGCTCAACCTCATTGATGAAAAGAGACTTGCTGCTATCTGTCATGGTCAGACGTATCAGAAACGGATGATCAGGGCATTTAACAAAAAGGTCAGACCACAGGAATATCAAGTTGGGGATCTGGTAATCAAGAGAATCATCCTTCCTCAGAGTGATCCAAGGGGCAAATGGACCCCTACGTACGAAGGGCTATTTGTGGTTAAACATGTGTTCTCAGGAGGAGCAATGATATTGACCAACATGGATGGTGACGACCTTCCTCACCCCGCCAATGCAGACATAGTAAAAAGATACTACGCATGAAAAAAGGACCCGCTAGGCTGACATGCCTAGACAAAAATTAGGGCTTCCCGTCGAACCAAAAGGGTTCGGGCAAAATGAAGGGATGAAAATGAAAAAATCTGTACACCCGGCAAGTCGAAAACCTGAAAAGGCGGCTTGGGCAAAAATGGGTATCCCGGTGGACCGAAAACCCGAAAGGGAGGTCCAGGCAAAAATTAGGGATAAAGCGTAATACTATGTCTCATTGGATCACTTTGCATCCAGAATCCGGTATCTACATCAAGTTCAGACGGCATCGATCAGTCAGCTTCACCGACAACCAAGGTCATCAAGTGATGAGACGCTCGGAGTTATAAAGGCAATAGCAGAGTTGAAACCCAGTGGATCATTCATTTCACACAGCTGTTTTATTTTCTTTTGTACAAAACTTGTATAAACTCTTTTGTTCGGCGGCATTCTCTTACTAGGACGTCAGCCTCTTGTACACAAAACGCCTATTCACAGGCCATTCAAAATCAATACAAATATATTTTCAGTTAAACGTGCCCAGTGTTTTTCTTTTTCTGTTTTGTTTTGCGAAGAACGTCCAAGGTTCAATTTGTGATATATGCATTGACAATAATTTGCTAACTCATAAATATTTGCATACGAAACAAAGGAATTAATTGCAGGTGACACTAGAAACAGGGGCAATAAAAGAGTTGTCTAAATAATCCAATTGTTCTATCCTCCAAGGTACCAAGGTAGGTTCAGCTAAAGAATATAACCGGTACATCTTAATTCCCCAGAGAGTAAGTCGGCAGTCAGTGCATTCTTCTCCAAGCAGAGTTATCAAATCTCAAGGAAGTTGGGTATCCTCCAGCAGATATCAACATTCCCCAGCAGCAACGCATATACTCATAACAAGCATCCCCGGCAGTCTTGGTCTAAAGATTGTTCCCCAGCGGTATATCAACATTCAAAGGGATCACTTCCCCAACATATCAAAACTTCCCCAAGAGAGTCCAATCCAGTTTCCCCAGGAAATTTGGAATTCATACCCCCAAGCAGCAAGCTTATCCCCAGTAGATTCTGGAAGCTTATCCCTCACAGAGCACGAACGCGTCGTCCGGCTTTATTTAAAGAGTTATTTCCTTAACAGGATATAACTGGGTTATCCTCAGCCAAAAACCACGAAAAGAGCGTCCTCGACGAAGTCTTCTTACCCCAGCGAAGTCTATCAGCACTTCCAATACAGCGAAGATATCCCCAGCAAATTATTATCAACACTCAGCAAAAGCATCCCTCTTCCCACAGAGTATTGCTTCCCAGTATGGTCGCTAGAGTATCTTTTCTCCCCGCAGAATCTTCCATTTGCCAAGTTTATTCCGCAACTGAGTCATCTTCTCCTACCGGTATTCTTGCAGTTATCATCCCCAGCGGAAGCAAAATCTATTCTTCAACATCAGCCCAGGATATGACTTCCCGGCACCCGTCAAGGATTTACTTTCCTAAGACGAAAACATACATTCATAAAACATCACATACATCATTATAGCATGCATAGACGCATCATATCTAACAAATCTCATTTATGTTGAGAACATCATTGCTTGGTCCATATCATGCATTGCATATGACTAATCTTTACCTTTCAGGAAGGATTCAGCTAAATTCTCCATCATATTTCAAGACCTAGACCGGTTCAGTTAATCGACTCAAAAGATTTCTTATCCAGTCCAAGGCCTTCCCTAGTCCAGCTAAATCGACTCCCAACAGATCTTTCTGATGAAGACTCAGTAGAAGTTATCCAGGTCCTATTGGTTCTCTCTCCGACGGTGCATGAGATTTCCATTATAGGTTTTTCTTTGAGATTATAATTTCAGATGGTTCCCTCTCCGACGGTGAGTGAGGTGGTAATTCCTTTTCAAATGGTTCCCTCTCCGACGGTGAGTGAGGTGGTAATTCCTTTTCAAATGGTTCCCTCTCCGACGGTGAGTGAGGTGATAATTCCTTTTCAGATGATTCCCTCTCCGACGGTGAGTGAGGTGATAATTCCTTTTCAAATGGTTCCCTCTCCGACGGTGAGTGAGGTGACAATTCCTTTTCAGATGGTTCCCTCTCCGACGGTGAGTGAGGTGGTAATCCCTTTTCAGATGGTTCCCTCTCCGACGGTGAGTGAGGTGATAATTCCTTCCTTATGGTTCCCTCTCCGACGGTGAGTGAGGTGGTAATCCCTTTTCAGATGGTTCCCTCTCCGACGGTGAGTGAGGCGGTAATTCCTTTCCTTATGGTTCCCTCTCCGACGGTGAGTGAGGTGATAATTCCTTTTCAGATGGTTCCCTCTCCGATGGTGAGTGAGGTGATAATTCCTGTTCAAATGGTTCCCTCTCCGACGGTGAGTGAGGTGATAATTCCTTTTCAGATGGTTCCCTCTCCGACGGTGAGTGAGGTGATAATTCCTCTTCCTATGGTTCCCTCTCCGACGGTGAGTGAGGTGATAATTCCTTTTCAGATTATAATTTCTTATTGGTTCTCTTCCCGATCCTGCGAAGATGGTAATTCTCACCAAGATTTTCTCGACGAGCGTTGTTGAAGTTAAAGTCACCCAAGGTTCTCTTACCATTCATGCTAAGGTAGTGAATGCCCCTGGTTCATTCATCACCTTTTGAAGATCCAGATCCAGCTCCTGTAACCAGTCAGGACACATCTATACCAAGCATCTGAAAACCAGCTCCGGCAACGTGTCAGGTGCTCATTTTTCTTTTGCAGATATGCAGGTTCTCGCTAAGGAATCTCTTATGCGATCAACATCCAGATGGCATCTATAAGCCCATCATCCTGTTCACCAATCTCTAAATGGCATCTGTAAGCCCATTTCATCACCACACTGCTACTATGTGAGCGCAAATTTCTGGGCACTCTAGTGTCCAATCATCTTCTACCTTCGGATTACGAAAGGCACGTCAGCCAATCTGCATCCTCAGGTCTAAGAAGATTGAACAGGGGCAACTGTTGTACCCCAAAATTTGCCCTCCCATAATTCTTCAAAGATTTGCCAAGACAAGCTGCAAAATTCCCCAAGGGTTACACAGTGCAAGATCTCCTAAGCAGTCAAAACTAGGGTTTGTGTTCTGATCAAGAAAAGGAAGTTTTCAAAGGTCCAATCAAGTCTCACATGCCTACAAATATGGTCAAGTATCCTCATATCAAGTTTCAAGGCATTCAGCACAAAATTGCACAGTCAAAAACCCTAATTGCACTACAGTCAACTGTAGGGGCAAAATGGTCATTTGACAGTCAGAAGTTCAAATTCTTGGTCAACATATCATTTTGAAGCCACAAACATCATTTGATCAATGCTTGATCATGATTCTCAAAGTTTGGCTCAAAAATCATCAAGATGCAAAAGTTTCCTTATTTGGACAGTTGAAAAAGTCAACTGAAATTGACCAGGGCATAACTTTCACATGGATTATCAGAAAAATCCCATCCAAAGCTCATTTTGAAGAGAAAGACATTTCCTACAACTCATCTTCATACTTCAAGTCCAAGAAATGCTCTCACAAAAAGTTATCAATTTCAACATTATAGGTCATTTTCAAAAGTCAACAAAAAGGGACTTTAAGTCAAAGACCATAACTTGAGATTGGTAAATCAAAATGACATGGGACCAAAGGAATTGGTTAGAGGACTCAAATACCTTTCCAAAATGTCCAAGAACATGAGAAAAGCTTAAAAATTGAGCAAGTTATGCCTTGTGGAAGTTGGGAACTATTTGGATATTTTAAAAAGTCAACATTGATTCAAATGACCTAAAATTGCTAATGGGCCCATTTTTCCTCCATAATTCATCATCCGTGGCATGTGCACGACCACTTGGCCCAAAGGGAAGTATTTTCTCATTTTTTGTTTATTTATTTGAATTTTTATTTATAATAATTCACTTAAATCAATTAAATATGTGAAAAATATTTAACTTAACCTAACAAATCTTTTTGTACATGTTTTAGCCTCAAGATTTCGTGCATATGCAGATAAGGAAAGATTTGGAGAGATTGGAGATGATTTGAAGCAAAAACACATGAAAAAAGATTGAAAAAATCTTAGAAAATCAAATTTCCAAAATCAATGAATGCAATGGATTTGATTGATTTTTCTTGACCTAATGGACTCAATACAAAAGCCTGAATACAACCCTAGTGCAAGAACACACTAAGCTGCGCAAAAGAGCACAAATCAAACTTGGAATTTTTGTCTAAAAACTCAAATCTGAAAACCACTTTTGAGGGCGATTCAAAACATAATTCTTGTTCCATTAGCTTGCCAAGGTTGCCCAGAAGCGATTACAATCAAAAACCTTCATCAAAGCTCAAGGAATCGGTATACAGAACTCCAAATATTTCATGAAAAACTCATAATCGTGTTCTCAAATCTAGGCATTTTCATAACATTTTATTCATTGATTCGTGTTCCTTATGAAATTCTGAAGCTAACCAATATATTTAATTGCCTTTTTATGTGTTGTATGCAAATATGCCATTGTTGATATTTAGGGTTCTTCAACCTTAGAATTAGGGCTTTTGAAATAAGGCAAAATTGGAGGCTGAGACCAAGACCATTGGATTCAACGCGTTTGGACGAATAGAGACCAACACTCGCGATCAATTTATGAGGCCTTATGGCCTATTCGCTATTTTTTCATATGGTACTTTCAGCAACGCGTGAAAACCGTTGCTTATATTGTTATTGTTTCAGGAAAAATAAAACACGATGAAGAAGATGGTGTGGTGGCAAGACGTGATAGGCCAGTTCAAAAATTCGCGCGCTGAAGGCATTAAGGGATTGTTTTCTTTTATTATATTTGCTTGTTTATTATATATCAAAACGCGTGGAATGGCTTAGTGGTGAGCAAGGCTATTGGTAACATTCCTGACCTGGGTTCGAGCCCCAGGTCTTCAATAATTTCTATGTTATTTTTCATTTAACGTTCACATGCAGCGCCTACGTTATAGTCCATGATACACCATCAGAATCCAGCGTACACGCGTCTTGGAGCATCAGATCAAAGGCTGAGAATTGATGAACACCCTAAGCTTGAGTCAACATGCCAGCACGTGAGTAAAAAAGTCCAATAAGGCCACAGTAAAATGGGCCTGAATTGCTAACAAGAGACCTCCATATTGGGGACTGACACCCCCTTTGGTTTGCAACTTCTTTTAATTTTCTCTATTTTTTATTCTTGTTATAATTTTTTTATTTTTCTTTTAATTACTGTTTGTTTAATTAATTATATTTTCATAAAATCATAAAACACATAAAAAAGTCAGAAAAGAGCAAAAATAATCAATATTTTTATTTCTAGTATTTTTATAAATAAATTTGCATGTAATTGAATTTAGTTTTAAATTAGGTTTGCAATTTTAATTCTTTTAATAAAAATCTAAAAAATGTAGAAATAGGTTTAATTAATGTTTTTATTCCCTTTAATTTTTCTTTTTATAATAATATTATTTATTTTATTTATTTTTATAATCAAACTTGCATGTAAAAATTAGGTTTAATTTAGGTTAAATTCTAATGTTTTTCTTAATAAATTAAAATAAAATAGAATTAGGGTTAGCGTTTAATTGCAATTAAGTTTTTCTATTAAATCTTAAAAGACATAAAAATACCAAAAAAAAAACAATTTCTTTTCTTAATTAATTAATTCATGTAATTTTAATATTTTGCAAAAAGGGTCCAACGCCCTTGTTTCGATTTAATTATTAATTCGCATATTTATTTTCTTTTCCGTTTAAATAATTATGTACCTCTCCCGAAGCCTTATAAATAACTTCTCGCACTTTTACTTTCTTTATTTTCTGTCCAAATCGGGTTCGAGAAAATTTTGGCGATGTGGACCCGCGCCTTTTGTAATAGCTTAGAATTTACTTTTCTCGCAATTTTTAACTGTTAAATAAAACATGAAAGAATGTATGGACGAAATAAAAACAGGCGTAGAACACCAATAACATGACAAGATAAATGCAAACGAAAACGACACACGAATCGCACACACCACCCCTAGGGTACGCCTCACTGTTGCCTTGCCTCGAAAGGTGATCGTCGAGTAGAGGATGTCTTAGTAAGTCCTCATGATCCGGGAACCTGGCATGAGGGTAGCTTCTAAGGTGTCTTCCCATTGCTCTGGTGATCACCATGTCCCGAACCTCGAATTGACCCGAACACCTCCAACGGTGGTGCTACCTACCTCTCAATGGTGGGATGGCACTACTTTAAAGGACATTTACACAGACGAATTCCTTAGGGTAGGTAGATGACTCATGGATACTTTCTCTATTCAAAAAAACAAATCAAAACTCTTTTCACACTGACCTTTTCAAAAAGCTTTCGAAAGCAATTTTTCAAACACTCTTGAGGACCGATACAAGAGTCGAACTGGAATTTTCAAAGAAACTTTTTAAAACCCACAGTTGAAAAGCAAATAAACCTTTTGAAAACACAAATGAGCAAGTATCTAAGAGCCCATGGATAACCATGGATAGAAAGGGTGCTAACACCTTCCCTTTCTATAACCTACCTCCCGAACCGAGAGCAATCTCTTTAAGGAATTTTTCTGTGCTTTTGTCCTTTCCATTTGGAGAAAATAAAAGACGGTGGCGACTCTTGCTTCCGTGACATTTCGCGAACCAGCGTTAAACAGTCAGTTCCAGATCCACCGATCACACCATGAAATAGACCATGAAGATAGTCAAATAGTATGGACTTTATTGGGGATGTGGAAATCTCAGCCAACATCAACTCTACTGAGGATGATAACAAATTCTTTTGATAAAGAGATGCCCCAAGTCACAAATCAAATGGGAAAACGATAACTTCTGAATGCGAACTTCGACGATAATTCAAATCGAAAGGTAAACTCCGCTAGGAATAGTATCTCCTAAGGAATGAGATAAAGCTCATCCAGAGATTTGGTTGGGGAATGAAGGTATTCAAAAACCTTATCCGCCTCGAGAATCCCTCACATGACAATGCTAAGGAGAAGTAACTCTGCGGGGAATTCCCATCATTGATATTCTGCCCCAGATTGGTGAAACGAAAAGACCAATAACCATATGCCGAACCCTGATAAGACTTGCAAAAATAAATTGTAAATTCCACTAGAGAAGATCAGATCAAAACTGACTTTTGTTTGATAACTTGTCAATTTCTCACTGGGGATAACTTCCTGGGGAGAAAAATGCAAAAATAAATTGCAGTGCAGAAGAAATCTTGACCTATATTCCACCTCTCAACCTTCTGAGAAAAGATCCAATATCTCCTTCCACGGATAAAAAGATCATTGCTGGGAGCCGTTGTTCATCACTGGAGATGCAAATACATATCCGTGTCCGAAACCCGCAATACCAAAGATTGCTGGGGATACCGATAAAATTTGCATTGGGGAGCTCGTGATACCGAAATTATCGATGACTCCAGTGAAGATTGAATTGCTGATGAAGAGAGTTTACAAGTACGCCACTGAATTCTGAATTGTATTGCTGAGGAAGATATAATCTGGCCAGACCCCCATACATCCTGAACCGTTGAGAGGATGCTAGAGATGAATATGTCGAATAATGGACACCAAACACCATGTGAATCTCTTCGAATACATGCCCCAAGTTTACGCCACACTAGGGAATTACCTCTTGAATCACTTGGGGATGAAAGATGGGTGTGGACACCCGTGCCTGCCCCGGTTTAGCTCTGTGAATTCCCCAATTTATCTTCCTTGGGGGTGTACTTGATTAACTCCACTGGGGATGCACTAGCATGTGCCAAGGCAAACAACGACTCCAAACTTCCTGAATTCACTTGGGGAATTAGGTTTGAAGTTGTCTGCAGCAAATGAAGGCAACTTCGTGCACTGGCTAGGTCAGGGCGACCGTTATGACTCTCTTAGCTTGATTATAGGCATCTCGTACGACATAATTGGCTTGATAAGCTTTGCAAGTACGGTTGAGGAATGCCCTTGTCTGGAGGATTTCTGAGAGAATCTGTGCCGAATAGAAGATTAGAATATTCGTGCCATAATATGATATGAGGTGGCCTACCCTAATGTCTTAAGTAACGAAACAAACTGCTCTTGATTACAGCCTTCTCAAAGATATTTGTCGAGTCTTGACGTAACTGCCTAGGTTGAACGGATTCTGAATAGATTTCTCGATGTGATAGCCCTTGATTAATGGAAACTTGAAGAGATTTATCTACGTGATAGCCTATGATTCATAGCTTTGAGGGAATGCCCCAGGCTTGAATAGACTTGGAGAGATCGACTCTCGACTTAATTTCCCTATATTCAATGGTTAACATGCCCCAGAATAAGTCATTTTTCTTGTGACAGCCGACTCTTGCTTCAACAGAGAATTCAAGCCCCTCTTCTCTGACAAGATTGAGCTTTTTACCAATTGTTCATTATGTAAACTTACTTGATGTCAATCAAAAATTTTATATGCGGAAGAATGTTTATTATGAGAATGATAATTCTAATGCAACAATTATGTAAGCCTTGAAGTTGAAAACTTTGAATGAAAAAGATGTCGCAACTCTATTGTGAGTGAATCACTAGCTAGAGTGCAACATTTCAAACCTCTTCTCTTTTTTTTATAAATAAACACGATGCAGGCGATAAGGTACCAACATGGATGTGTAACACATATTTGGGAGTCAGGAAACAATATCCTGTTGTAGTATGCCTTCGAGTTAAACCCATGTTTCAGTTAGTACTTTTAAGGGTTGTAACTAGCCTGGTTCATAGTTTTAGAAAAAAAATAGATTTTAAGACTCAAGTTATTTGGTGCCCACCCCCTTCATGATGTTCTCCAATCCTAAGTTCAGCCAACTCGACACGAGCATTCATCTCTCAAAAGGAACTTTGATATGGTTGAGGAAACCAAAGGACTTTGAACATGGCGGTCACCCACTTTCTCACCCTTCTGATATATTTGTCCTGACCACAAAATCTTGTTTTTACTCATACAATTTTTTTACATTCATTTCCCATCTTCAAACTTCAATACTTCCATTTTTCCTAAGTCACATTTTTCTCCCTTTTTTTTGTTCTTGACTTGGCGGCTTTTTCTTTTCCCTTTTATTTATTCCTTTAATTTTCGAATAGGTCGCGCGATCCGATTTGATGTGTAGAGGACAAACATTTGCAGTTCAGACTATCTATTTGGCCCTTCCTCAACCTTTTGAAGGATAACCATTACTATATCCTCAGATGCGTACTCTTGATGAATTTTAAATGCTTAATCAAATTAGCTGAACACTACCTGCCCCGGGTTAAAAATAAAGGTTTTCTTTCGTACAGAAAAGAAACTCCTACTTCGAAGGCTCAGAGGGGTTAACGATGGTCTATTTCCCTTATATCTCTGGTGTTTGGGGGTTGAAACAAGGCATGTACATCGTCAACAAGGTTCTACTCAAAAGCATACAATCATAAATATTGCATTTAACTATCATCATCCTCCCTCCAATCTTTGAATAGGCAAAAGAGTTGGTACAATTAGTATCAAAATGCCAGAAAATCAATTAAAGAGTGATAACGAATGGATTAAGTAAAACAAAAGGATTACTTCAAGGAAAACATACTCATTGCATTAAGATTAACATTAAAAAATAAACAAGTTTCTACATGCAGACAATGTTTAAACAAACAAGCAAGATACATATGAAAATGCAGTAAAGAATCAAAAAAATGCCATTGTAGAGGAGACTTAACTTCGTCTAGACTTGTTGATCTTGACGATGCACTGTAATCTTGATGCTCATTCTGGAACATGACTTCCATTTAGCGTGAACATGATTGCCCCGGTGTCAATTAAGTCTTGAACCTTGTTTTTGAATGCCCTACAATCCTCAATCGGATGGTGTGGTACGATGGGAGAACTGACTTGAGGTTTTGCGTTTGTTTCCGCACTTGTGTGGTTTAGCAAGAGTCGCCACCGACTTTTTATTTTATCCAAAGGAAAGGTCAAAAAGCACAGGAAAGACCTTTGAGATGTTTTCTTGGGTTCGGGGGGTAGATTATGAAAAGGGAAGGTGCTAGCACCCTTTTCATCCATGGTTATCCATGGGCTCTTAGTTACTTGTTTTAGATCACTTGCCTTTGCTTTTCAATTATTTGAAATAGTGCTTTGTGTGTGTGGTTTTGAAAATGTTTTGAAAAAGATGCCTTGTCTAGGCAACCTTTGTAATGATTCTTGTTTGAATATATACAAAGGTGTGTGTCTTTTTGAAAAGATATTTCAATGTTTTGAAAGTTGTTTTGAAATTGTTTTGAAGTTGTGTTATGAAGTGTGTTTGAAAATGGCAAGGATGTTTTGCAAGATTTGATCAAGTAACTAAGAGTTGTCTACCCTATTTTACTCAAAGATCTTTCTTATGTTTTTTAACCCTTTTAACAGTGTTGTTTCACCATTGTATTTGGTGAACAACCTTGTGTTAGGATGTTAAACGGGACAGGCGCGGGTCATCGTGTACAATCATTGAAAGCAACTTGTGGGACGCTCTGGAAATTTTGTAAGGGACGAGATCGTTTTATCGAAGGCAACATCGAGGGTCATCGAGGGACTACGATCTTTGTTTATTGAAGGGACATTTGCTAGAGTGTCTCATACTCGAGGGACATGATTGCATTTTCTGAGGCAACAAGCAAGGTTACCCTAGAGGTGAGAGTGTGAATTATGTATTGATTTTCATGCATTTATCTTGTATTAGGTCATCTAGCGATTGATTTTGAATCTTCGCATACAAACCCTAATTACTATACAGTATATTGAAAGCAGTAAATTGCGGGAATTTAAAGTCTAAATTATTACAAAACAGTATCCGAGGATGGGGGTACAAATGTTTATAAATGGGGATGAGTCTTATCAGAATAATAATGTCCAAGGATATATATTACAACCAAATTGAACTGTCGCATTTTCAATGTAAAAACATAACAAAGTATAAGATAATGAAAATCAAAGAAATATGAGATGCGTGTATTTACTCACAAATGAACAAATAAAATTTAACCTAATAAAGACTTTAAGTATTTATTATTATTTTTTGTATTTTTTTGTTAATTGTGAAAAGAAAGGATTAATTACCTAAATTAATGTTTAAGATAATTCTTGTATTTTATTAATTCAAAAAGTTTAAAAAAACAAAATTGCTCAAATTAAGCTAACTATTCTTTTTTTTTTGTACTTTTATTATATTAAAAAGATATTAATAAAGAGAAATAGAGTTAGTTTAAAAAGAAAATAAAACAAAAATTTAATTAGTGTTTATTACTTACAAGAAAAAAAGTGATTTTTAAGAAAATGTTAGTTTTAAAAATGATGGGCCTAGAGTAATTGTGGCCCAAAGAATAGAGAATAAAGAAGAACAGATTAATAAAACCAGAAATGAGGAAAGGGGGTGGGGCGCTGGAAAATGTTTGGGCTTAGGATAGTTGTTTGGGGCGAAGGCCCATCTGATGTTGAACAACATTTTAGGGTTAATTTATTTGGTTAGAAATTAGGGTTTACAGTCTTTTGGCCTCAACGGCGCCGCTCCTCTCATCTTCTTCGTCTCTCTTCCTCGTTCTCAACCATGGGGTTCTGATTCCTCCCCTCTTTCCTTAGCCACCAGAGCATCGCCCTATCTCACCTCCAGCTCTCTTCACGACAGTCTAGGATTCTCGCTCGTAACTGTATGATTTGTTAACCTTTGTTTTATGGTTTCACGATTACTTTTTCAATTTGATTGATTATTACATGCGCGTTGTAATCCATATTTTTTGATATTTACATGTAGTAGGATCTTTGAGAGATGTACCTTGGCGTTTTGTTCTGTAAACTGAAGGAGAAGAAGGGTGAGCTGGCCGCCGGTGCTTCCAGGAGGCTAGGTGGAGGAGGAGCGTGACGATTGCGTTGGGCTTCTGGTATTTCTGTTGTGCTTTTGATTTGATGATTCGTTGATGATGATTTCATTTCTGAAAACTATATTGCTCCTTTTTTCACTTTTGGACCTCTTCCTCTTCTTTGGGTGTTGGGTATTTGATGATGAAATGGTTCTGAGAACCCTTGTTGTTTTTGCTTCCAAGATTCTTCCTCTTTCTCTTTGCTGTATATCGTTGATGATGATGAATTCTTGTTTCCGAATCGTGTTACTTCTTTTTCTGGTTTTATCAATGACGATGATTTTCTGAGATTTTGCCTCTTTGTTTGTTGTTTTGATTTGAGTTGATGATGAACAAATGCTCTGAGACCTGTTCTTGTTTTGACTTTTTTACTTCTGGACCTCTTCCTCTTCTTTGGGTGTTGACTTTTGATGATGAAGGTATATTCTGAAAAAGAAAAACTAGCTATTGTTGTTGTTAGCTTTTGTATGAGCAAGCAGGCTTATTGCAGTTTTGGTGTTTTGGAAGCAGTTTGTTGAGCTTTGAATAAGTTTTGGTTTTGAGCTGGCTTGTTGATTTTGTTGTTCTGAGGACTATGCTTCTTCCTCTTCCTATCTCTTTTCACTGATGTTAATGATTGTTGTACCCCAAAATTTGCCCTCCCATATTCTTCTAGATTTGCCAAGATCAATCTTCAAATGGATCAAGGGGTTGCCCAGTCCAAACATCCTCCTAAGCCAGCTGAAATTAGGGTTTTGGTTCCTTCAGTGAATTTGAGGTTTTCAAGGGTCCAATCAAGTCCCATAGGCCTACACATATCCTCAAGCATCTACATGGCAAGTTTAAAGACTCACAGGGTCAAGTTGCACAGTCAAAAGCTTCATTTGGTTCACAATCAACTATAGGGGCAAAATGGTCATTTGGCAGTCAAAAGTCAAATTTTTGGTCAATATCTTATTTTGAAGCCACAATCATCATTTGATCAAGTCTTGATCATGATTCCACAAGCATGGCTCAAAAATCATCAAGATGCAAAAGTTTCTATTTTTGGACAGCTGAAAAGTCAACTGTAACTTGACCAAGGCATAACTTTTTTATGGTTCATCAGAAAAATCCCATCCAATGCTCACTTTGAATGGGATGACATTTCCTACAACTCATATTCACACTCCAAGTCCCAGAAATGCTCCCACAAAAAGTTATCAATTTCTACATTATATGTCACTTTCAAAAGTCAACAAAAAGGCATTTTAAGTCAAAGACCATAACTTGAGATTGGTAAATCAAAATGACATGGGACCAAAGGCATTGGTTAAAGGACTTCATGATCTTTCCAAATTGTCCAAGAATATGTTCATATGATCAAAATTGAGCAAGATATGCATTGGAGAAGTTGGGAAAGTTTTGGGAATTTGCAAAAGTCAACTTTGCCTAAAACACCTTGTTTTTGCTAATGGGCCTCAAATTCTTTCTTGAAACATTGCCCAAAGCATATGCACGACCCATTGAACTTAAATTGATTTATTTTCTTATTTTTAATTAATTAATTGAATTTTTATTAATACTAATTCATTTAATTGATTTTAATTGTAGGAAAATTCAAAAGATATGGTTTTCAAATCTTTTTGTGATGCAAATAAACTCAACACATGCTGAAGATTTCATGTATCAATCAAGGAGAAAAAATCATCCAATTTTAGCAAGTTTTCTCAATCAAAAGATGCAAAAATATTTGATTGGAAATCAAAGATGCAAAACATTATTCCATGGATTCTTGGACAAAAGATTTAACCTAATTCATCCCATTACATATACTGAAGCTAAACCTAAATTCATTCATGTGCAAAACTGCTGCAAAGAACCCTTATCAAATTGAAAAAATTCCAAGAAAGCTTGAAACTGAATTCCCCTTTCCAGGCCCTTTCAAGGAGATTTAAAGATTCAAACTCATTGTTGGGACACTCAGGAACCTATTGCAATCACAAACAAGCTCTAACACTCAAAGAATCGTTCTACACAGTCATACGGTTTACCACTTTTTTTCAAAATCATAACCATTGATTCATGCATTTTTAACATCTTTTATTGATTGTGTTGTGTTTATAGGACTCATACGAAGCTATTAGTGTGATTGAATTGCATTATGGCGCCTTGAAACGTAAACCACCATTGTTGAATTCTAGGGTTTCAAAGCTTCCAATTTGGGGGTTTACAACATAAGTAAAATCAAAACCAATGATACCCATGGTTGAACTCAGAAGGACAAGATGAACTTGAACCAACCCTCGCGCCCTATTTATATTGCCTAGGGAGCTATTCGCTATTATTGACAGTTTCACTTTGTGGGGGTTAAAAACCCCCGCTAATTGTTTATCTTTTGCAGGGAAACAAGGAAGAAGACAAAAGGTGTACACATGTGACTGGCTAGATTCAAAGTGAAGCACGCGTTTTTCTTTTACAGCATATGTATTGGATTATTAAATATATTGTTTGTTTAGTATTCTATATCAATTGCAGGCAACTGGCCTAGTGGAGCATGCGTTGTCCAATGACTATTGGGACCTGGGTTCGATTCCCAGGTCCCCTAAACCTTTGTTTCTATTTTATTTAATAAGATTATGTGCATGCTTCCAAGAGATTTCCACCATGAACCTTCAGCGTTCCACATGCCAAGTGGCCATGATCATCAATCCAAGGGCCAAAAAGTGATGAACACTATATTCTCCAGTCAAGCAACAGGCGCTTGATTATGAAAGTCAACGAAGGCTTGATGTTCTTGGGCCTAAATTTCCAGGCTCAACCTCCAGAATTTGGCCTTCACCCCCCCTGGTTTCTATTTCTTTTCCTTATTTTCTTTTCCTTTTAATTCTTTTAATTACTAGTATTATTATTATTAATTAACAAATTATTTTTATAATAAAAATCAGAAGCCTAAAATATTAAATATTTTTATTATTCATTATTTATTAATTATTATTATTTTTGTAAATAAAATGTAAATTAATTAATTTAGTTAATTAGGTTAACTTTGACATTTTTTATAATAAATAAAATTAGTTTAGAATTAGGGTTTTGTTTACTAACTTTTTAATTCCTTTTATTTTTATTTCATTAAATACAAAAAAACATAAAAAAACATTTTTTCTTTTTAATTAAATAATTAATTAGTACTAGAGTTAATTTTAATTTAATTAATTGCAAAAAGGGACTAAAAATTTCTTTATTTCTCAAAAGGGTCAAAGCCCTAAGGACGTCCCGATTTAATTTCTTTTCGCATATTATTCTTATTTTGATTATTTATGTATCTATTTCCGGAATGTAATAGTTAATTAGGTTTTATCGCTTTCTTTTACTTTCCGCACTTATTTTCCAAAACAGGTTTTTGTTTTTGGTGATGTATAGACCAGCGCCTTGTAATAGCGTAGATTCATATTTCCGCACTTTATTTTCCGCACTCTTAACTGTTAATTATGCCTGCAAGATTGTATGCCAAATAAAATTAATCCGTAGCTCACGAATGCATGATCAAAGATAAACATTAACTGAAAAACAACACACATGCACATGCCACTCCTAGGGTACGCCTCACTGGTTGCCTCGAACGTGGTCGTCAAGTATAGGGTGTTTTAGAGGTCGCCCTCCTGTCTAAGATCCAGTTGCCTCGAAATGGTTGCCTCGGATAAAAGGATCTAGGATATTAGGGTTACTTCTAAGGTGTCCTACTATTGCTTCGGTGACCACACATGTCCCTATAATCGAATTGACCCGAATACCTCCAACGACGGTGCTACCTACTTCTCAATAGTGGGATAGCACTGTTTAAAGGACTCTTACACAGCCTAATTCCTTAGAGTAGGTAGATCTCATGGGTACTTGCTCTTTTCAAAAACAAACAAAATACTTTTCACAATGACACTTTCAAAAGTTTTCAAAACAAATTTTTCATACACTCTTGAGGACAGATACAAGAGTTACTTAGAAATTTTTCAAACGAAACTTTTTCAAAACCCACACACACTTGAAAAGAAAACATCTTTTGAAAACATAAGAGCAAGTACATAAGAGCCCGTGGATAACCACAGATAGAAAGGGTGCTAACACCTTCCCTTTCTATAAATCTACCTCCCGAACCAAGAGACATCTCGAATAAGGAATTTTGCAGTGCTTTTGTCCTTTCCATATTGGAGAACATAAAAGACGGTGTCGACTCTTGCTTACCGCGACATTTCGCGAACCAGCTTTAAAACAGTCAGTTCTATTTCCACCGATCACAGAACTGGCGACTCTGCTGGGGAGATTCCGTATAAAAGTGAGGTGTACCTTAGGATTAGATCATACTTATGTTTTCTATTGCTTGCTTTGATTGCTTTCATATTTGTGGGCATTGCATTGGAGTTTCATAGATCCTAACCCGGATCTGGGGATACCCTTTTAGGTAGCATAAGCTGTGAGGGACCTGTCCGGCGTAGACTGACCCAGGTGAAGCAGTGGCTACGTTGGTGTGGCACCTTGGTCTGTACCGATATCCCTTGTGTTGCAACGAGGAGAATATGGGTCTTCTGAGGAGTCGTTAAGCACCAACCGACCTTAGAACCCTAAATTGACCCAACTTGGCCATAGAACAGTAGCAGTATGCTACACTCATTGAGGCTAAACTCTCGCGATGGTTCTGGCCGCAAGAAAATATTGCGATGCTAGAGTTATGACCGATTGAGGGTAGTCAATGATATTGAGATCCTCTAGAACCCGGTTACTATTTTCTAGGACAAGTCTTAACTAACGAAACTGAAAGAGGGTAGTACCTAAACTTCACGCCGGCCTAAACCCTAAGGGCTCTCTGTGTGACTTGTGTGCCTTCAAACTTGAATTACTTGCATGTACTTGTTATCTGACAACACGGGTTCCTTGCAGGTTTTGTTTACAGTCCTTAATCTGGACTCATAACAGGGTTCACTTACATCACTCCACGCATAGCATGACATCATACCATCATACCATAGCATTTCCTTAACCATTTCAAGGATCTCAAGGGTCTGTGATGCAGGTTATGATGAATCAAAATGTCTAGCAAGGGGCAAAGGGGATTTATTTTCCTCTAGCCAAAGTTTGTTCGGAGATCAAAACATGACAACTTGAGTCAGGGGCTATGACCCACTCGATATGGTGAGCTTTGACTCTTGAAGAAGGACTCTCAACAACATGAAGTTCCTTCAATCAAGCTACCGGATTCAATTCTAACAATTTTCTTGTTTACCCCACGAGATCCTTGAAAACATTGCATATATATACATACATATCATTTCATTACAGGTACCCTTTTTGCAGGTCACTTACCTTCTTCGCTGTTTATTTCAGCCATGGCTCTCCAACAAGATCGTCATACTCAAGAGACTCAGTTCGGGGAAATCCTCGTAAATCTATCCAAGGGACAGGAAGAGCTGAGAACACTCCTCATGGGGACTTTGGTCAGGAACAATCCAGAAGACAGTAAGGATGAACGGTTGAAACGTCTGCAAGCTGAGGTAGATACAATGAGAACCCAGAGGCTGGGGCAGATGGCTCTCATTCAAGACTTAGCTCAAAGACAAGGAGAGCTCAGGGTTCTCGTCAGCCAACTGCTTCGGGATAACCAACTGGGGCAAACATCTAAGGTTGAAGAGACAATCATCATTAAATTCCCTTTGAGACAAGAAGACAAGGGAAAAGCTCCTCAACTTGCTTCAGGGTCACAAATTCAGCATCAACCTCACCAGCTTTAGCAAGACAGTATGAAGCAAGTAGTCAGGGTTGGAGACCAAACCGGTAATCAGCCTCCAAGAAGTCAAAGGTTTGGTTCAATGAATAGACCTCTCCAAGCTGTTACTACTTCACAGGTCCAACAACGACCTCGCCAAGAACAACGGGTTGATCAGAGCAAGCCAGACAAGCCTAAGAGGCAATTCACCCAGCTCAACATGTCGCTGTTTCAAGCCTTACAATGCCTGTTGAGATTGAATCTGATCACACTAAGGGACCCTCCTAAGAATCCCAACAAGACACCTTCAAGGTACAACCCCAACACCCGCTGCGCTTATCATTCTGACAGCCCGGGGCATGCTACAGACGACTGTTGGACTCTGCAGAACAAGATCCAGAACCTGATTGATGAAGGAGCAGTGGAATTCACCCCAGATGGTCAAGTCGAGTTCTTCTACTATCCCTAGATGAGAAGACCTTTTGTTCATTGGAAGTTTCAAGTTGTATTTTTCTTTGCTTGTTAAAATATTTGTTCATGTCAAACTCTTTTACTTTATCAATGCATCGCATATGTCTGTTTTGAATCAATATATTCGCATTCACTATATGCAAACTGTTTTCATATTTTTGTGATGATCAACTCTTGATTAAATTCTAAGCCTCTTGAGGTAGGATGACGAAAACGATACCACGACATTTATAGTATGCTTTTGAATAGACCCCGCTGATGAGGTACATGCATTGTTTCAAATCCTAAACACTGGAGTTATAAGGAAGATAATCCCTCGTCAACCCCTTCGAGCCAAAGAAGTAGGAGTTTTTTTTTTCACAAAAATTAAAACCCTTAATTATAACCTGGGGCAGGGTAGTTTTTCTCAGTTGATCCCGGTGCACAATAAATGGCACCAAAGAGGTCCTTACAAAACAAAAGACAGTGATGGTTCCGAACAATCATAAAGACAGGCAGTCATTACCAAAGAAAAAAAATAAAAGCCCAATAAGTCAAAACCTATGAAGGAGACTTGCAAAACTAGGGCATCCCGCTGACTGTAACCACAAAAGAAACAGTTCAGGCAAAAAGACAGGGATAATAAAAACGAAAAGAAAGAGGTCATACGAACCCTCAACAAAAAGAAGAAATGACTGCCTATTCAAAATAAACTGTCAACATCCGAACCATCACCAGAATCTCAGGACAAAGACTCAAACAAGGTCTAATGCATGATCAGCTGAGTTTAGGTTTGAAGAACATCACGAAGAGCGGGTGGGTACAAATAAATTTGAGCCTTTATCCTTTGGTTCTTAAATCGTGAACCAGGCCACGCTACAACCCTTAAAAGTCCTAGCTGAAGCATGGGTTAGTTCGAAAGCATACTGTTACGAAAGGTATCCTGACTCCTTAAGGCTTACGGTAAAATAACGAGTTGACATCACAGTTTACAAAAAGTTCACTTGTTTTTATGAAAAAAACTGCATTTTCAAAAACTTCAAGACAGACATAAGTTTTGCATTTTTAATATAACATTGCTTGCATATGACTATTTGTTTGAACAACATAGAAGTTCGCACGACGAATGTCTAATGAACAAAAGCACCTCCAATCAAAGGGCACGGCATGATCATTGTCCATCATCTGGGGCAGTTAAGTCAAGATTCGGAGAATCTCTCAAAGGCCAACCAGCCTGGGGCAGATCTCCATATGGATCACTTGGGGCATTGGACATGAATTCCAGCGACGAATCTTGCATAATCAAACATCTTCTGGTAGCATGGCGACACAACGCTACTGACAGTGACAACTCCCTGTGTTCTGAGAACATGGACATAGTCGAAAAAGTACTACGCATAATCAAAGACCCGCTAGGTCGACTGGCCTAGGCAAAAATAAGGGATGAAAATGAAAAAAAATCCGTACACCCGGCAAGTCGAAAACCTGAAAAGGCGGCTTGGGAAAAAAAAGGGTATCCCGATGGACTGAAAACCCGAAAGGGCGGTCCAGGCAAAAGTTAGGGATCAAAAGCGTACGACTATGTCCTATCATCTCGTCACTTGCCTACCAGAAGAAGAATTGTCAGCCGGCAGTTATCAAGGTCTCCACAGGTACCTTCTCCCACAGAAGCTAGGGCAATAGAATTGTCCAAATGGTACAAGCTGCTCTGTCCACAAGGTGCCAAGGTAGGTTCGACTGAAGAACATAACCAAGATACCTTCACTCCCTGCAGAGTAAGACAAGGCTCAACAATACTCTCCCCCGAGCAGAGTTGGTCTCCCAATCAACCCTAACAAGGCACAGTATCTCCAGCAAGTCAGCAACACTCTCCCCAAGCAGGGTAGCCTACTGTCAGCCTTAAGGAAGTTGGGAATCCCCAGAAAATCTCAATATTCCCCAGCGGAGTATACAGAGGTTCCTAAGCAAGCATCCCCGGCAGTCTTGATCTAAGATTGTTCCCCGGTGGAATACCAGACACCCCAGTGGAGCCATTCCCCAGTAAAGTTCAAAAGTTTCCCCAGGAAAGTTGAATCAATCTCCCCAGTAGATTTCTGGAAGCTTACCCCCGGTAGATTCTAGAAGCTTATCACCTACAGAGTACATACGTCTCTCCCCGACCACATTCAAAGGTTGTTCCCTACCAGAGCTTATAACTGGGTTATCCTCAGCTAAATACCATGGAAAGATCGTCCTCGGCGAAGTTCTTCCTATCCCCTAGCGGAGCTCATCAATTCCCCAACAAAGCTCATCAACGGAATCCCCAGTGGAGTTATCATCAAAATCTCAGCAAAGCATCTCTTCCCACAGAGTAATTCCCCGCAGAGTAATCTCTCCAACAAGTTTATTCCCCAACGGAGTCATCTTCTCCTACCGGTTTATTCTTGCAACCATCATCCTCAGCGGAAATGAAGAACTCCACTCTTCAACATCAGCCCAGGATTCAACTTCCCGGCATTCGTCAAGGATTTATTTTCCTAGACGAAGATACAATTCATAAACGTTTACATACATGACGCATGCATATACGCATCATAACACACTATCTCATTTTGAACATCATGACATCATGCATTCCATACATCATGACATTGCATACAACAGATGTTTTGCCTTTTCAGGAAAAAGGTCAATCCAAAGATGATTACTATCAACTATCGTAATTCCAGATTCGATACCTGTATCTAGCCAGGGCATATCTGTGAGTAACTGATTGTAGATTCGATTCCTGTATCCAGCCAGGGCATGTCTGCATGAAGAGTTTAGAGATTCGATTCCTGTATCCAGCCAGGGCATATCTGTAGACGAAGAATTCTGGATTCGATTCCTGTATCTAGCCAGGGCATATCTGTGAGTAACTGATTATAGATTCGATACCTGTATCCAGCCAGGGCATGTCTGCATGAAGAGTTTAGAGATTCGATACCTGTATCCAGCCAGGGCATATCTGTAGACAACAAAATTCCAGATTCGATTCCTGTATCTAGCCAGGGCATATCTGTGAGTAATCCGATTGTAGATTCGACACCTGTATCCGGCCAGGGCATGTCTGCATGAAGAGTTTAGAGATTCGATACCTGTATCTAGCCAGGGCATATCTGTAGACAACCAAATTCCAGATTTGATTCCTGTATCTAGCCAGGGCATATCTGTGGGCGATTGTTTAGAGATTCGATACCTGTATCTAGCCAGGGCACGTCTGTAAGCAACCTTTTGAAGTTCCGGATTCGATTCCTGTATCCAGCCAAGGCACATCTGTGAGCAATTGTTTGTAGATTCGATACTTGTATCCAGCCAGGGCACGTCTGTAAGCAACCTTTTGAAGTTCAAGATTCGATACCTGTATCTAGCCAGGGAATATCTTTGAGCGATTGATTGTGGATTCGATACCTGTATCTAGCCAGAGCATATCTGCATGAAGAGTTTGAAGATCAACCCCTGTAACAGGCCAGGAAATTATCTTTCTTTCTCAGGTACGCAAGTTCTCGCTAAGGAATCTCTTACGCGATCGCCATCTCCACAACTATCCATCATATTTCCAAATGGCATCTATAAGCCCATTCCTGACAAAGTTCTATCACATCTCCAGATGGCATCTATAAGCCCATCCTCCTATCCATCATCTCTCCAAATGGCATCTGTAAGCCCATTCTCGACATCACATTGCTGATACTCCACTATGTGAGTGCAGATTTCTGGGCACTCTAGTGTTCAATCATCTTCCACCTTCGGATCACGAAAGGTACGCAAGCCAATCTATGTCCTCAGGTCTAAGAAGATTAAACAGTGGAAACTGTTGTACCCCAAAATTTTCCCTTCCATATTCTTCTAGATTTGTCAAGATCAATCTTCAAATGGATCAAGGGGTTGCCCAGTCCAAACATCCTCCTAAGCCAGCTGAAATTAGGGTTTTGGTTCCTTCAGTGAATTTGAGGTTTTCAAGGGTCCAATCAAGTCCCATAGGCCTACACATATCCTCAAGCATCTACATGGCAAGTTTCAAGACTCACAGGGTCAAGTTGCACAGTCAAAAGCTTCATTTGGTTCACAATCAACTGTAGGGGCAAAATGGTCATTTGGCAGTCAAAAGTCAAATTTTTGGTCAATATCTTATTTTGAAGCCACAATCATCATTTGATCAAGTCTTGATCATGATTCCACAAGCATGGCTCAAAAATCATCAAGATGCAAAAGTTTCTATTTTTGGACAGCTGAAAAGTCAACTGTAACTTGACCAAGGCATAACTTTTTCATGGTTCATCAGAAAAATCCCATCCAATGCTCACTTTGAAGGGGATGACATTTCCTACAACTCATATTCACACTCCAAGTCCAAGAAATGCTCCCACAAAAAGTTATCAATTTCTACATTATAGGTCACTTTCAAAAGTCAACAAAAAGGCATTTTGAGTCAAAGACCATAACTTGATATTGGTAAATCAAAATTACATGGGACCAAAGGCATTGGTTAGAGGACTTCAAGACCTTTCCAAAATGTCCAAGAACATGTTCATATGATCAAAATTGAGCAAGATATGCATTGGAGAAGTTGGGAAATTTTTGGGAATTTGCAAAAGTCAACTTTGCCTAAAACACCTTGTTTTTGCTAATGGGCCTCAAATTCTTTCTTAAAACATTGCCCAAAGCATATGCACGACCCATTGAACTTAAATTGATTTATTTTCTTATTTTTAATTAATTAATTGAATTTTTATTAATATTAATTCATTTAATTGATTTTAATTGTAGGAAAATTCAAAAGATATGGTTTTCAAATCTTTTTGTGATGCAAATAAACTCAACACATGCTGAAGATTTCATGTATCAATCAAGGAGACAAAATCATCCAATTTTAGCAAGTTTTCTCAATCAAAAGATGCAAAAATATTTGATTGGAAATCAAAGATGCAAAACATTATTCCATGGATTCTTGGACAAAAGATTTAACCTAATTCATCCCATTACATATACTGAAGCTAAACCTAAATTCATTCACGTGCAAAACTGCTGCAAAGAACCCTTATCAAATTGAAAAAATTCCAAGAAAGCTTGAAACTGAATTCCCCTTTCCAGGCCCTTTCAAGGAGATTTAAAGATTCAAACTCGTTGCTGGGACACTCAGGAACCTATTGCAATCACAAACAAGCTCTAACACTCAAAGAATCGTTCTACACAGTCATACGGTTTACCACTTTTTTTCAAAATCATAACCATCGATTCATGCATTTTTAACATCTTTTATTGATTGTGTTGTGTTTATAGGACTCATACGAAGCTATTAGTGTGATTGAATTGCATTATGGCGCCCTGAAACGCAAACCACCATTGTTTAATTCTAGGGTTTCAAAGCTTCCAATTTGGGGGTTTACAGCATAAGTAAAATCAGAACCAATGATACCCATGGTTGAACTCAGAAGGATAAGACGAACTTGAACCAACCCTCGCGCCCTATTTATATTGCCTAGGGAGCTATTCGCTATTATTGACAGTTTCACTTTGTGGGGGTTAAAAACCCCCGCTAATTGTTTATCTTTTGCAGGGAAACAAGGAAGAAGACAAAAGGTGTACACACGTGATTGGCTAGATTCAAAGTGAAGCGCGCGTTTTTCTTTTACAGCATATGTATTGGATTATTAGATATATTGTTTGTTTAGTATTCTATATCAATTGCAGGCTACTGGCCTAGTGGAGCATGCGCTGTCCAATGACCATTGGGACCTGGGTTCGATTCCCAGGTCCCCTAAACCTTTGTTTCTATTTTATTTAATAAGATTATGTGCAGGCTTCCAAGAGATTTCCACCATGAACATTCAGCGTTCCACATGCCAAGTGGCCATGATCATCAATCCAAGGGCCAAAAAGTGATGAACACTATATTCTCCAGTCAACCAATAGGCGCTTGATTATGAAAGTCAACGAAGGCTTGATGTTCTTGGGCCTAAATTTCCAGGCTCAACCTCCAGAATTTGGCCTTCACCCCCCTGGTTTCTATTTCTTTTCCTTATTTTCTTTTCCTTTTAATTCTTTTAATTACTAGTATTATTATTATTATTAATTAACAAATTATTTTTATAATAAAAATCAGAAGCCTAAAATATTAAATATTTTTATTATTCATTATTTATTAATTATTATTATTTTTGTAAATAAAATGTAAATTAATTAATTTAGTTAATTAGGTTAACTTTGACATTTTTTATAATAAATAAAATTAGTTTAGAATTAGGGTTTTGTTTACTAACTTTTTAATTCCTTTTATTTTTATTTCATTAAATACAAAAAAACATAAAAAAACATTTTTTCTTTTTAATTAAATGATTAATTAGTACTAGGGTTAATTTTAATTTAATTAATTGCAAAAAGGGACTAAAAATTTCTTTATTTCTCAAAAGGGTCAAAGCCCTAAGGACGTCCCGATTTAATTTCTTTTCGCATATTATTCTTATTTTGATTATTTATGTATCTGTTTCCGAAATGTAATAGTTAATTAGGTTTTATCGCTTTCTTTTACTTTCCACACTTATTTTCCAAAACAGGTTTTTGTTTTTGGCGATGTATAGACCCGCGCCTTGTAATAGCGTAGATTCATATTTCCGCACTTTATTTTCCGCACTCTTAACTGTTAATTATGCCTGCAAGACTGTATGCCAAATAAAATTAATCCGTAGCTCACGAATGCATGATCAAAGATAAACATTAACTGAAAAACAACACACATGCACATGCCACTCCTAGGGTACGCCTCACTGGTTGCCTCGAACGTGGTCGTCAAGTATAGGGTGTTTTATAGGTCGCCCTCCTGTCTAAGATCCAGTTGCCTCGAAACGGTTGCCTCAGATAAAAGGATCTAGGATATTAGGGTTACTTCTAAGGTGTCCTACTATTGCTTCGGTGACCACACATGTCCCTATAATCGAATTGACCCGAATACCTCCAACGACGGTGCTACCTACTTCTCAATAGTGGGATAACACTGTTTAAAGGACTCTTACACAGCCTAATTCCTTAGAGTAGGTAGATCTCATGGGTACTTGCTCTTTTCAAAAACAAACAAAATACTTTTCACACTGACACTTTCAAAAGTTTTCAAAACAAATTTTTCATACACTCTTGAGGACAGATACAAGAGTTACTTAGAAATTTTTCAAAAGAAACTTTTTCAAAACCCACACACACTTGAAAAGCAAACATATTTTGAAAACATAAGAGCCCGTGGATAACCACGGATAGAAAGGGTGCTAACACCTTCCCTTTCTATAAATCTACCTCCCGAACCAAGAGACATCTCGAATAAGGAATTTTGCTGTGCTTTTGTCCTTTCCATGTTGGAGAACATAAAAGACGGTGGCGACTCTTGCTTACCGCGACATTTTGCGAACCAGCTTTAAAACAGTCAGTTCTATTTCCACCGATCACAGAACTGGCGACTCTGCTGGGGAGATTCCGTATAAAAGTGAGGTGTACCTTAGGATTAGATCATACTTATGTTTTCTATTGCTTGCTTTGATTGCTTTCATATTTGTGGGCATTGCATCGGAGTTTCATAGATCCTAACCCGGATCTGGGGATACCCTTTTAGGTAGCATAAGCTGTGAGGGACCTGTCCGGCGTAGACTGACCCGGGTGAAGCAGTGGCTACATTGGTGTGGCACCTTGGTCTGTACCGATATCCCTTGTGTTGCAACGAGGAGAATATGGGTCTTCTGAGGAGTCGTTAAGCACCAACCGACCTTAGAACCCTAAATTGACCCAACTTGGCCATAGAACAGTAGCAGTATACTACACTCATTGAGGCTAAACTCTCGCGATGGTTCTGGCCGCAAGAAAAGATTGCGATGCTGGAGTTATGACCGATTGAGGGTAGTCAATGATATTGAGATCCTCTAGAACCGGGTTACTATTTTCTAGGACAGGTCTTAACCAACGAAACTGAAAGAGGGTAGTACCTAAACTTCACACCGGCCTAAACCCTAAGGACTCTCTGTGTGACTTGTGTGCCTTCAAACTTGAATTACTTGCATGTACTTGTTATCTGACAACACGGGTTCCTTGCAGGTTTTGTTTACAGTCCTTAATCTGGACTCATAACAGGGTTCACTTACATCACTCCACGCATAGCATGACAAAGTTTGTTCAGAGATCAAAACATGACAACTTGAGTCAGGGGCTATGACCCACTCGATATGGTGAGCTTTGACTCTTGAAGAAGGACTCTCAACAACATGAAGTTCCTTCATTCAAGCTACCAGATTCAATTCTAACAATTTTCTTGTTTACCCCGCGAGATCCTTGAAAACATTGCATACATATACATACATATCATTGCATTACAGGTACCCTTTTTGCAGGTCACTTACCTTCTTCGCTGTTTATTTCAGCCATGGCTCTCCAACAAGATCGTCATACTCAAGAGACTCAGTTTGGGGAAATCCTCCTAAATATATCCAAGGGGCAGGAAGAGCTGAGAACACTCCTCATGGGGACTTTGGTCAGGAACAATCCAGAAGACAGTAAGGATGAACGGTTGAAACGTCTGCAAGCTGAGGTAGATACAATGAGAACCCAGAGGCTGGGGAAGATGGCTCTCATTCAAGACTTAGCTCAAAGACAAAGAGAGCTCTGGGTTCTCGTCAGCCAACTGCTTCGGGATAACCAACTGGGGAAAACATCTAAGGTTGAAGAGACAGTCATCATTAAATTCCCTTTGAGACAAGAAGACAAGGGAAAAGCTCCTCAACTTGCTTCAGGGTCACAAATTCAGCATCAACCTCACCAGCTTCAGCAAGACAGTATGAAGCAAGTAGTCAGGGTTGGAGACCAAACCGGTAATCACCCTCCAAGAAGTCAAAGGTTTGGTTCAATGAATAGACCTCTCCAAGTTGTTACTACTTCACAGGTCCAACAACGACCTCGCCAAGAACAACGGGTTGATCAGAGCAAGCCAGACAAGCCTAAGAGGCAATTCACCCAGCTCAACATGTCGCCGTTTCAAGCCTTACAATGCCAGTTGAGATTGAATTTGATCACACTAAGGGACCCTCCTAAGATGCAGGTTTGCTCGCTTGTTTTTGTGTTTTTAAAACAGGTTTTGCAATTTTTGCTCTCTCCTCCTGTGCTGGACTGTTAGACTGTTATATCTATTTGTTTTCTTACTGCCTTTTACAGCCTGCCAAAACTGCACACCCCCACTTCACTCTCTTTCTCTCTCTCCATAAGCTTTTTAAATTGCTTATTATATTTTTTCTCTGAAAAGCTGCTGGCCAGGCCATGATGAGGGCTAGGACAAGCTCTTGCTTGTAACTTGGTTCATCTCCTGCATTATGTACTTGTTTCCATATTTCCTGCATTGTACTTTCTTGGACAGCTTTGTGTACTTTCTTGGACAGCTTTGTGACTTGCTGTGACAGTTTTGAAACTTAGTTTGTCATTTGGTTAAGGCATTTTGAAACTCAGTTTGGCAATTCAGTTTACTTTGTGTGCAGCCTTGTGCCTTTGCAATTTTGAATAAATTGTATGCTTTTAGTTTTGACATGCTTGCATTTTATATATTTTATTTTTCTCTCTGTGAACCGAGAATAGAAATCTTCTTGTGATTTGCAGAGAGGAAAATGAAACATGATGAACATAGCATTTCTGATTCCGGCCAGCAGACTTTAATGATGCTTTTTTATTTATCTGCTTGAAAATTCTTTTCAGTTAATTGCACTGATTTCTTTTCCTTCTCACTGTTGCAGGTAAGTACCAGTTGGATGACAGATGAAGCAGTAGAAGTAGAAGTCAAAGATCTGAAGATATTTAGACTTAGATTTATTATATATTTTTTTCATTTATTGTAAACAAAAATTACTGTAAATACTGTAAATTGTAAATTTACAACATTCGAATAAAATTTGTAACAACATTTGAAATAAATAAATAAATAAAGTCTTTGTCAAATAAGAATTTTCTACTGTCAAATATTCCATTCTTTCCTTGTATTGTCTATTTAATTATTTAAGACTCTTAAATTAAAATAATTGGAAATGTATCCCAATAACTTTAATCCAGATGAAATAAATAATCAACAAACTTTGCCGTCTCGCAACCTTGCATTAATCACCATACGCCTGGTATTCCAATTAACATATGCGTTGTACAGTTAAACAAACAAGCATTCCATACACCTTTCACTCCACTGATCAAACAAATGCCTCAAAGTTTCAAGAAAAAGTCTCAGCTCCTATCCCAGATAACTGGGTTTTGAGAAACAACCAGTAATCTTGAACAAACGTAAAAATAATGTAACAGTCAACTGAAATACTGTGGATTCAATTTCTTCTGATAAATACGAGCGAAAACCCTAATTCCAGATTTGTTGTCAAAGAAAGGTCTGCTTGATCAATTCCTGAGCCAATCTCAACAAAATCAGTGGAAACCCTAATTCTGGATTTATTGTCAAAGAAAAGATCTGTCTGATCGATTCTTGAGTCAATTTTAAAAATCAGAGAAAAAGCCTGGGGTTGTGATTTCTTGTGGAAAAGGGAGGGCAAATTTTGGGGTACAACAGTTGCCCCTGTTCGATCTTCTTGAACCTGAAGAGTTAGATTGGCAATTTTGCCTTTCGCGACTCGAAGGTAAAAGATGATTGGACACTAGAGTGCCCAAAAATTTGCACTCGTCAAAGCATAGTTGAGGGAATGGGCTTAAAGATGTCATTTGGAGATGTGACAAAATCTTGTCGGAGATGGGCTTAAAGATGCCATTCGGAGATGTGATAGAATCTTGTCGGAGATGGGCTTAAAGATGCCATTCAAGAATGTTTGTTGAATTTGTATGTTTTGGGTGAGTGGGTGAGTATCAGAAAGGTATCCATGTTTGGAACGTCTCTGAGCTGAGGGTCTGAATAAGCAATAGATTAACATCCGTGTTTGGAGAATCCGTAAACTGTTTTCAGAAGTCGAGTCTGAACAAGCGATAGATTAACATCCGTGTTTGGAGAATCCGTAAACTGTTTTCAGAAGTTGAGTCTGAACAAGCGATAGATTAACATCCTTGTTTGGAGAATCCGTAAACTGTTTTCAGAAGTCTTGAGAAGTTTGAAACTTGCTAAACTTATCCTGCGAAGGGTAAAATATTAGCGAAAACACAAAGTTATGTTGTATGATGCAATATATGTGTTATATGAATGTAATGAATGCGCATGTAAGCTGATCAGCCATCTTGTTGAGGAGGGTAAATCCTGGATGGCTGGAGATAATACAATCTTTAACCTCTATCGGGGAAAATAAATCCTTGACTGACGTTGGGGATTGAAAATCCTTTGATCGTTGAAAATGAGAAGTCCTGGGACCACTGTTGGGGAAATCAGGAGTTTGGGTTGTATGCCAATCTACTGAGGATTCCTGTTTTGAGGAGATCTTCACCGAGGAATATCTGAAAACTCTGTGAGGAAATGAGAATGAGAGTCTTCATTCTGCTTGGGGAATTAGAACTATGAGGGGAACAACCATACTGTTGCGGAGTGGCTATCCTGTTGGAGAGTAAAAACTCAAGACTCTGGGAAAAGCTTATTCATGTCTGGAAGAAGTTCAGGTTTAGGTTCTATGCCACTTTAAGAATGAGAATCTTCATTCTGTCGGGAATGTCAGAAATTTAGATGTTATACCACTTTGAGAATGAGAATCTTCATTCTGTCGGGAATATCAGGAGGTTGGGAGTATACCAATCTACTGGGGTTTCGAGGATGAGAATCTTCATTTTTGAGAGAAACAGATTTTTAGGAGCTTCAGTTGTCCGTTATTCTGTTGGTGACTGTAACTTCCAACAGGTGATGAAGGAATCTTTGATGACGACCGTAACTTCCAACAGGTGATGAAGGAAATTTTTAACGACCGTGAATTCCAACAGGTGATGAAGGAATTTTTGATGACGACCGTAACTTCCAACAGGGGATGAAGGAAATTTTTAACGATCGTGAATTCCAACAGGTGATGAAGGAATTTTTGATGACGATCGTAACTTCCAGCAGGTGATGAAGGAAATTTTTAATGACCGTGAATTCCAACAGGTGATGAAGGAATTTTTGATGACGACCGTAACTTCCAGCAGGTGATGAAGGAAATTTTTAACGATCGTGAATTCCAATAGGTGATGAAGGAATTTTTGATGACGACCGTAACTTCCAGCAGGTGATGAAGGAAATGTTTAACGACCGTGAATTCCAACAGGTGATGAAGGAATTTTTGATGACGACCGTAACTTCCAGCAGGTGATGAAGGAAATTTTTAACGATCGTGAATTCCAATAGGTGATGAAGGAATTTTTGATGACGACCGTAACTTCCGGCAGGTGATGAAGGAAATTTTTAACGATCGTGAATTCCAACAGGTGATGAAGGAATTTTTTATGACGACCGTAACTTCCAGCAGGTGATGAAGGAAATTTTTAACGACCGTGAATTCCAACAGGTGATGAAGGAATTTTTGATGACGACCGTAACTTCCAACAGGTGATGAAGGAAATTTTTAACGACCGATCAATTTGAAATGTAATTTGTTTTGGAGAATAAATCCTTGACAAATGTTAGGGAAATAAACCCATGATTGTTGGTCCGCTAGAGAGGTGACGAGCTTCTCGAGGACGCTTGAACTTCTTTTCAGAAAGATTTCAGAGAGATTCGTCACTGCCCCTAGTATCATATTTTTATGGCACTGCCAGGAAACTTGGACTGTTCGTAACCCTTTGATGAGATTGATGTTTTAATGCCCTAAGTGATGGTGAGGGAGACTTGCCCCAGGTTAATCTGTAATTGAGAGATTTCTTGAAATCTTGACTGGACTGCCCCAGGTTTAGTGGACTTTGAAAGATTTGTTGAAATCTTGACTGGACTGCCCCAGGTTTAGTGGACTTTGAAAGATTTGTTGAAATCTTGACTGGACTGCCCCAGATTTGTTGGACAATACCAAACCAAGTCCCCTTCTTGTTGATAGGAGATTTTTGTAACGGAAGTGTCATCCCACTTGAAGTGATTTTATTCACTGAGAGAGCTTTCGTTCCTCCGAACATTCACTGTTGTGAATTTCTTTGCTGTCAAACAAATAAACATGTGCAAACAACGATATTCAAATAATGCAAAGATTATGCTTGTCTCGAAGTTTTGAAAATGCGTTTTATAGCAGAAAACTTCTTATAAGACAAATTCAACACAAGATTTAGAGCAAAGCCTTACAGGAGTCAGGATACCTTTTGTAACAGTATGCTTTCGAACTAACCCATGCTTAAATTAGGACTTTTAAAGGGTTGTAACATGGCTTGGTTCACGGTTTAAGAAACAAAGGATAAAGGCTCAAAGTATATTTGTACCCACCCGTTCTTCGTGATGTTCTTCAATCCTAAACTCAGTTAATTGTGCGTCGAACTCTATTCGAGTTTGGAACGACGTTTTGGGTGATGGTTCACACCAGTTGAATTTTATGGGAAGGCAGTCATTTTTTTGTTGCAATATTTTCATGTTGTTGAGGATTTATAATGACCTTTTTCTTTTGATTTGTTATCCCTAATTTTTGCCTGACTGTTCCTGTTTTCGAGATTACAGTCAGCGGGATGCCCCAGCTTTCTTAAGCCTCCTTTGTAGGTTTTGGCTCAATGGGATTTTCTCTTTTGAGAGGTAATGACTGCCTATGAGATAAAGAACCATCACTGTCTTTTGGTTCCAAAGGAATGTTTTTGATGTCATTCATTGTATTACAAAATGAGAGTTTGCGACTTCAATGCGCATCTTTTGAATTAACTGAGAGAATACCCAGCCCCAGGTTTAATCAAAGGTTTCAATTCATGTTTAAAAACAGAAAACTTCTACTTCTTTGGCTCGAAGGGGTTGACTAGGGATTATCTTCCTTATAACTCCAGTGTTTAGGGTTTGAAAGAAACGCCTGTACATCGTCAGCAAGGTCTATCTAAAAGCATACTGCATGAGATTATGGTATTGTTTCGTCATCCTCCCTCTAAAGGCTTGTAACTTTTATCAAGAGTTAAATATCATAGAGAAAGTAGGAAGCATAATTCAAGAATAGTGAAAACGAATGGATGAATTCAAGACAAACATATGCAATGCATTAATGAAACATAGTTTGACATCAACAGATAATTGTTTGAATAACAAAAGAAATTACAACTTGAAAATTCAAATGAAACAAAAGTCTCTTAGTTCAAACTTGTCATTTCAGGTGGAGAACCCTCAGCGGAAGATTTTCATCTCGCCATCCGGCATGAATTTCAACACTCCATTGTCAATCAAATCTTGAATTTTGTTTTTCAAAGCCCAACAGTCGTTGGTGTCATGTCCAGGACTATATGAGTGGTATACACAAAATGCGTCGGGGTGATAGCTAGGAGCAGAGGTATTGGACTTCCGAATAGGATCCTTTAAAGCAGTCAGATTGACCTCTAACAAGCGTTCCAGTATTAGAGATGATGGTATGTCGGTCTCAGTAAACTATCTTCCAGACGTATTTTACTTATGACGATTACCCCGTTGACGCTGGCGCGGTTGTTGCTGGGCTTGTGACCCTGAAGCAAGTTGAGGAGATTTTCCCTTGTCTTCTTGTCTCAGAGGAGGTTGAATGATGACTTGATCTTCAACCCTAGTTGTTTTCCCCACTTGGTTATCTTGAAGCAGTTTGTTGACGAGGACCCTGAGCTCTTCTTGTCTTTGAGCCAGGTCTTGAATGAGAGCCATCTGGCCCACTAGTTGTCCCATCATCTGGATCTTCATTGTTTCCAGCTCAATCTGTAGCTCTTCCAACTGATCATTCCCGACGCCGCCTGAATTCCCCAGGACCATGCCCCTTGTGAGGAGAGCTTTCACTTCTTCTTGCCCCTGGGACAGGTTCCAGAAAATTTCTTGAAGTTGAGCGTTTTGAGCCTGGATATCTTCGACAGTCCTCTCTAGAGCCATCTCTACTGAAATAAACAGTAGGAGAATAAGGAAACCTGAAAAGGAAAACCTGTTATGATACAATGCATGATATGTGGATGCATATTTTCAAGGATCTCTCGGGGTAAACACAAGAAAATATTAGGGGTTGAACTTCGGTCAACATCTTTGATTGGAGAACCTTGTATCGGTGGGTGTCTTTCCACGAGAATCAAGCTCACCATGTCAAGTGGGTCATAGCCCCTGATTCAAGTTGTTGCACTTGATCTTTGATGGTGTTTGTTTAGAGGAAGGTCCTCTTGCCCTTTGGTAGACGTCTAGTTCAACGTGACCCTGCGTCAGAGACCCTCGAGATCCTTGAAATGGTTATTGAAAATGCTATGGTATGATGTTATGATGTTATGTACAGGTATGCAAAAGTAAGCAAGTGTATATACAAGTAATCATATTCACACAAAGCGAACATGTCCTTAGGTTTAGGCTTGCATGGGGTTTGTAGGTAAGTACCCTTTTGAAGTTAGTTGGCTCAACCTGTCCTAAAATAGAAACCGGGTTCTAAGGAGCTCAATATCACTGGATTATTTTCTATGTTCATTGTTTTGGTTTAGCCACTTAACTGGAGACCAAAATATTCCAAGAAAATAATCCTCAATGAGTGTAGTATCGAGTATCTACCAACTTCGGACTGCTCCAAAGTCGGTCATCTCACTACCCCTAAAAAGGCCAAGATGGTCAAGTAAGGTTCTAAGAGTTTGTTAGTGCTTCATGACATCACTCAGCGGCCCCGTATTCTCTTTGATTGACTCAAAGGCTACCGGCACCCACAAATATGTCACACTAACGTAGCTACTGCTTCAACCATGTCGGTATACCCCGCACAGTTCCCTCACAGTTTATTGCTACTTACCTAAAAGGTGTCCCCAAATCCGGGTGTAGGATTTAAAATAAACCCAAACAAGGAACCCAAAAAGTAAAGTAATCAAAGCAATCAATGTAAGCATGTAAAGGTGATCTAAAACCCTAAGGTAACCCCACTTTTAGAAATCTCCCCAACAGATTCGCCACTTCTGTGGTACGGTGGGAGAACTGACTTGAGGTTTTGCGTTTGTTTTCGCACTTGTGCGGTTTAGCAAGAGTCGCCACCGACTTTTTATTTTATCCAAAGGAAAGGTCAAAAAGCACAGGAAAGACCTTTGAGATGTTTTCTTGGGTTCGGGGGGTAGATTATGAAAAGGGAAGGTGCTAGCCCCCTTTTCATCCATGGTTATCCATGGGCTCTTAGTTACTTGTTTTAGATCACTTGCCTTTGCTTTTCAATTGTTTGAAATGGTGCTTTGTGTGTGTGGTTTTGAAAATGTTTTGAAAAAGATACCTTGTCTAGGCAACCTTTGTAATGATTCTTGTTTGAATATATACAAAGGTGTGTGTCTTTTTGAAAATATATTTCAATGTTTTGAAAGTTGTTTTGAAATTATTTTGAAGTTGTGTTGTGAAGTGTGTTTGAAAACGGCAAGGATGTTTTGCAAGATTTGATCAAGTAACTAAGAGTTGTCTACCCTATTTTACTCAAAGATCTTTCTTATGTTTTTTAACCCTTTTAACAGTGTTGTTTTACCATTGTATTTGGTGAGCAACCTTGTGTTAGGATGTTAAACGGGACAGGCGCGGGTCATCGTGTACAATCATTGAAAGCAACTTGTGGGACGCTCTAGCAATTTTGTAAGGGACGAGATCGTTTTATCGAAGGCAACATCGAGGGACTACGATCTTTGTTTATTGAAGGGACATTTTCTAGAGTGTCTCATACTCGAGGGACATGATTGCATTTTCCGAGGCAACAAGCGAGGTTACCCTAGAGGTGAGAGTGTGAATTGTGTATTGATTTTCATGCATTTATCTTGTATTAGGTCATCTAGCGATTGATTTTGAATCTTCGCATACAAACCCTAATTACTATACAGTATATTGAAAGCGGTAAATTGCGGGAATTTAAAGTCTAAATTATTATAAAACAGTATCCGGGGATGGGGGTACAAATGTTTACAAATGGGGATGAGTCTTATCAGAATAATAATGTCCAAGGATATATGTTACAACCAAATTGAACTGTCGCATTTTCAATGTAAAAACATAACAAAGTATAAGATAATGAAAATCAAAGAAATATGAGATGCGTGTATTTATTTACAAATGAACAAATAAAATTTAACCTAATAAAGACTTTAAGTATTTATTATTATTTTTTGTATTTTTTTGTTAATTGTGAAAAGAAAGGATTAATTACCTAAATTAATGTTTAAGATAATTCTTGTATTTTATTAATTCAAAAAGTTAAAAAAAAAACAAAATTGCTCAAATTAAGCTAACTATTCTTTTTTTTGTACTTTTATTATATTAAAACGATATTAATAAAGAGAAATAGAATTAGTTTAAAAAGAAAATAAAACAAAAATTTAATTAGTGTTTATTACTTACAAGAAAGAAAGTGATTTTTAATAAAATGTTAGTTTTAAAAATGATGAGCCTAGAGTAATCGTGGCCCAAAGAATAGAGAATGAAGAAGAACAAATTAATAAAACCAGAAATGAGGAAAGGGGTGGGGCGCTGGAAAATGTTTGGGCTTATAGTTGTTTGGGGAGAAGGCCCATCTGATGTTGAACAACATTTCAGGGTTAATTCATTTGGTTAGAAATTAGGGTTTACAGTCTTTTGGCCTCAACGGCGCCGCTCCTCTCATCTTCTTCGTCTCTCTTCCTCATTCTCAACCATGGGGTTCTGATTCCTCCCCTCTTGCCTTAGCCACCGGAGCATCGCCCTATCTCACCTCCAGCTCTCTTCACGGTAGTCTAGGATTCTCACTCGTAACGGTACGATTTGTTAACCTTTGTTTTAGGGTTTCACGATTACGTTTTCAATTTTCTTGATTATTACATGCGCGTTTTAATCCATAATTTTTTGATATTTACATGTAGTAGGATCTTTGAGAGATGTACTTTCGCGTTTTGTTCTGTAAACTGAAGGAGAAGGAGGGTGAGCTGGCCGGCGGCGCTTCCAGGAGGCTAGGCGGAGGAGGAGCGTGACGATTGCGTTGGGCTTCTGGTATTTCTATTGTGCTTTTGATTTGATGATTCGTTGATGATGATTTTGTTTCTGAAAACTATATTGCTCCTTTTTTCACTTCTGGACCTCTTCCTCTTCTTTGGGTGTTGGGTATTTGATGATGAAATGGTTCTGAGAACCCTTGTTGTTTTTGCTTCCAAGATTCTTCCTCTTTCTCTTTGCTGTATATCGTTGATGATGATGAATTCTTGTTTCTGAATCGTGTTACTTCTTTTTCTGGTTTTATCAATGATGATGATTTTCTGAGATTTTGCCTCTTTGTTTGTTGTTTTAATTTGAGTTGATGATGAACAAATGCTCTGAGACCTGTTCTTGTTTTGATTTTTTCACTTCTGGACCTCTTCCTCTTCTTTGGGTGTTGACTTTTGATGATGAAGGTATATTCTGAAAAAGAAAAACTAGCTATTGTTGTTGTTAGCTTTTGTATGAGCAAGCAGGCTTATTGCAGTTTTGGTGTTTTGGAAGCAGTTTGTTGAGCTTTGAATAAGTTTTTGTTTTGAGATGGCTTGTTGATTTTGTTGTTCTGAGGACTATGCTTCTTCCTCTTCCTATCTCTTTTCACTGATGTTAATGATGATCACCTCTGAAACTTGTTTGTTATTGATGGTTGGATGATTTGTTGGTTTGATGTTAGCTTGTAGACTTGGGTTTGCAGTTATGCAGGTTGAGTGTTTGTAATTGGAACTGCAAATTTGCAGTTTTTACACGTTTGTGCTGTTGTAGCTTGCAGTTCTGATAAGTTTGCAGGCTTGAGCTTGGAGGCAGTTTTGCAGGTTTTAGTGTTTGTAAGCAGTTTTTGCAGGTTTACAGTTTTTTTATTATTGTCACAGTTGGGGCTTTTGGTAAGCAGGCTGATGAGTTTTTAGGCAGGCTTATTCTGGGACTTACAGGTTTACCATTTGTTGAGTTTTGGGAAGGATGACTTGCTGTTTCAACAGGTTTGCTTTGTTGTTGTAGTTTGAGATTTGCAGGTCATGCAGTTTCAATTGGAGGTAGGCTTGAGCTTTTGTTTGGCCTTTATGCAGGCTTGTTGTTTAAACAGGTTTAGCAGTTTATGCAGTTTAAACAGGTTGGTGTTTTGGAGGCAGTTTTGAACTGAGTGTTTGAGTTTTGGTGAGCTTGAGATGCAGGTTTGCTCGCTTGTTTTTGTGTTTTTAAAACAGGTTTTGAAATTTTTGCTCTCTCCTCCTGTGCTGGATTGTTAGACTGTTATATCTATTTGTTTTCTTACTACCTTTTACAGCCTGCCAAAACTGCAAACCCTCAATTCACTCTATTTCTCTCTCTCCATAAGCATTTTAAATTGCTTATTATATTTTTTCTCTGAAAAGCTGCTGGCCAGAACATGATGAGGGCTAGGACAAGCTCTTGCTTGTAACTTGGTTCATCTCCTGCATTATGTACTTGTTTCCATATTTCCTGCATTGTACTTTCTTGGACAACTTTGTGTACTTTCTTGGACAGCTTTGTGACTTGCTGTGACAGTTTTGCAACCTAGTTTGTCATTTGGTTAATGCATTTTGAAACTCAGTTTGGCAATTCAGTTTACTTTGTGTGCAGCCTTGTGCCTTTGCAATTTTGAATAAATTGTATGCTTTTAGTTTTGACATGCTTGCATTTTATATATTTTATTTTTCTCTCTGTGAACCGAGAATAGAAATCTTCTTGTGATTTGCAGAGAGGAAAATGAAACATGATGAACATAGCATTTCTGATTCCGGCCAGCAGACTTTAATGATGTTTTTTTATTTATCTGCTTGAAAATTATTTTCAGTTAATTGCACTGATTTCTTTTCCTTCTGTCTGTTGCAGGTAAGTACCAGTTGGGTGACAGATGAAGCAGTAGAAGTAGAAGTCAAAGATCTCAAGAGATTTAGACTTAGATTTATTATATATTTTTTTCATTTATTGTAAACAAAAATTACTGTAAATACTGTAAATTGTAAATTTACAACATTCGAATAAAATTTGTAACAACATTTGAAATAAATAAATAAATAAAGTCTTTGTCAAATAAGAATTTTCTACTGTCAAATATTCCATTCTTTCCTTGTATTGTCTATTTAATTATTTAAGACTCTTAAATTAAAATAACTGGAAATGTATCCCAATAACTTTAATCCAGATGAAGTAAATAATCAACAAACTTTGCCGTCTCGCAACCTTGCATTAATCACCATACGCCTGGTATTCCAATTAACATATGCGTTGTACAGTTAAACAAACAAGCATTCCATACACCTTTCACTCCACTGATCAAACCAATGCCTCAAAGTTTCAAACAAAAGCCTCAGTTCCTATCCCAGATAACTGGGTTTTGAGAAACAACCAATAATCTTGAACAAACGTAAAAATAATGTAACAGTCAACTGAATTACCGTGGATTCAATTTATTCTGAGAAATACGAGCGAAAACCCTAATTCCAGATTTGTTGTCAAAGAAAGGTCTGCTTGATCAATTCCTGAGCCAATCTCAACAAAATCAGTGGAAACCCTAATTCTGGATTTACTGTCAAAGAAAAGATCTGTCTGATCGATTCTTGAGTCAATTTTAAAAATCAGAGAAAAACCCTGGGGTTGTGATTTCTTGTGGAAAAGGGAGGGCAAATTTTGGGGTACAACAGATGGCCAGATGCTCCATAGTGGTATTCACAGACCTTCTTCTCACGTCCCCATGACAATGTAGGAGGAAGTAACTTGACTACCTAAAACTTAAGCAAGTGAGTCAGTAATTGGCTATAAGCCACCAGGTCAAACTCTATTGGTGGCTTCCTCATCCTTTGTTGACCCGGAGGAGCATAGGGGTGATACCTGTTCTGACCTAGCATATGTTTCTTATGGCTTGCCCCAGATTGTGATTTAGGCAACTTGAGACGCGAAGTAGAACTTTGGGAATGGGTTGCGGTTGGGCTATAATTGACTCAAATCCTTCGACCTTCTGCAGTGAAAACAAATGTCCCTAATTCAAGAAAACCCTAAATCGCGTGCTTCAAAGCCTTACAGTTTTCAGTATCATGACCAACAACTCCAGAATGGAAATCACAACGAGCATCAATATCTTTTTTATGAGGAAAATGTGCGGATGGCTTTGCTATATGGAGTTTGGTCAACCCAAACATAAGCAACTGTGGCAACAAATGAGCATAAAGCATTGGGATTGGATAAAACTTTTCCTCATGATCCTCCCTCATTTGTGGATAAATATCGACCCCTGATTTGATCCGAAGAGAAGAGACTGGCTGCTGGTGCAAAAGTTTAGGAATCTCATGTGGTGGAGAAGATCCCAGAACTTAATTCAAAGGAGACCCCACAAGAAGAAGATATAAAATAGATTTGGTCGCAACACGTCCCAAAGAATGATGGGAGGAAATAGCTTCGGTCGCAGCAGGTCCCAAAGAATGAGGGGAGGAAATGGCTTCGGTCGCAGTAGGTTCCAAAGAATGAGGGGAGGAAATGGCTTCGATCGTAGCAGTAGGTGCAAGATTTCCTTTTGTTTATATAGTTTCTAGCATTTCTATATACAAACTCAACTGAGTTTTCAACCAAATGTTTTCCTCCTTTAATATTTCCTGATGACGAACCAAAACTTGCATGTCTACCATAAGCAGCCCCATATGAAATTTCATCTCATCTAATTCCTCATGAAGTTGTTCCATGTCACCTCTGGTTGGATGGTTAAACATTTCCATTAACTGGGTCATTTGAGTGGCCACTTGGGCCCTCACTTCAGCGAGCTCTGCCTGTATCTGTTCCATCTGTCGTGGAAAATTGTTTCTAGTGGAGTACCGATGAGTAGTTGTCTTGAATTCTAATAAGAAAAACAAAATTAAGATAAGGAAGTTATCCTGAGATGACCTGCAATGTATGATATGCATGATATGCATGATATGTTTTTGTTATTTCCAAGCATTTACAAGCTTTGTCAACCATCAAGAATAACAACCGAGCACAATAAAAGACAAATGACAAAATAAAGACACCAGTGCAAAAACAAACTTCTTTATTTACAAAAACATCAAAACACCAATTCTCAAAATCCACAGGGGTAGTACAAGATAAAAAGATCCCATCCAACAAGACTGGTGGTGATCACTTAACAAAAACAAAAAAAGATAAAAATCAAAGGGGTAGGTCCCCCATTCTGACATGAAATAAAGGTCCCTGCTCTCGGAAATGCTCCTCACTCCACTCCTTGGTCTCCTGGAATAGTTGTCTTGTCCTTAGGCAGTCCCTCTCTTCAACAAGGCTTTTAATCACTACATCCTTTTGGATTAATTGTTCTTCTAAGTACTGACATTGCTCCAGAAAGTGATCACGTTTTTTGCATTCTGGCAAAGAAATAGATATAGGTGTATTCTCCAATTCTTCTATTTGATTTTTGAGCTTAGAATTTTCTTCCATCACACGAGTCACTTGCTCTTCGCGCTTCTGATCTTGAATTCTAACTTCATTGAGTTGCCTTTCTAGTTCTTTAATTTTTTCGCCATCACATGCTCTTAACTTTGCTTCTGCTACTTAGAGACTCTTAATCCTTTGTTGATTTTTCAAAAGTGCGTTATCCCGGAGAATGGTTAAGCTGGAATTCTCAATCCTTGACCTCTTTGACTGTTCACATGATCCACGACCCTCTAGTAGACGATCTTTCTCCCAATTCTCCCTCCAGAGTCTTTTTTTTCTTGTAAAGCAAAGGAAAGCTCAATATTTTTATCTTCCAGATCAGCTTGTAGCTTAATATTCTCAGCTTTGGCATTTTTGAGGCACGCCATTGGTACAACTTCGGATTCTCCCAGCGCAGGCTGCTTAGAAGACACCCAGCCATGAGAAAGATGATCATCCTCCATATCATACACAGGTTACGGGTATAATGGTTCTTCCCTCTTATAAGGCAACAACAACACCTTTACCCGACTCTGTATCCATTTTGAGTAAGCGTCAAGAGCCACACCTCCACCTCTATCAAAATAAAGCTTACCCTTTCGATGAATACGTTTCCAGCTGACCTTTACCCTTTTAAACATGGAAGCATATCCTCTTTTTCCAAAATAAACAGTTTCCTTCACTTCCCGCTCAGTAGGTCCGTTTGTCATTACGAATCCAAATTGACGTCGTGCCAAGATGGGATTATAGTTGATGCAACCTTTGGTTCCGATGAGTGGGACGTTAGAAAACTCACCATAACTCGTAATGAACTTGTTCAGAATTCCCATGTTATGCCAGACAATGACATAAGAAGTGAGTCCCATGATCCGTGGGGCCCAAAGAGATGTCTCAGTAGTATCGACGAACGGTCCCTTGGTAGGTAAGTGCATCATGAACCACTTATAAAGTAAAGCTGCACCACATACTACATCCCCTCTCTTACCATGCCGAGAGTGAATGGTATAGTAAGTGTCAGCTAACAACGTTGGTACCGAGTTATCGTTCATAAAGACACAAATTGCTGCCAAATCCACCAACCTTTCTGCCACAGGTAAGAGAACTAAACCATAAATTAACACGGCCAGCAACGCATTGAAATCCATCCACTTTCCTTCTTCTGCAAGTCCCTTAGCCTTGTTTATCAAATAATCCCGAGAAATACCATGCATGTCACATTTCTTGATCCAATTGCCTTCCACTTTGCTAACGGTCAAATAAAGAGCTTTAGCGATAGCCATGTAATTGGGACTTTCAGGTACTTGAGTAAAAGGAATATTGTTTGTGACCTTTATATCAATAATATATGCGTACTCTTCAAGAGTTGGTGCTAGCTGGTAATCTTGAAAAGTGAAACAACGTAGTTGTGGATCATAGAACTGAAGAAGCACTCTTAACGCTCATTCCTCATAAAAATCATTCACTAGTGGAAAAAATTCCCATACTGTTTCCTGAAGATGCTTTCATTTGGACCATTCATAAGGGCTCCCAACTCTCGCAATCGATCCCCATAAAACACAAACTGATAGACATCCTTCTTCCTAAGAGTTTCTGCACTTGTGCTCATGTTGTTATCCATCCCGATGACAACTTCTAAGTACCATGGAAATTACAAGCATATGTTAATTAGACATACATACATTTTTTTAGAAAAATAAATATACCATGTGGTGATGCAAACACATAGGAATCAAGGTATCTGTTATGTTGTTCTGAATATGTTGGGAAACCAAGATCCAGAACTTTGTAGAATAATCAGTCATTCCTTTTTTAGAAACATAGTCACCAATAGAAAAGATTCACCAACGGTACCTGTAAGAATCAAAATTCTCTCCCCACTCATGTATGTAAACTAGGTTAGGGTAAGGCAAGGGTAACTCAGAATCATGGGTACGCCTAAAGCCACTATCGTCGAAACACCTACGTGAAATGATAGCACCCCATTTGTACTCTCATCTGAGCATGGATGACATGACAGGACTAGCAAACCAAGGTCGACTAGTCGTTCATATTCCACTCTATTCCTAAGGTTCCTATGGTTGTCACTTGGCCTGGGTATTGGGCCTTTTACCTCTTGTAACACCCATCCAACATGATAGCAGAGCCAGCACAACAGATAACCAAATATATGGAAAGCGATAAAATGCATGAACAAACATATGTAAACAGTATATATACAAATTTAAATAAATAGACACCCAAAGAAACAAACAAGAGCTAGGATCAACTCCGGGATGGACCAGTAATATGTCATTCTATCCCCAGTGAAGTCGCCAGCTGAAACAACCCGACCGAACCTGTCATCCGATATATGAAATATCAATCAATAAAGTCGCCACCAAACGTCTTTTATCTCTCCGAGAGGGGAAAGGTAAACATCGAGAAAACCTGAGAAGGGTGAAATCATGGTCTTGTGATCGAGAGATCGGGTAAGGGAGTATGTTACGCGAGGGGAAGGTATTAGCACCCCACACGCCCGAAGTACTCTATATTATCCACTCTTGTTGTCTAATCTAATGGGTGTGCAAAAAACTATATCTAAGCTGTACAGGGAATGCATGCAAAAGAAATGAGAAAAGAATGTAGGGAAAATAAGAGTTGTGCTTGGTCGGGCCCTACTCGAATGTCTACGTATCCCTTTTAAGGAATCAGAGCAGCCGTAGTTCGGCTCATATATTTTGGTTGGTTTGTGGTTTTTATTTAAGAAGATAAAAGCAACAATTAAAGTGGAAAAACATCAAATAGAACAAAAAAAATGTCAACAATGATGATAACATGACAAAAAGAGATGACAAGACATCGCATGGCAACACAAACTCAGATAAGGCGGTAAAACGCCAGCATGATAGCAAAATATCAGACAAGATGATGAAACATTACACCTAACAATGATATTGAAAATCAAAGTAGGATAACAAACATGTGCGATGGCGAAACACCGTCTAAAAGAAAGTGTGATGGAGAAACATCGGCTACGAGATAGGAAGATAATATGGCAAAGATGGAGAAACATCAATAAAGCAGAGAAAAAAACGTCACACCTAACAACGATATTGAGAATTAAGGTAGGATAACAAGCTTGTGCGATGGCGAAACATCGACTAACAGATAGGAAGATAACATGGAAAATATGGAAACACATCAATAAACTAGAGAACAAAACATAACACCTAACAATGATATTGAGAATCAATGTAGGATAACAAATATGTGCGATGGCGAAACATCGGCTAAAAGAATGTGCGATGGTGAAACATCAGCTAAAAGATAACAAAAAGTCATGGCAAGGATGGAAAAACATCAATAAACCAGAGAATAAAACATCACACCTAACAATGATATTGAGAATCAAGGTATGATAACAAACATGTAAGATGGAGAAACATCGGCTAGAAGAATGTGTGATGGTGAAAAATCGGCTAAAAGATAACAAAAAGACATGGAAAGGATGGCAAAACATTAACCTGATAAGATTTAAAACAAAAGCCAAGAGGCGCACGAAGAGATGAGATTGGTTTGTATTTTTCACCTTAAAGAAGGGTTTAAGTTCATTAGAGGTATTTATGATTTGCCAAGAAGAAATATAGTTTTAAAATGCAATATGCAAAGAAAAAGAAAACAACTAAGGGAGACTATTCTAATCTTTAAACCCTAATGTTATCATACAATGATTGATCCTAAGGTTGAGGATGAAAGAGGGAAATTTCTACCCTACGTTAGCATACATGGATTCTTATCCTAAGGTCTAGCTCGAGAACTAACCCTACACGAGAAATCCTAGGGGAGCATGGAAAATACCAAACAAGTAAACAAATAAGTGTTTAAACATGAGTAGTAAGCAAGGTACATATGCAGAATTGCCTTAAATAGGTCTTTAAATAAACCAGAGGGACTCCTGACATATATCAACAACGGAGGTCCCATCATGCAGAAGAAAGCAATGAGGAGTAGAAACAATGAAAGGGAAATAGTGCAATACCAAACGGATAACTATCTGTAGTAAATGAGCAAGAAAAGGAAACCCAGAGAAATTCAAGCAAGGTAGCATCAGTAAACAAATCAAGTCAGAAATCACGCCACCAAATATATGCATTGAGAGTTCAAGGGCAGGACTATAGCAGTCACTATCACACACACACACACACACACACACACACACACACACACACACACACACACACACACACACACACACACACACACATATATATATATATATATATATATATATATATATATATATATATATATATATATATATATATATATATATATATATATATATATATATATATATCCTGTAAAAGAATGAAAAATATACCAAGCACATTAATAGTGAAAACATAACCAATTGTGTTCCACAAATAAAGTGGAACACTACAGTATCCAGTCTAAATGGAAAACTTTTCCTCATAGTCCCTCGCACATTCAACAGACAAATTAGTGATTCCAAAGAGAAATGATGAACCAGTAAAGGATGGGTGATGATATAATCATGAGAATTTAAAATGGATATGATGGAAAACATCAAAGGCAATAGATGTAAGAAGCATCAAGCAAACTCAAACAACAACTAGGTCAAAAATAAAGGATTGTTGCTCCTTTCTTGTCACCATGTTGAATTGACAAGTAAATATCAATCAAGGATCAAAGGAGCAAGAGAAGAATACAATCAAAGACTTTAGAAGTCAGTAGAAAACACTTCACATACATACTCATTTATTTCATCATGATTCACAAGCATATCAAAAGAAGGGTACCACAAAATTTATCACAAAGCTTTGATAACAAGTTACCAAGGCAAGAAAGTCAAACAAAGGCAAAGTTAGAATACTTAAACCATTAAAAGACTTGAAATCAAGCTTCTAACATGCTATGAGGATATTATCAAGAGTTTAAAATGTTAATTCTAAAGCATGTTGCACAAGTGCATTTAATATACCTCAAAACATTCAAAAGGAAAGAAGAAAGGAACATCAAATTCATATATGGATGAAATTGGTTCAAGCATAAAAGGTCAAGTGATATCAAGTCTTTATGAGACTATCCTTGATGTATCATTACTCAACATGTTATCATTGGTCATTTGATGACCTCAAACTCAAGTCAAAAGTTTAAAGTTCAAAGCAAAAACAAGAAAAGAACATTAATTAGGAGGCATGAGGCAAAAGGGGTCATCAACCAATTATGGGAAATCAGGTGGATTGATTTGAATTGGTGTGAGGAAAACAGTAGCAACATGATCATTAAGTACCAAATTATAGGCCTCACACAAGTTCATTGGCCATCAAATAAATTGCAACAAGATATGCAACATAAATTGGGCACTTTCACTTTGAAAATTCATCAAAAGTAGAAATGGACTTTCATATTTCAAACAAAAAATTTCTCAGCATCTTTAAGATGTATAGAAGTCAGAAAACAAGTCTCAAGTTAATTGATGGTTGAGGAAAGGATCAAATAAGCTTCAAACATCAAAACCAGTTGATGAACCCACCAATCTAGGCAAGTTTTAAAATAAATCAATGGAAAATACGAAACCTCATCAATTAATTCGAGAAAAATATTTTTGAGATCCTCAATCTAACCATGAACTTCAAACAGGAGCTGAATTCAATTGAAACTTAAAGCAAATTGGTTTTTTGAATCAAATCAAACAAGGGGATTATCAAAACCCTAATTACTTATAAAATAATTTCCAATTAATTTCCAATTCAAGCTAAAGTCATACAAAAATATAGAAAACTCTAAGGATCAGAAAACTTATTTTCCATATTTTTAGAATTAAAGAAAAATCAGAAATAAAATCAAATTCAAGCAATCAATCAATTAAACACATATTCACATCTTTAAAACAAAATTCTACTCAAAAGTCAGAAAAATATTTAACCAAAAATATATTCAAATATTAGAATTAAAAAAAAGCTTCAATGATTTTTTGTAGAATTTTTGGATTAAGGGAAATGTCAAAATAAAATTGAAAATTAAACAAACAATTAATTAAACACAACAAATTTTTAAACCAATCAGAACATTTTCAAAAATTCCAAAAAAAATACACAAGGTCAGAAATATTTTTCTTAGGTTTCATGAATTTTTTAACCATTTTTGAGCAAGAAACAAAATCAAGAAAAACAAGTTATAAAACAAAATTCAAATAGATGCAAAATTCAAATGGACCAATCAGAAGGTTACACGCTTCGTCTTCAACCTCTATCCCTAACCAGAAATGCCCTAAAAATATATGCTAGGGCTCAATGTTCAGATCCGCACCACATACTCATTTCCACACCATTTTTTATGAAATTTCGTGTAAATTAAAGCCAGGAATAAGATCTACATGATGCTATTCGAATCTCATAGAATGATTAACCATAGATCAAGAACGGATCTCATGAAGATTGCAAAAACACACTGAACAAGATATTTCAGAATCATCATAAATGCATATTTCATCAAATCAAAAGCTCTAAAGCTCTAGAAATACTCAATGAACATCAAGAAACGTGATTCCAAACTCAAATCATACAATTCATGTCCAGAAATCAAGATCCAAAGTTGAGGATTCTAACCTTTTAGGCAAAAGTGTATCTATTGTCTCCTTTACTCCAGCTGCAAACCAAGCCTCGATATACAATCCTTAGCACTTGGAGAAGAGAATGCAATAAGAATCACTCAAAACGCACGAGCAAACTGGGAGAATCGAAGAAATGGACTTTGAGAGAAAAAGTGATTTTAGATATGAACTTCCTCCAATGCAGCCTTCCGTTCTTCCCTTTTTTCCTTTCTCTCATCCTTCTTTTGAATGAGCAATGCAGTGTTTATATAGGCTGTTTAGAGTGAGGGAAATAGGGTCATAACTCATAGAAATTCGTTGGAGGGTAATTTGGCCAAAGCAGGCAAATGGAAATGTGAGATCACGTGCTTGTGTTTTATTTGTTATTTGGCCTTTTTATGCTGTGTTTTGATGAGCTCGGAGGTAAATGAGATGAGGTGAGTGAAGCGTGAGGGGGTGAGGTAGCAAGGATTGCACATGGTGTGATTTTTCTTGATGTGAAAGTTACCAATTTTGGCAAAAAATGTAGAAAGCGTGGGGAGGAAAGGAAAGTGTGATTGTTTGGCCAAAAGAAGCAATAAATGAAGTGTGTGATCTGTGCCAAACATGTGAAATATCAACCTGAAAACACTCAGAATCGAAGGGTGCACGAAATTTTCATCCCACGTATGCACCAAAGATCAGTTGATTCCTACTTGAGGCCATAGAAAATAATTTCATGCATTCTCAAATTTTCCTTGAGCCAATTAAAGAACACATTCTAAGCTTTGAAACAAGCTGAGGTTCGAAGGGAATGATGGAGGAATGAACCGGATATGAGGCTTAGGATTTCTGGGAAACTCAAGCCAACTTGCCCTAAACTGCGTGCACGCTGGCCTGCCCAAGATAAAACTTCGATTGGTCCAAATTGAGAAGAATCAAAGAGAGCATGAATGAGAATTCAACCAACCCTCAAGATGACACTTTGAATATCCAAACGAAGAAAGAAAAAAAAAGAGAAGCAAGAGGCTTCGACCAGCCCTCAAGATGAAACTTTGAATATCCAAATAAAGAAAGAAAAAATGAGAAGAAAGAGGCTTAGACCAGCCCTCAAGATGACACCTTGAATTTCCAAACGAAGAGAGAAGAAATGATAAGCAAAAGGCTTCGACCAGCTTACAAAGCTACTTCAAATGGCCTAAGTTGAGGGAAATCAAAGAGAGCAAAGAAGGCTTCGACCAACTTATAAAGCTACTTCGAATGGCACAAGATGAGGGAAATCAAAGAGAGCAAAGGAGGCTTCGACCAACTTACAAAGCTACTTTGAATGGTCCAAGCTAAAGGCAATTAGAGAGAGCCACTCAAATCCAGTTTCAGCACCCAACTTCCTCAAACCGCAACTCTTACGAATTTAAATCAAATTGATTGATTCCAAGTTCAATGAGAAGCTTTCATAGTCCTCTTCAAAATGCTCTAGGCACATTTTTTAATTATGCCTTGAACCAAAAGATATAGGCATGTTACCAACTGTTTGATGAATTTCCTAGACCAAATGCCTTGCCTTGCCTGGCCAGACGCCCAAGGTGCCTCAACAAATGCCCAACTTGCCCTAAACTTTCAAGGCTCGTAACTTTTGATTTTGAGTATGAAGTGTGTTTTTTGTCCTATGTGGGCCCTTGTAGATTTCCACCCTCTTCAATTGGCAAAAAGAACCACCAAAATCCCCTGAAAAATGAGAAAGTTACGCCCTTGCAAAATCAGGCCAAAAATCAAGAAAACTTAGTGAAATTTTCAATCACCGAGATAACTTCAAATCCAAGTAACCTCTCAAACTTGCAACTCTCATCAAAACCAATCATCAATGATCATCCCTCATGAAAATACATGTCAAATGTCTCACGTTGACCAAAAGTTCACTTGGTCAACTTTGACTTTATTGACTTTGAATAAAATGACTATTTTCCCCTTTGATTCAATGGAACCACTTCTCTTCAAAATTGGTGAACAAAATTTCAAACATATGACATTCCAAACACATAGAGGCTATGGAAAGAGTTTCCACTCAAAATTCCAAAGAATCCCTGATTAAAATCCAAACCCTAATTTTGACTGAAGAATCAAAAGGAAGTGATTCTCCTTATAAAAAACACAATAATCACCCTTCTGATGATCCAATGAGGTGGATAAGATATCTTGAGATATGTGATACCTTTGGGCTTGAAAGATCCAGAGGTTTAGATGATAAGGCTTTCCTTGAGAAACTTGTCAATACAATCAATCTTCCAAAGTGTTGTACCCCAAAATTTGCCCTCTCAATTCTTCAAGAATTTCCTCACAAGATTTCTATTGGGTCAAAACTGCGCAAGGTTTGATCAGCTCAAGTTTCCATGGATCATATTGAATTTCCAAGCATCAGGTCAAGGATGAAACTTTTGAAAGAGCCAAACAGATAAATTTGACTTTTCTGACAAAATTGAAGAAAAAACAAGTCTGCTTCGATTCCCCTGGAAACATTTTCCTTTGATTCACCCATTAGAGACTCCCTGCATGCAAGTTTCGTTGAGGCATTTAGGTTCCCTACATACACCCTTAGATTGCACCATTAGCCTTACATGTTTCTTTGATTCATAAGGCAATGGCCTACTTCAGCTCTCTTTCGACTCAGAAGCCAATGGTCTTGCATGTTTGCCAAATTCACAAGGCAGAAATTTCCCTTCAGGCTAGCGCTCACAAAGCAAGGGACCTCCTGCATATAAGCTTCGATTCCCTCTTGAAAACCCTCAACACACATAGCCTTTACACTATGACGTATCTGGATGGCCCAATCAAAGGTTATACCTTGATGGCCCATCTGAAGAAATTGTAAATGATGCACACAAATGATGTATATGGTCCCTTCGAAAGGACACATACATGTTTCAAATTGAAGAACACCTATTTAACCCCCTTTCGAAGGATACACCAAAAGGGAAAAGCAGATAAAAATAATCTTTTGAAAAAATTGGAGAAAAAAGAAGTTTACTTTGATTCACAAGGCTTCGATTGGACTTTGGCCTCCTTCAAGCCTTCTTCGATTTCCCTTGATTTCATTTGGACTTTAGTCTTTTTCAAGACTGCTTCGATTGAACTATGGCATCCTCCGTGCCTCCTTCGATCCACAAGGCAGGTGACGCCTATTTTTAGCTAGCTTCGACTGGGCATTTGAAACAGCCTCCTTCGATTCAAAAAAAGGAAGGGCCTCCTATTGGTGTCCTTCGTCTCAGAAGGTAGTGGCCTCATACTGGTTTCCTTCATTTCAGAAGGAAATGACTTTCCTTCGATTCAGAAGGCAACAACCTCCTATTTCCTTTCCTTTGATTTAGAAACCATTTGCCCCTTGCATGATTCCTTCACAAAATCCAGGACTTCCCTCAGGCCAATATGCATAAGTGAAAAAGCTTCCCCATGGCTAGAATTTACAAGACAATGGCACTCACAAAGCATTGGCTACTTTCACGCCAGTTTCGATTCGGCAGTATCTCCCTTGGAAACAATTTGTTTCGACACACACAGTTTTTGCGCTATGACACTCACAACTAAAACATTCGAAGGAACATACAAAAGGCCTATTCGAAAGACAAATATTGGTGGCCCATTCAAATAATTACACATATGAGCCATTCGAAGGACACTTTGAAAAGAAATGTTGTTGTCTGAAAAGGACTTGGTCGAAGGTTGGACTTATAAAGTCAAAACAAAAAGTTGAAATATACAAAGATTCTTGCTGGCCAGAGTCCTATGTGCTGCCAAGTCCAAGCCTGCTGCACTGATCACAATACTTCAAAAATGCTGCACAGAAGTCCTGCCACGCTGCTCCCATACTTGCACCAAATTGGCATAAAAAAAATGCACCTCGAAGACTACAAAAACAGCATACCCAAATATTCAAATCTCATTTATTTTCCCTCCTAAACCTCAGCCAAACTCATCTATAAATAAAAGCTTCCATCACACATCTTAGGGGCCCCCGGGATAGCTAAAAAACTCTTGTTGTGAAAATCTTCAAATTCTCAAAACCCTCTCAAACACTTTCAAATACTCCCAAGCATTCTCAAACATCCTCAAACATCAAAACTCTAAAACTCTCAGAGCCTTTCATGCATTAGTGAATCCTTCGAATTCACTCCATAACTTCTAGACAAATAACGTTCGATTCACTCACCACTATCACGTACCCTCCTTTGATTCGATGACTTCCCAAACGAAGCAGGAACTGAATTAGCTTCAAGAAGGTTTTAGCAAAGCTCCACCCATCCCCAAGGAATTCACCTACAACTCCTTCGACTAGAACTTCAAGAGGTAAGTTTTCTATGACCTTGGAACTTTTCATTAAAAATAATTTGAACATATAATTAAAAGGAAAATGTAGATATCCTACCTAGGAAATTGACCATGCCTTAACTTTCGATCATCACTGCATATGTGTTGAAAATCTAAACCCTGACTAGTTAGACTTTGGATTTTGGTACCCAATACTCTTGTGCTAACCCCTGGCTTGTAGCTTTTGAAAGTTACACTTGTTAGTTTCATATTCAAGTTTTAGATAGATTTTCTGTGTCCTTCAATTGGATAAACACTGAAGCCCTTTGAATCTCAACCTGGGAGCCTTGCAATCGAAGGAGGCGGCAAGGAGTTTGAAACAAAGAGTGTACATTCACGCAGACTTTTAGGAAAATTGAAAGAAGCAGAAAGATGATGTAATTGAAGGGCATGTTGATACTGACTTCCAGTCCCAATTGAAAGAAGAAGAAAGAGGACGTAATCGAAGGGCATGTTGATACTGACTCCCAGTTCTAATCGAAAGAGGCAAAAGAAGGATGAGTTGAAGGAGCCTACTTCTTGGATCGAAGGACTCACTTTTTCTCTTTTTTATGTCATTTATGCTTTTCTATATATTTTTTGCTATTCAATATGGTTGTAATAGCGTAGGATATTTATTTTCTGCATTTTTGTTGTTTTATACACATGTTAGTAATTAGGACTTATGGCAAGATAAAGCCAACAAGTAGACCACCCTAATCAAAGACTAAATGCATGCAATCAAAAACACTTTGCACACATGCACCTCTAGGGTAATCCCATTTGTTGCCTCGGAAAATAGTCATGTCCCTCAAAAATGGGCATTTTAGCAAAGACCCTCGATAAAAGATCGTTGTCCCTCGATGACCCTCTATGTTTCCTTCGGTAAACGATCTAGTCCCTAACGAAATTGCTAAAACGTCCTATAGGTTTCCTTCTATGACTATACAAACGACCCACGCCCTTTACATCCAACGATGGCACTTCTTACCAAATCAATGGCAAGATAGCAACATCTAGAGGAGGAGGAAAAGAACATTAGACCTTTTGAGTAGGTGGGACACTCATAGTTTCTTGCTTGATCATAACAAAAAGAAATCATTTTCACACCAACCCTTTCAATTGAAACATTTTCAAAAGTCAAAGCTCTTTGTACGCATTCTTTTAGAGACGGGAATCATTACAAAGACACTTTTCAAAATCACTTTCAAGAAACCCCCCCACAAATATCATTTTGAACATACTTTCGATATCAACATTTTGTACGCATCCTTATAGAGACGAGAATCATTACAAAAAAACATTTTTCAAACAAAAGCAAGTGATCTAGCAAGCAACTAAGAGCCCGTAGATAACTATGGATGAAAAGGGTGCTAACACCTTCCCTTTTCATAACCTACCCCCCGAACTCAAGAAAAATTATCTAAAGGTCTTTCCTGTTCTTTTCACCCTTTCCTATTTGGATAAAATAAAAGTAGGTCAAATGCTGAAATGGTTGTTGCACTCCAAAATTTTCCCTCCCATTTTCACACCAGATAAACTCCTAGAGGTCCTCAACTTGCCCAAGGATGCCCAATAATTAACCAGACAAATTCTCTCATAAGGCAATGAGCCTCAAATTAGGGTTTCACTCCTCATCAAGATGTTTGAGTTCCAATGGTCCCAAATGATTTCCATTGCCCTAATACATTCTCAATATCATCCATGTCAAGTATCATGCCTTGCACAAGAAGTTTGCTCAGTCAACTACTCAGATGCCTAAAAATCAACTACGTTAGGTCAAAAGTCAACTGTTACCCACATACAATCAAACTTCAATATTTTTGGTCAACATCAACATATTAAAGTAATATATATCATTTGATCAAGGGTTGATCATGATTCCTCAAGGAATGCTCATAATTCATCAAAACTCAAAAGTTGCTAAATTAGGGTTTCTATAGGAAAAGTCAACCAACCTTTGACTAGGCATAACTTTCTCATACTTTAACAGAAATTTCCCATCCAAGGCTCATTTTGAAGAGGAGGCAATTCCCTACAACTCATATTCATCACTCAAGCTAAAAAAATGCACTAATGAAAAGATATGAATTCAGACATTATAGGTCATCTCAAAAAGTTAACAAAAATACCTTTTGGGTCAAAGCTTCTTACATGAAAATGGAAGATCCAATTGAGGTGAAACCAAAAGGGTTATTTGTAGGACATCCTAAGATTTCTAAAAAGTCCAAGAACACTCTCCTAGGGTTAAAATTGAGGAATATATGCATTGTCAAATTTGGCCATTTTTGGAAATTTACACAAAGTCAACCATGCCCAAAATGCATTTTTCTTCAAATGGGCCCAACTTTTTATGCTTGCATCTTGTTCCTAACATGGCCCACGACCCCTGAGCTCATTCATACTTTATTTTATTATTTTTATTATTTTTATTATTTATTTTGATTTTTTATTCATTAAAAGTCAAAATTAAATAAAGAAATAATAGGTAATATGTAAGATATGATTTCTAAATCTATTCTCATAAAATAATGGACAACAAAAGCTGGCATATCAAGATCAAATCGTACAAAGGCTGATTGGAATAAGAATGGCATGATTTGTATTGTTTTGGAAACAAATAATGCAAAAACAAATCAAATCTTTTCTCCATGATTGTTCAAGATTCAATCTGTTTTTGTTGACCTAATGCATTCTAATACATATACATAATGTTTCCAGACCTAAAGGACATGAAAAGGCTGCCTCCAGAAGTCCAGAAAAACTCCAATTTTTGACAAGAAAAGTGTTGTTCGAATTCTAATTTAGAGGGTTATTCAAGGTGATTCAAGGCCACCAATCCACTCCTGGGAACCTCCTAAACCCTACAACATCGTTTGCAGGCGTAAAAGCTCCAGGAATCATCACCTTACAGTATCACGGTTTGCCACTTTTCTTGAATTTGGTTCTACAAATTTACGCATTATAAATAATTTCTAAGCATGTCTTCATGTTTGTATCATCATTTAGAATGTATTTGTGTGATTAATTATGAGTTTTAACGCATGTATAGATGACTTCCATTGTTAGGGTTTTAGGTTGCGTTTTAGGGCTTTTTGACACAGGTAAAATCAGGGCAAAAGATAGATACCATCAGACTCACGAGATCAAAACTAGTTGATCTGTATGTTAGGATTTGATTTATCTTGCCTGGTATTGATTTTTGAGATTTGCAGGGTTATAGTTACAGTTGGTGTCCGTAGGTAAAGGTCCTTACCTAAAACAACAACTTCCTTGAAGAAGATGAAGGTGTGTCAAGGCGTGGTTGGATAGTTTGAATTTCATGCATTTTCTTACAACACTGACTCATTGTTAAATATATTACTTATTATTCATTATTATTATTAAAAAACCATCCAGCCCAGATGGTAAACCAGGCGAGCGTATGAGTGGAAGGACCTAGGTTTGATTCCAGGTCCAAACATTTTATTTTTCCATCACTTCTTTAAAGGATCCCATGTGCTTCCCACCCAGCGCGTCCATCTTACAGCCCAGAATATGGCCATTGGATCCATCCTCAAAGCAGATTTGGCGCTCATGCAAGCAAGGTCTATGGTGCACCCTCAATCGTAGCCCTCATTGAACCAGGCGAGGTTGACGGATCTGTGGGATTTGGGCTTTGCAAAAATCAGCAATACACCCCCAGATTACTCAATAGTAACAGGCCCATTTACTTCTTTTCTTAATTTCTTTTTGTTTTTTTATTTATTTTTTAATTATCTTTACAAAAAAAATTTATTAAATCAAAAATCATAAAAAATAGGTTTATGTTTTTATAATTAAAAGTAATTTTTGAAAATTATTATTTTAATTATTTCAACATTGATTAATTTGTTAAATAAAACTAACTAGAAATTAGGTTTAATTTGCAATTTAATTATTTTCTCAATAAAAAAAAACACAAAAATATTTTTTAATTAATTATATTTTTAGGCTTCTAATTTATTCCCATATTTAATTCGTCTCGCGCGCATTTACTTATTTATAATTCCAATTATCGTAAGTGTTTCGAGGTTTGTAATAGACTAATTAGGGTTTTGATTTCCGCATCTTTATTTTCAGTCAAATATTTATGTATCTTCCCAAAATCCTTGTAACAGTTAGGACTTTAATTTCTCGCACTTTTTAATTTCTGCAACTATAAAACAGCCTAGATGTATGGATAATAGGATTGTATGTGAAAGATAAATCAACGATTAAAAGGTAGATAACCCTAATTGTGAAACGATAATTAACTGAAATAAAGCACACTGGCACATACTCACTCCTAGGGTTTACCCCACTTCGGTTTCCTTCGGTAAACGGTCATGAAGCATAGGGAATTTTAGTGGTCGTCCTCTAGTCCCAAAAGATAAAAAATGACCCATTCGGATGTTGCCTCGGAAAGATCTTTAGGACTTTAGGGTAATTACTAAAGTTTCCTAACCATTGCTTTTGTTACCGTACTTGTCCCTTCGAATGTCCCTTAAAACTCCAACGATGGGGCTACCTACTCCATAATAGTAGGATAACGCTATCTAAAGGAAACGAGAATGAACAGTCTTTTTTCGAGTAGGTAGAAAATCTTAAGTGCTTGCTCAAAATAACAAATAACTCTTTCATACAAACACTTTCAAAACAGTTTTCAAAAACAACTTCATCACACTCTTGAGGACAGATACAAGGGTTACCACGAAGTTAAACAAAAAATCTTCAAAACACATACAAGCAATTTCAAAATGAGCAAGTATCTAAGAGCCCGTGGAAAACTACAAATAGAAAGGGTGTTAACACCTTCCCTTTTTATAATCTACCCCCTGTACTCAGAAACATCTCAAAAAAGGTTTTTTCTGTTCTTTTTCCTTTTCCTCTATTGGATGAAATAAAATTCGGTGACGACTCTTGCTTACCGCGACATTTGCAAACAAAAAACGCAAATCAGTATTAACAGTCAGTTCGGCCACCGTATCACAGAACTGGCGACTCTGCTGGGGACTAATAATAATGTGGGGTTTACCTTAGGATCTAGGTCATTCTTAAATTGCTTCTTTGGCTTGTCTGGCTTGATTTATTTTTAAAGGTATCTGTTTGGATCCTAAACCCAGATCAGGGAATTCCTTTTAGGTAAGTAGCAATAAACTGTGAGGGAACTGTGCGAGGTATACCGACACGGTTGAAGAAGTAGCTACATTGATGTGACACTTTGGTTGGTACCGATAGCCCTTGAGTCAATCAAGGAGAATACAGGACCACTGCGTGGTGTCATAAAGCCTCGACTGACCTTAGAAACTTTAATTTCACAACTTGGCCAGTAGGACGTAGCGAGATGGCCAGCTTTGGTGTATTCCCAAGGTCGACTGATACTCGATGCTACACTCATTAAGGTTTGACTCCTGAGTTTTGTTTGGTTGCGATTCAATCGCCTATTGAATGAAGCTTGGGGGAAAGATCAGTGATATTGAGATCCCTTAGAACCCGGTTACTATTTATAGGACATGCTAACCAATCCAACTTCAAGAGGGTATGACCTTAAAACTCACGCAGGCTTTAAACCTAAGGACTTGGTGTGATTTGTCTGTTGCTTGTTATACATGTGATTTCTTAGCATAATCATGGCATCATAAACATGGCATATCATACTAACCATTTCAAGGATTTTCTAAGGCTCATCTTTGCTTTGTTTTGTAGGACATGGCATCCACCCGCAGGAACACTATCCAGATTAACCTTGTTAAAGTATCTCCTCAACTAAAGGACTTAGCATTAAGGATTCCTGAAAGCTCTCCCTTCACTGAAAAACATGATCGACTGCTCAACTTGGTCACTTTAAAACCTGATGAAGAATTGTTAAAAGTGCTATTTCAGTTCTTTGATCCTTTGCACCACTGCTTCACCTTCCCGGATTACCAGCTAGTGCCTACTATGGAGGAATTTTCTCGATTATTGGGGGTACCTATTCTTGATCAGTTACCTTTCAACGGTACAGAAATATATCCAAAGCCTGAAGAGATTGCTCGAGCTCTATCCTTACAACGGTCCGATGTAGTGACAAATTGGGAAACTAGGGGAAGTGTCCAAGGAATCCCGGTTAAATTTCTATTCGAGAAAGTTCACTATTTTTGGGATACCCTGGATTTACAAGCTTTTGAAGAGGTATTGTAACTCCTTATCTACGGGATGGTACAATTCCCTAACATGGACCAACTCGTAGATGTGAACACGATTAAGGTTTTGTTGTCTCATAATCGGGTGCCTACATTAGTTGGGGATATTCTACACTCTCTGCATGCTCGCACTCTAAAGAGAAGGGGGACCCTCATGTGTTGCACCCCTCTACTGGCTAGGTGGTTTATTTCGCACCTACCCAGGTCTATCTTGAAGAATGAGCAGGGTATGAAATGGTATCATAGGCTAATGTCCCTTACGCATTCGGACATTCATTGGTGTTCACAGTCCTCAGAAGATGTTACCATCATCGATCGCTGTGGTGAATTCCCTAATGTCCCTCTCTTAGGCATTAGGGGAGGAATCACTTATAACCCTTGTTTGGCACTGTGACAGTTTGGTTATGCGAGAAGGGATGGTCCTCATGATACACTTATCCAAGGAATCACCTTTGACTATGAGAATGTTGCTCAGGGTTACTGCAAAAGGTTCATGCGAGCTTGGGGCATGGTACATAAAATTGATAGCAAGACACTGGGGCACAAGAATTCCATCCCTCTTGAGCCTTATCTCCGATGGGTACGAGCCCGTGCTCAAAGTCTTATGATGCCTTACCCTGCTGTCCTACCAACGATTGTGGAACCAGTTGCTAAAGGAGACACTTCTTATCTTGTTCTCCATCCTGACATGCCAACTGATCACGAGGAGTTACAGAAATCATGGGTTCAACTTAAAGAGGAGCGGGATACGTTTGAAGCTCAATTCTATGCCAGCAAAAAGAAGGTCCTGGAGCTCACTAGGCTACTTCATGAAGAGAGGAATATAAACGCCTACATTGCACCAAAGAGGATGCGCTCCGGGGAAACTTAATTTTCTTTTTGCTTTAAGTTTTGTTTTGTTGCAAGCCTAAAGGGCACTCTTTATAACAATCCGAACTTATTAATACAATTAACGTGTGTTTCTTTTGGTTAAACAAATTTAAGTCTTTAAGAATCCTTGAAATCATTGCATACGCATACCATCCATGACATTGCATAAACAGGTACCATTACAGGTTTCTCATCTTCTTTGTTGTTTATTTCAGCATAATGTCTTATGAACAAAGCATCAAAGATCTCCAGGCACAAAATGCCCAATTTCAACAAATGTTCGTAGCTTTGGCAAAAGGGCAGGAAGATCTGAAGATCCTTATTCTGAAGGAGAAGAAGAAGAAGACCGGGGGTGTCCTTAATCTAGGCAGAAGATTCAAAGGACCATTGAAGCAACCAGTCGATTTGACCTCCTCGTCCAAAGAAGGGGAGAATCAAGAGAGAGAGACAAGGGAGGAGGAACCTAGCCCTGAAGTTTCTGATAATGACACCGACTATAATGATGAACACTATCCTCCCACTGAGGATAGATACAAGTAGTTAGAGGATCGACTGAGCGCAGAGAATACCATGGCTGGATTTTGAAGAGTTGGGTTTGGTATCTGGGGTAGTCATCCCATAGAAGTTTAAATCTCCGGTTTTTGTGAAGTATGATGGGGTGTCTTGTCCCAAGCTTCATCTCCGTTCCTATGTGAGGAAGATTCAGCCTCACACTGCTGATAGGAACTTGTGGGTCCATTTCTTTCAGGACAGTCTGTCTGGGACTCAGCTTGAATGGTTCTATCAACTGGAGGGAACCAATGTCCGTAACTGGGAGGATTTGGCTGCTGCTTTTTATAAGCAGTATCAATATAACACTGACCTTGCCCCTACCCGTACTCAACTCCAGAGTATGTCCATGGGTGCAAGTGAAGGTTTTAAGGACTATGCGCAGAAATGGAGAGATCTGGCAGGGAGAGTCCAACGCCCTTTGTCTGATAGAGAGTTGGTTGACATGTTTCTTGGGACGCTGTCTAGTCCATTCTTCAATCACCTGATTGGTAGCTCCTCAGCTGGTTTCATCGAGCTGATATTAACTGGAGAAAGGGTAGAAGCTGGGATCCGGAGTGGCAAAATACAGAAAGATACCTCGTCAAGTTCAATGAAGAAGCCCTTCACGGGTAAGAAGGAGGTCAGTGCCATTTATAGCCCAAGAGGTCAGAGCAGAGCTGAACATCGTCTAATGGTAGGTGTTGTGATGATACCTATGCCCGCGGCTACCCCACAACGAAACAATCAGCAAAGGGTAGAAAGACCACAAAGGCAGTTTACCCGGATTAATATGACATTAACTGAGGTCTTACCCCATCTGCTAAGATCCAACTTGGCAACCTTGAAGGAGGCTCCCAAGAATCCTAACACCACATCTCCTCGGTATAATCCAAACGCTCGGTGTGCTTACCATTCTGAGAGTCCAGGCAACGATACAAATGATTGTTGGGCTCTGAGAAATAAGATACAAGATCTAATTGAAGCCAAGGAGATCGAGTTTGATGCTCCGGAGAAGCCTAATGTCATAACTGCTCCCATGCCCAAGCATAACCGTGGAGTTAATGCCGTTGATACTGATCATTTTGTTACCTCTATTAATGAAGTTTCCACTCCTCTTATGACTGTCAAGAAGAATTTATTGCTGGCCGATTTATTTCCGGGCTGTGGTGAAGGTTGCCACATGTGTTCATCTCTGCCCTCAGGTTTCTATTTGCTGAAAGCAGGTGTTCAACGCCTGATGGACAGCAGAGAGATTTTGTTCGAAAAGACTTTGATTCCGACTGTTCTGTGTGAAGATATTGCCATTATAACCATTTCCGCCAATCCTTCCAAGGTCTCCTCTAAAATACCTATTAGGATTACACCTGCTCCAAGAATCTCCCCGTTGATAATCACTTTTCCTGGTCCCGTACAGTACTCCTCGGACAAAACTGTCCCTTGGAATTACGGTACTGATGTCTACTACCATGGCGTCAAACAAGATTTGAAGACCGAAGAGGCTGATCCCGATATCAGTAATATTGTCGGGACCAGCAAAGTTACCCAAAGTGGAAGGGTTTTCTCTCCCGAGATCTCCCCGAAGACTGTCACTAAGCCTGTTGTTATTCCGTTTGTTGATCCAACTGGTACTTTTGTTACTACTCCTGTTCTTACTCCAGTTGTTACCCCCGCTGATAAGTCATCTGGGACTCGGGACAAAGAAGTTATAGGTGAGCCTGCCCGGACGGAGGCACCTAGAAAGGTTGTTGTGGAATCCTCTAAGCAAGAAATAGGGGAAATATTAAAAATAACTAAGAAGAGCGACTACAATGTGGTCGAGCAGCTGGGGCAGACCCCTTCGAAGATATCGATGTTGTCTCTGTTGTTATGTGCCGAGGTCCATGAAAAGGCTTTGATTGCATTCCTCAAGACTACACATGTGCTGCAAGAAACCTCTGCCGATAAATTCAAAGACTGTGTGGCTAGTTTGACTGCTGACAATGGGTTGGGTTTTTCAGATGCCGACCTGACACCAAAGGGGAGAAAGCATAATGATGCTCTACATGTCTCGATCGAATGCAGGGTAACTACTATGGCTCATATGCTGGTGGACATTGGATCTTCATTGAATGTTCTGCCTAAGAAGGCTCTCGATCGGCTAGATTGTGAAGGCTTGACCCTAAAGCCCAGTAACATTGTTGTGAGGGCTTTTGACGGGTCGAAAAGAATGGTGCATAGGGAGGTGGACATCCCTGTCAAAGTGGGTTCTTAGACCTTTGGGTCCACCTTCTACGTGATGGACATCAGGCCATCGTACTCTTATTTTTTGGGTCGTCCTTAGATCCATGAAGCTGTGGTCGTTACTTCTACGCTGCACCAAATGCTGAAGTATCCGGTGAAAGGGAAAATCGTCACTATGCACGGTGAAGAGGAGTATATGGTAAGCCACCTGAATTCTTTTAGGTATGTGGAGATGGATGGGGAATTCATAGAGACTCCTTGTCAAAACTTTGAAGAGGTTCCCCAAATTATGGCATGAACAAAGGCTATCACCAGCACCAAACCTCCTTTTCAGATGGCTTCTCTCAAAGACGCCAGAGCAGTAGTTGAAGAAGGAGCTCAAAGGGCTATTTGACGCACTCGGGCTGGAGGACCTCCCCTACACATCAACAATCGTGGGGTCAACGCTATTGAAGATAGTGAGGAAGATTCTGATATTGACAGCTGGATCTACCCGACTACCAACGGTGGACCGAGTAACTGGACGGCCAGAGATTTTATACCAATTTATTTTGTTCAGCAGTAATTGTCTTACTTGTTTTTCGAATTTTTAATAAATAATTTAAACTTTACGGCCTTGTGTCTTACCCAAGGCACAATGGTTTTGTTTGTGAGGGTTATTATATGTCATTTTCATATGTCATCAATAAAACATTGGACGTTTCTTGCATATAAATTTTGCGCTCTCTGTTTTTCTTTTCTGCTTTATCAATACAGTTATGCTCTTACACACACTCACCTATCAAACTACAAATCCATATCCACTATGGATTCCATTGATAACAGTTTTGCTATTGCCAGTTATAACTTCGAAAATCTAATCAACCAAGTCGAGGACGAAGGTGAGGACGATTGTGAGGTTCCTGGAGAACTTGGTAGACTGTTACAACAGGAGGAGGGGGTTATACAACCTTATGAAGATCCAGTTGAGACGATAAACTTGGGCACGGAGGTGGACAAAAAAGAAATCAAGATCAGCGCAAATCTAGAGATTAATGTCAAACAGCGGTTGATATAGATGTTGCAAGACTATGTTGAGATCTTTGCCTGGTCATATGAACACATGCCTAGTTTAGACACTGATATTGTGGTACATCGCCTGCCGACTAAAGAAGATTGTCCTATGGTTAAACAGAAGGTCCGCTGCATACGCCCTTAAATGTCAGAGAAGATCAAGGCAGAGGTCATGAAATAGTTCAACACCGGGTTCTTAGTTGTCACCTCCTATCTGTAGTGGGTTGCTAACGTTGTCCCGATACCTAAGAAGGATGGTAAGGTACAAATGTGTGTGGACTACAAATATCTGAACAGGGCAAGCCCCAAGGATGACTTCCCACTTCCCAACATTGATGTTCTAGTTGATAACACCGCACAACACAAGATCTTCTCCTTCATGGATGGTTTCTCTGGCTACAACCAGATCAAGATGGCTCCTGAAGACATGGAGAAGACAACCTTTGTCATGCAGTGAGGCACCTTCTGTTACAAGGTGATGCCTTTTGGGTTGAAGAATGTTAGGGCACCTTATCAGCGAGCCATGGTCACTCTGTTCCATGACATGATCCATCATTAGATAGAGGTTTATGTTGATGACATGATAGCCAGATCCCAAACCGAGGAAGAGCACCTTGACCATTTGCAAAAGCTGTTCGACAGGTTGAAGACATACAAGTTGAGGTTGAATCCGAATAAGTGCACATTCGGGGTAAGGTCTGGTAAGATTCTAGGGTTCATCGTCAATGACAAAGGTATTCAGGTAGACCCCGCAAAGGTAAAGGCCATACAAGAGATATCGGCTCCCCATACAGAGAAGGAGGTTAGAGGTTTCTTGGGACTCCTAAATTATTACGCCAGGTTCATTTCACATTTGACTACTACTTGTGAGCCATTCTTCAAGCTTCTGAAGAAAGATCAAGTGGTAAAGTGGAATGACGAATGCCAGACCGTTTTCGAAAGAATCACGGAATACCTTCAGGAACCACCAATTCTGATGCCTCCGGTTGAAGGAAGACCTTTGATATTGTACTTAACAGTGCTAGACAATTCAATGGGGTGTGTGTTGGGGCAGCATGGCGAGTCTGGTCGAAAAGAGCACGCCATATACTACCTTTGCAAAAAGTTTACCGACTGTGAGACAAGATACTTACTGCTTGAGAAAACTTGTTGTGCTTTGGCATGCGCTGCTTGCCGACAGAGACAGTATATGCTGACCCACACTACTCTGTTGATATCTAAGATGGGTCCAATCAAGTACATCTTCGAGAAGCCCGCTCTCTCTGGAAGAATAACAATATGGCAAATGATCTTAACCGAATATGATATCCAATATATAACCCAGAAAGCTATCAAGGGAAGAGTATTAGCGGATCATTTGGCTCATAAGGCTGTGGACGACTACCAGTCCATGAATTTTGAGTTCCCGGACGAGAATATTATGCTAGTGACTGACTACGAAGAACCTGGACCGGATGAAGGACCTGAAGAAGGATCCCGATGGACTATGGTTTTTGACAGAGCTTCGAACGCACTCAGTAATGGCATTGGTGTTGTAATCATATCTCCTGAGGGTTGTCATACTCTTTTCACCACCCGACTATGCTTCAATTGTACTAACAACATGGCGGAGTATGAAGCCTGTATCATGGGTCTCAAAGCTGCTATCGACCTGAGGATCAAGGTCTTGAACATTTTCGGGGATTCAGCGTTGGTGATAAGTCAGATCAAAGGAGAGTGGGATACGAAGCATCCGAATCTCATCCCGTACAAAGAGCACGTACTGACGTTGCTCCCACACTTTGAGGAAGTAACCTTTGAACATTTCCCACGAGAGGAGAATCAGTTAGCAGATGCGCTAGCTACCATGTCTTTTATGTTCAAGATTAGGTGGGACAATGAAGCTCCCCGCATCACCATTGAGAGGTTGGATGAGCCAGCACACTGCTGTGAGATTGATACTGAAGAGGTAGCAGACAAACCCTGGTTTCACGAAGTAAAAAGGTATCTCGAGACTCAAGAGTATCCGGAGGGGGAATCTGTCAATGATAAGAAGTTTCTAAGAAGGTTCGCTGCGAAATTCTTCCTCAGTAATGGAATCCTCTACAAGCGCAACCATGACTCTACCTTACTGCGGTGTGTAGATAAGAGAGAAGCAGAGAGGATTATGACAGATTTACATGAAGGTACCTTTGGAACCCATTCAAGTTGACATACCATGGCTAAGAAGATCCTACGGGCAGGATACTACTGGTCCACTATGGAAGCAGATTGTTATCTACACTCTTGAACTTGTCATAAGTGTCAAATCTATGTTGATAAGGTACATGTGCCTCTGGTTCCTTTGAATGTCTTGACAGCTCCTTGTCCCTTTGCAATGTGGGGAATTGACATGATCAAAGAAATCAGACCTACCGCCTCCAATGGGCATCGCTTCATCCTGGTAGCCATCGATTACTTTATAAAATGGGTTGAGGCTGCTTCCTTTGCTACCGTTACCAAGAATGTTGTGGCGTGGTTTATCAGGCATAAGCTAATTTGTCGGTATGGTGTGCTAGAGAGAATTATCACTGACAATGGTACGAATTTCAATAACATGATGATCACCGAACTCTGTAAGCAATTCAAGATACAACATAATAACTCTTCTACCTACCAGCTGAAGATGAATGGCACTGTTGAAGTGGCTAATAAGAACATCAAGAGGATTATACAGAAGATGAAGGTGACATAAAAGGACTGGCATGAGATGTTACCATTTTCTCTTCATGGGTACCTTACCTCAGCATGGACATCGACAGGGGAAACACCCTATTCTTTGGTATATGGCATGGAGGCAGTTCTACCCGTTAAGGTCCAGATCCCTTCTCTGAGGATTATGAGGGATGCAGGTTTGAATGAAGACGACTGGATCCAGACTCGGCTTGATCAATTGAATCTGATCGATGAAAAGAGACTTACTGTTGTCTGTCATGGTCAAATGTATCAAAAACGGATGATCAAGGCTTTCAACAAAAGAGTCAGGCGCCTAGAGTATCAAGTCGGGGATCTGGTGATCAAGCGCATCATACTACCGCAAGGTGATCCCAGTGGAAAATGGACTCCCACATACGAAGGGCCATTTGTGATTAAAAACATTTTCTCGGGTGGAGCCATGATTCTGACCACCATGGACGGTGATGACCTCCCTCACCCTGTCAATACGGATATAGTGAAAAGATACTACGCATGATAAAAGACCCGCTAGGTTGACTGGCCTAGGAAAAAATAAGGGCTTCCCGGCGAACCAAAAGGGTTCGGGCAAAAATAAGGGATGAAATTGAAAAAATCTGTACACCCGGCAAGTCGAAAACCTAAAAAGGCGGGTTGGGCAAAAAAGGGTATCCCGGTGGACCGAAAACCCGAAAGGGAAGTCTAGGAAAAAGTTAGGGATGTAAAAGCGTATCACTATGTCCCATTGGATCACCTTGCGATCATACCTCAGTATCAGCTATCAAGCTCGAACGGCACCGATCAATTTAATCAGCTTCTGACATGCAGCAAAGTGATAAGGCGCTCGAAGACATAGCGGCAATAGCAGAATTGGAACTCAATGGGATTGTTGCACATAGCTATTTTCTTTTTGTTGTACACAATATTGTATAGCTTCCATTTTACGGTAGCATTTTCTTACTAGAGCATCAGCTTCCTTGTACAAAAACGCCTGTTATAGGCCAGCTTTGAAAATTAATACAAGTCATTCTTTACAAAAATATTTGTTTTTCTTTTTCTATTTTGTTTTTGCAAGAACGTCCAATGATTTATTCTTGACATATGCATTTTAATATGATTGTTGTTCATAAATATTTGCATAGGAAATAGAAAGACAATTGCTCGTAACTTAAGAAACAGGGGCAAAAACTAAAAATGTCAAACCTGACAGTTACTCTGTCCAGTAGGTACCAGAGCAAAGACAACTTTGAAACACAGTCATCAGTACATACGCCCCCGTGGCGCCTACAGTCCCCACAGAGTAGCATTGATATTAATTTCCCTAAACAGGAAGTACCTTCCCCAGCCGAATTTCATAATTGCAGGCAGATCATAAAGTTTTCTCCTGAACAAAGTTTATTTCTCTGAATACGGAAGCTTAATCCCCGACAGAGCTTATCACTCCCGCTACGGAAGTTTCACCTCTCTCAAACAGAGTATTTCCCCGCAGGGTTATTCTTAAGCAGAGTCTCTCCCCGGCAGAATATCCGTAAACGAGGAGCAAATCTCCAGCATAGTCATCTCCGTTCACCATCCCCAGCGGAAGTAGAAGAACCACGGTTTTCTACCACTGTCAGGAATACTATTTCCAATACTCTCCAGCAGCAGCCAGGGATTTATTTTCCCAGACTCAGATATGTCACAATAGCATCTCATGTTCATACATCATGACATACACCTACATATCACATACAACACAATCTCATTTATTTTGAGAACATCATCACACAGTGCATTTCATGCATCGCTTACACCTAACCCTGCTATCTTTTCAGGAAAGACAATTATCATTGATAATCCTAGCAGTAATACATGTCATATCTGCAGACAGCTAATGGAAAATCAGTTCCCGAAGCCAAACGGGTCATCCAACCCACGTGATTGCACGAAGCAACCTTACCCAGGTTCCTTCTCGGTCCAGATACAGTTTTACCCAAACACCTCTCGAAGTAACCCTACGACCCAGGTTCCTTCCCATAAGCCCTACTATCCAGGCTTTCATTTCGAAGTAACCCTACGACCCAGGTTCCTTCCCATAAGCCCTACTATCCAGGCTTTCATTTCGAAGTAACCCTACGACCCAGGTTCCTTCCCATAAGCCCTACTATCCAGGATTTCATTTCGAAGTAACCCTACGACCCAGGTTCCTTCCCATAAGCCCTACTATCCAGGATTTCATTTCGAAGTAACTCTACGACCCAGGTTCCTTCCCATAAGCCCTACTATCCAGGCTTTCATTTCGAAGTAACCCTACGATCCAAGTTCCTTCCCATAAGCCCTACTATCCAGGCTTTCACCTTGAAGTAACCCTACGACCCAGGTTCCTTCTCATAGCCCTACTATCCAGGATTTCATCTCGAAGTAACCCTACGACCCATGTTCCTTCTCATAGCCCTACTATCCAGGCTTTCATTTCGAAGTAACCCTACAACCCTGGTTCCTTCTCAAAGCCCTACTATCCAGGCTTTCATTTTAAAGTAACCCTACGACCCAGGTTCCTTCTCATAGCCCTACTATCCAGGCTTTCATTTCGAAGTAACCCTACTACCCAGGTTCCTTCCCATAAGCCCTATTATCCATGCTTTCACCTTAAAGTAACCCTACTATCCAGGTTCCTTCCCACAAGCCCTACTATCCAGGCTTTCATCTCGAAGTAACCCTACGACCCAGGTTCCTTCTCATAGCCCTACTATCCAAGCTTTCATTTCGAAGTAACCCTACAACCCAGGTTCCTTCTCATAGCCCTACTATCCAGGCTTTCATTTCGAAGTAACCCTACTACCCATGTTCCTTCTTATAAGCTCTACTATCTAGGCTTTCACCTTGAAGTAACCCTACTATCCAGGTTCCTTCCCACAAGCCCTACTATCCAGGATTTCAGCTCGAAGTAACCCTACGACCCAGGTTCCTTCTCATAGCCCTACTATCCAGGCTTTTATTTAGAAGTAACCCTACTACCCAGGTTCCTACTCATAGCCCTACTATCCAGGCTTTCATTTCGAAGAAACCCTACAACACAGGTTCCTTCTCATGGCCCTACTATCCATGCTTTCATTTCGAAGTAACCCTACTATCCAAGTTCCTTCTCTCTTATCTCCAGACAACAGTCTACAACACTATAAGACCTGGACCCGACCAGACATGAACAGTTTCACATTACCCTAGTAAGCCGCTTTGCAGCCTGGACCCTGACCAGATATGCAGTTTACTTCCACCTCCTCAATCAGGAGGTAATTCCGCAGTAGAGTAGCGGACAACTGAAGCTCCTAGCCTCTATTTCCCAAGATATAAATCAACATTCCCCGGTGAATTTCTCCTCAATGGTAGTTACCAGAATTCTCGCAAAGGAATCTCTTATGCAACCGATACCTTTTCTGGATGGCATCTCTAAGCCCATCTCAGACGATTCTCTGTCGCCTTCCAAATGGCATCTGTAAGCCCATTCCCAATATTATCGATCAGTATTACTTCATGCGAGTGCAAATTTCTGGGCACTCTAGTATTCAATCATCTTCCACCTTCAGATCACGAAAGGCAGATCAGACAACCTACATCCTTAGGCCTAAGAAGATTGAACAGGGGCAGCTGTTGCACCCTATAATTTTCCATCCCATTTTCACACCATATAAACTTCTAGAGGTCCTCAACTTGCCCAAGGATGCCCAAGAATTAACTAGACAAATTCTCTCATAAGGCAATGAGCCTCAAATTAGGGTTTCACTCCTCATCAAGATGTTTGAGTTCCAAGGGTCCCAAATGATTTCCATTTCCCTAATATGTTCTCAAGATCATCCATGTCAAGTGTCATGCCTTGCACAAGAAGTTTGTTCAGTCAACTGCTCAGATGCCTAAAAATTAACTGTGCTAGGTCAAAAGTCAATTGTGACCCACATACAGTCAAACTTCAAGATTTTGGTCAACATCAACATCTTGAAGTAATATTTATCATTTGATCAAGGTTTGATCATGATTCCTCAAGGAAAAGTCAACCAAACTTTGACCAGGCATAACTTTCTCATACTTTATCAGAAATTTCCCATCCAAGTCTCATTTTGAAGAGGATACAATTCCATACAACTCATCTTCAGCTCTCAAGTTCAAAAAATGAACTCATGAAAAATATATGAATTTAGACATTATAGGCCATATCAAAAAGTCAACAAAAACACCTTTTGGGTTAAAGCTTCTTACATGAACATGGAAGATCAAATTGAGGTGAAACCAAAAGGGTTGTTTAGAGAACATCCTAAGCTTTCTAAAAAGTAAAATAACACCCTCCAAGGGTCAAAATTAAGGAAGATATGCATTGTCAAATTGGCCATTTTTGGAAATTTTCACAAAGTCAACCATGCCCAAAATGCATTTTTCTTCAAATGGGCCCAACTTTTTAAGCTTGCATCTTGTTCCTAACATGGCCTATGACCCCTGAGCTCATTCATACTTTATTTTATTATTTTGATTATTTATTTTGATTTTTTATTAATTAAAAGTCAAAATTAAATAAAGAAATAATAGGAAATATGTAAGATATGATTTCCAAATATTTTCTCATCAAATAATGGACAACAAAAGCTGGCATATCTAGACCAAATCATGCAAAGTCTGATTGGAATAAGAATGACATGTTTTGGCTTTTTTTGGATACAAATAATGAAAAAACAAAACAAATATTTTCTACATGATTGTTCAAGATTCAATCTATTTTTGTTGACCTAATGCATTCTAATACATATACACAATGTTGCCAGACCTAAAGGACACGAAAAGGCTGCCTCCAGAAGTCCAGAAAAACTCCAACTTTTGACAAGAAAAGTGTTGTTCGAATTCTAATTTAGAGGGATGTTCAAGGTGATTCAAGGCCACCAATCCACTCCTGGGAAACTCCTAAAGCCAACAACATCGTTTGCATGCGTAAAAGCTCCAGGAATCATCACCTTACAGTATCACGGTTTGCCACTTTTCTTGAATTTGGTTATGCAAATTTATGCATTATAAATAATTTCTAAGCATGTATTCATGTTTGTATCATCATTTAGAATGTGTTTGTGTGACTAATTATGAGTTTTAACGCATGTATAGATGACTGCCATTGTTAGGGTTTAAGGTTGTGTTTTAGGGCTTTTTGACACATGTAAAATCAGGGCAAAAGATGGATACCATCAGACTCACGAGATCAAAACTAGTTGATTTGTATGTTTGGATTTGATTTATCTTGCCTGATATTGATTTTTGAGATTTGCAGGGTTATAGTTACAGTTGGTGTCCGTAGGTAAAGGTCCTTACCTAAAACAACAGCTTCCTTGAAGAAGATGAAGGCGTGTCAAGGCGTGGTTGGATAGTTTGAATTTCATGTGTTTTCTTATAACACTGACTAATTGTTAAATATATTACTTGTTATTCATCATTATTATCAAAAAACCATCCAGCCCAGACGGTAAAGCAGGCGAGCGTATGAGTGGAAGGACCTAGGTTCGATCCCAGGTGCAAACATTTTATTTTTCCATCACTTCTTTACAGGATCCCATGTGCTTCCCACCCAGCGCGTCCATCTTACAGCATGGAATCTGGCCATTGGATCCATCCTCAAAGTAGATTTGGCGCTCATGCAAGCAAGGTCTATGGTGCACCCTCAAGCGTAGCCCTCATTGAACCAGGCGAGGCTGACGGATCTGTGGGATTTGGGCTTTGCAAAAATCAGCAATACACCCCCCCCCCCCAGATTACTCAATAGTAACAGGCCCGTTTACTTCTTTTCTTAATTTCTTTTTGTTTTTTTATTTATTTGTTAATTATCTTTACAAAACAAAAACAAAAAAAACATTTTTATTAAATCAAAAATCATAAAAAATAGATTTAGGTTTTTATAATTAAAATTAATTTTTGAAAATTAATTATTTTAATTATTTCTACATTGATTATTTTGTTAAATAAAACTAACTAGAAATTAGGTTTAATTTGCAATTTCATTATTTTCTCAATAAAAAAAAACACAAATATTTTTTAATTCATTAGATTTTTAGGCTTCTAATTTATTCCCGTATTTAATTCGTCCCACGCGCACTTACTTATTTATAATTCCAATTATTGTAACTGTTTCGAGGTTTGTAATAGACTAATTAGGGTTTTGATTTCTGCATCTTTATTTTCAGTCAAATATTTATGTATCTTCCCAAAAGCCTCGTAATAGTTAGGACTTTAATTTCTCGCACTTTTTAATTTTCGCAACTATAAGACTTCCTAGATGTATGGATAATAGGATTATACATGAAAGATAAATCAACGATTAAAAGGTAGATAACCCTAATTGTGCAAAGATAATTAACTGAAATAAAGCACACTGGCATATACTCACTCCTAGGGTTTACCCCACTTCGGTTGCCTTCAGTAAACGGTCATGAAGCATAGGGAATTTTAGTGGTCGTCCTCTAGTCCCAAAAGATAAAAAATGACCTATTCGGATGCCTCAGAAAGATCTTTAGGACTTTAGGGTAATTACTAAAGTTTCCTAACCATTGCTTTTGTGACCGTACTTGTCCCTTCGAATGTTCCTTAAAACTCCAACGATGGGGCTACCTACTCCATAATAGTAGGATAACGCTATCTAAAGGAAACGAGAACGAACATTCTTTTTTCGAGTAGGTAGAAAATCTTAAGTACTTGCTCAAAACAACAAAAAACTCTTTCATACAAACACTTATAAAACAGTTTTCAAAAACAACTTCGTCACACTCTTGAGGACAGATACAAGGGTTACCACGAAGTTAAACAAAAACTCTTCAAAACACACACAAGGAATTTCAAAATGAGCAAGTACCTAAGAGCCCATGGAAAACGACATATAGGAAGGGTGCTAACACCTTCCCTTTCTATAATCTATCCCCCGTACTCAGAAACATCTCGAAAAAGGTTTTTTCTGTTCTTTTTCCTTTTCTTCTGTTGGATGAAATAAAATTCGATGGCAACTCTTGCTTACCACAACATTTTTGAACAAAAAACGCAAACTAGTATTAACAGTCAATTCTTCCACCGTATCACAATGGTCCCTATAGATTTTGGAGTTCAACATTCAATATGAAAGCAGGAAAGCCCTTAAAGCCCACACGTTGGCCGACTTTGTTGCAGAGATTACCACCCACGAATCCCCTATGGTCGGGGAACACAAGTTGACCATCTTCGTGGATAGAGCTTCCAGCTCGACTGGGAGCAGAGTAGGTATCCTCCTCGAGAACGAGGAAGGTGTTGTGATTGAACATTAGCTCACCCTTTCGTTTCCCATGTCGAACAACCAAGCCGAGTATGAGGCCTTGCTTGTGGGACTAAGACTAGCCAAAGACTTAGGTGCTCGAGAAGTACAAATCTTCACAGACTCCCCACCCATCGCCTCTCAAGTGCGAGGAGAATATCAGGCCAAGAATGATAGCCTCATCGAATACCTAAACCTAGTCAAAGAAGGGAGGAAGAGATTCACCCTTGTGGAGATCAAACATGTACCCTGCGAACAGAACACTCGGGTCAACATACTTTCCAAACTCGCGAGCACCAAGAAGAAAGGTGGAAACAAATCTGTCATTCAAGAGTCCCTTTCTCGCCCTAGTATCAAAAGATCTACCGCGTCACCTGAGGTGAACACCGTCGGGGACGATACATGTTGGATGAACCTAGTATTCAACTATCTCACTAAGGGAGAGTTACTTGCTGACCCAAAGAAGGCCAATGCAACCAAACGACGAGCCTGCTCTTACGTAGTGGTCGAGCAGAAGATCTATAGACTGGGATTCTCCATCCCACTCTTGAAATGCGTCGAGGAGTATAAATCCCCGAGATCCTACAGGAAATCCACGAGGGGATCAATGCCCAACACTTGGGCGGAAGATCCTTGGCATGAAAGGCGATGCGAGCAGGGTACAACTGGTCCACTATGCCGGAGGACGCGAAGGAGCACATCAAAAAATGTGGCAGATGTCAACAACATGCAGACATGCACTTAGCACCTCCGCACGAGCTCAAAATCATTTAATCCCCATGGTTGTTTTCCTTGTGGGGGATGGACATTCTCGGGCCTTTCACCCAAGGATCATACCAAAATAAATTACTAATTATGGTTGTCAACTATTTCACAAAGGGGATAGAGGTCGAAGCCCTCGCCAAAATCACATCACACAACATACTTCGTTTCTACAAGTGAAACGTGCTTGCCCGATTTGGCATACCACAAGCGCTCGTCACCAACAATGGGACGCAGTTCACCGACCAGAACTTCCAAGAGTTCATCACCAAGCTCGACACCAAACAACATTTCACTTCCATTGAACATCCCCCAAACAAACAGGCAAGTTGTGGCCGCGAATAAAGTCATCTTATGAGGAATCAAGTGTAGACTGGGCGAAGCCAAAAAGAGATGGGTCGAAGAGCTGCACAACATGTTGTGGGCTTACAGAATGACACCACACTTGACGATCGAGGAAACCCCATTTTGACTAACCTATGGTACCGAAGCAGTTATCCCCGTGGAAATCATGGATTCGTTTAGAAAAACTGAAGTCCCTCTAAACGAGGAACCAAATGAAGAGGACCTAAGGGAAGAGCTTGATCTGCCGAAGAGATCCGATCAGGGGCATCTCTTTGTGAGGCCACACTGAAGCAACAAATAACTTTGCGTCATGACACCATAGTCATAAAACATGAATTCTAGGTCGACAGCCTAGTCCTAATAAGAAATCATAAAGATTCCCATGAAGGAAAGCTGGCCACCAACTAGGAAGTTCATTATTGTGTCTGTGGGACGACGGGAAATTAGGCCTACTACCTCAAACACCTAAGTGGGGAACCACTACCTCAACCATGGAACGCTATAAAGTTGAAACAATATTACAACTAAGTCTCAAATAAACACCAAGGGACTAGAAGTTGACGAACCCTCTCCGACAAACGACAAGGTTCACTCGAACATAGAAGCATGTTAAGGTACGAACAGAGCCTCCAACCAATAACAAAAGGCGGATTTTGGCTCATTGATCGAGCAGAACCTTAGTCCAACGGGGACACCTCAACCGATCTCCGATGTCAAAGTACCTAATATGCAGAACACCCAGCTCGCAATGGGGTAGCTCACGCCACGAAGTCAAGACCCCGACTGCAACCCTGGCCACATCCATACGGACCCCGAATTCGTATCCTCGACACATCCGACATGTGTTGACTACAACTAAGGTCCAGCACAAATTCCACACTTTATAAAATAAACATGTCAAGCCCAATGACAAGTAACATCTAACATGCAAAAAGAGGAAAAATAAAGGCATTCAGAAAACCCGACCACGAATGCCGATGTTGTCCAAACATTACAAAATCAAGGGCACGCATGCCCAAACAAAATATAGTCGGGCAAAGCCCCTTGTCCAAGTTTTACAAAAAAATACGGTCATGCAGACCTCCAGTCCAATGATTGCAAAATTACAGGCACACAGGCCCGAAAAGAACAAATGAAATGCCAAGAAAACATCAATCACTCCTCGGAGTACCCTCTTCGGTCTCTGGCTCGGGAGATTCAGGAGGAGGGATTACTTTACCATCAATCACCTAAGACAAAACCCCTGCATCTTCAGTGTTGAGCCTCAGATTCAACAAGGCCAGTTGAGCCATCGAACACCGCATCCTCACAGTCCGACTCAAGAACCATAATTCGAGCGAGCAGTTATGCACGAGTCCTCAAGATGGAGATCCCATTAGGCTCATCTTCCATGGGCAACACGACAACCTTCAAATCAGCGACCTCCTTTTCCATATTTTTCTTCTCGAGCAGCAATGAATCCCTCTCCTCAGAAGCTTTGGCCGCTTTCTACTTCTCCTTCGTTAGTTCATCATCTTGTTCCTGAAAATTTTCCTCGCTCTTTCCAAGGGCGGTCTTCAACTTCTTCTCCTTCTCCAAGAGAGTTTGTGATACGGTGGCAGAACCGACTATTAATACTGGTTTGATTTTTTTGTTTGCAAATGTCGCAGTAAGCAAGAGTTGCCACCGACTTTTCTTTTATCCAACAAAGGAAAGGGAGAAAAGAATAGAAAAAGACCTTTTTCGAGATTTCTGAGTACGGGGGGTAGATTATGGAAAGGGAAGGCGTTAGCACCCTTTCCATCCATGGTTTTCCATGGGCTCTTAGGTACTTGCTCATATTTGAAAATTTCTTTCGTGTTTGTGTGTTTTGAAAAGCTTTGAAAATGCCTTAGTATGGCGATTCACTTTATGGTAACTCTTGTATCAGTCCTCAAGAGTGTAATAAAGCATTTTGAAAACTTTTGTTTGAAAAGTATGTTTAAAAGTGTGGTGTGAAAATTTATTTGAGCAAGTACCTAACAATTATCTACCTACTCGAAAAAATATTGTTCTTCTCCTCCTTTCCTTTAGACCGTTTTATCCTACTATTAGTGAGTAGGTAACCCTAATTGTTGGATGTTTGAGGGACTACCGAAAGGGACGTACGATCACTAAGGCAATAGGGCAAGATCTCTTAGTAACCGTCCTAAAGCCATAAGATTACTTTTATACCGAGGCAACAGTCGAGAGGGTCATCGAGGGACTAGTGATCTCTAGACTTTAAGGACATCCACTAAGAATTCTCACGCTTCGAGAATTGTGACCGTAATTCGAAGGCAACTGAGTGAGGTATACCCTAAGGGTGCAAGTGTGCAATAATGTGCTTTTTTCAGATATTTTATCTTGCGCAATTAGGGTTATCTAGGTTCAATTAATCATTATCTTTTATGCAACCCTATTAAACATTCATCTAAGCAGTTTATCGTGCGGGAAAATAAATGGCAGAAAGATAAAATTCCTAATTATTACAAGGCTTTGGTGCAATTACATAATGAATGACTGAAAAGTAAAAATGCGGAATTAAAATCCTAATTAAACTAGTACAAACAGGGCGCAATTACATCAATAATGAAAAATAAATCGTACAGAAAAAATAATTAAGAGCGAGAATTAAAATTGAAAAAAAAGGTGCAAAACCCTAAAAAACTAATTTGTTCATTGAAAATATTTTTTTGAATTTTTTATATAAAAAAAATGATTTGAAATTGACCTAATCTTCTAATTAATTTTAATTAATGAAAATAAGTTAAAATTGATTAAAATAAATAATTTTCAAAATTAACTTAATAAAAAAAACTAAGTCTTATTTTTGTGATGATTTTTTTGATTTTATAAAAAAAATTGATTTAAAAAGAAATTAAACTAATTAAACAAAATAAAAATAGTAAAATTAAAAAGGGTGAAGGAATGGGCCTGAGGGGTGTGAACCCAAATCTGGGATGGTGTGTTGCTGAATTTGTCCAAAGCCCAATCCTATGGCCCATCACCAGCGCTGGATCCAATGTTGTTGGGAGCCTGGAGGTACATCATGGTGATGCAGCCTGGAAGCGTGAGATCTGGAGGTACACCTACGGTACACCCACCTTCTTCAATTGCAACCCTGGTGTCTTTGAGAGAAGCCATCTTCAACGAAGGTTTGCTGGTGGTAACTTTAGTTGATGTCGAGAACTGAGGGACCTCTTCGAGATTTTGACAAGAAGTTTCTATGAATTCCCCGACCATCTCTACATAGCGGAAGAAATTGAGATGACTCACCATATACTCCTCTTCACCTCGTACCGTGACAATCTTTCCCTTTACCGGATACTTCAGCATTTGATGGAGCGTGGCAGTAACTTCCCCAGCCCTATGAATCCAGGGACGACCCAGCAAGCAAGAATATGATGGTCTGATATCCATTACGTAGAAGGTGGACCCAAAGGTCTGAGAACCCACCTTGACAGGGATGTCCACCTCCCCGTGCACCATCCTTTTGGATCCATCAAAATCCCTTACCACAATGTTACTCAACTTTAGAATTAAACCTTCACAATCCAGACGGTCTAGCGCTTTCTTCGATAGAACATTCAATGAGGACCCAGTATCTACCAGCACGTGGGCCATAGTGGTGCTCCTGCACTCAATCGAGACGTGCAGATCATCATTATGATTTCTCCCTTTAGCAGTCAGATTCGCATATAAAAACCCTAGCCCATTGTCAGCAGTCAGGCTAGGCACACAATCTTTGAACTGATCTGCAGAAGTTTCCTGCGGCATATGCGCAGTCTTGAGAAACACGATTAAAGCCTTCACATGGGCTTCGGAACATAACAACAAGGACAACATAGAGATCTTTGACGGGGTCTGCCCTAGTTGCTCGACCATATTGTAGTCGCTCTTCTTGATAATTTTCAAATTTTCCTCTATCTCTTGTTTCGAGGTTTCTATAATGATCTTTTTAGGTGCCTCCGTCCGGGAAGGCTCACCTGTAATTTCTTTGCCCCGAGTCCCAGATGACTCGGCGACATGGGTGATAACTGGAGTAGAAACTGGGACAATAGTTGATGTACTAGCAGACAGAGTGACAACAAGTTTGTGGATAGTCGGAGGGGAAATCTCGGGAGAAAAGAGTCTTCCACTTCTGGTGACCTTGCTTGTCCCAACAATATTACTGATATCCATATCGGCTTCTTCAGTTCTCAGATCTTGTTTAACACCATGATAATATACATCAACACCGTAATGCCATGGGATAGCCTTATCTGAGGTATATGGTATGGGACCCGGAGTGGTGATTATTAACGGAGCAATTCTTGGAACAGGTGTGACCCTAACAGGTTTTCTAGAGGAAACCTTGGAAGGATTGGAGGAAATGGTTATGATGGCAACATATTTAAACGGAATCATAGTCTTCTCAAACAAAACTTCTTTATTATCCATCAGGCGCTGAACACCTGACTTCAATAAACAGCAACCAGAAAGCAAAATTGAACACATGTGGCAACCTTCACCACAACCCAGAAATAAACCGGCCAACAAATTCTTCTTAACTGTCATCAAAGGAGTAGAAATTTCCCCCACAAAGGTCACAAATGTATCGGTGTCCACGGCATTGACTCCACGACCATGTTTGGGCATAGGAGCAGTTATAACGTTCGGCTTTTCCGGAGCATCAAACTCAATCTCTTTAGTTTCCAGCAAATCTTGCACTTTATTCCTAAGAGCCCAGCAATCGTTCGTATCATGGCATGGGCTTTCCGAATGGTAGGCGCACCATGCGTTGGGATTGTATCTGGGAGAAGCAGTGTTTGGATTCTTGGGAGCCTTCTTCAAGGTTGCCAAGTTGGATTTTAACAGATGAGGCAGAACTTCAGCTAAAATCATGTTGATGCGGGTAAACTGTCGTTGTGGTCTTTCTGCCCTTTGCTGATTATTGCATTGTGGAGCAACCGCGGGTCTGGGTATCACTACAGCATTTACCGCTTGATGGTGTTCAGGTATGTTTTGGCCCCTCGGGCCATAGACTGCACTAGCTTCCTTCTTACCGGTGAAAGGCTTCTTTACTGCACTTGATGAAACATCCTTCTGTATTTTACCACTTCGAATGCCAGCTTCTACTCTCTCTCCAGTCAAAATTAACTCTGTAAACCCAGGCGACGAACTGACAATCAGATGATTGAAAAATGGACCAGATAGCGTCCCTAGAAACATGTCAACCAACTCCCTATCAGACAAAGGGGGTTGGACTCTTCCGACCAAGTCTCTCCACTTTTGAGCATAGTCCTTAAAACCTTCACTTGCACCCATAGACATACCCTGGAGCTGAGTACGAGTGGGAGCAAGGTCAGCGTTATACTGATACTGCTTGTAAAAAGCAGCAGCAAGGTCTTCCCAGTTTCGGACACTGGCTCCTTCCAAGTGATAAAACCATTCAAGCTGAGTCCCTGACTGACTGTCTTGAAAGAAGTGTACCCACAAATTTTTATCAGCAGTGTGGGGTTGGATTTTTCTTACGTAAGAGCGGAGATGGAGTTTTGGACAGGATACTCCATTGTATTTGGCAAAAACTGGAGCTTTGAACTTATGAGGGATCACCACTCCCGATATCAATCCTAGTTCTCCGAAATCTAAACCAGGGATCTTCTGAATCTCCATAGCACTCGGACGGTCTTCTATCTGATTGTATATATCCTCAGCAGGAGGATACTGCTCGTCGTCTTAATCCGTATCGTTATCAGAAACTGTTGGACTAGGGTCCTTTGTCCTTTCTTGGTTCTCCCCGTCTTTGGATGAGGAGGTCAGATCAGTTGATTGTCTTATCCTTTCTCTGAATCTTCTACCCATGTTCAGAATATCGACCTTCTTCTTTTTCTTCTTCTCTTTCAGAATAAGGGTCTTCAGATCCTCTTGCCCTTTATCCAGACTTAGGAACATCTGTTGGAATTGGGTGTTTTGTGCCTGAAGATCTTTGATGGCTTGATCGGAAGACATTTCTACTGAAATAAACAACGAAGAAGATGAGAAACCTGTAAGGGTACCTGTAATGATGTGCATGATAACGGGATGTGCATGTAATGATTTCAAAGACTTTGGGAGATTTAAATTTGTAAACCAAAAAAAATAAACCAAACTTTATTAGCTTTAAACTTTGAAAGGTTCAACAATGCCTTTAAGGCGTTACAAAGAAGTAAATAGAAAACAAATCTAAAACTAGAAAAACAAAATCAAAAATCCCATGGACGCTTCCTCTTTGGGCCGATGTAGTCATTGATCACTCTTTTTTCCTCGAGTTTCCTGGTGAGCTTCAAAATCTTCCTTTCTTGCTCATGGTACTTTTCCCGGTAAGTATCCCGCTCATTCTTCAGCTGAATCCAAGACCTCTGCAACTCCCCAGGATCAGTGGGAATGTAAGGACAAAGAACCATGTAAGGAATGCCCTCTTCATTAGTGGGCTCCATAATCACTGGTAATACGGCTTCATAGGGCATCCCAAGCTTCTGGGCACGAGCTCGGACCCACTGGAGATAAGGCTGCATAGGAAGGGAAGTCTTTGGTCCCAACTCTTGGGGGCCAGATCTGTTCACCATGCCCCAAGCTCGTATAAACCTTCGGCGGTGCTCCTTAACGTCCTCCTTATAGTTGAATACAATGTCCTTGAGAAGTAACTCATGGGGACCATCTCTCCGAGCACGACCAAATTTCCGCAAAGCTAGACAAGGATTTTAAGTTATACCCCCTCTAATTCTAAGCAATGGGACATTAGGGTATTCCCCACAACGATCAATAACAACAGTGTCTTCCATAGCCCGGGAACACCAAAGAATATATGTATGGGCAAGTGACGTTATTCTGTAAGACCAACCCAAACCTTCTTCGTTCTTCAGCACAGACTTAGGGAGGTGCGAAATAAACCACCTTGACAGTAATGGCATGCAACACATGAGAGTCCCTCTTCTCTCACGGTACGAGTATAGAGGGCATGCAAGATATTCCCAAGCAAGGTAGGCACATGATTGCGAGAAAGGAAAATCTTGACAGCATTCACATTGTGACGCAGTGGGAGAACTGACTTGAGGTTTTGCGTTTGTGTTTGCAAATGTTGTGGTTTAGCAAGAGTCGCCACCGACTTTTATTTTATCCAAAAGGAAAGGTAAAAAAGCACAGGAAAGACCTTTGAGATTGTTTTTGTGTTCGGGGGGTAGATTATGAAAAGGGAAGGTATTAGCACCCTTTTCATCCATGGTTTTCCATGGGATCTTAGTTACTTGTTTTAGATCACTTGCTTTGCTTTTGCAATTGTTTGAAATGGTACTTTGTGTGGTTTTGAAAGTATTTTGAAAAGAGGCCTTTGTTTAGGCAATCTTTGTAATGATTCTCGTTCGTAAGAATGTATACAAAGATATTTGTCTTTTGAAAAATGTTTCAATGTTTTGAAAGTTGTTTGGAAAATGTTTTGAAATGTGTGTGTTTGTTTGAAAATAGCAAGGATTTTTTGCAAGAGATCAAGTAACTAGAAGCATTCTACCCTACTCAAAAGTCTTTCTTGTACATTTTTATTCCTTTGACATTGTTGTTTTACCATTGCTTTGGTAAACGACCCTATCTTTGGATGTTAAACGGGACGGGCGTGGGTCATCGTATCACCATGATAGCAATGGTGCCAAGTATCTTTAGCATTTTGAGGGACTTAAGATCATCTTTGTTTAGGCAACCAAGATAGCGTCATCGAGGGACTATGATCTTTTGTTTTGTTTTGTTTTTCCAAGATACCTAGCATGCATACCATGGCCATGTTTTAAGGCAACCAAGTGGGTGAAACCCTAGAGATTCTTGTGTGCAATGTGTTGTCATTTTACATGCATTTGTCTTGTATTAGGTCTTTTCTATTTGTTTAATTTTGTCTTATCATACAAACCCTAGTTTTTACTAAACATGCATATAATGCGATAAATTGCGTAAAGTAAATCTAAGCTACTACAACAATATTAGGGGAGGGGGATACAATTTTTAAATGGGGATATTTGCACAAAATAAAACCCTAATTCACTATTACAACCCAATTGAATTTATTGTACAAATAAATAAATAAACAAGTATTTAAATATGCAATAAAATGTAATTATGCAAAAATGTTTTTGTATTTATTTTATGTATGAGAAAATAAATTATTTAACCCCTAGAAAATAAGAGAAAAATAATATTATTTTGAAAGGGGTAAAAACCCTAGTTTTTTATTAAAATAAAATATATGTTCTATATTTATTTTATTCATTTTTTTGTTTAAGAAAAATAACAATAATATTATGTACAAATATTTAAAAATTAAATATGTATGACAAATAAATATTTAATATGTATAAAATAATAAAATAAAAATATTTAGGTATTTTTATTATTTACAAGTTTAATTAAGAAAATAAATTATATTATTACTAATAAGCTATTTTTTTATGCTAAAAAATAATAAAAAAATAAAATAAAATGCAAAAAATAAAGAAAATATTTTTCAAGATTTTTTCATTTCATAAAAAATTATTAAAGTCAATAATCATAAAAATAAAAAGAAAATATTATAAATAACAAAATATGAATCAGGGGGTGCAAAAGTAAACTGGGGGTGTGAAAAGTAGAAAGCCCAAGGCGCCAGGCCCAGAACACCATCTTCATCCATGTCCTTGGCTTCGCGCGCGCATCCCATGTACAAACCTGCAACTCTCACATACATGCATAAAAGCAAAATCTTGCAACATAAAACTTGTAGCATTTTTGATCATGATTCCAATGATATAAGATTTGAAACCTAACTCTAAGAAACCAGGGAGAATTTTAATGGCCCTAATTTCTGACCTAGTTTTTTCAGTATGTTCAACAACCAAATACTCTTAGCTCAGTTAATATAAATGGAAAGTATGCATATGTACAGCTTCAGCAAGTTAAGGACTACATTTTTGCTTCACAAATCTAAGCTTAAGGATGCCTAAATAAGGAGATAGAACTTTGAAAAATACCTTGTTCAGTTGAGTTTGGATATGGAAATGTGGGAACTTTGAGTGAGGCCTGAAGATCGTGTGAGCTTCCTTGAAGTTCCCTCAACCTTTTCCAATGCTTAGCTGGCCTTGTAGATGCTTGAATATCCTTGCACGAGTCAACCTGCAACCTTGCAAAATGAAAATGGTGAAGTGTGAAACTGAGCTCACAGTTGCAAGATGAATGCTTGGATAGCCTGGATGTGATGTAGGGAAGATGTTTCAAGGGTTGAAAGGAAAAACGCACGAGCAAGTTTCAAGTTGGAAAGTGTTCTACAGATGATGCCCTGTTTGGGCAGAAAAGTGTGATTTTGGTGTTTGAGAGTGTTTCAGGTTTTTTGCTTTCGTGTTTTTTTGGCTTGTGACAAAGTTCTGAAGTTGTTTTAAATGATGCTAAGGCTTCCCTTTAACAGATACACAAGTTCTCTTGACTTTTGCATGTTTGCTTGCTTTTGAAGAAAGTTTGAGGTGACAATGCCAAAGGCTTGTACTTGCTAGTTCTAGGGCTGAAAGGAGTTGGTATGCTTTTCCTGATAACTATGGATCTTGTTTGCAACAAAAGATCAGGTCCATGGCTCAAGAATTGCAAGGTTGTAAAAGTCTTGCTTTATCAAAATGGTATTATGAACTTTATGCCATTTTTGGAATAATTCTTTGTGCAAAGCTCCATAGGTTAGAATAAAGCCAATATCCATTGAGTTTGAATTAAATTATGGAGTATAGAATGGATTAGGACCTGTAATGCAAGGTACAAGCATGCTTGAAACTGATATGCAACTTGTAACATTGTGAAAATGCCTTGATAAAAAGTGATAAATTGCCATTTTCCCTTCTTCGATTCTCCCTAACCATAAATGATCTTGGAGAGTTCTTTGACATTTTGGAAAGCTTGCAACATTATCTATAAACCATATTTGAAATGAAACTTGAGATACCTCTTGGAACTAGGTGAAAAGTTGCCATGAAGTTAGGTCAAAAATCTGCCTAAACTAGGCAAAATTTCACTAAGTTAAAAAGTTTATGGACCCCTATTCACAAAATCATAACTTGAGATCCAAGCATATTTTGGGAAAACTTTGTGAATAAAAGTTGTATATTTCATCGAGGAATACAACTTTCATGTTGGAAGTTTTCTTTGAATCCAATTGAATCATGGTGAAAAAGTTGTGGAAAGTTGGGAAAAAATAAGAAAATTTCCATACTTCGAATTTTTCTAAGTTATGAAAAATTTTCAAATTAAACCCTAATTTTCAATTTTATGTTTCTTGGCCAAAAAGTTTCACATTTTGACATATCTTGATGAATTATGACCCTTGGCACTTGATTTTGACCAAAAAGTCAAAGTTTGACTTTTCAGTGTACAGTTGATTTTTAATCAGTTGATTGGAAAATTCATCTATCAATCCTATGCATTTGAGATCTTTTGAACCATGTGGTTAGGTTAAGATGATGCTATTGAGTCCTTGAAATCATGCTTGAACCCAATTGGTCATTGGCTAGGCTAAAAATCAGAAATTGCCCTTTCTCAGTCAAAACCCTAATTTTGACCATTTTGCCCTTTTGATGATTTGATCAAATTTCTTGAGGAGTTGTGATCCAAACTTGATCAAATGGTACATAGAAGCCTAGAATGTTGTTGTGGATCAAAAATTATTAAGTTTGACTGTAAATTGGCCATGGTTGACTTTTTCCCCAATACAGTTGATTTTTAGGTCAATTATCCAATTGACTGGGCAAAAATGTGATTCAAGGCTTGAAACTTGGTATGGGAAATCTTAAGGGTCCAAGATGGTGTATGAAAGTCACATGAAGCATTGATGGTTCAAAAATCCTTGTGCAAACTCAAACCCAAATTTCAGGTCATCAGTGCAAGATGAGGTCTTGAGCTGAGTAAACCCTAATCTTGTCTGGAGTCCAAGAAGTCTTGTGAGGAAAATCTTGATAAAATGAGAGGGAAAATTTTGGGGTACAACAGCTGCCCCTGTTCAATCTTCTTGAACCTGAATAGTTAGATTGGCGAGTTTTCCGTTCATGACTCGAAGGTAAAAGATGATTGGACACTAGAGTGCCCGTAATTTTGCACTCGTCAAAATGTAGTTGAGGAAATGGGCTTAAAGATGCCATTTGGAGATGTGATAGAATCTTGTTGGAGATGGGCTTAAAGATGCCATCCAAGATTGTTTGCTGAATTGTATGTTGTAAGTTAGAAGAATAAGTATCAGAATGGTATCCGCGTCTGGAACGTATCTGTACTGTATTTGGGGAGTGAATCTGAATGAGCAAAGGAATAGCATCCGTATATGGAGCGTATCCAAGTTGTATCTGAATGTTGAATCTGAATGAGCAATAGAATAGCATCCGTGTCTGGAGCGTCTCTGAGATGTATCGGAACTTTGTATTTGGGTAAGAAAAAGAATAGCATTCGTGTCTGGAGCGTGTCCAAGTTGTATCTGAATGTTGAATCTGAATAATCAATAGAATAGCATTTGTGTCTGGAGCGTCTCTGAGCTGGGGGGAATCAGAATAAGTGACAAAATGACTTCCGTGTTTGGAGTGTATCTGAACTTGAAATTGATAGTTGAATCTGAATGAGAAATAGAATGGCTTACGTGTCTGGAGTGTATCTAATCTGTATCTGATAGTTGAAATCTGAATAAGTAACAGAATGGCATCCGTGTCTGGAGTGTATCTAAACTAGAATCTGAATAAGTGACAGAATGACTTCCGTGTCTGGAGTGTATCTGTACTGTATCATGATTGTATACTGTTAATGGTAGCTTGTTAATCTTATCCTGAAAAGGGTAAAATGTTAGCTGAAACACAAAGTTATGTTGCATGAAATGCATGATGCAATAAATGTGTTTTATCAATGTTTATGATATATGGATGTAATGTATGTGCATGTAAGCTGATTTGCTGTATTGCGGAGGAAAATAAATCCTTGACAGCTGGAGATAATAAAAACCCTTGACTGCTGCCGGGGAAAATAAATCCTTGACTGTTGAGGATAATAAATCCTGGGCGACTGTTGGGGATGACCACTTCTGTGGGGATGTAGGGATCCATCATGTCTTGAAGTTAGAGTATTGACAAAATCTATTGTGAGAGTAATGCCAAACTGCTTGAGAAATCTGCTTGGGGAGTCCAGAGAACTTTGATGACTTCTACTGGGGGTTATACAAAGGGAATCCTTGATCTGCTGGAGAGTAAGGAAGACTCTGATGACTTCTGCGGGGAATTAAGAATGAGAATCTTCATTATGTTGAAGGGCAATGAAAACTTCGGCGACTTCACTAGGGAAAATGAGAATCTTCATTTTATTGGGGAGCCATGAAAACTTTGGCGACTTCATGCTGGGAAGTAATGAAGACTTTGTGGGGAAGAGTTTACTGCTGGGAGTAAGTTCAGGAGTTTTCGGTTGTCTGCCACTCTACTGGGGAGTTATCCTAGGTTGGGGGAGAGACAAAAGTTAACTATTATCTGATTGATTTTCAGGCTTCAAGATGACTTGCTGGGGAAATTAGATGGTTTCCGCTGGGGATTAGAAGTCTTGACTCGACTGGGGAAGAAGGTTTCAGCTCTGCTGGGGATCTGTAACTCCAAGTTTTTTGCTCCGCTGGGGATTAGGAGTTTGAAGTTTTAACTCTGATGGGGATTAAAGGTTTGAAATTATAACTCCACTGGGGATATGTATTTCAAGGTTTTAGCTCCGCTGGGGATCTAAGATGATATACTGTAGGGATTGTTCATGGAATAGCCTAAAGACGTTTTCCTATCCTTTCAGTCTGTCAGTAATTATTCTTTTTCATCTTGTTTATTTGTAAACAGTAATTATGTTCAAATGCATATGTTCATCAATGAATCATTGGACGTTTTTGCAAATAAAAACACAAGTGTAAAAGAACAAGAAAAATAGTTTTCTGTACTTTGAAAGAGATATTTTTGTATTTACTTTGAATAAGTGTTTTGTACAAAGGAGACAGACATCCTAGTAAGAGGATGGTGTCATAAAAGTAAGAAAAATTTTATACAAAGAAAGATAGCTACGTGTGTAAAAATCCCATGGGGTTCCCATTCCGCTATAGCCTTCGTATCTCTGAATATCTTGTCCATCTGTTGCTTCGTTCGAAGATGATTGGATTGATCAGAAGTTCTAGTTTTGTCTGTGAAGAGATTATCTTTAAAGTGATCCAACAAGACATAGTCATACGCTTTAATTCCCTAACTTTTGCCTGGACCGCCCTTTCGGGTTTTCAGTCCACCGGGAAACCCTTTTTTTCCCAAGTCGCCCTTTCGGGTTTTCAACTTGTCGGGTGTACAGATTTTTTCGTTTATCCCTAATTTTTTCCTGAACCGCCCTTTAGGGTTTTCGATTCACCGGGATGCCCCTTTTTTTTGCCTAGGTGTGTCAACCTAGCAGGTCATTTATGCGTAGTATCTTTTGACTATGTCTGCGTTCGCAGGGTGCGGTAGATCATCAATGTCCATGGTGGTTAAGATCATTGCGCCACCAGAAAAGATGTTCTTGATTACAAATGGTCCTTCGTAGGTAGGAGTCCATTTGCCCCTGGGATCACTTTGCGGCAAGATGATGCGCTTGATTACCAGATCCCCGACTTGATACACCTGGCGCCTGACTTTCTTGTTGAAAGCCTTGATCATTCGTTTTTGATACGTCTGACTGTGGCAAACAGCAGTAAGTCTCTTTTCATCAATCAAGTTAAGTTGATCAAGCTGGGTCTGAATCCAATCGTCTTCACTCAAACCAGCATCCTTCATGATTCTCAAAGAGGGAATCTGAACCTCGATAGGTAAAACAGCCTCCATGTCATATACCAAAGAATAGGGTGTTGCCCCAGTTGATGTGCGTGCCGTGGTACGGTACCCGTGAAGAGCAACGGTAACATCTCGTGCCAGTCCTTGTAGGTGAATGTCATCTTTTGTTTGATCTTCTTGATATTTTTGTTAGTAGCCTCAACTGCACCATTCATCTTTGGCGGGTAGGGAGATGAATTGTGATGTTGAACCTTGAATTGCTCGCACAAAGCGGTGATCATAGTATTGTTAAGGTTTGTACCGTTATCAGTGATGATCCTTTCGGGGATACCGTACCGACAAATAAGGTTCTGCTTGATGAAGCAGCCAACCACATTCTTTGTGAAGGATGCAAAGGAAGCTGCTTCGACCCACTTGGTGAAGTAGTCAATGGCCACCTGAATGAAGCAGTGTCCATTGCATGTTATAGGTTTGATCTCTCCAATCATGTCGATTCCCCACATTACGAAGGGCCAAGGAGTTGTTAAGACATTTAGAGGAACCGGAGGCACGTGTACCTTGTCCGCATAGATTTGACATTTATGGCATGTTCGGGAATGTTGATAGCAGTCAGCTTCCATGGTAGACCAGTAGTAGCCTGCCCGTAGAATCTTCTTAGCCATCGTATGCCCGCTAGAGTGAGTGCCGAAGGTACCCTCATGCAATTCAGCCATGATCTTTTCAGCTTCAGCTTTATCCATACAACGGAGCAGAATATAATCATGATTGCACTTGTACAGGATGTCATTACTTAGGAAGAACTTTGCCGAGAATCTCCTTAAGAACTTTTTGTCATTGACTGAAGCTCCTTCAGGGTATTCTTGGGCCTCGAGATACCTTTTGACTTCATGAAACCATGGCTGGTCCACTACTTCTTCGCTATTAATATCGTGACAATGTGCAGGCTCGTCCATCCGTTCAATGGTGATTTGGGGAGCCTCATTATCCAAGTTAAGTTTAAACATAGATGACATTGTAGCTAGAGCATCTGCTAGCTGATTTTATTCTCGCGGGAAGTGCTCGAAGGTAATCTGCTCGAAATGTGGTAACAATGTCAAGACATGTTATTTGTAAGGGATGAGGTTTGGATGTTTAGTATCCTACTCTCCTTTGATCTGACTGATGACCAAAGCTGAGTGCCCGAACACCTCTAAGGATTTGATTCCCAAGTCTATGGAAGCCTTGAGTCCAAAGATGTAAGCTTCATACTCTGCCATGTTGTTTGTACAGTTGAAGCAAAGTCTGGCAGTGAAAGGAGTATGGCATCCTTCTGGGGAAATGAGTATCGCGCCGATACCGTTGTCAAGTGCATTGAAAGCCCCATCAAAGTACAGGATCCATCGGGATCCTTGTTCAGGTCCGTCATATGGTCTGAATTCTTTAACGTTGTCCAATGTCATGATGTCTTCGTCAGGGAAGTCGAACCTCATGGATTGGTAATCTTCAATAGCTTGATGAGCCAGATGGTCAGCTAGCACACTCCCCTTTATAGCTTTTTGGGTCGTGTACTGTATGTCGTATTCCGTTAGGATCATCTGCCATATGGCTATCCTTCCGGATAGAGCAGGCTTCTCAAAGATGTACTTGATCGGATCCATCTTAGATATCAGCAGAGTGGTATGAGTCAACATATACTGCCTTAGCCGGCGAGCAGCCCATACCAAAGTGCAGCAAGTTTTCTCGAGCAGTGAGTATCGGGTCACACAGTCGGTAAACTTTTTGCTAAGGTAATAAATGGCATGCTCTTTTTGGCCAGACTCGTCATGTTGGCCCAGTATGCACCCCATTGAATTCTCTAGGACGATCAGATACATGATTAGCGGTCTTCCCTCGACGGGTGGCATCAAGATAGGAGGTTCTAGCAAATACTCCTTGATTTTATTGAAAGCATTTTGACAGTCATCATTCCATTTAACTACCTGATCTTTCTTCAATAGCTTGAAGATTGGTTCACAGGTAGACGTTAGGTGAGAAATGAACCTTGCAATGTAGTTTAGGCATCCCAAGAAACTTCTGACCTCCTTCTCAATGCGAGGAGCAGGCATTTCTTGTATAGCTTTGACTTTGGCAGGTTCAACCTCAATGCCTTTGTTGCTGACAATGAAACCTAAGAGTTTACCGGACCGGACACCGAATGTATACTTGTTTGGATTCAATCTGAGCTTGTACTCCTTCAACCTGACAAACAGCTTTTTCAAGTGATCAAGGTGTTCTTCTTCAGTTTGTGATCGGGCTATCATGTCATCTACGTAGACCTCTATCTCATGATGTATCATATCATGAAACAAAGCTACCATGGCACGTTGATAGGTTTCCCCGACATTCTTCAATCTGAATGGCGTCACTTTGTAGCAGAACGTACCCCACTGTGTGACAAAAGTAGTTTTCTCCATGTCCTCAAGTGCCATTTTGATCTGGTTATAGCCTGAGAATCCATCCATGAAAGAAAATACTTTGTGTTGAGCTGTGTTGTCGACCAGGATGTCAATGTGCGGAAGTGTAAAATCATCTTTAGGGCTGACCCTATTTAAATCTCTATAATCCACACACATTCTTACTTTGCCGTCCTTCTTAGGCATGGGCACAATGTTAGCAACCCATTATGGATAGGAAGTAACAGCCAGAAACCCAACATTGAACTGCTTCATAACTCCTGCTTTGATCTTTTCAGGCATGTCAGGTCTCATGCGGCAGACCTTTTTCGTAACTGGTGGACAGTCTTCTCTTGTGGGGAGACGGTGTACCACAATGTCTATATCGAGTCCCGACATGTCTTCGTATGACCAGGCGAAGATTTCAACATAATCCTGTAGTAGCTGAATTAGGCGCTCTTTGACACTCGACTCTAGATTGGCACCTATCTTGATTTCCTTTTTGTCATCCTCAGTTCCCAAGTTAATTGTATCCAACTACTCTTCATGAGGTTGAATTGCTCTTTCCTCTTGTTGTAGTAATCTGGCCAATTCCCCTGGCACCTCACAATCTTCCTCACCTTCGTATTCGGCTTGGTTGATTAGATCTTCAGAGTCACTGAAGGCTATAGTAGTATCGTTACCCATGGGTTCCGGAATGGAAGGGTACCTGCATTTGTGACTGTGGGTGTGTGTAAGGGCATAGCCATCTTAAAACAACAAATGTAAAAGAAAGACAATGAGCAAAAAGTGTTTAAATATGAAAAGCATCCATGATTCATTAAAATGACATATGAAAATGAAATAAGAACCCTTACAAATGGACCTATGTGCCTCGGGTAAGACACAAGGTTGAAAAAGTACGAATTGTTTGTGAATTATTACAGATCCAACAGAAATGGAAAAGATAAATTAATGTGGTATGAAAGTAATCGGAACAAAGTCTTTTGCTTCCCAATTGCACAGTCCTCCGTCAACAGTAGGGAAAATCCAGTCTTCCAAGCTACCCTCTTCTTCACTTTCCTCTAGTGAATTAACCCCTCGGTGGCTGATCTTCACAGGTGGCCCTCCGGCACGGGAGCGGTGCACGGCTTTCTGACCAGTCGAAGTAAATCCCAAGCCGAATTTGTCTGTTTTGAAAGGAAAGTCTGGGAGATGCCCCCAGATTGTGGATCCGCCTTCTTCCACAACTGCCCTAGCATCCTTGAGAGATGACATTCGAGGTGGTGGGCTTGTGATCACAGGAGTTGAGGACACCGCTTTAGTCGTCGTTATTTCCTAAGAAACTTCCTCAAAGTGTTGGAAAGGGTTCTCTATGAATTCGCCATCCAATTCTACATAACAGAAAGAATTAAGATGACTGATCATGTATTCCTCTTCGCCATGAACAGTTATGATTTTCCCCTGGAGAGGGTACTTGAGCATTTGGTGCAAGGTGGAAGTGACAGCTCTAGCATGGTGGATCCAAGGTCTTCCCAACAGGAAAGAATAGGAAGGACGGATGTCCATCACATAGAATGTTGAATTGAACGTCTGGGTACCCACCTTGATCGGGATGTCCACCTCTCCATGGACCATCCTCTTAGAACCATCAAAGGCTCTGACAATGATGTTGCTGGGTTTCAGGGTTAAGCCTTCACAATCCAGTCTATCCAAGGCTTTCTTCGGCAAGACATTTAAAGACGACCCGGTATCAACCAAAACATGAGCTAGGGTGGTTCCCCTACATTCCACTGAGACATGTAGCACGTCATTATGTTTTCTCCCTTTGGAGGTCAAGTCTGCATCGGAGAATCCTAGACCATTGTCAGTTATTAAACTAGCCACACATTCCTGGAACTGATCAGCGGAGGTTTCTTGTGGCACGTGGGCCGTCTTCAAAAATCATATCAGAGCCTTAGCATGAGCCTCTGAACAAAGCAACAGGGTCAACATGAAGATCTTTGAGGGGGTTTGTCCCAGTTGTTCCACCATACTATAATCACTTTTATTGATTATTTTCAAAATTTCCTCCACTTCTTTTTGAGAGGTCTCAAGGATAACTAGTGATTGAGCCTTCGTCAAGACAGGCTCCTCTTGAACATTCTTTCCTTTATCAGCGGAAGCAGGGGTAGGAATTGAATTGTCATTGTTGGCGGGTACACTTACAGGTACAGTTACTAGGGTAATCTTCGGAATGGCCGCGGGTCCAAAGACTGCTGTTGGAGGAGCAATCTCTGGAGAAAAGATTCTCCCACTATGAGTAATTTTTCTTGTTCCGGAAATGTTACTGATGTCGGGATTATCCTCCTCAGAGCTTTCTTCTTCAATGGTTTGTTCAATCTATTTGACACCATGGTAGTAGATTTCTCCACCATAGTTCCATGGTACCATTTTATCGGTTTTGTACGGGGTTGGCCCGAGCATTGTTATCTTCAAAGAAGTAGTCATAGTAGAGGATGTAATCCTAACGAGTTTTTTAGGAACCCTGGAAGGATTGGAGTATATGGTTATTATTGAAACTTCTGGAATTGGAATAGGTGAGACAGGAGCTTTCTCAAACAAAATTTCCTTGTAATCAATCAATTATTGGATTCCTTTCTTCAATAGAGGACAGTCAAATGGGGAGGACATGCAAGCATGGAAATCTTGGTCACATCCTGGGAACACCCCAGCCTTCAAAAAATTCAACTTGATGGTTAGGAGAGGGGTTGACAGTTCATCCACAACAGAAACAAACAGATATTCTTCCACAGCATTTGCATTGTGCCCATGCCTCGGCATTGGGGCGGAGATAACATTTGTCTTTTCAGGAGCTTCAAATTCAACTTCCTTGGCGTCAATTAGATCTTGAATCTTATTCTTCAGGGCCCAACTGTTGTTGGTGTCGTGCCTCTGACTTTCTGAATGGTAAGCACATCTGGCGTTGGGATGGTAATGTGGAGAAGTAGTGTTAGGATTTTTAGGGGCCTCCTTTAGCATGTCCAGGTTCAACTTCAAGAGATGTGGTAAGACTTGAGCAGGAGTCATGTTTATCTTGGTGAATTGCCTTACCGGCCTTTCCACCCTTTGCTGGTTATTCCTCGGCTGATCATTTCTCGCCTGATTGTTTCTTGGTTGGTCTGATGCAGATTTTTGAATCATAACGGCCCCCACTGTTGGTTTTCTTTCAATTCTTCCCTGGTTCCTCTGGGCATAGACAGCAGACACTTCCTTCTTTCTGGTGAAGGGCTTTTTTACAGTAGCAGAGGTAGACGCATCTTTCTGAATTTTCTCGCTTCTAATACCGGCTTCCAGCCTTTCGCCAGTTAGAATCAACTCAGTGAAACCTGCAGAGGAGCTTCCAATCAGGTGATTAAAGAAAGGACCTGACAGAGTCCCCAAGAACATGTCTACTATCTCTCTTTCAGATAAAGGTGGTTGCACCCTTCCGGCCAAATCCCTCCATTTCTAGGCGTAGTCTTTGAAGCCCTCATTGGTAGCCATGGCCATACTCTGTAGCTGAGTACGGGTTGGCGCCAAGTCGGCGTTGTATTGATACTATTTATAGAAGGCGGCTTCCAAGTCTTCCTAATTATGGACATCTGACCTCTCCAACTGGTAGAACCAATCCAGCTACGTCCCCGATAAGCTGTCCTGGAAAAAGTGGACCCACAGGTCTTTGTCAGAAGAATATGGTTGAATTTTCCTGACATAGGATCGTAGGTGCATCTTAGGGCAAGACACCCCGTCTTACTTAGCAAACAGTGGAACTTTAAATTTAGGAGGGATTACAATTCCAAAAACCATCCCTAACTCCTCAAAATCCATCTCAGGTACTCTTTGCACTTCCATAGCAGCTAGACGTTCTTCCAATTTCTTGTATTTTTCATCGGCCAGAGGATACTGTTGTTCAGAGTAATCCTCATCTTCCTCTTCTTCTGCTTCAGAATCAGATGGCACTGCATTTCCCTTACCTTTTCCTTCCCCCTATTTAGATGTTGATGGGAATTTCAAAGTTCGTCTCGCTTGTCCTTTAAACCTTCTGCCCAAGATAGCCACACCAGCTCTCTTCTTCTTCTTTTTCTCTTTTTCCTTCTCTAGTAGAGTCTTGAGCTCCTCCTGCCCCTTGGCCAAGGTCAAGAGTAGCTGTTAAAACTCTGAATTCTGAGCTTGCAAATCTTTGACCGTTTGTTCAATATCCATCTTGCTGAAATAAACAACAGAGAGATGAGGAAACTTGGTGTGAAGACCTGTTTATGCATATGATGAATGATATGTGTTCATGTAATGCTTTCAAGGATTCAGAAATTCAAATTTGTTTTAAACAAAAAAAGAAACACACGTCATATTAATAAGATAGAATTTATTAGTACATCAATGCCCCATGGGCAAAATAATACAAAATTCTAAGGTAAAAAGATGTTACGCATCCTCTTTGGTGCAATGTAGGTGTTGAGAGTCTGCTCTTCATGAAGTTGACGAGTGAGTTCCAAAACCTTCTTCTCGCTTGCGTAGAATTGGGCTTCAAAAGTATCACGCTCTCTCTTGAGCTGTATCCAACTCCTTTGTAAATCTTCGAGTGATGTTGGAATGTTAGCATGTAGGAGGGTGTATGGAACCTCTCCTTCTATAACATGCTCTATAATCACATGGAGAATGGAGGGGTAAGGCGTCATAATAATTTGGGCGCGGGTTCATACCCACTTGAGGTAAGGCTCAAGAGGGATGGAATTCTTGTGTCCCAAGGTCTTACTGTCCATCTTGTTGTGCATTCTCCAAGCTCGGATGAACCTTTTTCGGAGTCCTTGGTCGTTGTCGAAGTCGAAAACCAAACCTTGAACTAGCATGTCATGTGGGCCATCCCTTCGGGCATAACCAAACTGTCTCAGAGCCAAGCAAGGGTTGTAGGTGATGCCTCCCCTAATGCCAAGTAGAGGGACATTAGGGAATTCTCCATAACGGTCAATGATAATAACATTCTCTTTTGATCGAGAACACCAATGAATATCTGAATGGTTAAGTGTCATTAACCGTTGTGACCACCTCAAGCCTTGCTCATTCTTCAAGACTGATTGGGGAAGATGAGAAATAAACCATCTTTCCAGTAGAGGAGTGCAACACATGAGAACACCTCTTTTTCTCATTGTACGAGTGTCAAAAGAGTGGAGGATATCCCCAAGCAATGTAGGCACTGGGTTACGAGTCATGAAAATTTTGACAACACTCACATCTATGAGTTGGTCAGGATTAGGGAACAAGACCATCCCATAGATGAGAAGGGCTACAATCTCCTCAAAAGCTTGTAAGTTCAGAGAATTCCAACAGCTTTGGGCCTTCTCAAACAGAAACTTTGACAAGAAGCCTTTGACACCACTTCTAGTTTCCCAATGTGTTGTGACATCAGATGAGTGCAAGTGTAAGGCTTGAGCAATCTCTTATGGCTTTGGATCTCTTTCTGTACCGTTGAAGGGTAGTTTGTTGAGAATAGGAATCCTCAAGAGTTGAGAAAATTCCTCCAAAGTAGGCACAAGTTGGTAGTCAGGAAATGTGAAGCAATGATGCAAAGGGTCAAAGAATTGGAAGAGAACTTTCAACATATCTTCTTCAGTGTTGGTGGTGACCAAGTTGAGTAGACGACCATGCCTCTCGGTAAATGGAGAATTCTTAGGAATCCTTGAAGCTAGCTCCTTGAGTTGTGGAGGAGTTCTCACAAGGTTGATTTGGACAGTTTTCCTGCGAAGTGAATCCATAACCTACAAAACAAGAACAAAGATGAATCTCCAAAATCCTTGAAATGGTTAATGGATGCATATGATGCTTCATGATGTCCATGATGTTATGCACAAGTATATGTACAAGCAAATCACACAAATTCCTAGTTTAGGGTTGCATGGGGTTTCATAGGTAAGTACCCTCTTGAAGTTTAGTTGGCTCAACCTGTCCTAGAAATAGTAACCGGGTTCTAAGGAACTCAATATCACTGGATTGTTTCCTTGTTCATTGTTTCAATTCAGCCTCTTTACCGGTGACCGAAATATTCTAAGGAACCAACCCTCAATGAGTGTAGTATCGAGTATCTAGCAACTTCGGACTGCACCAAAGTCGGTCATCTCACTACATCCTAAAAGGCCAAGTTTGTCAAGTAAAGGTTCTAAAAGTCCATTAGTGCTTCATGACATCACTCAGCGGCCCCGTATTCTCTTTGATTGACTCAAAGGATACCGGTACCCACAAATATGTCGCACTAATATAGCTATTGCTTAGACCATGTCGGTATACCCCGCACAGTTTCCATAATGTATTGCTATTTACCTATGAATGTTTCCCAAATCCAGGTAGAGGATTCAAACCCAAACAATAGAACCAAGAGGTAAAGCATACAAGTCAAGCAAGATAAGCATGTAAAAGTGATCTAAAACCCTAAGGTAACCCCACTTTTATAATTTGTTCCCCAGCAGAGTCGCCAGTTCTGTGATGCGGTGGGAGAACTGACTTGAGGTTTTGCGTTTGTGTTTGCAAATGTTGTGGTTTAGCAAGAGTCGCCACCGACTTTTATTTTATCCAAAAGGAAAGGTAAAAAAGCACAGGAAAGACCTTTGAGATTGTTTTTGGGTTCGGGGGGTAGATTATGAAAAGGGAAGGTATTAGCACCCTTTTCATCCATGGTTTTCCATGGGCTCTTAGTTACTTGTTTTAGATCACTTTCTTTGCTTTTGCAATTGTTTTAAATGGTGCTTTGTGTGGTTTTGAAAGTATTTTGAAAAGAGGCTTTTGTTTAGGCAATCTTTGTAATGATTCTCGTTTGTAAGAATGTATACAAAGATGTTTGTCTTTTGAAAAATGTTTCAATGTTTTGAAAGTTGTTTGGAAAATGTTTTGAAATGTGTGTGTTTGTTTGAAAATAGCAAGGATTGTTTGCAAGAGATCAAGTAACTAGAAGCATTCTACCCTACTCAAAAGTCTTTCTTGTACATTTTTATTCCTTTGACATTGTTGTTTTACCATTGCTTTGGTAAACAACCCTATCTTTGGATGTTAAACGGGACGGGCGTGGGTCATCGTATGACCATGATAGCAATGGTGCCAAGTATCTTTAGCATTTTGAGGGACTTAAGATCATCTTTGTTTAGGCAACCAAGATAGCATCATCGAGGGACTATGATCTTTTTTTTTGTTTTATTTTGCCAAGATACCTAGCATGCATACCATGGCCATGTTTTAAGGCAACCAAGTGGGTGAAACCCTAGAGATGCTTGTGTGCAATGTGTTGTCATTTTACATGCATTTGTCTTGTATTAGGTCTTTGCTATTTGTTTGATTTTGTCTTATCATACAAACCCTAGTTTTTACTAAACATGCATATAATGCGATAAATTGCGTAAAGTAAATCTAAGCTATTACAACAATATTAGGGGAGGGGATACAATTTTTGAATGGGGATATTTGCACAAAATAAAACCCTAATTCACTATTACAACCCAATTGAATTTATTGTACAAATAAATAAATAAACAAGTATTTAAATATGCAATAAAATGTAATTATGCAAAAATGTTTTTGTATTTATTTTATGTATGAGAAAATAAATTATTTAATACCTAGAAAATAAGAGAAAAATAATATTATTTTGAAAGGGGTAAAACCCTAGTTTTTGATTAAAAGAAAATATATGTTCTATATTTATTTTATTCATTTTTTTGTTTAAGAAAAATAACAATAATATTATGTACAAATATTTAAAAATTAAATATGTATGACCAATAAATATTTAATATGTATAAAATAATAAAATAAAAATATTTAGGTATTTTTATTATTTACAAGTTTAATTAAGAAAATAAAGTATATTATTACTAATAAGCTATTTTTTTATGCTAAAAAATAAAAAAATAAAATGCAAAAAATAAAGAAAATATTTTTCAAGATTTTTTCATGTTCAGAAAAAATTATTAAAGTCAATAATCATAAAAATAAAAATAAAAATGAAAAATAACAAAATATGAATCAGGGGGTGCAAAAGTAAACTAGGGGTGTGAAAAGTAGCAAGCCCAAAGCGCCAGGCTCAGAACACCATCTTCATCCCTGTCGTTGGCTTCGCGCGCGCATCCCATGTACAAACCTGCAACTCTCACATACGTGCACAAAAGTAAAATCTTGCAACATAAAACTTGTAGCATTTTTTATCACGATTCCAATGATATAAGATTTGAAACCTAACTCTAAGAAACCAGGGAGAATTTTAATGGCTCTAATTTCTGACCTAGTTTTTTCAGCATGTTTAACAACCAAATACTCTTAGCTCAGTTAATATAAATGGAAAGTATGCATATGTACAGCTTCAGCAACTTAAGGACTACATTTTTGCTTCACAAATATAAGCTTAAGGATGCCTAAATAAGGAGATAGAACTTTGAAAAATACCTTGTTCAGTTGAGTTTGGATATGGCAATATGGGAACTTTGAGTGAGGCCTGAAGATCGTGTGAGCTTCCTTGAAGTTCCCTCAACCTTTTCCAATGCTTAGCTGGCCTTGTAGATGCTTGAATCTCCTTGCACGAGTCAACCTGCAACCTTGCAAAATTAAAATGGTGGAGTGTGGAACTGAGCTCATAGTTGCAAGATTAATGCTCGGATATCTTGGATGTGATGTAGGGAAGATGTTTCAAGGGTTGAAAGGCAAAACGCACGAGCAAGTTTCAAGTTGGCAAGTGTTCTGCAGATGATGCCCTGTTTGGGCAGAAAAGTGTGATTTTGGTGTTTGAGAGTGTTTCAGGTCTTTTGCTTTCGTGTTTTTTTGGCTTATGACAAAGTTCTGAAGTTGTTTTAAATGATGCTAAGGCTTCCCTTTAACAGATACACAAGTTCTCTTGACTTTCGCAAGTTTGCTTGCTTTTGAAGAAAGTTTGAGGTGACAATGCCAAAGGATTGTACTTGCTAGTTCTAGGGCTGAAAGGAGTTGGTATGCTTTGCCTGATAACTGTGGATCTTGTTTGCAACAAAAGATCAGGTCCATGGCTCAAGAATTGCAAAGTTGTAAAAGTATTGCTTTATCAAAATGGTATTATGAACTTTATGCCATTTTTGGAATAATTCTTTGTGCAAAGCTCCATAGGTCAGAATAAAGCCAATATCCATTGAGTTTGCTTTAAATTATGGAGTGTAGAAGGGATTAGGACCTGTAATGCAAGGTACAAGCATGCTTGAAACTGATTTGCAACTTGTAACATTGTGAAAATGCCTTGAACAAAAGTGATAAATTGCCATTTTACCTTCTTCGATTCTCCCTAACCATAAATAATCTTGGAGAGTTCTTGGACATTTTGGAAATCTTGCAACATGATCTACTATCCATCTTTGAAATTAAACTTGAGATACCTCTTGGAACTAGGTGAAAAGGTGCCATGAAGTTACGTCAAAAATCTGCCTAAACTAGGATAAAATTTCACTAAGTTAAAAAGTTTATGGACCTATTCACAAAATCATAACTTGAGATCCAAGCATCTTTTGGGAAAAATTTTTGAATCAAAGTTGTATATTTCATGGAGGACTACAACTTTCATGTTGGAATTTTTCTTTGAATCCAATTGCATCATGGTGAAAAAGTTGTGGAAAGTTGGGAAAAATAAGAAAATTTCCATACTTAAAAATTTCTAAGTTATGAAAAATTTTCAAATTAAACCCTAATTTGCAATTTTATGTTTCTTGGCCAACAAGTTTCACATTTTGACATATCTTGATGAATTATGACCCTTGGCACTTGATTTTGACCAAAAAGTCAAAGTTTGACTTTTCAGTGTACAGTTGATTTTTGATCAGTTGACTGGAAAATTCATCTGTCAATCCTATGCATTTGAGATCTTTTGAACCATGTGGTTAGGTTAAGATGATGCTATTGAGTCCTTTAAATCATTCTTGAACCCAATTGGTCATTTTCTAGGCTAAAAATCAGAAATTGCCCTTTCTCTATCAAAACCCTAATTTTGACCATTTTGCCCTTTTGATGATCTGATCAAATTTCTTGAGGAGTTGTGATCCAAACTTGATAAAATGGTACATAGGAGCCTAGAATGTTGTTGTGGATCAAAAATTAAGAAGTTTGACTGTAAATTGGCCATGGTTGACTTTTTCCCCAATACAATTGATTTTTAGGTCAATTGTCCAATTGACTAGGCAAAAATGTGATTCAAGGCTTGAAACTTGGTATGGGAAATATTAGGGGTCCAAGATGGTGTATGAAAGTCACATGAAGCATTGATGGTTCAAAAATCCTTGTGCAAACTCAAATCCTAATTTCAGGTCATCAGTGCAAGATGAGGTCTTGAGCTGAGCAAACCGTAATCCTGTCTGGAGTCCAAGAAGTCTTGTGAGGAAAACCTTGATAAAATGAGAGGGAAAATTTTGGGGTTCAACACACATCTACAAAGGAGTCTGGATTCGGGAAGAGAACCAAACCATATATAAGGAGAGCCAAGACATCTTCAAAAGCTTGAAAATCCAAATTATCCCAGAATAGCTGAGCCTGGTCTATCAGAAATTTGGCTAGAAAACCTTTGACCCCGCTTCATGTTTCCCAATTGGATACTACATCAGCCCGTTTCAAATGCAGAGCTGAGGCAATGTCTTCTGGTCTAGGAGCTTCTTTCATGCCTGTGAAGGGTACCTGTTCAAGGATGGATATGCCCAACAGGTGAGAGAATTCTTCCAAGGTGGGAACCAGCTGGTAATCTGGAAAGGTGAAGCAATGATGCACAGGGTCGAAGAACTGGAAAAGTACACTCATCATTTTCTCATCAAGATTTGAAGTGACCAGATTGAGAAGCTAACCATGTCTCTTAATGTACATAGAAGTCTCGGAAACTCTTGAGACTAGCTCTTTAAGTTGGGCAGGTATCTGCACAAAGTTGATTTAGATGGTATTTTTGCGCCTAGAAGCCATAATCTGCAAAACATAACAAAGATAAATTTCCTTGGTCTTTGAAATGGTTAGTGTAATAAAGCATGAATGCCATGTTATGATGCATGATGTCATGATAAACCACAGGTATAGCAAACAACAAGTATTGCAAACACAGCCAAATCACACAAAACCCTTAGGTTTAAGGCTTGCTTGAGGTCAAAGGTAATACCGTCTTGAAGTTAAGTTGGTTTCAACCTGTCCTAGAAAAAGTAACCGGGTTCTAGAGGATCTCAATATCACTGACCATCCTCCATCGGTCATGGTTTCAGCTCACCCAATCTTTTCTTACGGTCGGAACTATATTGAGAGTATGGTCTTAATGAGTGTAGCATCGAGTATCAACCAGTTCCCAGCTTTACACCGAGGCCGACTATCTCACTACTTTATAATGGCCAAGTTGGTCGATTAAAGGTTCTAAGGTCAGTTGATGCTTAACGACACCACACAACGGCCCCGTATTCTCCTCGTTTCTCCACAAGGGATACTGGTACCAACCAATGTGCCACATCAATGTAGCTACTGCTTCAACCGTATCAGTCTATGTCGTACAGTTCCCTCACAGTTTATTGCTACTTACCTAAAAGGTGTCCCCAAATCCGGGTTAGGATCTATAGTAACTCCCAAACAAAAACCCTTAAAAGTAAAGCAAACAAAGCGATCAAGAGAAGCAATTATGATGACCTAGATCCTAAGGTATACCCCACTTATTAACTCCTCAACAGAGTCGCCAGTTCTGTGATACGGTGGCAGAACCGACTGTTTTGAAATGCTGGTTTGCGTTTTGCATTTTTTTGTTTGCAAAATGTCGCAGTAAGCAATAGTCGTCACTGACTTTTATTTCATCTAATCGGAAAGGAAAAAAGTACAGAAAAAAAACCTTTTCGACATATTCTGAGTACGGGGGGTAGATTATAGAAAGGGAAGGTGTTAGTACCCTTTCTATCCATGGTTTTCCATGGGCTCTTAGGTACTTGCTCATATTTTTAAATTGCTTGTGTACGTGCTTTGTTTTTGAAGATGTTTCGCTTCATGATAACCTTTGTATCGGTCCTCAAAGGTGTGATGAAGTTTGCTTTGAAAATTTGTTTGAAAAAAGTGTAAGTGTGAAAAGATTTGATTTGAGCAAGTACCTACTAGCATCCACCTACTCGAAAAAAGATCGTTTCTATTCTTATTTCCTTTAAACAGCGCTATCCTACTATTGAGGAATAGGTAGCACCATTGTTGGAGTTGTAAGGGTTAATTAATAAGGGACGTACGATCACTAAAGCAATATTAGGACGTCTTAGTAATAACCCTACAGTCTTAAGATCATATTCGAGGCAACATTTCTGAGGCAACATTCGAACGAGACATTTGATCTTTGCTAGACAGGAGGGAAATCAATAAAGCATCCTATACTTAATGATCGTTTACCGAAGGCAACCAAAGTGATAGTATACCCTAAGAGTGGATATGTGTGAGTGATTAATTTTCAGTTTATTATCTTTGTACATTAGGGTTTTCTAACTGCTTTAATTATCATGCAATCTTGTCATACAATCCTATTAACATACATCTAGACAATTTAAATATTGGCATAAATTAAGATGCGAGAAATTAAATCTAAGCTATTACAAGGTGTTGTACCCCAAAATTTTCCCTCTCATTTTATCAAGATTTTCCTCACAAGACTCTTTGGACTCCAGACAGGATTAGGATTTGCTCAGCTCAAGACATCTCCTTGCACTGATGACCTGAAATTAAGGTTTGAGTTTTCACAAGGATTTTTGGACTTCCAATGCCTCATGTGACTTTCATACTTCATGTTGGACTTATAAAATTTCCCATACCAAGTTTCAAGCCTTGAATCAAATTTTTGCCCAGTCAATTGGACAATTGACCTAAAAATCAGTTGTATTGGGGGAAAAGTCAATTGTGGCCAATTTACAGTCAAACCTCATAATTTTTTATCCACAACAAGATTATAAACTCATATGAACCATTTGAGCAAGTTTGGACCATAACTCCTCAAGAAATTTGATCAGATCATCAAAAGGGCAAAATGGTCATTTTTAGGTTTTTGACTATAGAAGGGCAATTTCTGATTTTTAACCTAGCCAATGGAAAATTGGGTTCAAGCATGGTTTCAATGACTCAATGTCACCATCTTGACCTAATCACAAGGTTCAAAAGATCTCAAATGCATTGGATTGACAGATGAATTTTCCAGTCAACTGATTAAAAATCAATTGTACACTGAAAAGTCAAACTTTGACTTTTTGATCAAAATCAAGTGCCAAGGGTCATTTTTCATCAAGATGTCTAAAAACATGTAACTTGTTCACCAAGAAACCTAATTTTGAAAATTAGGGTTTAAAATGGAAAATTTTCATAACTTAGAAATTTTCTAAGTTATGAAAATTTCTTATTTTTTCCCAACGTTTCCCAACTTTTTCACCATGATGCAATTGGATTCAAAGAAAACTTCCAACATGAAAGTTATAGTCCTACACAAAATTTACAACTTTTATTCTCAAATTTTTCCCAAAAGATTCTTGGATATCAAGTTATGATTTTGTGAACAATGGTCCATGAAACTTTTAACTTAGTGAAATTTTGCCCTAGTTTATGCAGGATTTTGACCTATCTTCATGGCAACTTTTCACATAGTTACAAGTGGAATATTAAAATGCATTTCAAATATGGATTGTAGAGAATGTTACAAGCTTTCCAAAATGTCAAAAAACTCTCCAAGATCATTTGTGGTTAGGGAGAATCGAAAGTTTGAAAATGGCAAATTATCACTTTTGTCCAAGGCATTTTGCACCATGTTACAACTTGCAAATCAGTTTGGATCATGCTTGTACTTGGTTTACAGGTTCTAATCCTTTCTACTCTCATAAATTAAATGCAAACACATTGGATTAAGGCATTGTTCTGATCTATGAAGCATTATACAAAGGTTTAATCCAAAAATGGCAAAAAGTTAACGTTGCCACTTTGATAAAGCATGCTTTTGGCAATTTTGTTTGTCTTGAGCCATGGACCTAATTTCTTTATGCAAACAACATCCACAAACATCAGGAAAAGTTCACCAACTCTCAGCAGGCCTCAAGCTAGCAAGTACAGCCCTTAAGCTTTGTCATTTCAACTTTTGCTTCAAAAGCAAGTAACTTACAAAAGTCGGCATATCTCTTGTATCTGTTAAAACAAAGTGTTGTGCACATTTCAAACGACTTCAACATATCACACCAAGCCAAAAGAACTATTTCCAAGCCTCTCAAACACCCTTAAACACAAAAACACCAAGTTCTTATCAAAACAGGGCCATACCTGCAGAACCTTGGCCAAATCCAAATCCACTCATGCGTTTTGTCCCAAAACACTTCAGACACATTTCATACATCCCATCCAAGCCACCCAAGCCCTTCTCAAGCCACTGTAACTCCATTTTCATACTTCACCATTTTTACTTTGAAGCTTTGCAGATTGAGTTCTATAAGCACATTCAGGCAAGTTCAAGGCAAGCCAAGCATTGGGAAAGGTTGAGTGAACTTCAGGCAAGCTAACACGACCTTCAGGCCTCATCCAAATATCCTACATTGCCATATCTAAGCTTGGCTGAAACAGGTAAATTTCAAACTTCTATCTCCTTATTTAGGAATCATTAGGCTTAGGTTTGTGAAGCAAAAATGTAGCCCTTAATGTCCTCGAACTGTACATATGCATAATATTCATTTATGTTAACTGAGCTAGGAGAATTTGGATGTTGAAGTTGCTGAATTTTTTAGGTCAGAAATTGGGGGTGATCAAATTCTCCCTGGTTTCTTAGAGTTAGATCAAGTTTTTTATATGGTTAAAATCGTGGTTTAAAGCTCTATAAGTTTCATGTTGTGAGTTTTTGATTTCATGCAAGAACAAGAGAGAACAGGTTAAAGATGCAGAACGCGCATTTTTTGTCTCAAGGTCAGGGACGAAGTGCAGCTTGGGTTGGGCCTGGCTTTGTCCTACTATTGACACCCCCTGTTTACTATTGACACCCCCTTGGCCCATTTCTTTTATTTTTTTATATTTTCTTGAATATTCCACATTTCTGACTTTTATTTAATTTTTCTAAATATTTAAAATCACAAAAAATATTCTCTTAATTTTTCACATTTTATTTTATTATTTTTATTATTTTTTGGACATAGAAATAGTTTATTAATAATAATATAACTTATTTTCTTAAATAAAATTTGTAAATAATACAAAAATATCATATATTTTTAGTTTTATTATTTATACACTTAAATAATATTTTCTCACACTTTTTAATTTTTAACACTTTTGTATATATTTTTATTTATTTTTCTTGTACATAAATAAATAATATAGAATATATTTTCTTAAAACAAAAATTAGGGTTTTCACCCTTTCAAAAATAATCATTTTATTTTCTTTTTTTAGACATAAATAATTTATTTTACATACATAAAATAAATACAAAAACATCCTTTGCATATTTATATTTATTTGTACATTTAAATATTTGTCTATTTATTTATTTGTGCAATATTTCAATTTGGTTGTAATAATAGTTTTAGGGTTTATTTTTGAGCAATATCCCCTTATTCAAACTTGTATCCCTCTCCCCATAATAATGTTGTAATAGTCTTAGATTTACTTTTACGCATTTTATCGCTTTCAAATGCCATGATAGTAAGATTAGGGTTTGTATGCAAAGAACCAAAATCAAACAAATAGCTTGACTAAACACAAGACAAAATGCATGAAAAATGACAACACAATGCACACAAGCACCCCTAGGGTTTCATCCACTTGTTGCCTTAAAAATGGCCATGGTATACATGCTAGGTATCTTGGCAAAACAAAACAAAACAAAAAGATCATAGTCCCTCGATGAAGCTATCTTGGTTGCCTATACAAAAATGATCTAGTCCCTCAAAAACTTGCTAAGATACTTGGCAATATTGTTATCATGGTCATATGATGACCCACGTCCGTCTCGTTTAAACATCCAAAGACAAGGTTGTTTACCAAATACAAAGGTAAAACAACAATGTCAAAGGGTTAAAAATGTGTAGGAAAGATCTTTGAATAGGGTAGACAACTCCTAGTTACTTGATCAAACTTGCAAACCATCCTTGCTATTTTCAAACATCTCACAACACAATTTCAAAACATTTTCCCAACAAACTTTCAAACATTGAAACATTTTTCAAAAGACAAACCCCTTTGTATACATTCAAACAAGAATCATTACAAAGGTTGCCAAAACGATGGCCTCTTTTCAAAATACTTTCAAAACCACACACAAAAGCACCATTTCAAACAATCGAAAAGCAAAAGCAAGTGATCTAAAACAAGTAACTAAGAGCCCATGGAAAACCATGGATGAAAAGGGTGCTAGCACCTTCCCTTTTCATAATCTACCCCCCGAACCCAAAAACAATCTCAAAGGTCTTTCCTGTGCTTTTTACCTTTCCTTTTGGATAAAATAAAAGTCGATGGTGACTCTTGCTAAACCAAAACATTTGCGAACACAAACGCAAAACCTCAAGTCAGTTCTCCCACCGCATCACAGAACTGGCGACACTGCTGGGGAATAGTCTAAAAGTTGGGTTACCTTAGGGTTTTAGATCACCTTTACATGCTTATCTTGTTTGACTTGATTGCTTTACATTTGGTTCTATTGTTTGGGTTTGAATCCTCTACCCGGATTTTGGGAAACATTCATAGGTAAATAGCAATACATTGTGGAAACTGTGCAGAGTATACCGACATGGTTGAAGCAATAGCTATATTAGTGCGACATATTTGTGGGTACCGGTATCCTTTGAGTTAATCAAAGAGAATATGGGGCCGCTGAGTGATGTCATGAAGCACTAATGGACTTTTAGAACCTTTACTTGACCAACTTGGCCTTTTTAGGGGTAGTGAGATGACCGCCTTTGGTGCAGTCCAAAGTTGGTAGATACTCGATACTACACTCATTGAGGGTTGTTTTCTTGGAATATTTCGATCGCCATTTGAAACAACCGGCTGAAAATCATCAAAACAATGAAGTCGCCATCGAACGTCTTTTATCCCACATGTAGGGAAAGGTAAACATCGAGAAAACATGAGAAGGGAGAAGTCATGGTCTTGCGACCGAGAGATCGGGTAAGGGAGTCTGTTACGCAAGGGGAAGGTATTAGCACCCTACACGCCTATAGTACTCTACGGTATCCACTCTTGTTATCTATCTTATGGGTGTGTTTGATCTATGCTTACTGTCTATTATACTATTGGAGAATGCATGCAAAAGAAAGGGAAAAAAGTGTAGGGAAAATAAAATTGTGCTCGCTTGGGCCCTACCCCAATGCCTACGTATCCCTTTTGAGGAATCAGAGCTACCGTAGTTCGGCTCATATGTTTTTATTTGTTTATGTTTTTTGTGGACGAAGTTAATTCAGCCTTCTGCCGCAGCTCGACCTTTGGAGACTTATGCGTTGGCACATAAGTAAATTAATCGTGTCCTTCCCTGAAAAGGGTTTCTTAAAGAAAGGTGCTCGAGCGCATAAATGATCTGAATTGGTTTATATTTTTGTTGTAGACGATGACTGATTGACCTCAAGAGAGAGATATTAGCCATTTTTCTACTTAGCCATGAAAGGAGTCTTTGAGAATTGAACCACACCTATACTTGAGATGAAGAACAATAAGATCGAGAAGAGACCCGCTTATCATTTCCCATACTAAGCAAAAGCATGATTCTCATCAGTAGTTTTAAAGTGTTTTAAATTTTGAAAAGAAAAAGAAGTTTTTGTTTTAGTGCGAATACAAAAGGGGAAGAAAAGTCACAGGGAGACTAGTCTATTCCTACACCTAATGTTATTATGCATTGTTACACCTAAAGTTAGAATTTTGAGGGAATTCTACCTAATGTTAGCATGCATATTATTTGCGATAAAGTACGGAAATGAAGAATAAAATAGGGTTGTGACGATACCGAACGGAGGAGGTCCGTTGCCTCTTCGAAACTATGCAAGCGGTAAGAAAATTCTACCAAAGTTTCCTTGAACGAGTGATTGAAAAATTAACCCCGAACATTCCATATTGCAAAAATTGCATCGATTCTATCACAAAAATCTTGACTAAAAATGGCAATAAAAATGATTACCAAATATGAAAAATAAAATAGTAAAAAAACTCTAATCGGAATTCTAAAAAGAAATTCCAAAGAATTCTAAAATATTCTATTATTTTGTATCATTCTACCACCAATTAATCAACAATTAATAGGAGAAAGAAATTTAAACCAAATAATTAAATGAGAGGTGAAGTCAGGGGGTATAGTGTTGAAATCAGGGAGTGTGGCTTAGTAAGGGCGCTATGCCCAACCAGAATGAAGTCCATTAAGCATTTTTGTATCAAGCTTCAAGACTGTTTCAAAAAAATTGCTATGGACTCAACATTCTCGGTCCATGCCCATTCAAAATGAGATCCAATGAAATTTTTTGTTACTTAAGTTTTAATGCAAAAAAAAAAAAAACGGATAACTTGGACCTAAGCATAGGGTAATTCGCCCAGGCCCATCAACATCATCACCAATCTCTTTTTACATTCAGACTTATATTGCAATTTTTGTTGATTAAATTGAGTTGATAATTAAAAGAAAAAAAGAAAACAAAATTAAAAGCATATACAAAGAGGAATTAGGATTACTGTATGTTAAGCTTAGCTTCCTCAATTCTATTCCTCTCTCGCAGCGCCGCTTCCTCTTCTTCTTCAATCCTTCTCCACTGCCACACACAACGCGCAACCGTATCACATCTCTTCATTCTCTTTCGACTTTGTTTCGCCTCCGTCCTCAACACAGTTTATCCGACGAACTCCATTTGCCGCCACAATTCCCCGACCATCGTCGACTTCATCTTTCTCTTCTGCCGGAGAATGTTCGATGCTTCTTGAAAGCGATAAATCAAGTATACGATTTCGTTTATCTCAATACAGTGTCTTCGTCTCACTCATTTAGGTGCCACACCGTGTTCTTCACTTTTGCTCAACACCATGGCCAGACGCATCTTCCTCCTCCTCTCAGATTTTTGTCTCCTTGACGATACTCCTCAACCTCTCTGTCTCAATCTGTCATAATTCTCCATCCTCATCAACTCTCGATTCGGGAGATTTCATGCCTTACGATCGTGAACGTGTCTTCACTCGTGATAACGGTTACAAAAAGAACCAGAGAGCAGTCCCTAGAGATTCAGGTACGCATAATTGATTTCACTCCATCTTCGATTCAAACTTCTCCTTCTTCTTTCCGCATGTGTTTGGTACTCACGTTGCTGTGATGTGATGCAGATTGATGAAGATGGTGATGGTTGAAATTACGTGGAGTTGTAGATGCCTAGTTGTTCTTGATTTTTGTTGCAGATTCAAGGTATAGAATGTTGATGATGATGATGGAAGGTGTTATGTGGTAGAAGATTGCAGAAGTGATAAAGATATGAAGTGGCTACGGTTGTTGGTGGAGAATGAAGAAGAGGGTTATGGAAGATGATGAGCAGAAGAATTTTCACAGAATAACTTAGAGGTTTGTTCCTGATTCAAAGACTTTTTTTTGTGATTTTTTGGATCTCTTATGTATATTGAAGTAAAAATGAATCGTGAATTCCCCCCTCTACTCTAAATCTGTTATATTCTGTTATAATCTGTTGGGAGGTTGGTTAGAGGAAGTTAGAAGGTTAGAGATTAGTTTTGAATCTGTTAGAGGAGTTTGTTGAGTAAGTTATGAATCTAGTTAGGAAGTTTGTTGAGTTAGTTATGAATTTGGTTAGGAAGTTTGTTGGATTGGGTTTGACAGTTGAGGGTTGTTTAGAAAATGGTTAGGGAGTGAGTTAGAGGTTGAGATTTACTGGTTTTGAATTCTGTTAGGATAGTTGGTTAGGAAATTTCTGTTTTTTGACAGTAATGAACTGGTTTTGCATTTATCTGTTTTTTCTCTTGGCTGGAAGTTGTTACAGTTTGGTTATAACTTTTTGGTGAGGCTTGGTTAGAAGGTTAACTTCAATTCTATTATGGTTTCCTTTCTCTGATATTTTCCTGATGCATTGCCACAGGGTCTATGTGGATAGCAAGTCGCAGCCTTGCGCTTCTTAAAAACTTGCATCAAAGACTGCGCCATTCGGTACCGTTCTAACAGAGTTCAGAGATAATTCAGAGCTAAAGACCCCCCCTTTTGAAGATTCCCTTCCATATATGATGCTACTAATAGATAGCTGATTAAATTGACATTGCCTTCATCGAAGCTAGAAATCCTGTCGTCTAAGCCTGTGGATGATATTCTAGCAGCCTCCAAATATTTCCTATATGGATGATTCTTGATTCCTTTTTGCAACTTGAATGAATATTTGTAGTGAGCACGAAATTGAATGAAGTTGAATATATTTTTTTTTTGTAATGAAACGATTAAGTATTGAACACGATGAATAAGGTGAAGATGATTATTATGAATGAGTGTCTCTTTGTAACTTTGGTGTAATGTCTTTGTACCATGAAATATCTTGTACTTGTAACTTTTGTCCCAAACTTGAATAAAACTTGATATTTTTGTACAAACTTGCACACTTGGTCCAATGATGGAATTTTGGATGACACTTGAATGAATGATGAGTGGTTATAAATTTATTGAAACTTAAATGGTTTCCCGGGCTTGTAAGTCTTTGCAAATTTATAAGTTGTATACCAAGAGAACCATATGAATGAATTATCCAACCTTATCTTGAATCAACCAAATGACAAATCGTGAAACCGAGACCTTAAACCAATATTAATCTTGAGTACAATTAGAAGCTTCAATGAACCTAAATTGACATCTCATTTCTCTTGAAATCCTAGTTAACTTGTAATTGAAGCAACAAGTATTTGAAATAATGACGCCCTGAGCACAATGGATCTCCAAACTCAACACCTTGTATCATGGTTCAACAGTGGTCTTAACACAACAACAAAGCCTTGAGGGAATATGGAGAATGAACATGGGAATACGGAAGATAGCCTTTACTTGAAAATCCAATGATCCTTAATTGAATATTACAGACGAAAACCCTAATTCTTAATCCTTGAAGAAAGATTGCAACTTGATGTTCGGAAGAAAGAATACCCTTATAGTTTGACGATAAAGCAGTCCAGGAAATAAAACCCTAGCTTCAAACAAATGATTGACGGAGAAATCAACCAAAACAAACTTGTGCGAAGATGAGCCTTACAGCCATATGACAACCCTAATTCTTCGAAATCCCTGCTCCCATGCAAAATTATTTACTAATGATGCATGATGTGTTAGATGACCTAATGAAGGTTATGTACATGAGAAAAGTGTGAGATGCGCAATCCAGATAAAAGCAAAAGGGGTAGGACAAATTTGGGGTATTACAGCTGCCCCTATTTAATCGTCTTAAACCTGAAAGTACGATTGGTGCATGCCTTTCAGAAGTTCAAGGTTAAAGATGATTAAATACCAATGCCAAAAATTTGTCCTGAGAGAGAGTGTAAGTGTTTCTTTATTTATTTTTGTGTTATCTGCTGGGGAAAAGAAATTTGTTTTTTTTCAATGAAGAGACAAAGATTAGACTTGTAACGCGGCTTGATGCCAATACAAGACAAATGGTTGGTATGAAAATACAGCGGACAAGGTCTACGGGTGACCTATGATCCTAAGGTGATACAATGAGGGTGATTTGACAGAGAACCTAGCCAAAGGGCGATCTCAGGTTCTAAGACAAAGTATATGGAAAGAACCTAGCCAAGAGGCGATCTCAGGTTCGACGACGATTTATGGGAAGAACCTAGCCAAGAGGCGATCTCAGGTTCTAAGATGATCTAAGGAAGAACCTAGCCAAGAGGCGATCTCAGGTTCAACGGTGATCTAAGGAAGAACCTAGCCTACGGGCGATCTCAGGTTCGACGATGATCTAAGGAAGAACCTAGCCTACGGGAAATCTCAGGTTCTACGATGAACGGAAGAACCTAGCCTACGGGCGATCTCAGGTTCTAAGATGATCTAAGGAAGAACCTAGCCAAGAGGCAATCTCAGGTTCGACGGTGATTTGAGGGAAGAACCTAGCCAAGAGGCGATCTCAGGTTCGACGATGATCTATGGGAAGAACCTAGCCTACAGGCAATCTCAAGTTCTAAGATGATCTATGGGAAGAACCTAGCCTACGGGCGATCTCAGGTTCGACGATGATCTAAGGAAGAACCTAGCCTATGGGCGATCTCAGTTTCTACGATGAACGGAAGAACCTAGCCTACGGGAGATCTCACGTTCTATGATGAACGGAAGAACCTAGCCTACGGGAGATCTCAGGTTCTAAGTTAATCTAAGGAAGAACCTAGCCAAGAGGCAATCTCAGGTTTGACGGTGATTTGAGGGAAGAACCTAGCCAAGAGGCGATCTCAGGTTCGACGATGATCTATGGGAAGAACTTAGCCTACGGGCGATCTCAGGTTCTAAGATGATCTATGGGAAGAACCTAGCCTACGGGCGATCTCACGTTCGACGATGATCTAAGGAAGAACCTAGCCTACGGGCGATCTCAGGTTCTACGATGAACGGAAGAACCTAGCCTACGGGCGATCTCAGGTTCTAAGATGATCTAAGGAAGAACCTAGCCAAGAGGCGATCTCAGGTTCGACGGTGATTTAAGGGAAGAACCTAGCCAAGAGACAATCTCAGGTTCGACGATGATCTATGGGAAGAACCTAGCCTACGGGCGATCTCAGGTTCTAAGATGATCTAAGGAAGAACCTAGCCAAGAGGAGATCTCAGGTTCGAAGATGATCTCTGGGAAGAACCTAGCCTAGAGGCGATCTCAGGTTCTAAGATGATCTATGGGAAGAACCTAGCCTGCGGGCGATCTCAGGTTCGACGAAGGAAACATGGGTTACGACATGATGATTGTTTAGATAAGCGACACGGACGAGCATCAAGAAAGGTTAAACACGGACGAGTGTTTGAATCAATACGGACGAGTATTGAAAGAAGATACGGACGAGTATCAAAAGTTAAACACGGATGAGTGTTTGAATCAATACGGACGAGTATTGAAAGAAGCTACGGACGAGTATCAAAATGTTAAACACGGACGAGTGTTTGAATCAATACGGACGAGTATTGAAAGAAGATATGGACGAGTATCAAAGGTTAAACACGGACGAGTGTTTGATTCAATATAGACGAGTATTAAAAGAAGATACAAGTGAGTATCAAAAAGTTTAAACACGGACGAGTGTTTGATTCAATACGGACGAGTATTGAAAGAAGATACGGATGAGTATCAAAAGTTAAACACGGACGAGTGTTTGATTCAATACGGACGAGTATTGAAAGAAGATACGGACGAGTATCAAAGGTTTAAACACGGACGAGTGTTTGATTCAATACGGACGAGTATTGAAAGAAGATACGGACGAGTATCAAAAGTTAAACACGGGCGAGTGTTTGAGAAACTGACACAGATGAGTGTTTAGGAATGGACACGGACGAGTGTTTAGGGATGGACACGGGCGCTTGTTTTAGGGAACTCACTACCAGACAAGAACTGGGTTTAGAACGACAAAGTGTATTGATTTTGTTTGGCATTGAAAAGGTGAAGGTCACCGATTGGGGACTTTGGGCATGATACCCTCCTGTAGGGATGTATTGTTTTCCTTGAATAATTCAGGTCTTTTGTGTAAGGTACCTGATCTGGCTTATGCTTCGTATGCATGTTTGAATTTCTTTTGCCGCAAAGATCCATTCTAATGGATCGGCTACACGCTTTTGAGGATGTAATGTTATGCAGTGATAATTATATGCAGCGCGAAGAAAAACTTCATGGGGATAAGAGAAGGCTTGCTGGGAACCATTGCTCATCACTGGGGATGTCAATATATATCGATGTTGGAAGCCTGCAGTATCAAAGGTTGTTGGGGATACTGGGAAGAATTTGCACTAGGGAGCTCTTGAAGACCAAAGATCGTTGTTGACTCTGCTGAAGATTGAATTGCTGACGAAGCGATTCTTCAGGTACGATGCTGGATTCTGAATCGTATTGTTGGGGACGAGATAACCTGGCCAGACTCCCATACATCCTGAACCGTTGAGAGGATGATAGAACTGAATATGTCGAAGAATGGATACTGAACACCATGTGGGTCTCTTTGAATACATGTCCCAAGTCTACGCACACTGGGGAATTATCTCTTGAATCACTTGGGGAATAAGAGATGGGCGTGGACACTTACGAGTGCCCCGGTTTAGCTCTACAAATGCCCCGGTTGAGCTTTGTGAATGCCCTGGTTTAGCTCTGTGGATGCCCCGCTTGAGATTTGCGAATGCCCCAGTTTGGCTCTACGAATGCCCCGGTTTGGCTCCACTGGGGATGTTCTCAATTAACTCCACTGAGGATGCACTTGCGTGTGCTGAGTCAAACGACGACTCCGGATTTTGAATTTACTTAGGGAATCAGGTTTGTGATTGTCTGCAGCAGCTGAAGGCAGCTCCGTGCACTGGCTAAGTCAGGGTGATTATTATGATGCTTTTAGCTTGATCGTAGTCTTGTACAACATGATTGGCTTGAGCAACTTTGCAAGTATGGATGAGGAATGCCCCTGTCTGGAGGGTCTCTGAGAAGATCTATGTTGAATAGAAGACCAGAATATTTGTGCCACAATACGATATGAGATGGCCTTCCCCAATGTCTTGAGTCACGAAATAAACTGCTCTTGATTACAGCTTTCTTGGAGAGATTTGTCGAATCTCGACGTAACTGCCCTAGGTTGAATGAATTCTAAATAGATTCCTCGATGTGATAGCCCCTGATTGATCGAGCTTGAAGAGATTTATCGACGTGATGACCTATGATTGACAGCTTGAAGGGGATACCCCAGAATTGGCTTAGCTTGGAGAGATAAATTCTTGACTTGATTGCCCTAGATTAGCGGAATCTGCCAACTTTATCCCTGAAGGGTACTCAGACTGTGAAGCACCAAGATGTTTTCTCTGGACAGAAACATTGGTTACCATGCCTCTGGATTAGTCATTTCTCTTGTGGCAGCTGACTCTTGCTTCAACAGGGTATTCAAGCCTCTCTTCTCTGACAAGATTGAGCTCTTCACCGATTGTTCATTGTGCAAACTTACTTGATGTCAATCAGTTGTTTTGTATGCAGAAGAATGTTTATTATGAGAATGATAATTCTAATGCAACACATATGTAAGTCTTGAAGTTTGAAAAAACTTTGAATGAAATGACGTCACAACTCTGTTGTGAATGAGTCACTAGCTAGAGAGAAACATTTGCAAATTCCTTTTTTAGTAAAGATAATGCAAGCATATGATGCCAACACAGATATTCAAACATACCTCTTGGGAGTCAGTTAAATGCTATCTCGTTGTAGCATGCTTTCAAATTGACCCATGCTTCAGTTAGGACTTTTATGGGTTGTAATGTGGCCTGGTTCAGGTTTTAGAAAAAAGGATTTTAGGCTCAAAATTATTTGGTGCCCACCCATTCTCCATGATGTTCTCCACTCCTACGTTCAGTTGACCTGACACAAGCGTTCATCTCTCAAGAAGATTTTGCGATGATTGAGGAACCACAATGGTTTCTTAGACATGACAGTCACTAACTTCTGATTTTGGTGTATGATCAGACGACTTTGTTCTTTGATGAGGATTTTCGTTGGTAGTCCTTTTCTCACCTTTTAGGCTTTATTCAATTTCTTTTTTGCTTTCCCTAATTTTTTCCTGGACAAATTCTTTTGAATTTCGATTTGAAAATCCAGCGGGATGCCCCAATTCTTGCCTAAGCGACTTATTTTCAAGCTTCGACTTAGTGGGGATTTTTGTTTCTTTCTTATTCGTATTTTTCCATTTTGAACAAATCATTGATCTTCGCGTTGTTTTGATTTGTTGGAAGTGACCGTGACTGTCCGAGTCTTTAGTAGATGATGGATAACCATTATTGTATCCTTGGATGCACACTCTTGATGAGTTCTGAATGCTTGATCAGGTTAGCTGGACACTACCCGTCCCAGGGTTGAAATGAGGGTTTTTTCTGAACAGAAAGGAAACTCCTACTTCGAAGGCTCAGAGGGTTTAACAAGGGTTTATCTCCCTTATATCTCCGGTGTTTAGGAATTGAAACAAGGCATGTACATCATCAGCAGGGTCTTACTTAAAAGCGTACCAACCAGAGATTTTGCGTTTTCAGATTGTCGTCATCCTCCTTTGAATATTTACCTAAGCATAAGACTAGGAAATTTGGCATCAATATGCAAGTAAAATATTTAAAGAGTGATAATGAATGGATGAGTAAAAATGAAATGAACACTTCAAGACAAGCATATTTATTGCATTAAGATTTTCGTTCAAAAATAGACAAGTTTCTATATACAAGCAATGTTTAAACAAACAAGCAAGGATGCAAATGAAAATGCAGTAAAGAAACCAATGATTGCCACTGTTGAGGAGACTTGACTCCATATGGACTTGCTGATTCTGACGACTTTCTGTAGTCTTGATGCTCGAGTGTGCGAGAGAATTCCCCTCTGATCTGATGTGAACACAACAGTGTCTGAATTGATCCAGTCTTGGACCTTGTCTCTGGATGACATCCCTTCTGGCTTATCTGAGTATTTAATCAATTATCTTCCTGCTTGAAGAAGTTTCTGACTACGAGCCAAAGCTTTCATGTATATCGCTCGGATTTATTCCATAACTGATCTTTGGTGACTGTGAGAATCAAGTTAAACCTTTGAAGAAAGCCCCAGGTCTGAATAAGAATCCCCAATCTTCGGGTACCTGCTATGAATGCATGAATATGCATGGGGTGCGTGAATGAATGCCATTTCATGTTCTGTCATTTCCAAGGAATTTGCGTGCTTTGATTTTGATTTTACGCAAGTAAGGGGTGGAATATTTTAGCACAAGACTTGCAAATATGATTCCTTGGAAATAATAGAACATGTATGTTAAGCATGTGGTTAGCCATGTTATGTATGCAAAGGCATGAGAACAAAGAGGATCAAGGTTCCATCATTCCTGAATATGATTGCTGCACTGTTCTGAACCATGTGAGTATCATTAGATCAAAGGTCTGACATAACTTCTGCATATATAAGAACCAAGTACCATGTGGATCTCCCATTGTACGGTGTGATCGGTGGATCTGAAACTGACTGTTTAACGCTGGTTCGCGAAATGTCGCGGAAGCAAGAGTCGCCATCGTCTTTTATTTTCTCCAACATGGACAGGACAAAAGCACAGCAAAATTCCTTATGAGATAGTTTCTCGGTTCGGGAGGTAGATTTATAGAAAGGGAAGGTGTTAGCACCCTTTCTATCCGTGGTTATCCACGGGCTCTTAGATACTTGCTCATTTGTGTTTTCAAAGTATTTGCTTTTCAATTGTGAGTGAGTTTGAAAAAGTTTCGTTTAAAGATTTCAGATCGACTCCTGTATCAGTCCTCAAGAGTGTTTGAAAAAATTGTTTTGAAAGCTTTTTGAAAAGTGTCGGTGTGAAAAGAGTTTTTGATTTGTTTTGAATTAGAGCAAGTATCTATGAGTCATCCACCTACCCTAAGGAATTAGAAGGTTCGGGACATGGTGATCACCGGAGCAATAGGAAGACACCTTAGAAGCTACCCTCATGCCAGGTTCCTGGATCATGAGGACTTACTAAAACATCCTCTACTCGACGATCACCTTTCGAGGGGCAAGGCAACAGTGAGGCGTACCCTAGGGGTGGTGTGTGATTTGTGTGTCATGTTCATTTGCATTTATTTTGTTCATGTCGTGGGTGAGAAATATAAAGGTCCTACGCTATTACAAAGGCGCGGGTCCACATCGCCAAATTTAATCCAGGACCCGATTTGAAAATAAAATAAAATAAAGTACGAGAAATATAAATGTCTAATTTACATGGCTTTGGGAGAATTACATAAAAAGAGGAAATAAAATAAGCGCGCGAATTGGAATTACGATCGAATGCGAGGGCGTTGGACCCTTTTTTAGGAAATTAAACTAAATTATGAAATTAATTAAATTAAATGAGAGAGGAAATTATTTTTGAGTTTTTTTATTTATGGATTTTTATGAGAGAATTAAATGAAATTAAAAAATTAATTAACCCTAATTCTACAATTTTTAAGTTTATTAAGAAAAACATTAAAATTTGAATCTAAAATTAACCTAATTAATTAATGCAATTTTATTTACAAAAAAAATAATAATTAATAATTAATAATTAATATGGTGAAAAAAGGAAAAAAGGATAAAAGTGCTTAAAACCCTAATTCTACAATTTTTAAGTTTATTAAGAAAAACATTAAAATTTAACCCTAAAATTTAGACTAAATTAATTAATAATATGTATTTGCAAAATAACATTTAAATAAAATATATTTTATTTTGTGACTTTCTGATTTTTTTTATATTTTTGTGAAATTAATTTTTATTGAATTAAAAAGAAAACAATTGAATTAAAACAAATAATAAAGAAAAATAGAAGAAAGAAAAGAGAAAGAAATACAATACACTAGGGGGGTTCTGCCCCAACCAGGAGGTATGATCCAGCAATTCTGGCCCATCATTGGAAGCCTTCAGTTGACTTTCCAAGGAGCGTGTATACGCGTTGACTGGTGCCCATGGCGCTCTTCAAATCTTGACCTTTGGATCGCCTTCAGTGGCCATGTGGCACGTTTGGATTATGGGTGTATGATGAACTTCAGGAGGCAAGCTGCATAGAATTACGTTGAAAGAAAAAATATTGAAACAAAGCGGGGGACCTGGGAATCGAACCCAGGTCCCGTTGCTTACCAAATCATGTGCCTGCCAACTGAGCTGTTAATGCGCTTTGTTTATAATATAACCAATAATCAATATTACGTAAAACAATGGTTAATGGGACATTTTCGCGCGAATTTCAAACGCGCCACTCGTTGGCCTACACATCACCATCTTCTCCAATTATTTGCAGTGCCTGAAACAAAAACAAACTGAATAGTGGGGGTTTTAAACCCCCACTAAATGGCAAGCATAAAAATAGCGATTAGCACCCTGTTGATCATAAATTGATCGCGAGCTATGGGAACGATTCACATGAAGCTTCTGAATCCAACAGTCTTGGTCTTAGGGTCTAATTTTTCTGGATAAGAGAATCCTCAAATTTGAACCTAGCGACCCTAAAATGCTCCAATGGTGATTTCTCATACAACGCACAAAAACTCAATTGAAGAGCATGGTTAGATTCAGAATGATCCAATTAGTATAAATCAACAAAGAAAATGCAATGAGGATGCTTAAAAATTGAAACACGAATATGCATATTTTCATGAAAAGTGAGACATATTCCTACCAATTCTTTGCGTTAGAACCAGTGGCTTTGATCCAGAAATGTTCCCTGATGCTTCAGGAATGTAATGGAGTCAATGTTTTGCCTTAAAACTCCTTGGAATCGTGTTTTCAGTTTTGGAATTTTCTTGAAAAAGTGCAAAGTTGTTTTTGGTTTTTGGGCGCAGCTTCAAGGTCCCTTGCACTAGGGTTTGCTTATGACTTATATGAGGGATGGTGTGATACGGTGGGAGAACTGACTAGTGTTTTGCGTTCGTATTCGCACTTGTGCGGTTGAGCAAGAGTCACCACCGACTTTTTATTTTATCCTAAAGGAAAGGTTAAAAAAGCACAGCAAAAACCTTTTGAGATATTTCGTGGGTTCGGGGGGTAGATTATGAAAAGGGAAGGTATTAGCACCCTTTTCATCCATGGTTATCCATGGGCTCTTAGTTACTTGGTTTTTTAGATCACTTGCCTTGTTTTTCGATTGCTTGAAAATGGTGTGCGTGTGGGTGCTTTTTGAAAATGTTTTGGAAAAAGATGCCTTGTCTTAGGCAACTAATGTATTTGACTCGTGTTTGAGTGTTTTACAAAAGTGTGAATCTTTTCGAAAAGATGTTTTCAAATGTTTTTGAGAGTTTGTTTGAAAGTGTTGTGGATTGTGGTTTTTTTGAAAAGAAGGCAAGTGTTTTTTTGCAAGTTTGATCTCAAGTAACTAAGAGTTTTGTCTACCCTATTGTACTCAAAGGTTTTTGTCATGTTTTAACCCCTTTTTAACAATTTTGTTCCACCATTGAAATTGATGGACAATCTTGCGTTTAGGAAGTTTATTCGGGACGGGCGCGGGTCATCGTATGGACCATGAATGCAATGATGCCAAGTGTCTTTGGCAATTCGCTTTGAAGGGACTATGATCATTCCGTTTAGGCAACACTTTGAGACTTATGATCATTTGATTTTGTTTTGCCAAAGATACTCGACGTGCAAGCATGGCCCATTTTGGAAGGCAACATGTGGGATTACCCTACGGGGTGCAAGTGTGATTGTGTATTGATTACATGTATTTGTCTTGTATTAGGTTACCTAGCGTTTGATTTTATGTACATGCAAACCCTAGGTCTAACCATGGTATAATTGGAAAACTGTAAATTGCGGAAATGTAAAATCTACGCTATTACAAAATAGTGTCTGGGAGTGGGGATATAAATGTACAAAGGGGATGAGACTTATAGTATCCAATAAGTTACAACCAAATCGAATGTGCGATCAAAATGTAAATATCGAATATACAAATATGAGATAAATAAATATGTATAGGGGAATGTGAATGTATTGTGTTATTTGTATTGTGTAAGTGCGAGATGTATATGAGTATGTGTAATTTATGTACAAGCGCGATATGTGAAATTGAAGCGTATTAGGGTTTTTGACCTAGATATGTATATTTAATTATGTACAAAAGAAAAATGTTTTAACTTAAATGTTCAAGTTTTAATTAAGAAATGTATCTTTATTTACTTATATACAAAAAGTATTTAAATGTCAAAAATCGAGTTTTGTATAAAAAGAATGTATTTTTTATATTGTCATGTACAAATGTATTTTAACGTGTATTAAAAATGTTTTCAAGTTAATTATGTATAAAAAAAGTATTTTGTTATTTTTATGTACAAATATATTTTTAAAAAGGATATTTTAACTATATGATAAAAAATGTATAATATTATAAAATTAATATTTTAAAATGTATGTACAAAATATATTTAAAATGAAAGAGTAAATAAATAAAAGGAAATAAGTATTTTCAATTTTAATATATGATAAAAATGTTAAGTTAGAAAAAGATATAGTTTAGTAAAAAAGAAAAAAAGAGATTAGTGTTTGTTATAAAAAAGAGTTAGTGATACTGTTGGGCTTTGGAGAAAGTCAGAAACGGGTCAAGCCCATGGATCTTGAAACAAATTTAGGGTTAGGTTTTGTTAGTCAATTGAGACGAAAACGTAGGGTTAGCAGCGGCGCCGTTCACTGAGGTTCATCGTTCTTCGTTTCCATAGATGCAGAGGGTCCATCATGAGCCTCTTGCCTCAGCCACCGGCAATCTCTGTTTCCCCTTCCCTCCAGCGATGATGTTGAGGCGACAGAACTCGATAATCACTTTGATTCGTTTTGTTTTAGTTCTTGCATATTTTGTGATTTTCTACGTATTATTGATTAACTGTTTGGGTTTGACTTCTCATGCTGTGTGTTATTGATTTTTTATTGGAGGTACATTAGGAGGGAAAAGAGATGTCATACCTCTACTGGAGAAGGGAAGGAAGGAGATGAAGGTGCCTGGGAGGCTTTGATGGCAAAGAGGGAAGAAACGTGATGCTGATGAGCTTGATGTCCCCGGTATTTCTGTATTAACCCTCTTGCTTAGGTTTTATGATGCTCCTTAGGGTTTTGATGATGGCTTGTGCTGAAAACCTTACCTTGAAACAATTCACTTCTTTATCTTTCTTTTCCTACTATATGTTGCCTTCGGGAATTCGTTGTCTTCTTCTGTGCCTTTGATGCTTTGATATTTGTTGCCCAGTGATGTATATCTACTGAGGGCTCGTGGGTTACCTTTGAATATTTTGTTTTCCTCTGAGCCCCTGATGCCTTGAGTTGTTGTCTATGTTGTTGCCTATGTTGCCCTGAACATGCTTCTTTCTTCTTCTTCTCTCGTGTTGCCCTTGAATATGTTAATCGCCTATGATGTTAATTTCTGAGGCTTAGTGCTGGATGTGGCCTTGAATGGTTTTGATATTTGTTGCCTGAGTTTGATGACAGGCAGGTTATTGTGAGGTTATGTTTGGATATGGTTTTGTACTAGCAAATGGGAGTGTTGATAGGGGTTCAGGCTTGACAGTAGTGGTTGATGGTTGTTCAGTATGGTGGTTCAGTTTAAGGTTATGTGTTTGTATCTTTCACAGGTTTGGCCTTTACTGATGCAGGTTTGAGATTTGGCCTTTACTGATGCAGGTTTGGCCTTGGGTTGGTTCTTGGTAGCATGAAGGTTATGCCTTGACAGTTTGTATATTTTTTTTTCTCTCTGAACTGTGTTGGGTCTAGTCTGGTTTTTGGATGGGTTTTGGGTAATTTCTGAGTTATGGTAGTGCAGGTTCTTGAGGTTAATGCAGGTTGATGAGGTTGGATGGCATGGTGGTTCTGGTTTAAGGTGATTAGGCCTTGACAGTAGTGGTGAGGTTTTGGTAGTGTTTGAATTTGTATGTTTTTGATGTTCCACGGGTTTTCTATGCTTTTGAACTTTTGGAATTTGAGGTTGAACTTGTCGTGGGTTTATGTCCGCTTGGCTTGGTTATGTTGTTTGCAGATTATATATTTTTGTGATATTGGTGCTTGGCTCAATCAGGTTTGACAGTATGTTTTCTTGTGTTCTTTTGTCCTCTTTCTCTTGGTCTTTGGCGCCCAATCTTCATTCAAACCTTGGTATTCTCTTTGATCCAAGTTTGCTGGGTAGTTTTACAAAGTTTCTTGGAACTTTTCTATTTTTGGTAATTGTCTATGCTGTGTACTTCTGCCCAGTTTTGAATAATGCTGAATTGTATTCTCTTTTTTGTATATCTTTTCTGTCTTCCCTGCCTAAGCCTAAAACCTGCCTATGCTGCTTTATCTCTCTTCTTCTCATTTTTCAGTACAGTTTAATATTATTATATGATTTCCTGTACTATTTCTGAAGGGGCCCTACTGGTGGGAAATGATGAAAAAGATTTTAGCTTGCATAATACATTTTCTGCATCTTTGACAGTTTGGATCTGACTTTGCATTTTGATATCCTTTCCAAATCCTTCTTATTGGCAGCCTTGAGTAGACTTACACTTTAGACAGTAGATTGCTCTTTTGCTTTTGATAGAAAGTGGAATTGGATTTGAACTATGCAGTTTGAATTTTGGATTTTATGCATTTGACATTTTTTATTTATGATAAAAATCTTCCCTCTTTGTGAACCGGGAGAAATCCCGTGATTTGCAGAGAGGGTCAACTGATCCCAGTCAGTGGCCCCTAATGATGAGCAAATTTTAACTGTCTCTTTTAATTTTAACTGCTTTCTGACTTCCTCTTTCTTTCTTTTTGCAGATAAAAAATGGAGCACCGGAGCGGAGTGAAGAGTGAAGAATATTAGAAATAGGATAGAATTTTATTTTATTTTATATTTAAATTAATGTATATTATTGTTTGTAATTTAAATTATAAACAACAATTTGTACAAATAATTCAAATATCAATAAAATCTAAATTATCCAATTAGTTCTAATTTTCTTTATTGTTTATTTATTTATTTAAAATTCTTTGAATTAAAACAATTGAAAAATAAATTTCAATCATTCAATTTTTAGAATAATAAATAACTTAAATAAAATCAATGTTGATCAATTAAACCTGTCTCTTCCAATATCCAAAATAAAGCAGTAGTTAACCCAAATAGACTGATCAAACGCATTCCTTCCTCACTGATTTGCCATAAACACTGTGAATCCAATACTGCACATATCTTTTGACTGGTGAATTCAAACCAATTGCCTCCTTTTACTGATTAAATTATGAACAATGCAAATTCAACCCGAATCTCGGAATAAACCGCAAAGTACTGTGGAATTTCAACCTTTCTGAGAATATGCCCGTAAAACCCTAACTCTTGATTAAATGCCAAATAACGCTCGCCTGATCAAAACTGAGCCAAAATCAACCAAAACCCTAAGCCAACTGTATGAAACAATCCAGAGTTCTGAAAATCAGTAAAAACCCTAATTTCGCTTGACTGACACGAAAAGTCCGCTTGTCCGATTCTTAAGTTAGTTTGAAAAGTCAAGAAAGTCTTGAAGCTGAGATTTCTTGGGAAAAATGCGAGGGCAAATTTTGGGGTACAACAGTTGCCCCTGTTCAATCTTCTTTGACCTGAAGAGTTAGATTGGCAAGTTTGCCCTTCGCGACTTGAAGGTAAAAGAAGATTGGACACTAAAGTGCCCAGAAAATTTGCACTCGTCGATGTGACGGTAAATGTGAATGGGCTCAAAGATGCCATTTGGTGATGGGCTTAAAGATGCCATCTGGCGCGATAGAATTTTGTCAGGGGGATGGGCTTAGAGATGCCATCTAGGAATGGGCTTACAGATGCCATTTGGCGACTGCTGGTAGGAGGATGGGCTTACAGATGCCATCTGGACATGTTGAACTGTATGTCAATGGTGAGTGGACAAGTATCAGAAGGGCCTCCATGTTTTGGGACATCTCTGAATTGGGGTCTGAACAAGCAACAGATTGACGTCCATATCTGGAGAATCTGTAAGTTATCTGAGATTGAATAATAGAGCAACATCCGTTGTTGGGACGTGTCCGTAAACTATTTTCAGAAATTGTGAAGAGTCTGAATAAGTCGGTAGATTGACATCCGTTGTAGGGAAGAATCCGTAAACTGTTTCAGAAGTTGAGAAGGGTTTGAATCAGTTGGTAGATTGACATCCATTGTAGGGAAGAATCTGTAAACTGTCTTCAAAAGTTGAGAAGAGTCTGAATCAGTTGGTAGATTGACATCCGTTGTTGGGAAGAATCTGTAAACTATTTCAGAAGTCTTGAAGTTGAAGAGGAACCGGTGTAGGGTTTCTTGATGATGCGTCTGAATGAATCTGGAATAAGTATCAAAAAGTCACTGTGTCTGGGTCACATCTGAACTATTTCTGGATGAATCTCGGGAGATGATCTGTGTCTGTCGACTGATCTTACCTGAAAAGGCAAAGGGTTAATTGTATGCAATGTTATGATGCATGATGCAATGTACGTGACATCAATATTTATGATATGAATGTAATGAATGCGCATGTAAGCTGATGAGCTAATCTTGCCAAGGATACATGAATCCGAGATGGCTGAAGATAAAAGCGTTTTGACTGCTGCCGGGGAAAATAAATCCTTGGCTGTCGCTGGGGAAGAGAATTCCTGATGACCTCTACTGGGGAGCTCCAAATCAGTAGACTCATGCTGGGGAGGTCAGATTGAGAATCTTCAGCTTGATGGGAAGTAACTCTGGCGACTTCACTGGGGAACTCAGGATTTGTCTTCCTAAAACTCTGTGGGGCGAAGGTTCAATGGTCTGTCTCTGCTGGGGATACTGAAGCTTAAACTCTGAGGGGGATTGAACTCCGGAGGATTCTTTGGCTGGGGATTTTGATGAACTCCGCTGGGGATAGGGAGAATTTTGGCGAGCGCGATCTTCCATGGTGGTTAGCTTGAGAAGAATCTGAACAAGCGATAAGTTAACCTCCGTTTACTTGGAGGACCCGGGAACTGTTTTCAGAAATCTCGAAGTTGAATAAGCAATAGAACAACATCCGTTGTTGGGAAGCGTCCGTAAACTGTTTTCAACGGTTTGAGAAGAGTCTAAACAAATCGATAGATTAGCGTCCGTTGTTGGGAAGAATCCGTAAACTTGTTTCAGAAGTCTTGAAGAGGAACCGGTGTAGGGCTTCCTGAAGATGAGCTTGTGTAAAAACTGCATCGGGTTTTGAACACTTTTGACATTCGAATGCCCCAAGTGGTGATGTAGATAAATTTCCTGGCTTATTACAGGCGTTGGTCTACAATCGGTCGTTCACAGATGTTTCCTGGGTTGTTACAGGTGTTGATCTGGAATTCTTCAGACATGCCCTGGCTGGATACAGGAATCGAGTCTGGAAATAGTCGTCAACAGATATGCCCTGGCTGGATACAGGAATCGAATCTGGAAAGGTGATAGTTGATAGATATGCCCTGGATGGATACAGGAATCGAATCTTCAAACTCTTCAGACGTGCCCTGGCTAGATACAGGAATCGAGTCTGGAAATGTGGTCAACAGATATGCCCTGGCCGGATACAGGAATCGAATCTGGAAAGGTGATAGTTGATAGATATGCCCTGGCTGGATACAGGAATCGAATCTGGAAAGGTGATAGTTGATAGATATGCCCTGGCTGGATACAGGAATCGAATCTTCAAACTCTTCAGACGTGCCCTGGCTAGATACAGGAATCGAATCTGGAAATGTGGTCAACAGATATGCCCTGGCCGGATACAGGAATCGAATCTGGAAAGGTGATAGTTGATAGATATGCCCTGGCTGGATACAGGAATCGAATCTTCAAACTCTTCAGACGTGCCCTGGCTAGATACAGGAATCGAGTCTGGAAATATGGTCAACAGATATGCCCTGGCCGGATACAGGAATCGAATCTGGAAAGGTGATAGTTGATAGATATGCCCTGGCTGGATACAGGAATCGAATCTGGAAAGGTGATAGTTGATAGATATGCCCTGGCTGGATACAGGAATCGAATCTTCAAACTCTTCAGACGTGCCCTGGCTAGATACAGGAGTCGAGTATGGAAATGATGTAGTTGATTTGTTGAACACTTTTGACATTCGAATGCCCCAAGTGGTGAAGAAGGAGTCTTAAATCAGATTACTCTGCATATTGAGAGATTTCTTGAAATCTTGACTGGACTGCCCCAGGTTAACTGTACTTTGAAAGATCTGTTGGACCTTGACTGGACTGCCCCAGGTTAACTGTACTTTGAAAGATCTGTTGGACCTTGACTGGACTGTCCCAGGTTAACTGAATTGTGACATGTCATGCCCCTTGTTGATAGGAGATTTGATGGAAGTGTTATCCTCTTGAAGTGATTTTGACTTACTGAGAGAGTTTTCGTTCCTCCGAACATTCGTTGTATGAATTTCTTCGCTGTCAAACAAAAAGGTCAAACGCAGACAGTGACATTCGGATAATGCAAAGTTTATGTTTGTCTCGAAGTTTTGAAAAATGCATTTTTTAGCAGAAAACTTTTCATAAGACAAGTTAACACAAGATTTAGAGCAAAGCCCTACAGGAGTCAGGATACCTTTTGTAACAGTATGCTTTCGAACTAACCCATGCTTCAATTAGGACTTTTGAAGGGTTGTAACGTGGCCTGGTTCACGGTTTAAGAAACAAAGGATAAAGGCTCAAAGTATATTTGTACCCACCCGCTCTTCGTGATGTTCTTCAACCTAAGCTCAGTTAATTGTGCGTCACACTCTGTTTTGAGTTTGGAACGACTTTTAGGCGATGGTTCACCAGTTTGAATTTGGGGAGACAGTCATCATCTCCTTTTTCTTTTCCAACACTTTTCATGTTGTTTGAGGATTTTGTAATGACCTCACTATTTTGATTCTGATTTGTTATCCCTAACTTTTGCCTGACGGCTACCGTTATTTTCGGGATTACTGTCAGCGGGATGCCCCAGCTTTCTTAAGCCTCCTTTATAGGTTTTGGGCTCAGTGGGCTTTTCTCTTTTGAGAGAGATTGACTGTCTATGTGATAGGGAGCCACCCTTGTCTTTTGATTCCAAAGGAATGCTTTCTCTTTTTTTGACGTCGTTCGTTGTATTACGAACTGAGAGTTTGCGACTTCAATGCGCATTTTCTCTTGAATTAACTGAGAGACTACCCTGCCCCAGGTTTATATCAAGGGTTTTGATTGTATCAGAACAGGAAACTCCTACTTCTTTGGCTCGAAGGGGTTGACTAGGGATTAACTTCCTTATAACTCCAGTGTTTGGGAATTGAAAGAAATGCCTGTACATCATCAGCAAGGTTCGTTCAAAAGCATACTGTATAAGATCATGGTATTGTTTCGTCATCCTCCCTCTAAAGGCTTGCAGCCTTTTATCAAGAGTCAAATATCGTAAAGAAAAGCATAAGAGTAGTGAAACGAATGGATGAATTCAAGACAAACATATGCAATGCATTAATGAAAACAGAGTTTAACATCAACAGATAATTGTTTTGACAGTAAAAGAAATTACAACTTTGAAAATTCAAAAGGAAGCAAAAGTCTTTCAGTTCGAGCTTCGTCACTTCAAGCGGAGAACCCTTTAACGGAAGATTTTCATCTCGCCGTCCGACATGAATTCCAGCACCCCAATGTCGATCAGATCTTGAATCTTGTTCTTCAAGGCCCAACAGTCGTTGGTACTGTGTCCCGGGCTCCAACAGCCGCTTCAGTATGAAGAATGATGGTATTTCAGTCTCCGTAAACTGTCTTCCCGACTTTTCTTGTTTACGCCGATTGCCCCGTTGACGCTGGCGAGTTTGTTGATGGGATTGTGACCCTGAAGCTAGCAAAGGAGCTTTCCCCTTGTCTTCTTGAGTTGATGGAGGCTGAGCGGTGACTTGCTCTTCAACCTCAGATGTTTGCCCCAGTTGGTTGTTTGGAAGTAGTTGGCGGACAAGAACTCTAAGTTCCTCTTGTCTTTGGGATAGGTCTTGGATGAGAGCCATCTGGCCCACCAATTGTCCCATCATTTGAGTCCTCAGTGTCGTCAGATCAAACTGCAGCTCCACAATCTGATCACTCCTGGCATTGCTGGAACTCCCCAGGCCTTTGGTGAGGAGAGCTTTCATCTCTTCTTGCCCCAGAGACAAGTTCAGGAACATCTCCTGCAGCTGAGCAGTCTGGTCTTGGATGTCTTTGACAGACCTTTCTAGAGCCATCTCTTGCTGAAATAAACAGCAGGAGAGTAAGGAAACCTGAAAAAGGAAAGATTGTCAAAATGCAATGCATGATATGTGGATGCATGCTTTCAAGGATCTCTTGGGGTAAACACAAGAAAATGTTAGATGTTGAACTCTGCTCTTGGGTTGGGGATCTCTGTACCGGTGGACGTCCTTCCTCGAGAATCAAGCTCACCATGTCGAGTGGGTCATAGCCACTGATTCAAGTTGTTGTACTTGAACTTTGATTGGAGAGCTTTGTATCGGTGGATGTCTTTCCACTAGAATCAAGCTCACCATGTCGAGTGGGTCATAGCCACTGATTCAAGTTGTTGCACTTGAACTTTGACTGGGTTGGTTTAGAGGAGAAACCTTTTGCCCCTTGACAGACGTCTGGTTCAATGTAACCCTGCATCAACAGAACCCTCGAGATCCTTGAAATGGTTATTGAAAATGCTAAAATGCTATGGTATGATGTCATGATGTTATGTCCATGTAGGCACAAACAAGTGAATGTATATACAGGCAAACATATTCACACAAGGCCTTAGGTTTAGGCTTGCATGAGGTTCAGGTACTACCCTCTTTCAGTTTGTTGGTTAAAACCTGTCCTACCAAAAGTAACCGGGTTCTAGAGGTCCCAATGTCACTGGATTGCTTTCATTGTTCATCGTTTTGATTTAGCCACTGAACTGGCGACCGAAATATTCCAGGAAAGCAACCCTCAATTGAGTGTAGCATCGAGTATCAACCAACCTCGGACTGCACCAAAGTCAGTTATCTCACTACCCTAAAAAGGCCAAGATGGTTCGATTAAGGTTCCTAAGGTCAGTTGATGCTTCGCGACACCACGCGGCGGCCCCGTACTCTCCTTGACTGAACTCAAGGGTTACCGGTACACACCAAAGTGCCACATCAACGTAGTAGACTGCTTCAACCATGTCGGTATACCCCGCACAGTTCCCTCACAGCCTTGTTGCTACCTAAAAGGGTTTCCCAGATCCGGGTTAGGATCTATAAAACTCCGATACAAAGCCCACAAATGTAAAGCAAACAAAGCAATCAATTGAAAGTAAAGGTGATCTAAACCCTAAGGTAACCCCACTTTTAAAATACCTTCCCCAGCAGAGTCGCCAGTTCTGTGATACGGTGGGAGAACTGACTAGTGTTTTGCGTTCGTATTCGCACTTGTGCGGTTGAGCAAGAGTCGCCACCGACTTTTTATTTTATCCTAAAGGAAAGGTTAAAAAAGCACAGCAAAATTTTTTTGAGATATTTCGTGGGTTCGGGGGGTAGATTATGAAAAGGGAAGGTATTAGCACCCTTTTCATCCATGGTTATCCATGGGCTCTTAGTTACTTGGTTTTTTAGATCACTTGCCTTGTTTTTCGATTGCTTGAAAATGGTGTGTGTGTGGGTGCTTTTTGAAAATGTTTTGGAAAAAGATGCCTTGTCTTAGGCAACTAATGTATTTGACTCGTGTTTGAGTGTTTTACAAAAGTGTGAATCTTTTCGAAAAGATGTTTTCAAATGTTTTTGAGAGTTTGTTTGAAAGTGTTGTGGATTGTGGTTTTTTTGAAAAGAAGGCAAGTGTTTTTTTGCAAGTTTGATCTCAAGTAACTAAGAGTTTTGTCTACCCTATTGTACTCAAAGGTTTTTGTCATGTTTTAACCCCTTTTTAACAATTTTGTTCCACCATTGAAATTGATGGACAATCTTGCGTTTAGGAAGTTTATTCGGGACGGGCGCGGGTCATCGTATGGACCATGAATGCAATGATGCCAAGTGTCTTTGGCAATTCGCTTTGAAGGGACTATGATCATTCCGTTTAGGCAACACTTTGAGACTTATGATCATTTGATTTTGTTTTGCCAAAGATACTCGACGTGCAAGCATGGCCCATTTTGGAAGGCAACATGTGGGATTACCCTACGGGGTGCAAGTGTGATTGTGTATTGATTACATGTATTTGTCTTGTATTAGGTTACCTAGCGTTTGATTTTATGTACATGCAAACCCTAGGTCTAACCATGGTATAATTGGAAAACTGTAAATTGCGGAAATGTAAAATCTACGCTATTACAAAATAGTGTCTGGGAGTGGGGGTATAAATGTACAAAGGGGATGAGACTTATAGTATCCAATAAGTTACAACCAAATCGAATGTGCGATCAAAATGTAAATATCGAATATACAAATATGAGATAAATAAATATGTATAGGGGAATGTGAATGTATTGTGTTATTTGTATTGTGTAAGTGCGAGATGTATATGAGTATGTGTAATTTATGTACAAGCGCGATATGTGAAATTGAAGCGTATTAGGGTTTTTGACCTAGATATGTATATTTAATTATGTACAAAAGAAAAATGTTTTAACTTAAATGTTCAAGTTTTAATTAAGAAATGTATCTTTATTTACTTATATACAAAAAGTATTTAAATGTCAAAAATCGAGTTTTGTATAAAAAGAATGTATTTTTTATATTGTCATGTACAAATGTATTTTAACGTGTATTAAAAATGTTTTCAAGTTAATTATGTATAAAAAAAGTATTTTGTTATTTTTATGTACAAATATATTTTTAAAAAGGATATTTTAACTATATGATAAAAAATATATAATATTATAAAATTAATATTTTAAAATGTATGTACAAAATATATTTAAAATGAAAGAGTAAATAAATAAAAGGAAATAAGTATTTTCAATTTTAATATATGATAAAAATGTTAAGTTAGAAAAAGATATAGTTTAGTAAAAAAGAAAAAAAGAGATTAGTGTTTGTTATAAAAAAGAGTTAGTGATACTGTTGGGCTTTGGAGAAAGTCAGAAACGGGTCAAGCCCATGGATCTTGAAACAAATTTAGGGTTAGGTTTTGTTAGTCAATTGAGACGAAAACATAGGGTTAGCAGCGGCGCCGTTCACTGAGGTTCATCGTTCTTCGTTTCCATAGATGCAGAGGGTCCATCATGAGCCTCTTGCCTCAGCCACCGGCAATCTCTGTTTCCCCTTCCCTCCAGCGATGATGTTGAGGCGACAGAACTCGGTAATCACTTTGATTCGTTTTGTTTTAGTTCTTGCATATTTTGTGATTTTCTGCGTATTATTGATTAACTGTTTGGGTTTGACTTCTCATGCTGTGTGTTATTGATTTTTTATTGGAGGTACATTAGGAGGGAAAAGAGATGTCATACCTCTACTGGAGAAGGGAAGGAAGGAGATGAAGGTGCCTGGGAGGCTTTGATGGCAAAGAGGGAAGAAACGTGATGCTGATGAGCTTGATGTCCCCGGTATTTCTGTATTAACCCTCTTGCTTAGGTTTTATGATGCTCCTTAGGTTTTTGATGATGACTTGTGCTGAAAACCTTACCTTGAAACAATTCACTTCTTTATCTTTCTTTTCCTACTATATGCTGCCTTTGGGAATTCGTTGTCTTCTTCTGTGCCTTTGATGCTTTGATATTTGTTGCCCAGTGATGTATATCTACTGAGGGCTCGTGGGTTACCTTTGAATATTTTGTTTTCCTCTGAGCCCCTGATGCCTTGAGTTGTTGTCTATGTTGTTGCCTATGTTGCCCTGAACATGCTTCTTTCTTCTTCTTCTCTCGTGTTGCCCTTGAATATGTTAATCGCCTATGATGTTAATTTCTGAGGCTTAGTGCTGGATGTGGCCTTGAATGGTTTTGATATTTGTTGCCTGAGTTTGATGACAGGCAGGTTATTGTGAGGTTATGTTTGGATATGGTTTTGTACTAGCAAATGGGAGTGTTGATAGGGGTTCAGGCTTGACAGTAGTGGTTGATGGTTGTTCAGTATGGTGGTTCAGTTTAAGGTTATGTGTTTGTATCTTTCACAGGTTTGGCCTTTACTGATGCAGGTTTGAGATTTGGCCTTTACTGATGCAGGTTTGGCCTTGGGTTGGTTCTTGGTAGCATGAAGGTTATGCCTTGACAGTTTGTATATTTTTTTTTCTCTCTGAACTGTGTTGGGTCTAGTCTGGTTTTTGGATGGGTTTTGGGTAATTTCTGAGTTATGGTAGTGCAGGTTCTTGAGGTTAATGCAGGTTGATGAGGTTGGATGGCATGGTGGTTCTGGTTTAAGGTGATTAGGCCTTGACAGTAGTGGTGAGGTTTTGGTAGTGTTTGAATTTGTATGTTTTTGATGTTCCACAGGTTTTCTATGCTTTTGAACTTTTGGAATTTGAGGTTGAACTTGTCGTGGGTTTATGTCCGCCTGGCTTGGTTATGTTGTTTGCAGATTATATATTTTTGTGATATTGGTGCTTGGCTCAATCAGGTTTGACAGTATGTTTTCTTGTGTTCTTTTGTCCTCTTTCTCTTGGTCTTTGGCGCCCAATCTTCATTCAAACCTTGGTATTCTCTTTGATCCAAGTTTGCTGGGTAGTTTTACAAAGTTTCTTGGAACTTTTCTATTTTTGGTAATTGTCTATGCTGTGTACTTCTGCCCAGTTTTGAATAATGCTGAATTGTATTCTCTTTTTTGTATATCTTTTCTGTCTTCCCTGCCTAAGCCTAAAACCTGCCTATGCTGCTTTATCTCTCTTCTTCTCATTTTTCAGTACAGTTTAATATTATTATATGATTTCCTGTACTATTTCTGAAGGGGCCCTACTGGTGGGAAATGATGAAAAAGATTTTAGCTTGCATAATACATTTTCTGCATCTTTGACAGTTTGGATCTGACTTTGCATTTTGATATCCTTTCCAAATCCTTCTTATTGGCAGCCTTGAGTAGACTTACACTTTAGACAGTAGATTGCTCTTTTGCTTTTGATAGAAAGTGGAATTGGATTTGAACTATGCAGTTTGAATTTTGGATTTTATGCATTTGACATTTTTTATTTATGATAAAAATCTTCCCTCTTTGTGAACCGGGAGAAATCCCGTGATTTGCAGAGAGGGTCAACTGATCCCAGTCAGTGGCCCCTAATGATGAGCAAATTTTAACTGTCTCTTTTAATTTTAACTGCTTTCTGACTTCCTCTTTCTTTCTTTTTGCAGATAAAAAATGGAGCACCGGAGCGGAGTGAAGAGTGAAGAATATTAGAAATAGGATAGAATTTTATTTTATTTTATATTTAAATTAATGTATATTATTGTTTGTAATTTAAATTATAAACAACAATTTGTACAAATAATTCAAATATCAATAAAATCTAAATTATCCAATTAGTTCTAATTTTCTTTATTGTTTATTTATTTATTTAAAATTCTTTGAATTAAAACAATTGAAAAATAAATTTCAATCATTCAATTTTTAGAATAATAAATAACTTAAATAAAATCAATGTTGATCAATTAAACCTGTCTCTTCCAATATCCAAAATAAAGCAGTAGTTAACCCAAATAGACTGATCAAACGCATTCCTTCCTCACTGATTTGCCATAAACACTGTGAATCCAATACTGCATATATCTTTTGACTGGTGAATTCAAACCAATTGCCTCCTTTTACTGATTAAATTATGAACAATGCAAATTCAACCCGAATCTCGGAATAAACCGCAAAGTACTGTGGAATTTCAACCTTTCTGAGAATATGCCCGTAAAACCCTAACTCTTGATTAAATGCAAAATAACGCTCGCCTGATCAAAACTGAGCCAAAATCAACCAAAACCCTAAGCCAACTGTATGAAACAATCCAGAGTTCTGAAAATTAGTAAAAACCCTAATTTCGCTTGACTGACACGAAAAGTCCGCTTGTCCGATTCTTAAGTTAGTTTGAAAAGTCAAGAAAGTCTTGAAGCTGAGATTTCTTGGGAAAAATGCGAGGGCAAATTTTGGGGTACAACAGATGGATTAGGGTAAAGATTTGGATCTAAAACCCTTTGCATTGATGTATAAGATATTTTATTTTCATGGCATATCTTCCAAATCTTTTCATGTGCTTTTGGTGCCAATTATGATCAAATCACCTTGATTCTTTCCATATTAGATAGGGCACGAAATCTTGAAGGTATTCCATGCATAAAAAGATTTGAAACGCTTGTTTTAGTATTTTTCACATATTTTATTTTATTAAATGAATTAATAGTAATTAAAAATTCAAATAAATAAATAAAAATGATGAATAAATCCCCTTTGGGCAAAATGGTCGTGCATATGCTTTGGATGATGAATCTTGGAAGAAAATGTGGCCCATTAGCAAATTTAAAGCATTTGAAGCAAAGTTGACTTTTCAAAATTCCCAAAAATTTCCCAACTTCCATAAGGCATATATTGCTCAATTTTTAAGCTTTGATCATGTTCTTGGACATTTTGGAAAGGTCTTGAAGTCCTCTAACCAATGCCTTTGGTCCCATGTCATTTTGATTTACCAATCTCAAGTTATGGCCTTTGACTTAAAGTCCCTTTTTGTTGACTTTTGAAAATGACCTATAATGTTGAAATTGATAACTTTTTGTGAGAGCATTTCTTGGACTTAAAGTGTGAAGAGGAGTTGTAGGAAATTTATTTCTCTTCAAAATGAGCTTTGTATGGAATTTTTCTGATAAACCATGTGGAAGTTATGCCCTGGTCAATTTGCAGTTGACTTTTTCAACTGTCCAAATATAGAAACTTTTGCATCTTGAGACTTTTTGAGCCAAGCTTTGAGAATCATGATCAAGCATTGATCAAATGATGTTTGTGGCTTCAAAATAAGATGTTGACCAAAAATTTTGACTTTTGACTGTCAAATGACCATTTTGCCCCTGCAGTTGACTGTAGGGCAATTAGGGTTTTTGACTGTGCAATTTTGTGCTGTAAGTCTTGAAACTTGGTATGAGGATGATTGACCATGTTTGTAGGCATGTGGGACTTGATTGGACCCTTGGAAACTTCATTTTCTTTGTCAGAACCAAAACCCTAGTTTTTGACTGTTAGGAGGCCCTTGAACTGTGCAACCCTTGGGGAATTTTGAAGCATGCTCTTTGCAAATTTTGAAGAATATGGGAGGGCAAATTTTGGGGTACAAAAGTTGCCCCTGTTCAATCTTCTTAGACCTGAGGATGCAAATTGGCTGACGTGCCTTTCGTAATCCGAAGGTGGAAGATGATTGAACACTAGAGTGCCCAGAAATTTGCGCTCACATAGTAGTGTGATGATGGGAATGGGCTTATAGATGCCATTTGGAGATTGATGGATAGGATGATGGGCTTATAGATGCCATGCTAAGAGATGATGGATAGGTGGATGGGCTTATAGATGCCATCTGGGTGTTGATCGCGTAAGAGATTCCTTAGCGAGAACTTGCGTACCTGAAAAAGAAAAATGATTACCTGGCCTGTTACAGGAGTTGGTCTTCAAACTCTTTGTGTAGAGGTGTCCTGACTAGTTACAGGAGCTGGATCTGGAGCTTCAAAAGGTGATGAAGGAACCAGGGATGGTTACTACCTCAACGGGACGGTGAGAGAACCTTGGACGATTACTACCTCAACAGGAACGCTGAGAGAATCTGGAGACGACTTCAACCTCAACAGTAATGCTGAGAGAATCTGGGGACGATTACTACCTCAACAGTAACGCTGAGAGAATCTTGGGCGACTTCAACCTCAACAGTAACGCTGAGAGAATCTTGGGTGTCTTGTACTGAGTCTTTATCAAGAAAATCTTTTAGGGGTCGATTTAACTGGACTAGAGAAGGCCTTTGACTGGATAAGAAACAGAAAAATCTTAGGGTCGATTTAACTGAACCGGTCTAGGTCTTGAAATCTTCAACTGGATAAGAAACAGGGAGATCTTAGGGTCGATCTGACTGAACCAGAGAAGGCCTTTGACTGGATAAGAAACAGTAAAATCTTAGGGTCAATTTAACTGAACCGGTCTAGGTCTTGAAATGTCTTCAACTGGATAAGAAACAGGGAGATCTTAGGGTCGATCTGACTGAACCAGAGAAGGCCTTTGACTGGATAAGAAACAGGAAATCTTAGGGTCAATTTAACTGAACCGGTCTAGGTCTTAAAATCTTCAACTGGATAAGAAACAGGGAGATCTTAGGGTCGATTTAACTGAACCGGTCAAGGTCTTGAAATCTTCAACTGGATAAGAAACAGGGAGATCTTAGGGTCAATCTGACTGAACCAGAGAAGGCCTTTGACTGGATAAGAAACAGAAAAATCTTAGGGTCGATTTAACTGAACCAGACTAAAGTCTTGGAATATAGCTGAGAACTTAACTGGATCTTTCCTGTAAGGTAAAGGTCAGTCATATGCAATGCATGATATGGATCAAACAATGATGTTCTCAACATAAATGGAATTGTAAGATATGATGCATTTATGCATGTATCATGTATGGAAATGTGATGTTTATGAATGTATGTTTGTCGTCTAGGAAAGTAAATCCTTGACGGGTGCCGGGAAGTCATATCCTGGGTTGATGTTGAAGAATAGATCTTTGCTTCCGCTGGGGATGATAGTTGCAAGCATACCGGTAGGAGAAGATAACTCTGTTGGGGAATAAACTTGGCGAATAGATTACTCTGCAGGGAGAGAAGTACTCTAACAATCTTGCTGGGGAGCAATACTCTGTGGGGAGAGAGGTACTTTGCTGAAATGTTGATGGTAACTCCGCTGGGGATACCATTGTTGTGTTGGAAGTATTAATAGACTTCGCTGGGGGTAAGAAGACTTTGCCGAGGACGGTCTTTCCGTGGCTTTGGCTGAGGATAACCCAGTTATATCCCGATATGGAAATAACCTTTGAATAAAGCCGGGAGACGCGTTCGTGCTCTGCGAGGATAAGCTTCCAGAATCTACTGGGGATAAGCTTTCTGCTTGGGGAGATGGATTCCAACTTTTCCTGGGGAAGCTGGATTGGACTCTCCTGGGGAAATTTTGAACTTCATTGGGAAGTGACTCCGTTGAATGTTTGATATACCGCCGGGGAACAATCTTTAGGTCAAGACTGTCGGGGGTGCTTGTTAAGAATGTCTGTATATCGTGCTGGGGGATGTTGAGATCTGCTGGAGGATGCTCAACTTCCTTAAGGCTGACTGTAAGTTTGCTTGGGGAGAGTGCACTGACTTGCTGGCTCACTCTCTGGGGAATTAAGATATCTGGTTATGTTGTTTAGCTGAACCTACCTTGGTACCTTGGAGGACAGAACAATTAGATTGCTTAGACAACTCTTTATTGCCCCTGTTTCTAATGTTACCTGTAATTAATCCTTTGTTTTTTATACAAATATTCATGACTTAGCAAATTATTGTCAATGCATATATCACAAACTGAACCTTGGAAGTTCTTCACAAAACAAAACATGATAGGAAAAACAAATGGCAATTTGAGCTGAAAAGTATATTTGTATTGATTTTGAATTTGCCTGTAAATAGGCGTTTATGTACAAGAGGCTGACGTCCTAGTAAGAGAACGCCGCCAAACAAAAGAATTTATACAAATTTGTACAAGAGAAAATAAAACAGTTGTGTGAAATGAATGATCCACTGGGTTTCAATTCTGCTATCGCCTTTATATCTTCGAGCGTCTCATCACTTGATGACCTTAGTTGAAAGTGAAGCTGACTGATCGATGCCGTCTGAACTTGATGTAGATACCGGATTCTGGATGCAAAGTGATCCAATGAGACATAGTATTACGCTTTATCCCTAACTTTTGCTTGGATCGCCCTTTCGGGTTTTCAGTCCACCGGGATACCCATTTTTGCCCAAGCCGCCTTTTCAAGTTTTCGACTTGCCGGGTGTACAGATTTTTTTCATTTCATCACTTCATTTTGCCCGAACCCTTTTGGTTCGCCGGGAAGCCCTAATTTTTGCCTAGGTATGTCAACCTAGCGGGTCTTTTTTATGCGTAGTATCTTTTTACTATGTCTGCATTAGCGGGGTGAGGAAGGTCGTCACCATCCATGTTGGTTAAAATCATGGCTCCTCCTGAGAACACATGTTTAACCACAAATGGCCCTTCGTACGTAGGGGTCCATTTGCCCCTTGGATCACTCTGAGGAAGGATGATTCGCTTGATTACCAGATCCCCAACTTGATATTCCTGTGGTCTGACCTTTTTGTTAAATGCCCTGATCATCCGTTTTTGATACGTCTGACCATGACAAATAGCAGCAAGTCTCTTTTCGTCGATAAGGTTTAGCTGATCAGGTCGTGTCTGGATCCAATCATCTTCACTCAGATCTGCATCCTTCATTATCCGGAGAGAAGGTATTTGCACTTCGATCGGTAAGACTGCCTCCATGCCGTAGACCAAGGAGAAAGGAGTTGCCCCGGTTGACGTCCTGGCTGAGGTACGGTACCCATGTAGGGCGAACGGTAACATCTTGTGCCAATCTTTATAAGTCATTGTCATCTTCTGCACGATTTTCTTAATGTTTTTATTTGCTGCTTCTACAGCCCCATTCATCTTCGGTCTGTAAGGAGAAGAATTGTGGTGTTGTATCTTAAACTGCTCGCAGAGCTCAGTGATCATCTTGTTATTGAGATTGGTACCGTTGTCTGTAATAATTCTCTCAGGGACGCCGTATCGACATATCAGATTATGCCGAATGAACCGTGCCACAACAGTCTTGGTTACCGTAGCGTAGGAAGTTGCTTCAACCCACTTCGTGAAGTAATCAATCGCCACCAGAATGAAGCGATGCCCGTTGGATGCTGTAGGTTTAATCTCACCGATCATATCTATGCCCCACATTGCAAACGGCCAAGGCGCAGTCAGGACATTTAGAGGAACTGGAGGAACATGCACCTTGTCTGCATATATCTGGCACTTATGGCATGTCCGAGAGTGTTGGTAGCAGTCGGCTTCCATTGTGGACCAGAAATACCCTTCCCGGAGGATTTTCTTTGCCATAGTGTGTCCACTAGAATGTGTTCCGAAGGTCCCTTCGTGTAGCTCTTCCATGATCCTTTCTGCTTCAGTCTTGTCCACACAACGCAGTAAGGTCGAATCATGGTTTCGCTTATACAGGATGCCGTTGCTAAGGAAGAACTTCGCTGCGAACCTTCTCAGAAACTTCTTATCATTGACAGATGCACCTTCAGGGTATTCCTGAGCTTCCAAATATCTCTTCACCTCATGGTACCAAGGCTTCTCGGTCACCAATTCAGTCTCGAGATCACAACAGTATGTCGGTTCGTCCAGTTTCCAGATGATGATCCGGGGAGCCTCATTGTCCCATTTGACCTTGAACATAGAAGACATTGTAGCTAACGCGTCCGCCAACTGATTCTCCTCTCTCAGAAAGTGTTCAAAGGTTATCTCTGTGAAGTGAGGGATCAATGTCAACACACATTCTCTGTAAGGAATAAGATTTGGATGTTTCGTATCCCACTCTCCTTTGATCTGATTGATCACGAGAGTGGAATCTCTGAAGACACTCAGAAACTTGATCGTTAGGTCGATCGCAGCTTGCAGACCCATGATGCACGCCTCATACTCCGCCATGTTGTTGGTACAGTTGAAACATAGCCGGGCAGTGAGTGGAGTATGAGTGCCTTGAGGGGATATGATTACAGCGCCAATATCGTTACCCAAAGCGTTGGAGGCTCCGTAAAAGTGCATAGACCATCGGGATCCTTCCTCAGGTCCTTCATCCGGTCCAGGTACTTCACAATCAGTCACTATCATGATGCTCTCGTCTGGAAACTCGAAGTTCATTGACTGATAGTCGTCTACTGCCTGATGTGCCAAGTGATCTGCCAATACACTTCCCTTGATGGCTTTCTGGGTTGTGTACTGAATGTCGTATTCTGTCAAGATCATTTGCCATCTTGCTATTCTCCGAGACAGAGCAGGCTTTTCAAATATGTACTTTATAGGATCCATCTTTGAGATCAACAAGGTAGTGTGAGTCAGCATATACTGTCTCAGACGGCGAGCAGCCCATACCAAAGCGCAGCAAGTTTTCTCAAGCAGTGAGTATCGGGTCTCACAGTCGGTAAACTTTTTGCTAAGGTAATAAATGGCATGCTCTTTTCGTCCAGACTCGTCATGCTGCCCCAGCACACACCCCATTGAGTTGTCAAGTACTGTCAGGTATAGTATCAGAGGTCTCCCCTCAACCGGTGGCATAAGGACGGGTGGTTCTTGGAGATACTCCTTGATTCTGTCAAAAGCGGCCTGACATTCATCATTCCAACGTACTACCTGATCTTTCTTCAGAAGCTTGAAGATTGGCTCACAGGTAGCAGTTAGGTGCGAGATGAACCGAGCAATGTAATTCAGGCGTCCTAGAAAGCCTCTGACCTCTTTCTCTGTCTTAGGGACTGGCATCTCTTGAATAGCTTTAACCTTGGCAGGATCCACTTGAATACCCTTATCACTTACAACGAAGCCTAGCAACTTTCCAGATCTTACCCCGAAGGTGCACTTGTTCGGGTTCAACCTCAGCTTGTACAACTTCAGACGGTCAAACAATTTCTGCAGATGATCTAGGTGCTCTTCCTCAGTCTAGGACCTTGCGATCATGTCGTCAACATACACTTCTATCTCATGATGGATCATGTCATGAAATAAAGCAACCATGGCACGTTGGTAGGTTGCCCCAGCATTCTTCAGTCCAAAAGGCATGACCTTGTAGCAGAAGGTGCCCCACTGAGTAACAAAGGTAGTCTTTTCCATGTCTTCAGGTGCCATCTTGATCTGATTGTAACCTGAAAAACCATCCATGAAAGAGAACACCTTATGCTGAGCTGTATTGTCAACAAGGACATTAATGTGAGGTAGAGGGAAGTCATCCTTGGGGCTGGCCCTGTTCAGATCCCTGTAGTCGACACACATTCTGACCTTTCCATCTTTCTTAGGTACCGGCACCACATTAGCAACCCACTGAGGGTAAGAAGTCACTGCAAGGAACCCAGCATCAAACTGTTTCATAACCTCGGCTTTGATCTTCTCAGACATCTCTGGACGCATACGGCAGACCTTTTACTTGACCGGAGGGCAGTCTTCCTTGGTAGGCAAGTGATGGACCACGATGTCGGTATCCAATCCGGGCATATCTTCGTAGGACCAGGAAAATATCTCCACATAATCATGTAGCATCTGAGTCAACCGTTGCTTCACGCTGAGCTCTAGGTTGGCACCAATCTTAACTTCCTTCCTGTCCGTATCAGTACCCAGATTTATTGTTTCCACCGGCTCTTCATGTGGTTGAATTGCCCTCTCTTCCTGGAGTAACAGTCTTGCAAGCTCGCCGGGCACTTCGCAATCATCTTCACCTTCGTCTTCGGCTAAGTTGATCGTATTTTCGAAGTCATAACTGGCGGTAGCAGAGTCGTTACCAGTGAGATCCAGAGTGGATTGAAACCTGTATGAGTGAGTGTGTGTAAATACAGCTGTTTTACGATATATAAAGAAAGGAAAGAAAGACAAGGAGCATAAGATTTGAAATGCGAGAAAACGTCCAAGATTTTTATTCATGATATATGAAATGACAATTTATATGCCCTCACAAATGAAGCCACGGTGCCCCGGGTAAGACACCGGGCCATAGAGTTTTAATTGTTTATTACAGATACCAAAACAGAAGAATTCATTACTCAGTAACAAGAGAAACAAGTAGGTTGTCCTTTGCAATCCAATTGCTAGGTCCACTGTCAATCGCCGGGTAAATCCAGCTGTCGAACTCAGCTTCATCCACTTCGTCTTCGTCCCCAATAGCATTCACTCCATGAGCAGGCAGGGGAGCTGTCACCACATTAGGCTTCTCAGATGCCTCAAATTGTACCTCCTTGGCGTCAATGAGATCCTGCAGCTTATTCCTCAAGGCCCAACAGTCATCAGTGGAATGCCCCGGGCTATCGGAGTGATAAGCACAGCGGGCATTTGGATTGTATTTGGGAGAAGCCGTATTCACAACCTTCGGGGCCTCCCTGACAGTCACTAAGTTGGTGGATAGTAACTGCGGCAAGATTTGCGATAAAGTCATACTCAAACGGGTAAACTCTCTTCTGGATCTTTCAGCCCTTGGAGGATTGGTTTGCCGAGGAGCGGCAGCAGGCTTAGCAATCATCACTGCGTTGACAGATTGGCGGCGCTCAGGCTTCTCTTGTCTTCTAGACCCATATACAGCACTGGCCTCCTTTTTAAAGGGCTTCTTCTCAGAACTTGCAGATGCACCCTTCTGAATTTTACCAGACTTCATCCCAGCCTCTATTCTCTCCCCAGTCAGAATAAGATCAGTGAACCCTGCAGACGAGTTACCGATAAGATGATTGAAAAACAGCCCAGATAGGGTCCCCAAGAACATGTCTACCAACTCCCGGTCAGTTAACGAAGGCTGTACCCTGCCAGCCAGATCCCTCCACTTCTGTGCGTACTCTTTAAAACCTTCACTTGAACCTAGCGACATACCCTGGAGTTGGGTACGTGTAGGGGCAAGGTCGGCATTATATTGATACTGCTTATAAAAAGCAGTAGCCAACTCCTCCCAGTTACGAACCTTGGTCCCATCCAGCTGATAGAACCATTCGAGATGAGTCCCTGAAAGACTCTCCTGGAAGAAGTGGATCCACAAGTTTTTGTCCACTGAGTACGGTTGAATCTTCCGCACGTAAGATCTGAGGTGCAGCTTGGGACAAGACGCCCCGTCATACTTGGGAAAAGATGGTGCTTTGAACTTATGAGGAATAATCACGCCAGTTGATAAGCCCAAGTCTCCAAAATCCAGCCCAGGCACCTGTTGGATCTCCATAGCATTCAGTCTGTCCTCCAACTGTTTGTACCGGTCTTCAGCCGGAGGATACTGTTCCTCATCAAAATCAGTCTCGTTGTCAGAGACTACCGGACTAGGACCTTTTCCCCCTTGGGGACTGCTCTTGCCTATAGAAGAACCAGCCTCTTCATTCTGCAGAGTGTTGCCAAACCTTCGGCCCGAGTTAAAAATAACAGTTCTCTTCTTCTTCTTCTTCTTCTCCTTCTTCAGGAGCAGAGCCTTCAGCTCTTCTTGGCCCTGAGCCAAACCCATGATTAGTTCCTGAAATTGCGCATTCTGCGCCTGAAGAGCCTTGATGGACATCTCGGTTGATGATGAGTCAGGGTTCATGATGCTGAAATAAACAGCGAAGAACGGTAAGCAACCTGAAAAGAAGAAAACCTGCTATGCACGTGATGAATGATATGTGTTTATGCAATGCATTCAAGGGTTCGAAAGTTCAAATTTGTTGTAGACAAAAAGGAACACATGTTATCATTAAGGAAATAATTGTTCGGTACATCAAAGCCTCATGGGCACAAATTACAAAGCAAATCAATCCCAAAAGACACTACGCATCCTCTTTGGAGCTATGTAGGTGTTGAGATTCCTCTTTTCATGCAATAGGCGGGTGAGCTCCAGGACCTTCTTTTCACTAGCATGTAGACTGGTCTCAAGAGAATTCCGTTCTTCCTTAAGCTGGATCCAGCTCTTCTGCATCTCTTCCCAGGATGTGGGCATATCAGGATGCTGAATGATGTAGGACACTTCTCCTTCCAAGACTGGCTCTTTGATCACAGGGAGCATATGAGGATAAGGCATTACTAACTTCTGGGAACGGGCGCGTACCCACTTGAGATAAGGTTCCAATGGGATGGAGTTCCTGTGCCCCAGTGTCTTGTTGTCTATCCTACTTGGCATCCTCCAAGCTCTGATAAATCTCTGGCGAAGTCCTTGTGCATCGTTGTCGAAGTCAAAAACTATGTCAGGAATTAACATGTCATGAGGGCCATCCCTTCGAGCATAACCAAACTGTCTCCAAGCCAGGCATGGGTTGTAAGTAATACCTCCTCTGATTCCAAGTAAAGGAACATTAGGGTACTCCCCGCAACGATCAATGATAGTGACATCCTCTCTGGACCGAGGGCACCAATGTATATCTGCATGTGTAAGAGTCATCAACCGTTGTGACCATCTCAAACCCTGCTCGTTCTTCAAGACTGATTGTGGAAGGTGCGAAATAAACCACCTTCCCAGGAGAGGAGTGCAGCACATAAGGGCACCTCTTTTTCTCATGGTTCGAGTGTAACATGAGTGAAGGATGTCCCCCAGCAACGTAGGTATAGGATTCCTGGACATGAAGATCTGGACAGCACTGATATCTATAAGCTGATCTGGATTAGGGAACAACACCAAACCATAGACAAGGAGAGCCACAACTTCTTCAAAAGCTTGTAAGTCAAGGGAGTTCCAACATTCATGGGCCTTTTCAAACAGAAACCTGGCTAAGAACCCTTTGATACCACTTCTAACTTCCCAATGTCCCTTGAGGTTAGATGATTGTAGGTGTAAGGCTTTAGCAATCTCTTCAAGCTTGGGTTCCTTTTCCGTACCGTTGTAGGGTAGTTTATCAAGGATAGGGATCTTCAGAAGCCGGGAGAACTCCTCCAATGTAGGTACCAGCTGATAATCCAGGAAAGTGAAACAGTGATGTAGAGGGTCAAAGAACTGGAACATGACCTTTATCATATCTTCCTTAATGTTGGTATTGACCAAGCTGATGAGTCTTCCATGTCTTTCACTGAATGAAGAGCTCTCAGGAATCCTGGATATAAGCTCCTTAAGCTGAGGAGGGATCCTTACAAGGCTGATTTGAATTGTCTTTCTGCGAACAGTTTCCATGTCCTACAAAACAAGAACAAAGATGAAGATTCGAACCCCTGAAATGGTTAGTCAATGCATATGATGCTGGATGATGCCATGATTAAACACACCATAGATATTTACAAAGACAAACATGTAAGGCACACAAGTCACACAAGACAAGCCCTTAGAGTTTAGGCCAACATGAGGTCTAAGTATTACCCTCTTTCAGTTGGTGGGCTCAACATGTCCTATTAGAAGTAACCGGGTTCTAAGGGTCCCAATATCACGGGATTGCTTTCATTGTTCATCGTTTCGGTTTAGCCACTGAACTGGAGACCGAAATATTCCAAGAAAACAACCCTCAATTGAGTGTAGTATCGAGTATCAACCAACCTCGGACTGCACCAAAGTCAGTTATCTCACTACCATAAAGAGGCCAAGATGGTTTAATTAAGGTTCCTAAGGCCTGTTGATGCTTCACGACATCACGCGGAGGCCCCGTACTCTCCTTGACTGAACTCAAGGGTTACCGGTACACACTGTGATCGGTGGATCTGGAACTGACTGTTTAACGCTGGTTCACGAAATGTCGCGGAAGCAAGAGTCGCCACCTTCTTTTATTTTATCCGAATGGAAAGGACAAAAGCACAGAAAAATTCCTTATAGAGATTGCTCTCGGTTCGGGAGGTAGATTATAGAAAGGGAAGGTGTTAGCACCCTTTCTATCCATGGTTATCCATGGGCTCTTAGATACTTGCTCACTTGTGTTTTCAAAAATGGTTTGTTTGCTTTTCAACTGTGGGTTTTAAAAAGTTTCTTTGAAAATTTCAGTTCGACTCTTGTATCGGTCCTCAAGAGTGTTTGAAAAATTGCTTTCGAAAGCTTTTTGAAAAGGTGTCGGTGTGAAAAGTTTTTTTTTGATTTGTTTTGAAATTTAGAGCAAGTATCTATGAGAACCTACCTACCCTATGGAATTCGTCTGTGTAAATGTCCTTTAAAGTAGTGCCATCCCACCATTGAGAGGTAGGTAGCACCACCGTTGGAGGTGTTCGGGTTAATTCGAGGTTCGGGGCATGGTGATCACCAGAGCAATAGAAAGATACCTTAGAAGCTACCCTCATGCCAGGTTCCCGGATCATGAGGACTTACTAAGACATCCTCTACTCGACGATCACCTTTCGAGGCAAGGCAACAGTGAGGCGTACCCTAGGGGTGGTGTGTGCGATTTGTGTGTCGTTTTCAAGTATTTTGTCTTTTGTCATGTCATTGGTGTTCTACGCTTGTTTTTATTTATGTCCATACATTCTTTCATGCCATTATTTAACAGTTAAAAATGCGAGAAAAGTAAAAGTCTAAAGTTATTACAAAAGACGCGGGTCCACATCGCCAAAATTAACCAGGACCCGATTTGATAGAAAAATAAAGAAAGTAAAGAAAAGTGCGAGAAAATTAAAAGGTTACATGGCCTTGGGAGAGATACATAAATATTATAAAGAAATAAAACAATATGCGCATTAGAATTAAATCGAAACGAGGGCGTTGGACCCTTTTTGCAAAATTAAAATTACATGGAATTAATTAATTAAAAAAAAGAAAGGAAATGTTTTTTGGTATTTTATGATTTTTAGGATTTTAATGAAAAAAGGGAATTAATTAAAATTAAAATAAGATGCTAAACCTAATTCTAATTATTTTTAATTTATTAAGAAAAGAAGATTAAAACCTAATATTAACCCTAATTAATTTACATGCAAATTTAATTGTAAAAATAAATATTTAATTATTTAATTATTATGAAATAAAAAATAAAAAGGGTGAAAAATTAATTAACCCTAATTCTATATTTTTTAGGTTTTTATCAAAAGAATTAAAATTGAAAACCTAATTTAAAACTAATCAATTTATGAATTAATATAATTTATTTAGGAAAACACTAAAAATAAAAATAATTATTATTTCTCTCTTTTCTGATTTTTATGTATTTTTTATATTTTTTGTGAAAATAATTAATTAATTAAACACAATAATTAAAATAAAAATAGAAATAATGCAAAAGAAAATATTAAAAATGGCAAACCTAGGGGGGTATCAGTCCCCAATGTGGAGGTATAGCCCATGAATGTGAGCCCAATGACCTTCAGGTCCGTTGACTTTTCCAGACACCGTGTGGCATCTTTGACTAGGACCTACCCTGTCCTTTAGCTCTGAACCCTTGGATGACTGATATTGACCAAGTGGATGGCTTGATGGAGAGGCGCATGATGGTCTCCAGCATGTGAAACTGCACGTGAACTTTGATTGAAAAATAATATGGAGATTGTGAAGACCTGGGGCTCGAACCCAGGTCATGAAGATTAATACTCACTAACTTTACCACTGAACCAATTCACGCGTTGTTAACATATAATAACGAATAAACATTATAAAAGAAAACAAAAGCGTTAGTGGACTTTGCGCGCGAATTTTAAACTAGCCAACCAACTTATGCCACGATATCATCTTCTTCGCGTGGTTTTCTTTTTCCTGAAACATATAAAACATTGGCAACGGTTTTCACGCGTTGCCTAAGACAACATATCAGAAAATAACGATTAAGCCATGGATGCTCATAAATTGAGCGCGAGGGTGCCGTCTTCTTCGTCCAAACGCGCTCGTGTCAATGGTGGTACTCAGGGGTTCTAATTTTTCCTCATTCAAAAACCCCTAATTCCAAGTCCTGTAAACCCTAGAAAACAATAATGGCATCTTGGCATACAGGGCGTAAAACTTCAATCAAAGCACATGATTAGCTTGCAAACATTATTCTAAACACAAAAATAACAACAAAATATGTTAACAATGCATGTATGATAGAAACCGATTCAGAAATTTTCTTTACCAACTTCAATGGTGATCTTGCGTTTTCTTGAGTATGGGGCTTGGGGAATGATTGGAATATGTCCTATAATCCTCAAAGAAGCTAAAGGAATCACTATTTTGTCTTGAATCGCCTTGCAAAGGTGTTTTCAGAATTGAGATTTTTTAAGAAAAAGTGTGAGTATGATCTTCAGGTTCCTGCGCAGCTCAATGGTCAATGGCATTAGGGTTGTGTTCCTTGTATATGTAGTAATGATTTAGGTCAAATAAAACACTCCAAATCCTTGGCATTCATGGTTTTTGAAATTTGATTTTCAAAGATCTTTTTCAATCTTTTTCCATGTGTTTTTGTACAAATCATGATCAATTCTCTCCAAATCTTTCCATATTGGATCATGCACGAATTATTGAGTAGATTTCATGCACAAAAAGATTGTAAAGCTTAGGTTAAATATTTTTCATGTATTTAATTTGATTTAAATGAATTATTATTAATAAAAATTCAAATAAATAAATAAAAAATGAAGAAATACTTCCCTTTGGGCCAAGTGGTCGTGCACATGCCATGGATGATGAATTATGGAAGAAAAATGGGCCCATTAGCAATTTTAGGTCATTTGAACCAATGTTGACTTTTCAAAATATCCAAATATTTCCCAACTTCCACAAGGCATAACTTGCTCAATTTTTAAGCTTTTCTCATGTTCTTGGACATTTTGGAAAGGTCTTTGAGTCCTCTAACCAATGTCTTTGGTCCCAAGTCATTTTGATTTACCAATCTCAAGTTATGGCCTTTGACTTAAAGTCCCTTTTTGTTGACTTTTGAAAATGACCCATAATGTTGAAATTGATAACTTTTTGTGAGAGCATTTCTTGGACTTGAAGTATGAATATGAGTTGTAGGAAATGTCTTTCTCTTCAAAATGAGCTTTGGATGGAATTTTTCTGATAATCCATGTGAAAGTTATGCCCTGGTCAATTTACAGTTGACTTTTCCAACTGTCCAAATAAGGAAACTTTTGCATCTTGATGATTTTTGAGCCAAGCTTTGAGAATCATGATCAAGCATTGATCAAATGATGTTTGTGGCCTTAAAATGATATATTGATCAAAAATTTGAACTTTTGACTGTCAAATGACCATTTTGCCCCTACAGTTGATTGTAGTGCAATTAGGGTTTTGACTGTGCAATTTTGTGCTGAAAGTCTTGAAACTTGATATGAGGATGCTTGACCATATTTGTAGGCATGTGGGACTTGATTGGACCTTTGGAAACTTCATTTTCTTGATCAGAACCAAAACCCTAATTTTGACTGTTCAGGAGGCTCTTGCACTGTGCAACTCTTGGGGAATTTTGAAGCATGTCTTGGCAATTTCTTGGAGAATATGGGAGGGCAAATTTTGGGGTACAACAGTTGCCCCTGTTCAATCTTCTTAGACCTGAGGATGCAGATTGGCTGACGCGCCTTTCGTAATCCGAGGGTAGAAGATGATTGAACACTAGAGTGCCCAGAAATTTGCGCTCACATAGTGGAAATGGGCTTATAGATGCCATTTAGAGATTGGTGAGTAGGATGATGGGCTTATTGATGCCATCTGGATGTTGATCGCGTAAGAGATTCCTTAGCGAGAACTTGCGTACCTGCAAAAGAAAAATGAGTACCTGACACGTTGCAGGAGCTGGTTTTCAGACGCTTTGTATAAATGTGTCCTGACTGGTTACAGGAGTTGGATCTGGAGCTTCACAAGATGATGAATGAACCAGGGATGGTTACTACCTTAGCATGAACGGTGAGAGAACCTTGGGTGACTTTAACTTCAACAACGCTCGTTGAGAAAATCTTGGTGGGAATTACCATCTTCGCAGTATCGGGAAGAGAACCAATAGGCAATTATAATCTCAAAAGCGGACGTTTGAGAAGAACCTGGAATAGAATTATCATCTCACGCACCGTCGGAGAGAGAACCATAGGAAATTATAATCTCAAAAGCGAACGTCTGAGAAAAACCTAAAATGGAATTATCACCTCACGCACCGTCGGGGAGGGAACCATAGGAAATTATAATCTCAAAAGCGAACGTCTGAGAAAAACCTAAAATGGAATTATCACCTCACGCACCGTCGGGGAGGGAACCATAGGAAATTATAATCTCAAAAGCGAACGTCTGAGAAAAACCTAAAATGGAATTATCACCTCACGCACCGTCGAGGAGGGAACCATAGGAAATTATAATCTCAAAAGCGAACGTCTGAGAAAAACCTAAAATGGAATTATCACCTCACGCACCGTCGGGGAGGGAACCATATGAAATTATAATCTCAAAAGCGAACGTCTGAGAAAAACCTAAAATGGAATTATCACCTCACGCACCGTCGGGGAGGGAACCATAGGAAATTATAATCTCAAAAGCGAACGTCTGAGAAAAACCTAAAATGGAATTATCACCTCACGCACCGTCGGGGAGGGAACCATAGGAAATTATAATCTCAAAAGCGAACGTCTGAGAAAAACTTAAAATGGAATTATCACCTCACGCACCGTCGGGGAGGGAACCATAGGAAATTATAATCTCAAAAGCGAACGTCTGAGAAAAACCTAAAATGGAATTATCACCTCACGCACCGTCGAGGAGGGAACCATAGGAAATTATAATCTCAAAAGCGAACGTCTAAGACAAACCTAAAATGGAATTATCACCTCACGCACCGTCGGGGAGGGAACTATAGGAAATTATAATCTCAAAAGCGAACGTCTGAGAAAAACCTAGGATAACTTCTACTGAGTCTTCATCAGAAAAATATGTTGGGAGTCGATTTAGCTGGACTAGAGAAGGCCTTGGACTGGATAAGAAATCTTTGGAGTCGATTAACTGAACCGGTCTAGGTCTTGAAATATGATGGAGACTTTAACTGAATCTTTCCTGAAAGGTAAAGGTCAGTCATATGCAATGCATGATATGGATCAAGCAATGATGTTCTCAACATAAATGAGATTTGTAAGATATGATGCGTCTATGCATGCTATAATGATGTATGTGATGTTTTATGAATGTGTTTTTTTCGTCTAGGAAAATAAATCCTTGACGGGTGCCGGGAAGTCACTCCTGGGCTGATGTTGGAGAATTGATTTCTTGCTTCCGCTGGGGATGATAGTTGCAAGAATACCGGTAGGAGAAGATAACTCCGTTGGGGAATAAACTTGGCGAATGGAATAACTCTACGGGGAGAAAAGTACTCTGACGATCTTGCTGGGAAGCGATACTCTGTGGGGAGAGAGATGCTTTGCTGAGTGTTGATAATACCTTGCTGAGGATACTCTTGTTGTGTTGGAAGTGCTGATAGACTTCGCTGGGGATAAGAAGACTGTGTTGATGACGACCTTTCCGTGGCTTTTGGCTGAGGATAACCCAGTTATATCCTGGTAAGGAAATAACTCTTTGAATAAAGCCGGACGACGCGTTCGTGTTCTGCGAAGATAAGCTTCCAGAATCTACTGGGGATAAGCTTACCGCTTGGGGAGATGAATTCCAACTTTCCTGGGGAACTAGATTGGACTTTCCTGGGGAAGTTTTGATATGCTGGGGAAGTGATTCCTTTGAATGTTGATATACCGCCGGGGAACAATCTTTAGACCAAGACTTCCGGGGATGCTTGTTAAGAATATGTATGCTGCTGGGAAAATGTTGAGATCTGCAGGAGGATACTCAACTTCCTTAAGTTTGATTGTATGACTGCCTGAGGAGAGTATACTGTCTTGCTGGCTCACTCTCTGGGGAATTAAGATATTTGGTTATGTTCTTTAGCTGAACTCACCTTGATACCTTGGTGGACAGAGCGATTAGATTGTTTGGACAACTCATCATTGCCCCTGTTTCTGAGGTGGAGAAGAAGACCTGGGAGATGCTGATAGCTTGCTGATGGACAGACTTACTTCTGGTAGGCAGGTGATAAGATGACAGGACATAGTCGTACGCTTTGATCCCTAACTCTTGCCTGGACCGCCCTTTCAGGTTTTCAGTCCATCGGGATACCCATTTTTGCCCAAGCCGCCTTTTCAGGTTTTCGACTTGCCAGGTGTACAGATATTTTCATTTCATCCCTTATTTTTGCCCGAACCCTTTTGGTTCGCCGGGAAGCCCTTATTTTTGCCTAGGCATGTCAGCCTAGCGGGTCTTTGATTTTGCGTAGTATCTTTTCGACTATGTCCATGTTCTCAGAATGTTAGGGAGTTGCCCCTGTTTAGAAGTGTTTTTGTCGTGCCACCAGAAGATGTTTAATCAGGCAAGATTCATTGTTGGAATGCCCCAAGTGACTCAGGTGGAGATTTGCCCCCGGCGATTTGGCCTTTGAGAGATTCTCCGGATCTTGATTGGATTGCCCCAGATGATGGACCATAATTCTGCCATGCCCCTTGAGTGGAAATGCTTTTGTTCACTAGGTATTTCTCGTGCGAATTTCCCTACTGTTCAAACAAAAGGTCATATGCAAACAAAATTATGTTAAAAATGCAAAGCCTATGTCTGTCTTGAAGATTTTGAAAATGCATTCTTTTTTATAAAACAAGTGAATGTTTGTAAAACATGATGTCAACTCCATATTTACCGTAGGCCTTAAGGAGTCAGGATACCTTTCGTAACAGTATGCTTTCGAACTAACCCATGCTTCAGCTAGGACTTTTAAGGGTTATAACGTGGCTTGGTTCACGGTTTAAGAAACAAAGGATAAAGGCTCAAATTTTATTTGTACCCACCCGCTCTTCGTGATGTTCTCCAAACCTAAACTCAGTTGATCGTGCGTTAGCCCTTGTTTGAGTCTTTGTCCTGATGTTCCCATGATGGTTCAGATATTGATGATTTATTTTGAATGGGCAGTCATTTCTTTTTTTGTTGAGGGTTTGTAAGACCTCTTTCTTTTTGATTTTGTTATCCCTTTCTTTTTTTGCCTGAACTGTTTCCTTTTTGGAATTACAGTCAGCGGGATGCCCCAGTTTCGTAAGTCTCCTTCATGGGTCTTGACTTATTTGGTATTTATTTCGAAGGATAATGACTGCCTGTTTTTAGGATTGTTCGGAACCATCACTGTCTTTTTTCGTAAGGATCTCTTTGGTGCCATTTGTTGCGCACTTGGATCAACTGAGAGACTACCCTGCCCCAGGTTATGATTAAGGGTTTTAAATTTCGAAAAGAAAAAACTCCTACTTCTTTGGCTCAGGGGGGTTGACGAGGGATTATCATCCTTATAACTCCAGTGTTTAGGGATTGAAACAATGCCTGTACCTCATCAGCGGGGTCTGTTCGAAGGCATACTGTATATCGTGGTATCGTTTTCGTCATCCTCCCTCAAGAGGCTTTAGAATTTTAGATCAAGAGTTGACATCAGAAAAAATATGAAAATAATTTGCGTATAGTGAATACGAATATATTGCTTCAAAACAGACATATGCGATGCATTAATGGAATAACAATGTTTAACATGAGTAAATGTTTGAACAAAAGAAAATTGCAACTTGAGCATTCGAATGAACAAAAATTCTTCTCATCTCTGGGCTTGTTACTTCAAATGGTGCCTCCTGTAGGGATGGTAGAAGCACTCAGCCTGGCCATCTTGGGTGAATTCCATAGCTCCTTCCTCAATCAGGTCCTGGATCTTATTCTTCAAAGTCCAACAATCCTCTGTAGCATGCCCCGGGCTGTTAGAATGATAAGCGCAACGAGCGTTGGGATTATACCTTGAAGGTGTCCTATTGGGATTCTTAGGAGGATCCTTTAGAGTTACCAAATTCAACCTCAGCAGTTGTTGTAAGGCTTGAGGCAGCGACACGTTGAGCTTGGTGAATCGCCTTCTGGGCTTGTCTGGCTGAAGCTGGTGAGATTGATACTGAATTGGTGATACTGAAGCCACCTGAGGAGCTTTTCCCTTGTCTGCTTGTCTGAAGGGTGGTTGAATGATGCCTGGCTCTTCAACCCTAGATGTTTGCCCTAGCTGGTTACTCCGAAGCAGTTGGTTGATGAGAACCCCGAACTCGTCTTGTCTTTGAGCTAACCCTTGAATAGCAGTCACCTGCCCCAGCATCTGGATTTTCAATGCATCCACCTCATCTTGCAGGTGTTTCAGCCATTCGTCCTCAGCACTGTTCCTGACCAAAGTCTCCATGAGAAGTGTCTTTAGCTCCTCCTGCCCCTTGGATAGATTCAGGAGGATTTCCCCGAACCGAGTCTCTTGAACAAGAAGGTCCTGGTTATCTTGTGGGCAAGCCATTGCTGAAATAAACAGCGAGAAAGGTAAGTGACCTGCAAAAGGGATACCTGTAATGCAATGATGTGTATGATATGCATGCAATGTTTTCAAGGACCTCACAGGGTAAACAAGAAAATTGTTAGCATTGGAATTTGTAGCTTGATTGAAAGAAACTTCATATTTGTTGAGAGTCTTTCTTCCAAGGGTCAAAGGCTCACCATATCCAGTGGGTCATAGCCCCTGACTTTAGTCATCATGTCTGGTTTTGATTTCCAAACAACCTTGGTTAAGGGAACCTTCTTCAAGAGTCAGAGCTCACCATATCCAGTGGGTCATAGCCCCTGACAACTTTGTCTAGAGGAAAATAAATCCTCTTTGCCCCTTGCTAGATGTTTGATTCATCATGACCTGCATCGCACGCCCTTGAGATCCTTGAAATGGATTAGTTTTTTGTGCAGGATGTATGCAATGGTATGATGTCATGCTATGTATGGGGTAATGTAGGTAACCCTGTTACGAGTCCCTATTAAGGACTGCAAACCAAAACCTGCAAGACACTTAGTAAACCTGCCATGAGTCCTAATTAAGGACTATGGACAAAACCTGCAAATACTTAGCAAACCCTACTATGAGTCCCCATTAAGGACTATAAGCAAGCCCTGCAAGGAATTCCTGTGTTAGATAACAAGCATGCAAATAGTCAAGTACGAAGGCACACAAGTCACACAAGGCAAGCCCCTAAAGTTTAAGGCCAGCATGAGGTTTGGGTATTACCCTCTTGAAGTTGGTGGGCTCAACCTGTCCTATTAGAAGTAACCGGGTTCTAAGGGTCCCAATATCACTGGATTGCTTTCATTGTTCATCGTTTCGATTTAGCCATTGAACTGGCGACCGAAATATTCCAGGAAAGCAACCCTCAATTGAGTGTAGTATCGAGTATCAACCAACCTCGGACTGCACCAAAGTCAGTTATCTCACTACCCTAAAGAGGCCAAGATAGTTCAATTAAGGTTCCTAAGGTCTGTTGATGCTTCACGACACCACGCGGAGGCCCCGTACTCTCCTTGACTGAACTCAAGGGTTACCGGTACACACCAAAGTGCGACATCAACGTAGCAGACTGTTTCAACCATGTCGGTATACCCCACACAGTTCCCTCACAGCCTTGTTACTACTTTCTAAGAAGGTATCCCCAGATCCGGGTTAGGATCTATAGAACTCCCAAGACAGTCCCACAATTTAAAGCAAACAAGGAAAGCAATTGAAAACACAGTTATGAACTAACCCTAAGGTACACCTCACTTTATAAGTTTAGTCCCCAGCAGAGTCGCCAGTTCTGTGATCGGTGGATCTGGAACTGACTGTTTAACGCTGGTTCACGAAATGTCGCGGAAGCAAGAGTCGCCACCGTCTTTTATTTTCTCCGAATGGAAAGGACAAAAGCACAGAAAAATTCCTTATAGAGATTGCTCTCGGTTCGGGAGGTAGATTATAGAAAGGGAAGGTGTTAGCACCCTTTCTATCCATGGTTATCCATGGGCTCTTAGATACTTGCTCACTTGTGTTTTCAAAAATGGTTTGTTTGCTTTTCAACTGTGGGTTTTAAAAAGTTTCTTTGAAAATTTCAGTTCGACTCTTGTATCGGTCCTCAAGAGTGTTTGAAAAATTGCTTTCGAAAGCTTTTTGAAAAGGTGTCGGTGTGAAAAGTATTTTTTGATTTGTTTTGAAATTTAGAGCAAGTATCTATGAGAACCTACCTACCCTAAGGAATTCGTCTGTGTAAATGTCCTTTAAAGTAGTGCCATCCCACCATTGAGAGGTAGGTAGCACCACCGTTGGAGGTGTTCGGGGCATGGTGATCACCAGAGCAATAGGAAGATACCTTAGAAGCTACCCTCATGCCAGGTTCTCGGATCATGAGGGCTTACTAAGACATCCTCTACTCGACGATCACCTTTCGAGGCAAGGCAACAGTGAGGCGTACCCTAGGGGTGGTGTGTGCGATTTGTGTGTCGTTTTCAAGTATTTTGTCTTTTGTCATGTCATTGGTGTTCTACGCTTGTTTTTATTTATGTCCATACATTCTTTCATGCCATTATTTAACAGTTAAAAATGCGAGAAAAGTAAAAGTCTAAAGTTATTACAAAAGGCGCGGGTCCACATCGCCAAAATTAACCAGGACCCGATTTGACAGAAAAATAAAGAAAGTAAAGAAAAGTGCGAGAAAATTAAAAGGTTACATGGCCTTGGGAGAGATACATAAATATTATAAAGAAATAAAACAATATGCGCATTAGAATTAAATCGAAACGAGGGCGTTGGACCCTTTTTGCAAAATTAAAATTACATGGAATTAATTAATTAAAAAAAAAAGGAAATGTTTTTTGGTATTTTATGATTTTTAGGATTTTAATGAAAAAAGGTAATTAATTAAAATTAAAATAAGATGCTAAACCTAATTCTAATTATTTTTAATTTATTAAGAAAAGAAGATTAAAACCTAATATTAACCCTAATTAATTTACATGCAAATTTAATTGTAAAAATAAATATTTAATTATTTAATTATTATGAAATAAAAAATAAAAAGGGTGAAAAATTAATTAACCCTAATTCTATATTTTTTAGGTTTTTATCAAAAGAATTAAAATTGAAAACCTAATTTAAAACTAATCAATTTATGAATTAATATAATTTATTTAGGAAAACACTAAAAATAAAAATAATTATTATTTCTCTCTTTTATGATTTTTATGTATTTATTATATTTTTTGTGAAAATAATTAATTAATTAAACACAATAATTAAAATAAAAATAGAAATAATGCAAAAGAAAATATTAAAAATGGCAAACCTAGGGGGGTATCAGTCCCCAATGTGGAGGTATAGCCCATGAATGTGAGCCCAGTGACCTTCAGGTCCGTTGACTTTTCCAGACACCGTGTGGCATCTTTGACTAGGACCTACCCTGTCCTTTAGCTCTGAACCCTTGGATGACTGATATTGACCAAGTGGATGGCTTGATGGAGAGGCGCATGATGGTCTCCAGCATGTGAAACTGCACGTGAACTTTGATTGAAAAATAATATGGAGATTGTGAAGACCTGGGGCTCGAACCCAGGTCATGAAGATTAATACTCACCAACTTTACCACTGAACCAATTCACGCGTTGTTAACATATAATAACGAATAAACATTATAAAAGAAAATAAAAGCGTTAGTGGACTTTGCGCGCGAATTTTAAACTAGCCAACCAACTTATGCCACGATATCATCTTCTTCGCGTGGTTTTCTTTTTCCTGAAACATATAAAACATTGGCAACGGTTTTCACGCGTTGCCTAAGACAACATATCAGAAAATAACGATTAAGCCATGGATGCTCATAAATTGAGCGCGAGGGTGCCGTCTTCTTCGTCCAAACGCGCTCGTGTCAATGGTGGTACTCAGGGGTTCTAATTTTTCCTCATTCAAAAACCCCTAATTCCAAGTCCTGTAAACCCTAGAAAACAATAATGGCATCTTGGCATACAGGGCGTAAAACTTCAATCAAAGCACATGATTAGCTTGCAAACATTATTCTAAACACAAAAATAACAACAAAATATGTTAACAATGCATGTATGATAGAAACCGATTCAGAAATTTTCTTTACCAACTTCAATGGTGATCTTGCGTTTTCTTGAGTATGGGGCTTGGGGAATGATTGGAATATGTCCTATAATCCTCAAAGAAGCTAAAGGAATCACTATTTTGTCTTGAATCGCCTTGCAAAGGTGTTTTCAGAATTGAGATTTTTTAAGAAAAAGTGTGAGTATGATCTTCAGGTTCCTGCGCAGCTCAATGGTCAATGGCATTAGGGTTGTGTTCCTTGTATATGTAGTAATGATTTAGGTCAAATAAAACACTCCAAATCCTTGGCATTCATGGTTTTTGAAATTTGATTTTCAAAGATCTTTTTCAATCTTTTTCCATGTGTTTTTGTACAAATCATGATCAATTCTCTCCAAATCTTTCCATATTGGATCATGCACGAATTATTGAGTAGATTTCATGCACAAAAAGATTGTAAAGCTTAGGTTAAATATTTTTCATGTATTTAATTTGATTTAAATGAATTATTATTAATAAAAATTCAAATAAATAAATAAAAAATGAAGAAATACTTCCCTTTGGGCCAAGTGGTCGTGCACATGCCATGGATGATGAATTATGGAAGAAAAATGGGCCCATTAGCAATTTTAGGTCATTTGAACCAATGTTGACTTTTCAAAATATCCAAATATTTCCCAACTTCCACAAGGCATAACTTGCTCAATTTTTAAGCTTTTCTCATGTTCTTGGACATTTTGGAAAGGTCTTTGAGTCCTCTAACCAATGTCTTTGGTCCCAAGTCATTTTGATTTACCAATCACAAGTTATGGCCTTTGACTTAAATTCCCTTTTTGTTGACTTTTGAAAATGACCTATAATGTTGAAATTGATAACTTTTTGTGAGAGCATTTCTTGGACTTGAAGTATGAAGATGAGTTGTAGGAAATGTCTTTCTCTTCAAAATGAGATTTGGATGGAATTTTTCTGATAATCCATGTGAAAGTTATGCCCTGGTCAATTTACAGTTGACTTTTCCAACTGTCCAAATAAGGAAACTTTTGCATCTTGATGATTTTTGAGCCAAGCTTTGAGAATCATGATCAAGCATTGATCAAATGATGTTTGTGGCCTCAAAATTATATATTGATCAAAAATTTGAACTTTTGACTGTCAAATGACCATTTTGCCCCTATAGTTGATTGTAGTGCAATTAGGGTTTTGACTGTGCAATTTTGTGCTGAAAGTCTTGAAACTTGATATGAGGATGCTTGACCATATTTGTAGGCATGTGGGACTTGATTGGACCTTTGGAAACTTCATTTTCTTGATCAGAACCAAAACCCTAATTTTGACTGTTCAAGAGGCTCTTGCAATGTGCAACTCTTGGGGAATTTTGAAGCATGTCTTGGCAATTTCTTGGAGAATATGGGAGGGCAAATTTTGGGGTACAACACACACCAAAGTGCCACATCAACATAGCAGACTGTTTCAACCATGTCGGTATACCCCGCACAGTTCCCTCACAGCCTTGTTGCTACTTTCTAAGGAGGTATCCCCCAGATCCGGGTTAGGATCTATAGAACTCCCAAGACAGTCCCACAATTTAAAGCACACAAGTCAAAGCGATTGAAAACACAGTGATCTTAGTCCTAAGGTACACCTCACTTTAAAGTATATCCCCAGCAGAGTCGCCAGTTCTGTGATCGGTGGATCTGAAACTGACTATTTAACGCTGGTTCACGAAATGTCGCAGAAGCAAGAGTCGCCACCGTCTTTTATTTTCTCCAACATGGACAGGACAAAAGCATAGCAAAATTCCTTATGAGATAGTTTCTCGGTTCGGGAGGTAGATTTATAGAAAGGGAAGGTGTTAGCACCCTTTCTATCCGTGGTTATCCACGGGCTCTTAGATACTTGCTCATTTGTGTTTTCAAAGTATTTGCTTTTCAATTGTGAGTGAGTTTGAAAAAGTTTCATTTAAAGATTTCAGATCGACTCTTGTATCAGTCCTCAAGAGTGTTTGAAAAAATTGTTTTGAAAGCTTTTTGAAAAGTGTCGGTGTGAAAAGAGTTTTTGATTTGTTTTGAATTAGAGCAAGTATCTATGAGTCATCCACCTACCCTAAGGAATTAGGCTGTGTAAATGTCCTTAAGGTAGTGCCATCCCATCATTGAGAGGTAGGTAGCACCACCGTTGGAGGTGTTTGGGTCAAATCGAAGGTTCGGGACATGGTGATCACCAGAGCAATAGGAAGACACCTTAGAAGCTACCCTCATGCCAGGTTCCTGGATCATGAGGACTTACTAAAACATCCTCTACTCGACGATCACCTTTCGAGGGGCAAGGCAACAGTGAGGCGTACCCTAGGGGTGGTGTGTGATTTGTGTGTCATGTTCATTTCCATTTATTTTGTTCATGTCGTGGGTGATCTACGCTTTTGTTTTTATTTTAACATTCATTCTTGCATGCAAATTTATTAACAGTTTAAAAGTTGCGAGAAATGTAAAGGTCCTACAGTATTACAAAGGCGCGGGTCCACATCGCCAAATTTAATCCAGGACCCGATTTGAAAATAAAATAAAATAAAGTGCGAGAAATATAAATGTCTAATTTACATGGCTTTGGGAGAATTACATAAAAAGAGGAAATAAAATAAGCGCGCGAATTGGAATTACGATCGAATGCGAGGGCGTTGGACCCTTTTTTAGGAAATTAAACTAAATTATGAAATTAATTAAATTAAATGAGAGAGGAAATTATTTTTGAGTTTTTGTATTTATGGATTTTTATGAGAGAATTAAATGAAATTAAAAAATTAATTAACCCTAATTCTACAATTTTTAAGTTTATTAAGAAAAACATTAAAATTTGAATCTAAAATTAACCTAATTAATTAATGCAATTTTATTTACAAAAAAAAATAATTAATAATTAATATGGTGAAAAAAGGAAAAAAGGATAAAAGTGCTTAAAACCCTAATTCTACAATTTTTAAGTTTATTAAGAAAAACATTAAAATTTAACCCTAAAATTAAGACTAAATTAATTAATAATATGTATTTGCAAAATAACATTTAAATAAAATATATTTTATTTTGTGACTTTCTGATTTTTTTTTATATTTTTGTGAAATTAATTTTTATTGAATTAAAAAGAAAACAATTGAATTAAAACAAATAATAAAGAAAAATAGAAGAAAGAAAAGAGAAAGAAATACAATACACTAGGGGGGTTCTGCCCCAATCAGGAGGTATGATCCAGCAATTCTGGCCCATCATTGGAAGCCTTCAGTTGACTTTCCAAGGCGCGTGTATACGCGTTGACTGGTGCCCATGGTGCTCTTCAAATCTTGACCTTTGGATCGCCTTCAGTGGCCATGTGGCACGTTTGGATTATGGGTGTATGATGAACTTCAGGAGGCAAGCTGCATAGAATTACGTTGAAAGAAAAAATATTGAAACAAAGCGGGGGACCTGGGAATCGAACCCAGGTCCCGTTGCTTACCAAATCATGTGCCTGCCAACTGAGCTGTTAATGCGCTTTGTTTATAATATAACCAATAATCAATATTACGTAAAACAATGGTTAGTGGGACATTTTCGCACTAATTTCAAACGCGACACTCGTTGGCCTACACATCACCATCTTCTCCAATTATTTGCTGTGCCTGAAACAAAAACAAACTGAATAGCGGGGGTTTTAAACCCCCACTAAATGGCAAGCATAAAAATAGAGATTAGCACCCTGTTGATCATAAATTGATCGCGAGCTATGGGAACGATTCACATGAAGCTTCTGAATCCAACAGTCTTGGTCTTAGGGTCTAATTTTTCTGGATAAGAGAATCCCCAAATTTGAACCTAGCGACCCTAAAATGCTCCAATGGTGATTTCTCATACAACGCACAAAAACTCAATTGAAGAGCATGGTTAGATTCAGAATAATCCAATTAGTATAAATCAACAAAGAAAATGCAATGAGGATGCTTAAAAATTGAAACACGAATATGCATATTTTCATGAAAAGTGAGACATATTCCTACCAATTCTTTGCGTTAGAACCAGTGGCTTTGATCCAGAAATGTTCCCTGATGCTTCAGGAATGTAATGGAGTCAATGTTTTGCCTTGAAACTCCTTGGAATCGTGTTTTCAGTTTTGGAATTTTCTTGAAAAAGTGCAAAGTTGTTTTTGGTTTTTGGGCGCAGCTTCAAGGTCCCTTGCACTAGGGTTTGCTTATGACTTATATGAGGGATGGATTAGGGTAAAGATTTGGATCCAAAACCCTTTGCATTGATGTATAAGATATTTGATTTTCATGGCATATCTTCCAAATCTTTTCATGTGCTTTTCGTGCCAATTATGATCAAATCACCTTGATTCTTTCCATATTAGATAGGGCACGAAATCTTGAAGGTATTCCATGCATAAAAAGATTTGAAAAGCTTGTTTTAGTATTTTTCACATATTTTATTTTATTAAATGAATTAATAGTAATTAAAAATTCAAATAAATAAATAAAAATGATGAATAAATCCCCTTTGGGCCAAATGGTCGTGCATATGCTTTGGATGATGAATCTTGGAATAAAATGTGGCCCATTAGCAAATTTAAAGCATTTGAAGCAAAGTTGACTTTTCAAAATTCCCAAAATTTCCCAACTTCCACAAGGCATATCTTGCTCAATGTTTAAGATTTGATCATGTTCTTTGACATTTTGGAAAGGTCTTGAAGTCATCTAACCAATGCCTTTGGTCCCATGTCATTTTGATTTACCAATCTCAAGTTATGGCCTTTGACTTAAAGTCCCTTTTTGTTGACTTTTGAAAATGACCTATAATGTTGAAATTGATAACTTTTTGTGAGAGCATTTCTTGGACTTGAAGTGTGAAGAGGAGTTGTAGGAAATGTCTTTCTCTTCAAAATGAGCTTTGGATGGAATTTTTCTGATAAACCATGTGGTAGTTATGCCCTGGTCAATTTGCAGTTGACTTTTTCAACTGTCCAAATATAGAAACTTTTGCATCTTGAGACTTTTTGAGCCAAGCTTTGAGAATCATGATCAAGCATTGATCAAATGATGTTTGTGGCTTCAAAATAAGATGTTGACCAAAATTTTTGACTTTTGACTGTCAAATGACCATTTTGCCCCTGCAGTTGACTGTAGGGCAATTAGGGTTTTTGACTGTGCAAATTTGTGCTGTAAGTCTTGAAACTTGGTATGAGGATGCTTGACCATGTTTGTAGGCATGTTGGACTTGATTGGACCCTTGGAAACTTCATTTTCTTTGTCAGAACCAAAACCCTAGTTTTTGACTGTTAGGAGGCCCTTGAACTGTGCAACCCTTGGGGAATTTTGAAGCATGCTCTTTGCAAATTTTGAAGAATATGGGAGGGCAAATTTTGGGGTACAACATACGGGGTCAAGGCTTCTGGAACATCGGATGCTGTTGAGAATTTTCTGAATATGTTGGTGTTGTACCCCAAAATTTTCCCTCCCATTTCCTCAACATTTTCTCACCACAAGACCCTTGGAGCTCAAGATCCAGTTAGGGTTTGCTCTGCTCAAGACTCCTCCTTGCACTGTTGACCCAAATTAGGGTTTGAGTTTGCACAAAGATGTTTTGACCTAAAATGCCCAAAGTGACTTTCATGTTTCATGTTGGACTCACAAGTTTATCCATACCAAGTTTCAAGCCTTGATTCCAATCTTTGCCCAGTCAATTGGACAGTTGACCTAGAAATCAGCTGTATTGGGGAAAAAGTCAACTTTGGTCAATTGAAAGTCAAACCTCATGATTTTTGACCCACATTAACATTATAAACTCATATGGACCATTTGATCAAGTTTGGATCACAATTCCACAAGAAATTTGATCAGATCACCAAAAGGGCAAAATGGTCATTTTTAGGGTTTTGACTGCACAAAGGCAATTTTTGACTGTTTGACCTAGCCAATGGCAAACCAAGCTCAAATATGGACTCAAGGACCCAATGGCATTGTCTTGATATGTTCAACAAGTTCAAAGGATCCCAAATGCACAAGATTGACAGATGAATTTTCCAGTCAACTGAGCCAAATTTGACTGTATACTGAAAAGTCAAACTTTGACTTTTTGGTCAAAATCAAGTGTCAAGATTCATTTTTCATCAAAACATGTCAAATTATGAAACTTGTTCATCAAGAAATCAAAAATTACAAATTAGGGTTTGAAATGAAGAATTTTCATAACTTAGAATTTTTCTAAGTTATAAAAATCCCTAATTTTTTCCTAACTTTGTCCCATTTTTTTCATCAAGATGCATTTGGATTCAAACAAAACTCAAAACATGAAAGTTGTATTCCATTGCAAAATCTACAACTTTTATTCACAAAGTTTCCTCAAAAGAAGTTTGTAGCTCAAGTTATGATTTTTGGAACAAGGGTGCAAAACATTCTTAACTTAGAAAAATTTTGACCTATTCTAGGCAGGATTTTTGCCTAACTTCATGGCCACTTTTCACATGCTTCCACTTGGAATTTCAAATTGCATTACAAAGATGGATTGTAGTACACATTCCAAGCTTTCCAAAATGTCAAAGAACTTCTCAAACACCCTTGTGGTTAGGGAGAATCGAATTTGTCAATATGGGCAAAAGTCACTTTGTTCATAAGCCATGTACATGTTCATAACTTGTGCATTTTTGAAATCAGCATGTGCAAGCTACATTACAGTCCTTTTATCTCATCCACACTCAATAATTTAATGCAAATCCTTTGTGTTCAAGCCTTATCTTATGTGTTTAACCATTACATGCCAATTTAATCCATAATTAGAAAAAGTAACTTAGCCATTTTTGAAAAGGTGAACTTTATGTCAAGTTTACAATCTATGAGGTACAATGCAGATCTTTGAGGCACAAGTTCATGAGCAAAGTCCACTGATTAAGAGTGATTTGTGCAGCATACTTGAGGGGCGTGTGGTAGCCTAGAAACCAAGTTGACAAACTTTGCTTAAGATAGAAGAAACTTGGCATATTGAACAACAACTCTGATTCCTGTCAAGAAAAACCTAAGCAAACATTGTGAACACATTCCATACTCCTCAATTAACCTAAAACACGACCAAGCCATCCCTAAGACTCCCTCATTCATCAAAACACAGTTTTGTGGCAAAACAGGGTGTCTTCTGCATATTGACTTCCATAGTTCATTTCCCTCGTGTGTTTTCATCCAAACCACCTTAAATACATTCAATAACATCCATACAAGCTATCCCCAACCTTAGATACAGATTGTAACAGCCATAGCATAGTTTGCCATTTTCATTTTTCTCTCTTGCAGGTTGACTTCCATGGAGTGATTCAGCAAGATTCAAAGCACACAAAGTATTGGAGAAGCATCCCTGAACTTCAAGCAAGATGTACAAGTCCTCACATTGCCTTGAAAGTGCCTCCATTGTCATACACGTATCAAGCTGAAACAGGTAAAACTTTGGACTTCTATCTCTCAATCTAGGAAGAGTTAGCCTTAGGTTTATGAATGAAAAATGCTCTACTCATGGCCCTGAAACTACACATATAATTACTTTCCATTTATGTTATGTGTGCTGAGAGAATTTGGAACCTGAATATTAGAAAAAACTTAGGTCAGGAATTAGGGATGAAGAAATTCTCCTTCGTTTCTTAGAGTTAAGTTAAGTTCTTTATATGTCTGGATTCGTCTCTTGATGCTCTACATTTTTGGTGTTATGAGTTTTGCTTGAAAATCAAAGAATCAGGAGATAGCAGGGACAAGGCAAAGCGCACGTTTTCTTGTTTGAATCTGGCCAAAGGTTGAAGACAAAGTCTTTTGGGCTGGGCTTGGTTCTTTTTTTCTTTTTGCACCACTGTTTCACACACACACCCCCCTGGCCCATTGCATGATATATTTGTCATTTTTTATTTTTTTTCCTTTTGATTTTGATTCTATATTTTTATTTAAGCATGAAAAAACATTAAAAATATTTTTCTCACATTTTTTGCATTTTATTTGGTATTTATTTTGTTTCATTTAGTTTATATGTAAATAAATATATAAATAATTTTAATTAAAATACTAGAAATAATACCAATACATTTTGTTTTCTGATTTTTATTTTATTTTATCCTTTGAAAATATTTTCTAAAAACATACTCTTTTTTTGTAAATATTAAATATTTTATTTTTTATATATATTTAATATATTTAGTAAATAATAGAAATACTTATATATTTATTAGAATATTTAGGATAAAAACATAAAAATAATACATTTTTATTTTTATTAATATTTAACTTAAAAAATCATCTTTTTTACAATATACTTCCTTTTTATTTATTTTTTGTACATAATTAATAAATATTGCATATAATAAATAATTAATACCTTTTATTTAGCAAAATTAGGGTTTTGCCCTAAAATGTAAAAATATCCAAAATTATTCCTTTTTTATTTTTGTTTATTTGTCACATAAAAAATACTTTTACATACATATGAAAATCATTTTTGCATCTTGCATATTTATTTTGTTTTATTTAATTATTGTGCAATTAAATAATTTGAATATTCAATTTGGATGTAATAGTTTAGATTTAACTTTTCTTGCTAAATATCCCCATTTGAACATTTGTACCCCCCATCCCATAAATTGTGTTGTAATAATTTAGAACTTTTAATTCCGCATTTTAAAGCTTTCTAAATATGCCATGATAGACTTAGGGTTTGTATGCAAAAATCAACCAAAAAATAGCTTGACCTAATTCAAAGATAACAAAGCATGAAAATGGACAACACAATTCACACTTGCACCCCTAGGGTTACTCCACTTGTTGCCTTCAATAATAGGCCATGTTGCATGTTAGGTATCTTTGGCAAAAAACAAAACAATTCAAATGATCACAGTCCCTCGATGACGCTTTCAAAAGTTGCCTAAAAATGATCATAGTCCCTTAAAGGAAAAATTGCCAAATACACTTGGCACCATTGCAATCATGGTCTAAACGATGACCCGCGCCCGTTCCGTTAACATCCTAACACAAGATTGTCCACCAAATACAATGGTGGAACAAAATTGTTAAAAGGGTTAAAACATAGCAAAGATCTTTGAGTAAATTTAGGGGTAGACAACTCTTGGTTACTTGCCAACTTGCAAAACAAAAACACTTGCCTATTTTTTCAAAACCACACATCACAACACACTTTCAAAACAACTTTCAAAAAAACATTGAAAACTTTTCAAAAGACATACACCTTTGTATACATCCCAACATGGATCATTACAAAGGTTGCCACAACAAATGGCCTCGTTTCAAAAACATTTTCAAACACACATACAAAGCACCATTTCAAACAATTGAAAATCAAGGCAAGTTGATCTAAGCAAGTAACTAAGAGCCCATGGATAACCATGGATAGAAAGGGTGCTAATACCTTCCCTTTCTATAATCTACTCCCCGAACCCAAGAAAACATCTCAAAGGTTTTTGCTGTGCTTTTTAACCTTTCCTTAGGATAAAATAAAAAGTCGGTGGCGACTCTTGCTCAACCGAAACATTTGCGAAAACAAACGCAAAACCTCAAGTCAGTTCTCCCACCGTATCACAGTTGGGAATACCAAGATTGAAGGCTTGAATGAACCTCCAAGTAAACAAGTCAGGAACTCAGAAAATAAATCTGAGAATCATATGGTCACCAACAGAATATAGCCTCTGCATAAAGTCACCAACAGAAATCCAGAACATAACCATTAGAACCAATAGTCAATGTCTGAGCATAGTCACCATCCGAGCTTGAGTAACCATCTGAACATAGTCACCAGTTGTACCTGTAATAATGATTCCCTCCCCACTCACTGGTGAAGACTAGGTCAGGGTAAGGCGATGGTAACTCGAAAATCACGGATCCGCGTGAAAGTGCTATGGGCTTACCCACAGACGTGGGTGCCGATAGTAATTCATTTGAACCTCATCCGAGCATGGTATATGACATGACCGCACTAATTGGACCATGTCCTATAGCCGTCATGCCCCCACTCTATTCCTAGGTGTCCTAGTGCACTCTGGCCTGGGTACTGGGCCTTTTACCTCAATAGTAACACTCACCCAAACAAGAAGCAGATCATGTATAGCAGTAGTATATGGAAGACAGTAAAATGCAATGCATACGTATGCTCAAATATATACAAAATGAATGAATAAACTGAAAGTGTAAAGATAAACACCCAAAGAAAAGAAAGTATGAGCTATGAGCGACTCCGGGATAGACCAGCATTTGGTCGACCAATTCCCCATTGAAGTCGCCAGTTGAAACAACCGGCTGAAAATCATCAAAACAATGAAGTCGCCATCGAACGTCTTTTATCCCACATGTAGGGAAAGGTAAACATCGAGAAAACTTGAGAAGGGAGAAGTAACGGTCTTGCGACCGAGAGATCGGGTAAGGGAGCCTGTTACGCGAGGGGAAGGTATTAGCACCCCACACGCCCGTAGTATTCTACAGTATCCACTCTTGTTATCTATCTTATGGGTGTGTTTGATCTATGCTTACTGTCTATTATACTACTGGAGAATGCATGCAAAAGAAAGGGGAAAAAATGTAGGGAAAATAAAATTATGCTCGCTTGGGCCCTACCCCAATGCCTACATATCTCTTTTGAGGAATCAGAGCTATCGTAGTTCGGCTCATATGTTTTTGTTTGTTTACGTTTTTTATGGACGAAGTTAATTCCGCCGTCTGCCGCAGCTCGACCTTTGGAGACTTATGCGTTGGCACAGAAGTAAATTAATCGTGTCCTTACCTGAAAAGGGTTTCTTAAAGAAAGGTGCTCGAGCGCACAAATGATCTGAATTGGTTTATATTTTTGTTGTAGACGATGACTGATTGACCTCAAGAGAGAGATATTAGCCATTTTTCTACTTAGCCATGAAAGGAGTCTTTGAGAATTGAACCAAACCTATACTTGAGATGAAGAACAATAAGATCGAGAAGAGACCCACTTATCATTTCCCATACTAAGCAAAAGCATGATTCTCATCAGTAGTTTTAAATTTTGAAAAGAAAAAGAAGTTTTTGTTTTAGTGCGAATGTAAAAGGGGAAGAAAAGTCACAGGGAGACTAGTCTATTCCTACACCTAATGTTATTATGCATTGTTAGACCTAAAGTTAGAATTTTGAGGGAATTCTACCTAATGTTAGCATGCATATTATTTGCGATAAAGTACGGAAATGAAGAATAAAATAGGGTTGTGACGATACCGAACGGAGGAGGTCCGTTTCCTCTTCGAAATTGTGCATGCGGTAAGAAAATTCTACCAAAGTTTTCTTGAACGAGTGATTGAAAAATTAACCCCGAGCATTCCATATTGCAAAAATTGCATCGATGCTATCACAAAATCTTGACTAAAAATGGAAATAAAAATGATTACCAAATATGAAAAATAAAATAGTAAAAAAACTCTAATCGGAATTCTAAAAAGAAATTCCAAAGAATTCTAAAATATTCTATTATTTTGTATCATCCTACCACCAATTAATCAACAATTAATAGGAGAAAAAAATTTAAACCAAATAATTAAATGAGAGGTGAAGTCAGGGGATATAGTGTTGAAATCATGGAGTGTGGCTTAGTAAGGGCGCTAGGCCCAACCAGAATGAAGTCCATTAAGCATTTTTGTATCAAGCTTCAAGACTGTTTCAAAACAATTGCTATGGACTCAACATTCTCGGTCCATGCCCATTCAAAAGGAGATCCAATGAAGTTTTTTGTTACTTAAATTTTAATGCAAAAAAAAAAACCGGATAACTTTGACCTAAGCATAAGGTAATTCTCCGAGTCCTATCAACATCATCACCAATCTCTTTTTACATTCAGACTTATATTGCAATTTTTGTTGATTAAATTGAGTTGATAATTAAAAGAAAAAAAGAAAACAAAATTAAAAGCGTATACAAAGAGGAATTAGGGTTACTGTATGTTAAGCTTAGCTTCCTCAATTCTCTTCCTCTCTCGCGGCGCCGCTTCCTCTTCTTCTTCAATCCTTTTCCACTACCACACACAACGCGCAACTGTATCACATCTCTTCATTCTCTTTCGACTCTGTTTCACTTCCGTCCTCAACACAGTTTATCCGATGAACTCTATTTCTTCGCCACAATTCTCCGACCATCGTCGACTTCATCTTCCTCTTCTGCCGGAGAATGTTCGATGCTTCTTGAAAGCGATAAATCAAGTATACGATTTTGTTTATCTCAATACAGCATCTTCGTCTCACTCATTTAGGTGCCACACCATGTTCTTCACTTTTGCTCAACACCATGGCCAGACGCATCTTCCTCTTCCTCTCAGATTTTTGTCTCCTTGACGATACTCCTCAACCTCTCCATCTCAATCTGTCATAATTCTTCATCCTCATCAACTCTCGATTCGGGAGATTTCATGCCTTACGATCGTCAACGTGTCTTCACTCCTGATAACGGTTGCAACAAGAACCAGAGAGCAGTCCCTAGAGATTCAGGTACGCATAATTGATTTCACTCCATCTTCGATTCAAACTTCTCCTTCTTCTTTCTGCATGTGTTTGGTACTCACGTTTCTGTGATGTGATGCAAATTGATGAAGATGGTGATGGTTGAAATTGCGTGGAGTTGTAGATGCCTAGTTGTTCTTGATTTTTGTTGCAGATTCAAGGTATAGAATGTTGATGATGATGATGGAAGGTGTTATGTGGTAGAAGATTGCAGAAGTGATAAAGAAATGAAGTGGCTATGGTTGTTGGTGGAGAATGAAGAAGAGGGATATGGAAGATGATGAGCAGAAGAATTTTCACAGAATAACTTAGAGGTTTGTTCCTGATTCAAAGAATTTTTTTTGTGATTTTTTGGATCTCTTCTGTATATTGAAGGAAAAATGAATTGTGAATTCCCCCCTCTACTCTAAATCTGTTATATTTTGTTATAATCTGTTGGGAGGTTGGTTAGAGGAAGTTAGAAGGTTAGCGATTAGTTTTGAATCTGTTAAAGGAGTTTGTTGAGTTAGTTATGAATCTGGTTAGGAAGTTTGTTGAGTTAGTTATGAATTTGGTTAGGAAGTTTGTTGGATTGGGTTTGACAGTTGAGGGTTGTTTAGAAAATGGTTAGGGAGTGAGTTAGAGGTTGAGATTTACTGGTTTTGAATTCTGTTAGGATAGTTGGTTAGGAAATTTCTGTTTTTTGACAGTAATGAACTGGTTTTGCATTTATCTATTTTTTCTCTTGGCTGGAAGTTGTTACAGTTTGGTTATAATTTTTTCGTGAGGCTTGGTTAGGAGGTTAACTTCAATTCTATTATGGTTTCCTTTCTCTGATATTTTCCTGATGCATTGCCACAGGGTCTATGTGGATAGCAAGTCGCAGCCTTGCACTTCTTAAAAACTTGCATCAAAGACTGCGCCATCCGGTACCGTTCTAACAGAGTTCAGAGATAATTCAGAGCTAAAGACCCCCCTTTTGAAGATTCCCTTCCATATATGGTGCTACTAATGGATAGCTGATTAAATCGACGCTGCCTTCATCGGAGCTAGAAATCATGTCGTCTAAGCCTGTGGAAGATATTCTAGCAGCCTCCAAATATTTCCTATATGGATGATTCTTGATTCCTTTTTGCAACTTGAATGAATATTTGTAGTGAGCACGAAATTGAATGAAGTTGAATATTTTTTTTTGTAATGAAACGATTAAGTATTGAACACGATGAATAGGTGAAGATGATTATTATGAATGAGTGTCTCTTTGTAACTTTGGTGTAATGTCTCTGTACCATGAAATATCTTGTACTTGTACCTTTTGTCCCAAACTTGAATAAAACTTGATATTTTTGTACAAACTTGCACACTTGGTCCAATGATGGAATTTTGGATGAGACTTGAATGAATGATGAGTGGTTATAAATTTATTGAAACTTAAATGGTTTCCCGGGCTTGTAAGTCTTAGCAAATTTATAAGTTGTATACCAAGAGAACCATATGAATGAACTATCCAACCTTATCTTGAATCAACCAAATGAAAAATCGTGAAACCGATACCTTAAACCAATATTAATCTTGAGTACAATTAGAAGCTTCAATGAACCTAAATTGACATCTCATTTCTCTTGAAATCCTAGTTAACTTGTAATTGAAGCAACAAGTATTTGAAATAATGACGCCCTGAGCACAATGGATCTCCAAACTCAACACCTTGTATCATGGTTCAACAGTGGTCTTAACACAACAACAAAGCCTTGAGGGAATCTGGAGAATGCACATGGGAATACGGAAGATAGCCTTGACTTGAAAATCCAATCATCCTTAATTGAATATTATAGACGAAAACCCTAATTCTTAATCCTTGAAGAAAGATTGCAACTTGATGTTGGGAAGAAAGAATACCCCTATAGTTTGACGATAAAGCAGTCCAGGAAATAAAACCCTAGCTTCAAACAAATGATTGACGGAGAAATCAACCAAAACAAACTTGTGCGAAGATGAGCCTTATAGCCATATGACAACCCTAATTCTTCGAAATCCCTGCTCCCATGCCAAATTATTTACTAATGATGCATGATGTGTTAGATGACCTAATGAAGGTTATGTACATGAGAAAAGTGTGAGATGTGCAATCCAGATAAAAGCAAAAGCGGTAGGACAAATTTGGGGTATTACACCAGTAAAGTGGATAAACTGAAACAATGAACACAGAAAATAATCCAGTGATATTGAGCTCCTTAGAACCAGGTTACTATTTATAGGACAGGTTGAGCCAACTAAACTTCAAGAGGGTACTTACCTATGAAACCCCATGCAAGCCTGAAACTAGGAACTTGTGTGATTTGTTTGTACATATATACTTGTGCATAACATCATGGACATCATGAAGCATCATATGCATCCACTAACCATTTCAAGGATTTGGACCTTCATCTTTGTACCTGTTTTGTAGGTAATGGATTCATTTCGCAGGAAAAATATCCAAGTCAACCTTGTAAGAATTCCTCCTCAACTCAAGGAGCTAGCTTCAAGGATTCTTGAGAATTCTCCATTCACCGAGAGGCATGGTCGTCTTCTCAACTTAGTCAACACCAACACTGAGGAAGATATGGTGAAAGTTCTCTTCCAGTTCTTTGATCCCCTACACCACTGCTTCATATTTCCTGATTACCGGCTAGTTCCTACTTTATAGGAATTTTCTCAACTCTTGAGGATTCCTATTCTCAATCAACTACCCTACAACGGTACAGAAAGAGATCCAAAGCCTAAAGATGTTGCTCAAGCCCTACACTTGCAACCATCTGATATCATAGACCATTAGGAAACTATAAGTGGTGTCAAAGGTTTCTTGTCAAAGTTTCTGTTTGAGAAGGCCCAAAGCTGCTAGAATTCATTGGACTTACAAGCTTTTGAGTAGATTGTAGCTCTTCTCATTTATGCGATGGTCTTGTTCCCAAACCCTGACCAACTTATAAATGTGAGTGCTGCCAAAATTTTCAAGGCTCGCAACCCGGTGCCTACATTTCTTGGGGATATTCTCCACTCTTTTCACACTCGAACAATGAGGAAAAGAGGTATTCTCATGTGTTGTACTCCTCTACTGGCAAGATGGTTTATTTCTCATCTTCCCCAATCCGTTTTGAAGAATGAGCAAGGTTTGAGGTGGTCACAACGATTGATGACTCTTACACATTCTGATGTTCATTGGTGTTCTCGATCCAGAGAAAATGTTATCATCATTGATCGTTGTGGGGAATTCCCTAATGTCCATCTACTTGGCATTAGGGGAGGCATCACCTACAACCCCTGCTTGTCTCTGAGACAGTTTGGGTATGCCCGGAGGGATGGCCCACATGACATGTTGATTCCAGACTTGGTTTTTAACTTCGACAATGACAATCAAGGACTTTGACAAAGGTTTATCCGAGCTTGGAGGATGCCCAACAAGGTGGACAGTAAGACCTTGGGACACAAGAATTCCATCCCCCTTGAGCCTTACCTCAAGTGGGTACGAACCCGCGCCCAAAGTCTTATGATGCCTTACCCCTACATTCTTCTTGTGATCAAAGAGCCTGTTATGGAAGGAGAGGTTCCATACACCCTCCTAAATCCTGACATGCCAACATCACTTGAAGATTTACAAAGGAGTTGGATACAGCTCAAGGGAGAGCACGATACTTTTGAAGCCCAATTCTACGCCAGTGAGAAGAAGGTTTTGGAACTTACTCGTCAACTTCACGAAGAGCGGACTCTCAACACCTACATTGCACCAAAGAGGATACATAACGTCTTTTTACATTAGAATTTTGTATTATTTTTCCCATGGGGCATTGATGTACTAACAAATTCTATCTTATTAATATGACGTGTGTTCCTTTTTGTTTAAAACAAATTTGAATTTCTGAATCCTTGAATACATTACATGAATACATATCATTCAACATATGCATAAGCAGGTCTTCACACCAGGTTTCCTTATGTCTCTGCTGTTTATTTCAGCAAGATGGATATAGAGCAGACGGTCAAAGACTTACAAGCGCAGAATTCACAGTTCCAACAGCTACTCATGACCTTGGCTAAGGGTTTGGAGGAGCTCAAAACCTTGCTGGAAAAGGAAAAAGAGAAAAAGAAAAAGAAGAGGGTTGGTGTGGCTACCATGGGTAGAAGATTTAAAGGTCAAGCTAGAAGGGTCCTAGATTTCTCCTCAACATCTGATGAAGGGGTAGGAAAAGGAAAGGGAGCTGCAGTGCCATCTGAGTCTGAGGAAGAAGAGGATGAATACTATTCTGAATAGCAGTACCCTCCTGCAGATGACAAATACAAGAATTTGGAAGAGCGTCTGGCTGCCATGGTGGTGCAGAGAATGCTTGGGCTGGACTTTGAAGAGTTAGGGCTGGTTGCTGGGATTGTGATTCCCCCTAAGTTTAAGGTGCCTCTTTTTGCTAAATACAATGGGTTGTCTTGTCCCAAGATGCACCTACGGTCTTACGTTAGAAAAATTCAACCGCATTCTTCTGACAAGGACTTGTGGGTTCATTTCTTCAAGGACAGTCTTTCGGGGACGCAGTTAGATTGGTTCTACCAGCTAGAGAGGTCTGATGTGCACAATTAGGAGGATTTGGAATCTGCCTTCTACAAACAGTATCAATATAATGCGGATTTAGCACCAACCCGTACTCAATTACAGAGTATGGGTGTGGTCTCAAATGAAGGTTTCAAAGAGTATGCCCAGAAATGGAGAGACTTGGCGGAACGAGTACATCCACCTCTATCTGAGAGGGAGCTGGTAGATATGTTCTTGGGTACACTATCGGGCCCCTTTTTCAATCACCTGATTGGAAGTTCGTCTGCGGGGTTCACCGAGTTGATTCTAACTGGTGAGAGACTTGAAGCCAGAATCAAGAGCGGGGAAATTCAAAAAGATGTATCTGCTTTCGCTGCCATCAAAAAGACTTTTCCAGCAAAGAAAGAAGTCTACGTTGTCTACTCTCAAAGAAGTCAAGGAAGAGTTGAGTGTCGGCCAGCGGTGGGGGCCGTAATGATTCAGAAGTCTGCGGTTGATCAGCCTAGAAACAATCAACCCAGAACTAACCAAGCAAGGGTGGAAAGGCCTGCATGGCAATTCACCCGGATAAATATGACTCATGCTCAGGTTATCCCTCATCTCTTGAAGTTAAACCTTGCAAGTTTGAAAGAGGCACCGAAGAATCCGAATACATCTTCTCCTTACTACCATTCAAACGCCAAGTGTGCTTATCATTCAGACAGTCTGGGGCATGACACCAACAATTATTGGGCCCTCAAGAATAAGATTCAAGATTTGATAGATGCTAAAGAAGTTGAATTCGATGCCCCTGAAAAGCCAAATGTGATCTCTGCTCTAATGCCAAAACATGGTCACAATGTCCATGTTGTTGAAGAGGATCTTTTTGTTTCTATTGTTGATGATTTGATGACTCCGCTACCGATAATCAAGTTGAATTTGGCGAAGGCTGGGATTTTCCCAGGTTGTGAAGAAGATTGCTGCCTTTGTTCATCCTTACCAACCGACTGTCCATTGTTGAAGTTAGGCATCCAGCGCCTGATGGATAACCAAGAAATCCTTTTCGAAAAGACTCCTATTACACCGACTTCTGTCAATGATGTTTCAATAATTACCATATCCGCCAATCTTTCTAAGGTCTCCAAAAGACCTGTTAAGATTACATTCGATCCGAAGATTGCACCTTTGAAGATAACCATGCCGGGGCCTATCCCGTACAAGTCCAACAAATCAATACCGTGGAACTATGGGGGAGAGATCTTTTACCAAGGTGTTAAACAAATTGAATCAACTGAAGAGAGTTCTGATGAAGAGACTTCTGAAATTGGAAACATTGCCGGAACGAGTAAAATCACCCGCAGTGGAAGAATTTTCTCTCCGGAGATTGCCCCTCCAAAGGCAATCTTTGGACCCTCAACTGCTCCTAAGGTTACCCCTGTACCGGTCAACATATCTGCGAGAACTCCAATTATTGAAGAAGTTGTGACTCCTGAAGTTGTCCCCTCTGCTGCAGCTGATGATAGAGGGAAAGGGATCCAAGAAGAGCCTGTCAGGACGAGGGCTCAGCCATTGATCATCCCTGAAACCTCTCAAAAAGAAATGGAAGAGATTTTGAAAATAATCAAGAAAAGCGATTATAATGTTGTAGAGTAACTGGGGCAAACCCCCTCAAAAATCTTTATGTTGGCCTTGCTGCTTTGTTCAGAAGCTCATGCCAAAGATCTGATCATATTTTTGAAGACGACCCAAGTGCCCCAGGAAACCTCCGCGGATCAGTTCCAGGAATGTGTGGCTAGCTTAACAGCAGACAACGGTTTAGGATTCTCCGATGTTGATCTAACAATCAAAAGGAGAAAACATAATGACGCTTTGCATGTCTCGGTGGAACGCAGAGGGACTACTCTAGCACACGTCCTGGTAGACATTGGTTCTTCGCTAAATGTCTTGCCGAAGAAGGAATTGGATAGGCTAGATTATGAAGGTTTAACCTTGAAGCCCAACAACATCATTGTTAGAGCCTTTGATGGTTCTAAAAGGATGGTCTACAGGGAGGTGGACATCCCGATTAAAGTGGGAACTGAAACCTTCAACTCCATATTCTACGTAATGGACATTCGTCCTTCCTATTCTTGCTTGTTGGGAAGACCCTGGATTCATCATGTTGGAGTTGTCACTTCTACTCTGCATCAAAAGCTCAAGTACCCTGTCCAGGGGAAAATTGTAACTGTTCACGGCGAAGAGGAATACATGATAAGCCATCTTAATTCTTTCCGCTATGTAGAATTGGATGGTGAATTCATCGAAACCCCCTTTCAGCATTTTGAAGAGGTAGCTCAGGAGATTGCGGCAGCCAAGACAGTGTCTTCTGTACCCATGATTACCCGACCTCCGCCTTGGATGTCGTCTCTCAAAGATGCCAAGGTTGTGATTGAAGAAGGAGGAAGCACAATCTGGGGGCAACTTCTAGACTTTCCTTTTAAATCTGATAAGTTCGGCTTGGGTTTCACTTCGGCTAGTCAGAAGGTTGTGTGCCTCTCCCGGGATGGAGGGCCATCAGTGAAGATCACCCATCATGGAGTCAATGCTTTGGAGGATAGTGAAGAGGAGAGCAACTACGAAGACTGGATTTTCCCTACTGTGGACGGAGGACTATGCAATTGGGAGGCAAAAGACTTTGTTCCCATTACTTTCATCAATTAGTAATTTATCTTTCAAACATTTCTGTTGGCTTGAAATAATTCTTAAACAATTTGTACGCTTTTAACCTTGTGCCTTACCCGAGGCACATAGGTCCATTTGTAAGGGTTTGATTTTTCATCTTCATATGCCATTTTAATGAATCATGGACGTTTTCACATATAAACTTTTGTGTTCATTTTCTTTCTTTTTACATTTTATTTGTTTAAGGGTGGCTATCCCTTACACACACCCACACTCACAAATGCAGGTACCCTTCCATTCTGGATTCCATGGGTAACAATTCTACTATGGCCTTCAGTGACTCTGAAGATCTGGTCTACCATGCCGAATACGAAGGTGATGAAGACTGTGAAGTGCCGGGAGAATTGGCTAGACTGCTACAACAGGAAGAAAGGGCTATTCTACCTCACGAGGAGTTGTTAGAGACAATCAACTTGGGTACAGAGGAAGACAGAAAAGAAGTTAGAGTGGGTGCCAACCTAGAGCCAAATGTCAAGGAGCACTTAGTTTAGTTGTTGAATGAATATGTTGAGATCTTCACCTGGTCATACGAAGACATGCTGGGACTCGATATAGATATTGTGGTTCACCGTCTCCCCACAAGAGAAGACTGTCCACCAATTAAATAGAAATATCGCCGCATGAGGCCCGACATGTCTGAAAAGATCAAAGCAGAAGTTATGAAGCAGTTCAATGCTGGATTTCTTGCTGTTACTTCCTATCCACAATGGGTTGCTAACATTGTGCCCGTGCCTAAGAAGGACGGCAAAGTGAGAATGTGCGTAGATTACAGAGACTTAAACAGGGCTATCCCTAAAGATGACTTTCCACTTCCGCACATTGACATCTTGGTTGACAATATAGCTCAGCACAAGGTATTTTCTTTCATGGATGGATTTTCAGGTTACAACCAGATCAAAATGGCACCTGAAGACATGGAGAAAACTACTTTTGTTACATAGTGGGGTACGTTCTGCTACAAAGTGATGCCATTCGGACTGAAGAATGTCGGGGCAACATATCAACGCGCCATGGTAGCTTTGTTTCATGATATGATACATCATGAGATAGAGGTTTACGTGGACGACATGATAGCCCGATCACAAATGGAAGAAGAACACCTCGACCATTTGCAAAAGTTGTTTGTCAGGTTGAAGGAGTACAAGCTCAGACTGAACCCTAACAAGTGCACTTTCGGAGTCAGGTCTGGTAAACTCTTGGGTTTCATTTCCAGCAACAAAGGCATCGAGGTTGATCCTGCCAAAGTCAAATCCATACAAGAAATGCCCGTCCCTCGCACTGAGAAGGAGGTCAGAGATTTCTTGGGACCCCTAAACTACATTGCAAGGTTCATCTCTCACCTAGCATCTACATGTGAACCAATCTTCAAGCTGTTGAAGAAAGATCAGGTGGTTAAATAGAATGATGACTTTCAAGTTGCTTTCGATAAAATCAAGGAGTATTTGCTAGAACCTCCTATCTTGATGCTACCCATCGAAGGAAGGCCGCTAATCATGTATTTGACTATCCTGGAGAATTCAATGGGGTGCGTACTGGGCCAACATGACGAGTCTGGCCGAAAAGAGCATGCCATTTATTACCTTAGCAAAAAGTTTACCGACTGTGAGACCCGATACTCACTGCTCGAGAAAACTTGTTGCGCTTTGGTATGGGCTGCTCGCCGGCTAAGGCAGTACATGTTGACTCATACCACTTTGCTGATCTCTAAGATGGATCCGATCAAGTACATCTTTGAGAAGCCTGCTCTATCTGGAAGAATAGCTAGATGGCAGATGATCCTAACGGAATACGATATACAGTACACGACCCAAAAAGCTATAAAGGGGAGTGTGCTAGCCGATCATCTGGCCCTTCAAGCTGTCGAAGATTACCAATCCATGAGGTTCGACTTCCCCGACGAGGATATCATGACATTGGACAACATTGAAGAGAACAAACCGTATGACGGGCCTGAACAAGGATCCTGATGGACCCTGTACTTTGATGGTGCCTCCAACGCACTTGGCAACGGTATCGACGTAGTACTTATCTCTCCAGAAGGTTGCCATACACCTTTCACCGCCCGACTCTGCTTCCGCTGTACCAACAACATGGCCGAGTATGAAGCTTGTATCTTTGGTCTCAAGGTTTCCATTAACTTGGGAATCAAATCTTTAATTGTATTTGGGGACTAAACTTTGGTCATCATTCAGATCAAAGGAGAGTGGGATACTAAACATCCAAACCTCATCCCTTACAAAGAACATGTCTTGACATTGTTACCACATTTTGAGCAGATTACCTTCGAGCATTTCCCGCGAGAAGGAAATCAGCTAGCAGATGCTCTAGCTACTATGTCATCCATGTTTAAACTTAACTGGGATAATGAGGCTCCCCAAATTACCATTGAACGGATGGACGGACCTGCACATTGTCACGAGATTAATACCGAAGAAGTAGTGGACCGACCTTGGTTTCATGACGTCAAAAGGTATCTCGAGACTCAAGAATACCCTGAAGGAGCTTCCATCAACGACAAAAATTTCTTAAGGAGATTCTCTGCCAAGTTCTTCTTGAGCAATGGTATCCTATACAAGCACAATCATGATTGCATTCTACTCCGTTGTGTGGACAAGGTTAAAGCTGAACAGATCATGGCTGAACTGCACAATGGTACCTTTGGCACTCACTCTAGCGGACATACGATGGCTAAGAAGATTCTACAGACAGACTATTACTGGTCTACCATGGAAGCTGATTGCCATCAACATTCCAGGACTTGTCACAAATGTCAAATCTATGCAGATAAGGTACATATACCTCCAGTTCCTCTCAATGTCTTAACAGCTCCTTGGCCATTCGCTATGTGGGGAATCGACATGATTGGAGAGATCAAGCCTACAACATCCAATGGACACCGTTTCATCCTGGTGGCCATTGACTACTTTACCAAGTGGGTCGAAGCGGCTTCCTTCGCATCCGTTACAAGGAAAGTTGTTGCCTGTTTCATCAAGCAGAACCTCATTTGCCGGTACAGCATCCCCGAAAGGATCATCACTGACAATGGTACAAACCTTAACAATACTATGATCACCGCCTTGTGCGAGCAGTTCCAGATTCAACATCACAATTCATCTCCCTATCAGCCAAAGATGAACGGTGCTGTCGAAGCTGCTAACAAAAATATCAAGAAGATCATACAAAAGATGACAGTCACCTACAAGTACTGGCATGAGATGTTACCGTTTGCTTTGCACGGGTACCGTACCACGGCACGAACATCGACTGGGGCAACACCCTACTCTTTGGTATACGGCATGGAAGTTGTTTTACCTATCGAGGTTCAGATTCCCTCCTTGAGAATCATGAAGGATGCTGGTTTGAGTGAAGACGATTGGATTCAGACCCGGCTTGATCAACTTAACTTGATTGATGAAAAGCGACTTACTACTGTTTGCCATGGTCAAGCGTATCAGAAACGAATGATCAAGGCTTTCAACAAGAAAGTCAGACGCCAGGTATATCAAGTCGGGGATCTTGTAATCAAGCGGATCATCTTGCCGCAAAGTGATCCCAGGGGCAAATGGACTCCTACCTACGAAGGACCATTTGTGATCAAAGACATCTTTTCTGGTGGGGCAATGATCTTAACCACCATGGACGGCGACGACTTGTCGCACCCTGCAAACGCAGACATAGTTAAAAGATACTACGCATGAACGACCCGGCAAGTTGAAAACCCGAAAGGGAGACTTGGGCAAAAATGGGCATCCCAGTGAATCGAAAACCCGAAAGGGTGGTTCAGGAAAAAATTAGGGATAAATAAAAAATATGTACACCCGGCAAGTTGAAAACCCGAAAGGGCGACTTGGGCAAAAAAGGGTTTCCCGGTGGACTGAAAACCCGAAAGGGCGGTCCAGGAAAAAATTAGGGAATTAAAGGGTATGACTATGTCTCGTCGGATCATTTTAAGGACAATCTCTTCACAGACAAGCTCCGGGATTCTGATCAACTCAATCATCTTCGGACGAAGCAACGAATGGACAAGATATCCAGAGTTACGAAGGCTATAGCAGAATGGGAACCCCATGGAATTTTTACACATAGCCATCTTTCTTTGTATAAATTTTTCTCATTTTTATGAAAACATTCTCTTACTAGGATATCTGTCTCCTTTGTACAAAATACTTACACAAAGTTAATACAAAGATACTTCAAAGCGCAGAAAACTATTTGCCTTTTCTTCTTTTCTACACTTGTGTTTTATTTGAAAACGTCCAATGATTTATTAAATGAGCATATGCATTTGAATATAATCACTGTTTACAAATAAACGAAATGTGAAAGAATAATTACTGACAGGTTGAAAGTATAGGAAAACGTCTTCAGGCTATTCCAAGAGAAATCCCCTGCAGTACATCATCTAGACCCCTAGTGGAGTTAAAACCTTGAAATACACATCCCCAGGGGAGTTAAATTTCAAAATCCCCGGCAACGACTCCAAAGTCAAAACTTCAAACTCCCAATCCCCGACTATGATACGGTGGGAGAACTGACTTGAAGTTTGCGTTTGTATTCGCACTTGTTCGGTTTAGCAAGAGTCGCCACCGACTTTTTATTTTATCCTAAAGGAAAGGTTAAAAAGCACAGGAAAAACCTTTGAGATGTTTTCGTGGGTTCGGGGGGTAGATTATGAAAAGGGAAGGTGCTAGCACCTTTTTCATCCATGGTTATCCATGGGCTCTTAGTTACTTGTTTTAGATCACTTGCCTTGATTTTCAATTGTGTGAAATGGTGCTTTGTGTGTGTGGTTTTGAAAATGTTTTGAAAAAGATGCCTTGTCTAGGCAACCGTTGTAACAATTCTTTACTCGAATGTTTTACAAAGGTGTTTGTCTTTTTGAAGAGATGTTTCAATGTTTTTGAAAGTTGTTTTGAAAGTTGTGTTGTGGAGTGTGTTTTGAAAATAGGCAAGTGTATTTTGCAAGTTTGCTCGAGTAACCAAGAGCTATCTACCCTAATTTACTCAAAGATATTTCTTATGCTTTTTTAACCCTTTTAACAGTGTTGTTTCACCATTTTATTTGGTGAACAACCTTGTGTTAGGATGTTAACAGGGCGGGCGCGGGTCATCGTCTAGACCATGAATGCAATAGTGCCAAGTGTCTTTGGCAATTTTTCCTTTAAGGGACTTGATCATTTTTTAGGCAACTTGAGAAAGCGTCATCGAGGGACTATGATCATTTGATTTTTTTTTGTTTTGCCAAAGACACTCAACATGCAACATGGCCCATTTTGGAAGGCAACAAGCGGGATTACCCTAGGGGTGCAAGTGTGAATGGTGTATTGATTGTCATGCATTTATCTTTGTATTAGGTTATCTAGCGGTTGATTTTGAATCTTCGCATACAAACCCTAATTACTATACAGTATATAGAAAGCGATAAATTGCGGGAATTTAAAGTCTAAGCTATTACAAATAAGTATCTTGGGATGGGGGTACAAATGTTTACAAATGGGGATGAGTCTTATCAGGATAGTAGTGTCCAAATAATATTTACAACCAAATCGAATCGCATATTCTCAATGTAAAATATAGCAAAGTATAAGAATCAAAGAGAAATAAAAGTATTTGTGAAAGTGTATGTGATTATTTACAAATGATGCAAATATTAACCTAATGTATTTATTAAGTATTTATGTTTTTGTTAATTATGTATAAACAAAAGTTTTAATGAAAATAAAATTTTAACTTAATAAAAAAATCTATTGTTTATGTATTTGTTAATGTTTTTTAGAAATTTATATAAAAAAGATTTATTAAGCAAAGGAAAGTTTTTTCTTTTAAAAAAAATCTATTAATCTAATATTTACCTATTTTAAGTGTAATAAAAGTATTAGTAAAAATAAATATGAAAAAATTAATATATTATATACTTAACAAGAAAAAAATCAGGAATTAAGTTGTATATGTAAAAAAAGAAAATAAAGTGATTTGTAAACCTAAATGAAAAGAAATTAGATGGGCTTAGGGCTAATGGGCCTGAGTAAAAGAAAAAAGACAAAGTATGACAAAAAAAGGGGGTGCGGGTTCCAGATTTATTGGGCTTAACATTTTTATGGGGCAGAGGCCCAAAACGCGCTTCACAAGTTTTTGCATAGGGTTTTCATTTGTTTGTTCAGAAAAGGGTTTGTAGAGTTTGATCAAGCAACGTCGCTCCCTTCTTCTTTCTTCATCCTCTTCATCCTTCTTTAAGCAATGCTCCTGAACGAACTCCGCCTATGGCCACTAGGCGCCACCTCCAACTCCTCCTCCCTCCATGGTTAAGCAAGGCGGCGACACGAAAAGGTAACGGTTTCTTTGTTATCTTTTAGGGTTTTGGATTTTAGTCTTGCTCGTTATTGGTTTTTGACACATTCTGATCTTCTATGTTATTATTGTTGTGTGAGGTGTTAAAGAAAAGGGAGGAGTTATTACCTTTAGGGTTTTGGAGACGGAGGAATAGAAGTGGACGGGAGGCGTCCTCCAGTGGCCAAGGCGAGGGAGTATGTGACGCTGGCTTTGTGGCCTTCCTGGTATTTGGTATCTTTCACTTTGCTTGTTTTATGATGATACTATGCTTCTGAAAATGCTTGTATGATTTGCTTGAGTTTGATGATGTTTTTGTTGCCTTACTCTGAGATGCTTGCTTTTTCCTCTTGGGCTTGCTTTGTTCTGATGACTTGATGATGGTAACTCTGAGATTGCTTGTGCTTCTGTTTAGCCTATGATGAACCTTGGTTCTGAGGCGTTTTGTTGGCTATTTTTCAATGATGATGATTATTCTGAGTTGCCTATTGTTATGCTTCAGTTGCTTTTCCTCTCTTTGGCTTTATTACTCGATGATGAACTTAGTTCTGAGAGTTTGGATTTTTTTTCTCAATGATGATGATATCGAAACTGAGAGTTGTTTGCTTATGATTTGAGATGCTTGGACTTGCTTGAATTTTGATGGTAACAAGCCTCAAGGTTTTTTTTAGAGGTTTTCTTCTAGTACAGTTTTATGTGAAGGTTTTATGAAGGCATGTTGAATGTTTGAGTTGTTTTTCTTTGATTTGAAGGCTTGCTTCAGTTTGTAATCTTGAAGGCAGGATGAAACAAGTTTGAAGTTTGTTGGAGGGTTGAGTTGGTTCAGGTTTTGACAGGTTATGAGTTGTGTAGTTTTTTGAGAGGCTTCAAGGCTGGTTTTTGTAACAGGTTTACTGTGTTTTTTGAGTTTGTTGTTTGAAGGAAGGTTAGCAGGCTTCAGGCTTGTGTTTTAGCTTTTGCAATGTTACAGTTTTGTGGTATCTCTTGTGTATTCTGCCTCCTTGAACTGTTTTGATGCTCTTTGTTTTATATCTCTTTGTCTTAAGCCTGCCCACTGTAAGCCTCTCTACTTCTCTCTCTCTTTCTCTCTCCACAGAAAAAAAAGCATTTTTTATTGCTTTAAACTGTACTTATTTTCTGAAAAAGTGTTTGGCCTGGAAAATTATGGAAATTTGAAATAAGTTTGCTTGCATTTTGTCTTTCCTCTGCATATTGTACTTTCTTCTTTTCTTTGATGACAGCTTGATATCTTTTGATATCTTTTTGACAGTTTGGTTGACATTTTGAATTTGTGCAACTTGTTTGTTTTGGCATTTCAGTTTGGTTTGCCTTTTCAGTTTGCACTTTGATTTGAAACTTGTTCAGCTTAGTTTGTCACTTTGAACTGTGCAACTTGCTTGCCCATTTTGACAATGCAATTTATGCAGCTTTATGCATTTGTTTAATATGCTGCCTTGTTCTTTTTTTTAATTGATTTAGCCTGCAAGATATTTTATTTCCCTCTTTGTGAACCAAGAGTCTTCTTGTGATTTGCAGAGAGGGCGAACAAACTGATTTCGGCCAACACTTTTAATGATGAGTTTTTTTTTATTGACTGTCTGAGAATGCTCTTAACTGACTTCTTCCTTTTTTTTGTCTTTGCAGATAAATATCAGTTGAGCAATGGGGAGCAGCAGTAGAAGATGAAGATTTCCAGAGATTTAGGATATAGTTTTAATTTACTTTTAATCATTGTGATAATATTATTGTAAACAACTGTAAATAAATTTACAATGTTCAAATAATATTTGTAACAAATAATTAAAAATGAATAAAAATCTTTCTTTGTCAGATATCTCTTTTAATTCTTCTGCATTTATTTATTTAATTACTTAAATTTCTTGAATTATAATAATTGGAAATTATCCAATAATTTTAACTTAGAAATTATAAATAATCAATAAACGTATGGCGTTCCGAATAACCAAAAACAATGCACAGTTAAACAAACAAACGTCCATATGTTCTTTATCTCACTGATCAAACTTAAACTTCAAACTTTCAATCAGAAGCCACAACCCATGTCCCAGAGTCAATTGAAAAGAACTACAGAATCAATTCCTTCTGAGAATGCACGCGCAAACCCTAATTCTTGATTCATTGTTAAAGAAGCATCTGCCTGATCAAACCCTGAGCCAAACTCAACCAAATCACTAAAAACCCTAATTTTGTCTGACTGATGAGAAAAGTGCGTTTGACCGATTCTTAAACCAATCTAAAAAATCAGGAAAAGCCCGAAGCTGTGATTTCTTGTAAAAAAGAGGAGGGCAAATTTTGGGGTACAACAGTTGCCCCTGTTCAATCTTCTTGAACCTGAAGAGTTAGATTGGCAAGCTTGCCGTTCGCGACTCGAAGGTAAAAGGAGATTGGACACTAGAGTGCCCAAAAAATTTGCACTCGTCAAAGTGTAGTTTGAGGGAATGGGCTTAAAGATGCCATCTGGAAATTGCTGGTAGGAGGATGGGCTTAGAGATGCCATCTGGAAATGATTGTTGAATTGCTCTTGGATGAGTGACAGAATTACATCCGAATCTGGATCGTATCCGGAGTGTATTTGAATGAATCTGGAATAAGTATCAGAATGTCGCCATATCTGGGTCACATCTGAATTGTCTCTGGAAGGAATCTGGAATAAGTATCGGAATGTCGCCAAATCTGGGTCACATCTGAACTGTCTCTGGAAGGAATCTGGAATAAGTATCAGAATATCGCCATGTCTGGGTCACATCTGAACCGTCTCTGGAAGGAATCTGAAATAAGTATCAGAATGTCGCCATGTCTGGGTCACATCTGAACTATCTCTAGAAGGAATCTCGGAAGATGATGATCTTTGTCTGTTGATTGATCTTTCCTGAAAAGGTAAAGAGTTAGTTGTATGCAATGTCATGATGTAATGAATTGTACTTCATCAATGTTTATAATATGAATGTGATGGATGCGCATGTAAGCTGAGTATCCGTCTTGTTAAGGAAGACGAATCCTGGGTAATGAAATCTTTGACTGCTGTTGGGGAAAGTAAATCCTTGACTGCTGCTGGGGTTTGTTGGAAATGAGAAGTCCTGGGACCACTGTTGGGGAATCAGGAGCTTGGGTTGTATGCCAATCTACTGGGGATTCCTGTCTTGAGGGGATCTTCACTGCAGAATATTTGAATACTCTGTGAGGAACTGAGAATGAGAGTCTTCATTCTGCTTGGGGATTGATAGTTGGAAGTTTTAGCTCCACTGGGGATTGCAAGAATCTTTTAATTGTTGCAGGTATTGATCTGGCATCTTGAAAAGGTTGGTCGGTGAGATAGTGTCCTGGCTGGTTTTAGGTATTAATCTCTGACCTGAGAAAGAAAGATAGGTTTCCTGGCTTGTTACAGGTGTTAATCTTCAATCTCTTCATGTAGATAGTTTTCCTGGCTGGTTTCAGGTGTTAATCTACAATCAGTCGTCCACAAATAGTTTTCCTGGCTTGCTACAGGTATTAATCTGGAACTTGGGTTATACGCCACTTTAAGAATGAGAATCTTCATTCTGTTGGGGGTCAGAAATCGGGAGTATAGCAATCTTCTGAGGTTTCAAGGATGAGAATCTTCATTCTGTTAACAGTCAGAAATCAGGAGTATACCAATCTTCTGAGGTTTCAAGGATGAGAATCTTCATTCTGTTGAGAGAAACATATTTTTAGGAGCTTTACTTGTCCGTTATTTTGTTGGTGGTTGTAACTATTATCTGGTTGATCTCCAGGCTTCATAGCTTGCTCTTAGGAGATACCACTATCTGGTCATAATCCAGGCTTCGCGGTAGTCTGATACTATAACTGGGATCTGAATGAGTGACAGAACGGCTACCGTGTCTAGAGCGTATCTGAAACTGTATCTTGGAGTTGAGATCTGTATGAGTAGCAGAATGACTTCCGTGTCTGGAGTGTATCTGAAACTATAATTGGGATCTGAATGAGTGACAGAATGGCTACCGTGTTTGGAGCGTATCTGAAACTGTATCTTGGAGTTGAGATCTGTATGAGCAGCAGAATGACTTCCGTGTCTGGAGTGTATCTAAAACTGTAACTGGGATCTGAATGAGTGACAGAATGGCTACCGTGTTTGGAGCGTATCTGAAATTGTATCTTGGAGTTGAGATCTGTATGAGTAGCAGAATGACTTCCGTATCTGGAGTGTATCTGAAACTATAACTGGGATCTGAATGAGTGATAGAATGGCTACCGTGTTTAGAGCGTATCTGAAACTGTATCTTGGAGTTGAGATCTGTATGAGTAGCAGAATGACTTCTGTATCTGGAATGTATCTGAAACTGTAACTGGGATCTGAATGAGTGACAGAATGGCTACCGTGTCTGGAGCGTATCTAAAACTGTATCTTGGAGTTGAGATCTGTATGAGTAGCAGAATGACTTCCGTATCTGGAGTGTATTTGAAACTGTAACTGGGATCTGAATGAGTGACAGAATGGCTACCGTGTCTGGAGCGTATCTGAAACTGTATCTTCCAACAGGGGATGAAGGAATTTGTGATGTTGATCGTAACTTCCAGTAGGTGATGAAGGAAATTTTGAACGACCTTGAGATTGACATTCGAATGCCCCAAGTGATGATGAAGGAGACTTGCCCCAAGTTCACTGAACTTTTGAGAGATTTGTTGAAATCTTGACTGGACTGCCCCAGGTTAATTGAACTTTGAAAGATTTGTTGAAATCTTGACTGAACTGCCCCAGGTTAATTGAACTTTGAAAGATCTTGACTGGACTGCCCTAGGTGTGCTGGATAGTGACATGTCATGCCCCCTTGTTGATAGGAGATTTGTCAATGGAAGTGTCATCCTTTTTGAAGTGATTTTACTCATTGAGAGAGTTTTCGTTCCTCCGAACATTCGCTGTATGAATTTCTTTACTGTTAAACAAATAACCATGTGCAAACAACGATATTCAAATAATGCAAAGTTTATGCTTGTCTCGAAGTTTTGAAAAAATGCGTTTTTAGCAGAAAACTTTTTATAAGACAAGTTCAACACAAGATTTAGGGCAAAGCCTTACAGGAGTCAGGATACCTTTTGAACAGTATGCTTTCGAACTAACCCATGCTTCAATTAGGACTTTTGAAGGGTTGTAACGTGGCTTGGTTCACGGTTTAAGAAACAAAGGATAAAGGCTCAAAGTATATTTGTACCCACCCGCTCTTCGTGATGTCCTTCAGTCCTAAACTCAGTTAATTGTACATCGAACTCTGTTCGAGTTTGGAACGACTTTTTTGTGATGGTTCACACAAGTTGGATTTGGAGGGCAGTCATTATCTCCTTTTTCTTTTGCAACATTTTTCATGTTGTTGAGGATTTGTAATGACCTCTTTTTTTTATTTGTTATCCCTAACTTTTGCCTGACTGTTCCTGTTTTCGAGGTTACAGTCAGCGGGATGCCCCAGCTTTCTTAAACCTCCTTTATAGGTTTTGGCTTAGTGGGCTTTTATCTTTTGAGAGGTAATGACTGCCTATGAGATAAGGAACCATCACTGTCTTTTGATTCCAAAGGAATGCTTTTTTTTATGTCGTTCGTTGTATTACAAACTGAGAGTTTGCAACTTCAATGTGCACTCTTTTTTGGATTAACTGAGAGACTACCCTGCCCCAGGTTTAACCAAAGGTTTCAATTTGTTTAGAACAGAAAACTCCTACTTCTTTGGCTCGAAGGGGTTGACTAGGGATTATCTTCCTTATAACTCCAGTGTCTGGGAATTGGAAGAAATGCCTGCACATCATCAGCAAGGTCTGTTCAAAAGCATACTGTATGAGATTATGGTATTGTTTCGTCATCCTCCCTCTAAAGGCTTGCAGCTTTTTATCAAGAGTTAAATATCATAAAGAAAGCATAAGAGTAGTGAAAACGAATGGATGAATTCAAGATAAACATATGCAATGCATTAATGAAACAGAGTTTGACATCAACAGATAACTGTTTGAATCACAAAAGAAATTACAACTTTGAAAATTCAAATGGAACAAAAGTCTCTCAGTTTGAGCTTTGTCATTTCAGGTGGAGAAACCCTTAACGGAAGATTTTAATCTTGCCATCTGGCATGAATCTCAGCACCCCAATGTCAATCAGATCTTGAATCTTGTTCTTCAAGGCCCAACAGTCGTCGGTGTCATGTCCCGGACTATAGGAGTGGTATACACAAAATGCATCGGGATGATAGCTAGGAGCGGAGGTATTGGGCTTCCGAATAGGATCCCTTAAAGCAGTTAGATTGACCTCCAACAAGCGTTCCAGTATTAGAGATGACGGTATGTCAGTCTCAGTGAACTGTCTTCCAGACGTAGTTTGCTTACGCTGATTACCCCGTTGACGCTGACGCGGTTGTTGATGGGCTTGTGACCCTGAAGCAAGTAGACGAGCCTTTCCCTTGTCTTCTTGTCTCAAAGGGGATTGAATGATGACTTGATCTTCAACCTCAGATGTTTGCCCCACTTGGTTGTCCCGAAGCAGTTGGTTGACGAGAACCCTGAGCTCCTCTTGTCTTTGAGCCAAGTCCTGGATGAGAGCCATCTGGCCCACTAGTTGTCCCATCATCTGGATCCTCATTGTTGCCAGCTCAGACTGAAGCTCTTCCAACTGATCACTCCTGGCATTGCTTGAATTCCCCTGGACCATGCCCCTTGTGAGGAGAGCTTTCACTTCTTCTTGCCCCAAGGACAGGTTCAAGAACATTTTCTGAAGTTGAGCATTTTGATCCTGGATATCCTTGACAATCCTCTCTAGAGCCATCTCTACTGAAATAAATAGTAGGAGAATAAGGAAACCTGAAAAGGAAAAATTGTTATGATGCAATGCATGATATGTGAATGCATGTTTTCAAGGATCTCTCGGGGTAAACACAAGAAAATGTTAGAGGTTGAACTTTGATCAACATCTCTGATTGGAGAGCTTTATAACGGTGGATGTTTTTCCACGAGAATTAAGCTCACCATGTCAAGTGGGTCATAGCCCCTGATTCAAGTTGTTGCACTTGATCTTTGATGGCATTTGTTTAGAGGAGAAACCTCTTGCCCCTTTGGTAGACGTCTGGTTCAACGTGACCCTGCATCAAAAGAACCTCGAGATCCTTGAAATGGTTATTGAAAATGCTATGATATGATGTTATGATGTTATGTACATGTATGCGAAAGCAAGTAAGTGTATATACAGGTAATCATATTCACACAGAACAAACAAGTCCTTAGGTTTAGGCTTGCATGGGGTTTGTAGGTAAGTACCCTCTTGAAGTTTAGTTGGCTCATCCTGTCCTAGAATAGAAACCGGGTTCTAAGGAGCTTAATATCACTGGATTATTTTCTGTGTTCATTGTTTTGGTTTAGCCACTTAACTGGCGACCAAAATATTCCAAGAAAACAACCCTCAATGAGTGTAGTATCGAGTATCTACCAACTTCGGACTGCACCAAAGTCGGTCATCTCACTACCCCTAAAAAGGCCAAGATGGTCAATTAAGGTTCTAAGAGTTCGTTAGTGCTTCATGACATCACTCAGCGGCCCCGTATTCTCCTTGACTACTCAAGGGCTACCGGTACTCACAAATATGTCACACTAACATAGCTTACTGCTTCAACCATGTCGGTATACCCCGCACAGTTCCCTCATAGTTTTATTGCTATTTACCTAAAAAGGTGCCCCCAAATTCGGGTGTAGGATTTACAATAAACCCAAACAAGGACCCAAAAAGTAAAGCAATCAAAGCAATCAAAGCAAGTATGTAAAGGTGATCTAAACTCTAAGGTAACCCCACTTTTAAATTAGTCCCCATCAATGTCGCCAGTTCTGTGATACGGTGGGAGAACTGACTTGAAGTTTGTGTTTGTATTTGCACTTGTTCAGTTTAACAAGAGTCGTCACCGACTTTTTATTTTATCCTAAAGGAAAGGTTAAAAAGCACAGGAAAAACCTTTGAGATGTTTTCGTGGGTTCGGGGGGTAGATTATGAAAAGGGAAGGTGCTAGCACCTTTTTCATCCATGGTTATCCATGGGCTCTTAGTTACTTGTTTTAGATCACTTTCCTTGATTTTCAATTGTGTGAAATGGTGCTTTGTGTGTGTGATTTTGAAAATGTTTTGAAAAAGATGCCTTGTCTAGGCAACCGTTGTAACAATTCTTTACTCGAATTTTTTACAAAGGTGTTTGTCTTTTTGAAGAGATGTTTCAATGTTTTTGAAAGTTGTTTTGAAAGTTGTGTTGTGGAGTGTGTTTTGAAAATAGGAAAGTGTGTTTTGCAAGTTTGCTCGAGTAACCAAGAGCTATCTACCCTAATTTACTGAAAGATCTTTCTTATGCTTTTTTAACCCTTTTAACAGTGTTGTTTCACCATTTTATTTGGTGAACAACCTTGAGTTAGGATGTTAACGGGGCGGGCGCGGGTCATCGTCTAGACCATGAATGCAATAGTGCCAAGTGTCTTTGGCAATTTTTCCTTTAAGGGACTTGATCATTTTTTAGGCAACTTGAGAAAGCGTCATCGAGGGACTATGATCATTTGATTTGTTTTTGTTTTGCCAAAGACACTCAACATGCAACATGGCCCATTTTGGAAGGCAACAAGCGGGATTACCCTAGGGGTGCAAGTGTGAATGGTGTATTGATTGTCATGCATTTATCTTTGTATTAGGTTATCTAGCGGTTGATTTTGAATCTTCGCATACAAACCCTAATTACTATACAGTATATAGAAAGCGATAAATTGCGGGAATTTAAAGTCTAAGCTATTACAAATAAGTATCCGGGGATGGGGGTACAAATGTTTACAAATGGGGATGAGTCTTATCAGGATAGTAGTGTCCAAATAATATTTACAACCAAATCGAATCGCATATTCTCAATGTAAAATATAGCAAAGTATAAGAATCAAAGAGAAATAAAAGTATTTGTGAAAGTGTATGTGATTATTTACAAATGATGCAAATATTAACCTAATGTATTTATTAAGTATTTATGTTTTTGTTAATTATGTATAAACAAAAGTTTTAATGAAAAGAAAATTTTAACTTAATAAAAAAATCTATTGTTTATGTATTTGTTAATGTTTTTTAGAAATTTATATAAAAAAGATTTATTAAGCAAAGGAAAGTTTTTTCTTTTAAAAAAAATCTATTAATCTAATATTTACCTATTTTAAGTGTAATAAAAGTATTAGTAAAAATAAATATGAAAAAATTAATATATTATATACTTAACAAGAAAAAAATCAGGAATTAAGTTGTATATGTAAAAAAAGAAAATAAAGTGATTTGTAAACCTAAATGAAAAGAAATTAGATGGGCTTAGGGCTAATGGGCCTGAGTAAAAGAAAAAAGACAAAGTATGACAAAAAAAGGGGTGCGGGTTCCAGATTTGTTGGGCTTAACATTTTTATGGGGCAGAGGCCCAAAACGCGCTTCACAAGTTTTTGCATAGGGTTTTCATTTGTTTGTTCAGAAAAGGGTTTGTAGAGTTTGATCAAGCAGCGCCGCTCCCTTCTTCTTTCTTCATCCTCTTCATCCTTCTTTAAGCAATGCTCCTGAACGAACTCCGCCTATGGCCACTAGGCGCCACCTCCAACTCCTCCTCCCTCCATGGTTAAGCAAGGCGGCGACACGAAAAGGTAATGGTTTCTTTGTTATGTTTTAGGGTTTTGGATTTTAGTCTTGCTCGTTATTGGTTTTTGACACATTCTGATCTTCTATGTTATTATTGTTGTGTGAGGTGTTAAAGAAAAGGGAGGAGTTATTACCTTTAGGGTTTTGGAGACGGAGGAAGAGAAGTGGACGGGAGGCGTCCTCCAGTGGCCAAGGCGAGGGAGTATGTGACGCTGGCTTTGTGGCCTTCCGGGTATTTGGTATCTTTCACTTTGCTTGTTTTATGATGATACTATGCTTCTGAAAATGCTTGTATGATTTGCTTCTGAGTTTGATGATGTTTTTGTTGCCTTACTCTGAGATGCTTGCTTTTTCCTCTTGGGTTTGCTTTGTTCTGATGACTTGATGATGGTAACTCTGAGATTGCTTGTGCTTCTGTTTAGCCTATGATGAACCTTGGTTCTGAGGCGTTTTGTTGGCTATTTTTCAATGATGATGATGATTTTGAGTTGCCTATTGTTATGCTTCAGTTGCTTTTCCTCTCTTTGGCTTTATTACTCGATGATGAACTTAGTTCTGAGAGTTTGGATTTGTTTTCTCAATGATGATGATATCGAAACTGAGAGTTGTTTGCGTATGATTTTAGATGCTTGGACTTTCTTGAATTTTGATGGTAACAAGCCTCAAGGTTTTTTTTAGAGGTTTTCTTCTAGTACAGTTTTATGTGAAGGTTTTATGAAGGCAGGTTGAATGTTTGAGTTGTTTTTCTTTGATTTGAAGGCTTGCTTCAGTTTGTAATCTTGAAGGCAGGATGAAACAGGTTTGAAGTTTGTTGGAGGGTTGAGTTGGTTCAGGTTTTGACAGGTTATGAGTTGTGTAGTTTTTTGAGAGGCTTCAAGGCTGGTTTTTGTAACAGGTTTACTGTGTTTTTTGAGTTTATTGTTTGAAGGAAGGTTAGCAGGCTTCAGGCTTGTGTTTTAGCTTTTGCAATGTTACAGTTTTGTGGTATCTCTTGTGTATTCTTCCTCCTTGAACTGTTCTGATGCTCTTTGTTTTATATCTCTTTGTCTTAAGCCTGCCCAATGTAAGCGTCTCTACTTCTCTCTCTCTTTCTCTCTCCACAGAAAAAAAGCATTTTTTATTGCTTTAAACTATACTTATTTTCTGAAAAAGTGTTTGGCCTGGAAAATGATGGAAATTTGAAATAAGTTTGCTTGCATTTTGTCTTTCCTCTGCATATTGTACTTTCTTCTTTTCTTTGATGACAACTTGATATCTTTTGATATCTTTTTGACAGTTTGGTTGACATTTTGAATTTGTGCAACTTGTTTGTTTTGGCATTTCAGTTTGGTTTGCCTTTTCAGTTTTCACTTTGATTTGAAACTTGTTCAGCTTAGTTTGTCACTTTGAACTGTGCAACTTGCTTGCCCATTTTGACAATGCAATTTATGCAGCTTTATGCATTTGTTTAATATGCTGCCTTGTTCTTTTTTTTAATTGATTTAGCCTGCAAGATATTTTCTTTCCCTCTTTGTGAACCAAGAGTCTTCTTGTGATTTGCAGAGAGGGCGAACAAACTGATTTCGGCCAACACTTTTAATGATGAGTTTTTTTTTATTGACTGTCTGAGAATGCTCTTAACTGACTTCTTCCGTTTTTTTTGTCTTTGCAGATAAATATCAGTTGAGCAATGGGGAGCAGCAGTAGAAGATGAAGATTTCCAGAGATTTAGGATATAGTTTTAATTTACTTTTAATGATTGTGATAATATTATTGTAAACAACTGTAAATAAGTTTACAGTGTTCAAATAATATTTGTAACAAACAATTAAAAATGAATAAAAATCTTTCTTTGTCAGATATGTCTTTTAATTCTTCTGCATTTATTTATTTAATTACTTAAATTTCTTGAATTATAATAATTTGAAATTATCCAATAATTTTAACTTAGAAATTATAAATAATCAATAAACATATGGCGTTCCGAATAACCAAAAACAATGCACAGTTAAACAAACAAACGTCCATATGTCCTTTATCTCACTGATCAAACTTAAACTTCAAACTTTCAATCAGAAGCCACAACCCATGTCCCAGAGTCAATTGAAAAGAACTGCAGAATCAATTCCTTCTGAGAATGCGCGCGCAAACCCTAATTCTTGATTCATTGTTAAAGAAGCGTCTTCCTGATCAAACCCTGAGCCAAACTCAACCAAATCACTAAAAACCCTAATTTTGTCTGACTGATGAGAAAAGTCCGTTTGACCGATTCTTAAACCAATCTAAAAAATCAGGAAAAGCCCGAAGCTGTGATTTCTTGTAAAAAAGAGGAGGGAAAATTTTGGGGTACAACACCGGCGGAGTTATATTTTTAAACCTTTAGATCCCATCAGAGTTAAGTTTTCAAACTCCCAATCCACAGCGGAGCAAAACTTTGAAATACAAACCCTCAACGGAGATGAAACCTTCTTTTCCAGTTGAGTCAAACTACCAATCCACAGCGGAAACCATCCAAATTCGCCAGCAAGTTGTCTTAAAGTCTGAGAATCAACCAAATAACAGTTAACTTTTGTTTTATCCCCAACCTCCGGATAATTCACCAGTAGATTGGCATACAACCCAAGCTCCTGATCTCCCCAGAAGGATAGCTACTCCTTAGCAGTATAGCTATTCCCCACAGAGTTTTTACTCCCCAACAGAATGAAGACTCTCATTCTTAACTCCCCAGTATGAAGTCCCCATAGAGTTCTTCATCCCCTAGCAGATTGAAGATGCCCAGTGAAGTTGCCAAAATTTGCATTACTCCCAGCATGAACTTGTCAGAATTTTTTTTAATCCCCTGCAGATCAAAGATTCTCATTCATCACTCCTCAACAGATTGAAGATTCTAATTTCCCAAAGAAGCCATCAGAGTCTTCCTTATTCTCTAGCAGATCAAGGTTTTCCTTTGTTTGATCCCCGGTAAAGATCACCAGAGTTTTCCCTATTCCCCAGTCGAGTAAGGATTCCCATTGTGTAATCTCCAGCCATAGTCATCAAAGTTCTCGGGATTCCCTAAGCAGGTTTCTCAAGCAACACTTGGCATCATTCTCACAATAGAATGTTTATCATCCTCCAACTCCAAAGACTTGAAGGATCCCTATATCCCCAGGAAAGTCGTGAAGGATTCTCACATCCCCACAGAAGTTGTCAAAGTTTTTGATAATCCCTGCAAGTTGACAAGGATTTTCTATCCCCAACAGTAGTCAGCAAGGATTTCTCATCCTCGGAAATCAAAGTTTTTGAATCTCCAAAAGCGGTCAAGGATTTATTTTCCCCGGCAGCAGTCAAAGATTTTATTATCTCCAGCTATCAAGGATTTATTTTCCTCAGCAAAATAGCTAATCAGCTTACATGCACATACATTACATTCATATATCATAAACATTGATAAAACACATTTTATTGCATCATACATTTCATGCAACATAACTTTGTGTTTCAGCTAACATTTTACCCTTTTCAGGATAAGATTAAAAGCTATCTTTAACAAATATTCAAAGATTTCAGATACAGTGCAGATACACTCCAGACACGGAAGTCATTCTGTTACTCATTCAGATCTCTTATTCAGATACAGATTGGATACGCTCCAGACACGGAAGCCATTCTATTTCTCATTCAGATTCAACTATCAATTTCAAGTTCAGATACACTTCAGACACGGAAGTCATTCTGTCACTTATTCAGATCCCAGTTACAGTTTAAATACACTCCAAACACGGAAGTCATTCTGCTACTCATACAGATCTCAACTTCAGATACAGTCCAGATACGCTCCAAGACACGGTTTCCATTCTGTCACTTATTCTGACTTTATCCCTAGCCCAGAGACGCTCCAGACACGGATGTCATTCTGTCGCTTATTCAGATTTCAGATTCAGATACAATGCAGATACACTCCAGACATAGAAGTCATTTTGTTATTCATTCAAGAATCAAATACAGTTACAGCTCGGATACGCTCCAGACACGGACGCCATTCCATTGCTCATACAGATTCAGTCTCCAAATACAGTTCAGATACGTTCCAGACGCGGATACCATTCTGATACTCATTCTTTTGACTTACAACATGCAGTTCAACAAACGGTCTTGGATGGCATCTTTAAGCCCATCTCTGACAAGATTCTGTCACCTCTCCAAATGGCATCTTTAAGCCCATTCCCTCAACTACATTTTGACGAGTGCAAATTTACAGGCACTCTAGTGTCCAATCATCTTTTACCTTCGAGTCACGAATGAAAAACTCGCCAATCTAACTCTTCAGGTTCAAGAAGATTGAACAGGGGCATTTGTTGTACCCCAAAATTTTCCCTCTCATTTTATCAACATTTTCCTCACAAGACTCTTTGGACTCCAGACAGGATTAGGGTTTGCTCAGCTCAAGACATCTCCTTGCACTAATGACCTGAAATTAAGGTTTGAGTTTGCACAAGGATTTTTGGACTTCCAATGCCTCATGTGACTTTCATACTTCATGTTGGACTTATAAAATTTCCCATACCAAGTTTCAAGCCTTGAATCAAATTTTTGCCCAGTCAATTAGACAGTTGACCTAAAAATCAGTTGTATTGGGGAAAAAGTCAATTGTGGCCAATTTACAGTCAAACCTCATAATTTTTTATCCACAACAACATTATAGACTCATATGAACCATTTAATCAAGTTTGGACCATAACTCCTCAAGAAATTTGATCAGATCCAAATCCACTCGTGCGTTTTATCACCCCCAAAGTCTTGTGCACATTTCAAACGACTTCAGCATAACTCCTCAAGAATTTTATCACCCCCAAATCCAAATCCACTCGTGCGTTTTGTCCCAAACCACTTCAGACACATTACATACATCCCATCCAAGCTACCCAAGCCCTTCTCAAGCCATTGTAACTCCATTTTCACACTTCACCATTTTTACTTTGAAGCTTTGCAGGTTGAGTTCTATAAGCACATTCAGGCAAGTTCAAGGAAAGCCAAGCATTGGGAAAGGTTGAGTGAACTTTAGGCAAGCTAACACGACCTTCAGGCCTCATCCAAATATCCTACATTGCCATATCCAAGCTTGGCTGAAACAGGTAAATTTCAAACTTCTATCTCCTTATTTAGGAATCATTAGGCTTAGGTTTGTGAAGCAAAAATGTAGCCCTTAATGTCCTTGAATTGTACATATGCATAGAGTTCATTTATGTTAACTGAGCTAGGAGAATTTGGATGTTGAAGTTGCTGAATTTTTTAGGTCAGAAATTGGGGGTGATAAAATTCTCCCTGGTTTCTTAGAGTTAGATCAAGTTTTTTATATGGTTAGAATCGTGGTTTAAAACTTTATAAGTTTCATGTTGTGAGTTTTTGTTTTCATGCAAGAACAAGAGAGAACAGGTTGAAGATGCAGAACGCACGTTTTTTGTCTCAAGGTCAGGGACGAAGTGCAGTTTGGGTTGGTCCTGGCTTTGTCCTACTATTGACACCCCCTGTTTACTATTGACACCCCCTTGGCCCATTTCTTTTATTTTTTTATATTTTTTTGAATATTCCACATTTCTTACTTTTATTTATTTTTTCTAAATATTTAAAATCACAAAAAATATTCTCTTAATTTTTCACATTTTATTTTATTATTTTTATTATTTTTTGGACATAGAAATAGTTTATTAATAATAATATAACTTATTTTCTTAAATAAAATTTGTAAATAATACAAAAATATCATATATTTTTAGTTTTATTATTTATACACTTAAATAATATTTTCTCACACTTTTTAATTTTTTAACACTTTTGTATATATTTTTATTTATTTTTCTTGTACATAAATAAATAATATAGAATATATTTTCTTAAAACAAAAATTAGGGTTTTCACCCTTTCACAAATAATCATTTTATTTTCTTTTTTTAGACATAAATAATTTATTTTACATACATAAAATAAATACAAAAACATCCTTTGCATATTTATATTTATTTGTACATTTAAATATTTGTCTATTTATTTATTTGTGCAATATTTCAATTTGGTTGTAATAATAGTTTTAGGGTTTATTTTTGAGCAATATCCCCTTATTCAAACTTGTACCCCTCTCCCCATAATAATGTTGTAATAGTCTTAGATTTACTTTTACGCATTTTATCGCTTTCAAATGCCATGATAGTAAGATTAGGGTTTGTATGCAAAGAACCAAAATCAAACAAATAGCTTGACTAAACACAAGACAAAAATGCATGAAAAATGACAACACAATGCACTTAAGTACCCCTAGGGTTTCATCCACTTGTTGCCTTAAAAATGGGCATGGTATACATGCTAGGTATCTTGGCAAAACAAAACAAAACAAAAAGATCATAGTCCCTCGATGACGCTATCTTGGTTTCCTATACAAAAATGATCTAGTCCCTCAAAAATTAGCTAAGATACTTGGCAATATTGTTAAGATGGTCATACAATGACCCACGCCCGTCCCATTTAAACATCCAAAGACAAGGTTGTTTACCAAATACAATGGTAAAACAACAATGTCAAAGGGTTAAAAATGTGTAGGAAAGATCTTTGAATAGGGTAGACAACTCCTAGTTACTTGATCAAACTTGCAAACCATCCTTGCTATTTTCAAACATCTCACAACACAATTTCAAAACATTTTCCCAACAAACTTTCAAACATTGAAACATTTTTCAAAAGACAAACACCTTTGTATACATTCAAACAAGAATCATTACAAAGGTTTCCAAAACGATGACCTATTTTCAAAATACTTTCAAAACCACACACAAAAGCACCATTTCAAACAATCGAAAAGCAAAAGCAAGTGATCTAAAACAAGTAACTAAGAGCCCATGGAAAACCATAGATGAAAAGGGTGCTAGCACCTTCCCTTTCCATAATCTACCCCCCGAACCCAAAAACAATCTCAAAGGTCTTTCCTGTGCTTTTTTACCTTTCCTTTTGGATAAAATAAAAGTCGGTGGCGACTCTTACTAAACTGAAACATTTGCGAACACAAACACAAAACCTCAAGTCAGTTCTCCCACCGCATCACACAAGACTTCGGGGAGGGGAATTAGTTACATAGCCAAAAAACCCGCAAAAGACGATAAATAAAAGAAAGTCCTAGATTAAACTATTACAAACCAGTAAGCAGTTACAAAATGTTGGCAAAATAAATGATAAACGCGCGGCGAATTAAACACGAGACAATTAGGGTTTTGACCCCTTCACTAATCCTACTTGTGGTTGATTAAAAAAAGTTTTTGTTTTGTTTTAAGAAAATAATGGAATTGTTAAATTAAATAAAAATCCTAAGTCTAATTAATTCTAAATTATGAAAAGGAAATTAAATTAATTTTAATCGATGACCTATTTTTGTATTTTATTTATTTAAGAAAAAGAAAGAGCAAAATTGAATTTAATCAAAAGTTTAACCTAATTCCTAGTTGATTTTATTTTTGAAAACAAATTATAATTTTTTCTAATTTAAACTAAACTAAATTAATTTTGATAAAGAAAATTAAAAAAAAAAACTAATCCTAATTTTGTGAGATATTGATTTTTATATTTTTTATGAAAAAAGAGATTAATTTGTTAATTGAATAAATATTAAAAGAATTAAATAAACAAAGAAAAAAGAAATAAGAAAAAGAAATAAGTGGGCCTGGTTGCAGTGCTGAAAGAGGGGGTGAAAAACTGAATTTCTGGGCCCAAAAAGGCTAAGGCCTGTTTGACTTCGCCCTAATCCAGTATGCATGCTTGACTCAGGCGCATGGTGGTCCTTCCAAGGTGGCATGTTGATTTGGGGACATTGATGGATCAGAAGGCCAGATCTTGATGGTGCACGGTGAGTATCTTGGCTTGCAAAGCGTTAGATCACTTGTTAAAAAGCATTAAGAATGAAGGTTGGGACCTGGGAATCGAACCCAGGTCCTTATGCATATTTCCACCCCCACGCTACCATCTGAGCTACGTGCTTAATTTGTATATACAATAATAAACAATTATTATATAATGAAAATAAAATGTTGAATTTTAAAACACGCGAAATTCAAATCACCCAACCAGGGGGTGCCACGCATCCATCTTCTTCCTCCCATCCATCGTTTTAGATAGCAACACTTTTACCTACGGACATGTCACTGTAGCTACAAACCTGTGCATTTCAAAAATTGCATACAAGCAATATAAATAAGATTCAAGACCATGGATCAACTGAGTTTGACCCTCTGATCACAATGGTATCCTTCATTAGGGCCAATTGTTCCTGCATTTGAAAGCCCCAAAACAACAAAGCAAACCCTAGCTATGGCAGATGTTCATACAAGTGTTAGAAATACAATTAAATGGTATCAAAAGCTTGCAACCTCAAAAACAAACACGAATATATCATTAAAATATGCAATGGATGAGTGAATCAATGAAATTGTATTCGAAATTGGAAGCATGTCGTGATACTTGTATCTTGCAATTCCAGGCATGAGAGAGCTTGCAAATGGGTGGGATTCCTTCTGGAGATGTCCAGCAATCAATTGGCAATCTGAGAATGGCACGAATTGGCCTCTAGTACGGAAATTGGATCACCACTTTTCTTGAAATTTTTTGAGTTTTCTTTCACCTCTGCATGGCTGCTTCTAACCCCTTCATGCCTTGGAAATGTCCCATATATATTAGAGAATGCATTAGGGTTGTAAAACTAATCACATCTTTGGAAGTTTTTCAAGATTTGATTTTATTTTCATGGCATATGTAAACCTTCCAAATTTGGCTCAAATCTAATCTTTTTCAACCACATTGGCCTTGCACGATTTGATCTTCATTTGACAGCATATAATATCTTCTTTCAATGCAAAAGATCATCCCTAAAATGCAATATATGATTTATTAGGATTTATTTGTTTTTATTTGAATTTTAAAAGAATAAAAATCAAAATAAATTAAATAAATGAGCAAATAAAGTATGGAGGGTCCCATAGGTTGTGGACTATGTTAGGAATGAGACGCAAGCATAAAAAGTTGGGCCCATTTAGCAAAAAATGCAAATTTGAGCATGTTTGACTTTTGGCAATTTTGCAAAAAAGGTCAACTTGGCCAATGCATAAATATTTCAATTTTGACCCTAGAGAGGTGTTCTTGGACTTTTTATGAAGCTTAGGATGTCCTCTAAGCAACCCTTTTGATCCCATCTCAATTGATATTCCATGTTCGTGTATGTAGCCTTGACCTAAAAGGTGTTTTTGTTGACTTTTCAAAATGACCTATAATATCCAAATTCATATCTTCTTGTGAGTGCATATTTTGAACTTGGGAGATGAAGATGACTTGTAGTTAATTTCATCCTCTTAATAATGAGATTTGGATGGGTCATTTTTGATAAAGTATGAGAAATTTATGCTCGGTCAAAGTTGAATTGACTTTTCCTACAAAACCCTAATTTAGCAACTTTTGGGTTTTGATGAATTGTGAGCAATCCTTGAGGAATCATGGTCAACCCTCGATAAAATGATGAATGATACTTCAAAATGAGGATGTTGACCAAAAATCTTGAAGTTTGACTGTATGTGGGCCACAGTTGACTTTTGACCTAGCACAGTCGATTTCTAGGTATTTGAGCAATTGACTGAGCAAACTTCCTCTGCAAAGCTTGAAACTTGACATGGATGATCTTGAGAACATATTAGGATAATGGTGAGCATTTGGGATCCTTTGGACTCAAGCATCTCGGTGCAAAATGAAACCCTAATATGAGGTAGACTGCCTTAGGAGAGAGTTTGTCTGGTCAACATTGAACTTCCTTGAGCAATTTGGGGACCTCACTTGCCATGTGTTGAGGAATATGGGAGGGCAAATTTTGGGGTACAACACACGGGTTGCACGATATACCATTTGTCCTTGAAATCACAGACAGAGTCTATGTACATCCTGAACATTCTCTTGGATTGCTTAAGAGAGACACAACTATGCTTTCCTCCTTTAGACTGTCGTTGAAGGTGAAAAATCCTGAAGAACAGGGGAATCGTCGCTCTAATTCTAAGATACTGACAGGTGGTCTCAAACGCATGTATGAAGGCGATCATGTTGGGGTGCAGTTGGGAAGGCGCTAGAGACAAATGGTTAAAGACGCTCATTTGAAAGTCACTAAAGGGCAGACGAAGCCCTAAATCTTTGAAGATGACTTCGTACATGGGGAAACAATCCTCCGGGAAATTCAAACATATTCTAGCCGTATAGGATGTGCGAAAGATCATGAAGTTTCGTCTGAAACCTTCTTAGTGTCCACCATACTCGACAGCCGTGTACACCTCTTTCAGGCATTACTGAAGACCGATTTTGTTCCTCGGGGCTCTGGCCCGACCCAGGATAATGACACATCGCTAATAGCGTCAACCAAATGGTGATTCTCGTTGACTCCACTCACCTCCTCTACTTCGGCCTACTCGTCTATGGAGACCATTGACCATTTCACCTGTAAAGCAGAGGAAACCAGTGAATTCGACAGATAAATCAAATCCACCATTCCATTGTAAAACAAGTGAAAGGGGGTTGCTATGACCAAACCGCGTCGACAAACCCTTGTTCAGTGAGAAGCAAAAAATCTCATGAATGTCGTGAGGGGAGGATGAATTCCCCGGGAAATATCATGGGTTCCGCGAGGAGAAGATGAATTTCTCGGGCAATCCCATGAGTATTGCGAGGAGGGGACGAATACCCCGAGCGATCTCATGAGTTTTGTAAGGAGAGGGTGAAATCGACGAGCAATCTCATGAGTTTCACGAGGAGAGGATGAGTTTCATGAAGCAAACACATGACTTTCACGAGGATAAGTATGAATGTCCCGGGGCAAAATCCCTCCAATAGTAAAATTCATCGGGAAATCCACGAATTCATTGGGGAGACCCCTCCATAAATTTTCATAAAGTACAAAAAACATCTATAGACAAGAGTAATCGCAGAAAAACACTTACTTGAGTAAAATAGATATGGATTCTGCGGCGGAAGGTGAGGCTGCTATTTATAAAGAACTTGAAAATGTTACAAATGAACCCTTGAGCACTATTTATAAATCTTGTGCGAAAGACGAAGGGTCGCGTTGAATGACGTGTCAGCTATTAGTTTCTCTGCGGCACACGCGTTCAGAGTCATAATGATCTCTACTCCCTAGGCTATCATTCTACCCTAAGACTTATGCCACGTGGCCCTTGAAGTGATTTTCCTGCAAACTTTTCGTCTCCCCGCGAGTCGAGGAGCATGTGGACTATCCCCGCAAACACGCTCCAACTTTTATCCGAACATCTACCATATAAGAACGACCCTGTCTCTCGAAGAAATAGGGACCTTGACGAAGCTACACTCGTCAGATTGGCAAGTTGATCTTAAATCATATCTCCTCCCCTTAGGGGCAACGACTTGGAGGCTCCTGTTCTGAATTGGGTCTGCACTTGACTCAAATATCATGCAAGGTCCAATCCAACTATGTTGCAGGAGAAGACTAGCAGACAGGTTCACACCTGCCCTTGACCATGTCAGACAATAAATCATAAGAAACATAAGAAAGCATCCAAGCTTTATTTGCACTTAAAAATTACTCTTATTTTCCATTGTTTATGCAAGTTTGAACTTTAAAGTTTCTTATTATTCTGTTGTTACTATTCTACTGCTATATCAAAGTTTCAATTTCGGGTGTATTAGATCAAAAGCCTTTTTGGAGCATCTTAATTTCAGAGATATTTATTTAATTTAAGGTTTTATTTTAATGTCTTACCAATGAATGATATGTATATCTATGCTATTTCATCGTTAATCATGTTTGAGTAAATCAATTATAGCATGAGAGATGAAAATTTTATTGTCTTACCGACAAACCTCATGCGAATATAAATCATAATGCGAATGAAATTTTTCTTTTCTACTTTTTGTTTCAAAAAAGGAAAGACGTTCGCTACGAAGGTGGATACACAAAGATAATGTTTATGCGCTGAAAGGGCATAAACTGTATCCAACTTAGAAATCATAACGATTTGGTTTGAGATTGTGAAAGCGCTTCTAAATTAATTGAGGGACCACTTTTATTTTGTAAAAGGTCTATGAACTTGCAACTCGTGCAACGGAAAATAGATGGTTTGCAGGTTTAGAGTCCGGTGACATGCCCAAGAAAGTGGGTGTTGCCACTAGTTTCAGTATTTTTCACAAAAAAAATAATTCTCTTAATAATCGACATTGGAATTTGTATGAGTGAAATTGGAAGAGAAGAAAAATTGTTTTAGAATTTCATTTTTAATATTACAGAAATCAAATACTTATATTTCCGCGCAAACAAACTAGTTTTTACATAGTCTTAGATACACATAGAAATGATAGAGAAGAATACTTAATCATTAGTCTATGAGTCTTAGATACACATAGAAATGATAGAGAAGAATACTTAATCATTAGTCTATGAGAATGATAACTCTTTTTATTACTTCGATATATATGTATACTTGCAGCCCATCACCCCCTTACAATGACCCAACTATTAGAGAAAAGTTGGGAAGGGGTGATGTTAATGGTCTTTAAGACCTTTAACTCAAAAAGGGTAAAGGGGATCTACACCCCCATGTCTAGCAGAACATATGCATATACCGGGAAGTATTAGTCAATTACTCCCTAAGGTCACCTCATGCATGCCTTATAACCATTTACACAAGGTTTCAAAATGACATCCTCCTCTCAGACCAATATATAAGATTGTTAACCCTTCATAAAATTCCTTCACTCTTGATTTGATGATGAATACATAGCTAAAGCTCACCACGTTTTCGCATAAATAATCCATGCTTGCATCATTGGAGGCCATCACCACCGGGCCTAAGAAATAAGAGACCAAATATAAGAGCTACTTGTAACGCTACTACAACCTACCCTCCCGAACATGTCTCTCAATTATGTCCCAATCAACACTCCCATTTTCGTGTTTCGTGTTTGCAATATAACAAGCCAACTCATATATCTTTTCTCGATTTTTTTTAGTTCAACCACCTTTTCATTTTTGTCACACTCCCTAAGTAAATATAGTAGAAACTCTTTAAATTAATACTCGATAAATTAATAAACTCTCTAAAATAATAAATATGTCTGGTCCCGACTTGGGCCAATGTAAAAAATTGAAAAAAAACTCGATAAAATAATAAAATAATAATTTTTCGGGAGATCTCTTTATAATTTTCGGTCCCAAGAAAATCATAAATTAATAATTCATAGAAACTGAAAAAAAATATATTACACTCTATTGAAATATGATTCAATAGTTGTCTGTTTTCCTTTAAAGTTCAAGTCTATTTAGAGCTCATCTCTAACTTTTCTTATTGTATCCAATAGCTCAAGTGTTGTATTTTTGTATTGTATCATAAAGTTGTGAAGAATGTTCGACGCCATACGTGCTTCCTTTCGCATAACAGGCTCCAAAGACACCGTATCATATTTTCCGTCATCCTCTGCATTATTCTCAATGATAGTATTGAAACCGCCGGCAGAAAACATAGAGCCGCCACCGAACTTTATTTATCCCGAAGGAAGGGGAAATATCGATAAAACCACGAGGGAATGGATAAGATGGTCTTGCGACCAAGAGAAAGGGTAAGGGAGTCGGTTATGCGAGGGGAAGGTATTAGCACCCCTTGCATCCGTTGTATTCAACGAGATCTATTTTGTTTGTTTGTCTTAAGGGGTGTATTTATCTATAACTATGCTTGCTTAAGGGGAAATGAAAGGTTTTTGATTATTGCGTTCATGAGGGTTTCGCGACCCTTTGCCTACGTATCCAATGAAGGAATCAGAACACCGTAGTTCCTCTAGAAAAAGGTTGATTTGTTTGTGTTTTTTAGTGGGCGACATTAACGCACGCATTCTAGCAATAGGCACGGCCGGTATCGCGGTAGAATGGGGATAACATGCCCTTCGGGGGAGTTTTGATTTGTTGAGTGTTTTGTGGGTTTTAAGATATGTTCAAGTAATGATTAAAGAGTGTTTTTGGATTTTTTGGTTTGTTTACTTGTTGATTTTATCTTGCCATACGCGCCTAATTACTAGCATTTGTACAAAGTAAATAAAATGCAGAAAGATAAAATCCTACACTATTACAACCATATCAAAATGCATAAAAAATATGAAGGAAAAAATAAGATAAAAGTAAGAAAAATGAGTGTCTTTCAACCCAGGCAGTAGCACCCTTCGACTTGCATTCTGTTGGTCTCCTTCGATTGGGGCTAGCACCAGTGAGGTCATGGGCTTCGATTAAGGGCTGGCACCAGTGAGGTTCTGTCCTTCGATTGGCCTGGAAGTCAGTGTATGGCGAAGCCTTCTGGTTCTGCATTTGTTGCCTTGTTGTCTTCTTCGACTGGAGGTTGAAAGCAGTGAGGGAATGCCTTTCGACTGAGCCTGGAAGTCAGTGAAGGCATACTTTTCGTTTGGGCCTAGAAGTCAACATGGTTTTCCTCCTGGTTGTCTCTTTCATTTGACCTGGAGAAAGAGGGTAGAAGCGAGAATCTTTGTTTCCTATTTCTTGTTTCCTGTTTCTTTCATTTCAAGCGTTAAATGGAAACATGGCCTGAGGCCATGCTAGTATTTGTCTTGTAAATAGTTTAATAGTTAAAGCAAGTTCAGGTAAACAGAAAGCAAAACGAAAGGCTTAGCTCTAAAAAATATGTTAAAAAGGGTGGAAACGAAAGCAACAATGGTATGTACATGTTTCAAACGAAAGGGAAAATTACTATGCCATGGAACGAAAAGTTCAAAGGTAAGAATAACTTACCTTGCTTCAGGCCTTGAATGGATATGGGTTTCGAACTTGAACTGCTACCTGGACGTTTCTGGAATTCGAAGAGTAGTCACAGGGGGTTCGCTTTTGGTTCAAAGAGTTGTCACAGAAGGTTGTCTTTGAGTTTGAGAAAACTTTTATGTGTGGGGTGTTCTTCAGAATCGAAAGAGGTGAGTGTTTGGGATTATGAGTTTTTTTGATTTCTCAAGTGTTAAGGAACTTGAGAGTTTTGTTGTGTTTGAGAAAATTTGGGGGATTCGTTCCTCTGGTCCAAAGATCCTCTCTTAAACATGTGTTGGAGCCTCTTATTTATAGGCAAAGTTGACTGAAGTTTTTGGAGGGAAAACAAAATAATTTGAACAATTTGAGTAAACTTCTCTTTGTAGCCTTCGAGGGATAGTGCTTGTATGCTATTTCGGTGCAAGAATGGGGCAGTGTTTCAGGACTGCTGTGCAGCAGTTTTGGCCAGTGTATCATGCCTGAACTTGGCAGCAAGCATCTTTGAATATCTCATCCTTTCATTTTGACCCTCCTTCGACCAGATTCTTCTTCCAAACATATTGTTCGACTTTCCTCCAACAAGTGTCCTTCGAACAAATCACCTTTGTGCATAATTTGAAGGGGCCATCAACCATGTGCTGAAGTTTGTCAAGGATGGAAATGCAGCACACTAAAGAGAAATGTTGTCCAGTCGAAGCTAGTACAAACGTAGTCAATGTTTTGTCGAAGCCTTGTGGTCGAAACAAGCTAATGCCCAGTCGAATCTTGTATCGAAGAAAACATATTGCCAAATCAAAAGCTCATGCTCGAAGGAAGCATATTGCCCAATCAAAGCATGTGGATCAAAACAAACATAAAAGGAGTCATTTCCTTGTGTCTTTTTAGCATGAGGGAAGTTCCTGGCTTCTAAATTGAAGGGCGCTTTTTTCAAGGGAAGCAAGAACTTAGTCAAATCTTGTATGAAGATACCCCTTGGCTCAAACGAAACTTGTATGAAGCAAAGTATGCAAGAGGCCCTTGGTGTAAGTGGATTCGAAGGATGCATAGAGATGGTTACTTTGTCCCATTGAAACTTGTCCAAACGAAGCAAGCATGCAGGCAGCAAACTCGTCCAGTCGAAGCAGGTTTGTAGGCAGTAAACTTGTCCAAATCGAAGTAGTCTTGCAGGCAGCAAACTTGTCCAGTCGAAGCAGGTTTGTAGGCAGTAAACTTGTCCAGTCGAAGCAGGCTTGTAGGCAGTAAACTTGTCCAAGTCGAAGTAGGCTTGCAGGCAGCACGCTTGGTGAATCGAAAAGGTTTCCTTGCAGGGGGCATGTGTGGCAAACATGTCATGGCCTGTGTTTGCAAGCATGTAGGCAGCACACTTGTCCAATTGAAAGGCTGAATCGAAGGAGGTTTCAAATCCAAACGAAGGATGTACCTAAACTTGCATTCGAAGGAGGCTTTAAGTTCAAAATGAAGGACATGCCCAAGTTGCATTCGAAGGAGGCTAAGAGTCAATCGAAGGATGTAATCCAAGTTGCATTCGAAGGAGGCCAAGAGTCAATCGAAGGGTACTGAATCGAAGTTGCATTCGAAGGAGGCCAAGAGTCAATCGAAGGGTGCTGAATTGAAGGAGGCTAAGAGTCAATCGAAGGGTGCTGAATCGAAGAAGACATGTTTTCCTCCAAATTTGTCAAAATAATATTTTTATCTGTTTCCTCTCTTTTGACAGTTTCCTTTTAATTTTGGTACTAGAAGATCCCAATGCACTTGTGCAAACTTAAACCCTGAGAATCCTTGTGAGAAAAGCCTAATACACTGAGCTTTGAGCCACCCTCGAGGCAGGCGACAGAAAAATATTCACAGAAACCAAAAACTCGAAACCCTAGCATCTTGACCAGCACACACAGGGAAATAAACCCTAATCCAGGCTCTGACAAAATTGAGCGAGAACCAACCTTGTAATGTGATGACAAAATTCGTTCCACGATCCACTAATCGAGAACCAGATGCGCTTCCTTTTTACCTGATAAGAAAACCTCAAAACAAGATTAGACAAAAAGAGGGCGTAGCCCTAATACTTCAAACCAAAGCGCTTGATCCCATGAGATGTGGGATATGCAAATGACTGAATGATAAAATGATGCAAATGGAATGCAAAGTTTGAAGCCATACAAGAATAAAAGAGATAGGGCAAATTTGGGGTATGACAACTGCCCCTATTTAATCGTCTTAAACCTGAAGGCGAGATTGGCGTCAGCCTTTCGAGAGTTCAAGGTGGAAGATGATTAAATACCAGGACCCGAAATTTTCCCTGGAGAGATGGTGTAAGTGTTATTCACTGGTGTGAATGTTTGCTTGGGGAAAGACAAACTTGTCTTCTGGTGGACTGATCATGATGGATAAAACATGGTTGGAAAAAGGTAACTTATACTGGGGTAACAGTGCCAATACAAGGTTCTTGAGGGAGTGAGTGGTAGAGTGATTGGAAGGATATGGTTGACGATGTCGTGATGACTGAAAGTAGAATTACTTGACAAAATGATAACTTAAATGCAATGAGTAGAACTTGATGACAACAGAGAATCTATCAAGCGGTATTTCACGACCCAAAAAGAAAGGCAAAGATAATGGGTAAAGATCGGCGTATAATCTATGACCCAAGAGAAAGGTAAAGTGAGGGTAAGACCTACGGGCGACCTACGACCCTATAATAGATAACGTGAGGATAAGACCTATAAGTGACCTACGACCCTAGCAAAGATAATGTGAGGGTAAGACCTACGAGCGCCCTACGACCCTATGAAAGATAACGTGAGGGTAAGACCTACGAGCGACCTACGACCCTAGTAAAGATAACTTGAGGGTAAGACCTACGAGCGACCTATGACCCTAGAAAAGATAACATGAGGGTAAGACCTACGAGCGACCAACGACCCTAGCAAGGATAATATGAGGGTAAGACCTACGAGCGACCTACGACCCTAGCAAAGATAATATGAGGGTAAGACCTACGAGCGACCTACGACCCTAGCAAAGACAACATGAGGGTAAGACCTACAAGCGACCTACGACCCTATGAAAGATAACGTGGGGGTTAGACCTACGAGCGACCTATGACCCTATGAAAGATAACGTGAGGGTAAGACCTACAAGCGACCTACGACCCTAGCAAGGATAACGTGAGGGTAAGACCTACGAGCAACATACGACCCTATAAAAGATAATGTGAGGGTAAGACCTACGAGCGACTTACGACCCTAACAAAGATAACGTGAGGGTAAGACCTATGAGCGACCTACGACCCTATAAAAGATAATGTGAGGGTAAGACCTACGAGCGACCTACGACCCTAGTAAATATAACGTGAGGGTAAGACCTACGAGTGACCTACGACCCTATGAAAGATAACGTGAGGGTAAGACCTACGAGCGACCTACGACCCTAGCAAAGATAACGAGAATATTGAGAGTTGGTGGGAGTATGACGTACTGGAACCCTGGTTTATTTTAGTTGGTAATGTAATAACAGATGTTAACTGGGAATTATGAGGATGAAATTCTTTGTGAGGATGTTTTGTTTATTGGGGATTGATCTGGCTCATGCTTCATATGCATTTGAAGTGTGACATGATGATCCATAGATATGCTATGCGTTTGAGGATGCAATGCAGTATGTCGTGATGATTATTGTGTAAAAAATGTTAAAAACTCATTGGGATCTGTTGTCCGTCATCTTGAGGTACCAATATGGACTGGTGCTTGAATTTGAGAGAAATGAGTTATATCCTTGTCGAGCTCACTGGGGATTAAATCTTGTTAAGGAGGAGTAGCTTGATCTGACTTCCTTCATGTATTGGACTTCTTGTGAATAACTGAATAGAGACATGGATCTCATCAAATGCCCCAAGTTTTCTCTATTGCCAGGGAGGAAAGGGGTCCCGTCTGACTTTCCTTACTTCACTAACCACTTGGGGATTAGGAGATGGACATTAGTGTCTTCAGATGCCCCGAGTTCACTTCATTGTTGGGGAGTTGCGTATTTAAACATCTGCAGGGAATGATGATGATCCCGAGGATGTTAACTGAACCAAAGTGAACGTCATGACACTCTTAGCTTGATTGAATTTGTACGAATGACAGGAATCTTCTTGAGTAGCTCCCTAAGATCGGAGGAGGAATGCCCCTGTCTGCAAGGATCTCTTCGAGTGGAATGCTGGAAGATTCGTGTCATAATACAGCGCGAAGTGGCATGCCCCAATATCTGCCTCTGATCATGGATTCTTGTAGAGATTTGTCGAATCTCGACGTAACTGCCCCAGGTTGCACAAATTTTGAATAGGTTACTCAGCCTGATTCCCCCAGTTTGAAGTTTAAAGAGATTTATCGACATGATTTCCTCTGATTGACTGGCAAAATATGGGAGAGATTCATTGACGTGATAGCCTCTGATTGGCAGCTTGAGGGAATGCCCCAGAATAAGATCCATCTTTGTTTTTTGACAAGTTTCTGCGTTAATCGTCCTTCGAGATGACCATGTTTTCAAATGATGCTCATCACGCAAGCTTACTTGATGTTCAAAAACTTATTTATATGCAACGAATGTTTGTCTAAGAATGATGATTCTAATGCAAATTCTATGCTTGTCTTGAAGTTCAAAAACTTTTATTGAAATGATGTCGAAGCATCAGTTTTTTTTTGTTTTGTTTTTTTTATGAATAGGTGACGTGTTACCAAATCAAATTTTAGTACATCCCCGAGGAGTCAGGTTACCGTACTCTCGCTACAGTATTGCTTTTGAATTAACCCATGCTTCAGTTAGGACTTTTAAGGGTTGTAACGTGGCCTGGTTCACAGTTTTAGAAAAAAAGGATTTAAGGCTCAAAGTTATTTGGTGCCCACCCATTCTCTATGATGTTCTCCATTCCTATATTCAGTTAACACGATACGAGCGCTCATCTCCCGAGAAGAGAGTTTGCGATGATTGAGGAACCATGGGGGTTTCTAAGACCCGACAATCACTGGCTTCTTGGCGTCTGATCACTTGATCTTGTTCTTTGCTGAGGATTATTTATTGTTTTTTATTTCACTTTCCCTAATTTTTTCCTGGACAATTTCCTGATTTTGAAGTTGCAGTCCAGCGGGATACCCTGACTTTTGCCTAAGTCTCCTGTTTTTCATGTTTTGACTTAACGGGGCTTTTTGTCTCTTTCTTTTTGAACAAGTTATTGATCTTCGTGCCATCTTAGATTTATTGGAAATGGTTGTGGTTGTCTGAGTCCTGGATAGATGAAGAATAATTGTTATGGTATCGTCATCTGCTGACCTCCTGATTGTGCAAGAGATACCCATCGGGATATCGTTCTCTTCGATGCATGTTGCTGGCAGGTGACAGTTTATCATTGTGGTGTTGACTTCTCCTATCCCTTTGATGGATAACCATTGTTGTATCGCTAGGAACTCCCTCTTGACGAGTTCTGGATGCTCGATCGGATTAACTGAAATCTACCCGCCCCGGGGTTAAAAATGAGGGTTTTTATGTGTAAAATAAACTCCTACTCCAAAGCTCGAAAAGGGTTGACGAGGGTCTATCTTCCTTATAACTTCGGTGTTTGGGGATTTAAAACAATGCTTGCACATCATCAGCAAGGTTTTATTCAAAAGCATACCGTTTGAGAATCTAAGTATCATATCTTCATCATCCTCCCTCAAGAGTTATATTTATTATTATTTTTCTTTAAATTAAAAAAAGAGTTTAGCATCAAAAGCAAGTACAATAAAAAACGTAAATGAGTGAATACGAATGGATTAGTTCAAGACAAACACAGTCGATGCATGGTGATTCAATATAAAAAGTCAAACAATTTTGCATACAACGTGTACTGAACAAAACAAGAAAGGTTACAAATGATAATGCAAATGAAATTAGAAATTGCCATGTTCAGGAGACTTCTTTAGCACTGGCTCAAATGAGGAGACGCTCTTGCAGTCTTGACACTTATCTCAGCAAGAGGATTAAATCCATTACCAGACCCTTTGGAGTGAACGTGATAACTTTGGCATCAAGGAGGTCTTGAACGTTGTTTTTTAATGCCCTACAATTCTCAATTGTGTGGCCTGGAGCCCCTGAATGGAATTCGCAACGAGCACTGACATCATACCCTCATGGGAGAGGATTTGGTGTAGGACCTGAAGAAGTGAAAAACACAAGAAGGGGGGTTGAATTGTAAAACTTGAAAAACAATTGCAATCAACACGATATTTTTATCTTGGTTCGTTTGATCTCAAACTACTCCAGTCCAACCGTCAAGGTGATTTCGCCTCTCTCCAACGAGGTCTTAATCCACTATATTCAACTGAATATTACAACTGCTTTAACAACTGCTAAAGCCTTCTTGATTCAAACCACAAACCGGTTTCTCAAGGTAATACTTTCTTAAAGATAATAGAAATCTAGGTGTGTTGAATGTTTTCTACAAAAAACTGTTTATCACAACTGTGATACTACACAATTTAAGCTTATAAGAACTAGAGTGCTAAAATAATTGAGTAAAGAATTTGAAAGCTTTAGCAAACTGAGAGTGAGGAAGATGATGAATAGCTTTAGGCGTGTAGAAGGTTGTAGAGCATTATCCAATTCAATCTTCAGGTTTATATAGCATTGGAAATAAGGTACGTTGGGAGTCAGTTAATCCGTTTCAATGCCAATAACATTCTTTCCAAATTGAGAAGATCTTTTCTGGAATGATGCCGTTGGTAATAAAGCATCTTGAATGCACAGTACCGTTGCCACTTAAGCGTGTTCTGGCTTTGGCTCATTCTGACGCTGCTTAGGTGTTGATGAACTGTTGTTTTCTAGATCAGAGTTCAGATGGTTAAGCGCAGATCTGTTCATCAAGCTTCAGCGTAAGCACAAGTTGATCTTTTGATTCTGGCATCTGATATAACATCTTCTGATGCTGATGTTGATATCTCATCTTCTGATGCTGATGTTGATATCTCATCTTCTGATGCTGATTATGATGTTCTCTTGCTGATACCCATCAGAGTTTCTGTAAAACAGAACGTAATTTTTAGGCAGCATATATGTCTTACATGAATCATATAATTAATATATCTTTGCATTTTGTTATCATCAAAACTTAAGCTTAGGGTAGTAGATTCAAACTTTGTTCTAACAATCTCCCCCTTTTTGATGATGACAAAAACTAGATATTTTTTAATTGAAAATTAGAGTGAAAAGTATCAGAGATAACTAAATAATAAGTTGTATCATAATTAAATAGGAAGTTATCAAAGATAAGAGGATAAGGGATAAAGAGATATCAGAGTTTAGATCGGAGATACTCCCTGTGATCGGTGGAAATAGAACTGACTGTTTAAAGCTGGTTCGCGAAATGTCGCGGTAAGCAAGAGTCGCCACCGTCTTTTATGTTCTCCAACAAGGAAAGGACAAAAGCACAACAAAATTCCTTCTTTGAGATGTCTCTCGGTTCGGGAGGTAGATTTATAGAAAGGGAAGGTGTTAGCACCCTTTCTATCCATGTTTATCCATGGGCTCTTAGGTACTTGCTCACTATGTTTTCAAAAATTGTTTGCTTTCCAAATGTGTGTGGGTTTTGAAAAAGTTTCGTTTGAAAAATTTCTAAGTAACTCTTGTATCTGTCCTCAAGAGTGTATGAAAAATTTGTTTGAAATCTTTTTGAAAGTGTCAGTGTGAAAAGTTGTTTTGTTTGTTTGAAAGAGAGCAGATACCCAGGAGAATCTACCTACTCTAAGGAATTAGGCTGTGTAAGAGTCCTTTAGATAGTGTTATCCCACCATTGAGAGGTAGGTAGCACTGTCGTTGGAGTTATTCGGGTCAATTCGATGATTAGGGACAGTGTGGTCACCAAAGCAATAGTAGGACGCCTTAGCGGTAACCCTAATGTCCTAGATCCTTTTTATCCGAGGCAACCGTTTCGAGGCAACTGGATCTTTAGACAGGAGGGCGACCTTTAAAACACCCTATACTTGATGACCATCTCGAGGCAACCAGTGAGGCATACCCTAGGAGTGGCATGTGCATGTGTGTTATTTCAGTTTATGTTTATCTTTGAACATGAATTTTTGTGAGCTACGGATTGATTTTATTTGTCAAGCAAGTCTTGTCATGCATAATTAACAGTTAATGATTGCGGAAAGTAAATTGCGGAAAATTGAATATACGCTATTACAAGGCGTCGGGTATTTACATCGCCAAAAACAAACCCTTTAATTTAAATTGCGGAAAGTAAAATAAAGCAATAAATAAATAAAGTTCTAATTAAAGTTATTACATTCCGGAAGCAAGTACAATAATATGGGAAAATGGATCGCGTGCGGGAAATTAAATTGGATGCGAGTTTTTTGGGTTTTGACCCTTTTTTGAAAGAAAGTGATTTTTTTGGTTATTTTTGAATTAAATGGAATTAAATTAAATGAACAATTAAATTAAATTAAATAATGAACATATTTTTGGATTTTTGAGTTTTTAAAGAAATAAAATAAATTGAATTAATGCTAATAAAAACCTAATATTCTAAATTGATTTTAAATATTGCAAAAAATATCAAAAGTTAAATCTAATTAAAGCTAAATTGATTAAATTAATTTATTTACAAAAATAAAAGTGATGAAGTTAATTTTAATAAATAAAATATTTTTTTGTGTTTTTGATTTTATTAGGAAAAATGTTAATTGGTTAGTGATTAATAAAAAGAATAACGATTAATTAATTAAAGGAATATAATACAAATAGAGAGAAAGTTTAGGAGTATACGAGCCTGATTGGAGGGGTGAAACAGCTATTGGTGTCATGTGTAAACTGTTTTGTTTTGACCATTTATGTTTTGGCTTTTGGCCATTTGTGTTCTGGCTTTTGGCCATTTGTGTTATGACCTCAACGTTCCTTAACCTTCTCAGGATGTCTGTCTCGCCATGTATTGGTGTCATGTGTAAACTGTTCTGTTTTGGCCATTTGGATTTTGGCTTTTGGCCATTTGTGTTTTGGCCTCAACGTTCCTTAATGAACCTGCAAGGGATCCTGTCTAAATCTGCAGGGTTGAATCTCATGAACACATTAAATAAATTACTATATATCATAAAATACAAATAAAGCCAATATATGAAGAAATTTAATGTTTAGGCCAATATGACATGTATGAATGATTATACCCTTTTGATCATGGAGATCAAATCAATCTTACCCTTACTGGAAAAGTAGTGACATGAATGCTTTTATGCCCTTTTGATCATGAAGATCAAGCCAACCTTACTCTTACTGAAGAAGTAGTAAGATGTTGGTTTGTAACTGAATGACTTGTTTGTAGTGAGAGAGGGATTTGTAATAAGGATTTAAAGGTTTTAGGGTTCTTGAAAGAATTTGATATTCTGACAGTGTTGTGGCCAGGTTTTTTTTCTCTCCTCTTGGTTTGTGTGAAAAGAATGTGATTATATAATGGAAATTAGGGTAAAGAAAATGGGCTTTGAATGTGCAATTGGGCCTCCAATGTTCATTTGAGTTCGTCACTTTCCAGGCTAAATCGCATGGACTTAAGTGCAATTTTTGAAGTTGAAAAGTAAAAACAAAATGTAGCCGATATCGAGAACTAACTCCTGTCCGAAAATCGGCTCAATCGGATAAACGGTGAATTAGTTATGAATTTTTGAAGATTCAGCTCAGACAAACTTATTTTGGGCTCCAGTGTCGACTCTGACACGTTCTTCAATAAAAAACTGGTATTGATCGGAGCATAATCCGGTCTCGACTTTTGAAGAAAAGTTGTAGATCTATGAGTCAGTGACCTTGTGTAAAAATATGAGCCCAATCCGATAAAAATTGACCGAGTTATGAATTTTCGAAGTTTCGGCCCAGATGAAATAATATTCAGCATTCAGGATTTTCAGCGTGTCACGCACTCTGAGCAAACAACAAAGGCCTTTTGAATACCGTTTGAACTCAATACCTTATGTGAAAATGTAGCCAACTCAATTTATGAAATTTTGGCGCCGGAACCAGCTCGATACGATGAAAATCGACCAAGTTATGATTTTCTGAACATGATGCAAATAAACTTTTGTCACAAATTTTCTGTACGAAAATACTTGATAAATCCACATTTTTGAAGACCTTCTGATCGAAATTGGTTTCCAGCCGTGAGAGTTGAAAACGTAGATAATGTCAAGACGGAATTTCGGCCACCGGAATGGGTTCAAAACGAGCCACGATCTTCAAGTTATGAATTTTTTAGCGCGTAAAAATTGCACTTTCAGCACACTTTTTCACCGTATTTCTTCAAGAAAACTCACACATTCGGATACCTTCTTTAAAGAATTGACTCTTGAGCCGAACTTGAATTTGAGAATACGTTATCAGAGATATCTTGGCGAAAGAACACCTGAATATGACGCGCCGGGTTGGACTTGTGAATTTTTCTTGAAATGTTTTGAGAAATATGGGAGGGCAAATTTTGGGGTACAACACTCCCCCTAAATTTATTACTTCCCTTTTTTATTCCAAGAGTTCTTCAGGATCAGATCTTTACTGACTTTCTTTGAACATCAGAATATCAGAGCTTCAGACCAGAATATCAGAGCTTCGGTGTATCAGAGATGATTAACTTCTTGTACCTGTAGGCTTATGCAAAATAGAAAACATTCAAGTATATCAGAGTGTTAGAATGTTTGAGACTTTTTGTCTCAGTAATCCGTTATTGAAAAATATCATTCTTGTTCTCCCCCTTTTTGTCAGCAATCAAAAAGTGCAAGTAATATAAGCTAAAACGATCAGAGCAGAAAAACTGTTATATTTAATTCAGAGCATGAACAGAGTACAAAAAACATGGAAAGAAAACAATGACAATATCATGAATGAAAAACTAAGGTTGGGGTGGAAGGCGTGTGAACAGAGTCTCTAGCATTGTCTTAATCTGATCAGCAGTTTCATTCTGCTTGTGCACCATGCTGACTATTGTATCAATCTTGCTATCTTGCACATCCATCCTTTCCTTCATCTTCTGATCATTCTCATCCATTCTTTGCTGCAGACGAATATCATTCTGCTTCAGCTCTTCCAGAGTCTGCCTGTCCAAGGCAGCTTGAGAAACATCAGAAGCAGGATGCTTCCGAGAGCTTTCTGCAACATCTTCAGCTTGACTAACATCTTCAGCTTGAATAGTCTGATCTTCTGCTTGCTGAGCTTTTGAGGCTGGACGCTTTTCAGACCATGGCTCACTATCCATAAAGAGCACTTCGTCCTGTGGCAGCTGACTTTCAACTTCCTTCAGCAGCTTGCTGAAGTTCTGTTGTGCCTGTTCATAATTGATGTCTTGCAGCTTGAGGGCTTCAGCGCGTACCCACTTTCTGAATTGAGTCCAGAGATGGTATGAAGCGGCAGGGTCAATCATTCCAGGACAAACCTGCTTCAGAGAAGCAATCCAATTCTGCAAGCCTGTTTCAAAATTCAAAATGCCAGCACCAACATCTAGTTGTTTGGGTTTGGGGATGGCTATTTTGTGTTTAAGGTCAGCAAGACGGTTAAAGCTTGTTAAATCAATAAAGGTCCTGCTGTGGTCTTCAGTATTTTTTTTGGGAGATGGAGTGGGAGAGTCAGAAATGATTATTGGACTGTGTGGAGTATTTGGAGGGGTAGTTTCTGGTGAGGATGGCAGTTGGGCCATGTTTACAGTTGTACCATATGGCAGCTGAATTGCCAAGGGTTGTGGCTCAGAGGATTGAGGAGAATTGGTTCAGGGGTTTGAGGTTCAGGTGAAGGAATTTCAGAGTGATGAAACTCAGGTTGTGGAGAAGGTGGATGAAGTTCTGGTTGAGGAGAGGGAGGTGGAATTTCTGGTTGTTGTGGAATTTCTGGTTCTTCTGGTATGGGAGAGAGTGGATGTTCTGGTTGAGGTGAGTGGGGAGTTTCTGGTTGAGTGTTTGGATTTTCTGAGAGGGGAGCGGAAGAACGTTGATCAATTTCAAAAAGAACTTTATCAAGTTCTGATTCTGTTGATGTTGTGGGTTTTGGATTTTGGGGTCTGGTGCGGGATCTCCTGAGAGTAAGTGACTCAGAAGGGTCAGCCTCTGGTTCGGTGTCATCAATGGTTGGTATGGGGATTGGTAGTTCATGTGAAGCTAGGGTAGGAATAGATGTTGGAATAGCAGAAGAATTTAAAACATTAGCAGCAGATAGATTACCTCTCTTCTTAGGGGTCTGCTGGGATGGTCCTTCTGAAGTAGCCTTTCTTTTCTTCGTCTTCTTCACAGTAACTTCTGGATTTTGCTGGTGCAAATCTTTTATGTTCAGAGTGGGATCTGTGCCATCAGCCTTGCAAGCGTCCAAGTATCTGAGAACAATGACTGGTTTAGAGTCAATCTCAGAAAATATTGGAAAGTCGTCCAGAGGGACTCTTCTGCTGGTGATGTCAGCAAGAGGAGTGACGCTGGGCTCCTTTCTGATATTCTCTATCAGTTTCATTTTCTTCAGATTCTTGGCGTTCAGAGGCTTGCCAACAGTAGGTTCAATAGAACTTAATTCCCGAGCTTCTGTAAGGTGTTCTATCAGCCTATTCTCAGTTAGAATGTCTGATATTAACCTTCCAAAGGGTATCCAATCCCTCTTTGTCCTTTCTTCTTCTCTTGTCTCCTTGACGCTGGTCCTGAGGTGATTAAACAGAAGATGAGCCAAGTTAATCTTTACCTTCTGATTAATAAAGTAGATCAGAAACTGCTGATCTATGTTTATATAATCAGGAGAGCTGGTGGGCTTCCTGTGATTGAAGCACCCCAGAATAATCTTCGCCCATATTCTGTGCTGATCCTTCAAGTCTCTGATTTTGCTGCTGGGAACCCCATGGGTGAATATTTCTCTTGCAATGACAGCAGCATCTGAGCATCTTTCTGCCATGTCGATACAGCGGATGCCACCACCGTTGTATCCTATCAATCTTGCAATGTGATCCTCAGTGATCACAATCTTCTTTCCCATTATATAGGAGGTAACTTGATGTGTTGATGAAGACGCATGAATCCAGAATTCCTTGACCAATACTGGGAACGTTGGACCCACCAACCTATCAAAGTACTTCTCCCATCATTGTGCCCTAACTTCTTCTGTCAAATCAAATCCATTTTCTTTCAGACTGGAGAAGTCAACAATCAGTTCAGACAGAACTTCCAAGTTCTTCACTGGTGTAAGGAGTGTTCTGAAGGGAATTTGGTATTGTTCAGATGAAGCCTCCTTCTGAGAACCTGCAGAAACATTGCTAGAGGTTGCCATGTTCACACTTAGGGTTTTCTGAGAAAAAGTTGAGAAAAGGGTTTCTTTGAAAAAAGATGAACACACAAGTGAGAATGCAGAAAATGTTTGGATTATTGTAAGAAATGGTAAAAGTTTAATGAATGAAGTTAATGTGCTTAAATAGATTTCAAAAAAGATTTTGAAAACGTAAACGGTTTTAAGAAAGAGAATTATTTCATGATTACATTTTAAAACATGATTACGTGCATTTAATGCTTGCTGATTTTGGGGGATTTGAGAAAGATACTTGGAACGGTTACCAGACATGTGTCTCAATGCACCCAATCAGCGTTTTTCCTTCTCAGAAGCGTGCACGCGTGTTCTGCTTCAGAGATTTGCTGATGATTGGATGACACTTGTTTGATTTAGTGAGCAGAACGTCTATCCTTGAGCTGAAACACTCAGATCTTTAAGAATAGAATCTGATACAATCTGCATGTCTATCTTTCTGAAAGAAGATTGATCAGAAGTTCACAGTAAAAGGAAAACACATTCTGAAGGTTAATATATAAAATTAAAACATTTTCACTCTGGGCAGAGTTTCATGCTGAGATGTTTCAGAATGAAATTGAATCTATCTTCAGAAAGTGGTTTAGTGAAGATATCAGCCCATTGATGGTCTGTATCAATAAATTTCAAGTTCAAAATTCCTTTCTGAATATAGTCCCTAATGAAGTGATGTTTTATTTCTATATGCTTAGCCCTAGAATGTAAAATAGGATTTTTACTTAAGCAAATAGCAGACGTATTGTCACAGAGTATAGGGATGTTACTCTCAAAAATCTGGAAGTCTTCAAGCTGACTTTTCATCCAGAGCATTTGTGTGCTACATCCTGCTGCTGCTATGTACTCAGCTTCTGCTGTTGATAGCGCAATTGTGGATTTCCTTTTGCTGGACCAAGAGATCAGATTTTCTCCCAGAAACTGGCAGCTTCCAGAAGTACTTTTACGCTCTACTCTGTCTCCAGCAAAGTCAGCATCGCAGTAGCCTACTAAGCTGTAATCACTAGATTTTCTATAAAATAGACCCAGATTAGTAGTACCTTTCAGATACTTGAAAATTCGCTTAACAGTTGTTAAGTGAGATTCTCTAGGATCTGATTGGAATCTAGCACAAATACATACGCTGAATAAGATATCAGGCCTTGAAGCCGTCAGATAAAGGAGAGAACCAATCATACCTCTGTAGACCTTCTGTTCTACCTTTTTGCTTACCTCTTCTTTTTCCAGAATGCATGTGGGATGCATTGGAATCTTTGATGGCTTACCTTCTGAGAGGTCAAATTTCTTCAGAAGTTCTCTGACATATTTGCTCTGATGAATGTAAGTTCCCTCAGGATTCTGATTGATCTGAATTCCCAGAAAGAATTCCAGTTCTCCCATGAGGCTCATCTCAAATTCTGCCTGCATACACTTAGCAAATTTTCTTCCAAGAGAAGGATTAGTAGATCCAAAAATAATATCATCAACATAAATTTGACAGACTAAGATGTCATTCTTAACTGACTTACAGAATAAGGTAGTGTCCACCTTCCCTCTGGTGAATTCATTTTCTAACAGAAAGTTACTTAGTCTTTCATACCAAGCTCTGGGAGCTTGTTTCAGACCACATAGTGACTTCTTTAGTTTGAAAACATATTCTGGGTTTTTTGTACTTTCAAAACCAGGGGGTTGGTGCACATAAACCTCTTCTTCTATATAACCATTTAAGAATGCACTCTTGACATCCATCTGATACAGAGTGATGCCTTTATTAACAGCAAATGAAATTAAAAGTCTGATAGATTCTAACCTGGCGACTGGAGTAAAGGTTTCTATATAGTCTATTCCCTCTTGCTGACTATAACCTTGTGCTACCAGTCGTGCTTTGTTTCTGATAACTTCACCTTGTTCATTTAGCTTGTTTTTGAACACCCATCTTGTTCCAATGACGTTGAATCCTTTTGGTCTGGGAACAAGATCCCATACGTCATTTCTGGTGAATTGATTCAGCTCTTCTTGCATTGCTAGAATCCAATCGTTGTCCAGAAGTGCTTCATCAATAGAAGAAGGTTCAATCAGAGACACAAGTCCCATGAGGGATTCTTCAAAGTTTCTGAAGCTGGCTCTTGTTCTGATTGGATCTTCCTTTCTTCCTAAGATAGTTTCTTCTGGGTGATCCAAGCTGCTTCTGGGTAGTCTCTTCTGAGGTTGATCAGCAGCTGTTGTAGGATTGCTAGCAGTGCTCCTTTCAGATGTTGAGGGAGTGTCTTTGTTGAGAGCTTCTGATGACTTGTCTTCAGAACCTGTAAATTCAACTTCCATACCTGCAAAAACTTCATTCTGCTTTGACTTTTCAGAGTCAAGCTTATCATCAAAACGAACACTGATTGATTCTTCCACAATCTGTGTTTCTGTATTGTATACTCTGTACCCTCTTGAGCGTTCAGAGTATCCTAACATAATACACTTCTGTGCTTTAGAGTCAAACTTATTCAAATAATTTTTTGTATTTAACATAAAACAAGTACATCCAAATGGATGAAAATATGAAATGTTGGGCTTTCTGTTCTTCCACAATTCATATGGAGTCTTTTCCAGAATAGGTCTTATTGAGATTCTATTCTGAATGTAGCACGCTGTGTTTATTGCTTCTGCCCAGAAGATCTTAGCAACGTTTGTCTCATTGATCATGGTTCTGGCCATTTCTTGCAATGTTCTGTTCTTTCGTTCTACAACTCCATTTTGTTGGGGAGTTCTAGGACAAGAGAAATCATGCAGAATGCCTCTGTCATTAAAGAATGACTCAAAATCTTTGTTTTCAAACTCTCCACCATGATCACTTTTGACTTTAACGATTCTAAGATCCTTTTCATTCTGAACTTGGTTACAGAAGGTAACAAACACAGAGTGTTACTCGTCCTTGTGTCTTAAGAACTTTACCCATGTCCATCTGCTATAGTTATCTACGATTACTAACCCATACTTCTTGCCACTGACTGAAGCAATTTTAACTGGTCCAAATAAGTCAATGTGCAGAAGTTCTAATGGCTTAGAGGTAGAAACAACATTTTTATATTTGAAAGAAGGTTTTGCAAACTTGCCTTTCTGACATGCTTCACACAGAGCATCTGAATTGAACTTCAGATTAGGAAGTCCTCTGACCAGATTGAGTTTGTTAATCTGAGATATTCTTCTCATACTAACATGTCCCAATCTTCTGTTCCAGATCCACTGCTCGTTCTTAACAGACAGAAGACACTTTACATTCTGACTTTTCAGTTCAGAAAGTTTGATTTTATAGATGTTGTTTTTCCTCTTTCCATTAAATAGGATAGTCCCATCTTTCTGACTAACAACTTTACATGATTTTTGATTAAAGATTATATCATAACCGTTATCACTTAATTGACTTATGGATAACAGATTATGCATTAATCCATCTACTAGCAGAACATTATTTATAGAGGGAAGATTTCCATTACCTACAGTTCCAGAGCCAATAATCTTTCCCCTCTGATTGCCTCCAAAGCCAACGTGGCCTCCAGGCTTAAGTTCCAGGCTTTGGAACATATGCCTTCTTCTCGTCATGTGTCGCGAGCAGCCAGAGTCCAGGTACCATGGCTGGTGTTTCTGATTTGCTGCTAAAGATATCTGCAACATGTATTATTTTATCCTTAGGTACCCAGATTTTCTTGGGTCCTGATTTGTTAGATTTACCAAAACTCTGGTTGAATTTTGGTTTCACAGAATACTTACTACTAGTGTATTTAATATCATGTGTGTGACCATACACAAAATGTGAGTTCAGAGGAGTGTGTTTAATGGTTAAATCCATGGCATTCTTTGGTGTAGGAACCTTACCTTGGTATCCTATTCCCTTTCTGCCGTTTCTGCTAACTCCATAGATCATTGAAGCCATTTTGCTTCTATCTATGCTTTTAGCAAGGAAATTTTGGAAACTATGATCATACTCCTTGATGATCTCATCAGCGCTGCTGGGAGTTTCAGAAATTGGTTCGTTCTGAGAGTTTTGTAAAACATTTTCTAATTTTGAAATTTTATTTCTCAGCTCAGAATTTTCCAATTTAAGACTCTCAGTCTTATCAGAGTCAGATTCAAGATTCCTTTTCAGGTTTCTGAATTTAACTCTAATCTGCTGGTACCTTTCCAGAATTTCGTTAAGGCTTTCAGCAAGTTCAGCCTTAGTAAAATTAATTGCAAAGTCAGGAAATACCTCTTCAGTATCTGATTCTGAGTCTGATTCAAAAGCTTCACTGTCTTCTGAAATGTTGGCCATGAGAGCTATGTTTGCTCTCTCATCATCTGATTCTGAGTCAGCTTCAGACGATTCAGAGTCATCCCATGTAGCCATGAGACTTTTCTTCTTTTCTCTTCCAAACTTCTTTTTGGGCTTTTCCCTCTGAAGCTTTGGGCAGTCACTCTTGTAGTGTCCTTGCTCATTGCATTCATAGCAGATGATGTCCTTGGTGTTTGGCTTTCTGCTTCCTGAGGAGCCTTCAGATCTTCTGTATCCAGAGGAAGAATCTGTCCTTCTGTATCTGGAAGAGGACTCATTCTGATCAGATCTTCTGGGATTCCTGAACTTCCTTTGCCTCTGCTTCCATAGTTGGTTCACTCTTCTGGAGAGGAGGGAAAGTTCGTCTTCTTCTGATGAGGATCCATCAGATGTTTCTTCAACTGCCTGCAAAACTTTAGACTCAGATTTCTTGTTAGATTTTAATGCTAAAGGCTTACCTTGCTTCTGAGGTTCATCAGCTTCTAGCTCTATCTCATGACTTATGAGGGAGCTGATAAGTTCCTCCAGAGAAATTTTGTTGAGATCTTTAGCTAGCTTCAGCGCTGTAACCATTGGCCTCCACTGCTTTGGCAAGCTTCTGATGATCTTCTTGACGTGATCAGCAGTAGAGTATCCTTTGTCCAGAACCTTGAGACCAGCCACCAGAATTTGGAATCTTGAGAACATTGTTTCAATGGATTCACTTTCTTCCATTTTGAATGCCTCATACTTCTGAATGAGCGCAAGAGCTTTAGTTTCTTTGACCTGAATGTTGCCTTCATGCGTCATTCTGAGTGAGTCAAACATGTTCTTTGTTGTGTCTCTGTTAGAGATCTTTTCATATTCAGCGTAAGAGATGGCGCTGAGAAGAATGGTTCTGGCCTTGTGGTGATTTTTGAAGTCACGCTTTTGTTGGTCAGACATTGCTTTCCTGTCAATCTTCTGACCGCTTGCATTCACTGGGTGCGTGTATCCATCTGTCACCATGTCCCACAGATCAGCATCATGTGCCAGAAAGAAGCTTTCAATTTTGTCTTTCTAGTAATCAAAATTTTCTCCATCAAAGACTGGAGGTTTGCCGCCGAATCTGTCTCTGTCTTCATTGTTGTCATTGCTGGTGTGTTGATAAGTTCCTGCCATTGTATTTTTCTGACGCTGAATCTTGTACTGACACGGTTAAGTGTTTTAGCTCAGAACCAGGCGCTCTGATACCAATTGAAGAAGTGAAAAACACAAGAAGGGGGGTTGAATTGTAAAACTTGAAAAACAATTGCAATCAACACGATATTTTTATCCTGGTTCGTTTGATCTCAAACTACTCCAGTCCACCCGTCAAGGTGATTTCGCCTCTCTCCAACGAGGTCTTAATCCACTATATTCAATTGAATATTACAACTGCTTTAACAACTGCTAAAGCCTTCTTGAGTCAAACCACAAACCGGTTTCTCAAGGTAATACTTTCTTACAGATAATAGAAATCTAGGTGTGTTGAATGTTTTCTACAAAAAACTGTTTATCACAACTGTGATACTACACAATTTAAGCTTATGAGAACTAGAGTGCTAAAATAATTAAGTAAAGAATTTGAAAGCTTTAGCAAACTGAGAGTGAGGAAGATGATGAATAGCTTTAGGCGTGTAAAAGGTTGTAGAGCATTAGCCAATTCAATCTTCACTGACTGGTTTATATAGCATTGGAAATAAGGTACGTTGGGAGTCAGTTAATCCGTTTCAATGCCAATAACATTCTTTCCAAATTGAGAAGATCTTGTCTGGAATGATTTCGTTGGTAATAAAGCATCTTGAATGCACAGTACCGTTTCCACTTAAGCGTGTTCTGGCTTTGGCTCATTCTGACGCTGCTTAGGTGCTGATGAACTGTTGTTTTCTATATCAGAGTTCAGATGGTTAAGCGTAGATCTGTTCATCAAGCTTCAGCATAAGCACAAGTTGATCTTCTGATTCTGGCATCTGATATAACATCTTCTGATGCTGATATCTCATCTTCTGATGCTGATGATGATGTTCTCTTGCTGATACCCATCAGAGTTTCTGTAAAACAGAACGTAATTTTTAGGCAGCATATATGTCTTACATGAATCATACAATTAATATATCTTTGCATTTTGTTATCATCAAAACTTAAGCTTAGGGTAGTAGATTCAAACTTTGTTCTAACAGGACCAAGTTCACGCAGTTGAACCAACTGATTGGCAAACAACTGAGGGAGAAGTTGAGCATAAGACATGGGAATGGGATCCACCCTCCTTTAAATAACTTTCTTCCTCTTTCATCCTTGTTTCCCCTGGGGTTGATGACTCGGCTGAAAAGACCCAGATCGTGCTCGTTGAACATACAATTGTCTCTGTGTGTACTGATGTTGATGAGTCGTCTTTGCTGTTTACTGGATTCTGAGAAAGGGGACCCCAATGAGTTTTTGTTGTGAAAAAACGAATGCATGGTAACATGGATGAATGCTTTATCTTCATTTCTAATGAGACCCAAAGACTCGTCTATCTTTTTAAAATTTCCCTTTTGAAAAGTTATATCAACAAGACTTGTCTTTGGATTTCTCTAGATATGAGATATATATACATGACGATGTGATGTTATGGTATGCTATGGCATGAAGTCTCAGCTCCACATATTCTGGATAACCATTGCGTAGTCCGTTGCATAGGCTGAAAGTAACAGGATCAAAAGTTCGACGTCATAGGCATGGAGTCAGAGTAACCACCCACGAGGTATGTACTAGGGGTTTATCACCTGCCGAACAAGGTTCTAGAGAGTACTCGAAGTCTACGCTCTTCCTTTGGATATTACCGACGTCCTAATTACTTGGTAATCAGTAATATTCGCAAGAAAAACTCGTCCGAGCGTAATATCGCGTGACAACTACTTCCGGATTACTCTGTTACAGTCTCCGCATTGCACCTAAAAGGCCAAGATGGGTTAATGGTTCTACGGCCCTCAGCTTCTCGAGCTCCCAGGTCGAAGGCAACGACGTCTTCCCGATTACTCGGTACGCATCATTACTTTCAAGGGGACCTCCACTGAGTGGGGATTCTCATGCCTCCTTCTTCGAGATTACTCCCTCAAAGTTAACATGACTATACCGCCCGTCCTAATCCTATGTGTAACCCAAGTCCGGGTAGAGGACTTATCAAAAGTAATCACCAAACCCAATCACAATGTATCCAGAATATGTGAGTAGCAACAAATATGCAATATATACAAAAGAATAAAGAAATAAAAATAAAACAGTAAAGCAAGATAAAGCAAATAAATAAACACCCAAAAAGACAAATAAACAAAACTAGGAGAGACTCGCTAAAGTCCCCAGCAGAGTCGCCAGCTGAAACCACCGGCAGAAAACACAGAGCCGCCACCGAACTTTATTTATCCCGAAGAAAGGGGAAATATCGATAAAACCACGAGGGAATGGATAAGATGGTCTTGCGACCAAGAGAAAGGGTAAGGGAGTCGGTTATGCGAGGGGAAGGTATTAGAACCCCTCGCATCCGTTGTACTCAACGGGATCCATTTTGTTTGTTTGTCTTAAGGGGTGTATTTATCTATAATTAATGTTGCTTAAGGGGAAATGAAAGGTTTTTTATTATTGCATTTGTGAGGGTTTCACGACCCTTTGCCTACGTATCCAATGAAGGAATCATAACACCGTAGTTCCTCTAAAAAAAGGTTGATTTGTTTGTGTTTTTTAGTGGGCGACATTAACGCACGCATTCTAGCAATACGCACGGCCGGTATCGCGGTAGAATAGAGATAACATGCCCTTGGGGGGGGGGGGGTTTGATTTGTTGAGTGTTTTGCGGGTTTTAAGATATGTTCAAGTAATGATTAAAGAGTGTTTTTGGATTTTTTGGTTTATTTACTTGTTGATTTTATCTTGCCATACGCGCCTAATTACTAGCATTTATACAAAGTAAATAAAATGCAGAAAGATAAAATCCTACGCTATTACAACCATATCAAAAGGCATAAAAAATATGAAGGAAAAAATAAGATAAAAGTAAGAAAAATGAGTGTCTTTCGACCCAGGCAGTAGCACCCTTCGACTTGCATTCTGTTGGCCTCCTTCGATTGGGGCTAGCACCAGTGAGGTCATGGCCTTTGATTAGGGGCTGGCACCAGTGAGGTTCTGTCCTTCGATTGGCCTGGAAGTTAGTGTATGGCTGTTGTACCCCAAAATTTTCCCTTCCATTTCCTCAACATTTTCTCATCACAAAACCCTTGGAGCTCAAGATCCAGTTAGGGTTTCCTCTGCTCAAGACTTCTCCTTGCACTGTTGACCCAAATTAGGGTTTGTGTTTGCACAAAGATGTTTTGACCTAAAAAGCCTAAGATGACTTTCATGCTTCATGTTGGACTCCCAAGTTTATCCATACAAAGTTTCAAGTCTTGATTCCAAATTTTGCCCAGTCAATTGGACAATTGACCTAGAAATCAATTGTATTGGGGAAAAGTCAACTGTGGCCAATTGACAGTCAAATCTCATGAAAATTGACCCACATCAACATTATGAACTCACATGGACCATTTGATCAAGTTTGGATCACAATTCCACAAGAAATTTGATCAGATCATCAAAAGGGCAAAATGTTCATTTTTAGGGTTTTGACTGCACAAAGGCAATTTTTGACTGTTTGACCTAGCCAATGGCAAACCAAGCTCACATATGGACTCAAGGACCCCATGAAATTATCTTGACATGCTCAACAAGTTCAAAAGATCCCAAATACACAAGATTGACAGTTGAATTTCCCAGTCAATTGATCAATTTTGACTGTATACTTGTTTACCGTGGTTATTGGTAAACAACCGCTGATCTTCCAAATGGTTACTTATTTGGTTACTCGCAGGATCGATCAGATTGATCCTAAGACATGGTTGATTTTGGGGTTTTGATTAAGTTGGATAATGGTTAAATGACAAGAAAATAAAGAGGCTTTAAGTAAATTGCATGAAGAAGTGGGCTTGATAAAATAAAGGAAGGCTTGAAATAAAAGGCTTCGACAGGAAAAGTAAAGAACAAAGCAAGTAAAGTTTCTGGAAAATAAATGACTTTGATTAATAAAAGTGGTGTTTCACACATACATTCTCAACAATTCTTTCTCACAAGCTGGGTACTCAAATCTATATGAGTGACTTTGTATATAATTGTGAACACACGCGAAAAACTGCGTGAACTACTACTATTTATACTAAAACATCCCAAGTAACCGTTGGGCAGTTACACTGCTTCGAGATGACTCCACTTGGCACGTTCTCAGCGTTCGACGCCCCAGATCTTTGCACGTTGCACTTGGTAACCGCTGGGAACCGTTTTCCCTCCAAACGCTTGAATTCCAAACCTTTCCACTCTGAACAATCGAACACCTTCGTCGAGAAGCATCTTCGACGAGAAACACCTTCGACGTCGAAGGCAACCAAATTCTCTCTTAGAAGAAATCCTCTAAGTACATTGCCATCTTCCGATGGGCATTTCGACAGACCCAGCTGGTCAAAAACATCCTTCAGCTTTAATGGCTGATATTAATAAAAACAAGGGTGTCGAATTTAGGAGCCAACAAATTGCCCCCCAAGAATGCCTTATTTCGACTCTGAAAGAAAAAGGCATTCTTTGAAATGCCATTCGACACCTGTCTTTTCATTCTTAGTCACAAATTAAATTGTGCACTTTTTTTGTCTTCTACCAACCACTGACAATCCCAAGGAAAAGCCATCATCTCATCCGTACCTAAGACGTCACTTCAGTACGGCGTGCAGCGTGCCAAACGTATTTTCACAAATTGTCATCATGACAATTCCCAAAAACGAGGGCGCACGCTGCACCCTTTCATTTCTGCAGAACGGCTACATCAATAGGGAGACGCCACGTGTCCCACTACCCTTTGCAACATTAAATGGCATTAAATGTCCTCGAATTTGGGGATTTCCCCAACTACTATAAATAGCGCCAAGTACCCATTGTGGGACTTTTTCACGCTACCTTGCCTTCAGATATTCCTTATTGCATACAAACTCTTGCAAACTTTGCAAACCACCTGTTCTTCACTTCATCTTCAACCTTAGTATCAACAATGGCGTCCGGTTCTTCCACCGCTCCTAGCGCTAACATCCCCTCTGGAAATGCTAAACCCAGGATTTTCTCCACTGCTCCCATAGTTACTCCCACGGGCCAACGAAGGGTCCCTGAGCCCTTAGACATTGCTGTACGTGATGCTTATTCACGCCAACTCATGATTCCGGTTGGATACTCCAACCAAATCTTTGCCATGTCTGGCCCACTATACCCAAGCATTGCTGAAGCCATGAAGATCAAAAGCTACTTTCCGGTACTTGAAAAACTCAAACCGGTTGGATGCTCTAAGAAAGATGCAGAGGATAATGAAGATCCTGCTAAGGAGAAAATCGACCTTCGTTTCTTCAATAGAGGTGTTAGGGCTTTCAGGTCTAGCCCTAGCCTCACTCCTGACTATAGTGCTTGGCTGGAAAAAAATGGAGAAACGCCAGGCTTCGATCTGGAAAGACATGGGGATATTCGACCTGGTTATGTTGTCGAAGACGGGTCTTAACTATTCCCCAGAAATGTTGATAGCTTCCTTACTCTTCTGGGATTACACCCATTTCACCTTCCATCTTCCCTGTGGAATGCTGACTCCCACGCTCTTCGACGTGGACGCCATCACTGGCCTTCGACCCACTTGGGACTATTTCGACCCAGAGGAAATGTCGGAGGATCAGATTGGATTCTCTGCCACAAAACCAACCTACACCACCTACATCAATCACTACCACGATAAGTCGACGGACGTTGTGTCAGATGTAGAGCATATCGCGTTTCTAGCCCTATGGCTGTCACGCTTTGTGTTTTGCACCAAGTCTTTACAGGTGACCAAGAAGATGGTCACTCTCGCCACCCAACTCCACCATGGCCAAAATATCTATTTGGCAGAATTGATTTTGGCGAATCTGTACGAGTCGATTAGCAACGGAGCGACTCTTTTGAAGATCATCGAGAACAGAGCCAGTCTGCTGCTTGCTGGACCTTTTTGGCTGCTTCAGCTGTGGCTCAATGCCACCTTCGAGTCTTTCTTACCTCAGAAGACTCAAATAAATGAGCAGGCTGCGGAAATAGCAAATAGGTGCATCGAAGGCACCAGATTGGCTCTGCTGACCCCAACGGAAGATAGGCTGGAGCTTCAACAAACTTTTACAAACTTCGTTCTGATGTTTGCAAAAAGGAAAGAGTTTTCTTCGACCATGGCTCCCTTTGCTCGACGAAAGGTTAGTCCAGAGTGGTTCACGAGGCCACATCCTAAGTCGTCAAGTGGTCCTCAGGTCGAAGAACATACAACAGTGTGGGAAGCATTTCTCACACCAAGAATAATGCCCCTGCGATTCAAGAGCTCCAAGACTCACTTGAGTCTAATCGCGTACCAACCAAACTTGGTGTCTCGCCAGTTTGGTATTATTCAAACACTTCCTTCCCCAATTTTTCCCAGGGAGAAGTCTATGTTATACTTTTGCAACGACTACACTGAAGACGCTACCACTAAGCATATCGGCAGGTATGCTGGTCGAACAGTTCTTTCGTTGTTTGACTATTAGCTTAACTTTCTCTGCTCACCATCCTTCGAGGAGTGGTGGAAAAGTTACTACACTGAGGAGTTTTTCGACGAGAAGGACTTCGTGGACGAACTTCAGAAGTCTTTTGTTCTTGTCTTGGACAAAATAAAGAAATGTAAGTTCATCCATCCAAATTACTTTGTCTTTTCCTTTCGACTGGTAGCCTGTTAATTATTTTGTCTACTTTCAGTTGTTCGAAAGCCTGCAGCCAAGAAGGCTGCAGAAGACCATCAGGGAGGAGGCCCCTTAACAAAACCTCCACCACCGGCGAAAACTGTAGCGCCGACGAAGACCACAACAAACCAACAGGGGGAAGGCCCTTCGAAAAAGCCTTCTGCATCGGTAACCAGACTTTTATTATTTTCTTCTGGCTTTAACATTCTGACTTTCGATGCAGCTTCTAAATCGAACTCCAATTGGTTTTTTAGGCACCTTCACCCAAGAAACGACCAGCACTGACGGTCGAATCTGGGAGTGACGAAGAAGATGGTTCTCCCCCTGCTCCTCTTAAAAGGTGAAAGCTGAAGAAGGACGTTCCTCTTCCTGAGACTCGAACAATCAGAATAAAGGTTGCTGGGAGAAAGCCCAGGCCACCTCCAGTAATTATTGAAGAGCCAACGGAGGAGGAACTGAATGTTCTCCTCAATAAACCTGTCGAAAGCGACAATTCCAGCCCTGGGGCTGAAGCTCCTTTGCAGGTAATCTCTTTGATCCCTTTTTTAACTCAGGTGTCGATACCCACGTTCGATTATGTCTCTTTCTAACTTAGAAGATTCTTCTTCTTCTTTTTCCAGGAAACCACTGAAAGCTCAGCGCCAAGGACTTCTGAAACATTGGACTCTGCTGAACTCAGTAGGCCACAAGAGAAAGACTTGGCGAACGATGAAGCCAACACTGAAACAAATGAAGCCAATGCTGAGACAGCAGAACAACCAACAGAAGATCCACAAACAGAAGAGAAACAACCAAAAGAGATTCAGGTGGTTGATCTGTCGGAAGAACATCGTGACGAAGGGGACCACGGTGACGCTGGCGAAGAGGATCAAGGTGACGCTGGCGAAGGGGATCATGATGACGCTGGTACTACCGAAGTCCAAGTCGAAGAGAATCAAGTCGAGGCAAATGCTACTCAACAGCCTCAACCCCAAGACAACGCTGCTGCCAAGGTTGTCACCTCAACAAAGCATAGGTCGAAAGAAGACTTAGAACTCTTGAAGCAAACTGATCCTGTTGGCTATCTGAATGCCATCATCGAGAGCAAGGGAAGTTCGTCTGATATTAGTCAGGAGGCTTCTACTCTGTCGGGGAAGTCCACTGAAACTTCTCCTCTCGATGAGGCTTTGACGAAGGTTAAGGCTCAGTTCTTCAAGAAGGATTTGATGAAAGCTTTGGAGGGGGACCCTACTGCTCCATCATATTTGGGGGCTATTTTGAATGCCGTAGACTTGCTAGCTGTGCCTCCGGAGGTTTCAGGCTTTATCATGGAGTTACACTCCATTATTGATCAAGTCTCAGCAGATTATCGGCGACAAAGGGGCTTTAATAGCCAGCTTGAAGTGTTATATGGCAAAAGCTCTTCTGCATGGACTGCTGTAGCAGAGACAACTTCTCGAATTGCGGAGTTGTCGAAGCAAAAAGCATCTAAACAAGAAGAAGTTGATGCCATAGATCGAAAGAATGCTTCCATAAAGGCGCAAATCGAAGAACTAGAGGCTAAGATGAATGCCAATACTAAGCGCAAGGAGGAACTTCTCTCGACTGTTCCAGACACCGAAAGTCAAGCTGAAATCACACAAGGCCTAGAATTTGCTGAGAAAGCTCAAGCCTTCGACGATCAAATTGCCAAGCTTGCCCAGGCGAATGCCTTGTGCAACAAAAGATTGGAGTTTCAGCAAACTAAATACCTTCGACTCAAGGACTCCATCCCCTTCTGATTGATTCGGCCCTTTAACCATATATTGTAATATGTATTCGACAATATTGCCATTTTGGCTAATTTATAAAAATTTTCCATCTTGGCTTATTTATGGTTAATTTAGTCGTTACTTGTTATTTATTTTTATCTCTTGGAGTATAGGTTTATACTTTTTCAAATATTTACCATTTACTCTCAAGAGCCTTTTATCTTCACCTAACTCTTCGACTTCATAAGCTCCACCAGAAAAAGTCTGGATAATTCTGAATGGCCCTTCCCATTTGGGTGACCATTTTCTCATGCTTCGATCCATGGGAAGAATCACCTTCCAAACTAATTCTCCAGGCGAAAATGCCTTAGGTTTCACCTTTTTATTATAAGAGTCTTCTACTCTTTTCTTCTGAAGCCTTAGTAGGTCAAGAGTGCGCAATCTTTCTTCGTCTAAATCTACTAGTTCGTCTAACATCATATCCCAATAAATTTCAGAGGGAATATCATAATGTCTCTGAACCCTTGCAGATTGAAGACAAATTTCTGTTGGCAACACTGTGTCATGGCCAAAAGTTAGCCTATATGGTGTTGTACCTATGGCTTCTTTTGGGGACGTTCGACAGGCCCACAAGATCTGGTCTAACGTCTTATGCCAATTTTTTGGCTTCTTCCCAACATGCTTTTTTATCAAGCCAATCACTACTTTGTTCGCTGCTTCGACTTGACCATTTGCCTGTGCATAATAAGGCGTTGATGTTAGGAGTTTAAAGCCCGTTTCCTGAGCGAATTCCTGCATCTTTCGACCGGTGAAAACCGATCCTTGATCAATACTTATAGTCTCAGGGATTCCATATCTAAAGATAATGTTCTTTTGAATAAATTCAATGACATTTTCTTGGTCTACATTGACTAAAGGGATAGCTTCAATCCACTTAGTAAAATAATCAATGCCTACCAGTATATACTTCTGGCTCTTTGATGATGCTGGTCGAATCTCTCCAATGAGGTCCAACGCCCATCCTTTAAAAGGCCAAGGTTTCACTATCGAATGAAGTTCGCTTGCTGGTACATGTTGGATGCCTGTATAGACTTGACATTCTTGGCAACCTTTAGCGAACTCGACACAATCTTTCAACATAGTGGGCCAGTATAGTCCTTGTCGAAACAACAACCATTTCATCTTATGGCCTACTTGGTGAGCCCCACATGCTCCAGCGTGCGTAGTCGAAAGGGCTATGTATGCCTCAGTTTCATTTAAGCATTTTAGCAATACCCCTTCAGGCGTCTTTTTAAATAACTCATTACCCATGAGTACGTAACTCAACGCCCTGTACTTTGTTTTTCGTTCTGTCGAAGCTACTGGATTTTGAAGATAATCCACAATGGGCTTCCTCCAATCTTGCTCTGACAAATTATCTATGAACGAAATTTCGAAGTTACTTTGATCAGCATATCCTAGTCTTGTCGATTCCAAGTCTGTTGGTGATAGACAAGTTACTTTTATCTTTTCTCGAACTTCGATTGCTCTTTGTAGTCTCGTTTTTGAAATCTTGTACCCAGATGCAATTTGTGCCAAGTCGTTGGCTATTTGATTTTCCAATCTGGGTATGTGTCGAATATTGACCATTTCAAATTTTTTCAATAAACGATTTGCTATCACGAAGTACATAATGAGATTTTCTCTTATGCATTTATATTCTTTTGTGATTTGCTTAATTACTAACTCTGAGTCTCCCATTATTTCGACTCGAGTTGCCCCCAATTCCAACAATATTTCAAGGCCAGTAATTAGAGCTTCATACTCAGCCTCATTGTTCGAACAAGAACCTGATATCTTGTACTTGAATGTTGTTGGAATTTTTTCTGGAGAGATAATCAAGACTCCTACTCCTGTTCCATCTTTATGGCTGGAACCATCGAAGTAGAATTTCCAAGGTTCTATCTCCACATAATTAATATTCTCAACTTGAATTGAGTGGTCGACTATAAAGTCTGCAACCACTTGTCCTTTCACTGCCTTAAGAGGCATAAAGGTCAAGGAGTATTCAGTTAATGCTAGTGCCCACTTGCCAATTCGACTGTGCAAGATGGGTTTCGACAACATGTACTTGAAAACATCAAAATGAGACGAAACATACACATAAACTGGTTTTATATATTGCTTGAGTTTTGTACAAGAGAAATACAGACATAGACACAATTTTTCAACTTCGCTATATCTAGTTTCTGCATCGTTCAAAACTCTACTAAGATAGTAAATGGGTCTTTCGACTCCATTCTCATCTTCTTGGGCTAACATGCTTCCCAAGGTTTTGTCGGATGCAACTATGTACAATCTCATACTCCTATTGCTACAAGGAGGCACCAAAATAGGTGGCTTGGTGAGGTACCCTTTGATTTTGTCGAAGGCTTCTTGTTGCTCTTTCCCCCATTCGAATCCCTCTTTATTCAGTCGAAGTAAGGGTGAAAAGGCTTGAGCTTTCCCACTTAGGTTAGATATGAATCTCCTTAAGAAATTTATCTTGCCCAACAGAGATTGCAGTTCCTTCTTATTCGATGGCGCTTTCGCTTCCAGAATAGCCTTCGTCTTGTTCTGGTTGATTTCGATTCCTTTCTTGTGGACAACGAAGCCCAAGAAATCTCCAGCTTTCACACAGAATGCACACTTCAAAGGGTTCATCTTCAGACCATGTTCTCTCATTCTTTCGAATGATTGTCGAAGGTGGTCAATATGATTCTTCCTGGAAACAGATTTTATAACAATGTCATCAATATATACTTGCATAAAAATGTTAATAAAATCATGGAAGATAGAATTCATTGCTCGCTGGTATGTTGCCCCAGCGTTCTTTAGGCCAAAAGGCATCACTACCCATTCGTAAGTGCCTAGAGCCCCAGGGCATCGAAAAGCTGTTTTCGACACATCCTCCTCAGCAATGAATATTTGATTATATCCTGAATAACCATCGAGCATACTCAGGTATTCATAGCCAGCGGCGGAATCGACTAGCATTTCCGCCACAGGCATAGGATATTCATCTTTGGGTGTAGCAGCATTCAAATCTCTGAAATCTATGCACACCCTCAATGTACCATTTTTCTTAGTTACTGGCACAATGTTTGCAATCCATTCGACATACCTCGTAACGCGTATGAATTTTCACTTCAGCAGTCTTTCGACTTCCGTTTTGATCTTCGATAATATTTCTGGAGCGAAGCGTCTTGGACTTTGCTTGATTGGCTTCTTCCCAGGTTTGATTGGCAACTGAAGTTCTACCAATCCTCTGTCGAGACCAGGCATTTCGTCATAATCCCATGCAAAACAGTCCTTGAACTCTTTCAACAATTGCATTACTTCCAACCTAAGTTCTGGGTCAATTTTTGCGCTGATGTAAGTTGGCTTTTTCTCTGACCCTTCGCCTAAGTTGATTTCTTCTAAAGGATCTTGCGCTAACATTTTGATGTTGTTCGCCAAGGGGTCCTTTTCGAAGCCCAAAGGCTCATCGTCATAGATGGCGTCGAGCCTCTGTTCCTGCATTCCTTCTGGCATAATGTCAGGAGGTTCTGGATCGAAATCCTTTCCAGGACCTGCAGCAGATAACTGTTGATCATTGGCATGTGTGGCCATGTACTTTACTTCGGCTTCGAGAGCCGTTATCATCTTTGTTTCGGCTACGTAAGCCGAAATTCGCTTCAATGATTGTGACTCAGTCATTATCACTGAATTCACTTCCCCAACCAGTTGGTTGGATGTCAGTTAACCCATTGAAGTCTATGTGGGACAAGTCTTCTCTGTCCCATTGAAAACCATGCTCAGGGTGCAGGTATAGGGAACAAAAAGTATTTGGCGCTGGCGCCAAGTCGAAGTCAGGTGTTGGACATGGCCCTATATGAGCCAAGTTCTTGTCGAAGTCTTCCAGCCCTAGGTGATTCACTTATCCCAAAGCAACCTTACCCCGGTTCATCAAGAAATCTCACACGGATCTATCTCAAGGTAACCTAACCCCGGTTCCCCCAGAAGTCTCATAGGGACTAGTCTCCAGTAACCTTACCCCGGTTCGTCAAGAAATCTCACATGGATTTACCCCAAGGTAACCTAACCCCGGTTCCTCTAGAAGTCTTACATGGATTCATCAAAAAGTTTTACATGAACTTACCTCACCAAGCAACCCTACACCGGTTCCCCCTATTCAAGATGCGGTTTTACATGGACTCGTCACCCAGAAACCCTACACAGGTTCTCCCTTTCCAAAAACGAAGTTTTACACGAACTCATCATCAAAGTAACCCTACCCGGGTTCCTTCTCCATTTCAGATGCGATTTTACACGAGCTCATCAGCAGGCAACCCTACATAGGTTCCCTCTTTCAACCTACAGCATTACAGTCCAAAACTTCCCCAAAGAGTCCAGTCCAATCTAGTTCCCCGGGAAAATTGGAATTCATCTCCCCAAGCAGTAAGCTTATCCCCAGTAAATTCTGGAAGCTTATCCCCTCGCAGAGCACGAACGCGTCGTCCGGCTTGATTTAAAGAGTTATTTCCTTAACAGGATATAACTGGGTTATCCTCAGCCAAAAGCCACGGAAAGAGCGTCCTCGACGAAGTCTTCTTACCCCAGCGAAGTCCATCAACACTTCCAACAACAAGGGTATCCCCAGCAAATTATTATCAACACTCAGCCAGGCATCCCTCTTCCCACAGAGTATTGCTTCCCAGCATGGTCGCTAGAGTACCTTTGCTCCCCGCAGAATCCTCTATTTGCCAAGTTTATTCCGCAATGGAGTCATCTTCTCCTACCGGTATTCTTGCAGTTATCATCCCCAGCGGAAGCAAAATCTATTCCTCAACATCAGCCCAGGATACGACTTCCCGGCACCCGTCAAGGATTCACTTTCCTAGACAAAAACATACATAAAACATCACATACATCATTATAACATGCATAGACACATCATATCATACGAATCTCATTTATGTTGAGAACATCATTGCTTGATCCATATCATGCATTGCATATGACTGACCTTTACCTTTCAGGAAAGATGCAGTTTGAAATCCTCAATCACGTCTCAAGACTTTGACCGGTTCAGTTAGATCGACCCTAAGATCTCCCTGATACTTACCCAGTTGAAGATGTTTCAAGACCTAGACCGGTTCAGTTAAATCGACCCTAAGATTTTCCTGATGCTTATCCAGTCAAAGGCCTTCTCTGGTTCAGTCAGATCGACCCTAAGATCTCCTTGATGCTTATCCAGTTGAAGATAGTTCAAGACCTAGACCGGTTCAGTTAAATCGCCCCTAAGATTTTCCTGATTCCTACCCAGTCAAAGGCCTCTCTGGTTCAGTCAGATTGACCCTAAGATCTCCCTGATTCTTATTCCAGTAGAAGACACCCAAGATGTTTCTCAACGAGCGTTGTTGAAAGTTAAAATCGCCCAAGGTTCTCTTACCGTTCATGCTAAGATAGTAACCATCCCTGGTTCATTCATCAGCGTTTGAAGTTCCAGACTCAGCTCCTGTAACCAGTCAGGACACATCTATACCAAGCATCTAAAGTCAGCTCCTGCAACGTGTCAGGTACTCATTTTTCTTTTGCAGGTATGCAGGTTCTCGCTAAGGAATCTCCTACGCAATCAACACCCAGATGGCATCTATAAGCCCATCATCCTATCCAACAATCTCCAAATGGCATCTATAAGCCCATTCCACCATCACTGCTACTATGTGAGCGCAAATTTCTGGGCACTCTAGTGTTCAATCATCTTCTACCCTCGGATTACGAAAGGCACGTCAGCCAATCTGCATCCTCAGGTCTAAGAAGATTGAACAGGGGCAACTGTTGTACCCCAAAATTTGCCCTCCCATATTCATCAAGAAATTGCCAAGCCAAGTCACAAAATTCCCCAGGGGTTGTGCAGCTCAACTGTCTCCTATACAGTCAAAACTAGGGTTTAGGTTCTGATCAAGTAAATGAAGTTTTCAAAGGTCCAATCAAATCTCATATGCCTAAAAATATGGTCAAGCATCTTCATATCAAGTTTCAAGGCATTCAGCTCAAAATTGCACAGTCAAAACCCTAGATTGCACTACAGTCAACTGTAGGGGCAAAATGGTCATTTGACAGTCAAAAGTTCAAATTTTTGGTCAACATATCATTTTGAAGCCACAAACATCATTTGATCAATGCTTGATCATGATTCTCAAAATTTGGCTCAGAAATAATCAGAGATGCAAAAGTTGCTATATTTGGACAGCTGAAAAAGTCAACTGAAATTGACCAGGGCATAACTTTCACATGGGTTATCAGAAAAATTCCATCCAAAGCTCATTTTGAAGAGAAAGACATTTCCTAAAACTCATCTTCATATTCCAAGTCCAAGAAATGCTCTCACAAAAAGTTATCAATTTCAACATTATAGGTCATTTTCAAAAGTCAACAAAAAGGGACTTTAAGTCAAAGGCCATAACTTGAGATTGGTAAATCAAAATGACATGGGACCAAAGACATTGGTTAGAGGACTCAAAGACCTTTCCAAAATGTCCAAGAACATGTGAAAAGCTCAAAAATTGAGCAAGTTATGCCTTGTGGAAGTTGGGAAATTTTTGGAAATTTTTAAAAGTCAACATTGATCCAAAAGGCCTAAATTTGCTAATGGGCCCATTTTTCTTCCAAGTTTCTTCATGCCAAGCCTATGCACGACCATTAGGCCCAAAAGGAAGTTTTTCTCCATTTTTATTTATTTATTTGGATTTTTTATCATTTATAATTCATTTAATTAAATAAATTGCATGAAAAATACAAACCTAATGAAAACAAATCTTTTTATGCATGATTTGGACTTAATATTTCGTGCACATGCTAATATAGAAGGTTTTGGCTTGATTGAAACCTAATTGACACAAAAACCATGAAAAAAAGATTCAAAAAGATATTAAGGAAATCAAATATTGAAAACAATGAATTCATGAGATTTTGTTGATTTTTGTTGACCTAAAAGCCTCACTATATGATCAGGAACACAACCCTAAGCATAGAAGACTGAAAGCTGCGCAGAAAACCAATATTGAAAGCTTGAAAATTGCTTGGAAAACAAAAATCTGAAATCAGTGCTAGAGGTCGATTCAAACCTCCAAACCTATTCCAAAGGCTTCAGTGGCGATTGCTGGACACATCCCAATCATTAGCATCAACTCAGACCCCAAGAATTGGTATCTCGAACTTGAACTGTACAACACAAATTTCATAATTGCGCATCGCATTCTAAGCATAATTTGTGAAATTTAATGGTTGAATCGTGTTCATCATGAAGTTTTGAAGCTAACTGATATTTCCAATTGTGTTTTTCTGTATTATATGCGATTATGCCATGTATGTTTTTTAGGGTTGCAGGTTTCTTAAATTGGGGCTTTTGCATAGAGGAAAAATTAGGACCCGTGAATACCATGGTTGGACTCAGTGCTTGAAGACAAAGAGGATGGCACCCTCGCGCTCAATTTATGAGCGTCGAGGGGCTAATCGTTATTTTTTTCAAAGCATATCTAAGGCCACACATGCGAAACCGTTGCCTAATACTTTTATATTTCAGAAAATAAAAAAAGAGAACGGAGAAGACAACGTCGTGGCAAGCCCTGACTCGCTGATTTGAATTCTCGCGCCAGAAACCCACTAACGCACTTGTTTCTTTTTTATTATTGGTTTCTCATAACATATTAACATGTGCTTCATAGCTCAGCTGGCAAACGCTTCACGCTTCAGTCTCCAAGACCTGGGTTCGAGTCCCAGGTCTGAACAATTTCCATACTATTTTTGTATATTAATTCCTATGCAGTGCTCGCAGTGGAAAACACCATATTCCCTCACCATCAGGCAGCCACGCGTCCCATGAGATCAAGCCAAGGGCAAAGATTGGGAGAGCATCATGTACCATAGTCAAACGTGTTATACGTGATTCAAAAAATCAACGAAATTCAAGCAAATGGGCCTTAACCTTCCAGGCCTGAACCTCCTAATCTGGGGCTACACCCCACCCTGGTTTGCCAATTTTAATTATTTTTCTTATCTTTTTAATTATTATTTTAATTGTTATATTTATTTTAATTATTGTTTATTTAATTTTTAATCAAAATACAAAAACATCATAAAATCAAAAAATGCCAAAAAATACAATTTTTATTTTATTATTTCCATAAATAAATTGTATGTAAATTACTTAGTTTAATTAGGTTTTTGACTTTAATTCCTTTTAATAAAAATCCCAAAATATAGAGTTAGGTTAATTGATAATTTTTATATCTTTTTTAATTTTTCCTTTTTTCTCACAGTATTATTTATTTATCTATTCATTTTATTTTTTAATTAAATGTACATAAATTAATTTAGAGTTAAATTAGGTTAAAAATAATAAACTTAAAAAATATAGAATTAGGTCTAATATTTAATTTAATTTCAATTAACTCCTTTTTCTTGTTAAACCCTAAAAAACATAAAATTCCCGAAAACATTTAATTTTAATTTCCTATAAATTTTAATGTTTTGCAAACAGGTCCAACACCCATTGTTTTAATCATTTAATTTCGCATGATTTATTTTTATCGTTTATTATAATTATGTAATTCTCCCAATGCCGTGTAAATAATTTCTCGCACTTTTACTTTATTTTGCTTCATTTACTTTCCGCTAAATCGGGTCCGGTTTAATTTTGGCGATGTGGACCCGCGCCATTTGTAATAGCCTTAGATTTATCTTCTCGCAAACGTTATAACTGTTAAAAAGCATGCAAGAATGAATGTCCTAATTAAAATCAAGCGTAGATCACAACAAACCTGACAAGACAAAAATAAATGAACATGACACACAATTCGCACACACCACCTCTAGGGTACGCCTCACTGTTGCCTTTCGAGAGGTGATCGTCGAGTAGAGGATGTCTTAGTAAGTCCTCATGATCCGGGAACCTGGCATGAGGGTAGCTTCTAAGGTGTCTTCCCATTGCTCTGGTGATCACCATGTCCCGAACCTCGAATTGACCCGAACACCTCCAACAGTGGTGCTACCTACCTCTCAATGGTGGGATGGCACTACTTTAAAGGACATTTACACAGACGAATTCCTTAGGGTAGGTAGACGACTCATGGATACTTGCTCTCTTCAAAAACAAACAAAAAGACTTTTCACACTGACACTTTTCAAAAGCTTTCAAAGCAAACTTTTCAAACACTCTGACGTATGAGTCGAACTGAAATTTTTCAAAGAAACTTTTTACCCACAATTGAAAAGCGAACAAACCTTTTGAAAACACAATGAGCAAGTATCTAAGAGCCCATGGATAACCATGGATAGAAAGGGTGCTAACACCTTCCCTTTCTATAATCTACCTCCCGAACCGAGAGCAATCTCTTTAAGGAATTTTTCTGTGCTTTTGTCCTTTCCATTTGGAGAAAATAAAAGACGGTGGCGACTCTTGCTTTCCGCGACATTTCGCGAACCAGCGTTAAACAGTCAGTTCCAGATCCACCGATCACAGAACTGGCGACTCTGCTGGGGAACCTTTATAAAGTGAGGTGTACCTTAGGGCTAGTTCATAACTGTGTTTTCAATTGCTTTCCTTGCTTGCTTTATTATTGTGGGTTGCTTGGGAGTTCTATAGATCCTAACCCGGATCTGGGGGATACCTTTCTTAGAAAGTAGCAACAAGGCTGTGAGGGAACTGTGCGGGGTATACCGACATGGTTGAAACAGTCTGCTACGTTGATGTGGCACTTTGGTGTGTACCGGTAACCCTTGAGTTCAGTCAAGGAGAGTACGGGGCCTCCGCGTGGTGTCATGAAGCATCAACAGACCTTAGGAACCTTAATTGAACTATCTTGGCCTCTTTAGGGTAGTGAGATAACTGACTTTGGTGCAGTCCGAGGTTGGTTGATACTCGATACTACGCTCAATTGAGGGTTGCTTTCCTGGAATATTTCGGTCGCCAGTTCAGTGGCTAAATCGAAACGATGAACAATGAAAGCAATCCCGTGATATTGGGAACCTTAGAACCCGGATACTTTGATTAGGACAGGTTGAACCCACCAACTTCAAGAGGGTACTACCCAGACCTCATGCTGGCCTAAACCTTAAGGGCTCTTTTGTGTGACTTGTGTGCCTTCGTACTTGACTATCTGCGTGCTTGTTACCTAACACTAGTTTCTTGCAGGTCTTGTTTATAGTCCTTAACCAGGACTCATGACAAGGTTTACCAAATTTCTTGCAGGGTCTGTTTATAGTCCTTAATTGGGACTCATAGCAGGGTTTACCTACATCACCCCATGCATAACATGACATCATACCATTGCATACCATTGCATACATCCTAACCCGTTTCAAGGATCTCAAGGGCTTGTGATGCAGGTCACGATGAATCAAACACATAGCAAGGGGCAAAGAGGATTTATTTTCCTCTAGCCAAGGTTGTCAGGGGCTATGACCCACTGGATATGGTGAGCCTTTGACCCTTGAGGAAGGACTCTCAACAACATGAAGTACCTTCAATCAAGTTACTGGTTTTCAACTCTAACAAGTTTCTCTGTTTACCCCGCGAGGTCCTTGAAATCATTGCATGCATGTCATACATATCATTGCATAACAGGTACCCTTTCTCTGCAGGTTACTTACCTTCTTCGCTGTTTATTTCAGCCGATCGTCATGAATCCTGAATCATCAGCTGAGCAGTCTATCAAGGCCCTCCAGGCCCAGAATGCCCAATTCCAAGGGCTAATCATGAACCTGACCCAGGGGCAGCAAGATCTGAAGGCTCTGCTCTTGAAGAAGGAAAAGAAGAAGAAGAGGACTGTCTTGTTCAGCCCTAGACGCAGATCTGGGAATACACCGCAGGTCGAAACTGAGAGGACAACTCCATCTGTGAGGGAAAGCAGTCACCATGAGAGAGAGGTGCCTAGTCCAGTGGTCTCCGACAACGAGACAGATTTCGACGACGAACAATACCCTCCGGCTGAGGATAAGTACAAGCAGTTGGAAGACCGACTCAGTGCTATGGAGGTACAAAAGGTGCCTGGCCTGGACTTCGGGGATCTAGGTCTGTCTTCTGGGGTAGTGATCCCGCGCAAATTCAAGGTACCTGCCTTTGCTAAATACGACGGGGCATCCTGTCCTAAGTTGCATCTCAGGGCTTACACAAGGAGGATCCAACCCTATACAGCTGACAAAAACTTGTGGATCCATTTCTTCCAAGAGAGTCTTTCAGGGACTCAGCTCGAGTGGTTTTATCAATTGAATGGAGCTAACATCCGTACCTGGGAAGACTTAGCCACTGCTTTCTACAAGCATTACCAGTACAATGCCGACCTTGCTCCCACACGCACTCAGCTTCAGGGAATGTCTATAGGTGCAGGCGAAGGGTTCAAAGAGTATGCACAGAAATGGAGAGACCTTGCTGGAAGGGTACAGCCTCCATTAACTGACCAGGAACTCGTTGATATGTTCTTGGGGACCCTATCCGGGCCATTCTTCAACCACCTGATTGGCAATTCATCTGCTGGATTCACTGACCTCATCCTGACCGGTGAAAGAATTGAAGCTGGTATCAAGAGTGGAAAAATTCAAGAGGCCACACCTTCTGATATTCATAAAAAGCCTTACACGGGAAAGAAGGAATCTAATGCTGCATACAGTCAAAAGAGTCGCCGTGATCAACATGCAGGGGCAGTCATGATCTCTGGTTCTGCACCACGCCGCCAACCACAGAGGGGAAACCAGCAAAGGCCGGACGGGCCTAAAAGGCAGTTCACCAATATTAACATGCCATGGTCGCAAGCACTGCAACATATGTTGAAGATGAACCTGATTGCAGTGATCAACCCTCCTGCCAATCCTAAGACCTCCTCTCCTAGCTACAATCCAGAAGCCAGATGCGCTTATCATTCCGATAGCCCGGGGCACGATACTGAGGACTGTTGGGCACTAAAGTACAAGATTCAGAACATGATCGATGCCAAAGAGATCGAGTTTGAATCTGCTGAGACCCCCAACGTGATCACGGCTCCATTACCCAAACATGGCTAGGATTGAGAATTTTTTTGTTCATTTGAATTCAAGTTGTATTTTTCCTTTCTTGTTCAGATAAACAATTATTATGTTAAACTCTTTTATTTCATGAATGCATTACACATGTCTGTCTTGATTTAATTATGTTTACTACGCTTAAAACTGCTTTCATATTTTTGCGATGATCAACTCTTAACTGAAAATTCTAAACCTCTTGAGGGAGGATGACGAAAACGATACTACAATCTACAGTATGCTTTTGAACAAACCCCGCTGATGAGGTACAGGCATTGTTTCAACCCCTAAACACTGGAGTTATAAGGATGATAATCCCTCTTCAACCCATCAGAGCCAAAGAGGTAGGAGTTTTTATTTTCGAAAATCAAAACCCTTAATCATAACCTGGGGCAGGGTAGTTCTCTCAGTTGATCCAAGTGCACAATGAATGTCACTGAATGAGTTTTTCAAAAACAAAAGACAATGATGGTTCAGAACAATCATAAGGACAGGCAGTCATTATCAAAAAAAATCATAAATGAAAAGCCCAAAAAGTCAAAACCAATAAAGAAGACTTACCAAACTGGGGCATCCCGCTGACTGTAATCCCAAAAGGGAAACAGTTCAGGCAAAAAAGAAAGGGATAACAAAATCAAGCAAGAGGTCTCACAACCAAAGCAAAAAAGACTGCCTATTCAAAAGAAATCATCAACATCTGAACCATCATTGGAATATCAGAACAAAGACTCAAACAAGGTCTGACGCACGATCAACTGAGTTTAGGTTTGGAGAACATCACGAAGAGCGGGTGGGTACAAATAATTTGAGCCTTTATCCTTTGTTTCTTAAACCGTGAACCAGGCCACGATATAACCCTTAAAAGTCCTAGCTGAAGCATGGGTTAGTTCGAAAGCATACTGTTACGAAGGTATCCCGACTCCTGAAGGTTTGTTATAAAATCTTGAGTTGACATCGCACTATATTACAAAAAAATGCATTTTTAAAATTCAAGACAGACATAGACTTTGGCATTCTTAAAATAACCTTGTTTGCATATGACTATTTGTTTGAACAACAGGGAAATTCGCACGATGAACACCTTGTGAACAGAAGTACCTCCAATCAAGGGGGCACAGTAGGAGCATTGCTCATTATCTGGGGAATGGCAAAATACTTCCAACAGGGGAAACTCCCTACATTCTGAGAGCGTGGACATAGTCGAAAAAATACTACGCACAATCAAAGACCCGCTAGGTTGACACACCTAGGCGAAAATAAGGGCTTCCCGGCGAACCAAAAGGGTTCGGGCAAAATGAAGGGATGAAACGAAAAACATGTACACCCGGCAAGTCGAAAACCTGAAAAGGCGGCTTGGGCAAAAATGGGTATCCCGGTGGACTGAAAACCCGAAAGGGCGGTCCAGGCAAAAGTTAGGGATCAAAGCGTACGGCTACGTTCCGGTATCTCATCACTTGTCTACTCGAAGATTTGTCAATCACCCACACGGGTATCCTCTTCCCTCACCTCCGAAGCAGGGGTAATAATGAGTTATCCAGGCGATCCAATTGCTCTGTCAACCAAAGTACAAAGGACAGATCAGCATAAGAATGATTACCATCTACCTTTACGAATTCCAGATCGTGGGCTAACGTCCGAGACCAAACAGGACAATCATCCACTTAATCAAAATCATGCAACCCAACACCGGTTTCTTCTCAACCTTCAGACAAAGTCATACACAGACTCCTCCTCCACAAGATGACCTTACCCCGGTTCATCAAGAAGTTTTTACACAAACTTATCCAAGTAACCTAACCCCGGTTCCTCCTGAAGTCTTACATGGACCTATCTCAAGATGACCTAACCCCGGTTCATCAAAGTTTTTACACAAACTTATCCAAGTAACCTAACCCCGGTTCCTCATGAGGTCTTACATGGACCTATCTCAAGATGACCTAACCCCGGTTCATCAAAGTTCTACACAAACTTATCCCAAAGCAACCTTACCCCGGTTCATCAAGAAATCTCACACGGATCTATCTCAAGGTAACCTAACCCCGGTTCCCCCAGAAGTCTCATAGGGACTAGTCTCCAGTAACCTTACCCCGGTTCGTCAAGAAATCTCACATGGATTTACCCCAAGGTAACCTAACCCCGGTTCCTCTAGAAGTCTTACATGGATTCATCAAAAAGTTTTACATGAACTTACCTCACCAAGCAACCCTACACCGGTTCCCCCTATTCAAGATGCGGTTTTACATGGACTCGTCACCCAGAAACCCTACACAGGTTCTCCCTTTCCAAAAACGAAGTTTTACACGAACTCATCATCAAAGTAACCCTACCCGGGTTCCTTCTCCATTTCAGATGCGATTTTACACGAGCTCATCAGCAGGCAACCCTACATAGGTTCCCTCTTTCAACCTACAGCATTACAGTCCAAAACTTCCCCAAAGAGTCCAGTCCAATCTAGTTCCCCGGGAAAATTGGAATTCATCTCCCCAAGCAGTAAGCTTATCCCCAGTAAATTCTGGAAGCTTATCCCCTCGCAGAGCACGAACGCGTCGTCCGGATTGATTTAAAGAGTTATTTCCTTAACAGGATATAACTGGGTTATCCTCAGCCAAAAGCCACGGAAAGAGCGTCCTCGACGAAGTCTTCTTACCCCAGCGAAGTCCATCAACACTTCCAACAACAAGGGTATCCCCAGCAAATTATTATCAACACTCAGCCAGGCATCCCTCTTCCCACAGAGTATTGCTTCCCAGCATGGTCGCTAGAGTACCTTTGCTCCCCGCAGAATCCTCTATTTGCCAAGTTTATTCCGCAACGGAGTCATCTTCTCCTACCGTTATTCTTGCAGTTATCATCCCCAGCGGAAGCAAAATCTATTCCTCAACATCAGCCCAGGATACGACTTCCCGGCACCCGTCAAGGATTCACTTTCCTAGACAAAAACATACATAAAACATCACATACATCATTATAACATGCATAGACACATCATATCATACGAATCTCATTTATGTTGAGAACATCATTGCTTGATCCATATCATGCATTGCATATGACTGACCTTTACCTTTCAGGAAAGATGCAGTTTGAAATCCTCAATCACGTCTCAAGACTTTGACCGGTTCAGTTAGATCGACCCTAAGATCTCCCTGATACTTACCCAGTTGAAGATGTTTCAAGACCTAGACCGGTTCAGTTAAATCGACCCTAAGATTTTCCTGATGCTTATCCAGTCAAAGGCCTTCTCTGGTTCAGTCAGATCGACCCTAAGATCTCCTTGATGCTTATCCAGTTGAAGATAGTTCAAGACCTAGACCGGTTCAGTTAAATCGCCCCTAAGATTTTCCTGATTCCTACCCAGTCAAAGGCCTCTCTGGTTCAGTCAGATTGACCCTAAGATCTCCCTGATTCTTATTCCAGTAGAAGACACCCAAGATGTTTCTCAACGAGCGTTGTTGAAAGTTAAAATCGCCCAAGGTTCTCTTACCGTTCATGCTAAGATAGTAACCATCCCTGGTTCATTCATCAGCGTTTGAAGTTCCAGACTCAGCTCCTGTAACCAGTCAGGACACATCTATACCAAGCATCTAAAGTCAGCTCCTGCAACGTGTCAGGTACTCATTTTTCTTTTGCAGGTATGCAGGTTCTCGCTAAGGAATCTCCTACGCAATCAACACCCAGATGGCATCTATAAGCCCATCATCCTATCCAACAATCTCCAAATGGCATCTATAAGCCCATTCCACCATCACTGCTACTATGTGAGCGCAAATTTCTGGGCACTCTAGTGTTCAATCATCTTCTACCCTCGGATTACGAAAGGCACGTCAGCCAATCTGCATCCTCAGGTCTAAGAAGATTGAACAGGGGCAACTGTTGTACCCCAAAATTTGCCCTCCCATATTCATCAAGAAATTGCCAAGCCAAGTCACAAAATTCCCCAGGGGTTGTGCAGCTCAACTGTCTCCTATACAGTCAAAACTAGGGTTTAGGTTCTGATCAAGTAAATGAAGTTTTCAAAGGTCCAATCAAATCTCATATGCCTAAAAATATGGTCAAGCATCTTCATATCAAGTTTCAAGGCATTCAGCTCAAAATTGCACAGTCAAAACCCTAGATTGCACTACAGTCAACTGTAGGGGCAAAATGGTCATTTGACAGTCAAAAGTTCAAATTTTTGGTCAACATATCATTTTGAAGCCACAAACATCATTTGATCAATGCTTGATCATGATTCTCAAAATTTGGCTCAGAAATAATCAGAGATGCAAAAGTTGCTATATTTGGACAGCTGAAAAAGTCAACTGAAATTGACCAGGGCATAACTTTCACATGGGTTATCAGAAAAATTCCATCCAAAGCTCATTTTGAAGAGAAAGACATTTCCTACAACTCATCTTCATATTCCAAGTCCAAGAAATGCTCTCACAAAAAGTTATCAATTTCAACATTATAGGTCATTTTCAAAAGTCAACAAAAAGGGACTTTAAGTCAAAGGCCATAACTTGAGATTGGTAAATCAAAATGACATGGGACCAAAGACATTGGTTAGAGGACTCAAAGACCTTTCCAAAATGTCCAAGAACATGTGAAAAGCTCAAAAATTGAGCAAGTTATGCCTTGTGGAAGTTGGGAAATTTTTGGAAATTTTTAAAAGTCAACATTGATCCAAAAGGCCTAAATTTGCTAATGGGCCCATTTTTCTTCCAAGTTTCTTCATGCCAAGCCTATGCACGACCATTAGGCCCAAAAGGAAGTTTTTCTCCATTTTTATTTATTTATTTGGATTTTTTATCATTTATAATTCATTTAATTAAATAAATTGCATGAAAAATACAAACCTAATGAAAACAAATCTTTTTATGCATGATTTGGACTTAATATTTCGTGCACATGCTAATATAGAAGGTTTTGGCTTGATTGAAACCTAATTGACACAAAAACCATGAAAAAAAGATTCAAAAAGATATTAAGGAAATCAAATATTGAAAACAATGAATTCATGAGATTTTGTTGATTTTTGTTGACCTAAAAGCCTCACTATATGATCAGGAACACAACCCTAAGCATAGAAGACTGAAAGCTGCGCAGAAAACCAATATTGAAAGCTTGAAAATTGCTTGGAAAACAAAAATCTGAAATCAGTGCTAGAGGTCGATTCAAACCTCCAAACCTATTCCAAAGGCTTCAGTGGCGATTGCTGGACACATCCCAATCATTAGCATCAACTCAGACCCCAAGAATTGGTATCTCGAACTTGAACTGTACAGCACAAATTTCATAATTGCGCATCGCATTCTAAGCATCATTTGTGAAATTTAATGGTTGAATCGTGTTCATCATGAAGTTTTGAAGCTAACTGATATTTCCAATTGTGTTTTTCTGTATTATATGCGATTATGCCATGTATGTTTTTTAGGGTTGCAGGTTTCTTAAATTGGGGCTTTTGCATAGAGGAAAAATTAGGACCCATGAATACCATGGTTGGACTCAGTGCTTGAAGACAAAGAGGATGGCACCCTCGCGCTCAATTTATGAGCGTCGAGGGGCTAATCGTTATTTTTTTCAAAGCATATCTAAGGCCACACATGCGAAACCGTTGCCTAATACTTTTATATTTCAGAAAATAAAAAAAGAGAACGGAGAAGACAACGTCGTGGCAAGCCCTGACTCGCTGATTTGAATTCTCGCGCCAGAAACCCACTAACGCACTTGTTTCTTTTTTATTATTGGTTTCTCATAACATATTAACATGTGCTTCATAGCTCAGCTGGCAAACGCTTCACGCTTCAGTCTCCAAGACCTGGGTTCGAGTCCCAGGTCTGAACAATTTCCATACTATTTTTGTATATTAATTCCTATGCAGTGCTCGCAGTGGAAAACACCATATTCCCTCACCATCAGGCAGCCACGCGTCCCATGAGATCAAGCCAAGGGCAAAGATTGGGAGAGCATCATGTACCATAGTCAAACGTGTTATACGTGATTCAAAAAATCAACGAAATTCAAGCAAATGGGCCTTAACCTTCCAGGCCTGAACCTCCTAATCTGGGGCTACACCCCACCCTGGTTTGCCAATTTTAATTATTTTTCTTATCTTTTTAATTATTATTTTAATTGTTATATTTATTTTAATTATTGTTTATTTAATTTTTAATCAAAATACAAAAACATCATAAAATCAAAAAATGCCAAAAAATACAATTTTTATTTTATTATTTCCATAAATAAATTGTATGTAAATTACTTAGTTTAATTAGGTTTTTGACTTTAATTCCTTTTAATAAAAATCCCAAAATATAGAGTTAGGTTAATTGATAATTTTTATATCTTTTTTAATTTTTCCTTTTTTCTCACAGTATTATTTATTTATCTATTCATTTTATTTTTTAATTAAATGTACATAAATTAATTTAGAGTTAAATTAGGTTAAAAATAATAAACTTAAAAAATATAGAATTAGGTCTAATATTTAATTTAATTTCAATTAACTCCTTTTTCTTGTTAAACCCTAAAAAACATAAAATTCCCGAAAACATTTAATTTTAATTTCCTATAAATTTTAATGTTTTGCAAACAGGTCCAACACCCATTGTTTTAATCATTTAATTTCGCATGATTTATTTTTATCGTTTATTATAATTATGTAATTCTCCCAATGCCGTGTAAATAATTTCTCGCACTTTTACTTTATTTTGCTTCATTTACTTTCCGCTAAATCGGGTCCGGTTTAATTTTGGCGATGTGGACCCGCGCCATTTGTAATAGCCTTAGATTTATCTTCTCGCAAACGTTATAACTGTTAAAAAGCATGCAAGAATGAATGTCCTAATTAAAATCAAGCGTAGATCACAACAAACCTGACAAGACAAAAATAAATGAACATGACACACAATTCGCACACACCACCTCTAGGGTACGCCTCACTGTTGCCTTTCGAGAGGTGATCGTCGAGTAGAGGATGTCTTAGTAAGTCCTCATGATCCGGGAACCTGGCATGAGGGTAGCTTCTAAGGTGTCTTCCCATTGCTCTGGTGATCACCATGTCCCGAACCTCGAATTGACCCGAACACCTCCAACAGTGGTGCTACCTACCTCTCAATGGTGGGATGGCACTACTTTAAAGGACATTTACACAGACGAATTCCTTAGGGTAGGTAGACGACTCATGGATACTTGCTCTCTTCAAAAACAAACAAAAAGACTTTTCACACTGACACTTTTCAAAAGCTTTCAAAGCAAACTTTTCAAACACTCTGACGTATGAGTCGAACTGAAATTTTTCAAAGAAACTTTTTACCCACAATTGAAAAGCGAACAAACCTTTTGAAAACACAATGAGCAAGTATCTAAGAGCCCATGGATAACCATGGATAGAAAGGGTGCTAACACCTTCCCTTTCTATAATCTACCTCCCGAACCGAGAGCAATCTCTTTAAGGAATTTTTCTGTGCTTTTGTCCTTTCCATTTGGAGAAAATAAAAGACGGTGGCGACTCTTGCTTTCCGCGACATTTCGCGAACCAGCGTTAAACAGTCAGTTCCAGATCCACCGATCACAGTGGGCTTGATAAAATAAAGGAAGGCTTGAAATAAAAGGCTTCAACGGGAAAAGTAAAGAACAAAGCAAGTAAAGTTTCTGGAAAATAAATGACTTTGATTAATAAAAGTGGTGTTTCACACATACATTCTCAACAATTCTTTCTCACACGCTGAGTACTCGAATCTATATGAGTGACTTTGTATATAATTGTGAACACACGCGAAAAACTGCGTGAACTACTACTATTTATACTAAAACATCCCAAGTAACCGTCGGGCAGTTACACTGCTTCGAGATGACTCCACTTGGCACGTTCTCAGCGTTCGACGCCCCAGATCTTTGCACGTTGCACTTGGTAACCGCTAGGAACCGTTTTCCCTCCAAACGCTTGAATTCCAAACCGTTCCACTCTGAACAATCGAACACATTCGTCGAGAAGCATCTTCGACGAGAAACACCTTCGACGTCGAAGGCAACCAAATTCTCTCTTAGAAGAAATCCTCTAAGTACATTGCCATCTTCCGATGGGCATTTCGACAGACCCAGCTGGTCGAAAACATCCTTCAGCTTTAATGGCTGATATTAATAAAAACAAGGGTGTCGAATTTAGGAGCCAACAATATTGAAAAGTCAAACTTTGACTTTTTGGTCAAAATCAAGAGTCAAGATTCATTTTTCATCAAAACATGCCAAATCATGAAACTTGTTCACCAAGAAATCAAAAAATGCAAATTAGGGTTTGAAATGGAAATTTTTCATAACTTAGAATTTTTCTAAGTTATGGAAAACCCTAATTTTTTCCCAACTTTGCCCCACTTTATCACCAAGATTCATTTGGATTCAAACAAAAGTCAAAACATGAAAGTTGTAGCTTGTTGTATAATCTACAACTTTGATACACAAAGTTTTCCCAAAAGAGGCTTGTATCTCAAGTTACAATTTTTGGAATAAGGGTATTAAACCATTCTTAACTTAGTGAAATTTTAACCTATTTTGGCAAGGTTTTCTACCCAACTTCAAGACCATTTTCCATACACTTCCACTTGGAATTTCAATTTGCACTTCAAAGATGGATTGTAGTACACATTCCAAGCTTTCCAAAATGTCCAAGAACTCATCAAACAACCTCATAACCTGAGAGAATCGAATTTTGCAATATGGCAAAAACTCACTTTTGAATAGGCCAATTTCCATGTTCATAACTTGTGCAAATTTCTCAAACCAGCATACCACTTGATTACAGGTCCTTAAACCATCCAACACTCAATAATTTAATGCATACTCATTGTGCCAAAGCCTTATTTTGTGTATCCAAGCATTATATGCAAGATTAGGCCATAAATGGAAAAAGCACTTTAGCCATTTTTGAAAAGATTGCTTTATGTCAAGTTCTCATATCTTTGAAGTACAAAGAAATTTCAGAGGCACAAGTTATGAGACATATTGCACTGATCAAGGCAAGGTTTTGCAGCATGATTAGGGGCCCTCTACATGCCTAGAACACAATTTGGCTTTTCTTGCTTAAGTGTTAAGAAACATCCCATATCAAAACAGAACTTTCATCTCAGCATTAGTGACCTTAAGCAAACATTGTAGACACCTTCTAATCATCCTAACCAAGCTAGAACACGGGCAAACAAGGTCCCAAACACTCCCAATCCTAGAATCACCCTCAAACTGCAACAACAGGGCAAGGCCTGCAGATTGAACACCATCTCTCATCCCTTGCATGATTTCTTGTCCAAAGCTCCTCAAACACATTCCCTAGCATCAATGCAAGCTAACCAATACCTAAAACACGACCTGTAACTCCTCTAACCCTTTTGGCCATTTTCATTTTTCTGATTTGCAGGTGAAGTGCTCCAGCATGATTCAAAAGGTTTCAAGACAAAGTAAAGCTTGAAATAGCATCCCTGGACATCAAGGAAACTATACCAATCATCATCTTGCACTGAAAGCTTCTCCATTGCCAGATAGAACTTCAACTGAACAGGTAAGTTCATGGATTCGTATCTCTCTTATTAGGCATTGTTAGCTTTAGATTTGTGAAGAGAATATGTCACATTCATAGCCCTGAACATGCCCATATAATTAGATTTCATTTATATTATGTGTGCTGCAAGAATTTTGAGTCTAAACATGGCAGAAAACTTAGGTCAGGATTTAGGAATGTCAAAATTCTCTCTCATTTCTGAGAGTTAGGATGAGTTTTTTATATATTTAGAATCGTGATTCAATGCTTAACATTTCTTATGTTTGAAGTTTGTGCAAAAGATCAAGGAATCAGGATGTTTGAACTTGGTCACAGGCGCGCGTTTTTGTGAACGTTTTTGGCTGAAGGTTGAAGAAGAAGTTTCATGGGCTGGGCTTTTTTGTTATTTCTTTTCATACCACATTTCTGATTTCACACCCCCAAGCCATTTTTCTTATTTCTTTGACTTTCTGACTTTTTCTTTTTTTGGATTGACTTATTTATTTTTTCTCATGATATTAAAAATATAAAAAATATTTTCCTCACCATTTTTGAATTTATTAGGTATTTATTTGGTTTCTTTTAGTTTGTATATAAATAAATAAATACATATACTTTTATTTAGAATATTAAAATAGTGCAAATACACTTTTATACATTTTTATTTTGTTTTACTTTCTGAAAATATTTTATATAAAAAAAATACTTTTTTTATTAAATATTAAATATTATTAATTTGTACATATAATACATATATATATATTATATATATATATATATATATATATATATATATATATATATATATATATA